>CM053142.1:52769295-55269295 GCA_028571685.1 Heterohyrax brucei | reverse complement strand
GGTTCCATGTTACAGATAAGAAAAGGAGGCTTGAGAGGATAAACAGTCTGCTGAAGGCCCCTTAGCCAGTAAGCGATGGTACCTGGATTCCAGCCCTGGTTCAGATGGACTTCAAAGCTCTTTGTTATCATGTTAAGTCTCTTCACCCAAATTACTCAATTATTCCTTGTAAGAAATTGCTTTTTAAGCTTAAGTCATAGAGGAAGTGCAAGTATGAAGATTTCCATGTATACTGTTTCCATTTGTGTTCTACTGGTCCCTGAATACAACAGATAAATTATAACGGTAGGCACAGCCTTTCTCAGCAGCCTCAATGTTGTTTACCTGCTTAATTATCTTAAATGCTTAAGGTAGCACCTAATTATTTTTCCATTTGTCATTAAGCCCAAAACCCAAACCTCTTGCCTTCAAGCTGATTCTGAGTCATAGCAACCCTATAAGACAGAGTAGAACTGTCCTGTAGGGTTTCCAACACTACAAATCCTTACACAAGCAAAATGCCCCAACCTTCTCTTGAGGAACAGCTTGTAGATTCAGATCACCTACCTTATGATTAGCAGCCGAGGGCTCTAACCATTGCACAACCTGGGCTTCTTCTAGTTATCATTACAACCCACTACCACTGAGTCAATTCTGACTTACAGTGACTACAGGACAGAGTAGAACTGCATCATAGGGTTTCCAAGGAGTACCTGGTAGATTTGAATTGTCAACCTTTTGGGTAATGGCCAAATGCTTAACCCCTGTGCCACCAGGGCTCCTATCTGTCATTACCTGTGGTTTAATCAGAGTCTTTTGGTGGTGTAAAAGCTTGGTAGTTTCAATCCACACAAAGGCACCTCGGAAGAAAGGCCTGGAGATCTGCTTCTGAAAGATCATAGCCATTGAGAACTCTACGGAGTACATTCCTACTCTGAAGCGCATGGGGTCGCCATGAGTCTGGAGAGATGCTAAGTCTGATTTGTTTGTTCTTTGGATAGTCTGCTGTACAGGTAGTCCCAAAGTCCCCCATGGCATTTTGTTCTACAGCTTCATCTTAGGTTGGTTATGATGTAAGTCAAATACCTCATTTTTTTTTTTTTTTAGGTTTCATTATCAGTGTCTTTTATTATCAGTATCTTTATAGAGTTGATCTTTATTCATCCCTGGGGGTTAGCATGAGAACGATAACAGCAGCAAATTACACAATAGTATGTTACAACACTGCATGTAGAACGCAGTATAACAGTAAGATGTACATACATACACAAACAAGGCAATTATAAGCACAGTTCCAAATACATCTGTCGTAAGTCAGGAGGACCACCTGTATAGTCTATGTTTTTTCTGAAAGACTATTCTTAGTGGAGAAAAACTAATCTACCATGTACAAACACTTTGTGCTAAATACAACAACAAATCAACAGTGTGACAGGGTGCCTGTTGTAAGTAAACCATGGGGCCTCAGAATGGGACAGTTTCACTTCTGCCTAGAACAGGGAAGGCAGCTCTGAGAGGGTCTTCAGTCTGCTATCCTGCTCTTTCATCCTGTCCCGGAGTTGTTGTTTGCTGTGTGCCATGCAGCAGATTCTGACCTAAAAGAGACCCTGCAGGACAGAACAGAAATGCCCCACAGGGTTTCCGAAGCTAGAATCTTTATGGAAGCAGACTGCCAGACCTCTGTCAGCAGAGAGATTAGCAGCTGAGAGCTTAACCACCGTGCCACCAAGGCTCCTTGGCCAGGAGTTAGAGGCCGAGGAAAAGAGAAATGCAAAGTGAGTCATCACTGTTGGGTTCACCAAGATCAAACACATTCCTGCTCTTGCAGTGCTGCCCTAACCACTGCACACCCCTGCCTTTTGAGGGCGTATAACACTTTTCAAAGAAAACACAGTATCATCACCAATCAAACTAAAGTAGATTCTGACTCACAGTGGATTCTGTGATTCTGACTCACAGTGACCCTATAGGGTTTCCAAGGCTTTAAATCTCTACGGAAGCAGGGTGTCACTTTTTTTTCCTGTGAAGCAGCTGGTGGTTTAAAGCCACTGATCTTCTAGGTAGCAGCTGATTGCCTTAAGTATCACCACAGGAAGCCGGAACAGCCATATTCAGTCCCTACAAGAAATAACAACTTTGTACAGAATGATACATACAGAACACACCATGTACTGGAAACACACAAATGTGAAGGACTGCTCTTAACCTACAGAGTGCTGCTGGTGAAGTGGCAGGTGAATCCAGAGGGTACTAGAGGACACAAAAATAAGAGCCAGAGATGCAAAAAGGGTCCAGACAACTCACGTCGCTGTAATATGACTTTTTCTGTGTGGCTCATCTACATGGTTTTGCAGAGGAATGTCCCCAGCTTACCAAGGCTGTAAAACCTTGTCTGTGATAAGCTGTTTGGAGATTAGAATACATGGAAACTTACAATTAGGTGGCATTTAGTACCTCAACTAGCTAATTAGTTCATCTGTTAATTCAGAATGAGGTCAAAATTAACTAAAAACTCACTATATATTGTCGTTGTTCTAGACTATGGGATTCTCACCCTATTTTTCTACCTGAGGTGGTTCAGATTTATTGTGGGTATAACAGTCCATTTTATGATTTAAGAACTCTGAATTACTCCAATTCTTGGGGAATGCTACTGTGTTAGAAGAGACATCTGCGTTCTTAGCCACAGCTACATTGGACCCCTCCATTCTGCAAAATGGGAACTTACTGGCTTAGGAGGTCTCAAGGTGTCCCATCCATATTTTCTGGGATCTCAGTATTATTAGTTTTTTCAATTTTTTATTTTGTTGCTGTTGAAGGTAGATGCAGCAAAGTATGCACATTTCTACAGGTACAGTTCAGTGGCATTGGTTACATTCTTCAAATTCTGTAACTCTTCTCACTCTTCTTTTCTGAGTTGTTCCTCCCCCACTAACAAAAACTCATTGTCCCCTAAGGTTCCTATCTGATCTCTCAGAATTGCTATTGTCACTTTGATTCCACATAGATAGTTCTTAAAACAGCATGCTCAAGGCAGGCATTCTCTACTAGTTAAGGTAAACTAGTGTTGGATTTTAAGAAGACTTCAGGGGATATTTTTGGTTTAAAGTTCAAAGATGATCTCAGAGCAATAGTTTCAAGGCTTCATCCAACCTCTATGGCTCCAGAGAATCTGTAGACCATGAGAACTTGAAACTCTGTTCTAAATATTCCCCTTTTTGATTCAAGATTCTTCTAAAGAATACCAAAACCATTCAAACTTATAGCGAGCCTATAGGTCAGAGCAGACCTACCCCGCAGGGTTTCCAAGGCTCTAAGTTTTCAAGGAAGTGGACTGCCACATTTTCCTCCCATGGAGGAGCTAGTTCCAATTGCCAAACTTTTGGTTAGCAGGAGAGCACTTTAACCACTGTATCACCAGAGCTTCTCTTCTACAGAATCTTTGATCAAAATGCTCAGTAATGGTAGCTGGGCACCGTTCAGTTCTTCTAGTCTCAAGGCAAAGGAGGCATTTATGGCATTTATGGAGGTAATTAGCCATACTATCCATATTTATTCAGGACTCTCTTTCCTCTGTTGTTTCATGTGAATAGAGACCAATTGTCAAGTTTATGACTGCTACTTGTAAGCATTTAAGATCCCAGATACGACACGATGAACTAGGAAGTAGGACAGAAACACTAAAGCCATTATTAGGTCAATGAACTGGGAAGTTCTATGCAACCATGACCCTTAACCTCCAGCCAGGAAATCAAATCCCACGAGGCTTGTGGTTGTATGAAAGCCTCAGCAGTTACTTCTCCACCCCCTTGGTTATTGTTATTGTTATGAACATATCTATTACACAATTTTTGCCAGTTCTACTTTTTACAAGTATAATTGACAGTAGTTAAAATAACTGGCTGTACAAACCTATCCTTATTCAATGTGATTTTTCCATCATCATTAATTTACCTTTTCCCCTTCCCTTCTACCTCTGGTAACCACTAATAATCTTTCATCTCTATATAATTTGCCTTTTCTTGTATTTGTATGAGTGAGGTCATACAATATTTATCCTTTCATGATTGAATTATGACTTAGGCTGGGTTCTCTAGAGAATCAAAGACAGTGAAGCATGTGTGTATGTGTGTGTGTGTGTGTAAAACAAGTGAATGAGATTTATCTCAAGGAAATGTCTTGCATAGTTGTAAAGGCTGGCAAGTCCCAAATCCAGTCAGGTGTCAAGCTGGAGACTTTTCCTGACTCACGTAGTTGCAGAAGCTGACAAATCCAAGATCAGCACGTAGGACAGCAGGCTGCTGGCTGTGGAGACCAGTGGATTGCAAGTTTGTCACATTAGACAGTAGACAGCTGGTTGAAGTCCCATGAACCAGAGGTCAGATGATAATGAGCTAGATGTAGGATCAAGAGCAAGCAAGGGAGCTTTGCTAGAATGCCCACCCCGCCCCCACACGTTGGATGCAGGACTAATCTCAAGTAAACCCCCTACAACTGACTCGCTGACCACCTCAGATTACATAATGGAGGATGACTACATCATTACACATCTTCCAGATTACATCATTACATAACTGCCAAACTACATAATTATGTTAATGCCAAGTTACATCATTTACAAACTACTGAGAATCACGGCCTACTCAAATTGACACACAACCTGAAAGGTCACAACCTACTCCTTGTCAACTTGGCACCTGTATACATATCCTGGTGGTGTAGTGGTTAAGAATTACTAACCAAAAGATTGACAGTTTAAAGCCATCAGATACTCCTTGGAAACTCTATGGGGCAGTTCTACTCTGTCCTGTAGGATTGCTATGAATCAGAATAGACTCAATGGCAATGTTTGTTTTTTTTTTAACATACCCTTATACTATACACAATCTCTAAAAACAATTACAAACTCATGCTTGCACCTAACATGATACAACTACATACATACAACCAAAAACACTAACCTATTTAAATTTTGTATTTTGTAAGTGAAGAGAAAAAAAAAATCTGATGTACATACACAAGAAAAATATTCGTAACAGTTACAGTCCTCATACATGCAGTTGGTCAGATGGTTGTAACTGGTGTTAAGAACCACCTTTGTCCACCACCCCTTACTCTCCAAAGAACCTCAGGTGGTCATGGCTCTTTGCCTGGTGGGGTTACCCAAGTCTTCATTCCTGAAGTGCCTGGGGCATTATGAGTCATGTCGAAACTGGGTTGCTGTAGTTTTCCATTAATTTTAATCACAAGACATGACAGTTGTTATGAATTGAATGGTGTCCCCCACCAAGTGTGTGTCAACTTGCCTATGATTGACATGATTCCTAGTATCAGGCAGTTGTCTTTCATTTTGTGATCTGATGTAATTATCCTATATGTTATAAATCCTAACCTCTATGACATTAATGAGCAGGATTAGAGGCAGTTATGTTAATGACACAGGATATAATTTACATGATTGGATTACACAGTCAATCAATCTCTTCTGAGATATAAAGATAGAGATATCCAGAGAGGAGAAGGATCTCATTACCACTAAGCAAGAAGAGTCAGGAGTGGAACGTGTGCTTTAAAATTGGGGTTCCTGTGCTGAGAAACTCCTAAATCAGGGGAAAACTGATGAAAAGGACCTTTCTCAGAGCTGACAGACACAGACAGCATTCCCCTGGAGCTGGTGTTCTGAATTCAGACTAACAGCCTCGTAAACTGTGACAGAATAAACAGCTCTTTGTTAAAGCCATCCACATGTGGTATTTCCGGTACAGCAGCACTGCTGTTGTTGCTGTTAGGTGCTGTTGAGTCAGTTCTGATTCCTAGTGATCCTATGCACAACGGAATGAACACCACCCAGTCTTGTGCCATGTCCATGATCGTTTTTATGCTTAAGCCCCTTGTTGTGGCCACTGTGTCAATCCACCTTGTCGAGGGTCTTTCTCTTTTTCACTGACCTTCCACTCTACCAAGTATGATGTTCTTCTCCAAGGACTGATCCTTCCTCATAACAGGTCCAAAGTATGTAAGATGCAGTCTTGCCATCTTTGCTTTTAAGAAGCACTCTGGTTGTATTTCCAGAACTGATCTGTTTGTTCTTCTGGTGATTCACGGTACATTTAACATTCTTCTCCAAAACTGCAATTCAAGGGCATCAATTCTTCTTCTCTTGTCTTTGTTCATTGTCCAGCTTTCACGTGCACATGATGCAATTGAGAATACCATGGCTTGGGTCAGGTGCACTTTAGTCTTCAAGGTGACATCTTTACTTTTCAATACTTTAAAGAGATCCTTTGCAGTAGATTTTCCCAGTGCAATGCATCTTCTGATTTCTTGACTTCTGCTTCCGTGGGCATTGATCGTGGACCCAAGTAAAATGATATCCTTGCAAACCTTAATCCTTTCTCCATTTATGATGATGTTGTTTACTGGTCCAGTTGTGAGGATTTTTGTTTTCTTGGTGTTGAGGTGCAATCCATACTGAAGAGTCCTTGATCTTCATCAGTGTTTCAAATCCTCTTCACGTTCAGCAAGTAACGTGGTGTCACCTCCATGTTGCAAGTTGTTAATAAGCTGCCCTCCAATTCTCATGCCTCGTTCTTTATATAATCTATCTTCTTGGATTATTTGCTTGATATACAGATTGAAAAAGTATGGTGGAAGGATATAGCCCTGATACATACCTTTCCTGACTTTAAACCATGCAGTGTTCCCTTGTTCTGTTTGCATGACTGCTTCATGATCCACATACAGATTTCTTAAGAGCATAATTAAGTGTTCTAGAATTCCTATTTTACACAATGTTTGCAGCACTAGATACCTAAGACAGCAGTACTAACAGATCTCGTAAGTAATCTCCTGTATTCTAGACATATTCTTCTTTATCTTCATGTGCAACACCAGTTTGATTTCCCCTTGGTAGTCAAGGGGAACTTGACTAACATGGTAACCTACTTCTTTGCCTGTTGATTCAGAAGCATGAAGAGCCCAAACTGGCTAGGTAGCATTCTTAACTTCCAGTTCAGTGGAACATGTGTTATGTCTTTAGCTGGGAACATTGCTCCTTTTGGAACTAACCTCTAGACCTACAGAGCACAGGGTTGGAGTGACAGGAAATGAAAATTTTGTGAGTGGCTCACTAAGGGTTAATAATGAGTGATGACATTCCCATTTAAGTCCTTTGATTCCTGAAACTGTCAATCCTGGCTGTGGTATAAACAGCACCATGGTGGACATTCATTAATATATATGCAACCTGATGGAGAACATTGCTCCAACCCTGCAAAGTATTGTCACCTGCCTGATGTTGTAACTGTGTAAAGGCTATTCCATCATCCTATCAAGCCAGATACTTCAGGATAATGAGGAACCTAGTAAGACCAGTGAATTCCATTGTTGCATTTCATTTGCTGTGAAATGAGTCTCTTGATCTGAAGCAATGCTCTGTGGGAAGTCATTCTATGGCAGTTTTGGTAGAAGCACTAAGCAAAGAGGAGGGTTAATTGAGCCTTCAGGTCCTACTTGAGCCTGATCTTATATACATCACATTCATTTGCAGCTTTTGCATGTCCAGCTTTATGGCTTCCTGGGTTAGATGATACCCAGTTCCTGATGGGCAACTCAGGCTGCATGGTGACTTGGTGGCTCATGGTTAAGTGGTCAGTTTCTACTAAGACCCTGCAACAAGTCATAAGTTGTTCTCAAAGGAGAATAGTTAATTTTAGAGGACAGCAGCGCTTTGCTCCAGCATACTAAAAGTCTGCACTGTATTTCACCAATAGGGGTCTGGCAAATACACCAAATAGTATCTCTATATGCCTGTGACAACTCAAGCACCATTGGATTATCTGGATCATATGGCCCAAGTGGTACAGTGGCTTGCAATGTAGCCTGAAATTGTTGTAGAGACTTCTCAAAACTAGCAGGTTTTACAGTCACTTGATAGACAGACAGGAGTAGATCACCCAAATGAGGTTATGCTGCCTCCAAAGCCAAAGAGGCACAGCAGGCCCTGTGCCTCTCTTGTGGATTGAATTATGTTCCCCAAGAACGTGTATCAACTCGGTTAGGCCATGATTCCAAGCATTCAGTGACCGTCCGCCATTCCGTTTTCTGATGTGATTTTCCTGTGTGTTATAAACCCTACTGACTGTGATGCAATTAGCAGCAGTTATATTAATGAGGCAGAGCTCAATTTACAAGATTAGGTTGTGATTTAAGTCAATCTCTCTTGAGACAGAAAAGAGAAAAGTTGGCAGACAGACATGCAGACCTCATAGTACCAAGAAAGCAGTGATGGGAGCACAGTTTTTAGAGCACTGGGTTGCTGCATAGGGAAGCTCCTAGACCAAGGGAAGATTAGTGAGAAGGACCTTCTGCCAAAGGAGACAGCAAAAAAAAGTGTTCCCCTAGAACAGGCACTCTGAATTCAGACTTCTACCCTACTAGCCTATGAAAGAGTAAACATCTCTTTGTTGAGGCCATCCATCTATAGTATTATTATTATAGCAGTGTTAGGTAAGTTAGACAGCTTATATCTCAGTTTCAGGAAGGGCCAGATGTAACAACCTATCCTTGACTTTAGAACATATATCTTGATGTGGCCTGTACCACTGAACTCCTAAAAATTTCACTACAGTAGAAGGCACTTGAATTTTTGTCAGATTAATTTCCTACCCTGTGCCACACAAATGTTGTACCAATGGGTTTAAAGTTATTGACACTTCCTCCTTACTAGGCCCAGTGGGCATATCGTCAATAATGTGATAGATTGATGTATATTTTATGGAAAGAATAGGTGATTAAGGTCTCTTTGGACTAAATTATGACAAAGAGTTGAAGAGCTGATCTATTTCTGAGGTAGGACACTGATGATATATTGCTGGCCTTGCCAAAGCCAAGTGCTGTCGCCTTGCCAGCTGAAGTCAAATTGCTTCTGGTATTTCTTTGAAACCAAAATTTAGAAAAAGACATTTGCCAAATCAATAGCTGCATACCAGGTATCAGGAGATGTATTAATTTGCCCAAAAAATGAAATCACATATGGAACAGCAGGTACAGTTAGACTTACCACCTGGTTAAGTTTAAGGTAAGTCCCTGTCATTCTCCAAGACCTATCTGTTTCTTGCACAGATCAAGTAGTAAATGGAAAGGGGATGTAGTGGAAATCACCTCTGCATCTTTCCAATCCTTGATGGTGGCAGTATCTCTGCAATACCTCCAGGAATGAAGTATTGCTTTTGCTTTATTATTTTCCTAGGTAGTCCACTTTTAATGGTTTCTACTTTTCTTTTCCTATCATAATAGCCTTAAACCAATTTTTCAGGAATTCTTTATGACGGTTATGCTGGTTGCTGAGTGTATGCATCCCATTTATGCACTCTGGAATTGGGGAAATCACTACAGGATGGGTTTGGGGATCCATAGGACACACTGTGAGATGAATCTGAGCTCAGACTCTATTAAATAACATGATCTCCACATGCCATCACTTTGACTAGTGGGCCACTTTGTCTATCCGGAGAATTTGAGTTAGACTGCCATTCACTTAACCTAAAATTCTTCCATTTGTATAGATTAAGTAAATATTTAGAATACTTCCTATCTATTTCAGTCCTAGGGGCATCATAACTAAATAGCTAAAGCCAGACAGTCCACATGAATCACACCATTCTTATTATTGCGTTGACTCTGCTGTCCATGATGGCAACCACATTTGCCTTATCTTTGTTGACTGAGTTCCACTACCTGATTTCTACCACCGTGGGGTCAAATCAACCCAGCTGCAGTTAGGTGGTCTAATTCAGTTAGGGCAGTTCCTACTATTAAATCTGCTTTACATAAAATAGTAATCAAGGCAGTCTTCAAGATGCAGGGTCTCCCTTCACAAATTTGTTCCTCACCATTTTGGTAAAAAGTACATCCTCTGGGCACTTCATGAGCTCTAACCTAATAAATCCACTCTAATATGGTAATTTCTCTAAGATTTTGGATACCTTCTTCTACAGTATACCAGTGCAAATCTGGCATTTTGATTTGATTTAGTTTAGGCCACTGTGTAAACCAGGCTTCAGTTAATTGACCAATAAATTATTAGATTCTTCCCTTAGCTCTTGAGTTGAAAAACCGAATGAAGAATCTGTGCTCAGTGGGCCCAAATCAATAAATTCAGATCAATCCAACTTTACATTCCTTGCACCACTAACCTACACCCTTTACAGCCATTCTCACACACTTCAAGGTTTCTGTATGTCATATTAGAAAAACCAAGCAGTTTTTTTTTGGAGTGGGATATACCTCCTCTTGGTTTATACTTTGTAATTCACCTTTTGGGGCTTGGTAGAAATTCAGCCTAGTTATAGCTCTAGAAGCAAAAACAGGTGATGGGGTAGATCCCGGGGACCTTCAGCAGTGTTTTGTAAGTTATCTACCTTAGGCGATGCTCCAGACAATTACTCAGATGTCACCCCAGGTGATGCCTCAGATACCACCCCTAGTGATACTTCACACAAAGACTCTTCTTACCTAGTTGGGTTATTGTATTAGATGGGGGTAGAGGATCTAATGGTTTGAGTGGGGAGGGTAATCTAGCAGAAAACAATGGATTAATCACTTTGGATAGGATTAAAAGGGCTGGTTTTGTTAGCAGAAGTAATTCAAAAGAAATTAGTGGCTCACTGTCCTTGGCTTCCTCATTATCTGCCCATATGTCTGCATCTCAAGTTTTACGATCCCACTTCTTTCTAATCAGTGCTCTCATTTGAACTTCAGACACCATTTGAGAGTATTCAGTTGGTATTATAATTCAGTCGTTCTTGAAATAAGACTGGGTTTGGTTTTCAGCAGTATCAGCTCTGTTACTAGAAGAAATAAGGCTTTCTTTCAGGGCACAATTGGCAACTTTGAGGTCATTTATGCAATGCTTGAGCTGCTATTCTGAAGCCTTGAGTTCATGTCTTTCTTTCAGCACTTCCTCTAGCAAAAGTAGTAACAACCAACCAACTTCCCTATATGCATTTTGACAAAACTGTAAAGAAGTATCAAATGTGGGACCACCCAGTGTCTTTCTTGAACTATTGGTGGCGGTATTTTGAGTACTAATACTGTTTTCTTACACTATAGGTTAGGCGCATTCTCTTTTCTACAGGATGTAGAGTCACCAGGACCTTTAAGAGTAGTCAGACTTGAGAACCAATTTAGAAAACTTATCCTTATATTTTGTTTCCCTAGAACCATTTTCAGTACTAAATGTACTAAAGAAGTAAAACCAGTGAAGCATGTCTGTCTGTCAGTCAGTCAGTCAGTCTATTTCAAGAAAACAGTTCATATTGTTAAGGAGGCTGGCAAGTCCCAAGTCCATGGGTCAGGCATCAGGCTGAGGCTTCTCCTGGCTCATGTATATGTCAGGGCTGTCATACGAGATCAGCAGCTCAGACTGCAGGCCATTGACTCACAGGCTGTGGTGTCAGGACTGACAAACCCCAGACTGGCAGGTACCATAGCAGGCTCCTGGGTCACAGGGTGCATAGTCTGCTGAATCCCAAGATCAGCAGGCAATACAGTAGGCCACTGGCTCAAGTCCCAAGAATTGGAAGTCAGATGACAACAAGCCAGATGCAAGATCTGGAGCAAACTACTGAGCTTTTCCAGATGTCTGTCTGTCTGTCTCTCACTCTCTCTCGTAATCTCTTTCTCTACATATAAATATGTATACATATATATGATGTGGGTCACACACCTGAAGAAACTCCCCTTGCAACTGATTGGCTGATCATTTCACAGAAGATGATTACATCATTAAATAACTGCCAAACTACAGTATCATACAACTCCCAAACCATTGAGAATCATGGCCTAACCAAGCTGACACACAACCTTCACCATGACAACTTATTTCACTCAGCAAACTGTGTTTAAGTTCCATCTATACTGCAGCATGTATCTATGCTAGTTCTACTGGCTGAGTAGTATTTCCTTTTATTCATTCATCTCTTGATGAGCATTTAGGTTGTTTCTACTTTTTGGCTACTGTAAATGGGTGCTGTAGTGAACACTGGTGTATGGCTTTGTTTGAGTCTCTGCTTTCAAGCCTGTTGGATGTACACCTGGCACTGGAATTGCTGGGTCACTCGGTAATTCTCCACTTTCTGTTTTTTAAGGAACTACCACACTGTTTTCCACAAAAGCTGTACCATTTCCATTCCCACTAACAAGGGTTCTAATTTCCCCACATCCTTGTCAATGTTTGTTATTTTGTTTTTTTCTTTAATCTTAGCTACCCTAGTATGAGAGAATTACTATCTCATTTTGGTTTTGATTAGCATCTCTCCAATTATAGGGTCACTATGAGTCAGAATTGATTCCACAGCAACGGGATCACACAGAAGATATAGAACTTTATGGAAACCCTGGTGGCATAGTGATCAAAGCTGACATCTGCTAGCCAAAAGGTGGGCAGCCCACATCTGCCAGATACTCCTTGAAATCTCTACGAGGCAGTTCTTTTCTGACCTATAGTTGCTATAAGTCAGAACTGACTCAATGGCAGAGGGTTTGTTTTTTTCTCTTTCTGTTAATGCCCACTGATGTTGAGGATCTTTTCATATGTTTGATGGCTGTTTCAGTGTTCTCTTTGGTGAAACATCTTTCCAATTCTTTGTCCATTTTATCATTTTTGTTGTTGTTCAGTCTGTTTCAACGAGCTCTCCAGATCACCCTGACACATATTCAAATTTGAGCAGGACTGCACTAGAGTCAACCCCACAGGGGCAGGCCTGTACCCTTTTTACCTTCCTTTGCTCGGCACATGGCACAGTGCCTGACATACACTAAAACCTAAACCAAACTTATTTCCCTGGAGTTGATTTTAACTCATGGCAACCCCATGAGGTGCAGAGTAAAATTGCTTCATAGTACCTTCATGACTTTTATCTTTATAGAAGCAAATCACCAGGACTTTCCTTTGTGGTGCCACTCACTGGGTCTGAACGGCCAACCTTTAGGTTAGTAGTTGAGTGTAAACTGTTGGTGTCACTTAGAGACTTTTTGCCTGGCATATACCCAGTGCCATCAAGTCTGACTCACAGAGAACCTATAGGACAGAGAGTGCCTCAGAATGTTTCCAAGGCTGTAATTTTTATGGAAACAGACTGTCACATCTTTTTCCTGCAGAGTGGGTTTGAACTGCTGATCTTTCACAGGGCAGCTCAGCCTTTTAACCACTGTGCCAGTAAGGTTCCTTACTTGGCACATGGGACATTCTAAATCAGTGATTCTCAACCTGAACGTGATGTCTCCCTGGGGGCTATATGGCAATGTCTACAGGCATCTTCTGTTATTACCATTGGGGTGGGAAGGAGGGAGGAGGTGTTATTGGCAATTAGCAGGTTTAGGTCAGGGGTATTGCTAAGCCTGCTACAGTGCACAGGAACATACCTACGACAAACAGTTAGACAGGGACAATGTCAACAGTGCTGAAATTGAGAATCCATACGTTCAATGTGGTGATGCCAAAAATATTTCCCTGATACATTCCTTACTGTCTCTTATCATCTCCTTTAAATTTCTTAGCCACCAATGAGAAGGAAATACCTTGACCAGGGGGAAACCATCACCCTCTTTGCCATGTTCTCTTCTCTGGGGGCTGCAAGTAGTGCCATTCGGACATGCAATATGTTTGTATGTTCACAATATAAATGTGTTTAAAATATAGAAATGGATAAACCATTTATGAATGAACCATCAATCAGCAGATCTGTTCTTTTGTTTTTCTGAAATGTGAAAAGGCACTTAGTGATCCAGTGGTCTGCCTTCTCACCTAACAGAAGTAACTGAAGTTCAGAGAAATTAAGGCAAGGGCCCAGAGCTAGCCACAGAATTCGTGAAGAAGTGGTAGTAGGAACCAGGTCTCCCAACTCCAAGATACCTCACTCGATAATCTTTCCACTTTATTTCTACTTCACTGTTGTGGATATCACTGAGTGAGGAATATGATTTGAACAAATGATTGGATTTCACATTCATTACTGTGAAAACTGTTGAACACAACTAGAGGTCAGACCCTTGATCCACTCACACTTCTTGTTTGCTGCTGGCACTAATTTCACTGATTCTGAACAGTCTACCAGCCTTGAATGCAGAAGCCAGGCCTTAGATAGTCAATGAACCTAGCTAACTCCTCATTATTCATGTTCTGCAAAGAGCTTTCCTATATTCATCAGACAAGTACAATGTGGAAAGATTAAAAACATTGCTTTAGGACAAAAATAGTAAGAAAAAAAAGGACTTGGTTATAGGACCTAGCTGTCACAAATGTCAATTTTCTACTTGGTGATATTTTAGTGAGTTATTAATATTATTTTGTAAGGAGACTCATTGTTTGAAATGTGCTTTAAAAAAAAAAAAAAAAACTCACTGCTGTCAAGTCTTGTCCAACTCATAGAGACCTTAGAGGTCAGAGTAGAACTGCACCGCAGAGTTTCCAAGGAGTGCCTGGTGGATTTGAACTGCCAACCTTTCAGTTAGCAGACATAGCACTTAACCTACTATGCCACCAGGGTTTCCTGAAGTGTACTTACAGAGCAAAATCTCTTAAGAGGACACCAAAGCATTCTGCATTTTACAACTGGAATTCAGTTATTCTCCAGAATAAAAGGTAGGTAGAGTGAATAACTTCCTAGACTTTAGCAGGGTTTCCATTTACAGATTAGTGGCAAATAACTGCAGCACTTTACTGTTTACAAACAGCTTTTCAAGAGATCGCCAGCACTGACAGATATTAAAATAAAAATGTAATTGTGGAAATAGTGTGGCATTAGAAGTGGAAGAGATGGGTAGATCACAAGAAAAAAACACAACGTCTGGAAACTGATCCAGATATACGTAATTTTCATTATATACATCTCATTACACATGTATGTAAGGAGAATGTATTTTAATTCAGTGGGAAAAGGTAAGGTTTTTTGTTTGTTTGTTTGTTTGTTTGTTTTAAATAAATAGGATTAGGAGCCAACTGGATAAAGTCTACCTTAATGGTAAATACAAAATAAATTTCTATGAAGTGAAAGAATTAATGTAGAAACAAAATAATGAACAGTAGCAGATGCTATAGATTAATGATTATATCCTTTTGGAATTGACAGATATTTCTCAAGTACAATACTACAGACAAACTTCCCAAGGAAAACATAGGCTCTTCCACATAAAAAATACGCATGTTAAAAAAAGTGAATGACAGTGTAAGAAAAAGGACAAAGTGAGAGACCTAAATATAAAATAGCTCACCCTGGGTAGTGCAAATGGTGAAGTGCATGACAACTAGCCAGAAGACCAGTGATTCAGACCCACCCAAGGCACCTTTGAAGACAGGCCTGGGACTTGCTTCTGGAAGGTAAGACTTAATGCTATGACAGTGCAGTTCCAATCTATGACATGTGGCCCAATGAGAGTTATGATCTCCTTGACAGCAACTAACAACAACAATTATAAAATATTTGATAAATCTAGGACAAGATCTCCAAAAATAATAATAAAGGACAAATATCAATTAAAAAAAATGGGCAAGGCCAAAAGAAGCCAAGGCAATTCACATATACTTAGATACATAAATATGTGGAAGAAAGATGTGGTCAGTAGCCTGCTTTTGTAAAGATTTACAGCCTTGGAAACTCTATGGGGGAGTTTTATTACATGGTCACTATGAGTTGGTATCAACTCAACAGCAGCAGGTTTGGTTTGGGTTTATAGATACATAGACAGACAGATATATCTACAATGAGATATGAAAAAAGTTCAATTTCACTAACAAATAAAAGAAATGTAATGTATCTAGGTCCATAATCACTTCTCTGGAGCCTCAGTGGTGCAGCAGTTACATGCTGTACCTATCAACCATAAGACAGGCAGTTTGAATCTACCAGCTACTCTTTGGAAATCCCATGGAACAGGTCTACTTCATTCTATAGAACTCTTATGAGTCAGGATCAAGTCAATGGCAACACTTTTGGTGTTTGGGTTTATAATCCCTGCTCTGCAACTCCAAAATCCAAAATACTCTAAAAATATGGAAAAACTATTCTGTGATGCACACTAATTTTACAACAAAATCTAATATGAATTATTGTAAGGCTATTTCTGGTATATCTATCTTACTGAATATAATGATTCCTGTATCTTTTCTCCCAAACACACAGCTTATTGGTAATATTTTATTATATACAGTATATCACTCTATTACTACCATGAAATGTGAATATTGAAGCAGTTTTGTCCACCATGGTTTGCATACCATGAGATTGTATGAGGGAAATAAATAGAGCAAATGACTTTAAAATAAGGTAATCATATACAGATATACATATAAGAATGCTAATTTTAGCACTGTTCAATAATATTAAAACTAGAAACAACCTGAAGTTTCAAAAATAAGATATTGTTTAATTACACACACAAACACACATACACACACACTCCAAAACCAAACCAAACCAAACCAAAGCCACTGCTGTCAAGTTGATTCCAACTCATAGGGACCCTATGGGACAGAGTAGAACCACCCCATTGAGTTTCCAAGGAGTATCTGGCAGATCTGAGCTGACAAACTTTTGGTTAGTAGCAGTAGCACTTAAGCACTATGCCACTAGTTTCCACATATACATATATATATGTATACATATCTACATACATACACACATATACATATGTGTATATAAAGCAGCCTATCACTACAACAGAGTATTTTATAGCCAGTCAATTAATACTCACTAAAATATTTACAGAATAGAGTTAAGTTAAATGGTGATGTCTTAAATATAGTATGTATAATATGACCTCATTTAAAAATACACACAAGTATACAAATAAATTTAAGTGGGAAAATGTGTAGAAGAATGTTATCTCTGGGTGGAATGAATTTTAGATGATTTTACATGGTTACCTCAGGTGTTTTCCCATTCTAACAATGGTCTTATCTGATTAATAAAGAGGAGCAGGGAAAAAAAGCAAGGAGTGCAGCTGGCAATCTCCAAGGCCACCTGAAGGTCAGGGAAGCCTAGGGCACTGGCCCTGGGCTTCAAACTGGTTCCTTCCAGCTGCACTGGGAGCTGAGACTTTACAGTTCTAACAAGTTCCCAGGCAGTGCTGATACTGCCAGTTAGGAAGCAATTCTGAGAACCGCTAGTACAGCAGTGGTTCTCAAAATATACTATATCTAAGAGTCACCTGAGGATCTTACTAAAATGTAGGTTCAGATTCAGTATATCTGGGGATAGAAATGCAAATTTTCAGCAGAGGTCTGAACTGGAACAAGTCTGTTGGCAGCCCTGACACAAACCTTACCACTTGCAGTAAATTGGGAGCTGTCCTCAGATACTTCTTTACTTCAGTTTCCTGGCAGCTGAATGAAGCCAATCAACAGGATGCGAGTCTAACTGATGTGTGTGACTTCCAGGTTGGACAAACCTACTTCCCACTGGATGTAGCAGTGATGATGCTGAATCATCTTGGTGATATCCTGGAATGCCAAGGTCTGGACTTTTAGGTGGGAGGGAAGTAAACTGTGTTGGCAAAGCCACTGTTACTTTGGGGCCTTGTGACAGCAGTCAAACATATAGCCCAATTAAAACCAACTTCTGTGGAATCAACTCCAACTCATAACAACCCATGTGGTTCCACGAGGAACTGATCTCCAAGGATTTTCGATGGCTGAGTTCTCAGAAGTAGATCACCAGGCCTTTCTTCCAAGGCCCTCTAGGTGGACTCACATGGCCACCTTTCAATGGCAGCAGACCACATCTGCACCACCAAGTGACTACAGCCTATCAACACATAGCTTAATGGCCATACTTCCTAAGACTTCAGTAAGAATCAAATAAGAACACAGCTGAAAGGGCTCCTAATAGCAAAAGACAATGCGTATTACTATACTCAGATAAGTTCTTCTTCCCCTCCCCACTTCCTCTTCTTTCAAGCTGGCCAGTCAATGCTTCCTGCCTTCCTCAGAGGGAAAAAAGAGGATCTGATAGTCAGAACCAAATGGGGCACTGGATGTCAATGTCCTGTTCCAGCCCCACAGATGGTAACAGCATAAAATCTAAACCATCTTCAAGGCACCAATGTTTTCCTGAAGTTTAAAAATTTGAAGTTCAAATTTGCTTTCCTGGGTAAGAACTTTTCCAGCGAAAGCAGAAGGAAATGGGTAGTATGCATGTAATAGTACATCTGGAGCTGCAAGAAGAAAACCTGGTAGAAAATAAAAAGGCTAAGTTCTGTTGGGACAATGCCTTGGAAACACCTCTCTAGAATTCTCAAAGTCTCCACATCTTCAGGCTGAGGGACTCAGGCTGGAGTGAGCTCTCACCAGTTTGCAGCAGGCACAAATTAGACATGTTTAAGGGACAAAAAGGTGTGGCAGGTGACTGAAGTGCAGTCAAAGTAGCAGAGGGGTATGTGAGGACTGGAGGAGGTGGGGGGTGGACTGGAAGACAGGGATTTGGGTACCAAAACCAAAACCCAGTGCTGTCAAGTCGATTCTGACTCATAGCAATCCTACAGGACAGAGCAGAACTGCTCCATAGAGTTTCCAAGGAGCACCTGGAGGATCTGAACTGCCAACGTTTGGTTAGCAGATGTAGCACTTAACCACTACACCACCAGGGTTGGGTAAGGCATGTGAATTTGAATGCTTTTCTTGGTTCTTCGTTCTGGATGGCTACAGGGGAAGCTGCAGACCCTTCCTGTCTTCCTTCTTTGCTTCTTCCCTATCTCCCTCTCTTCTCTCTTTCACCTTTTGTTTTCAAAAACGAAATTCCACCTTGTTCCAAAAAATAAATAAGGATGAAGAGTGACATCCTCCTATCTTCTAAAGGGTGTTCTCTTTCATTTTTGACATTTTAATGCCATAGCCTTGTGATCTACTCAAGTTGCTATCCTGACCCCTCTTTTGCAAGTGGGGAAATACTCTCAGAGAAGTGAAGAGATTTACCCAAGGCTGCAGTGTTACACACGGCAGTGGAACTGGAACTCAAGTTCTAGAAATGCTAAATTAAGGGCTTTCTGCTGTAAACAATCACTTCCTTTCTCAGGGTCTACTCTGAAAGCCCATACAGTTCTTTGATCCTTTCTGAGCTGAGTGCTGTTTTGTAACTATTTTTAATCACATTGGACTGACTGAGTTCTGCTGAGATCTGTGTCTAGAAACCACTGCATTCCAGCCAAGTTCTCTGCTGCCAGCCTTTATTCTGGAGACAAGATGATGAACACGTATTATTCATCTAACGCTTCCCTAGGTAGCCCTCAAAAGATAGTTTCTCCTCAGTTGCTTCCAATTATGAAACCACACTTCTTCTTTTTCAGTATTTGTAAACTCAGGTTGAGGCGGCAGATCGAATGTCACTTTTCCTGGTTCCTCTTCTCCAGCGGCTACACTTCCTCCTCTGAGGCATCTACACTACAGTGCCCCTCCCTGGTGACAGAATGGGGCTACCATACGACAGAATACTTGGCCTTCAGATAAAATACAAAGAGAAAAGAGGAAGTGTGTGTTGTGGGGGTGTGGGGGAAGGGTGTTTTTTAATACTCATTTCCACTCAGGGTCCAGGAGCAGAGTGCTGCAGGCAGGGGCAAGGGGAATGATGCAAAGTCTCCTGCCAGCTTCCTCAAGGATTCACCTTCCTTACCTGGCCCAAGCTCTCCTCCTCCCTTCGTGCAGCTGCTGAGTCTGAAGCACGAATAGCTGTTCTACTCATCGGCTGACTGAGCTACCTTCTGGCTGTTCTACCTCTGGTCCAGCCTTGAATGGCTGAGTTTGGAGGTAGTATTTTCAAAAGGAAAGGGCCATGAAAGTTTTATCCACCCGTTCTACAACCCCTTCTAGTTATTTAACCATCCATCAGTCAGCCCATCATACTGTCAGGGCTTTCATGTTGCTATGATACTGGAAGTTACGCTGCCAGTATTTGAAATACCAGCAAGGTCGCCTATGGTGCTTCCAGACTGAGACAGACTAGGAAGAAAGGCCTGGCGGTCTAGTTACAAAAATTAGTTACTGAAAACCCTATGGAGCACAAGACAATTTTGTTGGATATAGTGCTGGAAGATGAGACCCCTGCAGTGGAAGGCACTCAAAATACACAGTGACTGCAACAATGGACTTGATTGTGAGGATGATGCAAAATTTTTTCTGCTGTACATGAGTCACAGTTGACTTGATGGCAACTAACAATAACAACAAGGCAGGCAGGCTGTTTTCTGACTACAAGTAGATGGCTATGTAAGCAGTTATTTCCTCTTGGTAGTGAGATATGAGATACTTTACAGAAGGCATTGTATTGGGAACTATTGTGCCAGAATCTGGGTTTCAGAACTTACAGCAGTAATAGAACTGGTGTGAAGGGCACCGGGAATCACTCTTTAAAACCAGGACTCCTCCCCACTGGTTCTGTCTTCCTCCAGAAAAGCTGGTCAAGACTGAAACTGCACTTTCTTGGTTAGCTGTGACATCACGGAGGTGACTTGGGTCTCACAGGGCAATTCTTTTACCACCAAATCATGGACACAGTGAAAAGTCCAAGCTGCAATAAGTCTAAACCTCCTATTTCAGACTTTAGGCTATTAATTTATAACTTAAATATTCCCACACTACCTAAGAAAGAAAGAATTTTTTTTTTTAAAGGACTAAAAGTGGTATGATTAAGTATCAAATTATGGTTCTCCAGTACTTGTTGGTAGGTGTTGACTAGGCAAGAAATATTACTGAATTGAGTAATTAGAACTGTAGTTTTCTTTCTGTTGATCCCAATATTTTATTTCACTGTAATTTCAGGATTCATCCACGGATGATAGCAACATGCGTTAGAACTTAAGGATGCTCATTTTTCCACAACTGTATTTACATTTTGTGATTCACTGGACAATTCTTCAGGGCTAAGAATTATCAATTGCATACGTTGTTTCTTGAGAATGCATGAATATTCAGTTGTGCATTTAATCATGACACGCCAAGCCAAGCCAAGTGCCATCGAGTCGGATCATGACTATTTAATATCTAATTGGTTAGAAGTCCTTTCCTGTGCTGAGCAAGAATTTACCTGGGTGCCATTTCCTCTACTGATCCCGGTTCTGCCCCCAGTGTTACTCTGAATAATGTAATGCTTCCTCATAAGAGATCCTTTCAGCTACTCAAGGACAGCTGACAGTTGACATGCTCTTCCTGTCTTTTGCTCTTGGTAGTAAATATACCCAGTTCCATTAGTTGTCTTTCCTTTGTCAGAGTTTCTAGACTCACGGTCTTGGTCACCTTTGAATGGACACAGAGAAGTCTACCAACACACTTTTCAAGCATGTCCAGGATAATCAACTCTGTGGATACTGTCTCCTCAACAGAGGACAGAGTTCTAGGATCTACTGAAGGTTTACCAATATGAAGCAATGCAGGCTAAGAATGAATTGGCTTTTACAGAAGCAGCATTTGACTGCTGCCTCATACGGAAAGCATAGTTAACTTAAGCACTTGAATTCTTCTTACCATAACTATTCTAAAGCATATCTTCCCCACCCTATTCTTGACCATGTAAGTTATTGACTCTAAGTCAAGACAATTAAGCATGATGGTTAAGTGCTCATCTACTAACTGAAAGGCTAGAAGTCTAAACCCACTATTGGCTCTGCAAGACAGATGCAGCAATCAGTTTCCATAAAAGATTACATCCTTAGAAACCCTATAGGGCAGTTCTGCTCTGTCCTATAGGATCACCAATGAGTTGAAATTGATTTGATAGCCCATAACAACACAGCTACTGAACTTTACCCTCCACTGGGTTTGGGCTTATCCTTTCACAACAGTGATTGCTGTGACTCTGTGTTCTGTTGGTCCTTCCATTTTGGGGGAAGTCAGCTACATATCTGGCCTGATTTCTAATTCTTCATTCAGAACACTTATTTCTAAACCTTCTGACTACAGCAGAACCAAGCACCAAATATTTTGACCTGACACCAAGCACTCCTCTTTTCTTGACCTTAAATTAACTGGTGCTTTCTAGACACTAGCTAGGGGTTTTTCATGTTTTCCATAAGAGTTTCAGGAGATAGTTGTGAATATCTTTACTGAAATAAAAACTTTCTTACTAGCCTAGCAATTCACTGGTCTGTTAGTCCACAAAAATAGTAATCAGGCAAGTATGGTATGATTGTTAGTAAGCCTATGCTTACTCTACTGATTATTATTTTTAACTTTTTTATAATTATATGGAAGTTCTCCTACTATAAAATTTCTCTCTTTTCAGTGGAGATTAGAAAATTGCTAGTTAGCATTTTCTTTTCAATTAGCCTCTGATATTAATGCTACATATTAAAATTACTTCCAAGTCTTCTCTTCCATATAAAAGAATATCTACTCTTGACTCTTTTCTCCACAAATTATTCATATTCAAATTTCAAATGTTTTTTTCTACGCTCTGAATAGTAACTGAGTTCTCCACGTGACATTTATTAAAATGGAGGCCATCATGAATAGTTCTCACTCAGATAAGACTTTTCTGTACTATTATTGAGCTTAAGGTCAAGAAATACAACTATACTTTTTTTTTTTTAACCTGTTCTTTAATTTTCTGTCAGAGGCAGGAGCCCAAGCTGTGAGGATGGACTGTGGTTCTGTGTCTGGTTCTTGTGTGTATTTTGACTAAAAATGAGGCCAATACAACATCTGATGAAGAAATGGGCGAACATGGGAAAAATCACTCACCCTCTACTAGTTTCAATCCTTTGCCTATAAAGTGAGGGAGCAGAGCTTCACCTTTCCAGTCTATTTTACCCCCAGTAGTGGGCAATGCATGATGAATTCTCAGGTTTGCTAACCGTGCTCAACATTGTGCTAAAGTTAATGCATTTACAGACAGACGTTTGCCACCTTAGATAAGTATTCTTGCTTTCTGATATCATGAGAATAACATAAATTAGCTTGAATAATGACAGTTATACAATAAATATCCAATGAACAAAGATTACAGGCAAGGACCAGTGGAAGATACAAATTTAACCTGTGAAATACTTTCATTTCAGTGGAAGCAATAAAACATGAACACAGCAATAATGATGGAAACGTGAATAATCCATTAACACAGAATGTGTAATTTTAAAATGAGCAGAATGAGCAAAACTGGTTGGTTAGTCAGCAGATAAAGTGTTAAGTACACTTGGTCGTTCCTTCTGCCATGTTCAACTGTAACACACAGGGACACATAACTAGGAAGTCAGAAGATCAGCGGGACATTGAATTTAAGGATGCTATTTGCTAGCTCTGTGGTCTAGATTCCTTATCTTACAAGGGTAGAAATAGTTAAGAGCTACTTGCATCAAATCTGGGTGGTGCAAATGGTTAACACACTCTGCTGCTAACCAAAAGGTTAAATATTCAACTCCACCCAGACACCTCAGAAGAAAGGCTGGAGATCTACTTCTGAAAGACTACAGTCTTGAAAACTTTACGGAGCACAATTCTACTCCAATACACATGAGCTACCATGAGCTGGAAATGATTTGTTGACAACTGGTACTGGTATATGATATCTTTCTTAGACATGCCTAGGATTACCATGGGAAAATACATAACCCATAAGGTCCAACAAAACCCTGGTGGTGTAGTGGGTAAGTGCTATGTCTGCTACCCAAAATAGCAGCAGTTTGAATAGCTGAGGCATTCCTTGGAAACTATATAGAGCAGTCCTACTCTGTCCTATAGGGGTTTTCTTTTCTGCTTAGGTTCAGAAGGCTCCAAGCCCTAAAGGAAACCCCACTGATGACTTGTCTTGTCCCTGAGACTGAGTTCCCTCTGCAAGGCTCCAGCGAGATAAGGAGAAAGTCAACTAGTTCAGCAGAGCACAGCGGTTTCTGGCATCCCGGGGAGGGAGAAGCCCTATAAATGTCCAGCAGAGAGGCAGGCAGCTCTGCTGTCACTGCTTTTGAAGGTACATCCATTAATCCAGCAGTTGTATTTCCGGGTAGCTCGCACACTAATTGGTGTGTGCACATCCTGCTGCGTTTACTTTAAAAAAAGAAAAAGTCACACAGGCAGAGCCCACGCATCTGAAAACACACTACCCTGTCAGCATAGCAAATCACTTCCTGTCACCTTCCGAGCCTGATTTTTTTTTTTTCCAACTCCAAGACGAGGAGAAAAATGAAACCAGGAAGAGTGATGTTGGGGGAAAAAAAAGAAAGAGAAAAAAAACGAAATAGGTCCGTCATGAATAAATTTACCAAATTCATTCTCAGAAAGAGTTCATACATCATACATCATCTTAATGTCAACAGCAGTTTGTCTTCCTTATCTGGAGTCACCCTGATTACTTTAGAGGGAAGCTAACCACTGTTCTGCGGTTACATAAGAAAAATAAACAAACACCTCCAAGCACTTTAGACACGGTCATTGGTGATCCAGTAAACTAAACTTCTGAGTGGGTTTTAACTGACCAGATTCCCTGCAGAGGTGGCAGAATGGTTAAGTGCTGGATCTGCTAACCAGAATGTCAGCCGTTCGAATCCACCAGCCACTCCTCGGAAATCCTATGGGGCAGCTCTACTCTGTAGGACACGTTCATCATGTGTTGGATTTGACTGGATCTTTGTTTCGAACCAAGCGGATCCCCTGTTGAGGCCACTGTATCCCCTGTAGAACTGTGCTCAAGAGAAACACCCTGAGACCTCAAAGACTGGTGCTGTAATGCACAGCCATGGGCAACAACAAATGGGAGAAATCTGGGAGTTAGCCATATCTTTTCCATTAATGTCTCTGACCATCACTCTTAAAATTCATCCTTCCTGGTTGAGATGATAAAACCAGCAGGAATTGGTGTGACTGAATATGACACTATGCATATCAGGGTACAACTGCACTCCACAGTGTTGTGATCTTTCAAAAGTAGATTGCCGGATCTTTCTTCTGAGACACACCTGGGTACATTCAAATTGCCAGCCTTTCAGAGGCTGAATGCTTAACAGACTGTGCCACACAGGGACTCCTGGTTGAGATAAGAGTGGCAGTGTTCTACTCATGTTTTGTATAGGCAGTTGTCAGGAATGAAATAGGGTATAGGGAGAGGAGGGGTGTAGTCATCACTCCGGGTTATACATTTTCATTTTTCACACGCTTTGCATACAACTTCAAAGTAGATTGTCATTTTAACCTCAGGTAAGTAAAATTTATTATATTATTTAATACTATAGTGAAAGTCTAAAACCTCATTAATTCAGACCACCCCCCATCCCTGACTAATCTGATATGAAATTTTACAAGGAGATGATGGATTAAAATTTATCTTTGGAACACATATTTTGGTGAAGGCTTTGCCAAGCACTCTTACCAAGACTATGCTAAGTCTTAAGTGGATGTGTGCCAGTGTGCAGACTGAAGATGTTTACAGTGCAAATGTGTGTTAGAAATATCATTAATAGACACTATTTATTAAGCACCTACTGTGCACTAGATGCTTTATACTCATCT
This sequence comes from Heterohyrax brucei, assembly GCA_028571685.1. Classification (NCBI taxonomy): domain Eukaryota; kingdom Metazoa; phylum Chordata; class Mammalia; order Hyracoidea; family Procaviidae; genus Heterohyrax; species Heterohyrax brucei. The sequence continues at coordinate 55,243,833 of CM053142.1, read as the reverse complement.
TTTCTAAAATGTCCACAGCAACCCTTAAGAGTAGAAACTGTTATGCACATTTAACAGATGAAGAAACTGGGCTAAGAAGTTAAATATCTTACCCAAGGATTTACAGCTCAAAAAGAAAAGAGCTAAGATTCAATATCTGAGGTCCTCTCCACCATGCCAGGCTACCAGTTTCTCTTTTTTAAAGTAGGTGCACTTCAGACCACCTTAGACAAGTTATTTTTAATTACTTAAATGACTTTAACCCATTGCCATCAAGTCAATTCTGATTCACAGCCATCCTGTAGGACAGGAAACCCCAATAGGGTTTCCAAAGCTGTAATCTTCAGGGTCACAACTTCCACATCTTTCTCCCATGGAGCGGCTGGTAGATTTGAACTGCTGACCTTCTGGCTACCAACAAAGCACTTTAAGCACCATACCACCAGAGCTCCTTTAAATTAAAAACCTTGCATATCTAAAAATTAATAAAACAGAAATACAACAACGCCATGATTCAGAAATCTCAAGAATTCATATTTTCCCACTTACAATTTGTGTAAATTACAACTCAATACTGTCAAGTTGAAAACATTGTTGGCATAATGGGTTAAGTCTACGTCTGCTAACCAAAAAGGTCTGCAATTCAAATCCACCAGGCGCTCCTTGGAAACTCTATGGGGCAGTTGTTCTACTCTGACCTCTAGGGTCTCTAGACACGACTTGACAGCAGGAGGTTTGGTTTTTGGTTTATGTCAAGTTGATTCTGACTCAGTGACCCCATAGGGTTTCCAACACTGTAAATCTCAACAGAAGCAGACTGCCCATCTTTCTCATGTGGAGCTGCTGATGGTTTTGAACTGCCAACCTTTTGCTTTAACAACCACAAAGCAGTAACAGTATCTGTTGATGGTTACTGGGGGAAAGGCAAGACAGCAATAATATCCAAGACATGATAATTTATATTTTATTCTTATGGCCAGGACTGATCTAAGCACTCGAAACTCTTCTGTTCCTATCCTCATGTGACCAGGAAATCCAGCACTGAGGTCTCTCATCTACAAAGCGATTGCTGACTAATTGCTAAGCTACTATGACCTCTGTTGTTGTGTGCTGTCTAGCCAATTTTGACTCACAGTGACCATGTATGACAGAGGAGAAGGGCCCCATAGGGTTTTCTAGGCTGAAATCTTTGTGGGAGCCAGTCTCCAGGTCTTTTCTCCTGCAGAGCTGCTGACAGGTCTCAACTATGGGCCTTTCAGTTAGCAGTTCAGCATTTAATACTTGCACTACCAGGGTTCTTGGGAGGAAGGCTTTACGTGATCATTATGGAGAAGATCCCGAGGAAAACAAGAAGGATGTTATACTCATTTGTAGATTATTATTATGTTTTCTCTTTTCATATTCATTTTCAAACAGAGTTCATCCCTGTAAGACCTACAAATTATTTTGTTCTCTGAGTTTAATAAGGAGTCCTGGTGGCACAGTGGGCAGGGCTTCAGCTGCTAACCAAAAAGACTGGCAGTTCAAACACACCAGCTGCTCCCTAGAAACCCTATGGAGCAGTTCTACTCTGTTTTTTAGGGTCATTATGACTCAGAACTGACCTAACAGCAATGGGTTTAGCTTTCAATTTTGTACAACATAAATAAAACATTTCTTTATTTTCTGGTCAATTTCAGAGTTGGCCTCCTTGTGGTATGTAGTATATCTTTTTAAAACATTCAGAAGCCAATTCTTTAAAAGACACATTTCTTTTCAGCCAGTCGGGAAAGGTATATTCTTTTATGTGCCTCATAAAAATTTCACAGAGACTTTTATCACTGTAACTCTTTCTAACAGACAATAAAATAAGCAGACTCTATTATTTTCCACATATTAATGAGCTTCATTTGTTGCTTTCTCAGTCTCAGTGGATGCCAAGGATCCAATGGTGTTCTCCAAAAAAAACCTCGGTGTTGCAATTTGGCTGGGCCAAGATTCCTGATAACGTTGATGTTCCTCTGGGTTGTAAATCCAGCCTCTATGATGTTAACGAAGGAGGATGGGCAGTAGTTCTGTTGGCAAGGCAGGACTCAGCCTGTAAGAATGCATTGTGCCTTGAGGCAATCTCAAGGGATATACAAGAAAGAAGGTAGCAGAGAGATTTGGGGACCTCATACCATCAGGAAAGAAGCAGTGTTAGGAGCAGAGTATGTCTTTTGGAAAGAACCCGAGGCCCCAAGCCTCAGAAGCTCCAGGTCCACAGGAAAATCGGTACAAGGACCTTCCTCCAGAGCCAAGAGATGGAGCATTACCCTGGAGCTGATGCCCTAAATTTGAACTCATAGGCTACTGGTCTGTGACAGAATAAAATTTCTTTTTTATAAAACCATCCACTTGTGGTATTTCTATTACAGCTGCACAAGATGACTAACACAATGGACAAAGTTCATTCAATATGTTGAAATGAGACATAAGTGACTCAATTTTGAGGAAGGGCTCAGTAAAAATTCAAGATATTAAAGTACCAGGAAACAACTTAATAGCAGAAAATACCATACAGTAATCTCACCTTTGTCTTGCAAAACCTCTGTTTGTCACAAGACAAAGTCTGGAGACAGCCTTGCAAACGACCCCTAGACCTTGATCACAATCTACTAACGACCACATTTTACAACTAACAGGAATTCCATGTGGCTAAAACATTCACTAACGACTGTATCTTGTAACTTACAGAAATTCTATATGGCTTCAGCCAATCAATGCAAAGGTCAGCTCTCCCTCCCTGCTTTGAGGTTTCACGGTTTAAATGCTGCACGCTAGGGAAGTTGGGGGTCACCTCCACTCTGTGTAGTTTGGAGTGCATCCCAGGTGCACCAGTCTTTTTCCAATTGGGCACATTTTTTAATAAAACTTAACTTTTAAAAGGAAACTGCACTGTGTCTTGAAATCCAGACCCTAACAAATAAAAGGCTGTTAACTCCTATTGAGTCATGGCATCCTCTTGCACAACTGAACAAAACATTTTCTGGTCATGTGCTATCATCATGACCATGTAATCCCTAAGGTTTTCGTTGGCTGATTTTTGGAAGTAGATTACCAGGCTAACACAAGGCAGTCTCTGAAAAAACCTGATTTTTCCTCTCTGAGAATGCTGTGACAAGGAATTTGGTGTGGGATAATCAATTGACACTAAAGAAAAAGAAATCTCAAGGCAAACATCTCATGTATTAAATTACCATCTTTTGGAGAACTTGACACAGTTTTGGAGAAAACAATATTTTCAGAATTAAAACAGAAGATAAAATCTACTACAGAAATTTTAACAATGGAGAATGTCAATCCCAAAAGATGCTCAAGTATCACAAAGTTAAGAGTTTTCAATTTAATTCACCCACATGACAACCATCGTTGGACAGCTCATGATAGGTCTGTGTTTTTCCCAAAATGAATATTAGCATCTCAGAGTTCTTTGTAATTCAGATTTCCCTCTTTAAAGCCCCAGTCACATTGTCAGTCTACCTACTAAATTGCCCATTCTAATAATCCAGTGACTACAGGATACACTGTTAACAGCAAAGAGCAGTACTTAATTAACTCCACGGTGATTAACCATAATTGATTTAGGCCAAAGAATCATAACAAATCAAGATAACTGAAAACCGGGCTTGATTCACTCAGCCTGCCCTCAGTATATGAATTCATCAGATAACTGTTGAACCTCTTCTCTTACCTAGGCTAATTAGAGACACATTCAATCAGCTTTGTTTCCCTGAGTGGCGGGGGTCTGCTATTATCCTTTGCATATTATTGATCCATAGGGGAGACAGTAGGGGAGAAAGGGAAACAGATGATACTTTCGTACTATTAGGAGACTCTGGTCTGATTCCTCATTTACTAAAAGGAGAATTTCAATTCAATTCAGTGTAATAAGTATTTACTACATGTTTAGAATGTGTAACATTATAAAATATGGAAATGAGAAAGGCATACTACTTGGCCCTAGTCTCTCTGAAATTTATAATTTAAAAAGGGAAGTGAAAGAAGCTAACTTACTATCTACCACCAGCTAAAGTACTGTGCTGGGCACTGTACAATTTTCTATGACCTCATTAAATCCTACTACATCAATCTCTGGAGTAAGGACCGCTGACCCCTTTTCATGGAAGAGATCACTGAGGTTTTAAAAGGTTAAGATAAATTGTCCAAGGGCTCACAGGTGGCAGGCAGAATATTAAAGATCTGAGCTGAGAAATGTCTAACACCAAACATCTGGTCTTAACTCTTGTGATGTACCCACCTCCGAAGGGAAAAAGCAAAACAAAACAAACTTACTGTCATTCAGTGATTCTGACTCATAGTGACCCTGTAGGGCAGGGCAGAACTTCTCCACAGGATTTCCAAGGCTGCAAATCTTGACAGAAGCAGACTGCCACATCTTTCTACCACAGAGCCGCTGGTAGATTTAAACCATAAACTTTTCAGCTAGCAGCTAAATGCTTAACCACTGCACCACCAGAACTCCTGATATTTATAGTCTTGACACTTATTTTGTTGTCTGCTGTGTTTTTCCACATCAGTTAATAGCCAAGCCAGTAATAGCAAACCTTTTAAAGCAGAAAGGGCAACAATAATGGGGTGGCAGTGGGGTGAAAGTAGAAAAGTAAGGAGTACCTCATCCCACACTTCTTCCAGGTTTTGGAACACAGCAGGATGGATTTTCTAAGAAGAGGAGGCTTGGTAGTTGGTACAAGGAATATACAAGTAAAACACAGGCGAACGGGAGCTACAGTGTTCTGTGGAGCTATTTAGCTCAGTTGCATCTTGAAAATCATGTTGATCTATCTATTCATCCATCCAAGAGTCTTAGTGAGTGCCAAGCATATGTAAAAATCTCTGTAACAGGACAAGTATGGGCAACAATATGCTATTATGATTCTTGCCTTCTAGGGGCCTATATTGTAGTTGGGATGATCAAATACCTCTGAAAAACTAAGAAACAGTAACAGGATTATATGACTAATGCACAATTCAGTTATAAACAAATTAAGTGAAGCCGACCACCAGATTTTTCTCCCACAGAGCTACTGGGTGGGTTCACACAACCAACCTTTCAGTTAGCAGCCACCATGGCTCCTTCCATCTCCCTCTGAACCTTTTAAAGGCCCAGAGTAACTATGCATTTTCTGAACTTAGTTGTGTGACCATAGGCAAGTTACTTCACTTTGTTGGATTCAATTTCCCCATCTGTCCAATGATATTATTTCACACGTCAATGAATTAAGACACAGAATCTTCAAGACTGTAGCCTCCTCAGGACACAGAACCCCTCCGACAAAACAACAAGTACTAGCTGGTATCAAAACCATGCAGATTATTGAAATAACTGTAACTCAGAGCCCTCTACAGCAGCAGCTGCTGGAGAGAAACGGGGCTCTGAGTTAGGAATTGAGGCACAGGTGAAATCTAGTTAGAGGAGATAAAATTGGGGAAGAGGGAAAATACAAAAAAAAAAAATCCCCACTCCCTTTTAGCCTCACTCAGTAATATTTAGAGGGAGGTGGCTAGCTTCACAGTCCATGTGAAGGCTGTGACTGTGGACATTTCTCTCTGCAGCCCTAGAAGGCACCTAGTAAGCTCACATTCACTCGTATACTCCTAGAGGAAGAGGTACCTCGCACTCCCACTGCACAAATGTGTGCAACTACGGGTGGAGCTGGTCACGGAAAACGAAAACAGAAGATGACTGGGCACCCCGTTGTCGTAGTGGTTAAGTGCTCCAGTTGCTAATCAGAAGGTCAACAGTTATGTCACCCAGGCACTCTTTGGAAATGCTATGGGGCTGTTCTACTGTGTCTATAGGGTTGTTACAAGTTGGAGTCAACTGGTCAGCAGTGGGTTTTTGCAACATCAGACAACTCTTTCACTAAGTCTTCTATCAGAATTTCCTTCCTTTGGGAAGAAGGATAATTTCCAGTAAAAACAAATGAGCCTGATGTTATAAATGACTCATCTGAATCTCATCTTGAGAAAGAAGGTTTTTTTTCCTGTCACTTATAACTGACGTTACATAAAGAGGCTATTTGTTTGCATACCTCGGTGGTAAAACCCCTCATCTTCCTAAGTAATCAACATGCAAGCTATTTTTAGGAACTGCTGTTTCAGACAACACAAGGTCATATGAATAAAGCCATCTCTTGAAACAGACAGCTAAACAGAAAAATAATTGTTGTTAAGTGCGGTTAAGTTGGTTCCAACTCATAGTAATTCTGAGCACAAGAGAGTGACACGCTGCCTTCTTCTGTGCTGTCCTCACAATCATGGCTAGGTTTGAGCCCGTAGTTACAAACACTGCGTCAATCTATGTTGTTGAAGGTCTTCCTCTTTTTTGGCTGACTCTCTACCTTACCAAGCATGACATCCTTACCATACTATAATACTGCTTACCATTTGGATGAGGGAAATGGTATCCATTGCTGTATATGTATGTTATAAATAAGCATCAAAGCAGAATTTGTGAGGTTTTGAAGGCTTCAGCTAATGTGAATCATTTAAGAGTAACATATTACACCAATTTTATACCACTACAATAATGTTTTATAACTGGATACCACGTGGTGGATTTAAAAAAAAAGGGGTATGCTTTAAGAATGGCCTCTTCACCTATAGACTGTGATAGTAAAAATGACTTTTTCATTATTCCTTTCTCTTATTTTACAAATCATGCCTCAAATGCAAGAAATAATATAATATTTAACCCACGACGGAATTTGCCAACAATCTTAACTTTATCTTTACCTTATTCCTAGTCTGTTTCCTTTTGCATTTCCTAACCAAGTTGTTCCATATTTGTTCTCCTTCAAGCTCCAAAACCATGGTTCTGCCTCTCCATCCAAGGCAGATCAGCTGGTCTATTTTAAGGAGACAGCCCATGCCCATGCGTAACGATCCTAGCCCTAACTGCATCCCCAGAACCTTTTATCCCCATTTTCTCCTCATTCCTGCAATTTCACCCCCGACTCCCATTTTCAAACGCGTTCAATGTTTCCATCCTCTAACAACTTCTGATGTCAGTTCTCCCGCAGATAAAGTTCTACTTCCTTTCCTCGGCCAACATGATTTCAGAACCATCTGCACTTCCAATCTGCTTCTCTATCCACTACCCACCAGCTTCTGCTGCTACCCACCATTCTGTTGACTCTGCTCAAAGGTCACCAAACACTTGCTCATTTCTTGATGTTAGTCATCGTCTATATTAGATACAATGCCGCTCACTACCCTTGTTCTATCCTGTTGCCCTTCCATCTTTTTTGGTCACTCTGCAGTCTATTCTGGAAACCCAGGTGGTGCAGTGGATAAGTACTACATTATGCTTTCATTACCCCTGTTAGATATTAAGAAATACATTTGGCTTCTGACTTCACTGCCTTCTTTTCTGTCCAAACTTTCTGACCAATCTCATCCATTCTGAATGGCTGCAATGAACCTCTACTTAGTGAGAACTTTAAAACTTACACATTTTTGGAACTATACATCCACCTCCTTCAGTCTGTCATTTCCAACTACTGCGTTTGGTCACTGTGAGTCAGAATCAACTTGATGGCAATAGATTTGGCTTTTGGTTTAGTTTGGACATGACATCCAGAAAGACAAATCAGTAGAAAAGGATATCCTATTTAGCAAAATAGAAGGCTAGCAAAAACTCAATAAACTGTCAATGAAATGCCTGATATAACAGCCAGAACAACAGACTCAAATGTACCAATGGCCTTGAAGATGGTGCGGGACTGGACAGTGTTTCCTTCTTTTAAACAGAAGGTCACTGTGGAATAGCGCTGATTTGATGGCCACTAACAACAGCAATCAGAGTTCTCCCAAGTACTTTTCCACAGGTCGCTCAAAGGCATCCAAAACAAATATCCATTTTATCCTCTCCTCAAAACAAATACAAATTTCACTGTTTGCTCAATGTTTATGTTTCAGTCAATGGAATTACCAACTAGTCAGCCACCCATGCTCAAAACAATATAATCAGCCATGAGTTTGCCTTTGTCCTCACCTCCTACATCCAACTACTCAATAAATGTCCTGGATTTTATCTAGATATTTTGCTTATATTCTATTACTTCTCTTCAGTCCTTAGCTGAGAGAATGTTGGAGATTTGCTCTGCATTACTGTAGTAAGTCCAATTAGTAATTACATCCTTATCTTTCCACGCCACCTAGCCCTCTTCCACATTAACCATAAGAGTTGTCTTTCTAAAAGTCTCTTGACATTAGAGACTTTAAAAAAAAAGTCTCTCTTTGCACAAAGTATTAAGTTCAGACTTACGATGTCTCCATTACAGACAAACTGCAAAACTTTAAAGGAATTAAATTTGGCTAAAGAGATAAGTTAAACAAGGCATTTGCAAAAAGTAAAATGTTTTGGTTTCGTGAAATCTGTTTTTTTAAATATGTCTGAGTTTGTTTAAAAGAACCTTAAACAAGACAATCTTCCCTCACTTAACTATAAGATGAAAACAGACTTGTAAGGCTAACTAAAAAAAAAAAAATTTACTAAACACATGGAGATGATACATGCAGAAACCCACAACTGATTTAATTTGCAAAACCACAGCCTTAGCTCAACTACAGATGACTTAGATAAAATATAACCAGAATGCTGTGATAAAAGACACAGGATAACTAACTTAGCTGGTTGCAAGCAAACACCATGGGCAGGATATGAAGGCCTGGGAAATATTCTGGAGCAGGAAGCCAGAGTGTGACTCCAGAGTGTTCTGGGGAGCACAGTGTCACTTACTGGACTATGCCCATTTTAGTTGTGAGGACATGGTCATTTTGATGCAGGTGAAGAAATAAGATTTTTAGGTTGAAACTGAAGTTCTGAGCATGATACAGGAGATAAATAGTATTTATTAAGATTGTTTTAGAGCCAGAGTTAAACAGTGGAAGGAGTATTACACTGAGCGGAGCAGAGGGACAATGGGTGGGTTTGGGTTAAAGAGAACTTCAGTTTGGTGTTGTCTCTGCCACCACCACCACCAAGCTGTGTGACTTTGCACACTCTGCCCGACTTCTCTGAGTCCCAGTTTCTCTGCCTTTAAAATGAAGTACCTGGATAGAATAATGTATTCCAATGCTAAAATTCCACAATTTACTATTAATATTTCCCTGTTTTAATATGTGGAGAAATATCGAAGAAATCATTTTTATCCTCAAGATGTAAAAAAATGGGGAAATGAAAAACTTCATTTATAAATTAACTAGGGCTGTTCTTTCTCATCTCATATAAGGCCACTATGAGGCAAAACAGACTTGAGAGCAATGGGATTTTTCAAAATTCTTTTTTAAGATCACTGTTGGTACAATGGTTAACTGCTCCATTCAAAATCAAAAGCTCCAACCTACTCAGTGGCTCCGTAGGAAAAAGACCTGGGAATTTGTTCCTGTAAATATTAACCCATCGCCAATAAAGGAATTATTGTTTGATACCATCGAGTTAATTCCTACTCAAAGTGAACCTAGAGGACAGGGTAGAACTGCTCCATGGGGTTTTCAAGGCCATAAATCTTTATAGAAGCAGAGTGCCACAGCGTTCCCCTGCAGAGCAGCTGGGGGTTTCAACGGCCCACCTTCATCTGTCACACTGGGCCACCGTGAGTTGGAAATCAACTTGACAGCACCAAACAATAATTCCTTTTTCAGTGCAATGTTTGGAGAGTACCAAGTTCATCACCAAGTACAGAGAAACCTGTTCCTTCAGGTGTGCCCTGTGTAGAAGCTAAAAGGAGGAAAGGAAGTGACAGGTTTTCAGACCAGTCTGCATGAGTGGACATTAATTAGGGAATTCTTGAGGGTCTTTTTACTTATTTTCCAACCCACTGAAATCTCAGAAATAGGCAATGAAAATGTAAGAACTTTAAAAATGCATATACACTCTTACTACAAACAAAAATGATAAAAGATTATTTATACACATGCACTGAGTAACACGTATTTACTGATCATGTACTAAGTGCCAGTCATACAGTAGACAAAAGAATATTCCTGGCTGCTAAAGAGTTGTTCCTGACTCATGATGACACCCAAGGGGAACGCAGTGCTGCCTGTCATCAGCTGGGGATAACAGGATTTTCAGTCACAGACTGTTAGGTCTTCCTTCCTAGACCACCGTGGTTTGGAAACTCCGATGGAACCTGTTCTGGATTACAACAGTATCAAAGCCTTCAATGACAGATAGATAATGGCTGCATACCGGGTGCATTGGCCCGTAACTGAACCTGGGTCTCCCGTACCAAACGTGGGAATTCTACCACTGAACCATCACTCTTTTGACTGCTCTCATTAGGTGCCAATGAATCAGTTCCAGAGACCCTATATGTAACAGAATGAAATACTATTCAGATCTGTGCCATCCTCACAATTGTTGTTAAGCTGGGGCTCACTGCTGCAGCCACTGTGTCAGTCCATCTCCTTGAGGGTCCTCCTCTTTTTCACTGATCCTCCACTTTACCAAGCACGATGTCCTTCTCCAGGGACTGGTTCCTGCTGATAATGTGCCCAAAGTAAGCAGGCCAGTTTCATCAACCTTGTTATTAATAATTCTGGATGTACTTCTTCCAAGACAAAATTGCTCATGGCAGTCCATGATACATTCAATATTCTTTGCCAACATCATAATTAAAAGGTACCAATTCTTCTTTAGTCTCTTCCCAGTTCATTGGCCAGCTTTCACAGGCGTATGAGGCAACTGAAAATACCATGGCTTGGGTCTGGCACACGTCAGTCCTCAAAGTGACATCTGAGCTTTTTAACACTTCAAGGAAGTCTCCTGCAGCAGATTTGCCCAATGCAATATGTTTGATTTTTTGACTGCCGCCTCCATGGACCCTGACTGGGAATCCAAGTGAAATGAAATCCTTAACAACTGCAGTAGTTTCTCCATTTATCATGATACTGCTTATTGGTCCAGTTGAGACAATTTCTGCATTCTTTATGTCGAGGTGCAACCCATACTGAAGGCTGGAATACAATGGTGAAAAAGGAGACATGTCCCAGATCTCACAGGAGAATAAAGACGACATGGATTGTACACCCTCTGAGGCTCGGGGAAGGACGGATACGCCTTTTCCTTTTTACCTACATCACCTGCTGACTTGTCTTCACCCTCCTTTTCACTTAATCATGATTTTGTGGTTGTAAGTACATATCAGGTATTTTGCTCTCTCACTCTCCATGAAAGAAAACATTTACTAATCCAACATCAGGCCAAGTTCCAGAAGTTCATTTATCTTTTTAATCCTTCATCATTTTTTTTCTTCGTAGTTCTTAACCATTACCTAAAATTATCTTCCATGGTTCTTACCTTTTATTGTGTTTTCCCTCCAAAAGACAGCAGGCTTTATGAGGCAGGGATGTCATTCCTCTCTTTTCCTTCGTATTCTCAGCATCCAGAACAATGCCTGACATGTTAGGTATTTGATCAGTATATATCTGTTGGCTTCCTTTTCTCCACAAAAATTCTCATTATCTCTTAGTTTCCCAGTAAACTTCTCCAAGGCACGATGGAATCCTCAGCAACATTTGCATTTTCAAGAGGATCTGTATTTCTTGAACTCAAAGCCAGAAAGCCAGTGGCCATCGAGTCGACTCTGACCCATGGTAACCCCATGTGTGTCAGAGGAGAACTGTGACCCACAGGGCTTTCAATGGCTGTTTTTATCTATCTGTCTCTCTGTCTATCTACCTTTCTGTCATCTATGTATCATCTATCTATCTACCTACCTTCTACCTATCATCTATCTTTTTATGTAGCTCACCAGGCCTTTACTCTGAGACACCCATAAACCAAATAACCACCCCCACTGTCACTGAGTCAATTCTGATTCATAGAAACCCTACAGGACAGAGTAGAACTGCCCATCGAGTTTCCAAGGAGCACCTTTAAGCTTTGGTTAGCAGTCATGGCTATTAACTACCGAGCTACCAGGGTTTCTGAGGCATCCATAAGTGAACTCACACTTATAAACTTTTGGTTTGCAGCCAAGCATGTTAACCACCTGCACTTTCCAGGGGCTCCTTAAACTACCTGGTCCTCTGATGGGCAGAATTTCAGGCAAAACCTTTGGGCACAGCAATGGAGGGTGTTTTTCAATCAGGAGGGCAGGCAGTGGCTTTCTAAGAGCAGACATGCTTACACTCTTGATTTGCTGGGAAGACTACTCCAAGAAAAAAATTCATTCAGACAGTTTCGGTTCTCCACAGCTACCTCCTTTCTTCTGTGACTGAATCTGGAAATCCTCCAAATGTGCTGGAAGTGGCAAAGCCACACATGAGAGACTCCACTGGGGCAAGACAAGAAGGTCAAACAGCAGCCACATGAAGCGTGACTACTCTGTCTCTGCCCCAAGACAGTAGTGTTTCATGGATGTTCCGTACCACTGAGGTTATGATCACTTTTCTATGTATTCAGTTGTAGGCTAATATTTATATTCCATAAAGTCTCCAATCTGTGAAAACTGTGCTCAAACATGAAGAGTCCAGTGTTTTTCTTATTTTATTCTAGAAACCAACCCTAAACAATAGTGTGCAGTTTTACTGAGGTTTTCTTAATTATTCTTTTGAAGATACTGACATAAGAAAATGTATTCTTAAATAAGAACATCCTTTTGAACTTTTTAGAATACTAGGCTTCAGGAGGTTGTCAAATACTGATAATAAATAGACGAAATGGACCCAAACTTAATGTCAAATGCAGTAGCTGTTAATGGATACAAGAGAATACACTGACTGAAAAACCAAGTGAGTCCCTATGAGCTGTAAACTGTTAGCATGATCAGCTACTACCTGAAAGGTTGAAGGTGTGAGTCTATCCACAGGCACCTTAGAAGACAAGCCTGGCATTCTCCTTTGGAAAAATCAGCCAAAGAAAACCCTGTGGAGCGCAGTTTAACTCTAACACACAGTGGTCACTATAAGTCAGAGTTGGCTTAACTGGCAATTAGTTTAGAAAACAAATTGGTATCTCACAGCACAGCAGAACATATTACGTGTATCATTCCCAGAGCAACTGCATCAAGTTGAAATTCAAACTTCAGAGTTATTACTGAACTGTTAATCTGGCTGCAGCCCTCATCATTTTAATTAAACAGACTTCTCAAAAGCTCTTTGCAAGTCACAGCAGTCAGTATATAAGATATTTAATTATGTACACATGTGTGCATGCATGGTAGAATTTGCCATTCTAAATCTGGTTAGTGTTATTAAAAATAGTATTAAAGATATGAAAGAATGAATAAAAGAATAAAAGAAATGAATAAATGAAAAACAAAGATACAAGGGAAAGTTCAAGGAACGAGTAATGAAAGTTTGAGAATTGTGATGGCATAAAAGCCCACATGTATGCATTAGAATTCCAAGGTAAGGTTATATATACATATTCTGTATGTATGTATATGCCATGTATGTATATATATACTATATATACAGCATGTGTAGTGTGTATATATAGTAGATTTGAAATACAGCTGGTAAAAAGCAATACATAGAGTGATGAGTCCAGTATGAGGATACAGCAGGAAGGAAGAATGCAGGGCAGGAAAGAAATAGGGCTTGAAGTACAAGTTCAAGGTCAAGGAAGAAAGGCACAAACAAACGAGCTCAGCTTTGCTCCAGAGTCTCTTCTTACAACTCCATTTCAGTGGATTCTTATAAGCCACTCAGCCAGTGACAGATCACTGTGACCATGTCCTCTCCCTGACAGATTTCACCTTGAAGAAATGAAAGTTCTGGCGAGTTCCACGCAGCTTCTCAGCCTTCTCTAAGGACTCACCAAACATCCAGAAGATTTTTCAGATGCTTGAGACAGAGATGAACCATCCAGAGTCCAGTGGAGAGTGCCCTGGGGAAGAAGCCAGCAAAGCAAGTTTGGTTTAAGCAGACCTCCTATCTTGATGTATGAAGCTGAACCACAGCAAGTGTTTTCTCTGTCACTTATACGTGGCTGGAAACCCAGGTATTGTAGTGGTGAGAGAGGAAGAAAAAGCTTTTAAGAAGATGCCACTTAAATTCCAGAAGGCCTGGGTGGAAGGCTTGTGAGCCTGTGAATGAGTGACTGTAAACAGCCAAAAAACAGCTGAAATGCATGACATCAGATCCTCGAAAACAATGGATCTGGCCCGCTGAATGTGACCCACACCCGGGCCTACATGCTCTCCTCTTTGAGAGGTGAACTCACCCGAGGAAGTCGCCTTTGTTATATTCTTTAGATAAGAAGGCACCAGTTTGTTTTGTGAGGAACTTCCCAAACCTTATTCGAATCAACACCTGCTTTCACCTGATGCCTAAATTAGGACTGGGGCTCAGATATCAGCTTCCCCCCTAAGAGGACCACCCACGGAAATTCTGAGATAAGCTCAGTTTCTAAGGAGAAGGCAAAAGTCCAGATGCCTCTCTCCAGAGCGAGCCCAGGATGCTCCGTTCTCCCCGCACCCCCTCAACAGAAATCCTTGATAAGCCCAGATCCTAAAGGGAAGGTAGCTTCTTCCCATGTAACCTACCGCTAACTGCTTATCTAGTGCCTCTTTAAGCATGCTGGGCCAATAGGAATGCAATCTGTATACCTGTAACTGCCAATTAAGACAATATATGGAAATTCCTTTGTCTGCTTTCTTGGAAAAATGTATAAATAGATATGTCTGATAATAGAATGGGGTGCATGGCTATTTTTCGAACCTGAGCCCATCCGCTGCACCGCTAGCTAATAAACAGCCTCTTCCTCTACAAACAAGGTGGTGTTGGAGGTGTTTTGTGCTCTGTGGGCCGAACTTGTCTTTTTTCTGCTACAATAGGTTAAGTACTACATCTGCCAACCAAAAGGCCAGCAGTTTAAATCCACCAGGCGCTCCTTGGAAACTCCACGGGGCAGTTCTACTCTGACCTCTGGGATCGCTATGAGTTGGACCCAACTTGACAGCACTAGGTTAATACACTGGGCAGCAAAACAAGGAAATATGCCCAAAACAGCCACTGAGACATAAAAAGGGAAAGAAGTCTCAAAACTCTCTTCACTCAGAATTCACACCTCTGGTGGGAAATATTTTACAAAAAGAAGTCTTTATACAATGTATCACCAAGTTCAGGCTTAGTGGCGTGTTAAGAACACAGACTATGGTATCAGATTGCCTGTGTTCAAACTCCAGCTCTGCTATTTAGTAGCTTTGTGGCCTTGAGCGAACTATTCAACCTCAGTTTTCTTATCTGGAGAAAGGGAATTAGAATAGGATCTACCTCACAGGTTAGTCTACGAATTAAATTAGCTAACAGATGTCAAGTGATTAGAACAGTACCTGCTGTACAGAAACTCAATTAGCACAAAGTTTTGATGAGGAGCCCTGTTAGGCGATCAGCTGTACCTGAGTAGTGTGGGTGGTTTATCAGCTGCTCCGCAGGACGTAAAACCTGGTAATCTGTTCCCGTAAAGACTAGTCTTAGGAAACCCTGTGGGGCCGTTTTACTGTCATACAAGGTGGCTGTGAGTGAGAATGAACCTGACAGCACACCACAACAAGTCTGCATACTCAGTAGAGTCAAAAGAACAAAGATTATTAGCAGAGAAAATATTTTCTCACAATGATGACTTCCAACACAATTATTTTGTTGAAAGACAGCTATGAGTTCTGTCAGTGTGGATGCTCCCTGAATGAATCCTTGGTTACCACGACACCCCTTACTACTAACACCATTTCCCATCTACCTTGCTGACTAGTCAAAGGCACATAATCAGCTTCACTTTCACAGTCATCAGTCACCTTGGCTCAGGAGTAAAGGTACTCAATCAGGTGAAATCAGTGATAGCTCAGATTCAGGAGCAAGCATCCACGGTTTCTCCCAGGAACAGCACCTTCTCTCCACTTGACATGATGTGTCCTTTCCTCAGGAGAGCAGTCACCTGTGGAGGACTACACAAAGTCCCTGGTGCGATGAGGGTCTGTTTTACTTGGATTCTGGTGTGCTGCCTTTTGGTGCCTGGTCAGGGATGCCCTAACGTGGTTACTCCCCTTCCATTTATATGTGGATGCTACATGTACATCCCAAGTTCTGATGTTAGGAAACCTTCCTGTCTCTTCTCTTATGACCGTGATGGTACGCACCCCTCTAGCACCTGCACTGGCTTTTCTGTTTGACTTTCTGTGCCTGTGTCCTTATCTCTTGTTTTTCTAGTGCATTCTCATTTTCCACGCCTGCAGTTCTGAACCCACCCACCACTTTGGTCCTGTCATATGACTCTCTCTGCTCCTCTGCCTGCCTTTTTTATTCACACCTCACCTTCTTCCTGTTTGGGGTTTTTTTTCCCCTAAGGCCGTTCACCGCTCTGTCATTTGCCTGTACAAACCAACGTTCAGTCTGTGTTTATTGAGCACTTGTGTCTGGGTGAACACCCTGGTGGCGTAGTGGTTAAGCGCTACGCTACAGCTGCTAACCAAAAGGCCGGCAGTTTGACTCTACTAGGCACTCCCTGGAAAACTGCTCTAGGGCAGTTCTACTTTGTCCTATACCATTGCTATGAGTCAGAATCGACTTGACAGTGGTGGGTTTTTGTTTGTTTCTGGGTGGAACTCTAGAATCAAGGGCTAGCTTGGAGAGACAAAGAGAAAACAGTCCCTGCCCTCGCAGAGTAGTAGGGAGACAGGCATGGAGTGCTACACTGCTAAGATACCCGTGTGCTCTGGATAACCTGGCACCCAGGGGAGAGGCTTTTTAACAGAGCCTGGAGGAAGACTTCACAGAAGAGGTGATGTCTGAAGGGACTGGCAATGTGACAATTCAGATGAGAATAGTGCATTCCAAGTATGCAGCTGGAATGATGCAAGAAGCTTGAAGGACTACCAAGGATTCAAAGACCCATGGACCCTGGTCCTCCAGTGGGTGTGAGCCTTGACCAAGTGTCTTACGAGCCACGTGAAGAGTTACAAGCAAATGGTTTCACGCTCAACTACTCACTGAAAAGTTTGCAGTTAGATCTCACCCAGAGGTGCTTTGGAAGAAATGCTGGGTAATAAACTTCTGAAAGGTCACAGCAATAAAACCCAATGGAACAGCTCTACTTTGCAACATATGGGGTTGCCACAAGCTGGAATCAATTTGATGGCAACTGGTTTAGCTTTGGTTTCGGTGGAGACCTGGAGAGTTTCAAAGCAGTGCATAAGAATCTTCTGTCAGTAGCGTGAAGAGCAGAGAAGAGTGAGACTATTAGATGCAATTCCAGAAAACAAGGGCATCTTTATAAAACAGCCTACACATTTGCACCAGATAGCACTTTCAAGGAGGACTGCAACAGCATCTCCCATCCTGGCAGGCTCTCCTGCAAGGCCCCTCTGCCACATCCCATCTCCTTGAATCTTGGCTTGGTTATGACTTGTTTTGATCAACAGAATGTGGCAGAAGTAATGCTGGGTAGCATCCTAGTTTGGGCCTTAAGAGATGTGTGCTTTTACTTTTGCATGCGTGGAACACTTGCTCTTAGGATTCAATCACCAAAAAAAGAAGCCCATGTGGAGACCCACATTTCCAGGCATGCCCACTGAGACATTACACATATAAGGAAAGCTGTTTCAGATCTGATTCCAGCCTCATGCAAGACCCCAAATGATGGCATGTAATACAGAATCAAGAAGACCCGTGCCCACCCAAATTTCTGATCCTCAGAACCATGAGCAAATAAAATGGTATCTTAAGCACTATATTTTAGGACATTCTGTTACACAGCAATCCATATCCAAAGCAAAAACTCTCTTGATTATTACTGATACATGTCAAACAAATAATAAACTGCAGCTTGGACAATTTGGGGGCAAGATTATTGGCTCCTCGTCGATACACACCAAAGTGTACTTTGTCTTTAATTACTTATTACTAAATCCCATTCCACACTTAAATTCCACACTTAACTGACTGGTGCTTAAGCTCTTTAAAAAGAGGTTCTTAGAAAGTACAATCCACTGATTCTGTCTTGCAGAAGGCTAAGGAAATGCAATGTGTGGCTTAAAACTCCCTGGAATTCACTTTGAACTTTCCCGTGGGTAGTGTTAAGATAAACATCCAAAAACAAATGCTTGTTTCACCTTCTGTAACTTGAAGAATGTTTAATGAGTCTTCATATTTTGCCTCTCTAGCTGCATGGTGAACTGTCTTGAGACAGAATAAGATCTGAGTAAGTGTGATCTCCCTCTAGGTACCATTTTTAAATATTTAGAACACACCTTTCCAGAAAAAGAAGTAATTTTGGATATGTGGATAAACATATTCTCTTCTAAATACTTCCAGTCTGTTCTCTGACGAGAAGGGGCTTGCTTTTCTTTAGATTTCTATTGAAATCACAGAATTAAAATATAAGGCTAATGCCGACATTTCTCTTGAGCAGATTTACCTATGGCAGATGGTTAACAGACAAGTCTTCATTAATTTCTAAAAATTACGTGCTAGTTTCTGCTCCGCCAACTGTATAACAATTTTCTTTTCAACTAAGTTGCATTTATTTTAATAAGTAACAAAAAGCCTTGTCTTCCTGTTTTAGATAATTCACTCTCCTAAAGCACTTTTAATCAGATTTCAAGTGCACTATAAATATTAACACGTCTCAGTGCCCATGGACTAGGAAAGAATTACAAGGGTAAACTCTTCATTTTTATTTAAATGGAGGAAGTCTGAAGAGCCTTGTGCTGTGCCTTTGGTAAATACTTAAACTGCCTCTGTTTCAGAACTTGGAATTAGGCAAGCTACTTCTTGCTGAATTATTTGCATCACTATTTTGGCATTAAAATGCTTGTATAATTAAATGGTTTAGGAGTAGCTTGAGGAACCCTGGTGGCATGATGGTTAAGCACTCAGCTGGTAACTCAAAGGTCTGCAGTTCCAACTCACCAGCTGCTCTCCAGGAAAAGAGGGCTGATGATTTGCTCTGATATAGACTGCAGCCTAGGAAACCTTATGGGGCAGTTCTCCTCTGTCCTACTAAGTCATTATGAGTGAAAACTGACTCAATGGCACCCAACAACCACAGGAGTGGTTCATTTATATTTCAGGTAAGAGGAACTCAAGTTCCTCCCTTGAAAGAGTTTATTTACAGATACTGTTAATGTCATGTCCATACAGCCTGAATATATTCCACATAAATATAGGCTAATTTATTTTTATTTCTGAATGACATGTAGAAGAATTCAAGATTTCCCATTCTGCAAGGATAGAAGATTCTGTCTGTCAGCTATTCACTGTTATCTTGTCTTCCAAGAACAAGGTACCCTAGGGAAAATTAGTCATTCTTGTGTGGAAACCAGCATTTGGAGGAAACTAGGTTATTACAAGATTCTTAGTGTTATCAACACACTACAAAGAAGAATGTTTTGTTGTTTTTGTTGTTATGGGATTAAATTTTAATTTCCAAGGTCAAGCTAATTGTAGCTGAATGACAACTGTTTGGAAGTCTGTGCCCACGCTTACTGGAGACAAGTTGCCAGCTCCATGAATGGAACATTCTCTAAGCTACACAGGTGACTCCCCAGTGCTTACAGTGGGATAACTGACACACTATTTATCTAATACTCTACCCTTTCAGTTGCTCAACAAGTATCTTGATCTGACCAGAATATGTGGATACCAACAAAACCAACCAAAAACCAAAAAAAAAAAACCTATTCTGACTTGTAGCGACCCTAAAAGACAAAGCAGAACTGTCCCATAGAGTTTCCAAGGAGTAGCCAGTGGGTTTGAAATGTTGACCTTTTGGTTAACAGCCAAATACTTAAGGACTGAGCTACCAGGGCTTCTCCAAACCACTACAATCTATTACGCCCAGGAGGAATACAGACTCCTTAATCTAATTCACTCATTTTATGGCCAACAAAGCGCAAGTGACATCAGAATCTTGGTCTCCTCACTGCCACTTCTGTGACCCTTCTATTACCCTACCTTGTTGGACAGCTCTGAAAGCCGGGCATGACCAAGGAAGAACAGGATACAGACAAGATGACTGATACAAGACCCTATAGCCTCTCTTTAGTCTCTCCTACCAAAGAGGACAATATACTTTGGATTCTTCATACCCCTATGTGCCAACTATCATCTGTCCTGTTTTCCTGGTAAGGATACTAAAGGGCAGTGAGTCGGAAGGACTGGCACCATACAGTGTGGGAAACAGAGGAAACTGGTAAATGTCAAAGCTCACAGACCTGGCTAAAGAGAAGGCAATGCACCAACATGTTCCCACATACTTGGCCTCACCAACCATTCTTCTGACAGTACCAATTACCTGTCACTGTCAAGTTGACTCCAACTCATGGACACTCCATATGTGCCACAGGAGAACTGTGCTCCATGGAGGTTTCAATGGCCATGATCGATCAGAACTAAATTGCCAGACCTTTCCTCTGAGGTACTTCTAGGCAGACTCAAACTTCCATCCATCCAGTTAGCAGCTACATGTGTTGACTCTTTAACTCTTTGTCCCATCCAGGGTTGACAGGTTCCTAAAACTCAACTTGAGAGTATGGGATAAAAACTAGAGAGCTTAGGGCTCTTGATACAAATGATTAGGCCCTGAAAATATGTTACTTATGACTAGAAACCTTTATGCTGGTAAGTGAAAGAAAATAAAGTATATTCCCTGGCTATGGGAGGTTTCATGAACTTCCTCAATTCAAGATACCTGAGCTCTGTGCCGAGAATCAGAGAAAGAAAAGAATATGCATACGTGAGTGCGCGTGCACACACACACACACGTTGTATGTGTGTAAACATATGTAAGCCCTGGTCTCTGCCCTAAGCAAGCTTACTCAGGAAACAATAATTAAATTTCAGCATCATTACTGAGCTTCTGCTGTGAGCTGGATAGAAACTACAAGCCCCTAGAGGCATACGGAAGCGAAAAAGTGAGCACAAGCAAATTATAAGCAATATGGAAAAGGTATTAACATTAAGGACACTTTTTTTATTTTAACTGCTACATGCACAGTAGAAACAAGTAGTGTTCCATTTGGGAAGAGGCCTTCATGAACAAAGGCACTTTATTTTCTTATTTCTGAAAGGAACAGAATAGTCTGGATGGAACAGAATAATCTGGATGGAGCAGCCATCAGGGTTTAGGATGCAAGGACGCTGATGTGTGCAGGATGCTGAGTCCTGCAGAGTAAGAAGTGTCACCCTTATGCCACAGGCAAAGATGAACAACATTACTTTGCTTACCGTTCCATGTCTCTTTGCTAACACTTCCCAGATGGAAAACATCACAGGGAACCTCACAGTCACTTTGCCCTGAAACACAAGGACATCTATGAAGCCAGATATACTCTGACAGCTATGGCTCTGATCTCCGATACAGGTTAAAAGGGCTTTTTTGATACAAGATAGAAAGCCAGGCACCGTCTTAAAATTGTTTTAGCTGGGATGTAGTACCTTCTATTAGGACCTCATGTTGTTGGTGTTAGGTGCCATCAAATTGGTTACAACCCATAGTGATCTTATGTACAACACACAGAAACACGGCCTAGGATTGTGTCGTCCTCACAACTGTTGCTATACAAAGCCATTGTTGACACCCCTTTGTCAATCCACATTATCAAGGCTCTCCCTCTTTTTGCTGATGTTCTAGGTTAACAGGCATGATATTCTTCTCCAGGGACTTATCCCTCCTGACATGTCCAATGTCCCACTATCCTCATTTCTAAGGAGTATTCTGTCCTTCCAAGACAGATGTGTTCCTTCTTCTGGTAGTCCATGTCATATTCAGTATTCTTTGCCAACACCATAACTGAAGGCATCATTTCTTCTTCGGTCTTCCTTCTTCAGTGTCCAGCTTTCATATGCACAGAAAGCAACTGAAAATACCATGATGTGGATCAGGTGCACCTTAGTCCTCAAAGTGACATGTTTGCTTTTTAACACTACAACACACACTGCCTGTTGTTTTATCACTGTTGATATTTGTTTTTAACCTTCTTTAAAAGATAATACTTTTCTTTCGGTTTTATATTTTTAGTTATTCTACCTTTATGTTAGTACTTGAGTTTCTTACCTTGTTACTTTAAAAAACATTTTCACCCAGTTTATATTTAAAATAATTCTACTAATTTTTAAATTTAATTTTTATTTACTTTTTAAAAAATGTTTCTTATTCTTAACTGCTTTAACAAATTTTAAAATAACTGTGATTTTTATTATCACAAATCTTCAATGACTCTTTACAGTTTAAAACAATGTTTACCTCTTTTACTCTTTAATAGTCTCTTTTCATCAAAATTAGCCCTGATAGAAAAACACGTGGAACACAAACTTAACTCATGAAAAAAAAAAATCCAGATTTACTAGTCTGACTGGATTTAAGAAACCCCTAGAGTATGGCTCCCAGTCACCCTTCACTGTGTAATGAAGTCACTCCTGAAGTTTGCCCTTCAGCTAAAGATTACAGAGACTCATAAAACAAAACCGAGACTAAATGGACACACCAGCCCAAAGGCAAGCATGAGAAGGCAGGAGAGGAGAGGAAAGCTGGTAATAGGGAACCTAAATTCAAGAGGCGGAGAGTGTTGACCTGTGGTGGCCTTGGTAATCAAGGCCACCACATATTAATTGTTGCATGAGAAGCTTATTTGCCCTTTAAACCTTTATCTAAGGTACAACAATAATAAGAAGGCCTGGTGGCACACTGGGTAAGAGTTTGGCTACTACTCAAAAGGCAGCAGTTCAAATCTACTAGCCGCTTGTTGGAAATCTTGAGGGCAGTTCTACACTGTCCTACAGGGTCTCTAAGAGTCATAATCCACTCCACAGCAGTGGGTTGTTTGTTACAGACATGTTTATTTGCAATGTTTACATTTGCTTAAACTCTTTGGCTTTGTAGAGTATACTTCGATTTATTTTTAAATCTCTTATTTCATGATCATTCTCAGCTTTATATTTTAGTCTTTTATTTCACTGGCTTTACAATACTCAGCAAAGTGAGAGGATGTGGGGAAAACAGAGGTAGGGATGATCACACCACAAAAGCCTCCCCTGCAGAAAGGTGGTCTCCCAGTCTTTTTAAAAGTTTCCATCACCTTGAGCTCTGAGTCTCTACTAGAATTTAATGAATTCCAGAGGCACTTCCCCAGGTGATAAGGATCCTACTTGTACAGACATTTAAATCACTGCATTAGAATTCTTCCTTCTATCATGCAGCGCACAGTCTCAGGCATTACAGGTTCTAAGTTTTACGGCTCATTTCTTTATTCCTCTAAATCGAGCATCTACTACGTGACAGACACACTGTCACATGCCAGGGTTCCAGCAAAGACTGAGAAAGAACGTGCATTCTGGCCTCATGGAGTTTACAATCTGTTGGAAAGGCTGAAAATAAACAAGTAATGACCATATAGCCTAAGTTACACGGTAGTTAATATCTATCAACTCCATCTATGTGCCACAGGCACCTCCTGCATGTGGGTCATCTCACATGTGATTTAAGCACACATCGTAGGGCACTGAATGCTGGCTTGGAGGAAAAGCAAAAATGACCTAAAGGAAAAGACATGAAAGATTGGGACTGAAGGATGTGCAGGGATTAGCCAAAGAAAAGACTCAGAGGCTAGGCAGAATACTCCATGAAGCAAGGGAATGCATGGGTCCACTGAGGAAGCCAAGAGGGTCAGACTCATTAGAATCTAATGCAGACAGACAAAGGCTGAGACATCAGGGGAAGGCAGATCAACCAGAACTTCTAATTCACATTAAAGAATCTAGACTTCACTCCAAGAGCACTGGGTAGCCTTTGGAGAATTTAAAGCAGAGGGATGTCATGCTTTGATCTGGGCCCTAGAAGGATCATTCCTTCTAGGACAACTTGAGGAATGAAGAACAATCCAGAGTAATACAGACTAATTAGGGTGCTATGGTAGTAATCCAGAAAAGAAATGGCAGTGGCCTAAAAACAAGGTAGAGATAGTGGGATGGAAAGGGTGGCTAGAATAAAGAAATATTCAGGAGGTAGGTCTCAGAGAACTCAGTTTTGGATGAGCTAGGGATGAAAGCAGTGTAGTGGTTAAATGCTGTGGCTGCTAACCAGAAAGTTGGCAGTTCAAACCGGCCGGTGCTTCTTGGAAACTCTATGCGTCGGTTCTACTCTATCTATAGGGTCACCATGAGTCAGAATCAACTTGATGGCAGTGGGTTTGGTTTTTGGTTTATGGGAATGAAGCAGAAGAAATTAAGCAAAGCAAAGCAAAACTAAACAATGCCACCCTCCTGCCCCCCGCCGCCAAGATTTTTGGTTTGTGCAACAGGTGGCACCACACACAGAAAGACTAACCCAAACCAAACCTAGTGCTGCTGAGTCATTTCTGACTCATAGTGACCCTAAAGGACAAGTAACACTGCTCCACAGAGTTTCCAAGGAGTGCCTGGTAGATTCGAACTGCCAACCTTTTGGTTAGCAGACATACAACTTAACCATTATGCCACCAGGGTTTCCACAGAAAGAGTAGGAAGACAAAATGTATGGGAAAAGGAAGGGGAAAGATGATGTATTCAGTCTGAGACATGCGGTGTTAGATCTACTATGTACTATCTTGAGGAGAGGACCAGAAGAGTCTAGACAGGTAATTGACTAGGCAATGGTCGGAAGGAGATTACCACTGAAGCTAAGAAAGGATGACTTTGTCCACTGCCAAGAACACTGAGGAACCTGGGCCTTTCAGGTGACAGAAAGGAAAGGAGGAGTTTGCACAAGACACTGTACAGGAGGGCTCAGAGGGGGAAGAAGGATGATGGGGAGGGAGAGATGATGGGAATCAAAGGAAGATGATGCTTCCAAAGATGCTGGTGTGCTTAGTGGCACAGACAGCTGCAGAGAAGTGAGTGGTGATTAAAATTTAGCAATAAAAGAGTGGGAGCAGAGCATTTTCAGAGAGGTAGCAGAGGCAAAGCTAGGTATCTATGAGCATGTGCAGTGAGGAAAGAGGCTGTAAGTGTAGGGAACATTTTAGGAATTTGGTTATAGAGGGGACAGATACAAAGCAGTAGCTGGAAACACACACAGAAGGTTGGTCTTTGTTTTACTAAGGAAGGGAGGGATCCGAGCATGGTTAACGCATCAAGAATAGGGCCAGCAAGGAGGGAGAGACTAAAATACAAACCAGAGAGAACAGATTCCTGATAATGAAGAAGAAAGAAATGTACTCTAAGGTGCCAACGACTGTGCACTGAAAATGAGGTGAGGAATTTTTTAGTTGTAAAAGAAGTGATTAGGTCCAAGTTATGTGGTTTGTAGGCTGTCATCACATGACCAGGGTAGCACGCATCTGGAAAACTATTTTCTCAGTGAAGCAGGACGCAAGGCAGCCTGCTGGGGGTGAGACTGGTGTCAGAAACAGATTCGAAACAGAAAGCGAAGGAGATGTGACCAGGCAAACTGACCTTGTGGCCAGGAAAGCCTGGGAACCTAGAGGAAGATGGAAATCACAGATAAATGTCACAGTTTGCATAGCGGCATCATTTTCTCCAGCAGAGCTCACTAGCAAATCTATAAAGCAAGCAAATAAACAAAAAACAGATGCCGTTCAGCCAATGCTGACTCATGGCAACCTCATGCTTATCCACAGTAGAACCAGCCTTCAAAGTGGTTTCAAGGCCGTGACTTTTTGCAAGCAGTTCACCACGTCTTACTTCTGAGGCATCTCTGGGTGGATTCAAATTTTCCACCTTTCATTTAGCAATGAAGTCTGTTAACTGTTTGTTATCCAAACGTCACTTTCCTCTCTATTTCCAGGGACTCCAACCTACCTGTAAAACTCAAAAACCAAACCTATTGCTGTCAAGTTGATCTCAACTCTCAGCAACCCCATTTGTTACAGAGAACAGCTCCATCATGTCTCCCTGGCTGTAACCCTCACCAAAACACAAGAGCAGGTCCTTTCTCCGTAAAGCTGGCTGGCTGGGTTCCAACCAGCACCTATGGATTAGCAGTTGACTGGAAGCTGCTTGCAGCACCCAGGCAAGTTCCTAACCAACGTACAGACAGTGGAAAAGATGACAGCTGGATTCGGCTATAAGCCAGGGACCCCAGCTTTAGGAAGAACATTGCCTTAGATACCTCCGTGTATGGTTGTCTCAATACCAAGAACAAAGCTCTGGCAAGGAAGCAGGGTGTTTTTGATCCCTGTCAGCTTCAGGATGACAAATTCCATCCCCACAGAGTAAGTACTGTTTCTTCCTTTAAGTTGATTAGTTCTTTAAGAAGCTGATGGGATATATTACAAAGTTTATGTTCTTCCTGACAAAGAACTAAGACTCTTCCTCTGAGAAAAATGTCTTCCCCAAACAACCGTGTTACTAACAAATGCTTGGAATATAACCCACAGAGGGATCAAAAGAATATCAAAATAGAAGGCAACAAACCACAGTTATGTGCTACTAATTTATCCTCTGACTCTCAATCAGGTTTTTTAACCTCAATTCTGGCATTTCCTCTTTGAAACAGGAGTATTTCATCCTTTCACAGAGCTTTGAAAGTAATTGATTCAATGTATCCAGGACACCGGGCCCAGTGCTCTCACAACAATGTCACCTCTCTTTCCTCCTTCCAGCCCTAATCTTCAGGGAGTTTGCAGCTTAGAAAACTGATACAGAAAACTAAAGCCATAAATCCATGGTTTTCAAATGTTTAAGTAAGAAATCAGTTTTAATATGGCTCAAACCACATGATATATAATTTCATGGAGTAATTACCCTTGCTATATAAAATCCACTCTAGCATTTTTCTAGTCTATTCACTTTCATTTTTTAAGACATGCCTGTCATAACCCAATAAAACGATTTTACAGCCCATTCATGAACTGTGTCTTGAAGCTTTAAAAGCACTGAGCAAAAGGTGACTTTTGTACAGCTGAAGGAAACATCTAACCCACTGCCAATGAGTAGATTCCAAATCATCGATGACTCTATACAACACGGCAGAACTGCTCCATAGAGTTTCTGTGGCTATAGATCTTTATGGAAGCGGACAACCACAACTTTCCCCATGAAGCCGTAAGTTGGTGGGTTCGAACTGTCAACTTTTTGGTAAGCAGCCAACTGCTTTTAACACTAGGGCTCCTTAATTAGTAGCAGTTATTGTCAAGACACACTTTTTTTCCCCCTTAGCTGCATCACCAAAATAGTCTTGGATGTGCAGGGAGGTAGAGCCATCTCATGTGGGAAAGTAGCTGCATGCAGAATAGGTCAACATGGCTTGTTACTGTCTCTCCCTTTCCTTTGTCTGCTGTCACTTTCTGTCTTTCACAGCAGTTGTCTCTTCTGTAAACTTGTGTCTCATTCCCATGGCTCATTTACTTTAGGATTATAATAAGGCTGTCTCATGAAAGATTATCTCCTCAGAGAAAGCAGTAACTAACCATTGCCTTGACGCAATTGTGACCCATAGTGACCCTATAGGATGGAGCAGAATTACTTCATAGGGTTTCCAAGGCTGTAAACTTCACAGAAGCAGACTGCTACATCCGTCTCTCACAAGCCAAGCCCAGTGCCACTGAGTCAATTCTGACTCATAGCGACCCTATAGGACAGAGAAGAACTGCCCCATAGTTTCCACAGAGCATCTGGCAGATTCGAACTCCCAGCCTTCTGGTTAGCAGACGTGGCACTCAATGACTACGCCACCAGGGTTTCCCTAGCAGCTAATGGTAGAGTTTTATTTGGCACTTACTAAAGGTGTGCATTAGAAGGATCCTGAGTGGCACAAAAGGTTAAATTCTGGACTATTAATCAAAAGTTTAGTGTTCAAACCCACTCACAAGCAAACTGGAAGTCTAGTTCATAGTCTTGAAAACCTTACAAAATGCAGGTCTACTTGGGGTGGCCATAATTTAGAAATGAGTTGACAGAAACTAACAGCAACAAGGACATGCACTTTGTTTTGCAGAGTATTTTACTTAATCTGAACATCAGTTCAGTGGGCATCCTATTATAGCCATTTCACAGAAAAGGAAATTTGAGTCTCAGAGAGACTATGTAACTTTTCCCAGTCACTTGGGATGAAGTCCAGATTTGAACCCAGGTCTTTTTGCCTCTGAAGCTCATGTTATTAACTATTGCTCTGTTGTTAACTATTCTTAACCGTGATAACAACAGTCGGGTTGAAACTATGACACAAAACATGGTCAGAACACAATGGAGAGAAGCTGGCAAGAGAAGGGAATGGTAGACCTGACCAATATTTATTGTGTAATGGTCCCGTGCTTAGAGTGACGTGAGGTATAAAGACAGGAAGGCTACTGTCATAAAACAAACAAAAAGAAAACCCTAAGCCTTTCCCATCTATAGACTGAAACATGATGAAATTCCAACAATATTAACTTTCTTCCAGGTTCAAACATCTATTTGAAATGTAAACATTCTTTGAGAGACTAAAGTTTCCAGCTTATGTAAGTCAGAAATACTGGAGGTTGGTTGAAAAAGGAGGCGAGGGAAGGAGCCTCACTCTAAAGCAGAGACAAGCTAAGTGTTCAAAAGATAATTTGTCTATGTGACAGGTGCTAAAGGCCATCGCTTGAATTCTCACATTCTGGGCTCCCTATTAATTTAATGAGGTGGGCATTTTGATCCCCATTTTACAGATCAGTAACTGAGGCTCCAGGGACCCTGGTAGTGCACTCAGCTGCTAACCAAAAGGCAAGTGGTATGAATTCAACAGCTGCTCCACAAGGGAAAGGCATAGCAGTCTGCTTCCATGATGATTTATCGTACTGGAAACCCTGTGGGGCAGTTCTCCTCTGTTCTATACAGTCACTATGAGTCAGAATCCACTCAACAGCAATGGGATATGTTTTTTTAACAGTGGCTCAGTATGGTTAACTTATTCAGAGTTATGCAGCTGGTAAATAAATGGCAGCGTCAGAGTGAAACCGAGGTCTCTATGACTCCAAAGTGATTTAACTCATACATGATGAATATATGCTGAGGAATGGGGTAACAGTGGAGCCGGTGCAAGCCAGGTACACCATGGCTTGTGTCACCACAGTACTTTTATCAGGGCCAAGGCCACAGAGTATCACATACCACTGTTTTAACAGATCCTTGCCATGCATGATCCAGTGTGATAGGCAAGGAACGTCCTCCTTTCTCCAAGAAGGAAGATGATGCTTTGAGATCAAGTTCCAAAATGAAGCTGACATTCCAACCTTAGACCTCTGATGTCAAGCCTTCATATCTGTTCTCGAATAAAAAACTGCCAAATTGGTCTAAATCTTATTCACCTGCGAATCCATGAGCTAGGAGGCTTCTCTGGGAAGGTTCTCTGGCCAGGTAACAGTCTGGTATTTCAGAGCACTCAGCCTGCATTAGGACCCAGAGGGGCCACACTCAAGCTTCCAGGGCCTTGGTTTCTTCTCAGCTAAGCCTAGGTGTTTGATTTAGTACCTACATACCTCGGTGACATGGAGCAAAAGGAGGCCAGTGAAAAACAGCTACTAGATATACACTCATGCTGAAATGTCAATACATGTGAAATTTAAATTTCCTGCTCTGAGATTTTCTGTAGTCAGAACTGTTGTATCCTCATCAAAAATGTGAAAAATAACTCTTTTTTTCATCTATTAGCTGCAGAGACTGTACAGAGTGCCAAGACTCTCAGAAATTCCTATCTATTGGCAGAGAAAGCCTCGAAAGAGTTTCTCCTTAGAAAAGGGCCTCGTGTCTTTACTTGACTTAAAAATGGTTAGCTCCACATGTCACCTACCCCAGGACAATCTAGGCTTGCACCTGTTATTCCAGCCCAGTTATGCAGAATGCCCCCTTTCACTCTCAAAAGGACTCCTGTTTGAACAGTAGGTTACATGGCCATCCTGTTTGCCAGGCCCTGCATGCTCTGGCCTCGCTGACCTCTCCACTTCCCCCAACACTAAGAGCTATACACACGCTGACCCTGCTGTGTAGCAGGCACTGTTTCTCATAACACCAGTACTAGTGGAGATACCATTATTTCCCTTGCTTTACAGATGGGGAAGCTAAGGCTCTGAGAAATTAAGTGATTGATCAACTAAGTCATACAACCAAATAAGGGGAAGGGGGAAGGAAGAGACTTAAACCAAAGCCATCTTATTCTAGAGCTTAGAGCCTTACCCAGCTCTCCTCCACGGACCTGTTAGGCTCCACCCAGACTGTGTTCCCTTCTCTCCCTAGGATGCCAAGCTCCCACGCTGCCAGGCCACCCTACAAACACTGTTCCTGCCACCTGGAACAGCAGCACCTGGCTCACTGTCGTTTACCTTTTGGTTTCACCTTGGCTGTCCTTTTCTCTGGACATCTATTCAGATCCTCCAAATCTAGATCTTCCCATCGCCTCTTATTTTTCCCCTACCAAAATACGCCTACATTTATTCCACGTATATTTTAAGTTGGGCTTGTAACATGCCAGGCTCCACTGCAGCAGCTAAGGATATAGCTAAGGACAAAACGCCAGCCCTCACTGAGCTTACATTTTAGAAGGGAGAGTAAACAAAGAAACAATATAGTTACACACCGTAACATTACTAACTGATACACAACAACATTAAACACAGGACGAGATCATCATCACACTTCATTCCAATTTCCTGGGCACTTGCTTGCATCTCCCGGGTGCCTTCTACAGAACAGCACGAAGGCTCCAGGCTCATAAAACAATCCCTGGTGAACTAAGGAAGAGTCATCTCCCTTTCTGTTCTCTCCATTATCCTGAAAATTTCTCTTGTTCGGATCGGATACAAAAGACGATTGCACTTTCAACTTGTCATCTGCAAAGGGCATCCTCCACACATCTAGGATTACTGATAGTAACAACTTATTTGCTTGACTCTCTCCAACTAATCCTTCCTAAATCATGAGGTCCTTAGGGAGGGTAGGGAAAAGCAGTCTAGAGGCATTCTGTTCATCTTTTGGAGACTTCCTGCTTGTGGGTTCCATAGTCCTTCAGAAGATATTTCAGTAGTACTTCTTCCAAAGATTCTGTCGTAGAAGGCAGTACATAAACACAAGATGAGATAGGAAAAAAGAATGAATTCATGCACAGCTTCAGCCCACAGACCCCTGACATCAGACTTCAAGTGATTTGGGAGGAAGTTAGCTGGCAGACAGTCCAACACTAAGTGCTTGGTGGTCAGGCAGATCTGGATGGAGTCTTGACTCTACCACTTACCAGCTATAAGCCTTGGGCAAGAGACTTAACCTCTCTGAGCTTTAGCTTCCTCATCTGTAAAAATGAGGTTAATGATAATAATAAAGAGTTCATAAAGGTTTTGTGAAGATTAAATGAAGCACTAACATTTGTCAAAAGAGCCCTAGTAGTGCAATAGTTAAGTGCTTGGCTGCTAACCGAGAGGTCAACAAATTCAAACCTACCGGAGGCTCCAAAGCAGAAAAGACCTGGTGATTGGCTCCCATGGAGATTACAGCCTAAGAAATCCTATGGGGGAAGTTCTACTCTGTCCTATAGGGAGTCACAGTCGACTCAATGGCACACAACAACACACTTGTCAAATTAATACACAAAATTTGTGTGTTTACATTTTTACTTATGTGAGCCTATTAGCTATTCAAAAAAAGTTCAAATTAAACACCTCCCCCATACACAAACATATGCATTCACAAATCTGACTGTTACGCTTCTCATTTGTTGTTGTTGTTAGATGCCCTCACTTCAACTCACAGCTGCCCCATGTGTAAGAGCAGAACCGTCACATAGGGTTTTCTAGGTTGTATTTATTGTTATTATTATTGCAGTTAGGTGAAAAGTTTATCATCCAAGTGAATATGCCACATAAAACCCCAAACACACACCTCCATGCCACTCCATCTGCTCTCTGCACCCTGTGACAGGACACTATTTCTTTGCACCCTTTACTTCTGGCATTCATTCAACCAACACCTGTTCCCTCCTCTTCACCCCACCCCCCACCTCTAGAGAGAAGCTGGTTGGACAGCTTCATATGTATATTAAGCCAAGAAGTACACACACCACTTGCATCCCTCTGTGTTTTATAGTCCAGTCTAATCTTCGTCTGAAGTGTTGGCTTTACCACTGGTCTCACCTCTGAGCTAGCAGCAAGTCTGGGGGCCATGTTCTCAGGGGACCCTACAGGATGCTCGGCCATCAATTCTGGTCTTTTAATAGAGTTAATACATAAAATTTTGATTGTAATACCTGGCACCAACCCAGAAAAACCAGATCTGTTCCTGTTAAATTGATTCTGATTCACAGTGACCCCTGCCTGTGTTACAGAGTATAAGTGAGCTCCAAGATTTCTTGTCTGTAATCGTCACAGAAGATCACCAGGCCTTTCTTCTGAGGTGCCACTGGGTGGGTTCAAACTACCACTTCAGGTTAACAGCCAAGCACAAAATGTTTGTATCACCCTGGACTTGTATCTCTGGCACATAATTTCTAAATGATAATACTCAATGATATCATGTTTTATTGCTTTTGTTGCCTATGATTATTGTCATAATCATCAGTATTATTACATTTCTTTAAAGGTTAACTTCAACCTAAAGCAACCGGCAGAAGGATACACCATCCAAGTATGGTTTCAAATAACAAGTAGTTTAATCCTAGCAGAAATCCATGAGTCTGGACTCAGGGTGACAGAGAATACTCTTCATTTCTGAAACCTCTGATTCTCAGTTCTTTTCAACGATATGTGTAGACAACAGAGAAATCTGACTCTGACAGTGCACAAATGCCTGACATGTTTAAAATAAAAAAAGGTGTCTTCATCACTGCAAGGACACACCTTTAGTTAACTTCTCTGGCTCAGTATGGTGTGCTCCTATGAGTTGTTCAGTCATGCTTTCTACCTCATCTAGCACAGATATGGAAAGACAAGGCTAGATGCACTGCTGCTTGAAAACGAGAGACCTGAAGTTTTAAAATGATAAGCAGAAACATAAAAAATGAGTTTATTACTATCCATGTTACCATAAGATTAATTTCCTTACTTTTAATTACAGATTTAATCTTGGGCAAAAAAAAATATACAAAACAAGGAGGCATATGATTCATGTGTGTTCTCTGGGATTTTTCATCAAGTAACAATATATTACTTTAAGAGATGTGGGGATAATTATTGGGAAAAAAAGAAAAGAGTTTGAGCTCTCCAAAAAAGAAATACCCTGAAATCAAATATATGTTTGTTTACAAACAGTGACTTTAGATTATTGTTTCAGCAATACTTTTAGGGGCACATAACATAATCAGTGACTCTAAAACACCAAATGCTTTAAAAACAGGAAGTACTAATTCTAATTTCTATCTTAAAGACACAAGTACTATAATTACTAAAAGGAGATTTGTCTATGGATGTTTACTCCAGAATTCCAGTTACAGACTTGTACCATAAGCCCAGACTCACAAAAGAAAATCCTGGACCTGGTCTACAGAGAATTTTAGATAAAACATCCAATTCATTAGACAGAAGAATTTGGTCTATTCCACAGAAGACAGACAATATATTACAATGGAATGAGGAAGCTTTCCAGAAATGACCAAGGACAAATGGGTTATTCAAGAGGGCCTCCATACCTGCTGTGAACAACTGAAATAGGATGTTAGTAGAGAAACAGGTCCTGGAGATTAGATTAGAAAGGACTGAAATGGGAATAATTTCACAACATCCTTTCTGTAACTGAAAGAGATGTGAGACATCAGCAAAGAATCAAGGTTCCAGAAGTCATACCAATGTATGTGAAGCACTGATTCAATCTGGAAGTTTCTGTTGCAGAGAGGTAGAGCTGGTAAGAGAGCAGACACAGAAGCAGGCCGGGGCGTTCGTTGCCATCCTGAGCCACCACAGCACATGACCATGGCGGAAGTGAACATGATACACGGATGGCATCAAAAGTCTTGCCTGGAAGCTCAACAGTCGCCAAGTCTCGAAGATAATCTCAGGAGGCAGAAAGAAAGGCTGGTGATGTCAAGCATAGGTTACTCTTCAAATCAAAGATAAAAGTTTACGGGAAGAAAACAAAATCTTAATTTAGACTTAATTGCTAAGTTGGAGGAGTTTCACAGCTGAGGCTTTGAAGGGTTTAGAAGATTTTCCTACGCTGTGTCTTCAAACATATGTAGTCCCAATCAACAGAAGAAAGCGACTAACAACAGCATTGTGTGGCAGACACCTGCATCAAACAATGACACTGAGGGATGCTGAACAGCTGTGCATAAACTTCAAAAGTAATTTGCAACCAATCATGAGTTAAATGTCACCTTCCTTCCCACTAGACACAGCATTTTTAAGAGATCAAGCACCCAGAGTAGGTTTGGCATTTTCTAAGAGTTACCCAAGACAGGAAAATATGAACATGGTCAAGAGCGGGATGGGGAGGCCCAGGCCCCTATGCATAGGGCTTTTCTATCAAAGAGCCCACGGCCAGTGATGACCATGGCTTTCAGAGAACAATGCAGAGGAACAATGCCACAATGCTGACTGGCTGCCATAATTGTCTCTTCTGTCTTAGTGCCCTGTGAGAACCCAGAGTGTCAGGATTCCTTCTGCCAAACGACAAGGACAAAGAACCAGGAGCAGATGAACCATAGGAGCAACCACTCCAGCAGTTGCAGGCATTTCACAAAACAATTCAGCAGGCTTGGTAATGTGTTCAGAAAAGCCTCCTGGAATATGAAGGACCTAGACACTACACTGATAGTTTATTTTCACCAATGACAGAATTCAGTGAGTTCTCCTTCTTCTCTGGGTGTCACCACCCCCACTCCTTGTCAGCTTGTGCCATTACTGAATAATCTTTTATTAGCCTGACTTCGGCCGGCGTAGCTGCAGGGCAAGCTAGAGGACAAGGAGGCTCTGTGCCCCTCTCCTTGCAGAAGTCACCAGAATCTCCCTGCTGAACCAGCATCCAGGCCTTTCCCTCTCACCGAAGGGCCTCTTTCACCACCTGAATCTCAAGGCTTTAGCACCAACAACCAGTCTCACATTGATCACTGTGTCTCTCAAACATCCAAAAACATTTAACAAAAGACATGAACTCTACTTCGTTAACATTTGTCCCGAAACCAAAACCACTGCCGTGAAGTTGATTCCCAGTCACAGAGTCGAACTGTCCCACAGAGTTTCCAAGGCTGTAAATGGTCACAGAAACAGACTGCCACGTCTTTATCTTGTGCAGACGAGTTTTAGGCACGGAGGGAACTTCAGTTAGTAGTTGAGCGCTTTAGTCACTGCACCACCAGGGCACCTTCATTTAGCCCCAGAGGCTGAAAACCAATCTCATACAAATCAGCACCCAGACTTTTTTTTTTTTTTTTTTAATCTACGAAAGACCTACCTCGCTCTGCCACAGCCCTGTGAAAAAAAACTTCGTTTGCTTAGAAGTGTGAGTGTTACCAAAGGGGTCCATTAATAGTGAACACGGAGAAAATGGGTTATTCTTCCCCATGCTCAGGTTACCATCTCCATAAAGCATCTCTTTACACAATTTTGGGGCGGGGGAGGATAAACACTTTGACCTTCCTCCCTCTCCCTTCCATCAGTTCAGGTGAGAGTTAAAAAAAGAAGGAGACAGCCTTCCCAACCCCCACACCCGGCAGACTCCCCGTGGCCAAGTTCAGCAGCATCCTGTGTGAACATCACCAAAGAAACCAAAGGAAAAAAAATGACACACACACACTAAAGTTTTCTCAAGCGCTTTTCAATTTCGTTCTTACTCCCACTTCCCGCAGCCTCCAGCGCTCTTCCTGGAACATCTCAAAGGGATACTCCGGTTTGTTCTCCTACCTCCCTGGTACCCATCCCTGTCCCGCTGTCCCTGCACCTAGTAGGCCCGCCCGAGACTCCCCGGGAACAGCCCCGGGCGCCCGGGGGCGACCCTGAGCCCCACTCCGCCGCGGTCCCGAGCTGCGGCTTGACCACCTCGTTCCTCCTCCAGGACACGGCCTTCCTCACTCCTGGGGCAAGCGACGAGCTTGGCAGCGGAGAGACCCTACCTGGTCTGGGGCCGCCGGGCGGCTGCGCGTCCTGCCAACGGGGTCTGAGCGCGGCAGCGTTGCTGCCCGCCTGCGGCGGCGCCGAGACTGCGCTGCGTCCGCGCCTGAGGGCGCCTAGTGGGTGCGCCCCGCGCTGCGGCCGCCGGGGCGCGCGGGCGGGGGGCGCCGGCTGCAGAGGACGCGGCGCGCGCTGCACGGCGCTCGCGACCCCTCTGCCGCAGCGCCCCGAGAGGGCCCAGGCAGCGGCTCCCCGAAACTCCCACCCATAAACCCGTGCGCTCAGCCCTAGGCGGACATCAGTGACTCACTCAACTGCTCTTCTTCCTATCGTCAGCCTTGCGTCCACTCCTCGCTACTCACTCAGGACTTTTGCTTCGCCCTACACGCTGATGTGGGCAGGCCGCCAAGGAACTTAGACAGGGAGGCTTCAGCAAACGATGGGACAGATAGATGGTGGGATAACGGTGGTGATGCTGCAAAGAGGGCTTGAGAAGTAACGCGTTTTCCTGAGCGATATTCTGATGTTAAGGAAAAGGGGATCCAGAGTACAAGCTATTTCTGATGAAACTCAGACACTAGAATTATCCTTGCGGTAAGAAACACTAAGGTCAATCGGTAGAAAAAAAAATATCTGTTTTTTACCACTAGACACAGTGGGTGAGCATTTTTCTTTTAAAATTATCTCCAAAAGTTTAGTGCAATTTTGTCCTCTGGCTAATCTTCCCTGGGCTGTTCCTCACCTTAGGGTTTTCATTTTTTATGCACCTGCACTGTTGTTTTATATATCCTTTCCAAAGTGACATTGCTTTTACCTTGACAGTCCCGGAAGCTTTCGATGTCTTGTGATTACAGTGCGTGTATCATTCTGGGACTGACTTTTATGCCTTGTTGGACACACTAATGCTGATAATAGTACTGATAATGGAGTGATTTTTCCTATATTCTATACATTGATGTTTTATTCGGATTAGAAAAATTGTGTCCAGTTACCAGGAGTATTACAGAGATGTTTCCTTGTAATTATGTCACTAAATCATTAAAAGGCACTTGGCTAAGCCTTTTCTTCCTTTAGTATATTAAGACCAGATTAGTCTGGGCATAAAACAGTCATCCCCCACCCCCTTAGATTTTTGAGAGTTTAAAACAGATAAAAGAGCCAAACCTTGGGTTAATGCATCATGCAAGTATAGAATGTCAGAGTTTGAAACTGACCTCACAGGCCAGCTGGACCTATACTTTCAATTTATTGATGAAGAAACCCAGGCCCAAAGAGGTTTGGTAATGATTGAACTAATATTGTTACTGTGTGACAGATTTGCAGTGAGAAGCCATGTATGGTGACTCTTTCCCCTAATCCATATGAACTCAGCTAAACAAACAGACACAATTTAGGGATTAAAAAAATCCCGTTATAATTATCCCCACTTTTTCCACTCCATTCGTTACTGTCTAAAGGCATTGTTGAATTGACCCTCAGAGCCCAGGCCAGGAGCATAGACCACAGACGCTGCCACCTCGTGGAAGATGCTAGGCAAGAGGAGAAGGTGAACCACAGCCCAAATGTGCTGACTCACCATCATATAAGAACCTGGCACATAGTAGGTGCTGATTATGGGCTTGCTGTTGAAAACTGACTGGAAAATGTATCTATGGTGGAACATTGATCCCTGCTGTGAGCCCAGCTTCTTTCTGTAGAGCTCAAAAGAAAAACCTCCTTGGTTTAAAATGCCTTCTTTCTAGCTCTTTCGTTAACTATCTTTGAATAAAACCTACTGTGTTGAAGGGAAGAAATGACAAAATCACAATGGCTAGCAATGCCTACTCATGCCCCACATCTGGGTTTTTTCACTGAATATTTGAGAAGGAAGATAAGTATATATAAAGATTCAGGGGAGATTCCTCAGTCCTTTTAATTTAATAAATAATGAGTGGTTTTTAAAAACATTTCAAGTAATGATGACAATAATGGGGCTACATGTACTGAGCACGTGTATACTAGGCATGGTGGATAGGCACTTTTGTTTATTTTACTAGATGGATTTTTGTGTGTGTGTGTGCCCCTTTAAGTGAAACGTTACAACTCAAGTCAGTTTCTCATACAAAAACTTACATACACATTGTTAAGTGACCCTAATTTCTCTCCCCACACTGTGACCCCACACTCCTCTCCACTCTGTCTTTCCTGTGGCCATTCAACCAGCTCCTGGCCTCTCTGCCCTCTCATCTTGCCTCTGGACAGGAGCTACCCAGTTAGTCTCCTGTATCTAATTAAGCCAAGAAGCACACTCTTTACCAGTATGATTTTATGTCTTATAGTCTAGCCCAATCTTTGTCTGAAGAGTTGGCTTCAGGAATGATTTCAGTTCTGGGCTAACAGTTTGGGGGCCATGTCTTCTGGGAACCCTCCATCTGTCAGGGTATAAAGTCTGGTCTCTTTACTAGAGTCTGTGATCTGCCCACTACTTTTGTTTTGCTCCACCAGGAACTCTTTGTTACATTCCTGGTCAGTGCAGTTATTGGTGGTAGTCAAGTGATACCTAGTTTCTCCAGTCTCCACTGATTTATGTGGCCCTTTCTGCCTTTTGTCCTCATATTTTTCTTATGTCTTTAATGTTCTTCATTCTCCTTTGCTCCAAGTGTGTTAGGACAAATTGATGCTTCTTAGACAACTACTTGCTAGCTTTTAAGACCCCAGACACCACTCACCAAAGTGGAATGCAGAATACTTAATAAACTTTGTAATGCCAGTTGACCTAGATGTCCCTAAAGTCACAGTCCCCAGACCCTCACCCCTGCTACTCTTCCCCTCTAAGTGTTTGGTGATATTCAGGAAACTTCATAGCTTTTGGTTTAGTTCAGTTGTGCTGACTATTGTGTATTGTTCTTCCAGTGACAGTCACTTTTGATGTACTGTCCTAGTCATCTGGTACTCCTCTAACAGAAAATACCATGAGTGGAAGGTTTCATGAAGAGAAGCTTTATTGAGACAGCCCGGTAAGCTGCAAATTCATTTACAAATTGTAAGTCCATTCAGTACGAGAATTTGTCACAGTCCAGTAGGCTGAGTCCACATACAGCGACAGCATCTCAGCACAGGAACCTCGGGTCCAAAGGACGTGCTCTGCTCTCGGTGCTTCTCTCTTGGTGGTGTGAGGTTCCCAACTTCCTCGCCTCACTTCTCTCCCTTATATCCCAAAAGCTTGTAGCTTGAGTCCTGCCTCACCAACACAGCTGTTGACCATTCTCCATCATGAATCTCACAGAGGCAGAATTCACAACACATGGGAGGAAGGGCACCATATTGGGACTTACAGCCAAATCAAATCAACACAGACATTTTTGGGGGGACACAATTCAACCCATAACATGTACCATTTTATTTCATCCTCATCTTATGTGGTTGGTATTGTTGGTATTATTATTATCATCTCTGTTTTATAGTCAAGAATAATGAGGTTTAGAAAGATGCAATAACATGTCCAAGATGCCACAATCAATAAAGACCAGAACCAGGATTCAAACTCAGTTTGGTCTGGATTCTGAAATGGTCCTCTGACCGCTGGATAATGTTTCCATTTGATCAAACATGCTTTCAGTTTTCTGCTTTTCTCTTGTTCACTCTTTAGGACAATTGGCCCTTAAAGAGCCATGCAGTCTTAATAGCCTATAATCCTATATAGTATAATGGTATGCTACAGTTACTCACTAAAAAGTTAGCACTTCAAATCTGCCCAGTGTTCCTTGGAAACCCTACAGCGCAGTTCCACTCTGTGTTAAAAGGTCACTATGAGTCAGAATTGACTGGTTGGCAATGGGATATAGTCCTACTATTATTAGAAAGTCATTTATCTGGCCCCTGAATTACTTTATACAGTATTTATTTTGTGTTAAGGGGGGGAAGCATTTTGGAGTCTTAAAATTTCATCTAAAAGAAAAAGTTTGAATGTGTTCTTGATACATATTAGGTTAATTTAGACATACCCCTCACCCTTTGGACACCATGCCTTGTATCCACACCTCTATGGCCAGCGTTCCTTCCCTAGGCTACAACATATTTCTGTTTTGTATCAGACACTGTTGTATTGTTTTGTAGACACTGCTGCTTAGAAGTTCTCCACACCTTTGTTTCCTGGAAGAGGAAATGGCATTTCCTGGAAGGGACTACACGTGGGTGGTGAGGTTCCACTCAGTATGTTAAACACACCCCGAACTTTCAATTGTGTAAGTTTTTTCCGCCTTCAGATTCTGCCCCAAAGTTTCCTGGAATAGTGCTGTGTTCACTCTGGGGCAGCTGCTTCGTTTCATTTGAGCTGGGATAAAGTGATTCCTGCTTTGGATCCAGTGGCCTTGCCTACAAACTGAGGAATGAAAGACTCCCATGATCTTGTCCCTGGAGATAATCTCAACCCAGCTTCCTCATACATGGCAATTGGAAAAGGAAGCCTAAGACACTGCTTTGCTTTTATTTTGAACCTCAAAGGAAAGTATGCTTTATCTCCCAAGAAGACCAACTTGTGCACCCTTCTTTGGGACTGAACTTCTCTACAGGATTCAGTCTAGAAATTAAAAGAAGATGTTCTTGTTTTGAGCCTCAAACTGGTGAAGGGTGATCACTGGGAAATAGGCTATGGCAAAAGCAGACAATCTGAATACAGTGTTATTTAACAAGGATGTTCTGTCTCTGCAGAAATCACCACTCAGAGGAAATCAGTTTGGACTCTTCTACGGGGAATTTGGTACCTAGCTGTCCAGTTTTCCAAATGCCTGGCAGAGATTGGTTTTAAAGTGAATCCTCAGAAGAATCAACGTGGAATTAAAGACCAATGATGGATCCTAATCAAAGACTTGACTGACACATGAAGCCCAGAGATACTTACTCAGAAAATATCAAAATGACTCTAGGAGCTATGGGTCAAAAAGAAGCACAAACAAAAACACAGGTATTTTAAACTCACAGCTAAGGCTAGAGAAAGGTAGATAATGTTTTTATCACTTCAATATAACCTAAGTTTCAAGTAAGAAAGAGGGTGAATATAAATTAAAAATTGTAACTATCAAGAACGCTGAGCCTCGAAACAGAAACTAGTTCTCCACTTGGACAGTGGACAGACTTTGATTACTGGTAATCATAAGACTGATGGCAATTCTTCCAAAGAAAGAGGGGGAATGGTGAAAGGTGAAGGCAAACTCTATCCTGAAGTGTAAAAAAAAAGTTACAAATGTCCATAACATGATCTTTTAAGAAGTTCAGTTATTTGAAATACTTGTTATACAGCTATGTTCATTTAAAAATCATAGACCAGGTATAGGAGTTAAGTACTATCTATTAACAAAGATGCCCCCAAATGATGATGAATGAAACTGATACTTGCTATCTTTATTGTGCATTTACTACATGTATCAGTCATGAAAGGAGCCCTGGTGGCAAAGTGATTAGGTGCTTGGCTGCTTACTAGAAGTTCAGCAGTTCAAACCCCTAGCGGCACCATGGGAGAAAGCTGTGACAGTCTGTTTCCATGAAGATCACAGCACTGGGAACACTGAGGGGTAGTTTTACTGTGTTCTGCAGGGTTGCTATGAGTTGGAACTGAGTTGACAGCAATAGGTCTGTTTTTGTTTTTGTTTTTTTTTAAAGTCACACATGGTATTAAACACTTCATTGTTTCATTTGATTCATGCAATAAATCAGTTCAGATGGATAATATCCACTTACTCCATTTGCAGATGAAACCATTAAACCTTAAGGAGGTGAAACAAATGACTGTCAAGCAAATGAGGAGTGGGACAGGGCTTGAAGCTCAGTTTGAGTGATGTGTGAACCCATCGATTTTACTGTGATAGTCACAGAAACAAGATATGAGCCATGATTCCAGCTTGAGACAGTAAAATCACGATGTATGTTTATGGATGTGCTGATTAATAATGTATTCTGATAACAAAAGAGTTAAACTTATGTATAGATGGCCCATTTGTAAATTATAAGGTATCCAAATGTTCAATTCTAAATCATGTAAAATAGAATTTAATACTTAATGATTCAGATTTAGAATATTATAATCCCTGCTGGTTGTTCCCCACCCCCTCCAGCACTGATTATCACTTCATTTTAAAAGAATGAAATTGAGTGAAAGTGTTAAAATTAACAAAAAAAGGAGTTATCACAACACAATACTACTGTCTCATTTTAGTTGTGGCTTCTGAAATCCTGTAGATGCTGATGTTGTTCAGTGTCTACTGCCAGTAAGGAGACTCTACTTGATATACAAGTTTCTAAATCTAACAGTTAATTATTACATTGTCAATGTTTTTAACATGGATACTAGTTGTACAATAAATGGCTATTGTGTTTCCAAGTTCTTAGGGTAGAATCAGGGTGAAAGATGAGGGTCCTATTTCCAGGGGTCCACAGATATGAAAACAAACAAGTCCATTGCTGTCCAGTCGATTCTGACTCATGGCAACCTCACATGTTACATAGCAGGACTGCTCCAGAGTTTTCTCAGCTATCATCTTTCCCAAAGTATGCCACCAGGCCTTTTCTCCAAGTCATTAAAGGGTAGGTTCCAACTGCCAGCATTTAGGTTAGCAGCCAATTATAAATTATTTTCTTAAATTTAGGGAGTTCAGAGATATCAGCACAATGAGTTTTGCTCAAATGGATTTAAAATTTCTTCTGAAACCTACCAGATAGTACACCACAGAAATTACTTTTTAGTGATTCTCTTCCATGAAGGAAAAAAAACAACAGAACCTCTGAAGTAGCCCCAAACCGTACATTTTGATGAGAAAACTCTACCCAAAGGATGAATAAGTCTGAGAATTAACCTGTGAATCCAGGAAGAAGAAATCAAGATGACACCTTCTATGCTATTTATAAATTTAGTTACTGTAAGCCTGCAATT
The DNA here is from genome assembly GCA_028571685.1 of Heterohyrax brucei. Lineage (NCBI taxonomy): Eukaryota > Metazoa > Chordata > Mammalia > Hyracoidea > Procaviidae > Heterohyrax > Heterohyrax brucei. Next base: position 55,200,972 of record CM053142.1, on the reverse strand, counting down.
AGATGTAATACAATGGTCTTAGAGTCTGAACTTTTGTCAACGAAGGCTGATTACTTAGAGTGAACCATTTTACCTCCCAGTTTCTTTTTTACATTGTCCTCTCATCATTCCCTTATCGTTTAATCCATACTCTGCATCCCACACACCGTGTATAGTTTATCATTACTACACAAAAATAATTAAGGAGAGGAACTATACCTTCATTTTACAAATATATATGTATATATATGTTGAATGACATTATGTGTATTATCAGGTTTCTTCTAGCTTTGTAATTCTGAGGATAAGTTTTAATTAAAAAAGATTCTGATTGCCAGTAACGGGGGATGCTCTGTGGTCTACCAGATGTGCTCCGTGCTAATTTAATATACTCATTGATATGAGAAATATTCAAATGCCCTGAAAGAAGTTATATACTGGTAGTGCCACAGAAAACACGGAAAATCATTATTCTTCTATTCATATACAGTTTCCCTGACTATGCCATAGCTTCAGCCATTCACTTTAAAGTACAAATTTTGGTTAAAAAAAAAAAAAAAAATAGACTTTCTCAGTAGTTAGAGAGCTTAAGTTGACCATAATATTTGACTGTTGTGTGGGTCAGTCAGTCATGTGTACTCTGTTTCATGTTTTATCCCCAAACCAAGGCTGTATCAACCAAATGTTTGTTTGGGGCCCCAAACCACAACCTTCAAGGTTGGTTGTTTCACTTAAACTTATATTGGTTCTTATGTTTTTGAGCAGATACAATCTAATATTTTCTTTCTTCTCCCCCTCCCCACCCCCCGTCTGTCACTAAGCAAGATCAGAAAGCAATAAAAAAGGTAGAGCTGTATATTTGGAACTCAGCATGTAGAGAATAATGTATTTCCAATTAGCAACTGCTCTATAAAATATTAAAAGCATTATATACCATGGTTTTAAGTGTTTTATATGTATGATCTCAACCATTATAATACTCTTATAAAATGGGTATTATTATTCACATGCTACAGATGAGAATACTGTGACTTGCCCAAAATCACATAAGTCAATGAGCAGTGTAACCAGGATCAGACCTCAGGTTGATCTCAGTCAGTATCTATGCTGCCAGGTGCAGAGTCTCAAAACAGAGGTTACGTTCTGCATACAGATTCTGAAATACAATTTAAAAAAATTTATTCATTCACTTGCATGTGAACACACATACACATACAATTAGAAATTAGAGGACAGTAAAAAGAAAAAATACAGTTCACATTTTAGTGTATTCCCTTCTGTTATTTATTTGTGCATAATCATTGAGTTTCTTTTAGTTTAAAAATAACTTACTGGTATGCCTGATTATAAAGTTAGGAACACTTACTGGAAATTTGAAGAGCAAAAAAATAGATATGTAAAAGAAATTTTAAATCACTTAGTCTTAAAATGTAAAGACAGCTGCTAATACTTTGATGTCTTAGTCTTGGATGACATGGTATATCCTGAGACTGTAGCCAAAACTGACCTACAGTGTACAGTTTGTAATCTACATTCCACAACACCACTTGTTTATAGTTGCCTTGATTGTTGGTGTTTCATTTTTCAAGGAGTTGCAAATTTGATTTTTAGACGGATGACTGGGTGCACTGGTTGCTCAAAATAGGACTAGCTACTTCACTTTTGGCTAAAGGCTGAAAATGACTCCTACCCCCTTCCCCCCCAAAAAATACCCCCAAGAGTGAAGAAGACTGTTTAGATCTATCTTTCAAGTTTCACAGAATAATTCATTTTTTTTTCTTCAAATACCACTTGTTTTAAGCCACTTCTACTTCACCATGAAAGAAAACCACCAACTCCTTGCTCGTTGGTTGGATGGTATGCTTGTAACTAGAAGAAACTGCTTTTGGTAAAACTAAAGGGACTGATACTGACCCCCCAGGCTAGGTAATTAACTTTGGGTGTTTCATAAATTTGGGCAGGCAGCAGGAATGTGGATTAAATTTTAATCACACTAAGAAAGTTTCTCCCTAGGCACAAGATGAGTTAAGTTGTTCCCTGAGAACTTGAAATCATGTGACCTGACCTGCCAAGGGAACTTAAAAGGACTTAAAAACTTAAGAACATAAAAAGGTTTCTGGGTAAAACCCAACTAGGTGCGGCACATTCTAGATGACAACTTTGTTCCCAAAGCTTCTACTTTGCAGTGTAAGCCTGAATAGAAGAAACCAAACAACAAATAAAGTCTTTAAACATAGAGCACTGAGGTTATGGTTTTTCAGAGGGTCCAGAGAGCATGGCTAAAATCAAATAAGTAAAATTTAAAGTATTTTACATGTATTTGTTTTTCTCAAATGTATCTGTATTTGGCTTGGCCCCATCTGTATTTACTTACCTTTTGTAGACTAACATTTTCTCTTTTCTATTCATTTCCATTTGGGTAGAATGAATACCTCTTCGTCATGATTAGTTCTCACTTTAAATTATTTTTTTCTTCGCTATGAAAGAAAATTCCAAAAATTCCATGATCTGCTTAGTATTGCCCTGGGCATAATGAATTCATTATGTAGACTAAGGGGAGAATGTGGATAAACTGGAATTCTCATGCAAATTAGCACAATTTAGGCAAGTTGTTTGGCAGTATCTATTAAAGCTGCATTTAGGCTTGCCCCTTGACCCAAGAATTCCACTGACAAGTACATAAGTGCACTAAAAACATGTACAGTAGACTCATAGCAGCACTATTCATAATCATCTCAAAATGGAAACAACAAAAATGTCCATCACCTGCAGAATAGAAAACTAAATTCTATTTTTTTTTTTTTTATTAATGGAACACGATAGAGGCAGCATCTCATTCATTTGTACAGAGGGTGGTCATTATGAGTCACGACTGTCTCCACGGCACCTGACAATAACAGCAACAATGGAAATTAAACTTCTATACAGTGCCATAGCACAAATGAATCTCAGAAACACATCATCAGGGGGAAAAAGCCACACGAAAAGGATACTTATTGTATGATTCTGTATATATTAAGTTTAAAACCAGGTAAAACTGGTATATAGTATTAAAAATCAGGATGGGGTTACACCTTTTGGGGAGGAATATGGGAATAGTCTCTGAGAAACAGCACAAAGATGGCTTATGTTACACTGGTGATGTTCTGTTACTGGCTCTAAGTGATGATGACATAGGTACGATCACTTCGTAAAGCTTCATCTATCTGCTCACTCGTGATTTGTATGCTTTCCTGTGTGTGTCAACTTCAATTTAAAAATTCCACCCCAGTGCTGTCAAGTCGAGTCTGACTCACGGTGACCCTAGAGGCCAGAGTAGAGCTGCCCCATAGAGTACCCAAGGATGGCGTGTGATATTGTTATATTTATAGAAAACCTTTCTGAGTCACCATAGGGTTAGAGTTCTGTGATTAGAGATTATGTGGCAAATACGTTGAATTCACTCTCTTTCTCTCTGCTATTCAGTATGCCAACTTAAACAGTAACCACAACATGATCTTAATACCTCGTGAATCGATTTTTTCTTATTTGCTGAGTGAAGGATGATGTATGTATGTATGATATCTCAAGACTCTCGTGATTCTCACTGCCATAATTCTTGGTTCCTTTTCCTACATGAGGAAACCATGGTGGTGGAGTGGTTAAGTGCAATGGCTGCTAACCCCAAATTTGCAGTTCAGATCTACCAGGTGCTCCTTGGAAACCATCAGGCAGTTCTACTCTGTCCTGTGAGGTCACTATGAGTTGGAATTAACAGCACTGGGTTTTGTTTTGTTTTGTTTTTCCTACATGGAGCCATGGTAACACTTGGTTATTAATCAGAAGGTTGGCAGTTTGAATCCGCCCAGCAACTCTGAGGAAGAAAGACCTGATGATTTGCTTCTGTAAAGATTACGTACAGCTAAGGAAACCTTACAAGCTGCTTAACTCTGTCACATGAGGTCACTATGAGTAGAAATCGACTTGATGGCACCCAACAACAACACAAATCTCTTCCATGAGGCTTCTCCTGACCTTCTGTTTCCACAGTAATTGTTTTTTTTAACCACTCCTTAAAACCATATGACACACTCTGTGCTTTGAATGGTGACCTAGTGACCTCCCTACCCAACTGCCAGCGTCAGGACTGTGCTTATTGGGTTATAGGTCTCTGTGTGTTCCCAAGGGTTTCCTAGAACAATGCCTTGTAAAGAACAACTTACACACACACACACACACACACACACACACACACACACACGGTTTGATGATTAAGTTCACAAACTCATCCTAGAAAAAACGCTACATATCTCATTGTTGAATATCACTACAGTCACTTTCAAAGTATTCCCCTTGTGAAGCTATGCACAGTGCCAGTGCCTAGCCCACATTTCAAAGTGATTTGGGGACTCTTTTTACTGGAATGGCCATCGGAACTGTTGTCATAACAGTGTCTTCAATGTCATCAAAATGCCTTCCTTTCAATATTTCCTTTATCTTTGGGTAAAAAAAAAAAAAAGTGGTTGGGGCCAAGTTCCTATGAGTAGGGAGGGTGTTCCAATACAGTTGTTTGTTTACTGGCTAAAAACTCCCTCACAGACAACTACACAATTAAGTGTACAAATTTGCCATCTTGTCACCACAATCGCCATTCCAGAAAGAGTTCCAGAATTGCTTTGAAGGGTGTACTAGGCACTGCCTCGGCACATAGCTTCCTGATGAGACCATAGTGATATTCAACAATAAGGTATGCAGCACTTAGAACAATAAAGTTCATGGACTTAACTGTTGGACCTCGTGCACATACACACTCACACGCACACACCCACACATATGCCTTACAAAGACAAAAGTTCAGTAAAGTTTGAATTCCACATTATAGTGAGTCACATAATAGCTCAGCAAAAAATTTATTCTAACTTGGTCAAAACACAGTTAATATCAAAGAAATCCAACAAAAAATGCACAAAGTACAAATGAGAGTAGTTGTGATTCACTCATATAAAAGGCTGTTAGAAGTACACCCAGAATGTTCCTCTGAAGCGAGAATGGCAAGATTTTTGTTTCAGGTACTTTGGACATTTTGTCAGGAGGAACCACTTCCTAGAGCAGGACAGCATGCTTGTAACGTAGACCGAAACCAAACCAAACCCACTGCTGTCAAGTCGATTCTAACTCACAGTAACCCTAGAGGTCAGAGTAGAACTGCCCCGTAGAGTTTCCAGGGAGCACCTGGTAGATTGGAACAGCCGACGTGTTGGTTAGCAGGCATAGCACTTAACCACTACACTACCAGGATTTCCAGAAGGTCAGCAAAGAAGGGGAAGAAGCCTGGTGAAGTGGCTTGTTGCAGTCACTGCAACAGTGCGCTCAAGCAGCAATAGGATGGCACAGGACAAGGCAGTGTTTTCTTCTGTTGTAGGCTGAGTTGCTATGAGTTGGAAGGGACTCAGTGGGACCTCACAAAAACAACATGCTCTATCCAATGTTGTTACCTGCAGGTAGTGTGTCTCTAAGATTAAAGTATTATGAAATTACTGTCATTATGTGTATATGCGTTATATATACATACATTATATAGAATGACAGGAACATATAACCCAAAACCACTACTGCTGAGTCAGGTCTACTCATAGCAACCCTAGAGGTCAGGGTAGAATTGCTCCATAGAGTTTCCAGGGATTGCCTGGTGGATTTAAACGTGGATTTGACGTCACACTTAACCAACTATACCATTAGGGTTTCCAACAGTAATATATACACACACAAATATGTAAAGTATTTTGAAATCACTTATTATTTCTATATATACATATATATTTTCATATATATATGGAAAATTTTAACCTGAGATAATCAACATTAAGGTTTTAATGATAGAAGTTACAGAGATAAAGAATATTCCAAAACCAGGCTGATGGTAAGACTTTGTCAGCTTGTGTTCTGCTTAGTTCAGCTAAGGGCTTCAAAATGGTTATTTAAGGAGGCATGTTTATTTAAAAACAGCAGGATAAACTTCTTTTTGCTTGATCTAAATATCCTCTCGAAAACACTCACTTTCCTTGACTTTTGATTCTTTATTTGCTGACCAAGAACCGTTCTAATCTGGGACTTAGTCCCCTGAGGGAGTGGAGCAGCACAGTTACCTTGTGAGGTAACCCCGTCATTGTGGATAACGGACTAGCTTCTTGCCCGATTCTTAATTATGCGTTGTTTGTGTTGTGCCATCAAGTCAATTCTGCCCCACAGCACTTCCTAAGCTAGCATTTTCTTTCTTTCTTTTTTTTTTTATTAAGACTGAGTGAAAATGTACATTCCCGTATAAATTTACATGCCCACCTCTATGCAGCTTCCACTGCTCTCCCTGCCCGGCGACAGCACACTATTCCTCTCTGCTCCACACATGTCTCATCCTCCCAACAGCCTCCTTTCCGCTTCTCTCCACCCACTGTCCTTCCTCCAGCCAGAGGTCAGCAGGATGATATCCTATAGATGCATAGAACCATAAAGTGCATCCAATATATGGTCACTCTGCATTGCCAAGTCCAAATTTTTCATGTCTGAAGAGTGCACCTTTGTTATGATTTATGGGCAAGGGCAGCACCAGGGTGAGGGGCCATGCTCCCAGGGGAACCCTGAAGCCACTGGACCATCAAATGTGGTCGTTTAGTGGAGATCTCATGTGCACCTTTTTTTATTATGTTGCCAGTGAGGCTCAACTTTGTGAGCTCCATCGTGGCTGTCACAGGTGGTGGCCTGGCATCATCTGGTTCTTACAGTCCCAAGTCGATGTAGGCACCAACTCGTGTGGGTCTTTCTGTCTTCTGGGCTGTCTTCCCCATGTTGTTTTGGTCTTCAGTGAGCATCCTTTCCTGCTGAGTTGGGACTATTTGCTGTGCCTTTGGATGGCAGTTAGGCAGCTTTTAAGACCCCAGACGCCACTCAGAAGCATGGGGTGCAGAGAGCCTTCTCAGCAATACGCTAGTTGTGCCAACTGGCCTTGATTTCGCCTAAGAGCATGGTCCCCTGCCCCCTGCCCCAGCTACTCTGACCTTGCAATGTTGGGTTAAGATGAGCGGATTGCCAAGTCTTTCTTCCCCCAAGCCTTTGGAGAGTTTGGACCACCAACCTTCTGATTAGCAGCTGGGCACTAAACCGTTTGTGCCACAGAGCTCCTTATGTACCGATTATTGTTGTAGTTAGGTGCCGTCAAGTCAGACCTGACTTACAGCAACTCTGTGTACAACGGAACCAAACACTGCTCGGTCCTGCACCAGGCCCACAGTTGTGGTTATGTTTAAGTCTAGATAAAATTGAGTTTCTAAAACTGCTAAATCCAGGATCAGGTTCTACAAGACAAATGCTTGAAGGAGCGGCCATCCTGGGTGGCTCATCCTCCAAAGCAAGTTCAAATTAGACATTGAAGTGGACAGAAGGCAAGTTTCTGTGGGCCGGGTTAGAACCACCTTCAAACTCCAAGAAAATCTCGTTAGCTGTCTGCACCTTCAGCTTTAACCACTTGCACATACCTGTTGGAGACAAGACACATTTTCTTATGGTGAGTCAGTTGTTGATTTATCTTCTGGCCCTAGTGAAGCCCTGGCAGTAAAATGGTTAAAAAGACTTCAGTTATTAACACTAGGTCAGCAGTTTGAATCCACCAGCTGCTCGTTGAAAACTCTATGGGGCTGTTTTGCTCTATCCTATAGGGACACATGGATACCCTGGTGGCATTAGTGGGTTAAGTGCTACGTCTGCTAACCAAAAGGTCAGCAGTTCAAATCTGCCAGGTGCGCTTTGGAAACTCTATGTGGCAGTTCTACACTCACCTCTGTGGTTGCTATGAGTCAAACCCAACTCGATGGCACTGGGCTTGATTTTTTTTTTTTTGGTTTATAGGTTCACTATGAGATGGAATTGATTTAACAGCATTTGGTTTATGTTGTATTCCTGACATTGTTAAGGAAGTCAGAGAAAGAAGAGAGTTTTATATTCTCTCCCTCTCTTTTTCTGAAATTGTGATTAAGTGAAAGTATACAATCCAAATTAAATTTGCATGCCCGCCTATCTGCAGCTCCTTCTACTCTCCTTGCCCAGTGACAGCACACTCCTCATTTCTATTCTATACATGTCGTATGTGCTTAACAATCTGCTGTGCCCTCCTCTCCACTCTCTCCTCTCAATTCTAGTAAGAGGCCAGTAGGACTGCATCCTATAGATATATAGAACCATAAAGTGCACACACCATATGGTCACATTGTGTCCCCGTGTCCAATCCATTTCTGTCTGAAGAGTTGACCTCAGCAATCTTTTCTGGTCAGGGGCAGCAGCAAGTTTAGGGGTCATGCTTCCAAGGAAACCACCAGGCCTTTGGACCATCAATTGCTGTCTTTTAATGGAGTTCTTGAGGTCCATCCCTTTTCCTCTTGTGTTGCTCCTGGGATCCAACATTGTTTGCCCCATCGCGGCTGTCTTTGGTGGTGGCCAGGCACCATCTGGTTCTTCTGGTCACATGCTGATATAGTCACCCATTTACATGGATCCTTCTGTCTTCTGAGCTCTTTTTCCCTCACATCTTTCTTGTCCTTGGTGATCATCTGTTCCAGCTGAGTTGGGACCATTTAGTGTACCTCAGATGGCAGCTTGCTAGCTTTTAAGACCTCAGACACCACTCACCAATACGGGGTGTGGAAGATTTTCTTAGCTACAGCTAGTTATGCCAATTGGACTCGATGTCCTTTGAGAGCATGGTCCCTAGACCCCTACCCCTGCTACTCTACCTTGAAATATTGAGTTAAGATTAGAAGAGTTTTCAGTTTATGTTAAAGTCCAGTTAAATTAATCTTTCTACTGTGTGCTATCACAGCTTACAGTCAACCAAATTTCTATCAGCTATCTAATCTATGATCAGCCATCTCCCTCTCTCCCTTCTCCTGCAGCCATCAAAGAGTCTTTTCTTCTGTACGTGAGTCTGTTTTTAAGTCCTTACACTAGGGGTCTCATGCAATATTTGTCCTCGTGCCACTAACTGATTTCACTCACCATAACGTCTTCCATTTGAAACTGGGTTATAAGATGCTTCCCCAAATCATCATTGTTCTTTATCATTGCATAGTGTTCCATTGAGTATACACACCATAGTTTGTTTATCCATTTATCTATTGTTGGGCATCTGGGTTGATTCCATCTTTTAGCTGTAGACTGTCCTGCAATAAATATTCTTGTGCATGTATCTGTTCATGTGACTGCCCTTGATTCTGTAGGATATATTCCAAGCAGTGGGATTACTGGATGAAATGGTATATTTATTTCCAGCTTTTTAAAGAAGTGTCAGATTGCTTTCCCAAGAGATTGTACCATTTTGCAATCCCACGAGCAGTATAGAAGAGTTTGAATTTTTCACACCCTCTCCAGCATTTGTTGTGTTGTGTTTTTTGGATCATGGCCAACCTCATTGGGGTGAGATATTATCTCACTGTAGCTAATGATCGTGAACATTTCCTCATATGTCTTTTGGCTGCCTAGATGTCCTGCTTAGCAAAGTGTCTGTCCATCTCCTTTGTCCATCACTTAATTGGATTATTCACCTTTTTCTTGTTGATATTTTGCAGTAATTTGTAGGTTATGGAGATCAGATGTTGGTCCGACATGTAGTTGCCAAATATTTTTCTGCATTCTGTAGGCGGTTTTTAAATTCTTTTGATGAAGTTTTTGGATAAGCAGAAGTGTTTGATTCCTAGTAGTTCCCATTTATCTATTTTCTCTTCTGTTGATGGTCCTTTGTTTGTCAAATTTTGAAGTCTGTTTAAGCTGTATATTAAAACTTCCATTGTTGACCCTGTTTTTTGTTGCATGATCTTGATTGTTTTAGGTTTAGTATTTAGGCCCTTTATCCAGTTTGAGTTATTTCTTGTATAAGGTGTGAAGGGTTAAGTGCTATCACTGCTAACCACAAAGTCAGCAGTTCAAATCCACCAGGCACTCCTTGAATACTCTGGGGGTCAGCTCTACCCTGGCCCCTAGGGTCACCATGAGTCAGATCTGACTCGACGGCATTTGGCTTGGCAAGGTGTGAGATACAGATCTTGTTTCAATTTTTTTGTAGACGTCTATCCAGTTTTGCCAAAACCATTTGTTAGAGAGATTGTTTTCACCCCAGACTACAGTCTTATGGCCTTTGTCGAATATCAGCTGTTCATAGGAGGATGGTGGCATCTCTGGGGTCTCAACTCTGTTCCATTGCTCTATATGTCTCTTTTTCTACCAGTGCCAGGCTGTTTTGACTACTGTGGCAGTGTAATAGGTTCTAAGGTCAGCTAGTGTGAGGCCTCCCACTGTATTCCTCTTCTTCAGTAATGCTTTGCCTATCCAGGATTTCTTCCCTTTCCAAACAAAGTTGGTGATTAGAAGGGAGTTTTTAAACTATTTTTAGAGATATGTAAACGTTAACTTTTTTTTTTTTTACTCTTATCTTCTTCCCTACCTTTAATAGTGGCTTGTTATACATGTTTCTCTATGACATTCGAAGTACTTGCTACATAGAAAGTGCTTAGTATGTTTTATGACACTTGTCTACTTCCATCGACCCACATTATGGTTAAGAATTAACTTAAATAAACTACAGGTAGTACCCAACTTACAACAGGGTTCCTGTGACTCCATCCTAAGTCAGCTCTGATGTAAGTTGAACAGCTCTTTTTATTTTTTACATTATGACTGCCTTTTACCATCAGCACCATTATAAATCTGATCGTTGACCATCTATGAATGAACACCTAAGAATGATAACATTAGCAGATTACACACTGCAGTGCTGTAAGTGCATGTATTACTAATGATATGATGTACTAAAAAACAAACAAACAAATAAAAAAGAAACCAAAAAACCCCCAGAAGACTGTAAGTGTGGATTCATTGTAACTCGACTACTTTGTAAGTTGGGGACTATCTATATGTGGAAGCTTCTAAGTAAGCAGTCGATATCACATATACTGTTAAATATTACCAATGACACTAGGAACAGGAAGCAGTAGTGGCTCAGTGGCAGAATTCTTGCTTTCCATGTGGGAGACCTGGGTTTAAATTCCAGCCAGTAGACCTCAAGTGCACCTACCACTTGTCTCTGAGTGTAGGCATTTGGGTTGCTTTAATGCTAAACAAGTCTCAGAGCAGCTTTCAGACTAAGACAGACTAGAAAAGAAGGCTTGGTGATCTACTTTCAAAAATGAACTGTGACAGTCTGAGTCCATTGTATATGAAGTGTCTGTGCATTAGCGGCTGACTGATAGAGCTAACAACAATATATTAAAAAAATGAGTTACTGTGGTGAAGTGGAAAGAATGTGGGCTTCAGAGTCATGGAACTCCAAATTCATGACCACAGTGTGGTCTGAATTTCCACTAGTGAGATGTATGGACTTTGGGGAGTCCTGGGCCTCAGTTTCCTCAGCTGTAAAATGAAGTGGTAGCCTAAATAATGTTCCTTTCAAAATAAAAAACCTGTAAAGCACAAAGTACCCTAACTCTGACAAACACTTGTGTTTGTTTTGCTCTAGATAATTAAGCATGAGTTGTAGTCAGCTGAGATTGACTGAGTAAACACTCTATTTTCATCTTACTAGAATTTATTACAGTCGTGGCAGCAATAAGACATTTGCATCTCCAGTGACAATAGTTACCATTTTGAAGTCTCCCATTTCATTATTCATCTTAATGTTTTCACTAAAACACATGTGGTTTTCAAACACAGGAAAGAAAACATGGTAACCTGTGGTTATAATTTCCACTAGAAAATAGAAAAAGTGTAGCTTGTAAAGAGTGTTTGTGGGGAGCTCCTTTCTGCTTTAAATACAAAAACTCCAGTTAGACAGTCTTTTCTTGAGAAGAGCTTGGTGAACTAGCATAATTTTCAAAAAGTTATTGGAAACCAGGGCCTGGCTGCATCTGATGTCCTAACTAATAATAGAGTTATGACTTGAAAAGGGGTGAGACCTTCAGTGCCAAGGGCATTTTCAGTCCTCCACTACGTTTTCAAGCAGCTACTGTTTTCTCAAAGGGCCCTGGTGTTGCAGTGGTTAAGAGCTCAGCTGCTAATCAGAAGGCTGGTAGTTCAAACCCACAAACTGCTTCTTGGGAGAAAGACATGAGTCTGCTTCTGGCAAGATTATAACCTTGGAAACTATGGGGCGATCAACTCAGACCTACAGGTCTCCTTGATTCAGAATCGACTCACAGGCAATGGGTTTACTCTTTTCTGCTCTTGTCAAATGCTGGGAAATCTAGGGGAAAATGTCTCTCTAGATGACACTTCCCATTTCCTGACTAGCTCTCAATGTCTCTTATCAAAAAGCCCATCTTGAAGCAAATTGGCCTGTTCAAAACAGCGCCTTCTCAGTAGTATTTTAGCTTTTAAGCTATTTTCAGCTGGTCCTCTCCTGTCTTCTGCTGTGATCAGTTGAGCTGATTTTGTACATGAAGTTAATGAGTTCTTCAGTAAGGATTCAAAGAGCACCCACTGAGTTTATGATGTGAGAATATATCTGAACTTCACAATGAATCAGTGGGAAATACAAAACACAAACAGAAAAGGCCCTTTGAATTTTCTAACATGCAATCATCGAAACTACTAGAGATACAGAGTAGGTTTTATGTAAATTCTATCTGCATGAGACACTGTTATTTTAACTTTGGAAGTCTTTTTTTTTTCAGACGGTTGGTGGAAAAAAATCACTCTTGACTAAACCCCCATACATCGGTTCAAGAAGCCTTCCGCTAAATCTACAAGAGAAACATGTAAGTGGAGAAAGAGATAGACACAGCAGTTTAAATTTTCCCTTCCTGCTGTCATGCTGATCACAATCAAGCAAGAATATGGTATGTAAAACTCCGTAGTGTGTCACGAGGAAGAGATATAAGTGATTTTCAACCGTGGGTTCAGTTTTAGAGGGAAAAACAGCAATGTATGTGTACAAGAAAGTTGGAGTCAACTGTTCTACATCTGTTAAGCTCTTATCTGTAACCAAGCAAGATTTTATCAGTGTGTACATGTTTATGCACAAGCACAGATGGAGTTAGTATAGCATTCATTTGTATCAATGCAGAAAGACGCTGGAGAGAAGCTCCTAACTGGTACTCCTGCTTCTGCCTTGTTCCTCAGCACAGCAGCCAGAATGATCTCTTAAAGCATCCATCAGACACGTCACTGCCCTGTACCAACCATCTCCTAGCCCCTTTGCACTCGTTGTGCAATGGCTCTAAGAAGCTATACAATCTACTACAGGCCCCGCTCCCCAGGCGCCTCTTCTTCTGGGTCTCCTTCAGTCACTTACAGTCAGACCAGCCTTCTCACTCCTCCTTAGTGTACCAGGCAGGCCTCAGCTTAGGACATCTGCTTTTGCTGTTCCATCTGCTTCAAGTGCTCTTTCCTCAGATATCTGAAGACCTTGCCGCTTTACCTCCTTCAGGTCTTGGCCTGAGCATGACTTTCTCAGTGAAGATTTCCCTGCTCAGTTTACGTAATATTGCAACACTCTCCCCTGCTCCACCCAAACATACATACACATTTTATCTCTCTTTCCCTAACACACATACCAGTTGCCACGGAGGCGTCTCCAACTCCTGGTAACCTCATGAGTGTCAGAGTAGAACTATGCTTCATATCGTTTGCAATAGCTAATTTTTTGGAAGTAGATCTCCAGGCCTGTCTTACAAGTTGTCTTTGGGTAGACTTGAACCTCCACCCTTTCAGTTAACAGGAGAGAGCGACAACTATTTACACCACCAAGGCTCCCCTAAGCCAAAAAGCCACTGCCATTGAGTCTGATTCCAACTCACAGTGCCGCTATAGATCAGAATAGAACTCACCTATAGAGTCATAGAGTTTCCTGGGAGCACCTGGCGGACTTGAACTGCCAACCTTTTGATTAGCAAATGTAGTGCTTAACCACCATGCCATCAGGGTTCCTAAAGGGCTCCTACATCCTCCTACATCCCTCTTCTTCCTCTTCCTACATTACTTCACCTCTCTAGAACATAAGTTCCATGTGAGAAGTGATTTTTTTTTCTTTCTTCTTCTGTTTAGTCTCATACCCTCAACAACTAGAACAGTACCTGACAGGTATGTAATCAGCATTCAATAAATATTCATTGTTAATGAATTATTAACTAACTAATCACAATATAGTTACATATATATGAAATACATTCACATGTATGCATATATATATGTATGTACGAAATCTGACAGTTAAGTTCTCATACTCATCCTAGAAAACATTCTACATACCTCGTTGCTGAATTATCACTGCGATCATCTTTAAAGTACTCCCTTTGGGAGGCTATGCACCAATGCCAATGCCTAGTCCATCCTTCAAAGCAATTTTGGAATTACAATGGCCATTAGAGCTGTCATCATATTATCCTTGATGTCCTGAATGTGATAAAAATATCTTCCTTTCAGTATTTATCTTTGGGTAAAGAAAAAAGTCTTGGGGGCCAGATCAGATAAGTAAGGAAGGTATTCTAATACAGCTATTTGTTTACCGGTTAAAAACTCCCTCATAGACAGCTTAGTGTGAGCTGGTGCATTGTCATGATACAAAGAACCATGACTTGTTGGTGAAAAGGCCAGGTTGTTTTTGTTCAACTTTCTCATGAAGCCTTTTCATCACTTCCAAATAGTAAACTTGGTTGACTGTTTGCCCATTTGGTACATTTTCACCAGTTCTGCTCATTACTGGCCACCCTGGCCTCCCTTCATCAGTGGCACTTTCTCTCCACGCAGAAAAATGTTCGATCCGTCTGTACACTGCCTTTTCTTCATGTGAAATCCCCATAAACTCGGACTAGTGTGTCCCTGATTTTACTTCTATTCTTGCCAAGTTTAAGAAGAAACTTAATGTTTGTTCCTTGTACTAATTCAAGCACTGACACATTCATGATGGCGCACAAAAACATACAACGACAATAATGAACACCACTCGGGAAGACACCGCTGCATGCTGACGTGAACACAGCTGTAAGACACTGATACACCAAGATTTTTGAAACCTTACTCAGTTGTTCGTACAGTGCTGCCAACATAAGCACATAGTGGCAAGTTTGTGAACTTAACTGTCAGAGTTTGGGATCCCTTGGCTTTGCATGTTGGTGGTTTTGACTAAACTAAGATTTATTATGAAAGATCAGATTCTGAGAGGCAAATTTACGTTGAAGGTAATTACAGGAGACTTATTATGAACCAGAAGGTTGATGTCATAGATTGAATTGTGTCCCCTCAAAATATCTGTCAACTTCGTTAGGTCATGATTCCCAGTATTGTGTGATTGTTCACCATTTTGTCATAGGATATGATTTTCCCATGTGTTGTTAATGAGGCAGGGTTAGAGGTAGTTATCTTACTGAGGCAGGATTCAATCTAAAGATCAAGTTGCATCTTGAGTCAGTTTCTTTTGAGATATAAAAGGGAGAAGCAGGCAGAGAGACAGAGGACATCATTACCATCAACCAAAAAGGGCCTGGAGTACGGTTCCCTGAGTTAGCAACTCCTAGACCAGTGGAAGACTGATGACAAGGACCTTACCACAGAGCAGATAGAGACAGAAAGCCTTCCCCTGGAGCCAGCACCCTGGATTTACACTTTTAGACTCCTAGATTGTGAGAGAATGAATTTCTCCTTGCTAAAGTCATTTACTTCCAGTATTTCTGAAATAGCAGTATCAGATAACTAAGACAGTCAATTAATACACACACACACACGCACACACACACACACCACCCCTTTGTTCAACAAATGGAGCCCGGGTTCTCAGTGGTTAAGAGTTTAGGCTGCTAACCAAAAGGCTGGCAGTGTAAATCCACCAGCTGCTCCTTGGAAACACTATGGGGCAGTTCTTCTCTGTCCTGTATGGTCACTATGAGTTGGAATCAACTCTATGGCAATGGTTGAGTTTTGCTTTTTATTCAACAAATATTTATTATGGTCTTCTAGGTTTCAGGAAATGTTTCAGGTATTGTTTCAATTCTAGTGGGGGAAGAAATATAATCAGTGAATGAAACAAGTGAACAAGATAACTTCAGATAAAAACAGAGTTTTCCAGACAGAGCAGGAAGCTCTCATCAAGGACCTGAAGGTTTAGATGTCAGCATCACAATGGCAAAGTAAAAACAAGGTGCTTTTCACAGCTATCAAAAATCCCCTAAAAGCAACAAAGAAAATAAAGACAATGAACCCACAACTCCACATTAAACTCTGAATTCCTGTGTGTGTGTATTAGTTGCTTCAAGTCAATTTTTGACTCATTGCGACACCAAGTGACAGAATAAAACTGCCTCATAGGGTTTTCTTGGCAGTAATCTTAACAGTAGCAGATTGCCAGGTCTTTCGCCTTTGGAGCTGCTGGGTAGGCTTGAACTGCATGCTCTTCTGTTAATAGCTAAGTGCTTAACTGCTAGTCCCCCTTCTAAACTCTGATATAAGGAGAAATACTGTGAAATGCTTGTCGCGGGCATGAGAGGGAGCCTATGGTTGTGATTTTGAGCTAGAAGAGAGTGTATTTCTGCAAAGTTAAATTATGTCCTGAGGACAAGTCAGGATTTGTCCTCAGAAGAGTGTCCTCGGAAGAGTGAGTATGGCATGTGCAAAATAAGTTTCCTAGGGCCTAGTCTGGTACCTAGGCAGGTGTGGAGCAAGAGGCTTTAGATGTGGTAAGTGCAGGAAAAGAGTGTCTTCAGCACTGTGGATTGGCCTGGGCTGCTGCTTTCCATTGGTGGGAGAAGGGAAATGTAAAGAATGACTCATACTACCACTTGTTCATATGGATAATTCCTTCTGCCCCGGAACACGGCTTTGGTCCCGCCACTACTAAAACCTACAATCATTGGTCCAGAAAGAACTCCCACATCCAACATGATGCTGAGTGAAAGAAGAGCACATGTTGTATGGTTTCACTTATATTAGATATTAGAACAGGTTAATGTTATCTACAGTGATAGAAATTAGGTCAAGGGTTCCACGCAGCAGGGAATAGGCATGGAGATTGTCTGCACAGGGACAGAAGAGACCTTACTGGCAAGATGGAAGAGTTCTATATCTTGACTGGGTTGGTCATTACATGGTATATACGTTTGGCAAAAGTTATTGACTAGTACCACTACAGTGTGAATTTTATCCGAGGTAAATATTCCTAAATAATCGATACATGTAATAAAATAATAAAATAATTTTACACTTATACCTATTCTTGCATAAAATAGAAAAAAGGTGAGAGATATCATCCCAATACATATTATGAAGCTGGCATCACTTTGAGAAGGATAAAATTACAGTCCAGTCCCATAATTACATGTGCAAATTATAAGCAAAATAATGCCAGAAATATTTAAAAATTACATCACATCAAGACTTGGTGGGTGTATCTAAGAAAGGCAAAATTAGTTTAATATTAGCTAATAAGTCAATATAATTCACCACAGCAACTGATTAAATGAGAAAAATGATCCTTTCAAGAGTTACAGAAAAATAATCGATATAATACATCAATCCATGATGAAACATTAGTTAGTTATAGAAGGGTACTTCCTTAATCTGTTTGAGATGATCTGAAATAAGCTAGAGGTGATGCTTCAGTTAATGATGAAAAGTGGGACATTTTCCTCTTGAAATTAGGAGCATGTACGCAGTAAAGGGGAAAATTTTGATTAATAATTGTCAGTCTCTACTCCTTCTACCTTATTAACTATTTTAATGACCAACTTTTTGGCTATAACTTTTTTCTTACTGATGTATTAGTCTATTAGTTTTTGCACATTGATTTTGTGTCTAATAACCTTGCTAAACCACTAACTTTGAAATATATTTATTGATTCATCTCAGTTTTCTATGTATACTAGCATCTTACCTACAAATAACAGTAGTTTTTTTTTTCTATCCAAATTCTTACACTTTTATTTCTTCCCTTGTCTTACTCTGATGGCTAAGACTGTAAAATGTTGAAATGGTGCAAGAAAGCATCTGTGTCTTGTTCCTAAGAGGGACAAGAAGGCTAAGGGTGTATGTAAGGACATACCTTATAGTGCAATTTACCATGGAACCTGAGCCGGCCAATGAGAGAAGTGAAGATGTGATGAAAAGAGGGATAGTGGAGAGAGGTGGTGAGGGGGATGAAACTGATCACGACAATGGTGCAGGACTAGGCAGTGTTTTTCCCATTGTGTGTGAGGTCATCACGAGTTGAGGGCTAATTACATGGCAGCCAACAATAATGAGATAGATGAAGTCCCCTCAGTGAGAGGAGGAGTCAAAGGATGGTTGAAGGAGAATACTAGGAGTGACATAGGAGGACAGAAGATGGTGACCAAGGAATGGAGAGCTCGCAGTCATCAGTATTGACAAGGTCAAGACTAGGACCACTGGACTGAGTTTCTGAAGTAAACCACAGAAAACCAAACCCAGTGCAATGGAGTTGATTCTGACTCATAGTGACCCATAGACAGAGGAGAACTGCCCCATAAGTCCTCCTAGGAGCACCTGGTGGATTTGAATGGCTGACTTTTTGGTTAGCAGATACAGCACTTAACCACTATACCACCAGAGTTTTCTTCTGAGGTAAAGGATGAAAAAATTATAGAAGAGAAAAACCAAGGAGTTGAGTATTGTGTATACTGAATTATGGCACAAATGATGTACAGAAAATTGTAATAGTCCAAGGAGACTTTTTTTTTTTTTAAGGGAGGTTTTAGGGAGAGCATCCTAGGGGATGAAGTTCCTGGGTGGTACAAAGTTAGCATGCTCAGTTACTAACTGAAAGGTTGAATGAGAAGTTCAGATTTGACTAGAGGGACCTTGGAAGAAAGACCTCACAACCCATTTCTGAGAAATTGGCCATTGAAAATCCTATAGAGCACAGGTTTACCATGATACACACGGGTCATCATGAGTCAGAGTTGACTCAGTGGCAACTGATACCTGGTGCCTGCTATCACCAGGACAATGAATGATTGCAACAAAGAGGAGAAATGGAGTGTGTGTGCGTGTGTTTATGAGAGGTGGTACTTTCTGATGACATAAAATTCAGTCCTACAGGGTTTCAGGGAAGATGTAGAGAGAGGACCGTTTGGAAATAGTAAGAAGGGATAAAGAGGGTACCTCCCTACTGCTGTTCTCTGTACATAAGAAGTTTGGGAGAGAATGCAGATGCCACTTGAGAAGGCTTCAGGTGAGGCAGATCCTCAGAAAAGGTCTAAGAAGGTGGAAGAAACCAGGGCTTCTAATTCATTCATTCTAGTTATACCTTCTGCTGAGAATCCCTGGATGAAACATGCAGAGAAGTTGTTGAGGAAAGAAGGGATTTTACTGGTGATACACTTGAGTTCCAGTGAGCACAATAAAGAGAAAGATGGAACAGGAATCTAAAACATAATCCTCAGAAGAAGAATATTTTTAAGCCTCCCAGAAACCCAAACATGGCGCTGATGACTCACAGAATGAGTAAAAGAAGAACTCAAGGGTGACTCTTGTCCTTTTGCTTGAACATGTCTGAAAATAGCTCGTGGTGCTATTTTATTGTGATGAGGGAGACTGTGGTGGTCAGGATTATGTCAACTTGGTTACTCCACATTTAGTTGCTGTATTAAGTGGCAGGGCAGGGTCTATGGTGGCTTCCCACTCCTCAGCTCTCATCTCTTGACCTTCCACTACTGCTGATCTGCTCATATAGCCAGAAGCTCCTGCTCTCTTCTTCTGGCATCTGAACTAGCAGCTGTTGGATTCATTATTCCTTACAGTCAGAACTTGACAGTCCTTCTCCCTGACCTGCTGATCCTGGGTTCACCAGCCCCTGCTGCTCCATCTCATCACCAGCTTGGGATCCACCAACCTACACAACCGGTGATCTAGAACTCTGGTCTCTGACCTGCTGACTTTGGGTTTATCAGCTTCCATAGCCATGTGAGGCTTGTGCCAGGATTTGGGACATTCAGCTTCTGTGATTGTGTGAGCTGTTTCCTATATCTGTATCTATCTGTCTATATATATTATAAATCTTTCTTTGCACCTACATGTATTACTGGTTTTGCTTTCCCAGAAAACCTAAGACAGAGACCATGAGATGAACAACTGGAAAGGAAATCCAGAGCTCTGTTAAATTTGGGAAGCCTTTAGACATGTGTTTGGAGATGTCAAGTGGAAGTTTGGACAGATAGGTTTATATCTTAATATCAAATAAGGTTCAAGATCATAGCTGGGTACATTTGCTTATGACTAAGAGAGTTTTTTGAGAAATTAAAGGTCAGTTATTGGCTTAGTGAGTAGAAAACCAAACCAAACCCACAGCTGTAAAGTCAATTCAGACTCATAGCAACCCTATAGGACAAGAAGTACCTGGTGGATTCGAACTACTAACCTTTGGATTAGCAGCTGTAGCTCTTAACCACCAAGCCACCAAGGTTTCCTTGTGAGTAAAAGTGAGAGTAAATTTAGCACAGGTATACAATTATTTAACCACAATTCCAAAATTCCCCAAACTTCAGAAAACTGCAAGATAAGTATAAGCCTTAAGGTTGATGCCTAACACTTTTAGTGTAGAAGTAAATTATCGTGAATCTATTTATAGTCTTTATTTGTCCCACTTTATATGAATATTGAATTACAGAATTTTGCCTCAGGCTCCACTGAGGGCACAGCATAACATGTGGCCTATTAGCTCTCTAAAATAAATAAAATTCTGAAATATCTCCCTTAGAGGTTTTTGAAAAGGTTTCATGGACCTATACCATAAATTATCAAACTAACATTACCCATTTTCTTTAGAGACATACAAGTTCTGACAATTAAGTTCATAAACTTGCCACTATGCACTTAACATTGGCAGCACTATACAAAGTACTCGGTAAGGTTTCACAGCCTTGGTATATGAGTTTCTCACAGCTGTGTTCATGTCAATGTGTGGCAGTGTCTTGCTGAGTGGTGTTCATTATTGTTGTGTGTTTCGTTTGCCATCATGAGCTTGTCAAAGTTTGAATTAGAGCAACTAACAAACGTTAAATTTCTAGTTAAACTTGACAAGAACGGAAATGAAATGAGGGACATATTAGTCCCAGTTTATATGGATAGTGCCCTGGAGAAAAGAGCAGTGTACAAATAAACATTTTTCTCATGGGAGAGAAAATGCCAAAACGGCAATGAAAATAAACATTTTTCTCATGGGAGAGAAAATACCACTGATGAAAATGCCACTGAGTTCAGGGAAACTAGTAATGAGCAGAACTGGTGAAAACATTGCAAAAATTCATTGAATTGTGTGTCAAATTTGTTAGCTGATTGTGAGAACCATAGCAGACCAGATAAATATCAAGAGAGAAACAGGAAAATCTTAATTGAAAATTAAGAAAGGCATGTGCAAAAATCGTCCCAAATGAGTTTACTGAGGAAGAAAACCTAAGGAAAGTCAACGTTTGTCAAGACCTTTTGGAGAGGCAAGACAATGCTTTGGGCTGTGTTGTCACTGATGATGAAACATGGGTGTACCAATATGACCCTGAAACAAAGTGTCAAAGTGAACAATGGAAGTCAGTCCATTCTCCATGACCAAAAAAGAATCAAAATGTTGCTAACCTTTTTTTTGGTATCAGAAGGATTGTTCATTATGAATTCATACCAACTGGACAGTTAACCAAGGTCACTATTTGGAAATGCTGAAAAGGTTGCATGAAAAAGCTAGATGAAAACCACCTGAACTTTTTGCCAGCAAGTTATGTCTCTTACATCAAGTTGGGAGATCGTGCAGCAAGGATGAGTACATGCATTGTCCCTTGGGACTGAACAGTCTGTTCATAGAATTCTACTGATTGGGTCCCAAGGCAGTCTACTAAACATTAACCATTTCCATCTGAGTTCTGAACAAGTAAGACAAAGAAGTGGCAATTGTAGAATAAATATCTTTATTCCTATTAATGGCTAAGTTGGAATGCAAAGCTTAAAGTGAGAGCCAAATGAGCTTGCTAACTGAACCCCAGAACTAAAACATTTAGCCACCTAATTACCATGGTAATAGACTATAGCAACCTTGACCCACAAGAGCAGCACTCACTAAGGTGGCCCAGGAGAACTCATGGGACCTGTGCACAGGCTCACTCCCAAGAGACTGGCTTGCCTAACATCCCTGCACTCAGTAGACATTGTTAGACTTGATTATAGAACTTCAAACTACAAATCCAATGTTCCTTCCAACAGATTGAGGTTGTCACTATACTGAGTTAGGAATTAATATAGACTGCTTGGCTGTTTACCAAAAGGTTGGCAGTTCGAACCCAACAGATGCTCTGCAGAGCAAAGATGGGGCAATCTGCTTCAAAAGATTTCAGCCTTGGAAATCCTATGGGGCAGTTCTTCTCTGTCCTATAGGGTCTCTCTCTGTTGGAATAGACCCTATGGCAATGGGTTTGGAGCAGTTTTTTGGTTTTACAGATCCTATCTGTAAAACTTAGTGGCTGAGGTATCTTCTGTGATGTTATCTGCATTGTGATTTTGTGTTTTAAGTGACTCTCTTCTTGAACTCTTAGTCTCTCTGGATCCTTGTGAAAGGGATGAATTAGCCAACAAACAAGGTATTCATGGATTTACTTGTACTTATTAATCTGTAATGCCTAATTTTAACTATTTTTCACCACACAAAAGATGTAGTGAAACACGTATGAAATTGTGTACTGAAGATTACTAAGTAAACACAATTAAGCCCATGCATACCTTGCTTGGATACCTGGGTGGCATAGTGGGTTAAGTGCTACATCTGCTAACCAAAAAGGTCAGCAATTCAAATCCTCCAGGTGCTCCCTAGAAACTCTATCAGCAATCCTACTCTGTCCTACAGGGTCCCTATGAGTCGGAATTGACTAGACAGCAATGGGTTTGTTTGTTTGTTTGTACCACGTTACTGGTTAATCTGCCTGTTTGTGATACCTAGTATTCTACCACGAACTTCATTTATTGTTAGCAGTATCTCATAATTCATTTTGTTAAGCTTGATTAGAATATGCCTTGGTGTCTTTCTTTTGGGGCTGATTCTATGTGACGTTCAGTACACATCTTGGATATCTATATTCCCTTCTTTTGTGATTTCAGGGAAGTTTCCTGTCAGCAACTCAATAGCAATAATTTCTGTGTTTTCAGGTATCCCTCTCTGTTCAGGAACTCCAATTAATCATAGATCCTAGAGCAGAGCAAAGTGGGGACAATCTGCTGCAATAAAGATTTCAGCCTTGGAAATCCTATAGGGCAGTTATACTCTGTTCTATAGGGTCTCTGTCTGTTGGAATAGACCCTATGGCAATGGATTGGAGCAGTTTTTTGGTTTTGCAGATCTTATTTTACTTTAGTTGGCATATCATCACTTACTGGCTGAGATATCTTTTGTGGTAGATCATAGAGCAGAACGTAGATCCTAGAGCAGAATACTTAGGGTCTTTCTTTAGGGTTTTCCATGTCTAACTAGGGGTCTAGTATTTTCAGAGTATGAAGTTGGAAATATTCACAAATTCACATAACATTAATTACACTTCACCTTTTATATTGACAGGACTACTTGCTGACATCTGTTATTCAGCTATTTACGGGAGTGTTCTCTGGTCTCATCTCTGAACAGTGGGATTCCAGATCAACACCAAGGGCCCCTGCCACCTGTTCTCTCATTTTCAAGTCCTCCGCTTCAAAAAATAAAAACTACAGGAGGCACAGTCAAGATGGCAGACTAGACACATGTCTCCTTAATTCCTTCTGAAAACTAAGGCCTGTAATGATAGTTGAATGGAGCTTTCTGGACACCCAGCAAGCACTAGGGCACAGCATAGGACTATTGGTTTGGACTGCATATCAATGAATGGGAAACTGCTTGTCTTTGGCTGAGCCCTACTCTGGTTGAATGGGCCAGCTACTGTGGACTGAAGGTAATTGGTGTTTTTAACTTGTTTCTCTTTTTGTTGGCCAGCAGGTAAGGGAGTGGCTCAGACGGCAGCTGTGCAGAGCCATAGTGCAAAAGGGATCAGTAGGTGGAATAGCCACATTTTGACAGCCCAGCTCTGCACTCAGAGCACCACAGCCCCTCCACCCTCTCTTTTTGGATCTCTGCCATAGATTCTGCTGTTTCATGGGGGTGGGACACATTGACAGGGACATGATCTTGTTTGACTGGGAGGCAGAAATACCCTACCAGAGGCCTCAGCAGGGGCTAATTCCCAGACCGGGAGGCAGTCACAGTCTGATGAGTGCCTTGCTAGAAGAAAAACTGTGTTT
Organism: Heterohyrax brucei; assembly: GCA_028571685.1. Lineage (NCBI taxonomy): Eukaryota > Metazoa > Chordata > Mammalia > Hyracoidea > Procaviidae > Heterohyrax > Heterohyrax brucei. The sequence continues at coordinate 55,176,732 of CM053142.1, read as the reverse complement.
ATCACAGTGTAGCCTTACGGGTGGGAACTGGAAGCAGATGACATCAGACTAGTAGCCTGTGATACTCTGAACTATATCACAGGATCTGGGAACAATTGATGAGGTCCTTCTGTTGTCAGCCAGAAGGAGAGGCTTACCACACCTGATAGCCTGACTGATATTGGATGCATTCAGATAGCTTTTACCTTTTTAAGGTAAGACTGCCTAGAAAAATAACTGTAGTGCAGCCCACATACATCTATTCCAGACTGTACGGATCTACATTATAGGGTCTGCCGATGGCTCCCCAGTGACTCCATAAGTAGGGCTGTGTCATTGCCAGCTAGGAGGCAGAACCCGATACCCTAGATATTCCACTGGGCCCACTCACTGGAATACATAGAGGCGGCTGGTGATCAACTTCCTTCTCAGAACTGTGCCTCAGCTCCTGTTAAAGCAACACCAGAGAAAATAAACAGCCTCTATTCAACGGCACTTGGCTTGGCATATGTCGATGTCTAGAAAGCAACAGACCTTAACGAAGCATTTAAAAAAAAAAAATTCATCCATGGCTCCAGAAAACTCCAAAAATGAGGAATCACAGAAGTTTCCAGATGAAGAAGTCTTTCTGAAACTATCAGAGGTTGAGTCCAAAAGAATTATATATAGAGCCCTCTAAGAAGTTACACAAAATGCAGCAGAGCAAAATGAAAAATTAAGCAAGCTGTTCTATTTGATGGAACATGGAGCATTCTGAAACCTGACAGATCAACGACAAAACTACAGAATTAGACAATTTAATTCAAAGCCAAAAGAGCAGAATTAAATAACTGGAAACTAGACTTTCTGACTTTGAAGATAGAGCTACTGACACCAGCATATATGAGGAGAAATCAGAGGAAAAAAAAGAAAACAAGAAAAATGAAGAAGCATTAAGAAATATATGGGACTCTATCAAGAGGAACAATCTATGATTAATTGGAGTTCCTGAACAGGGAGGGATACCTGAAAACACAGAAATTATTGCTGTTGAGTTGCTGACAGGAAACTTCCCTGAAATTATGAAACAAGAGAATATAGATATCCAAGATGTGTATTGAACACCACATAGAATTGGCCCCAAAAGAAAGACACCAAGGCATATTACAATCAAGCTTAACAAAATGAAACATAATCAGAAACTCTTAAAGGCAGTGAGACTCCAAGCAAAGCCGACATTCAGAGGGAAGCCCCACAGGCTTTTGTTTAACTTCTCAGCAGAAGCAATGTTGGCATAGAGGCAGTGGGATGGCACATTCAAAGCCCGGAAAGAGAAAAACTTCCAACCAAGAATTATATGTCCTGCAAAACTGTCTTTCAAATATGGTGATGAAATTAAGACATTCACAGATAAACAGAAACCTAGAGACTTTGTAAAAACCAAATCAAAGCTACAAGAAATATTGAAAGAACCTCGACTTGGAAAAACAAAACCATTAAGTCTATATTTAAGCAGGCAATGCAGGACACTACATCCAGATATATACTCAGTTAGAGAAGGCACAAAACTCAGTCAAAGCTATAATATTAAAAGAAGGGATCCAGTGATGATATCATGAAAACTAAGATACCATCACATTAAAAAAAAGAATAAACTACAGTAGTTACAGTCCTTTCAGAAGGAAAGGAAGTTAATCAGATATGTAGAAGTTAAAATCAGATTTAAACTTAGATTATTAAGGAAGAGCATGAGGGTAGCCACAAAGCAAAATGAAGATGTAGCATATCAAAACAAGAAATGTAATACAGGAGTTTCAAGAAACACAAAAGCAACACTGAAAAGGATGAAACAATCAACCCATAGAAAAGAACAACCCAGAACAAAAAATTAAAAGCAACAGAGAATACACAAACACAAAAATAAATGCATCAGAATGACAGCACTAAAGACATGCCTATCAATAACTTATACTGAATGTAAATGGACGGAATGCTCCAGTAAAGAGACAATGAGTGACATCTTGGATCAAAAGACAGGATCCAACGGTATGTTCTTTACAAGAAACTCACCTTAGACTTAAAGACATGAACAAACTTAAAAGGTGGAATGATATATACCAAGCCGACAATATACAAAGAAGAGTAGGTGTGGCAATACTAGTCTCAGAAAAAAATACATTTTAATGTATAATCCACCGTCATGGACAAGAAAGGTCACTATTTACTGCTGAAAGATTCAGTACACAAGCAAGACTTAACAATCTTAAATGTTTCCATACCAAATACTAGAGCATCTAAATACATCAGAGAAACACTGACTACATTGAGAAATGACATAGATTACTCCACAATAATAGTGGGAAACTTCAATGCTCCAATTTATGTAATGGACAGATCTTCCAGAAAAAAGCTCGGTAAAGACACAGAAGATCCTACTGCCACAATCAACCAACTAGACTTCATTGAAATGTACATAACTTTTTATCCATCAACAGATAACTACACCTTCTTCTCTAGAACACATGGAGCATTTTCCAAAATAGACCATTGGTTAGGACAAAAAGTATATCTCCACAAAATCCAAACCACTGAATTATTGTAAAGTGTCTTCTCAGACCACAAAGCCATAAAAGTTGAAATCAACAGCAGAAAAAACATAGAAATGGAAACTGAGCAACATCTTGCTCAAAAAGCTGAGGGTTATAGAACAAATCAAGGATGAAATAAAGAAACTTATGAATTCAGATGAGAATGTAAACACTTCCTAAGAGAACTTATAGGATACAACCAAAGCAGTGCTCGGAGGTTATCTGTATAAGTACACACATCCAGAAGGTAGAAAGAACTCAAACAAAAGAATTAACCCTATAGCTTGAAAAAGTAGAAAGAGAACAACAGAGAAACCCCTCAGGCACCAGAAGAAAACAGATAATAAAAATTAGAGCAGAACTAAATGAATTACAGAACAGAAGAACAACTGAAAAAATTGATAAGACCAAAAGCTGTTTTTTTTTTTAAAAAAGATTAACAAAATTGACAAACTGCTAGCTAAACTTACTAAAGAAAAACAGGAAAGGAAACAACCTGAATAACAAATGAGATGGCAGATGTCACAGTAGATCCAACAGAAATAAAAAATATCATAACAGAATACTATGAAAGACTGTACTCTAACAAATTTGAAAACCTAGAGGAAATGGACAAATTCCTTGATTCATGTCACCTACCAAAATTGTCACAAGGAGGACTAGAACAACTTAATAAACCCATCACAAAGGAAGACTGGAAAAAGTCATCAAAAAACTACCAACTGAAAAAAAACCCTGGCCCAGATGGCTTTACCACAGAATTCTACCAAGTTTTTTGAGGATAGCTCTAATATTACTGAGACTATTTCACAGCATAGAAAAGGATGAAATACTCTTAAATTCATTCTATGAAGCCAACATAACCCTGACACTAAAGCCAGGGAAAGATCCAACAAAAAAGGAGAATTACAGACCAGTATCACTCATGAACCTAGATGCAAAAATCTTCAACAAAATCCTAGCCGATAGAATATAACAACATATCAAAAAAATAATCCATCATGACCAAGTTGGATTCATACCAGGGATGCAAGGCTGGTTCAATATCAGAAAAACAATAAATGTGATCAACCACATAAATAAAAGATAAGAATCACCTGATCTTATTAGTTGATGCAGAAAAGACTATCGACAAAGTCCAACACCTATTCGTGCTAAAATCTCTCAGCAAGATAGAAATGGAAGGCAAATTCCTCAATGCAATAATGGCCATCTACACAAAGCCAACCACCTACGTCATCCTGAATGGAGAGAGACTGAGAAAATTCCCCTTGAGAACAGGAACTAGACAAGGATGCACACTCTCACCTCTCCTATTCAACATTATACTAGAAGTTCTGGCCAGAGTAATTAGAGAAGACAAAGCAATAAAGGGCATCTGCATTGACAAAGAAGTAAAAATCTCTCTATTTGCAGATAATATGATTGTGTACACAGAGAATCCTAAAGAATCCATAAATAAACTACTCAAACTAATAGAAGATTTCAACAAAGTCTGAGGATACAAGATAAACATGAGTAAATAAGTAGGATTCCTTTATATCAACAATGAAATGGTTAAAGTAGAGATTGTACCCAAGAAGATAAAATACCTAAGAATATATCTAACTAGAGAAACAAAAGACCTATGCAAAGAGAACTGTAAAACCCTACTGCAAGGAACTAAGAAAGACTTACATAAATGGAGAAACCTATCCTGCTCGTGGACAGGAAGACTTCATATTGTGAAAATATCTATTTTACCCAAAGCAATCTACATATACAATACAATCCCAATACAAATTCCAGTGACATTTTACAACGAGATGCAGAAACAAATTGTCAGCTTTGGACAGGGAAGAAACTCCGGATAAGCAAAGCACTACCAAAGAAGAAGAACATATGAGGGGGCCTCTCACTACTCAACTTTAGAACCTATTACACTGCCATAGTAATCAAATCAGGTTGGTACTGGTACAAAAAGAGACATATAGGTGCAATAAAGTTGAGATCCCAGAGTTGCTACCATCCTCTTATGAACAGTTGATATTTGACAAAGGCCCTAAGATTGTAAACTGGGATAAAAACAGTCTCTTCAGCAAATAGTGCTGGCAAAATTGGATATCCATCTGCAAAAAATTGAAACAAGACCCATATCTCACGTCTTACACAAAAACCAGCTTAAACTGGACAAAAGACCTAAATATCAAACCTAAAGTGATAAAGATCATCCTAGAAAATAGGATCAACAATGGAAGTTTTAATATATGAGGCAGACAGACTTCAAAATCTGACAAACAAAGCACAATCAACAAAAGAGAAAATAGACAAATAGGAACTACTAAGAATCAAACACTTTTGGTCATCCAAAGACTTCATCGAAAGAATTAAAAGGCCATCTACAGAATGGGAAAAAAATATTTGGCAACTATATGTCAGCGCAATGTCCGATCTCCATAATCTACAAGGTACTGCAAAATATTAACAAGAAAAGGGTACAAGTGATGGACAAAGAAAATGGATAGACACTTCTTTAAAGAGGATATCCAGGAAGCTGAAAGACACATCCAGAAATGCTCATAATCATTAGCTATTAAAGAAATCCAAATCAAAATGACAATGAGATACCGTCTCACCCCAACAAGATTGGCCATGATTCAAAAATCACAAAACAACAAATGTTGGAGAGGCTGTGGAAAAATTCGAACTCTGCTAAACTGCTGGTGGGATTGTCAAATGGTACAGCCTCTTTGGAAGGCAATCTGGTGCTTTCTTAAAAAGCTGTAAATAGATATACCATTTGACCCACTAGTGCCACTGCTTCAGAACCAAGGGCAGTCACATGAACAGATACATGCACACAAATGTTTATTGCAGCACAGTCCACAATAGCAAAAAGATGGAATCAACCCAGATGTCCAACAACAGATGAATGGATAAATAAACTATGGTAGATGTACTCAATGGAACATTATACAATGATAAAGAACAGTAATGATTTTAGGAGGCATCTCATAACCTGGTTTCAATTGGAAGACATCGTGTTGAGTGAAATTAGTTAGCATCAAAGGACAAATATTGTACAATACCCCTACTTTAAGGATTTAAAAATAGACTCATGTAAAGAAGAAAAGACTCTCTGATGGTTGTAAGGGAGAGGGGGAGGAGAGGTTTGCTTATAGATTGGATAGTTGATAGAAATTTGATTGAGTGAATTCAGTGACAGCACACGTTAGAAAGAAGACCAACTGGACTTCAACATATCTTGAAAACTCTTCCAATCTTAACCCAATATTGCAAGGACAGAGTAGCAAGGGCAGGGGTCCGGGGACCATGCTCTCAGGGGATACCAAGACCAATTGGCACAACTAGCCTGTTGCTAAGAGAGTCTTCGGCACTCCTTGTTGATGGGTTGAATCTGGAGTCTTAAAAGCTAGCAAGTTGCCATCTGAGGTACACCAAATGATCCCAACTCAGCTGAAACAAATGGTCACCAAAGACAACAATGACATGGGGGACACAGAACCCAGAAGACAGAAAAACCCATGTGAATGGGTGACTACATCAACAAGTGACCAGAAGAATCAGATGGTGCCCGGCCACCAACAATGACAGCCATGAAGGGGCTCACAATGTTGAGTCCCACTGGGAACATGAGAAAAAAAAAGAGTGCATTCTGAGAACTCCACAAAAAGACTACAAATGATGGTTCGGAGGCCTGAGGGTTTCCCTGGGAGCATGGCCCCTAGATCGATGCTGCCTCTGATCATAAATCATTACTGAGGTCAACTCTTGAGACAGGAATTGTTTCGACTTAGGTACACAGAGTGATCATATCATGTGTGCACTTTATGATTCTATACATATATAGGATGTTGGCCTACTGGCTTCTTTCTAGAGGAGAGTAGAGAGGGTGGAGAGGAGGGGACAGGAGATGGTTAAGAGGATATGATGTGTATGGAACAGAAAAGGGGACTGTGCTGTCACCCAGTAAGGAGAGCAGAAGCAGCTGCAGATAGGCAGACATCCCAATTTAAGCTGGATTGTACACTTTCACTCGATCACAATAAAAAAATAAAAGCTACAACAGAAAAAGTAAGAAGATGGTTTCTGAACTTTTTGATTGGGCCAACGTTTTTGTTACTACTTTTCACTTCTTTACTACTGTCTTATATTCTGCTTGTATTATCTTCTGCTTTATTCATTCAATGAACATTTGTTGAGTACATATTGTGAAAGTGCGGCATGGTCCTTGATCTCAGGGAATTCATATTCTAGTGGGGGAACTAAACGTGGTGAACTTTTATACTGTGTTTTGGGGAGGCAAGCTGTCTAGGAAGCCTTCGAAGAGGAGATAATGCTGTAAACTGGACCTGGAAGAATGAGTAGGTTTTCTCCAAGGGGAGAAATAAGCACAAGTCCTTCCAGGAAGCACTAACAGCATAAACAATGATAAGAAGCTGTGAAAGTTCATAATGGGTTTGGAGAACATAGAGACATTCTCTTTCAGTGAGTAGCAGATGGGTGGTAGGAAGCAGGGACATTCAGACTTAGGCAGTTACAGCAGCAACATCAATAGCTGGCATGACATTTGGAGAAGAAAACAGCAAACTCAATGGGATAGCCTGAATAATTTGATTGCATAAACCCCATAGCCCATCCCAGATAAAGGAGTTCTCTGTAGAGTCATTTAGCTTGCTTACTTGGTTGTTCAATTACCACCTGTTCCTGCTGATGAGTTTGCAGAGAAACTCACAGATGTTGCTGATATTTTCAGCCTTCCCATGTTGGTTTTGTGCAGTGACTGATTTTGTCCTTAGTGAGGAAAATACTTGTTTGCACAGCATCCTTTGAAGAGGGCACTGTAAGGTCAAAACATTTTTGTTGGAGCCCTCAAGCCACTGAACGAAATCACATTTTTCTAGTACCTTTGCCCTCCTTTCTAGCTGATGGAAATAGGTCACCTGTGAGTAAATATAGCAGATTTTCTTCCATTTTCAAACAAAAGCAGCTCTTGAAGCTAAAGCCATAGTATTTCTAGTGTGCTTTTTCTTGTTGTCATTTTTCTATAGGTTAAAAAAAGGCATTTGACAATGACACTACTAAGTATTTTTCCCACTTGTACAAAGCTTTTTACTTGAATAGATAAATTACCACTGGTCTATCAAAGACAACAGGCTTATTAATGAGTACTAAGAATTTTTCTACTTTGTGGAATTTGTCAGTTGGATTAACTTGCCTAAGGCAATTAAATTTAGTATCAAAATGTTTTTTAATAGTTCATTTTAAAAAACTAATTGTTCAACTTTTTTTTTTTCTCTCAGAACTGTATTTCTGGAGTTGGCCATGTAACAGAATCATAATGATTACTTACCGAACACTTAAATCACTGAATCTTGAAGAACTAAATTCAAAACAGAGTAGAAAAAAGCAAGATAAAAGTTACTGTGTCTTTTAAGGTTGCTTGAGAGAATCTTTAAATGATTGAGTACAGAGAAAGCAAACATCTCCATGTGAGTTGAGTAGAACCACATGAAACAAGTAATTTTCTGTTTGCCATTTCTTTCCAAGTTAGAATGGAAGCAGTGAAAACAAATTTATGGAAACAGGACCAAACAAACAAAAAAAAAAAACCAAAGCCACTGCCGTTGAGCCAATTCCAACTCAAAGAAGCCCTATAGGACAGAGTAGAACTGCCCCATAGAGTTTCCAAAGAGTTCCTGATGGATTCATACTGCTAACCTTTTGGTTGAAACAGCCACTCCTATATGACAAGTGGAGGCTTGGTAGTGCAGTGGTTAAGACCTTCACTGCTAATCCAAAGTTCAGAAGTTCAAATCCAATATGTCCCCTCTCAGAAACACTATATGGTAGTTCTACTCTGCCCTAGTGGGTTGCTATAAGTTTGGAAAGACTCAATGGCAGTGGATTTTCTTTTAATGATAAATCAGAATTTATGTTTCCTACAGAGATTTAAAGATTCAATGCTGACATTTAAATTACAGGTAGTCCCTAATTTAGGAAGTATTAGAGTTACAAAGAGCTGCACTTAAGACCATCTCTTTTTGTTGTATACAGTGTTGTTAGTAATATGTACTACATACAATGTTGCAGCGCATAATTTGCTGGTGTTATTATTCTCAGATATTCACTCACAGATATTCACTTTTATGACTTACTTGTCAAAGCACTTCCATACAGAAGAAAATACTCTTTGATGGTTACAAGTGTGGGGGTGGGTGAAGAGCATTATTCATAGTTTAGATAGTTGATTGGAACTTGATTAGCTGAAGGGAGTGACAGCATGCAGCAGAAGGCATGCCAGCATAACTAGACTACACCATAAGCTAAAAGGTTTTCTAAATTCAACCCAAATTTTCAAAGGACATAGTACCAGGGACAGGGGTCTGGGGACTGTGTTTTCAGAGGATATTGAGATCAGCTGATGTAACTACTTTTTTTCTAAGAGAGTCTTCTGTACTCCATATTGATAAGTGGCACCTGGGTCTTAAAAGCCAGAAAGTTGTCATCTGAGCAACGTCAACTGGTCCTAACCCACCTGGAACAGATGAAAACTGAGAACATCCAAGCCATGGGAAAAAGGAGCTGAGGGGACAAAGGACTCATATGACTGGGAAAGTACATCAGCCAGAGAACAGAAGAACTAGATGGTGCCCAGCCCCACCAAAGACACCCCTAACAGGGAACACGATGTAGAGTCCCTAACACAGCATGAGCCAAAGGGGTGTGGTGATCAACCACTCTATTAAAAGACCAGAGTTGATGGTCTGGCAATCTGGAGAGTCCCCTGAGAACTTGGCCACTAGGCTTTGTGTTAGATCAGAGCTGAAACTGTACTGAAGCTAACACTTCAGACAAAATGTGGACTGGACTTGAGGAAACAGAATAATGCAGATGGTGTACATACTGCATGGTTTAATGTATATATGAGGCTGTCCTATTGGTTTCTTTCTGGAGAGGAGAGGAGAGGAGATGATGGAGAAGAAGGGATCATTGTTGGGTAAGTGGATACTGGAAGTAAAGGAGTGGAAAAGAAGAGTGTGTTGTCACAGGTTGAAGAGAGCAGATAGAGTTGCAGAGAGGCAGGTACTTAGGATTTTATATGGAAAATTGACTTGGATTGCAGACTTTCACTTACTCACAATAAAAAAGCTAAAAAAACCCCACAGAAAATAAAACACTGCCATGTAAGCATAGTCTTCTAAACTAAATCAAAGACTTCAAATTACTTAAAAACATGGACCTATAAGATGATCACTTTTCTGAGGTCAGCAAGCAGGTACAGGAAGCAGTGAGATGTTTTTGTGAAATACACAAATTATAAAAAAAAGAAAAAAAGACCACAGAGACTACTTTCACTGATTTTCTGACTAGAAATACTCTATCAATTCTCAGGGACAACCCAGGTGACACAGAATCTTTCAACAATGGAGTTATTACTACAACTTGACAAAATGTCACTGTTATCCAACTCTTCATTGCTGGAATAAATTCGTATACTTTGTTTACATTTTTATGTGTGTATTAAAATATACCTATAAGCTTCTATGTGGAAACTTGGTTGCATAGTGGTTAAGTACTTTGGCTGCTAACCAAAAGACCATCAGTCTGAATTCACCAGGCATTCCTTGGAAACTCTATGGGGCAGTTCTACTCTGTTTTATAGGGCCTCTATGAGTTGGAATCAACTTCACAGCAACAGATTTGTTTTTTTTCTGTTTAAGTTTTATGTAATATTTCCAAACCCCCAGGCAAAGATCAGATTTTTAAAAATACTGATAATGAAAGATAATAATAGAAACTAAAACAAGAAGAAAAGAAAGGTATTTGATTTACTTTAGAACCTACTTACTTTGGAATCAACTTACTTCAGAGTTATTAGAATGAAAGCCCATTGTAAAGTGAAGGCTAGTTGTATAACCAAAGTCATTCTATTTAGATAATGTTCTGATCACATTGCAATATCTTACAATATTCTTTTGATGATACAGAAAAGGTAATTTTTAATTTTTAGCTTCCATTGATTGTATCCTGTCATCATACTTAAACTTAGGCGTATGATGGTTAAGTGCTACAGCTGCTAACCAGGAGGTTAGCAGTTCAAATCTGCCAGTTCAGCTCTCTGAGGCAGTTCTGCTCTATCTATGAATCAGAATTGACTGGAAAGCAGTAGGTTTGGTTTTGGTTCACCATACTTGTCCAATCTGTATGCTGAGCAACTAATTCGAGAAGCTAAACTATGGGAAGAAGAAAGCAGCATCAAAATTGGAGAAAGACTCATTACCAACCTGCTGCATTCAAATGTCACATCACTGCTTGCTGAAAGCCGAGAAGACTTGAAGCACTGATTGACTACACCTTCACCATGGGTTATGCCCAAACATAAAGAAAACAAAACTCCTTGCAACTGGACCAATAAGCAACATCATGATAAGCTGAGAAAACATTGACGTTGTCAAGGATTTCATTTTCTTTGGATCTACAATCAATTGTAAATCAAATGATGTATTGCATTGAGTAAATCTGTTGCAAAAGATTTATTTGAAGTGTAATACAGCAGAGATGTCACTTTGAGAACTAAGGTGCACTTGACCCAAGGCACGATATTTGCAATTGCTTCATCTGCCTAGAAAACTCAGACAATCAATAAGAAAGACAAAAGAACTGACGCATTTGAGTATGGTGTTGTAGAAGAATATTGAATATACCACAGGCTGCCAGAAGAACGGCAGTCTTTGAAGTAGTATTCTGGCTATCTTGGAAGAAGTACAGCCAGAAAGCTCTGTGGAAGCAAGAATGGTGAGACTTTATCTCATTTACTTTGGACATGTTACTAGGAGCGACCAGTCCTGGAAAAGACCATCATGGCTGGTAAGGAAGTTGTTGTTGTTGTTGTTGTTAAGTGGCATTGAATCAGTTCTGACTCACAGTGACCCTGTGAACAACAGAACGAAACACTGCCCAGTCTTGCACCATGTCCATAATTGCTTTCATGCTTAAGCCCGTTGTTGCGCCCACTGTGTCAATCCATTCTGCTGGGGGTCTTCCTATTTTTCACTGACGCTCCACTCTAACAAGCATGATGTCCTTCTCCAGGGGCTGATCTTTCCTGACAACATGTCCAAAGCATGTAAGACACAGTATTGCCATCTCTGCTTCCAAGGAACACTCTAGTTGGACGTCTTTCAGAACAGATCTGTTGGTTCTTTTGGCTGTCCATGATACATTCAACATTCTTCCCCAACACCACAATTCAAAGGAATCAATTCCTCTTTCTTCTTCTTTGTTCATAGTCCAGCTTTCACATGCATATGATGTGATTGAAAATACCATAACTGGGTCAGGCACATTTTAGTCTTCAAGGTGACATCCTTACTTTTGAATACTTTGAAGACACCATTTGCAGCAGATTTTCCCAGTGCAATATCTTTTGATTTCTTGACTGCTGCTTCCAAAGGCATTGATTGTGGACCCTAGTAAAATGAAATCCTTGACAAGCTCAATTCTTTCTCCATTTATGACAATGCTTCTTACTGGTTCAGGTGTGAGGATTTTTGTTTTCCTGATTTTGAGATGCAATCCATACTGAAGGCTGTGGTCCTTGATCTTCATCGGTAAATGCCTCAAATCTTCTTCATTTCCAGCAAGTAAGGTGGTGTCATCTACATAATGCAGGTTGTCAATGAATTGTCCTCTAAACCTGATGCCTTGTTCTTCTTTGTATAATCCAACTTCTTGGATTATGTGCCCAGCATACAGATTAAAAAGGTATGGTGAAATGATACAACCCTGACTCATGCCTTTCCTGACATTAAACCATGCAGTGTTCCCTTGTTCTGTTCACACGACTGCCTATTGATCCATATAAAGATTCCTTAAGATCACAATTAGGTGTCCTAGAACTTCCATATTCTGCAACGTTAGCCATAGTTTAGCATGATCCACACAATCAAATGCTTTTGTATAGTTGATGAAACACAAGTAAACATCTTACTGGTATTCTTTGCTTTCAGCCAAGATCCATCTGACATCAGCAGTGATATCTCTGGCTCCACATCCTCTTCTGAATGCATCTTGACTTTCTGCAAGTTCCCTGTCAATCTATAGTTGTGGTTGCTTTTGAATGACCTTGAGCAGAATTATGTGTGCAATATCAATAATATTGTTTGGTAATTTCCACATTTGGTTGGATCACTTTTCTTTGGAACGGGCATAGGAATTAGCCAGTCAGTTAGGGCAGGAAGCTCTCCTTCAAATTTCTTGGCATAGATGAATGAGTACTTCCAGCACTGCATCATTTTGCTGAAATATCTCAATTGATACTCCATTAATTCCAGAAGCCTTGTTTTTCACCAATGCCTTCAGTGCAGCTTCGACTTTGTCCTTCAGTGCTGTTGGTTCCTGATCATATGCTGTCTCTTCAAATGGCTGAACATTGACTAGTTCTTTCTGGTATAATGATTCTGTATATTTCTTCCATCTTCTTTTGATGCTCTCTGAGTTGTTTAATAGTTTCCCTGTAGAATCCTTCACTATTGCAACTCGAGGCTTGAATTTTTTCTTCAGTTCTTTCAGTATGTGAAATGCAGAATGTGTTCTTCCCTTCTGGTTTTCCGTTTCCAGGTCTTTGCACTTAGTTTTGTCTTCTCATGCTGCTCTCTGAAATCTTCTGTTTAGATCTTTTACTTTGCCATTGCTTCCTTTTGCTTTAGCTGCTCGACTTTCAAGAGCATATTTCAGAGTCTCCTCTGACATCCAATTTGGTCTTCTCTTTCTTTCCTGTCTTTTTAAAGACCTCTTGATCTCTTCATGGATGATGTCTTCGAAGTCATTCCATAATTTGTCTGGTCTTTGGTCATTAGTGACCAACACATCAAGTCTGCTCTTCAGATGGTCTTTAAACTCAGGAGGGACATAGTCAAGGCCATACTTTGGCTCTCGTGGACTTGTTCTAATTTTCTTCAGTTTTAGTTTGAATTTGCATATGAGCAATTGATGATCTGTGCCACAGTCAGCACCTGGTCTTGTTCTGACTGCTGATACGGAGCTTTTCCATCATCTTTTTCCACAGATGTAGTATGCTGTCTGGTGAGGTCCGTGTGTACAGTCAGCATCAGGTAAGGAGGGTAGCAGCATCAAGCAGGAATGTGGGTAACAGCGTCAAGTAAGGAGGGTAACCGCATCGGGTAAGGTAGATAACAGCATCAGGTAAGGAGGGAGTGAACAGCCCTGACTTGTCTGTCAGTGGAGGCTTGCTTGTTGCTGTGATGCAAGAAGCTATGCCACTGGTATTTAGGCACCAGTAGGGTCAACCACGGTAGATAAGTTTCAGCTGAGCTTCCAGACTGAGACTAGGAAGAAGGACCCGGCAGTCTACTTCTGTAAGGAATTAGCTAGGGAAAACCTTATGAATAGCAGCTGAACATTGTCAGATATGGTGCCAGAAATTGAGCCCCCCAGATTGGAAGACACTCAGAAGACGACTGAAGAAGAGCTGCCTCCTCAAGTTGAGTCCATCTTAATGACGTGGATGGAGGGAGGCCTCTGGGATCTTCATTCACTGTTGTGGCATGACTCAAAATGAGAAGAAACAGCTACAAATGTCCACTAATAGTTGGAACATGGAATGTATGAAGTATGAATCTAGGAAAACTAGAAATTGTCAAAAGTGAAATGGAATGCGTAAACATTGACATCCTCGGCACTAGTGAGCTGGAATGGACTGGTTTGGCCGTTTTGAATCTGCAGTCATCATCATATGCTCTACTATTCTGGGAATAAAAACTTGAAGAGGAACAGTGTTGCATTCATCACAAAAAAAGAACATTTCAAGATGTGTCCTGAAGTACAGTGCTGTCAATGATAGGATAATATCCACACATGTAGAAGGACAGCCAGTTAATACAACTATTATTCAAACTTATGCACCAACCACTAAGGCCAAAGATGAAGAAGTTGAACATTTTTTACCAGCTTCTGTGCCCTGAAATTGATTGACATGCAATCAGGCTGCACTGATAATTACTGGTAACTGGAATGCAAAAGTGGAAAACAAAGGACTGGTAGTTGGAAAATACAGCCTTGGTGGTAGGAATAATGCCAGAGATCTCATGATAGAATTTTGCAAGACTGATGACTTTTTCATTTCAAATACCTTTTTTAACCAACATAAAAGGTAACTGTACACACAGTAAGACAGAGGATAAGCAAAAAAGAACAATGTTGATGAGGTGAATTGACACAGTGGCTGTAAAACTGGGCTCAAACAGAGCAACTATTGTGAGGGTGGTGCAGGACCAATACCAAAAACCCAAACCCATTGCTGTCGAATTGATTTCAATTCAAGTTAACCTTGGAGTACAGAGTAGGTCTGCCCCGTAGTTTCCAAAGGGTTCCTGTCGAATTTGAACTGCCAACCTGCAGGAACAATTAGAGTTTTGTTCTGCTGTACATTGGGTCAGCATGAGATGGAACTGACTCAATGATACCTAAAGATGTCAACTGGTCCCTTACTATAGACATTTTACAGATACAATGCTTGCAATAGACTATGACATGGATATAATTTCTCCTACTTTACAGAACAGAAAATAGAGGGCAATACACAAGGTGTGAAAGTTACATGGCCATTAAATTTAGTTTTGGCTCTAAGCCCAGGCTTCTGATGACCTTTCTATGGCATACAGTAATTATCAAAGAATATTCGTTGAGTGAATGATTTTTTATTGAATTAAAAAAGTAAAAATGAAGAAGTATAAGGGATTTGAATCTGCTTTTCACTTCATATTTTGAGATCTTTTTCTTGTTCAGTTCTTCCCTGCCTAATTATGTTATTGGTCTATTTGACTCTGACATACTTGGTGGTTAAGATCTGACTTGACGGCACTTGGCTGGCAAACTTTCAGAGTTTTATAAACATCTCCTGAAACCTGAAAATCATCTTCTAAATCTTAGGATCCAGAGATAATGATTTTTTTTTCTTTTTTTTTTTTTATTAGTGACTGTGGAAAACATACTTGGTACCCAGGCTGGAGGCTTCCAGCCTCCAACTTCCAGCTATCAACTATAAATCTTTCACCTTCCCTAATGTAATGCATTATTTTAAGTTTTTACATCTACTTTTTACTCTTCCCAAGATCTTTTGGGAGCTTCTGTGTGGTTTAAGAGCAGACTGTGATCTGCTATTTGATCTGGGATATTTTCTTAGTAGTCTTGGTCCACAAGATACAAGGGTTATTAATAGTAGTCATTGAATAGTCAATAAGATTCTACTGTTTGTAGAATAAGTATCTAGACTTTCTTTTTCTGATTTTTGTCTTTCTCCATAGTCTGGTCCCAACCTAGCTCTCTAAATTTGTATCCCTCCATTTACAAGAATATTCTTTCTCCTAAACTAGTTGGCTAATTCCTGACCATGGCATACACATCCCCATGCTACAGTATTATTCAAATCAGTCCTTATCCTGGAATTTCCTTTCCACTCTACCACCTGTTAAATACCATTTTAGGCATGCAACACAGTCCTACCTCTTACCTGAAGCCTCCCCTCAACACTGTAAAAATAACCTCTTTTTTCCCATTCTTTTAATATTTATAATATACTATTTCACAATTTAACTTTTGTCCTTAGTTCTTTTCTTTATAATGAGCATTATGCCTTTTTATCCCCTCCCCAGTCTTCCAAAGCACTTAGTACCTTGAAAAAGGACACATCCAGAAGAAATACCCAGATAAAATTGTTGATACTCTTAATGATGATAATACTGAGCAATTTGTCTTAATTTTTAAAGATAATGTACCAGAAATTGAACTTGAACTTGGGGTTTCAACGTGTTGGTTGTAAACCTTACATAATGACAACTTTTGAGGAAACAATGTATCTGAGTGAAATCAGTTGCCTTTTTTAATCAATGGTGTTTAAAGTATCAATATTTTCTCCACTTATCATGATGTTGCTCCTGTTGTTGATGTTGGTGTATCATAATGTTGCCTTCCTCTGACAACATGGAGCAGTTAGGTTCGGGATCTCACCCTAGAACAAGTGCTACATACCTGATTGCTGAATATCACTATGGCCCCCTTCGAAGTACTCCTCTTGGGGAGCTATGTGCTGGTGCCAGAGCCCAGTTCGCCCTTCAAAGCAATTTTGGAACTCTTTTTCTGGAATGGCCATCAGGGCTGTTGTCTTATTACCCTTGATGTCCCGAGTGTCATTGAAACATCTTCCTTTTAATATTTCCTTTCTTTTCAGGTAAAGAAAAAGGTAGTTGGGGGAAGATTAGGTGAGTAGGACGGATGTTCTAATACAGTTATTTGTTTACTGGATAAAAACTGCCCTTATAGACAGTGCTATGTGAGCTGGTGCATTGCTGTGATGCAAGAGCCGTGAGTTGTTAGCAAAAAGTTCAAGTCGTTTCCATCTAACTTTTTCAAGCAACCTGTTCAAATAGTGAACAGTAAACTAGGCTAACCCTTTGCACAGTACAAATTCACAATGAACAGCCAAAGCCAAGTGCCAAAATGAAAGGCTAAGCAACAAAATGAAAGGCTAAGCAACATTGTTTTGACTCTTGATTGGAACTAACAGAACTTTTCTTGGCTGACTTCTGTTGTGTACTTTGGTGCTTTGTTTCAGGGTCATATTGGCACACTCAAGTTTCATCACCAGTGATAACACAGCTCAGAATATTATCTTGTCTCTCCAAAAGGTCTTGACAGACTTTGCCTTCCCTTTGCTTTTGTTCATTGATGAACTCCTTTGGGATAATTTTTTGCACACACCTTTCTCATGCTAAGATTTTCAGTTAAGATTTTCCTGTTTGTCTCTTGATATTTACTTGGTCTGCTCTGCTTCTCACAGCCAGCTGACAATTTTGATGAATTTTTGCAATATTCTTGTCAGTTCTGCTTGTTACTGGCCTCCCTAACCTCACTTCATCAGCAGCACTTTCTTTGCTCTCAGAAAAATGTTTAATCCATTTGTACACTGCTGTTTTCTTCTTGGCATTATCCCCATAAACTTGGACTAACATGTCCCTGATTTCACTTCCACTCTTGCCAATTTACAAGAAATTTAATGTGTGTTCATTGCTCTAATGTAACCTCCGACATGCTTGTGAAGGCATGCAAAAACATATAACAACAATAATGAACGCTACACAGCAAGACACTGCCCCACTTTGACACAAACACAGCTGTGAGATACGGATATACCAAGGTTGTGAAACCTTACTGAGTTGTTTGTACAGTGATGCCAATGTAAGCACACAGTGGGAAATTTGCAGACTTAATTGTCAGACCTCATAGGACCAGGTAATAAAGCCAGGCCAAGGAAGGTTGACTTGCTATGGGGATAAGATGCTATTTGCAACTGAGCCCCTAATGCCTCAGGAGTTCCTCTGCTGTACTTTAAGGCAGGCACTGAATGATACCTATTTGAGACTGTAAATCATCTGAGTATTTTTGAATAGCTGATGAGAAATAAATCAATAAACCATTTAAATCAGTTTACCTAGTCCGTTATAACTTATATCAACTCCCTTTATTCTCAGGATAATTTCTTTTTGTCTAATTAGCACACACCATGAACATATGCTACTAATTCCTTAACTAGTGAGTTATTCAGTTGATACAATATTATCTGGGAGAGATATAAAAGAAAAGCAGGTGAATAACAACATCAGTTTTTGGGGATAACATCTGTTCTCAAAGAGTTAAGATGCACAACTGTGCTCTAAGTTATTATTGATGAAGTGTTACACAAAGAATTCCTCTTTGGAACTGTATGCCAAGTAACAGACATGAGATGTGCCAGCAGATTACAAATGAATCAGTAGGGAGGCACAAGGCATGAGAGAAGGAAGCTTTTACTTGGAGGCACAGAGCCACGTTCAGTCTGCAGATAGCCTGCATGAGTGGCTCTAGGTTAAGTGCCATGCCAATCCCTCAAAGTTTTATGGCCCAGAAGAATCATGTGATTTGTGGACAAACTTATACAACTAAAGAAAAAGTTGGATAATTTTCTTTACTGAATTATCCTCATTAGATTTTTACAAGTGCTAGGTTTACTTCTAGAGCAAATTTTGCTTCACAGACCAATTAATTGAAAAGAGAAAAAAAGGGAAGGGGAGGGGGACTGGACAGTTTCTTACCGTAGTTTGGCTGGGGTCTTAGGGACAGCTTCTCTGTTACAATACACAAACCTCCAGTATGCTTCCAAATACATGGGATCAAACCTGTTTTACTTGGTGTAAGCTGAGCAAAAAGATTGTCAGTGCACAGTGGCAAAAAAAAAAAAAAAAAAAAAGGTTTTCTGATTGTAGAGGATTCAGAGACATTAAAATGGTTTATGCAGCCCACCACTACTATGATTCAATAATGGCCTTCTGTTGCTTTGTTTTAAAATTTTGAGATGCTTTGATGATTTTAGTATAGAAGAATGATGCACAGCTTAGGAATATTTATGAGAATACTGGGAAAATCTGTAGAGAAAACAAGAATAGCCTTAGTCACTGGAGATATTCCACTTTAAATGTTTTGCTATTTGAATTAGTGTTAAATGGTTATTCTTTGTAAGTTCTCTTGAGAATTAAGTGTAGAATACCAGGAGTTAAAGGTAAACATAAATGCAAGCCAAATCTCTTAATTTGCAAATACTAATTAATTTTGCACAACTAAGCATTTCCATGTGAAGCTTGATGGACATTTCATAAACTAGACTTTTTGACACAGCTGTGATCAGCGATTTTCCAGCAGCAGAGGAAAACACAATTTGCATATGCAAACTGGTACAGCTTGAACAATGTCTTAATTGTTATTTAAATGAGAAATAATTAGTTAACATTCACAAAGCATGCTAGCTTTCATTTGATTAATTGTATAGATTCTAATTTCTAAACAAAAACAGAATGCATGTAAAGCTCTCCTGTGCCAATTTCACTATAAGCTGAGAATTCTTAAATCGAGGACCCTGTCAGAGGGAAGTCCCCCCTAGATGAAACCATTTCCCTTTCATTATTATTCCTGTTGGAGTCCTGGTGGCACAGTGGGTACCATTTGCTGACTATCAACCAAAAGCTTGCAGTTTGAATCTACCAGCCACTCCTTAGAAACCAGGGGGGCAGTTCTACTCTGTCCTGTGGGGTTACCATGAGCTGGAATTGATTTGATGGCACTGGGCTTTTGATTTTTTGGATTGCTCACACTGTACATCTTGAGCATAATATATAAATTTTTTTATCTTATTTTGAAATTGGAGAGTTAGAAAAAATAAGATAATGAAAGTAACTCTAAAGAGAGATCCAAAACACCGAAAGAAAACAATGAAACTCAATTAAGAGCTCATGTTTCTGACCAAATCATGTATAAGCTGAGGTGGTACTGTTTTCCTAACTTGGAAGTTCTGGTCCTGTCTTCCTTTCAGTACTCCTGTCTCTCAGCTCGTTCTATGAAAAGAGACTCCCGTCATGTCCTGAGTTCATCAGTGCTCCACCGGGCCCAGTTTACCAGTACTTCACCATTTTCCAGACAGTTCCTTGATAGTAAGGAATTACTATTTAGGAATCCTCACTTAGGAATCCTCAAAGGAGTTGAGTTGGCACTGTGGATTGATTTCCCCACCTGTCTCTCCAGACCAGATGCTGGAGTGTTAAAAATTGTTGCTTACACTTTCTAGAGTTCTGGATATGATTTGGGTTCTGCTCAGCAGACACATTTGCTTGGCACTTGAATGTGAGGTGGGCAATGGACATCTTTTCTTTTGTACTGATTCTACCAAAGCCACTGTAGTTCTGGAACCAGGAAGCGTAGAGGCAGCTCCTGACTCTTCAGTTGACAGCTTCCTGGTGCTTGATTGTGGCTTTTCTTTCCCATCTGCCTTAGTCTGGAAGTTTCACTGAAACCTGTCCATCATGGGTGACCCTGCTGGTATTTGAAATACTAGTGCAGTAGTTCCAGCATCGTAGCTATATGCAAGCTACCACAATTCAACAAAGTGACAGATGGTGGTGGCCCAATGATTCTAGGATATCCAGTAAGACCAGAAAACCAAATCCATTGTTGTTGAACCAATGTCTCCAAGGAGCACCTGGCAGATTTGAACTGCTGGCTGCTCATTTAACAGCAGTAGCAGTTAACCACAATGCTACCAGGGTTTCCAGAATATCTAATAGCTTGTAATAAAAGTTTTTCCTTACTTAAATTAGCTAGAGTGAATTCTGTATTCTGCAACTGAATTTTTACAGTAATTCGTATCGAGATTCCCAAGAGAATGAGCATGATACTGGGGTGGGTAATTTGATCTGGTAGGGTTTGAAAGCAACCTTTCCTTCAGGCTATGGATTAACTGTTTTTAACTCTGACAGAAAATTTAATTGTGGAAAAAAAGGAAAGACAGAAAGATGACAAGCTCAGGGGCAAATTCAAAGTCTTCCTGGGAGGAGAGGGCTTACACACATAATGAGAACTGCTGTTTTGCTAATTATTGTACTGAGAAACCAGAGAAGTGTAGCTGGGAATGGATTACAAGGGAATACCAGGAAGAAAGGAATGTAATCTCATTTTAGGCCCAGGAGTACTTCCCAGAGATTCTAGATTCACTCTGTTAACTCACACAGTAGAATGCTTTTGAACATTTGCCTGGAAGATTGTCTGAAATCTGGATTCAGTAGTTAGTAGTCTACACTGAAAGACTTCGAGATACCAGAAAAAACTTGGTTAAGGCAAAAGAAGAAATCAAAAGATTTATGCAGAATGCTGGAGTTAGTTTCCCATGTGGAACTTGTTCACTCACCCTGTATTAGCTTCTTATTCTTTCTTTATCATAAAAGTATGGTTGTTGTTATGTACAGTAGGATTGATTCTGACTCATAGTCACCCTAGGTGATAGAACAGAACTGCCCGTAGGGTTTCCTAGGCTGTAATCTTTACAGGAACAGATTCCCAAGTCTCTTCTGTAGAGTGGCTAGTGGGTTCAAGCCTCCAGCCTTTTGGTTGGCAGCCTGGCACTTACCTATTGTACCACCATGGCTCCTTTTACTGTAAAATTTGTGGTTTGAAACAACACAAATTTAGTACTTTACAATTCTGGTGACCAGAAGTCCTAAAATCAAGGTGTTGCAAGTCTGCGCACCTCCAGACTCTAAGGAAAATGTGTTTCCTTGTCTTCTCCAGCTTCTAGCGTCCACTTGCTTATATTCCTTAACTCACGTGCTCTTCCTCCATCTTCAAAGTCAGCCATGTAGCATCTTTGAGTCTCTCTCTCTAACTTGTTTCTGTCATCATGACCCTGACTGTCCTGCTTCCCTCTTAAAAGAATCCTTATAGTTACACTGGGCCCACCAGGACAATCCAGAATATTCTTCCCATCTCACAATTTTTAATCTCATCTATAAAGTCCCTTTTATGACAAAAGGTAATATATTCACAGGTTCTGAGGATTATGGTGAGGATGCCTTGTCTTGGGGGGAGGGCAGGGCAGTATTCTGCCCACTATACTTCCAATATCCCCTGAGTGGGACTAGAAGATCCATCCTTTATCAAGGTATTGAGAAATAGGTTAACTTGAAAAAGCACGGAAGTGATTGTCTTCTGCAGGTTACAGATGCAAATAGGAAATGGTCCTGTTGAGAAGATCTCCCGGGAAACCTGAAGCAGTAGAGGGCAGAGACAGCTATTAGTGGCCAGAACCCAGGAGGACGTGGTTACTAGGAGTAAGGAACCAAAAGCTTCCTGAGGAAGAGTTCATCTTAAGTGATGTAGGTAAGTATCAGCTAGAAACAAAACCAGCCTTAGCTGTTGTGTGGCGGCTGGAAGCAAGATTCTAGCACTTAGGCTTATTTCCTAGGCCAACTTCCAGGAGCACTCAGAAGGAAAAGAGTCGAAAATGAACAGCCATACCAAAAAATAACCACACACAAAAAAAGAGCTTGAAATAAATATGTTTTCAAAAATCGTATGAAATGTGATGGGAAAAGGTAGTGCATGCAGCATTGACGTCTGTGACGTCAGAGCCAGCATTGCACCAGACACGGTGGGTGGTAGCCTCACTGCCAACATGACATTTTAGGGGCTCACATGATAACAGGAGCAGGAGACAACAAAATATCTTCTAAAAACTCCTAACTAGAAAGAAGAATTTTGGTGGACTGAAAATACACAAAAGGGTGGGAAATATTGTCACCAGAGAACTGTCACAGCTACCGCCACTACTGGAATTTAACTCTGATCACTTTTTATGTGACAGACTTGTGCTAAGTACTTCACATAGATCATCTAATTAATCACTGTTTCTTCAGTTTGTGGATAAGAGGTCAGCGAGGCTTAGGCAAGGCAAAGAAGTGAAAGGAGGTTAAAGATCATCTGTAGTTGGCCTGACTCTAAGCAGCTGGGATTAGGGGAGCAGAGCCTGCCAACAGGTGATTCTCATACCCGTTTTAACAATAATTTCACCATATGCCTCTGTAAATGTGTCCCCCTTCTCTTCCTCTGAGACCTGTGTGGCTTAGGGAAATCAAGTTATGTTCCATGTGGAAAATGAGGCATAAGAAGTTTCAATAACTTGCCTAAGGCCACAGGGTTTCATCTTACAGAACTGGGACAAGAATTTAGGTTTCTGACTTTCAAGGTAATTTTCCTTGCACAACATGCTTAAGACGAGAACAAAGCTCAGAAAAGCAGACCAGCCTAGTCTCTGTGTGATAAAAGTTATCTCTCAGCCTTGTGACATCTGAACACATGTTCACCCTGAGATGAGAAAAAGGAAAGAGCTGTGTGTAATCTGTCCCCAGCTTGCCCACCTATTTGTTGTGTATGGTCCAGTTGATTCTCATTCTTAGTGACCATAAGACTGCCCTGTAGGGTTTCCTAGGCTCTAATCTTTCTTCGTCCAACTGGCTGGTATGTTGGAGCCAATGATCTGTTAGTCAGCAACCAAACACTTACCCAGTGTGCTATCAGGAGTCATTCTTCACCTACTAGCCTCACATAAAGTGTAGTTCTTGTAGACCTCCAAAAGATACGTTCTAACCCTTGAGACCTGTGAATGTGACCATATTTAGACATAGGGTTTTTGCAGATGTGATTAAATTAAGATGATGTCATGCTGGATTTATGTGGATGCTGTGTTCAGTCAATCAGAATCGACTCGATGACACTGGGTTTGGTTTTGGGTTTTTTTTTCAGTGACTGATGTCTTTATAACAGCTCAGAATGTATACACACATAAGGAGAATGCCTTGTGACTACGCAGCAGAGATTTGAGGGATTTGTCTGCAAGCCAAGTACCCCACAGACTACAGCCACCAGAAGCTGGAAGAGAGAATAAAGGATCCTCTTCTAGAGACTTCAAAGAGCAGAGCCCATCTGAAACCTAGATTTGGACTTCTGGCCTCAAGAACTGTGAGACAATAAATTTCTGTTGTTTCAGGGCTGTTGTTCCAAATCTGTGGTGATTTGTTATGGTAGCCCAAGAAACTAATGCAGTAACAAATCTTAACTATCACATGTATATTCACTCAAGGGCTCTGATATTCTCCCAAATGATTGCCGCTGAGCGTCATGAATGGAGTCACAAGTATCCATGTGGATGAATCTACAACGGAATCTTGAGGACACATCAGCAAATTAAAGAACGCATCCAATATGACACAACTTACAGTCGGATCCGACTCGACGGTGCTTGGCTTGGCTACATAAAGTTAAAATGCAAAGCTATGCTATGTAGTTTTTAAAATCTATGCATATGTAGTTGAAATATAAAGAAATGCCCCCAAATAAAGACACTCATATTAAGGGGAGCTGGTGGTATGCGGGAGGCAGGGAGCACAAAGAAAGAGGGGGACACGATGAAGGTGAAGTGTCAATCGTAATGACAATGTTCAACTTCTCCAGTTGGGTAATGGATACATGAGTCTTTATATCTTTACTTATGCCTTTTTATTTGTCTGAAATATTGCATAATGAATTATTTAAAACAAACAAACAAACAAACGAAAATAACAGCAAAATGTGTATTCTTAGGCTGTGAGACTATTTCTTGATCTAGTGAAATGATTGTATTTCTAATAGACAATGTACTTGACATTAAGAATGCTGTGAGGATGATCTCTATATTCATACCTAAGAAACAGCTGATAGATAAGCTTACGAAGAAAACATTTCATTACTTTTCTAATAACACAGCTAGTACCCTTGGCATTAAACTTACAATTTGATTCACCCTAGTGCTGCACTTAAATGTCGTTTGGTTGCTTGCAAATGCTCTAAGAGCCCCAAACTAGAACTGAACTCTGTCATACTTCAATAAAACAGCTTTCACATTCTTTAGAGATCTGTGCTTTCTACTCTCTGCAAGCACTCTTTCTAGAATGGGAGCAGGTCTAGACGGAAGGGGGGAGGACTGGCTGCCACATGCCTTCAATTCATGGTTACAAATCCGATTAAGAGTTCAGCCCTCGCTACATAGTTTTATTCAATGATCCCACAGCCATTCTCAGTATCGGGACCAGTACGGGTGGGGAGAAGAGTGGAACAGCTTGGCTGTGCTCCAGCTATGTCTAGATAAACTGGAAATTTGCCCTGATAGTTATTTGCCTCTATTGTGCAAGGCAGGGCTAAGTGATGTCATTGGGGCATGCAGATGTCTCTGTCTTCTTCCGTGACTAGTGCCAAGAAAAATATTCTTTGCATTCAAGTAATGCTTTGCCCCACAATCCAGACTTTATCAACCATTACTACACCTTGTGGCCTTCGTCCAAATTCCTCAAAGATCAAGAAATGCTTTTCTTTAGGGAAACAGTATTCTGCTGCTTTGCCTTAAGCTTCAAAAGGGGGTTCTGGCTTATCTCCAGCTATTAGAAAAGCATGTTTGCATCTCCGTTCTGTCACCAGGGGACACACAAAAGAGCAAATTAATTAATTTTTTCTTACTGGTTTTTACTCATTTATGTATTCAGTCGCTGAAAGTGCAAGTGTTTACTGAGATCTTAAAAAGAATGTGGACATGGTGTCTGATCTGCTCTAATTTCACATGGTGGAAGGAGACTCAAGGTCAACAGCCCAAGGTTGATTCCTATAAGACACAAACCAAAACTAAACCTATTGCTGTTGACTCAATTCCAATTCATAATGACCCTATAGAACACAGTGGAACTGCCCCATAGAGTTTCGAAGGAGTGCCTGGTGGATCTGAACTGCTGACTTTTCAGCTAGCAGTGTTAGCACTTAACCACTACACTACCAGGGTTTCCAAAAAGAAACCCATTGCCCCCAAATTGATTCCAGCTGACAATGGCCCTGTAAGGGTCAGCTATACCTCCTTTCTCTGCCATTTTCACCAATCTTGACACCAACAGTCCCTCCCATAGGACTCTACTTCTCTGCTGAGTTTAATAGTCTATTGCGATAGTCACACAGAACTTACAGATTGTGCTTCCAATTGTGGGGTGTATTAAGGCAGCAACAGGTTAAATTCAGGCTCAGGAACATTCAGATTACAGTTCTTCCATCAGGACAGCCACTTTTCAGCCATGCTTGCAGGCATACATTTCCCTGGCCCTAAGCTTCCACCCAAGGCTGTTCAGCTTTCCCACTCTGGGCCAGGAGGCCCAGCACACTGTCTCCTGCTGCTGGGTCTCTGGTGCTGCTTCTTGCTGCCTTTAGTGTTACAGTCCTCTCTGTCCTAGAACCAGAAGCTTCTCAGTACAGGGATCCCGGGTCCAAAGGATACACTGGCTTCTGGCTGTTTTTCCTTGGTGGTGGTAGAATCCACTTTTCCTTGTGTCTGAGGTTGCTCATTTCAAGCCTAGTGGGATGGCAAAACTGACCAATCCCTTTGATGGGCCTCAATTATCCTGTTACACAGTCCTTCCCAATCACTTGGGTAAGATTTATGAGATCATGGCAAGAAGAGCCACACAAAAACAATTCGTTATGCCACAGATACATGCACAGGGACTGTGAAGGCAGAGATGAAAGACACATATACAGCCATAGAGGTAAGTGTGTAGGCCACAGAGCAGAAAACCAGGGAACAGACAACTGCAGTATAAAATCACGAATGAGAGAGATAGGAAAAGACAGAGAAGGGACCCCATAGACAGATTACCTAACGTAGAATGCCAGTGGGAAAGAATAAGTCTCATAAGAGATGAGACTTGAAAGATAAAAGGGAGTTAACTGGATAAAAAAGGAAAGTGGCCATTATGGATGAAGTAGTAGCTCGGAAATCAAAGGAAAGAGTCTGGGAAATGTGGGAACTAAGGCATTTAGGTAGTGACAGTGGCAACTAGAATGGATTCTAATGTACTTGTCCTCAGGGATAGGAGACATACAGTAGCAAATCATCCACATATTGAATATATCCTAGGTAGTGTGCATGGAATTGTTCACATGTTGTTGCATTTAATTTCTATAAAACTCCACTTCAGCAACAAGGAAATGATCTAGACAAGATTCAAACCTGACTGTCTGCCTGTCCAAGGTTCTAAGACTCACCCTGCCTACTGCCTAGCTCTTGTGATGACCAAGTGAAACCACATGAAAAACTATAAAATGGCATAGCTAGAAGTGTTATTTATTTTTTTTAATGATTCAGTTTTCTTTTGAAAGAAAACCTAGAATCAGTGACAATGCTCTGACAATTCTCTCTGTATTTCCAGCTGATTTGGAGCTGGGGATGTGAGTGGTAGAGGAAGGAAGGAGGTAGTTTATACTACGAGACTATGCTTTATAATCCTTAAAGCAGAGGCTGACTCTGCCCTAATTTGCTTATGTGCAAAATCATCTCTACAGGCTCTATCAGTTGTGAGCTTTGTTTAGGGAAATCATGCTAGAGCAAATTCCCATTTTATTTTTTTAATTGTGAAAGGTTACAACTCACGTTGATTTTGCATTCAAAAACGTACACATATTGTTTTGTGACATTGGTTGCAACCCCCATAATGTGACAGCATGCTCCCCTTTTTCACCCTGGGCTCCCGTGTCCATTTGTACAGTTCCTATCCCTTCTTGCCTTCTCATCCTGCTTTTTGACAGGAGCTGCCCATTTGGTCTTATTTAGGGACTGCCAGTTAAGTTCACGAACTCATCTTAAAAAAAGTGCTGCACACCTCATTGCTGAATATCACTTTGATCACCTTTGAAGTAGTAACCTTAGGAAGCTATGCACTGATGTAAGTGCCTACTCCATGCTTCAAAGCAATTTGGGAGCCCTTTTTCTGGAATGACCATCAGATCTGTTGTTGTATTACTCTTGATGTCTTGAATGTCACCAAAGTGTCTTCCTTTCAATCTTCCTTTTATCGTCAGGTAAAGAAAAAAGTCACTTGGGGTCAGATCAGGTGAGTTGGAAGGGTGTTCCAAAACATTTACTTGTTTACTGGCTAAAAACTCCCTAACAGACAACTGCACAATTAAGTTGGTGACCCTGCCACTGTGCCACCACTCATAATGGCCATTTTGGGTGACTTCCAAAATTGCTATGAAGGGTGGAGCAGGTGCTGACGCCTGTGCATAGCTTCCCAAGGGGAGTGCTTTCATGGTGACCATGGTGATATTCAGCAATGAGGTATAAGGCACTTGGAACAATTAAATTCACAGACTTAATTGTCAGCCCTCAGATATCTGATTGAACTAAGACGCATGCGCCTCATGTGTGTTATTTTTGTTTTATAGGTCTGTTTAATCTTCTTCTGAAAAGTGGGCTTCAGAAATAATTTCCATTCTGGGTTAGCAGAGCATCAAGGGGCCCATGGTTTTGGAAGTTCTTTTAGTCTATGTCAGATGAATAAGTCTGTTCTTCTTACTTGAAGCTGGATTCTCTTCTACGTTTTTCTCTTGGTCTTTCTGGAACTCTCTCTGCTATGATCCCTGTCAGGAAAGTCATTGGTAGTAGCTGGGCACCATCTTGTTCTGGCCTCAG
The DNA here is from genome assembly GCA_028571685.1 of Heterohyrax brucei. Taxonomy (NCBI): domain Eukaryota; kingdom Metazoa; phylum Chordata; class Mammalia; order Hyracoidea; family Procaviidae; genus Heterohyrax; species Heterohyrax brucei. The sequence goes on along the minus strand of CM053142.1, from coordinate 55,148,268 downwards.
GCTGATGGAATCTCATGTAGTCCTTTAGGCCAGTATTTTCCTTGTGTCTTTTGTTTTCTTGGCTCTCTTTTGTTCCAAGTTGCATGGGGCCAACAGATATATCTTAGATGGTCGTTTGCAGGCATTTAAGACCCCTGATGCTACTCATCAAAGTGGAATGTACAATGTTTTCTTGATAAGCTATGCTATGCCAATTGTCCTAGATGTCCCCTGAGACTATGATCCCCAGACCCCAGCCCCAGTTCCTCAGTCCTTTAGAGTGTTTGAATGTGTCTAGGGAACTTCCATCCTTTTGCTTTGGCCAAGTTCTGCTGACTGTCCCTATACTGTGTGCTCTTTCCCTTCACTGAAATTGACACTTGTCTACTATCTACTTGGTGATTAAAAATAAGGAATTCTTCATGAATTTGTGTGTCATCCTTTTATAGGACCCGTACTAATATTCTCTGTATTGTTCCAGTTTTAGTACATGTGCTGCTAAAGTGAGTGCTAGAGTGAATTGTAGTTCAGACTTACATAACAGCCCTGATGCAGATAGTCCATGGATGGCACAAATAGTTAAGTGGTCTGCTATTAACCAAAAAGTTGGCGGTTCAAATCCACCTAAAGGCACCTCGGAAGATCTGGCAGTCTGCAAAAACCCACAGCCATGGAACTCCGTGAAATACAGTTCCATGTAATACGTGTGATTGCCAAGAGTAAGAATCGATTCAGTGGCAACATGTTTTATTTTTTAGTTTTCCTGATGGGTGGTCAAAGGCAGGGATGGAAACTTCAGGAACTGGGAGAGGATAATTGGACATGGTGTCTTCCAAATTCATATCAATAAAATAAGTTTCTATGGTGTAACTCTCAGTCGTGAATGACATACATAAGTTCCCCCCCTCACATAATATGGCCCGAAATTTACAGTATAAGCAAAGTTAATTATGTAATTTGCAGTGTCTTGGAAAAAAAAATGCAGGGCCCCTTATTAAAAATTAAGCATTTCAAGACAGCAACAGCAGAACATTAAGACCCTCTCTTGGCTGCTAACTGACAAGTTGGAAGTTTGCTCAGAGGCATTTTAGCAGTAAGGCTTAATGATCTACTTCCAGAAAAATCAGCTGTTGATGAGGTAGGCAGACAAGATGGGGCCTATAACATTAGCATTGGGACTCTATCTTGAGTGAGCAACATTCCTCTCTGTTTTGAAGTATTAGGCTTTCGTTGTATGACTTGGTGCTGCCCTGGAAAAAGAAGAGCTGATTGGTCAATGCAGATCTGCTAACTGCTTATTTTTGAGTTTTTTTCAGATCACTAAGCTGGACCAGACAATGACAGACACTGGCTCTCCTGCCCTGATAACTGACCTGCCACTTGATGCTGAAGATTTTGTATAATAAAAGTTGCTTTGTTTAGGTTAATACTGATTATTGTGACTGGCAAAATGTGTAAATAATGACAAATTTGAAGAAAAAAATTTCAGCTATAAAAATTTGCTCTGATCAGGTTTACTGGCATGACAGAGACTGAAGAAACCCCCCAGAGTATGGCCCTCAGACACCCTTCTAACTTAGTACTGAAGCCACTCCTGAAGTTCTCCCTTCAGCCAAAAATTAGACATAAAACAAGATGAGAATAACTGGGTACACTAGCCTAAGGGCAAAGGTGAGAAGGCAGGTAGGGACAGGAAAGCCAGTAATGAGCAACCCAAGCTCAAAAAAGAAAGAGTGTGGTATGTTATGGGCATGACAATCAATGTTACAAAACAACATGCACATTAATTATTTAGTGTGAAATTAATTTGCATTTGCTCTGTAAACTTATACTTAAAATACAATAGTAAAAAAAAAAACTACTCAAAACAAGCCAAGGCTAAGTTGCGTTTTGTCTTCACATACTGAGACAAAGCATGTTTTGGAAGCATCATGTTGGCATCTATGCTGATAATGACTTATCAAGTTTTTCATTGTTACATATGCTGTATTTTCTTTACAAAGAGGTACGTGAGTCACAACTCTTTGAGAGGATATACCACAGTTCATTTATCCATTCTTCCCTTGATGGGCTCCTAGGTTGATTCTATCTTGTTGCTATTGTGAACAGTCTTGTGATGAACATCGTTATGCATGTATTTATTTGTGTGGCAACTCTCACAAAATATATATCTAGGATATATTCCTAAAAGTGATATTGCTGGATGGAATGGTATTACTGTTTCTATCTTTTTAAGAAAGCACCAAACTGAGTGTTAAAAACTTACATTCAGAGAATCTCACCAGTAGTGTGCAAGTGTTCTAGTCTCTCCATGTCCTTTCCAGTATTTATTATATTGTATTTTTTTTGGATTAATGGCAGCCTTGTTGGAATGAGATGGTATCTCATTGCAGTTTTCATTTGCATTCCTCTAATGGTTAATGATTGTGAGCATTTTCCCATGTATCTGTTAGCTGCCTGAATGTCTTCTTTGGTGAAGTATCTGTTCATATCCTTTGCCCATTTTTGATTAGATTATTTGTCTTTTTGTTGGTGAGGGTGGAGGTGAGGAGTGTGCTGTCACACTATGGGGAGAGCAGCTAGGGTGACATGGCTAAGTATGTGTAAGTTTTTGTATGAGAAACTGACTCAAATTGATAGCTTTCACTGAAAATCCATTAAAAAAGGTTCTTGGGAGGTAGAGGTGGACTAGACATACGTCTCATTGATTCTCTCTGAAAACTAAGACTTAGATTGATAACTGAATGGAACTTTCTGGACATCCAGTGACCCCTTGGGACACAGCATATCATTGTCACTCTGGAATGTATGCCACTAAGCAGCAGACTTCCTCACTACCACTGAATTCCATTCTGGATGAGAGGACTTCTCGTGACTTGAAGGTGCTTGATGCTTTTAACTTTTCTTCTTTTTGTTGCCTGGCAGGTGGGGAAGGGGCATGTATCGGGATTACTCTGATGCAGTCATGAAGTAAACTTCATGTCCTGCAGGACAGAGACAGTGTGTGGGATATCCACATTGGACAGCCCCACAGTGGGGACACCACAGCCCTTCCACTCTGCGTTTTTGAAACTCCACCATAGATTCACCTCTTTCTTTGTGGGGCGGTAGGTTGACCTAGACACCAGCTCACAGGGAGATGGAGTTACCTGATTGGAGACCTCACCAGTGGCTGATTCCCAGGCTGGGAGACAGTGCCAGCCCAGGGAGTGCTTTCCCAGTGGAGGGGCTATCTTTAATGCAGTGTTGTCTTATGTGTGGTGCCCAGGTGGTGTTTGTGGTCAGTGGCATGTCCCTGTTGTGATCTGCACTATAGCATCTCTGGATAGCCAGGGAGCAGCCACTCTTGTTGGCCAGAAGGAGGGGCCTGCCACAGCTGGCAGCCTCACTGACTTGGATTAACAGGTAGGTAGCTTTTAGCTTTTAAAATAAGACTTCCTGGAGAAAAAAATTTCTCTGCAGTCTGACCACATCTCTTCCAGCCTTCACTGACCCACATCACGGGGTTGTCTTGTGGCCCCCCAGTGTCTCCATAATAAGGGCAGTATATTTGAAAGCTATAAGGCAGAGTCTACCACTCCAGAGAGTCCACTGGGCCCAGTCACAAGAGAACAAAGAAGTGGCTTGTGATCAACTTCCTTCTCAGAACTCTGACTCAGCTCCTGTTAAGGCAACACCAGAAAAACTAAACACCCTTTAGATGTCCCGAAAGCAACAGTTCATTGTCTGGCATTTAAAGAAACATCCTAACATGGACCCAGAACTCTACCAAAATTCAGACTCAAAAACTTCCCAGATGAAGAAGCCTTTCTGAAACTATTGGAGGTCAAATATAAAAGATTTATATATAGAATCCTCCTAGAGATTAAACAAAATGCATTAGAACAAAATGGAAAATTAAGCAAGTTATTCGAACTGATGGAGTATCAACATACTGAAATCTGACAGATCAGTAACAAAATATTGGCATTAGATAGTTCAATTCAAAGCCAAAAGAGTAGACTTGATGGATTGGAAATTGAAATTAGTGATCTTGAAGCTAAAGCTACTGACACCAACATTTATGAAGAGAAGTCAGAGAAAAGAAATTAGAAAAATGAAGAAGCACTAAGAGACATGTGGGACTGTAACAAGAGGTATACTCTACAATTAATTGGAATCCGTTAACAGGGAAGGATAGCTGAAAACACAGAGTACTGTTGTTGAGTTGCTGACAAAAAACTCTCCTGGAATTGTGAAAGAAGAGAACATAGATATCCAAGACATGTATCAAATGCCACAGAAAACTGAGCCTAAAAGAAAGACATCAAGACATATTATAATCAAGCTTAATAAAACGAAACATAAGTTGAAACTCTTGAAGGCAGCAAGACTCAAAACAAAGGTAACATTCAGATGGAAATCCTGTAGGCTTTCATCCGACTTCTCAGCAGAAATCACGTTGGCACAGAGGCAGTGGGATGACACATTTAAAGCCTTGAAGGAAAAAAACTTCCAACCAAGAATAATACATCCTGCAAAACATTTTTTCAGATATGGAGATGAAATTAAGACATTTGCAGATAAACAGAAGCTCAGAGACTTTGCAAGAAACCAAGTCAAAACTACAAGAAATATTGAAAGAAGCTGTCTGCTTCTTTCTACTCTTAAGTGTATATTTAAGAAGGCAAAGCAGGACCTAACATGCAGAAACCTTCTCAGTTAGGAAAGCCACAAAAGTCAATCATAGCTACAGCACTAAAAGAAGGGAACCAGTGAACGTACCATGAAAACTAAGATACCATCACGATAAAAAGAGGGATATACTACAGCAGTTACAGTCCTTTCGGATGGCAATGAAATTAGTAAGATTTGTAGAAGCTAAAATTGGGTATAAACTCAGATTATTAAGAAGGATTATAAGGGTAGCTGCAAAGCACAATAACACAGCAACATGCCAAAGAAGAACAGCAATACAGGAGTCTCAGCTAACACAAAACCAACACTGAAAAACACAAAAATTCAGCACATAAAGAAGAATGACCCAGAACAGAATATTAAGAGCAACAGAGAAAACTCCAACACAGAAATAATCACATCAAAATGACAGCACTAAACACATACTTGTCAACAGTTACACTGAATGTAAACCATCTGAATGCTTGGCTAAAGAGACAAAGAATGGTATCTTGGATCAAATGACATGATCCATCTATATGTTGCTTACAAGAAACGTATATCAGACTTAAAGATATGAACAAACTGAAAATTAAATAATGGAACAATGTATACCAAACTAACAAGGTACAAAGAAGAGAAGATGTGGCAACATTAATCTCGGATAAAATAGATTTTATTGTAAAATCCACCATTGTGGACAAAGACGGCCACTATTTATTGCCTAAAAGTTCAATATACAAGCAAGATTTAGCAATATTAAATATTTATGCACCCAATGCCAGATTGTCTAAATACATGGAACAAACATTGACTACATTGAAAAATGAAGTAGATCATGCCACAATAATGGTTGGAAATTTCAACACTCCACTTTCAGTAATGGACAGATCATCTAGAAAAAAGCTCAACAAAGACACAGAAGACTTTATTGACACAATTAACCTATTAGACCTCATCAACATATATAGAACTTTTTATACATCAACAGCGAAGCACACATTCTTCTCCAATGCACACGGAATATTTTCCAGAATAGACCATGTGTTATGACATAAAGGAAGTCACAACAACCCACACCAGTGAATTATTTCAAAGCAATTTCTCAAACCATAAAGCCATAAAAGTTGACATCAATAGCAGAAAAAACTGATAGCAATTGGAATTCATGGAAACTGAACAATACTTTGCTCAAAAAGCCAGGGTTGTAGACGAAATCAAGGACAGAATAAAGAAATTTATAGAAAATGAGAATGAAAACACAACCTACCAGAATCTATGGGATACAGCCAAAGCAGTGCTGAGAGGTCAGTTTATTACTATAAATGCACACCTCTGGAAGGAAGAAAGAACTCAAACCAAAGAATTAACTCTACTGCTTGAACAAATAGAAAGAGAGCAACAGAGGAACCCTTCAGTCACCAGAAGAAAACACATGATAAAGATTAGAGCAGAACTTAATGAACAAGAGAATAGAAGAACAATTGAAAAAAATTGATAAACCCAAAAGCTGATTTTTTAAAAAAAATCAACAGAATTGACAAACCACTGGCTAAACTTACTAAAGAGAAACAGGAGAGGAAACAAATAACTTGAATAAGAATGAGAAGGGAGAAGTCTCAAAAGATCCAACAGAAATCAAAAGTATAACAGAATACTATGAAAGATTGTACTCTAACAGATTTGAAAGCCTACAGGAAATGGAGAAATTCCTAGATTCATGTCACCTACCAAAATTATCACAAGGAGAAATAAACAACTTAATAAGCCCACCACAAAGGAAGAGATTGAAAAGGTCGTCGAAAAATTACCAACCAGAAAAACCCCTGGCCCAGATGGCTTCACTGGAGAATTCTACCAAACTTTTAGAGAAGAGTTAGCGTCAATACTGCTGAGGCTACTTCACATCATAGAAAGGGATAGAATATTCCCAAACTCATTTCATGAAGCCAGCACAACCCTGATACCAAAGCCAGTGAAGGATCACACACACAAAGGAAATTACAGACCAATATCACTCATAAACCTAGACACAAAAATCTTCAACAAAATCCTAGCCAATAGAGTTCAACAATATATCAAAAAAAAATAATTTACCATGACCAATATGGATTCATACCAGGGATGCAAGTCTGGTTCAACAACAGAAAGTCAATGTGATCAACCATATAAGTAACACAAAAGACAAGAATCACCTGATTTTGTCAATTGATACAGAAAAGACATTTGATAAAGTCCAATACCCATTCATTCTAAAAACTCTCAGCAAAATAGGAATAGACGTCAAATTCCTCAATGCATTTAGGGGGCATCTGCACAAAGTCAACTGCCTACATCATCCTGAATGGAGAGAGACTGAAAGAATTCCCCTTGAAAACAGGAACTAGACAAGGATGCCCACTGTCACCACTTCTGTTCAACATTGTACTGGAAGTTCTGGCCAGAGCAATTAGACAAGACAAAGAAATCAAGGGTATCTGCATCAGCAAAGAAGTAAAAATCTTCCTATTTGCAGATGATGTGATTGTATACTCAGGGAATCCTAAACAATCCAAGAGCAAACTACTGGAACTAAAAGAAGAGTTCAGCAAAGTATCAGGTTATAAAATAAACATAACAAAATCAGTAGGATTCCTTTATACCAACAAAGAGATCATTCAAGAAGAAATCACAAAATCAATACCATTTACAATAGTCCCCAAGAAGATAAAAAACCTAGGAATAAATCTAACTAGAGAAATAAGAGTCCTGTACAAAGAGAACTACAAGACCTCACTGCTGAAACAAAGAGAGGCATACATAAATGGAGAAACCTACCCTGCTCATGGAAAGGAAGATTTAACATTGTGAAAATGTCTATTTTACCCAAAGTCCCAATACAAATTTCCATGACAGTTTTCTATGAGGTGGAGAAGCAAATCACCAACTTTGTTTGGAAAGGAAGGAAACCCTGGATAAGCAAAGCATTACTGAAGAAGAACAATGTAGGAGGCCTCTCGCTATGCAATTTGAGAACCTATTACACTGCCACAGTAGTCAAAACAGCCTGGTACTGGTACAAAAAGAGACATACAGACCAATGGAACAGAGTTGAGACCCCAGAGATACCACCATCCTCTTATGAACAGTTGATATTTGACAAAGTCCCTTTGACTCTAAACTGGGTTATAAGTCATCTCTTTAACAAGTGGTGTTGGCAAAATTGGTAATCCGTCTGCAAAAAATTGAAACAACACTCATATCTCACATCTTAGACAAAAACCAACTCAAATTGTATCAAAGACCTAAATATCAAACCTAAAATGATAAAGATTATGCAAGAAAAAAATAGAGTCAACAATGGAAGGTTTAATACACAATTTAGACAGACTTCAAAATCAAAGAAAGCATGATCAACAGAAGACTCTATAGATAAATGGGAACTACTAAGAATCAAACACTTTTACTCATCCAAAGGCTTTACCAAAAGAACTAAAAGATCACCCACAAAAATGGGAGAAAATATTTGACAGCTAAATCACAGATCGACATCTGATCTTCATAATCTACAAGGTACTGCAAAATATCAACAAGAAAAAGGTAAATAACACAGTCAAGTGTTGGGCAAAGAAAATGGGAAGAGACTTCAATAAAGAAGACATCCAGGCAGCTAAAAGACACATGAGGAAAAGCTCACAATCATTAGCTATTAAAGAAATCCAAATCATAACTATGATGAGATATCATCTCATTCCAACAAAGTTGACCATGATCCAGAAAACACAAAACAATGAATGCTGGAGAAGCTGTGGAGAAACTAGAACTCTCCTACATTGCTGGTGGGATGGCAAAATGCTGCAACCTCTTAGGAAAGCAGTGTGGCACTTCCTTAAAAAGCTGGAAATAGATATACCATTTGATCCAATAATTCCACTGCTTGGAATATATCTAACAGAATTAAGGACAGTCACAGAAACAGTTACACACACATGAATGTTTATTGCAGCACTGTCCACAACTGCAAAAAAATGGAATTAACCCAGATGCCCAACAATAGACCAACAGACAAGCAAACTATGGCACATATACTCAATGGAACACTATGCAATGATAAAGAACAATGATGATTTCAGGAAGCATCTCATAGACTGGTTTCAACTGGAAGACATTATTTTGAGTCAGCAGCACAAGGGCAAATATTGTATAAGACCCTACAATAAGGACTTAAAAACGGACTCACGTATAGAAGAGAAGACTCTTTGATGGTTACAAGGGAGGGAAGGGAAGAAGGAAGAGAGATGCACATATATTAGATAGCTAATAGAAATTTGGTTGAGTGAAAGCAGTGACAGCACACATCAGAAAGAAGATCATCTTAACTGGACTTCAACATAAACTGATAACCCTTCTATTCCTAGCCTAATATTGCAAGGATAGAGTAGCAAGGGTGGGGGTCTGGAGAACATGCTCTCAAAGGACATTGAGGCCAATTAGCACAACTAGCTTATTGATAAGAGAGTCTTCTGCGTACCATGTGGGTGATTGGCATCTGGGGTCTTAAAAGCTAGCAAGCTGTCATCTGAGGTATGCCAAGTGATCCCATCTCAGCTGAATCAGATGATCAACAAGGACACCACAGACATAAGAGAAAGAGGCCAGAGGACATAAGGACCCATGTGTATGGATGACTGTATCAACATGTGATCAGAAGAACCAGATGGTGCCTGGCCACCACCAATGACAGCCATGATGAAGCAAACAATGTTGGGTCCCAGGGGAAACACAAAAAGAGAAGTGCACCTCAAGAACTCCACCAAAAGACTGTAACTGATGGTCTGATGGCCCAGGACCTCCCCTGGGAGGATGACTCTTAGACCTGCTGCTGCCTTTCATCATTGTTCATAAGTCAGGTCAACTCTTTGGATAGGAATGGATTGGACTCAGGGACTTAAGGTGACCACATGATGTGCCCACTTCATGGTTCTATGTATCTACAGGATGCCGTCCTACTGGTCTCTTACTAGAAGGGAGAGGACAGTACAGGAGATTGTTAAGAGGATATGATATGTATAGAATGGAAGGGAAGACTGTGCTGTCACCAGGCAAAGAGACCAGAGGGAACTGTAGATAGGTGTGTACTCGGATATAACTTGGATTGTATACCACTTTCACTGAGTCACAATAAAAAAAGAAGAAGAAGAAAAGAAAAAGATTCTTTGAGAGGAAATGAAAAAAGTTTTGGATGCTGCTGCAGATATGATTAACTTTATTATCAAAAAACAGTTCAATTAAGAACTAAAGAAAAAAAACTTGCATGAAAACTTGAATAATCCCTAAAACCAAACACATTGCCATTGATTCCAACTCATAGTGACCCTACAGGACTGACTAGAACTACCCTGTATAGTTTCCAGGGAGTGCCTGGTAGATTTGAACTTCCAACCTTTTGGATAGCAGCTGTTGCACTTAACTACTACACCACCAGGGTTTCTGCAAACTTGAATAGAAAGAAATAAATCTTTTCCCACAAACAAATTTTCCCAGTGAGTTTGAGGGATACTTACCAAAAATATAGAAGACCAGCTTTTGCAGAGTACCTTGAAAGTGAGGAAGGGCTACACAAAGTGGGCTAGTTGCCACAGGTTTTTCTTTACATGAACCAAGGGGAGAAGGTTCTGCAAAGCCCCAGAGACAATACCTTGGCTTCCAAAGTCAAGATTCTTGGATTTAAAAGTAAACTGGATTTTTGGAAAAATCATTTTGCAAAAGAAAATCTTGAAATGTATCCCCTGCTGCTGGGGCCTAAGGATATCAGCAAGTCTCTCTCTTCCTCTCTCTTTCTCTCTTTTTTTTTTTTCCATGAAAACTACCTGGAAGAAATGCACAAAAAAGTTGAATCACATTTTCCCTGTCTGTCAAATATGTCACAAGTGAGGGGTCTATTTCCTGAATCTTCAACTGGATCTGAATACAGTTTTGAGTGTAGAGGAAGAATGTCACCAGTCACAGTGTAATTGCGTACTCCAGATATGCTTCCCTGATCCTTAGATGAGTCCTGGATTTCTGCTAAAGGAAGTGTGCTGCTTATCACAGGGAAGCAATGAATTTTTGGTGTAGTTTTCAAACGCATATTTGTGTAAGCAAGTGTTATCTTATTTAACAAGCACGGAGGGCAAAGCCAAAATTCGTGTCATTTTGGTCAAAAATTAAATCTTCGTGTGTTTATCCAAAGTTCGAACTGGAATTAAATTTTTACACAACAGAAAGCAAGCACAGGTTTCACATTAAAGAGGTAAATTGTATTCTTTCTTCTTCAGTCTCAAAAGTGACACTTTTATTATACATACATAGGCCTACCAAGGAGAAAAAGAAATCAACATACGTGAATAATAATGTTTAATTGCCAAGCCTATATTTAAGCCTGATGATATTACTGACTAAGGTATTTTTTAATGTGAATTTGTGTCTTAGGATATGTACATATATAAGTATATGTTCATATGCCTTGCTTTGGCTTATGCTTTTTATAAGATTTACTATTTAATATGTGTCAATAAATATTCATGTTCTATTTAGTGTTAATTAAAATCAACTTATAATCTTTATAGAAATTAAATCTAGTGAGCTAAACTTCAGAAGAATTAAATTCTGTCTTGGTTTAAGTCAGTTGCTAAACAGAAATTTATTATACAGTCTTTATGAAAAGCAAAATCTTATGGAGCACAGTTCTATTCTGGGGTGAACAGGAATTGGAATTCACTCAAAGGTAAGTGGTTTTTTTTTGAAAACAAGACAATTATTTTGAAAAAAGTAAACTAAGATTAACTATCTTTTTTCCTAGAAAAATTGCTTAAAAGTCATTTTTGATTTTGAACAAGGGAAACAAAATTCCACTTGCATGTAACATATGCCACATAAATCAGACTTCTTACCTTTTGTGTTCTGAAAATCCTTTCGAGTGTTTTGCAGATAAATAAGACTGAGAAAGTCTGTTCTGGGGACACTCAGTTGCCGTGTCAGAAATATTCCTCTCAAGGGTGTCAGAAAGGTCACACTACTAAACCACATAGCAAGAAAATATAGACCTATTCAATCCCAAATTTTTTTCTAATTAGCACACTGAGTGTTAAGAATTCAATTTTTTTGTGTGCGAAATTAGAGGTTCATTAATTACAGTGATTATTGGAAATGTTCTCTCAATATGAACTCCGTAACTTGTATCTTCAGGAAGAGTATTCAAAACTTGTTCTTGAAATGGACCTGTGAGCAGTCAGCTTGGCAGCAATGGGGTTTTTTTATTTTGATGACAAATTGAATTTTAACAGAATCCTGTCAGTGCAGCATGTGTCTGCCACTCAAGTAAGTCTTTCATGGAAGATGAGGACAGATTTCTAATAGGTCAGATAGCAAGTGTTATAAACTTGTCCCATCTGCTTGCTAATTAATGATAGTGTATGAGTTGTCTATACGTGTGGTAGCATTTCATCTGTGACTTGATTTTGTTATAACCAGCTAGTACATTTGTGGCAGAGTAGTTAAGAGCTACGACTGCTAACTAAAAGGACGGCAGTTCAAATCCACCAGGCACTCCTTGGAATGCTGTTGGGCAGTTCTGTTCTGTTTAGGAGGGTCAATACGAGTTGGAATTGACTCAATGGTAGTGGGGTTTCTTTTGGCAGTGCATTTGTGAGAATATTGGTGGTTCAGAGGTAGTCTCAGGTTTAACTCCTAGTGAGTGGATTTGAAGGGCAAAGATCTGTCAGTGGAGACTTGCATGCTGCTGTGATGCTAAACAAATTTCAGTGGAGCTTCCAGACCATGACAGACTAGGTAGAAAGGCTTCAGAGATCTATTTACAAAAATCAGCCAATGAAAATCTAAGGATTGCAACGATCAGAGCTACAGCCTGTTATGGGTGTGGTGTAATGTTTCATTCCGTTATGCATGGGGTTGCTATGAGTCTGGGGCTCTCTTGGAGACAGCTAGCAACAAGAACAGTGCATTTGTGTGGAAGTCGCCAAGTCTTTCTCGTTTCAAACTCTCTGTGCTAATATTATCAAAGACAGCCAGGAATTTTGCATGGGCAATTTTGTGAAGTAAGTGGATCCTAGGAAGACAGAGGGCCAAAGATTTGAAAGAATTAGTGGCAAATCAGCTAGTTGCATTATTGATGTATAGAACATAAGTTTAATAAGAAGGGATGTGAAGCCTAGTAAATGAGTACTCACATGCTAAGGAAATGGGGAATTCACTGGTGATTAAACAGAATTATTATTATTATGTTCTCTTTAATGCCTTCCAATAAGAAATAATTTCAGTATTTTATCCTCAAAACCTTACAAAATTTCTATATAAAGAGATTGGGCCTTTGATGTAATCCTTCATGATACATTATAATAATTTGATTCTGTAAATATGGATGACATGGAGAAATATTAATCTAAGGCCAACTTTTTTCCCCTTACAGTTCCTTTTCTTCTATGTAAAGATGGTAAGTACTAAATGAATACAAAGATATTTAGCAGGATTTTTTGAAAATAGAGTTTTTCTGTAAAAATTAATCAATGAAAGTTTTCCATGGCAATGAATTTGAAGTTAGTCACTATTTTCGATTGAAGACAGAAACCACCTGCAACTGCACAATTTACTGTCCACATTAAGCAACTAACTTTGTTGTTCATTTAGAGAACTTCCTGAAAGACCTATCTCTTCTACATTAGAAAGCATCAAATGACAGTTTATATTCCATGACTTTTCCAACCTGTTGCTTTTGCTGTGTTTACCAAGCTTGAACAACTATATCTTGGTCTTTCAAAAAAAAAACCCAGAAGCTATCTTGTTGATTGCAACCCATGTGGACCCCACAAGTGTCGGAGTAGAACTGTGCTTCATAGGATTTTCAATAGTTTTTTTGGAAGTAGATTGCAATACCTTTCTTCTGAGGGACATCTGGTGAATTTGAACTTTCAACATTTTGCAACTGAGCACATTGACCATTAGCGCTACCTAGGAGCTTCCAATTCTAATGAAGCCCAGGTAGAAAGATCTGTTTTAAGCCAAACTTTCAAATCTCAGAAATATCCTCTCTCCTCTCAGACATTATTTAAGGCTGCAGTAAAAATAAAAATATTTATATTAACCTTCTTCTTCTTTTTTACAATAGATTGTTGTTGTTGTTGTTGTTGTTAGGTGCAATCAAGTTGGTTCTGACTCATAGAGACCCTGTGAACAATAGAATGAAACACTGCCTGGTCTTGCACCATGTCCACAATCATTTTTATGCTTAAACCCATTGTTGCAGTCTCTGTGTCAGTCTATCTCATTGAGGGTCTTGCTCTTTTTTGTTGACCCTCCACCCTGCCAGGCATGATGTCCTTCTCCAGGGACAGATCCTTTCTGACAACATGTCCAAAGTATGTAAGATGCAGTCTTGCCATCTTTGATTCCAAGGAGCATTCTGGCTGTATTTGTTCCAGAATAGATCTGTTGGTTCTTTTGGTGGTTCACGGTACATTCAACATTCTTCTCCAACACCACAATTCAAAGGCATCAATTCTCCTTCTGTCTCCTTTGGTCATTGTCCAGCTTTCATGTTCATATAATGTGACTGAAAATACTGTGGTTTGGGTCAGGCGCACTTTAGTCTTCAAGGTAACATCCTTACTTTTGAATACTTTCAAGAGGTCCTTTGCATGAGATTTTCCTAGTGCAATATGTCTTTTGATTTCTTGACTGCGGCTTCCATGGTCATTGATTGTGGACCCAAGTAAGTTGAAATCCTTGACAACTTCAGTCTCTCTCCATTTATGACAGTGCTGCTTACTGATCCAGTTCTGAGGATTCTTGTTTTCCTGATGTTGAGGTGCAATCCATACTGAAGGCTATGTTCCTTGATCTTCTTCAGAAATGTCTCAAATCGTCTTCCCTTCCAGCAAGTGAGGTGGTGTCATCTGCATAATGCAGGTTATTAATGAGTTGACCTCCAATCCTTATGTCTTGTTCTTCTTTGTATAATCCAGCTTCTTGGAATATTTGGTCAGCATACAGGTTGAAAAGGTATGGTGAAAAGATATAACCCAGATGCACACCTTTCCTGACTTTGAATCATGCAGTGTCCCCTCTTTCTGTTCGCATGACTGCCTCTTGATCCATGTACAGATTTCAAAGAAAGGTGATCCAACCGAATATGGAAATTATTGAGCAATATCCTTGATATCACACACAAGCAAAATTTTGCTCAAGATCATTCAAAAGCAATTGCAACAGTGTATTGACAAAGAACTGCCAGAAATTCAAGCTGGATTCAGAAGAAGACGTCGAACCAGGGATATCATTGCTGATGTCAGATGGATGTTGGCTGAAAGCAAAGAATACCAGAAGGATGTTCACTTGTGTTTCATTGACTCTGCAGAAGCATTCGACTGTGTGGATCATGCTAAATTATGGCTAACATTTCAGAGAATGGGAATTCCAGAACACCTAACTGTGCTCTTAAGGAATCTGTATATGGATCAAGAGGCAGTTGTGCAAGCAGATTGCCATTATTGATTTTTAAAGCCATAAGATAACATTTTTTGAGTCTTACTAATGATCAGTGTTGAAAACTTTGTAAGCACTGCCTTCTCAAGACAACATTATATGATTTGTTGTTGTGTACCCTTGAGTTGGTTCTGACCTATTGTGATCTTATAGAACAAGATAGAGTAGAAATTCCCTGTAGAGTTTCCTTGGCTCTAGTCTTCATGGGAGCAAATCATCAGGCCTTTTCTCTGATGAAATGGCTTGTGGTTTTAATGGCACATCTTTTGGTTAGCAGCCAATGCCTTAACCACTATGCTGCTAGAGTACCCTCTGATATTACATAATAGGTAATAATATTCTCATTTTGCAGAATGGAAAAAATGAAGCTTAAGAATATCTTATAAGTTTCTTACGGCTGTACAACTAAGAAGGAGCGGTGCTAGGATCTGAACCCAGTTGATTTATGCTTGGAGTCCATCTTTTTAACTACTAAGTCTCCTTTCCACCACTTTTAGACATAAATGGCTATCAGCCATTATAGTTCTTATAACCAGAAATGACCATAACCAATCTATGCCAACCCTAGGTGCTTCCAACTTACTTAACTGATAATTTCCAAACTCGAATTCTCTTAAAACTTCATCACACTGAAGATAAGAACCCTTTCATCTATTACGAAAGAAAGCACACATGACCCAATCACAGACTTGCGTCTGTGTGAAAGGACCCACCTTTGGTCATGTTACGACTTTTTAGAACCTATCTCCCTTCTTCTCGGATCCAACTCGATGGCGCTTGGCTGGCTTGGCCCCCTTCTTCTCAGCTAATGTCCTTAAAGAATCTGTAAAAAGAAGCAGGTGTCTTTCTCAGAATGAAGTGTTTGGTGTCTCCTCTTGAGTGTCAGATTTCCTTGGTGCATCAGTTTGGCTTACTACCAAATAAAATGTTCATCAAAATTTTCATTAGCTCCACTCCAGAATCTTTCGTTCAACACTGCATTTCCTAGACTTCCACTCTTAGCCCCTCTTCTAATCTACACCAGGAGAAAACATAATACAATATCTAGTGTCCTTATCTAACTCAGACACTGCTCTAATGCTGGAAATAGATTTCACACTGTCTCAGGGAGTTTCTCAGGGAGTTATCCAAGAGCTATATATCATCCGGTCTCCATTTAGAGCATGCAGTGGCAGGAAGGAAAGGAAAGATTCTGACATTTAAAGCAATCCAGTCTATCAATAGAGGACAAACTCACTTTGATTTAAAGCAATTTACAAAGGGTTTGTACACCTCATTTCAACTGTTTCACCAAGGTCTTGACTCACTGCTGCAGGTTGTAAAATTAGTAACATTAATCCAGCAAAGGATGGCAAAAAGCTTAGTAATGATGGCTATCTGGGTCATTTCAAAGGAACTCTGTTGTTTAATTAGAAGATAATGGGTGGGAGTATAGAAAAGCAGAGTTATAAATGATACTTATACCTCAATGGGCTGATGCCTGGCTCAATACAATGGCTTTTCAAGCCAACTATTCAAATAAATTGACACCATTATGGTACATGAATTTAAAAGGGGTCACTATTCAGTAACTAATTTTATTCTAACATATTCTTAAGAGCAACCAATTACTGCTGGAGATAATAGAAGCTGGCCAGATACTCCAGGGTACCAAGTACAAAAGATGATGTCTGTGATCAATTGTTGTTGTTAGGTGCCTGTCGAGTTGGTTCTGACTCACTGTGACCCTGTGTTCAACAGAACAAAACACTACCCGGTCCTGTGCCATGCCCACAATCGTTTTTATGCTTGAGCCCATTGTTGCAGCCACTTTGTCAATCCATCTTGTCGAGGGTCTTCCTCTTTTTTTGCTGACCCTCCACCCACCAACTTTCCATGTGAAGTCATAGGTTTGGAAACACATCTCTGCTATGAAAGGAAAGCATTAAATCGTGAAGCAATTCTCTGTCATTTCCAGTTGCAGTTCCTTTGAAAGCAAATACATAGTTTCTCTTATGATTTTGTTTGCGTTATTTATTTTCAAATGGTGATATTAAAATTTACATTTTGGTTCAAATGGTTTTAGCTATAATTAACAGAGAAGCCAATTCAATCTGCCTTAAGCAAAAAGGGAGATTTATTGGCTAAACACAGGGCAAGCTTAAGCTTTTGGGTCAGAATGGCAGTTCTAGTCCTCATTTCTCTTCTGCCTGTTCTTTGTATATCAGCTTCGTTTTCAGCCTGAGTGCTCTCACTGTAGAGAGATGGCTACTGGTTTACAACTGGTCCATGTACTTCTTGAAAAGAAATTGGGTGACCTCCTACAGCCAGCTAAAGAAAGTAGTGAGTTTCTCAGGAACTGACTTACACCTGTGTGAAGACCTAGGGGTACTAAGCAAAGAGGGATAGAATTATCCTGATTGGCTTAGACTCAACAGCCTCTCTCCATGCCCACATGAAATGATCAGGTGCACTCAAATTGCATGCATGCTATACATCCAATTGTATGAATCTGTACAGATGACTTCAGTATCTCCTATAGGATATACCAGTAATCTAGTCACCATTTAGGTGGAAGCCTTAATGCGATAGTTGTTTGGGGAAACACACCTCAGAAACTCCACGGCCTGTTTCATCTGTTCTCTTTAGAATGGGTTCCGAATCCCTACTTCTGCACTGCCTTCCCTTTATTGCTGTTCTGTGCGTCTATACAAAACAGATTTTATAGTCACTCTTATTACTTTGTGATTAGCCAAACTGCTGAAGTACACTACATACCCATGACTTGAACAAGTAACTGGCTGTATCTGAGATACAATTTGAATTTTTTGTTTTGATACATGATGACATTTGGGTTGTGATTAAATACACACCCCTACTTATAATGCAGCTTGTCTTAGAATTTAAAAATTACTGATGAGGGTTTCATCATCCCTCATCCCTGATACAGGGGTTTAGTTTTAGTGACTAAATGCCATTGGGAGCCCTAGCAGGGTAGCAGTTAAGAGCTATAGCTACTAACCAAAAGGTTGGCACTTTAAATCCAACAGATACTCCTTGGAAACTCTGTGAGCCAGTTCCATTATGTCCTATAGGGTGGCTATGAGTCAGAATTGACTCAGCAGTAGTGATTTCATCTTTGCTTCCTTTTTAATGTCATTGAGGTAAGTTCCATGAGGTTTGCCTTGAGATGGGTGAATCTGCCTCCCTTTCTGGGTAGACAAGGTGAGACTCCTTCCCTTTTATTGGTACTGGGGAGTGGTAGCATTGAAGACTCTTAAAAAAGAAACCAAAACTCATTACCAGTGAGTTGATTCTGACTCTTAGCAACCATATAGGGCCGTCACGGATTGAATTGTGTCCCCCCCAAAATATATGTAGCCATGCGACTGGGCTGTGATTCCCAATATTTTATGATTGTCCTCCATTTTGTGATTTTCCTGTTCTGTATGTTAAAGGATTAGGTTGGGACTGTAAATCTTTCCCTGCTCCACTGTAAAGGGAGTTTCCCTGGAGTATGGCTTACCCCACCCTTTATCCTTTCATCCTACAAGAGATACAAGGAAAGAGAAGCAAGCAGAGAATTGGGAACCTCACACCATCAAGCAAGCAGTATCGGGAGAAAAGCGCATCGCTCTGACCTGAGGTTCCTGCACCAAGATGCTCCCTGGACAAAGACTGATACAATACCAGACTTTCCTCCAGAGCCGACAAGGGGGAAAGTCTTCCCCTGGACTGGACTTCCTGAAATTGGACTTGTAGCCTACCGGACTGTGTAAGAATAAACTTTCCTTTGTTAATGCCATCTACTTTGTGATATTTCTGTTAGAGCAGCCCTAGCTGACTAAAACAAGGGCAGAGCAGAATTGTCCCATAGTTTTCAAGGAGTACCTGGTGGATTTGATCTGCTGACCTTTGGGCTAGCAGATGTAGCACTTAATTTACTAGGGTTTCTGTGTTAAAGAACACTAGGTACATACTTAGGGCAGCTGTGTGGTACTAACTGTTAAGCAATGAACTACTAACCAAAAGTTTGGTGGTTTACACCCACCTAGAGATACTTTGGAAGCTAGGGCTGCCTATCTGCTTACAAGTTAGCAACCTTGACAAGTCTGCAGAACAATTCTACTCTGTACACACGGGATGAGCATGAGTTGGAATCAACTCAATCAAAACCCAAAACAACAGGCAAATGATTTATGAAATGCTTGTGTCAGTTAAGCAATTGACCTATTCTGTCAATGCTCTTCAGCCAAAGGCTACCAGGAACATATCTGGTGTGTTTGTTGGTTTATTATTTCTTGCCTTCAGGGAGAACACACACCCAGGGAAACATAAGGTGTCCCAGGAAAAGGATATTAAAAAGAACCTGTTATATGATTTGGATTTTGATACTGTGGTTTCGGGGAGAATCTTGGGAAGAAGAGCTTGTTCTAGATCGGATGATGTCTGTGAGCAAGGAGCTCAGTAAGTCTTATCAAGAGGGAGGAGGGACTAGAACAAGAATAAATCTATAATTAATAAAGAGTTAACAGTTACTGATTTTGGCAGAGAGAGGAAAGGAGTGTTTGGTATTTTATAGGTGACAAGGTGCTTTGGTTGTCATCTGTGAAGTGGCCTTGCTTTGTCTCATTTTATCATGGTCTCAGAGTAAACTTGTTTGAGGTTGGTGTTCTGTGATGCTGTTTGTGTCTAACAGGAGAGTAACATCACCTAGCTGTGACTGTTAGGCCAGCTTCTGGATGTCAGAAGCTGTTCGCTCTCTCTCTCTTTTTTTCCTCTTGGTGTATTCAACATTATTAAGTGCTTGTTGTGTGCTAGAATATCATCACTAACTAGAAGTTGTTCCTGTCTTTAAGGAATTTACAGTTTAGTAGGAAAGCAGATAAGAAACAGATAACTATGTCCATTCATTGAGCAGATACAGCTGAGTATCTGTTATAAGCCCCATTCTGCTCTTGATATGGGCTGTATTAGGGAAAAAAGTGATAGAGATCCTCATCCTTATGAAGTTCTCATAAACAATAACAAACAACCAAATAACAATCAACAAAATGTAGAAGTAAATTTCTGATTATGTTAGTAAGCTGGTAATAGAAAAAATAAACAGAGTTAGAGGGATGAAACTTGTAAGAGGAAAAAGAGGCAGATTGCATTATTAAATTGTTGTTGTTAAGTGCCCTTAAGTAGGGTTTAATTCATAGCAACCCTGCACAACTAACCCTTCTGGGCCCTGTGCATCCTCACTACTGTTGTCATTCTTAAACCCGTTGTTGCAGCCATTGTGTCAATCTGCCTCATTCAGGGTCTTCTTTTTTTGCTGACCCTCTAAATTTATCAAATATGATGTCCAAAGGATAGCATACATTTTTGTCAGTTAGGGTTGCTCAACAGAAATACCACAGAGTGGATGGCCTCAACAAAGGAAAGTTTATTCTTACACAGTTCAGTAGGCTACGAGTCCAAATTCGAGCTGTCTGCTTCTGGGGAAGCCTTTCTCCTGGTTGACTCTGGAGGAAAGTCTGGTATTGCATCAGTCTTTGTGCAGGGAGCATCTTGGTGCAGGTACCTCAAGTCTAAAGGATGCGCTGTTCTCCCGTGCTGCTTTCTTGATGGTGTGAGGTTCCCAGTTCTCTGCTTGCTTCTCTTGTCTTTTATCTCTTATAGGATGAAAGGATTAAGGGTGGGGCAAGCCATACTCCAGGGGAACTCCCTTTACAGTTGGAGCAGGGGAGATTTACAGCCCCACCCTAATCCTTTAACACACAGCATAGTAAAACCACAAAACGAAAGACAATCATAAAATATTGGGGATCACGGCTCAGCCACATGGCTACACACATTTTTGGAGGAACACAGTTCAATTTAAGACAGCATAGTCTTGCCATCCCCACTTCTAAGGAGTGTTCTGGTTGTACTTTTTCCAAGATAAATTTTCATTCTTTTGGCAGTTCATTGTATGTTCAATATTTTCCTCCAGCACCACAATTCAAAGGCATCAATTCTTTTTTGGTTTCATTTATTCATCATTCAGCTGTCACAAGCATAGCTAGCCATTGAAGGCACCATAACTTGTATTAGGTACACCGTAGTCTTCAAGGTGACATATTTGCTTTTCAAAACTTGAGATTTTTTTGGCAGCGGATTTGCCCAGTACAATATGGTTTTTGACTTTTGTCTGCTGCTTCCATGGATGTTAACGGTAGATCCAAGTAAAATTAAACTCTTGACGACTTCAGTCTTTTCCTCTTTTATTATGATGTTACTTATTCTTCCATTTGTGAGGATTTTTGTTTTGATGTTGAAGTATAATCCATACTGAAGGCTGTGGTCTTTGATCTTCATCAGTAAGTATTTCAATTTCTCTTCACTTTCAGGCAAGCAAGTTTGTGTCATTTGCATAACGCAGGTTGTCTAATCTTAATGTCTTATCTGTCTTCATATAGACCAGCTTCTTGGATTATTTGCTCAGTGTACAGATTTAATGGGTATGGTGAAGGGATACAATGCTTTCTCATACTTTTCTAGACTTTAAACCACACAGTATCCTCTTGTTATGTTTGAATGACTACCTCTTGATCTATATACAGGTTCTTCATGATCAAAATTAAGTGTTCTGGGATCCCCATTCTTTGCTATGTTATCCATAATCTGTTATGGTCCACACAGTCAAATGCCTTTGCGTAGTCAATAAAACACAGATGGCAGAAAAGATATGCTGTGATAGAAGAATATAGAACCATTACCCACTCACTGCTGTCGATTCAGGTCCCATAAGGAATATTCAGGCATGATTTGGATATATTTTCTCCATTTCTCTTTTACAGTATATGAATCAGGATAAAATAAGTTCTGAGTTGTTTGTTTTATGCTGAAACCTTCTTTATGGAAAATAACTTGAAGCATACATTCTCATTTATTTATAGTTTGCAAAATTTTAGTGCTTGCTGTAAGGGAGAAAAGAAGGAGGATACTCAATTGGTCCATATTTGTTTATTTACTATAAGTTCAGTTGGTTACTTTTTCAATTACAAATATTAGTTTCCAAAATGAACACAAACACTTCCCTGGTCAACAGACTCATCTAATTCTCCGTCAGCTTTCATGCCCTTAGCTTATTCATTTTCTAGAAGTTCTCATATCTTCATCTGATGTCAGTTTCTTTAAAATAGTAGAGTGCTGTAACCAAAAGTTCGGAGTTTTGATCTACCCAGAAGTGCTTCGGAAGTGAAGGCCTGTTGATCTGTTTCTGAAAAGTCACAGGCTGGAAAGCCCTATGGACTGAAGTTCTACTCTGACACACATGGAGTCACCATGTATCAGTATTGACTCAACAGCAGCTGTTGTTTGTTTCTTTCTCCCTCTCTCTCTTTTTTTAAAAAAAACATACTTTCTTTTAGTATATCTGTCATCTCTCTGGTGGCTACATCTTGCCAAAAAATACTCCTGTTTTCCTTCCAGGGCTTCTCTGAGATTAGGAAGGGGCCAAGTCTATGTTTTTCTTAAGAGTAGCGTGGGTCATGGAAAGGAAATCCAGTGAGGTTCTGAATCAAATATACAGCAAACAAAAGTGGTATCTGGGCAGGGAGACCATCTTCTATCATTGAATAGGAGAGGCTGCTCTGCTTCTTAACTGACCTTGCTCCTTTTCTCTTCCCTTCCCTTTGTTTCAACTTTCTTGGACGTGACAACTGCTTGCTTTTGCTTTATTGGTTAGTGCTTACATGTCTTGTGATACCGCCAGTTTTTAAGATTTCAGTACAAACAGATCTAGTCCTAGAGAAAAAGTGATGTGAGTAAAATCTATCTTTTCCTATCTTCAGTACCCTTCCTTTAAGAGTCAGAGGGTCTCAGCGCAGAAAGGGACCTTCTTGTCTTCTGGTTCACCTCTCCTGTTCGTACTCATGACCCAGCTGGTCGTGGAATTCTATTGTGAAATATTTTCAATGAAAGGCAATTTATTACCACTCAAGGTAACTCATGCCATCTTGCCACAGCTCTGACATCTTTTTGTGTGTAGCTTCCACCTATTGATTATAGTTCTAGAACTCAGGGCCAGAAAGAAAAAAACGTATTGTCTCTTCTGGGCAACAGCCTTTCATATAATTGAAGACTCTGTCAAGGTGTTTTTTCATTTGCCTGAGTTCAATATTTCTTCCTCTAGGAAAGGATCATTAGGTCTTGCTTTTTATCTTCTTGTAACAGCTTTCAACATGTACTCCAAGCTTTACAAAATGTAAGCTATAGGTCTCTTAATGGAAAAAAACAAAGCAAAGCACTAGATACCTACGAGCCCTGTTGACTTAAATTAGTTGTTTATTATTCAGACCTAGAGATACGAATTACTATAAAGTCCTTGTATTTATAGTTCTTAAACACAGAATTTATAAATTAAAAATAAACGAAGTATAAAACTGATAAAATTAGCAACATTAATATAATATACAGTTAAAATATATTTTATTGAAACTGAATTATTGTTTTCAATGTAAAAGTAATACTGCTATAACACAGATTCTTTTGAGATCAGCATAGCTATACATAGCTTGATAACATTTGATGACCTAATTCTCCCATCTCTTTTCCTGTACTAAAATGAAAATGCAAAATGTATTATTTATTTCATAGGGTTATTGTGAAAATTCCATGAAAGCATGTATGTGAAATACAGCTCTTTGGGCAGAATAGTCAAAAAATGACGGCAATTATTGGTATTTTGTTCCTGCCATTGCTTAGTATATAAACCAAAAACCAAACCCACTGCCATCTGGTTATTCTGACTCACAGTGACCCTACAGGGCAGAGTAGAACTTCCCCATAAGATTTCCAAGGAGCAGCTGATAGATTTGAAATTCTGACTTTCTGGTCAGCAGCCAATCTCTTAACCACAGTGCTGGCTAACTTGAAAGGAATACAATAAAACCATTCAAATTTAGGATTAACTCCCAGTCCTCAACTTGACTTTTGATATTTGCTCTGAAAATTTCTGGTCATAAATCTTTCTAATATAACAGTTTAGCCAGTTGTGTTTTAGAAAGTGGGTCATCTAGGCACAAGCAACAGAGCTAGAGCAGAAAAGTGACAAGATACAAAGGATAGGTACATACCACTGAGTTGTCCATGCTGTTGCAAAGACCTGAAACACTACGTTCAGAATCAAGAAAATATTACTTTGGCTGCCCCGGAGACAGATGATGTTTTGATTGCCTTTGAATGTAATGAACAGTAGATCTCCGAAAGTTAATCAACTATTCAGAGTTTTTATGCAGTGAAACTCTACAAAGATAACTTTCCATCTGTACTACCACAAAAAAGTAGAGTTATAACTTCACTCTGGGTCCCAAGAACATATTGCATCCTACTGTTATTCACCAAAAGTTGACTTTAGTCATACTCCTAGTCAGAACACTGAGGTTGGCAAGTAGGTTGTTACTTTTAAAGATCCTGTCAAAATAGAAGTCATCTTCTTGAATTCATTAGTCTTCTTGAAGTGCTATGAAGCATGGGTCAAACAATATTAAGCTTTGTGTTAGGCTTTTAACTAGAGGACAATGGGATATGTTGACTGAATACCATCTTGAGTTGGATCTTTGTGCCCAGAAGTACCTGTCTAATACCCATCGTGTTGGACACAGACTTATCTAATGTCAAAATATTCCAAGTTGCATTATAAGTTCAGCCAAAATTACTAGATTTATATTAATTTGGAACATCTATATGGAAACACACTGAAGAAAACACATATGCACATGAACATATTACCCCCCCCCACAGTTTTATGGTATGTACCTAAATTAAACTAAAAGTCTTCGTTGTTTTGAATCATGTTCTTTTACAGTAATGTCCAGTAATTGTGTGGCACCTGGGTAGCTCAGTGATTAAGAGCTTGATTGCTAACCAAAAGGTCGGCAGTTCAATTCACCAGCTGCTCGGTGGAAGCCCTGCAGGACAGTTCTACCCTGTCTTATTAGGTGGCTATCAGTGGAAATTGACTTGATGGCAATGGGTCTGTTGGTTCAAAGTTCCTTGTCTTAGTCACCTAGTGCTGCTGTAGCAGAAACACTGGACTGGACAGAAATGAGTTTGGTTTATGTTTTTGATTGTAAAATCTATTTGTACATGTCTTTTTTAAGTCAAGAGATTTGAGGAAAATCTACTTTGTGTTGGTCTATAATTTTAACAATTATGTTTCTAGACCTATTTATTCAGGAATTATCTCAATTCACCATGTCCAAATTGGGAAATGTGGGCTATATACAGACAATCGGAGAGGTTCACGGCTGGGTAGTTTAAAAAGAATCATTCTTCGGATCCTGGGCAACTTCTCATACTGTCATCTTTTGCAGTGTCCCTGTTTATTATTTTTATTACCTTTACTTTTTCTCTCTGTTTTTCTAATCTTACACTTTTTCAAAGAAACTTAGATTTCTTACCAATCTGGAATCTCATATAATGTACTTTTCCTGGGGTGTAAAGACCTCTGTGCCTTCAACCAAATGGTCAATTGCAAATTTGGTTTCTGGAATCATCTCTTTAATAAAAGCACCATAAACCCATGACAGTGGTCCAGGAGGGTGAACAGTCAAGGTATTTGAGGCCTAAGAAAGTTCTGAACCTAGATATATCATAGAAAATGGGTTTGCTTCAGTGGTGACACTTCTTTCCTTATTAATTCACCTTGTCCATCATCTGATCATGGTCAATGAATGAATCACATCTGAGAAAAAATGCAGTAAGACTAAAGAAGGAAATCTGATGAGCCTGAAGTAGAGAATGTCCATAAAAATAAAGCAGGCAGTAGCATTTTATTTCATTGAGGTGTCAAGCTCTTAGTAAAACTCTGCCTTATTTTTTCACTGATCCATCTAGAAATCTTAGCATTTCAAAATCTGTTAAAGGGCTATAGGTGTATGCCTTAGAATGCTTACCATTCTTAGTAATGAGTAGATACTGGGTGAAGATCTTCATTTTACGTCGATGCGGTTTTCATGTTTTGCATGATTTCTGGGAACACAAAACAAGAAGATTCATAGTTTTTAGAGGTCACATCTTTAAGTGAAATGCATTGGCTTTCTATGCTGCTTAACAAATTACTACGATCTTAGCAACTTGAAACCACACAAATTAAGTCTCTCATAGTACCTGTGGTGAGGAGTCCATGTATGGGTTGGTTGGGCCCTCTGCCAAGGATCTTACTAGGCTGAAATCAAAGTGCTGGCTGGGGCTACTCCTTCAGCTGAGGCTCAGGGTCTTCCTCCAAGCTCACTCAATATTTGCAGAATTCATGTCTTTGCTGTTGTACAACTGAGGTCCCATTTTCTTGCCAGCTGTTGCATGGGGACTGCTGTCAGCTCCCAGAAGCCATGTGAAGTCCCTCGTCATGTGACCTTCATGGACAGTACATAATATCTTTTCTTTCTTCCAGACTGGCAGGAACGTTTTTACTATTGCTTCTTGTCTATGTAAGGGTTCACTTGGTGAGGTCAGGTCCACCTAGGATGATTTCCTTTTTGATGAACGTGAAGTCGGCTGAAATGTAACTAAATCATGGAAGTATGTCTAGTCACATTCACAGTTCCTGCCCACACTGAAGGTTTGAGGGATTATACAAGATGTGGCCACAAGGGGAGAGGCAACTTGGCAGCTGTCTTAGAATTTTGATTACCAAATCCCCACTTTGGTCCCCAATGATTTATATCCTTCAGGACTCAAAATACATTCACCATCTTCAAAGGTCCTCTGGAAAACCTGGTGGCTTCGTAGTTAAGAGCTATGGCTGTTAATCAAAAGTATGGCAGCTCAAATCCACCAGAAGCTCCATGGAAATGTTAAGGGGCAGTTCTACCCTGTCCTATAGTATCGCTATGAGTCAGAATTGACTTGACAGCAATGGGCTTTTTGGTTCAAAGGTCCTTGTCTTAGTCATCTAGCGCTGCTGCAACAGAAACACAACGAGTTGATGGTTTTATCAAACAGACGTTTATTCTCTTACAGAAAAGTAGGCTAAAAGTCTGAATTCAGAGCATCAGCTCCAGGTGAAGGCTTTTTCTGTTGGCTCTAGAGTAAGGTCTTCATTGTCAATCTTCTCCTTGGCTAGAAGCTTCTGAGGCACAGGGATCCATGGTTCAAAAACTCTGCTCTGATTCCGGGACTGCTTGTACCATTCAGGGACCTTAAGCACTTCTGTAATCCAGGTGATTTCAAGACCTGAGAACAATTCTCCCTGAATCTTGGATTCACCCCCTGGGCTATTGTTTCTGTCTTCTGACTCATCTCTCCTTTTCCATGCAAGTTACCCCTATTTTATAAAGTATTATAACAAAATGAGCAAAGACCTGGGATTAGAAAACCAAAAGGGAAGAACGCACTTGACATTTCTTAAGCTGAATGAATTGAAGAAAAAATTCAAGTCTTGAGTCCCAATATAAAAAGATTTTGGGGCAAAATATTGAATGACGCAGAAAACATCAAAAGAAGGTGGAAGGAATATGCAGAACCATTGTACCAAAAAGGTTAGTCAACACTGAACCATTTAGGAGGTAGCATGTGATCAAGAACCTACAATTTTGAATATGAAGTCCAAGCTGCCTTGAAGGCACTGTTGAAAACCAAGCCTCCAGGAATTGGCAGCATATCTGTTGAAATGTTTCAATCAATGAATGCACTGCTGGAAACATCTATGCCAAAAACTTGGAAGACAGTTACCTGGCCAGTTGACTGGAAGACATTTATATTTATGTGTATTGCAAAGAAAAGTGATCCACAAATACAGGAAATTAACAAACCACATCATTATTCTCACATGTAAATAAAATTTTTCTTCTTTTTACTGAACACTAGATGAAGGCTTAATGAACAAAGTAGTTTCTCGTTAAATAGTTAGCAGACGTATTGTTCTGTGACATAGGTTATCAGCCCCATAGCAGGTCAACACTCTTCCTTTACAACATTGGTTTCCCTATTATCACTTTTCCCATCCCCTCTTGCCTTCTGATCCTTGTCCCTGGACTGGCATGCCCTTTGAGTGTCATTTTGTTTTATGGGCCTGCCCAATCTTTGGCTAAAGGGTTACTGAGCTGAAAGAGGGTCTAGGGGCCATATCCAGCAATTCTGGCTTTTCCTTTATGAACTAGAACTTTGTTCTGCATTTTTCTCCAGCTGCCAGACCAGTCAGTGTGGGTAGCTGGGCACCATCTAGTTGCACTAGATTCAGTCTGCTGGCGATCATTGGAGATATGGTCCACTGGTCCTTTGGGCTAATCTTGCCTTCTATATCTTCAGCTTTCTTCATTTTTCCTTTCTCCTGAAGCAGTGAGACAAAGGGAGTATCCTATATGACAGCTCACAGGCTTTTAAGACCACAGACAGTACTCACCAAGATAGAATGTAGAACATTTTCTTTATAAACTATATTATGTCAGTTGAGGTAGATGCTCCCTGAGACAATGTTCTCCATAGCTGTCAGCCCAACAGCTCAGTCCCTCAGGGAGTTTGGATGTACCTACAGAGCTTCCACAAAGTTGCCCTGTACAAGTTATGCTGGCTTCCCCAGTATTTTGTACTGTCTTATGCTTCACCAAAGTTACTAGCTATCTATGGTCTACTTAGTGCTTTTCCACCTCTATCTCTCACCTCCCTGGTTACCGTCAAAGATTGTTTCTTTTTATGTGTAAACCTTTTCAGGAGTTTTTACCATAGCAGTCTTGTACAATGTTTGTCCTTTTGTGATTGACTTATTCCACTTAGTATAATGCCCTCCAGTTCCCATGTTTCACAGATTCATCATTCTTTATTGAATAGTCCATAGTGTGTATGTACTGCAGTTTCTTCATCCATTCTTCTGTTGATGGGCATCTATTTCAAACTTTGCTACTGTGGACAATGATGCATTGAATATGGGAGTGCATGTGTCTATTCGTGTGGTGACTCTTATTTCTCTAGGACATATTTCTCTAGGAGTGGGATTGCCAGATCACATGGTATTTCTGTTTCTAGCTTTCTAAAGAAATGCCATGTTTTCCAAAACGGTTGTATCACTTTGCATTTCTACCAGCAGTGCAAAAGAGTTCCAGTCTCCCTGCAGCCTTACCAACACTTGTTATTTCCTGTTTTAGTGATTTGTGGCAGTACTACCAGGCCGAAATGGTATTTCAGTATAGCTTTGATTTGCATTTATCTAATAGTTAGTGATTGGCTAATGGTTAGTGATCTCGAACATTTCCTCATGTGTCTGTTGGCCATTCGAATGTCTTCTTTGGTGAGGTATCTCTTCATTTTCTTTACCCATATTTAAATTGGATTGTCTTTTTGTAGCACAGACATTGGATTTTCTTATAGATTTTAGAAATCAAGACTTTGTCTAATTTATAATAGACAACTTTTCCCTCCAGTCTCTTTTTACTCTTCTGTAAAGTCTTTTGATGAGCTTTAAGCATTTAATTTTTAGATGCTTCGAATTATCTAGCTTATCTTCTAGAGTTTATGTGTGGTTGGTTATGACTTGTATCTTGTCAATGCCGTGTTTAGGGGCTTTATGTTTGTGTCTTTGATTCATTTTTAATTGGTTTTTGTATGTGGTTTTGTAAGTAGTCTAAGGTGTGAGTTCTGTTTCACTTTTTGCGGATGAACATCCAATTTTACAGGTACCATTTGTTGAAAAGACTCTATGTCCCTCATTTGACAGACTTTGGGCCCTTGTCAAATATCAAGCAACCTTAGGTGGATAGATTTACATCTGAGTTCTCAGTTCTGTTTCATTCGTCACTGTATCTGTCTTTGTGCCAGTATCAGGCTGTTTTGGCTACTATAGCTGTATAGTAGGTTCTGAACTCATGTAGAAAGAGTCCTCTTTATTCTTCTTTGTCAATAGTGTACTTATCCATGACATCTTCCCTTTACATATCAAATTTTTCTGTTTCTTTTTAAGAATGTTGTTGGTATTTGTATCCGGATTGCATTGTATCTGTAAATTGCTTTGAATAGAACTGTGATTCTCTATCCATGAGCATGGTATGTTCTTCCATTTATGTAGCTCTCTTGTGGTTTCTTGAAGCATGGTTTTGTAG
The DNA here is from genome assembly GCA_028571685.1 of Heterohyrax brucei. Taxonomy (NCBI): domain Eukaryota; kingdom Metazoa; phylum Chordata; class Mammalia; order Hyracoidea; family Procaviidae; genus Heterohyrax; species Heterohyrax brucei. The sequence goes on along the minus strand of CM053142.1, from coordinate 55,118,071 downwards.
TTTTCTTTGTATAGATCTTTTATATCTCTGGTTAGATTTATTCCTGAATATTTTATTTTGTCAGGAGCTATTATTGTGGAATTGTTTTCCTGATTTCTGTGTCATCATTCTCTCTATTGATGTATAGGAATCTTTCTGATTTTTTGTATGTTTGTCTTGTAATCTGCTAATCTGCTGAATCTTTCTATTAGTTCCAGTAGTTTTCTTATGGAGTCTTTCTGGTTTTCTATGCATAATATGTCATCTGCAAGCAGAGACAGTTTAACTTCTTCATTACCAATTTGGATGCTCTTTATTTTCTTTCATGCCTATTGCTCTAGTTAGGACTTCCAGTATGATGTTAAACATGATTAGAGATAAAGGGTATCCTTGTCTTATTCCTATTTCCAAGTCTCTCTTCATTAAGAATAATGTTGTTTATTGGTTTTCTGTAGATGCCCTTTATTATGATGCAAGATTTCCCTTCTACACCTACTTTATTGAGAATTATTATCAGGAAAGAGTGTTGGACTTTACTGAATGTTTTTTCTGCTTCAGTTGAGATGATCATGAGGTTCTTTTCTTTCCTCTTATTTATGTGGTAGATTATATTGATTGATTTTCTATTGCTGAAACATCCTTGCAAATCTGGTATGAATCGTACTTGGTTGTGCCGTATAGTTTTTATTTTTTTTATATGGTGCTGAATTCTATTCTTTAGGATTTTGTTGAGAATTTTTACGTTTGTATTCATGAAAGATGTTGGTGTGTGGTTTTCTTTTTTTGATGTGTCTGTGCTGATTTTGATATCAGGGTTATGCTGGCTTCATAGAATGAACTGAGAAATAGCTCCTCCTTTTCTCTATTTTGAAACAGTTTGAACAGTATCAGTGTAAGCTATTCTCTGAGTGTTTGGTAGAATTTTCCAGAAAAGCCACCTAGGCCAAGGTTTTTTTGATTGGAAGTTTTTTTTAAATTACTTTTCAATCACTTCTTTTGTTATGGTCTGTTCAGATTTTCAACATCATTTTATGTTCATTTGGGTAGGTAGTGTGCTTCTAGAAATTCTTCCCTTTCCTCTAGGTTTTCAAATTTGTTATGGTGTGGTTTTTCACAATACTTTGCTAAGATTCTTTTTATTCAGGTGGTTCTGTTGTAATCTCCTCCAGATCGTTTCTTATTTGGATTATTTGACTCCTCTCTTCCTTTCCTTTTCTCAGTTTGACTGATGGTTTGTCACTTTTGTTGATTCCTTCAAAGAACTGATGTTTACTTTTGTTAATCTTTTCTATTCTTTTTCTATTTATTTCTGTGCTGATCCTAATTATTTCCTTTCTTCTGATGGCTTCTTTCACTGTTCTCTTTCTATTTGTTTGAGTTGTATAGATCACATTTTGATTTGTGCTTCAGTTGCTATAAACTGACCTCTAAGGACTGCCTTTGTTGTGTCCCAAAGGTTGTGATATGATGTCTTTACACTCTCATTCAATTCTAGGAATTTGTTTGTCCCATCTTTGATTTCTTCTACTAGCAAGCACTTTTTAAGCAGGGTCTTGTTCAGTTTCCATGTAATTGATCTTTTTTCCTTGCTCTTCCTGTTGTGAATTAGTACTTTGACGGAGTTGTGGTCAGACAAAATACTTCGTATTATCTCAGTGTTTTGAATTTTGTTGATGTTTGCTCTGTGATCTAAGATGTGGTCTATTTTGAAGAACATTCCACGTGTGTTGGAAAAGAACGTGTACTCTGCAGCTATTGGGTGGAGTGTTGTATATATGTTTGTAGGGTCAAGTTGGCTGATTTGTGCTCTTAAGCTCTTCCATATCTTTGCTGAGTTTCTTTCTAAATGTTCTATCCTTTATCGAGAGTGGTGTGTTGAAGTGTCCTACTAGCGAGTGTTATGGAACTGTCAGTTTCTCTTTTCAGTATTGTTAGAGTTTGTTTTATGTATTTTGGGGCCCTATTGTTGGATGCATAGATGTTAATTATGGTTAATTCTTCATGATAGATTGTCCCTTTAATCATTATAGTGTCCTTTGGCTTTTATGGTGAATTTTGCTTTAAAGCCTATTTTATCTGAAATTAATATTACCACTCTTGCTCTTTTTTGGTAGCTATTTGCTTGATATGTATTTTTTTCCATGTATTGATTTTGAGTAAATCCACATCTTTGTTTCTAAGGTGTGTCTCTTGTAAATAACATACTGATTGATCCTGTTTTTTAAATCCAGTCTGTCACTCTCTTTCTCTTTTTGGGTGCATTTAGGCCATTGACATTCAGTGCAATTGTTGACAGGTATGAGTTTACTGCTGTCACTTTTGTAGTTTTTTGAGGGCGGATCCTGACATTTTCTTTGTTCTTTTTACTCTCCTATGCTGAATTCTTTTAGCTTGTGGATTTCTTCTATTTTTGTAGGTTTTGTTTTTATTGACACTTTACATTTTTCTTCCTTATTTTGATGATTAGGTCTGTTAACTTTCTTTATGGTTATGTTGAAGTTTACCCTCATCTTCCTGGATTTGAGATAGTCTACTGGAAACTCTGGTTTGAATTTGCCAGGCATTCCTTGGAAACTCTATGGGGCAGTTCTACTCTGTCCCATAGGATCCTCATGAGTTAGAACCAACTCGGTGGCAATGGTTCCAGTTATTTTTACTTGGTATTGCCTTGCCTTCCATTCTATTAGAAAGTTTGTTCCCATTTATTCCATCTTTTATTGTTCTGACCTTGTTTTTGTATATAGATTTACCTCTCTGATTCCTTGTTGTAATTCTTTTGGTTTTGGATAGTCATTCAGAGTTTATTTTCTAGGCTGGTATCTAGCTGGCACAATCTTGCATCCTAGACTCAGACTGTGATCTAATGTTGTTTGTTCTCAGACCAAAGTCCTCTGTTTAATAATTATTTTAAGTTTGGTTTGGTTTTTATATATTGCCTTAATTTCAGTTTATCTGGAAATATCCTAATTTCACCATCATATTTGAATGAGAATTTTGCAGGATGTATTATTCTTGGTTGGCAACTTTTTTCTTTCAAATTTTTATGTGTATCATCCCAATGCCTTCTTGTCTGCATGGTTTCAGCCAAATAATCAGAGGTTAGTGTTATTGCTTCTTCTCAGCATGTGACTTTTTGTTTCTCTTGAGATGTCCTCAGAAATTCTTCTTTGTCTTTAGTTTTAGATAATGTGATTATGATATGCCTTGATGATTTTCTTTTGGGGTCTATCTTATATGAGATTCATTGAGCTTCTTTTATGCTCGCCTTTTATCTTTCATGATCTTAGGAAAGTGCTCTGTCAGCAGTTCTTTGATGATCCTCTCTGTGTTTTATGCTTTCTCCCCTTATTCTGGAACTCCAACTGCTTGCAAATTTTTGCTTTAAATTGTATCCCATGTAATTCTCAGGGTTTCTTCATATTTATTTATTTATTTATTTATCTGATTTTTCCTCAGAGTTGTATCCAAGTTTTTGTCTTCAGTTTCACTGTTCCTGTCCTCTATCATTTCAAATCTGCTTTTCAGCCATTCTACGACACTGCCCATTTCTGAAATCTTATTGCTTATCTTTGAATGTCTAATTATTGTGAATTTATTTTGGCATTTTGTTCCTGTGTCATTTTCCTGAGTTCTTCCATGAGTTTGTCTGCCTTTCCAATGAATTTGCCTATTTTTCCCTCATTTTTTGCTTGAACTCTTGGATGGCTCTGAATATTAGAGATTTGAATTCCCTGTAAGTCAACTGTAGTACCTTGTCTTCTATTGATTATGTCAGAATAGGTAGGAAGTGCATTCATTGTTTGTCTATGGCACCAATAATTTTTACCCCCTTGTCCAATTAGCAGGACAAGTAGCTGTGCTATGGTGCAACAGGTTAAATCCAGCTGAAAAGGAGGGACTGGGATGGGTTGTTAATGGCATGTACTAGAGCTAACAGGTTGAGCGCCAAATCAGTAGGAGATGTCTATGCTGCTTGGGGGTGTGATGTCCAGCATACAGTACAGGTAGGTGGGAAGGAGTGGGGAGGTTGTTATATGTAGGGTTAAACAGGTGTGGGAGGTAGAGAGAAGAGAAAGAAACAGGAGCCAGAAACAAGCAAAAAAGAGTGCTAAAGGAACTTGCCATTGGAGCAAAAACACGAGAAACCAAGAAATAGAGAAAAACAAAATGAAAAAAGAAAAAAAAAACCTAGTTAAAAATTCGGGGGACAAAGAAAGGCTGCCAGAGTTTTCCCACAAATGCTGCTGTGAAGACTGGGGAAGTTTTACTAGGCTCCCTAGAAACAGTATAGGTGCCACACAGTGTCACATATTCAAGTGACAGAAAAATAAAGTAAATATAGAGAGACAAGAACTGGAAGTGAAGAAAGACAGGAAGCAAAAAAGGGAAAATCGAAAGAAAAAAGGAAGAAATACTCCCAGGGATCCTCCTGACAAAAGGCGGGTAGGCTGGGGACATGGGTCCTATGCTGTGCAATACAGGCTGGCTAACAAGGGTTCCCAAGACACACAAAAAGAAAGACAGACAAAACACAACATGACAAAGCAAAGTAAACCAAACAAACCAAACCCTCTCTCCTTCTCGCACTCCCCATCCGTGGATTTCACCAGCATAGCATCTCCAGGGGAGTGGTTCACCAGCTGAGCAGTGCTTCAGGAAGAAGCCTTTCAAGAAGAAGCAAAGATGGCACACAGAGCCAGTGTTCGAAATGAGGGGGAGGTGGTGGGAGGCACAGAAGAAACCAAAAGAAACAGAAAAAGCAACACCACCTACAGACAAAGGGCACTCAGGGAGCTAGCCAGTTGTAGAGGGTTGGAGGAGAGGGCAAATCCAAGCCACCAGTGGTCAAGAAATTTCCTTCTGGCCAAGATACTGCAGCCGGCAGGAAGCAGAGGAAGCTAAGGAAGGAAAAGATAAGGTTAGGAAATTGTATATTGCTAGTTATCACGTGATCTGTGTCCCACTGGCTCCTGCTGGGGGCTCCTGAAAGAGCTTGTGGGTACACCCATCAGCCAATCTTCAGTTTGGGTGGGGTGAATCCAAGACACTGCAGCTAGCCAGGAGATGTTGTAGGTAGAGCAGCAGGGAGAAGATGGCAGATGGGAAAGCATGTAGACTGGTTACCAGGTGTTTATCTTCTGCTGACATTTCTGTGCATCTGCCTTTTCTGCCGGTCCATGCTGGTTAGCTGATAGTGCACTTCCTCTCACATCTCTTCTTGCTGTCTTCTGTCTGTTGGTTTCTTATTCCATTCACTGTTTGGCTGAGATCTTTAGCTCTTCATCTGAAACTTCGGTTTCCAGAATTGACATTTGTCTCTGTATTGCTTAGCTTTTCGCATCTCTGCTGTGGAGGGATGGCATAGTGCTGCTCTCTATGGTGCTATGTTGGTGAGAGGTCACAAATAAAAATCTGCTAAGCCAAGCCAGCCAGGTGCCTCCGAGTCGGATCTGACTACAGTTATAGTGGTACATCAACAAGGAAATGCCAAGAATTCCAACCAGATTCAGAAGAGGATGTGAAATAAGGGATATTACTACTGATGTCAGCTGCATCCTGACTGAAAGCAGAGAGTACCAAAAAGATGTTTGGCTATGTTCTGTTGACTGTGTAAATGTTTTCAACTGTGTGGATGATACCAAATTATGCATAAACTTGTAAAGAATGATAATTCCAGAATATTTAATTTTGTTCATGAGGAAACTATACATAGATCAAGAAGTAGTCATTTGAGCAGAACAAGGGGAATACTGTGTGGTTTGAAGTCAGGAAATTGTGTTTCAGGGTTGCACTGTTTCACCATGCTTTTTTATTCTGCATGTTGAGCAAATAATCTGAGAAGCTGGACTATGCAAAGAAAAATATGGCATCAGAATTGAGGGAAGAATCATTAACGGCCTCAGATATGCAGATGACACACCCTTGCTTACTGAAAGTAAAGGCCAAAACTCACTACCATCTAAGTCAGTTCTGACTCATAGTGACCGTATAGGTCAGAGTAGAACTGCTCTATAGATTTTATAAGGAGCGCATGGAGGATTTGAACTTCCGAGCTTTTCTTTAGCAGACATAGCACTTAATGATTACATCACTAGGGTTTTCAAAAGTGAAGAGAACTTGAAACTATGAATATCTTCATTATGGATTGGAAATTATGGTGGTGTAGTGGTTAAGTGCTATGTCAGGTAATCAAAAGCTGGGCAGTTCAGATCTGCCAGGCATGTCTCAGAAACTCTATAGAAATTTGGTCCTATAGGGTTGCTATCAGTTGGAGTTGACTCAACGGCAATGAACCTCAACAGAAGAAAACAAGCAAACAAACAAACAACAACAAAAAAACTCTCACAAATGGCCAATAAGCATCATCATGATAAATAGAGAAGATGTTGAAGTTGTCAAGGATTTTGCATTGCTTGGGTCCACAATTAGTGTTCATGGAAATAGCAGTGAGGAAATCAGATGACACATTGCGTTGGGTAAATCTGCTGCAAAAGACCTCTTTAAAGTGTTAAAAAGCAATTACGTCACCTTGCATCTGACTCAAGCCACAATATTTTCCATCACCTTATATGCATATGAAAACTGAACAACGAATAGGAAGAAAGAATAAGAAGAAATGCCTTTGAATTACGATGTTAGTGAAGAATATTGAATATACTGTAGTCTGCCAGAAGAATGAACAGACCTATATGGGAAGAAGTACCACCAGAATGTTCATTGCAAACAATGATGGTAAGACTTTGTCTCACATAGTTTGGACATGCTATCATAAGGGATGAATTCCTGAAGAAGAACATCACTCTTGGTAAAGTAGAGGGTCAGGGAAAAAGAAGAAGACTGTCAATGAGGATTGACACTGGCTGCAACAATAGGCTCTAGCATAAAAACTATTGTGAAAGTGGTGGGGGACTGGACAATATTTTGTTCTGTTTACGTACAGTCCTATGAGTTGGAATGGACTGGAAGGCATCTAGCAGGAACATGTAGCCTGTTTGCAGCTGAGTGGTTTTCTCAGACTGCTTCCTGCTAGCAGTACTTTGAAAGTCCAATACTCTCTTATTACTTACTACTCTTTTGTCCCTTTAAAGTTCATACTGTTTTTTTCTAAATAATTTTCTTAAGAAGTTTGTGGATCTTTTCTGAATATCACCAGCTTTCAGCTCACAAGACAAAAGCCATACCCACAAATCATTTAAACATGATTCTTCTAGACTCCTGCTTAACTGGCTAAAGGACAATGACACTGATGCATCCTAGACGTTCTGTTGTTTGATTGAGAGAATCTAGTAAGCATATGTTTAATCTTCTGAAATGTCCCCTTTGGATAACTAAACACTCTGGCCTTTAAGTCTTTCTGAGGTTTATCTACAAACAATTTGACTGCTTCCACTTTGGGGCTATTGTAAATAAAACTTCTCTAAAACTTCTTTACAAGTCTTTGTGTAGACATAATTTTTCCATTTTTCCTTGATTGATACTTATGAGTGGAATTGCTGGGTAATTGGAAAGAAATATTCCAAGGAACTCCCAGACCTTTTCCAAAGTAGCTGCACCGTTTTATACTCAGACCAGCAATGTATGCAATTTCCCAGGCTTAGTATTTAACATTTTAGCCACTTTTGTGGCTGTGTACTATGGCATTGCTATGTGTCAAAACTGATCAATAGCAATAGTTTGGCTTTGTAATAGTATATCTTTTGTGCTTTTAATTTGCATTTTTCTGACAATTTCATTGTAAGTGTTTTTCCATGTGCTTGGTCACTTTTAATAAGCACTGTTTATGAAGTGTTTATTGACGTTGCTTTAATCATGTGTTTAATGGATTGCCTTTTTATTATCAGATTTAAGGGCTCCTTTACATACTTTGAACACAGCCCTTTCTAATATATATGTATTACAAACAGTTTTCTTCAGTCTGTGGCTTGACTTTTCATTTTTAAAGTATTTCTGATGAGAACTTTTTATATTGATAAAGTCTAGTTTATCAATATTTTAATTTACTATTAGTACTTTCTGAGGCCTGCTTAATAAATATTTTTCTCTCTACAGGTTATGAAGGTATTCTTCTATGTTTTCTTCCAGAGGCTTTGTAGTTTCAACTTCTATATTTAGATCTATGATCGGTCTTGTTTGCGTGCACTGTAAGGTATGCATCTAGGTGCTTTTTCTTCCAGTCAGTGTCTAATTGTCCCATCACCTTTCGTCAAAAGACTTAGTGTTTTACTTTGAATTGCTCTGATGTTTCACTTGAAATCAATTGATCACATAAGCTGGGTCTTCTTCCAGATACTTCATTCTGTCCCACTGATTTATTTATATGTCTGTCAGTATTAAGTCATTCTGTCTATTTTCACTTTATAGAAAATATTGAAGCTACTTAAGTCTTCTAATTTTACTCTTTTTTTCTTTCCAAGATCATTTTGGCTATCACTGGTCTTTTGAATTTCTATACACATACTAGGATCTGTTTACCAATGTCTGCATAAAGTACTATAATTTACCACCACCAGAGACCACGCCCAACAGTGAATACAACAGACTCCCTGATGTAGTGGAAGGAAAGTGAGTGTACAGAACTCAAATTCTAAGACCCGACTTGATGGTCTAACAGTTTGGAGGGTCCCCAGAAGACATGGCCCCCAGACTCTCTGTTAGCCCAGAACTGAAATCGTTCCCAAAGCCAACACTTCAGTCAAAGATTGGACTGGATTAGAAGATGTAAAATGATACTGTGTTTCTTGACTTAAATAGATATATGAGACTAACTCGGCAGCTACTGTCCAAAGGGAAGGTAAGAGGCCAGCAGGGAAAAAGAGCTGGTTGAATGGAAACAGTAAATACCATCTAGAAAGGAGGAATGTGCTGTCACAGGGTGGGGAGAGCAGCTAGGGTTACATAGCAGTGTGTATGTAAGTTTTTGTATGACAAATTGAGTCGGATTGTAAATTTTAACTCAAAGCACAGTAATATTTATATATTTTTTAATACTCAAATTTTAATAGTGATATAGATGAAGCAGAATTCACAGCTCAAACTGAGGAGAACTGACTTAACAATATTGTCCTCCAATCCATGAACATAGTATATTTTTAAATTTGCTTAGAATTTCTTAGAGAAATATTTTGTAGTTTTAAGTGTACAAGTCTTGTACATTGTTAAACAAGTTTATCACTAAGTATTTTATATTTTTGACAGTAATGTGAGTTGAACTATTTTTAAAATTTCATTCCTGATGTTATAAAGAAATACAGCTAACTTTTCATATATTGACCTTGTATCCAACAATCTGGCTTAATGTTATTGGTTCTAGTAGTTGCTAAGATTTCTTAGTATTTTCAACTTAAATATTCATATTGTCCACATATAAAATTAGTTTTTATTTCTCCATGTTAGTCTTTATGGGTTTTATTTGTTTTCTTTTTCTTTGCAGCATTAAGAATTCCAGTACATTGTTCAATAGAAGTGATGGGCTGGATAGTCTTGTTTTTTCCAGTTCTAGTGAAGTAGAGTTAAATATTTACTGCTAAGCATGTGATAGCTGTATGATTTTTGTAGACGTACTTTATCATTTGAGAAAGTTCGTTGATGGTTTTATCATTAATAATGTCAAATTTTATTAACTACTCTTTTTTGAAACTAGTAACATGATTATTTTTTTTCCTCTTTATTTTAATGGAGCATTTTTAGACAATACATAGTTGAGTTTTCGTTTTAGAAATCCAATCTGATAATCCTCACCTTTTAGTTGGATTGTAAATTCTATTTGCATTAGTGCAATTATTGACATGATTAGATTTAGGCTGACTATTCTGCTAGTTTCTTTATCTTTAAAAAAGAATTTTTTTCCTGTTTTTGGGGGGCTTAAATGAATATTTTTAGATATTCCATTTTAATTTCTGTATTTTTTTTGGCTGTATCTATTTATATGTACTTTTTAATTGTTTTAGGGATGAAAATACCTTGTTGTAGTCTACTTATAGTTAGTGTAGCACTTCATGTGAAAATGTACATTTACTAGCGTAGTTTATTTTTTGTGCCATTGTTGTCTTACATATTACATCTCCATATATTGTGAGTCCCACAATATAATTTCTCAATTTTCTTTAAATAGCCATATTGTCTTTTAAAAATTAAGAGGAAAAGAATTATCTATATTTACTCAAATATCTAGTGGTTAATCTAACTGACACCAGCTTCTTACAGCCTAAATTACTGTCTTTAGCATTTTTTTTCCCCAAGTGCAGTTCTGTTGCTATAAAATTTTCTCAGGTTCCTCCTCATATCAATAAATATCTTTATGTTGTGTTTATTCTGAAGAATACTTTCTCTTGATATGAAATTCTAGTTTGACACTTTTTTTTTTCCTCCAGACTTTAAACGTCCTGGCTTTGTCTTTTGGTTCTCTATTATTTCTTAAGAAAAGTTAGTCATAATTCTTGTTCTCCATGTGTCATTGTTTGATATGATTTCAAAATTTTCTGCTTATCTTTTCTTTTTTTAAAAAAACACAGTTTATCTGTTGTTATTGCAAGATTATTTATGATGCATTAAATGTGAAATTTGTTTTGCTTTATCCTTCTGGAGTTCACTAAACTTGTTGGACCTATAACTTTACATTTTTAAACAAATTTGAGGAAATGTTCAGCCATTAATTTTAAATATATATATTTTTGTCCCTTTCTTTCTCTTTTCTCATTTTGGGACTCCAACCATCACTGTCGCGGACCAGCTGATGTTTTCCCATTGGTCACTGCAAATTTTCTGCAGTCTTTTCTTTCTGCTTTTAGATTGGATAATTTCTATTGCTCTATCTTCCAAGTCCTGTGACCTTTCTCCTGCCATTGCTAATGAGCTGCTAAACCAATACAATGATTTATCATTTTATTTCTGATAGTGTACTTTTTGGTTTTAAAATTTCCATTTGATTTTCAAAATACATTTCATTTTTCTACTAGTAATTCCTTCCATTGCTGGATTATTACTATAATAATATTTAAGTCCTTGACTATATTTGTAACAGCTTTTCTCCATCTGTGTCTGCTAATTTCAATATTTGGGCTATCTTGGGAGCTTGTTACTATGAACTGGTTTTTATCCAACTTCTGGGCCATATTTTTCTGCTTCTTCACATGTATACTAATTATTTATTATATGCTGGACATCGTCAATATTTGTTTCAATTTTGGATTTTTAACTTGGTCATAACCATATTCTAAGGTGATAAATTTAGAGAACTGAATAAATTATTATCTTATACAGACAATTGAAGTGCTTAGATTTTCTGTGAAAAAATTTGAGGAGTTATGAGGGTCACAGAAAAACTCAACTCCTGTGTTAGCGGGGTTGCTAAATGCCCCAAAATTATTTACTCCCAGTAATAAACTCAAATTGTGTGGAAAGCATTAGTAGTAGGATTTGGGGCAAGCAAAATGATTAAGGAAGTGAATTTGGAATTATCTACAAAAGTTACTCTTAGTATGTGTAGTGGAGGAGTGGTACTCTTAATACATATAGTTGGAGGAGTGAAAGAAAAGTCAAACTCAATTTCATATCCATAAAAGGATGAGATAAATCTCTCTTTCTCTATCCTAGGCTTATGCTTTTATAAGTAAATTTCAGGAAGCCATTCACAAGTCTCCAAAATTGCTAGAAGACCCAGAGTCTTCTGCCTATTTCAACAGAGATTGGAAAAAAAAGGGACATATAGAGCAAAATATATTTCAGCATATTAGGAGATGTTACTAGGGAAACAGTTTTGTAAGTAAATATGCCAACAGAGTGGTGTAATGCTAAGATATTAATGCATGCAGGGAGATTGAGGGAAAAAAATAACAGAATATAGTCTATCTATCTGGTGTAAAGTGTATTTTATAAAGTAAAATCATACTGACATACAAAAGTGAACCACTAAATCTTTAATGTATAAGTATTTTCTTTGAAAGGATTATATTTTTATTCTAGTGTAGGTATCACTTACATGTGTTTCACTGAAAATATTGTGAGATGATTTAAATACTTATTTTGATGTCTTTTCCCTTCTTTTTCTTTTCTTTATTGATACAGCACTCACTATTTCCAGTAGATCATAAGTATTAATTTTAATGCTACAATAAACATGCATATTCTATGACCCAAACAAGCAAACAAACAAAAACAATCCAATACCTTCAAGTCAGATCTGACTCGTGGTGACACTAGAGGCCAGAGTAGAACTGAATATTTAAATAAAGCTTGGGAGTTGAAACAAACACATTATATGTTAAACTCAAATTGAGATTCATATAGAACTAATCAAAGTAGTTTTGGGAGTATTTAAAAGATCTCAGAGAATAAATTAAATCAATTAGAAATCAAAGTTGTTGTCCATTTATGTTCCCCTAACATAAAAGAGAGAACAATATTATGATATCACCAAGAGAAAAATTCATTTTTTAAAAAAAGTTATTCATACTGAACAAAGTTCTTACATAAGTGATTCCAAATAAGTCTGATATCTGTTTTCATCTTCCTTTTGTCTAGCCTGTGTAATTTACTTATATGAATTCATATTTCTGAAGAATATGAGACGTTTTAAATGAAGAACAGACTTTTAATAATGATGACATCAGTATAGCTTTTGATATATGCTGCATCTTTATATGTTTTTCAGTACTTTTTTGTTTTAGATTAGGCATATATTTATAACGAAAGCAAGAAATGTGATCTTTATCGTTATTCCATCTTAAACTTGTCATGGATTGAATTGCATCTCCCCAAAAATACGTGCAGCCATGTGGCTGGGCCATGCGTCCCTGTATTCTGTGATTGTCCTCCATTTTGTGATTTTCCTATGCTTATGTTAAAGGACTAGGGTGGGACTGTAAATCCCTTCATAGAATTAGGTTCTTGCTCCACTGTGAAGGGAGTTTCCCTGGAGTGTGGCTGGCCCCACCCTTAATCTTTTTATCCTGTAAGAGATAAAAGGAAGAGAAAGGGGCTGAGAATAGAGAACCTCACACCATCAAGAAAGCAGAACCAGGAGAAGAGTGCTTCTTCAGATCTGAGATTCCTGTGCCAAGACACTCCCTGGACAAAGACTGATGCAATACCACACTTTCCTCCAGAGCTGACAAGGGGAAAGCCTTCAGACTTGTAGCCTACCAGACTGTGTAAGAATAAACTTTTCTTTGTTAAAGCCATCCACTCGGTGGTATTTCTACTAGAGCAGCCGTAGCTGACTAAAACAGAATTTGGTACAATGAGAGCAGGGTGCTGCTGTAGCAAATACCTAAAATGTGGGAGCCATTTTGAAACTGCGAATGGATAGAAGATTCAGAAGGAACGAAGAAGGCACAGATGGTGAGAAATAACAGACGACTGGTGGTAGCAGCACTAGCAGCAGTAGCAGAACGAGAGGCAGTGCTGGAGCTGACCCATGGAGCAAGAGTTAAGTGTCTGTGCACAGAGTTTTCCTCCCAGAATCAGGTGACTCTGGGCACTTGAATTGGTGGAGCTAGCCTTGCTGACCCACAGAGTGAGAGAGCTGAGTGCCTTTGTGTAGGTTGCTTTCCAGCAAGAGTGGGCTGCCTCCAAGCACTTGAATCAGTGAAGCTACAGAGCTTTGGAACACTCTCCCTGGCAGGGAAGATGTGGGCCTGAGGCCTGGGCCATGTGGCCATAAGAAGCAAAAGCTGAAGAGACAAATGCATGAAAAGCTGAGCTGCCTCAGTCTCAAAAGGTGTGGCCATGATCTCAGGGGTTTGAAAGGATAGAACCAGGTCTTTCTGTGTTTTGTCAGAGTGCAATTGCCAGTCAATTGGGCCTACGGTGTACCTAAACCTGATGGGGCAGAGTTTCTGTCCAAGTGGGCCTTGAAGGCGGAGTTGTAGCACAGGGCCGGGAGATCTCTACTCAGAATCCCATGTGGCCAATACATGGAGTCTGGAGGGCAGGGTCTTTGTGTAAAACATTTCAGAAAGTGGAAGATTATTTTCAAATCTTGAGGGCTAATGTAATGTGTTCTGCCGCTTGCTTGTTGCCTATTAACGTCTTCTTTCCCTATAGTTTCTCCCATTTGTAACAGAATGTCTAACTTGTGCCTGTTCTGCCAGATACAGTCTAGATTTCACAGACGTAGAGGGGTTTTTGTATTTTGGACTTGAAACTGATTTAAGACTTCTATCATGACATGATTTTGCTATGATGGAATGAAAGTGTTACATGTTTCAGCGATGTTATTTTTGGGGTGCCAAAGGGTGGGATGTCATAGATTCCTCTCTTGCTCTGTAATTAAATTTAGAGAACTTTCTTTGTTTTGGATCATCTTTCCATTCAGTCTCCTAATCAGTAATGCACTTATTTTCACAGCTACTCGAAGTCTCTATGCTGCTTATCTGCCTATTGCCCATATGTCTGTCCCTGCTGTGTTTTGTATTGCAGAGGGTTGACCTCTGCAGGATGTGTTTCCTGGCTCCCATGTCAATGAGCATTTCGCTGGATGTGGCTAATGGATGAGAGGCCGAAGGGGGAAAAGACAGAGTGTTTTTTTTTTTCTTCTCTCACATGATTAAGTGGCATCTCTGGTAGCTGTTATAACTCCTTGTGACTCTAGCTTTTACCAGACAGACTTGAGGTGGTTCTAGCTTCCATTAGGTAGTCCTGGTCCCAAGGCTCAGGTGGCAGTGATTCTCCCTATTGTCCTCAACCTCAGGGTAGTAGTGGCTTCTTGCTGTTGCTGATATCCTGGTTACTTGTCTGTCCCATTTTGGCTTCTCATCTCCTTGGCCACCTATGTAATCACTTTGCTGCATTAATTCTCTTTGTTGTACATCCCTGAAATGCCTTTTGTTTTCCTGGTTAAAAGCTAATGGATACAACGTGTTACAAACTGGCCTAATTCTCCGATTGTCTATAAGAGTTTTGCTATCTATAATCATGACTCTTAATGGCAGGGCAGTAACCAGTATAAAAATGCAAGCTCTTCTTTTAGTTCTTACAGAAAACAAAATGCAAGTCCATGGTCCAATTTTTACACATAACAAGAACTACTTGCTAAGGATCTAGTAATTGGATTATTAAGAATTACCAATATTTAGTATGTTGTTGTGTGCTGTTGAGTTAATTCTGATTCATACCCACCCTATAAGAGAGTAGAACTGCCCTACAGGGTTTCCAAGGCTGTAATTTTCGTGAAAGTAGACGGCCACGTTCTTCTCCCACAGAGTCACTGGTGGATTTATGTTGTTGACCTCTGAGTTAGCCGTCGGGCACTTAACCACTGTGTTACCACGGCTTCTTGGCTAACGTTAGATAAGTATTAAAATAAGCCTTTGTGTGCGTGGGTGTGTAACTAACATACTGGTGCAAACTCAGAAGTTTTAATTATCATTTAAGTCATTTATTTTTTTATTGACATTTTCAGATATCTATTTTTTCTATCAGTAATTAAAATAAAGTTTACTATGGCCCATCTATGGGAATGTATATCATGTTAGGACATTTCATCTTTTTTGTCTGTTGTAACATCTTCTTATGCAGCCAGTCAATTTCAAATCATAGCAACCCTATATGACAGAGTAGAATTGTCCCCTAAGGTAATTTTTATAGGAGCAGAATGCCAGGATTTTCTTCCTTGGAGCTGCTGGTAGATTTGAACAACTGAACTTTGGTTTAATCACCAGCTGCCTAACCATTGCACCATTGGGGCCCCTCATGTTTATGATACATATACTAAAATGATTTTAATAGCACTGGTGAAAAATATTTCCAAATATTACAGATGTTTTTTAGAGGTCTGCCTATATATGTGGATTCATCAATATAATTGTTTACAATATGAAATAGTGTCTCCCTAACTACCGCGTGAATTTCAAAGCTGATTGTGTGTTAAAATCATTTGTAAAACTTTAGAGAAAGACAAATTCCTGAAACTCAGCTGAGACTCGGAGTGTCTGATTCTCTGAAGAAAGCAGGCCCAGGAATCTGTGCTTTGGACCTCTCTCCCTGTTTCTCAGTCTGATGATAGGTGTTTCCGAAAACAGCATTACTACCAGAAAACTAAGCACAAATGTCATTTCCCAAAATCCCAGTTGACTGACTGATTATTGCCTTCTGCCTCTGAGAAACTTAACAGGGACTGGAAAACAAGAAAACCACTGAATCTGATATTTAAGGTATCCAAATCCACTTAGGACCATTACGGTTTAATGAGAGGGGCCCCCAATTATTTCCTTGAAGCTGGTAACTTCTGAGTTTTACTACAAAAACACTTAGTCATTCTGAGGTGTTACTGTTTTTGTCTGATGGACAGGAAGGGGGAAAATTTTACTCATATCAATTAATGGTTTTGAAAAGCTCTTATATTTCCAGAAAAATAAGGCAACCTAGTAACATCACTAGTCCTTCTGGTACTTGTTTTGAACTACCTGTAACTCAGATTTAGATTGGGTGAGAAACTAGGTTACGAAACAGTATTTACTAGATATGACTCTTATCTTCAAAGTCCCTAAAAGCTCTTCTTGAGATCCCTTAGGGGTTTCTTTTATGTGGTCTCTGTGGAAGAGACTGTTAGCTACCCTCCAATGGCCGTTCTCTTCATCTTCCCTGATTTTAGAACTTTTAAACTGGACACTTGTCTTCCCAGAATAAATCAACATTTCCCAGTAGTGGGTTAAATGCTACGTCTGCTTCCCAAAAGGTCAGCAGTTTAAATCTGCCAGGCCCTCCTTGGAAACTCTAGGGGGCAGTTCTACTCTGAGTTCTAGGGTCACTATGAGTTGGACCTGACTAGATGGCAGTCGGTTTGGTTTCTTTCAGCCAAGTGTGGCCATGTGGTTAACCTCTGGCCAGACAGGACACGTATGGAAGTGATACGTGTAATTTCTGAGTGAGGCATGGGAATATCTATAGTCTACCCCCTTTTCCTTTCATCTCCTCTGGGAATTAGAAAGCAGATATGATGGTGAAGAGAAGAAGGGAAGGATTGGGATGATTGGAACAACTAGGGAGGAGAAGGCAGGGTGTTTTGAAAACTTCACAGAGCAGAGTCTGATTCTTCAGGACACTGTGTCTCAATTCTGGCTGCATGTTAGGATCACTTGGGGGACTTAAAAAAAAAATCTACCCTTAAAACTAAAACCAAATCGATTGCCACTGAGTCAGTTCTGACTTATAGGAGAGAGTACTACTGCCCCATAGGCTTTCCGAGGAATGACTGGTAGATTCGAACCAGCAACCTTTTGGTTAGCAGACATGCTTTCAGGCTACTGTGTCCCAGGACTCTATAGCCACTTGGGGAACTTAAAAACAAAACCAAACAAACACATCTCAATATATGGCCTATCCAGGGGGATTCTAATTCATCAGGTATGGATGGGGTTAGAGCCTTCCTCTTTAGGTGATTCCAAGATGCAGTCAAGGTCAACAACCATGTTCTAGGGCTTTTTTAAGGCTCTGAACTTTTAAGATTAATGGAAGTATAAATGTGTCCCATATAAAACTTTCTAATTATGGAAATTATAACCTTATCAAGAAGTCTGGAAAGATTGCTAAAGATATTGCTTAAGACGTGATGAAGAGAATAAGCCTGAAATCCATTTGTTCTAAAGTCAGAGGGGCATCAATCCAGAACTCATGTGCACAGCACTGTTGGATGCAGAAGTAGGAAAAAGTCCTTCTGGCATTCGTAGTTTTATTTATTTATTTATTATTTAATATTTAGAAATGAGGCTGCTTATCCAATTTGAAATCTGTAAATCATGAAGTCACTGCCACCTAGTGTTGTTATTGCTTTTTTCTTTTCTTTTTTTCCTTCTTTTCTTTTAGTTTTTAAAGAAAAAGTACTGATCTTTCACTAGGGCTGAAAAAAGTTAGCTTTGAGTCAAGAAAGAGACAATGTGAATTCATGTCTCCAGATCTACTGTCCAGGCTCCTGCTGGTGAAAGATCTGTGCATCCTAAGTGGGTCACTTTAGGGTTTATTATGAGTCAGAATTGACTTGATGGCATTTGGGTTTGGTTTGAGGATTTGAAACTGGGTGTATTAATTGCTGTCATTTTTTTTTACCTTGTAGGGACCATTTTCAGTTTGAAATAAGGTAGACAAGGAGAAATTTTGGTTTATTTTAGATCACCAATTAATTTTTCCAGAAGATAAATGGTTCTTAGCATACACTTCTAGAATTTGCTTTGACTTTGTTTAATGTTGGCTTTTCTTTTATCTATTGTTAAGCCAATCAGAATATGCTGGGACATTTCTGGCCCAGCCTCAGTCCATGCTCGACCTATAGTTAGGGTGGGGGATGAACTACAATAAATATCAATACTGTCACTGTAGTGGGTCTTAGTGACTTCAAGGGCTATGCTTGAGGCCTCAGCGCAAGTACCATAGACATTAGCCTCAGAAGATTACTCTGACATGTGCTGATGGCAAAGTCAAAAACTGTATAGCTTTCTGGACACTGACTAACTTGCAGTTAATGAGTGATTAGGACGGTGACTCAATATTATCTAGGGGTGTGACTCACCATTTCCTTCCTTCCTTTCCCACTTCAAGGCTATCAGCTAATCCAGTCAGCCACATCTCCAAAATAAATCTTTAATCTATTCATTTCTCTGAGTCTCCATTACTAACGCTTCAACTCAAGCTCTTAGCATCTTTTGTGGGGCCTACAGAAATAGTCATTTTGTATCTGCTCATGCTTCTCAACAGACTCTTTTCTATACAAAACCCAAACCAAATCCACAGCTGTTGAGTCCATTCCACCTCTTAGTGACCCTGCAGGACAGAGTAGAACTGCCCCATAGACTCTCTAAGGAACACCTGGTTGATCTGAGTTGCAGACCTTTGGGCTAGCAGCAGTAGTTCTTAACCACTACAAGAGTTTCCAATTCTCTTAAGAGTGGCTAAAAATGTCACTTAAATTTGAATATTATTGCATTACTTCCCTATTAAAACTCATTAATGTCCTTCCCAAGAAGTCCTAGTGGCATAATGGTTAAGTGCTCAGTTGCTAACCAAAAGGTTGGAAGTTTGAACCCACTAGATGCTTCCCTGGAGAAAGACACAGCTATGTGGTTCTGTACAGATTTACAGCTTTGGAAAATCAGTGGAGCAGTTGGTACTACTCTACCTTATAACACTGCTATGAGTTCTAAACTTGACAGCATAACAATATCTTTCCTGCATTGTAATAGAGAGGGTCTGATGGATCTGGCCCTTGGAGCTAACTCTGACTGTATCTCATACCACTCAGGTATAATGGCCTCTCTTGGACCATCGCATTTCTTGTTTCCTGTGCCCAGATTATGTGTCATACATCTGTCAGTTTGTCACACTGTGGGGGCAAGTGTGTTGCTGTGATGCTGGAAGCTGTGGCGCCAGTATTTAAATGCTGGCAGATCAACCATGGGGGACAGGTTTCAGCTGAGCTTCCAGATTAACACAGACTAGGAAAAAGAAACCGGTGGTGAAAATCTTATGTAGCAGTAGAACATTGCCTGATATAGTGCCAGAAGTTGAGTCAGTCACGTTGGAAGACTCTCAGAAGATGATCGGGGAAGAGAGCTGTGTTTTAGTCAGCTAAGGCTGCTCTAACAGAAATACCACAGAGTGGATGGCGTTAACAAAGGAAGGTTTGTTCTTACACAGTCCGGTAGGCTACAAGTCCAAATTCAGGATGTCTGTTACAGAGGGAGGCTTTCCCCCTCGTAGGCTCTGCAGGAAAGTCTGGTACTGCATCAGTCTTTGGCCAGGGAGCATCTTGGCGCAGGAACCTCAGGTCTGAAGGACGTGCTCTTCTCCCAGTGCAGCTTTCTTGATGGTGTGAGGCTGCTTCTCTGTCCTTTTATCTCTCATAGGATGAAAGGATTAAGGGTGGGACAAGCCATACTCCAGGGAAACTCCCTTTAAAGTGGAGCAGGGAGGTGATCCTATGAAGGGACTTACAGCCCCACCCTAATCCTTTAGCATGCAGCATAGGAAAACCACAAAATGGAGGACAGTCACAGGATACTGGGAATCATGGCCCAGCCACGTGGCTACACATATTTTTGGTGGGACACAGTCAATCCGTGACAAGCTACCTCCTCAGAGTAGGGTTGACCTTAATTATATGGATAGAATTAAGCTTCCAGAATCTTCATTTGCTGATGTGGCATAATTCAAAGTGAGAAAAACAAAAACAAAAACAAAAAAACAGCTGCAAACATCCATTAATAATTGGAACATGGAATATACAAAGTATATTTCTAGGAAAATTGCTATCATCAAAAATGAAATGGAACACATAAAGATCGATGTCCTAAGTATTCGTGAATTTAAATGGACTGACACAGGCTGTTTTGAATTGGAAAGTCATGTTCTACTATGCTGAGAAGGACAAACTGAAGAGGAATGAGGTTGCATTCATCTTCAAAAACATTTCAAAATCTGTCCTGAAGTACAACACTCAAGTACGTATGCTGACAAGAAAGACCAGTTAATGTGACCATTATTAAAATTTATACAGTACCTATTACAGACAAAGATAAAAGATTTTTTACCAGTTTCTGTAGTCTGAAATTGATTGAATATACAATCAGGATGCATTGATAATTACTGGTGACTGGAATGCAGGAGTTTGAAGAAAAGAAGAAGGTTCAACAGTTGGACTATCTGGCCTTGGTGATAGAGATGATGCCAGAGACTGCATGATAGAATTTTGCAAGACTAACTACTTCTTCATTACAGATACCTTTGTTCAACTATAAAACCAATGACTACACAGGTGAACCTCACCAGACGGAATACACAGAAAGTAAATTGACTGTCTCTGTGGAAAACCAAAGTCACTGTTGTCAAGTCAATGATGACTCATAATGACCCTATGAAACAGTATAGAACTGTCCCATAGAGTTTCCAAGGAGTGCCTGGCAGATCTGAACCCAACTTTTTGGTGAGCAGATACAGCGCTTAACCACTGTGACACCACGGTTCCCATCTGTGGAAACAGACAATGAAAAAGCTCAGTATCATCAGTCAGAACAAGGTCAGGGGCCAGCTGCATAACTGACCATTAACCACACATATGCAAGTTTAAATTAAAGCTGAAGAAAATTAGAACAAGTTCATAAGAGCCAAAGTATGACCTTGAGTATATTGCACCTGAATTTAGAGATCATCTCATTGGCTGGCTCAATAATAGATTTGATGTACCGAACACTAATGACTGAAGACCAGAACAAGTTGTGGAAGGACATCAAGGACATCATACATGAAGAAAGCAAGAGGTCATTTAAAAGACAGAAAAATAAAAGACGAAAATGGATGTCAGAGAGACTCTAAAACTTGCTCTTGAACATCAAGTAACTAAAACAAAAGAAAGAAATGATGAGATAAAAGAACTCAACAGAAGATTTCAAAGGCTAGCTCAAGAAGACAAAGTATTATAATGACATGTGGAAAGAGCTAGAATTAGAAAACCAAAAGGGAAGAACACTCTTAGCATTTCTCGTGCTGAAAGAACTGAAGAAAAAAATCAAATCTTGAGTTGCAACACTGAAAGATTCTATGGGGAGAATACGAAATGACACAGGAAGCATTGAAAAAAGACAGAAGGAACACACAGAGACACTGTACCCAAAGTAACTGGCTGATGTTCAACCATTTTAGAAAGTGCCATAGGAGAGAAACTGATGATACTGAAGAAAGAAATTCAAGCTACACTGAAAGCATTGGCAAAAAAGAAGGTTTCCAAAATTGACAGAATGCCAATTGAGATGTATCAACAAATGGATATGGCACTGGAAGTACTCTCTCATCTATGCCAAAAAATTTGGAAGACAACTATCTGGCCAACTGACTGGAAGAGATCTGTATTTATGTCTATTGCCAAGAAAAGTGATCACACCAAGTGTGAAAATTATCAAATAATATCATTAATGCCATATACAAGGAAAATTGTGCTGAAGATCATTCAAAAGCAGCTGCAGCAGTTGACAGTGGACTGCGAGAAATTCAAGCCAGGTTTAGAAGAAGACATGGAACCAGAGAGATCATTGCTGATGTCAGATGACTCCTGGCTGAAAGTGGAGGATACCAGAAAGATGTTTACCTGTTTCATTGACTATGCAAAGGCATTCATCTGTGTGGATCATAACAAATTATGGATAACATCGCAGAGAATGGGAATTCCAGAACACTTAATTGTGGTCATGAAGAACCTGTATGTATAGGGGTCAGTTGTTTGAACAGAACAAGGGAATACTGCATGAATTAAAGCCAGGAAAGGTATGTGTCAGGGTTGTATCCTTTCACCATGCCTACTTAATGCATATGCTGAACAAATAGTCCGAGAGGCTGGACTATATGAAGAAGAATGGGACATCAGGAGTGGAGGAATGGAGGAAGTCTCATGAACAACCTGTTATGTGGGGGACATAGCCTTGCTTGCTGAAAGTGAAGAGGACTTGAAGCACTTACTGATGAGGACCACAGACCACAGCCTTCAGTACGGGTTACACCTCAACATAATGAAAACAAAAATCATCACAACTGGACCAAGAAACAACATCATGAAAATGGAGAAAAGATTGAAATTTTCAAGAGTTTCATTTTACTTAGGTCCGCAACCAAAATCCATGGAAGAAGCAGTCAGGAAGTCAAAAGACACATGACACTGGGCAAATCTTCTGTAAAAGACCTCTTTAAAGAATTGAAAAGCAAAGATGTCACCTTGAAGACTAATGGGTGCTTATTTCAAGCCATGGTGTTTTCAATCGTTTCACTTGCACGTAAAAGGTGCACAATGAATAGGGAAGACAGGAGAAGAGCTGATGCCAAAGGAACAAATAAGTCAGTCTTGGAAGAAATGCAACCAGAAAGCTCCTTAGGGCAAGGATGGCAAGACTGTATCTCGTATACTTCGGGAATGTTGGTAGGAGGCATCAGCCTTTGTAGAAGGACCTTATGCTTATGAAAGTAGAGAGTCAGTGATAAAGTAGAAGAGGCTCAATGACACAGATTGACACAGGGGCTGCAACAAAGGGTATAAGCATAACAGTGATAGTGAGGATGGCTGAAGCCTGGGCAGTGTTTCAACCTGTTGTACTTAGGGTTGCTATGAGTTGGAGCTGTTTTGATGGCACCTAACCATAACAAGTCATCTTACTTAGCAAGTAATGGCAAGAAACGTGCGTTATAACTGTTAATGTCTCTTGGTACTCACAAGGCAGTGTAGCCTGTGGAATAATGGGATGCAAACTGTCTATTAAAAAAAAGGAAACCAATTATCACTGAGTCAGCTGAGAGTCATGGCAACCCTATATGTTTCAGAGTATAATTGTGCTCCCTAGGACTTTCAGTCGTTATAATCTTTTAGGGAGCCCTGGCGGCTCAGTGGTTAAGAGCTACAGCTGCTAACCAAAAGATTGTTAGTCTGAATCCACCAGCCATTCGTTTGAACCCTACTGGGTAGAGTCTGAATTGACTGGATGGCAATGGATTTGTATGTTTTTGTTTAATATTTCGGAAGTAGATTAGCAGGCTTTTCTTTTCTGAGCCTCCTCTGGGTAGACTCAAATTGCCAACCTTTTTGGTAGTAGCCTGCAAGTTGATTCCAACTCATAGCAACCCTATAGGACAGAGTAGGACTGCCTCAGAGTTTCCAAGGAGTACCTGGCAGATTTAAACTGCTAACTCTTTGGTTAGTACCTATAGCACTTAACCACTGTGTCACCAGAGTTGAGCCACCCAAGCCAGCCAGCCAAGTGCCATCGAGTCGGATCCGACTCATGGAGACCTAAGGATTCCTATATTATCCATAGATTCTCGGAAATTCTAGCTTTCACGTAGCAATATTTCTCCTAAGGCCCTCCTTTAAAATTAATTACAGATGTTAGAAGAATCTCTATAAGCAACACAATTTGTAGAAAATTTACTAGATTATTTCTCCCTTTCTATAATAAAAGAAGAATAAAGGAAGAGGAAAGGCGAGGAAGAGAGAGAAAAGAATGAAAAAGGCTTAACATTTTTTTCTTTATCCATCTTATAAATATCAGGCTGACCCAGGACTTCACTAAAAAGGTTGAGGAATTGTGTGGCATTTTGTACTTGTGTGACATGAAAAAACTCTGCCTCATTTTTATTATTTTATCATCAGCCCTAGCTTCAACTTTCAGAAATCACTGCTCTTTGCTCTTTGCGTTTATAACATAGTGTTCTTATTCATACTGATTTATTTTATGACAAATTAAATATCAATCAATTCCAGGACTTTACATTTCTAGTCTGATGGACTGGGATTTACAGTATCTCTAAGTTCATTTGAAAATTCAATTTATGAAAGTACATATGTATCTATAAATTATTTTATTTTTAATTCTACTTCCCTAGAAATCAGCCACCTTCAGCATTCATAATGTTTGCATAATTCCATGATGCCTGTTGGGATAGGGTCTTTTCCCTGGAACCTATAGTGATATATTTATGAATAGCTCAGTTAATACAATCCACAGCCTAAAAATAAATGTGAATTGAAAACAAATTGGCCATTATTCCAAACCCAAACTGAAATCCGTTATAGTCAAGTTGATTTCAACCTTAGATATCTCATAGGACAGAGTGGAACTGCCCATAGGGTTTCCAAGGCTGTAAATCTTTACGGAAGCTGGTTTTCAAATTTTGTGGCCCATTATCCATCTAAAAAACTCATTGCCCTTAAGTCGATTCCAACTCATAGCAACCCTGTAGGACAGTGTAGAACTGCCCCACTGAGTTTCCAAGGAGTGGCTGGTGGATTCAAACTGCCAATCTTTTGGTTAGCTGCTAGATGTACGTTTAACCACTATGCCATCAGGGTTTCCAGGCCCATTATTAGGGGTCTTGAAAAGACAAGCATTCTCAGGAATTAACAGTTTTATTTAATTTTATTATTTTAGTGGTTTTATGAAAAATTCACATTCACAATTTCATTTTGCCTCTTTGTTTTTCAGTGATGTGACTAAAAAGTAATCAAATAAAAAATATCTGTAATAAATATGTCAGGCAAAAGGTGACTATCCCAATACACAAAGAGCTTCAACAAATAGATAAATTATAATAACAATACCTGCAAAAAATGAGAAAACATTGTAAGCCCAGGAGAAAATTCAAATAAGCCGTGAACACATGAATTAACACATAACCTCACTAGTAATCAAGGAAATGCAAATTTAAGCAATAATGAGAGAGAGAGTTTATCCATCAGATAGGTGCATATCAGTGATTAAGTACATTTAGCATCATGGTAGTTAAGAGGACATGGAAATGTTTTATACTTTGATGATAGAAATTTGAGTTGTATGAATTTTTGTAAAATACTTTGACAGTATTCACTAAAATTAAAAATGGAATTAATGTCAGGATGAAGGAAGAGCATGTGCAAATTCCAGGAGGTGAATGGAAGTAGCTCCTGCCAGCTAGAACACAGTGTCTAGGGAAGGCAGTGTGGAGAGAGACAAGGTGAAGAAGTTAGTAGGTGTCAAGTATGTTGGCCTAATAAAAAATAAAAAACAAGAACAGTTGCCCCTGAGTTGGCTCCCAGTAGAACTGTGCTTCACGTGTTTTCAACAGCTGATTTTTCATTAGGAGACTGCTTTTCTTCTAAGGTGCCTCTGGAGGAACTCGACAGAGAAAACTGTAGCCTCTCAAGGTGTATTTTAAAAAATAAAACACTGCCATCGAGTTAGGTCTGACTCATAGTGACCCTAGAGGTCAGGGTAGAACTGCCCCATATTGTTTCCAAGAAGCCCTTGGCACATTTGAACTGCAGACCTTTTGGATAGCGCTTAACCCACTACACCAACCACTGGGGTTTTCAAAATGTGTTCAGCAGGTAAAATAGACAGTGTTCCTCATTTTTATTGTATGCCTTATTCATTCAGGTTTTTGTATCAAATTACTTTGCTATTTTGGAATATTTAGATAAATTTAGTATTATATCAAATATTATTACAAACGTCTTTTCAGATTTTTCATTTTTCTTTTTAGTTATTTGTATCTGATGAATAATTCCTGAAGAGATTATTGGGACAATAGGTATAAATGCTATTTTCTTAAGGTTTTCTGTGGAAACAGCACCCACATTATGTCTACAGAGAGAAAGATGGGAGAGAGAGAGATTTTTTTTCCACAAAGAATTGGCTCATGTGATTATAGAGGGTTGTCAAGTCTCAGACCTCAGGTCAGGCAATAAGAAAATTTCAGGCTGGAGACTTTATAGGCTTGTGTCCCAAGATCTGCAGGTAAGACAACAAGATGTATAAGTATTCAGAGAGCTTGGGACAAGAAATCTATGTAGTCTAGAGGCAGAATATGGCCTACAGAAACTCTTATTGCTTCTGAGACCTTCAGTCGATTGAGGCCCGCTTTACTTGAGGCCAAGGGAGTTAATCATGTGCAATTGCTTTATAACAGCAAGCAGACTAGTGTTTTGTTTTTTTGTTTTGTTTTTTTTTTTTTTTACAAACAACTGGATACCACAGTCCAGCCAAGTTGACACATGAAATGAACCACCACACTTACTAGGACACTCTGACACATATATTGCCAGTTTGCCTTGCAGAAACGAACAAATCAATTTATAGTGCATGCACACTACCCTTCTGCCTTGTCAGTACAGGTTTTGTACTTTTTCATTATTATTTGGTTCTTTCTGAGTATTAAGCTGGTTTAGAAATAGCACCTGGGTTGTACAGTCCTCAACTGGATTCGAGCCAATTTTGTGCAATAATTTATTAATTTAATAAGATTAGAAATGTCTTTCTGTGAAAGTGATACCTTCTAACTTCAGATCACACAATTAAAGTACATTTACTATTAAAACAAGCCATTTTATTAAAACAAAAATCATTTCACTCATGTGAAGATATGGCAGACACCATGAGATCCATGATGTGCATTAGGAAATGAAGACAAAGAGAAGCCTACACACCCTGTATTGTGTATCATGAAGTACACAGATAAGAGAACCGTAACTATTTCTAAGACCTCTTTGTCTCTAAACCAGGAAAGTGGATTCCTCAACAGCATGTTGTAATCTTTTAGAAACTGAGAACTGGTTGTTGCCTGGGGTACCCACTGACCCAGAGACTTTCTTTGAGTATTTCCAAGATTCATCCTGGTTCACATATGACTCACTGGCATAGGAACAAGCTTCTTGATTCTGCTCAGGGTCACCTCAGCCCAAGTGCCTAAAGAAGATTAAACTAAATACAAGCCCACTGCCGTGAAGTCAATTTCAACTCATAGTCACCCTGCAGAAAAGGGTAGAACTGCCCCACAGCGTTACCAAGGAGTGTCTGCTGGATTTGAACTGCTGACCTTTTGGTTAGTATCTATAGCACTTAACCACTATGCTATCAGGGTTTCCAAGGACCATTAAGCTTAACACAAATGAGAAAACTGCAGACTATGTCCCTCTCCATCCATTCTCCCATTGCCTTTGTGGTTATACTTTCAGAGTGTACTGGATGTGTGACCAGAAACTACTATGATGCTAGCAAAGCTTTTTATCGGGAATGCTTATAGAGTCTTAGACCTTGTCATGTACTGAATTGTGTTACCCAATAAATATATGTGCTGGTTCGGTTGGGCCATGATGCCCGACATTGTGTGACGTTCCTCCATGTTATAAATCCTGCCTCTGTGATGTTAGTGAGATTGGATGGGTGGAAGTTGTGTTGGTGGGGCAGGATGGCATAACATTGTTTTGTGCCTTTAGAGAGTCTCCTGAGATACAAAGGAAAGAAGCTAGCAGTGAGATTTGAGTACCTCATACCACCAAGAATCAGTACCCGGAGTTGGGCATGTCCTTCAGAAAGGACCAGTGTCCCTGTACCTCAGAAGTCCAGGGGAAAATGAGAACAATAACTATCCTCCAGAGCCTCAGAGAAAGCCTCACCTTGGAGCTGACACCCTGACTTTGGACTTTCAGCCTACCGGGCTGTGACAAAATAAAATTTCTCCTCTTAAAGCCATCCACTTGGCAATATCCCTGTTACGGCAGCAGTAGATGACTCAGACAGACCATTTGCAGTAACTCCAAAGTTCCGTAATGATTAAATTAAAACCAAACCCATTTCTGTGAAGGCAATTCCAACTTACAGTGCCCTTTTGGGATAAGTACAAATCACAGGGCTTCTGATGTTGTAATCTTTAGAGAAGAAGACTACCACATTAGCTAACCACTAACCTTTCACTTAGCAGTCTTGAGCACTTATTGCCTGCCCACCTTTCCTCTCCTCAGTTTGAAACTGTTGGTTTAGACCACAGTTATCCAAGCTTTTTTCATTATGTCATTATTTACTTATTGGTAAAATCTGGGGCAGGTCATGCACTCTCCCTACCTGTACATTTATTTATTTATTCCTTATCTATTCTACATATTGTATTATTATGGTGTGATAATACAGCACATATAAATTTCATATAAAATAGAAATTGAAGAAAAATTAAATAAAGTTAAAAGAATTAGAGAAATAATTAGCTAAAGATAAAAAAGAAATTAACAATATTTCAAAATATCTTATTAAAATATCACAGAACCACTACCTAATACTTACTATTAGTTGATTTACAGAAAGAATGAGGCTCATTGTATATGATAAAGGACATAAATATGTATTTGAAATGGTCTACTTGCTGATTTTAATCTGTTTTTCAACTTCTCACATTTGATTACACTAGCTTGTCTTTTGAGAAACCACTAAGATTTGTAACAAACACTATGCTAAAGATGAAGAAATTGAAGATTTTTTTTTTTTTACCAACTTCTGTAGTCTGAAACTGATTGAACATGCAATCAGAATGTACTGATACTCACTAGTGATTGGAATGGGAAAGCTGGAAACCAAGGATTTGTAGTTGAAAAATACAGCATTGGTAATAGAAACAATGCTGGTAATCACATGATTGAATTTTGCAAGACCAATGACTTCTTCATTGCAAATACCCTTTTCAACAACGTAAATGACAAGTATACACATGGATCTCGCCAGATGGAATACATGGGAATCAAACTGACTACATCTGTGGAAAAAAGACAATGGAAAACTCAGTACCATCAGTCAGAATAAAGCTGGGAACTAATTGCAGATCAAACCAGCAATCACTCATATGCAAGTTCAAGTTGAAACTGAAGAAAATTAGAACAAGTTGATGAGAGTCAATACACAGTCTCTGGCACATCCCATCCGAATTCAGAGAACATCTCAAGAACAGATATCTCATAATAACTGAAGGCCAGACAGGTTGTGGTATGACATCAGGGTATCTACATGAAAAAACCAAGAACTCATTAAAAAGGTAGAGCAGAAACAAAAGATGTAAATGCATGTCAGAAGAGACTCTGAAACTTGCTCTTGAATGTTGAATAGTTAAAGCAAACTGAAAAAATGGTAAAGTGAAAGAGCTGAACAGAAGATTTCAAAGGGTGGTTCTAGAAGACAGTGTATTATGCTGACATGTGTAAAGACCTGGAAATAGAAAACCAGACAGAAAGAACACATTCTGCATTTGTCAAGCTGAAAAAAAATCAAGCTTTGAGTTGTAATACTGAAAGATTAAATGGGGGAAATATTAAATGATGCAGGAAGCATCAAAAGAAGATGGAAGGAATATATAATGTCACTGTCTGAAAAATAATTGGTCAAAATTCAACTATTTCAAGAGGTAACATATGATCAGGATTCGATGGCAGGGAAGGAAGAAGTCTAAGCTGCGCTCAAGGCATTGGCAAAATAGAAGACTTCGGAACTTGACAAAATGCCAACTGAGATGTTTTAACAAATGGAACAAATGGATGCAGCACTGAAAGTATTCACTTGTCTATGCCAAGAAACTTGGAGATAACTACATGGCCAAATTACTGGAAGAGATCCATATTTATGCCTATTCCCAAGAAAAGTGATGGATGCAATCCAGTGCAGAAATTATCAAACAATGCAAGCAAAATTTTGCTGAGGATCATTCACAAGTGGCCAAAGCAGTTTATTGATGAGCAATCGCTGGGAATTTAAGGTAGATTTAGAAGTGGACATGAAACCACGGGTATCATTATTGTCAGATGGATCCTGGCTGAAAGCGGACAATACCAGAACAATGTTTTTTGCCTGTGTTTTATTGACTAGGCTGATGTATTTGACTGTGTGGATCTTAACAAATTATGGATAACATGGTGGAGAATGGGAACTCCAGAACACTTTATTGTGGATCAAGAGATAGTCTTTAACAAGAGTATACTGCATGGCTTAAAGTCAGGAAAGGTGTGCACTGGGGTGTATCCTTTCACCATACCTATTCAATCTCTATGCTGAACAAATAATCTGAGAATGTGGACTACATGGAGGAGAACGGAGCATTAGGATTGGAGGAAGACTCACTGTCAACCTGCATCACACAGATGACACAACCTTACTTGCTGAAAGTGAAAAGGATTTGAAACACTGATGAAGATCAAAGACCATAGCCTTTGGTATGAAGTATATCTCAACATAAAGAAAACAAAGTTCCTCACAACTGGACCAGTAAGCAAATCATAAAGGTGGAGAAAAGATTCAGGCTGTTAAGGATTTCATTTTACTTAGATCCACAATCAACTCCTATGGAAGTAGCAGCCAAGAAATCAAACGGCCCACTGCGCTGGGCAAATTGGCTACAAAAACCCCAAACCCATGTTGACCCTACGGTTATCAGCCTAGCACTTAACCACAAGATCTCTTCGAAGTGTTGAAAAGCAAAGCGATCACCTTGACGACCTAGACACACCTCACCCAAGCCATTTGGGTTTTCACTTGCTTCACATGCATGCAAAAGCTAGGCAATGAATAAGGAAGACAGAAGAGTTGACGTGTTTGAATCGTGGTGCTGGTGAAGAATACTGAATATACCACAGACTGCCAAAATCACCAACAAATCTCTTTTGGAAGAAATACAGCCAGAATGCTCCTTAGAAGCAAGGACAGTTAGGCTACACCTCACATACTTTGGACATGTTATCAGGAAAGATGAGTCCCTGAAAAAGGGACTGATTCTTGGCAAAGTACAAGGTCAGCAAAAAAGGAAGGCTCCTGACAAGACAGATGACCTAGTGATAACAGCAATGGACTCAAGTGCAGCGATAATTGTGAGGATGGTGCAGGACTGGGTAGCGTTTCATTCCGTTCTTCTGTCTTCCTTGTTCGTTCGATTTCTTGGCTGCCGCTTCCATGGGAGTAGATCGTGGATCCAAGTAAAATGAAATCCTTAACAGCCTCAATCTTTTCTCCATTTTTATGATTTTCTTAATTGTCCAGTTGTGAGGAATTTTGTTTTATTTATGTTGAGATATAATTCAGTGTTTCATTCTTTTGTGTCTGGGGTTGCTATGAATCAGAACTGACTCAATGACACCTTAATGACAGCAATAACATCTTGCCTTTCTACACATTCAGTGGCCCATAAAGTGCTGAGAAGAGTCATTCTGCCATACATTCATGTACTTATGTTTGTGCTATTAATATTATCTCCAATTTATGTTTTCATACAACAATATTTTAAAGTCACTTTTCTGTTTCATAAGAATTGTATTGTTACAGATCAAATAATCCACAAATCTACGTAACCAGCTTTGAAATGTGTGCAAATATACAAATATAGAAAGTTAAGTAGTAAATAGGGCTGTCAGTGTTCAGACCTCAGCCCTCCACCTTCTCCCTCATCATATTCTTGAACAGCAGTTGATGGAACAGACAGCACAAGGACAATCCATATATTAAAAAGTGTACAACTTAATCTCTCTTATATTTAAGATAAAATGAATGCCGTCATTGTTGCTGTTATTGTTGTTGCTAAGTGCTGTCGAGTCAATTCTCAATCACAACAACCGCATGTGATGGAGGAGAATTGTCCCATAGGGGTCTCTTGGCTGCAATCTTTAAGGAAACAGATCTCGAAGTCTTTCTTCCACAGAGTCCTTGAGTGTTTTTAACCATCAACTGGCCAAATGCTCAACTGTTTATGCCACCAAAACTCCTTAAAAATAAATATTAATAGAGTTCTAATGTTTTTTCCCCATACATCAGTAGATTGCCTCGCACGCTCTATCTTGGAGACCCCTCAATTAAACTAAGTCTTGATAAACTGTAGCTTCAAGCCAAATCCAACCTGCCATCTGTTTTTGTAAGTAAATTTTATTGGAAAACAGTCATTTTCCTTTATTTATGTATTGTGTTACAACATCAGAACTGAGTAATTGCAACAGAGATTACATGGCCCCCAGAATTAAAATAGGTACTTTCTGACCCTTTATGGAAAAAAAAAAACTTGCTGGTCTCTCATCTAATGCATTGGATTTGATAATTGTGGCTGTTTATTCTTTTTTGAAAAAAAAAATGTTGCTGTTGAGTAGATGATGGCTTATAGTGACCCCATAAGACAGAGTAGAACTATCTCATAAGGTTTCCAAGGAGCAGCTGGTAGATTTGAACTGCTAATGCTTTGGGTAAGCAGCCCAACTTACTGTACTACCAGGGCTCCATCTACTAGGTATAGATAGGTTTACCTTAGAGATAATTTCTGTGTACTCTTTAGTTGTTACAGATAAAACGGAAAAGTGACTTTAAATGTTATGCACTCCTCTACCACCCTGTTTCACTCAAATAACTAATTGCATCTGTTTAGAAAGAGTGACAACGACACAGTAGCTATTCCAGTTTCAGTGCTGTCAGATGAAGCTCCAGTGTTTCAAAAGTGTGGATGTGTACATACATGTATGTGTATACACACACATATACATACACATATGTATATGTATATAAATGGATTATAGTTCTGACATCTTAGTAGAAATTAGCTCTTTCTTTCTCACACCCAAGTTTATAGTCATTAAAATGTTCCTGTGGTGAAGAATTACAGTGGTATGGCAGCAAGAGAGAAACAGTAATTTGCTCCCTTTTTTGCTTCTCTCAGTTGATTGGCCGTGACACTCTTAGGTTTCTTGATATTGCGTGACTGGGTAAATCTGTTCCAAAATAAACCTGCTAGAGTATAAATAGCACACAAGAAAAATGAGAAAAAGGAAAAATAAAAAGTCTATCATTCCCTGATTCCCCGGGGGCTTCTAGGAAAGAGGACCACTGAGTACTGGTTTTGCTAGCTAACTAAATCAACTCAACAGTTCACATAATCCCCCTCATCCTCAGTTTTAGTTCAATTGCCCTCTCGCTTTCACCAGGCACGTGTTTACTGTATTCTCTTATAAGCTAAACTTTGATTCTTTTTTCTACCTTTTATTACTGATAATTTTCCACTGATATACAAGGTCTGGCAATTAAGTTCATGAACTTAATTGTTATAAATACTACATGAGTCATTGCTGAATATCACTATGGTCACTTTTGAAATGCTCCCCTTGGAAAGCTATGCACCCATGCCAGTGCCTAGTCCACCCTTCAAAGCAATTTTGGAGCTATTTCTGGAACGACCAATGAACACGGTGGCAAGTTTGCGAACTTAATTGCATAGTTGTCTGTGGGACAATTTTTAGCCAGTAAACAGCTGTATGGGAACACCCTCCCTGCTCACCTGATCTGGCTCCCAGTGATGTTTTTCTTTACCTAAGGATACAGGAAATATTGAAAGAAAGATATTTTGATGACATCAGGTCATGAAGAGTAATGTGATGACAGCTCTGATGGCCATTCCAGAAAGAGTTCCAAAATTGCTTTGAAGGGTGGACTAGGCTCTGGTGTTGGTGCATAGCTCCCAAGGGAGTACTTTGAAGTTACTGTAGTGATATTCAGCAATGAGGTACGTAGTACTTTTTCTAGCATGAGTTTGTGAACTTAATTGGCAGTCTTCCTATATTGTTTTCCATACTAGATAATACATTTTTAAAGGTAGTTTTGGTCTGGTAACTGTTTAGCAACCAACTCTCTGAAGGAAACTGTATGCATATGCATATTAAGTTTACTAAAAGTTTTGCTAAATTAAAAGATACATACCACACTGTTTACAAATAATAAATATACAGTACTCACTAAATTCCATATGTGATATGGAATCATCATGATATGAATTTATTGATATTTACTAAACTCTTGTATAAGCAGCCAATGTGTGGTTGCAACTAACAAACAGGTGTAGTTTCGACATGAATGTTGGTTGATGTCACATTAAGTGAAATAACAAAGACATATGTTGGAACTGTACTCATGTCAGTAGCTTTATTTATGTCAGTGACATGATAGGCTTTGTTGAATGGGATGATAGTTTACAAATACTGAAAGATTGTACTATTAAATGTAAAACCTATAGGTGTGTCACTTTTTCTCTCTCTCTCTTTTTTTTTTTTTACTTAATATGACTGAGTGAAAATGTACATTCCCGTATAAATTTACATGCCCACCTGTATTCAGCTTCCACTGCTCTCCCTGTCTGGTGACAGTACACTATTCCTCTCTGCCCCATACATGTCTCATCCTCCCAACAGCCTCCTTTCCACTTCTTCACCCACTCTCCTTCCTCCAGCCAGAGGTCAGCAGGATGATATCCTATAGATGTATAGAACCATAAAGTGCATCCAATATATGGTCACTCTGCATTGCCAAGTCCAATCCATTCCTGTCCAAAGAGTGGACCTTTGTTATAATTTATGGGTAAGGGCAGCATCAGAGCCGGGGCCCATACTCTCAGGGGAACCCCGAAACCACTGGACCATCAATTGTGGTCTTTTAGTGGAGATCTCAGGGTGCACCCCTTTTTCTTCTTGTGTTGCCAGTGAGACTCAAGTTAGTGAGCTTCATCGCAGCTATCACTGGTGGTGGCCAGGCACCATCCAGTTCTTCTGGTCCCAAGTCAATGAAGGCACCCACTCTTGCGGGTCTCTCTGTCTTCTAGGTTGTCTTTACTGCATGTCATTTTGGTCCTTGGTGAGCATCCACTTTTTCTCTTTTCTTAGAATTCATTTTTGCTGTTGAGAATACACACAGCAGAACATACATAAATCCAACAATTTCTGCATGTAGAATTCAGTGACGTTGATTACATTCTTCAAGTTGTATATCATTCTCACCCTCTGTTCTGAGTTGCTCCTCCCCCTTTAACATAAACTCACCGGCCCCTGTGGCTCCCGTCTAATGTTGCTGTTGTCAGTTTGATCCTGTATAGGGAGACCTTAAAAGAGAACAGTGCTCAAGGCAAATATTCTTTACTAGTTAAGCTAAGCTATTTGATTTTAAGAAGACTTTAGGGGATATTTTTGGGTTAAGGTTTCAAGATTATCTGAGGGCAATGGTTTCAAGAGTTCATCCGGGCTCCATGGCTACAGAAAGACTGAATTTTGTGAGAATTTGAAATTCTGGTCTGGATTTTTCCCCTTTTGATCAGGGCTATTCTATAGAATCTTTGATCAAAACATTTGGTTATGGTAGCTGGCCTCCATCCAGTTGTTTGATGGCAAAGGAGGCAGTTATTCATGGTGGCAGTCAGTTAGACGTTCCATTTCCTCCCCATATTCTTTATTCTCCTTCTTTCTCTGTTGCTTCAAGTAAATAGAAACCAATTATTGTACCTTGAATGGCTGCTTGCAAGCTTTTAAGACCTCAAGAAAAACTCAACAAACTGGGAAGTAGAAGAGAAGCAATGAATAAGTTTTTAGACCAATTAATT
Source organism: Heterohyrax brucei (assembly GCA_028571685.1). Taxonomy (NCBI): domain Eukaryota; kingdom Metazoa; phylum Chordata; class Mammalia; order Hyracoidea; family Procaviidae; genus Heterohyrax; species Heterohyrax brucei. Next base: position 55,082,452 of record CM053142.1, on the reverse strand, counting down.
GGAATGAGACACTTTTTTTTGTTATAATTGAATGAAAATGTACATTCCCATATAAATTTGCATGCTCACCTATGTGCACTTCCACTGCTCTCCCTGCACGGTGACAGCGTACTCGTCCTCTCTGCTCCATACATGTCCTATCCCCCCAACCGTCTCCTATCTCCTCCTCTCCACCCACTGCCCTTCCTCCATTATAGGGTCAGCAGGATGACATCCTATAGATGCCTAGAACCATGAAGAGCCCACAAAGTATGGTCACTCTGCATCGTCAAGTCCAATCCATTGCTGTCCAAAGAGTTGACCTTCATTATGATTTATGGTCATGGGCAGCATCACACCCAGGGGAACCCTCAAGCCCCTGGACCATCAACTGTGGTCTTTTAGTGGAGATCTTAGGGTGCACCCCTATTTATTCTTGTGTTGCCAGTGAGACTCAACTTTGTGAGCTGGAATGAGACACTTTTAAGTATAATCTGCTTTATTAACATTTCTCCTTCACTTTTTTAAAACAATATGTCAGTCCCTGGTTTGCAGCATTTGATATTTTCTGTGGTGTAGACCTCCCACCAAGGTCAACCTCAAACTACCATGTGACATCACTGAGTCAGAGCTGGGAAAAGATATTACACACCAGTATATTATATTTCTACCATATGTATAAACATGTAAATAACCCAAAGAATAAAGATAACAGTAAGATACAGGAAAATAAGCAGGAAGTAATGGGTTCTGAGGACTTTGTTTAATGGTAAAATTTGTTTATTTAATTGTAAGTTTATATGATTTAATTTTTTTTAAGAAGTTAGTACTGGTGATTTATTTTCATTTAGCATATAGATTAAAAATGCTCACTAGCATGAAAAATATTATGGATGAGTATTTAATTTCAATTCATAATTTTATGACTGAGAACCCAGATTATGGCAGACAAGGAAGACAGGCCTGGCAATCTCCTCAAAATCAGTCAGTGAAAACCCTGTGGATCACGACTGCCTGATCCATAGCCAGTCACAGGGATGAAGCAGGATCAGGCAGCATGTTGTTCCACTATGCATGGGGACCCGACTCCACGGCACTTGGCTTGGCATGCATGGGGACACCATGAGTTGGGGCCTAACTTCATGGCCGTTAACAACAATAACAAATTTTGAATAACAAAGATAGTTTATTTAGCTGGTGAAAGTTCACAGGATATGGATAATATTTCCTGCATTTTATTCTTGATGTTGTTCATTTTAGTCTGGAAGTTCTGCCTGAATCTGTTCAGCATCATGGCAACTCGCAGACCCTCACTGACAAGACAGGTGGTGGCTGTGCTCGAGATGCATTGTCAGGGAAGCGAACCCAGGTCTCCCAGGGGAAAGTGAGAATTCTACTGAAGAACCACCACTACCTCTCTTTTATTCTTGACAGATCTATGTATTTCTTCCTTTTCCCTAAGGAGCCCTGGGCATTTTTCCTATAATAATCAGAATAAATAAAATAAAAAATATTACTTTAAATATTATAATTATAAGCACACAGTAATTATAGATGATAACTTTGGTATAAAGCTTTTATTTAGACAGAGGCCTGAAAGAAATACTCTTATTGACTAATTCTGACCTTCCACAAACCATGTAACTTTTTATGTGCTTTGATTTTGATTTCTATTAAATTTGGTCTCAGTGCTAATAAAAATGTCTTTCTTCCTTTTTTTTATATTATTATTATGATTGAATGAAAATGTACATTCCCATATAAATTGCAGGCCCACCTATATTCAGCTCCTACTGCTTTCCCTGCCTGGTGACAACACATTCTTCCTTTCTACTCCGTACATTACTTATCCTCCCAAAAATCTCCTATCCTCTCCTCTCCACCCATTCCCCATCCTCCAATAAGAGGTCAGCAGGATGACGTTCTATAGATGCACAGAACCATAAAGTGCACACACGATATGGTCACTCTGTGTCTCCAAGTCCAACCCATTCCTGTTTAAGAGTTGACCTCCATTATGGTTTATGGACAGGGGCAGCAACTCCTGCCATCTTTTTCTTTAAACCTGTTTAATTCTAAATTTCAAGACAAAAAACTTAGGTAATATGTTGGGTATAACTTTCAGGCTATAACAACTGTAACAGTGAATTTTAATGTTGGGTATTTTGTTAGTTTTTCTGAAGGATTTTTTTAAAAGTAAAGTTAGCCAGTGTTCGTGTAGAAGTTTAAATATAGTTCAGACTAAAGGGAGAGAAATTGTGTATTGATTTAATACTCTTTGTGTCTCTATAAAGCACACAAGCCTTTTCTTTAAGTTAATCAGCACCTTTTAAGGGATTTGGCCTATTTCTTTGCACCCTCTTTGTGTGTATACTGGAGGGGAAGAAATAACAGTAGCAATTCTAATTACCTGTCATGTTTGTAGGAGGAGACATGTATGTTTAAATAAGAATTGGTAGAAGAATAGCTTGCAACACTAGCAAAGAGGGAGAGAAGTGATGTTTGGCTTCATACACCCCTAGCCTCTTTTTTCACAAAAGATCCTATAGGGTCTGACAACCAGACTTTAAGAGGAGCCAGAGAAAGGAGCTCAACGACCCTTACATGGATTGTGGAGTGAAAAGGGGATTGTAGGGGAGGTTTCGTGTGCAGTGGGAAACACTAAGCATTTTTGCATAGGTATACGTGCTTGTGCACCATGGATCCCACACCAGGACAATGGCTTCCCTTAGCCTGTAACCCTACTTTGAAAATTCAACTGGCTATAGTTTCCAATATTTTTCTTAACTTCAAGAATATGTCCACTAATTTAGCAGAATACAACTCTATTCCACTTTTCCTGCATTATTTGCCGTGTCACCATTTGTCCCTCCCATCTTGTAGGTTGTTACCTAGGTTTTGTATCAGTTGTAGTGTCCTGTGAGCACTGACCTTATTGTCGTCTTTCACTGTATTGTCATTTAAGTTAAAAGTAAAATTTTTTGTCATTGACAATATTAACAAGAGTGATGAAAAATAATGACAGTTTGTTCATGACACCATGGGAGCCTAATATTAATTGTTGCTAAGGCTGGCAAGTATGACAATTAACATTCTTGAAGGAGTACTAGGTACATGGTCCTGACCTCACTGTCCTAAGCATGTTAAGTAGATGAGTTTGCTTAATTCACACCTCAGCCTCCTAAGGGGTATTTCTATTTTCCCTGCATTGTAGATGACAAAACCGAACACTGAGAAGTAAGTAACACTGTGGAACAGGAAATGACAAGTTCACACCGGATATTATTCTGCGGGCAAAGCCTTATTGCTGCAGTATTTCAGAATCTTCTGTATTTGGCAAAGACAGAAAAGACTTACAAATGAGCCAATGACAGGTAATTTCTGTAAAGATACCTGTAAGGTTCATTACATGTCATTGGAATCTTACAGAGTATCTGGGTACATCACCTAATTTATAAAATGGTACAAATACCTCTGTTCTTATATCATTGTCTCCAGCTAAAAAGGAAACAGGATGTCATCTGTTTGGTTTGTTAGTTGAACTTTTTGCTAAAAAGAACTTTGTTAGAGCACCATCTGATATAGTGGTTAAGGTTTGGATTCTGAAGTCAGCCCAAGTTTGCACTTCAGTTCTACCAGCTGTGTGACTTAGGGTAAAGTGATTAGTCCTTAGTGTCTTGGTATTATCATTTGCATAGCAGGAATAATAATAGTATTTACTGTGTATGCTTTTTTTTCACTCTTTAAAGTATTTAAGTTCAGTGACTTTAAGAATATTCATACAAAAGTATGCAACCATCACTATTATCTAATTCCAGAATATTTTTACCATACCAGAAAGAAACTCTATATCCATTCATAGTCATTTCATATATTCTCTCCTAGCCTCAGGCCCTGGTAGCCACTAACCTGTTCTCTGAGTCTATAGATTTGGCTATTCTGGACATTCCATGTCAATGGAATCATATAAAAAGGACGATTCACCATGACAAAATGTACATTATCCCAGTAATAAAAGATTGTGTCAACATATGAAATCACTGTAATGCACCATGTTAATAGAATAAAAGATAAAAACTACGTGACTACGTCGATAGTCTCAGATAAACTTTTGACAATATCCAACAGTCATGATAAAAACATACAACAATAGAATATGTGTGGATATTTTCACTTCATTTCCATATGTTACTAAATATTTTTACTTCCAGAAAATGTTCTCAATTTTCATCCACATTGTGGAATGTGTTTGCATATGTTGCTGGATTTGGTTTCCTAGTATTTTGAAGAAAGATTTTTGGTTGTATATTCACAATGGATTTTCATTTGTAGTTTACTTTTGTTGTGGTGTTTTTGCTTGATTTGGGAATCAGGGTAATAAAATGAGTTACAAAATGTTCCCCCATCTTGTATTTCTGAGGAAGATTTTGTGAAGAATCAGTGTGAATTCTTTTTTAAAGATTTGGTAGAATTCTGGTTTTATTTGTGGGAAGTTTTTGATCACTAATTTAGTCCCTTTAATTGATATAAGTCTAGGCAGTTTTTCTAAGAATAAAAGAGAGTCTATTCATCCTGATGAAGTAATCTGTGAAAAAGCCACAGATAACATCATACTTAAGGAAGAAAGATCGGATACTTTTCCCTGAAGATCAGGAATAAGACAAGCATGTCTGCTTTCAACATTTCTGTTCAACCTTGTTTTGGAGATTCTAGCCAGAACAACTAGGCAATAAACAGAAAGAAAAATCATACAGATCAGAAAGAACATAATCTCTGTTTTCAGATGGAATGATCTAGTATATAGAAGATTCTTAAAATTCTACACACAAAGCAGAACAGATAGAGTTGCAGAGAGACAGATACTTGGGGTTTTATATGGAACATTGACTTGTATTGTAAACTTTCACTTAATCACAATAAGAAAACAAACAAACAAAATTCACACACACACAAAGTAGAACAAACAAATGAGTTCAGCAAGGATGAAGGGAAAATATCAATATGAAAAATCAATTGAATTTCTCTTCACTAGAAATGAACAATAGAAAAATAAAATTTTAAGGAAAAATCTCCATTTGCAATAGTATAAAAAATAATAAAACACTTAAAGGTAAATTTAGCAAAAATTTACAAGGCTTATAACCAAACATTCTTGAAAGAAATGACAGAATGTCTAAAGAAATAGATATCTGTGTTCATGGGTTGAAAGACTTAATATTATTAGTCTAGGAATGTTACCTAAATTGATGTACAGAAATTTAGTACAATCTCTATCAAAAGCCTTACAAGCTTTCTTTTTTTCAGAAATTGGCAAGCGGATTCTAAAATTCAAATCAAACCAAACCAGTTGCCTTCAGGTTGATTCTGACTGAGAGCAACTCTATAGGACAGAGTAGAACTGTCCTCCAGGCTTTCCAAGGAGGGCCTGGTGGATTTGCACTGCTGATCTTTTGGCTAGCAGCTGAACTCTTAACTATTATGCCATGAGGGTTTACTAAAATTCTAAATTCAAGGGACCCAGAATAGACAAAACAATTTTGCAAGTGAACAAATCTGAAGGACTCAACCATCCCAACTTCCAAACTTACTCATAGCTACATAATTAAGTCAGGGTGGTATTTATTTAAAGGTAGATATAAGGACCAATGGAATAGAAATAGAAGTCTAGAAATAGGTTTTTACATTTACATTTACATTTTACATTCAATAAGGGTAGCAAGACTACTCAGCGATGAAAGAATAGTTTCTTTTTAATAAATAGTGCTGAATAATCACATACAAGAGACAAAAATTGGATACCTATGCATACCACATATAAAATTGACTCAAAATAGACCACTGATCTAAATGAAAGAGTTAAAATTGTAACATTCTTGGAAGAAAATATAGGTACAATCAATCTTTCATGACCTTGGATTAGTTAATGGTTCCTAAGATGTGATACTGCAAGCACAAGCAACAAAATAAAATTAGATAAATTAAACATTATCAAAATAAAAAAAATTGCACATCATATAACACTACCAATAAAGATGTTTTTTTTAAAAAAACTGTATATAATGTTCACAACTACATTATTCATAACAACCAAATGGTAAAAGCAACTCAAATGCCCATCAATTGATGATAGATAAATAAAATGTGTAGTCATACAGTAACTGAAACTCTGATAGTGCAGTGGTTAAGAATTTGGCTGCTGGCCAGAAGACAGCAGTTCAAATCCACCAAAGCAAACCAGTTGACGCAAGACTAGGTAATTTTCTACTTCATAAATTAATGTCAGTAGTTTGTGATTTTGTAGGAATTTCTCCATTTCATTTAGGTTATCTAATTTATTGACATACAATTATTCATAGTTTTCCTTTATAATCCTTTTTATTTTTCTATTGCGTATAGTACTATTTCCTCTTTCATTCCTGCTTTTTGTCAGCTGAGTCACCTTTTTTTCTTGGTCAATTTAGCTAATGGTTTGTCAATTTTGCTCCCCCCTCAAAGAATCAATCTTTGGTTTCATTGATTTTTTAAATTGTTTTCTTACCTCTGTTTTGTTTATTTCTATTCAAATCTTTATTATTTCCTGCCTTCTGCTTCTTACAGGTTAACTTGCTCTCCGTTTTGCAGTTTCTTGAGGTGTAAGTTTAGCTTATTGATTTGAAATCTTCCTTTTTAACAGGTGATCCCTGGAAACTCTATGGGGCAGTGCTACTCTGACCTCTAGGGTTGCTATGAGTCCAACCTGACTTGATAGCAGTGGGTTAGTTTTTGAACAGAAACTTAATGATGATAAAGTTCACTTTGGGCACTGCTTTATTATAACTTGTAAGTTTTGGGTTCTTTGTCACTAATGTTGAACTAGTTTTTAATCACCCTAATGATCTCTTCTTTGACCTATTGGTTATTTAGAAGTCTGTTGCCTAGGGGTGGGGCCAAGATGGCAGACTAGACAAATGCCTCCTCAATTCACTTTGAGAACTAGGGCTGGGAATGGTAACTGAACAGAGCAGTGTGGACATCTGGGGAGCCTGAGGATATGGCATAGGATTGTCAGATTGAACTGAGTACTGGCAAAAGGAGAAATTACCCCACTTTAAGAGGAGACAGCAGCATGCTGAGTCCTGCTTCTGCTGACTCACCGTTTGGGAGGACTTCAGGTACTGATGCCTTCTTTGTTACCCAGGAGGTGGAGACTGGGTAGAGCCAACCAATACAATGAACTGCAGCACTTAAATAAAAAGCAGCCAGGAGGCAGAGCCTGCCACTCCAGAGAGTCCACATGAGGCCAGTCACTAGAGTACACAGAGGCATCTGGTGACCAACTTCTTTCTTAGAACTATGCCTCAGGTCCTGTTGAGGTAACATTAGAGAAACCAAACAGCTTCTAGATGGTGCCAAGGCAACAATCAATAGCTAACCATTTAAAGAATCAGTCGACCATGGCTCAAGAAAACTCCCAAAATAAAGAATGAAAAAACTTCCCAGATGAAGAAGCCTTTCTGAAACTATCAAAGGTCGAGTACAAAAGAATTATGTAGAGAGCCTCCCAGAGATTAAACAAAAGGCAGCAGAACAAAATGAAAAATTAGGCTATGTGACATGATGGAACATCAACAATCAGAAATCCAGCAGATCAATAGTAAAATTACAGAATCAGACAATTCAACCCAACGCCAAAAGTGCAGAATTGAGGAGTTTAAGCCCGAGTTAGTGAGCTTGAGGGCAGAGCAACTGACATCAGCATTTATGAGGAGAAATCAGAGACCAGAAATAAGAAGAATGAAGAAGAATTAAGAAACATGTGGGACTCTATTAAGAAGAACAATATATGAATAATTGGTGTTCCTGAACAGGGAGAGATAGCTGAAAATGCAGAGAGTAGTGTTCTAGAGTTGCAGACAGAAAACTGCCCTGAAATTATGAAACAAGAGAGCAAAAATATCTAAGATGCCTATTGAATGCTGCATAACTAGAAAGATACCAAGACATATTACAATCAAGCTTAAGAAAATAAAATGTAAAAAGAGGCTGCTACAGGCAGCAAGGCTTAACGCAAAGCTAACATGCAGAGTGAAGCCCTGAAGGCTTTCATCTGACTTGTCAGCGGCAACGATGTTGGCAAGAAGGCGGTGGGATGACACATTCAAAGACCTGAAGGAGAAAAACTTAGAACCAAGAATCACATATCCTCCAAAATTATCTGTCAAATGTGACAGTGAAATTAAGACATTTGCAGATAGACAGAAGCTTAGAGACTTTGTAAAAACCAAAATAAAACTATAAGAAATACAGAGAGGAGTTCTTTGCTTAGAAAAACAAAAACATCAAGTGTATACTTAAGGAGACAATACAGGACACAGCATCAAGAATCCTACTCAGTTAGGGAAGTCACAAAGTTCAATCAAAGATACAATGATAAAAGAAGGGAACTAGTGATCGTAACAGGAAAACTATGACATCGTCACACTAAAAAGTTGGATATGTTACAGTACTTATAACTCTTTTAGATGAAGAGGAAATTTAAAAGATATTCATAAGTTAAAATGTGGTTTAAGCTTAGAATGGTAAGAGGGATCACAGGAGCAGGTGCAAAGCAAAACAACAATGCAACATATCAAAACAAGAAGCACAATTCAGGAGTCTCAACAAACACAAAACCAACACTGAAAAAGATGAAAATTCTACTCATAAAAAAAGAATGATCCAGAAAGAAAATCAAGAGTAACATGGAAAACATCAACAACACAAAAGTCAATGCATCAAAATGACTGCACTAAACACATGCCTATCAATAATTACACTGAATTTAAACAGACTGAATGTGTGAATAAAGAGACAGCTAGTGACATTCTGGGTCAAAAGACATGATCCATCTATATGCTGCTTACAAGAAACATATCTTAGAGTCAAAGATATGAACAAACTGAAAATCAAAGGATGGAAAAAAATACACCAATAGCATACAAAGAAGAGCAGGAGTGGTAATACTGATGTCACATAAAACAGACTTTAATGTAGACAAGCATGGTCACTATTTATTGCTGGCAGATTCAATGCATAAGCAGGAGATAACAATATTAAATACCATAGTATACATTGAACAAACACTAACAGCATTGAAAAATGAGATAGATCACTCTAAAGTAATAAACTGGAGACTTCAACACTCCCCTTGCAGTAATGAATAGATCATCTAGAAAAAAGTTCAGTAAAGATAGAGAAGAGCATATTGCAACAATTAACCAACAAGACCTCATTGAGTTATACAGAACTTTTTACCCACCAATAGATAAGTATATCTTCTTCTCCAATGCATATGTAACATTTTTCAGAATAGATTGTGTGTTAGGACATGAAGCAAGTCTCAACAAAATCTAAACCACTGAATTAGCATCTTCTCATACCATAAAGCCATAAAAGTTGAAATCAGTAGCAGAAAAAACATAGGTAGAAATTCAAACCCATGGAAACTGAACAACACCCTGCTCAAAAAGCCATGGTTTATAGAAGAAATCAAGATGAAATAAAGAAATTTATAGACTCAAATGAGAATGAAAACACATCCTACCAGAACCTATGGGATACAGCCACATCAGTGCTCAGAGGTCTATTTATCTCTAAAAATGTACACATCTGGAATGAAGGAAGGACCCAAACCAAAGAATTAACCCTACAGCTTGAAAAAGTAGAAAGGGAGCAGCAGAGGAACCCCTCAGGCACCAGAAATGGCTGGCAAAGATAAGAGCAGAACTAAATGAATTAGAGAATACAAGAACAGTCGAAAGAATTAACAAAACAGAAAGCTGGTTCTTTGAAAAGATCAACAAACTTGATAAACCTTTGGTTAAACTTACAAAAGAAAAAAGGGAGTAAACAAATAACCCAAATAAGAAATAAGATGGGAGATGTCACAACAGACCCAAAGGAAATTAAAAAAAATTTATAACAGAACACTACAAAACACTGCACTGTAACAGATTTGAAAACCTAGAGGAAATGGACAAATTTCCAGCTTCGTATCACCTACCAAAATTATCACAAGAAGGAGGACAACAACTTAATAAACCAATCACAAAGGAAGAGATTGAAAAGTCATCAGAAAACTACCAATTTAAAAAAGTCCTGGCCCAAATGGCTTTACCAGAGAATTCTACCAAACTTTTAGAGAGGAGTTAATGTCAATACTACTGTGGCTATTTCACAGCATAGAAAGTGATGGAGTACTCCCAAATTCATTTTATGAAGCCAATGTAACTCTGATACCAAAGCCAGAAAAGAGCCTACAAAAAAAGAAAATTACAGACCAATATCACTCATGAACTTAGATGCAAAAATCTTCAACAAAATCTTTGCTAATAGCATTCAACAACATATCAAAAAAATAATTCAACATGACCAAATTTGGAGTCATACCAGGGATGCAAGGCTGGTACAGCATCAGAAAAACATTAATGTGACCAACGACATAAAAAGCACAAAGGAAGAATAATCTGATCTTTTCAGCTGATGCATAAAAGACGTTTGATAAAGCCTAACACCCATTCATGCTAAGAGCTCTCAGCAAAATGGGAATAGACAGGAAATTCCTTAACACAATAAGGGGCAGCTACTCAAAGCCAACATCCTACGTCATGCTGAATGGAGAGAGACTGAAACAGTTCCCCTTGAGAATGGGATCTAGACAAGGATGCTCACTCTCACCCCTTCTATTTAACATTGTACTAGAGGTTCTAGTCAGAGCAATTAGACAGGACAAATAAAAGGCATTCGCATCAGCAAAGAAGAAGTAAAAATCTCCCTATTTACAGATGATATGATTGTATATGCAGAGAATCCTGCAGAATCTATAGATAAACTCCTGGAACTAATAGAAGAGTTCAAAGTATCAGGGTATAGGATGAACAAACATAAGTAAATCAGTAGGATTCCTTTATACCAAAAAGAGATCATCAAAGAAGAAATCACCAAACCAATGTCATTTGCTCTAGCCCCCAAGAAAATAAAATACCTAGGAATAAATCTAACTGGAGATATGAGACTGATACGGAGAGAACTACAAGACCTTACTGCAAGAAACCAAAAGAGACATACATAAATGGAGAAACCTACCCTGCTCATGGGTAAGAAGATTTAACATTGTGAAAAATGTCTATTTTACCCAAAGTGATCTACACATACAATGCAATTCCAATACAGCTTCATGTGTCTTTTTTTATTAAGATGGTAAAACAAATGACCATCTTTGTTTGGCAAGAGAAGAAACCCTAGATAAGTAAAGCACTACTGAAGAAGAGGAACACAGTGAGAGGCCTCATACTGCCTGACCTTAGAACCTATTACACTGCCACAATAGTTGAAACAGCCTGTACTGGTACAAAAACAGATATATAGGCCAATGGAACAGAACAGAGAATCCAGAAACACCACCATTCTCCTATGAACAGTTAATACTTGCCAAAGGCCCGGAGGTTGTAAACTGGGGTAAAAGCAGTCTCTTTAAAAAAACGGTGTTGAAAAAACTACATATCCATGTGAAAAAAACTGAAACGAGACCCATATCACACACCTTACACAAAAAAACACCTCAAAACGCATCAAAGATCTAAATATCAAACCTAAAATGATAAAGCTCATGCAAGAAAAAATAGGGTCAACAATGGAAGTTCTAATACACAGTTTAGATAGACTTCATAATCTGATAAAGAAGCACAATCAACAGAAGAGAAAATAGATAAATGGGAACTACTAAGAACTGAATATTTTCACTCATCCAAAGACTTTATCAAAAGGTTTAAAAGACCACCTACAGGACAGGAAAAAATATTTGGCAGTTACGTGGTGGACTGACATCTGATCTCCCCAATCTACAAGGGACTGCAAAATATCAACAGGAAAAGGCTAACTAACCCAATTAAGCAATGGGGAAAGGAGATGGACAGACACTTCACCAAAGAGGACGTCCAAGCAGCCAAAAGACACATGAGAAAATGCTCACAATCACTAGCCATCAGAGAAATCCAAATTGAAACTACAATGAGATACCATCTCACCCCAACAAGATTGGCCATAATCCAAAAAACAAAAAACAACAAATGCTAGAGAGGCTGTGGAGAGATCAGAACCCTCCTACACTGCTGGTGGGATTGTAAACTGGTATAACTTCTATGGAAAACAACCTGACACTTAAATTGCTGGAAATGGATGTACAGTTTGATCCAGAAATCCCACAGCTCAGAATATATCTCATAGAAACAAATGTCACACAAACAGATACAGGCATATGAATGTTTATTGCAGCACAGTCCACAGTAGTAAAAAGATGGAATCAACCTAGATGCCCATCAATAGTTGAATGGATAAACTAACTATGTTACATATACTCAGTGGTAGACTATGCAATAATAAAGAACAATGATGATTTTAGGAAGCATCTTATAACCTGGTTTCAACTGAAAGACATTATGCTGAGTGAAATCAATCAGCGGCAAAAGGACAAATATTGTATGAGACCCCTGCTATAAGGACTTGAAACAGACTTATGTGTATAGAAGAAAAGACTCTTTGATGGCTACCAGGGTGAGAGGGAGAGAGGTCTGGTCATAGATGAGATAGGTGATAGAAATTTGGTTAGGTGAAAGCAGTGACACGGTGCAGTAGAAAGTAGATCAACTTAACTGGACTTCACCATAAATTGAAAGCTCTTCTAATCTCAACCCTATATTGCAATGTTAGAGTAGCAGTGGCAGGGTTTTGGAGACCATGCTCTTGGGGGATATCAAGGCCAGTTGGCATAACTAGCTTATTGCTAAGAGAGTTTTCTGAACCCCATATTGGTGAGTGGCATCTGGGGTCTTAAAAGCTAGTGTCATGGATTGAATTGCGTCTGCCCAAAAATGTCTGTTAATTTGATTTGACTGTGAGTTCCAACATGGTGCCCCTTCCTCCCATGTGTTGTGAATCCTGCCTCTGTGAGATTCATGATGGAGAATGGTCAGCAGCTGTGTCGGTGAGGCAGGACTCAAGCTACAAGCTTTTGGGATATAAGGGAGAGAAGTGAGCAGAGGAAGTTGGGAACCTCATGCCGCCGAGAGAGAAGCACCAAGAGGAGAGCACGTCCTTTGGACTCGAGGTTCCTGTGCCAAGATGCTCTCACTGGATGTGGACTCAACCTACCGGACAGTGATGATTTCTTATACTGAATGGACTTGTAGCTTAAGAATGGATTTGTGGGCTATTTGCTCCTCATGAAACCTTCCACTCGTGGTATTTTCTGTTAGAGCAGTACCCGGTGACTAGGACAACTAGCAAGCTGCCATCTGAGGTATGCCAAATGGTCCCGACTCATCTGGAACAAATGATCCCTGAAGACAACAAAGACATGAGGACAAAATAGCCCAGGAGACAGAAAGACCCATGTGAGTGGGATCCTGTATCAGCATGTGACCAGAAGAAGCAGATGATGCCCAGCCACCACCAAAGACAGCTGCGACAGGGCACACAATGTTGAGTCTCTGTGGCAACATGAGCAAAGAGGGGTGCAGCTCAAGAACTCTACTAAAAGACCACAACTGATGGTCTGATGGCTTAGGGGATCCACTGGGAACATGGCCCCCAGACTTGCTGTTGTCCCTGACCAGAAAACACTACTGAGGTCAACTCTTTGGAAAAAATGGACTGTACTTAGAGACACAATGTGACCATAAGTTGTGCATGTATAAGACACTGTCCTACTGGTCTCTTTCTAGATGAGAGAGAAGAAGGTGGAGAGGAGGGGACAGGAGACTGTTAAGAGGATATGACAAGTATAGAAAGAAAAAGAGGAGTATGCAGGAGTATGCACTGGGCAGGGAGAGCAGAAGGAGCTGCAGACAGGCAGGCATGCAACACTAATCACAGTAAAAAAAATGAAGTGTGTTGTTTAATTTTTTCACACTTGTGAGTTTTCCAAATTGCATTCTGTATGCATTTTTAATTTTACCCATTTGTGTCCAGAAAACACACTTTGTAAGATTTGATTCCTTATAAAGTATTGAGTTTTTTGTGGAATAAAGTATGATCTGTCCTGGAGAATATTCTATGTGTGCTTGAAAGGAGTGTGTATTCTCATGCTGTTGGGCAGGGCTTTCTATAGATGTCTGCTAGGTCAAGACGGTTTGCAGTGTTGTTCAGGTCCTCTATTTCCTTGTTAATCTTCTGCCCTGTTGCTCTGTCCAATACTGAAAGTGGAATTTTCACGTCTTCAGTCATTAATGTTGAACTGCATGTTTATCCCTTAAGATTTATCAGTTTTTGCTTCATGTATTTTGATGGTCTGGTATGTGAATGTATGTTTGTAACTATTATGTATCTGTGGCACATTGATCTTTTATCAATTCCAAAATACTCTTCATTACATCTGAGAACAATTTTTTTCTTAAAGTCTGCTTTTTCTTCTTTCACTTGACATTGGTATAGCCACTACAGCTCTCTTTTGCTTGCTATTTGCAGTTTTTCTTTTTCTGTTTTTCTGAATTCAATGTATTTTTGTTTCTTAAGTCCTAAGTGTGTTTCTCTCAAATAACATGTTAGATCATAACTTTTTAAAAATTTGTTTTGTCAATCTCAGCTTTTCATTAGAGTATTTAATTCACACACAGTTTTAGTGTAATTATTGATAAGGTTTTGCTATTTTCACTATATTTCTTTTTCCCATAAGTCCTCTATCAAAAAGGAAAAAAAAAAAAAGGCAAAAACATTTTCAAGTTGATTCCAACTCACAGTAACCCTCTGGGACTGAATAGAGCTGTCCCATAGGTTTGCCAAGGAGTGCCCGGTGTGTTCGAATTGTCAGCCTTTTTGGTTAGCAGCCACAGAACTTGACTATGTCCCCAGCATTTCCAGTTCTCCATTATTACCTTATATGTATTAAAGAGTCATTTCCTAGTGTATCATTTTAATTTTTCTTGTTTGTTTTTCTTTCTTAGGCACCAGTGAGTCAGTTCTAACTCATAGTGACCCTATGGACAGGAGAAATAAACACTGCCTGGTTCCGTGCCATCTTCACAGTTGTCATGCTTGAGTCCATTGTCACACCCATTGTGTCAATCCATCTTGTTGAGGGTCTTCCTTTTTTTTTAACTGACCCTCTGCTTAACCAAGCACGATGCCCTTCTCTAGGGACTGAGCTTTCCTGATTACATGTTAATAATGCATGAGAAGAAATCTTACCATCCTTGGCTTCTAAGGAGCATTCTGGCTGCTCTTTTTCTAAGACTGATTTGTTCGTTCTTCTGGTAGTCTTGGACATATCCACCAACTCCGTGTTCAAAGGTGTCAGTTCTTCTTTATTCTTCCTTATTCGCTGCCCAGCTTTCACATGCGTATGGGGCAACTGAAAACCAAGGCCTTGGTCAGGTACACCTTAGTTCTCAGAGTGACATCTTTGATTTTTAACACTTTAAAGAGACTTTTTGCAGCAGAGTTGCCCAGTACATTAAGTTGTTTGATTTCTTAATTGCTGCTTCCGTTGCTGTTGATTATGGATCCAAGTAAAATGAAATCCTTGGGAACTTCAGTCTTTTTTCTGTTTATCATGATATTGCTTATTGGTCAAATTGTGAGGATTTTCTTTTATTTATGATGAGGTGCAATCCATCCTAAAGACAGTGCTTTTATATTTCATCAGTAAGAGCTTCAAGTCCCTTTTACCTTCAGCAAGCAATGTTGTGTCATCTGGCTGGTTGTTGACGAATCTTCCTCCAATCCTGATGCTGAGTTTTCCTTTCATATAATCTACCTCCTTGGATTATTCACTAGCATACAAATGTTTTTTATGATACATGTTTTTGGTTATTTTCTTAGTGGTTTCCCTGTGGATACCATTAAAATCTTATAACAATCTAGTTTCAATTATTACCAACTGAACTTCAGTAGTACATAAAAACTGCTGTTGTGTAGCTCTGTTCCCTTTCTCCACTTTTTGTTCTTACTGTCGTATTGGCCAAATTGTGGTACATACTATCAATACAAATTTATAATTATCACTCGTGCAGCTGTATTTTTAAAATGGTAGGAAAAAAGTTTCACAAACCCAAAATACCCATGTACTCTTTTATATGTTTTTCTATGTTGTCATTAGTTTCTGTTAGAGTACCACTAGCTGACTTTGCTGGTGGAGTGGGGCACCACCATTGTATTTTAGAATCAGACAACTAGTGTTCTAGAGTTCACAGTCAAGGTGGAATTTCTGGATTTTGGACTTGGACTTTAAGGCTTTTGCTGTGATTGGGCAAATATGCCTTGCAAGTTACAAACGTGATTTTTTAAAAAACAACAGGTGGGATGTCATGGATGGAATGTGTTCCCTAAAAAATTTGTAACAACTTGGCTGTGCTGTAGTTCCTGGTATTGTGTGATGCTCCTCCGTGCTGGAAGTCTGCCTCTAATAATGTTAATACGGGTGGATGGGCAACAGTTGCGTTGACAGAGCAAGATTCAACGCCTTGAAGCAGTCTCTTGAGCTATAACAGAAAAAAATCTGTCAGAGAGAATTGGGAACCTCATACCATCAAGAAAGCAGCTCCGGTAGTAGAGTGCCCTCCTTCAGACCTGAGGTTCCCGTGCCAAGATGCTCCCTAAACAATGACTGGTGTAACACAAGGACTTTCTTCCAGAGCTGACAAGGGGCAAAGCCTTCCCTTGGAGGGGACGTCCTGAATTTAGACTGGTAGCCTACTGGGCTAGCTAAGAATAAACATTTATCTTTTTAAAGCCACGCACTTTGTGATATTTCTGTTAGAGCAGCACTAGTCAACTAAAACAGTTTCTGTTAAGTTGATTTTCAGCTCAGAATGACTCCATGTGAGAGAGTACAGCTGCTCCATGGGGTTTTGTAGGCTATCATCTTTACAGGAGCAGATCTGCAGTTTTTTTCTGGAGGAGCCTGGATCTGTTGAACCTCTGAACTTTCTTTTATCAGCCAAGCACTGAACACTTGCCCCCACGGAGCTCTTTAGTGGCCTTTAGCGGCATCCTTTCTTCAGGTAACTTTAAGTTATTGTCTATTGTCTATTCATTTCAACATAAAGTACTCAGGATTCTAACTCAGGAGATCTGGTTACAGAGCTTATAATATTTACCATTTTTAGTAAACTGTGTGTAATTTGGAAACCCTGGTGGGGTAGTGGTTAAGCATTGTGTCTGCTAAACAAAAGGCTGGCAGTTTGAATCCTCCAGGTGCTCCTTGAAAACTCTGTGGGGAAGTTCTACTCTGACCTGTAGGGTAGCTATGAGTTGGAATTGACTTCATGGGAGTGGGTTTGGTTTGATTTTGGGGTACATAATTTAGTGTCCTATATTTCAAGACCAAAAATAGAAAAAAGAAAAGTTGGTAAGATGATATAGCCAGCCAGCCAAGTGCCGTCGAGTCGGATCCGGCGACCCTAGGGTCGCCATGAAGATAATATGTTACTTAATTCAATTAACACTTAAGAAGAAATTAAGAGTTTTTGTTGTCCAAAGAGTTGACCTCAGTGATTGTTCTATGCATCTATTGGCTGTTGTCCTACCAGCCTCTTACTAGAGGGAAATGGAGATGGTGGAGAGGAGGGGACAGGAGATTGTTAAGACTATATTGCATGTATAGAATGCAGAGGAGGGGTGTGCTGTCACCAGGCAAGGTAAGCAGAAGGAGCTGCAGACTGGTGGGAATGCAGATTTAAACTAGATTATACACACTCATTCACAGTAAAAAAAATTTTTCTTTAATCAAATGGTGTGAAACTGCTATCTTTCTGCTGTTTAAACTGACCTTATTTTATTATAAACTGAAAACTTGATTTTGCCTATTCGAACCATGTAAGCCTCCATTTATGCCCAAAAGGGCAAAGTGAGACAGCATTTTTTTAACTTATTCCCTACTTTACTCCATGTGGGAGGACAGCCTGATGAATAATTGTTATGCAGCTGTGCATTTTTAATAATACTACATCCGACTGTGGAAACCCTGGTGGCACAGTTAAGAGTTTGTCTGCTACCAAAATGTCAACAATTCCACTAGCCTCTCCTTGAAAACCCTATGGGGCAGTTCTACTCTGTCCTATATAGTCACTGTGAGTCAGAGTCAACTTAGTGGCATCGGGTTTGGTTTTAGTTTTGTACATGGCTCTATCAATTTTTATGAAAATATTCAATTTATTAAATGTGATTTTTTTTAGAAACCAGAGTATTACTTGATGATGATGATGATGATGAATTCTGTCTGCCATTTTTTCTAACTCTTGCTCCAGCTCCTTGATGTAAACTCCTCAGTTTTATAGTTTCAGATTTTTATCAAGTACTTAAGTATTCTGAGAAAGTTCCAGTGAGGCCACTTATGCAGTTAGGTTTCTGCCACTTCCTATTTGACTGGATATTACACATTGTGTTTTCTCTGTCACTTTTGCATCTGTGGTCTAAATTGATTGATATTTTGACAGAACTGAGTAGCTGATTGAAAGAAGCAGTTCTCTTTGATCATCCGTCCTTATTCTTCTACTCAGACGCAAGACTTCCCTTTGTTTATTTTTCCTTTGAGAATTTGAGAGAGTGGAGAGGTGTTGAATGCTGGTTATCCATCAACATATATTGTGAGAAATATATTGGATCCTCCAGAGTAAAGGAACACTTAGAAATAGTTAAAGAATCAGAGAAAACAATACATCCTTATTATCTTGCCAGAAGAATACTGGTACCTTTTCAAATGTAAATCACGATGCCTCCTTAAAATGGCCCTTTTGAAAGATTATTAACATAGGATCACATGTTGGCTTCCCTTCCCAGTTGAGTGTAGGGAAGTCTTCTTCCCTCATCTACTGGTACAAGTCCCCATCAACCTTACTGACCCGAGTACTGACCTAATAACTTCCTAGGCTGTTCTAGAAGTGGACTTATGCCTCCTTATTAATACAAGAATGGAGTCTGGATAGCATAAATGGTTAAGTGCTTGACTACTACCTGGAAGGTTGGTTGTTTAAATCCACTCAGAGGTACTTTTGAAAATTAGCCTGGTGATGTGCTTCTGAAAAGTCACAGCCTTGGAAATCCTGTGGAGCAGATCTACTCTACAGATTGGGCCACCATGAGTTAAAATTTATCTGACAGCAGTTAACAACAAAACCTACCACAGGAATACAAGAAAGTGTGTAGTTTTTATATGTTAAGGAACAGGAGAGAAGAGCCTGCCCAGCCCTGCTTGGTACTCTTCCGTTCTTGCAATACACTTCTTTTAAGTGACAAAGCCTTATTTGAAGTCTGAGTCCGTGGTTTCTGATTTTCCACAAAAAATCATTATAGTAATTTTAAAGAATCTCACCTAAAGGATAGATTTTAATAAGTTCTGTTGCATAGGGTGCTTTACAATCCCGAAGCCTGTATAAAAAATTGTTTTTTTAAGAGTTCACACAGTTCATTATGAAGTTGAATTGATCAAGTAAATGTCAAACAACCAAACACAACAAATTATTTTCCTATAAAACCTACAAAAGAATGTTTCTCCTTCATGGGGGGATCAAAGTTCATTTTTTAGGCTTGCTGTTAATGGTTGATACCTGAGAATGTCTTATAGACGAATAAGATTCAATAATATTTCCCTCACTTTTCTGCTTCCTAGTCTCTCACTTATTGCAGACAACAAAAAACTTGTTTATTTTTTATCACCCACACTCTTTCCCATCTCCAGATTGGACACATTAGGTTGAGCATTGTTTGACTGGTAGTATTAATAAGAATATGATGGGTTAGCAAATTATATTAGGAATTTTCCAGAAACATCTACAGGAACAACATATTTTCTAAACTGGGTTTTGGAGACACTGCACAAACAGATATAACATCATGCATACACACACACACAGAAAGAAATAAGATTTGATTTTAGGGAGTGTAAGAGGTCAATTAACTGTGAATTCACCCTAGAAAATGTGCTACATACCTCATTGTTGAATATCACTACAGTCACTTTCAAAGTACTCCCCTCGAACTCATCCTAGAAAAAGTGCTTTGAAGGGTGGACTAGGCCCTGGCATCAGTGCATAGCTCCCCAAGGAGAATACTTCGATGGTGACCATAGTGATATTCAACAATGAATTAAGTAGCATTTTTTCTCAGATGAGTTCACAAACTTAATTGTCTGACCTTGTATGTGAATAAACGTATATTGGAATGGGTGTTTAAGGAGGTCAGGGAAATAAAGTAAGGGGAAAATTAAGCTAAACTGGATTTGGGTCACAGACATAAACTAGGAAAACATCTGGAAGTCACTACCAACAGCTATGATAATCATTTTCAGATGCCTTTGTGTAAAGTATGAGCACTTACATTATGACAAGTAGACATTAGTTTGTGCAGCTTCTGTCTGTGGCATACAGTAGAGACATATTGCTAACGTTAGAAAAATATATGATTTAAAAAAAAGACAAGATACACCAAAAAAAAATCAAGGATGCATATCTACAGAGAACCCCAAACTGTCACAGAGTTGGAAACAACTCCAGGGTTCCAAGATGATTGAAGACTTGAGGTGTAAGGACGCCCACCCATTTTGTTTTTAAAAATTGTAATTGCTAAACACTCATTTCCTTCACAATGCAGAGGAAAGGGAGTATTTTTTCTTCTTGACTTCATCCATCAGAAACAATTAGCGAGTCTTAACTACTCAAAAGTCTGTGAGAAAAGTGCTTCTTTAAGGGAAGTCTCAGTGGCAATACCGGATGGAGGCTGGAGTCTGTGATGATCTCGGCCTTCCTTGATACTTTTGAAGTGTGTCACGATCCACATAGGTTTTCAAACACATTGAGGGGATACTGTGCATTTTCAAGTCAGGAAAGTTGTGTAAAAGTTGTATCCTTTCACCACACTCATTCAATCCAAGTGCTGATGACAAAATCTGAGAAGTGGGACTACATGTATGAAGAACTAGGCATCAGGTTGGGGAAAGACTCATTCATAACCTGCATTATCCAGATGACACAACCTTGCTTGTTGAAAGTGAAGAGGGCTTCAAGCACTTGCTGATGAAGATCAAAGATCACAGCCTTCACAATGGATTTCAACACACACACAAAAACAACCCTTACAACTGGATAAGTAAGCCACATCATGATAAATGAAGAAAAGATGGCATTGTCATAATTTCATTTTACTTGGATCCACAATCAACACCCGTGGAAATAGCAGCGAAGAAATAAAAAAATGCATTGCTGTGAGTAAATCTGCTGCAAAAGATATCTTTAAAGTGCTGAAAAGCAAAGACGTCACTTTGGTGACTAAGGTGTACCTGAGCCAAGCCATGGTGGTTTCAAGCACTTCACATGTGTGCAAAAGCTAAGCAATGAATAGGAAGATCAAAGAAGAATTGATGTTTTTGAATTAAGGTTTTGGTGAAGAATATCGAATACACTGTGGACTGTCAAAGAACAAATGAATCTATTGTGGAAGAAGTACAGCCAGAATGTTCCTTAGAAGGTAGAATGGCGAGACTTAGTCTCATATACTCTGAATTTGGTAACAGACAGGATTAGTCCCTGGAGAAGGACATCATGCTTGGTAAAGCCGAAAACTCTCAACAAGATAGACTGAGATAGCGGCTGCACAATGGGCTCAAGCACAAAATGATGAGGATTCATGCAGGACCAGGAAGTGTGTCATGCTGTTGTCATTATGAGGCAGAAGTACTGGATGGCACCAAACAACAACAATGATGTCATCATCAAGGTCAGCACTTCCTAAATGGCCTTGGTAGCAACTTAAGTTCTCTTCAGATATAAATAGATGTTTTTGTATAGGAGTATTCTGTGGATGATAGGTTTCGGAAATAAGCATTCTGCATTTCCAAGCATCGTGGATTGAATTATTCCCCCTCCCACCCAAAACATGTGTAGCAATTTATCTGGGCCATGATTCCCGGTATTGTATGGTTATCTTTTATTCTGTGATTGCAATTTTGTATATGTTGTAAATCCTGATTGCTCCCTGTAGTTAATGGGGCAAGACTGGATTATATTAGAGAAGATTGGGGTGCAAATGTAACACCCTTGTGAAGGTTACATCCCTGATCCAACATAAAGGGAGTTTCCCTGGGCCGCCTGCATCACTTTTCATTTTTCAAGAAATGAAAGGGAGTTGAACAGAGAGCTGGGAAATTTGTATGACCAACAAAGCTAGTGCTGCAGGCAGAGAATGTTCTTTGGAACTGAGGTTCCTGTGCTGAAATGCTCGCAGCCCAAGAGAAGACTGCTGTGTCGCGAGGACCTTCCACCAAAGCCAGAAAGCCTTCCCCCGGAGCTGGGGCCCTGAATTTGGACTTCTAGGCTAGTGGACTGTGAGAGAAGAAACTTCCTTCTGTTAAGCCATCCATTTGTGGTATTTCTGTTATAGCAATTCTAGATGACTAAGACTTGATGGACTAGAGTTACGATTTATACTAGCAAAAATAAAGCAACATATCACACAAAAAAGCAAAGAAAATGTTTGACTTTGAAAGATTTTTCCCAAGTGTTGGACCCTTTTACCTAACTAATTGGACTGACTACTTCCACCCCCAAACCCCAAATCCTTGCCGCCAAGCATTTTAACATGTCATTGGATATGGCATAAAGCATAACTTGGGAAACACTGACCTGTGGGAAAAGGTTATCTATGGAGTATTGACTCAGTATTGACTCACCTGGGAAATAGATTCATAGATTTATTTTCCTAGGTGTCATTGATGCTTAAGTCCAGATTTACATGCCAGAGCTTCGAACCAGATTGTTCTGGTTGGACCCTGTGCTGAGAATTTACATTTGTACCCCAGATATACTGATTCAGAATCTACATTTTATTAAGATCCCAAAGTAAATCTTATGTATAATAAATTTTGAGACCCCCTTCTCTACTGGTGGAAACTCTGGTGGTGTAGTGGTTAAGTGTTACAGCTGCTAACCAAAAAGTCAACAGTTCAAATCTACCAGATGTTCCTTGGAAACTCTACAGGGTAGTTCTATTCTGTCCTATAGGGTCACTATGAGTCAGAAGCAACACCAGGGCAGTAGGTTTGGCTCTTCTAATGGTACTCAGAAATGGTCCCTAACTTGCAGCACCAGCATCACCCGGGAACTTGCTACAGATGCAAATTGTCAACAGGAGTTTGAACCAAAATTAACTGGTTTGAAGTCCTGAATGTGATACAGCATTTAAAGATTTAAAAGATCTTTAAATTCTTCCACATTATGTGGGCTTTCTGGGGTGATGGACATATTTCCCCGTATTGCTTGGTTGTTGGTTATATGGGCATTTGCATTTGTCAAAACTTACCATATTGTATGCTTAAGATCTACGCATTTTGTTGGACATAAATTTTGTCTCCATAATAAAAATCATCTACTATATCTCCTTGAAATATCTGATGCTTGTAAAAACTGAGATGCAGAATGCCAAAATGACTTAATTAGGGTCAGGTGATAACTTTGTGTTGATTTCCAAATAAAACGGATAATTTGGACTCTGAAATTGGGCCTACTTCCCAAATTATATCACCAAACTTGTTTTTATGAAATTAGAACTAATTCTGTGCAACTATTGACAAAACTATCTCTCATTATCACTTGAGGTGTTTACCTTGCTGACTGAAGAGTTCTGGCAACTTGAAAGGGAAGAAGCCAGTGTTTTTATGAATGTAGGCTTAAAGATTGGTAGTAGACAGCTACCAGGCAGTCAGCTGTGACTCATAATCACATTATGTATAACAGAATGACACATTGCCCAGTCCTGAGTCATCCTAACAACCATTGGTTGTTCAAGTCCACCACTGTGGTGACTCTGTCAATCCATCTCACCAAAGATCTCCCTGTTACTGGCCATCTAACATCACCAAACATGATGTCCTTCTCTAGCTATTGATCCTTCCTGACGATATAGCCAAAGAAAGTGAGTCAGATGATATTCTGTTGTGAGTCATACAATTCTCATTGCCTGATATTTGGAAATAGATTGACAGGCCTTTCTTCTAGTGTGTCTTAGCCTGGAAACGCCACTGAAGCCTGTGTACCGTGGCTAAGTCTGCTGGTATTTGAAATCCCAGCAACACAAATTTCATTGTCATAGTAACATATGAGCCAACACAGTAAGGTAAGCTGACAAATGAGTGGTAGGAAGATTGACAATAATCAATATCTATGGCACTGAGGGAAACGTTGATGGCATAGTGGTTATGTGCTATGGGTGCTAATCAAAAGATCAGCAGTTAAAATGTGCCAGGCACTCCTTGGAAACCCTATGGGGCAGTTCTACTCTATTTCTTGGGGTCACTGTGAATCAGAATTGACTCGACAGCAATAGATTTGGGTTTGGTGATAGCACTGGGGAGCTATTAGCAAATTAGCTTATTAGGGCTCTGTTTATATGGCATATGACAACTATTAATATTTATTTGTTTAGAAATAGTTTCTTGTTTTTATTATTATCTTTATTGCTTATTTTAATGAATATGTGTACATTTTCAAATTTCCTTTTTCCTTTTCAATCTTGTATTCAGGTTTGTTCAAGACATTTATTTTTTAAAATGTTATTATCAAGCTACTCAATCCTACTTAATAAATGATCATCATTTAGAATAAAAATGTAAGCAGGCATGCAGGGTCCATGATGTGAGTAGACAGTTTAAGAAATTTTAGAGAAACGAGCGAGTAGTGAGATGGCTAGTACTGTCCTTTCTATAATGCTTGAGATACGAGGTCTGACAAGTCTGCAAACTTAGTTATTGTAAGTGCTACATATCTCATTGCTGAATATCACTGCAGTCCACCTTGCAAAGCAACTTTGAAACTCTTTCTGGAGTGGCCATTGCACACGATGGTACAGTGACAAGTTTGTGAACTTAACTGTATAGTTGTCCATGAAGGAGTTTTTAGCCAACAAACAAATAACTGTATTGAAACACCTTCCATCCTCACTTGATCTGGCCCCCTCAAACTTCTCTCTTTACCCAAAGATAAAGGAAATATTGAAAGGAAGACATTGTGATGGCATTCAGGACATAAGTGACAACACTATGACAGCTCTGATGGCCATTCCAGGAAAAGAGCTCCAAAATTGATTTGAAGGGTGGAGTAGGCACAGGCATCAGTGCATAGCTTCCCAAGGGGAGTATTTTAAAGGTGACCATAATTATATTCAGCAATGAGATACACAGCACTTTTTCTAGGATGAGTCCGTGAACTTAATTGGCCATCCCCATATATACTTTAGTCATTACTTTTGTGGCTTATATGTGATAAATCCATGATGCATTATTGCTTATTATAGAGAGGATGAATTTATAATAAAAAATTATTTGAGAAAGGAGATCAACTACAATTCAAACATTTCAAATATTTCAGACAATTTATTAGTTTGCATTAGTGAATATCATCTGGATGTCTGATCAACCTGATACAAACCTGAGGAAAAGCTTTGCATAAAAATAAATGAAGTGTTGGAATAATTTAAAGGTGCATTTAAAGATGAAGCTACCTCGTGCCTGGTGAGGCTACATGAAAAGAACAATTCAGTAATGATATTTTGAGAACTTTGCTTTGAAGAGAAAAGATACGCTGAGAAAGTCAACAATTATGACACCTTCCCAACCTGCCTTCATGTTCCCACGCATGCACACACACACTCTCTCTATCTCCTCATAATTATCTATTCTTTTTTTTTAAAGTAAAATGATCCTGATCCATGGTTAGAATTTGTTTGTGAAAGGATGGGAACTGTTTCATGCTAGGCTGATAAGCCTTTTCTTTGGAATTTGGGGTTTGTGACTTAGAAATTCAGTTTGGTGTGTGGCTGAAGCTGTAAGGTAGAAAGCTCAAGATACGTTGAGATTGTTAGCCACATTTCCTGTCATGTGGTTCACAGAAGTGTGTTCTGCTGAACGAGACAGAAGGAGAGAGAGAGAGAGAGAGAAACAAATCAGATGTGCAGATATGAACAGAGTGAAAGTAATGATCTCATTTAGGTTCCCGGTTCTAGTTTTTCCTGAGGTCCAGTAGCATATGTATTTTTCAGATTCTATAAGAAATATTAACATCCTCATGATATTTTTTCATTAAGCTAGTTTGAGGGTCTATTTTTGTTAAATAAGCATTTAAAAAGGCTAAATCATATTATTTCTGTTTATATTCTGGAATATTCAAAATACATGTTCAAATTGTGAGAAAAGAAAAATGAGGACCAGTCTTAAAAAAATGAAATTCAACTCTACCAGTAGATGATATATTTGAAATGCAAATATGGAGTTACTCTATCCTTGCTAAGCCCAGTAAACAGTAAAATTCAGTATAGACATGTGTAAGATCCTGGGTTTGAAAAAGAAAACGGAAGATAAAGACAGTTAACAGAGCTCTCACATGGCTTATGGATTCTCCTGCGGTGGTATTTGCAAGTCAGAGCCAATAAAGTAGGCACCAGATATTTGGGAGGGAGAATTCCACACAGATGAACTTAGAAACCCTTCAAATACTCTAAGTCTCAAATATTACTGCGGCATATGCTCTTCGCAGCTTCTTCATCTAATCTAATGAGGTTGATAAGTACCTACTTGCTGGATTTGTCATACAGGAAAATAAGAATATGTAGCGATGAGATGTAGGTATGGCCTGGTTGGCTGGATCTTTTGGAGATTTGAAGACTGATTCCTGTCTCTGAATCAAGACTCAAAAAAAGACAATCAAATCTGACTCCACACGTGACTCACCAACAGCTGATACACGAATGTTAACTCTATCATGTCAAATCTGTACTGTTGTTTTAGAGTTTAGAGAGGCATTAAATGTTTCTTGATGCATTTGGTGCTGTGTAGTGCCTCTTTTTGAATGGACCACTTGCCATGTGTGGAACCAACACATGCAGGTCAGACATGTACTTTTCTCAGCCTGTAAAAAGTTGGTCCATCAGAGAGGGTCTATTCGTCTCGGGGTAGCAGAGAACCCCCTGGAGAATGACAGTGTGATTTACAATAAATGGAACCATTGTGATAGCATATATGAGTGAGAGAACACACCTCACCATGGGCTTTCTATTTATATTCTTCCTTTACTAATTTTTTTTCAGTAGTATGTAAGTGGAAATTTTCTCTACCTTTGCGCTTTAGAAGTCAGTGATGGAGAAATCATCTTCTGGAGTTTATTCTTAAAATTATAGTCCTAAACTGCTTCTAAATATTGAACAGATGAACTTCCAAAATATTCCATGCACCTTTTTAGATATGTATATAGTCTCAGAAATTTGTAATTTGAGTTGTATTTAATATAAAGTGTTATTTTGTATATATGTGTGTTTGAAACCCTGGTGGTATAGTGGGTTAAGTGCTATGTCTGCTAATCAAAAGGTGGGCAGTTCAGATCTGCCAGGCACTCCTTGAAAACTTTATGGGGCAGTTCTACTCTGACCTCTATGGTCACTATGAATCAAACCTAATGTAACGGCAGTGCGTGTGTTTTAAATACAGTGAAGCCTGTGAGAGCCAGAATTTGTTGGAACTGAGTTGTTTTTCTGGTTTCACAAGTCCACCTTTAACAGGTTATAGTCTTAACACTTTTCTATCACTCTCTAGCAGTGGAAAATATTTGTGTTTTCCTTCTTGGACAGGTTTCTTCCTCACATAACTTTCAGCTTTCAAAGGTTTACTGAACATAGTAATGATCCAGTGTTAATTTGCTGTGAAAAGCCACCTGATTTTTCCCCCCTCCATCACTCCTGAGGCTAAGGGGTGGTGCAGTAGAGCTGAGTTGTAATGCTTTTTTATAGTTATGGCAAAGGTAGATTTCTTTTCTGGTGCCTTAATCCGGCCACAGGTGTTCATTATCAAATTTCCAGGATGGACAACAGTCACCCTCAAAGTGAGAGGATCCTAGCTCCCCTTCCTGGCCCTATGTCATTTTTAAATACTGCTTTTTTTTCACTTTCTCCTTTCGTACACTGGAAACCCTGGTGGTGCAGTGGTTAAGTACTATGGTGAGTACAAAAGGTGAGCAGTTCTAATCTACTAGGCACTCCTTGGAAACTCTATGGGGAAGTTCTACTCTGTCCTATAGGGTCACTATGAATTGGAATCAATTAGACAGCAACGGATTCTGGTTACATACATTAGAGCCCTTACAGTTCCTCTTATAGTTGTACAGAGAAAGCCCTCTGTGGATATACAATCTCCATCTTTTGGGCCACTGAATATGAACTTGTCACAGCCAAGACATTTCATGAGGTTTTAGAGAATTCCAAAGGATAGCCTTTGACGATGCTGTCCTTTGGAACTTTCTGAAGTGATGGAAATGTTCTGTCATCTGGGCTGTCTGGTATGGTAGCCACTAGCCAAATGCCATCATTGAATAAATAAGATGTGGCTAACGCAACTGAGGAACTGAGTTCTTAATTTAGTTTGAACTTCAGTAGCCACATTTGGCTAGTGGCTACCTGTTAGACACCAAACCTTAGACTGGACACTCCCTTTACCTTTGCACCTTAGAAATACAATGACTTCTCTCCATAAATGTCTCTGTTCTGCTCAAGTGTTCCTACTTTAATTAAATGTTCCAGTTGCCCTGAGTAAGAAGGCAAAGGGGCAGTTATACCCTACTATGCTGAAAGTATTTTTCCTTCCATCTGCTATAGTATTTCACAGCAAACTCTTCATACTGACTAAACCATGGCTAAGTGGTCACGCAGCTAACAGTTATCTTTGGGTTTTTGTAATAGTTTGCCCTGCCAGTGTGTTTCAAAACACACAAGTGGGTCCGAACTTTTGAGATGTAGAAAGTTGCTAACACTAGTATGGATGTCACATTCAGTGACAGTAATATGTAAGTGGAGGGAAAAAAGGAAAAATTTTAAAGATGAGCATCTTGGCTTTAACCTTACTGATTTTTGTAGCAACCACAAAAATCCACAGCTGTTGAGTTGATTCTGACTCACAGTGACCCTATAGACAGAGTAGAACTGCCCCATAGAGTTTCCAAGGAGGATTGTTCATGCTGACCTTCTGGCTAGCAGCTATAGTGCTTAACCACACGCCACCAGAGTTTCCAGTAGAGATATCTAGAGTTCATCCCAGCAGAGGTACCAAGGCATAATTAGCTATGGGGAACCCTTGAGCATCCCCGTCAACAGCATCCACAGTCACCCCCTAAACCACCCTGGGGAAGCCTACGGAGTTCTCAGATGCTAAGCTTTAAGACAACACTCCCAACTCAGTTGCTACCCCTTTTATAGTCTCTTTTATACGGAAATTCTAGAGCTTCCCCAGGGAAAACTGATCTGCATGAGAAGTAGATTCGTACGTAAAACAGCTAAAAATCAGCGAGTCATTATTTGCTTTAAAAAAAATGATTCACCAAAGTTTTTCTTTAAATAGTAAGTCCTTTTAAACTATTTAACAGGGCAATAAATAGCATGACTTTTCAGAGACATCTCAAGGTGAAAAGCAAAGACACACCTATATTTTATAAACCAGGGACTACCATGCTCAAAAATAGACTGCAAAGGGATCACAACATAGTATTCCTTCAGGCTCCATCAGGGAGCTACCTGTAACTTGGTAGCAACCTTACTTAAGACTGGCAATTGTTTTGAGACTCTTGCACTGGAAGACAAGAGACAAAGGTTTATTGCGTTGGGTTGCATTGATTTCATCTTGTATCACGTTCCGAAATTGTAACTTTTCAGGAAATAGATACATTTTACTGAAAGTTTCAAGGGACCTGAGATATAGTTTGAGAACAGACCAAATTTTCAAATTCAGACTTGCCCATCACTCAGAGGGAGAAAAGATAGAATCGTTTGAGAACAAATAAATGGGAGAGAGAACGGAGACCAAGGTCTATTGTGCAGCTCTTGCAACTGTCATTGCTAGTCTCTGACACAAGAGGGAAGCAGAAATTAACTCAAGAGTCGTTCTATTTGTTACCCAAGTTACCCGCAAATAGACTTTTTTCACAGAATAAAATGGACAAAACACGTTAATAAAATGGTTTAATACTCATCTTGAGAAATTATTTATTATTTTAGTATTGTATAAATAGAACACACGTTACCTGTTTTTGCTGCGGAATCAGAAGTCAGACAAATTTGGAGTCAAGTCATGGCTCAAATTCTTAGTGACTGGGTGAGCTTGGAATACCCAGAAGATACTGGGTATTTTGTTGCTGTGTGTTGTCAAGTTGAGTGCAATTCCTAGTGATCTTATAGGACCGAGTAAAATTGTCTTACAGGATTTCCTAAGCTTTTCAGTCTCCCAGCCACTGCATGGGAGAAAAAGATGGCAGTCTGTTTTAGTAACAACTTCCTGCCTTGGAAACCCTATGAAGTCACTCTACTCTGTCCTATAGAGTTGTTATGAGTCACAAGTGACTTGATGACAATGAGCTTGGAATTTTTACTGAGCTGTTTGCCAGCTGTTTGCTTCTGAGGAGGTGCTAGTGGATTTGAACTGCAGACCTTCTGGTTAGCAGCCAATTGCTTAATCATTGTGCAACCAGGAAACTTACGTGTGTAGATGGTATATATTTCTAGCACAAGCTGAACCCCCCAAACCAAGCCCATTGCTATTGATTTCAACTCATAGAGACCCTATAAGAAGGAGTAGAACGGGCCCATAGAGTTTCCAAGGAGCAACTAGTGGATCTGAACTGCTGACCTTTGGTCAGCAGACAAACTCTTAAGTACTACCCTACCAGGGCAATAGTACTACCTAAGTCCTAAATAAATGGTAGCTTCTATGATTTCCTTTTGAAAATTCTTGACACTAAGGCTTGTGTTGTTTGATATTCCTCTTTTGTGAGAGAAAATAAAGCATTTCTGTAGAAAAGAGGGGTTTTTTTGTGTGTGTTGTATGCATGACCTGGTGGTTGTTACATTCTGGAGCTTGGGAGAAAGGAGGAGTGTTTTTTGTCTCTGGAGAAATTAAATTTCAACTCTTATTTTAGGGTGCCACTGTTGTCTTTTTGATTTCTGATAAAAGTCTTTCATTGTCAGGTAGGGATGCCTGCCAGCCAAGTGCCATCGCGTTTATATGTAACCTGGGTAGGAGAATGTGAGTTACGTGTCTTAGCAAAAATATAAGCGGTGATTTGCATTCTAAGGAGGGAGCTGAGAAAATTTAGAATGGGAGACTTAGTTAAGTCATGTAAAAGATGAGAAATGGCATGTATTTAGCTTAATTTAACCAAGTTGCAAATACTTTTCATAAGTAAACAAAATCACCAATCAATGAGGTTTTTAAATGTGAATTTCAAATGTGAAATACTTCATGTTAAAATGAAATTACTCAGACCTGTTAAAATTACTTATGATCCTTCTCACTTTTTGGATAATTCTCTGTTCACTATGTGATATAAATCAAGAGTATAAGCAGACTGCCATATAGAATTTAAATATTAAGTCTGGAAATTAAGAGATAATAATCTAACAATAATGAGAACATCATTCAAACAAATTACACTAATTATGAATAATTGCTTTTTCCTGGTCATTAGAAGAGATCTTAGAGACAGCCTCTAGTTGTCAAGACTTGGCTGTATGTATCTAACTGATTACATATTTCCCCAAAAAATTACACTGAGTTTTTTTTTTTTTTTAAAACTCTACTGGATCCCCTCATAATCACCAAGAATTAGTGAAACTTTACTCTTTTTCACTTCTTATATTTAGTCATAAATGCTGTCATCTCATAATGAGTTTGTATTTTTCAGTTTTGGGGATCTACGCAGACGTAGCCACCACTTGGGTCCTGATTTTATCGCCTGCTTTAAAACCTGCAACAGGGTCCAGCTAATCCATCAAATTGAAGGGTATTTCCCAGCATTTCCTGTGTGATTTGTCAAATTAAGTTCTAAAATCCATTTTCATCAAGTCTTTTCACTTCCATAATGTCTCTTAAAAATATTACCTACCATTTCTGCAGGACGTGTTTCTTGAGCACAGATTCTTGGATATCATTTCCTAAGTACAGTAGCTAGCTAGGATCTTTACGCATATTATCACTAATCTTTCAACAGTTCTTAAAGGATTATTCTTATCTTGGAGAACAAAAAATTTTGAAGCTTAGGGAAGTTATATAACAAGTGAGTGATATGTTCATACCCAGAGATTACTCCAAAACCCGCTTTCTTATTCAAAGTTCATTACATCTTAACATAACACACATGTAGGTTATACTTCTTGTCTTTAAAGATCTTTCAAAGACTGGTTTTGCTCCATCCTTTTTACTCTTTCTCTTTATATTAAAGATCTTTGTCTTTTCAGGTAATACATTATATTGGCCTACAAATAAATGATTTTCATCCCATGCTTAAATGGGTCAGCTCACTATGAATAACCTTTACATTTTCCCACAGGAAAGTCTTGTCAGTGCTTCAGTATGGCTGAACATGTTTGTAATTAATTTTGTGAAGCGTTCTTGTTTTAAATTTCAAGTTTCAAATGGTATAACCACAATAGACAAGATGTAATAGACAAAACACCATAGACCAGATGTAATACTCTTTCCCTATATCCTCGGTTAAGTATAGCTAAAAATTCTGACTCTTTTATATAAGTGAAATTTTGCAATTAAGTTCACAAATTCATCCTAGGAAAAGTGCTACATACCTCATTGCTGAATATCACTACAATCACCTTCAAAGTTCTCCCCCAGGGAAACTATGCACCAAGGCCAGAGCCTAGTCTACCCTTAAAAGCAATTTTGGAACTCTTTTTCTGGTATGGAAATCATAGCTATTGTTGTATTACTCTTGATGTCCTGAATGTTATCAAAGTGTCTTCTTTTCAATATTTCCTTTATCTCTGGGCAAAGAAAGAAGTCACTGGGAGCCAGATCAGGTTACTAGGGCGGGTGTTCCAACAAAATTGTTTGTTTAGTGGCTAAAAACTCTCTCACAGACAGCTATAGAATTAAGTTTGCAAACTTGCCACTGGGTCACTGTGCACAATGGCCATGCCAGAAGGAGGTCCAAAGTTGCGTTGAAGGGTGCGCTAGGTGCTAGCATTGGTGCATAGCTTCCCAGGGGGTGCACTTCAAAGGTGACCATGGTGATATTCAGCAATGAGGTATGTAGAACAATTAAGTTTGTGAAATAATTGTCAGACCTCATGCATGCATGTGTGTGTATGTATGGAGACTACATGATAGAAAGCAGAGGCAGAAGCATACTAGCTCTTCAACTTCAGGTACTGAAGTATAGCCTATCCCAGGCTGGGCAGTAGAAAAACCAGCAGTCTGGAACCATCAATGTGCACAGACAGGGGGAAATAGAAGTACCAAGAATAGCTTGTTTTCTCTACCAAGGAAGCAGAAAAGGGACAGCCTAATAACAAAGAAAACTTTTAGGAATAACTAGCCTACCTAGCCAGACATTAGAGGAAAAACTGTGTCCCTATTTCCACACCTACCAGCAAAGGCCAACTTGGGAAGTCTAGACTACCACTCTCATCAGATAGAAACTAGGTATCCCTGCTGGAGGGTGTGAGAGAAAGCTGAGGGAGAAGCTGAAACTACCTCAACAGAGGCCATCTGAGGAGCCTGCATTTCCACTTGCACACGGTGGTTATGAGGTACCCTACTCCTCCCTCACTGGTGGAGTCCAAAGAGGCCTACTGGACTCTGACCACTGATTTGCAGTAATGAGCCCACCTCACCTCGATGTCAGTAGAGACCGTGACGGGAGCAGTGCCAAGCTCTGCCTCCTTTTCCCAGGCAGACAGAGGCCTAGTAAAGGGTCTGAAACCTGAGCCTTGCCCAGGAATTACAAGGTACCCTCCCATAGAAAGTATCAATAGGATGGGAACCTTGAACTTATCCTCTCACTGGGCAGGATGAAGTTGTACTTCCCTTCACCACTGGTGACACTGTGAAAGATTGAAACACAGTTTAGAGTCTCTTGTGGAATAGTACACAAAATAGAATAAAAAAATGATTTGCCATACCTGGAGCCAGGAAAATCTCAAATGACAAAAGTCTATTACTAGAAACGAACATGGTGACACAGGTGGTGACGTTATCTGTTACCTGTGAAGGGATTTAAGGCAACTATCATAAAAATGTTGCAAAGACTGAGTCTAGTAAAACTTGCGAAGGTGGAACCTGTGTAAGACAGAAACCTGTCAGAAAAGGAAAACTCAAATATTTTCCACTAATACAGATCAAGTGAAAAGTGGTAAGACTGCACCATCAGAGGCAAGAAAACTAAGAATAAGGAAAAAAAAAAGGAAACCCCATTGAGTTTCTAGCTCTCACAGATTTATTTCATTGTACTAGCACATTTTAAATAAATGAAAAAGCAGAAGTACTTAACAAAAAGAAAATGTAAAGAAGAACTAAACAAAAATTTTAGAAATGGAAAACACAATAACTGGGGGAAAAAACACGCAGGATGGACTCAATAGTAGAGTGCACAGAACAAGGGAAGATGGAACCACGGAAATTATCTAACCTGAAAAACAGGTGGAAAATAGGCCAAAACAATGAGCAGAGGGACCTATAGAATCACCATGAAAGAGCTAATATTTGTCTCATCAGCGAATACAGAAAAACAGTAAAACAAAAACAAATGTGGCTAGCATCATATAAAGTTGCTCCTGTACACAGAGTAGCTAAAGCATATTGAAGAAATAATGAATTAAAAGAGCTAAATACAATGTTTCAAAGGACATCTTGAGAAGACAAAGTATTATAACGAAATGTGTAAAGGCCGAGAGATAGTAAACCTAAAGGGAAGAACGTACTCAACATTTCTCAAACTGAAAGAACTGAATCAGAAGTGCAGGTCTCCAGTTGCAATACTGAAGGATTCTGTGGGCAAGATATTGAAAGATGTAAGAAACTTCAAGGGAAGATGCAAAGAATACACAAAGTGACTGTACCAAAAGGAAACAAACAAACTGGTTGACATTCAAACATTTCAAGAGACAGCATGTGATCAGGAACTGGTAGTAGTGAAGGAAGTGGTCCAAGTTAGACAGAAGGCACTGGTGATGAACAGGGCTCCAACTATCGGTGGAAAACCAACTGAAGTATTTCAACGAAAAGATGCAGTGCTAGAGGTACCCATTTGCCTATGTCAAGAGATCTGGAAGATAGATGCCTGGCCAACCAACTGGAAGAGATACATATCTGTACCCATTCCAAAGAATGGAGAACCCACAGAATGTTGACATTATCTCACAGTATTATTAACATCACACACAAGTAAAATTTTGCTGAAGATCATGCAAAAGCAGTCATAGGAGTAGAGTGACAGGGAACTGCCAGAAATTCAAGCTGGTTTCAGAAGAGGACATGGAACATGGGATATCATTGCTGATGTCGTGTAGATCATGGCTGAAAACAGAGAATACCAGAAAGATGTTTATCTACTTTTTATTGACTATACAAAGGTATTCTGCTGTGTAGATCATAACAAATTATGGAGAGCATTGTGAAGAATGGGAATTCTGGAACACCTAATTGTGCTCATGAGGAATCTGTATCTACAGTTTTTCAGAACAAAGGGATACTCTGGTTTAAAGTCAGGAAAGTTGTGTGTCAGGGTTGTACCCTTTTGCCATGCTTATTCAATCTGTATGCTGAGCAAATAATCTGAGAAGCTGCAATGAAGAAGAATGGGGCATCAAGACTGGAGGAAAACTCATTGACAACTTTCAGTATGCAAAAGACCAAAATCCAAACTGAACCCAGTGCTGTTGAGTAGATTCTGACTATAGCGCTCCTACAGGATAGAGTAGAACTGCTCCATAGGGTTTCCAAGGAGTGCCTGGCGGGACCTCATGGTTTACAGACATAGCACTTAACCACTACACCACCGGGGTTTCTATGCACAAGACACAATCTTGCTTATTGTAAGAGGACTTGAAGCACTTATTGATGAAGATCAAAGACCACAGCCATCAATATGTATTACACCTCAACATAAAGAAAACAAAATTCTTCACCACTGGATCAATAAGCAACATCATGGTAAACAGAGAAAAGATTGACGTTGTCGTGGTTTTCATGTTACTTGAATCCACAATCAACAACCATGGAAACAGTAGTCAAGAAATCAAAGAATGCATTATACTGGGCAAGTCTGTGGCAAAAGATTTCTTTAAAGTATTGAAAAGCAAAGATGTCACTTTAAGGATTAATGTGCATCTGAACCAAGCCACAGTGTTTTCACTCACTTATATGCATGGGAAAGCTGGACAGTGAACGATAGTATTGGTGAAGAATATTGAGTGTAGCGTGTACTGCCAAATGAGTAAACAAATCTGTCTTGGAAGAAGTACAGCCAGAATGTTCATTAGAAGCAAGGATAGTGAGACTTCATCTCTTATAATTTGGAAATATTATCAGGAGGGACCAGTGCCTGGAGAAGGACATCATGCTTGGTAAATAAAGGGTCAACAAAAAAGAGGAAGACCCTCAGGGAGATGGATTCACACAATGGGCTCAAACAAAGCAATAATGATTGTGAAGACTGTACAGGACTGGGCAGTGTTTTGTCCCGTTGTACAAGGGTCACTGTAACTAACACAACCACCGTACTTAATGATGAAAACTAGATGCTTGTCTCCTAAGTTTAAAAACAAGGCATGGATGTCAGTTCTTACCATTCTTGCTGAACATAGTACTGAAGTTCTTGCCAGCACACACATACACATGAGGAAATAAAAAACGTACAGATATGACAGTAGAGCACCAAACTGTCTCTATTTGCAAATGCTCTGATGGTCTATATAGAAAATCCTAAGTAATCTACCAAAAACCTGCAGAACTAATAAATGAGTTCAGTAAGACTGTAGGATATAAGATCAGCATATAACAAAATCAATGTTATTCCTGTATAGTAGTCATGAACGTATGACAATCAAAATACAAAAGATTAGAAATTAATCCAACAAAACATGAACAGGACCTTTACACTGAAAATTTGAGAATACTGGTGAAAGAAATCAAGGATCCAAATGAAAAGAGAGATACAGTGAGTACATGGGGATACAGAGAAGCAGGACGTCTTATGCATTGCTGGTGCAAACTTTTTTAACCCATGATCAGATAAGACTGGGATTTAGGACACTATTCTGATCTCAAGCATGCAATGGATTGCGAGGCAGAGAAATCAAGGCAGAAGTCCAGTGAGCAAGTAAGTATATGCTGCGGGTACTCTGAGCTCTTTTGGGCCCGCTAGTTGCTGGATCTATTCACAGCAAGAACGTGGATTCTCGAGAATATTCTCAAGAACATGCTTCTTGCCTCTGCTGGGGCCAGCTCAGGAACTGACAGGCAGATCTAGCTGTGAATAGTTAGAAAAATCAAAGACAGGAGAATATGAAAGATGATAGGAGGTACTACTGCCATGAAGATTAACTTTTACCAGTTAGTTTTCCTGCAAGATAATCGAACAGGCTGTTATTCTCTATTTGTAAAAGCATGAAGAATTTACAGACAGTTCTTGGAATATAAACAAGCTTCTCTCCTAAGATGTCTTTAAGTCAAATCTGCATGTAAATCTAAACAGGTACGGTTTGTAGCCAACATCAGTTAAGTTGAAGGCCTGTCTTGGTATGCTAACATACAGAGTACTTTTATACACACAAAAAAAACATTAAAGGAACACTTTCAGATACACCAAAACATCTTTAACATAATAACACAGTAATATTGATAATTTTTTTATTATGAACCATTGTGTTGTTGCTGTAGTTGTTAGGTGCTGCTGAATTGGTTCCGACTCATAGCCAAAGCCAAGTGCCGTCGAGTCGGATGCGACTCATGATAGCGATCCCACATACAACAGAATAAAAGACTGCTCAGTCTCACTGTCCTCACAGTCGTTTGAGCCTGTGATTGGTTTTTCTCTGACTCTCTACTTTACCAAAAATGACCTTATCTATGGGCTGATCCTTTCTGATGACACGTCCATGATAACATGTGTGATGAAGTCGTGCCATCCTTGCTTCTAAGGAACACTCTGGCTGTACTTCTTCCAAAATAGGTTTATTTGTTCTCTTGACAGTGACCGTAAAAATTCTTCAACGTTCTTCACCAATGCCACAATTCAAAGACATAAGTTCTTCTCTGGTCTTTCTTATTCATCATCTGGCTTTCACAAGCATATGCCAGCCAAGCCAAGTGCCATCACTCCTTGCTTGGTCAAGCACACCTTAGTCTTCAAGGTGACATCTTTGTTTTGTAAAGAGGTCTTTTGCAGCAGATTTGCCTATTGCAATGCACCTTTTGATTTCTTGACTGCTGCTTCCAGGGAAGCTGACTGTGGATCCAAGTGAAATGAAATAATGGACAACTTCATTTTTTTCTCAGTTTATCATGATGTTGCTTATTGGTCCAGTTGTGAGGATTTCTGTTTACTCTACGTTGAGGTGCAATCCGTACTGAAGTCAATGGTCTTTGATCTTTATCAGTGAGTGCTTCAAGTCCTTTTCTCTTACATTACGCAAGGTTGTAGCATTTGTATATGAAAAGTTGTTAATGGGACTTGGGGACACAGAGTGATACATGTGTTTATATCTATCCATCTATCTATACATACATGAGGCTGTCCTACTAGTTTCTTTTTAGAGGGGAAAGGAGAAGGTGGAAAAGAGGTGACAAATGTTAGTTGCGTGGATACTGGAAGTAAAGAGTGAATAACAAGAGTGTGCTGTCACAGGGTGAGGAGAGTAGATAGAGTTGCAGAGAGGTGGGTACTCAGGGTTTTATGTGCAAAATTGACTTGGATTGTAAATTTTCATTTAATTACAGTGAAAAGAAAGTTGTTAATGGATCTTCCTCCAATCTTGATGTCCCATTTTTCTTCCTACAGTCCAGTGTCTCAAACTATTTCTCAGCAGAGATTTTATAGATACCAATCATTGCATGTACCTCAAAATTTTAATATAATAGATTTTATGGGAGTTGGCTTGTAATTATGGGTTGTACATAAATTAGACGGTTTACAACCCTGGGATTGACTGTGATTCTCTTTCACTGATGGTCGAAATGAACAAAAAGTAACTCTTCACAATTTCAGTCTAAGATCTGAAGGGCTTCCCAGGCCTGGAATTTAGTTGGAAGTGTGGTTTAATTTTTGCTTGACTGGTGCTTTTTATTCAACTATAAACTCAAGTTATAGGATTCTGAAGAGCATAAAGTAGAATCCAAATCTCTAGTAGTACGTGATAAAGAGGTTAAAGATATCATTCATTCACAGTCTAGATTGTCATTTCTAAGTTGGTCCACTTATAAAGGGCTCTGAGTGGAAAGAAGCAGTGTTAAGTGGAGCCGGTATGACCCACGTACTGCTGTTGTGTTTAGTCACTTCTCTATACTTAACTAAAGCCTCTTTACCATAGAAAATTCTGTATGGTAGAAAGTGAATTATAAACTACTGTTTCTCCATTGAGAACATTGCCTATAGAACTAGAGTTTTCTGCTGATGTGATTATTTTGTATCTGAAAGAGAATATGCCAGAATATAGAGGAACTAATAATTACCCTGGAGACCTCAGAGATGCCGGAATGAGAAATAGTTTTCACAGTCCAGTTCTTCAGAGCCCTAGACCACTCTCAGAGGGACTAAACCCTGATTTGGGGCCCTCATTTTGCCTGTCCTTGAAATATTTCAGTTCTTACCTCAAACAGATAACATAAATGGCATCAGAACTATAGAGGAAATATATAATAGGGTGTCAGAGTAGAATTTAAACATGATCAAATGAACGTTGTAAAACATATGTAATCTTCGATTTCTGGCCCAGGATAATGGATGTAATGTAAAAAACTTCTAGGTGACACAAAGATTTTGTACTCAGCTGCTAATCTGAAGGTTGATGGTGTAAACCCACCCAGCAGTACCATGGAAGAAAAGGCCTGGCAATCTGTTTCTGTTGAGATTACAGCCAAGAAAATCCTATGGAGCAATTCTGCTCTTCAATGCATGGGGTCTTTATGAGTCAGAATTGACTCTATGACAACAAATAACAACATCAGAAGGAAAAAACTTTGGTAGAGGGGGATGTCCTGCCTTAAGAAGCTATATTCCACTGGGGCCAGAGTGCTATAAGCCATCACTGTAGGCCAGTCACCTCATTTTTCTGTCCATCATGACCTTGGCTATTAAATCAAGAGGTTGACTTTGATCATCTCTAATGTTCTCTCTGGGCTGCATACGTGGCGCAAACTGCTGAGTTCTCAAATACTAGCCGAAAAGTTGGCAGTGTGAACAACCTGCCCTGAAGCACCTCAGAAGACACGAGTGCCAATCTGTTTCCAAAACCCTACGGAGCATACAAGGAGGTGCCATTAATCACAATCAACTTGATGCAACTAACAACAACAACAACAAATGTTTTCTCCAGCGGTAAATGTCCATGAAAGTGCTTCCCACTAAATCTGGCAGGAATCCCAAATCCCTTCCAGACTCTGATTCTAGGGCTTCCATCTGGGCTTGGTGATGCAGTGAGAAAGGAACTTTCTTGCCTCTTCGCTGGACTTCAGGGTGTCTTGCACCAAATTTGGAGGTCTTTTAGTCTCAACTTCTAGAGGTCTGACGCTTTCCTTTCTTGAGTGTGTGTGTGTGTGTTTTATTTTTACTTATTTTACATTTTCAGTCTGCATCCATGTTCACAACTAGTAGCTAAGGATAGTTTTACCGATCCAAGAAATTATTCCTCTTCAGCTATTTTCTAAATAGTCGCTTGCTCCCTTCCATACCCTTCCAGCATTCACTGGAGTTCTGAGCTGCTTGAGCTTGCATCCATGAACATCTTCTGAATGAATAAAAATTATAAATATTTTTCTAGTGGTTGTTACATGAAGACAACATTGTAGACATCATTACAGCATGACACTGGGAACCTATTTGCCTTGTGCAGGCTTTTTGCAGTATCTCTTGGTGTTTTTGTTCACCTTAAAGTCATTCACTCTCTACTGAACCTGCCTATACATTTCAACTTCTAGTCTGTTCCCTTCGAGTTCCTGGCTCATATGCACAGCAAAGACATTGGCAGCCCCACCTCAGCTCAGATACCGCCTTTCTTGCTCACTCATTCAGTGTCCCTCTTCCTGAGGGAAATGGTCTTAGGCAATACCAAGATGCCTCAAATACATAGAAACATCAACAGTAAAATATCTGATCAAAAGGAGAAAATAAATTCATTTTTTCCTCACGCAGTGAAATCTAACTTTGTCAACCAGTGTGGAAAACATGCTAGCCTGGCAGTTCTTGCTAATTATGTTTTACTGCTGCTGCCTCCTACTGCAAAGAGGAGAAGGGAACTATTTTGGAAACTATAATTGATTAGCAGGTTATTTCCAACTGAGGCAAGAGGTAATCATTAATTTCAGCAACCAGTGATTCAATTAAGTTTATCTATAACATTGCAATCTGGAACTCTCTCTTTTAGTAAATACAATTATTATTTCTCAAATTCAATTCCTGTTTGTTCTCTAAATAGCATGTCAATAGAAATTAATGTTAAAACATAACTGTGTTTGTCGAGATTTTTGTCTTGAGATGTAACTCTTATGTTACTTGGTTGATGTAATAAGCCACATTAAGGCAAAATGGAATGTGTGCTCCAACAACACTGGTTTCAAACCTCAGACAGCCACATGCTGGTCAGGGGTACTATTTAAAGATTTGCTGAAAACGTATCAGAACTTCAAGAGAATAGATGCACTTAAAACTCACTCTTCTATAGTTCTTTGAGTGTCAAGGCAAAGAAGGCAGTTTATGGAGACAGTGAGCCACACATTCCATATCCTCTTCCTATACCTGAACCCTGAAATAACTTTTCTGAGATCATCTTTGGCCGGGGGCCAGCCTCGGCAGGGTCTGGGATCATGAAAGGATGGGTGGCGTAGACGAAGAAATGATGAGACTCAGACAACCAGGAATCTGGAGGTCAGCAGCCTGTTAAGGCCTGTCTTTCTTTATTTTTTATATAATCAATGAGGTGATGAGATTTTCACCCTGCTCCTTGACCATGTAAGCTGTTGGCTAGTAAGGAATTGATACCTCATGGTCTCTTTTCATGTTAATCGTTAGGGCCTTCTAGATAATGGCAGTGGTCTCTTTTCATGTTAATTATTAGGACCCTCTAGGTAATGGCCCAACACAAGTATATTGTGATTATAATCAACAGTGAAAATAAAGCTATGCCTTGAGCTCAATCAGCTCTATCTATGCCTCGAGGTCAAAGGAAGAAGGTAGGCTCATCTAAAGGTTATTATCTGGCTGTCTCTATTTGTTCCTCCTTTGCTCTTGTATTATCTCATCCTGTGGGAACAGTAAGCACCCACCATCCCCTCTCTTAAGCTGTTCTAAGAAGGATATTTCTTTAGTATTTACTCATTTGTCATACCAGTTATAATAAACTTGGGAGCCTATCCATCTTCCTGATGCAGGAAGTGGGATGTCTATATCTAAGGGCTGTGTGGGGGATCGTCCCTGGGAAGCTTCCCAGGGCCTTCCTGCAATCTGTATTTCACATGTGGAGGGGGATCTGCAGTTGGAGGAAGCCAGTGGGTCCGGGCCAGCCTCAGCATTCCAGGGCTGGGTGTTCTGTGTCAGAATTCATTAAGCCGAGGCGGGCATCTTCCTTAATCCTTGTGCCGGGAGATGAGAGGGTACTTTTGAGGAAGGTTTGATTAGGATGCAAAATATTATCAGGGAGAGTAGAGCCAAAAATATGCCAAGGGTGAGATGCGTCTGCTCGCCATTACATAGGCGTGTGGCTTTGCTTACAGGAGTTTCTGTGGGTGACGGGCCTCGGCAATCTTCAACCTTAAACCAAAAATATTCCCTGAAATCTTCTTAAAATTAAGCAACAGTTCAGCTTAGCTACTGAAGAGGGTCTGCCTTGAGCGTTATGCTCTTTTAAGAGTGATCTACATGGGATCAAACTGACAACAGCCACTCTAAGCATCAAGAAACTTAGGAGGCAATGAGTTTCTGTTCATGGGAGAGGATTTCCAAAAAGAAAGATAAGAATGGTTACACAAGTCAGACTGTAATGAATGTCACTGAATTGCACATGGAGAAACTGTTGAATTGGTGTATGCTTTGCTGTGTGTATTCTCAACCCCCTCCCTCACTTTTTCGGAAGTACCTGTGGAACTGATGGTATCTTGGCTTAAATGCCTAGTAATAATGAGGAACTGTTGACGTTTCAGAAGGAAAAACCACATAGAGTTAGAAGGGTGGCACCAGTTGCCACTGAGTCAATTCCAATTTATGATGACCTCATCGTTCAGAGTAGAAATGTGTTCCATAGGGTTTTCAGTGGCTGATATTTTAGAAGCAGGTCAAAAGGCTTTTCTTCCAAGCTGCTTCTGGATGGACTTAAACCATTTTGTTAGCAGCTGAGTGCATTAGGTATTTGTACCACACAGAGACTCCAAAGGAATTTTGTCGTTTTTGTGTGTTCCTGAGTAGATTCTGACTTGCAATAATCCTGTAAGACAAAGTAGAGTTGCCCTTTAGGGTTTCCTAGGCTGTAATTTTTACAGGAGCAAATTGCTAGATCTTTTTTCCCACAGAGTTGCTGGTAGGTTCCAACTGCTGACTGTTAGCAGCCAAGAGCTTTGCCATTAAACTACCAGGGTTCCTTGGAGGGATGGTACCCAAAAAACCAAACCCACTGCCATTAAGTCTATTTCAACTCATGGCAACCCTACAGACAGAGTAGAACTGCTCCATGCGATTTCCAAGGGGTGCCTGGCAGATTCGAACTGCTGACTTTTTAGGTAACAGATGTAGCACTACTATGCTACCAGGCTTTCCCAGAGGGATGGTAGAAGTGGGCTTTTTGTCACTTTCAAAGCAGCTTTAGCATGAAAGTAACAAATAAAATTGTCATGAGAAATGTTACCAATCTTAGAAAGAAAGATTTTATAAAGAGTCATTTGTTTGGGAACACTCATGAGTCTGGCTACACCAGGAGACAAGGTCACCCAGAAGTCACTCAGAAAGTGCTCACAGAGTTCCACATCTGTCCTTACCAGCTCAGTGTTGGTTTGATCACCTCACTGGTTTAGGATATCCTTAGAAAATAGCAGAGAGCAGACAATTCTTCCAAACCATAGGATCTTATTGTGAGCACTTGTATTTTGTTTTTGATTTTAAAAAGTGATTTTTTTTCTTTTAAAAAGAACACTCTACCTTTTTCCTGCTGCTTTTCTCTGAACAACATCCTCATGTCCTTTTCTGTTCTTGTCTACCTTTGCAATTTCTGGCACATATGTGCTACGCAGAATGCCAGGTTTAGGCCAACAGATGTTGTCATGAAAAACAGGAACTAGAAAATTGAAAAATCTCACTGCTTTGCAATGTTTATTAGGTTGAAACAGCAGCACTGAGCTTTAAACATTTTAGTAGATGGCTGTTGTGGACATTCTACTTATGGACTGTGGACTTATTAAGAAGCAGATCATACTTTGTAGATCTGTTTATTTTACTTGTATAATTTAAAAAGAAATTGGGATTCTGGTGCATTATTCTTGTGTATACTGTCAAAATACGAAAACTCAGATGTTGG
The DNA here is from genome assembly GCA_028571685.1 of Heterohyrax brucei. Classification (NCBI taxonomy): domain Eukaryota; kingdom Metazoa; phylum Chordata; class Mammalia; order Hyracoidea; family Procaviidae; genus Heterohyrax; species Heterohyrax brucei. The sequence continues at coordinate 55,037,935 of CM053142.1, read as the reverse complement.
TAGAGATCTAACACATGGCTTAATCTCCCTCCCAATGTAGAAACCCTCTCAGCAATATCATGTAATTCTTAAGTTTGGGAGTTGAAAGAGATTTTAGGGAGATGACAGTACAATACAACCTACAACCTGGTGTTGAAACTGTCTCTTTAAAACATTCTAGATAGATGGTCACTTAACAATTGTTTGTTAAACATTCCAGGGTGGAAATATGAATAAGACACACCATTACATTTTGGAAAATCTCAATACTTAGAAACATGTTTACCTTAAAGCTGATGAATCCACATACGGGTTCTATCTTTGCCTTCTGGAGATTCTCAGAAAAATCTGAATGTCCCTTCAGCATGACAGCCTCTCAGATTTTTGAAGTCGACTGTTAGAACCTCCATAGACGTTTTTCCTATTTCCAGCTCCAGCATCCTTTGTCTCTTATCCACAATTCCTGTCCTAGGCCATTCTGTGTTCTAATTTTCATTTCTCTGTAAGTTTACTCTTTATTAGAAATTATTTGACTTTTTTGAAGAGGGGACAAACTGCTGAAATGGTTCCTGACAGTTCATTGATTACAGTCAGTTAGACCTAATACCAAAGAAAATAAGGATAAAACCCCCAAAGTGAAACCTGTTGCCATCAGGTTGAGTCTAACATATAGATTAGACCTGTCCCTCAGGGTTTCTGAAGAGCAGCTGGTAGATTTGAACTGCTGATATTTTAGATAGCAGCTGAGCTCTGAACCACTTTACCGCCAAGGCTCCAAAGAAATAAGAAAAGGTGAGATAAATGGCAGTGATTTAATGGACAGAAACATAATCATTTTGAAGTTTATCATGAGGAACTTATGTCAAATAAAGTAAAGCACGGAGGATATTATGTAAATAAGTGTTGACACATAAAGACACTCTAAAGAAGGAGAGATTTGAGATGTTCTATATACTTCAACCTCATGCCAATTGATGTCTCTTGCCCCACAATTCTATTTAAAGATAATTTTATAATATTTTAAACAACAACAAAGAGTGCTAGAGGAGTAATCATCTCAAAATTAAGAGGTCCTTAAATAAATAAATAACGTAAATGTTGACAATGACTAAGTTACGTGTGATGTTTCTCTAACTTTCACATTTTTGTATTTTTAAACATTCTTTATTGCACATACATTAATTTTGTAATTGAAAAAGGATTTGATTCAAAATTGTGTTTTTGTCCACTTCTGTTAGTCCAGTGTATGTTGTAAAGCCTGGTACACAGATAAACTATGGGCACTACCAAAAAAAAAAAAAAAAGAACTTTCGGAGGAAACATTTTAGAATATGGTTTTGGAAAAAATTTGATTCTACAGTTATAAAAATATTTCAAACTTTCTTTTTGCTAAAAAAATCTTTGAAAACAGGCTAATGGTTCAGAAAAAACAGTTCAGATGGATTTGAGTCCTATTTTAAAATAATTTCTTCAAAAATAAAATGTCTGAAGTATTTTTGAATTCAGATTCAAATAATTTCAAAAGCATTTTCAATTACTTTGCTATGTAAAGGGGACATGTGAGCTTTTAGAAGAAAGCTTGCCTCCTGAAGCTGTTTCATCTGACACAAAATCTTCACAAATAAGATGCTCACCATAAAATATGTACAACCGTAATTTAAGACTGATATTGTATAGATCAAAACTGAAAATAGGTTGTCTAACCATTTCCAGGTCAGCAAAACGACATCCAGTTTGTAGAGCTGAAATTTATTCCACTCATGCTCATCAGTGTCCTCATCAATTGCTACCTTGTTAGTTAATTATCATGCTCTTGCTTCTTCTCCCTGAATTACAGTTAAGGGAAAATGAGTTTATGGTTCTGGAAAAGAATTTCTTAGTTTCTTCACTCTTATTGTGAGGAATTTGAACTAAATCCTTTACAAGACTCCTTCCTTTTTATTGTTGTTAGTTGCTATTGGGTCGATTCTGACTCACAGGGATTGTTTTGTCATCTGGTACTGTTCTAACAGAAATAACACAAAGTGGATGGCTTTAATAAAGGAAAGTTTATTTTTACAAGTCTGGTGGGCTACAAGTCTGAATTCAGGATGTCCACTCCAGGGGAAGGCTTTCCCTCTGTCAGCTGTGGAGGAAAGTCTTTGTGTGCTATCAGTCTCTGGCTGGGGAGCATCTTGCTCAGAAACCTCAGGACTGAAGGATGTGCTCTTCTCCCTGTCCTGCTTTCTTGAAGATACAAGCTTCCCAATTATCTGCTTATTACCCGTTCCTTTTATCTCCTGTAGGATAAAAGGTGGTGCAAGCCACACTCCTGGGAAACTCCCTTTACACTGGAGCAGGAAGGGGATCTTAGGAAGGGATTTACAGTCCCACCCTAATCCTCTTTAACATGCAGCATAGGAAAATCACAAAATAGAGGACAATTACCAACTACTGGAAATCATGGCCCAGCCAAACAGCTACACATGTCTTTGGGGGGACACAATTCATTCTATGACAGAGATTCCTCTTGTGTCAGAAGACAACTGTTCCATAGGGTTTTCAAGGCCTTTGAACCAAGGAACAAGTCCCCTACACTGAAAGTACAACGTTGAGTAGATCACACTTGAATTGAGAGACCACGTCAGGAACAGATTGGACGTGCAGAACCTCCTTAGAAGCAAGGATGGTGAGACTACATGTCACGTGTTCTGGGAAGGACATCAAGCTTGGTAAAGTAGGGACCAGCGAAGAAGAAGGAATTGAATGAGATGGGTTGACGTAATGGCTGCAACAACAGGCTGAAGCTTGGCAACGATTGTGAGAATGGCGCAGGACCAGGCAGTGTTTCGTTCTGCCTGGTACAGGGTTGACATGAGTTGGAATTGACTCAGTGGTACCTAACAGAAGCAACGACAGCCTTTTAAAAGCACATCACTGAGTCTGCTTTCTGAGGTTGCTCTAGGTGGGTTCACATTGTCAACCTTTGGTTCATAAACTTTTTGCACCATTCAAGGCCTCCAGATTTACAGCTCTGAGGTTTTATGTTGCAATGCATAGTTCTGGAATTGTTTGTGGACACACACACGTGCCTAGAAGCTTGAAGCAAAATTCAGAAAAAGAATGAACATACTAAATCATGTAGTTTTTATCTGACGTTGTCACCATATTTGTTGTTAATTGTCAGTTCTAGGCATGATGACCCCCGGTGTGTGGAGTAGCACTAATCTACAGGATTTTTAAGGCAGCAAATCATCAGGCCTCTATTGCAAGGCACTTCTGAGTGGGTTCAAACAACCGAATTTTCATCTAGTAGTTGACTGCTTAACTGCTTGGGTGTGCAATAGCTATAATTGTCCAGTTTCTTTAACTTTGTCCTGTATAGATGAGGGGATTTCTGAGACATCTTTATAACCACTCTATTTCATTCTCATGTTTTTGTCTTTTCTTCTTTCATGTTTTATACTCTTTATTCTGTTTATTTTTTGTTTTATTCTTTCTCATTTTCTGTCTTTGCTTGTTATGATACTTTCTCTTTTCTTGGTTCGTATTTGAGATAATGAGAAATTACTTGTACTTGAGATACAATAACACAAAACTACTAGCATTCTCAAGTTTGAAAGTGACTTTATAGTCACCTCACCTAAAACGTAATAAAATAATATTTTTTAAAAACGACATTATTTTTCACAGCAGTAAATTATAACCACATACCATTTCAGGTGAATCTGTACTATTTCCTGCTCATTTAATTCAGTCCTATTGAGCTAGGTTGCTGTGTTTTCTTTCCTTCCTAGTCATCTGAGTATTTGTTTTTCTATTGTAATTCCTTTAAAAATTTCTTCCTGCAAATAGATGTGGTATTTTGTGAGCATAATGTTCTATTTTAAGCCTGGTATTTATACTATCAAACTGTTGTTTGTTGAAAAGCTTCCTGGATTTTAAAATTATTTTATTCTACTTACATGGTCAAATCAACACCAAAAAAACATAGCACAGATAATCTTGGATTTGGGAAACACAACAAACATATGAATCCTTCTTCCTTCTTCTTGACGGCACTTGGCTGGCTGGCTCCTTCTTCTTGATCCGCACACACTTAGAGGACTATGAGGCTATTAGAATGGGTTCACATTTCCTCAGTACCCATATGTTTAGAGTCAGAAATGTGGACGTGGCTCTGAAGCAAAAGGGTAGTCTAAATGCTTTCTGCTGACTTTGGGGAAAACAGGTAGAGCTAACAACAACAAGAAAAATACTCTTTGAGTGGAATTTTTAGCAGCTAATTCTGTTAGTCTAGAAACTCTGGTAGCATAGTAGTTAACTGTTATGTCTACTAACCAAAAGGTCAGTAATTCCAATCTGCTAAGTGCTCCTTCGAAACTCTATGGCGTAGTTCTACTCTGTCTTATAGGGTATCTCTGAGGTGGAATTGACTCGCAGGCAGTGAGTTTGGTTTGGTTCTGTTAGTCAAAAGGATCAGGCCATTAGTAGACATCAAAACACAGAAAGATGACTGGAAAACGACTCATGAGATGATCTTGTTATCTTCAAAAGGAAACACTAAGTACAGGGTAGCAATATGTAGATTAGTTTCACCAAGCTAAGGTGGCAAAATTCTTGACATTCAGAAAAAAACAGCATAGGCATTCTTCTAAAATAACGAATTCATATCTGCATAGTTGTCTTTTCCTTATACAAGCAACGTCACCAACAGGAATTTCTGAGCTAGAAATTCTTAGAATAGAAATCCACCTGGTAGGCGTGGTTAGGATGCTGGACAGATGCAGGGAGGAAGGAAGCGGGGGCGGGGAGAGACAGAGAGAGGAGAAAGACAAAGTTTAATTTAAAAATACATTCATTTGGATCTTTCTTTAAAGAACAGGTTTTTACCTTTCACCTGTCGAAAGAATGTTCTAATGTCTGGGAGCTCAATGGTTACTTTTGTATTCAAGTGACAAATTAGGCTCCTTGTGATTTATACGTGAAGTCTAGTACATTTCTACATTGAGAAAGAAGAAAATCTCTCTGAAACAAGTTTAAGACACCTCCCACAAGCCCCCTCCATTGTGAAACTCAGTATTTCTCCAAAAAGTGTAGCAAGATTCTGATAGAGGAGCAGTGCTCTTTTCTGAAGGAGGAACATTTACATTTTAACCATGAGGTCAAAGCAATTTTTTTCTTGTAGTTGACAAGTGTCTATTATATACATTTTATGGGTCCTGAAACTATTGGAAAACCTCGAAATCAGTGTTCACTGCCCAGGTAACTGCAAAAACCCCTGCTGATTTTAGGCTGCTCAAAATGCAAATTTTGGGAGCTGTTTTCCACCGTGGACACCTGTAGCTTGCTTGCCTATGTAACCCTAGCAGCAATTTAGTTGTCATTCAAATACTGAAGCTTTACTGTATAGGTCTGAAAAGGCCAGCTTTCCTGTCCCATTATCAGCTGAGATCAACTGCTGGTTAAGGATTGTTAGAAATGGCAGAATGGCTTCTTTGTACTCTTTTCTGGCCTTTCAAAGTGTTGGTCATCAAGTGCCCTTTCTCAGTCAACGTTACACAGAACATTTGCAGGATGCTTTGCCTCTGGGCAAGCATTCTGTTCTTGCGAATTTAGCCTCATTTCTGAGCCCGTCTTCTGCACCTCCTTTCATTCCCTAAGGGAGGGCAGGACCCTGAGTCCTCAGAGTGTACGGCTTTATTGCACTAGAGAAGATAAGGGTGAAGGGGTGCCCCTGGGGGGCTCTAGTGTTCCTCTCCAATCTTGAATTGAGGGCAGTTGCCTGGGAAACAAAACTTAAAAAAAAAAAATCCTTATTTTTGCTTGAGTCTTCAAGTTGACAGAACTTGCTTGTGTTAAAAAGAAGTCCTTTAAGACGAACTCTCTGCCCTCAAAAAAAGCAAACCCCACTGCCATCCAGTTGATTCTCCCTCACAGGGATCCTACAGGACAGAGTAGAGCAGCTGTTACCACATCTTTCTCTTGCCAGAGCAGCTGGTAGGTTCAAACCTTTTGGTTAGCAGTCCAATGCTTTAACCACTGTACCACCAGAGTCCCTTCTTTAAATCTAAGGGCATGGTAGATTGAGGCTTTTTAACCTGGTCAGCTCATCTCAGGATCCCAGGAACGCTTTCTGTCACACTGTTAATACGGTACAATGTGTTTGGTGCTGTGGAAAAAGTTTCAACTCGTAGCAACCTCTGTGATAGAGTAGAACTGTCCCATAAGTTTTCCTAAGCCCAAACCAAACCCACTGCCACTGAGCCCATTCTGACTCATAGTGACCCTATAGATCAGAGTAGAACTGCTCTATCGAGTTCCCAAGGAGCACCTGGAAATTTGAACTGCTCACCTTCTGGTTAGCAGCCGCAGCACTTAACCATTATGAAACCAGGGTTTCCATAGGGTTTCCTGTTGTTAGGTGCCGTTGGGTCAGTTCTGACTCATGATGACCCTATGCATTACAGAATGAAACACTGCCCGCTCTTGCCCCATGGCCACAACTGTTTCTATGCTTAAGCCCATTGTTGCAGCCACTGTGTCAATCCATTTCCTCAAGGGTCTTTCTCTTTTTCACTGACCCCCCACTCTGCCAAGTATAATGCCCTTCTCCAGGGACTGATCCCTCCTGACAACATGTCCAAATATGTAAAATGCAGTCTCAGCATTTTTGCTTCCAAGGAGCACTCTGGCTGTGCTTCTTCCAGAACAGATCTGTTTGTTCTTTTGGTAGTCCATGGTACATTCAATATTCAGTACACCTAGGCCATAATCACTGCGGATGCAGATCACCAAGTCTTCCTCCTGTGAAACCAGTGAGCAGGTTTAAACTACAAACTGATTAGCAGCTGAGAGCTTAACCATTGATCCACCAGGTTTCTTTCAGGAGAATATACATGTGTTAAAAACAGAAACAGATACTCTCTGCAGTGTCTCAGCGAGCAAACCTATCAACTCCCATCAGTTGAGGGGCATAAACGAGGCAGCAGAAAGGATGCTGTCCTTCGGTCAGAAGATGGTCTTCGGGAGGTACCAATGATTGGTAACTTACATCTAAACAGAAGGCGTGAGCTCGGCTGTATGTCACGAATAAACCTCTGTAAGCCCAAATAAACCTTCAGGGAGAGGGGTGGTCTCTTATATTTTCCTTCTCCCCTCACTGTCTCCATTGTCTTCCCTCAGCAGCTCTAGTAATTCTCTATTCCTGTGAGAGTGTGTCTTAAGGGTGCCAGGGAGTGTCTCTCAACAAATGTTTATTATGCACTGATACGGTTGCCTGGAGCCCTGGTGCAGTAGTGGTGAAGCCTTTGGCTGCTAACCAAAAGGCTGGCCGTTCAAACCCACCAGCTTCTCCTTGGAAACCCTGGGGTAGTTCTACTCTATAGAGAGAACTATGGGGTCCTATAGAGTCACTGTGAGTCAGAATTAACTGCAAGGCAACAGGTTTGTTTGTGTGTTTGTTTATTCACGGAGGTTATTCTGGTCCTCCTTGGTATAGGCTAACTTATTGTAAACTATTACTGATTAATCAAGGATATTAATTACAAAAGCAGATTCTTTTCAATTTGAAATGCAAAAGCAAAGAAAATAGTTGTTGACTCAAGGCAACCCTGTGTGGATCAAAACAGAATTGTGCTCCGTAGTGGTTTCAAAGGCTGATTTGTCAAAAGTAGATGTCTAGGCCTTTGTTTTGATATACCCCTGAGTGGACTTGGACCTTCATTGCTCCACCTTGCAGCCAAGCACCATTTGCCTTACCCAGAGAGGTAAAGAGAAGGACTAATTATTCTGAGCTTATAGCAACTCAGTTGCACGTATTTATTAAGAATTTGTTTTCTTGAGAAATACATCCCGTAAGAATGTGTGCTTATGCCATCAACTATGTGTACACAAAACAAGTATTTTGGGTGGAAATTATGCTTCCCTTCTACAGGGTATTATGTGTTTTAGTCTTCAAAAGCACAGTCTAGTAACAAGAAAGCCTAATTCTGGGCCTACTAGAGGGGAGGGCAACTGAGTTGCTGATTCTTCTGTTACTGTGTAATAATTTATTCTGCATCGTATAAACAAAAGACTTTTCTCTTGGGGATGGTCTTGTTAATTAGTACATTATTAAATAGGTAACAGATTTGCACTTCTGTGAGCAGTGCTCTCTTTTCTCACATTCCCAGAGTTGTAGGCACACAGCAGAAGAGTTCTAAATTAACTAGTTGATTATATAATTTCTTTCAAGAACGTCTCACTTACTTTCAAATGAACTCTGCTTCCTCTGACTGGCAAAACGTTATCTCTTATCTCCAAATTCAACCAACCTTTTGAGACCTGTTTTAAATGCTACCTCACCCATTGCCTTTTTTTTATGCTTCCGGGGAAAGTAAGCCCTCCATTATGAACAGCTATACCAAATGAAAACCTACTACTGTCAAGTCAGTTCTGACTTCTAGTGACCCTACAGGACAGGATAGAACTGCCCCATGGGATTTCCAAGGAGCCCCTGGTGAATCTGAACTCCCAACCTTTTGGTCAGCAGCTGCAGCTCTTAGCCACTATACAACCAGGGCTTTCATCTGAACCACCAGAAACCATACCAAAACCCTCTGCCGTTGAGTTGATTTCAACTCATAGTGTCCTTATAGGGCAGAGTAGAACTGTCTCATGGAGTTTACAAGGAGTACCAGGTGAATCTGAACCGCCACTCTTTTAGTTACTAGCCATGTCACTTAGCCACTATACCACTGGCGTTTCCTAAACTGCACAGCAGGCATTCATCCTGGGTCTCTTACAAAGCTTACACTCTCTACCATGTATACCAGTCATTTGGTTTTGTTGTTCATCTCTTCTATCAAAGTGTAAATTCCCCGAAGACAGGGACACAGAGATGAACAAGGTGCCTTGCCCAAAGTAGATTCTCAGCAAATATTCAGGAATAAATGAAAAGGGGAGAAGATAACTTAGTGAATTCTTGAGAATTTATAAATAGATTAGCCACCCTATTGATTATGTTTGGGAAACCTTTTAGTTACTTATTTTTAATTAGTAAAGTCTCAAGGAGCCCTGGTGGTATAGTAGTTAAGTTCTTGGCTACTAACCAAAAGGTTGGCAGTTTGAATCTACCAACTTCTCCTTTTATAATAGATGAAAATATCATTCAGGTGTCTTTATTTTTAGCAATTTTTAATAATATAATTATCTAATTTAAACCATGCTAAGCCCTGAGAAGTAGACAGGGTAGATATGACTAGTCTTATTTTACAGATGAGGACACTTGAGCTTCAACTTATTCCTCATAGTTTATACAAACATCTAGCAATGATGTTTGCTAACATGGTTACTCAAATCCAGGATGTAAACCTAAGTGCTCTGACTTTCAGTCCTTTTTTCCCTGCTATGTAATTTTGGTAAGATGTCAGAAAATATGGTTAAAGAAGCAGGTTACTGAGTTGACTTGTCTGGATGTGGATTCCAGTGCTACCAGTTGTTAGGTCTGTAGTCCAAGAACTTAACCATAGTGAACCTCTCTGTCTCTCAACCTTCTTATCAGTAAAAGAGAAAAAAAAATTAGCTATATCTTTTCCCCCCAAAAGAAAAAATCTTTAGCATTAAATAACATGATAGGCATATAAAGCCATTCGTTAACTTTCTCTCACATGTGGTTAATTCTTCTGTTCCAATGCGTTAAGTTCTATAGCTTCATGACCCATTCTAGTCACAAGCTCCATGTTTACTAATTAAAATGTCCAGTTTTCAGTTTAATGTTACACATTCAGAGCACTTGTTCAGTTTAGAGCTTCTCCCTTCCCTCAGTATTGCTGGCCCCTTTAGGATTGGAGGGAGTATTAGAAGATAAAGAAGAGTATTAGAAGATAAAGAAGAGTATTAGAAGATAAAGTGCCTGACCTTAAGTGACAGCTACTGTTTTCATCCACCATTGGTACTTTTTAGGTTTGGCAGATGCTCAAATCAAACAACCTATGGCGACTCTTTTTGTTGGGTGCAGAGATACTCGGTTACACCGGCAATGTTTCCTGAAACTTCTACACATGTCAGTGATTTCCCCTTGACTTTTTCCTCCTTTCTTAGGCCTCTGAAGATCTACCCTTTCCTGCCTTACTTTCCCCCTGAGGCAGTTTTCTTGGACAGAGCCTGGTGAAAAAGGCTCTGTCTCATTCTTTCCATTGGGCACCTTTACTTTTGGGGAATCCAGGCTACATGGCAGCTGTCTCTGAGTGCAGCTCTGGGCCTTTGTCCACCTGTTGCTTGAACACTTTGCCTCAGGACTTCACCTTTAGATTTCATATACACATCAAACAGCCACCTCCTGTGTCTCTCAAATGACAGAAGACACAAATCAAGCTGTCCCCTGGAAGGGCCTCACACTTGTTTCCCCTCAGTGGAGAATCCCCTAGGAAATGCTTTGGCATGCCAGAAATTACCTCATACAAGTTTTTTTCTATCCTTCGTTGCTTCTTCCAATCAGTTTTCTACCCTTTCTTTATGTGCTTTTTAAGTGTCAGTGAACAAATCTCCGCAAAACTTATGTTCAGACACTTTTTGTAAGTTCTCCATAGGTAGTCAGGATTCAATTTTACTTTGGAATAGGGCATACTTGGCCCTTTTTCCCCAAGGGCTTGAAGGCCTAAGCCAGAATTGAGATAGAATGTCTCCTGTGAAATATTCTTTTCCATGCGTAAGTATTTTTTTTAACTCCATCTAATATATAGTAAGTGTTCAATTAATATTTGCTGGCATTGTTTTCCAAGGTCTGTGGTTTAACTTTGGACAATTTGCTTAAATTTTACTTACCTTCAGTTTCTGAGGATCCCAGTCAAATGCTCAAGGAAAGAACTCCTGTCCTAGCTCAGATTGGGAAATAAAAAACTATTCCTTAGCCGCTAGCCATGCTTCCTTCCTGTTCCGAAGTTGTAGCAGTCCACTCCAGAACAGAACTTAGGAGTACAGTCACCTGAAGCATTTATACAGGTAACAAGACAATTTCAACAAATAAAAAAATGATGTGATAATTGTAAAATATATAGAGAAGAACATAAAAGGGGCACTTACTCTGGTCTTGGTCAATAGAAGGAAAAATTCCAGGGTGAGTGAAGAGGAAGTACAGTCTTCAAGGACAAGTTGAAGGTAGCTGGAGGAAGGTAGTCCCTCAAGAGACTGAGTAAATCTCAGATAATGGCAATAGCAACGGTTCAGAGATGAGAGAATATAGCTCCTTTCTGAGAATATAGCATTTGTGTAAAGTTAGAATAAAAACTGAGTCAGAGAGGAGGTGGTACCAAGATGGTGGAGTAGTCAGACACTTCCTGTGATCCCTCTGTCAACAAACACCCAAAAGAACAAGTGAATTGATTATATATGACATTCCAGGAGCACTGAATATCTAAAAGAAAGCTGAGAAACTGGACTTAGCAATGGAGAAGGGAGAGTAGGTACAGCATTACCTAGGACTGGCAAGGCCTGAGTTGCAACAGATGAAGTGAATGGAGCAGTGGCATTCAGAAGGAATCCTCCTCAGGAGGAGAGACTGAGCAGAGTACACTTATGTCTCCAGAACCAGTGAAAATGGCACTCAATCAAGAAAAGCTAAGTGGACCTAAACTTTCCTTCCCCCAAACCCCTCTCCCTTTTCCTAGAGCTTCCCCCTGCCTTCTCTGAACTGTTCCTGGCTCCAGAGTCTGACTCCACTATCTGAGCCCCAAATAGGACTCCTTACATGTGCCCTGAGCCATTCTCCGAAATGCTGAGAAGGAACAATTTAACACAGAAGGGAGGGGGAAAATCTGCCTATTCCTCTGAGCTATAAATTCAGGGCAGAAACAGCCTTTCACCTAGAACCTGGCATAAGGGACATGCCTTCTGCACACATTTGCAAGGACAACTGTCAGCCCCCTGCCTTTCTCAGAGCATGGAGCCAGATATCTGTGTCTACACCAATCACCCCTGTTAATCCAGAACAGAAGGGGAAAGCTTTCACCACACACTTGCTGTTTGACTACCTGGACACCTGAGCTGAAGCTGTGCAAGAAAATTAAAGGGATGCCTGTGCTCACAGGTCTAGTGACAGCTGTAACCACCTTGTGATAGGACTCTAGAGCATCAAAAGCACCAATAGCCAAAATGGCACACATGACCAGCCTGTGTGAACATTTCAAAACAAAACAAGAAGCTAGAACACAGTGAGCAAATGTAAAATAAATAAATACAAAAACTTACCAATGGCTCAGAGACAACAGTCAGCAGTGTATCACTTAATGAGGCAGAAAACAATGGCTTCATAAAGCTCATAAAACAAAGAATCAAGAAATTTTCCTGATGAAGAGAACCTTTTGAAATTATGAGAGGTAGAATACAAAAGACTAGTATTTAGAACTCTTCAAGAGATCAGAAAGGAGATGGGGACAAATGCAACAGAGTATAATTACAACAGACTGCAAAGAAAACATATGGTGAAAGGAAGCAGAAATTCTGAAGAGTAATAACAAAATTACAGAATTAGATAACTCAAAAGAAAGTCAAAGGAGGACAATCGAGGTAATGGAAGGCCAAATTAGTGATGCCGAGGATAAAGCACATGACATTAACATATTTGAGGAAAAGTCAGATAAAAGAATTTTAAAAAATTAAGCAACAGTCAGAAACGTGGAACTCTATCAAAGGAAATAATCTGTGAGTGATTGGAGTACCAGAACAGGGGAGGATAACAGAAAATACAGAGAGAATCGTCCAAAATTTGTTGACAGAACACTTCCCTGGTATTATGTAAGATATCTATGCAAGATGCGGATATGTCACAAAAGGTAGATCACAAAAGAAAGATACCAAGATATAGTGTAATGCCAAAACTAAAGCTAAAGAGGCAATTTCAAAACTGGCTAAGGATAAATGAAAAATAATCTACAAAACAGAGTAAAAAAAGACTGAGTTCCACCTATAATGCAGACACTGTGCACGCAAGACGGCCATAGGATGACCTATACAAAGCCTTGGAGAAAAATAATTGCCCGCCAAGAATTATATATCCAGCAAAACCATTTCTCAAATATGAGAAATTAGGTAAAATTAGGACATTTCCAGATAAATAGAAATTCAGGGAATTTGTGAAAACCAGACCAAAAATACAAGAAATACTAAAGGGAGTACTGTGGTTGGAAAATCAATAACATCGGATGAAAATACAAGACTAGAACACCAAACAGAGCAACCGGGTATCAACCCGAATAGGAAATTCACAAAATAAACCAAACATAAAACCCTGAAAATAAGGAAACAAAGATGTTATTATGTAAAAGATAATAAAATTACAACAAAAAGAGGGAGTTAAAAGAAACTGGTCATACAGAGCAGCAGGGATAAGGGTCTCAGGACTATGGTTTCAGGGGGACATCTAGGCTAATTGACACAACTTTTCTTTTAAGAAAATGTTCTGAATATCACGTTGGTAAAAGCTAGCAAGTGACCATCTAAGCATCACCAACTGGTCCCAATTCACTTGGAGCAGAGGAGAATGAAGGACTTCAAGGCATAAAGAAAAGATGAGCCTGGCAGATAGAAGGTATCATATGATCCAGAGAGTTCATCAGCACGAGACAGAAGAACTAGGTGGTGCCTGGCCACCACCAATGACTGCCCTGATAGGGAACACAATATAAAGTCCTTGATGTAGAGGGAGAAAATGGGTGTGCAGAACTAGAACTCTATTAAAAGACCATACTTTATGGTCCATCAGATTGAGGGTCTCCTGAAGACTTGGGCCCCTGAATCTCTGTCAAACCAGAGCTGAAACCAGTACAGAAGCCCATTCTTCAGATACAGATTGGGCTAGAATATAAGACATAGAGTGATCCTGGAGAGGAATGTGCTTCTTGGCTTAAATATATACATGAGGCTGCCTGAGCAGCTCCTTTCTAGACACAGGGTAACAGGGTGGAGAAGGACAGGAGTTGGTTGAATGGGTATGGGGAACACAGTGTGGAACGGAAGAGTGTGCCGTCACAGGGTGGTGGCAGGGGAAGAGAAGTTGGAGTTGCATAGTGGTGTGTTTAGGAGGTTTTATATGGCAAATTGATTTGGACTGTAAACTTCCACTTAAAGCACAATAAAATATATTTTAAAATATAGTCAAAGATCTTTCAAATGCAGAAGAAGTCAAGATGATACAAAGAAATTAAAAACTGGTTTAAATTTAGGAAAACAGGGGTAAATATTAAGGTAACTACAAAGAAGACTTCTTCCTGTGCATCAAAATAAAATGAAAAACGTAAAGTCTCATCAAATACAAAAACACCAACAATGAAAAAGATGAAAACACATACAGAAAAACAACTCAGCACAGAAAATTAAGTAGAACAAGGAATTATCCACAATGCACAAAACAAGACATCAAAATGATGCTACTAAACTGATATATCTCAATAGTTATGCTGAAAGTGAATAGATTAAATGTACCAATAAAGAAATTGAGAATGGCAGATTGGATTTAAAAATGATCCATTTATATGCTGCCTACAAGACAGACACCTTACACCTACAGACATGAACAAACTAAAACTCAAAGGATGGGGAAAAAAAAGCAAACATTCAAAAGAGAGCAGGAATAGCAACATTAATTTCTCATAGGTCAATTTGTCTCGAAAAATGCACACATCCACACTTTAAAGTTAAATCTACAACATTGGATAAAGAAGGATACTGATTAAAAGTTCAGTACTTCAGGAGGGCATAACCATATCAAATAATTACACCCCCAGGGGCAGGGGTCCAAAATACATGAAACAAACTCCAACTGCATTGAAAACAGAAATAGGCAGCACCACAATAATAGTAGACTTCAATACACAACTTTCAGTAAAGGACAGAACACACAGAAAGAAGCTTGGTAAAGACATGGAAGATCTAAATGCCACAATCAGCTAACGCGACCTGATAGACACATAAGAACTTTCTATTCAGCAGTAGTCACGTATACTTTCTTTTCTGGTACACATGGAACATTCACCAGAATAGACTATGTATTATGCCATAAAGAAAGCCTTAACAAAATTCAAAGCATTGAACTATAACAAAGCAACTTTTTAGACCATATAGCCACAAAAGTAGAAATAAGTAACAGAAAAATCAAGGGGAAAAAAGGCAAACACATGGAAATTGAACAACACCTTGCTCAAAAACTACTGGACTATAGAATTCAACGATGGAATAAAGACATTCACTGAATCAAAGGAGAATGAAAACACATCCTACCAGAACCTATTAAAAAAAAAACCCAAACCCACTGCCGTTGAGTCCATTTTGACTCACAACAACCCTATAGAACAGAGTAGAGCTGCTCCACAGAATTTCTAAGGAACACCTGGCAGATACAAATTGCTGACCTTTTGGCTAGCAGCTGTAGCACTTAGCCACTACACCACTAGGTTTACAGAAAATGTAGTGTTCATAGGTCAATTTGTCTCAAAACATGCACACATCCAGGAAAGAAGAAAGGGTCCCAATCAAAGAATTAACCCTACAACTTGAACAAGTAGAAAGCGAGCACCAAAAAGACCCGTTGGACACCAAAAGAAAGCAAATAATAAAAAAACTAGAGCAGAACTAAGTAAATTAGAGAACAGAAAAATGATTGAAAGAGTTAACGAGATCAAAAACTGGTCTTTGAAAAAATCAACAAAATTGACAAACTACTGGCCAAATGGACAAAAGAAATACAGGAGACAAAGCTAATAATCTGAACAAGAAATGAGATGGGCCATATCACAACAGATCGAATTGAAAGAAAGAAGTCGTAACAGAATACTGTGAAAAACTGTACTCTAACAAATTGAAAAACCTATAGGAAATGAAAAAATTTCTAGAAAAATGCTACCTGCCTAAACTAACAAAAACAGATGTAGAACAACTAAATAAACCCATAACAAAATAAGATACGTAAAGAGAAATTTAAAAACTCCCAACAACAACAACAAAAACAAAACCTCTGGCCCTGGTGGCTTCACTAGAGAATTCTACCAAACTTTTAGAGAAGAGTTAACACCACAGTTACTAAAGATGTTTCAGAGCACAGAGAAGGATGGAATACTGCCAAATCTATTTTGCATAACTAGAATAACTTGATAAAACAAGGTAAAGATACCACAAAAAAGGCAAAATCACAGACTAATATCTATCACGAACTTAGATCAAGAATCCTCAACAAAATTATACCATTGTTAGTTGCAACCGAGTTTGTTCTGACCCATAGTGATCCTTTGCACAATGGAGTGCAACATTGCCCAGTCCTCTGCCATACCTGAAGGGGTTTTATACTTAAGCCTGTGTTGCAACCACTGTGTCAATTCGTCTTGTTGAAATCTTTCTCTTTTTCACCGACCCTCTGCTTTACCCATACTTGTCATTTATACAAAGCTAGCCACCAACATTTTCCTAAATGGAGAAAGTCTGAAAGCATTCCCCTTGAGAGTGGGAATGAGACAAGAACCCCCCTTGCCACCATTTTTATTCAGCATTGTGCTGGAAGTTCTAGCCAGAGTAATCAGGCAAGAAAAAGAAATAAAGAGCATTCAAACTGTCACGAAAGAGGTAATAGTATCTCTATTCATGATGATATGATTTTATACATAGAAAATCCTAAACAATCCACAAAGAAAGCTGTTGGGATGAGTAGAAGAGTTCAGCAAATATCAGAATCAGGAGAAACATACAAAAATCAATTGGATTCTTTACGCCAGTAAGGAGAATATCAAAGAGGTGATCACTGAACTAATACCATTTATAATAGTCCCCAAGAAGATAAAATACTTAGAAATAAGTCTAACCAGACATATAAAAGACCTATACAAAGAAAATGATAAGACACTACAATAGAAAACTTAGCTTATGGTGTAACCCAGCTATGCTGACCAGCCTTCTACTGCATACTATCACTCCCTTCACCTAACTGAATTCCTATTGATTACTCTATGAATAACCCTCTGCCTCCTTCCCCTCCCTTGTAGTCATCATTTTCATCTATGCGTTATTCTTTCCTTAAATTCTTATAATAATGGTCTCATATAATATTTGTCCTTTTGCAGCTGACTGATTTCACTGAGTAATGTCTTCCACTTGATTTCAGGTTATGAGATGGTTCCTAAAATCACCTTTGTTCTTTATCATTGCATAGTGTTCCACTGTGTGTGTGTATATATATATATACATTGCAGTTTGTTTATCCATTCATCTGTTGATGGGCACCTAAGTTTATTCCATCTTTTTGCTATTGTGCAATAAACACTTGTGTGCATGTATCTGTGTGACAGTCCTTATTTCTGTAGGATATATTCCAAGCAGTCTGACTGCTGAAGCATATAGTATTTCTAGAAGATCTGTTCAATACCAAAAGTGGAGTGTTGAAGTCTCCCACTATTGCTGTGGAGTGATCCATCTTGTTTTTGAACGTAGTCAGTGTCTCTTCAATGTATTTAGATGCTCTAGTATTGGGCGCATAAATATTCAGTATTGTTAAGTCCTGCTTGTGTATTGAACCTTTCAGCAAGTGCCCATCGTTCTCCATAATGGTGGATTTTACATTAAAATCTATTTTATCTGAGATTAGCATTGCCACATCTACTCTTCTTTGTATATTGTTAGCTTGGTATATACTACTCCATCCTTTAATTTTCAGATTGTTCATATCTTTAAGTCTAAGGTGAGTTTCTTCTAGGCAACATATAGATGGATCGTGTCTTTTGATCCAAGATGTCACTTGTTATCTCTTTACTGGAGCATTCAGTCCATTTATATTCAATGTAATTATTGATAGATATGTGTTTAGTGCTGTCATTTTGATGTGTTTATTTTCATATTGATGTTTTCTCTGTTAATGTTATATTCTGGGACATTCTTCTTTATGGATTGATTTTTCATCCTTCTCAGTGTTGGTTTGGTGTTTGTTGAAACTCCTGTATTACATTTTTTGTTTTGATATGTTGCATCTTTATTGTGCTTTGTGGCTATGCCTATGATCCCCCTTAATAATCTAAGTTTAGACCTGATTTTAACTTCTACATATCTTATTAATTTCCTCTTCATCTGAAAGACTAGGACTACTGTAATATATCCCTCTTTTTAATGTGATGGTATCATAGCTTTCATGATATGATCACTGGATCCCTTCTTTGAATATTATAGCTTTGATTGAGTTTTGTGCCTTCCCTAACTGAGTAGGTTTCTGGATGATGTGTCTTGTATTGCCTCCTAAAATATAGAGTTAATGGCTTTATTTTTCTAAGCCAAGAGCTTCTTTCAGTATTTCTTGTAGCTTTGGTTTGGTTTTTACAAAGTCTCTGAGTTTCTGTTTATCTGCAAATGTCTTAATTTCATTTTCATATTTGAAAGATAGTTTTGCAGGATATATAATTCTTGGTTGGAAGTTTTTCTCCTTCAAGGCTTTGAATGTGTCATCCCACTGCCTCTGTGCCAGCATCCTTTCTGCTGAGAAATCAGATGAAAACTACAAGGCTTCCCTCTGAATGTGAGCTTTGCTTTGAGTCTTGCTGCCTTTAAGAGTTTCTGCTTATGTTTCGTTTTGTTAAGCTTGATTATAGTATGGCTTATAGTATGCAAAGTAGGGACAGATTACTGCCCTCTTGTCATCCACTGCTGGGCCCCACCCATAAGGCTTTACTGTGCTAAACACAACTTTTCTGCTGGGATCTATGTTGTGTGGCATTCAATATGCATCTTAGATGTCTATGCTCTCTTCTTTCATAATTTCAAGGAAGTTTTCTGTCAGCAACTCAACAACAATGCTCTCTGTGATTTCAGGTGAACCACCCTGTTTAGGAACTCCAATTAATCATAGATTGTTCCTCTTGATAGAGTCCCACATGTTTCTTAATGTTTTTTCATTTTTTCTTCATTTTTCTTTTTTTTTTTTCTCTCTGATTTGTCCTCATAAATACTGGTGTCAGTAGCTCTGTCTTCAAAGTCAGAAAGTCTGCTTTGCAATTGTTCAGTTCTGTTCTCTTGGCTTTGAACTGAATTGTCTAATTCTTTAATTTTGTTAACAATCTGTTGGATTTCAGAATGCCGGTGTCCCATCAGTTCAGACAGTTTCCTTAATTTCTCACTTTGCTCTGCTGCATTTTGTATAATGTCTAGGAGTGTTCACTATATAATTCTACTGTTCTCAACCTCTGAAAATTTCAGAAAGTCTTCTTCATCTGGAAAGTTCTTTGGTTCTTTCCTTTGGGAGCTTTCTGAAGCCATGGGTGGATTTTTCTTTAAGTGTCTGGCCAAGGTTTGTTGTTTTTTGTGCATCTAGAAGTTGTTTAGTTTCTCTGGTGTTGCCTTAACAGGAACTGGGGCACAGTCTGAGAAGGAAGTTGATCACCAGTCACCTCCATGTACTCTAGTGACTGGGCCCAGGGTAGTCTCCGGGATACCAAGCTCCACTTTCTGGCTGGCAAAGACACTACCCTACTGATGCAGTCACTGGGGAGCTGTCAGGTGACCTTATGATGTGGGTTAGTAAAGGCTGGAAGAGATGCTATCAGGAGGCACCACAGCTATTTCTCTAGGTAGTCTTATTTTGAAATGTAAAAGCTATCTGACAGCTTCCAAAATCAGTCAGGCTGCCAGATGTGCAAGCCCCTCTTTCCATCTGGCAAGGGAAGCATCTCTATATCCATCCCTAGATGCTGTGATGTAGGTCAAAGTATGGGCAGATTACTGCCCTGTTGTCATCCACTGCTGAGCCCCACCCATAAGGCTTTACTGTGCAAAACACAACTTTTTTGCTGGCCAAGTGCTCCTTGGGCTGGCACTGCCTCTCAGGCTGGAAATTAGCCCCCACTGAGGCCTCTGTTTGGGTAACTCTGTCTCCCAGTTGAACAAGACGGCGTAAACAGACAAGTTGTGCTGCCCACTGTGAAATAGTAGAATCAATGGCACAGGTTCAGAAAGAGGTGGTGAAGGGGTCATGGTGCTCTGAGTCCAGAGCCAGACTCTCAGAATGTGGCTATTCTGTCCGCTGATCGCGTCAGCAGTGCAGCTGAGCTTTGCTGCCAATTAAGCCCAACCCCTTTCTGCCAGCTAACACAAAGAAAAAGAAGTTAAAAATGCCAGTTACCTTCAGTCTGCAAGAGGTGGCCATTCAACAGGGTCAGGGGAACACCAGGTGATCCATCATGCTGGTGTTCCACCCATGGCTCCAGAAAGCTCCCAAAAGAAAGAACCAACGAACTTCCCAGATGAAGAAGCCTGCTGAAATTTTCAGAGGTTGAGTACAAAAGAATTATATAGAGAATCCTCCTAGACAGTATACAAAATGCAGCAGAACAAGATGAAAAATTAAGCAAGCTGTTCGAACTAATGGAACACCAGGTGAAAGAAAACTTTCCCGTTCGGTAGTATGTAGTGCAAATTGACAGCCCTATACCGTGTCCTAGGGCTCACTGGGTGTCCAGAAGACTCTGTTTAATTGTCATTCCAAACCTTAGTTTTCAGAGGCAGTTAAGGAGATGTGCGTCTAGTCTGCCTTCTTGACTCTGCCTCTCATATGGTGTTTTCTACTTCAAGCTTTTTTCCAAAGAGGTTGTACCACCTTGCATTCCTATCAGCAGTGCAGAAGAGTTCCAATTTTTCCACAGCCTCTCCAGCATTTGTTGTTCTGTGTTTTTTTTTTTTTCGATTATTGACAACCTCGTTGGAGTGAGATGGTATCTCATTGTAGTTTTGATTTGGATTTCTCTAATAACTAACAATCGTGAGCATTTCCTCATGTGTCTTTTGGCTGCCTTTGTCTTCTTTTGTAAAATGACTCTCCATGTCCTTTTCCCATTGTTTAATCGGGTTATTTGGCTTTTTCTTGTTGATATTTTGCAGTACCTTGTAGATTATGGAATTAGACATTGATCTGATATGTAGGTGCCAAATATTTTTTCCCATTCTGTAGACAGTCTTTTAACTCTCTTTATAAAGTCTTTGGGTGAGCAAAAGTGTTTGATTTTCAGCATTTCTTATTTATCAATTTTCTGTTCTGTTGTTTGTCCACTGTTGGTAAGATTTTTGTAATCTGTCTAAATTGTGTATAAGAACTTCCATTGTTGTCCCTATTTTTTCTTCCATAATCTTTATCAGTTTAGGTTTGATATTTAGGTCTTTGTTCCATTTTGATTTAGTTTTTGTGTAAGGTGTGAAATATGGTTCTTGTTTCAGTTTTATTCCAGATGGATATCCAATTTTGCCAACACCATTTGTTAAAGAGACTGTTTTTACCCCAGTTTACAACTTTTGGGCCTTTGGTGAATATCAACTGTTCATAGGTGATATTTCTGGATTCTCTGTTCTGTTCCATTAGTCTATATCTCTGTTTTTGTACCAGTACCAGACTGTTTTGACTACTGTGACAGTGTAAGGTCAAATAGTGTGAGGCCTCTCACTGTGTAACTCTTCTTTGGTAGTGTCTTACTTATCCAGGGCTTCTTCCCTTTCCAAACAAAGTTGCTGATTTTTTTCTCAATCTCATTAAAAAATGACACTGGAATTTATATTGGGATTGTGTTGTGTATTTAGATCACTTTGGGTAGAGCAGACATTTTCACAATGTTAGGTGTACCTATCCATGAGCAAAGTAAGTTTCTCTACTTATGTCTCTTTTGGTTTCTTGCAGTGAGGTCTTGTAATTTTCTTTGTTTAGGTCTCTTACATCTCTGGTTAGATTTATTCCCAGGTATTTTATCTTGTGTGTACATTTTTCCAATGCAAATTGACTTGGATTGTAAAATTTCACTTAAAGCATAGTCAAGCCAGCCAAGTGCTGCCGAGTCAGATCCGACTCATGGTGACCCTTAAAGCATAATAAAATATATATCTCTTTATTTTTAAAAAAAGTGATTAAGAGGAAAGCCTTATTACATTTGAAGACAGTTATCACAAGTTCATGTTTTCTCAGCTGAGGTTACATGTCTCTGTGTTGGTGGGATAAAAGGATTATCATTTCCTGTTGCATTTTTTGGGATGATCATTTTATGTCTGCCAAGCCATAGGAGCTTCTGGATGCAAGGTACAAGATGAACACCTTGTGCTGCTATCCACATCCACAGCAATCAGCCAGCAGGGAGTAGTCGCTCTCTGTACAAAATCATTTCCATACTAGATTGAAAGAAGTAACATACTTGGCAGCATTTTGGCTCTCTAAATAAATTGGGATGAAAGCTAAAGCTGGAATATTTATCCTGATCCCAAATGTATGAAAACAACTCTTAGAAAATACTTTTTGGCAGAGATGGGCAGGAGCCTCTAATGAAAACATTTGTGTCTATTTTCTATTTGCTTTTTACCAGATATACTTAACATGATATACCATCCAAACCACAGGGTGATACTACTGATATTTAATAAAAGTATGTAATAGTGAGTGAGTTGTTTGAACTGAAATGTAGCATCTGTGGCTGTGACAGTCATTAGGGTTGTTTACAAACCTGTTTCGTCTAATGGACATTGGTAAGATAGCATGTCCCTGGTCTTTTGAACTTGGATTTGCCTGTATAAATTGATTTACTCACAAATTTGTGAGGAAATGACATGGAAATGTCTGGGAAGAAGCTAATCTGGTCATGAATCCCCATGTTCCCTTCCCCTTATGACGTTGGCTCTGGAAGTGCCCATTAAGATGTATTTTTATCAGTGGAATCCAAGGATCAGACCCCCTGTTGCTCTGTGCTGTTCATGTAGTATAAGTGCATGTCTCAGCAACTATTGGATTATCTTGAGGTACAGTTTGAATAAGGAAGGTTCTATAAATATTTAATTCTTGTTCTCGACTTGGCTGGCTTGTTTACCCATTTCCAAAATAATGAGTTCACAAACTAATATACTCCAGAGATAAACAGTGACTTGTGTGTGTGAATTCTGATCCACTGCAGTTGTAATTCTTGTTAATGTTTAATTTGTCCCATCTTCAACTACGGGGACCTCAGATATATTTTTGACTCTACCTTTTTGCTTGCCAAATTCCTTGCCATTTTTCAGGTAGATATCTTCTTGTGTAACATTCTTACCATCTCTCATCCACTCACTTCACTACTCCAATTTATTTTACATGCAAGTAGGTGACCCCTTAATCTTCCTTTCAACAAGCTCCAGTCATGTCATTAACAGCTCAAGAAATAATCTGTGACTCCCCAAATTAAAATCTCTTACATTAGCACTCAAGACCTCCTGATATTGTACCTATCTGTCTTCTAGTTTTATTCCTAATTCTCTTACCCTGAATAAATGCAGGAATTTCCCCTACTGAGCTTGTGTTTATGCTGTTTTCTTTACACCCTGATGTTTCTTCTCAACATTTTACTCAGTTTTCATGTTTAATCTTAAATATTTCCCCTTCCTGATCTTATCAGTTATGAAGCCAAACTCTTCTGTGACACTGCCCTGCATTTGGTACTTTCTTTAAAGTATTTGTTATTATGCTTTGTATTATAGTCAGGTCATACTTGTTTGTTACTCTCTACAGGCCAACTTGGCTGTTGGTTGTCTTATTCATCTCCATATCTTATGTGATTAGTGTTCACTAATAAACAACTTCAAGTTTGTTCTAAACAAATATCTGTAGAATTGTGCAAAATATGAAGTATGGGCCATAAATTCACATTTTATTCATTGAAATATATATGTGTATATATATATATATATACATATATATATATATATATATATATTTGTTGTGGGAACCCTAGTGGCATAGTGGTTAAGTGCTATGGCTGCTACCAAACGGTCAGCAGTTCAAATCTGCCAGGTGCTCCTTGGAAACATTATGGGGCAGTTCTACTCTGAGCTATAGAGTCACTATGAGTAGGAACTGACTTGATAGCCCTGGGGTTTGGTTATATTTGTTGTTGTTGTTAGGTGCTGTTGAGTTGTTTTCAACTCACAGTGATCCCATGTGACAGAATACAGCTGTAGCATATGATTTTCTTGATAGTAATCCTTACAGAAGCAGATAGGTCTTTCTCCCAGGAAGCCACTGGGTAAGTTTGAATCTCCAACCATTTGGTTAGTAACCAAGTGTTTAACTTTTGTACCAACAGAGCTATACACACACACACACACACACACACACACACACACACACACACACACACATTTATCTGTGTTTATGTATATACATTATGTATGTATATGTACATAACTGTGTCTGTCAGTTTGTGGTACTGTGGTGGTTTGATGCTGAAAGCTATGATACTGGTTTTTCAAATACCAGCAGGGTCACCCTGGGTGGACATGTTTCAGCAGAGCTTCCAGACTAAGCCAAGTTAGGAAGAAAGATCTGGTGACTTATTTCTAAAAAAAAAAAAAAAATCAGTCAGTAGAAAATTTATGAAAAGCAGAGAAACATTGCTTGATATTGTGCCAGAAGACGAGCCCCTCAAGTTGGAAGGCGCTTGAAATATGACTGGGGAAGAGCTACTTCCTCAAAGTAGAGTTGACCTTAATGGGATAGATGGAGTCAAGCTATGGAGTCCTTTATTTGCTAATGAGCATGACTTCCAATGAGAAGAAATAACTGAAAATATCCATTAATAATTAGAACAAAGAATGGTTAACATATGAATCAGGAAACTTGAAGTTGTCAACAATGAGATGCATAAAGATGGATATCGTAGGCATTAGTTTGCTGAAATAGACCAGAACACGTCATTTTGAATCAGACAGTCACGTGGTCTACTGTGTTGGGAATGAAAAACTGAAGTGGAATGCAATCACAATCGTCATCCAAAATAACATTTGAAAATCTATCCTGAAATACGATGATGTCAACGATAGGATAATATCCACATGTCTACGAAGAAGACCGGTTAATATGACTATTATTCATGTTAACATACCAACCACTAAGGCCCAAAGATGGAGAAATGGAGGATTTTTAACCAACTTCTGCAGTCTGAAATTGATCACATGAGTAACCAAATTGCATTGAGAATTCCCAGTGAATGGAATGTAAAGCTTGGAAGCAAAGAAGGATCTACAGTTGGAAAAGACAGCCTTGATGACAGAGATGCCACCAAAGACCACATAATAGAATTTTGCAAGACCAGTGATTTCTTCATTGCAAATATTAGTTCTTAACAACATTAACAGCAACTAGGTACACACACCTCACCAAAAGAGTTACACAGGAATCAAATCTACTACGTCTATGGAAAGAGATAAGAGAGAAGCTCAATGCCATTGGTCAGACAAGATCTGCGGCCAGTTGCAGATCAGAGCATCAATTGCTCATACGGAAGTTTAAGTTTAGGCTGAAGATAGTTGGAACAAGTCTGCAAGAGCCAAAGTAGAACCTTGAGCACACATCCATGTGTATTAAGACACCGTCTTAAGAATAAATTTGATACATGGAACACTAATGACCAAAGACCACACAAGTTGTGGGATGACATCAAGAACATCATGCATAAAGAAAGTAAAAGGTCATTAAAAAAAGAAAGAGAAGACCAAAATGAATGTCAGAAGAGACTCTGAAACTTCCTGAATATAGAGTAGCTGAAGTTAACAGAAGAACAGATGAAGTAGAGGAACTGAACAGAAGACTTCAAAGGGCAACTCACAAAACCAAAGTCAAGTATTATGATGAAAGTCCCAGAGCTAGTAAACCAAAAGGAAAAAACATGCTCAGAATCTCTCAAGGTAAAAGAGCTGAAGAAAAATTCAAGCCTCAAATTACAATACTGAAGGATTCTATGGGCAGGTATTAAAAGATGCAGCAACCATCAAGGGGAGGAGCAAGGAATACAGAGTTACTGTGCCAAATAAGAAGGAGGGGTTAACAATGACTCATTTCAGGAGATATCATGTGACCAAGAATGAATGGTATTCAAGGAAGAAGTCCAAGGTGCACTGAAGGCATTTGTGAAAACAAGGTTGTAGAAATTGGCGGAATACCTATTGAGATGTTTCAACACACAGATACAACTCTGGAGGTGCTCGGTCATCTCTGGCAAGAAATTTGGAGGACAATAGTGACCTAGCCAACTACCTAGAAGAGAATTTGTGTTTGTGCCCATTCTAAAGAAAGGTGATCCAACAGAATGCAGGAATTATCAACCAATGTCATTAATATAACATGTAAGTGAACTTTTGCTTAAGATAATTAAAAAGCAGTTGCAACACTGCATAGACAAGTAACTGCCAGAAATGCAGTTGCCTTTCAGAAGAGGATGTGGGATGAAAGATAACACTGCTCATGTCAGTTGGATCTTGGCCAAAAGCAGGAAACACCAGAAAGATGTTTATTTTGTTTTATTGACTATGCAAAGACATTCAGCGATGTGGATCAGAACCAACTATAGATAACATTTTGAAGAATGGGGATTCCAGAACACCTACTGTGTTCACGAGGAACATATATGTATACCAAAAGACAGTTGTTTGAATGGAACAAGAGGAAACTTCATTGTTTAAAGTAAGGAAAGTGTACATCAGGGCTGCATTCTTTCACAACACTTTTACAATCAGTGTGCTGAGCAAATAATCTGAGGAGCTGGAGGATATGAAGAAGAACGAGACTTAAGCATTGGAGGACAACTCATTAACAATCCACATCCTTCAGGTGGTACAGTCACACTTGCTAAAAGCGAAGACAACTTGAAGCCCTTATGATGAAGAGCAAAGATTACAGCCTTCAGTATACATAACACCTCAACATAAAGACAACAAAAATCTTTACAACTGAACCAATAAGCAACATCATAACAAATGGATAAAATATTAGAATTGTCAAGGATTTCATTTTCCTTGGATCCACAATCAATGCCCATGGGAGCAGCAGTCAGGACACCAAAGGACATATTACATCAGGCAAATCTGCTGCAGAGAATCTCTTTGATGTGGTATTAAGCTAACACCTGAGGGCTAAGATGTGCCTGACTCAAACATCGTTATTTTTAATCTCCTCATATGCATGGGAAAGCTGGACAGCGAATTAGGAAAACAAAAGCATAATTGATACATCTGAATTATAGTGTTGGTGAAGAATATTGAACATACCGTGGACTACCAGAAGACCCAAAGAATCTTTCTTGGAAGAATTATAGCCAGAATGCTCCTTAGAAGCAGGGATGGCAAGCTTTCTTCTCATGTACTTTGAACATATTGTCAGGAAGGACCAGTACCCGGAAAAGGACATCATGCTTGATAGAGTGGTGCCGTGGAGTCAGTTCTGACTTCTTGCTAGGTGACATGGTGTCGGTTTTGACTCAAAGCAGCCTCGTGCACAGCAGAAGGAAACACTGCTTGGTCCCACACCATCCTCACAATCTTTTGTTTGGTTTGCATCTATTGTTGTAAACGCTGAGGATATTCCTCTTCTTCGTTGACTTTCTACTAAGCTTCCAATACCATAGCAACACCAAAGCCACCACAATCCAACAAACAGAGAGACACTGGGTGGTGGTAGAGTGTTGGGGAAAAACAGGCAAACCTGCAGTGAGGTGGATTAACACAATGGCTGCAACAACGGACTTAGACATGGGAACAGTAGTGAGGATGGTGCAGAATCAGTGTTTCCTTCTGTTGTACATAAAATCACCTTGAATCAGAACCCACTTGATGGCATCTAACAATATGTAACCATACAGAATGGACGGTTCCTGGCTCAGTCATTAAACACTTGGCTGCTAAGCTGAGAAAGTCAGCACTTCGAACCCACCTGCCACTCTGAGGGAGGAAGATGCTGCGCTCTGCTCCCCTAAAGATTACAGCCTTGGAAACAATGCAGGGCATTTCTATCATGTTTTATAGAGTTGCTGTGAGTTAGAATTGACTGCACTGGCTTTGATTTTTTCAATGTAATTTTCTAAATATTTACATTTACAGATAGAGTATGTCTGTGAATTCTAAAACACTAAAAGTGTCCTCATTTGGAGGGAGTATTTAAAGAAACACTAGAATTTTTCTTACTGAGCCAGTTAATCTTTCTATCGTCATTCAGTAAGCCGGGAGGACAAATAATCGCCTCCTCTTTACTGTCCTTCCTCCCCTGTAAAGCCCTTCCTAACTCCAGTCACGCAGATGTCACCTCCCTTAGCAAGTATGATTAGACTCTTTCACCTGACATGGCATATTCTGCTTTGTGTGGTTATAGATCACTCAGTGTGTATATGTGCTGACTGATCCACCATTTTTGAAAATCAGCTTTCGGGAGTTACAGGTGAAAAAAGTCACCTACCATTCCTATGAGCACATCAAAGAGAGAGTTTCTCACACTTCACGGTGCTGTACCCTGAAAACCCAGAAGGGAAAATCAGGTAGATAATTTTTGTCTGTTGCTATGACAACTAACCCACTCACTTCAGCGAGGAGGTGGACAATTATGACGACGCAGGGATTCTAAGCCTTCGTGGGTCCCTGAGCCATCCTGCCAAATAAAACCCTCCAAATCCCCACATGGCAACATGAAAAAACACAGTTAAGCTTGCCAGAATTCACAGCCTGTTTGGAGGGAACCCCTGTAAGAGACACCATAAACGAGCTACTGATGAATGCCAGAAGCCAGAATAAGTTGCCACGACGCGTTACGATGGCACGCCAAACGACAACCCATGTGGAGGGACCGTTGATTCACAAGGTATGCCAGTGGTTACACTTTGGGAAGTGTAATATTTACAGAAAAAATGACCAGGACTTAAACTGACTCACATTTTAATCCTGAGAGCTCTAGATGGAGTCTAACATTTTACTTCCATTGCCAAGGTAGAGCTTAATTTCAGGTGTCAATTAAATGCAATTCTCCATTTTATTCTCAATATTATAATAAACTAGAAGTCTGAAAATATCTCTGTTTTATTCTAATTGTACCTTTACCTGAATTCTCAGAACAGTTACTGAAAGACTCATGATTATTGGAAGAATTTTCTTGAGAATCCAGTTGGGGTTGACGTTAAATCTCACCACTGAATATTTGTCTTTTAGGGTGAAAAATCCCAACACAGTGACTTTGTAAAGCTGGGCAAATCTTTTTCTCTTAAATATGAAAAATGTCACCTGTAGAAGGCACACAAATGTACAATGTGTAAACAAAAGACTCTCACTTTTACTTTGAAAATAATACTAAGTTTGAAATGGGAAAGTAAGTCTTTCCAAAAATGGTTTCATGCTTTGTGTGTGTGTGTGTGTGTGTGTGTGTCTGTGTCTGTGTCTGTGTCTCTGTGTCTCTCTGTGTGTGTGTGTGTGTGTGTGTGTGTACCAGAAGAGAGGGCACAGTTGGAAACCAGTGGTAGATGTAGGGCACAGGAAAGTTGAAACTGTTCTTCTTCCTCCCCGCCACACTTTTTTTTTTTTCTCCTGAGGTGTTAAATTTTAGCTCAACATTACTTGTTTCTTAATTAAACAAATTCAATTCATCCTTTAACTTAATTAAACAACTAATGAATTTGTATATGCAGGAATCATTAATTCAGTGTTTGAGGCAGGCCTCTAGGGCATGGTTAGATCAGTTTGTCACAGTTCAGTAAATAGTATCTAGAGCTAAATACACATCTCTTTGCTTTATATGCCACGGCCCTGCTGCATAAGTTTATGACTTTTACTTTGGTTTAGCTGTCTGCACACATTACCGTTTATAAATGAAGGTAGTCTCTCTGGCACATTTTCTAAGAGAAGCATGTTGTGAAATGTATTTCCAAAAATAGTACTCGGTTTTGCAATTTATTTATTGTTTGTGCTATTTAGGTCCATCATAGAAATGCTCAGAAACTACTCATTTAGGAAAATCAAACAAAATCTTGTATATTTTTAGACATTCTCATTTGATGTGAAAAGGACAATCACGTCTCAGAGATTCAGCTTAAAGCCCACTTTGTGAAACAGAAAATTTGAAAAGAAATAGAGTTGTTATTATTTCACCTGAAGACCTTCATACGGAGATAACTAAGTTAGTATCCCTCTCCTGGGTGTAGGTTCTGTGTTTGAATAAATAGAAGAGAGAGAAAACGAAAGGCAACCAGAAACACGTTGGAGCTTAGTATCTGTGTTTCATTCTATGTATTTTCTATCTGATTTTTTTAAGGAGGAACCCCAAATTTGTGAAGATAAGTAACTTACCCGAGGTCACTTTGCTAGTAGGTGGTAGAACTGGAATTCTTTCCCAGGTCTAAGTCTGTGGCATGTCGTCCATTTAATAACCAGCGTCTGCTATGCACGGCAGTGGCTTTGGCTGTCCATGCACTTAATTGATAGCTTGAGCTTCTAATGTACTTGACAACAGTTTGTTTTCTAAAGTAGGTAAACATTTCCCTTGAAATCTCATTGACATTGTTAATTTATTTAGCAAACCATTTTATCCCTGAGCACAGTGTATAAAAACTTTAGTGATTCCTGCCTATTTTTCACTAGCTTCAAATTAGTGAAGTCCTGCACAGTGAGATTTTACTGTAAATCTATACAAAAACCAAATAAGCCTCATAACTGAATTATTCTTTTTTATAAAAAGCAAAAAGAGAGTTTATTCAGTAAATATTCAAAAGAGCAAAAGTAGAAAAGCAGACAAGTATTCTGCTAGAGCCACGTCTGCCTGGGTCTAAGGAAATTATAGAACAGACAGAAGTCGGGAAGTAGACGAGCCTGCTGCTGTAACTGTATCTGTCTGTGTCCAAGGGACATCACAGAGTAAACAAGAACAGGAGACCAGACAAGCACGTGGGCACAACCGTACCTGCCAAAGTCCCTGAATTATTCTCGTACTGAAGGCCCAGTCCTAGCATGATACTTGAATGAGGAGAAGCAAGGAGAAATTGGGAGATGAATATACCTACCAATACCTACGTGGGAAAAGCAAAGTTGTAAATCGTGTGCTTGTCTTTTTAATTTGGGGAACATGTCAAAGAAACCAGTCTGAATGTTTCTGGCCACTTCCTCTATAATATCTGTATTTTGGAAGCTGAGTTGTCTCAACTCAGTTCTTTTTTCAACCCATATAGACAGTTATAGGATCTTCTGATTCCAGTCTGGTGACTGTCTGTGTTCACTCTAGGCTTGGCTGTAGCTCTGCGACTATAAATGGATTTAAAAAACCAGTGGAGGCTGTTTTAATAACAAAATCTGGGTCTATATTTGTTGATTTTTTTTATTCCCTTTGTTGGATTTTCTAGACTGTGCCTTTTTCTTGAGCAGGCTAATGGCACAAGCAGAGTGAAATGTATGTTAGTGAAGTTGTTGAATCACAAAACACAAAATCTAAGGGGTAGAGGTTCTTATAAGATATACGGTAGATGAATGGTAAAACAGACTTTGGGTTATGTATGAAAAGTCCATAAATGCCAATATCGTTAACTTTTGGTGAGATTAATTCCATTTAATAGTCTGGATAATTTCTGGGAGGTGAGACTTCCGGACTGAGTTTCTGGAAAGTAACAGAAAGACAGGGACGAGGCCAGAATGAGGCGATCCAGTGTCACAACGGTTGAGTGCTCAGCGGCTAACGAAAGGACTTCACGGGGAGAAAACACCTGATGATCTGCTCCCCTGGAGATTATAGCCTGGGAAACTGTACGAAGCGGTTCTACTCTGTCCAGTAGGGTTTCTGTGAGTCAGAACAGACTGACAGAAGCAACGATGAGGTCAGAATGGAAATCAAAGTTGGCTTGCTAAGTGCAAACAAGTCAAGTAGAACTGCCCCATAGGGTTTTACTGGTGGTGGGACATTTATAGAAGCAGATGGCCAGCTTTTTCGCCAATAGAGCCTCTGAGTGCGTTCCAATCCCCAAGTTTTTGCTTAGTAGCTGAGTGCTTCATCATTGTGCCACCAAGCCTCCTCAAAGCTTGACTGCTTTCTTCTTTCTCTCCTCAAATTCCAAACTCCTTGGCCAAGGAAATGTCAAATCCCAAAATAGTACAATTCAAAATCAGGATAAGAAAAAAATTCTGAAGAACATTGATTTGTCCTGTTTCTTGTCCTGGGAAAATGTTTTGTCTTACATTCAAATGAAGAGTTTTTGTAATGTGTTATTTTTCAGCCATTTCTTTACGAGCACCTACCGGAAAATTTCTCTCAGATCCTAGGACCAGGACAATCTGTATTCTCAAATAAGCACTGACTTCTTTCAATCTCAATTATAAAATGTTCTGGAATCTGACCATGTTCCTGGCTCTGTTTTCTCTCTTACAGATTTCAGAGGAAAACTTGTACCAGAATTGTAGTAATATATGAGATCTCAATTCATACGAATTTCAGATATACTTGAGTATAACCTATTTTCCTATCCTGATTTTACTTACGACTGTATCTGTCTTGGAAGAAATGCAACCAGAGTCCTCCTTAGAAGAAAAGGTGGTGAGACTATGTCTCACATACTGGGGACGCGTAGTCAGAACGGATCAAGCCCTGGAGAATGACATCATGCTTGGTAAAGTGGTCAGTGGTCAGTGGTCAGTGAAAAAGAGGAAGAACCTCAACAGTGTGGATTGGCACAGTGGCTGCAACAGTGGGCTCAGGCATAGCAGCAGTCGTGGCTATGGCACAGGACTGGGCAGCGCGTCCTTCAGCTGTATATAGGGTTGCTATGAGTCGGAATTGATAGGACAGCACCTACCAACAACAAACTTACTTGCACGTACATTTCTCCATGTACATTTTAAATTCTGTCATAACAGTAGGGCAACTGAAAAAAGGAGTCTAAGATTATCCAAATATGAATTTGTATTTATTAAGCTTGCTCAAGTCCTCTTTTTATGAGCAGGCGTTCATATCCTGCAGATGAATAACACCATATGGGCCTTTCTTCCCTTAAATGCAATATTTTGATGCATGCGCTCATGTTTGATGACTATTTGATCCATGATGTAACAGTCGTTTGCTTTGGCTCCTAGGTGAGTGTCTGAACAAGATTAAAACTGAGGGAAACTTGTCTTTGCTATACCAGGTCCTGTTCCACTCCATAGGACTAAGATTTCTATAGAATGACCAAATGGCTGAATGACAATGACAACAAAGGCTCAGACACCACACGCTTTACCAACCTCGGCAGTTCTATTCCCCACAGCACTCCTGTAAGACACGGTTTGTTCTGAGTCGGATCCCCCACTGGACGGCACTTGGCTTGGCTATTATTTACAAATAAGAAATGAAAGTTTAGGAAGATCGGGTACGTGGCCTAAGGCTATGCTTGTAAGTGGTGGAACAGGAATTTTAGTTTATCCTTTGTTAGAGGGAGGAAGCTCCCCTGGGTCAGGTTTCTTTTCAATCAATTTATGCTTTAGTAAGAACTGCATTTTTCAAGTACCATTCTGAAATTTTCAAGATATGCCTATGCTACAGCTGAAGAGCACTGTACTTTTTGCTCCTGTTTAGGTTGTGCATTGCACAGTTCTAAGAGGTGTTGTTTACGTAGACTACAATGTGACCACAATGGGAACAACAGTATCTCCTAGAGCTTTTAGTGCACCACCTGAGCAACCATTTGTGGATGCCCTGCCTGGGAGGAGATATTTTCTCCCAAAGGTTCCATTTTCCTTTTGAGATGAAATGAGAAGCAAACAGTTGGGAGAAGATTCTAAATACAAAATTGCTCAGTTGTATGTATTCTGACAAAGCATACAGCTTGTATAATTGTTTTCATTCATTCAAATAAATTCCTAGGAGAATGCCTAATACTTCCTTTGCTGAGAAGACTTTCCAGGGTCTATGGCCCCATTTTCCTTACTGATTTTGTATTTTGCCTCATGGAGATGTCCGGGATCAAAGACCAGTGCCACTCAGCTGCCCTTAAGGAAAGCTCTATGTCAGAAAGTGCCTGCTCTAAACTCTGGACTAATCATCTCCATCTTTTTTTTTAAGCATAGTTTTATAAGTACAGATGCAGGGTAACTTCCATAGCTTCTTTATTTTTTATGATGAGGACAGTAGCAAGGCAAATCAGAACTGCATCCAAAGAGAAGTACGTGATTCCAGTTAGCAGAATCTATGAGGACTGACAATTAAGTTCACGAACTCATCCTAGAAAAAGTGCTGCATATCTCATTGCTGAATATAATTATGGTCACCTTTAAAGTACTACCCTTGGGAAGCTATACACTGATGCCATTGCCTATTCCACCCTTCAAAGCAATTTTAGAGCCCTTTGTCTGGAATGGCCATCAGAGCTGTTTTATCAACCTTCATGTCCTGAATGTCATCAAACTGTCTTTCTTTCAATATTTCCTTTATTTTTAGGTTAAGAAAAAAGTCACTGGGGGCCAGATCAGGTGAGTGAGGAGGGTGTTCCAATAAGTTAATTGTTTACTGGCTAAAAACTCCCTCATAGAGAACTGTACAACTAAGTTTGTGAACTTGCCACTGTCCCACCATGCACAATGGCTATTCCAGAAAGGGTTCCAAATTGCTATGAAGGGTAAATTAGGCAGTGGTATTGGTGCATAGCTTCCCAGGCAGAGTACTTCAAAGGTGACCATAGTGTTATTCAGCAGTGAGGTATGCAGCACTTACAACAATTAAGTTTCTGGACTTAATTGTCAGGCCTCCTATGTCTTGTTCCCAATACCAAGAGTGAACCAGTCACAAAATAACCCTCTCATCTAATCTTAGAGAGTCTTCCAAGGTTCATTATGTTTATCAGACCAAAAGTCCATTCCTATCATCCATATGATCAGAAAGCAATTTTATAACCAACATCTCACCCATCTGCCTTTATTATTCTTCTCTGTCCATAATAAGCTGATAATAGAAACCAAAAACACACAAATGATAAAACATGCAGGGGCAAGTGAGGATTTAGCAGCAAAATATTGATATTACACATAGACCGGAGGGGAGTAGATTTAAGGACCAGAATTTAAAAGTGCATGTATAATTAGGATGGGTTTAAGGAAGAGTGGCTATAAAAATTTCATGTCTAGGCAGAAAATATGATGACATTAGCAGCTTTTTCATTTTCAGTCTACAAAGGTTTGGGCATGAGAGGATAAAGGGAAACAGATTCTGACTGAGTAGGTAACCAGTCTAACTTCCAAGAATACAGGAGTCTGAGGGTACGGTGCAGAAGCCGTGGGGGGAGTGAAGGCAGTGTTAGGCTTGGCTTCAGGGTCTGTGGACAGTTTCCTCATATGAAAACAAGAACACCTGCCTCACCGGATGTAGAGGAGATGAAATGTAGGAGACTTCCAGGCAGAGGAGTGTTCTTCTGTGGAATGTACAGCTAAACTACTTTGGGTCCTGAAATTTGGATTATACTATTTTTACAAGGTGCCTCCTAGGACTTAAAGTGAGCAAAAAGGTTTATTAATAAATAGTAGATACAGAAAATGAAATGAAAGCTACATTTATTTTACTTTGTAGTGTATTCAAGCATAGATGAGTACTGCTCTGCTGGGGTTCTGTGATCTATTTCCATTATCTCTTCATTAAGAAGGTCCTTTAAAAGATTTTTTTTTTTTTAAAGGAAAACTTAGCCTGATGTAGCTAAAACTCATGTCTATTTTGGCTGTGGTTTCCGTTCCTTTTGTGTTGACCAAGTTCTACTGATCCTTTCATGCCTGCCTCATGCTATTCTTAGACCTGGTCTGTCTGCGCTTGGGGACTGTGTTCCACACTGCTATTAAGGTTTCCATTCTCAGCCTTTGCTCAAAGTGAACATCAGATAAAAATCTTTATCAGTTGTTATTTTTAAGTAGACTTGCCTCCTTCAGTATGTTCTGCAAAACAACACTTGTTGCTAATTACTTCCTCCTGGGACTGCCTTGTTCTATGCTGCCTAATGCTGTGTCTGCCATCTCTTGTGCTGCTCTGAATATTTTGCCACCCTGAGTGTCTTAGAATGAACACAAGCAGTGGTCATTACACGCCTATGAAATAGGTCTTACTGTTAATGTCTTTGGGTGGCATAAATGCTTTTTGCAGTAACCTAAATGTTGGCACTTCCAACCCACCTAGTGGTACCACAGAAGAAAGGTCTGATAATCTGCCTTCACAAAGATCACAGCCAAGAAAACAAAACCCTACGGAATAGTTCTACTCTGTAACACATACAGGAGCCATGAACTGGAATTGACTTAATAGCAACATGTTTTTAAAAAAGTGATTCCCTCATCTTCAGAAAGGGTCAGTGATGTACAAAGTGGGGAAGTGCCAGGTATGTTAGAGTTGGAACTTAGAGGCAGATGAATGACATGATAGGAGGCGGAATTCTATTCTTGATCACGTTCTCTTAATCATTGTGTTGACTTCCATATTGCAACTCTGGAGAGGGCCGTACTCTGGATCTTTGCTTGGCACATGTAACTTCTTTAATAAGATTTGAATTAAAAACAGACCCTCCTTTTGGAACTAATATGGGTGCCAAAGTCCTCCCATCTAATGATCAAGACTTTGGGTGATTAAAATTCTTCATTAGTGCTGACATCAGTGCTTGTCTTTTGCGACCCATTGGAATTTTTAAACATCACCTTCCTCTCCTCCTTTCCATTCTGCACCTGTTTTTCCCTACTTGGTTCCAGACGAAGATGTCTTATAAATATCTTTAGTGTTTTTAGGAGGCAAAAAGGCTTTTCGTAAAGCTCAGTATGATGTATGCTGCAAAAGTCCCAGCACAGTGCCTTGCAATTTGGAAGTAACAATAAATTAGAAGTGGTTCTCCTGTAATGCTCTTAGCTGCTAACTGAAAGGTTAGTGGTTCAGATCCACCCAGATTTGCCTTGGAAGAAAAGCTGGGTGATCTCCTTACAAAAAACTACTGAAAACCCTGCAGAGCACAGTTCTACTCGGATCCACATGGGGTCACAATGAGTTGGAGTTGACTTGATGGCAACTGGTTTCTCTTTCTCTTTGTTTTCTTTTGGCGGGTATGGCTGGTGTTATGCTCTGTGTGATGCACAGCCAAGGACCTATTTACTTCTGTAGCCTTTGACTCATATTAGTCTTCTAATTAATATGAATACAACTAATGATGACCTTGATAATGATGCTGTCAACTGTTTGCACCTAGCCCTCGGAGAAATCAGTTCATCATCTAAGGTAGATGCCAAGACCACAAATACTGGAAAAACTGGAGGGTTCATCCAGCTCCTAAGCACCACAGCTGAGCCCACCATCTGACAGTCTGATACACCACAGAAACAATCAGACATCTGTTCACATGAACTTCTAAGTATCCAGGTTGGTGCATAACATGAACACCTCTGAAGCTCTGTTTCAGACTCATGTCAGAGGACAGGATCCAGCAGTGAGGTCAGGCAACAAATATTTTGCAAGAGGAATGTATATTCCAGGGAGAGCTGTGAGTGCGTTAGAGCTTCTTTTCTCTGGCAAAGCATCTATCATATTTATGAACATATTCAGGGAGGACATTATCTTTTTCTGGATGAATTCAGATCAGAATGAACAAACCAGGCTGAGAATGCACAGTGGTTGCCATGTGTATTTTTAAACTATCTATCAAACCCACTGTAGCCTTGAGTTTTATGAAATCAATTACAATAGAGAAAATTTGCACAGTATGATGTATGATGAAATCATGAAGCCAAAGAAGTTTTTTTTTTTCCTTAATTGTAATTCTGTGTTTACTATATCCTAGTCTGGGGGCCTTATATTCTCTGGGTTTATTTTATTAAAAGGAGAACAGCATTCAAACAAGGCAACCCCCCTTTTATTCAGTTTAACTCTCCATATTTCACCCAAACCTAGTGTGCAAGTGATTCTTTGATTAATTTCTATACCAGTGTTTCTAGCATTGCCAACAGGTTCTGCAGAAATACAGTGTTCTGAAAGCAGTTTGAGTTCTCTTCTTTAACCTCAAGAGGTATTTTGGTATAATTCAACTCAGTATGATAGTCTGAGAACTAAAATTATGTATTTTAAAGTGAGTAGAAAAAGCCACATGACAATAAATCTTTATAATGGTGTTAAATAATTGTTAATATAAATAACCAAAAGACAATCCAGACTAATTGTCATGGAGTCTATTCTAAGTCATGGCAAACCCACGTGTAACAGAACAGAACTGTGTTCCATAAGACTTCTTCAGTGGCTGACTTTTTGGAAGCAGATTGTGAGTCCTTTCTTCTGTGGTACCTCTAGATGGATTGAAACCACCAACCTTTTGGTTAGCAGCTGAGTGTCTAATCATATGCTCCACCCAGGTACTCTGAATATTAATGTGGATACAGACCCATGCTCAGCGTTGGAGAGGGTGCACATCACAACTTCCGATAATATTTACTCAGCATTTAGATTTGCTATAGAAAATGTATTTGTTGCAGAAAGCAATGCAGGAGTTCTCTGACTGTCTCAAAGTCTTGTTCTAATAAATAGCAGTTCTTCTTCATGCAATTTCTTTTGTAAGACCCCAGCAAGAGTCTCTAACCTACACACTAGTTTTTACCAGAAGAAAACGAAGTGTAATTAACCACACATGAGGTAAAAAAATTAAAAGGTTCAAAATTAAGCTGAGAGCAAATAAATTCACTTAGACCAAAGATGTCAACACTACTTTGAAAAATTAAGAATTAGCAGAAAGAAAAAGTTTCTTTTACCTTCTCTTCATTTAATGCAATTACTATTAAAATGTTTCAGAATAAATGATGTCAAACAAGACAGAAACTGATATCTACAGGAAGGCAGGTTAGCCATAGTATTTCTGCTCTTAGAGTAATGTCTGTATTAGACATTGGATTTTGTGAAATGTTAAGAAGAGCTTGTTTGTTAGGCTTGCTGGAGGTCACATAAGTATTCTGCTTATTGTATATTAGCAAAACAAGAGGTCAAATAACTGCTAAGGTGTGTGAAACAATAAAGACATGTCACTGATCTGCATTGCATGAATTAAAGGTTCAGTGAGGTCTTGGAAGTGGTCACTGAAATTCATCCAGTTGTTCTTGTGCTTTTGTTTTAACGAGAATTTTTGTTTGTCTTGTTTTTTTAAATCAGGGAAGAACTCTGAGTTTTAAGTAAACTACCCCATCTTGCTTTTTTTCCTTTTTCTTTTTCTAAGTTGTAGGATAAATGGCTAGAAACTTGAAAGTCTGCTTTTTATAAGCACATCATTTTTTTAGTAGTTGTGCTCTTTCAATTTTCAACTGTCACACAGCACACAGGAGGTAAAGAGAGGATGAAGAAGCCGGTGTTTCTGAGTGGAGACTCACTGCCTGAGGCCCGAGCCTGGCTTCAGATCAAGCTGGCTCTTCTACTTTGGGTCAATGAGTACGTTAGCACTTACTCCACCGCACTGTTGTGTGGGTGGAAAGATCTAAGATAGACAATACAACTGAGCAAAAAAATCTGTTTTAGCTCTTCTTTTTTTTTTTTTAAATGATATTTAGACTGGCCACATTTTTTGAGAAGCCTTAATGGCACGGGAGCTCTGGGGGCTTCTTGGTTAAGAGTCAAGAGCTATGCTGCTAACCAAAAGGTCAGCAGTTTGAATCCACCAGCTGCTCCTTCGAAACCCATCCTGCACAGTTGCTATGAGTTGGAAATAAGTTGATAGCAACAGGTTTCATATGAGGACTGCCAATTAATAAGTTTGAGAACTCATCTTAGAAAAAGTGCTACATTCCTCACTGCTGACCTTTGAAGTACTGCCCTTGGGAAGCTATGCACCTATGCCAGCGCCTAGTTCACCCTTCAAGGCAATTTTGGAGCTCTATCTGGAATGGCCATTAGAACTGTCATTGTATCACCCTTGATTCCCTGAATGTCATCAAAATGTCTCCCTTTCAATATTTGCTTTATCTTCACAATAAGAAAAATGTCACTGGGGGCCAGATCAGTTGAGTAGGGAGAGTGTTCCAATATACTTATTTGTTTACTGGCTAAAAATTACCTCACAGACCTTAATTTCACAAACATGCCACCATGCCACCATGTGCAATGGGCATTCCAGAAAGAGTTCCAAAACTGCTTTGAAGGGCAGACTAGGTGTTAGCATTGGTGCAAAGCTTCCCAAGGGGAGTATTTCAAAGGTGACTGTAGTGATATTCAGCAATGAGGTATGTAGCACTTAGAACAATTAAATTCACAGACCTTGTATATATTTTTATACTTACTGCATTGGCTACAATTTGTGGGACAACACTGAATAGCAAAAGTTATGATAAGTAGATACATTCTTTTTAAGAATCGTATTGGATTATGTACATCTAACATTTGACTCTTAAGTATTATCTAACAGGAGTTTTATTTTATTCATAACTTGCTAAATATTTTCGTCATGAAAGGGTGCTAAGTTTTGTCAAGTATTTTTCAGCATCCAGAGAATAACGTGCAAATATTTTCCTTTGATTTGTTAATTTAAGTCAATTACATTATCAGTTGTACTATACTTGCATTTCTGGGATAAATATATCGACAAACAAGAAGAATGACTTGGTCCGTCTTTTAATATATCATTAACTGTTTAATACTTTAGGATTTTTGCATCTATGTTCAAACAGAAATTAAACCAATTATTGCTGAATTGACTTTGACCCGGGTGGATCAGCGCGGGTCAGAGCAGAATTGTGCACCACAGGACTTCTCTGTTGCTATTCTTTTGCAAGGAGATCATCAGGTGCTTCTGTGTGGACTTGAACCTGAACTTTCAGTTAGCAGCCAAGGGTACCACTGTTTGCACCACCAGAGACTCCATGATGAAACTAACCAGCTGCTGTTGGGTCGATTCCGTCCTGTAACAACCCTGGAGGCCAGAGCAGAACTGCCTCACAGGATTTCCAAGGCTGTAAACCTTCACAGAAGCAGCATGCCACGCCTTTCACCTACAGAGTGGCCGGTGGGTTCGAACTACCAAGTTAGCAGCTCAGCCCTTTACCACCTATCATGGCTCCTCTTGTGTTCAAGCAAGAACCTGCTAAACAGGCCAAAGACAGGCCAGCCAATAGGTAAATGGCAACAATTGGTAATCACTATACAAAAAGGTAAATAGATTTTAAAAAAGAAATGCCCAAACGTTAAAGGGCATGGACTCAAAAGTACTTTCTTTTGTTCTTACCAGTGGATCTCTGGGCATCCTGCATAAATACTGTCCTCCTTCTGATGTAAAGCCTCATGGAATTCCCTCCATGAGGTGGTTGCTGTAGGTCAGCAGATCTAAATTGATTCAGGGGGAGGAGAAGCTCTCCTATGAAACTGACAAACAGTTACATTTCAGCCTGGATATAAAAATATAGATAAAAGAGGATATCAGAAAAAATTTACACATAAACAAGCACAGACCAAGTGACCATAGACTTAAATAATGAAATTCTATGAAATGACGGCAGGTGTGCTGGACTGGTTCTAGAAGAACTGGGTTCAAATCCTGGGTCTTTTACTTACTGTAGGAATTTTTAACCTTGAGTTCCACGAATGGGAACATCTACAAATCCAGAAGTAATATATAAAGTTTCTGTGTCTCTGCCTTTTTCTGGAGTGAGATTTATAGCTTTTACTTGAAAAATGAAGTATCTTTGACTTTACTAATTGTTGGTGCTTGGATGTGTAAATCCAATTCTCAGAGGTTTTGCCTCCTATCTAAAAATGAGGATAATAGATTCTAATGACTTCAAAGACTAGATGTGGACTCCAATGTGACCTCGTACTATAAAAAGTCAATATGTAGGTTACACATACTTTGAAAATGATGTTTTTAGGATAAATAAACAGTGGAGAGTAAAATCTTATGAACTACCACCCTAAAAGCTGGTTTATAAAAACTTTCAACAAATATTTAGATAAATCTAAGAAAACTTGTCTACAGAAAAGTAGGATTCTTTCAGAAAATTAATATATACCTTGCTTTCCCCTGAAAGTCCCACTAAGATCATTGCAATGGAAGGAGTACTGGGCTGAATTGGTCTTATCTACCATCCACTCTTCCTTAGGCTAAAGCAAACATTTCAGCAAGGTATCCTGATCTGTTAATAGCAGAATAAACACATGTCCTTCCTTTAATGGATTACGGTGCAGAGACTACTGAAATTGTAGGACATATATGAAAAAAATAAAAAAGGAGTGTGAATACTCAGACTCTTTTACTCCATTTCCTTCATGCAAACCTCATTGTCTTTTCCATTGGATCCAGATGGATTGGTTGCTTGAGGCTCTTTTAACTCAGAGACCCTATATTTTGAAGGCTCAGCTGTATTTCTGTTTGCTCATTTTTTAAGCATTCTATTTCAGCTTATGAGAACTAGATCATTCCATCTTGTAATCCGGGAATGTCAAACAGGAGGTCGTCATGCTATCTTTCACTGCACATAATGCATTTTCCAACTGAACTAAATTGCAAAATTCTGAATAATCAAAGAAAATTTGGGTAATGACAGCGATATCGGCTGTTTTGATAACCTTACTTTGCAACTCTCCGCATTAAGTTCCATTTTATGAAATAGTGCCAGTTCAGCTCCCCCGGTAAGATTTATCTCAGAAGTGTCAAAGCAGTCAAATCATTTAGAACTATTAAGGATCAAAATTTCTTCTATGTAACTGTATGACTCAATAATAGTAAGATGGGTACTACCAAAATCCTGAGAGGTGAGTTTGAGACTTCAAGGGGAAGGAAATCACTTATGCTAGAAGACAAGTGAATTACAGAGCTGAAAAGAATAAGCTGATTAGACATCCAGCAGGTAGAAAACATTTTAATAGAAGGAGGTGGGGAGTGGGGCACAAACTGTAAATATAATTAGTATTGGATTAATTTAGGGTAAAGAAACACCTGAAATCTTTCCAACAGAGATAAATATGTGATGTTTGTGTATTTAAGTCTTGTGTGTATGCACGTGCAAATGTGTGTGCGTTTGTGTATGTGGGAGGGGGTTTACCCGCAGAATTAATGGACAGCTTCAGTATTTGTTAAATACTTTTTATGAGATAGGCTCTACACTAAGGATTCTTTGTATGTGTTTACCTCAATCCATCATTGCCCTCAATTTACAGAGAAAAAAACAACAATGAAAACCTCTGAGACATAAAAGAGAGATTTAATAACTTGTGTAAAAATTCTCCAACAGCAAAATGAACATTTGAAAGTCAAGGTAGTTCGACCCCTGATGCCACGCTCAGAGGTGTGTCGGCATGCAAATCCCATGAGTGCGACATCAGATACTCAGTCAAGGACTCTGTATGTTAGTCATTCAAGATGCCAGAGAGTAACTGCAAATAGAAAGTTTTGAATAGAAACTTCAGACAAAGCATGGCTAATATTAGTCTCTTTTCTTGAAA
Source organism: Heterohyrax brucei (assembly GCA_028571685.1). Classification (NCBI taxonomy): domain Eukaryota; kingdom Metazoa; phylum Chordata; class Mammalia; order Hyracoidea; family Procaviidae; genus Heterohyrax; species Heterohyrax brucei. Next base: position 54,994,797 of record CM053142.1, on the reverse strand, counting down.
AGTGAGTTTGTCGTCTGCAGGGAATCAAGTTCCTACATCCTTTCTTTCTCCTCTTTCCAGATGACTGGGTCAGGTCAGAAAGGACTTTGCTATAGTGTGTTTGCAAGCAATATAGAGCTGAAGCCAAGGCAAGAATAGCTCTGGTCACTTGATCCATCTGAGTTTCTCCTCATTCAAAAACATTTATTCCAGTATGACATGTAGCCTTCTGAATACTGATGTAGTAGAAGTATAAAAGGCACATGCCCTGTGATTCCATTTAAAAACAGAAGGTTAATATTAATATACAAGAAAATTTATTTGGAAAACATGTACATAAAAAATTTTATAGTGTTAATTGCTTGCTAATGAGGTGTCTTAGCATCTAGTGCTGCTATAACAGAAATGTGACAAATGGATAGTTTCATCACAGAGAAATTTATTGTCTCACAATCTCTTAGGCTACAAGTCCAAGTACATGGCATTAGCTCCCATTCAGAAAGGCTTTCTCTCTGTTGGCTGTGGAGGAAGGTTCTTATTATCATCTCCTGGACTAAGAGCTTCTTCACACAGCAACCCTGGGTACAAAAGCCATGCTCTGCTCCTGGCTCTACTTTCTGGTGGTATGAAGTCTTCAACTCATTGCTTGCTTCCCTTTCTTTTTATCTTTTGCAAAGTAAAAGGTGGTGTAGGCCACAGCCCAGGGAAATACTCTTCTCTTTGGATCAGCATGTTACCTGAGCATGGGTGTTATACCTCAACCTGCTTTAACTACAAGCAGTCATTACGATTTATAACACACAGGAAAGTCACAAAAGGGAGGACAACTGCACAACACTGGGAATCACGGCCAATCCAACTGACTCATATTTTCACGGGGGGACACATGTCAATCCATTACATAAAATTATGAATAATTATTTTTCTCTTAATCTGTATTTTCTATTTTTCTGAATTATACCCAATGCCACTTAAACAAAAGTTTTTAAAAACAATTTAACAAATAAGAATTAAACATCTACTATGGGTCACTTGGCGGCACTTGGCTTGGCGTGGGTCAGACGTTTTGCTAAGCACAGAGACTATAAGGAAATGAAAGCCGTGGTCTCTGACTTCAAAGGATGGTCGACTCGAAAAGGAATTCTGCTCAGGCACTCTTTATTACACCAGCCTGCTTATTTCCTCGGTAAAACCAAAACCAAAACCAAATCCATTGTCACCCAATTGATTTTGAATCATAGCAACTCTACAGGGTAGAGTAGAAATTGCCCACAGAGTTTCCAAGGAGCCCTTGGCAGATTCAAACTGCTGGCCCTTTGGTTAACAGCTGTAGGACTTAACCACTATGCCACCAAGGTTTCCATTTCATTTGTAGCACTTAACATACATGTTTACTTAATTATTCTCAGTTCCCAACATGGATGGGCTCTTACTGGTGTTATTAACCTCCTAGACCCGTGGGTGTGGATTGGCAGAGTTGCTGCTGTTAGGTACCATCCGGTCATGTTTGACTCATAGTAATTCGGTGTGATAAAGCAGAACTGCTCCACAGGCTTTCTTTCCTAAACTGTAATCCTTACAGGGAAAAGCTGGTGGTGTGATGGTTAATTGCTACGGCTGCTAACCAAAAAAGTAGAGAGTTCAAATCCACGAGGTGTTCCTTGGAAACTCTATGGGGCAGTTATACTCTGTCCAATAGGGTTGCTATGAGTTACAATTGACTTGATGGCAACGGGTTTGGTGTTTTGGGTTTTAACCTTTATGAGTCTACTCTATCCTACAAAAAAACAAAACCCACTGCTGACGAGTCGAGTAAGACTCTCAGCGACCCTAGAGGTCAGAGTAGAATTGCCCCCCAGAGTTTCCAAGGAGTGCCTGAAGGATTTGAACTTGCCAACCTTTTGGTTAGCAGATGTAGCACTTAACCCTCTATGCCATCAGGTTTCCCTATAGTATCCTTTAGAGTCACTATAATTCGGAATCAACTTGATGACAGTGAGGTTTTTTGTTTGATTTTCATTTTCATCTTTACAGGAGCAGACAGTCAAGTCTTTTTCCCTTCAGAGCCAATGGGTGGGTTCATACCCGCAAGCTTTCAGTTAGGGTCCGAGTGCTTCACCTTTGTACTGACAGAGCTCCTGGCCCAGAAATATTTGTTCAGTAAATGAATGAAGACAAACTGAGTAACAAATGAGAAAGGAATATTTTGTGGATACTCTGATAGATATTTATAGCAAGCTAGCAGTGCATAGCTGGAAGCAGAAAATTCAGCTGGGGGGACATGATCTCAGTGATGACTTATTCAGGATTTGATAACTGGACCGTCTCTTATATTAAGAGGTGAGTGGGGTCAAAGGAGGTGAGGAAGCAAGAGACGGGAAGAAGCAGAAAAGGAAGCTGCGTGAAAATGGCACTGCTGATCAGCTAGTAGGTAGAAATAGCAAAAAGAAAACAGAAGTACAATATTGTAGGGAAATGAAGCCTCTAGAATAATTGGAAAAGTCAGTATTTATTTATTTATTTTCAGTTTATTTATTTTACCGTGCTTTAGATGAAAAGGAACCCTGATAGCACAGTGGTTAAGTGATACGGCTATTAACAAAAACGTCAGCAGCTGGAATCTGACAGCCACTCCTTGGAAGCGATATGGGGCAGTTTTACTCTGTCCTGTAGGGTCACTATGGGTAGGAAATGACTTGAAGACAATGGGTTTTTAGACGAAGGTTTGTAGAGGGAATTAGTTTCTCATTAAGCAATGAATAATACACATGTTGTTTTTGGCACTGGTTGCCATCCCTGTGACTGGTCAACATTCTCCTTCTTGACCTTGGGTTCCCATTGCCACTTGTCCAGCTTTCCTGTCCCCGCTTGCTGTTTTGTCCTTATCCTTGGGCTGGTGTGTCTGTTTAGTCTTGTATACGTGGTTCAGCTATGTGTATTCTTGTTTGCTTCCTAAGCCTGTCTAATCTTTGGCTAAAGGATGAACCTTAACTGAATCAAAAGCTTATCCAGGGGCCACACTCTTTGGGTTTTTCTAGTCTCTGTCAGACCAGGCAGTTGAGCCATATTTATTTTATTTATTTGTGAATTTGAATTTTGTTCTACATTTTTGTCCAGCTCTGTCCTCTGCTGTGATCCCTGTCGCAGCAGTCAGTGGTGGTAGCTAGGCACCACGTAGTTACGCTGGACTCTGTCGGATGAAAACTGTTTGGGCTAATCAGAAAAGTCAGCTTTGAGCTTTTATAGATGCAAAGACTAAGGAATACATGGAAAAATAAAATAAGCAATTAAAGATCCCAAATCAGAAAATGACCTATCAGTGTGTTACCCAAAAGAATGGACAGCTGTAGGAAAACATAGGAAAGAAAGAATTCCAGACCAAATCAGATCAAGAAGCATTCTTCAGTGAATAATTAAACACAATGACTACTTACATAAAAATGAGACAAGTGTTTATTTCTGGGTTGTGGGATTTCTGAGAGGTTTTAATGGTTAGCTCTTTTAGTGTTTTTTTTTTTTCTAAAACAGTTATTCATTTTATAACCAGATAGTTAGAAAGAATATAACTGAAAAAGACATATCAGAAACTCACTAGACAGGTTGTATAGTTGCATAAAATTTAGCTAAATGTTTAAAAATCATGCTTCAGCCTATGAGCTCAATAATTTCTCCATAAATCTTTTTACTATCTATTTAAAGCACTAGGTTTTTTTTTTTTTTTTTAAGTCAGACAGGAAGATAGAAGGGAGAAAAGGAGAAGGGCAGGAAGAAAAAGAGAGAGGAGGGAGGGAGGGGAGGTAGGAAAGAACGAAAGGAGGGAGGGAGGAAGAAAGGAAAAGAGGGAGAGAGAGAGAAGAAGAGAGACAGACAGAAAGGGAAAGAGTAAGAAAGTGAGGAAGACAAGAAGGAGAAAGAAAGAAAACAAATCCTTCTAGATCTGGCTGTGTATAGCCAAGTGCCGTCAAGTTGGATCCGACTCATGGCGACCCGACAGACCTTAGTGTATGGTAGATACGAACTAATGGGCAAAATCAAGTATTAATACTCTTTTAAAAATAAGCATTATTTATGTCTGAGAGTTTTATCAGTTGTTTTCAATCACCAAGAAATAACCCTGGTGGCTCTGTGGTTAAGGTGTTCAACTACCAACTAAAAGTTTAGTGACTTCAAACTAGCAGTGTCTCTGAGGGAGAAAGGTGTGGCAGTCTGCTTCTGTAGAGATTTATAGGCTTGGAAACCCTATGGGATCACTGTGGGTTGAAATCAATTCTGTGACAGTGGATTTGGGTTTCAGAAATAGCCAAAAGTTGGCTGAACCCTTGAAACTGTTGTACCTTATACCAAATCTTTATACTTTATACCAAAATATTCCCTGAACTGTTCTTAAAAAATGAGCAGTAGTTTAGTTTGACTAGTAAAGCTGCCTTGAGTACTGTGCTGCTTTAAGAGCTATCTGTCAGCACCAGTGATAGCTGTGATAGAGCTCACAAAGTTGAGTCTCACTGGCAACACAAGAATAAAAAGGGGTGCACCCTGAGATCTCCACTAAAAGACCGCAGTTGATGATCCAGCAGCTTCGGGGTTCCCCTGGGAGCATGGCCCCTGGCCCTGATGCTGCCCTTGCCCATAAATCATAACAAAGTTCCACTCTTCGGACAGGAATGGATTGGACTCGGGGATGCAGAGTGACCACATACTGGGTGCACTTTATGGTTCTGTGCATCTGTAGGATATCATCCTGCTGAACTCTGGCTGGAGGAAGGGGAGTGGGTGGACAGGAGGGGAAAGAAGACTGTTGGGAGGATGAGACATGTATGGAGCAGAGAGGAGTAGTGTGCTGTCACCGGGCAGAAAGAGCAGTGGAAGCTGCATATAGGTGGGGGTCATGGGTTGAACTGTGTCCCCCCAAAAATGTCTGTGTTGATTGGACTTGGTTTGGAGTTCCAATATTGTGCCATTCCTCCCAGGTGTTGTGAATCCTGCCGCTGTGAGATTGATGTTGGAGAATAGGCAACAGCTGTTTTAGTGAGGCAGGTCTTAAGCTACAAGCTTGTGGAATATAAAGGAGACAAGTGAGCCGAGGAAGTTGGGGACCTCTCACCACCAAGAGAGAAGCACCGCAAGCAGAGCACGTCTTTTGGACCTGAGGTTCCTGTGCTGAGATGCTGTCACTGGATGTGGACTCAGGCTGCCACTGTGATGATCTCCCATATTGAATGGACTTGTAACTTATGAATGGATTTGTGGCCTACCAGACTGCAACAATAAGAGCTTCTCCTCATGAAACCTTTCGCTCGTGGTATTTTCTATTAGAGCAGTAGCAGGTGACTAAGACAGTGGGCATGCAAATTTATATTGGGATGTACATTTTCACTCAGTCATAATTAAAAAAAGATCTATCTGTATCACAGCAAACTTACAACAGCAACTTGAAAGATTAGATGGGAACCTCAGGAGGCAGTGGGTTTATGTTGATGGAAGGGGGACAATTCAGAAAAGGAGGGTGAGAAGGGTTGCAAAACTATAAGAATGTAGTAAATGTCACTGGCCTGTAAGTGTAGAAACTTGAATTGGTGTGTGTTCTGCTATGTATATTCTCAGCAACAACCACAAATGTAAAATAGATAAAAAAAAAAAAAAAAAGAGAAAGAAAGAAGAGTCAGAGAAGGAATCCAGTGACTGCCTAATGTGCTAACTGCAAAGAAAGAAGCCTCAGGCGGGTCATTGAGAATCTGGTTGTCCATTCTGTTTTTGTAAATAGCTCTCCATCCCATAATAATCATGGAACTAAGTCCACTACTAATATGGAGCATGAGATTCCTAAATGGAACAAAAATTTGAATAGCAAATATTTGTTTTCTGAAGTAGTCTACCAATACACACGTTCCTCCACAGAATCTGAGCTACTGGCTCTGCTTTTGGTTAAAAATAAAGGTTCATCATTACTGTGATTTTGTACTCGATATTTCTCCTTTAGTACCTAACTTCATACTCTTTTCATCTTAATTCCTCAAATCCACAACCCCTTATTGTATCAGCAGTGCCCAGATCTCTTTCTACAGCTTCACAAGCGCAGTCGCTTTCTCTGGTAAATGCAGAGCATGCCATTTTCTGGCTGAGTAACCGGCACAAAGCACATTGCGGTAGATGATTTTACGCTGCTGTGCCTTGTTTAATCACATCAAAGCGGATAGGGTTGATTACCTGGACAAAAAGCTACTGAATCAACACGTTTGTTCAGGAGTAACTAAGCATTAGATAATATTATGTAATGTGGAAGTAAGTAACTGCTTGGCTTAATGTTATGGTTTCTATGGAAACCACATCCGTGAAGGGTAAAGGAGTTCAAATATACTGGTTTCTTTCTGTGCATAAACGGAATACCAACATCCGCGTGATATGTTCCGCAGCTTTTAAAAAGTATTATACTCATTAGACAGTGAGCTTCATTATTAATAAGTAAGCATATTTGGACTCTCTCGTAGGGAGAGATTAGGTTGGCAAGGCGTTTCCTAAATTCTTTGGGGATAGAAAGGATGTTGGAATTGAGAGCGGGAGAGAACTCCGTGAATTTTACATGTGACACGGTGTATTTGGAGCTCAGCTGTCCTCACACGTAAGGTCCATGTGCCACAGATATCTTTTTCTTCTTTCCCAAAAACAAAGACAGTGACGACAATAGCAAAAAAAAAAAAAAAAAAAGTCAAAGTCCCAGCCAAACGCTGAATACTGCAGAGGATGGCTTCCGCGGAAAGCAGAAAAGATTAATCACGGGAGGAGGAGAGGAGGCTCTGGGTTTGTATTCCGATGAGCTCCGCAGCGCATTCCTGGTCCTTTATCTGCCGCAGCAGCGCAATTACAGAGCGGAGAGCAAGCGAGGATGTCCTGCGGAGGATCAGAGCCCCCTTTCCCGCAGTGTTGCTCTATTTTTATTTCATTTTAGTCCCCATGGGTTAGATGGAGAATCAAGCTGAATATACAGAATTTTCTGAATTGCAAGTTATCCCTTAATGAGACTATGAGAAAGCCAATTATTTTGTATTCTGTGGTTGAAGGGGAAATTCATTTCAGTGTGTCTGAAAGAAGAGCTGAGCCAGGAGAGCTGAATTCTGTTCCTGCCTGGATTACCTACACCCTGGCTCATTTCCTACTAATGGCTTAGGTGTGGTTTCCCCTGAAGGCTGTTTTTTTTTTTTTTTTTAATGATAAATTCCTGGAGATTCCTTTCCATCTGAAAGATGTTAATTTACTATGCGTATTAACTTTTTAATTCATTTTCAGTGCTTCTTTGCTGCCTACTTCCAGAAAGATTGGTATGGAATAAAGAGACTGTTGTTTTAAAATCCAAACCCGAATCTAGTGCCATGGATTCAATGCTAACCCATAGCAACCCTATAGGACAGGGTAGAACTGCCCCACAGAGTTTCCAAGGAACACGTGGCAGATTTGAACTGCCGACCCTTCAGGCAGCAGTCAGTAGCAGTTGACCACTGCACCACCAAGGTTTCCTAGACTGGCTTACATTGTTGCTGCTGCTGTTAGCTGCCTTAGAATCACCCCCTGACCCCATACACAATATTGCCTGGGGCTGTGTCACCCCTGGGATTGGTTACACTCTGATGATTCTTAGTCTAGAAGTTCTGCTGACACCACGTCCACTGACAGACAGGTGGTGACTGTATGTGAGAGGCAGTAGCTGGGAATCAAACCCAGGTCTCCATCACGGAAGGGGAGAATCCTACCACTTGGCCACCACTAAACCCACCCACCCAAGACAGGCTTATAGGACACCTTTAGTAGATTTTAACTGGGATTTATGTCTTCTCTAGAACCAACCCATGTGTCATCTGCCCCACTTATTTTGTTACTTCATGTGCAAATCATCTTTTTATGTTAGAAGGACAACCTCTAAGAGGGCTTCTACACGGATATAACTACTCAGCAATTTGTGAGGCTACCATACAACTTCAGAAGAAAAGGAAGAGGTGGTCTATGGCTCTGCCCTTGATGTTGCAGCACACTGCAGAGTGCAGTTGTCATTACTCTTGGAGCTCTAATGAATGAGATAGTGCTGCCGTATGAAAGCAAAGACCAGCTGCAACTTTGACTGTTGCAGGTCTGGACCCAGTGAGTCCACAGCAAGATTTCTGGCTCTGTGATGCCCTGGGAAACAAAGACAGCCTAACAGCCTAGATAGAGGCTTTCATTCTGATCTGTTGGTGGTGTTGGATGCCACTGAGTCAATTCCAATTCACAGCAACCTCATGCGGCAGAGTAGAACCACCCCATAGATTTTCTTGTCTATATTCTTTGTGGAAAGGGGCCCTGGTGGCATAGCCACCAAAAGATAAGTGGTTTCAACCCACCAGCCACTCCATGGGATAAAAGGTGTGACAGTCTGTTTCCATAAATGGTTACAGCCTTGGAAACTCTATGGGGCAGTTCTACTCTGTCCCATAGGGTTGCTATGCATTGGAATTGACTCATTGGCAATGGGTTTGGATTTTTGGTTTATCTTTACAGAAGCACATTACCAAATCTTTCTCCCATAGACTCGCTGGGTGGGTTGAAACCATCAACCTTTTGGTTAGGAGCTAAGTGCTGAACTGTTATATCACTGCCTCTTGAGAATTCTGTGGCAACCTCTGCCTGTGCAACTTTCTCTGCAATGCTGCCACTCTCCGGTCTGGACTGAGTGGATAAAGATTACGGTTTGTGGTACACAGGTGTAATAAGAAAGAGCTCACAAAATTGGCCACGAGGAGTTCTGCCTGACATGAAGTGCTCCCTGAGTGCTTAGTTCAACGACAGTCTGCCTTCACAAACACTTTCTTCTGTTTTAGCAGTATGCTATCGTACTGTGGGCTTCTTTCCAAGCCTCTATGAACTGCAGTTTGAAAGTCAGTTACCCTCCCTCTCCAGCTGGGCCCTCTTACTTTCTCCCCAGCAAAGATGGTAAAAAGGCATTAAGATGTTATGCTGATTAGAATGTAATTACTAACAGCATATTCTTTAAAGTAGCTAGTTTTTTTTTTTTAGTCTATTCCAAAGTGGGTATTTAAGGCATCTAGTGGGTGGGATTTTTACAGCATTCATGGAAACCCTGGTCGCGTAGTAGGTTAAATGCTATGTCTGCTAACCAAAAGGTCAGGAGTTCATATACACCAGGCGCTCCTTGGAAACTCTATGGGGCGGTTCTACTCCAACCTCTAGGGTTGCTATGAGTTGGACTCGACTCGATGGCAATATATATTTATGGCATTCATGGAGAGTACTGGTGGTAAGACACCACTGCTAACCAAAAAGCCGGCAGTTCCAATCCACCAGCTTCTCCTTGTAAACCGTTTGGGGGTAGCTCTACTTTGTCCTATAGGGTCACTATGAGTTAAAATTGACTAGATAGCAATAAGTTTGTTTGGGTGTAGTTATGGGATTCACAATGATAGTCTATTAATTGGTAATAAGGGCAAGTATATCCTACAGGAGTCTAGATATTAATTCAAATATTGTTGTCTGAGAAATCAAAGGAAATGCTTTTACCAAACAGATTATTTTATTCACATCTCAAAAGTGAGTGTAGGTGGGAGGTATAGTTGTTGTTTCCTTATAGTGTATTAGAAGAAAAGAACCAGTTACTGTTGTCGAGTTGATTCAGACAACTCCGTCGTGTCACAGTACGCTATGCATGGCTTTCAATGCTGATTTTTCAGAAGATCATCACCATATCTTCCTCTTTAGGTGCCTCTGGGTTGACTGAAGCCTCCAGCCTTTTTGTAAGTAGCCAAATAAGTTCATTATTTGAACGACCTAGGGGCTCTCAGATAGTATATATTCTATAGGACGGAACTTTTTGAAGAGACAAGACTATTTTCAGGACTTTCACTTATGTATGTCTTTTCCTTGAGGAGCCTTGGTTATAAAGCTCAACACCTTTAGCATCTGAGTTCCATGGATCATGTACCAGCTTATGAGCGGGATCTCATCTACATTTGCGTAATGTTGATTAGCTGAGATTTTTGTTGCTTGTTTCTCTTTGGCCAGCTCAGCTGTTAGCTCTTTGCTGACCTGTTCTCAGGTTTCGTCTTTGAAAGGTAGTTCAAACTCACCAGCTACTCCACGGGAGAAATACACATTGGAATCATAACCTGTATGCATGTGATGTAATCCTGTCTGGGAATAGGAGTTTACTCTGTTATATCGTGGTGTAGTGGGTTAAGTGCTATGTCTGCTAACCAAAAGGTCAGCAGTTCAAATCCACCTGGCGCTCCTTGGATACTCTATGGGGCAGTTCTACTCTGGCCTCCAGGTTCACCATGAGTCAGACCCAACTCGACAGCACCGGGTTTTGGGGGTTTCTGTTATGTTAATGAGGTCATATCAGTGTAGGATATGTTTAAAACGAATCACTTTTGAGATATAAAAAGGGCAGACTAGGCACAGGAGCAAGCAAGTATGATGGGGGAAGACAGATGGCATGCGTGTGAAGAACGGTGAAGAACAACAGCAACAAGGAAACTCCACAAAACTTGTTGCCAGAATCAAGTTGATTCCAGCAACCCTATAGAACAGAGTAGACCTGCTCTAGAGAGTTTCCCAGGCTGCAGCCTTTATGAAAGCAGACTGCCACATCTTTCTCCCAAGGAGCCGACGGTGGGTTCAGATGGTAGCTTCAAACCTCTGACCTTTGGGTTAGCAGCCCACCGTCTTAATCCCTATGCTATCTGTGCTCCTTCTGAAAGGAACAGAGGGCCCCAAACTAAACTCAGGGCCTCCGAGGTGATATCAAAAGAGATAAAGTCTTTCCTTCAGAGCCAACAGAGAGACAAAGAGCCTTCACCTAGACACAGTGCATTGAATTTGGATGTCTAGTCTTCTAAACTGAGAAAAATAAATTTGTTTGTTAAAGCCATTCACCTGTAGTATTTCTGTTATTTCAGAACTAAGACACTGTGTCCCAGCTCTTTTTGAAACATCTTGGAAATATGTTGTCAGGAGGCTCTTCAGGTGGGAAGTTGGCTTATTATATTACAAGTCTCAGGAGTCTCAGTAAAGTCTCTGCTCAATAGACACCAAGGAATGCAGTGACCTGGCTCTGCTAAAGATGGTGAGTAAGATGAGACAGACGAGCAAAAGCAACTGGCTTACTTAAATTCTTAAAGGGTGTGTTTAAGAAAGACCAGCTTTGGAGTAAGATGGACTTGATTTTGAATCTTGATTCCCAAATATGTGATGTATGAAATACTGGTTCGTTCTTGCCATCTTTCAGCTTTACCAACAATGGGTCTTTTCAAGAGGCACTCAAATTTCTTGATCTAGGCACTCAAGCAACATGGACATTTGCAGTATCCACAGAGGAAAGGGCAATTAGCAAACTCAAACTGTGACTCTCTTCTCAGGATGCTAAGGGACAGTGGACAGGGACCAGCAGACTATAGCCCGTGAGTCAAATTCAGCCCCTGCTTGGAATATGGCCATGCTCATTCTTTTATGTATTGTCTATGGCTAGTTTTGTGCTACAACAGCTGAAGTAACTAGCTGCACTCAAACTTCAAATATTTGCTATCTGTACTGTGACAGAAAGAATTTGCCAGCCCCAGCTCTACTGTAATTATTTCCAAATTAACACAAAAGGATTGACTGATGATGTTGTCCCCTTGAGCATGAGATTCATATAACTTAAACCACCCCCTCAAGTGCTAGTAGCCTTAATACGAATTTTAGGTTATAAATAAATTAAGATACATACAGCCATATACAGGACTGACAATTAAGTTCACGAACTCACTCTAGAAAAAGTGCTAGATACCTCATTGCTGAATATCACCACGGTCACCTTCGAAGTATTGCCTTTGAGAAGCATGCAGTCATGCCAGAGCCTAGTCCACCCTTCAAAGCAATTTTGGAACTCTTTTTCTGTAGCGGCCATCAGAGCTGCAGCCGTATTATTCTTTATGTCCTGAATGTCATCAAAATGCCTTCCTATCAATATTTCCTTTGTCTTTGGGTAACAAAAGAAGTCATTGGGGGCTAGATCAGGTGAGTAGGAAGGGTGTTCCAATACAGTTATTTGTTACCCGGCTAAAAACTTGTTTACAGACAACTATGCAGTTAAGTTCATGAGCTTGCCACCTTGCCACTTGTGCAATGGCTATTCCAGAAAGAGTTCCAAAATTGCCTTGAAGGGTCGATTAGGTGTACGCATCAGTGCATAGCTTCCCAAGGGTGATGGTAGTGATATTCAGCAATGAGGTACACAGCACTTAGAACAATTAAGTCCACGGGCTTAATTGTCTGACCACGTGTAAACACAGTTGATGTTTTGCTAGGTTTTTCAGAAATTTATTTTGTTCGTGGAAGATTGTGTTGTTATGGCTTGAACTGTGAACCCCTTCCTCCCCGCCAAAATATTTGTTGGTATCCTGTGGATGTGATTGTGTTTGTGCTTGGGAACAATGGTTTCTTTTTTATGTTAATTAGACCATATCATTGTAGGGTGTGTCCTGAACCTAGTCATTTCTGAGTAACAAAAAAAGAGGGGCACATTCTGGGAAGGACTGAGGCCATCTGAGGACCACCAAGAATCACAGAATGTTGGGGTGAGGACAGGGGGAAATCACTATAGTTGAGAATCAGATTTGGAATTTAAGCCTCCAAAACTGTGAGAAAATAAATTTCTGTTCTCTAAACCCATGCCACCCATTTGTGACATTTTCGTTACAGCAACATCAGCTAACTAAGATATGTACCATAGCTGCCTTAACAATAAAAAAGCAGATGTGTGACTGGTTAATATCAGGTTCTCAGTGTCACAGCCCAGTTAGCTAAAGACCCTATAGCCTGTCTCATTTGGGTTTATTGGCCCAAGGCAACGAGGAAGACTAGAGTAATTGGGAGTATCATCTCACTCAACAAAGAAAGTGATAGCTGTCACAGGGTTCTGGAGAAGGGTGTTGCTTCCATGAATCGAATAGTACTTTGATAGTCTCAGAGGAAAGTAGGGTACTTTAAAGGGATCAATATCTGACTCCACGGCACTTGGCTTGGCATCAGGTATGGGACTGAGAAAGGACCCCAGGGTCTTGTTTTCTTTTTTTTGTAACATTGAAGTAAAGATTGCTGTGCCCAGAAGCTGCCTACTTGAAGCTCTGCACCTGTGTTGTAAATCAAGGTGGCTTCTCTGTGTCAAAGAGTGACTAGATCCTCTAAGAGACAAAAGTGGTAAGCTTCATTTTTACTGACACAGTTTTCAAGAGCAAAGGTTCAAATAGTCAAGGATTTTAGAGAACAAAGTTTCTTAGTGAGTAAAGTAGAAGAAGGGGTTGTTACACTTCAGAGTTGTAGTATGTCCTAGGGGTGTTGTTTCCTGTTAATTTTACAGCTGGCTTTATTTGTGCCTGTTATTCTAGCCTGATGAACAGCCAGATTTTAACTAGATCAGTCCTGGATAATTTTTACTTTCTCATCAGGAAGGTGGTGATGGTAGGCTTGGGAGGTGGTTGGCACAGACAGGAGAGCCAAAGGAGATGTTGTGGGAAAGAAGTAGAGAGCTAATTCAAGGAACAGTGGGGTAAATGGCTAACTTCATCCTGCTAACTGAAAGGTTGGAAGGAAATTCAAGTCTACCCAGCGTACCTTGGAAGAAAGTCCTGGCAATCGTCTTCCAAAAAAGCTGCCACTGATAATCCTATGAAGTGCAGTACTCTAATACACACAGGGTTGCCTTGAGTTGGAGTCAACTAAAAAGTCAACTGGTTTACTGTTCGTTTTCTTTTAGATAATATTTTATTGTATTTTTGGTGAAGCTTTACAGAGTAGTAAGTTTCTATTCAACAATTTCTACACAAATTGTCCAGTGACATTAGTTACATTCACAATGAACGAACATTACCCGTATGTCCTTCTGGTTGCTTCACTGCCATTAATCTAGTTTCCCAGTGCACATATAGTCTCATCTTTGTTCCAAAGTAACTGTTAAACATTTAATCTCATATAGGTGACTTTTTTAAAGGGACACAGTATTCAATTTGTGGTACCCTTTATTTTTTGTGTTTCACTGGTTTTAAATTCAAAGCAACTGACAGGTTGAAGTGAACTTTCCTATAGTGTAGGATAATGCCTAATAAGTAACGTCCAGCTTAATATACATGCTCAGTAAATGAATGAATGGTATTTGAGTGGTGAAGAGTCTCAAACTACCCTCAAAATCATTTTGTAGTTACTCAATGAAGAATTAGTAAATTTTAATGATCTTACCATCATCAGACTGTAACATAGAGCTTCATAACGCTCATTTTAATATTTAGCCAGAAAAATAGAGTGGAAGTTCTGATCTCAAACCATCCAACGTGTTCTGAAATTTTTCCTTAGTCACTGATAGAATTATTTCAGCGTTATTCTTTCTAGTAATAACTGGCAGTGAGAAACAGTTGGTCTGAGTAATAAGTTTCTCTCATGATTTTCGATGACAGATTTTAGAAACTAGGACTGATCTGATTCTTAGTTGGCAAAGTTCTTTTCCTGACCCAGTTATGAAGTGCAGGATGTCTTACATCAAATGTCAGAACTGGGTCAGGAAATGAATCCTATGACTCTAGGTAGTGAAAACCTGACTTCACTCACACGCGCTCCGTCCCAGGTTGCCCTTCACTTCCGCCACATGTCACTGGGAAGGAAATGCAGGCAGTAAGGCTGGGAGTTGGGAGAAATAAATTTCAAAATGGTCCATCTTCAGCACAAAGGCTAAGATAAGAAGTTGCTAGCTAACCTAAAGGGAAAGTGGGAGGGGACACCTGTTTGGGAAGCAGGGGATACAACCTTAAAAGGGAATGAAATGTTAAGACTTAGGTGACCTCTGGGAGAGACTGTTCACCTTATAGTACTCAGCCAATGAGGAACTGAGGGAGGACTGGTGAGCTAGGAGATAAAAAAATCCTGTAAAGTACTGTCTAGCCACTTTTGTGGGCTCAGCTGCCTGATTTTGCAAAATTGTCCAATAAAACCTTGCTCTTGCTAACTGAATTTGAGTTAGATTTCTTGAGCGTTGGTAGGAAAAACACACGGGTAGCTACCTATCAGTGACCTCATAAGGGGTAAGGTGGCCTGCCTCGAACAACGAGGCAGGTTCCTAGTCGGTTGTTTATACTGACCCACCAGTTGCCAAGAGGGACTGAAGCAGTATTCGGGGTGCCGACAACGTTTCTTCCAGAGTGGTCACAACATCTCCCTGCTCTCAGATCTCACTCTTCTGTGTTTGGCATTTCCACTGTCCTTTATAATCTCAGAGAACAGGATTAGTTCAGAGAAAGAGCCTTATAAACTTACTATGTTCACAGTGCCTCCATCTTTCAACTCAGAGATTTTTATGTCTCATATTTTCATTTGACATTTGAAGAAATTTCCTGCCATCCCCACTGACTTTCCTTAGCAGTCTTCTCTTCTCTGAAGCTATTGACCTTTCTTTTTCCCATTTTTCTCCTTCTGTCTTTCACAAATGATTGCTAGTACTTAAGTCTGGAATATTCTCTTTCACTTCCTTCCTCTTAACTCTTTTCCTCCTTCAGCTTTCCCTCACCCCCATGAGATCTCTGAGCTAGTTTGAAGTCTTGCTGGCAGCATCTCAAGAACCTGAGGAGTGTTACGTGAACTAATCCTATTTCCTAGTTTCCCTCCTAGAGACTGGGGAGGGCGAGGGGGTGAGAGCCAATCCTGCTTCACAGAATCCTGACGGACACAGTATGAAGAGAGATGAGCACAGGAGACTCTGAGCAGCGTGCAAAACAGGTGAATTTACTGTAGGGAAAGAGCCACGAGCTGTGTGGGAAAGCAAGAGAAACGAGAGTAGGCTTCCCAAGCACCCTGAGTCCTCTTGTTTAACGGGGAGATTGGTGTCAGCACACAAAGCGGAGTGGATGCTGTGGGAGAGAATTAGCCCTGATTAGAAGCAGCTGGCAACAGAAAGCAAACCCCTGAGATCCTCGGTGACAGAAAAATGTAAGCTCATAAAGCACAGTGCTATAACCTCAACTTCATTGTTCAGCTAAAATAATTGTTTATATTATAAAACAAATATTAGGAGGGGGAAGAAAATCCTAACCCCTTGAAACTAACTAGCACTAAATCAGAGAATAATGAAATCCAAGACCAATAGGTTTGCTAGAGACCTAGTGTGCCAGACAAATTTAATAGCTTGCTTCTTTAAAAGAAATGCGTGCACGCACACACACACACAATCCACTCAAATGGATGGTTAAGGCAACCACAGCAGATGTTACCTATTTAAACTTTACTAAAGCACTTGATAAAAATGTCCCATGAAATTTTACTTGCAAAACAAGGTCAAATTGGCTGGAAGAGAAGAACTCTGATGCTGATTGAAAACTGGCTCCAAAACCATGAGCCAAGGGTAATGGAACTGATAAATAAATGGCCGCGAATCTAGCTGCAGGAAGGTGTTTAGCAGAATTCCCCGAGGTATTACTGTGAGGAGTGAGTTTATTAAAAATCTCTATCAATGAGTTGGACAAAGCAGTCAACAGGATGCACATGAATTCTGCCAGGAATACTAAATTGGCAAATGTTGCAAACATCAAGGAAGATTAAGCCTTGGTGCAGGGGGATAAACAAAGAGCTTAGAAGTGTGTATAAGGAGGCGGAAGGAAGGAACAAAATGGGATCCATGTGGGGAAAATATAAGTCTATTGATCTGCAGCAGATTGGGCTGTGGAATTCCATGGAGGAGACAACAAAAGTGCAATGGTGGGGAAAAGCCCTGGAGGGAGAGGAGACAGCAGATCAGGTGTAACTTGGTGATGCTGTTTTGTGGCCAGTGAAGGAAGATCCAGATTTTTGTGGAGCCTGAAGTTTATAAAATTAGGGGGGCCGTCTTTAAGACAAACACAAAAGGTTACAAACTGAAAATTAGGTTCAGGGTCTAGAAAGGAGCCTGGGTAAAAGAGAGGTCTGGAAGTTTAAGTTCACTAATTTCATGGGGAATTTGCCTGTGGTGATCAAGCATGTCGTCAATAAAAGATATTCTCTTCCATGACTGGCCAAGGGTAAGAGAGACGTGGGTGAGGGCTGCTGGGTTCCCTAGTGTGTAACAATGGAAATGTAAATGAATTCAAATGTGAGCGCCCCCAATCACCTGATTCTGTGTAAGCTGTATGAATGAGCATGCAACGTAAAGAGAATAGGTCAGATTCGGTCTGTGTCCTCACGGGAGCTAAAGACCTACAGAGATCCACTTAGTGGGCAAGTAGTAGGGTACTCTTGATGGAAATGCTAAAATAATTTATACCGATACCTACTGTAACAATTTGCCTGTTTTACCATAAGTACTTGCTCTATCTTGCAGTGAGTTCTTTGAGAGCAGAACTATCGATGTTTTCTGAATGTGTGGCAATCAGTGTTTTTGAATGTATCTGTGTATGGCTAAATGCTCACAGATCTTGTTCTGTCCTCCTGGTCACATGAATTTCTGAGCTCTTTTTGCAATTAGTGTGGAGCCAGTTTCTGGCCAAGGGAATATGGGCAGAAGCGATACGTCAGGAACTCTCCACGGAGAAGCTGGAGATAATGAGTTGAAGACTGTGGCATTACAAGATGTTAGAAAAAGGTATACCTGCATCACTGTTTGGAGAAGAACTACTCAACAGAACTGTCTAACACATATTAAACTGTGACATTAACAACAACAAAAACACAAAACAAACAAACAAAAATCCCTATACTGAATTATTCCACTGAGATTTTTCTTACAGCTACTAACACAACTTACCACAACTAAGAAACTGAATGAATGAAATTAATTGATTCTTCATCATTTAATCTACCTGTATTTTTGTTTCATTGTCTGTTTCAACAGCAAATGAAATTATAGTCTTACTGACAATTATCTATTTTTTTTTGTTTGGTTAGACTTTATTTCATAATCATAAAAATTCTGCAATACAGCTAGACTTGGAGAATAAGGAAAATATGAAACTCAAGGAACTGAATTGAGAGCACAGATATTAGGATATTGTCTAAAGCACATAGTAGGGAGAGATGTATGTTAGCAGGTGAAGTAGGACTTGTAGAGAACGATTAGTGTGAAGATGTGTGTGTTTGTGTTTAGTGCTATATTTTAAAGGAAGAAAAAAGCTTGAGACTAGACTGAAAAAAACCAGAAAAGCAAACCTGTTGCCATTAAATCCATTCAGACTCATAGTGATCTCACTGGACAGAATAGAACTGCCCCATAGGTTTCCAAGGAGTGCTTGGTAGATTGGAAATATTACCTTTTGGTTAACAGCTGAACTCTTAACCACAGTGGCACCAGGCCTCCTAAAGCTAGATAGTATGGTTGTAACTGATCTACCTAATTGAAAAGTACAAATGGAACATCAGGAGAAAGAAAGTCATGAGGGGCTTAATGGCTCCTGCTTTGGCATTTATGGTAGTTCATTTAACTTTGGAAGATCTCTGTTAGGATTGGAGTTGGGGAAGAAGGATGATTAAAAACAAACAAAAAGAAACACCAAACCTGTTGCTGTCAAGTCGATCCTGACTGACAGTGACTCTGTTGTAGGAACCCTAGTGGCTCAGTGGTTAGGAGCTATGGCTGCTAACCAAAAGGGCGGCAGTTCAAATCTACCGGATGCTCCTTAGAAACATTTTGAGGCAGTTCTCCTGTGTCCTATAGGGTCACTATGAGTCTATGAGGGGGATGACAGCTGGTAGGTAAACATTAAAGTGGTGGGGGGAAGGTTAGGGTTGGACGACTAGGTTATTGCTCAAGTTTATAGAGAACATTAAGACTGAAACATGTGTGATGGCATTTCCCACATACCTTCCATTGAAAACAAGCACTACTGGAGCTCACTAGGAATTATAAGACTATAACTACTTAGGTTAGACCACTTGTAATTGTTTTTTTACAGATCAAAAATGGTCAAAAGTGGCAACTTCATGTGGTCCAATCTAGTTAGAAAGACTGTGTCTTGATGTAACATCTAACTTGTGACCCATTGTGGGACTAAAAGTAACTCTTGTCATTTTCATTCGAGCAAGGGTAAGATTTGACCAAAAATCAAAACCAAACCAGTTGCTATGGAACTGATTCCAACTCCGGGTGACCCAGATATGCAGAGTAGAACTTCTCCATAGGGTTTTCAAGGCTGCGAACTGTGGAAACTAGCTCACCAGCGTTTTCTTCCAAGATGCCTCTGAGTAGGCTGGAACTGCCAAACTGTCAGGTAGTAGTCAGGCATGTGACCGTTTTCACCACCACCCAGGGAACCTAAGGTTCCCTAAGGACATGGGAAAAAGGCAAATGGTCTTCTTCTCCTCTGTGAGGTGGGAATTACCTTAAAGAGCAAAGTTAAGGTAGAAGCCTCAGAGCTCTTGGGTCTCTCTAGTGCCAGGCACAATCCTAGAGCTGTCTTCTAGTTGCCCATGCCAGCTATCTCTCTGTGGTCTAAAGTCTATTCTCAGACTGGGACAATAAACCCGAGTACAGGCAAGGACTGAAACTCCAGTTGCTGAGTCTGTCATCAGCTCTAAAAAGCCTTAACTTGGAGGTCTTTGGCCATTCATCCCTAACACTGCCAGTTTCCCGTCCCTCAAGATCTCCAACTTACAGACATACTTGTTAGCCACAGGCTGCCATGTAACCCATCGCAACAGCAGTTCAGGAGCAAGAAGCTAAAAGAATTTTAGAGAAAGGTGTCCTTTGAATGGAAATTTAGGATGCCTCTGTGTTGATGAGTTTTTAATTTGCATTATTTCTTTCCAAAATGGAGACTAGGATGTGCAGCATTTCCTTATATATCTGACCAGGTAACTGTTAAATTTTTTTTTCATGGAATAACTCAGGGGACGAGTGCTCAGTGAAATCCATTGTAACAAATGCTGATCCGAGTTTTCACTAAATGGGCTTCTCTCCTGCCTACCCTGAAACAAGTAGAAGGAACACTGACGGAAGTGCCAGTCTGGAGACGCTCAGAGCTCTGTGGGGCTTAGTACACAGACACGGACTCTCCCTTTTGGAATGCTGCAAGATTGTCTTACAATGCTAAATGTAAATATAGATCCCGAATCAATGCCAGAGTGTTTTGCTAACAGGCAGTACTCATTCTGTGCTGGACAGTTATCCTAATGTAGTGTCTTTGCATTTGGATTAATAGCATCTGGTCCTGCTATTTTCCTTGCATTCTGCACAGCCATGAAGCTGGGAAAGATCCTTTCTCTCTGCACCTTTATCAGTGATACCCAGTGATGGGCATCTCCCAAGATCTGATAATACTCCCATCCATTTTGTCACTGTTCTCTCTATTCTGCTCCTTTACTTTTTATCTTTTTGTCATTTCAGGAAGGAGCCAGAGGATTATATAATTGTTTTGAATTACTAGAGCAAGAGGGGGTGGGGGGAACTCTTCTCCTTGCTGGTTTTTATTGTCTCTTCATTTTATTCAATTTATTATTCATCCCTACCAATATTTATTGAGCACCTACTATGTGACATGCAAGGTGTTGGATGCTGGAGAATTATGGTAAACAAGACTGATTGACTGTTTTAGTAAGCTAGTGCCGCTCTAACAGAAATACCATAGAGTGGATGGCTTCAACATAGGAAAGTTTATTCTTACACAGTCCAGTAGACTACAAGTCCAAATTCAAGATGTCTGCACTCCAGGGGACAGCTTTCCCCCTTATTGGCTCTGGAGGAAAGTCTGGTATTATATCAGTCTTTGTCCAGGGAGCATCTTAGTGCAGGAACCTCAGGTCTAAAGGACACACTCTTCTGCCCATGCTGCTTGCTCGATGGTGTGAGGTTCCCAATTCTTTGCTTGCTTCCTTTTCCTTTTAACTCATGTAGGATGAAAGGATTAAGGGTTGGGCAAGCCATACTCCAGGGAAACTCCCTTTATAGTGGAGCAGGGAAGGATCTTATCGATTTACAGTCCCACCCAATCCTTTAACTTACAGCCTAGAAAAATCACAAAATATTGGGAATCATGGCCCAGGCACATGGCTACACATATTTTTGGGAGGACACAATTCAATCTTTGACATAGACCTTACGAAGTTTGCAGTGTAGGGGATGTTTTAAGATTGGCCAAATCAGGGGTGACATCCTCCTTGGGATAGACTAGTAGGATTCTTGAGCCTAGGACTCCAAAAGACAGAGACCATTTAAAGAGTTTACCAAATGAAAACCTTGTGCCATCAAGTCAACTCCCACTCCTAGTGGCCATCTTGAACAGAGTAGATTTCCAAGGCTGTGACCTTCATGGAAGCAGACTGCCACGTCTTTTTCTGATGGAGATGCTGGTGAGTTTCATCCATTAACCTTTTGGTTAGCAGTTGAGTGCTTCGCAAAGTGCACCACTAGGGTGCTTATTCAAAAGTGTTTATTATCTGTCATGGATTGAATTGTGTCCCTCTAAAAATATGTGTAGCCATGTGGCTTGGCCATGATTCCCAATATTTTGTGATTGTCCTCCATTCTGTGCTTTTGCTGTGCTGTAGGTTAAAGGTGGGCTGTAAATCCCTTCATAGAATCAGGTTCCTGCTCCACTGTAAAGGGAGTTCCCTAGAGTGTGGCTTGCTCCACCCTTAATCCTTTCATCCTGCAAGAGATAAAAAGAAAGAGAAGCAGGCTGAGAATTGGGATCCTCTTCCATCAAGACAGCAGCACCGGGAGAAGACCACGTCCTTCAGACCTGAGGTTCCTGTGCCAAGATGCTCCCTGGAAAAAGGCTGATGCCATACTGGGCTTTCTTCCAGAGCCCGAAGGTGAAAGCCTTCCCTGGAGTGGACAGTCTGAATATGGACTTGTAGCCTACGGGACTATGTAAGAACAAACTTTCATTTGTTAAAGCCATCCACTCTGTATTATTTCTGTTAGAGCAGCCCTAGCTGACTAAAACATTTATTCTTTATTCTTTAACATAGTTTATGTTAAGCAATTTGCAAGTGTTCATACCCTTACTCTATTGTGATTGGTTTGTTTTTTGGTCCAAACTACCCTAGGCTCAAGAACTGACATGCCTTACTTGATGGCAGTGCTGTTTTGATGCCAACACACAGCTAAGCCTTTACAGTGTTCATATGACTCTTCCAAAGAGGAGGGTTTTGTCCCTTATTGTTACTACTTAGGGGAACAGTTATAATGCCTGTTGACAGTCACAATTCCCTTATCTCATATGGTGTAGATTTTTCTATATTGTCTAACAGAAGCATTATACAAAAATGTCAATAAGAATGAAGCATGTTTTCTAAATAATGATGAACTTTTCCTAGGAAACAGTTTTTTGATATGCTTTTCCCATGAGATAGATAATGGCTTATTGTTGTGAAGGGACACACATATTTTATACCAAGTGTAACAATAATAAGAAAATTCCACTGTTCTTGTTTGATTCCCATGAGAAGAAAAAAATTGTATGTGTGTATGTCACAGGGGTTTGAGGGCTGTCCATGGAAAGGATTTTTCCAAGAGCATTCCATTACAAGGTGAAAGCCGACAAATTAACAGGTGGTTATGAGAAGTGTGGTGAATGACGGGGCAGCTGTAAGGTGTTTAGAGAGGTGGGGAGGAGAGCACCTAACGTGGACTTGAGAGTCAGAGAGTCTATTAGACTTGAGGAACACCCAAAGCCATGGGCCCTGGATGCTCTGTTAACCCAAAAATAAAACCATTGCCAAAGCCCACTCTTCAAACAAAAATTACTCTGGGCTACAGATACAGAATAAAACTCATGAAGAGTGCATTTCTTAGTTCAATCAGATACATGAGACTAAATGAGCAGTTCTTTGTCCTGACGCAGGATGAGAAGACAGAGAGTGGCAGGAGCTGGTTGGAAGACGGACGGACACAGGAAACCCAGGGTGGAGGGCAGAGTGTGCTGTCACGTTACAGGGATTGCAACTCGTGTCTTTTAACAACAGGTATAAATTTTGTACGAGAAATTAGCTTGAGCTGTAAACTTTCACTTGCAGTACAATTAAAAATAAAGAAAGAAAAGTACCATGAAGTGGATGGATTTAACCAACAGAAATTTATTGTCTTGTAGCTTGAAGGCTAGAAGTCCTAATTCAGGGTGTGGGCAGAGTCAGTTCTCTTTGAAGCCTCTAGGGGAAGATCTGTTCTTGTCTCTCTCAGCTTCTGGTGGATCCAAGCATTCTTTGGCTTAAAAATGCATTTTGACATGTACCTCTTTTCTCTGTCTGTCCCTCTGTGTATCTTCTCTTTCATAAAGACATAGCTATGACTCGATTAGGATCTATCCTACTGCGGTACAACCTCATGTTAACCTAACAGATTGCATTTTAGAGACCTGATTTCCAAACAAATTTATATCCACAGGGGCTGGAGGTTAGGACTTCAAGGTATCTTTTGAGGGGACCCAGTTCAATCCATAACAGAGAAGCTATCAGGAAAGAGTTCGCTCCACGAACTCAGATGCAGGTAGAGGTGAACTGGTGGAGAGACGGAGGTGGTGAAGGAGGCAGGTACAGGACACAGCAGGTGGAAAGCCCAGCAAGCAGGAGGCAATGTTGTGCTTCTCAAAGCATTCCTGCATGCTTGCATGGAGGACAGTGTGTGAGGTGGGAAAAGACACAATAAGAGGTACAGTAGGAAAGCAAGAGGCTTTGAAAGCTAGATTGAAAAGCATTTACTTTATTGTGATGTTGACGCAATGATTAAGTGGTGAAGTAGTGGGGCAACACGTGAATTGAGTGTTACATAGATCATCTGGCTGCTGAGTAGGAGATCAGTTGAAGGAAGAAGACAAAGTTTTTTGTTAGCTGCATCAAATCAGCTCTGATGGTGCAACCCAAAGTATAACAGAATGAAATGTTGCCAAGTCCTGCATCTGTCTTCTTGATCTTTGATATGTTTGAATCCATTATTGTAGCTATTGTTTCAATCCATCTCTTTGAGGGTTTCTCTTATTTTCACTGACCCTCCACTTCGCCAATCATGATGTCTCTTTCTAACGATTGGTCATTTGTGATAATATGCCCAAAATAAATGAAGAGAAGCCTTAACCATGCTCACTTCTAAGGAATGTTCTTGAAACAGCTAATAATTGTAAAATATTGAATAAAAATTGTTGCATGATCTCTCAGATTGACTAGAACAGTTACAATGACTAACCTAGAGACTGCGAGGTTTTTATCAGGCTCAGCCCAGGAGACTGAGCCAGATAACCTCACCCAACTTGCCCAGGGACCTGAGAAAGCTGAGTCAAGATAACATCACAGTCCCTCTAACAACTGCCTCCCCCTCACCTGTGACAAAGAAGGCCCCCCTCCTCCAACCCTCTGGTTTGAGATGAGATGTTAAGATACTGCCCAGATGACATCACCTACCTTGAAACTCTAGGACTTGCCCAGGGACCTGAGACCACTGCCCAGATGACATCACTGGTCCCAAACAACCGATGTCATGATTAATGATTTCCCCTGGGGCACCTGAATAACACCACCTTTTTTTCCCTCTAACCCTTCCTCCTTCTTCCTATAAAAACCCTCTGGCTTGACATGAGGTGTTAAGATGGTTTTGGGGGTGCTAACCCACCATCTTCTCAGATCGCTGGCTGTCTGAATAAAGCACAACCCCCTCCCTGCCTCTGTGTCTGGCTTTGTGGTGACAGGCAGCACGATGCTGTGACCAGGTTTTCTGGCTACGTTCTGGTTGTATTTTGTAAAGGGATGTAGATTGGTCAACTTGCAGGATGCTTCAATAACCCAGGTAGGAGGTGACAGTTGCCTCGAATGCGAGGCGAGATGGAAAACAGTGGATGCATTTAGGAGGTATTTGAAAAGTAAAAATTAAGATGTGTGCTCAATTAAATACAGGGGTAAAACAAAGGAAGGAGCTTTAAACGTCTATAATCCTACGGAAACCCTGGTGGTGTCGTGGTTTAAGTGACAGTACTGCTAACCGAAAGCTTGGCAGTTTGAATCTACCAGGTGCTTCTTGGAAACTCTATGGAGCAGTTCTATTCTGTCTTATTGAGTCACTGTGAGTTGGAATCGACTCAGCAGCAGTGGGTAGTAGGGTATAATCCTTGCATTTGAAAGTGGGAGGGTGGAGATGTCACTGTACAACTTGTTCCCAAGTGGGTGCTCCTGGATCTATATTTGGGAGAAGACAAGAACCTGAGATACAGCGACATAACTTACATTTATCTTCACAGCATGGAGGGAGGAACAGTTATATGTTTGCTAGGCCATTGTATTTCTGATGAGATACACACACTTATAAGCATACGTGAAATGATTCTAGAAGGACCCAGAAAACATTAAAATGCTATGTTCCATAAAGAGTTATCATCTTGTGTTGCCAGTTCTTCGGATCCTGGCTGTACAGAGACAGATGAAAATTGGATGAAAAATGACTTGGCAGTGGCGAAGTGGGGAACAAGAGTGAGGCAAGCCTTAGCAATGTTTTAGTTCAGTTTTCTGAGACACCTGTGACCCGGGTGATTGTGCACATCTGTTGACACACCCATGCCAAGCTGCTTGATTATGGAGCTTCTCCAGTCCAATTTGACTCAGGATAAGTTTGAGCTTGGGGAAGTCAAACTGTAGCTGAACACTGCCTAAGGCTATGAAAGAAGAGTGCTGGAGACAAAGCAAGAAGGTCTCCTCCTTAGGAAGCACTTTTTCTCCGCCTGACTAGCTGGAGGTTACTTGGCAGTTTCTTTTTGGATTAGTTGTTACCTTCAAATCTACAAAATTGGCTTGGACATTACAGAATAGACTCTTCTCCTGGGATTATCATTACATTCTGCTTCCAGCTAAGCTGGAAACACCCAAAGAAATGTTTTGTCTTGCAACATGCTGTATAATTTTCTTCTGTTTGGATTTCCCAACATCTGTAGGGGAAATAAATAGCTTTCTTGTGAGTAGCATATCTGTGGCAGTACAACTGTAATCAGTCTCAATCCTTTTGAGGATCTGCTGCTTGTCTTTCCATTCCAGGCAGAGATGCTGGGTTCTGACAGGGCCTTTCTTTGTATATTAATCTTGGTCTATAGCCACTGGCTCATCAACTTCAAAATCTTGTGTTTATTATCTATCAGATTTTTGTTGTGAGGTTAATTTTTATTCCCTTTACAAGCTGTTGAAGAGTTCTAGCTATAGGGACCAGACGGTTTTCCTATCCCCTTGATCTTTTCTTTAAGTAGATGATTGTTTAGAGACATTCTAAGTCTGTACCCAAATAGTATAATTTCTACAGTTACTCTGGTTAGCATCATGGCATTTGTGCCTTTGTCTATTTGAGAGAATACTGAATCTATCAAAGTCTGGAAACCACTTAAAATAAATGGGCCTGTGTGTTTTGAAATCATGTGGGGAGACCCCTGATTTCAAGTAAACATTAATAAATAATCACCCTTTTGTTAATGCATCCTGCCAATTTCATGATAAGAAAGAATTGATGGATGGTATAGTGGGTTCATGAACATAGCTGCATGTTTGTAAGAATGTGCTTCTCTCACAATCCCCACAGGTATAAGCTCCAGACCATACATGAGAAGCACGCTCTCTTCACACTACAGAAAATCCTACACTCTCTCCGCACTACAGAAAGTACTTAGTAGATACTCAATATAGGAATGAAGATTCTCCCTAATAAGCTTTAGCCCAGAGCTTAGTCTCCAGATGCCTGTAAATGTCAGCTCACTCATTTAGAATTCCCAGCTGGGGAAATGGGAGATCACTTTTGATATAGGTGAACAAGACAACACAAAAACAGTAGCTCAAGAGCATCTTCTCAATCATACTGATTGTGTTCATGGGTTAAAATATACAGGGATTCTAGATAAGAGGAGTCCTTGGATGGTGCAAACGGTTAGCATGCTCACCTGTTAATTGAAATGTTGGAAGTTCAAGTCCACACAGAGGAACCTAAGAAGAAAAGCTCGATAATGTATTGTGAAAAATCAACAGTTGAAAATCCTGTGATTACATTCTATGCTGAGTCATCATGTGTTGTAGTTGACTGAATACCAACTGGGAGTCATCCAAAGAGTTTAGTGAATTAAAATAGGTAAATAAACTTAAAATCACATAGCTCCTAAAAAGCATTCAACTTGACACTTGGTGTGTGTCAGCGTCCTTTAGCCAAAGACCACCAAGAACACATCTGTAGCTAAACAAGTTGACTTTATTAATAGGGGTTGCAAGACAGAAAATTTATCATGAGAAACTGTGGGGAGTCTCAGTCAGGGAGGGTTAAGAGATATTAGGATTTGGGCTTTGACTGGGTAATTTTGAGGAGGGTCTAAGAAAGCCAAGATTAACTCTAGACCACATGTTTTCAGTTAAAATGCATAAAATACTTGCACATGGGATACTGTTTTATTACAGCATGGAGCTGTACACATACATCTGCATGTAGTAGGCAATCAACAAAAATGTAATTGATCTGGTTAAGTATTTTCTTAGAACAACTAGTAGAAAGGAGTAGCCCAATTTTTTAAAAAAATCTCTTTTCCATTTTATCTGATTATAAAGGAACATGTTCTCAATGTAAAAAAATATTAGACTAATAAAAAGTAAAGAGAAAAAATATTAAAATCACTACCTAGAATTGCCACCACTATTAATGTCATAATTTATTCATTCAACAGAGCAATTACCATGTAGTAGATACGGTGCCAGGAGTCTCTGGGTTATAAAGAGTCTCTAATAAGGGTGTCCTATCTCTGAATAGAACAAGTTGTATACATGATATAGTTTTAATTGTTTTACTATTTTTAAGTTAATTTGATGATGTTGTGTGGGAAAAGAACTTTTAGTAAATGACTGCTGTAGTACCTTCTAAATGGGGCCAAAATAATCCGTTATCATAGACCAATATCTTTTGCCATTGATAATCACAGCCTATCCTTGTTCATCTTGGAAAAAATAAGTGCCAATGATTTCACTGGACCCAAATCCACACCAAATGGTAAGTTTGGGGGAAAGAAGTGGATGTTTTTGAATTTCCACTGGATTCTCATTTCTCCAAATGTGACAGTTTTGTTTGTTATCAAAACCATTCATCCCCAAATAGGCCTCATCCCTGAAGATGATTATTTTGGCCCAAAACAGAGTCATTTTATAATTGCTTCACAAACCAGTCAGCAAATGTATGGTGCAATCTCATTGGATTTCAGTTCCTCAGTTAAAACAGTTTCGTAAGCGTAAAACTTCAAGTCCAGATGCAAAATCTGCCAAATTGTGGTCCACAAAAGGCCTAGTTATTGTGCTGTGTGAGAAACTGATTGGAATGGATTCTCACATACACAATGACGAACGGTAGAAATGTTTTCATACTGTTTGTTGAGGCACAGGTGTAGTCTGATTGATAACAGATTTGGTTGTCTCAAAGATTTTATTAAACATCAAATCATTCCCTTGGTAGGAATATTATACACATTGTAAATTTCACATAATGCAAGGAATGTCTAGCAAATGGAACACTCATTTTGATAATAAACTTTAATAATTTCTAAGCATTGTGGAATTGTGTACCTTTTCATGTCTGTTTGTCAAGACTAAAAAAAAAAAGTGCTAAATACTGCCACTGTAGTTTCACAAACATTGCTTCCATAAGCTGTCACAAATAGGACATCCATACTGGAAGGCCCTTTACAAACAATTAACATGTTTGGTTGACAGTTTGAATCTACCCAAAGGTTCTGCAAAAGAAACCCTGGTGATTTACTTTGTAAAAATCAGTCATTGAAAACCTATGGAGCCCAGTTCTATTTGGACATAGATAGGGTCACCGTGAGTTGAAATCAAACTTGACAACAAGTGGTTTGGATTTGGGGTTTAGATATTGTACTAGTCACTGGGAAGATAGAGGTGAATAAGACACAATTCTTGACCTCAGGGATTTCATAATTTCATGGGCATGGTAAATAGATAAGTAAATAATTAAGATACAACTTGGGAAGTGCCATGATAGGTGTACACACAAGGCATTATGAAAACAAGGACAACTGCTGAATTCAGATGGGTGGGTGGGATGAATAGATAGAATAGGGTAGAATGGGAGGGGAGACCTTTTTCTTGGAAAGTTCCTTGTTGAGAATTTAGAAACTAAAAATACAGAGGTAGAAAGAAAAACAGTTTATAATGTCACCTTCCAGAAGTATGCAGTATGCAGATTTTCTACAGCTACAATTTCTCATTGCATAGATGTACTGTAATGTGCTCTGATAGGTTGACCAACACACTTCATTGATCAGAAGTAGAGAGTTTCTCAGTAGTACTATTTCTATGGTCTAGTGTTCTTACGATAAAGCAGATCCAGGTTAAGATTTATACTCAAAATGGTTTTAGACCAAGCTATTCCAGAAGAGTTTTAAGGATCTAGGTCTTAAAATGCAGGGACCTGTAATCAAGAATTTTGATTAGGATAAAAGACCTAAATATCAAATCTAAAACAATAAAGCTCATTCAAAAGAAAGTAGGAGCAACAATGGAAGGTTTAATACACAGTGTAGACAGACTTCAAAATCTGTCAAACAAACCACAATCATCAGAAGAGCAAATAGATAGACGGGAACCAATAAGAATCAACCACTTTTGCTCATCCAAAGAATTTATTAATAGAATTAAAAGCCCACCTACAGAATCAGAAAAAATATTTGGCAACTATATGTCAGACTGACACCTGATCTCCATAATCTATAAAGTAGTACAAAATATCAATAAGAAAAAGATAAATCATCCAATTAAGAGATGGGCAAAGGAGATGGACAGATACTTCTCTAAAGAGGAGATCCAGGCAGCCAAAAAACACATGTGGACATGCTCATGATCATTAGCTATTAAAGAAATTCAAATCAAAACAACAATGAGATACCATCTCACCCCCGACAAGGTTGGTCATGATCCAAAAAATGCAAAACAACAAGTGTGGGAGAGGCTGTGGAGAGATTGGAACTCTCCTACACTGTTAATAGGATTGCAAAATGGTGCAACCTCTTTGGAAAGCAATCTGGCGCTTCCTTAAAAAAATGGATATAGATATACCATTTTACCCAGTTATTCCACTGAATGAAATATATCCTACAGAATCAATGCCATTCACACCAAATGATACATGCACACAAATGTTCATTGCAGCACAGTCCACAATAGCAAAAAGATGGAATCAACCCAGATGCCCAATGACAGAGGAATGGACAGGTAAACTATTGTATATATACTCTGTGAAACACTATGCAATGGTAAAGGACAACGATGATAGCAGGAAACATCTCATAACCTGGTTTCAACTGGAGGACATTATGCTGAGTGAAAGCAGTCAGTGATAAAAGGACAAACACTGTATGAGACCCCTACAATAAGAACTTAAAAACAGACTCACGCATAGAAGAAAAAACTCTTTGATGGCTACAAGGGTGGGGAGAGAGGGAGGCTGTTGGTTTAGATTAAATAAGTTAATAGAAATTTGGTTGGGTGAAATCAGTGACAGCAGACATTAGAAAGAAGATCAATAATAACTGGACTTCAGGACAATTTGAGTCCTCCTCTCATCTTAACCCAGTATTGCAAGGACAAAGTAGCTGGGGCAGGGGGCCAGGCACCATGTTCTCAGGTGAAATCGAGGCCAATCAGCACAGTTAGCATTTTGCTAATGAGGACTCTCTGCACCCCTCATCGGTGAGGGGAGTCTGGGGTCTTAAAAGCTGCCAAGCTGCCGTCTGAGGTTACAGCAGATGGTCCCAACTCAACAGGAACAGATGATCACTGAGGACAAGAATGACATGGGGAAAAGAGAACCCGGAAAACTACTCGTGACTAGAAGAATTGAATGGTGGCCGGCCACCACCAGTGACAGCCGCGACAGAGCTCACAAAGTTGAGTCTCACAGGCAACAAGAGAATGAATAGGAGTGCACCCTGAGATGTCCAATAAAAGACCACAATTGATGGTCCAGGGGGTTCACGATTCCCCTGGGAGCATGGCCCCTGGTCCTGATGCTGCCCCTGTCCATAAATTATAATGAAGGCCAACTTTTCTGACAGCAATGAATTGGACTTAGTGACTCAGAGTGACCATATCCTGTGGGAATTTTATGGTTCTATGCATTTACAGGATATCATCCTGCTGACCTCTTGCTGCAGAAAGAGGAGTGGTTGGAGAGGAGGGGATAGGAGACTGTTGGGAGGTAGGACATGTATGGAGCAGAGAAGAGGTGTGTGCTGTCACTGAACAGGGAGAACAGTGGGAGCTGCATATAGGTGAGCATGCGAATTTATGTGGAAATGTACATTTTCATTCAATCATAATTTTTAAAAAAAAATTTTTGATTATATTTTGCCCAGTAAAATAGTTTGTTAGCTTGCTGAGGGAATGTGGAGATAGCTTGCTCATAGTCATGCACAGGGACAGATTACCCAACAACTTATAGGCTTCCTTGTGTTTACCGACTAATTTGCAGCGCACAATTTCAGCATGTGGTGAGAAACAAGTGAAACTGTGCCCTGCAAATTAATAAGTAGCAGGACATAAAAGACATAGAGAAAATATGAGCTTGAGAGACAGAAAGGGCTATATAATCCAGACACTACATCAGCATGAGACCAGAAGAATGAAATGGTGCCTGGCCACCATTAATGACTACCCTAACAGGGAACACAAGAGAGTCCCTGATGGAGCGGGAGAAAAATGGGGTGCAGAACTCTAACGCTATTCAAAATACCAGGCCTGATGGTCCAACAGACTGAACGGTTCCCAGAAGACATGGCTTCTGGACTCACTGTTAGCTCACAGCTGAAACCATTCCCAGAGCCAATTCTTCAGACAAAGATTGGACTGGACTGTAAGTTATAAAATGATGCTGGCAAAGGGTGGGCTTCTTTTCTTGGCTCAAGTAGATTTATGAAACTAATTGGGCAGCTCTAGTCCAGAGGTAAAATGAGAGGACAGAGGGGGACAGAAGCTGGTTGATTGGACACAGGAAATATAGAGTAGAAAGAAGTGTGCTGTCACAGTGTGGTGAGAGCAGCTAGAGTTACACAGCAGTGTAAGTTTTTGTATGACAAATTGACCTGTAAACTTTCACTCAAAGCACAATAAATTTTTTTAATTAAAAATATAATAAGTAAGCACAAGTAAACCTACGTGTACCCTGCTTACTCTAAGCGTGCGTGTGCTTGGCTTACTGGTTCATCTGCCCCTGCTCACATACATGTACACACACATATGCACACTTTAGAAGAATAACATTCCTGGATCTGGAATTTCTCAGCAGGTGTCAGGGATGTTCTCTTGTGGCTTGCTATTCCTTCCCCTCATCCCTTTACAGTCCCCATTCTAATTTTGCCTTATAATTGCCACTGCTCATCAGGATTCCTTCAAGGAATGAGTCTACAGCAGATGCCCTTTGCAGGCAGGTGTTAATCAACCTCTATTTGTAAAGAGAATAAGGAAGAAGCAACGCCAGGGAGAAAGCGATTATAAGACAAATCTGCAGTAAACAAGAGTGAGTATGAACAGTCATTCAGAAAATGTGGGTGTGTGGAAGATAGTTCAACAAAATCACCTCAAGGTATATTTAAACATGGATCCCTGAAGACCATTATTTCTTAGCCCAAGCTAATTAATATACAGAGGAGATTTTACTTCAGAGAGATTTCTAATGAGAAAAATCGTGAATAAAACACTCACATAGATTACACATAGCTACCTGGAAGAAAGTGTCTCTCACTTCTATCAAATGCAGTGAGCTGACAGGAAGCCTTTCACTAACGCGCTTTTGTGAGAATTAGATCGGCAGTTGTTGCCACAGACACGTGTCAGGGACTTACAATGTGGTTGTGCCTATGACAGCTCTGTCAGCACTAGGAAGAGGCACACTGGTCCCGGGATTTATTAGAGACAACTCTGAAAGCCCAGCCATCTTCGTTCCACGGCTTCTGTCCTAGTTATTCAGTGCTGCTGTAACTGAAATACCATAACTGGGTGGCTTTAACAGACATTTATTTTCTCACAGTTAAGAGGCTAGAAATCTGTTGAGGCTAGAATTCTGGAAGAGGACCCTCATTTCTTTTGAGCTTTCATTCCTTGACCATCTTCATGTGACTTGGTTTCTATCTTTCCCTCATCTCTGCTTTCTCACTGCTTGCTCAATCTGCTTTATTATCTTAATTTTAAAAAAAAAAAAGGATTGGCTTTAAAAAAAAGATTGACTTAGGACACACCCAACCCTAATACTTCCTCATTAACGTAATAAAGAAACCCCACTCCCACATAGGATTATAGCCACAGAAATCCAATCCAATGCCATTGCCATCCAGTCAATTCTGACTCATAGCTGCCCTATAGATACAGATGTTAGGGCTTACCACACGTCTCTTTTGAGGATACAGTTCTCTGACAGCTTCCAACTGTTGACACTGGTGACTTTAACCTACCAGTTGCTGTTGAGTCAATGCTGACTCATGGTGACCTCCAAAGGCATTCAGGTAGAACATACATGGGGTCACCATGAGTGTTTAGGGTTCTCAATGGCTGATTTTTTGGAAGTAGATCTCCACACCTTTCTTCCAAGATGCTCTGGGTAGACACATACCTTCAACTTTTCAGTTGGCAGCCAGAATGTGAACAGTTTGCATCATCCAAGGATTCCAAAGACAGGGCAAAATAAGCCAGAGTGCATCCTAGAGAGAAAGGAAAGGTAGTTAGCCAGAGATCGAGAGTGGTGCTTATTCTGAGATAGCTGAGTAGAGGAGACGGTGTTGGCCAGGAAGCTCTGAAGGTGCCAGCCTTGGACAGAGGAAGTGACAGGTCATCCGCCTCCATGGTTTTGAAAATGTGATTTTTGGACCAGTGGCAGCAGCACCTGAGAACTTGTTGAAAATACAAATTCTAGGATGCCACCTTAGACCTATCAAGTCAGAACCTCTGGGAGTGAGGCCAGGAATGTGTGTTACAAAACACTCTCCAAGTGATTCTGATGGTGACTAAAGTTTGGGACTCACTGCCCTGCAACACTATTCTCCCGCTGAGTGAGCGTCGGGCTCACCCGAGAACCCAGAGCCCCTGGGACCTGACTGAGGGAGTAAGGAGCGGGCCCCGGGGAGCTGCATTTCTTAGAGCTCCTTCGGTGATTCTGATGATCCTCCGGCTTTGGGAACTACTGAGCTCTTTGGAATGGTTGGAAGGCTGCCAGCACAGAAATCCCCCACAACCTTGCTCTTAGCTGCTTGAATTTTTACCATTAAATTGTGGTTGATTGGTGGCTCATTCATTCACTGATTCATCCAATAAATAATTATTGAACAACTAGCCCATACAGAGCACTCTGGTAACCAAACACGGGGAAGGAGAAGGAAAATGTAGCACTGTTTACTCACTGAGTGGAATCTACTTACCCACACGGCATACACACCCAGAATAAGTAACAACGTGAGAACATACTTTGAAAGGTGTTTAGCAGAAACACTGAACCATACAAAAAAGACTAGCGTAAATATCAAACAGGGAGGAGGGTACATAAATGGTACAACAGGTTTTGTGGGACCAAACGTAACTGCTGTCATGCTTTCTGTTAGTTCACGGCTGTTTCTGTTAGTTAACTGCTGTTTTCCAATCCCCTGTTACATGACTGTCACGGTCATCTAGTGCTTCTATGACAGAAATACCACTTCTGGACGGTTTTAACAAAGAGAAGTTTCTTTTCTCACAGTCTAGTTGGCTAGAAGTCCAAATACAGGGAGTCAACTCCAGAGGAAGGCTTTCTTCGCAGGTTCTGTAAGAAGTGCCTTGTCACAAATCTTCTCCTGGACTAGGAGTTTGTCTGCACAGAAAAGCCAGGTCTGAAAGATGAGCTGTACTTCCGGCACTGTTTTCTTGGTGGTATGAGATCCTTGTGTCTCTCTGCTTGCTTCTCTCTTTCATGTCTCAAAACCCAAACAGAACCAAACCTGCTGCCGTTGAGTCAATTCTGACTCATAGTGACCCTTCAGGACAGAGTGGAACTGCCCCATAGAGTTTCCAAGGACTGCCCGGTGGATTTGAACTGGTGACCTTTTGGTTAATAGCTGTGGCACTTAGCCACTGCGCCATCAGGGTTTCCTTTATATTTCAAAAGAGACTGGCTGAAGATACCATCTAATTTCGTAGGTCTCATCAATATAACTGTGGCTAATCCATCTCATTAACATCATACTGATAGATTTTCCAACCCACAGGGAAATCCCATCAGATGACAAAATGGTAGATAATCATATAATACTGCGAATCATGGCCTAACCAAGTTGACAGGTACTTGGGGAGGACACAATTCAATCCAAGACAAAGACTTTGGTAGGACAGTTTTATATAACCCTCTGCTGTGAAACCACCTTTGTCTTCGACTACTGCAAACACTCTGCTACTCTGCTGCTGAATGCAGAGATCTACTCTGGTCCTCTTGCTCCCAGTGACCACTATCTTGGTGCACAAACCTCCCTAATAAAAATTGCTTGCCACCATGCTGGCGTTGCCTGCCTCATTCTCTGGTCACTTGTCATCCCTCAGTGTTGGAGGCAAATTTCAAATGACTGATGCACGCCTGGATAGAAGGAAAGAGAGCTAACACTGTCTGTGAGTCAGGTGATGCCGTGACTTATCTCACACGTTCCTTATAACGGCATTGGGAGGTCAATGTTGTCTGCAGAACAGGAGTCTGGGTGCAGAGAAAGCAGGGCAGATCTCTAGGAAAGGGAAGAGGCTGAGGCTTTTTGCACTCAGATCTTGCCTCTGTGTTAGGCTTATACTATTTCCTTGCCTAGAAAGTGCCCAGTGCCCTCTGTGGCCACTTGGACAGTTCTTTTAGTTAGCATCTCAAATGTTCTCTCCTTTCAGAAACTGTCTTGATCCCCACTCCCCTAGCCCTGAAGAGGAGAAATACCTTTCCTTCATCTGGCATCCACAAAAATGTATAGAACTTTCGATTATTCCCAGTAGAATGAGAAGGCAGTGATGATGTGCCTGTCCCAAGACTACAGCGAAACCTTGTATGTATCTACACATTTATACATTTGCCACAATAATCAAAATATGGTCTGACCACTTCATAGCTCTCAGGCCAAGGATAAGCCCACATGGAGCAGAACTACCTTCACCTATACTTAACCTAGATCAGCTAACCCCCCAGTCAGCAAGCACATAGAAAACCCATTACCACCTAGTCGATTCTAACTCACTGTGACTCTATGGGACAGAGCAGAACTGCCCCACAGGGTTTCCAAGGCTATAATCTCTACAGATGCTGGCTATGACATCTTTCTCCCATGGAGCTGTGAGAGGATTTGAACTGCTGACCTTTTGGTTAGCAGTCAAACATTTTACCAACTGTACCACCAGAGCTCCAACACGCATATTTGTGAGAATCAATTATTGTGAACTTAGCAATTGTGTTGTGGAGCAATTTGTTATGAGGTATCTCTGTGGCAACAGCTAACTGGTTGAAAGGGTGTCTGAGTTACAGAATATGGGCTCCAATTGACTTATGTCAGTTACTAGCTTTGGATATTATCTAAACTTTTTAAGCCACAGTGTCTCTCACAAAAGATATGCAAATAAAAGAATCTACCCATAAAAAAGTTTTGTATTTCTGTGTGATGATTAAGTGGGATGATACTTACAAAATGCGCTATACAGTTCCAGGCACAAATCAAATTATGTAAGTTTTTGTGATGGTGGCCCCATGCCCTACTAAAGTGTCCTGCAGTCAGGAGGGCCTCTGTAATGGATGCTGACATCCTGAATGACAGATCTGTCCCCTGATTGGCTGCTTCTGCACTATCCAGGTTTCACTAGTTAAACACAATGAAATCAGCATGAACATGCTTGGTCAGCAAAACTGACTCCCGCAAGCTGAGCATTCTGAGTCTAAGAGGGTGAATGTGTATATGTGTGTGTGTGCGTGCACACACGTGCACAAATGTGTGTGTTTACTCTGACTGGAATATGAGCAGAGTCCTTAGAGATGGTACCTGTCTCTTCTTCTCCAAGTTTCTGTGCTACATCTTGATCTGTGTCCCTATTATTGTGAGAAAATTTGGCCCTCCATCCCTTGGAGTTAATGATATTTAAAAGAAGAACATATCAAGAAACCCTGGTGTGTCCTCCAACCTTTACTTGTCTTTCCAGAGCTGCTTCACATTTTTAGAATTGTGATTAATAATCCTTCCAGCCTGAGGTGAAGAGCCCTGTGATCCAGAATCTCCCTACATGTCCCAGTGTTGAAGTCACCTGATGTGATCCAATACATAGCGGCAGTTTCTTTAAAGGACTGTGCCACATTCAGACTCATTTGGGCAGCTCCTTCAGCAAGCCACATGGAGCAGGCAGCAGAGCAGCCCCGCAAAGGACTGAAATGCAAGCCACACAAAGAAAGGAGGCGGGAGCCATTGGCATTTACTGAAGCTTATAAAACTGTCAGCAAATCAACCCCTTATGCTTGGACTGCCCGGCTGGGCTGCAGTGTTTCACAGTGCTGAAGTCAGCATCTTAATGCTGCATAAATAATGTCATGGAATCCCGCCGAGGCCTGGGGTAGGGGTAGGTGTGGGGACCAAGGGAAATCTGTCAGGACTAGGCTATCCACTCTGGGGAAAAGAGACAGACAGATCCCTGGGCTACAAACTCTCCCACAGTAAGGATTACTTTTTTCCCCGCAAATCTTGCTTTTACTATGTCATGCATGCAAATATTTAGAAACATGATTGACTTTTAGATACTTCTCTCTCCCTCTTGATCTCTTAACACGTCCAGTTTCTTTCTATCTTCAGTTCCCTTAACCAGATCAGAATAGGAAAGAGGATGACAAGACTTTCACTGTCTTACTTTGACTGCAACATCAGGAAAGACTAATTGCTAGAAAAGGACCCGTATTTGGTAATCAGTGAAAACTAGGGGAAACCCTCGATTAGATGAATTGACACAATAGCCCAACGATGGACTCAAATACCCCAGTAATGATGAAGGTGGTAGAAGACTGAGCAACATTTTGTGCCATTGTACATAAAGCTGTCACAGTCAGAGTCCACTACAACAGCAACAACAACTTCATATCTGACTTCCAAGTTTAGTAATCCTTTGAATCTCTGGTCAATCCAAAAAAGCCCATGTTATTTTTGTACCTAAAGAGTGTTTTGGAAACCCTGGTGATGTAGTGGTGAAGTGCTAGTCTGTTAACCAAAAGGTCAGCAGTTCAAATCTGTCAGGTGTTCCTTGGAAACTCTATGGGGCAGTTCTCCTTCCTATAGGGTTTCTATGAGTTGGAACTAACTCAGTGGCAGATGGTTAAAGAATCTTTAGACTCTTTATTACACTACCCTTCTGTAAAATCATACCAAATTGTTTTTGTTTTCCTAACAGAATTCCAGGATAAAAACTAAATAAAGTACCTATCCTGTGTTAAAATAAGATTTCAGCTGTAATGAGGAATCAGTTCTCCGGTGCTCATAAATGTATTTTCTATTTGGCATTATCATAAATCTTATATTTGAGATAATATATAGGCCCAGAGATTTAATCAATAACATATATATAAATGGTAAATGAAACCCAAACCAAACTCGTTGCCATGGAGTCGATTTTGATTCACAGTGACCATATAGGATAGAGTAGAACTGTCCGACAGGGTTTCCAAGGAGCGCTTGGTAGATTTGAACTGCTAGCCTTTTGGCTGTTAATCACTATGCCACCAGGGTTTCCAACGCAAGTAAAGATACGGAAAAATATTTTCAGATACTAATTCTGCTTTCCCAGTGTTTTCTTCATAGTTTTCCACAGCATTCCACTTTGCGTAAATCTGGTCTTTGAAATTATATTTTCATAGGAAATCACTAGAGTATAAATCCACTTGGAAACAAATCAGAAAAATAATGTCTTTGGCCTTTTTAAACAACAAAGTTAATGTGTACTACAACATTTCCAGGGTAGTTATGTTTCTCACACCCCAACAGTTTTATCCTATTAAATCTGTAGCACTAAGATGAAGCATTGTGTTCATATGAAATTCCAACACTGGATTTTAGCAAGTGTTGCCAAACCATGTCATCGTCATTAGCATTTCTAATTGTTTGGGGGACAGACTATGTTTTGCAATTATGGTTTTGAAAAGTTTCCTAACTTTTTCTGGAGTTCCATAGTCTAAGTATCTTTAACTGAATTGATCTTGCTTTCAGTATGTTTGTTCCAGTTTTAAAACATCATTCTTCAAATGTCCAGTTGACCACATTTTCTATATAAATCTTTTGCTTGTGTCAGAGGTCAGAGACACTGTTAAATGAAAGCCACATGCACTAAACACTGTTTGAAAACAATTTAGGCACATGCAAACTGTCAGTCTGGTAGAGCTCATATTTTCTCAGTACTCCTGTTGAATGAACTAAAGCAAATTCATTCCACCTGTCATTGCAGCCAAAAATTCAAAGATGGTAAAGCGTTCAAGGAATGCTTTGTTAGAGATAAGTCTGCAAATCTCAGGGACAGTGGAGAATAGCTTCTCCAAATAACTGTCCTGTTTGGATTACTTTTCCAGTGATCTTTATAGCCAGATTTCAAAGAGACTGGAATTTGAAGATTGTCACAGACAATAATCAGGAGTCATAAGATTCCATTACGTCATAAGATTCCATCACATCTTATCGAACAATGTGAATTACCCCAAATTTCATTATCTCTCTGAGACCTTAATCTATTTTACTTCTCAGAGATTGGGAGAGGGGTGCAAACTGGCTAATCTAGTCTGGGGGTGATGACTGGGGCAGAGGATGGAAGGTAGTTTAATAACCTAAGTGACTTTTGTTAGATTCTTATATTCACCAATACTATGTTACATATTTTCTTTGTTTTCACAGCAGCCTTATGAAATTAGGTATTGTTATAGATATTTAAAAACAAGGAAACAGAATCTGAAATGAAGTCACCTGAGATCACACAGATAAACAGAGATGAAATCAGGCTCCAACTCACATTTTCGACCTCAAGTTCACTATCCAGTCACCACCTCAGAATGAGACCTGATTTAAGGGACATTGATGTCTAGTAAATGGACATCAACAGAGTCCTTTATGAAAACTGTTCTAGTTCCATCTTTTTTAAAGCAAACACTGATATTTACAGTCTTTTAGAGTCAGTGCTGCTTATTTATGCATCTTGTCATTGTATTTATACATGATTTGAAATATTACGGTCTGTTTCATAATATACTGTCTCGGGCCAGGTTGTCTATAGAAGCAAAACCAGTAAAGACTATAAATACATATGATAGACTCATATCAAGGAAACAGCTCACATAATTGCAGAGGCTGGAATATCCCAATTCCATAGATTGGGATAGAGGTTTCTCCTGCTTCAAGTAGCCTAAGAGGCTGATGAAACTAAGATGAGTATGTTGGAGAGCAGGGCTCTTGCTGACAAGCTGTGAATATTGACAGATTCCAAGATTGGCAAGTAAGCTGATAGCTCAAGTCCCAAGATCCAGAGGTCAAATGAACAGAAGCTAGCTGCAGGATCTAGAGCAGGCAAAAGCCAGACATCTACTTATATGTGGATGCAAGCCACACACACAAGAGAAATGCCTTTCATCTGATTGACGACTCATAGCAGATCCTAGCATATGGGTGAATACATGTAAACAGAGAATCATAGACCAGTCAAGTTGACACACAAACTTAACCACCACATCTACCATCCAGCTCTTATTTGCCACTTAAATTATTGGCTGTTTCCTTCTGTCTCCAGTTCTGCTTCATGGAAAAGTATTAAAATGTTAATGTTTCCACTATTAATTTTGCTTGTGCAAATTTCAAGATAGACTAACCTTTCACTGATAGCTGTTGGGTGGAAGTGTCCTAGTTGTTTGTCTCATTTATTTATTCATCCCACTAGCATTGCTTATACACTAAAGTTATAGGACTGAATGAGAAACGATCTTCAATCCTTAGCAACTCACAGATCAGTGGTATCCAAGAATACCTCAATTTTATCACTTTGTTTTTAGGTATTTTCCCGTGCAGTATCTCACTAGACTCCAGTACGCCCTCTCCACATCAGAGCAACAAAATTGTCTCCAGGCACTGACAAAATATATCCCTATTGAGTACCATTGAGCAGAGGAGACAAATCAGACAAAAAGACATGCATGTGATATGTGCCAGGAAAGAAGTATGTATCAGGAGTCCAGAGAAGTCACATCCAAGCTAGCATGGCAGATTAGCAATGGCCTCTGGAAAGAGCTTCAGCAAAGTCTTTATTTTAAGCAATTGCGTCCTGTCAAGTAAGTGGAGGACTCTACTATCAAACAATTTAATAACCTGCCAGAGTGTTTGTGCTTTTGCCCCATTCTGAAATGCGTTTAATCCATATTCACTCTTTATATAGCCCTCGACTGAGGAAAATCCCACGTTCTTCTTGCAAACAAGTTTCTAAAGAAAACAGCGGCAACACAATCCACGGGGAATAGTTTCTCCGTGTGGTTAACACAGCCTGCTTTATGTTTTAAAGAAACTCTACTCTGCGTAGAGACTGTCAATTACTCACGGCCTTGGGTTTTATTGGAAGTATCCCAGGTGGCATGATGGTTAAGAACTCAGCTGTTAACCAAAAGGTCAGCAGTTCAAATTCACCAGCTGCTCTTCGGAAACCCTAAAGGGCAGTTCTACTCAGATCTATAGAGTTATTATGAGTCCAAATCAATGGCAATGAGCTTCATTTTTGTATCCCTCTTAATTGTATGTGGCTGTTGTGTCAACAGAACTTCTTCCATTTGTGGTGACACGATAGCAACAAATACAATGTCTATAGATAACAAGTACTTATTTCTCCTCTAGAAACAAATAATCACTGCAGTAATGACTCTTATACTTGCTTGAAGAAAGTAATTGCTGAAACATTAGATGAGATTTATTATGATTTTCTCATGAATCCAGGGAAGTGGGGCAATCAGCCGATTACCAGGTCAGTTACAAAAATACCAAAAAACCCAAACCCACTGCTGTAGAGTCAATTCCAACTCATAGCAACCGTACAGGTCAGAGTAGAACTGCCTCACAGAGTTTCCAAGGAGCGCCTGGCAGATCTGAACTGTCATCCTTTTGGTTAGCAGACATAGCACCAGGCTTCCAGTTACAAAGATAAGTAGAAATAAGTTGGCGAAGAGAGTGTGAAGAGTTCTAGGGACTTGGCTACTTACTAGGTGTACGATGATCTTGGGCATATGATTCAAACTTTCTGCTTTGTTTCAGGAGCCCTGGGTACGCAATGGTTAAGCACTTGACTGCTAACCAGAACGTTGGCAGTTGGAACTCATCAAAGACTCCACAGCAGAAAAAGGTGGCAGCCTGCTTCTACAAAGATGATAGCTTTGGAAACATCATAGGGAAGCTCTATCCTGTCCTATAGGGTCACTATGAGTCAGAATTAACTCAACAGTAACAGGTTTTTTTGGGTTTTTTGATGCTTCATTGCTTTATCTACAAAAAGGAGACACACTTCAGAGAGTTGTTAGGTTAACTGAAATAAGTATAAGGCACATAGAACAATGTGTAGTACATAATGGAATCTCAATAAATGTTCATATTACAGCTACTGGAAACCCTGCCACATCTGCTAACCAAAAGGTTGGCAGTTCAAATCCTCCAGACACTCCTTGGAAACTCTATGGAGCGGTTCTACTCTGACCTACAGCACCTCTGTGAGTTGGAATTGACTTGACTGAGGGGGTTTGGTTTCTTTCTTTTCTTTTTTTAATTACTGCTGTTATAACTTTTTCTGTCCTCCATGCTGGGATGGGACAGTCCCTGCTTGCACGTCTCTCCTTCACTGCCCCGTTCTCTTTCACTCGTTGTCCTTCTTCTGCAGAAGGAAGAATTCTGAGTGGCCCTCCAGCGCTGTCCTTGGCCTCTTCACTCTCCTTTGGGAAGTACCTCTTCCTCGTGTCCTTAATTCTCACCTCTGCTGATGATTCTCCCTATTCTACTGTGTAAGCTCTGCACCCAGATCTACAATAATGTATGGCAATTCCACTTGGATGAGTCCTCGTCACTTCCAAAGTCATGGACCA
Organism: Heterohyrax brucei; assembly: GCA_028571685.1. Classification (NCBI taxonomy): domain Eukaryota; kingdom Metazoa; phylum Chordata; class Mammalia; order Hyracoidea; family Procaviidae; genus Heterohyrax; species Heterohyrax brucei. The sequence goes on along the minus strand of CM053142.1, from coordinate 54,951,752 downwards.
AGTTGAACTCATTCTCCTTCTGGACTACCATTCTGCCCACGCTTCCCTATTTCAGTTAATGGTCCCTTATTCTTCCGGACACTCAAGGTGTAAGCCCCTAGAATGTGTCATGCAGGCATTCAGTGTTGGAGAGTGAATAATGAAAGATACAGTCATTGTCTTCAAGTTATTCACAATCAAGAGACAAAAAAGCAAACCAAAGAATCCTGGGTAAGATGGCACAGCCTTGAACACACTCTTTTTGATGGAAAGAATAGGTAAAAATTTAAAGAAGAAAAAACAAACAAGATATTGCCTGATCCAGCAGTAAACAAACAGCTCATTGGATGGGAAATAGAACGAAACCACAGCTAGCAAGGCTGATGGCATAGTCTTACTCTTACTGAGCTCTGCTCAGAAGTGGAGAGTTGTAGCTAAGAATCTGTGTAATAATGAGAATAAAAGAACTGTCGACTAGAGCACCACTCCTTTTTTTGAAGCAAGGGCTAGTGTGGAACTACCCACAGCTAATACAGGGCTCTAATAAAATACTCTGCTCAAGGTCTAATGAAAGACAAGGACCCAGACATAGCTGGGAGACCAGAAGCTGAACCTAGCCTCCTGATGGTGGTTGTTGGGTCTGGGATAGCTCCTATATTCATTGCCTTGAGGCACTAATTCCAAAATACCCAGATTGCTTCTAGAATGCTTGCCTGAGGGAACAAGGTAGGAGACATGTAAAACCAAAAACCAAACCCACTGCCACTGAGTCAACCACAGCTCAAAGTCGTCCTACAGAACAGAGTAGCACTGCCCCAAGAGTTCCAAAGGACTACTTGTCGGATTCCATCTGCCTACCCCGTGGTTAACAGCCTGCATCACTTAACCATTGTACCACCAGGATTTCCAAGAGATAGGTAGGGGGCAACAACCACAAAATTCATTAGGAAGGGATGGGTAGGCACAGGACAGAAAGGAAAAATCAGAAACAAAACCAAATGCCCCAAGTCAAAGCGAGTAAACCAAAGTTTCAAAACGTGCCAAAAAAAGCCATATTTAGACAACTGATTATACATCTAGAAGAAAATAAAAAAGGAACTTCAGTTTTATACTGTATATCATAAGAAATTACAGATGGTAAAAACTAAAAAATGTAAAGCGAAGCAATTAAAAACTGGCAAGTATCATCTAGAATTGTAGAGACAAAGGTATTTTGATGGAAATGTAAAGTATTATACCCTCTTTGGAAAGCAATCTGACAATTATTGAATTAAAAATATAAATGTGTATACATATATATGCATGCATGTGTGTATGTATACGATAGATGTACACAAATATACTTTTCAAGTCTGTAGTTCTACCTCTGGATATCTTACCCATAGAAATAAAAATATGAATAAATTGGAGCAACATTGTTGTAAGTAGCCAAGAATTGAAGAAAAGTCAATACCCAACAGTAGGAAAATAGCTGAATAAACTTGGACCACATATTATGAAAACAAGCCATTACAATAAAAGACTTATGGGGGAACCATGATTTAAAGAGTTTTACATGAAGAGTATTTATGTGAGAAAAGCAAGATGCAAAGAATACAACTTTCCGTGTGTGCACACACCCACACAAATATATTCCATTTTACCAGGCAAACGTAGACATAAATACAGTGATAGTGATATAATTATAGAGAGAATGCAGAAGTTGTTAATTTAGGCTTCTTCTCCACAGGGTGGGATGAGAAAGGGTGCACTCAATAATGGTGTGTTTCAGTCTATCAAAGGTCCTAAACCTGAAGTTCTCAATGGAGATGTATGCCTCTCAGTAAAAAACTAAGCCTGCTGTCATCAAGTAAGTTCTGACTCATAGTGACTCTATCTATAGGAGAATAGAACCGCCCCACAATGTTTCCAAGAACGTAGTCTTTAAGCAAGCCAACTGCCACCTATTTCTCCGTGGCTGGTGGGTTTGAACTGCTAACCTTTTGATGAGCAGCCAAGCACTTAACCAGTGTGCAACATAGCTCTTTTAGTAAAGTAGGTGCTAACAGCCCTCTTAATTAACTTACTTTTACACTAGTGCTCAAACTTCAGTGAATGCCCCACATCACCTAGAATGTAAGTGAAAACACAAGATTCCTGGGCTCTGCCTCAAAGTTTCTAACCCAGTAGGCCTCTGGTGGGGTCTGATGATCTACATTTCTAACAAGTTCCCAGGTGATGCTAAAGAATCTGGTCCAGGGACTCGGAGAACCTTTCACCATCAGGAAGGTAGTTCTTAGGTTTGAAATACACCCTGGTTGCACTTGTGCTTGAACATACCATTCCCCCTTCAATACATTATTTTAGGTGATTTATAAATCAGCCACTGCTGTCAAGTCAATTCTGATTTGGAGTGACCCAATAGGTCAGAGTATAACTGCCTTAGAATTTCCAAGGAGCACCTGGCGGATTTGAACTGCCAATATTTTGGTAGCAGACATCGTACTTAACCATTATGCCCTCAGAGTTTCCATTTTATAGGCATTGCACCATAAAGTGTAGCACATTATTTTCAATTCAGAGATTCCATTTAATTACTTTTAACTTCATAGAAGCTACATGATTTTAAGAACACCTTTTCATTTCTTTCAAGATTTTTCTCACTTTGGGGGCAAGTTTTATTTTTCAGATCAGGAACAAGTCAATTTCTTTCAGATGGCTGAAGGAAATGAACTATCTAGCTAAAGACAGCATGAAATCTAGTCCGTGAAGGTCTGTCTTCATGTACTTAACCTCATTTTACAACTATGAGAAAGTCAGTCTCAGTCCTTCTCATAGACAACCCACCTGAATCCTATTACTGACTGTTCTTTAGATCCCCACAGAGTCAGGCCTGCTAGTGATCTCTTGTGGTATACAGCTCTGACAGCTGCTGACTCACAAAGCCAAAAATCAGATAATAACCGTATAGAGGAGTGAATTTAGTGCGAGTCCAGCAGATCATTCTATCATCTGGAGGGCAAGGCAGGAGTCACAGATGGATATCGGAGTCTAACAAGAGAGAAATGAAGATCACCAGAAAGAAGCAGACAGTGAGATCGAGAAAGGACACAGAGGCAGAGAGAGAGGCAATGGTTTTGGCTCCCTACTCCTCCCTCCCCCTTTATGATGGAAGTTGCTTCACACCTCTAAGCTTCGAAATACTTGATTGGTGGAGTATTGCCCGGCATTGCCAACTCTTGACTCACTCTTAAAACACTATCCACGTATGGTGATCATTAATTGAGTAGCTGCTTTGGTTTTAAGACACAACAAATAGACAAAACGATATACAAACAAATAATTCTTTTGTTGCTAAGAAGACAGCCCAGCAATTAGGTCCACTCCAATAAATGTGGAGTAGCACAAGGAAACAAGAAAGAGTAAATGATGCTTCTGGCAGCCAACAAGGGGACCTCCAGAGCCTACTTGTGTACTGGGTCCGATGAAAGCACAATTGCCCTTTATTGCCTTCACAGCTCGAAACAAAAGATGTGTGTGTGCGTGTATTTATGGGTATGTGCAGATGTGTTTGCGCGTGTGTCACTGGTGAAGGAAAGTGAATGTGTATAGTCTCTGGTGAGTTGAATGGTCTCAACCAATTTAGAGGAACATTAACAAACATAGAAGTGTTTGCCAAAATACCTGGAGCTCAAACGAGCGGGACAAACAGATTAAGCACAATCTCTGGACTAGAAAGAATTTCACTAATCGGCATGGTGTGCTTTGACTTAGCGTTACCTTCTCTGCCTGCTCTCCGTATGTGCAGAGAACATCTCGGTTTCCTGGCCAGCACAAATCTCTGTGAAAGCCCAATAAAACAGGAATGGAAAGGAGAGCCAGTTATTAAATTTCCCTCAAGCTCGCAAACTCCTATCTTTTAAGCCTGCTTTCTTTCTTGGAAACGTCACAGGGAACTGAAAGCCCTGAGCCCCACAGTTGTTGGCCTCACTGCCTCTGGCTGGGAATCATTAGCGACATGTCTCCAGACTGGATCCTCCTGGCCAGAGCCCCTCGAGGAGGGATGCTAAGTTCCTCATGACATTCAAGTCCTGCATTCCCAGCACTTCATCCTTACTCTGCAAACTGAGGATGTTTTAATGGGCTTGTAACGGAGGGACCATAATAAATCTCTTTGTATAGTTTTCAAAGCTCTCAGCCTCCGCGTGATCCCCAGGCTATTCCCTTGGTGAACCATGGATACTTGGGCAGAATTGTATTTGGTGTTGCTGAAAAAGCATGGGACCAAAAGCCAGGAAAATGAGTTTCTTGTCCAAACATTGCCACTCACCAGCTGTGAAAATCTGGAAAGTTGATGATTTGAGTCTCAGTTTGTTCACCTGTAAGATGAAGGATTTAGAGAGGTTTTCTTTCACAGGAGGTCAGTTTCAGCTCTAATAGTTTTCTTTTTTTTCTTTCTTCTTTTTCTAGAGATCAAGCAAGTGTTAGGAAAGTCATGGGAAACTGGTGTAAAGGATTAATATGCTCAGCTGCTAACCTAAAGGTCGGTGGTTCAAGTCCACTCATGGACACCTCCCATGAAAGGGCTGGTGATCTAATTCTGAAAGATCAGTCACTGAAAACCCCATGAAATACAGTTCTACTTGGACACACATGGAATCGTTCTGAGGTGGAGCTGACTTGAGGGCAACTCGTTTTGGTTTAAGAATTGTGGCAGCATGGCCCTCAGCTATAGGTGGGGTGTCAAAGCTGGTGGTCATCAAGTACCTTATTCACAATAGTAGAACATGACCCCTGTCAAAGCAGGTTGCGGAGGCAGATGACTCCCTTTGGGCGTAAGGTCAAGGAAGGCTTGGCTCGAGACATGTAAACACGGAAACCTGTTGCAGTTACAGTGATACCTAGAAGCAGGGTGAGCTGTAGTGGGAAGGGGTTGCTAAAGGGCACCTCATCCATCAGCCTCCCCCAGGTGCAGCATCACCTGCTCTAGTTGGCTCCCAAGCTAGTGTTGCCACATTAGATTTTTAAAATCAGAGAAATGAATTAATTTAGTGCAACCTGGTAGTTTTTGTTCCCGCATTGGAGTCAATAAATGCATGTGATTGTAGATTAAAGATAACAGGCTGGTGCTTCTCAGTTTAGCTAATCTTTGAGAAATGTGTTTTAAGCATACATGAGACATTGGTATGTTTGTGCATTTATATTTATAAACTTTTCCTTTATCTCCACCTCTTTCTTCCTTCTTTCCTTCCCTCTCTTCATTTTTTTCAATTTTTTATCTTTTCTCTGAAAATCAAATCATTCCATGATGGTTAATTGATGTCTCTGCCAACAGCTCCTTTGGCAACGGCCTCAGCGGAACGTATCTCCTTTTCGTCCTCTGACATGGAAAGAGCCAAGTCCTAGCATCAGCACAGGCCTGGCCAGGAGGATTAGGCTAAGAAGTGGAAACCATGCTTCTGCCCGTGCCAAAGGTTAGGGTTCAGCCACTTGCTGCGAGGGTTGCTTTCAGGCATCTCCGCTTTGGAGAGACTTGGCCCCAGTTTTGACTCTCGTTATCCTGCATGGTTAAGCAACACCATGTGAAAAACTTGGAAAAAAGAGCTTTCTCTGCAGAGGGACTTCTGGGAGAGCAAATGTAACATTACTCTCTTCTCGCTCAATCTTTTCCCATTGTGTCAGGTTTCTGTATATCTGTTTTCATTCTGCACTTTGGAGCTGATGCCTAGTCATAAAGGCTGGTGAAAGGACAATATTTTCTGTCACAAACACAGCTGAGTTTCCATTTTTTGAGCGGAAAAGAGTACTTGCTTTTCTTCATTTTTTGGGTACACCCAAATTTAAGTTAGTAAACCAGAGGCTGAGAATACCACTTCCTTTCCTCAGCTCGTTTTTTGTGCTGGGGCCCAGGGTTGGGGCATGCGTGGTGCTGATGCATTTGTAAGCTCTTAGGAGGACTGCAAAGTCTGACTGCCTCAGAGCCATGAGGAGTGCTGAGAAGACAACTGTATTACCAGGCTTACCTGGGCTAGTGAGGCCGGAGGAGGCTCTGTGCAGTGCTCTCTGAAGATCTGAATCTAGTATGCTTTTGGGGGGCAAGGCCTGGAACTCACCTCTGGATGCTGGGCCTTCCCACTCCCTCCTCAGTTTCACTCCTCTCCCCAGACCCAGCACCTGCAGAAAGAATCCTTCCCTCAAGCCTCCTCTGCTCTCAGGGGTCTCAGCTAACCCCTCCCTCACAAGGACCAGCTGCTAATAAACTCACTCATATTCTTTAAATATTCTTTAAAATTGGACTCATCCAGAAATATTGCATTTGAAAGGTTGATTCTTAAATGGCCAATGTCTTCACACATCAAAAGAGAAGACAGCACACTGAAAGATACTAACTTGAGATTTGAGGGCAAGAGGCTAAGCTTGGTCTGAAATTCTGTATTTCAAAGTCAATTCATGCTCACCAAAATCTCTCCATAGCTAATGCTAGGTAGGGATCCAGATAAGACTCTGTGTGTGTGCATGTTGGTGTGTGTGTGAATAAATATGTGGGTACATACTCAGAAGTTTTCATTAACTATCATTATTCAAGTTATTTATTTATGATTTTGGTTATCTTTTCTTTTTCAAAACGTTTCTTACTGTAATCAAGTGAAAGTTTACAATCCAAGTTAATTTGCCATATGAAGTCCCAAGCATCTGCTTCTCTGCACCTCTGTCTGCTCTTGTCACCCTGTGACAGCACACTCTTCCTCTCCATTCTTTACTTCGAGTATCTGCTCAACCAATACTTGTCCGCTCCTCATTACCCTCACTACCCTCTTTTCTCTTCTTTTATTAATTAAGACAGTGTTCACTACAGTCCCTCTACGGGCATACATAACATGTTAAGAAACTCACCCCTTTTGTCAATCCTGACATTGTGTATCATCATTGTTTTATACCACAGAGTCAATTCTCACTCATAGCAACTGTACTGTATACCGGAGTAGAACTGTATACCAGAGTAGAACTCCCCATAGAGTCATCTAGGCTGCAATCTTTACAGAAGCAGCTCATCAGCCACAGTGCGGGTTCAAACTGCCAAACATTCAGTTCACAGTCAAAGTGCCTAACCATTATACTACCGGACTGTCACAGAAAAACACAAATCACCCTGGCAGATTGAAAACCACTATTAACCTGTGCCAACTTTGCCTTACCTAATTGATAATAATACCAAACAAGACTGTTTTTATTACCTTTCTAGATTATTATCACTATTATTAATTTTTAAAACATTAAATTTTAAAACATGCCCAGAGGACAGATAACACTCAGAAATGAACCAAGTTAATGCAGTATCTCATTCGAAGAAAAGGGAGAAATCAATACTACGTCATGTTCCTCTAATGACTGGAAATTACATGAAATCTGGGTTGGACGTCTAAGCCATGTGGAGGTAAGGACCTAATGTTATTTTTATATTATTAGGTGCAATTACGAAAAGCCATAAGAGGAAAGAAAAAATACACACTTCTGAATTTGAGCGGAAATAAGTGCCTCATTAGTAATAAAAGCTCCAGGTTATGTTACTATGTAACCTTTTGTTCAAATATGATGTCTGAAATTTGCATAAGTAGTCAGCTGTGTATGTCTCAGGGCTATTGAAATGATGTGACTCACCAATCTAGGCAGCCTCATAAACAGTGTTTTCCCCCTTTTCTGGCGCCCTTGTTTTCACAGAAACACAGCTGTACAGCACTGACGGCGAAGCTGGAGAGGGGGAGTAGACAATAAATGAAGCCCATTCCTCCCAGGAGCCCCCGGGATTAATGGAGCCCCGCTTGAGGGGCTGCTTTGAATGAACAGATGCACAGATACATTGCGTCCTGTTCTTCATTTTCACACTTGGAGTGGGAGCAGGAAGTACAGATGCGATTCAGGTCCTGAAGGTGTCCTGACCAGCCTTGAAGCCCTCTTGAAGATTGTGGGCTTATTATTTAATTTAGTCTTGGCAATGATTTCACTTCCCCTTTCAAACGGCCGGGTGGGGTGAAGGTAGGGGAAGGTTCAAAAGACTCAGACTTGAAATAGGACTTACATAATAATTTTCTGAGGACTCGGGCATAAATCAATCAGAAACACATGGGATGCATTTTCCTTGCAGTCTATGTGAGGAGTTTGAAATTCAGTGGGAAAGGAGCTGAGGAGGCGAACGAGGAAGAACATGTTATATGGATATAATAAAATGCAGAGAGGTCCACAAGGAATTGTTTGGATCTACTGCTAGCTTACAAAACCTCCGGGATTTCCACCCTTCAGGTCTCCTGCGATTCGGAAGTCCTATGTCAAATTAAAATCCTGCTCCTGCCAGACCTGTGAGTCCTCAGCAAGTCTGTGGAGACTCCAAAAGGCACACAGCTGATGAGCCATTCGTGGAAGCTGCCCTCGGAGAGCTTACAGTCTGCTCTGGTAGTCAGGACAATCAGATGGGCACACATGTAAGCCCTAGATATACTTTTTCCTATATTATTCCTAGACATTTTCCCAAATAAGGCCTGATGTTTGGCACTTTTAGCATCTCTCCCTTCTTAGTCTCTCATTTTAAATGGGTGCAAAAGGGCCTGGGAGGGAAATAGTTCTATATATTAAGAGGGTTCAAATACCTCTGCTTGGATTGAAAATATTTTTTGATGAAGAGAGGAAATTTGCCTTCTTATCCAGTTTTGTCACTGTTATGGATTAAATAGTGCCCCCCCCCCCCGCAATGTGTGTCAACTTGACTAGGCCATGATTCCTGATAGTGTGGTTGCCACCGTATTGTAATCCGATGCGATTATCCTACCTACTGTAAATCCTAACCTGTGTGATGGTAATGAGGCAGGATTGGAGGCAGATGTGTCAATGAGGCAAGACTCAATCTATAGAATTCAGTTGTATCTTGAGCCAATCTCTTTTGAAATATAAAAGAAGCAAGAAGAGAGAGAGGCACCTCCCTATCACTGAGCAAGAAGGAGCAGGGTGCATCCCTGGACCCAAGGTTGCTGGGCTGAGAAGCTCCTAGACCAGGGAAGATTCATGATGAAGACTTCCCCCAGAGCCAATGCAGACAGAAAGTCTTCCTTTGGAATTGTCCCTCTGAATTTGGACTTCCAGCTTCCTAAACTGTGAGAGAATAAATTTATCTTTGTAAAAGCCATCCATTTGTGGTATTTTTGTTAGAGCACTACTAGATAACTAAGACACTAACTTGTATGAATGTGAATAAGTAACTTCACTTCTAGCAAGTTTAGTCTTCTTAACTATCTAATGAGAAGTTTGGAGTTTTACATCTCTATGGCACTAAATAGAAGCCTGGTTGTGCTGTGGTTGAGAGCTCAGCGGTGAACAAAAAGGTTAGTAGTTCAAACCCACCGGTGGCTCCCTGCGAGAGAAGAATTAGCAATCTACTGCTCTTAGATTAAAGCGTAGAAAACCCTTGGGGGCAGTTCTACTCCATCCTGCAGGGTTGCTGTGGATTGGAATTGATTCAATGTCAACAGATTTGGTTTCTTTCTTTTTGGTATGGCACTACATAGAGGAAATAATCACCTTTACCTAACTCTGACACAGTCAACACTGACCTTAACCTCTCATGGCACTGACTTCTGACATCCTCCCAAATGGCTTTGGGTACCCCAGAGCAGAAGCACATGAGTTTTTGCAGAACCCTAAGAATTACTGGGTGGGGAAATTTTGCTACAGCCAGACTGTATTATGTCGAAGCTAAGACAGGTAAAACACAAAAACAAGGGTATGAACTGATGGACAAGAGCTTTCTAGTTCTCAAAGAAATCCATGACAACAGAGAGTAGGGTAGTTCAACAAATAAGCCATGGCCTGTCCTGCCTCACTCTACTGCATAGCAGCCAGGGAGTTCAGGAAAGAAAAATGACATCCTTCTCAGATGTAGAACCAAAACTAAACTCACTGCTGTTGAATTGATACTGACTCACAGCGACCTGACAGACAGAGTAGAACTGCCACATAGTTTCCAAGGTGCACCTGGTGAATTTGAACTGCAAGCCTTTTGGTTAGCAGCCACAGCACTTAACTGCTACTCTACCAGGGTTTTCGAAGGGGTTGGGGAAGGGGACACAGCCAAAGGCTGGAAATGGGCCACTTCCTTTCCTGGGGTACACTGCCTTTTTTTATTGGGTAGGTCAAAACATCAGCCACAAGAGACTTGCTAAAGGATCCAGGTGCAGGGCAAGGCAGCGAGACCACAGTGAACCTTTCTCTTCATGTGACATACGATTTAGTAGAAATGGATCTATAGAAAATGTGTAGTTAATACACTGCCAAAAAACCTGCCTGTCCAGAAGAGCAATCTGTTCCAGGCTCAGAAGAATTATCAAGTTTTCATAGGGAAGAATTAATTATATTTAATAAGGACATCTGATAGCTTGGCGAGAGGCTTCACTGGAAGAAGATTAATACTTTTCTACACACGTGAGCATTGTTCTCGATTCAGGAGAGCTGTTCTTAAGTGTAGCTCTTGATATTCTCTGATTGTGTGACCTTGAAAATGTCACAGAAGCATCGTCTGTCCAAGTGTCTCATTAAATTTAATAAAAGCTCATATTTATTGAGTGCCTTATACTGCTATGCATTTACTTTACCTTAATTTAATCCTTATAATAGCTCTCAAAGTAGGTATTATGGTCTCTACCGGATAGGAAACTAAGACTGAAAGCATTTAAGCAATTCACCCAAAGTCACACAGCTAAAAAGTAAAAGAACTGGAATTTACATTCTGATCTCTTTGCCTCTGAAGTTCATGGTTTCAACCACCATGCAGTGTTATTTCGCCTCTGCCTTCATGTCATCAACAAAAAGAACACAGCAGTAGCTGTGGAACCCACATCCTAGACTTGTTGTGAGGTTATTGTGTGTCTATCCGACACGCTCCCTAGAAGCAAGGATGGCAAGACGATGTCTCACATACTTTGGACACATCACCTGGAGGCATCAGTTCGTGGAAAAAGACATTATGATTGGAACAGTAGAGAAGCAGCAAAAAAGAAGACCCTCAATGGGATGGATTGACACCATGGCTACAACAGTGAGCTTGGACATAGCAATGATTGTGGGGCTGGTGCAGGACTGGGCAGGGTTTGTTCTGTTGTTTAAGGGATCAAGTCAGAAGCAACTCAATAGCACCTAGTAACAACAACAACATCCAACATCAGGTACTACATGTTGTGGTGGAATCTTTCATTCTAGTTAGCCCCTTGGTTTTTCTTCTGCTACCCCAAACTTTTGGGTGAGACCTTGAAGAAGACATTGATCTCTTTGGATCTCAGCCGTTGTACTATAAAGTTGGGAAAGGCTATTCTGCCTACCTGAAGACCAGAGCTGGGAGAGATGACCTACTTTCTTTCCCTTTCAGCCCTAAGACTTATCAGAGACGTGGCAGTGAACACATAGTGATTTCCATCTCTGTGCTCCTTTCTTCCTAAGAACACACACGCTTCCATAGCCCTGCTTTAGTTCCAACTCACGAGCTGATTTTGCTTGATTCCTGTTTTGTGTTTCCAGAGGAAACACAGTCAATGAGTGTGGAAGAAAAAAAATATAACAGTAACAAAAATAATGGCCAATCTACATACCAGGTACCAGGGACTGTGCTAGAAACCTTGCAAGAAACAGCAACAATAAAAAAATGAATTTTTTCCTATAGTTCAGGTAAAAAGTAGAATGATATTCTTTCTGTTATGAATTGAATTGTGTCACCCAAAAGTATGCATCAACTTGGCTGGGCCACGATTTGTAGTACTGTGTGATAATCAACCATTTCATGATCTGATGTAATTTTCCTGTGTAAATCCGACCTCTATGGTGTTAATGAAGTGAAATTAATGACAGTTATGTTAATGAGACAGGACTCAGTCTACAAGATTAGGTTGTGTCTTAAAGTCTCAAAAGAGATATAAAAGAGGAGTACAGAGACAGGAAGATCTCATACTACCAAGGAAAGGAATAGCAGTAAAAAAGCGTGTCCTTTGGTCCCAGAACCTCTATGGAGAGAAGCTTCTAGACCCGGGTAAACATTAATGATGAGGGCCTCCCTTCAGAGTCAACAGAGCCAGAAAGACTTCCCCTAGAGCTGATGTTCTGAATTTGAACTTCTAGCCTCCTAGACTATGAGAAAACAAACCATTTGCTGAAGTTCATCCATGTGTGATATTTCTGTCATAGCAGCGCTAGATGACCAGGACACCTTCTCTCAAACCCCTCCCTTCAGCCACTGAAGGTCACATTCTGACCTATTACGTTTGCTCACAGAGGATATCATGGCATTGGGTTACAGCCTTGAGCAGTTATTTCTTGTGCTCCACAGTTAGATTGTTTCTTTCTCTCCCTTCTTGGAACTTCTCATTCTTCAAGTGCCAGGATCTCCGTTGACTAAGTGATTGCAAAACAGCAGAGTAAAATAACTCCTACTAGATTGTTAACAGCTTACAAAATCTTAATATGCTACCCTTTTCAGAAATATTCATGGAAAAGAGAGGACAACTGTGAATTCACAGGAGTTAATATATTAGTGGTTGGAGTTTAGGCCATGATGGTCGCACAGTTTAGACAACAGTCTTTGAGGTTCATCATAATTGATTATGATATTAAGTTTGATTCCAGGCTATTTGGAGCATGGCAGATACTACAGAAACAAGAGATAGAATGGTCAGTTGGATCCAGAAATTCCAGGCTTACACGGAATGGTAGCCAGGCTTGAAAGACAAGGCATGAGGTACTGGGACAGATGGTCTGGCATCGTACTGTAGTGGCACCATGAAATGATGGTCAGAGTGATGAATGTCTTCAACCCAGCCAACGCACTGGAACCCACCTCAGTTCTCTGGGTCTTGGTGCCCCATCTTTAATATCAAGGAATTGAGCCAGGTGATTTCGATCATCTCTTCCAGTTCAGATGTTCCAGGCTGTTATGCACTTTCCTAACCTCCCTGTGCAAATGTGATGAGGGCAAGCTAAGCAGTCACAGGTGGAGAATTTTAGGATAAATTTAAACCAGCTTTAAATGGTTTAAATGGGTGATGAGGATAGTGAGGGGAAGAACTACTAAACAAACCTGTTTACACAAAATCACTACAGTTCCTTTGGACAGCCTAATAAGCATAAGCTCCCTAGAGTATGAAAATTAAGTCAATCAACTAGGGACTCACACTGCTGTAGAAACAGACATCAGTAATTGTTCAGTGAATCTGTTCGGCAGCAGGAGAATAGAGTGAGTGGTACTGTCCTTTGTTAACAAAGAAAATGGGGTGCATACACACACACGCATATGCACACATTCCTTGATTTGATCACCAGAATAAAAGCGGAAGACTGACTATGTTGCAGTTGAGTTTTCGTCTATCTACTGACCTCCTTCAAGACTGTGTTTATAAAAAGCCAGGGGCAGGCTCTCTCCCTCTGTAGGCTCAGTACCTAGTGCAGAGCCTGCTACAAGGAGCATAATCAATACCCCATGAATGAATTAACCGATAAGCATTGAATTGCTTGCTTCTGTTTCACACCCACCTTCAGGTACTACATTGGTTTTCTTTTTTGGTGATTTCTTTCTCTGGCATTCCTCCCAGTGCATGCTTTAATCAAGTTTCGAATGCATTAGCTGGTCTGTGAGTGAGTGGTTTGCATGTATGTGTGTAGACAGGGAACAGTTATTCCAGGCTGTAACTTACAGTGAATCTCCTTAGAGTTACTCTGCATGGAGAAGACTTGATATGTTTGAGTCACCAAATAATAAAGTTATTGTGAAGGAATATTTTTATGTCCTCGGGTATGACATTTGTCCTTTTATCTATCTTCCCAAGAATTGGATTTACCAGAACTAAATTAAATTTTAGTCAGGGATTCTGTTTCAAAGCTGTGAATCATAGAGAGACTATTCCAAATATGTGTTGGAGTGAGGGTGAGAGTCTCTTCCCCCAGACTGCCATGTAGCTCTCTCTTGCACTTTTCAAAATCTATCATTTCTGAGGACATTTCTGTGACCACCTGTATAACTAGCTGCTACCAACCCACTCTCATCACTCACTGTCCTCTTAATTTTTCTCTACTGTATCTGTCCCACCCTGACACTTATTATATCATCTTTTGTTTATTTGTTTATTGTCTGTCTTCCTCACTAGAATCTAGGTCCTAGGAGGGTCCCACTCACCGCTTTACCCCTAGAGGCTACAGGCAGGGTGCATAGTAGTGCTTAATAATTGCTGGATAAAAGAAAGAAGAAATAAATGAATTAATAGATAAATTACTGCAATAGGGATGAGAAGTTTGAAGGAAAGGTTGCTGTTGTTTTTCTCATCTTTGATAACATAAGCAAACAAAACGAGGCTTGGTGTTCAGTGGTTAAGCCCTCAGGGGCTAACCAAAAGGTTGGCGGTTTGAACCCACCAGCTGCTCCAAGGGAGAAAGATGTGAGTCTCTGTTTCCATAATGGTTATAGCCTTGGAAACTCTATCCAGTAGGATCACTATAAGCCATAACAGATTCTACAGCAACAGGTTTGATTGGAAGGGCTAAATAGACTAGTAGACTGGAAAACACACTCCCATGAATTTTATGTAAGACAAGATTGGCTTAGAGAGGGAAGCCATATATGTATCTGTGCCACTCTTTCTGCCCCTTCCCCTGGCACTGTGGGTTTAACTGAATTCTGTGGGTCCACAGAACTCACAATTAAAACTGTGGATTTAGCCGGATGTGAGTGACTAAGAGAAGCCATCTCAGGCTTGGCCTACCTAGTCTCTGGTAGGGCCTGATCATCTAGGGAATTCAGAAATTGCCCTCTATCTAAGAAGGACCTTGGGTAGCTTGTTCTGTGTGAGATTTACAAGAAAAAAAACCCATTGCCATCAAGTCATGGCAACACTAGAGGTCAGAGCAGAACTGCCCCCTAGAGTTTCCAAGGAGGACCTGGCAGATTTGAACTGCCGACCTTTTGGTTAGCAGAGGTAGTACTTAACCCACTATACCACCAGGGTTTCTGAGAGTTAAAGGTGACATAGAAAAAAAACACAAGCCTTCAAAGTTAGAAACTAGAGTTCAAACCTAGCTTTTCCACTTACTAGCGACCTGAGGACCTCTATATTTTCTCATCTGCAAAATGGGGTACTAAATACTTTCCCTTGGGATTTCTGTAAAGACTTAAAGACACACTGCCTTCAATTGAGAGGAAGTATAGTGTCAAGAGTTTAAACTCTAGAGCCAGATAGCCTGGGCTTCGAACTTGCTCTGCTTTTTACTAGCAACTCAGGTTTTAAATGGGGTTGTTTTGAGGATTAAGTGAATTAAGGCATATAGCTGGGTTCCTGGCATAGGAATCACTGAATAAACGTTAGCGATTGTTGCACTGCACATAAAACAGTTGACCTTTAGTAGGTGTTCAATTAATGGTAGCATTTAGGATGCTAGATTTCATTTAAGTCTAAACAGAAAAACCGAACCCACTGCCCCTGAGTTGATTCCAACTCATAGTGATCCTACAGGACAGAACAGAACTGCCCCAAAGAGTTTCCAGCATACGCCTTCTGGATTCGAGCTGCCATCCTTTTGATTAGCAGAGGTAATACTTAACTACTACACCAACAGGGTTTTGGACTAATATGCTGCATCTCAGCTGAATTACTATGATCAGTGAAGTAGGATGGATACAGAAAGATTCTACTAAGATGGCTTTTCTTCATTTTATCAAAAGTCAGAAACATGTTTTGTCAATATACACCTTCCATAAGTGCAGATTAATCATGTCAACACTCTCAGAGATCAGGACCATTCCAATTCTTCTTGAAATAGCCTTGGAGCATCTGTTGGGCTCATGTTTTCTGTCCTTTCCCCCAGCTGACCTCAAGCTTAATCCTGACTGATCAGGCTTTCTCTATCAGCTTTCTTGAAAAGGCAAGACCTGAATGAATCTTTGTGATGGGGATGGCAGTGGGGTAGGAGCAGAGAGCAGGGTGGAGGCTGTGGTGATAATCACTGGACAGTCTACATTCACATCGCTGAAACCAGATCCAGAAAGGTCATCCAGGAATTAGTTCAAGCACGGACCATGGCCTTAAACAGGTGCTAGTGTTTGCTATAACTGAAAACTTTGTCCTTTTCTCAGGATTATTTCATTCACTGCTTATGAGATTTTCTTTTGGGGTCTACAAAGTATAAAAGGTGAGTGAGAATACCCTCCACTCTTTATACACACCTCTCAAGCAGGCCCCTGAATCTGGTCCAAACTTGCTGCCCCTTGCTTTGTGGCAGGGAAGAAACACCGAGAAGCACAGGCTTCAGGCAAGCCCCGAAAGTCCTGAAGGAGGTTGCACGTACTTTAGTGTGAACTTTGAGCAATTTCATTTAGTCCTCGCACCACCCGAGATGTCACAAAATCTGCACTTTGTAGTCAAAAGCCTATTTGAAAATTCCACATTAGAAGCTGAAATTCCCTCTTATGATAGCATAGCAGTGGAGGACTCAGACTATGTGGGCAGTGAAATGTCTATAAAAACAATGTTCCACAAACAGAAGTCCAGCCGTCTACTCAAGGAAAATTATTTTACCTTCCCCATGTGCATTTTTGACCAAAGCTGAGTATGCTACACCATCTATATTGGAAAGTAATGGCTTTTGGAATTTTTTTTCTTTCTTAATACAGTGTGCCTCGATTCCCACTTCCTTAATTAGGGTGTTGAATGCTATTAACAGTATGTGAGGACAGAGAATATGCAGTAAACACTACTGAGTTAAAGAGAGCCAAGCATCATTTGCAGGCAGAGAGAGGTGCAGCATTACAGACTCACACGTCTCAGTGTGGTGTGGCAGTGAAGTGCTGGAGCTGCAGAGTAGGAATGACTGGGTTTCAATCCTGGTTCAGTGAATTTCTGGGTGACTGCTGAGTTCAGTTTCCTCATCTGTGAAGTGGAGATAACACAGACTGAGTTCATGGTGTATGAAGATTGATAAGGGAGTAGTCCATCAGTGCTTATAGAGGACCTGACAGGGGAGTCATTTGTTAAATAATATTCGTTATTGTCATTGTGTTTATTATCCTTCAGTCTTGCAAATCTGAATGTTTTACCCAAGAGGCACTTGGAAATAACATCCTGACAATTCACTTTCCAAAAGGGGACATCAAGGTCAAAAGGTCAAGTGTTTGTTCCTCCTCAAGGGGTTGGTATTCTCTAGGGTTCTGTGTGTTTGGTTGGTAACTCACAGGGCAGAGCAACACTTTGTCTGTCAAATGATCTCCCTAAACCTAAAACCAAACCTGTTGCTGTTGCATTGAACAACCCCATAGGACAGAGTAGAACTCTCCCATAGTGTTTCCAAGGAGTGCCTGGCAGATTCGAATTGCCACACTTTTTTTTTTCTTTTTTATTAAATAAAGAAAATGAAAGTGTACGTACTCTGTGCTTACAATACTGGGTTAAGAGAGGAGAAGTACACAAGTTGTGTCGAAGTCCCATTAATATTGATCTACTTACTGATGTGTATTGTCACCAATTT
Source organism: Heterohyrax brucei (assembly GCA_028571685.1). Taxonomy (NCBI): domain Eukaryota; kingdom Metazoa; phylum Chordata; class Mammalia; order Hyracoidea; family Procaviidae; genus Heterohyrax; species Heterohyrax brucei. Next base: position 54,934,259 of record CM053142.1, on the reverse strand, counting down.
CACCCAACAAAATGTCTAACAACTATCTAATCTAAACCCTCGCCCCTTGCCTTCCCACCCTCTCACACTCCCCACCCTTGTAGCCATCAAAGAGTCTTTTCTATTATGTACGAGTATACTTTTAAGTTTTTATCGTAGGGGTCTCATATACTAATTGTCCTTCTGTCACTGACCAGTTGAGACCAAATTGAGAGATGTTTCCTGCTATCATCATTGTTCTTTATCAGTGTATAGTACTCCGTTGAATATATATACCAAAGTTTACCCATCCATTCTTCTATTGTTGGGCATCTGGGTTGATTCCAACTTTTTGCTATCGTGGACTGGGCTGCAATGAACATTCGTGTGCATGTAGCAGTCGGTGTGAATGGCCTTGATTTTGTAGGATATATTGTGAGCAGAGGAATTACTAGGTCAAATGGTATATCTATATCCATTATTTTAAGGTAACGCCAAATTGCTTTCCAAAGAGGTTGCACCATTCTGCAATCCTGCCAACAGTGAAGGAGAGTTCCAATCTCTTCACAGCCTCTCCAACATTTATTGTTTTGCATTTTTTTGATCATAGCCAATCTTGTTGGTGTGAAATGGTATCTCATTGTCGTTTTGATTTGAATTTCTTTAATAATTAATGATCATGAACATGTCTGCATGTGTTTTTTGACTGCCTGGATCTCCTCTGTAGAGAAGTGTCTGTCTATCTCCTTTGCTCATCACTTAATTGGAGATTTGTCTTGTTCTTATTAATATTTTGTAGAACCTTATAGATTATGGAGATCAGGCGTCGGGCTGACATAGAGTTGCCAAATATTTTTTCCCATTCTGTAGGCGGTCTTTTAATTCTTTTGATGAAATCTTTGGATGAGCAGAAGTGTTTGATTCTTATTAATTCCCACTTATCTATTTTCTCTTCTGATGAATGTGTTTTGTTTGTCAGATTTTGAAGTCTGTCTATATTGCATATTAAAACGTCCATTATTGACCCTATCTTATTTTGGATGAGCTCGACCCGACGGCACTTGGCTTGGCTTATCACTTTAGCTTTTATATTCAGGTCTTTTATCCAATTTGAGTTGATTTTTGTATAAGGTGTGAGATATGGGTCTTGTTTCAATTTTTTGCAGATGGATATCCAATTATGCCAGCACCATTTGTTAAAGAGACTGTTCTTACCCCAGTTCAAAATCTGCCACACTTTTGGATAGCACTTGACCGCTATGATACCAGGGTTTCTGTGTCCTCTCTAACGGTTCAAAATTCCTTAGTGCCACAGATCTTGGGGTGAAGACTATTGCTTACCATCTTTCCTCCTGGCAGAGTCTGTCACCTCCCATGAAGTCAAGAAAGTCACCATGTTTCCAGATTTATCAGATCAGCCTAGTCTGTAAACGCCCTGGCTTCCCTGAGGCACATGTGATAATGGCCTGTGTTGGTTTGAATATGAATCTCAGAGTGCTTTAGCAGTTGTTATCACTGCCTAAGCTCTATTAGTGGCCTGAATAAATGATATTATTTTAGGCTTAAGTATGCATGTAGTGTTATTCTCAAGAGTCCCGTGTCTATCTTCTCATTACGTCTTCCACTTAAAGGTGAAAAGTGTTATTTCAAAGGGTATTGAGTCCAAGAAATGACTTGACACCGATGGGTTTCCTTTTGTTGTTTAAGTCCCAGGAAAAGGATCACTTCAGTTGGTGTAGGTCCCAGGAAGTAGGTCCCAGACCCTGGCAATTGCAGTGTCTATAGCCTCTGTGATGGGTTATTTTGTCAATGAGTATTTAAGGTCTTTAGCCTAGAATATTTGCTTCTATAAATTTGTCTTATGAAAGACATCTGATATTTATTCAGTAATTTATGGCAAAGATTTTCATCACAGTAAAAAAAAATGTGAAATGACCCACTGAACCATACTGGTTAAATTAATTACAGGTTTTTCTTTATTATTATGGTTTACTATATAGCCATCAAGTAAAGGCAAGGTGGGAAACAGTATGTAAAATATGACACCAGATTTATAGAAAGAAATGTAACTGTATGGTTAAGCAAAGAAAACCTTAACAATGATTTTCTCTAGATGGTAGAGAAAAAAGCCTTTAATTTCTGTCATGTGCTTTATGGCCAACAAAGAAGAAATTTAAAGAGAAGTCAGTGTTATTACAAGGAAGGAGAAAGAGAAAGCTTGTAAGACTTTGGTTTCTATCCAACGGTGTAGACCTGTGATCTTGAACAAGCTACCTGATACTTTTGTCCTCCTTCAGGTGCCTCATCTGTAAAATGGAAACAGAAACACAAGCCCCTCTGTCATCAAAGGCTAGTTGTTCGGGTCAAGACAGAAAATAAAAGCACAGAGATTTTATAAACAATAAAGTGCAATATATACTTAACCTTTTTCCATTATTATGAAATAGAAGTATATTGAGGCACTATAGTGGTAGGATTAAAATTAATGAACCAAGATACTTCTGCTGTATTATGGCATTATCCTGAGAAGTTCTCTATAAAGATATGGAGTATTTTATTGTTATACAATGTCCCTTCCCAAAGATAAAACACAAATTTGTCTTGACTCTTAAACAAAACCACAATCCAGTTACTTCAGATGATGTGAATGCCCCTCTTTTGAGGATAAACTTCATCTCTGATGCAAGCTTTTTCTCTTCTACAGAGAAATGTGTATAGTAAAGAATGTAACTTCTCTTTGTCTTCAAACAAATATGCAACCAACAAGATGAATAAATGGGAAATTGAAATGCTGCAAGTTTTCAATTTTGCATTGCCCATGTTTAGTGGATAATTTGGATATAGTCTTAGGACATAAGGAGGCATAAATTATAACCAAAATGGGACCATTGGAGACAATAAAGGGAACTGCTATTAAAAAAAAAAAAATAGCTGAGAGAGAGGAACATTTGGGAAATGGAAATAAGGGCAAGTTTTGAAATATTTTCAAACCTGTTTATTACCATCTGTTAGAAGTCTGTGTTGCTAGGGATTTATTATTTCTAATCTATAAAATCCTCTGGATGGCTATGGAAAACATGGCAAAAGATGATTAAGTTTCCTTCTTAATGTTAAAGAAGTAAAGTAGAGATGAGGGAGCTGTGTAGCAGGCAGGGCATGAGAACTGCGACGTGCTGCTAAGGTAAGCCTCCCTCTGATCCCGGTCACAGCTTTTTCCACCCTCTTGGGGCCTTTTGAAGTTCATTTTCACATTTGAAAACCCACCCTACCTCTGTACTCCTTCACTAGAGGAGCGGTGCTGCCACAGATGACACAGCTGTTCAGGAAGGGGATCCGACAATGAGGGACAGGGTTCACAGGGAAGCCATTTACGGAGGGTGTCCTGTAAGGTCAGCTGGTTGCTGGCTAGTCTGCCATCGTTCCTGCAAAGTGAGTCAGTTTAGCATTTGAATCCATTTCTCAGGTTGTGCAGTGGAAAAAACTCTGTAAATAGAATGGGTTATACTTCTTTGTGAAAATGAAAACCAGACAGAAAACACAGATTGTTTTTCAGTAAAACTATGCTTTGGCTTGAATCTTAAACATTAAAACCTTTGGCGGTTGAATTGATTCTGCCTCATGGTGACCCCATGTGTTGGACAGTACAACTTCACCGTAGGGTTTCCTTGACTGTAATCTTTAGGGAAGCAGATCTCCAGGCCTTTCTTTCAAGGTGCTGTTGGATGGGTCTGAACCATCAACCTTTAGGTTAGTAAAAAAAAAAAAAAAAAAAGCCAAATTCATACCTGTTGAGCTAATTCTGGCTCATAGCTACCCTATAGGACAGAGTATAACTGCCTACTGGAGTTTCTAAGGAGAACGTGGTGGATTCAAATTCACAACCTTTTGGTTAGCAGAGACAGCTCTTAAACTACTCTATCAGGGTTTCCTTTATGTTAGTAGTAGAGGATGAATCATTTGAGCTACCCAGAGATTTTTGTTTAAAAATTAATTGAGCAGATTTATAGTACAAATACAACCTGTAGAGCATAACCACCGGTTGTTATAAAGTCATTTCTAACTCATGGCCACGCCCATCTGTGTCAGAATGGAATTGTGTTCATAGAGTTTTGTTTTGTTAGTAATACTTTATTGTGATTTTAATGAGGGTTTATCCAGCAATTTCTGTTTCCCTTCAACAATTCCTACACATGTTGTTCAGTGACATTGGTTTCATTCTTCACAATAGGTGAACATTTTCACTATTTGCTTTCTGATTGTTCCATTTCCATTAATCTAGTTTCCCTGACTCCTGACAGTCTCACCTTGTCTCAAAGTAATTTTTGACCTTTGACTTCATGTAGGTGATTTAAAATTTTGTTGTTGTTGTTCTTGAGAATATCGCACTAAAGCCAAGCCAGCCAATCACAGTAAAACATATACCAATTCAACTGTTTCTACAGGTACAGTTCAGTGACATCAGTAACATTCTTTAAGTTGTGCATGCATACACACCCACCTTTTCTGAGCTGTTTTCCCCCATTAACATGAACTCACTGCCCTCTGAGGCTCCTATCTAACCCTGAAGTCAGTTTTTACTTTGACATATAGATATTTTTTCAAAGATCATAACTTACTAGTTAAGCTAGATTATCATTTGGTTTTAAGAAGATTTTAGGGGATATTTTTGGTTTAAAGTTTGAAGATTACCTCAGGGTAGTTGCTTCAGGGATTCATCCAGCCTCCTTGACTCCAAAGTCTATGAGAATTTGAAATTCCATTCTGTGTATTTCCTCTTTTGATTAGGATTCTTCTGTGGCATCTTTGATCAAGAGGTATAGTAACAGTAGCCAGATACTGTCTGGTTCTTCTGGTCTCATGACATAGGAGGCAATTATTCATGGAAGCAATTAGCCACACATTCTATATCCTCCTCTCATTCCTGACTCTGTTTTTCTTCTGTTGCTCAGGGTGAACAGAGACCAATTGTTATGCCTTCAATGGCTACTTGTAAGCTTTCGAGACCTTAGGCACTATATACTGAACTAGCAGGTAGAATGGAACAGTAAATAATTATTATATATTTACACGTAACACTAAATATATTATTAACTGAAATGTCCCACAAAACCATGATACCTATAGCATTTGCTATGAGTCTGAATTAACCGCAATCAGATTTTGATTTAGTATACACACACACACACACACACACACACACACACACACACACACACACACACACACACACACACACACACACACACACACAGAGACACATGCATACCTACAGACTATATCCCCTTCCCTTGTCTGTCAGTTTATTGTACCTATGGGCTTGCTTATTGCTGCGATGCTGAAGGCTATGCTACAGGTAATTAAATATCAGCAGGGTCATTCATGGTTTTCAGGTTTCAGCTGAGAAAAACTCATTAACAACCTGTGTTATACACAACCTTGCTTGCTGAAAATGAAGAGGACTTCAAATACTTACTGATAAAGATCAAAGACTATACAGCCTTTGTTATGGAGTATGCCTCAACACAAGAAAACAAAAATCTTCACAAATGGACCAATAACCAACATCATGATAAATGGACAAAAGATTGAAGTCATCAAGAATTTCATTTTACTTGGATCCACAATCAACACCCACGGAAGCAGCAGCCAAGAAATCAAAACAACATATTGCAGTGCACAGATCTGCTGCAAAAGACCTCCTCAAAGTGTTAAAAAGCAAAGATGTCACTTTAAGGACTAAAGTGTGCCTCACCCGAGCCATGGGGTTTTTCAGTTACTTCTTATGCATTTGAAAGCTGGACAATGAATAAGGAAGACCAAAGAAGAACTGATAGATTTGAATTATGGTGTTGGTGAAGAAAATTAAAAATACCATAGACTGTCAAAAGAATGAACAAATCTGTCTTGGGAGAAGTACAGCCAGAATGTTCCCTAGAAGTGAGGATGCTGAGACTTGGTTTCACATACTTTGGATACGTTATTATAGGGGATCAGTCCCTGGAGAAAGAGATCATTCTTGGTAAAGTAGAGGGTCAGCAAAATAGAGGAAGACCCTTAAGCAGATAGATACAGCTGCAACAATGGAATCAAGCATAACAAGGATTGTGAGGATGGGACAGGTCTGGGCAGCATTTTGTTCCATTGTACATAGTGTCTCTGTGAGTTGGAATGAGCTCTACAGCACCTAACAAAAAACAACGTACACTGCATGGAGTTCTGGTGGTACAGTGGCTGAGAGCTTGGCTGCTAACTAAAGGGTCAGTAGTTTGAATCCACCAGTCACTCCCTGGAAGTCCTGTGGGGTAGTTCTAACCTGTCCTACAGCATTAGTTTTAAATACTTATATAAGTGTGTGCATGCATATATTTCTGCACATGTATTTTCTTGGGTTTTCAAAATTAAATGTGCCATAGCCATTACCATCAGTTTGTTTTTTCTTACATACTTTTCAGTGACATCATTTTCCTTCATCAAGCTATGTATACTTAGCCCTCATTCAGTGCTGCTATTTCTATCCATCACTTGAAATATCAGTGTCTACTATCTAGAGAACGAATTTCCCCTCTACTCCAATTCTGGCAACCACTAGTGAACATTAGTTTCTGTTTATTGACTTGTTCATGTCATTTTATAAAAGTTTAACACATAATATATAGTTTTGTGTATGTGTAATTGACTTCACTCTGTATATTGTCTATGTTCATCCATGTTCAAAGATGTTTTGGGAACTCAGTTTTCTTTATCACTGAGCAGCATTCTGCTGTAGGTGTGTATCACTATTGGTGAGTACTTAGGTTGTTTCCACTTCTTAGGGTTTTTAATGGCTGATTTTGGGGGGCAGGGGAAGTGGATTATTATACTTTTCTTCCAAGGCATCTCTGGGTGGACTCAAGCCTCCAAGTTTTCAGTTAGGGGAGGAAGGCATTAACTGTTTGTATCTCTAGGAACCCTTTACATAACATAGTGCTCGTGACCCTGTAGGACACAGTAGAACTGTTCATTTTGATCTCATCATAAAAATACTTTCCTGATTGCCCTATTAAGGGAGAACTGACCATTTCCTTTAGAATGATTACTACCTAAGTTTGTACCTATGTCTCCCTCATTTTGATCTTGCCATAAAAATACTTTCCTGATTGCCCTGTTAGGGGAGAGATGCCTATTTCCTTTAGAGTGATTATTACCTGCCTTTGTACCTAAGTTCTTCTCTAAAATAGAATCTCCATGAGAGCAGAATGTTTTGTTCACTGTTGTTCCCAGGCCTGAGCTAGTATAGCAGGTGTGTGGGGCTGGAGTACATTGGACTATTCCATTTCCTCCCCCACTCCTACCATACAGCCAAGTTGACATTCATTTGGTTTTGTCATTTGCTTTCACCTCATGGTTTATGGTACATTTTTCCTACACTTTGGCTTTGGTTTTGACCATGAGAATTCTTTTGGTCAATAAAATGTTAGTGGCCATGAACAAGTAGAGGTTCAGACATGCTTTCCCTCTTGTGCATCTGGCGTTGCCTTTACTAACTCAGGAAGATGCTGTAGACAGGAGGATGAGAGACAGGTAGAGCAGGCCTAGACTCACAGCCTGGAGCCACATCCACCCAACTCTGTCCTAAATCAGTTGCGCTCTAGCTGACTACACAAGTGAATGAGAAATGACTGCTTCTTGTTGCTGTCTGCCATTAAAATGTATTGTTTGTCAAATGGTAAAAGGTGACCAATATTAAAAGGTCCCAAATATTCATTGAAGGAATTAATAATTCTAGTTTTAGTGTTTTAAGAAGTGTCTCTATAATTCATGCATGATAAAATACTTCATCTGTGAAAAATACATTTGTAATTAAATAAACAACCTGAGGATAAGAGATATGATATGAATTTAGACTTTTGCATGTACTGGAGGCAAAAGAAAAACTTTCTTTCCTGTGGGATAAATGTTTGATAGCACAGATTCTCTTTTCAAAAAAGGTTTATCAGATCTGAGGAAAAAGAATAATGCAGAGTACCCAAATCTTGGTGTTTCGTTTTTACTTTTGAACACTGGAAACATACACATGTGCACTGTGGTGTGCAGGTATGTGTGTGTGTGTCTGTGTGTATAAAGAAGCCAGTGGAGGGCAGTAGTGAGGTGAAGGAAGCAAGAAATGCTCAAAGTGAAAAATAACTTCTTAATAACATGTGTACACCTGAGTTGAATCATACAGTTTTTAACCTTGACATTGATAATGACATTTATATTGACATGCTTTAGATAACTGTGAATGGCTTACAAAGACATCTTATAGAGACATATAGACCAATGGAAGAGAATAGAGACCCCAGAGATGCCATCATTCTCCTATGAACAGTTGATATTTGACTAAGGCCATAAGATTTTAAACTGGGGTAAGAACAGTCTCTTTAACAAACAGTGCTGGCAAAATTGGATATCCATCTGCAAAAAACTGAAACAAGACCCGTATCTCACACCTTATACAAAAATCAACTCAAATTGGATAAAAGACCTGAATATAAAATCTAAAATGATAAAGCTCATCCAAGATAAAATGGGGTCAACAATGGAATTTTTAATACATAATATAGATAGACTTCAAAATCTGACAAACAAAGCATGTTCATCAGAAGAGAAAATAGATAAATGGGAATTAATAAGAATCAAACACTTCTACTCACCCAAAGACTTCATCAAAAGAATTAAAAGATCACCTGCAGAATGGGAAAAAATATTTGGTAACTATACATCAGAACAATGCCTGATCTCCATAATCTATAAGGTACTGCAAAATATCAATAAGAAAAAGATAAATCATCCAATTAAGTGAAGACAAAGGGGATGGACAGACACTTCTCTAAAGAGGAGATCCGGGCAGCCAAAAAACACATGCAGATATGCTCACGGTCACTGGCAATTAAAGAAATTCAAATCAAAATGACAATGAGATACCATCTCACCCCAACAAGGTTGGCCAGGATCCAAAGAACACAAAACACTAAATGCTGAAGAGGCTGTGGAGAGATTGGAACCCTCCTACACTGTTGGTGGAATTGCAAAATGGTGCAACCTTTTTGGAAAGCAATCTGGTGCTACCTTAAAACAGTGGATATAGATATATCATTTGACCCAGTAATTCCACTGCTTGGAGTATATGCTACAAAATCAAGGACATTCGCACCAACTAATGCATGCACAGGAATGTTCATTGCAGCACAGTCCACAATAGCAAAAATATGGAATCAACCCAGATGCTCAACAACAGAAGAATGGAAAGGTAAACTACGGTATATATACTCTACGGAACACTGTGCAATGATAAAGATAAATGATAGCAGGAAACATCTCTTAATCTGGTTTCAACTGGAGGACATTATGTTGAATACACGTAGTCAGTGACAGAAGGACAAATATTGTATGAGACCCCTACAGTAAGAGCTTAAAAGCAGACTTATGCATAACAGAAAAGACTCTTTGATGGCTGCAAGAGTGGGGAGGACAGGGTGAGGGGTGAGGGTTTTGGTTAGATAGTTGTTAGAAATTTGGTTGGGTGATGGCACACATTAGTAAGAAGACTTCAACACAGCTGTGTACACAGGAATGTGCATTTTCATTCAATCATAATAAAGTAAATTAATAAATACTTTCAGTGGGAAGAAAAAGTCTTTTAGCTTTTAAGTAGATGAAATACCAAATTTTAAAAGCATTCCAATAGATCATTCTGCCTAGCTGTCAGTTAAGAAATGCTTCTTAAATCGGACAGAACATTATCTTTGCATTTCAAAAAGAATTTTCAGGAAAGGTGCTATTACAACTTTACTCAAAATATTATTTACGTATTTATTTTTTTAAAACTAATAATTTTCAGTACTTTAATTTTTAGTGACTTTTTAAGTGAAAGAGAAGCTGGAAAGGAAAAACTGTCCCTTTTAGTGATTTGACTTCAGATGTAATCCATCTATTGTCCAAATGCCTCTGCTGTTTCATCAATAGTCAGATTCCCAGAGGAATTCAGAGAGTTAGTGAAGTCTGAGTTTGTAGGTCATCCAATTAATGACATTTGGAGGCACTTACAAATGGCAGGGATTCACCAGTTGTGAGATACAGCCAGCCACAACATGAAATCATCACAATTGTATCAACAGAGGCTAGAATTAGATAGTGATTCAGAGAATGATGTACTGTGGGTACTAGGTTCTGAAAATCCTTAAATCTTGGAGCATCTCTAGGATATATTCAGATTCTGATGGAAGCATTTACGTGTGTTTGCCAAATCTGCCTTTTGCTTTCTTGAACATTCCTCCTTACAAAGATATCATCAACAGAAGGAAAACAAATCCAAGCTCTTTTGACCATATTCATGAACATTTCTGCAAACAGAACATAATTTTGCTATTATGATAATCAGATAAATGTGTTTTGTTTGGTTCAGAAAGCTTTAAGAATTTTTGACCTAATTACACAATTTACATTTTAAATATGAAACATATGGATGCACATTCAGATATGACATAACATCCTCAAGTGTGTAAAGAGGAATGTCCTGACAGATGTTCACAGAAGATTCTGTATAGAAGAAATATCAGGTGTGATCTAAGTGGTGGCAGCTGCTTGAATTTGACTCTACTGCCAAAGACAGGGAGGAGAGAACTTCATTTCTGTACTCCTTCTTTTAGATCATTGTATTTTTCAGATGCAGTTTTCTCCAAAGATGTATTTCTCCTGCCAAAGCTGACCTTATGAGTAGCTGAAGCAGATTGATTTCAGGGTTCAGTGTGTTTTCATGGGATACTATGATGGCCTTGCGATAAAACAAACAAAGCTCTCCTAATCCGGAGGCTAATGATCGAAACTTTTCCATTGCTTATGAGAAGTCGGGTTCAGGTTTAAATAAAAATATTCCTCAGAAAGCAATTCTTTATTTTCTTCCCTGACTTTTCAAACTTTGTATAACTGAGGAAGCATGGTGATCAAATTGTCACTGTACAAAAGAATATAGCTCCAGGAATGGTTATTACAGCTCTGTAGAGCATGGCAAAAAACTAAGAACCACCGAAATGACAGGCAACAGGATATTGGTAAAATAAATCAGGCTACCTCAATATAATGGCATGCTTATAACCACTGAAAATAATATGGAGGAAGGGTTTTTCGCTAACAGCAGAATATTCATGGCGTGCAAAGTGAAAAGGACAGGTTATAAAACAATGTAAAGCAGAATTTCATTATTTTCTTTGCCATAGCAAACAGGCAAAAGCCATCCACATCAATAGGTTGATGGCAGTTGTTTCTAAGGGATGGAGCTATGAATAATTTTAATGACTTTTCTTTTTAAATACATGTATTCTGTACTTTCTACAAATGAAAAGATTTAAATGACACTGTATTTATACATGTGTAATTGATTCTAATATGTGGTGACGCCATGTGTTTCACAGTAGAACTATGCTCCACAGAGTTTTCAAGGGAAGTGGATCAACAGGTCATTCTTCCCAGGTGCCTCTAGGTGGATTGAACCATCAACCTTTTGGTTAGTAGTAGCACACTTAACCGTTTACACCACCTAAAGACTCCTACTTATGGTGAAAAAAAATAAAAACCAGTAGCGTCAAGTCAATCTGACTCATGGTGAACCCGTGCACTGCAGAGTAGAACTGCTCCACATGGTTTTCAAAGCTGTGTCCTTTCAAAAGAGGATTACCAGGACTGTTTTCTGAGACAATGCTGTGTGGGTTACTAGAACAGTGCTTAGCTGTGCCTCCCGGAACTCATACCTGGGAGGAAAGAGTACCCCCAAAATTCTAATATTTATTATTACTGTTGTTATTGTTGCTTATAGCACAGGTGTGCTTATGTCTACTCATGTAACTGCTTTCTCTAGCACATGTACCTTGAAATGAGATTGCTGGATCATAGACATCTATTTTTAGAAAATAAAAGAAAATTATTACTTTTAAAGAGTAAATTTCAGCTTTTGAGGTCAGGTTTTTTTGGTAAATGTACACGGAAAAAGACGTTATCTAGAAAATCAAAAAAACATAGCCATTGCTGTCAAGTCAATTCCAACTTGATAGTGACCCTAAGCCAGAGGCAAAAGACAAAGTTATTGCTGCTAGTGGGGGTTAGAGGTCAGCGCTGGGAAGAGGACAGTGTATTGGGGACACTGAAAGCAGACTGCTCACCTTCACGACACTCCTTGGGAGCATCTTTCCTTGACATTTACGAGCCCTTAGGAAATAATACAAGAGCACAGAAGAGAAATTTTGATAGTCTGTGGTTACTTCTGCCATACCATGTTAACTGTCTTTAGAACTGAGCTTATAGGAATATATCAGGAACCACTAAGAATACATAAGAAGAGATCATCAACTCTACTTCCTAAAAGGATTTTCTCACCCCTTTTTTGTCTTTGCCATATGTTATTAAATCCCTAGGAGCCCTGGTGATGCAGTGATTAAAGCACTTGGCCACTAACAAAAAGTTTGGCAGTTTGAACCTACCAGTTACTCTGTGGAAGAAAGATGTGGCAGTCTGCTTCCATAAAGATTTACAGCCTTTGAAATCCTATGAGATAGTTCCATTGTGACCAGTGGGTTACTATGAGTCAGAATTGACCAAAGGGAAGTGTGTTGGGTTGGGTTTTATTGCGTCTGTTATGCAACTAGAGTGAAGAGAGAGAGAGAGAGAGAGAAAGCATTTTTCTTCTTCATTTTAATTTAAAAAATGTAGAATAATTATATAGATGTTGGGCTACACATTGTCTTCAGGCACTTCAAAAGAAGAGTATCTAATTTACAATTCAAAGCAGCCTAATCTTTGTTTTGGTTATTTTTTTTACCCAGATGCCTTTCTGCCTTGTAAAGTGTTAGCTAATTTAACATAACTGACATTGATGAGAATTCAAACTGTGTTTATAAAATATGCATAATTTCTACACTCAGAGATATCAAAACTCCTAAAACAACAAAACTATTACTACCAAAAATAAGCTTAAAAGTTTTTAAACCAAATCAGAGTTTTGATTCCTGTAGTTAATTCAGAAAATACTCCACCTTTTAAAAGCTGGTAAATTACAGGTCACAACTTTGTTGCTTCTCAGACTACAAAGAACAGGGTTTTGTGCATCATATGAATGTGTTGTTGTAGTTTTTCTTTTTCTTTTTTTTCTTTGTAAGAAATTCACTGCAGTACTTTTGGAAGTTATTTTAGTTTGCGTGAAAAAGAGGAGTGTAAATGTCAAAGTCTGGAAAAGTTTGAAACACTGTAAAAAGTTATTAGGGAAAGAAAATGGAAATTTAGGAAAAATTGAAGCACATTTAGTAGTTATTATACAGTCCCTTCAGATGCAAACTCCTTTTGCTTTATTTGAAACATGCAACTGTTGTGCAAAAACTGGCTTGCTCATAAAATTTTCATGTTTGGTGTGTTCAGAGATTAAAAGGAGATTTTTCAGAAAAGATTTTTGTTTACTAATTTAGAAGGAGAAAAATGTCCTGAAGGAAAGGTACTTCATGGATTAATTCTTCTACCTGCCCCCTCGTAATACCTCTGTTCTCAGCTGTCATCTTCTCAAAACTGTATTCAAACGCTATAGGCAGAATCATAGCAAGTTACCAATGATTATGATGGCATTATCCCCCAAAAGGATAGTGACTTTGATATTTACGTGTTTTATCCATTAGTAGACAGAGTCCTGATGACACAATTGCTAAGTGCTCAGCTGTGAACTAAAAGGTTGGTGCTGCCAACCCACCAGCTCCTCCAGGTGATACAGACAAGGTGATCTGCTTCCATAAAGACTTACAGCCTTGGAAATCCTATAGAACAGCTCTGCTCTGTCTTACAGGGTTGCCGTGAGTTAGAACAGATTCGATGACAGTGGCTGGAAAATCTGCTGATAACAGAAGTAGTATGTGAGTGACAGAAGAAATTGTTTAGAAAAATTAAGTGTATGTGGAAACTTAAAGAAGACTACAAATCCTATGATACTCCTGTCATGGTGAGATGAGATTCAATTTTCCTTTCCATGCTCAATGAATCTGGGCTGACTTGAACAATTCATTCATAACCAACAGAGTATAGCAGAAATGACGTTGTGTGGTTTCCAAGGCTAGGTTTGAGGACATGCAACTTCTGCCTTGTTAGCCAGAATATGTGCTCTTAGAGCCTTAAGTCACCACCTAAAAAGCCCAATCACCCTAAAGCCACCAAGCTGTGGGCAAGTCCAAGCCATATGGAGAGGCTGGGTGTAGGCACTCTAGTCCACAGCCCCAGGTGAGCCCAGCCTCCAAGTCGCCCCAGCCCAGGAGCAGACATGTGAATAAAGATGCCTCTAGATGATTCCGTCTCTAGATGAGTAACTCCTAACATTTGAGTCTTCTCAGATGAGGCTTCAAATTACTGCTGGGGCACTTGAGTTCCTATTCAACAGAATTCCATGGGCAAAATTTTTTTAAAGGAATTTTTTTTTTTTTTTAGTATCACTAGGTGTGACTCCTTTTTTTTAAATGTCACTATGTGTGACTTTTTTTTCCATGCACTATACAGCTTGGACTTAGGAAGAAAACTGACTATTTGAAGAGATGCAATGGAAATGTGATATCCTGAAACTCCATTTTATTTCTCAAGTAGAAACGCCTGGATTGTATATTCTCTGTATTTTCATAAAATATAAAGTTATTATGTGCTTTTAGGCTATAATGCAGCTTTCAGCATAACTGAATCATGGTGTGTCTTTTAGCTTAAGGACAAATGTCTTCTAAGGAACAAGAGACGCTATTCCGTTGGACTCTATTCCCAAAGCTTTGACTGTTTCTGATTTCGATTCATCAATAAATGCTTGTTTGCTTGCTCTGGCCTAATACAGCGACATGTACTAATCCCACTTGGAACCCAAACATCTCTCAGACAGTTTCACTAACTCATTTGCCAGGGTCATCTTGGGGCAATTAATAGGGCTGAGTCATGTAATGTTTGTATGCTTTGTTTCATAGTAAGTTTTGCTACAAGTTTTCATCCAAGTAATTCTAATTGTTAACATTGCAAAGCATGATTAAGGAAAAAAAATAGCACTGCTGTCAAGTAGACTCCAGCTCATAGAAACCTTTTAGTCTATAATCCTTTATGGATGTAGACTCTCACATCTTTCTCCTGCAGAGCAGCTGGTGGATTTGATCCAATGTCCTTTCAGTTAGCTCTTAACCACTGCATCACCAGGACTCCTTGCAAAATACAAAACTAATATGAAAAAATACATATAACCTTAGGTTCAATCAGCTTTAGTTTTGATATTTCTCTTTTTATTACACTAGCAGTACAAAGAAATAAAATGACTTTTTTGTTTGTTTGTTTAAGTCCCCAAGTGATACAAACGGTTTTCTCACATGTTCTGTCTGGCTGTTAAGTGAAAGATTGGAGGTGCAAGTCCATCATAGGTGCCTTGAAAAAAGATTGTTGAAATACTTCCAAAAACAGAGAAAGAGAAAGACAGAAAGAAAAAGGAAAGAAAAAGAAAGAAAGGGAGGGAGGGAGAGAGACACAGAGAGAGAAAAGAAAGAAAAAGCAAGCAAATAAGAAAGAAAATCCAGCGGAGCCCAATTCTGTTCTGACACAATGGGGTCACCATGAGTTGGAGTCCACTTGTTGGCAGCTGGATTATTTGTTTCTTACCAGTCTCTGAAAAGAGAAAGTCACTCTGTATCCATCAAAAAACCAAACCCACTACGGTGGAATCTGGTGACTCACAGCATCACTGGGAGTCAGAAAGAACTGGCCCATAGAGTTTCCTAGGAGCATCTGGCTGATTTGAACTGCTGACCTTTTGGGTAGCAGATGTAGCACTTAACTGACTAGCTACCAGGCCTTCCTTTGCCTGGTTCTTGTATTTGTTTGTTAATTAAAAACTCAAAAAGATTCACAATCGCCTTTACAAACATAGAAATGAAACCACTGAGTATCTGCTATTGAGGAATGTTTACAGAATTTGTAACTGTCTAGTATTTATAAATAAAAACTTAATTTTAAATTGATAAAATGTGAATAATTTCCCAGAATCCCCAGAAAATCTATATTAACCCTATACTTTGATTACCTTGTGATTTTGATGCCAATTATAAATGATGAAGTAGTTTCTATGCACATAGAGATTCCGTTAGTAGCTAATTGTTGATACCTTACTTGTCCTAGAAGCACAGGGATGTGAACCTGGGAGCCAAAACAGAGGTTCCACAAGAATAAGCTTAAGTGAAGGTGGAGAGCAGGTTTCAACAGAAAACAGCAATTTCTAAGATCTTTGTTTCAGTAGTTGTCTGGATTTTTATTTAACATAGCAGTTACTAATGTTCTTCGATTTTTAACTTGATAATTTTTAGGAGGTGAGATAATTACCCAGTGGATTTTCAATCTGTCTAGACAAATGAAGAGGATTATGAAACTCTGAACTCATCTAGACAGCTTACTCATAAAATGAAAGATAACACTTGCCTCGGTTTACGTGAATATGTCCTCAGACTCTACTGCACATTTTCAAATTCACCAAGGGAACAACATCATCTTAGTGCAAATGGGAATGCTAATTATTGACATTCCTTACTAAAGACAAAATTGTTGTGCCTTGCCTGTTTTCCGACATCATTCATCAGGCTGCATGTTGGAACATCTCCTTTGGGTTGTCTCAGAGCTTTGGTTGTTAGGCAGTGCTGTCTTTTCACCCTCCATCTAGTAGTGTCTAAAGAGATCACATATCCCTGACTAGATTTAAAAATGCTTCAAGTGAAGCTTATACTGTAGCCTGGCTAGGAGGATGCATTTGGAAGGTCATCCAAAGCTCCCAGTGCCCACTGGTGGGGCAGTAGGGCGAGGTGCCACCATCAGTGCCCTTGGAAAACTCTTGTGGGTGCCCCTTCTATTTCCCAGTACCTCCTCTCAATAACCTCTGAGTCTGCAAAGCCTTCCTTGAGTTAACCTCAGTCCTGTGGTGGTAGGTGCATCAAATGATTATTTGGTTTAAGAAATGTACACGGAAGTGTGATAGCTGGGAGACTCAAGACTCTGAATAAGAGTTTGTTAACTCAACAATCTACAGCATAGAAGAAGTGTGAGGATGATCCTCGCCGGCTACAGAGCTCTCTGTCGTAGCGACTGCACATGGGTCAGAGTACAGCTGTGCTCCAGAATGTTTTCCGTGGCTGATTCTCCTGAAGCAGATCACCAAGCCTTTCTTCAGGTCACTTCCAGGTGGACTTGAAATGTAATGTTTTAGTCAGCAGTTGTCAGAGTCAGCTGTCTACACCCAGGGACTCCTTAAGTTGAAGTTGACAACAACTGTTTTTTTGTTTATTTTGCTTGATCTTACTGTGCTTTAAGTGACAGTTTATAATTCAGGCCAGTTTCTCATATAAAAACTTACAAGCACATTGCTGTGTAACCCTAGCTGCTATCTCCACACTGTGACAGCACACTCTTCCTTGCCTCCCTATGTTTTCTGTGTCCGTTCAACCCACTCCTGTCCCCCACTTCCCTCTCATGTCACCTCTGGACAGGAGCTGCCCAGTTAGTCTCACAAATCTACTTAAGCCAAGAAGCACATTCTTGGCCAGTATCATTTTATATCCTATAGCCCAGTCCGATCTTTGTCTGAAAAGTTGGCTTTGGAAGTGGTTTCAGTTCTGGGCCAACAGGGACTCCGGGGGGGGGGGGGGGGGAGGAGTTGTGGTGGGGGACATGTCTTCTGGGAACTGGTTTTCTCTTATAGTGGAGAACTAGACATTATATTTTTGGAACATTGCTAGCTCTGCCATTAGATCTGAAATGAATAGGATGGATCCATCCTAAAACAAATGATGGAGAAGCGGGCTTGCCATATATGTCCTTGACAGAGGAAGAAACACAAGTAAAAGCATAGTACTCTTAATTGACTTGCTCAGAAAAGCTGTCAAGTCTGTGACAAGCAGGCAGGTAGATAGGTGGGTAGACATAAAAGAAGAGAAAAAGGTAAATTGATGGAAACAATGATGGACTCATAGGTAGATTATAGATAGGGACAAAAAGACAAAACCAGATAAATAGAGCAGTTATCTAACCACCTGCTGTTTTTTTTCTCCCACACTCTTCTTACCTCTTTGACCAGCCATCAGAATTGTACTATTGTACTGAAAGACATTACTTAAATGGTGTCTATATTCATTCTATGACATTTCTTTCAAGAAATTTTAATTAAATGGTTTAGCATGTGTCAGATACTGTTAAGCACTATAAATATTAGAATGCTTACATTATAAAAATCTAAGAGATGTGCTGGCCTCTCTGAAGGAACACAGTCTGTGGGCTTGCAGATTGTTCTGGCAAGAGCAATAGAAGCTAAAATCTGGAAAAGGAAACTGTGTGACCATGCTGTGTTCAAGGCCACAGCTGTAACAGCTCAATGTCCTTGCTGGATGGTTACCAGTCCTTTGAAAAGAGATACTCGTTGCAATACTACACAATGATAACAAACAACGACGGCTTAGAGCAATACCTGTCAATGTGCAACAACTTAGAGTAAATTATGCTGAGTGAAATTAGCCAGACACAAAAAGATAAATTTTGTATGAGACCATTATTATCAGGACGCAACTGTTAAGCCCAGATGCAATCAAAATTTGACAGTTACAAGGGTGGGGGGGAAGGGAGAGGAATTTTTTAGAAATTAGTGATTAGAATTTGGGTTGGGTGTAAGATGTGTCAACAAGCAGTAGGAGTGGGGTTCCCACAACTACTCAATTTCAAAACCAAATTCTCCCCTTAATGTGGATGACCAGTTTTTTGAAAGAACAGAGAAGCAGGGTCTGGGATCATGGTACTGCATTCTTAGGGGACATTCAGACTAATTGGCATACTCAAGGTTTTTATCTCTCCCTCTTTCAGGATATCACTCCACTACCATCTGGTGAGTGGTAATTGGGGTTTTGAAAGCCAGCAAGCTGTCATCTAAATAGCACCAAATAGTCCCAGTCCACTTGGACCTGAAGTAAATGGTAGACAGCAAGGACAGAGGAAAACTATGAGCCTACCAAATTCTGGCCACCACCAATGACAGCCTGGTTGGATTAGATGGAACAGAGATCTGGACACAGTGGTTGATGGAATAAGGGTAAAGATAGAACTCTACAAAAGCACCATACTTGAGGGTCTTTCTGAATGGAAGGTCCCCCGGAAGAGTGGCCCCCGGACTCTCTAGTGCCAAACTACATCCAGCCCTGGGGACAGCTCCCCAGACAAACTCACCTGGGCCATACAAAACATAGAGTGATACTGGAGGCAAACAAACACTTTGCTAGAGCTGAGTAGGTAAAGACGGCCAGAACTTGGTCAAAAGGCCACAAAAAGTATCAAACCAAAGGGGATGCATACTGTCATATTGGCGGAGTGGAGCTAGAATAGAGGTGCAAAGTTCTGTGTGTTATATGGCAATATGATATAGACCATAAAATTGTTCTTAATTGACATTTAAAAAAATACCCATTGCCATTTAGTCAATTCCAACTCATAGCAACCCGATAGGGCAGAGTAGAACTGCCCCATACAGTTTCTAAGGAATAGCTGGTTGGTTTGAACTGCCAACTTTGGGGTTAGCAGCCAAGCTTTTAACCACTGTACCAGCACGGATAATAAACATTTTTTCAGAAGTCTAATTAAAAGAGATGGTTGACACGAACCATGCAACACAGTGTTTGGTGTGGAGTAAACCCTCACGGTGTTAGCTATTATCTTGGTAGTAAGACAGCATCAAATCAGTTGCCATTAGGCAGATTCTGACTCATGGCAACTGCATGTATGTCAGTTAGCCTGGGTTCCATGAGGTTTCCAACGGCTGATTTTTTTTTTTAGACTTAGATTGATCGCCAGGCTTTTCTTCTAAACACCTCTGGGTGGACTCAAACCTCCAACTTTTCCATTAGCAGATGAACATGTAACCACCCACTCTTCCTTGCGAGAGTGTGAGGTTTGGTTCCCAGCCAATACAATTCATGTGCAGCTATGCCATTGGAGGCTTCCATGTTGCTACAGTGCTTAACAGGTTTCAGCAGCACTTTGGGAAGAGAGGCCTGGTGATCTACTTCCCCAAATCAGCCGTTGAATCACAGTGGTCCAGTCTGTAAATGCTAGTAGAATGGCACAAGACTGGCAGCATTTCATCATTCTGTTGTACGTAAGTCCAATGAGATGGGAATCAGCGTTAAGTTGGGAGTCACCATGGATCAGGAGAAGTAGACTGCAGCTAGTGACAACAGAAACATGGCATCAGTCCTGCAAGAAGTCGTCATTCATTCATCCACTTAAGCATTTCTTTAGTGTTTATTGAGGGCCAAGTTCTGAGCCAGGAGCTACAGTAACATACAAGAGCAATGTGTCTCTGTCCTCATGGAGTTTACATTGGTGCACGGAAGAATCTGCCAGTGCTCCCGCTGATTTGAAAAGGACTCCAGAGAAGATATTCATGAGAGAAAAGGTCTAGAATTTATCGAGTTCTACTGAAGCAGTGACTTCCTCAAACTCCACAGATCATTGTTCCCTTTGAATTTTTTTTATTGTGACTAAGTTAAAATATACAATTCAAATAAGCTTTCCATGCCTGCCTATCTGCAGCTCCATCTGCTCTCCTCACCCAGTGACAGCACATTTTTCCTTTTCATTCTATATTTCCAGTATCCTCTTGTCCCCTCCTTTCTACCCTATCTCTTCCATCTAGAAAGAAACCGGTAGGACAGCCTCCTATAAATGTATAAAACCATAAAGTACACACACCATATCGTCACACTGCATCCCTGAATCCAGTCCACTCTTGTCTGAAGAGGCGATCACCAGTCAGGGCCAGCAGCATGTCTAGGGGCCATTTTCCTAGGGGATCCTCCAGGCTGTCTGACCACCAGAGTTTTTAAGCTGCACATCTCTTTTTCTCAAGTTGCCTCAGGGACTCTACATTGTGTGCACCACCAAGGCTGTCTTTGGTGGTGGCCAGGTGCCGTCCGGTTCTTACAGTCACACGTTGATACAGTCTCCCATTTATGTGGGTTCTTCTGTCTCCTGGGCTGTCTCTTCCTTGTGTCTTTGTTGTTACCGGCGATCATGTTACAGATGAGTTGGGAACATTAGATATACCTCATATGGCAGCTTGCTAGTTTTTAAGACCCCAGATGCCACTCACCAATATGGGACACAAAAGACTCTCTTAGCAAAAGACCCCTGCTCTTGCTACTCTATCCTTTGAAATATTAGGTTGAGTTTAGAAAACCTTTCAGTTTATGGTGTAGTCCAGTTATGCTGATCTGCTCTCTACTATATGCTGTCATTGCTTTTGCCTAACCAAATTTTATTGACAATCTAATCTATGAACAACCCTCTCCCTTCCTCCCCACCCTTGTAGCCATCAAAGGGTCTTTTCTTCTGTATGTAAGATCTCACATAATACTTGTCCTTTTACAGCTGACTGATTTCAGTCAGCATAATGTCTTCTAGTTGAAACCAGATTATGAGATGCTTCCTAAAATCCTCATTGTTCTGTATCATTGTGTAGTGTTCCGTTGAGTGTATGTACCAGTTTGTTTATCCATTCATCTGTTGATTGGCACCTTAGTTGATTCCATCTTTTTGCTATTGCAGACTGTGCTGCAATAAATATTCACATGCATGTATCTGTTGTGTGACTGCCTTTATAGGATATTTTCCAAGTAGTGGGATTGATGGATCATATGATATTTCTATCTAGCTTTTAAGGAAGGGCCAAATTGCTTTCCACAGAGGTTGTACCATTTTACATTCCCACCAGCAATGAAGGAGAGTTCCATTATCACCACGGCTTCTCCAGCATTTGTTGTTTTGTGTTGTCTGCATTTTTGCCAGCCTTGTTGGGGTAAGATGGTATATCATTGTAGGCTCTAGGGTCGCCATGAGTCAGATCCAACTCGACGCCACCTGACAATGATGATGAATATTTTCTCATGTGCATTTTGGCTGCTTGGATGTCTTCTTCGGTGAAGTGTCTGTCCATCTCCTTTTCTCATTGCTTAACAGGGTTATCTACCTCTTTTTTCTCTATACTTCGCAGTGCCTTGCAGGTTATAAAAATCAGATGTCAATCCAACACGTAGTTATCAGATATTTTTTCCCTTTCTGTGGGTAGTCTTTTAACCCTCTTGATAAAGTCTTTGGATGACCATAAGTGTTTGATTCTTAGTAGTTTCCAGTTATCTATTTTCTCTTCTGTTGTCCATGCATTGTTGGTCAGATTTTACCATCTGTCTAAGACATGCATCAGAACTTCCATTGTTGACCCTGTTTTTTCTTGCATGATCTTTATTGTTCTAGGTTTGGTATGTAGGTCTTTGATCCATTTTGAGTTAGTTTTTGTGTAAGATGTAAGATATGGGTCTTCTTTCAGTTTTTTTGCAGATGGATATCCAATTTTGCCAACACTATTTGTTCGAGAGACTGTTTTTACCCCAGTTTACGGCCTTTGAGCTTTTGTTGAATATCAACTGTTCATAAGAGGATGGTGATATTTCTGGGGTCTCAGTTCTGTTCCGTTGGTCTATATGTCTCTTTTTGTAACAGTACCAGGCTGTTTTGACTACCTTGGCCGGGTCGTGTAAGGTGAGGCCTCTCACTGTGTTCCTCTTCTTCAGTATTACTTTATTTATCCAGATTTTCTTGCCTTTCCAAACAAAGCTGATGATCTGTTTCTCCATTTTATTAAAAAATGACACTGGAATTTATATTGGGATTGCATTGTATGTATAGGTCACTTTGGGTGAAATAGGTGTTTTCACAATGTTAAGTCTTCCTATCCATGAGCAAGGTAGGTTTCTTCACTTATGTAAGTCTCTTTTGGTTTTTTACAGTAAGGTCTTGTAATTTTCTCTATATAGGTCTCTTATTTCTCAGGTTAGATTTATTCCTAGTTATTTAATATTTGGGAGGCTATACTACATGGTATTGATTTGATGTTTCCTTCTTTGATGATCTCCTTGTTGGTGGAAAGGAATCCTACTGATTTACTTATGTTTATCTTATATCTTGATGCTTTGCTGAGCTCTTCTATTAGTTTGAGTAGTTTACTTATAGATTCTTTTGAGTTCTCTGTGCATATGATCATATCATCTGCAAATATGGAGATTTTTTCTTTTTCTTAGCTGATATGCGTGCCCTTTATTTCTTTGTCTTGTCTGATTGCTCTAGTTATAACCTCTAGAAAAATGTTGACTAACAGTGGTGACGGTGGGAACCCTGTCTAGTTCTTGTTCTTAGGGGTATTCTTTCAGTGTCTCCCCATTCAGGATGATGTAGGCAGCTGGCTTTGCATAGATGCCCCTTATTGCACTGAAGAATTTCCCTTCTATTCCTATTTTGCTGAGAGTTTTTAATATGAATGGGTGTTGGACTTTGTTTAATACCTTTCTGCATCAATTGACAAAATTAAGTGATTCTTATCCTTTGTGTTGTTTGTGTGGTTGATCATATTAATGGTTTTTCTGATATTGCATTGGTCCTACTGGTATGAATCCACTTTGGTCACTATGAATCATTTTTTGATATGTTGTCCTATTTCGTTGGCTAGGAGTTTGTTGAAGATTTTTGCATTTAGGTTCTTGAATGATATTGGTGTGTAGTTTTCTTTTTTTGTGAGATCCTTCCTTGGCTTTGGTATCAGGGCTATGCTGGCTTCTTAGAATGAATTTGGGTGTGTTCTGTCCTTTTCTATGCTGTGAAATAGTCTCAGTAGAATTGGAATTAATTCTTCTCTAAAAGTTGGATAGAATTCTCCATCTGGACCAGGATCTTTTTGGTTGGTAGTTTTTTGATTACTTTTTCAGTCTCTTTCTTTGTGATAGGAAGTTGTTCTACTTCTCCTTGTGATAATTTTCCTAGGTGATAAGAATCTAGAAATTTGTCCATTTCCTCTAGGTATTCAAATCTGTTAGAGTACAATCTTTCATAGTATACTGTTATGATACTTTTGATTTCAGTTGAGTTTGTTGTGACATCCCTTGTCTCATTTCTTACCTGGGTTGTTTCCTGTCCTGTTTTTCTTTTGTAAATTTAGCCAGTGGTTTATCAATTTTGTTCATCTTTTTTTTTCTTTAAAAAAAACAGCTTTTGGTTTTGTTAATTCTTTCAATTGTTTTTTTCTGTTCTCTAATGCATTTAGTTCTGTTCTAATCTTTATTATCTGTTTTCTTCTGGCACCCAAAGGGTTCTTCTGTTGTTCACTTTCTACTTGTTCAAGTTGTAGGATTAATTATTTGATCTGGGCTCTTTCTTCATTCTCGATGTGGGCATTTATAGAGATAAGTTCATCTCTGAGCACTGCTTTTGCTATATCCCATAGGTTCTGGTATAATATGTTTTCATTCAGCTCTGATTCCATAAATTTCTTTATCACATCTTTGATTTCTTCTATAATCTATGAATTTCTGAGCACAGTGTTGATCAGTTTCCATGAGTTCACATTTCTACCCATGTTTTTCTGCTGTTGATCTCAGCTTTCATGGCTTTGTAATCTGAGAAGATGTTCTGCAATAATTCAATGGTTTAGATTTCATTGAGGCTTGTTTTATGGTCTAATATGTGGTCTCTTCTGGAGACTGTTATATGTACATTGGAATAGAAGGTACTCATCTGTTGTTGGGTAAAAATTTCTGTATATATTGATGAGGTCTAGTTGGTTGATTGTTGCAGTAAGATCTTCTGTATCTTTACTAAGCTTTTTTCTAGATGATCTGTCCATTACTGAATGTGGAGTGTTGAAGCCTCCTAGTATTATTGTAGAGTGATATATGTCATTTTTCAGTGTTGTCGGCATTTGTTCAATGTATTTAGATGCCGTGGTATTGGATGCACAGATACTTGGTATTATTGTATCCTCCTTATGTACTGAACCTTTCAGCAATATATAGTGGCCATCCTTGTCCACAATAGTGGATTTTACATTAAAATGTATTTTATCTGAGATTAGTATTGCCACTCCTGCTCTTCTTTGCATGTTATTAGCTTGGTGTATATATATTTCCATCATTTGGTTTTCAGTTTGTTCATATCTTTGAGTCTGTTTGTTTCTTGTACACAACATATGGACAGATTATGTTTTTTGATCCAAGTTATTACTCTCTACCTCTTTAACAGAGCTTTATATCCATTTGTATTCAATGTGATTATTGACAGACATGTGTTTAGTCCTGTCATTTTGGCGCCTTTAGTTTTGTGTTGTTAATGTTTTCTTTATGCCTTTTAACATTCTGTTCTGGGTTGTTTTCCTTTATGGGTTTACTTTTCATCCTTTTCAGTGTTGGTTTTGTGTTTATTAAGTCTCCTATATTGTTTCTTTTGACATGCAGCCTTGCTAGTTTGCTTTGTGGTTACCCCTTTGGTTCCACCTTAATGTTGTAAGGTTAAAGCAGTCTTTAACTTCTGTATATCTCCTTAACTTCCTCTCTAACTGAAAAGGCTATAACTACTGTGGTGTATCTCTTTTTAGTGTGATGATGTCATAGTTGACATGTTAAGATCTCTAGTTCCCTACATTTAATATTTTGGCTTTGATTGAGATTTGTGACATCCCTCACTGTGTAGAACTCTGGATGTTATGTTCTGCTTTGCATCTTTAAGTTAACATTTGATGTATTGTTTTTCTAAACACAAAGCTTCTTTCACTAGTTCTTGTAGTTTTGATTTGCTTTTATGCGATGTCTCTAAGCTTCTGTTTATCTGTGGCTGTCTTAATTTTGCCATCATATTTGACAGACAGTTTTGTAGGATATATAATCCTTGTTTGGAAATTTTTGTCCTTCAAAGCTTTGTATGTGCCATCTCATTGCCTTCTTGCCAACATGGTTTCTACTGAGAAGTCAGAGGAAAGCCTACAGGGCTTCGCTGTGTATGTTAACATTATTTTAAGACTAGCTACTTTTAAGAGCCTCTTGTTATGTTTCATTTTATTAAGCTTGATTATAATGTGTCTTAGTGTCTTTCTTTTGAGGTCTAGTTTTTGTGGTGTTTGACAAGCATCTTGAATACCTGTGTTCTCTCTTTGCATGATGTCAGGGAAGCTTTCTGTCAGCAACTCTTTAACAATTTTGTCTGTATTTTCAGATACCCCTCCTTGTTTGGGAACTCCAATTATTTGTAGATTATTCCTCTTAATAGAGTCCCATATGTTTCTTAATGCTTCTTCATTCTTTATTTTTTTTGGTACTTTTATCTGATTTCTCCTCATAAATGCTGGTATCAGTTGCTTTATCTTTAATTTTGCTAATTCTGTGTTCCATTTCCTCAATCCTGCTCTTTTGGCTTTGCACTGAATTGTCTAATTCTGTAATTTTATTATCAGTCTGCTGGGTTTCCAATTATTGATATTCTAGCAGTTCATATAGCTCATTTAGTTGTTCATTTTGTTCTGCTTTGTTTTGTTTAATATTTAGAAATGTTCTCTATATAATTTTTTTGTATTCTACCTCTGATAATTTCAGAAAGGCTTTCTTCATCTGGGAAGTTTTTTAATTCTTTATTTTGGGAGTTTTCTGAAGTCATGGTGGTCTGCTTCTTTAAATGGTTAGAAATTGATTGTTGTCTTCCTGCCATTAAGAAGTTATTCAGTTTCTCCTGTGTTACACCAACAGAAGCTATGGAGTAGTTCTAAGAAGGGAGCAAGTAAAGGCACTGCTAGATTTGGTCACCAGCTGTTGCTGCAGTCTCTCAGTGCAGAAGAGTTACATATAGCTTCTCTGGCAATATAGGCTCTGTCAAGCCCTGCAATGCTGCTCTGCTTGGCGGTTGTCCCCTACTGAGCCCTCACAGGTGGCACGCCACACCTCCTCGCTGATAAAGGTAGCAAGCTACTTGTGCTGACTCTCTGGCATCATGTCATTCAAGAGCATAACTTAGGAAAGGGAGAAAAGTAGGATGCCCCCACACTCAGCTGCAAGGGACTGCTGTATTCTCTAGCCACACTAATCTTCAAAACTGCTTTTCTGCTGTGAGAGGGGCTGTCCGGTGGCAGCTAAAAGCAGCTAAGCCCTCAGGAGTGGCAAGTCCCACCTCCTGGCTAGCAAAGATGGTGTACTACTTATGGAGCCTCTGGGGAGCTGTCAGTTGATGCTGTGACATGGTTCAATGAAGGGTGGTGAATGTGGTACCACCACACTCAGTCACCAGTTACCACTGCATTCTCTAGCTGCTCTTATCTTAAAAGCTGCTTTTCTTCTGAGAGAGACATTGACCAGCTGCAGTTTACAGCAGCTGGGCCCTCAGGGTTGGCAGGCCCCACCTCCTGGCTCACAAAGACAGCACCTTGTGGATCGTCTGCAAGCACTACAATGTGGCTCAAAGAAGCGAGGTGTTAGGGCTCTGCTGCAGTCAGCCTCCACCTGCCACTATGTTCTCTAAGTATGATTGCCATAGAAACAGCTTTTCTGTTGGGAGAAACACTATCCAGATAGGTACTGTTGCTCAGAGTGCAAAATAGCACCAGCTGAGCCCTCAAGCATGGCTGACTCTACTGCTCAGCTGACTAAGACGGCATCCTTCTTGAGAAATCTCTCCTGAGTGAGTCAGCAGTATCTATGGCTCAGTTCAAAGAAGACGGGTTGGGGGGGCACTGTTCAGTTCTCTAGATGTGGCTGTCCCAAGCACAGTATCTCTCCTGTGGGATACCTGGTTACTCAGGCACTGGAAATGAGCAAAATAGCTGGCTGATGCCTAGCTCACGGTCTCAGCAGACCCAGTCTAAGCCTCCCAGTTAACAAAGATGGCCTCTGTATCCATAATCTACTCAGCCAAAGTGCCAGCAGAAGTGGGATTTAATGTGCTGCTGCCTCACCTCTTACAGAGATAATTTCCCCCTTGATATCACCCAGTCCAATCTGACAACACTATGCTTTATCTTGAAGCTCACAGAACGTCCACATTGCTCCATTCAATTATGCTTCAAGGCCTTAATTTTCAGAGTGAATCAAGGAGATGTTGGTCCACCATCTTGGCCCCACCTCCTGAATTTTTTAATTATGTCATCGGTTTTTGCCTGATTGTCTCTAGGGGGTTTAAACTTTTTCTGTGGGGTAAAGTTTTCTGAACAGAACCTATGGATGATTTCCACTTTTTTCTCTTATATATATATATTTTTTTTAAAAAAATATTTTACTGTGCTTTAAGTGAAAGTTCACAATCCAAGTCAATTTGTTGTACAAAAACTTGCACAAACACTGTTATGGAACTCCTGTTGTTCTCCCTACTCTGTGACAGCACACTTCCCCCCTTACACTCCGGGTGTCCATTCAACCAGCTTTCATCCATTTCCACCCTCTCATCTCATCTCTAGACAGGAGCTGCTCAGTTAGCCACATGTACATACTTAAGCTAAGAAGCACACTCTTCACCAGTATCACTGTATGTCTCATAGTCTACTCCAAACTTTGTCTAAAGAGTTGTTTTGGGGAATGGTTTCAGCTCTTAGCTAGCAGAAAGCCTAAGAATCATTTCTTCCAAGGGCCCTCCAGTCGGTTGGACCATCAAGTTTGGTCTTCTTTCTTTTATCCTTTTTTTTTTTTTTTTAAGCAGTTTCATTACTTACATTAACATTTAACCACAGACTAGTTAAAAGCCTCTAATGTGGCTAGTAACTTGCACATGTAACCTTCTTGCTCGGAGTTTCACTCTTCCTGCTGGCAGCTAAGAATGATTTTAAAGCTGAGAGTCTCTGTAACCGAGAGGAACAATCCAGAGATTGTAAACCTCCAAATCTGCCACATACCCTGTTCAGAATGTCATCTCTCTTCTCTTCAATCTTTGATTATTAAGCAAATAATGGCAAATAACCTCATCTGGTTAGGGGAGGTGAGAAAGGCAGGTGTCTTCCCAAGTAGCCACCATGACTTGACATCTGATTCATTCTTCCCTGTCTTTAGTAGAAGTCATTGGGCTGAATATCCAAAAAAAAAAAATCCCCAGCAGTTGAGTCAATTCTGACTCATAACAACCCTAGAGGAAGGAGTAGAACTGCCCCATAGAGTTTCCAAGAAGTGGCTGGTAGATTTGAACTGCTGATCTTTTGGTTAGCAGCTGTAGCACTTCACCTCTGTGACATCAGTGGCACATTGCTCATGTCCCCTCAAGTTGTGCTTTGTTGAGGGGTGGCACAGATCTACTGACCTTCTTTAGGCTGGAGTGAGTTCTTCTGAGCTTTAAACAAGTTTTCCTCAAAGGAAGGTGGTCACTAAAGCCCCTGTGACCTCCTTCTTTTGAAATCCACCATTAAGGGAAAGTAAGAAAACACTTAGATTCAGGCAAATGGCTCACTCATGAAGGTTAAGAGAAAATTTACCAAGTGAAAATTACAAGAATCTTTGATTTGTCATAGTTTTGTAAAGCAGGTTTGTAACTATGTCTAAGAACAGCCTTGGGTTACATCCTAGTCTATTTAATTGTAAGGCAGCATCTTACTGATATCTTTCCTCCTGCTCCCAAATAATTACACACACCTAGATATTTTAATATGTTTGCCAAACTCATAAACAAGTAAATAAACTTCAATCCTTGTTACAGACACTGAACATATGGGGTATTCAATAAATGCAAGTGCTATCTTAGTTGCAATTGTTACAGTTATTATTTAATAATTTTCCCATTTCAGATTCTAACTTAGACATTCCTTTCATTTTCCCAGAAACATGATTCTAAATCTTTCAAAGTGTCTCATTTTTCTGGAGTCATCAAGGAATACAGTGTTCCATATCTTGAAATTTTCCGGGTTACTGAAATCTACATATTGAAACAGTACCACTTTGGGGAATTTCAGTCATTTTCATGAGGTACTCTTTTTCTTAAAGAGTTATGCCAGGACTCACAGTAAAAAGACTCAGAGTCACTTGAATACCTGTACATAGATCACTGGTTTATGGCTTTTCCCCTTAGACCCTTGTGGCTTGAGGATTGGAGCCAGCATACTGTGCTAATTTGTGGCAAAACAGACTAATAGTATGTCATGTCCATCCAAATTCAGCATGTTTACACTTATGTCATGCTACTTTTACAAAATAATACCCATAAAGAACTTGAGAAAGTACATTTTACGTACATCACCTCATTTTACTGTTTTTGTCCTTGGACTGAGACACAATGGTGTCCTTGAGTCTAGAGGAAGTCTGTCAGGCTACAAGCCCCAGCACTGAATGGCTTCAGATGGTTGTCCACTTGATTTCTGGATTTGTCTTTCATCGCTGTGGTAGATGGTTCCTGGACCTATTTAAGGACTTACATTCTTATATGAACTTACCTCAAGGCCAGACACAGCTGTGTTTGACAGCCTTGAACAAAACAAATCTAACTTCAAAGGCACTGAAGAACAATCAGATTTCACTAATACTTTCTTAGGAAAACAAAGTAGAAAGTTACCACATAGCCTAAAAGGCAACACTACCTTAAGACTTCCTATAAATATTTCTGTTCCTTCCTTGGCTTTTATCTCTTGAAATAGCTATGTCACCTATGTTCTCTCACAGATGACCTTCAAGGACTAAAAAACTCAAAACTCACTGCCACTGAGTCAATCTTTCCTAAATGCCATTAATTGCCCTAAGCAGCTCATTCTCCTTATCAATGCCTTTGAAGTTGGACTGGTTCTAGGTACAACTGTGAGAGAGTGTTGAATCTGGTAGTAAAGTAGATGGGAAAGTTGAGAACTGTTACCCCTAAATGAGCCCAAATCCCTGAGACACACCTCTTGTATGATTGTATCTGGGGACAAATCTGATGCATGTCAGATTCTGCAGATTCAGCAAATGAGAAGTAAGTATTGGCCAGGGGCCCAGCTCACAGTTCCAAACATGGCTTTGCCCTCAGCGAAGCCTGAAGGATTGGGTATGTTGGATCCTGAAGTTCTTCTCTGAAATTGATGAAAACTCCAAAAGAAGCCATCATTGTGGCTTCACTGTATAACCCCCACCAGCCACCACCACCTCATATCTTGCCCACTTTTATAGTGCACTCACAATTACGTACAAAAGTTAAGGCAAGGACAGGGGCAAAATCAGCACAAGTGCTGCTACATTTCCCAGGCTTTTTTCAGTCATTGATTCCTAGAAAAGATCATGGGGAAGTGAGAAAAGGAAGGTATCATCTAAACAAAAAAACCAAAACCCACTGCCATCTAGCCAATTCTGATTCATGACAACCATATAGCATCGTTTAGATGCCTATTATTTATTATTTATTCATGTAAATCACTTCTTAGTCTTAGCAGAAGTTAAAATAGTGATTGTTTTTAACCGTTTCCCCCCCTTAATTTCATAGTGATGAATCATTCCTTTCTAGAGGTCTCTTGATTATCAGGAAACCAGTATCCTCCCAGCCAACGCAGGATGTCTCTCCTTCAGTTCATAAATTAATGCTGGAAAGGAACAGGAAGCATTAGTTGGAATTGCCAGTTCATTCAGGCTTATCTTACTTGAGGAAGACAATATATTGACTGTACTTAAAGTGAACAGAGAGAATGATGGATGATTCAATAACTTTAGATTAGAAGAAAATTTAATGGAAAACAGGCAGTACCGAAGCAGACTTTAGACTTCTATTAAGTAACAGGAAATCCCGATGGTGTAGTGGTTAGCTGCTATGGCTGCTAACCAAAAGGTCAGCAGTTCAAATCTACCAGGTGCTCCTCAAAAACTATATGGGGCAGTTCTACTCTGTCCTGTAGGATTGCTATGAGTTGGAATCCATTTGAAGTCAAGGGTATTTTTTACAAGTTATGCAACAAATTAAGGCCCTGTGTGTGTCCATCATTGTGGCAAATACAGAAGGTAGTCCATGCAAAGAAGGAACCTCTTCTTCGAGTGTGCTTTACAGGTTACAGAGCACTGAGCCCATGAAGAAGACTTGAAGGTCCCTGGGAGAGAGGGAAATAGGTAGAAAAGGAAGCTAAACTATTCCTTGCCTCTAGAATATAAGAAATAAAAAATATGACAGGTGTTAAAAAGGAGTACAGATATCTTTGAGGTTCCTGGATCACGCAAACGTTAATTAGCTCAGCTGCTGAGAGGTTGGATGTTCGCGTCCATTCAGAGGCACCTAGGAAGAAAGGCTTGGTGACCTAATTCTGAAAATTCAACCAGTAAAAACTCTATGGAACATGCTTCTAGTCATACTTGTGGAGTCACCATGAGCTGGAGTCTTAGTAGCAGCTGGTTTGGTTTTGGTAATGACATCTTCACTTCATTTTTTTTTGTTTCTTTTCTTTAATTTTGAAGTAAGTCATTATCATTTCAAAGAATTCACTATACTGCATAAATAGTCATATTTAAAGTTCTGTTACTGGTCTGTTAAAGCTTAGTGTTTATATCTCTGGCTGGTCCATCTGAGAAATGGGCAACATTCTAAAGGATCCTGGAATGGATGAAGGTTCCAAAAGCCCTTGGAGATCCGAACAGTTGGATCTTGAACCAGAAAGTCACAGGCTGATTCAGGAGCATAATGTGATCAGTATGTAAAGACGCATAATTTTCATACAGAAGTATTGACTAGCTTGTTGGAAGAAAAGTTTCTAACAGTTATCTAGAAGAGAAGTAATTATAATTGCCATTTCAGAGATTCCAAGAATAATTTTGAGGAAGAGGGCTTTTTGTTTTGGAAATTTATTTTTAAGTTTGCCTTAGAGTTTCTCCTAATTTACTGGGTGACCCATTGCTAGGGCTTGTTGCTAATTGTTGTCAAGTTGGCTCCAGCTTGTAGTAACCTTTTGCACAGCAAACAAAATGTGACCTAGTCCTGTGCCATCTTCATGGCCGTTGGTATGTTTGAGTCCATTGTTGTGGCTATTGTCTCAATCCAGTGATGCAACCTTGCTTACCTAAAGTGAAGATGACTTGAAGCATTTGCAAATGAAGGACAAAGACTCTTTGGGCAAATGGGTGGAATTCCACTTCCATAAAAAGGTAGAATCAAATGTGACAGTGCTGTGACTCAAACACAGGTCAATTTGTATGAGCACTGGACTACCCAACAACCCCTAACTTGTTCCCATAGGAAGGGAATAAACAAGGAGAAATCTCAAAACAATGCCTCTGACATAACCCCTCTAAAGGCCAGGAATGGCCAGTAGTTGTTGTTGCTTTCTTTTGTTTTTTAAATTTTGTGTGCTAATTTGGTGTGATTAGTAGTGGCTACTTGGAGCACCATTTGAAGAAGAATTTTGAACCACAAAGTAAGCATTCAATAAATATTTGTTGAGTGAATGTCTACAGATTTTAAGAAGAATATTATCACCTGTGCCCAGGGCTACCTAGTTGCTACAGGATAACCATGAGGGAGAAGTCCTAAAAGGGAGAAGGTAGGGATGGTACATAATGACAAATCAAAACCAAACCCACTGCCATCGAGTCGGCTCCGACTCATAGTGACCCTAGAGGACAGAGCAGAACTGCCCCATAGAGTCTCCAAGGAGCACCTGGAGGATTTGAATTGCTGACCTTTTGGTTAGCAAACATAGCACTTAACCTACTATGTCACCAGGGTTCCCACATAATGACAGGTTTTAGTACGCTAGATGCCAGTTAGTGATGGGGAGGAATGTGGCTACTCTTAGGTGAGTCACTATTTATGTTCCTTCTTACTGTTGAGACATAGGAGTATGTTAAAGCTGGTGAGATACTGTCCTGAAAGGCCTTAGACTTCTGCAGACTTTAATTCATTAAAGAATGCCGTATCAATTTGGCAATACATGTGTAAACTTTTAATAACACATATGTCTTTTGACTTCCAACACTACACCAGTAGTCTATTTTCACTAATTTAACTTAAGGAAGTACTTAGGCGTGTGGGAGGAGTTAGTTGCAACAGTGTTTCATAGGCAAATTTTTTCATACCAAAGTGTGGAGAAACCCATGCAAACTAACTCAGTCACAGAGAGGTTAGCATAATGCAATGTTTCTTAAAACCTTCACATTATTGCCATTTGGGGCTGGCTAATTTCTTGTTACAGAAGCCTGTCCCATACCTTGCAGGAAGTTTAACAGCATTCCTGGCCTCTCCTCACTAGATGCCAACAGCACTGCACTCACTGCAACTGTAATAACCAAAAATATGCCCAGACTTTGCCCAATGTCCCCAGTTGAGAATCACTGAAGTAAAGTTATACAGATTCATGGAAATCCGGAGCAGCTGAATAACTGGGACTCAAGAGCTCAGGCAACTTGTGGACATTTATTTTTAGGTTTACCCTTGTCATTCCTGAGTCTCCTTCTCTTGACGTCCTTGCCTTACACTGGATCTCCCCCGTCTCAGTCATCTAGTGCTGCTATGTCAGAAGTATCCCAAGCAGCTGGCTTTAACAAAGAGGAATTTATTTTCTTACAGAAAGGTAGACTACGAGTCCAAATTCAGGGCATCACCTGCAGCAGTTTTTCTCTGTTGGCTCTGGAGAAAGGTCCCTGTTGTCAATCTTCTCCTGGAGCAGCAGCTTCTGAAGCACAGGGAATCGTAGTCCAAAGGGTGCACGCTGCTTCCAGCACTGCTTCTTTCTGGCCGGTATGAGGTCAATGCTCTGCTTGTTTCCCTTTCCTTTATCTCCCAAGAGACTGTCTCAAGGTACAATACAATCCTACACATTGAGTGCTGCTGTGTCAACATTACTGCCACCCATCCACTCTCATGACCATTACATAGGCAGAATTTACAACACATAAGATCACCATACAGCACCAGGAGACATGGCCTAGCCAAATGGCTACATGCATCTAGGAGGAAGGTGGGGTAGGGCAGGGGCAAAATTCACTCCGTGACATCCTCCATTCGCTCCCTGAGTCTCTGCTCCTTCATATCTGCCATGGATATCTAGGGTTGCCATGAGTTGGATCCAACTCAACGGGACTTGGCTTGGCTTATCTCTTAGCTCAATCATCCTCCGTTGACTGGCTCCTTTTCTCTGTTTCTTAGTTTAAATTAAGAAAAGAAGTAATTGGTTTGGCTTATTGTGAAAAATCAGGCCTCTGAAGCCTTAGGTGACTGGCAGCTGAAGGGTAGCGTCTATGCTGCTCCCAATCTGAATCAAGTGTTCCCCCACCCCGTACCTGTCAGTTGTAGGTGGTGGAATATCCCCCAAACGTCAATCACCATGTTATTCATTGCACCATGCTTTTCCTGCTTCTTTGCATGCTTGACAGGTTTTGACTGAATGCTAGAAATTGTGATCTTGTTTTATATGAAATCTTTTTATATTTCCACGGATACTCTTGGAAACCCTGGTGGGATAGTGGTTACGCACTACGGCTGCTAACCAGAAGGTCAGCAGTTCAAATCTGCCAGGTGTTCCTTGGTAACTTTATGGGGCAGTTCTACTCTGTCTTTAGGATCACTGTGAGTCTGAATCCACTCGACAGCACTGGGTTTATTTTATGGATACTCTTGGTGACATAGTGCTTAAGTGCTATGGTTGCTAACCAAAAGTTCAGCAGTTCAAGACCACCAGGTGCTGCTTGGAAACTCTAAAAGTGCAGTTCTACTCTGTCCTATAGGATCGTTATGAGTCAGAAGGGATGCAACAGCAGTGGTTTTCAGTTTGGGCTTATGGATACTATTGAGCTTTGTTCTGTGATGTAGTCAAGTTATTTGGGAACAGTTCGATCCTTTCAGTTCTCACTCTTGACGGTTTGGTGGGTGGAACAAGAGCACCATGGAGCCTAGGGCTAGTTACTCCCTACTGCTAAGGCAAGACTCTTGAGTATTCTGCCCAATGCCTCTTGAATTACTAGACTTTGCAGTGTAGCTGGAGGAAACAGGTACTACTTCTAGCCTTATGTGAGCGCCAGCTATTGTTTCCTTTCATTCACTCATGTGATCTTTCTTCAGACTTCGGTAGTTTTCCTCAGATGCCTGTTCTGGTCAGTACTCTGCTGAAGCCCTGGAGGAACCCTCTGTATATGTATAGGGTCCTCTCTCTGTTCTGTTCTTTCCTTTTCAGTAGTCAGCTCTGTGACCACTAGCCATCTGATGTCATCATGCTCTGTCTCCTCAGCTGAGGGAGCCTGCTGAGTTTTGCCTGGGTTCCCCAACCCTGCAGTGTGGACTGGAAATCTTCTCACAGCAGTATGCTGGTGCACTCATAGCGCTTACCTTGCTTGTTTCCCATGTCCAAGAAATTTCTTTCCTTCATTATTTGGCGTCCAAAGACTTGAGAACTATTATTTCATGTATTTTGTCTGATTTCTTAGTTGTTTCAGGGGGGAGGGCAAATCGAATTTCTGCTATTTTATCTTGTCTAGAAGTGAAATTCTACAATGTATTTTTTTATAGGAAAAAACTAGAAACAATCTAACCAAAGAGGATTGTGTACATATAGGGTATTGTTAGAAGGACATTCCATTCTGTCATTAATAATGATCCTCTAGGTGAACATTTATTGATAGGTATATGTGTTCATAATATATTGATAAGTGGAAAACCAGAAAATAAATGTATGCTCAGTCAGTTTTCCTTTTGTTTATATATGTATATACATTTATGCATATTAAAAAGAACAAAAACACAGCTGCTGTGACGTGATACTAACTCATGGCAACCATACATATGTCTGAGTAGAACTGTGCTCCATCAAGTTCCATCAGCCTTTCTTCTGAGACACCTCTGATAAACTCAGGTCTCCCACTTTCCATTTAGCGGTCACTTTATTTAAGCATTTGCACCACCAGGGATTCCTTTTAAGCATACATGTATGTGTATGTACACACACACACACACACACACACACACACATATGTGAATTCAGGTATATATGAAACGTAAATATAATGTATTGTATATATGTATATAACCTTATATCCATATATACACACATATTAGTATTTGCCTTTATGTGCCTCCTTCTATATACATAAATTTTTATACATATGTATAATTCCTACAAAAATTCTTTCTAGAGTGTAAAACTTGTATTTGTTTTTTAATATTAGTTTTCTAATTATCATAATAAACAGGTAGCATTTTCATCATAATAAAGTCAACATTAAAATGTCGCTGTTAGTTGATATTCAGTAGCACTGTATTTCTATGTACATTTAGTGAAAAGTCAAGATTAAAATTCTAACTTTTAGTTTCATGCTTATTTGGTATCTTGAATAATTTTTTTAAAACCATTTCTAAAATGATGCAGTGGGAAATTAAGTACTATAATAATTCATAAAGCTTTGATGATCTATTATGGAATTTCTAATATTTTGAAAAATACATGATTATGTATTTAGTTATTAATCACATTAAGTAAAGATTTTCGTTAAAACTTGCTATTAAAATGTTTGGTAGATTCAGTGACACAGTGGTTAAGTCTTTGGCTGCTAACTAAAAGGTCAGCAGTTCAAATCCACCAGCTGCTCCCTAAAAACCCTAGTGGGCAGTTCTACTCTGTCCTACAAGGTCACTGTGAGGTAGAATCGACTCAGAAGCAACAAGTTTGGTTTTTTTTTTTTTTGGTTTTATTGAAATATTTTAGTCTTCCTTTTGTATATACTGTCATTATCATCAAATATGTGAAGAACAAACATAAAAAAATGATGATAATATATAGGTCCAGGTAACCTAAGTCAACATTTTTGTAAATATTCATTCACATTCCTCAAGGGAAAAAAATCGATATTAAAATGTAAAGTTGCAGTACAGGGGCGCGTGATCATTCCAAGAACTTTTCATGCTCTTTGAGTAAATAAGCCTTCCAGTTGTTGCTACTCATCAACGAAAACTAATACCTATCATCAATGAACTCTACAAAAATTGTATAGTTATTCCTCTTTTTTCAGTTCTGGCAATCCATTTATTCATCTCTCCCATTGCAAGCGAAGAAGGATGTGTGCAAATGTGTGCATGCATACACATAGACCGTCTAAGGATGAAAAGTCCCCATCTGGCCTGTGATATGGGCTAAGCAAGTTTGTATCTGTATTCCACAGACAGAACATCATCTGATTGGTGATTTTACCCAAACAACCCAAACCAATTGCTGTCAGGTCAATTCTGATTCATAGCAACCCTATAGGACACAGTAGTACGACCTCACAGAGTTTCCTAGGAGCACCTGGTAAATTCAAACTGCTGAACTTTTGGTTAGCAAATGTAGCACTTCACTGCTACACCACCAGGATTTCCAGTGACTTTACAGATATACCAAAATATCACACCCCAGTTTTATAAAGGGAATATTTGACAATATGTATAATGAGGCATATTTTAGCAGAGCTATGCATACAGGCTCTGGAAGCACCAGACTGGAAAGTACAGTCATGGCTTTGATTTGGAAAAGTTAAAAATCTCCTGGTCTTTGTTTCCTCTTTCTACAAAATTAACCATTTCTTGCGAAAATGGCCAAGACTGATCTAGATAATCATCACAAAATACATTTTTTTAATATGTCTAGATAGCCAGCATTATACTTAACACCATTAAAAAAGAAAACAAAACAAAAAATGCCATAGAGTCAATTCCTACTCATAGCCAGCCTATGCAGAAGATAACTATGTGAGTACCAAAAACTAGACAGTCAATCATAACTTAAGAGAATTGAATAGGAAGGTTAAAATCAGATACAAAGACAAGGCACGTGATGGGACTGTGTGAAACCCT
The DNA here is from genome assembly GCA_028571685.1 of Heterohyrax brucei. Lineage (NCBI taxonomy): Eukaryota > Metazoa > Chordata > Mammalia > Hyracoidea > Procaviidae > Heterohyrax > Heterohyrax brucei. The sequence goes on along the minus strand of CM053142.1, from coordinate 54,895,682 downwards.
GTGTGTGCGTGGACATGTGTTAACAGCAGTTCACAAAGGAGACACTGGTAATGGGTAGAAAGGAACTAAATTTTTATAAAGGAGCAGATCTTGTGTTTAGTTTTTAATCTTTTGTTATGTAGAACATAGAATTTCATGACAGAAAAATTTAAAATCTCAGAAAAAAAATTCCTTCATTTCAACAGTCATTCCCAAGACTGATTGCAGTTTTATTCACAATAGTAAAAAAGGAAACACCCCAAATGTTTATTCACAGGAAAATGAATAAGTAAATTGCAGTACATTCACACAGTGGAATACTGACTCTTCAGTGCTAAAAAAGAATGAGTTACCAATACATGCAGCAACAAAGATTAATCTTAAATACAATATGCTGCATGAATGAAGCCAAATATCTAACGGGCACATATGTGTGGTTCCATTTATATAAATTTTGAGAACAGGTACAACTATGGGAATAGGAATCAAAATAATAGTTGGCACTGGCAGAGAAGGGCAATTGGCTGAAAAGGGGCCAACCCAAACCAAGCTCACTGCTTTGGAGTTGATTCCAACTCATAGTGACCCTACAGGACAGAGTAGAACTGCTCTATAGAGTTTCTGAGGAGTGCCCAGCAGATTTGCACTGCCAACTTTTTGGTCAGCAGAAGTAGCATTTACCAACAATACCACCAGGGTTTCCTAGGAAAGGGGCAGGAGGAAATTTTTTAGGATTGATGTTCTGTGTCTGGATTGAAGAATTGGATACACAAGTATATATATTTGTAAAAATATCATAAAACTACAGTTAGGAGAGCTGGGCTTTTTACTTAACGTAATTGTATCACAACAGTTTTTTATATCACCTACTCTAAAATTCTATCATCTAGTCTTTCCACTCTTTCAGTTGCATTATCTATCTATCGCTGCCTCTGTCTTTGTATCTATATTTATCTATCTATCATGGGTTGAATTATGTTCCCTCTAAAATGTATGTAGCAATTTGTCTGGGCCATGATTCCCAGTATTGAATGATTGTCCACCATTCTGAAATTTAGTGGGATTTTCCTACATGTTGTAAATTCTATCACAATGATTTAATATGGATTAGCAGCAGTTACACTCATGAGGTCTACAAGATTGGATAGACTCTCAAATCAATCTCTTTTGAGACATGAATGAGAGAAATGAACAGAGAAACACCAGAACCTCAAACCACAAAGAAACCAGTGCTGGGAGCACAGCACAACTTTTGGATCTGAAGTTTCTGCACTAAGATGCTCCCAGACCAAGGGGAGACTGATGCGTCACAAGGACCCTCCTCCAGAGCCAACAGAGAGAGAAAGTCTTGCCTTGCAGTTGACACCCTGAATTTGAACTTGTAGCCTACTGGTGTGTGAAGAAGTAAGTTTCTCTTCATTGCAGTCATCCACTTGTGGTATTTCTGTCACAGCAGCACTAGATGGCTAAGACACCGTATTTCTTTTTCTTGACTGTAGTTGAATGTTGATCATTCCAGTCTTTAGTGCGGATCCAGGAAAGTTAAGGACAGGCACGTATCTAGATCTTGTTTTCAGAGTGTCCAAACTGATATCAGCCTCTTACAACTTGCTCTACGTTTTCACAAAGGAGGGTGGAAACATTATAGACGGAGAGATATAGTTGACTTTGTATGATCCTGCGGAGTCCTCCGGTAAACAGTGTGAGACGGGGCAAACGAAACAGAGGTAATCATTCAGCTTTTTTGTTTGTTTGTTTGTTTTAAATGAATAGAGGCCACTTTTGATAATAATGTCTCTAACTCTGTTCACCAGGTATAAAGTACATCAACTAAACTCTTGAATAAATAAAATTCATTTGTGGAAAATGACGAATATTGGCTAATATTTACTTGTTTATTTTGCTATGTTTTACATACATTAACCACTTAATTATCACAATCATTCTATGAAACAAGCAATATTATATCCTCCTCTTTTTTTTCAGATAAGAGATGTCTGGTACAGAATGGTTAAATAACTTGCCTGTCACACAGGGTCACTATGAGCAAAAAAGCAGACTCAATGGCACTTAAGAACAACAATAACAAAGGTCACACAGCTAGCCAGCAAAAAGCTGGGATCAAGGAGTTAACTGGAATCAGGACTAGGAAATGAGAAGGAAGTAGGAAGGGGAGTGGACAGATGGAAAAGACCAGAGTTAAGGACTTTATAGGGAGGTGGCATTCACAGGGGCTTTGGGCTTTATCAAGTGAGTCCAAGACCCTCACAGATGACGAAACTGAGGCCAGAAAGGTTAAGTGACTTCCCAAAATGGCACATCTAATTAGGGGTAGAGCTGGGACAAGAAGCCACACTTTAAAAAATCTCAGCTCAGGGCTTTCTTACTACACTGAAAAAAACAAATTAATTGAATTTTTTTTTCAGCTTCATGTGCAATTTTGAAATCTATTCCCGAAGGGATAGTTGGCTAGATATTCACAGTATTAGAAAATTCAAGTATTCAAATGGCCTGGAGAGGTACAGCCCCTGGCCCCAAATTTAAGCTGTATTGCATTTAAATCATCCCATCCAGATGAGATCTTTTCCAATTTTTAAAGCTTCCAGATGTGTCACAACTGGACTTTTTAATTTATTTACCAGAGCGAAAGAGCAGCATTTGGGAAGGAGCCTAATATGCATGTCATTAACAGCATCCCTGGCGAGAGATGAGTCCAAACTCTAAACGTCCAGCTCATGTTAATTCAGGACACAGTGCACCAAGGCCCTAGGGATTATTTTCATCAGAACTGACTCTATGAATATGAATCATTTCTCATGGCAGCGCTTTTTACCCAGAGGCAAATCTTACACAAGACGTAATACAGGGACAAGTGTCAGAACTTAGGGAACCATGAAAGAACACCAGACTGAAGATGAGCAAATATAACCTCTTTGCCCCGCAAAACTTCCATTAAGCAATTATAGCTCCTCTTTTTCTTCCCACAGCCCTCATTTCTTGTTTTTCTCTGCCATTCTTACCAAAAGATGGCAGGCCATAATCTGATGTCCTTTGAGAGTCCTCCCAAATGAAGCCCCAGATGGGTGATCAGTTCTGAAATTCCAACTGATTCCAATTCTACAACTGTTTTTGCAAAGGTGAAAAGCTGCTTGTCGGAGGTGGGATACCCCGGAGACAGGTAAGCGAAGAAGCGACGGCTGCTAATTGTTCAGAAGCTGTGATTTGTGTCTCTTCTCTGGTCCCCGCAGACTCCCTATAGAAAACTCTGAATGTGTTATAAAAGAGTTGCTTTGTAAGAATAACCATTTTGCCACTTACGTGGAGGCCTTGACATATAAAAAAAAGTTACAACACTATATGGAACAATATATTGCTGGTAGCAAGAAGCTCCGAATAGATGTGCACAGTTTAAAGCCAGGTAACATGTCTGCTTTGGGTAGAATGTTCCAGCTTCTTGTATATGCTTGATAAATGAACCAAAACAACAACAACAACGCACTTTGTTTCCATCAAGTCAATTCTGACTCATAACAACCCTACTAGGACCGAGTAGAAGTGCCCCATAGGGTTTCCACGGCTGTAATCTTTTTTTGTGTGCTTTTGATGAAGGTTTATAAAACAAAGTAGTTTCTCACTAAACAGCACACGTATTGTTTTAGAACATTAGTAACAATTCCACAGCAGTTCAACACTCTGCCTTCTCATCCTTGGGTTCCCTATGACCGGCTTTCCTGTCCTCTCCTGCTTCCTAGTCCTTGTCCCTGGGGCTATTGTGCCCCTTATGTCTTGTGGTATCATATGGGCCTGTCCAATCTGTGGCTGAAGGGGGAACCTCAGGACTTCATCACCGAGCTGAAATAGTGTCTAGGGCCATACTTGCAGAGTTTCTCCAGCCTCTACTAGGCTATCAATTCAGATTCTTCCCTTTTGAGTTATGTTTTTCTCCAGCTCTGTCCAAGACCCTCTGTTGTGATCCCTGTCAGAGCCGTCAGTGGTGTTAACTGGCATCATCTAGTTGTGCTGGGTTCAGTCTGTTGTACGTGGTTGTAGGGGTGATTCATTAGTCCTTCGGACTAATCTTTCCCTTGCTTCTTTATTTTTCTTCATTTTTACTTGCTCCTGAAGGGGTGAGACCCGTGGATAATCCTAGATGGCCACTTACAGGCTTTTAACACCCCCGACACCAGTCACCGAAGTAGAATGTAGAACGCTTTCTTTATAAACTAGGTTATGCCACTTGAGCTAGATGTTCCCCGAGACCATGTCCACCACAGTCCTCAGCCTAGCACTGCAGTCACTTAGGGAGTTTGGATGTGTCTACGAAGTCTCCATGACCTTGCCTTATACAAGTTGTGCTGGCTCCCCCAGTGTTGTACACTGTCTTACCCTTCACCAAAGTTGTCGCTTATCTATTGTCTCTTTCTGACTTGACGGCACTTGGCTTCGCTTGGCATTGTCTCTTTTAGTATTTTTCCATCCCCAACAATCCCCTCCCTGGTAACCATCAAAGATTGTTTCTTTTTGTAGTGAACCTTCTCGTGAGTTTTTACAGTCGTGTCCTCATGCAATATTTGTCCTTTTGTGATTGACTTGTTTCACTTAGTATAATGCTCTCCAGTTTCCTCTGTGTTATCAGATGCTTCATAGTTTCATCATTGTTCTTTGTTGTTGCATAATACTCCTTATGTGTATGTGCCACTGTTTGTTTATTCACCCATCTACTGATGGGCATCTAGTTTATTTCCAGCTTCTTGCTATCCTATCGTGAACAATGCTGCAGTGAACACTGGAGTACAAATGTCCATTCATCTGAAGACTGTTATTTTTTTTATATTTTACTTTATCTTATTTTTCATTTATTATGATTGAGTAAAAATATACATTCCCATAAATTTGCATGCCCACCTATATGCAGCTTCCACTGCTCTCCCTGCACGGTGACAGCACACTATTCCTCTCTGCTCCATACATGTCTCATCCTCCCAACAGCCTGCTTTCTGGTCCTCTCCACCTGCTCTCCTTCCTCCAGCCAGAGGTCAGCAGGATGATATCCTACAGATGCACAGAACCATAAAGTGCACCCAATATATGGTCACTCTGCGTCACCAAGTCCAATCCATTCCTGTTCGAAGAGTGGACCTTCATTATGATTTATGGGCAAGGGCAACATCAGGGCCAGGGGCCATGCTCCCAGGGGAACTCCAAACCTGCTGGACCATCAGTTGTGGTCTTTTAGTGGAGATCTCAGGGTGCACCCCTTTTTATTCTTGTGTTGCCAGTGAGACTCAACTTAGTGAGCTCCGCTGTGGCTATCACTGATGGTGGCCAGGCACCACCCGGTTCTTCTGGTCCCTAGTCGATGTAGATACCCACTCACGTGGGTCTCTCTGTCTTCTGGGTTGTCTTTCCCCCATGTCATTTTGGTCCTAGGTGATCATCCATTCCTGCTGAGTTGGGACCATTTGCTGTGCCCTCAGACGGCAGCTTGGCAGCTTTTAAGACCCCAGATGCCACTCACCAATGTTGGGTGAAGACAACCCTCTTAGCAAAATGCTAGTTGTACCAATTGGCTTCGATTTCACCTAAGAGAGTGGTCCCCAGGCTCCTGTCCCAGCTACTCTGTCCTTGTAATATTGGGTTAAGGTGGAAGGAGTATTCAAGTTATGTTGAAATCCACTTAATATTGTTCTTGTTTCTAATGCATACTGTCACTGATTTTACCCAACCAAATTTCTACCAACTATCTAATCTAAACCCTCCTCCCTTCCCCTCCCTCCCATCCTTTGCAGCCATCAAAGAGTCTTTTTTTCTATGCATAAGTCTGTTTTTGAGTTCTTATCACAGGGGTCTCATACAATGTTTGTCCTTTTGTTGCTGACTACTTTCACTCAACATAACGTCTTCCAGTTGAAACCAGGTTATGAGATGTTTCCTGGAATCATCATTGTTCCTTATCATTGCATTGTGCTCCATTGAGTATATATACCGTAGTTTACCTATCCATTCCTCTGTTGTTGGGCATCTGGGTTGATTCTATCTTTTTGCTATCGTGGACTGTGCTGAGATTAACATTCTTGTGCATGTATCCATTGGTGTGAATGGCCTTGATTCTGTAGGGTATGTTCCAAGTAGTGGAATTACTAGGTCAAATGGTATATCTATATCCATTTTTTTAAGGAAGCACCAGGTTGCTTTCCAAAGAGGCTGGACCATTTTGCAACCCCACCAACAGTGTAGGAGAATTTCACTTTCTCCGCAGCCTCTCCAGCATTTGTTGTTTTGCATTTTTTGGATCCTGGCCAACCTTGTTGGGGTGAGATGGTATCTCATTGTAGTTTTGATTTCAATTTCTGTAATAACTAAAGATCATGTAATAGGTGTAATAGGTTCTGAAGTCAGGTGATGAGAGGCCTCCCAGTATGTTCTTCTTCTTTATTAGTACTTTACTTATCCGGGCCATCTTCTCTTTCCAAACAAAATTGGTGATTTGTTTCCCCATCTCATTAAAAAAATGGTGCTGGAACTTGTATCAGGGTTGTATTATATAAGTAGATTGCTTTGGGTAAAATAGACATTTTCACAATGTTAAGTCTTCCTATCCATGAGCAGGTTAGGTTTCTCCATTTATCTAAGTCTCCCTTAGTTTCTTGTAGTAAGGGCTTGTAGTTCTCTTTGTAAAGGTCTGTTATTTCTCTGGTTAGATTAACTCCTAGGTACTTTATCTTCTTAGGGGCTATAGAAAATGGTATTGATTTGATGATTTCTTCATTAACAGAATTGTTAGTATAAAGGAATCCTACTGATTTACTTATGTTTCTCTTGTATCCTGAGACTTTACTGAACTCTTCTATCAGTTTGAGTAGTTTACTTACAGGTTCTTTGGGATTCTCTGCATATACAATCCTATCATCAGCAAACGGAGATTTTGACTTCTTATTTGCCCATGAAGATGCCATTTATTTCTTGGTTTTGTCTAATTGCTCTGGCTAGAACTTCTAGTACAATGTTGAGTAGGAGAGGTGAGAGTGGGTATCCTTGTCTAGTTCCTGTTCTCAAAGGAAACGGTTTCAGTATCTCTCCATTCGGGATGGCACAGGCAGTTGGCTTTGTATAAATGGCTCTTATTGTGTTGAGGAATTTTCCATCTATGCCTATTTTGCTAAGAGTTTTTAGCATGAATGAGTATTGAACTTTATCAAATGCCTTTTCTGCATCAATGGATCAAATCAGGTGATTCTTTTCTTTTGTGATATTTATGTGGTTAATCACATTATTTTTCTGATGTTGAACCAGCCTTGCATCCCTGGTATGAATCCAACTTGGTCATGATGGATTATTTTTTTGATATGTTGTTGTATTCTATTGGCAAGAATTTTGTTGATGATTTTTGCATCTGGATATCGGTCTTTAGTTCTCCTTTTTTGTTGAGTCTTTCCCTGGCTTTGGTATCAGGGTTATGCTGGCTTCATAGAATAAGTTTGGGAGTACTCCATCCCTTTCTATACTGTGAAATAGTCTCAGTACTACTGGAAATAACTCTGCTCTAGAAGCTTGGTAGAATTCTGTAGTGAAGCCATGTGGGCCCGGGCTTTTTTTGGTTGGCAGGTTTTGATGACTTTTTCAATCTCTTCCTTTGTGATGGGTTTATTAAGTTGTTCTGCTTCACTTTGTGATAATTTGGGTAGGTGATATGAATCAAGGGATGTGTCCATTTCTCCTAGGTTTTCAAATTTGTTAGTGTTCAGACTTTCATAATATTCCGTTATGATATTTTTTATTTCTGTTGGATCTGTTGTGACAAATCCCCTCTCATTTCTAATCTGAGTTATTTGCTTCCTTTTCTGTTTTTCTTTAGTAAGTTTAGCCAGTGGTTTGTCAGTTTTCTTGATCTTTTCAAAAAACCAGCTTTTGGTGTTTTCAATTTTTTCAGTTGTTTTTCTATTTTCCAGTTCATTTAGTTCTGCTGTAATCTTTATGATCTGTTTTCTTCTGGTGCCTGAGGGGTTCCTCTGTTGTTCTTTCTCTACTTGTTCAAGCTGTGGGGTTAGTTCCTTGATTTGGTTTCTTTCTCCCTTCCAAATGCGCGCATTTATGGAGATAAACACACCTCTGAGCACTGCTTTGACTGTATCACATAGGTTCCAGTAGGAAGTGTTTTCATTCTCATTGGAATCCATGAATTTCTTTATTTCATCCTTGATTTTTTCTATAACCCATGGCTTTTTGAGCAAGATATTGTTCAGTTTCCAAGAGTTCCACTTTCTATCTATGTTTTTACTGCTATCGATTTTGACTTTTATGGCTTTATGATCTGAGAAGATGCTTTGCATTAATTCCATGGTGTGGATTTTGTTGAGAATTGCATTGTGTCCTAACACATGGTCAATTCTGAAGAATGTTCCACGTGCACTGGAGAAGAAGGTGTAGTTGTCTGCTGATGGGTAGAAAGTTCTGTATATATCAGTGAGGTGTAGTTGGTTAATTTTGGCAATAAGGAAGATCCTTATTTATTTATTTTTTTTATTTAACATAACTGAGTGAAAATGTACATTCACATGAAAATTTACATGCCCCCCTATATGCAGCTTCCACTGCTCTCCCTGTCCGGTGACTGCACACTATTCCTCTCTGCTCCATACATGTCTCATGGAAGATCCTTATTTTTTGAAGACATATTCCTGGAGTAGGATTATTAAATCATATAGTATTTCTATTTCTAGCTTTCTAAGGAAGCACAATATTGTTTTACAAAATGATTGTATCATTTTGCATTCCTTCCAGCAGTGCACAAGAATTCTGATCTCCTTGCAGCCTCTGCAAAATTTCTTGTTTCTTGGTTTGATGATTTGTGCCAGTAATGCTGGTGTGAAATGGTGTCTCATTGTGGTTTTGATTTGCATTTTTCTAATGGCTAGTGATCTCAAATATTTCCTCCTGTGTCTGTTAGCTGCTTGAATACCTTCTTTGGTGAAGTGTCTGTTCGTTTCCTTTACCCATTTTTTTTTAATTTGATTGCCTTTTCTGTCACAAAGATGTGAATTTACTTTTAGATTTTAGATATTAGGGCTTTTTCTGATTCATAACAGACAAACAATTTTTACTGGTCTGTAGTTTTCCTTTTCACTTTTTTTAGATGATCCTAACTATTTAACTTATCTTCTAGAGTTTGTATGTTGTTGGTTGTGGATTGTATCCTGTTAATGACATATAGTAGGGCTTCTAGCATTGATCTTAATTTTTTCTATGAACTTTATATTTTGGGGCTTTATATTTAGGTCTTTGATACATTCTGAATTAGCTTTTGTATGTGTTGTGGAGTTATGGGTCCTATTTCACTTTTTGCTGGTGGACACCAAGTTTTGCAGGCACCATTTGTTTAAAAGACAGCCATTTCCCCAGTTGATGGACTTTGAATGTTTGCTGAAGATCAGCTGACCATAGATGAAAGGATTTACATCTGGGATCTCAATTCTGTTCCACTGGTCAATTTATCTGTCATTGTACCTGTACCAGTGTCAGGCTGTTTTGACTGCTGTAGCTGAATTGTAGGTTGTATGAGTCTTTCCTACTGTATTCTTCTTCTTCAATAGTACTTTACTTATTTAGGTCTTCTTCTCTTTCCATATAAAATTAATGGTAAATTTTGCCATCTCCTTAAAGAATGCTGTTGGTATCTGGGTTGGGAATGCCTTGTATTTGTAGATTACTTTGGGTAGAATTGTCATTTACACAATATTGAGTCTACCTATCCCTGAGCATGGTATGTTTTCCCATTTATGTAGATCTCTTGTGGGTTCTTGTAGTAGTGTTTTGTAGTTTTCTTTGTATAGGTCTTTCATATCCCTGATTTCATTTTCATTGTTCTCTTATTGATGTGTAGGAATCCAACTGATTTTTGTGCGTTTATTTAGTGTCCTGCTAATCCGCTGAATCTTTCTATTAGCTCCAGCAGTTTTCTTGTGGAGTCTTTTGGTTTTTGTATGTATATTATCACGTCATTTGTAAACAGAGACAGTTTAACTTCTTCATTACCAATTTGGATGTCCTTTTATTTCTTTTTCCTACTATTGTTCTAAAACTTCCAGCACAATGTTAAATAGAAGTGGTAAAAAAGGGCTTCTTTGGCTTGTTCCTGTTCTTAAGGGGAATGTTTTCAGCCTCTCTTCATTAAAAATGATTTTGTCCATTAGTTTTGTGTAGATGCCCTTTATTATATTGAGAAATTTTCATTCTATACTTATTTTATATAGAGTTTTTATACAGAATGGGTGTTGGACTTTGCCAAATGCCTTTTCTGCATTGATTAAGATGATCATGTGTTTCTTTCTTTTCTTTCCGTGGTATACCACATTTATCGATTTTCTAATGTGGAACCATCCTTGAATATCTGCTATGACTCCTACTTGGTTGTGATGTGTTATTTTTTTGGTATGGTGCTGAATCAAGGCTGTAATCTTCATGTAAGCAGACTAACTGGTGGGTTTGAACTGCTGACCTTTTAGTTAGCAGCCAAGCACTTTAACCACTGTGCCAACAGGACTCTTCAATTAAGGAACAGTAGTCTTCTATTTGGGAAGGGTGTTTGAGATGAGAAATGAAGTACATGATATTTTGAGAGAAGAATCTTGCCATCTACCAGATGAGAAAAATTAATTCTAGTGATGAATGTAATAACTGATTACTCTCACATTTGTTTTGGATAGATCTCTAGATTTCTTTGCCCAGGCTCAGATAGCCTGTCCTTACTATGTTTTACTGTAAGCGGGAACATTTCCATAAACTCAGGACACTAGGAAGTTTTCAATTTATAGAGGTGAAGAGTTTGTCTCATGTGTCTATATTGTCTTTCAATATGTCTTGATCAGACAAGGAAAGTAGATAAAAGGGCATTCAAAGGCACAGCTCAGATCATGTACAGTGTCACAGTCTGCTCTCTCCCTTTAGACTGATCCATAGTTATCCTGACTTTCTCAGCCAGTCTTTTACTTCAGTAGTTCTCAGTTGCTAGAATAACCTTAGAATTTTTCTCCAGGCACAGATTTCAAAAAACCTCCTGAGTTTGCCTCACTACTAATATTCTGTCTGCAAAGGTTGAAATCAAAGGTAAATTTGAAAGTGTCTGTTAAAAACCTGTTATAGTACTTCTGCTTCAAAAAGATGGAGACATTTATGACAGATCAAGCCTTTCTCTAAGAACAACTGGTAAACCAGATGAACCCCAAAAATTGTTCGGAGAAAGGCATAAGAGAGGTGTTTAAGCAATGTGGAGTACGTGGAGGTTAAGGTTCTGGAGAAAGAATGGTCTCAGAGAGCCTACAGCCTCCTTTTAGCCTGGGCACTGTAAATGTTGCATGAGAACAAGCTACTAACAACCTGAACTGTACTAGGGAAGAGGGCTGCCTCTTGAGGAAAGAGAGGCCCACAGAGCTTTGGGCAGTTTAATGGCATTGCATCACATCGTGGGAGAATTCAAGGATCTTAAACACAGGACCAGCTTCAGCCTCAAGACATTTGCTGATATCTGAAACTACAGAGGGGAGCAAATGGAAAAGACAAGCCAAAAACATCTGAAAAGTTGAATTTACTTTTATGAAGTCTTGAGATGCTCTAAGACAAAGATTAGGTTTAGCAGTGAACAGAGTCAGGGAATCTGGGGAACACAACACAACACAACACAACAGGTGCTTGGTTAAGCCTATGGAGGGCTATGCCCTAGAAATATGGACAGACAAAAGGAGCCTTGCTCAAACTGCAAATTGAAGATGAAATAACAAAATCTTTTCCCTGAGATGTAGAAAAAACAAGAAAATCTGCTGTTATCACTCCTATTCAATGTTGTCCTAGAAATCCAAGCTTGTGTAGTAATGCAAGAAAAGAAATAAAAAGATTTTCCAAAAGATTGTGAAGGAAGAAATAAAATGATCATGTCAATAGAGTAAATTTATGTGTATGAAGTCAAAAGAATTTACAAACAACGTTAAAATTAGCAAGTCGATTAATAAGACCAAACATAGTTTCTGGAGATACAGTCAATACAGAAAATTAATTGTATTTCTATATAACCACAACAAAGAGAAAAGCAAATCCTACAGTTATTTACAAGAGCATTAAGAAACAATAAATAGCTAGAATAAGTCTTTTGAAAAAAATAACAGAAATTGAGGTGACTTACTTAACCTAGCCCTTCGAGCCACAGTGTTTGCAACTCCCACCAAATGACTGGGTGAGGACTATGTAAAGCAGGTACTGATGGCCACCAAGGAGACTGCATGACCTGTTAATAATGTAAATAAAGTACACGGTGCCCTTGTGGGGGTGGGACCATACAAATAAGGTGTACAGAACCCTAACAAAAACATTAGTCAGTTTTGCCATCCTACTAAGCTTAAAAGAGAAGCCAATCCCAGAGCAGAAGGAGACCTGCTACCACCAAGAAAGAAGAGCTGAAAGTGGAGTGCATCCACTGGACCCAGGATCCCTGTGCTAAGACCTCCCAGGAAACAGAGAGAGCTTTAAAACCAGTGACAAAAAGAGACAGTGAGAAGCAGTGGCAGAGAAACGGCAGCACCAAGCGAGAGTCCACAAGTAAGGTAGTTATAATGAGTAATTTGATCATGGATTGAGAGACCTGAGTGCCTTGGGCAGGAAACCTCCTGACAGAGTGGATGCCTCCAGACTCTTATCAGCAGAGCTAAAACAAAAACTTTTGTCTGAGCAAGGCACAGGCCAAGGAGCCGGAGAGAAGACCTAGAAGAGGTTAGCTTGATGAAACAACTATATCCTGAGTATTCCTGAGGCTGACTTGTAGCCTGTTACTTTCCCAGTGAACTCCATAATTGTATTGTCTCTGAGTTCTGTATGGTCATTACAACAAATTATCGAACCCAGACAGTGCTGTGGGAGGGACGGACAGTGTCAGAACTGGTCAAAAGGTCAGAGAGTGGAGACCTGTCTGACCTCTACCTCACAGGAATCAGACTTGGGCAGCTGATCTTGATTCTCCTTTTCCTTGGTGAAGTCAGAAGAGGTCAGACATCACTGCCACACCATTTGTAGAGAACTCCATACTGATACTACTAAACATTTTTGAGAGAAATTAAAGACTATGGTACGAAGAGAGATACGATGTTCATAAATGGGAAGACTCGCGTTATAAAATTGTCTCATCTCTAAATTCATTTATAGGTCATACAATACAAGTGGATTCTGTATGTGTATGTTTGTAAATTGACTATCTGGTTGTAAATCTTATATGAAAAGACAAAGGACCAAAATAAACAAAGAAACCTTGAGAAATGAAGTAGGAAGACAGAAGGCTTCATGGAGAGATACAGAAGGTGGGGAGCTGGTAAGCAGAATTGTATTAGGGACTGGAATGATACTTTGTTGGAATATTCTTGACACCTACCATAGTACTTACCTGATACATAGCAAACACACAATAAAAATGTGTTAAATGTGTGAATGGATGGGTGGATAGACAAATGCTTCAGATAAAAGCATTCCCAATTGGAAGGATAGAAGTAAAGACACAGAAACACGAACATACAGTGAGTAGTCAAATACATCACGTGTGGAACATAGCAGGGAAAGAGGCTACAAAGCTGAGGCAGGTCTATCTTGCGTGGCCATCTGAATGCTAAATTTATAGGGTATAATTTTAATTCTTCAGGAATCTAGCATTTTTTTTTATTGTTTTAAGTGAACATTTACAAATGAAGTTAGTTTCTCATACGAAAACGTATACACAGCTTTTTATGTGACCCTAGCTGCTCTCCCCACACTGACAATACACTCTTGCCCTCTTCTCCACATTTCCTGTGTCCATTGAACCAGTTCCTGTTTCCCTCTGCCCTCTCGTCTTGCCTCTGGACAGGAGCTACACAATTAGTCTCCTGTATTGACTTAAGCTAAGAAGCACACTCTTCACCAGTATCATCTTATATCTTACAAACCAACTCAATGTTTATCTTAGGAGCTGGCTTCCAGCGTGATTTCAGTTCTGGGCTTACAAAGAGTCTGGAGCCGTATCTCCCACGGGCCCTCCGCTCTGTCAGACCATCAAGTCTGGTCTTTTCACTAGAGTTTGAGTTCTGCACCCCACATCTCTCCTGTTCTATCAGGGACTGTTTGTTCAGTTCCCTGTAAGGCCAGTTACTGGGGGCATCTGAGTATTATCTAGTTCTTCTGATACCATGCTGATATATCTCTGGTCTATGGGGCTCTTTTTCTCTCGTGGGTTCATATTTTCCTTATATCTTTGATGCTCTTTTTTCTACTTTGCTCCAGGTGAGTGGAAACCAATTGATGTTTCTTAGACGGTCACATACAGTGTTTTAAAAGAAGAAAATAGTTGGATGAGTGTCAGGGAAACCACGTGATGTCAACTCAATCACTTCTCTTAAGTACATCCTCTTTGCTTTCTAGGTTGAGCACTGGAAATAAAATCGGAATTCTTTACTAAGGTCAATAGTCATATGTTCAATATAGAAACATCCTCAATGTTGAAACCGACAGACACTCAATTTGAAAATCTAAGTGCTCTCAGAGTCTTGAGTATGCCAAAAGCTAAGTATTTGTGCTGTCAAGAAATTAATGGGATTTCCTTTCTGCATTGCTTTTTCCAAAACCATTGTAACGACAACTGCTGCCTCTCCGGAAGAGATTTTTACATTCTGCCTGAGCTATTTTTCACGACTAGGTATAAGGATGTGGATTCAATGAACTCTGAGAACTGACATCATTTAGGATGTAGTTCAGTTCTGTGTAACCAAATGAGCTGCCATTGACTTAATTCCAACTGAGAGCAAACCTATTGGACAGAGTAGCACATCCCATAGGGTTTTTGAGGCTGTATATCTTTACCAAAGCAGATGGTCACATCCTTCTCACTGACCTTTCAGTTAGCAGCAAACACTTTAACCATTGTGACACCAGGGCTCATACACTATGTACAGAAACTCAAAATACCAGCCTTAAAGACACAATTTTTTTTCATAAATCAAACAATATTGAAGTAAACAGTCCATGATGGCTACAGCAGTGTCATGCTGTCACCTCCTATTACACAGCCTGTCTAGAAGTTCTACTCATATTTTACCAGCCATAGCTTACACAGCTCTTCTAATTGCAAAAACTCCAGGGAATGAAGTGCATTGTCTTAGGCTGGATTCTCTATAGAAGCAACACCAGTAAAATGTAGACACACAGAGAGATTTACAATAAGGAAATGATTTATGTGGTTTTTAAAGGCTGTAATATCTCAAGTCTGTGGGGCAAGAAAGAGACTTCTCCTGATTCATATAGCTGCAAGGGCTGGAGAACCTTAGATCATCAGGCTGGAGAGCAGGGCTGTTGCTCACTGGCTGCAAAGATTGATGAATCTCAAGATCAGCAGGCAAAATGGCAGGTAAGCTGCTAGCTCAAGTCTCAAGAACCAGAGATCAAACAAACAGAAGCCAGCTGCAGGATCCAGAAAAAAACAAAAGCCCCAGAAAGGAAAACAGGAAGGACTAGGCAGCAAATGGTGGAGAGATGAAGGCTGAGGATACACTAAGCCACTGCAGGCCCTGCCCTGGCCAGTATCACTCACAACAGATTCCATTACGGGGGTGACTATGTATCAAATATCATTAGGGAAGTGATCGAAACACTAAGTTTTGACAGCTAAGTTGACACACAGTTCTAACCAGTACATGCACTGACACTCTAAATAAAAACAGGATGTTGTTAATAAGAAAGACAGCTGGTGAATCAGGAGTCCTGTTGGTACAATGTTTAAACACTCAGCCACTAACAGAAAGGCTGATGGTTCAAACCCACTTAGTGGCTCAACAGGAGAAGGACAAGATGGTCTGCCTCCATAGAGATATAGTCAGGAAAACCATATGGGATGATTCTACACTGTCACATAGGGCTGCTATGGGTTGAAATCAACTCAGTGGGATCCGTGACAATACTGGCAGATATTGGCTAGGCAATCAGTGGTCGTTACTAAGGACTTCAGTAATTTCTATTCTGAGAGCACTAAAATCATTCCTGTTGGCTTTCATAGTCTTCTTGTTGCTTTATAATCTTCTCTCTTAAGGGAGTGTTTGTCAAGAGAATTGAATGTTCTTTGTTTCTGTATCTGGTTGAGGATGTGGTTTTTGGTTGGGCATGACAAAATCATTATTCTGTATAAGAACAAGAAAGAAAACCTGATGAGCATGCCGAGGACTGTCAGTAGGGTGCAGCCATCCCGTGCCCTGAACGCGGGGAGCCCTCTGGGAAGCGTACAGAAGTAGGGAGATACGGCAACTCTGCAAATCAGAGGAGGGACTGTGGCAGAGAAATCACTAATGTAATATGAATCGAGATACTGACACAATCCCTCTGTCCCAACATGAAAACTTCGGTTACATGTTGAAACAACACTAGCACTTTTTTGTGAAGGTAGTTTCAATTTGTTTTTGCTTCATGATTAACATGCAGTGGAAACATAAACTTTGTCTTGGGACAGTGAACATACAGATTTTACAACAGACTAAGAAAAAGAAATTCAAAAAAGTAAGTATTGAGAGGAATTTGTTCAAACAAATACTAAACCATGTCATAAGTCTGATCGTTTAAAAAAAAAGAAAAATATGAATGGTATGCAACAGATAGTATGTAAGTGGAATTTAAGATATGCATGTAATTAGTATGCAAAAGGTGAAACATTAAATGTCTGTTAGAGATGCCTCCTGTTACTCTGAATTGAAGTCAGATTACCCCATTACTGTTTATTTTCTCAAATTATAATTCACAAGCATATCTTAATGTAATAGCTTAATGTTTAGCTCCACTATCAGGCTGTAAGCTTCACAAAGGAAAGGAATATATTCACCCCTACCTCCCCTACTCTGTAATCAGAGCCTAGCAGAGTGGTTACACACAGTGGGTACTCAATCGCTGAATTTGTGAATTATCCAATAAATGTACTTAATAGAATCATATGCTTGAAAAACTAGTATTTCTCACCTTCTATCATACAGGACACATCAAAATAAATTTTAAGTGCATTAAATAGAATTAAAAATTATAAGATATATTAAAAAGGAAACTATAGAAGAATATAATATGGGCAATACTATTGAACTGAAAAACCAGTGAAAGCAATGACAAGGGTAAAGAAATACATTTGACTACTCAAAATGTTAAACTTGATTATGCAAAATAATTTGGTAAAGAAAATACAAATGATGACAGCAAGTTGGAGAAAATATTTATAACAAATATGACAAGGAAAGTTAACATATTTAATATGTTAAAGTGCTTTTCAAATCAATAAGAGAAGAACTAACAACCCATGCCTAGGAATGTATCCTAGTGAAGTAAGCCATCACATGAGTAGACATATGTATACATATACCTATCTGTTCATTGCAGCATTATTCACAATAGCAAAAAAGCCAGAAACCACCTAAATGACCATCAACAGATGAACAAATTAAAAACTTATGGTCCATAGACACAATGGAATACTACTAAAAGATAAATAACCGTGATAAATCCTTGAAACATCTTAGCATTATGCTGAGTGAAATAGATCAGTCAAAAAAAGACAAATATCGTACAAGACCACTATTATAAAAAAATCAAGAAAAGGGTCACATGCAGAAAAAAACCAAACCAAAACAAAAAAACATCAATATTTCACAGTTTCAAAGGAGTAGGAGAGTGTGGAAAGGAAGTCACTAACTAGACACTAAACAATTGTTCATTTTGGTGAAGGGAAAGAAAACACACAATATTGGGGAAGTCAGCACAACTAGACCAAGACAAAAATCACAGAAACTTGCTAGACACATTCAAACACTTTGAGAAAGGAAGTCACTGGGGCTGAGGGCTGAGGACCACGGTCTCAGATGTCTAGGTTAATTGACATACTTCATAGAGGAAATGTACTATATCCTACTTCAGGTCTGAGGTCTTAGCCTATGAGCAGCCATCCAGGGTACTTCTATTGCTCCCGTCTTGTTCAGAAAAAAAGAGAACAATGAAAACTAAAGACACAAAGGACTAATGGACCATAAGAACCACAGCCTCCAGCAGCCTGAGCCCAGAACTAGGTGGTGCCCGGCTACCACCATCGACCCGACAGGGATCATGTGGGAGGGTCCTCAGCAGAGCAGGAGACAAATGTAAAACAAAATTCAGATTCACAAAGAAGACCAGACTTACAGGTCTGACAGAAAGTGAAGGAACCCTGAGACAACTGCCTCCAGAGATGCTAGCCTATTAACTCAGAACCGAAGCCATTCCTGAACTTCACCTTGCAGCCAAGGATTAGACGGGCCTATAAAAAAAACAGTAACAAAGGTGAGGAACATGCTTCTATGCCAATCAGCTATACAAAACCAAAAGGGCAACATCTGCCAAAGGCAAATATGAAAGGCAGAAAGGGACAGGAATACTGGAGGAAAAGACATGAGAACCCCAGGATGTAAAGGGAAAGAAGGAGAGTGCTGACGCGCTGCATGCACTTGCAACCACTGTCACACAACAATTTATGCAGAAATTTTCAAAGGAGAAACTGGTCTGCACTGTGAACTTTCACCTAAAGTGCCATGAAATTACAGAAGAAAGAAAGAGAGAGACACAGAAAGGAAGGAAGGAAGGAAGGAGGGAGGGAGGGAAAGAGGGATAGAGAGAGAGAGGGGGAAAGAGAGAGAGAGACAGAAAGGAAGGAAGAGAGAAGAAAGGAAGGCAGACAGGCAGACAGAGAGACAGACACACTACATTTTCACTGGAAACCTTGGTTGTGTAGTGGTTAAGTCCTACGGCTGCTAACCAGAAGTTGGCAGTTCAAATTCACCAAGCATTCCTTGGAAACTCTGTGGGGTGGTTCTACCCTGTCTATAGGGTCGCTATGAATTGGAATTGACTTGATGGCAATAGGTTTATTTTTTTTGGCATTGTATTATAAATAAAGCATGTGAAACAATGATGACAGATATTATAAGTTTGCTTTTATTAAAAATGCTTCATAACAAATAAATAGAAGGACTAATACCTTTAAAGTAAAATAAGCGCAGTACATAAATATACAATTTACTGAAAAAATACAAATAACTTAAAATTGTGGTAAGGTAGTATCCCAAGAAATGTAAGTAAAGTTAATTCCACTTATTATTATTAATTAGAAAATATTTAAATATTTATAATGGTTCTAGTAAACTTTTGGCAAATATATATATATATATATATATATATACATAAAACCAACTACCATTGTGTCAGGTCCAACTCTTAGCAACCCTAGAGGTCAGAGGAGAACTGGCCCATAGAGTTTCCAATAAGTGACCTGAGGATTTGAACTGCAGCTTTTTGTTAGCAGATACAACGTATTTCATATATATATATATATATATACATATATATATATATATGTATATGCACACACACACTCCATATTAGGGAGGCTAACAAGCAGAGCTTCTTTGGAAAGAAGTCAAAAGTGCATATAAAGAATGTTAATACAATTTTTTACTATTTGATTCAGAGAGTTGGTGGAGGAATTGAATAGAAACAAATACTAAAGAAAAATACACCAAATGTCTACAGAAACTATGTCTGAACGGTACAAATATGAATGTTTTCCTTCTTTAGGCTTTTCTCACTTTTTCAAATTTAATGTTTTTCTTCAAAATGCAAATATGTTTTTATGATTATCCTGTCATTCTTCATACACAAAAATCATTAGTTTTAAATAAAGAAAATTTGTTGGAAAGTTGACTTTATTTTATTTTACTTTTTAACTTGAAATGCTGTCAAAACCAGTTGCTGTGGAGTGGATTCCAAATCACAGCGACCCTCTAGGACACAGTAGTACCGCCTCACAGAGTTTCCAGGGAGCACCTGGTGGATGTGAGTTGCCAACTTCTTAGTTAGCAGCTGTATTTCTTAACCGGGCCACCAGGGCTTGGAAAAGGTAGTCTAAAACAAGCAGCTATTATTATGGAAAATAACAGACAAAATTTGCTACAGATGTATCTACTTTTTGAAAGTGTGTAAAATTTCTCCTCTGACTTGGTTACATATTCTGAGTGTAATGTTGCCACTTGGTGTGATGTAGAGAGCTCTGTATAGAGTCTCTGGCCACTGCACAGGAAGTCTCTACCACAGGTGTCATCCCACGTAAGCTCAATAGTTGCTTCTGAGTATTGCAAACCACAGAAGCTGCATTTTGTTCCTTTTTCCCCGACTCACAGTGTCTATACACTGCACATTATTTTCCTGCTAGTTAATACCAGCCACTTAGAAAACTCAGAAGAGAATCAGAGTTTCTCAGAGGCTGTTTCAGGATAAAGCAGGCTTGGTGGTGTAACAGTACACCCTTGGCTGCTAACTGAAAGGTTTGCAGTTCGAACTCACCCTGCAGCTCCATGGAGGAAAGGCCTGATGATCTGCTCTTGTAAAGACTACAGCCTAGGAAACTGTGGGGCGGTTCTACTCTGTCACATGGGGTTGCTGTGAGTGGAATATTCATTTCACAGCGCTTAAAAACAGTAACAACATTTCAGTAAAAGACTCAGCCAGTGTTCATCCCAGCCAGCATGTAGGTAGGTGTAGGAGAACAAAAAAAACCCAAAAACATTGTTGATTAATGGATTCCCAGCTCACAGCTGATCCTGTAGGACAGAGTAGAATTGTGCCATAGAGTTTCCAAGGAGCAGCTAGCAGATTTGAACTGCAGACCTTTTGGTTAGCAGCTGGAGCACTGAGCCGCTACACCACCAAGGTTGTCAGCTTACCTAAAGTCTGGTTCCTCTACTTATCTAACACATCTGCATCTGAACAGCAGGTTACAAACACTGAAGTTCCCCATAACCGTAATTTGGGGAAGTGGGCTGGGAACCACATCTTTTATTTGAATGGAAAACGTTTTTCCTTTCCTAAGGGGGGGAAAAAAAAACTTTTAAAATGAAAGTGGGTTGATTTTATCACAAGAACCTAATATCATTAAAAAAACAAGAAGAAGAATAGCGTTGACAGTTAAACTGCCGTCCCCACACCCACCTGCCAGAAGTTTTGTCAGAAAGTTTCATGAAAGTGGAGAGAAAAAAAAAAAAAAGCTCTTTAAGGGTTCTACAAATCTTTCAGTAGCTATTCAGAACCAAGTGTCCTGCCCTTTGCTGAAATACAAGCCCAGGAAGCGTTTTTTGGCCAAACAATGGTAACATTTACAGAGCATTTCTTGTGTGGATTGCCATTGTAGTCTTACTGAAACACACTGGGTGGTGTAACAGGTGGGGTTCTGATCTCTAGTGGTTTTGCTGGTTTGTGTTAATTTATAGTTCTCATGTATAGCAGTTTGATAGCATGAATAATAGCTGAGAGCTGGGTCTTTTTTCTTTTCAATTTTATTGTGGCTGTTTAACTACAAGGGTTAAACTGGCTTTTCTCTTTTTACAGGTGAAGATAATTTCTTGGCACACACGTGAAAAAATATTGTATGCAAGTCTTCGTGTTTTTATGTAAAATAACACATGTCAAGTACCAGTATACTTCCCTGTCAGTAGCTGACGCTGAACCCATAAAAACAAACAACCCCACTTGCTTCGAGTCGATTCCAACTCATGGTGACCCTATAGACAGAGCAGAAGTGCCCCACAGAGTTTCGAAAGAGCACCTGGCGGATTTGAACTGCCGATCTTCTGATTAGCAGATGTAGCACTTAGCCACCGTGCCACCAGGGTTTCTGCGGAATTCATTGTACTCCTTAAATCTTTACTCATGGGTTTGTGTAAGGGGTATTGGTGATGTTTCCCTCTTCCTTTCAAACCCTGCCTTTATGCAAAGTCTATGAGTTTTGTAACTGGGTTTCGACATGCAAGTTGAGACCTCATAGATAAAGGCCAGAATTCTCGGATAAAAGCCTTAACTTTGCTGAGGGTAAGGTCGCCCCCTTTTCAGGCCTCATCTCAGATCTTTCCTTAAAGTTGTTTGTCAGAAACACCTGGTCAGGTAATCTTGATGCGGGCACAGACGCAGGTGAGGCGACCACGAGATGTCCCTCCTCTGGTGATGGAAGAAAAGTTAAACCAGGACTGGGAATCGAATTGAGGGAACCAGACACGTACGCACTGGCAACAGCTCCTAAAGAGTTTTATCAGTCACCCAGAAGCCTCAGCAACTTGAATTTCCTGCATGGCATCTCAAGAAGAGCTAAGGACACGGACACCTTTAAAACCTAATAAGCGAAAAACAGAACCTAGTGGTTCTGATTGGGCTGAGAGGCTGAGCTTGCAGTCCCGACCCTGCAGGGGCCCTAGCCTTCTCCTTTATAGAGTGTTATGCAGCACCTGTTTGCACCCCTCCAAGTAGTGTTATTTCCTTAATAAAGGTGTTTGATTTTTAAACTAGGTCTTGTACTTCCTCTAGAAATTCTTTTCGAGTGGTGGCAAGGACCTATTGTAACACAGTCACCATAATAAACAGGTAACACCCAGCTTGCTTCTCAAAATATTAAGCTTGTGGAAATCTTGACATAGTGCTTAAGTGCCTTGGCAGCTTACCAAAAGTCAACAATTCAAATTCACCAGGAGTTCCTTGAAAAGTCCATGGGGCAATTCTCCTGTATCCTAAAGGGTCTCTATGAGTTGGAATTGACTCCTATTAAGCTTGTAGATGCACCCAAAGTCACTCCCATGCTTCGAAGTCCCAATGAAAGCTTAAAACCCTGGGACTGGTCTTGTAGCCATGTGTTATCTTAACAACATGATTTTGTTGGAGTCTAAGTTTCATGTGTTTCGGAAAAGAGGGCTGATGGAAGAGAGCACTTGGGGAAAGGGTAGGGCAAGAGAAGAGAAATGACACAGCGAAGTAACTTGAACTCTGCCAAGAACAAGTTCAATCAGCTGAAAAAAACTGCCAAGTCACTCAGAATGAATTCATGAGCCCCAAGTGACGTTGAGAATCTTGGGTCAATCGACTTCTTCAGCTAGCTTTTGGGCTTTTCAACATTGTGGAACATTGTATTCAGCAATGGACAAAATAAACAGGGTCTGTCCTATAAGGAGCTTTCATTCTTGAGTGGAATAAAACGGAAAAAAAAATTATACAATAAGTACATAAGTTTTATTATATAAGGTGTCAAGAACTTAGAAAAAAATGAAAAGTAGAGCCAGATAAGGAGGAGTGTGTATGTGTGTGGCAATTGAGTGAGGTTAGTGTTTGGCAGGGGAGGTTATAATGTTTAAAAAGGTGGTCAGAGTAGACCTTTGAGAAGCTGAGATTTGAATTTGATGCAGGTGAGCCTAGAACACTGAGTCACAAACGCTAAGTCTCTGGCTTGTCAGCCCGGGTGCAGAGCCTTCTCTCTCTACCCCTAGTGTACCTCCATGTTCAATTACTACTTCTTCTTTGACCAGACTCCTAGGACACAATTTTGTAAGACTCCTAGGACGCAATAATTTACCCTATAGGAATTTTAGGGATAAGAAAAAGTATCCATTCTGAGGATTTGTGAACTATATTTAAGCTGTACAAACATTAATTAGAAGAAAAGGAACCCTAAAGGGAAACAAAAAATAAAGCAGATGGGGTCAAAGCTCAGTACGTTGTGTCCACATGTCACCACCGTTCAAAGCAAATTCTGAAGGCACAATCAAAAGATGAGCAAAGGATATGAACAGACACTTCACCAAAGAATATATCTTGGCGGCTAACAGACACCTGAGGAAATACTTGCTATCATTAACCATTAGAGAAATGAAAATCAAAATTATAGTGAGATACCATCTCACCCCAATATGACTGGCACTAATACAAAAACCAGAGAATAACAATGTTGCAGCGGGTGTGAGGGACACTGGAACTCTCATGTCCTGCTGATGAGAGTGTAAAATGGTACAATCACTATGGAAAACAATATGGCACCTCCTTAAATAGCTAGAAACAGAGATATCATATAATCTAGCAATCTCAGTGGTAGAACATATTCTAGAGAAATAAGAGCAATCACGCAAATAGACATACACACACATATGTTCGTTGCAAAAACAGAACCCACCTAAGTGTCTATCAACAGATAAATGGAGAAACAAATTATGATACATACACAAAATAGAATATTATACAATTATAAAGAACAGTGGTGAATCCTCGAAACATCTCACAACATGAATGAATCTGGAGGGCAATATGTTGATTGAAGGAAGTTAACCACAGAAAGATAGATATTGTAAGAGACCACTGTATAAAAAACCAAGGGAAGATTTACACACAAAAAATAAAAGGATTTTCGATGAATATGAGGGAGAGAAAAGGTGGGGAGAGGAAATCACTCACTAGAAAAGGTTAACTTTGGTGAAGGGAAAGACCTCACATGTTACTGGGGAAATCAGCACAGCTTCAACAGGCAAAGTCGTAGAAGCTTTCTGGACACATCCAAGTACCTTAAAAGCTCAAGTTACCACTGCAAAGATCTGAGGACCACAGGCTCTGCAAGGGGGTAGGGGTGGGGTGGGGACATTTAAGTCAATTGGCATAACAGCTCATAAAGAAAATGTTCTAGATTTGACTTTGGTGAGTAGCATCTGAGGTCTTAAAAGCTTGCAAGAAGCCACCTAAGATACATCTATTGGTCCTAGCATGCTTGGAGCAATTGAGAATAAAGAAAACACAGGACACAAGGAAAATATTAGTCCAGAGAATTAAAGGACAGCATGAGCCATAGCATCCAGCAGCCTGGACCTGGAAGAACTAGATGTTGGCCGGCTAGCCCACACGCTCTCTGATAGGAATCATAATACAGAGTGCTGGACAGAAATAAATGTGAAAAAAAAATTTAAATTCTCACACACAGAGGACCAGATTTACTGGTCTGCTAAAGACTGGAGGAACCCCTAAAATTTCCACACCTCTGAAACACACACACACACACGCACACGCACACGTGCACATGCACATGCACGCACACACACACACACACACACACAAAACCAAACCCACTGCCATTGAGATTCCAATATATGATGACGCTATGAGATCCATAAAGTTTCCAGACAGCAGCTGGTGGATTGGAATGGTGGATTTTTTCATTTTGGTTGAAAGTTTATAGTGTGAATTTGATTCTCCCTGAAGAACTTATACAAAAATTGTTTTGTGACATCAGTTATAATCACTGCAATGTGTCAGCACTCTCCCCTTTTTTCTTTCCACCATGAGTTCTCCGGGTCCATTTGTCCAGTTTTCCTGTCCCCTCTTGCCTTCTCATCTTTGCTTTTGGGCAGGTGTTGCCCATTTGGTCTTGTATGTTTGACTGGTCTAAGAAGCATATTTGTCACCCATGTTTTTGTTTACTGTATAACCACCGCCATCAAGTCAATTCCATTACATAGTGACACCATGGGACAGAGTAGAAGTACCTCATAGAGTTTCCAAGGAGCGCCTGGTGGAATGAACTGCTGACCTTTGTTCAGCAGCCATAAACACTTAACCACTATGACCTCATATGTATTAGGACTGCCAACTATGTTTGTGAACTCATCCTAGAAAAAGTGCAACATATCTCATTGCTGAATATCATTATGGTCACCTTGAAAGTTCTCCCCTTGGGAAGCTACGTGCCAACACCAGTGCCTAGTCCACCCTTCAAAGCAATTTTGGAACTCTTTTTTCTGGAATGGCCATCAAAGCTGTCCTCATATTACCCTTGATGTCCTAAATGTTAGCTTCCTTTCAACATTTCCTTTATCTTTTGGAAAAGAAATAAATTGCTAGGGGCCAGATCAGGTGAGTAGGGAGGGTGTTCCAATGCAGTTATTTGTTTACTGGCTAAAAACTCCCTCACAGACAACTATACAACTAAGTTTGCAAATGTGACACCTTGCCACTGTGGCACAATGGCCATTCCAGAAAGAGTTTCAAAATTGCTTTGAAGGGTGGACTAAGCACCGGCATCAGTACATAGTTTCCCAACAGGAATACTTTGAAGGTGATCATAGTGATATTCAGCAATGAGATATGCAGCACTCAGAACAATTAAGTGCACAGATTTAAGTCTGTGCACTTAATTGTCAGACTTGCTTATACCTTGGAGATAGAAACAGAGTCTTCTTTGCAAACACTTAATTGTTCTGAAGTTTTGCATTATAATAAAACCTACAAAAGCCAGCACCTGTGTGATGCAAAAACCTGTCAGAGGAGAAAAACTTGAATACTAGCTACTAAAATGAGGTTTTTTTCTGATGAAGATCAAGGACCACAGCCTTCGGTATGGATTGTACCTCAACATCAGGAAAACAAAAATTCTCACAACTGGACCAGTAAGCAACATTGTCATAAATGGAGAAAAGATTGAAGTTGTCAAGGATTTCATTTTACTTGGGTCCACAATCAGTGGCCATGGAAGCAGCAGGCAGAAAATCAAAAGGCGCATTGCAATGGGAAAATCCACTGCCAAGGACCTTTATAAAGTATTCAAAAATAAGCATATCTCCTTAAGGACTAAAATGCGCCTGACTCAAGCCATGGTATTTTCAGTTGCATTATATGCATGGGAAAACTGGACAATGAACAAAGAAGACAGAGAAAGAATTCATGCCTTTGGATCGTGGTGTTGGAGAAGAATGTTGAATGTATCATGGACTGGCGAAAGAACCAACAGATCTGTTCTGGAAGAAGTACACCCAGTGTGCTCCTTGGAAACAAAGACGGCAAGACTGCGTCTATCAGACTTTGGACTTGTCAGGAAAGATCAGTTCCTAGAGAAGGACACCGTGCTTGGTAGAGTGGAGGGCCAGGGAAAAAGAGGAAGACCGTCGACGAGATGGATTGACACAATGACCACAACAACGGGCTGAAGCACACAAATGATTGTGGACGTGGGGGAAGGCCGAGCAGTGTTTCGTTCCTCTATGAGTAGGAACCGACTCGACAGCACCTAACAACAACAAAATGAGCCATAGTAAAGTGTTAAGACTGTACTGTTCAAAGATGGAAAACCTGTGACACTGGGAAAAACAAGGCAGTCCCACTGAGTTCTGGCTGCCGTGGGTTTGACTATATTGCTTGCTGTTGTTGTTGGTGGCTGTCCGTCCATGACTCATGACATTCCCAGGAACAATGGGATAGGACCATTGTGATCTGTCAAGTTTTCATTTTGAAATCAGGCTGATTTTTTTTAAGTAGCTTGCCAGAATTTTCTTCCTACATAGTGCATTGATTAATTAGGACTTTGTGATTTTTGTTGTTCTGAGTTTTTAATCTTTTATACCATAAAGAGTTTTCCTTTGTAGTGTAAGAAATTCTTTCCATTTTAATGTGATTGGATTTTACTCTGATATTTGGCAAATGATTGAGAAAAGGTGTTGATAGCTTCAAACTTTCATTTTTAACAGCGTATATTCAGCTTTTAAGAAGATTGGCCAGCAATACCCAGGACAATTAGCCAGCCAAGTGCTGTTGAGTCGGATCCGGACAATTAGAGATGTGCAATATAACCTTAATAAAATAAAGCTCTGATAATGTTGCTTCATTTTACATGCTATTGGAATCTTAAATCAGGTTAAGTTCTTTGGAAAATTCCTCTTAAGACTTACAAATGGTTGCATCCTGCACAGAGTGGAGGGTTTAGATGTTTAATCAATATTGCCATACAAACTGAATAATTTAGGTACAAGGTGAATGAGAGTGGAAATAAGGTGGAGGAGGCTTAATTATCTCTTCTAGCAGATGAGGTTGATTAAATCAATGAAGTCATAGCCTACCCTGCCCTTTACACAAGAATACAAAGAAACAGGCTTTGTACTCTGGGAAGGCTATCTGCTCCCAGCAGGATTACTGGAACAGAGGGAGGTGACAAGGGGGGTTTCTTGTCACCCGTCATAGAAATTGCTCTATTAAAAAAATCAACAATTTGTAGCTTCAAATAAAGATAGTAAGAGGGCACAAATAGTTTGCTTTGAACTACTAACCAAGAAGTTTGCAGTTTGAACCCAGCCAGCAGCCCTGCAGAAGAAATGCCGGGCTCTCTGCTTCCACAGTGATTAAAGTAGAGAAAACCCTATGAAACAGTTCTGCTCTGTACCACATGGAGTCACTATGAGCTGGAATTGACTCGACAGCAACAAGACTGATTTTTCACTTGGCAGCTTTGAATATAATTTGAATGATACATCTTTACATTCAGCTCTGCTTCTTCCCTTCAACTCTTTAATTCCAACTTTTTCTTGAGTTTCTTCACCTATATGCTCATCTACTTTCAGCTCAAACTAACGTCCAAAACTGAGTGCCACTCTCAACTTTGTGATTTCTCTTCATGGCACTAACATTCTTCTAGTCACCGAGACTAAAAAACCTGGTGCCATCTTTGATTACTTATATTCAATGAATCACTCTGTTCCCATGATT
This sequence comes from Heterohyrax brucei, assembly GCA_028571685.1. Classification (NCBI taxonomy): domain Eukaryota; kingdom Metazoa; phylum Chordata; class Mammalia; order Hyracoidea; family Procaviidae; genus Heterohyrax; species Heterohyrax brucei. The sequence goes on along the minus strand of CM053142.1, from coordinate 54,867,323 downwards.
TTCTGTGTCTGAAGGGGATATCACATTTGTCTTCTTTTAAACAGTTGTTGATAATGTCACTGGAATAACCCCAGAGTTTGTGTCATCTGCCACAAGCCAATCAGACAGGAGGTTTGGGTGAGTTAACCAAAGGTTTTATTTGTGTGCCAGCTACGAAAAGTGGCAGAGGGTATTTCCACCAAAGTCTGCCCATCTCTGGTTAGACTGGAGGGGTATCGAAGGGAAAGCCACATGCAGGCGCAAGCGTGTGGTAATCATGGGGAATGCAGCAGAAGTGGTCAGTAAGACAGTCTTGTATTTCAAGGTCTTCCTTTTAGGTCCTTATTGGGGCAGGAGGGCCGACGCGTGGCACCATCTGGTCCAGCTCCGTGATCTGAAAAAATCTCAAGCTATCAGACCTGCCTTGACTGTTCTGTTGTTCTTTTCCCAGGGCAGTTCTAAGTCATATATTTAAAGCATAACACTTTTAAAACAGAGAGGGATGTTGTTTACCTAAGACGGAGCCCAGATACTAATGTTATGTTTCTCCTGGGGGCCTGGGGTCATGGCTCTGAGACAAAGCACCACAGGCTTTCAGCCTCAGTTTCCCCTTGTTGCTAGGAAAAAATGGTGCTCTTCAGGTCTCCAGCTTCAACAACACATTAATTTGGGCCTCTTGGCTGTCTCCTGGGTGATGTGCAACAGCAGAGGAGGAAGCTGCAGGTATGCAAAACACAGCCGTGTTTGTTATGCTTTAGTGTCAAAAGTAAAATTGCGTGAGAGAACCTACCACAACCATGTTCTAGTTGTTTTTTTCCTCACTAGCCTCGTGTTTTAGTTAAATTATGCTAAATTATACCTAAGATCTGAACTACTTTACGCACCCCCCCAGTTCTGTATGATTTCAGTTTCTTCATATTCCTTCTACACAGGGCTGCCAGGCTTCATAAAGAGCTTTAAAGACTCTTATGCCTGCTCAGAAATAGAGACTCAGCCTAGCAAAGAAGTAGAGACTCATGCTAGCAGTTAAGGGTCTTCAAAAGACGACCACAACCTAGTTTTGTAGGCAATAAATGGTTGTACAGACGTGTGTCACCTTTGCTATTGTTGTGATTGGCTTTACACCCTCATTCCTGAAATCCAAGCAAAGCTCAGCACAGTTTTCACGTCTTTCCTACCTCCAATCAGTTTTTACCACCATTTCTGCTTCAGTCACTCAGGAACCTGTTAGTCCTTCTCCAGCTTAAGACTCCTAATACTCTTTCTGCCTTATCTCTTGTCGCCCTTTCAACTCACGTATCACTTCCAGATTAATTTTCTGAAAACCTAGCTGTAATTATTTCTCTGCTCAAAAATAATGCTCCTACTTTATCTAAGTAATAACAAGTTGCTCGAGCTAGGATGTCATTTTTCTGAATCTGCCATATATTCCATTCCCAACTTTCCTTTCAAAATTCCTTTTATATATCCTGAATTCTAGTCAAAGTTCCAGAACATACTCCTCCCTTGCTGTCCCCGTGCCTCTGTTAATAATTCCCCTCCTCACCGTACTTCACAGAAATCTTAAACTCTCCCTTGTTATGAAGATCGCTCTGCATCTCCCCAACTGCAGTGCCCAGTTCTGAACCCCTAGTGCCCTTTTTCATGTTTGTTAGTTCGGTCATTTATCAGTCATTTATTAGTCAAATCCCTCAGTTCCTGTCCCTAAAAAGTTTATTCCCAGAAAGATGAAATCTCTCTAGACAGTCCAGTAGTCTATGTGTTTCACTGCCCTCACGTATCATTGTAGAAGCAGACTAAGAGAATTACAGTAACTTGGTAGGATTCAAACCCGGACATCTAATTTAACAGCCAATTATCTTTCTTCAATTATCTTATTATGTATAATATTTGTTATTGCCACTTTTGTGTGCTCCTGATTAGCTCTTCTGAGTATCAGCTCCCTGAGGTAAGATGGGATATGTTAAATATCAGAGGCCCAACCACAGTGCCTTACATAGCAAAAGTAAGTGTTTGTTGCATTGAATCCAGTTGTAATGATTTAAATTGTGGAGACCTCTTACTATTGATGGAATGTTTTCTGAGCTAGTCATGATCTCCTGTGATCATCTGTTGTTTGTATGCTTGCCAAAAACTTTTCTGCTAAATATTCTTATCCGCTAGCATTGTTTGACCAAATGTCTTTGTATATTTGGTTGTACTTGGTAGTCTGCTTGGCATCTCTTTGAGGTTTTTTTTTTTCCCCTAAACAGGCTGCTTTTTGTGTGCTTAATTTCTTTATACATTTTGTCATCCATCAACATTGCATCCTTTTAAAAGTGTTGACTAAGTAGTTCCTAACATGATATATGGTATAAATAGTAGCAAGAAAAGTACTATCACTCATTTGAAGTTCTAAGAAATTTCTAGGACCTTGGATGAGAGATGGGCATTTGCAGAATCAGAAGTCAATCTCAGGGAAGGTTTATAATAAAAACTGTACAAGAACTGTTACTTGTGCTCGAGAAAAGCAAATGTTTGAGATGTACGTCTATTACTATAAATATATGCTAGATAATTCCATAATTTCTACAGTAATTGGTTCAGTTTTAAGATCTAAGCCTCCACAAAATGTGTACTAATTCAGATCCATCTAGTTTTATCAGTATCATGAAAGAGCATAGCATTTCTAAATTCTGTTGAACTGGTCATACTTCCAGGGTAATAACAAAGGGTATGAGTGAGGACATCACTGTAATAGGAGTCTGTATCTTCGGCTAGATAGCCCTTGAGCCTGAGTACAGAAGGGCATATTCTCCTGAATTCCAGCCTGGGTCTCCTCTACATCACATTCTCACAAATTCCTGAAAGAAAAATATAATTGGTATTAACAAGTTATCAACCAAATGTATCACATCAGCTTGTTAAGGAGGAGAAAAATTACAATGTTATAAGGTCCCTGGGTGGCTCAAATGGTTTGTATTCATCTGATAACCAAAAGATTGGTGGTTTGATCCCACCCAGGGGCACCACGGGTGAAACAGCTCTGGACACAAGCTTACCTAAAGGTCACAGCCAAGAACCCCCCGAGGGACAGTTCCACCCTACAACATGTGGGATCTCCTTAGTCACAAATCCACAACAAAAATGAAATCAACAACAAAAACTGCGGTGTTCTAAGGGCATGTTTTATAATGAATGAATGTTGTGAGAACAGGTGTTGTGACTGTGTAGATAGACGGGGGGAGGGTGGCAACACCAACAAGGCTAACTTCTGAGAAAGGCCAGAGAGAGAAGCAACATGAAAGCAAGAGTTGTTTGTTCTATGTCTTGGTGCTACAAACCCAAGCAAACAATCTTCTTTTGGAAATGAATTGGAAATATGACCAGTTACAGAATTTGGAGCTGAGTCTTTGATTTATTTTCTCTTTGATAGATATTCATCATTGCCCACGGGAGGTATGAATTTTATTAACTTAATTTGCCATTAGTTCAAGAGTCATATGTTTTCACCGAATAAACTCATTTTAAAAGCTGAAAGAACAATTCAAGCTTTAAAAATGCAAATATGTCATAGTTTGGCCGTCTTCAGCAAATTCCTAGAATCAATCAGCTGAGAACAGAATAATGCTGTTACTGAAGAAGGAACGGGGAGCATGCAAATTGAAACCAAGATAAAAAACACAAAGTAAGAGAAAGTTTACAGTATCTATGGGAGCATCTGATGTGTGTGATGATGACATAATTAATTATATAAACATACATGATAGTTACATGCAGTGTAAATAATATTTTCCTCAATGTGATAAATGACATTTAAACTGCTCCAGAAATGAACTAGTGTGTTAAGGAATGCATATTTTGGATCTGGTTAAGTCATGGTAATAACAATTTACATATGATAATGTTTCCTGTTTCATAAAGTACTTTCACATATCCTTTGTCTCATTTTACGCTCATACATAACATACACACACACAAACTTTAAGATGTAACTGACATAGGTACAATCATTCTCATTTTGTGAGAATGCCAAGCCAAGCTTAAATAGCCAGTTAAAGGCACATGGAACATTCAACTCTACTCATAGTACCAAGCTTTTCCCAGTATTCTACAGGAGACAGAAAACATGACATTCTTGGTTTAGAATTCAGTGGACTGTGTGCTTTTACAACGTTAGACTTACAGTCTCAGCTCTTGAAAAGCATAATCTTCCTCAACTAATACACGGGCTCTTCATATTTTATAGGCAGCATTCAACTCTGTGTAATCCCTGGGTGAATCAAACTTTCAGTGTGTCCAGCTGCTAACTGAAAAGTTGGAGGTAAGAGTCCATCCAGAGGTACTTCAGAAGAAAGACCTGATGATCTTCTTCTAAAACCTGAGCCACTGAAGACTCTTCAGAGCACAGTTGTCCTCTGACACACGTGAAGTCACTGTAAGTCAGAGTCAAATTGATAGCTACTGGCACTGGTCCTGGTTCAACTGCTCATCTTGTGGTCTATCAGATAACTTGAAGACTTTATCAGTTTAGAGGGAGATATGTTCTATAAATTTAAGTGGTCTGGCACCATGGGTTTTCTTGGCTTAATACATTGAGCAGATACCATAGTGTTTAAGAGTTTGGGAAAACTTAAATTCTGTCTCCGCTCTCTTTTAGCTTGGGAAAATGAGGATGTACCCTTTCTCATCCTCAGGTTTTCATCTGTAAAACAGAAATTATTGGACAAATTAAGTGACATAATACATCTAAACCATGTATCTCAGGGTTAACTACTCAATGACTACTAGTTATAACGTGTTCCATCCTTTGGTAGTTATCAGACAGGTCACAGTCACATTCCTTACGTTTGGGGCTAAATTAGGTGGCTCTCAGCTGTCACATGAAACTTTTCCATAACGTGAATCTTTCCACGTACAGGTCCCCGCAGTCTCCTAGCTTGTGCAGAGTCCTCTGAGAGCTACAGCAGAATGGAAAGCTTTAAGAAGGCCACTGTTCTGCAGTCTTCATTATTTATATTTTGAAAAAGCCACAGGTGCCATGGATGAAATAGAGAAAATTAACAGATACATAATGAAATACAAAACTGATCACTAAAACACACAGCATAGGGAGTCAACGACTGATGCAGAAGTTGTTGAATCAAAGAAGACTGTGGAGATGAAATGAAAAACTGGAGCCAAGCATCCAAAAGTCTTTATGGTCCTACTGTGTTATCTGGATGTCATAGGAGAGACTCAGTTCAGATTTAAGTGAATTCTCAAATCACTTCCAGAGGCTGAAAATAGGATTTTCACATCTTAGTGACAAAATACTGATTCAGTTCCTCCCATTACCTACCACCCACCCTGCCACTTCACGTATATACACTAGGTAACCCAATATATACCAAATCACCCTGATTTGTAAGTAGCACTATCTCCCCAAAATTTAGCCCATTGCTTCAAGTCAACTCTGATTCATAGTAATCTTACAGAACAGCATAGAACTGCATAGTAATGTTCCCAAGGCTGTAATCTTTTGGGAAGCAGACTGCCATGTCTTTCTATCTTGCATGGCTGAGAAGTTCTAACCAGCCAGCCAAGTGCCGTCTACTGGCTGTAACCATTGATCTTAAAATTAGCAGATGACTACTTAACAACTGCACCACTAGGCCTTCTTAGCACAATTTTTTTAAAAAACAAAAACAAAAATAAATTCACTGCTATGAAGTTAATTCCAACTCATAGCAACCCTATAGGACAGAGTAGAATTGCCCCATAGAGTTTCCAAGGAGCACCTAGTGGATGTGAAAGGCCAGTGTTTTGGTTAGCAGCTGTAACACTTAAGCACTACACCACCAGGGTTTCCAGCACAACCTTACAAGAGTTTATATGATGGTTTTACCATTACAGTTTTAAAAGCCCTTTCATTCAAGCAAACAGGATTGCATTTAAGGGGTGATTAAAGCAGAATGGGATGTGTGGTACTTGTCTAAATGTAATCTAACTAGGCTATTCACTTAGTGAAGAGTCTAATTACTAACTCTATAATTACACTACTCAAGAAAATTGTTTTAGTGATGGTTTTATTAAACTAACCGAGACAATTTTTGTGCCAACAGGAGCAGAACAAATGGAATTTAATTTCAAAAACGAGGGCAAAGCCAGGTTACTCTGGAGAGGAAGACTCAGGACTGGACTGTAGATTTTACAACCGGTGCAGAACTGAGCTCAGCTGGAGATGCATCGGCCTAGTCCCAGCGGGAGAGATTTAGGTAGTCATCAAGCAAAACTGCCTGACTCAGGCTTTCATGAACAAAATTTCAAGGGAAGCTGCGTACTCTCGAACTGTGAGTCTCTTAAGAGATTCTACAATGATTCTTTCTCACTCATTCACAAAGAAGCTCAATGTGATGCTGGGATAGAATGAGAATAACCTGGAGTTTGTTAGAAACTCAAACTTGCAGGCTCCACCCTAACCTTAATTGGGATCTACATTTTTAACAAGTTCCGCATGAGCATACCACATATTAAAATTTGAGAACTCAGCAAGAACAGATGATTACCAAGGACCAAAATGACATGGGGGAAAGAGAACCCAGAAGAGAGACACTCATGAGTGGGTGACTTCATCGACATGTAACTGGAAGAACTGGATGGTGACTGGCCATCACCAGCGCTAGTTGGGATGGGGCTCACAAAGTTGAGTGTCACTGGTGACACAAGAATAAAAAGGGGTGCACTAAAAGACCACAATTGATGGCCCAGGGACCTTGAAGTTCCCCTGGGAGCATGGCCCTTGGCCTTGATGTTGCCCCTGTCCGTAAATCATAATGTAGATCAACTCTTCAGACAAGAATGGATCGGACTTGGCGACACAGTGAACATATTGTGTGTGCACTTTATGGTTCTATGCATCTATAGGATGTTGTCCTGCTGACCTCTTACTGGAGGCGTGGGAGAGCATGGAGAGGAGGAGATAGGAAATTGTTAGGAGGACCTGTCATGCAGAGAACGGAGAGGAGGAGTGTGCTGTCACTGGGCAGGGGGGAGCAGTGGGAGGTACACATAGGCGGGCATGCGAATTTATATGGGAATGTACATTTTCATTCAATCATAATAAATAAGAAAAAGAAAAAGGAGCAATTAGGAAAAAAATAATTTATTTATATTTTTTTAAATTGAAAACCGGTATAAATAACCAGCACATGATCAGAACTGAAATTAAAAAAAAAAAAAGTTTGTAAATGCTGTACATGCTCAAATAAAATGCTCAAATAAAAAAAGAGATCTCATTTACATAATAGCAAAAAGAGGGAAAATGTACCTGTAATCTCATCACCCTGATAGTACATAACTTGTTCAAATTTTGGTGATTTTTCTTAGAAGTTGTTTTTATGTCTAATATGCATTTTTAACTCATCTATAAATAATTTTCCTTTTTAATGTTCTAAACAGTTCCTATATTTTAGTGGATTCTACCAGAAATTCAAGCCAGATTCAGAGAAGGTCATGAAACAAGGGATATCATTGCTAATATCAGATGGTTACTTGGTGAAAGAACAGAATAGCAGAAAGACATTTACCTGTGTTTTAGACAATACTAAAGCATTCTGCTGTGTGAACTGTCAAGGTCATGCAGCAGATTAGACCCCAAGTGACCTGATTCAAGTTCTGACCAAGCTAGCAAGTTCGATCTCCCGACGGGTGGCAAACTGGGCTCCTCCTCCCCTAAAGCACATGAGGATGCATCGTTTTTGGTAGCAAAAGATGGAAAAGTACCTTCCAAAGAGGGAACGGGTCAGTCTCTATGAGTGGAAGAAAGACCTAGCATAGATTTTGGGGGGTGTTTTTATTGGCAAATGCAGGGGCTGATGCCATAGATGTGTGGGAGGGGGAGATAGTAACTTTGTTTTTGATTGGATTTGAGGCTACTGTAGCCACTTCACAACTGCCAAGAGGAATTGTATTTGTATCACAACTGCCAGGAAGAACTTAAATTTGCATCACAAACTGCCAGAGAGAACCATTAATATTTGACAGGTCAGGTTCCCTTGGCAAATTTATCAATACCTTGTGTGTTCTATAATGTAAACCACAACCTTTGTTATCTCTAGAAAATGTTAGATTCTGGAGTAAAATACATGTTGGCAGCAATCAGGTTCCCTGGCTAACCACATCACAGGCCTTAACAAGATATGGATAACATTTAAAAGAATGAGAATTTGAGAACTCTTAATTTGGCTCATGAGGAACACCGAACAAGAGGCAGTTGTTTGAACAGAACAGAACAAGAGGATACCACATGCTTGAAAATCAAGAAAGGTGTGTGTCAAGTTAGTATCCTTTCACCATATCTATTCAATCTGTATGCTGAACAAAAAAATTTGAGATGTTGAACTATATGAAGAAGAACACAACATTAGGATTGTAGGAAGGCTCACTAACACAGTCTTATTTGCTGAAAGTGAAGAGCACTTGAAGCACTTACTGATGAAGATCAAAGATTGGAGTATTAGAATGGATTTACATTTCAAAATAAAACAGAAATCCTGACAACTGGACCAATAAGCAACATCATGATAAATGGAGAAAACACTGAAGTTGTCACAGTTTTCATTTCACTTGGATCCACAATCAACACCCATGGAAGCAGCAATCAACAAATGGAAGGATATATTGCTTTGGGCAAATCTGCTACAAAGCACTTCTTTAAAAAGTTAAAAAACAAGGTGTCACTTTGAGGGCCAAGGTGAACCTGCCCCAATCACTGGTATATCCACTCACCTCTTATGCTGGCAAAAACTAGACAGTGAATAAAAGCCAAAGAAAAACTGATATCTTTGAACTAGTGATGGTGAAGAATATTGAATATGCCATGAACTGCCATAGTCAGTCTTGAAAGAAGTACAACCAGAATTCTCCTTAGACAGGTAGATGGCTGGCTTTCATCTCACACATTTTGGACATGTTATCAGGAGGGACTAGCTCCTGGAGAGGCACATTATACTTTGTAATGTAGATGGTCAGCAAAAGAGAGGAAGACCTCCATCGAGATGAACTGACAAAGAGTAGTTGTAACAATGGGAAAAAACATAGCAACAATTGCAAGGATGTCACAGAACCTGCCAGTGTTTCCTTCCATTGTATATAGGGTTGATATGAGTCACAAGTGACTAGACTCAGTGGCACCTAACAACAAAGTCAAATTCATAGACTATGAACATATTTAAAGCTGTAGATAGTGATGATCGCTTTAAGAGCCCTTCCAGTTTTAACAAGAAACCCTGGTAGTATGGAGGTTAAGGGTTCAGCTGCTAACCGAAAGGTTGGTGGTTTGAACCCACTGGCTGTTCTTTTGGGGAAAGATTCAGCAATGGACCTTATGTAAAGATTACAACCTTGGACAAAAACATAACTCATCATGACCAAGCGGCATTCATGCCAGGTATGTGGGGATGCTCAACATTAGAAAAACAAGGTAATTAACCACATAAATAAAACAAAAGACAAGAACCATCTAATTTTATCATTTGATGCAGAAAAGACATTTGAGAAAATACAACACCCATTAATGTTAAAAACTTTCAGCAAAATATAAGGTTCAACAATTAAGTTCACAAACTTAATTGTTCTAAGTGCTACACACCTCAATGCTGAATATCACTATGGTCACCTTTGACATACTCCCTTTTGGAAGCTATGCACTAACACCAGTGCCTAGTCCACCCTTCAAAGCAATTTTGGAACTATTTTGGAATGACCATTGTGTACAGTGGCAAGTTCATGAACTTAATTGTATGGTTGTCTGTGAAGGAGTTTCTACCGGAAATCAAATAAGTGTATTGGACCACTGTCCTTACTCACCTAATCTGGCCTGCAATAACTTTTTCTTTTCCCAGCGACAAAGGAAATACTGGAAGGAAGACATTTTGATGGCATGTAGGAAATCAAGGGTAATACTACAACAGCTCTGATGGCCATTCCAGGAAAAGTTACACAATTGCTTTGAAAGATGAACTAGGTACTGGTGTCAGTGCATAGCTTCCCAAAGGGAGTACTTTGAAGTTGACTGTATTGATATTCAGCCAGCCAAATGCTGTCAAGTCAGATGATGTACATAAGCACTTTTTCTAGGATGAGTTTGTGAACTTAATTATCAGACCTCGTAGGAACAGAAAGGAGATTCCTCAACGTAATAAAGGGCATTTATACAAAGCCAATAGCCCAAATCATCCTAAATAGAGTCTGATTGCATTCCCCATGAGAACAGGGAATCAGACAAGGATGCCTTTCATCCCCACTTTTATTCAACATTATCCCAGAAATTCTAGCCAGAGCCACCAATCAGAAATAAAGGGCATATAAACTGGCAAGCAAGAAATAAAAGCATCTCTATTTACAGATGGTATGATTTTGTACACAGAAAACCCTAAACCATCTATTAAAAAAAAAAAAACTACTGGAACTAATAGGTGAGTTCAGCAAATAGCAAGACACAAGATAAACATAAGTGGGATGTCTTTACACTTAAGAGAACACTTAAGAGGAAATCACTGAATCAATACTGTTTATAATAGTTCCCAAGAAGATAAAATATTTAGGGATAAATATAACCAGAGACGTAAGGTGTATGCAAAGAAAATTATAACTGTAAGATACCAAAAGAGACTTACATAAGTGTAGAAACCCACCTTGCTCATAGATACGGTGCCTCAACATTGTGAAACCGAATGTTCTACCCAAAGCAACCTGTAGATTACAATGCAATCCCGATCCAAATTCTAGTGACTTTTTTCAGTGAAATGATGAAACAAATTACTAACTTCATATGCAAAGAGGAAAAAAAGCTTGGATAAGCAAAACATTATTGAAGAAGAACAAAGTGGGAGGCCTCATGCTACCTAACTTTAGAATCTGTTATATGGCTGCTGTACACTTAGTAGCCTGGTAATGATACAAAAACACATGCCTAGATTAATGGAACAGAAGGGAAAATCTAGGCATGAAATCATCCACCTATGAGCAACTGATATTTGACAAAGGCCCAAAGTCAGTAAATCAGGGAAAATATAGTTTCTTTAACAAATGGCATTAGCATAAGTGGATATCCACGTGCAAAAAAGTGAAAAAAGACTCATCTCTCGCACCATGCACAAAAACTGACTCAAAATGGATCAAAGACCTAGATAACAAATCTAAAATGATAAAGATTATGGAAGGAAAAATCAGAACAATGCTGGGAGCCCAAATACACACCATAAACAGAACACAAATGTTACCAACAAGGCACAAACACTAGAAATTAAATAACTGAGAACTCTTAAAAATCTAATTCTAATACTCATCCAAAGACGTCACTAAAAGAGTAAAAATACTACCTATGGACTGGCAAAAAAAATATTGGCTATGACAAATCTAATCTCAATAATCTACAAGATATTACAAAATCAGAAGAATGAAAACACAAATAACCCAATTTAAAAACAGACAAAAGATGAACAGACATTTCCCCAAAGACATTCAGGCAGCTAACAGATATCTGAAGAAATTCTTATGATCATTAGCTATCATTAGCTATTAGAGAAGTCCAAATCAAAACTACAATGAGATACCATCTCATCTCAAAAAACCCAAACAAAATTCACTGTTGTTGAGTCAATTCTGACTCATAGCAACCCTATAGGATGGAGTAGAACTGCCTCATACAATACCTACAGAGCACTTGGTGAATTTGAACTTCCAACCTTTTGGTTAGTAGCTGTAGCACTTAACCACTATACCTCTAGGGTTTCTACCCCAACAAGGGTAGCATTAATACAAAAAACACAAAATGATAAATGTTGAAAAGTCTGTGGAGAAACTGGAACACTTATACACTTTGAGAATAATTTGGAGCTTTCTTAAAAAGCTAGAAATAAAATTACCATGTGATCCTGCAACACTACTAGAATATATTCTAGAGAAATATATTCTAGAGAAATAAGAGCTTCCATACTAACAAATGCATGCACACCAATGTTCATTGCAACACTGTCCACAATAGCAAAATTATGGAATCAGCCTAGGCATACAAGGTAAACAAGCAATGATATATTCACACAAGGGGACATTATGCAATGATAAAGAACAATGATGAATTTGGGAAGCTTCTCACAACATGGAGGAATATGGAAGGCATTATGTTGAATGAAATTTATTGGTTGCAAAAGGACAAATATTGTATGAGAACACTATTTTGAGGATTCAAGAAAAGTTTTAAACACAGATGAAAGCAATCTTTGATGATTACCAGGGTGGGGAGGGAGGGAGAGGAGGCATTCATTAATGAGACAGTAGATAAGAATTAAGTTAGGTGAAGGGAGGGACAACACACAGCAGAGGAGAAATTGGCACAATTGGACTAAACCAAAAGTTAAGAAGTTTTCTAAATAAAACTAAAACACTTCAAAGGACACACAGCAAGGGTAAGTGTTTAGGAACTATGGTTTCAGGGTATATCTAAGACTAATGGTGTAACAAAGTTTATTAACAAAACGTTCTGGATCTTATTCTGGTGAGTGGTGTCTGGGATCTTAAAAGCTAGCAAGTGAGAATCTAAGAAGAATAAATTGTCTCAACCTGGAGCAAAAGAGAATGAAGAGCTTCAAATACATAAGGAAAATATGAGCTCAACAGAAAAAAAGGGCTGCATAAACCAGAGACTACACCAACATGAGACCAGAAGAACTAGATGGTGCCAAGCTGACACCAATGACACCCCTTACAGAGAACTGAACAGAGTCCTTGATAGAGACGGAGAAATGTGGGATGCAGAACTTGATGATAAAATGATCAGACTTGATGGTCTGACAGACTGGAGTGTCCCAGGAAGACACAAACCCAGGACTCTCTGTTAGCCCAGAAATTGAGTTACTCCATAGGTCAACTTCTCAGACAAAGATTGAACTGATGCATAGAACATAAAATTATACAACTAAAGAGTTGCAATTATACAACTAAAGAGTTGCTTCTTGGCTTAAGTAGATATACAAGACAAACTGAACAACTCCTGTCCACAGACAAGATAAGAATAAAGAAGGGGACATGAATTGGTTGAACAGCCATGGCAAATTCAGTACGGATGGGAGGATTGTGCTGTCACAGTGTGGGGAGAGCAGCTAGGGTCACATAACAGAGTGAGTTTTTTTATAAGAGAAACTGACTCCAATTGTAAGCCTTCACTTAAAGCACACATGCACGCACACACACACACAGACACACACACACACATGATTACAGCCTTGGAAACCTAATGGGGCGGTTCCACTCTTCTGTAACGGTCACTGTGAGTTGGAATGAACTCTAGGGTAATGGATTTGGTTCTAGTTTAACAGTCATTGAAATAATGTCCTTTTATAAGTAAGCATTGAATCTTTAATTTCCTTGCTCCTTGGGGGAGGTAGTGATTTTTTTCAATAGGAGCCCTGGTGTCACAACGATTAAGTGATTAATGACCTTGCTATCCAACTTGACGGCACATGGCTTTGGCTGGCTAACTGACAGTTCAGAGGTTTGAATCTACCAGTGGCTCCTAGGGAGAAAAGACTTGCCAATCTGCTCCCAAAGAGATAACAGCCAAGAAAAGCCTATGGCACAGTTCTGCTTTGTCATATAGTGCTGCTGCAAATTGGAATTGGCTTGACAGCTCATAATTTTTTTTAGAAATTATTGTTCCTGGGAAGGTCTGTTTTCTCCAAGGATGGTTTGAACTCTCCAAATCAAAAAAGACCCATTCTGTGTCATTAATTCTGACTCCTAATGACCCTATAGGACAGAGTAGAACTTCCTCATCAGGTTTCCAAGAAGCACCTGCCAACCTTTTGAGGGGTCACTGTCAAGATGGCAGACTAAACACACATCTTGCTAAATCCCTCTGGAAACCAAGACCTGAACTGTTAATTAAATGGAGCCTTCTGGACACCTAGCGAGCCCTAGGATGCAGCACAGGGCTGCTAATTTGGACTTCATACCACTGACGCAAAACCTCCTCTCTTTCACTGACCCCACTCTTGGCAAGCTAGGGCTTGCACAGCCCAAAGATAACTCACCATTTTAATTTTCTTTTCTCTGTCTTAGCTGGTGGACAGAGCTGGGACTTGACTTGATGCTGGTCTCAGATGCACTGCTGGTGGGATCTGCAAGTGCAATTGCCATATTCTGAGAGCCTGGCTTTGGATTCTGTGCATCTCAGCACCTTTGGTCTATCTTTCTACCTCTGTCATATAGTAGCTGTGTGGAGGTGGTAGCAAGCATGTGCAAGACACCATCTTGATCCACTGGGAGACAGAGACACCTATACGGAGGCTGGACTTAGTTCCTAGGCTGGGGGACAGTGCCAGCCCCAGAGAGAGTGCTTTTCCAGCAGAGTGGTGGTGCTTTGCACAATATTGTCTGTGTCTGGGGCCTGGTAACACAGGCTGAGGACTCTGAGCATCTTAGTGCCTTTGGCCTCTCTTTCCATCAGTAGCCTGGTCCCAGCTGGGTCATGAGATTGTGCAGGATGCCATCTTGTTCCACTGAGAGGTGGTGATACCCATATGGAAGCCTCAGCTGGACCTAATTCCTGGGCTGGGAGGCATGGCGTGACAAAAGAGAGAGATTTTCTGGCAGAAAAGCAGAATTCTACACAGTGTCATCTACAGCTAGGGCCTGACAGCAGAGGCCAGCAGGGCTATAACCTTTCTGAATTTTCAGCTAGTTTATAACATCTGGGGTTTGATATAGAGGTGCTTACCTTGCCAGCTGGGAAGAGGGACCTATATACCTGAAAACCTGACTCACTTTGGAAGTTATCAGATACTTTTTACCTCTCATTTTAAGATAGCCTAGAGAAACAACTGTGGTCCATCCTCACAGCATCTTTCCCAGCCTCTATTGACTCACATGATGTCCCCAAAGCAAGAAACTCTGGAGAAAAGCATAATCAAGAAATCACCCATGGCTTCAGAAGGCCCCCAAAAGAAAGCACTTTGGAACTTCCCAGATGAACAAGCTTTTCTGAAATTATTGAAAGGTGAATACAAAAGGATTACGTACAGAGCCCTCCTAGACCTTATACAAAATGCACAAGAGCAAAATGAAAAATTAAGCAAGCTGTTCAATCTGATGGAACACCAATACTCTGAAATCCAACAGATTAAGAACAAAATCAAAGACATAGAAACTTCAATACAAAGCCAAGAAAACAGAATGGAACAAATGGAAAAGAGACTTTCTGACTTGGAAGACAGTGCTACTGACTCCAGCATCTATGAGGAGAAATCAGAAAGAGGAAACAAGAAAAATGAAGAAGCATTAAGAAGCATGTGCGACTCTATTAGGAGGAACAATCTATGCTTAAGTGGAGTTCCTGAACAGGGCAAGACACCTGAGAACATAGAGAGTATTGTTGCTGAGCCACTGACAGAAAACTACCCAGGAATTATGGAAGAAGTGAACACAGATACCCAAGATGCATATCAAGTACCACTCAATATAGATCTCAAAAGAAAGACTCCAAGACATATAATAATCAAGCTTAACAAAATGAAACATAAGCAGAAAGTCTTGAAGGCAGCAAGACTCAAAGCAAAGCTAACATTCAGAGGGAAACCCTGTAGACTTTTGTTGGATTTCTCAGCAGAAACAATGCTGGCACAGAGACAGTGGCATGACACATTCCAAGCCTTGAAGAACTTACAACCAAGAACAATATATCCTGCTAAACTGTCTTTCAAATATGAAAATGAACTTAAGACATTTGCAAACAAACAGAAACTCAGAGACTTTGTCAAAACCAAACCAAAGCTACAAGAAATACTGAAAGAATCTCTTGGCTTAGAAGAACAAAATCATTAACTTTATATTTTAGAACTCATGGCGACCCTAGGGGCCAGGATAGAACTGACCCCCAGAGTATTCAAGGAGCGAGCAATTACAGGACAGTTCAGCCAAAATCCTACTCAGTTAGGGAAGGCTCCAAACTCAACCAAAGCTATAATGGTGAAAGAAATAATGCAGGGACCATATCATGAAAACTATGATGTCATCATATTAAAAAAAGGGATGTACTACAGTAGTTATAGTCCTTCCAGATGGAGAGGAAGTTGATAAGAATGGTAGTAATTGAAATTGGGTTTATTCATAGTTTATTAAGAGTGATCATAGGGGTAGCTGTAAAATACAACACAGATGCAACCTATCAAATCAAGAAACATAATACAGGAGTCTCAACAACCACAAAATCGCTCTGAAAAAGGTGAAAAGTCAACTCACAAAGAAGAAGGTCCCAGAACAGATTAATAAGAACAACAGAGAAAACATCAATACAAAAATAAACATCACAATGACAGCACTGAACACATACCTATCAATAATCATGTTGAATGTGAATGGACTGAATGCTTCAGTAAAGAGACATCAAGTGACATCTTGGATCAAAAGACACAATCTATCAGTATGTTGCCTACAAGGAACTCACCTTAGACTTCAAGATATGAACAAACTGAAAATTAAAGGATGGAAGAATATATATCAAGCTAACAATGAACAAAGAAGAGCATGTGTGGCAATTCTAATCTCAGATAAAATCGACTTTAATGTAAAATCCACCATTGTGGACAAGGATGGACACTATTTATCACTGAAAGGCTTATTATACAAATAGGACAATAATATTACATAGTTATGGACCTAATACTAGAGCACCTTAATACATTGAAGAAATACTGACTACACTCAAAAAAGAGATAGATCACTCCACAATAATAGTGGGAGACTTCAACCCTCCACTCTCAATATTGGACAAATCATCTAGAAAAAAGCTCAGTAAAGACATAGAAGACCCTATTGCCACAATTAACCAACTAGACCTCATGGACATATACAGAAGTTTCTACCGACTAGCAGACAACTATACCTTCTTCTCCAGTGCACATGGAACATTGTCCCAAGATAAACCATGCATTAGGACATAAAGTACTTCTCAACAAAATCCATACCATTGAATTAATGCAAAGCATCTTCTTGGATCACAAAGCCATAAAAGTCAAAATCAATAGCAGGTAAAACAGAGATAGAAAGTGGAACTCATGGAAACTGAACAATGTCTTGCTCAAAAAACCATGAGTTACAGAAGAAATCAAGGATGAAGTGAGGGAACTTATGGATTCCAATGAGAATGAAAACACTTCCTACCAGAACCTAGGAAATACAACTAAAGCAGTGCTCAGAGGTCAGTTTATCTCCATAAATGCACACATCCAGAAGGAAGAAAGAAACCAAATCAAAGAACTAACCTTACAGCTTGCACAAGGACAGAGAGAACAACAGAAGAACCCCTCAGGCACCAGAAGAAAACAGATCATAAGGATTAGAGCAGGACTAAACGAATTAGAGAATAAAAGAACAATAGAAAAAATTGAAAAGACCAAAAGCTGGTTTTTTGAAAAGATCAACAAGATTGACAAACCATTGGCTAAACTTATTAAAGAAAAACAGGAAAGGAAACAAATAACCCAAATAAGAAATGAGAGGGGAGTTGTCCTAATAGATCAAACAGAAATAAAAGATATCATAAGAGGATACTATAAAAGACTGTACTCTAACAAATCTGAAAACTTAGAGGAAATGGACAAATTCTTTGATTCATATCACCTACCCAAATTATCACAAGGTGAAGCAGAACAACTTAATAAACCCACCACAAAGGAAGAGATTGAAAAAGTCACCCAAAAACTACCAATGAAAAAAAAGCCTGGGCTGAGATGGCTTCACCACAGAATGCTATCAAGCTTTTAGAGAAGAGTTATCTCCAATACTACTGAAACTATCTCACAGTATTGAAAGGGATGAAATACTCCAAAATTCATTCTGTGAAGCTAGCATAACCCTAGTATCCAAGCCAGGGAAAGACCCAACCAAAAAGGAGACCTACAGACGAATATCACTCGTGATTCTAGACGTAAAAAATCTTCAACAAAATTCTTGCCAATAGAATACAACATCATAGACAAAAAATAATCCATCATGACCAAGTTAAATTCATACTAGGGGTGCAAGGCTGGTTCAACATCAGAGAAACAATTAATGTGGTCATCCACATAAATAACACAAAAGACAACAATCACCTGATTTTGTCTATTGATGCAGAAAAGGCATTTGATAAAGTCCAGCACCATTCATTCTAAAAACTCTCAGCAAAATAGGCATAGATGGCAAATTCTTCAGGGCAGTAAGGACCATTTATACAAGCCAACTCCCTACATCATCCTGAATGGAGAGAGACTGAAACAGCTTCCCTTGAGGACAGGAGCTAGACAAGGATGCTCTCTCTCACCTCTCCTTTTCAGCATTGTACTAGAAGTTCTAGCCAGAGCAATTAGACAAGACCAAGAAATAGAGGATATCAGCAAAGATGAAGTCAAAATCTCCGTATTTGCAGATGATATGATCGTATATGAAGAGAATCATAGAGAATCCATAAGTAAACTACTCAAACTGATAGAAGAGTTCAGCAAAGTCTCAGGATACAAGAGAAACCTAAGGAAATCAGTAGGATTCCTTTATACTAACAATTCTGTTAATGAAGAAATCATCAAATCAATACCATTTTCTATAGCCCCTAAGAAGATAAAGTACCTAGGAATAAATCTAACCAGAGAAAGAACAGACCTTTGCAAAGAGAATTAGAAGTCCTTACCACAAGACGCTAAGAGAGACTTACATAAATATAGAAATCTACCCTGCTCGTGGATAGGAAGTCTTAACATAGTGAAAATATCTATTTTGCTTGAAGCAAGCTACTTATGTAATGCAATCCCAATATAAAGCCCAGTGACATTTTTTAATGAGATGGAGAAACAAATTGTCAACTTTGTTTGGAAAGGGAAGAAGCCCCAGATAAGTAAAGCACTACTAAAGAACACCCTTATGGGCCTCACTACCTGACTTTAGATTCTATTACACTGCTGCAGTAGTCAAAACAGCCTGGTATTGGTACAAAACGGGACAGATAGATCAATGAAACAGAATTGCGACTCCAGAGATGACACCACCTTCCTTTGAATAGTTGATATTTGACAAAGGCCCTAAAACGTTAAACTTGGGGAAAAACAGTCTCTTCAACAAGTGGTCCAGGTAAAATTGGATAACCATCTGCAAAAAACTGAAACAACACCCACATCTTACACCTTATAGAAAATCAACTCAAATTGGACAAAGACCTAAATATCAAATCTAAAACGATAAATCTCATCCAAGAAAAAGTAGGAACAATAATGGAAGTTTTAATACACAATGTAGACAAACTTCAAACTCTGTCAAACAAACCACAAGCAACAAAAGAGAAAATAGATAAATGGGAACTATTAAGACTCAAACACTTTTGCTTATCCAAAGAATTTATTAATAGAATTAAAAGGCCACCTACAGAATGGGAAAAAATAATTGTCAACTATATGTCAGACCAACACCTGATCTCCATAATCTATGAGGTACTACAAAATATCAATAAGAAAAACATAAATCATCCCAAATGATGGGCATAGGAGCTGGACAGGCACTTCTCTAAAGAGGGGATCCAAGCAGCCAAAAAACACATGTGGACATGCTCACAATCATTAGCTATTAAAGGAATTCAAATGAAAACTACAATGAGACACTATCTCACCCCAGCAAGGTTGGCCATGATCCAAAAAACACAAAACAACAAATGCTGGAGAGGCTGTGGAGAAATTGGAACTCTCCTAAACTGTTGGTGGGATTGCAAAATAGTGCAACCTCTTTGGAAAGCAATCTGGCGCTTCCTTAAAAAGCTGGATATAGATATACCATTTGACCCAGTAATTCCACTGCCGGAAATATATCCTACAGAATCCAAGCCATTCACACCAATTGATCCATGCACATGAATTTTTATTGCAGCACAGTCCACAATAGCAAAAAGATGGAATCAACCCAGATGCCCAGCAACAGAGAAATGGACAGGTAAACTATTGTGTGTCTACTCAATGAAACACTACACAATGATAAAGAATAATAATGATTTTAGGAAATATCTCATAACGTAGTTTCAATTGGAGGACATTATGTTGAGTGAAAGTAGTCAGTGATAAAAGGACAAATATTGTATGAGACTCTTACGATAAGAACTTAAAAACAGACTCATGCATAGAAGAAAAAACTCTGATGGCTGCGAGGGTGGTGGGGAAGGGTTTAGTTTAGGTAGTTGATAGAAACTTGGTTGGGTTAAGTCTGGGACAGCACACGTTACAAAGAAGATCAATATTAACTGGACTTCAACATAATGTGATCACTCCTCTCATCTTAATTCAATATTACAGGGACAGAGTAGCCAGGGTTGGGGGCTGGGGACCATGCTCTCAGGGGAAATCAAGGCCAATTGGCACAGCTAGCTTTTTGCTAAGAGAGCCTTCTGCACTCCACATTGGTGAGCAGCATCTGGGGTCTTAAAAACTGCCAAGCTGCCATCTGAGGGTACACCAAATGGTCCCAACTCAGCAGGAATGGATGATCACCGAGGACCAAAATGACATGGGGAAAAGAGAACGCAGAAGACAGAGAGACTCACATGAGTGGGTGACTAAATCAACTTGTGACTGGAAGAACCGGATGGTGCCACCACCATCAGTGATAGCCACCACTGGAGCTCACAAAGTTGAGTCTCACTGGCAACACAAGAATAAAATGGAGTGTACCCTGAGATCTCCATTAAATGACAGCAATTGATGGTGCACAAGCCTTGGAGTTCCCCTGGGAGCATGGCCCCTGGCCCCGATGCTGCCCTTTTCTGTAATTCATAATGGAGGTCAACTCTCGGACAGGAATGGACTGGACTTGGTGACACAGAGTGACCATATCATGTGTGCACGTTATGGTTCTATACATCTATAGGAAGTCGTCCTGCTGACCTCCTACTGGAGGAAGGGGTGTGGGTGGAGAGGAGGGCATAGGAGATTGTTGGGAGGACAAGGCATGTAAGGAGTGGAGAGGAAGAGCGTGCTGTCACCAGGCAGGGAGAACAGGGGGAGCTGCATACAGGTAGGCTTGCAAATCTATATGGGAATGTACATTTTCATTCGATCATAATAAATAAATAGTTATGCCAACCATCTGATTAGCAGCCATTGCCCTTAACATGCCACCGGAATTTCCAGTTTGAACTCTAGACCCTTTTATTTTCTAACATTGTTGAGAGCAGAGTATGCATAGGTGTCAAACTACTACTGTTTAGAAAGAAGTTACCATCAACTTCACCTTGTAAATACCCACTCAGTTCCTTGCTGGGTGAGTCTGTTGGTGACATTAATCAGATACACAGAATAAGAGTACAGAAAGATGAAGAGCCAAGAGTGAGACTGTCCCTGATTTAAATTTTGCCTCCATCCCTAAAGCTGGGTCACTTAGCACAGTTTATTCCTCATCCTATTTGGACAAGAACTGCCTCCTTCACTGGGCTAATAAATATGTGATATTAGAGGTATGAGAACCCTAGCACAAAACACAGTGTCTGTCAAAGACAGCAGTTCAGTAAATGATGATTTGACTCATTTCCTCTTTTATTCACTGGTGAGTTGACCCTATGTCAGCCATTCTTACGCTAGGAGAAATAGTGAGTTGAATTTTACAGAAACCAGATTATCTCTGAAAGATATGTCTTAAAAATATGTTGAACTTCACTTAGGGAAATTCAGCTTGGTTTCATTTGATGGCTCTGGATGTTACTTGGTTCTTGGCGGTACTTACAGGGCATCTATCTTTGCCTCTGTGGGCTTACCTCTGTGCCTATCCTCGTCTTTTTTTTTCCTAATAACTTGAAATAATTGAGTTTAGGACATTTTCCACAGTGGTATGGCTTCATTAACTTAACAAAATCCTATTTGTAAACAAGATTATATTCAACCAGAAACCAAACCCATTGCCATAGATTCCCTACCAACTGACAGAGACCCTGTGAAACAGGGTAAGATTGCCTTGTATGTTTTCCAAGGCTTTGTCTCACATACTTTGGATGTGTTATCAAGAGAGATCAATCCCTGGAGAAGGGAGTGGTGCTTGGTAAGTAGAGGGTCAGTGAAAGAGAGGAAGACCTTTCAATCAGACAGACTGACCCAGTGGCTACAAGCCAGCGCAGCAAGGCTTGTGAGGATGGCTCAGGAGCAGGCAGTGTTTCTGGCTGTTGTACAAAGATTTGCTAGGAGTTGGAACTGACTCTACGACACCACTACCACCAACTATCTTTATGGAAGCAGACTGTCAAATCTTTCTTTCACAGAGCCACTAGTGGGTTCGAACTGCCAACTATTTTGTTAGCAGTGGAACACTTAACCTCTGTGCCACTAGGACTCCTTTCCACAGGTGTAGTGGTTAGAATTTCAACACGTAATCTCGGGAGAGGAGTGCAGTTCAGTCTGTAACAGTGATCCTCCAGTAAATTTGGGGTATCAGTAGTAGTTACCTTAGTAGTTTAATGATATCAATTTATTCCTCCCATAAAAATTCTTCATCTCATTCTAGTTTGGATGAGTAAGTAAAGGTACTATGCCTATTGCCTGGGTTCTAGTAACAAGCTGAAATCTTTAAATCTGATTATTAGAATTCACCCACTCCTGGAGCAATGTCCACTGCATGTCTGTTGTGTGCTGCACTCTCAGATACGCTGGCTTTTTTTAGGCAACCACGAAGTCACTGATTTGCAAAAGTGACTGTGATTATTCCTCTGTGTGTCTACATGTTTGTCTGAGACCAAACTTAATAACCTAGTTAGGTTTCCTGGGTGAATACTTTCATTTTTGTTCTTTTTCAAAAGAATAAAAGTAAATCGAAACAACAACAGCAACAAACGTACAGAAGAGGGCTTAAGCCCTCTCTCAAGTTGTCCTCAATAACAGATACTTTTACATTTATTTTACTTTGAATGTTACAGCTTTTCTCTCACAAGACAGCTTCTTATGCATTTTTAACTAAAGCCTGTTTTTCCTCAGGTAGCCACTGCCAAACGATTGGAATGGGTTCACAGTAATAATAACACAAATGGTTTTTCTTTTGATTCATCATCCATCTGCAAAACTGCAGACAGCTCAGCTCCTTGGTTACCTCAGGGTTTAGTGCAATATCTGTGTGGCATCATCAGTGCTGATTCACGGGCTTCCCTTTGCCATCCTTCTCCTTGTCATTCCCTCTGGTGGCTCGTTGGTTCCTGAATTGCTGCCGAGATGTCCTCAGAACTTGTACATTGGCCATTTAGTTCTGCCCATGTACCTATGGTCACAACCAGACTTGTAGTTTGTGGGGCCCAGTGCAAAATGAAAATGAGAGTATCTTGTTAAAAAATATGTATTAAGTCCTTCAAGACGGCAGCTGCAGGACATTAAATCAACTACAAGTCTCCTCTAAGTACTTGGCTCTGTGCAACTCTTAAACAAGTCATAATCCCATGAAGTTGGCCCTGTCTGTAGGTCTTTCTTATCCTTGAATTTTGGCTACGTTGACAATAGCTGAGATGTCCTTTATCACTTCCACTGACTTACAGGGTCACTGTACAGCAGTTCATAAAAACAAATTTCTTCCCTATTTGCATTGCATGCTAATACTAGGCCACAAAGCAATGTTGCCATGTGCCTTCAGGATGTTACAGTCTCACTCTCTTAGAATCAATATGCACCCAAGAGGCTGGAGTACTAGGCAATTTGAGCAGTTTACACTGCACTACCCTCAATTTTTCCACACTCTGCTTAGCGCCACCTTTCCAAAAGCAGCCTCTAAAGCAGTCTGACTGTGTCAAGATTTAACCACCACTTGAGCTTGTTTTCTCCATTTTAGGTTACATTTCTGTAAAGAAAACCGGAAGGGAAATTAAGAAAAAAATAAGACATAGCACTATTATTACTCAACAAATAAAAATATTTTTGGAAAATGTAGAATCACTGGCATGACACTAAGTGTTATCATACAGTAAAACCTGCAAAAGCTAGAACCTGTGTAAGGAGGAAATCTTTTAGAGGAGGAACACTCAGATATTTTCCACTAAAACAAGCAGTAGAAAAGTAGCAAGACTGCACCTTGTCAAAGGTAGAAAACTTGCAAGACCCAGAAACAGAAAGCTGTCTCATGGAGTTTTGGCTCTCCCAGCCTTCACTGTAATTACCACGTAAGTAGAAAATAGAATCTCTGTTTACATACAAGTCTTTTTTGGGAAACAGACACCAAATAAATGAAATGCAAGATGAAATGTTATCCACTGTTAAGTTTTGTGGTATGGAATATAAAGCTAAGGGAAATTCTAGAAGTTGAAGTCATTGTGAGCTGGGGAGAACTGTGGAGGGAGTCACGAAACTATTCGCAAAGGAGAGGGGGTTTCAGGTTGGACTTGAAAGATGAGTAGAAGGTGGCATAAAAGGAAAATGCAGTATTTGACATATAACATCAATTTCAGCTCCAAAATATGACAATATTGTGTGTCTAGTTACAAAAACAGGTTCCACCAAATGGACAGAGTTAGAGACAGAGTAGAGCAAGAACAGGAAGGAGAGGCATCCTGGCAGAAGAAATAAAAATGGATGGTGAGCCGCTTAATAGAGAGTCTTCAATTCGGTGATGAAGAGCTTTGCACTCAGTCCCACATTTTGCAGGAAACACTTGTAGGTTGTTGAGTAAAGTGGTCACAGTGACCACTGGCCACGGTTTGGAGGAAAAAGAAACCTGAATCAGGGAAGCCAATATAATCATCTTGCAGGTGATCTGAGAGCATATTGTAAGGATAATTTAGAATGGGTGACAAAACCCTGGTGGCATGGTGGTGAAGGGCTACAGCTGCATACCAAGAGGTCAGCAGTTCAATTCTACCAGGTGCTCCTTGGAAACTTTATGGAGCAGTTCTATTCTGACCTACAAGGTCGATATGACTTGGGACTGACTTGACGGCACCTAACAACAGCAAACAAAGTAGACCCAAACACAAGATAGCTCAACACAGTAGAGTTTGCTTCATCCTCTTATAACTGTATAGAGCAAATCTAGGTCATTGAAGAATAGCAAGAAATGATCTGGACTCTACTGTGTGCAGGGACTCAGATCAATTAAGTATTTTAGTTATTAAAGAATGCCAGTAGAAGTGGTGTCTTTAAGAGGTCAGCCTTGAGCTCTTCAAATTAAGCTTAGTTAAGAGCTTATATATACAATCGAACTTATTCCCAACCAAGACCAAGAACTTCCCGTGGCTATTTTTGCACTTAGGTCAGACAAAGGTAACACTGGTAAACTTTAAATGTAGACAAAATTTATTTTCTGATGTTATATGTTAAAGAAAGCTGAAAATGCCTCAAACTGTCCAGTTGACCTTCTTGTTTAATGGATGGGGAAGCTGAAGCTTAGAGATCTTAAAACATTGTCCATAGTCACTCACTAGTATCCAGTGCCTTCCTGATCTCTTCATTCTTCTGCTTATTAAAACCTGCACTCCGTAAGTTGTCATTTTGAAAATAATCTGAGCTACTAACTTGTAATCTCTTATTAGTGGTTTATTTAAAACAGAACTGGTGTTTGTTTTCTAAAAATGGAGGGGTAATGGTACTGTTTTAGGCAACAATGACAGGTCAAAAGAAAAGACTTCTGATGTCAATTGGTGGAGAAAGAGGGGAACCTTGCCAGCTTCTGAACGTCACTTCACACAGCCAGTGCTTTCTAGCCTTTTTTCTCTTCATCGCGTGCATAGAAAATGATAATGTTTATCAAGCACACGAGCACAGAAAAAGAGACTTCTCTTTGTGGGGGACAAGTGACTGCAGGCACAGATGTCTAACTTACTGTGGTGGAATAAGGGGATCTCATATGTGATCCCTTGCTATCTATCCGAGTTCATTGTGGAGTTAGGAAATAATCCAATCAAAGCTGTAACCTGCCTGCTTGACCTCACTACAGGCCTGGTGTCAGGAATCATGAGTCTACATTTCTGAGTCGGCTCCCTTCCTAGGGTGGTGTGATTATTGGGAACAAGATTTACGAAGCATAAACACTCCAGACTAAGTAAGTCAACTCCTTGCAGATTGTGCAGAATTATTTGTTACCCTGGTTCTCCCTAGCTATCTAGTTCAATTTTAAACTACTCAAGAGATGGTGAGATGAACTTGTCATCACCGAGGAGACTATTCAATCATGTAGCTGAACAGCACAGTTTGAGCAGACTACTCGGAAACGAGTCAATGGAAACACAAATGGAACTGATTCCTGAAAAGATTACAGCGAGTGCTCAGGTGGTAATGGAAGAAAACTAGAGGGGCTTAATTTGCAGATGAAAAGAATCGTGATCACTAATTTAGCTTCATATTGAGAGACAGTTTTTAATTTTCTGAAATCCAGAGTTCTGGTGTCTACGGAGTAGGAGCCACTGCCCTGAAGGTAGTCTTTTGAACCTTAAGCCTTGAGCCAAGTGGTCTCCTAAGCGTCTTCTTTAAATTCAACAATAGTAATTAGTAATGATCCTTTAGCCTCTGACACTGGGGTCTTTTGAAGAATTCCATCAGTTTCAGGAAAAGAAGCTCCAGCATCCTACTAGAAGCTGTGTTTCATGGTAAATTGTTCAATACTGTTCAGGTGCTTTTCCCGCCAGTGCCGATAACAACGTGCTGTAAGAATTTATGGAAGTTCTGAAAAGAACTTTAGAATATTTTTGGCTCTCTAATCAAAACATTATCCTGATTTGCAAATTGTGTATTCAATAAACTTTAATTAATTCCTATTACTGGCTAAATATGATTTTTGTTTTAACAATACTTAAGATTCACGAGGAAGCAATGGCCATCCACAAAGACTTGATGATCAATTATTTCTGGACCTATTTTGATTTTACCAGGATAGTAATTGTTTTACAGGGCACAGTAGATTTGCCATGTACTTCTTATATACTGTTGGTATTTATTCTACCCAAAGGTACAAGATGTGGATTTTTATCCCAGGGAAAAGGAGTGAGGAAGCAAGGTCTGTGTGTCTTCATCAGGTGTTCCCTTTGTTACTAGCTTACCATATTGCTTGTTTCTATGTCTCTCTACACTACTAGACGATGAACTGCTTGGGGACAACAAAGATGTGATTGTCACCTCCACCGCCTCGGAAGCCTGCCTAGTTCCTGCCCACACTAAAAACCCACAGCCATCGAGTTGATTGCAATTCATAGTGCCCACACGGGGTTTCCAAGGCTGTAAATCTTCGTGGATGCAAACAGGCACACTTTTCTCCCAGGGAGCTGCTGGTGGTTTCAGATTGCCCATCTTTCAGTCAGCAGTCAAGGGCTTTAACCGCTGCCCTACCAGGAGATCTTTTCTCATCCATACCAAAAAAACACACAAAACACTCCCGTCAAGTCCTTTCCTAGTCATAGCGACCCTACAAGACAGTATAGAACTGCTTCATAGAGTTTCCAGCAAACACCTGGAAGATGTGAACTGCTGACCTCTTGGTTAGCAGCCGTAGCACTTAACCACTATACCACCAGGGTTTCCTTCCTGCCCATAGGAATATTCAAACGTTATTTGAATAAATCAGTGAAAGAATAAACACTTCTGATAACTATCTTTGACAAAATACACCATCTTTGCATGTGTGTGTTTGCCTGTGTGACTGGAAAAGAAACATATGTCTATTAGAAAGAATTTAGAATGTTCTATTTAAATTAAAAAACTTAAGGAGTTGATGAGATCGTTTCAAATTCCCCTTTCACATTTACGAAATCACACAAGAAAGGATATCAACCAGCTTTACCATTTTAAATGTTTAAAAGGTATCAAATGTAAGTAAAAAAATAAAAATTTACTTTGTAAAAGTGGCTTGGCTTGTAAAAGCTAAGGTATACCTGTGAGGGTGTATATATATATGTACACACATATATATAGAGACACATATATGCAACAAAATTTTACAAATAAATTTTCTATTATGTGAATTCTTTTTAAAAAATGTATTATTTTTCATGGCAATATAGACAACCAAGCATCCATCCATTCACAGTTCGATAATACGAGTTACACACTGCACATTGTGTCACCACTCTGTCTCTGCTCATATTGTTCATCACCATTAAGTTAGACACTTTGCCCCTTGAAGTTCTTCCTGGTACTTTTTAGGTTAACAGTTGTCAGCTTACACTTACATAGATAATTCTTTATAAGAATACTGTTCTCAAGGCAAACATTCTTTATTAGCTGGGACAAACTGTCGTTTGTTTCAGAGATGGCTTGATGGGGTAACTTCAGTCCAATGTTCAAAGATTTTTTTTCTGGACACTAGATTCAGGGGTTTCTCCTGGTCTCAATGAATCTAGTAAGTTTGGTTCCCACATGTGTTTGAAGTTCTGCTCCATTTGTTGGGTCCTTGGTCAAAATGTTCAGTAACGGTAGCCAGGCATCATCTATTTCTCTTACACTCATGGTGTTGCTGTTGTTAGTTGTTCATTGAGTTGGTTTAGACTTGTAGCAACCTCATGCAAAAAAAAAACAAAAAAAACAAAAAAAAAAAAACACTTGCTTCCATCCACTTTCTGAAGGTTCTTTTTTAATTTGTCCTAGAAAGAGGAGGCTACTTAAGGAGACTTTTGAGTTCACCTTTTAGTGTGACCCAGATTGTTCTGCATAGATGAAAGGACTTAAATTGGAGTCAAGAAATGGAATTCTCACTATTATTTAAATTGTTTTGCCAGCTTAGATACATGCAGCATCGTTCAATAACATTTTGCAAAATTTTCTAAAAGCATTGTGCAAAGAACTGTGTTCAATGAGTCATTTAAACCTTCTGTATCTTAGTTTCCTCTTCTGTGCCAATCTTTTAATAATATGTATCTAATTCATCCCACAAGAGTGTTTTGAAAAGATTTTGAAACAATTTAAAAATAAAATTGCCAGTATCTACATGTAAAAGAGTAGCATTGTTATTAAAGAATCTTATTTCACACTGACACTGTTCTGAACTGAACTAAATGAGCTCATTACTTGGCTGGGAGATGGGGTGGAGCCTTGTGATGCGATTTCTCTGGCTGGGACCTGCATTCCTCTCAGGAGGGATTCTGATTTTTTTTTTATATTAACATTAGTGTCTCAAATGTGTCAACAACCTTTCAGTTAGAAAGCTCATTCTCCCTTCTTACTACATGTGCCCTCATCCCCTAAAATATCTATAAATACATAAGATTACATGATAGTAGAAATGGAAAAAAGCACGTAAATAGTGTCTGGGGTCTTAAAAGCCTCAGAGTGCAATCCAGGTTGGTTCTCCCACTAGAGTCACCCCTTTGGGAGCAAGGGAGAAAGAAGAAAAGTAAAGATACAAGGGAAAGATATGAAATATTAATTTTTCATCACTATATCATTTCCATAAATTCTTTTTCTATCCAGTTGGTTTTCAAATTAATTTATTTTGACCAAATTACTTCCAACTTGGTTATTTGTAATCAAATTATCCTATACTGATGACTTACTCTAAAAGCAGTAACTTTTTCAGTTTACACCACCTTATTTGGTAAATCACCTTCTGTTCAATTTTGAATCACTTTCTTCTACAGATCTCCATGTAATCAGTCTGGATTGTTGCCAGCAGACCTACATTGTATCCCTCATCTCATTTTCTGAAAGGTGTCACCTTCCAGATGTGTTATTAGCCCCCTAAGATCAACATGACAAAAATGATACCCCATATCATTTCATTAAAAA
Source organism: Heterohyrax brucei (assembly GCA_028571685.1). NCBI lineage: Eukaryota > Metazoa > Chordata > Mammalia > Hyracoidea > Procaviidae > Heterohyrax > Heterohyrax brucei. Next base: position 54,837,648 of record CM053142.1, on the reverse strand, counting down.
AAAGAAGCAATACCAAGCCTGCATTAAGTGAAGAGCTACAAAGTCTTCTCTGTGCTCAGATACGTTATTGTTTGCCTGAAGTTTTATAGATCTTCTTGGCATCTTCCCAAGTCTGCTCTGAGGCAACTATGAAAGTGACTGACAGTTTGGATAGTGTTGTGATTGACAGTTGGGATTAATTCTTCAGATAGCATCAGACCAAGAGGAGGAATCCCAGGCATTGTCTATGGTTCCAACTATCACTGGAAATATAAAAACTGGACTGAGTTTTATTTACTAGAACACTACAAATAATATACTATGTGAAATAAATGTATCATTTGGGTGAATATGAGATAGATCCATTTTTCCAGTGGGCAGGCCTTCTTCGAAGGAGGGTAAGTCTAGCTAACAGCAGTCTTTTGTTCTGTAGGTTGGTTATGCAAGTTTAGGGAGTGAGTTGAATTGTCTGGAACAATGAGAAGCCAGTAACCTAAGCCACCGGTGGGTTCTTTGTCCATTCTTATCCCAGAATGCTCAATCTAACTCTCAAGTGAATAGTGAAAAACCACTTTAAGAATGATTTGTTTTAGTTATCTAGTGCTGCTTTAACAGAAATGCCACAAGTGGATGGTTTTAAAAAGAGGAACTTTATTTTGTTACAGCCCAGTAGGTTAAAAGTCCAAATCCAGCTCCAGGGGAAATCTTTCTTTGCTGGCACTGGAGGAAGGTCCTTGTCCTCAGTCTTCCCTTGGACTGGAAACTTCTGAGATGTAGGAACCACAGTCCTTTCCAAAGGACACACTTGGCCCACAGCACTGCTTTCTCCGTGGTATGAGGAACCCAAATACCTCTGCTAGCTTCTCTCCTTTATATCTCAAGAGACCACATCAAGTTACAAAACTTACACATTTAATCTTGCTACACCAACAAAACTGCCAGCCATCCACCCTCATAAATATCAGTGAGGCAGGAATTCCATCCTGGAGGAACATCACACAATGCAGGAATTATGGCCCAGCCAAATTACTAGGATTTTGGGGGAAACACAATTCAACGGGTGGCATGATTTTAAAGAAATGCCAAATTGTTGGCTACTCATGATGATCATTTTGTAATTGTCACTCTGATTACAGATAATTATTAGAAAAAAATATTATTTGAAATGTCACTTTAGACCTGAATCTTCTAATGTGAAATCTTTTGTCACACTTTAGCTTATGTGTCCTATACCCATGTACACTTGTTCAAAAAAAATGCAAAAATTTAAACATTTACAAATGCATTTATATTCAGTCATATGTGCATTTAACTTACAATCTAATGGCCTCATTCAGTCAAAGTGAGTGTAACTCCCTCTGCCTATCTCTGTCTTATAACTAACAATTTTATATTGACCTTAAAGATGAGATGAGTCGAATGCTCAGATATCTGCACATAGATTTTCCTTTTACTCCTTCCTCTAATGTGGCTCATGATGTCTTGATTTGTTGGTGTGTGTAAGAATTAGAATATGTGACTGTATGCTCAAAGAGATGGATTCTGCACTTCATGAGCATTTTAAGGAATTTGCCAAAGATAATCTTCACTACACCTGATTTTCACCTATGTGCTGACTTTAGTATCCAGTCCTTGCTTCTGCCTAAAATAAATTACACTAGGGTCATTTGCTTATTTTTCATTTATTCAAGTAATATTTAATAAACATGTAATGTGTTGGAAATCATGCAGGGTCTTGGGGAAAATCAAGGTGAGTTATTGTCCTTGCTCTTGAGTTGCTTGTAGTTTAGTAAGAAAATCAGCCTAAAATATAAAATCGTACAGCTCCAATATGTAACAGCTACCCAGCTTTTCATTGAGCCCTCTTCCCCAGTGAAAACCACTGGAGCAAGTGTTCTATGATAAGAACCTCTGAGAAAAGTCTAGAATCTCATTGAAGCCAGGATATCACATCCTCTTAAGCCTCCAGATCCATCCACATGTCATATATCTACTTATGGGCTTGTGGCTGAAGCAGTTTCCTGGAACTTCTCCTGTATGCTCATGATCTAATGTCATTATGATTCTACGTTCATGTTGATCTAGACTGTTGTGTTGTGACTTCTTGCAACCTTCGGATTTCATCCTTCATTCTTCTCTCTTGGCTGCTAAAATGCCATCTCTGCTGGCTTACCTCCTTCTTTCTGCAGCATCTTTTCTGGTCCTTTGGAGACTGTTCTTCTTCCACCCAGGCCCACAGGACTGTTCCTCCAGGAGAGTTCAATCTGTGCTCTTTTCTTTTCTGGTAGTTCAAATAACAGCAGAGTCACCCACGGTGGACGGGTTTTAGCAAGCCTTCCAGGATAAGACAGATTAGGAAGAAAGGGCTGGCAGTCTTAATACACTGACTGAGACTGGAGGAACCTCTGAAGACACAGACCACAAATATCCTGTTAATCCGGACTAAAACCATCCCCAAATTTTATGTATCTTAAACCTTTGATCTTCATCTAGACTCTGATGATTCTCAATTTTATTCACTCAAGTAAAATCTCTCCTTTGATTTCTAGGCACATAATTATAACACTTTCTGGGCATTTACCACTAGAAATCCTAAAGGAATCCTAATGACATATAAATACAAGTCAGAAACCAACACCACTTCCATAGACTACACCTCCTCTGACCTCCCTCGTCTTTTAATCTCACAATTTATGGATGCCGTTCTCCTCTACCCAGGCTTCAGTGCCAGAAAGCTGGGAGCCATCCCAAAGCTGCTTTCGTCTTCAGGATAATTTCTCCTTTGCCTTTTTCACAGATCCCATAAACTGCCAATGACCCATGGGAAGAAAATGGCTAGTAGTCTCAATTCATGTAAGAAAAAGCTTTCTTGTCTCTACAATTTTACTTCATCAAGTCCTCTTTGCTTCTACAGCTCTCCAGTATCTTTAAGAAATTTCCTTCTAGTTCTAGTTTGCTGAAGTTTTTATTTTTAAAACATTAACAAGTGTCATGAATTTCATGACTACTTTACTACTATAGTTCTCTTCATATGATTTTTTTTCTCTTTTGTGCTGATGATGCTTGGATTACACTGATAGATCTGCCACTGTCTGTGTCTTTATTGGTGCACTTAATGCACTTACATTTTGATGTCTTTTTGTGCACGTCATAGACTTTTCCTTTGTTCCACTTAATTTTCTGTGCTGAGTCATTTTTCTTAATGTGTTTTCTCATATATATGTACCTTTCTCCTATGAATACTGTCACTCCAATGACTTGTAATTTCTTGTCCAGATGGTCTCATAACCTTCTACTTATTCCCTTTTCATCCAAAGTAACTAGTTGCTGGATATCAACCAAACAGGGGAATCATAACAATAAATCAAAGGCAAAACAATGGAAACAGGGAAACAGAGATGTCATTATATAAACATTAGAACAAAAAAGAGATGCTTATAAGAAAATGTAATCATAAATCTTTCATATTGGAAGGAAGTCAAGGAGATATAAAGAAATTAAAGACTGCTCTAAATTTTGAAAATTCGGGTAAATACTAATGTAATCACAAAAGAAATTATCAGTGCAACATAGCAAAATAAGAAAAACACAATGCCATATCAAATACAACTAACACTGACAAAGATGAAAAGAAAACAAAGAAAAAAGACTCAGTACAGAGAATTAAACAGAACAAAGAAATTATCTATAACTCATACACACACAAAAAAATGCATCAAAATGACAGCACTAAACTCATACCTATCAATAATCATGCTGAATGCTAATGGATTAAATGAACCAATAAAGACATAGGGAATGGTATATTGGGTAAAACACACACACACACACACACACACACTCCATCTGTATGCTGCCTACAGGAGACATACCTTAGACTTAAAGACATGGACAAATTAAAACTCAAATGATGGAAAACACTATTTCAAGAAAACAGCATTCAAAACACAGTACTGGATAAGAAAGGACAGCATATAATGACTAAAGGCTCAATACTCCAGGAGGGTATTACCATGTTATATATCTACGCATCCAACAACAGGGCTCCAAAATACACAAAACAAACTCTAGCTGCACTGACAAAAGAGATAGACGACTCAATGATGATAGTCAGAGACTTCAGTACATGACTCTCAGTGAAGGACAGACATCTAGAAAAAACTTGGTAAAGACACAGAAGATCTAAATACTATAATCGACAAACTTGATCTCATAGACATAAGCAGAACGCTACCCAACAGCAGCCTAGTATACTTTCTTTTCCAGTGGACAAGGAGAGTTCTCCAGAATTGACCACATATTAGGCCTCAAAGCAATCTAAAGCAAAATTCAAGGTATTGAAATACAAAACATCTTTTCAGATCATAATATCATAAAGTAGAAATCTATAACAGAGAAAGGGAAGAAAAAATCAAACACATGGAAACGGAACAACATCTTGCTCAAGAACTATTAGGTTATGGAAGAAATCAAGGATAGAGTAAATAAATCTACACAATCCAAGAAGAATGAAAACACATCCTACCAGAACCTATGGGACACAGCAAAAACAATGCTCAGAGGTCAGTTTATGTCAGTAAATGCACACATTCAGAAAGAAAAAAGGGTCCAAATGAAAAAAAAAAAAATCAGCCCTTCAATTCAAACAAGTCAAAAGCAGCAAAGGAAGCCTTCATGAACCAGAAAGAAGCAAATAATAAAAGTTAGAGCAGAAATTAATAAATTAGAGATTAGGAAAATGATTGAAAGAGTTTACAAGACTAGAAATCGGATTTTTCAAAAGATCAACAAAATAAACTATTGACCAAACTGACAAAAGAAAAACTGGAGAGTAAGCAAATAATCTGAATAAGAAATAAGATGGACATTATCACAACAGATCCAACTGGAATTTAAAAAATCCTAACAGATTATGAGAAATTGTACAGTAATGAATCTGAAAACTTAGATGAAGCAGAAAATTTTCTAGAAATGTATTACCTACCTAAACTAACCCAAACAAAAGTAGGACAACTAAATAAACCCATCACAAAAGGAAAGACTGAAAAAGGTAATCTAAAAATGTACAACAGAAAAAGTTGTGGCCCTGAAAAACTTCACTGGAGAATTCTACCAAACTTATAGAGATCAGTTAACACTGCTATTACTAAAGGACTTCCAGAGCATAGAAAAGGATGGAACAATCCCAAATTCATTCAGTGAAGCCAGCGTAACTCTGATGCCCAAATCGGGAAAAGACAGCACAAAAAAGGAAAATTACAGACCAACATCCCTCATGACCTTAGATGCAAAAATTCTCAGCAAAATTCTAGCCAATAGAATTCTACAAATTATTAAAAAAATAATTCACCATGACTAAGTGTGATTCATACCAGGGCTGTAGGGATAGTTCAACATTAGAAAAACAACAATGTAATCAAACACATAAGTAAAAAAAAGACAAGAAAAACTTGATTTTATCAATTGATGCATAAAAGGAATTAGACCAAATCCAGCATTCATTCATGTTAAAAACGTCAGCAAAATAGGAATACATGGGAAAGTCCTCTATACAATAAAGCGCATTTATACAAAGCCAACAGCCAACATCATCCTAAAATGAGAGAGTCTGAAAGTATTCTCCCTGAAAACAAGAACCAGGCAAGGATGCTCTTTGTTGCCATTTTTATTCAACACTGTGCTGTATGTGGTAGCCAGAGCAATCAGGCAAGATAAAGAAATAAAAAGACATCCAAATTGGTAAAGAAAAGGTAACAGTATCTCTCTTTGCACATGATATGATCTTATACACAGAAAACCCTAAAAAATTCACAACAAAAAAAAAAAAGAAAGAAAAGAAAAGAAAAAGCTAATGGAACTAATAGAACCATTCACCAAAGTATCAGGATATAAATCATAAATCAGTTGGATTCCTTTACACCAATAAAAAGAACATCAAAGAAGAAACATTGAATCAATACCCCCAAAAGATAAAATACTTAGGAATAAATCTAACCAGATGTGTAAAAGGCCTATGCAAAGAAAATTATAAGACTCTACTGCAAGAAAACAAAAGAAACCTACATAAAGGGAGAAGCCTACCTTGCTTATGGATAGGAAGATTCAACATCATGAAAATGTCTCTTCTACCCAAAGTGATCTATAGATACAATGCAATCACAATACGAATCTCAATAGCATTTTTTAATGACATGGAGAAAAAAATCACCAACTTTTTACGGAAAGAGAAGAAGCCCAAGATAAGTAAACTAATAGTGAAGAAGAATAACAGAGTGGAGGTCTCACACACCTGTCTTTAGAATCTGTTACACTGTAATGGTAGTTGACAGAGCCTAGTACAAAAACATAAACATAGACCAATGAAAGAGAATTGTGAATCCAGACATAACATCACCTGCCTATAAGCAGTTGATATGTGAAAAAGGCCCAAAGTCCAAAAACAGGGGAAAAGACAGTCTCTTCAACAAACACTGTTGACATAACTGGAGATCCATCTGCAAAAAAATGAAACAAACTCACGTCTTAAAACATGCACAAAAGCTAACTTGGAATGAATCAAAGACTGAAACATAAAATCTAAAACAATAAAGATTATGGAATAAAAAATAGGGACAAGCTGAAAGTCTTAATGCACCATATAAACACACTACAAAGCATTACTAACAATGTACAAACACCAGAAGATAAAATACATAACTGGAAACTCCTAAAAATCAAACACTTAGGATCATCCAAAGACTTCAACAAAACAGTAAAAAGACTATCCAGAGACTTGGAAAAAATTCTGGTACTGCAAATCCAATCAATGTCTAATCTCCACAATCTACAAAATGCTGGAAAACCTCAACAACAAAAAGACAAATAACCCAGCTAAAAAATGGGGAAAACATATGGACAGACACCTCACCAAAGAAGACATCCAGGACACTAACAGATACATGAGGAAATTCTAACGATCAACAGCCATTAGAGAATTCAAATCAAAACTGCAATGAGATACCATCTTATCCCAAAAGGCTGGCATTAACCCAAAAGACACAAAAGAATAAATGTTGGAGAAGCTATGGAGAGACTGAAATACTTCCATACTGCTAGTGGGAATGTAAAATGGTATAACAACTTTGGAAATAGATTTGAGCTTTCTTAAAAAGCTAGAAACAGAAATACCACACAATCCAACAATCCTACTTCTTGGAATACATCCTACAGAGATAAAGGCTGGCACATGAATAGATAAATGCATACCAGTATTTATTGCAGCACTGTCCACAATAGCAAAAAGATAGAATCAATCTATTCACCCACCAACAGGTGAATGGATAAACAAACTCTGATATATTCACATTATGGAATACTATGCAATAATAAAGAACAACAGTGATTTGGGGAAACATAACATGGAGTCATCTGGAAGACAGTGAAATCAGTCAGTTGCAAAAGGACAAATACCGTATGAAATCACAGTTATAAGGACTGAAGAAAATGTTTAAATATAGAAGAAAACAGTGTTTGATGGAGGGAGGAGGAGAGAGATAGATATTGATTAGGTGAAGGCAGTGAAAGGACACAGTGGAAGAGAGGTCAGCACAGCTGGACTAAACCGGAAGCTAAGAGGTTTCCTAAATATAACCCAAAACTTCAAAGGACAGAGTGGAAGGGGTAGAGGTCTAGGAACCATGGTTTCAGGGGACATCTAGATCAACTGGCGTAACAGTTTTAACAAAGTGTTCGGCATCCCACTTCTGTGAGGGACATCTGGAGTCCTGAAAGCTAGCAAGCAGCCATCTAAGTGGCATCAGTGGTCCTAACCCACCTGAAGCAGAGATGAATGAAAGACCCAAGACATAGGGAAAAACAAGCCTGAGAGACAGAAAGCACTATATAATAGAGACTACAACAGCATGAGACTGGAAGAACTAGATGGTGCCTAGCTACCCACTCATGATTGTCCTGACAGGGAATACAAATTAGAGTCTCTGATGTACCTAGAGAAAAATGTGTGTGCAGAATTAGTACTCTATTAATAGACCATATTTGATATTTGATGGTCCAACAGACTGGCAGCTCTCTGAAGGACATGGCCCCAGACTGTCTGTTAGTCCAGAACTGGAAGCAGTCCCCGAGGGAGCTCTTCAGACAAAGACTGGACTAGACTATAAGACACAAAGAATGTGCTGCTTGGCTTAAGTAGATGCATGAGGCTAACTTTGGCAGCTCCTGTCCTGAGGTGGGAGGAGAGGACAGAGGCAGACAGGAGCTTGTTGAATGAACATGGGCAATGGAGGGTAGAAAGTGGGACTGTGCTGTCCCAGTGTGGGGAGAGCAGCTACAGTTGCATAGTGGTTCCTGTGCAGGGTTTTATACGACAAATTGACTTGGATTGTAAACTTTCACTTAAAGTATAATAAAATATTTTTTAAAAGTAGAATAAACTAAACCAATTACTGTAAAGTCAACCCTGGTGCATGGTGACCACTTGTACTTCAGAGCAGAACCCTCTGTAGGGTTTCCAATAGCTGTAATTTTTCAGAAATAGATCCCCAGACCTTCTTCTTAAGTACCTCTGGGTGGATCAAAATCACCAACCTTTTGGTCACTAGCTGAATGCTTAACCATCTGCAGTACTCAGGAACTCTTCTTGCAGCCCCTTGTAGTCTGCCAAATACTACATGTCACACTTTTGCTTAACTGCTGAATTCCCATGATCTGTAACCACAAGCCTGGTTGCATAGTAGTTAAGTCCTATGGCTGCTAACCAAAAGGTCACCAGTTCAAATCTGCCAGGTGCTCCTTGGAAACTCTATGGGGGTAGTTCTATAGGGTCATTGTGAAATCGGCATCAACTTGACGGCAGTGGGTTTAGTTTTTTTTTATAACCACAAGCAACACCATGATAAGTGAAAAAAATATAGACTTGGTCAAGGATTTCATGTTACTTGGATCCACAGTCAACACCAGTGGAAGCAGCAGTCAAGAAATCAAATGATCCACTGTATTAGGCAAATCTGCTGCAGAAGACCTCTTTAGCATATTAAAAAGAAAAGACATTACCTTGAAGGCTAAAGTGTACCTAAGTCCAGTCATGACATTTTCAATTGCCTCATATGTATGCAAAAGCTGGACGATGAAAAAGGAAGACCAAAGAAGAAATGATACCTTTGAAATACAGTATTGGAAAGAATACTGAAAATATCATGGACTCTCAGAAGAATCATCAAATCTGTCTTGGAAAAAATACAGCTACAATGCTCTTTAGAAGCCAACATGGTAAGACTTCATCTCAGGTACTTTGCACGTGTTATAGGGAGGAACGAATCCCTAGAGAAAGACATTATGCTTGGTGGAGAGTCAGCAAAAAAGAAGAATACCCTTGATGAGATGAATTGACACAGTGGCCCCAACAATGGGCTGAAATATAGTGACACGTGAGGATGGTGCGGGACCACACAGTGTTTTGTTCTGTTGTATACATAAGGGCACTTTAAGGCAGAATCAAGGTGACAGAACCTTACAATCAAATAACATAACCTCTTGTTTGTTTCTCATACTCTGGTGGCTTGTGTGTTGTTGTAATTCCAGAAACTACGTCACTAGTCTTTCAAAGGCCAGCAGAGTCACCCATGGTGGACAGGTTTCAGCAGATCTTCCAGAATAAGAAAGACTAGGAAGAAAGAGCTGGAAGACTCAATGGCCTGGCTGAGACTGGAGGAACTCCTGAATCCATGGAACCCAGACATCTGTTAATCCAGAACTAAAACCATGTCCAAAGCCCACTCTTCAGATAAAGATTAGGCTAATCTATATTTATTAGATTATAACAAAATATAATATACGTGAAAAGTGTGTTTCTTCATTCAAGCAGATGACCAAATGGGTAGCTCCCGTTCAGAAGCAAGGTGAGGAGGCAGTAAGGGACAGGAGCTGATTGGATGGACCCAGGAAACCTGGGGTGGGGGGGGAGCACGTGCCATCACATTACAGGGATGCAACTAGTGTCACATAACAACATGTGTATAAATTTTTGTATCAGAAATTAGCTTCAGCTGTAAACTTTTATTTTTAATTTTGCTTTCACCTAAAATGAAATAAAAAAAAAAAGGCTACGATCTGCTTCTGAAAATTAAACAAAAGCAACCCTATCGATCACAACAGAATATTGTGTAATATAGTACTGGAAGATGAGCCCCTTCAGTTGGAAGGCACACTAAATACACAGTGGACTCATGCAAACAAATAACTGTGAGATGGCATAGGACCAGGGAATGAATGCTTCATTCTGTTAGACGTGGGGTTGCCAGGAGATGCAGCCGTCTCAACAGCATTGACAACAGCAACACAGCAACACTTCCCAAGTGTGCACCATGCTAGCCCTAATATGTTAGCATGCATCTTACATCTACTCCAAGTGCAGCTTTTTTTTTGGTATGGTATTGCTTTCATCATGACTTGAAAATTTGCTAGAACACACTAAGATGACCCCCAGTCCAGCTCCATGTAGTGCTCTGCAGACAACTGGCTAGCTGCCTCTTCGTAAATCATTGTGATCATATTTTTCTCATTTGTTACACTGGATTAATTCCAAACAAGAGTTTCATAATGCACTAATGATTTAAGCAAATTTATAAGGTTAACACCAAATCAATGATTTTAAGACATCTAAAATATATAAATCTCCCCCAGATTATTAACCTATATTGTTTACTAAAGAAAGTATTAAGAAATAATGTTGAGGAAGCCAGCTTTGGGAAACAGAGAGAAGGCAGAGAGAATCTGTCCCTGTCTAGCATGTTGAACAAGTCTCCTCAGCTTGCCTTGTCTCGTTTGTCCAGACAGAACTGATGAGAACAAATATTGCCTGGACCCACACAATGGTTCCTAAAACTAGGTCAGTTAATCTAAATGTGGTGAGTTCTTTAGGACTGACTAGCTTCAATCAACTTTCAACACACCTTGCTATGATAGAGAATAGAGAAAATTCTAATCCAAAAGTCAACTCTGTTTTTTATTTGGGGATGTATTACTACTATGCTATTTATCTATTTTTTTAGATCCAATTTACTTTCTTAATTATGTTTCTAGGGATTATTACAGAATTAGTTAACATTCTTTGAGTAGCCACTTACCGATGACAGAGTAGGTTGTATCAGACCACAGGGGATAATGAGCTTCAGAAGAGAAAAATCTACAAATGGATTATTGATTATTGGTAATGTAGAGTGATGCTAAATTCTTTAAAAACATTCTATGTTATATATATGTAACACACAAATGTGTGCATGTATTGTTGTTATTGTTGTTAGTTGCAATCAAGTCTTTCTGACTCATGGCTATCCCATGTGGGCTGAAGTAGAACTGCCATACGGTTTTCAAGGCTTTGATTTTTTTAGAAGCAGATCTTCAGACTTGTCTTCCAAGGAGCCTCCCTGGGTGGATTTGAACCGCCAATGTTTGGGCTAGTAATCAAGCACTTAACTGGACTTAACAAGAACTTCTGTGGGGTGTGTGGGTGTGTGTGTGTGTATACATATGTGTGTGTCTACGTGTGCACATGTGTGTGTCTGTATCTCTCTATAAAGCTATTAAGTAAAGTTTTAGATGACAGCACAAGCACATTCACGTGGTAGAAGGAGCTGAAAGTTTTGAAAATGATGAACTGTTCCCCAAGTCTTGACAATATCTTGCTCTGTGGAAGAGAATCAGTTTGTCACTAGCCAAGATACACTCTCCGTATTTCCTACCATTGCATCTGCCTCACAGGCTGACTAAACCCAGAGCAAATCAATTACAAGACTGGAGTTAATCCAACAGACTTCCCTTCAGCTGCTGGAAATCAGACATCGCATCTGTGAAGGTAGTGCTAGTTATAACAAATGAGATCACATATTTGAGCATTTTATTAGAAGTCCTGGCCTAGTGTTAACAGTTGAAGAAGTCTAAGTTGAAGTTAAATTGAAATCTCCTTTCTTCTGTACTGATTGCAATATCTGATAATGTTTTCAACTTTTCTTGGTGCAGAACAATTGCCTGGTATTCACAGCCCAACTTGAACAGGAAATAACTGGTGTAGTAGAAGAAGACTCAGTGGCAGGAAGATAAATGAGATTCACAGTTTGACTTGGGGCCACAGCCATCAGTTCCACACCAGTCGTTTATGAGACTCCAATAACCAACTCGGAAACAGTGTTCATGCCTCCTGGGGAGAGTGCACGAGGGTGAAAGGCCAAGACTTTCCACACTGGCAGGGTTTACTGTGGTCAACCCTTCCTTCATGTGAGTAGATAGGCCCAGAGATATGGAAGCTTTTCAATTTGATACTGTAGCTCTCTTCTGTTTCTCCTAATGTTAAAAGGAATTTACATAAAATTCGATACTTTATGCTTCACAGAGAATAAAGGGTACATATGTGAATGAATACTTAAATATTGTAACTTAGTCATTAGCATATTTGTATTACGCAAATAAATCACCCTAAATTTTCTGATTAAATCAATGGCAATGATAATAATAATTATTACATGGAAACTTCCCATGTTCCCATGTGGGCTACATCATACACTATCTCTACACTGTACTTCTTATCACTAACCATTCTTCAGATCTGCCAACTGTTATCTATACTTTACAGATAATGAAACTGAAGGTCAATTAGATTAAATCAACAGCTCTGTATTACCCAGCTACAGTAACTGTTGGTGTTAAGGGCTGTGGAGTCGATTTAAACTCAGGGTGACCCCACATGTGCAAAGTAGAATTATGTTCCATCGAGATTTTAATGCTATGACCCTTCGGAAGCAGATTGTCAGGCCTGTTATCCAAGGTGCCTCTGGGTGGGTTTGAAGCTACAATCTTTCAGATAGTATAGAGTGTTTACCCACTGTGCAACCCAGGGACACCAGTCAGTAGTGGAACTGATCATTCAGCCAGGCCACCTTGGTTCCAAATGATGTACTTTGCACCACGTTACAGAGATAGATTTTTAATAAGGTAGTGTATTTATAGTTGCCATCTCTTTTGAGTTTCGTCATGACCACCATAAACTCAACGTGTCACTCCAAACAACAGCAATTAAAAGCCAAAGATTATATATCTCTGGGGGCAAAGATCAACTCACTTGCTCAGGCAAGACCCAGACCATTCCAGGAAATAGGAAACTCCTAAAACAGGAAGACAAGACCAAAACCCATTTTGCCAAGCTGAGAGAGAAGGGATGAGAAGGTTACTTAGTTATAACCAGCTTGGAACAGCTTGAAGTGGAGAACCAGTAAACACGCCAGGGGAATATAGGCGTGTGAAGTTAGTGCTAAGCCTCTGATTCCACCTAAAATGAGGCTGGAGACTTGGAACAAGGCTAGTAAATGGAAGAGGAGAAAGAATCAGGATCAAACAGCTAGAAGGAGTCAGCTGTTCATGTGAGAGTCAAGGAAACAGGAAGTCAAAACTAGATTGGAAGATACCAAAGGGAGATAAGCTGTATCATCACTGCAGCTGAGTTTGGGTCGCACCCAACATACGGATGTTTTGGGAATCTTATTCCCCATACTTGAGGAGTGATTTAAGGTGATGACTTTCTGAGCACACACTTTATGTTAACTTCAATATATATTTTTCAATCACAGAAGGGATGAGTGGTAAAGCCCTAACAAGAATGTAGCTATGATCTTTCATTTGAGTTATTACTCAGTGGCATGGAGAGAATAAACTTACCCAAACACGTAATATAAGGCCAATTACTAATTCTATTTAAAGGTAAAAACTGCCATTAGAATTTTTAGGTGGGTACATACTACCTGCTAAAGAGACGTTATTAAGGAACAAGTTGGAATACTAAGGGAAGTCATCTTAATGATTTCCTTTCCATTCACCTTCATACTTAGTTAAGTAGAGTGCTGGAGTATATTTCTAGAAAACAAGGAATCTTGAAGGTGGGAAGGATCCTAGAGATTATTCAGCTAAATCTGCCTGTTTCAGAAACATAGAAATAAGATATAAAGATGTCTCATGCCATTTATGCATAACAAATCCAAGTTAGGACAATGGTCTTTGACTCCTTGTCTACTTTTTTATTACCTACCCAAAGCAATATTCTTCATTGTAAATACATTTTTGTCAACAACATAAATGACAGCTATATACGTAGACCTCATCAAATGGAATACACAGGAATCAAATTGACTACAATCTGTGGAAAGAAGCAATGGAAAATCTCAGTATCATCAGTCAAAATCAGGCCAGCAGCTAACCACAGAACAGATCATCAGTTGCTCATACCTAAGTTCAAGTTGAAACTGAAGAAAATTAGAACAGTCCATGAGAGGCAAAGTACAACCTTGAGTATATCCTACCCAAATTTAGAAACCATCTCAAGAATAGGGTTGACAAACTGAATACTAATAACTGAAGGGACTGAGTTGGGAAATGACATCAAGATATCATACATGAAGAAAGTGAGAGGTTATTCAAAAGATGGGAGAGAAAGACAAGACCAAAATGGCTATAAGAAGAGACTCTGAAAATTCCCTTTGAAGAATGAGTACCTAAAGCCCAAGGAAGAATTGATGAAGTAAAATAACTAAAGATGTCAGACGGCAGTTTGATAAGGCAAAGTGTTATAACAAAATATGCAAAGAGCTGGAGATGGCAAACCAAAAGGGAAGAGCACATTCAGGGTTTGCCAAGCTGAAAGAACTGAAGAAAAAATTCAAGCCTTGAGTTGCAACAGTGAAGGATCTAATGGGGAAAATACTAAGCAATGCAGGAAGCATCAAAAGAGGATGGATGAAATACAGAGAATCATTACATCAAAAATAAGGGGTCAACATTCAACAATTTCAAGAGGTAGCATGTGATAAGGAACCAACAGGTACTGAAAAAGGAAGCCCAGGCTGTGCTGAAGGCATCAGTGAAGGGCAAAGCTCTGCAGACTGATAGAATATCAATTGAGATGTTTCCACAGGTGGATACAGTGCTGGAATTGCTCACTTGTCTACGCCAAGAAATTTGGAAGACAGTTACCTGGACAACCTACTGGAAGAGATCTGTATTTATGCCTATTCCCAAGAAAGGTGATCCAACCAAATGCCAACATGTCAAATGGTAGCATTAATATCACACACAAGTAAAATTTTGCTAAAGGTCATTCAAAAGCAGCTGCTGCAAAACACTGGCAGGGAAATCTCAGGAATTCAGGCCACATTCACAAGAGGTCATCGAAGTAGGGATATTACTGCAGATGTCAGACTGATGCCGGCTAAAATCAGAGAATACCAGAAAGATACCAGAAAGATGTTTACCCATGTTTTATTGATGATGCTAAGGCACACGACTATGTGAATCATAACAAATTTTGGATAACATTTTGAACAGGAATTCCAGAACACGTTATTGTGCTCATGAGGAACCTGTACGTAGATCAAGAGGCAGTTACTCAGACAGAACAAGGGAATTGTGTAGTTTAAAGTCAGGAAAGGTGTGGGTCATGGTGGTATCCTTTCACATATCTATTCAGTATATATGCTGAGGAAATAATCTGAGATGCTGGACTATATGAACAAGAACTGGGCATCAGGATTGAAGAAAGCATCGTTAATAACTTGCCTTATGCAAATGACACAACCTTGCTTGCTGACAGTGAAGAGGACTCAAAGTACTTACTGATGAAGATCAAAGACCACAGTCTTCAATGTAGATTACTCATTAACATCAGAAAACTGGACCAGTAAGCAACATCATGATAAAGGAGAAAAGATTGAAGTTTGTCAAAGATTTCATTTCACTTGAATCTACAGTCAGCACCCATGTAAGCAACAGTCAGGGAATCAAAGACACATTGCACTGGGACCCCTTTAAAGTGTTGAGAAGCAAAGATGTCACCTTTAAGACTAAGGTATACCTGACGCAAGCCACGGGTACAACATCTGACAATGTTTGCAACGTTGCACTTATGTTGGCTGTACTGTGCAAACAACTCAGTAAAGTTTCATAACCTTGGTATACATCACTGTTTCACAGCTGTTTTTGTGTCAGCATGGTGGTGCCTTGCCAAGTGGCATTCATTGTTTTTGCGTGGTTTTGTGTGCCCTCACAAGAATGTCAGAACTTGATTTAGAACAATGAAAAAACATTAAAATTCTTGTTAAACTTAGCAAGACTGGAAGTGAAATCAAGGACATATTAGTTCGAGTTTGTGGAGATAATGACATGAAGCAAACAACAGTGTACAAATGGATTAAATGTTTTTCTAGCGGAGTGAAGGGGTCACTGATGAAGAGAGGTCAGGACCACTAGTAACAAGCAGAATCTATGAAAAGAAAACACTGAAAAAATTCATCAAATTGTGCATCAAAATTATCAGCTGACTGTGAGAAACATAGCTGACTAAGTCAACATCAATAGAAAAACAAGAAAATCTTAACTGAAAATTTTGGCATGAGAAAGCTGTGTGAAGAAATGGTCCTGAAGGAGTTCACAGATGAATGAAAGCAAAGGAGAGTCAAAGTTTGCCAAGACCTTTCGAAGAGGCAACACACTGTTTGGGGCTGTGTTATCACCGGTGATGAAACATGAGTGTACCAACATGACCCTGAAACAAAGTGTTAAAGTGCACAATGGAAGTCAACCAATTCTCTGCCACCAAAAAAGGTTCATCAGTCCAAATCTTTTTTCATACCAGAGAGATTGTTCGTTATGAATTTATACTGAATGGACAGTTAAGCAAGTTTACTATTTGGAAGTGCTAAAAATGCTGCATGAGAAAGTTAGACAAAAACGACCTGAACTTTTCATCAACAACCCACGGCTCTTGCCTCATGACAATGTACCAGCTCACACAGTACTGTCTGCAAGGGAGTTTTTAGCCAGTAAACAAATAACTGTATTAGAACATCCTCCCTCCTCACTTGATCTGAACCCCAATGGACTTTTTTCTTTACCCGAAGATAAGGAAATATTAAAATGAAGACATTTTGATGACATTCAGGACGTCAAGAGTAATACAATGACAGCTCTCACAGACATTCCGGAAAGAGTTCCAAAATTTGCTTTGAAGGGAGGACTAGGCACTGGTGTCAGTGCATAGCTTTCCAAGGGGAATCCTTTGAAGGTGACCACAGTGATATTCAACAATGAAGCATGTAGCATTTCGTCTAGGAGGAATTTGAGAACTTAATTGTTAGACCTCATATTTTCAACTACATCGTACGCTTGTGAAAGATGAACAGTGAATAGGGAAGACTAAAGAAGAACTGATGCCTTTACATTGTGATATTGAAAAAGTGTAGTGGATATACCATGGACTGATGAAAAAATGAACAAATCTATCTTATAAGAAGTACAATGAAAATACTCCTTAGAAGCAAAGATGGTGAGACTACATTTTACATTCTTTGGACATGTTGTCAGAAGGGATCAATCCCGGGAGAAGGACATTATGCTTGGTAAAATAAGAGGTCAGTGAAAAAGAGGAAGACTACTGACAAGATGGATTGACACAGTGGCTATGAATAATGGGCTCATAACATAACAGTTACTATGAGCACGACATAGGAACGGGCAATATGTTTCACTCTGTTGTACACAGGGTCGCTGTGAGTTGGAACTGATTTGACGGTGCCTAACAACAAGGCAACAATGACAACCCGGGTGGCACAGTAATCAAGTGCTAACAGCTGCTAACCAAAATGGTCAGCAGTTCGAATTCACCAGGCATTCCTCAGAAACTCTATGGGACAGTTCTGCTCCATCCTATGGGGGTCACTGTGAGTCAGAATTGGCACGATGGCAATGAGTTTTCTGTTTGTTTTAAAGCAACATTGGAATCTCCAGGTAGTATACACGGTTAACATGCTCAGCTGCTCACTGAAGGACTGGTTGTTCATGTATTCCCAGAGGCATCTCTGAATAAAGGTCTGGCCATTGAAAATCCTACAGAGCACAGTTCTACTCTAACACACATCAGGAGGACATGAAATGAAATTAAACTCAACAGCAACTAGTAAGGCAACATCAGATTCTAGTGAGAAACAGCACAGAAAGAAAAATAGTGGTGAAGAAAATATTTAGCAATTCTTTCAGATACATAAACAAATAAGAACTGAAGCTGTTTAAGTTTTCCATGTCAAATATAGGTACAAAAAAGAGAAATTTGAAATTTATTTCAAGTAGATGTACAAAGTTGTATTAGCTTGACCAAAAAGTTGGTGATGTAAGCATATTACTAAGATAGAGCAATTTACAATGTACCTTTCTCAAGAAAAGAAAAAAGAAAACCTAATTAAATATAAGATGCAGAAGAGAACAATGATAAATCAAGAAGATACACAACTTGTGAGAAATCCACCAGCCTGGGACTGTAAATAGAGTGGGAAGTATTTGGTTGAGGATCAATGGAGAGAGAAGCAGAGCTGATACCATCTCAGAATCGAGGTTATGGATGACGCTCTCCCAGTACGGAGACCTGTGATCTCAAGCGGGACAGAGAAATAAGATCTAGTACAAGTGAAGAATTCCAACTCTCTGGGAATTTGCTGGGTGTCTTACTCAACTGAAAGCAGAACAGTGACACATTTATGGTTTGTTTTATTGACAATTTGGAAAAATTTAATTCTTAACCCAATAGGAGAGCTATGTAATGCCACTGTTCCTTAAAATATTATCCATGAGCCACTAGGGGTCCCCAGGATGCATTTAGGGAGTCCATGAGTTCAAAAATACTTTCTTAATAATACTAGGACATTGTTTTCACTGCTTTGGCATTAGCAAGGCAAGTAATACTGCTGCTCTGTAGTGGGAAGTAAGCAGTGTCACGAAACTGTCAGATAGTCATTTTATTCTTCACCAGCCAAGCCAGCCAAGTGCCATCGACTCTAAAATAAGTAAACAAACAAACAAAAAATGCCAGTGTTACTTAAGAATGTCCCAGATGGAGCAGGAATATTGTCCATTTTATTAAATCATGACCTTACAATACATGTCTTTTAAATACTCCATGAAAAAAGAAAAACAGTTTAAAGCACATCAAATACTTCGTATCAAAGTACAATGATTGTCTCAAGGAAATGCTTTTGAGTTGCAAGCTCAGCCCATCATTTTTATTTTTTATGATTTGTTTTTTTTGTAGAACACTTTTTGTTTGAAAGAATCTCTGACAAGCTACGTACTTTCAGAGTTGGGTATTTGGCAGACTTTTCTCAAAAATAAATGAAGTGAGCCTGTCAATTCAAGGAGAATAGATTGTATGTTTTGGCTAATGATTAAATTAAAGTTTTTAGATGAAATTAAAATTTTGGAAAATGTATACTTTCCACCATGAACTTAATTGCTTCTAAACACTTGAAGCTGGTTGAGGTTGACAGTGAGACTAAGGAAAATGTGTTTTGTTTTGTTTTGTTTTGTCAGTGTAAAGTTAAATCTTAACTACAATTAAATTTGACGTTTAGAAGATCAAATACAGGATGACACAAAATCATGCATGGACAAAAATAGAGTATCGTACTTTCATTCAAACCAATGGATTTTAATGTAATTGAATATCTTTGTCACCTAGTACTGCTGTAACAGAAATACCATATGCAGATGGCTTTAACAAAGGGACATTTATTCTGTCACAGTCCACTAGGCTGTATGTCAAAATTCAGGGTGTCAGCCCCAGGGCAATGCTTTGTCTGCTGGTTCAGGAGGAAGCTCCTTGTTGTCAATCTTCCCCCGGAGTGAGAATTTTTGAGGCACAGGGACCCGGTACTGCTTCTATCATGATGGTATTAGATCCCCAACTCTCTGCCTGCTTTCTTTTCTTTTCTATCCCCAGAGACTGCCTTAAGGCACAATACAATCTTGCAGAGTAAATCCTGCCTCATGAACACAACCACAGTGCATCCTCCCTCGTTAATATCACAGAGGCAGAATTTACAGCACACAGGAGCATCACACAATACCAAGATCCGTGACCTAGTCAAATTGCTGTGCATGTTTTTCAGGTGACACAATTCCATCCACGACAGTAAGTACGCAGACTACACTGACCTGGTTTTGGATTCCAAACTGCAGTCTACCCTTAAGGAAATACTGCTAGTAAAGTTTTGTTGTTGATAACATGAAAGAATATCCGTAATTGACTGAAGGAGCTACTAAATTATTCATTTGAGTTTCAGCTTTCTTCACATACTTCAGCAAACCAATGTACCACAACAGACTGAATGCAGAACCATCTATAAGAAGCCCACTGTCTTCTATTTAGCTAGACATCAAAGAGATTTGCAAAAAAGTAAGACAATGTCACTCTTCACACTCATTTTAAAAATGTGATTATTTTCATTAAAAATCTGCCATATAAACATCTCATGGGCTTATTGTTAATATGTTGATGTGTTGCTGTTGTGTTGTTAGGTGTCATCGAGTCAGTTTCGACTCACAGCGACCCTATGAAGAACAGGTGCCATTTCCACAGTCCTTTTTGTACTGAAGCCCATTGTGGCGGCCACTGTGTCAATCCATCTCTACAAAGGTCTTCCTCTTTTTCACTGACCCTCCACTCTACCAAGCATGACGTCTTTCTCCAGGGACTGATCCCTCCTGACAACATGTCCAAAATATGTCAGAGGCAGTCTTCTCATATTTGCTTTCAAGGAGAACTCTGGCTGTACTTCTTCTAGAACAGATCTGTTTGGTCTTTTCTCAACATTCTTCCTCACTACTACAATTCAAAGGCATCAACGTATTGATAAATACTATAAATATTTTATGGTCTAATAAATATCTTAAACATTTATTATCAGTAATACTTATTATAACTAACAAGTCACACAAACAACGTATCCTTGGGATCTTCAGTAATTTTTAAAGGTATAAAGGGATCGTGAAACCAAAATGTCTAACATCTCTGCTTTGTGATCGCCCCTCCCAAAGCCCCAGCAAAACCTATTCTCTACTCTGTTTTATGTTTCTCTGTAGAACTCAGCCCCTCCTAACTATTTCGCTTAATGTTTATCCCTCTCAGCTAGAATCTTAGCTCCTGTAGAGAAGAAATTTTTTGTCAGGTTTGTATACAATTTTGTCACTGGTGCCTAAAATATCTTACCATGTAGCAGGCATTCAGTAGATATTTGTTGAATGAATGAGTGAGGTGAATAATTTAAGGACACTTGCCTTAAAAATCTTCCTACAACTAATCCTTTACATTTTCATGGTACAGATTGCTAGGGTTTCCAGTTACCACTTGTTTGAAAAATTGAGCAGATCTAAAGTTGCTGTCTAAGGCATTATCTGGCCTTGCTTGTTTATACTTTAATAGATTACCTCCATGCAGACTTTAGACAACTCTTCATCTAGAAAAGGCTCTGGAGTGTTCATAACATAGTCTAATCTTGTATGCAAACACCTGACAACTAAAGTACCTCAATCTTTTTCAGTAAAATTACAGAGCTGCACTTCAAGTCTTGAACCACAACCAGTAATTTCCAACTCTGACTGTATTAGCTTTCATTTTTTAAAAAAGTGGAAAAATTTAAAATTTGTTTTAGACTAAATTATGTCCTTCCAAGATATGTTAATTTCCTGGACCTTGTGTCTTTGGGTGTAATCCTGTTTGGAAAAAGGGTTTTCCTTTCGTTGTGCTAGTGAGGTTGTACTAGAGTAGGGTGGATCCTCAACTTAGTCTCTTAAACTTATGAAAAGACCAGAATACGACAAAATACACACACGAGGGAAAATACGAGTTATGTGAAAATCTTCTATAAGTCAAGCAATGTCCAGGAACCATGCCTTAGGCTAATGAAAAGAAAGGAATTGATAATAGCCAAGATCCTGAATTGGACATTTAGCCTTCAAAACAATGAGAAAATAAATTTATGTTGTTAAAGCTAACTATTGGTAGTATTTGTGTTACAGAAGCACTAGGTAACTAAAACAATGTTCTTTATCTAAAAATAAAATAATTTCAGAAGCACAACTGCTACCTTAAGGGAAATTCAGAAGAAAATGTCAAAGGTATTATTAATTAACTACAAGTTCAGTAAGAGCCAAAATAACATGATGCAAGGGGATGCTGCTCTATGCTACCTCATTCAAGGTATTGTCTGATAAAAAGTAAATGTTTTGCACCTAGTTTTCACTAGTGAACCCACATTACCAAAGAAAAGCTGGAAATGAAAACATGTCATATAAGGAAGATATGAAGGTGAATAGCAAGTGCCTTGACTAAGAGACTAAAGATTTATAGATGAATCATAACGCCAGCCAAGTGTTGTCCAGTCAGATCCAATTCAGATGAATCATTATAGTTGTTTTCAAATGTTGACTTATTTTCTGTGGGATCTATGGGTCAAATCTAGGGTAATTTGGTACAAGCGAGGGAGTTTTAAAATTACCATAAGATACTCATTGCTCTCGAGTTGATTACAACTCACAGTGACCCTAAAGGAGAGAGCAGAACTTCCCCCAAGGGTTTCCAAGGCTCTAATCTTCATGGAAGCAGGTTGCCACATCTTTCTTCTGTGGAGTAGCTGGTTGGTTTACACACAAGCACTTAAAAAACTGAAAAACCTTGAAACACCAAACCCATTATAGCCAAGTTCATTGTGACTCACAGTGACCCTGTAGCAGAGTAGAACTGCCCTATAGGGTTTTCAAAGAGCACCCGGTAGGTTTGAACTGCCAACCTCTAGGCTACCAACCATAGCACTTAACCACTGTGTCATCAGAGTTTCCACACCACCAGGGCTCCATAAGTAACCAATATTTTTAGGTGTTTGCAAATGCAATAGATTTCAATGCTCACATGATTAGCAGTGAGCATTCATTTCTTTAAAGTATTTAAGAATATTTATTGGCTAACTTCAGGGAAGAGCCTTTAAGAGGGGATTTCTACACTGGCATGCCTTGAAAGGGTGGGATATTTAGATGTCTTTTTTTATCCAATAAGATTGAGCTTAAAAATAACTATATTTCTATATTTTTACGTGGTACTTTTTATGACAAGTTCATAAAATTTACATTAACAGTTTATTTCAAGTGCCTTATGAATTAAAATTTTTTCTTCATAAAGATTCATTCATTACATTGATTTTAAAAAAATTAAGGATAGAATACAATTGAGGACATAGCCTTAGTTCTTGATCCCTAAGTGAAGTTAGTAATAACTTTCTGTATTTTATATGCAGTTGTCTTAGTCATCTATTGCTACTATAACAGAAATATCACAAGTGGATGACTTTAACAAAGAGAAGTTTAATTTACTCACAGGCTAAGGGTCTGAATTCAGGGCACAGGCTCCAGGGAAAAGTTTCCTCTATCTGTGAGCCCTAAGGAAAGTCCCAGTCTTTCTCTAGTCCAGAAGAGTCTCAGAGCAGGAACCTCAAGTCCAAAGGACATACTCTGCTTCCAGCACTGCTTTTTTGGTAGTGTGAGATCCCCACGTCTTCCTGCTCAATTTTCTACTTTATATCTCAGGAGGGACTGGCTTAAGATGCTATCTAACCTTGTCGGTCTCATCAATATAACTGCCACTAATTCAGCTCATTACGTCATAGTGATAGGATTTACAACACATAGGGAAATCACATCAGATGACAAAATGGTAAACAACCATACAACACTGGGAATCATGGCGTAATCAAGTTGATACATATTTTGGGGGGATACAATTCAAGCCATGACAGCAGTAAATACTTCATTAGACTGTTTTCTGGTAGTGCAGAAATCTTCAAGACAAGCCCTTTAAGGATAGATTTACCTCATTGAGTTTATTGTCAGTAACAACTTTTCCAGAGTCAGGCAAAATATCTAGTCTGTTAATTAAGATGCAGTTGAGTTTATAAAGCATTGTTACAACTATCTTGGCATATCTTTGAGACATAGACACAAAGTCTTGGATTGTGAATTATGATAACAAAACAACCAGTCTATTCAGTACAAATTAAGGGAAATCAAGAGCTCAGAAACACAGATGTAATCTAATCTGTTGACTAAATGAAAAATTCTTATATTGATTGTTTGAGTTACCTGGACTAGGGAGACAGTAGTTGGGTATAGAGATTCTATCAAAGTATGGGATCAGATTAAAGCCGTCAGATTAAAAGCAATCACTTTATATACAAGAGTCAGTTATATTTCTCTACGCTGCAATGAACTAGGCAGTGTTTGTTCTGTTGTGCATAGGATCACTATGAGTCAGAACCAACTCGATGGCACCTAATAACAACAGCAATAATGACAAACTGATAACTGAATGTTAAAAAATTGCTATTTGAAATAACATTAAAATTTAGGAATAAATTTAACAAAGTATGTGCAAGATGTGTGTGCCAAAACCCAAAAAACATTGCTGAGAAAAAATCAATAAGACTTTAACAAATGTAGAGAGATGTGCTGTGTCTATGGATAAAGAGACTCAATGTTATTAATAATTCAGTTCTCCCCAAATAGATGTATAAATTCACACACTCCCAATCAAGTTTCCAGAAGTCTTCTTTTGCTTTGTTTTGTAGAAATTCACAAACTGATTTTAAAATTTCTATGCAAAAGACTTAGACTAGCCAAAACAATTTGTAAAAAGAACAAAGTTGGAGGACTGACACTACCTGATTTCAAGACTTAATGAAAAGCTACAGAAATCAAGGCAGTATGGTACTGGTAAAGTAATAGACATATGGGTCAATGAACGCACACAGAGATTCTAGAAATAGATATTGTGACAAACCGATTTTTGACAAAGATGCCATTCAGCAGAGAAAAGATAGCCCTTTCAACAAATGATATTGGAACAACTATATATTTAGATACCAAAAGGGGGGGGAAGGAAAGGAAAAATAAACTGAATTGTATCTTGCACTGTATACAAAAAATGAACTCAAAATGGATCACCTAAATATTAAACCCCAAATTACAAAACCTTGAGAAGAAATCATAAGGTAGAAGCCTTTTTGATCTTGGCAAGGATTTCTTAGGACAAAGCCAGCAAGATCAACAAGAGAAACATGATGAATTAGATATCATCAAAATAAAAGAATCTCTTCGAAACACAATTGTAAAAATTAAAATTATAAGCCACAAATTAGAAGAAAATATTTACAAAAGCTATTTAATAAGAAGCTTGTATCCATAGTATTATTATAAAGAACTCTAAAAACAACCCAATAAAAACTGACAAAAGATTTAGAGCCACTTCACCAAATAAGATATACGGGCAGAAAACAATGTGCTAAACATCATTAGTTATTAAGCAAATGCACATTAAAGCCATAATGAGCTACAGCCATTTCATAATTCTATTTCTGAAGGAGAAAAAACTATGACAAAAAGCATTCATCCAAAGTATAGGTGAAAAGTTGTCTAAACTGAAGACCTGGGTATATGGCTTTCAAATACCTACCTTGCCCAAGATAATAAATAAATCCGTAAATGTTATCTGTGTGGAGACTGATTCCAGGGGGAAAACTTAGGAGTCAGATAAAAGACAAAGGGAAAAAAGAATGACTTTGTTTTTTTTAAAACCAAAAACCCAAACCCAGTGATGCTGAGTCAATTTTGACTCATAGTGACCATATAGAACAGAGTAGAACTGTTCTATAAAGGTTCCAAGACCACCTGGCAGGTTTAAACTGGCAATCTTTTGGTTAACAGAAGCAGTGCTTAAACACTATGTCACCAGGTTTTCCAAAGAAATAAAACAAGCTTGGTGTCAAAACTCTCTACTGATGACCCTAAATGTTAGAAGTCAGTACAGCAATGTGCACAGAATTTTTAAGTAAAAAATCTGTGACATAGGCTTTCATAGGCATAAAAGTGGTTTTCTTGAGTACATTGAGCAGAAATACTTTCTCAAACACAAAGTTTCAGAAAACATAGAATATGTGTTCTCTATTTTGGAAAATAAACCATCAAATACATGCTTCTACTAACCAAAAAATAAGGTAAAATTAAGAGCTTAAGAATAAGAAAAGATATGATATGAAAGAACTATTATCAAAGAGTACATCTAGGATGAAGAGAGCAAATAGAAAAATATATACACATATAGCCTTAAGTCCAGGCTTGTATTAACAAAGACTAAAAACTAAGAGGTGAATTACAGGGGGGTGGAGTCCAGATGGCGGACTAAATGCATGTCTCCCTAAATCCCTCTGAAAACCATGATCTGAAATGATAATTAAATGGAGCCTTCTGAACACCTAGTGAGCCCTGGGATGCAGCATAGGGCTGTTAATTTGGACTTCATACCACTGAACGCAAAATCTCCTCTCTTTTACTGACCCCGCTCTTAGTGAGCACAGGCTTGCACAGACCGAAGCATCCGTCCCAGCCTCTGTTGACCCACGTGAAGCCCAAAAAGCAACAAACGTTGGAGAAGATGGTAACCCAGAAGTCACCCATGGCATCAGAAGGCCTCCAAAAGAAACCACCTCAGAACCTCCCAAAGAAGCTTTTCTGAAACCATTAGAAGGTGAATACAAAAGGATTATATAGAGAGTCCTCCTAGACCTTATACAAAATGCAGCAGAGCAAAATGAAAAATTAAGAGGTGAATTACATTTTTTTGAAAAAAAATTCACTTTTTCCATTATTTTTATTAAACTTACAGTCCTCAGTAATTAAATAAATAGGTATAGATAGATTACTGAAAAAGATGTGAGCAACAAAGATGATGTTAATTTGTGCCTTGGCCACCTAGTGTTGCTATAACAAAGAGAAATTTATTCTCTCACAGCACGGCAGGCCCGAAGTCCAACTTCAGGATGTCAGCTCCACGGAAGACTCTCTTTCTCTCTGTCAGCTGTGAAGGAAGGTCTTTGTCGTTGGTCTTCCCTTGGTCTGGGAACATCTCAGCAGAGGAATCTGAAATCCAAAAGACATGCTCTGGTCCCAGCAGTGCTTTCTTGGTGATATAGAGTCCCCCTGTCTCTGTGATAGATCCTTTCTTTCATATCTCAAAAGACATTGGCTTAAGACACTATCTAATCATACATTGTTGTTGTTACTGGGTGCCACCAAGTCAGTTCCAACCCACAGTGACCCTATGAACAACAGAACGGGACACTGCCCAGTCTTGTCCAGTGTCCACAATTGTTTTTATGCTTAAACCCATTGTTGCGGTCACTATCAATCCATCTTATGGAGGCTCTTCCTTTTTCTTGCTTATCTTGCACTCTACCACCAAGAAAATGAAAATCACAACTGGACCAGTAAACGTCATCATGATAAATGGAGAAAGGATCAAAGTTGTCAAGGATTTCATTTTACTTGGTCCCACAATCAATGCCCATGGAAGCAGCAGTCAAGAAATCAGAAGATGCATTACATTGGGAAAATCTGCTGCAACGGATCTCTTCAAAGTATTGGAAAGTAAAGATGTCACCTTGACAACTAAGGTGTGCCTGACCCAAGCCATGATACCTTCAATAACATCATATGCCTATGAAAGCTGGACAGCGAACAATGACGACAGAAGAATTGATGCCTTTGAGTTGTGGTGTTGGAGAAGAATATTGAATGTTCCATGGACTGCCAAAACAACAAACAGATTTGTTCTGGAAGAAGTACAGAGTGCTTCTTGGGACCAAAGACAGCAAGACTGTCTCACATACTTAGGTCTTGGGTCAGGAGGGATCAGTCCCTGGAAATGCACATCATGCTCAGTGGAATAGAGGGTCAGCAAAAAATAGGACGAACCTCAGTGAGATGGATTGACCCAGTGGCTGCAACTATGGGGTTAAGCATAAAAACAATTATGGACATGGTGAAAGACCAGGCAGTTTCCTTCTGTTGTTGGTGGGGTCACTATGTGTAGAAACTGACTGAACAGCAACTAACAACAACAACAACACCATTTTTATATTTCAGAGATTAAGAAAAAAAATCAGAAGCGTATAGAGAGAATCTGTTTGAAACTCCTCTGAATGCTCTCATGTTTCAAACTCCAAAGTTCTTCTCTTGACCATGTTCTGCTCTTTTCCTCAGTTTTCTTCCCTCAGTCCCATTTCTTGGACTGTGTAGAAACCACCAAAATGAGTTGTATGGAGTGGATTCCCGCTCAATGGCTGTGATCTTTCAGAAGAAAATTGCCAAGGTTTTCTTCCAAGATGCCGCTGAGTGGATTTGAATCACTAACCTTTCATTTAGTAGCCACACCTGTTTAAACATTTGTGCCACCTGGGGACTCCTAGAAACCACAAACACTCTTCTTTCTCCTGACATTTGGTCCTCTTCTTTCTTCTCCCTTCTCCCTGCCCTCCCTTCTCCTTTTCCCTCTTTCTTTTCTCCTTTTTTTCACCTCTTCTCTCTGTTTCTCTCTTTTTCCCTCTCTCTTACTCTATAGTACAGAAATTTTAGGAGCTCACCTGGCAAAGACAGGCTGTCTTGTGTAAGAAACTGAACTGCTAAAGACAGGATTTCCTGTGGTGACTAGAGAGACGACGGATGGAAGAGAGACCAGAAAACAGTTCAGAAGATTAACGCATTAATGCATTTTGTCCCTGTCACACTTATGAATTCAATTTCACAAATATTTGAATGCCAATTATATAAATACAAGTAAATTATTCAGTCATTATTTCAAAAACAGATTTAATATTATATAATGTTATTATCTGCTGAGTCTGCCGGAGCCATGACTGAGGGACAAGGTGGAGGGAAGGTTAATTTTTGTCAAGTAATTAAACTCAGACTGTCTACTAGGGAGATCCTTTTACCCGGAAACAACCTGGATGTTCTAAAAGTGCTGAACTCAGTCCCCAAAATGAAGGCTGTTCAGTAGGTCTGCATAAAGGACGGGAAAAGGGAGCAGGGGCAGACGCCTTAGCCACACGGGCACAGCAGATGACTTCCTGGGTGCAGTCTCTAGGTCCAGGGCATCTCTGGCTGCTCAATAAGTGTCCAGCTCTGAGAACTGGGAGCCCATCTCCAAAGAATTTGGCATCTGGAGGTTAACATTTTTAGCATCTGAAAAAAGATTTCTCATGGAAAATAATGAAAAAATAACTAAACTTCCCTGAGGTTTTCCAGACTTCTAATAGAGTCTCTGTATGAAAATTGGTGGCACCTAACAACAGCAATAACAATGAAGCATTGTTGTTTTGTTCATTAGAAATTTAATTTGAAATAATTGCAATTTCACAGAAAGTTGCAGAATAGTGCAGAGATGTCCCACGTATGTTTCACCCACTTTCCTTGAACAGTTACATCCTGCATAACTATAGCACAGTATCAAAACCAGATAGTAGGCACTGGTACAATTCACAGATCTTGTTCTCGTTTTACAAATGTTATATGTTCTCCTGTACATGTGTGTATGTGTGTGTGCACGTGTTTTCATGCAATTCGGTCACAAGCAAGGAATCTTGTGTCTATGACCACATTCAAGATACAGAGTTAATCTTTTGCCACAAAGATTCTACATACACCCACCTCTGTACTATCTCTAGTCCCTGGTGACCACTACTCTGTTTTGCATCTCTATCATTCTATCATTTTGGTAAGGTTATACAAACAGAATCATACGGCATATAATCCTTTGGGGCTGACCTTTTTCGCTCAGCATGACTCCCTTGAGATCCCTTCAAGTTGTTGCACATATCAAGCATGTTTTTATAAGTATATATCAAATGCCAAAGAAATGTCACATCAATGTGAATTGCTAAATGCTTTTCTATAAATAGACATAACAGTATGGGCCACAATCAATTACTCTTAATAGAGTAGGATAATTGAAACTTACAGATAACCAATAGCTTCTACTTCCTTGAGACAAAAGGATTTTATGAGGATTGTTAACAAGTAGGCAAATACTTGATTTTAAATGAATGTTGTCCTTTAAGATGTCCAGACCCAAAATGTACAGAGCTCTAGAGACTCAAATGAGTCCTCAGCCAGATTTTTGTGCTAATTTAAAGTTTTCTGTGATTAAAAAATAAAAGATCAGCTCTGAAGCAAGCTTCCTTCCAGACAGCCAGCTGCTTGTTGAGGAAGAAGTGGACACGGATAGGAGAATTACATAAATCAATGGTCTCTTAGATTTCCAAGCATAATGTCAATATTACTTCTTGACTCTCTGAAGTCTAGCCTATGTTGATGTCCTCTTCTGCAACAGAGAATCTCAGCTTTTAGGTAATAACTTGGGTGTTAGACCTCAGGTTCACTGTTAGTAACTCATAAACATAATTTTTTTTAAAAAAAGAAAGTTGAGATAAATGATATTTGCCAGCCTAAGGAACAAGCTGAAAATCTTCATTAGATAACTGTGCTAACAGAGCACTGAACATAAACTGCCCAGTTTATACTAGCTTAGCCCTCATGAATATGCTTTCCCAGAACTCATTCATGACCATGCTCTCAGCTGTCACCAAACACCAACATAAAAATGTAATATAAACAAACACCTTCACAAAAGGCATTTATTTATTGTTTTTAAATAAAGGTTATTTTTTCTTGATATTAAGAATTCATATGTCAAAACCAAAAACCAAACTCACTGCCACCAAGTCAATTCTGACTCATAATAACCCTATAGGACAGAGTAGAACTGCCAATATGGTTTCCAAGGAGTGTGATAGATTCGAACTGCTGAGTTTTGGTTAGCAGACATAGCACTTAACCTGTGTACCACCAGGGTTTCCAATTCATACTCATTGTAGAAAATTTGAAAAACGGAAGGAAAAACATCACAGGTAGTCCCATTCCTCAGATGATATGTTGGATTTCCATTCTGTCACTTTGTTTCTGTGAAATCATCTTTAGAATATTACAACAAGATGATAAAGACAATTAGCAAAGTATATTTTTTTCCTACAAAAACAGTCCTGAAGCCACATTTTAGTGTTATTTTATGTCCTTAATATAAAAGTCTATACGATTTCTTCCTGGAATATAAAATCAGGAAGAACAAACAGGTTTTGTTCTGACTAGTCAGCATGCTTTCTTTTCATAGACCAAACCACATGGACTGTATTATCTTATTTCTCTTTTACTTGCTAACAAGAAATGCAGAGAATTGTGCGTTTATCTATGGTAATGTTCTTCCTTCTCTTGGTATCTTTCCACATGATGTCTGATGTCTCTTTTTTAACAACCTGGCGTAAAAGTGATAAATGAACCTGTTTCCATAATTTTCTTTTGGAAGAAGTGTGGTATAAATAAATGCAGATATAAACAGATTTTTAAAAATCATAGTAATCTTTTACTTCTCTGGTGAAAATGCCAATCAACAGAGCTTAATACCTGCCAGAGGAAATGAAAAAACCAAAAAGAAAACTACTGCCGTTGAGTCGTGTCTGACTCATAGTGACCCTAAAGGAAAGGACATGTATGAAAAAGATTAGATGTTGTTTTCCCCCTCTAATAATTTTATTGTGGTAGAGTAAATATAATATCTTTTTATTTTAACTAATTTTTAAGTATACAATTCAGTGACATCAAACACATACACCATGTTATGCAGTCGTCCCCATATCTATTTCCCAAAGTTTGTCCTTGCTCCAGGCAGAAACTCAGACCCCTGCATGGAACTGAGGCAGGTGCATGGTTATGGAATCATGACAGTGTGAACTTAGGCTAGGTTTGGAGTTCTCTTGTCTCATTTTTCTTGTTTTCAAAAGTGAGGATGTTGAATTAAACATTTAATGTTAACATCCTTCTTTTTAAAAAAATAAGTTTTTTAATTTTAGAGTAGTTTCAGATTTACAGAAAAGTCGAACTGTTTGAGAGAGACACTTGTGTTTTTCACCTTTGAAAGATCCTTATGCTAGTCTGAGATCAATCAAAGTGTCTCGAAATTTAAGTTACAGATGTGTGTATATATATTACACACACACACACACACAGATATAGATATACATGTATACAGACAGACAGACGCACACACACACGTCAATATGTACTTGTAGCCCTGGCGGTTCAGTAGTTAAGAGTTCAGCTTTCCACCAGAAGCTTGACAAGTCAAATTCACTGGCAGCTCCTTAAAATCCTATGGGGCAGTTCTACTCTGTCCTATAGGGTTGCTATGAGTCAGAATTGACTCGATGGCAATGGATTTTTTGTTTGTTTGTGTGTACTAGGTATTGGAGCTTCTTTAGCCCTGAAGTTTCAGAGGCGGCTGCAGAGACCATGTTCCAGGGCTCTATGCCTTTATGATAGGCTAGCCAGCCCGGAACTATGTTGCTTCCTCTTTATAGTTTATTTATTGGGCCTGCAAATACATGCCATTGTCCATACATTTAAACAATTAAGAACACAAAGGCAATTCAAAATCATTGCCAATTGTTTTTCCCATACAAGAGGCAAGGACACAAGAAGGGTGGAGCAGCGGGGAGACTGATTTAAAATACATGCTAGGTTGGAAATAGGCTAGTAGAATTGGTCAGATCAACTTCATATGTTAAAGATAATGTATGATAATCTGTCATCAAAAACCTGCAAACCTACCTGAATTTCTTCCTACAATGGGTAGACTGGACACAGAAGGTGACATACCTTTCCAGGTGAAGCAAAGTAAAAAGAGGGCTAGAGGCACACCGAGGGTTTCAAACTCTAGGTACCCTGAGTTACATAGTCTATTACAAATTTCTGATTCAACAGATCTGAATGTGACCTGACAGTGTACTTTTCTAGTAAATTTGCAGCTGTTGAAGCTGCTTCTGCTGCTGGTCTGGGGACCACACTTCAAAAAGTGCAGCTTAAATCATTGAATGAATCAGAGTCACAGTTAAAGATTTAATCCTAATGTCATGATCTAGGTCACTAGAACACTTATCTTGTGAAAACTCAACCAGAGATTTCATCATCAACTTTTCCTTCTGATCCTCAAACTATTTCAGTTACCACCGAACTGAAGTAGAGGTGGTCTGGAAATAACTTCAGTTGGCTCGGGCACCAAGAGAGTTTTTTTAAAAAAATCTCCCATTTCCACAATTAAATCATTTTAACTTAAAGATATTTGACAGACATTTATAATTGAGGTAACAAAGAAAGTAATGCAGATTTGTTTGTCAGGAAATGAAGACAAGACCTAGTATGTAACATTGGGCAAATCTCCTCTCTAGATCACGCTATTTTACATAAAAGCAGAAGGTTAGACCAGGTGATTGGAAAAGTGTTCCTAGCCGTAATAATACAACATTCATTCATTTATTCAGGAAATGTCTATGAGGTACCTATTTGGGGCCAGACTCTTTGCTGGCCACTGGGAAGAAATTATTGAACGATATTAATATAAACTTTATATCCCAGTGACAAAAATAAAGATAATGATGATAAAGTATGACAAGTTTTTTCAACAAGAGAAATACAGGGCAGTGAGACTGGCATCAGAAAACTGAGTTTTAATTCCAGCATCGCCTTTGAAAAACTGAAATCCTCTCTACTTTTCTTTTACATGCAACAAAATGAATACAACAACCTTCTGACCTGTGTATCTCTCTATTTCAACCATCACAAAGATGACGTAAAACTACCACCAACAGAGGTTAGACACAGAGAAGCGCTATAATACCCTTTTCCCCCAAATACAGGAACTGAATGATGTATTTTCCATTCTAACAGAACCAACCAGTTTATTGCCCGTTTCCTGCCTAAAAGGTTTTTGTTCTTCCTGAAAAAGTCCCAGCATACTTGAAAAGTGAGCTACAAAAGTGAGCGTGTCTGCAAACAGTAGCCTGGAACCCAGAAATGTCATTTGTACCAGACTATATTAAGAGCAGTCAGTAATTGTCACACTGCAGTCTATTGAGGACATTTGCCTTATGAGTCCGAGATTTTACTGTTATTTATAAAGGCTATAGCACAGTTAAAAAAATCAATCTTTGCCTTTAATAGGTTACTTTCCTTAGGTATGAATCACATGATACTGTTTTTCTGTTTCGTATAAAATACTTAAAATTTGTTTCTGTGGTAGCAATATACCCAACAAACATTTGCCAATTCAACAATTTCTAATGTATAATTCAATGACTAACAAGTGAATAAGACTAACACTGATTACATTCCTTGTGTTACGCAATCTTTATCACAACCGTTTTCCAAATTACTTCACCACTACAGATAGACTGTCTTCTAAGAAAAGTGCCCCATTCCCCTTCCCTCTCACCCCTGGTAACCGTTAATAATCTTTGGTTTCTATGCACATTTGTTTATTTAACATAAGTGAAATCATAGAGTATTTATCCTTTTGTGACCGAAAGATTTCACTCTGCATGTTTTCAAGTCTCATTCATGTTGTGGCATGATCAAAATTTAATTGCTCTTTATGGCTAAGTAATACTTTGTTGTATACATACACCACATTTTCTTTTTTATTATTATTAATAATTCATTTTTTGGCCGGACACTGCAGTTGTTTCCACATTTTGGCTATTACGAAAAGTGTTGCAGTGAACTCTGGTGTAGAGGGATTTATTTGTATTCTTGTTTACACTTCTTTTGGATATATACCCAGGACTGGGCTTGCTGGGTCATGTGGTAATTCTGCATTCAACTTTTTGAACTGTTTTCCGTAGCAGTGCTACCATTATACAGTCCCACCAGCAAGGAAAGCTCTAGTTTCTCTCTCAACCTCACCAACATCTGTTTTCTGTTCGTCTTTTGTTTAGTTTTGTTTCTTACTGTCATTCTTAGGAGAGTGAGGTGGTATCTCACTGTAGTTTTAATTTGCACCTCTCTGATGGCTGCTGGTGGAAACCCTGGTGGTGTAGTGGTTAATAGCTATGGTGGTTAACCAAAAGGTCAGCAGTCCAGATCCTCCAGGCACTCCTCAGAAGCTCCGTGGCCAGTTCTACGCTATCTCACAGGGTCATGCTGAGTCAGAATCGACTTGATGGCAGTGGGTTTGGGTTTGGTTTAATGGCTAATGGTGTCATAGCGATTAAGGAGCTTGGCTACTCAACAAAAGATCCACAGTTCAAATCTAACAGCCTCTCCTTGGAAACCCTATGAGGCAGCTGTGCTCTGTCCTATAAGGTCACAAAGAGTTGGAATCCACTCACCAGCAGTGGGTTTGGTTTTCTTGAAATGGCTAATGACATACATAGAGCATCCCTTCATGTGTTTGGTTGGCCATTTGAATGTCTTCTTTGGTAAAATGTCTATTCAAGGATTTGCAAATTTTTTATTGTGTTGTCTTTAGTGCGTGTGTGTGTGTGTTGTCTTTTTGTTGTTACATTGTACAATACATACAATGGTTTTGCATGTTTCATAAATGCACTCATGACAAAGCATTCCTATGAAAAGTAGGCCTTTGCATCAGTACAAATAGCTTTGCCTTCTTCCAAATTTGATAGAGGCAGATAGAACCTTATTTTTATTCATGGGTTGGTGATGGTAGTCTGTGAAAGCTCATTCCTTCCTCTTCCCTAAGATAATTCTGAAGTGTTTGCTGGAAACTTTAGTCCACCCTGAGTTAATTTTCCTAGTCGTGTGGCTTTCAGGCTGAGAGTAGGGGGAGTGGGACTTAAGGTTTCCAGGTCCAATGATCTTAGGCTTTGAGAGTTTCCCCCATTCAAAAAATGAGAATAATTCCTACTCCAGTGGGCAGCTCTGAAGGTCAAATTAAATGGTGCACTTGAAAGCACTTTGTAAATAATAATGATAATCTGTTGCTGTCCGGTCAATTCTGACTCACAGCAACTCTATAGGACAGAGCACAACTACCCCATAGCATTCCCAAGGAGCAGCTGCTGGATTTAGACTGCTGACCTGATTAGCAGTTGATCTCTTAACTACTGCACAACACTAACATGAAATATTTAAAGTACCTCTCTTTTAAAATTAGATACTCAATGAATTGAAGCTAACTGTCTATAAAGGAAATAGTGTTCCTTACTGTATTCCAGACCAACAATATGCTCTTTGTTCATGCATTTCTTTTAAGGATTCACATAAATAAGAGAGTCACAATTTAACGCTTCCTCATCTTTAGGAAACGGAGCACTGTAGAGACAATGAAACTCAGATACAGGTTTTATTTGTGTTACTGTTTGCTTTTGGGGGGGTGTTTTTTTTAGTTCTTTGGAATTGTTAACCATCAGAAATAACTGATGCAACAAGCAAAACAAATCAGTGATTCACTCTCTTCTCCTCTCAAATCCCACCCCCAGAAGAGCACAGTTCTATTGCTGTAGTTTTTAATGCTCATGTAAATATGTAGGTTATCCTTCTTTCTTCCTCCTTCCTTCTCTCCCTTCCTCCTTTCTTTCCTTCCTTCTTCTTTCTGTTCCCTTTCTATGCTCTTCATTTTACAGACTGAATTGTGTACCCCCTACCCCCACCCCAAATCTGTAGCAGTTTGGCTAGGCCAGATTTCCTGGTGTTGTGTGATGTTCTTCCATGCTGCATTTCTGCTTCTGTAACATTAATGAGTGGGAACAGGCTGCAGCTGAGTTGGTGGGGTAGGACTTAACATGTGGGATTGTACTGTGGCTTGAGGCAGCGTCCTGGGATATAAAAGAAATGGAGACAAGCTGAAATTTGGAGACCTTATACCATCAAGAGAGAAAGCGGGACCAGGAGCTGAGCACATCCTTTGGAAAGGGCAGGGGTCCCTGCAGCTCAGAAGTTTCCAATCCAGGGAAAGACTGACAATGAGGAGCTTTTTCCACTGTCAGCAGATATCACCTTCCCTGGAGCTGACATCCTGAATTTAGACTTCTAGTTTACTAGACTATGACAAATAAAATTTCTCTATTTAAATCCATCCATTTGTGATATCTCTGTTAGAGCAGCAATAGCTCCCTAAAACAGTCACACAATCCCCTAAAGTGAAAAGACACTATCATTTATCCACCCAGTTGTCTGCTGAACATTCGAGGTTTATTTTTTCCTTCCTTTCTTCTCTTTTTTTTTTTTTTTTGAGGAAGGGGTAAGGTGAGGGGGGTGTTCATATGATCATATGATAACAGTTTTGTTCTAATAAATTCCTTGATGTGTGTACATCTGTGTATATCCTGGTTGCTCAGTGGTTAAAGCTTTCAGTTGCTCTCAGTGCCACCAGCCACTCCATGGAAGAAAGTTGTGGTAATCTACGTGCATAAAGATATACAGCCTTGGAATCCCTACGAGGCACTTCTCAGCTGTCCTACAGCATTACTAGGAGTCAAAATGAATTCAGCAGCAATAAGTTCCCAAAATGAGACTTTGATTATTATTTTGGAAGCAGAGAACAGATTAGTATATACATACCAGACAACCTGTAGCTTAGAGACTATGATGCCCTATGTGTTGATATACACACATTGGTGTCATTGTTAGGCGCCGTCAAGACAACTCCAGCTCAAAGTGACACTGCGTAAAAGAGAATGAAATGCCACCTAGTTTTACGCCATCCTCACAATCATTGTTATGCTTGAGCCCATCTTGCGGCCACTCTGGCAGTCTGTGTTGTTGAGGGTTGTCTTAGTTATCTAGTGCTGTTTTAACAGAAATGTCACAAATGGATAGCTTCAACAAAGAGAAATGTATTCTCTCACAGTCTAGTAGGCTACA
Source organism: Heterohyrax brucei (assembly GCA_028571685.1). NCBI lineage: Eukaryota > Metazoa > Chordata > Mammalia > Hyracoidea > Procaviidae > Heterohyrax > Heterohyrax brucei. The sequence continues at coordinate 54,800,217 of CM053142.1, read as the reverse complement.
AGTCCAAATTCTGGGTACCAACTCCCAGGGAAAGCTTTTGCTCTCTGTCAGCTCTGGGGCAAGGCCCATATCATCAGTCTTCCCCTGGTCTAGGAGTTTCTCTGGCAGAGGGACCCTGGATACAAAAGATATGTTCTGCTCATAGTGCTGCTTTCTTGGTGGTAAGAGGTGCCTCTGTCTTTCTGCTAGCTTTTCTCTTTTATATCTCAAAAATGATTGACTTAAGACAAAATCTGATCTGTAGATTGAGTCTTCCTCATGAACATAATTGCCACTAATTCTGTTTCATCAACACTACGGAGGCAGAATTTACACCACATAGGAAAATTTTATCACATGACAAAATGATGAACAATCACCTAATACTGGGAAACATGGCCTATCCAAACTGATGCAAGTTATGGGGTCACAGAATTCAGTCAATAGCAAAGGTACTCCTCTTTTTTTTGCTTACCCTGTACTTTGCAAAGCTTAATATCCTTCAACAGGGATTGGTCCCTACTGGTAACATGCCCACAGTACATGAGATGAAGTTTTCCCACCCTCATTTCTCTGAGGAGCTTTCTAGCTCTACTTATTTCAAGACAAATTTGTTCATTCTTTCCGCAGAACATGTATGTTCAGTATATATCAGAAACAATATAATTGAAAGCAATCAATTCTTTCATCTTTCTTACACGTTATCCAGCTTTGGTGTGCATAGTACGTGATTGAAAAGACCATGGTTTGGGTCAGGCACACCCTCAACTTCAAAGTGACATCTTTGCTTTTAACACATTAAGGAGGTCTTTTGCAGCAGATTTGCCTAATACACCATTTGATTTCTTGACTGCTATTTCCATGGGTATTGATCATGGATTCAAGTAAAATGAAATCTTTCACAATTTCAATCTTTTCTCTATTTATCATGATGCTGCTTACTGGTCAGATAGTGAGGATTTTTGTTTTCCTTATCTTGAGGGGTAATCCATACTGAAGGCTGTAGTCTTTGATCTTCATCAGTAAGTACTTCAAGTCCTTTTCATTTTTCAGCAAGTAAGGCTGTATCATTTGTATATGGCAAGTTTTGTTAATGCCAAGTCAAGTGCCGTCGAGTCGGATCTGACTCATGGCGACCGTCTTCATCAAATCTTGATATCCTGTTCTTCTGCATTTAGTCCAACTGCACAGATTTTTTTTTTTTTTTTGCTCAGCATGCAGTCTGAATGACCACGGTGAAAGTACAGAGCCTAGACTCACACCTCTCCTGATTGCATACCACACAGTATCTCCTTGCTCTGTTCACACAACTGTGTCTTGATCTATGTACAGATTTCTCACTAGCATGATTAATTGCTCTGGAATCTCCATTCTGCACAATGTTATCCACAATTTGCTGCTATCTACACAGTGGAGTAACTTTTTATAATCCATAAAACACAGGAAAAGGTATTTCTAATATTCTATGCTTTCAGCTAAGATCCATCTTCTATCAGCAATGACATCCCTCATCCCAAATCTGCTTTTGAATCCAGCTTGAATTTCTGGTGTATCCTCATCCATGTACTGCTACAACTACTTTTCAGTTATTTTCTGATAATCTTACTTGTGGATGATATTTTAGTCATCTAGTTCTACTCTAAAAGAATACCACAGGGTGGATGGATTTAACAAAGGAAAGTTTATTCTTACACAGTCTGGTAGGCTACAAGTCCAAATTCAGGGTGTCCTCTCCAGGGGAAGGCTTTCCCTCTGTTGTCTCTAGATGAAAGTCCTTGGTCTGTACCAGTCTGTTCAGGAAGCATCTGGGCTCAGGAACCTCAGGTATAAAGGACATGCTCTTCTCCCGGTGCTGCTTTCTTGATGATGGAAGGTTCCCAACTTTCTGTCTGCTTTGCTTTCTTTTTCTCTCTTGAAAGACAAAAGGATGAAGGGTAGTACCAGACACTCTCCAGGGAAACTCCCTTTACATTGGAGCAGGGAGGTGCTCCTGGGAAGGATTTTACAATCCGCCCCCAATCCTCCTTAACGTAATCCACTCTGTTTATCACAGGCAGGGATGGATTTACAGCATCAGAAAACCACGTAATGGAAGGCAATCACAGAATACAGGGAATCCTGGCCCAGCCAAATTACTAACTTATTTTTGGGGGAAACACAAGTCACTACAGATGATATTAATGATATTGTTTGATAATTTCTATATTCTGTTGGACTATTTTTCTTTGGAGTGTTCATAAACATGGATCTCTTCCAGATGGCTGGCTGGGCAGCTGCTTTCCCAATTTCTTGGCATAGACAAGTGAGCACCTCCAGCAATGCATTCATTTCTAGAAACATCTCAGTTGGTATTCTATCAGTTTCTGGAGCCTTGTGTTTTGCCAATGTGTTCAGTGCAGTGTGGACTTCTTCCTTAATTACCATCAGTTCTTGATGATATACTACCTCCTCAAGTGGTTGACCATCTGCCAGTTCTGTTTGGTAGAGTAACTATGTATGCATTCCTCCAGCTTTGTTTGATGTTTCCTGGGTCTTTCAATATTTTGCCTGTCAGACGGGAAAACCTGTTGCCATTAATTCTATTCCATCTCTAAATAACACTATAGGACAATGTAGAACCACCCCATAGTGTTTCCAAGGAGCAACTGGTGGATTTAAACTGCTAACCCGGTTAGAATAGCTCTTCTGCTGTGTCATTTTGCCCACAGAATCCTTCTGCATTGTGACTTGAGACTTATATTTTTTCTTCAGTTCTTTCAGCTTGGGAAATGCTGCACGTGTTCTTCCTTTTTAGTTTTTTAACTCCAAGCCTTTGCGCCCTTCATCATAATACTTTATTTTGTCTTCAAGAACGACCTTTTGAAATCTTCTATTCAGTTTTTTTTACTTTACCATTTCTTTTATTCATTTTATTGCTCTACATTCAAGAGCAATTTCACAGTCTCTTCTGACATCCACTTTGTTCTCTTCTTTCTTTCCTGCTTCTCAATAACTTTTTATGTGTGATGTCCTTGATGTCACCCCACAACTCATCCGGTTTTGGTTATTAATGTTTAGTGCATCTAACTTGCTTTTGAGATCATCTCTGATTTCAGGTAGAATGTATTCAAGGTAGATACTGAGAAACAGGATAATTGCTCTAAGGGATAATGAGGTATTTTAAGAGATTTTATTGTTATTCTCATTACTACTTGCCTCTGGAAGTCCAATTTTGTATTTTTACATAGCTGTAAATGCAAAACAGGCCGTGAAAAAACCAATTTAGTAGTGACTATAATTATTAATGGTTATGATTATTCATTGTTCATTATAACCACTCACTATTTTATGATTTAGATAAATCTAATACCATTCAGATCTAACACCATAAAAACTATGTTGAGATTTAAAAGGAGCTCTTTTAGCTAAATAGCAATGTGTGTGTAAATTTTTGTATAACAAACTGACTTGGATTGTAAACTTGCACTTAAGGCACAATAACGTAAAATAATAATAATAAAAGAGCTCTTTTGAATTCCAGCTGCCTTGTGGCCCTATCTTCTAAACTGTCAGTGAACTCTGACAGATGGTCAATTTCATTATGATGATTTGCCTCAAGCAAACTGCCCAGTTTGGAAAACGAAGTTGCAAACTTATTAAGGAATGAAAAACTCAACCTTATGTAAAAAAGTGGTTTGAAGTTAATGTTTGTTTCTTTGTCACAATGCAGTCTATGGAATTTTGATTTAGATAGTGAATTAAGACTTGTAAATCAAATTTCATATCGGAAGCAGGAGTTATGGATAAGTAACTGTATTATGAATATATTTGTAAAGAAAGCTTTCTCACTGTGAATGCCCATTTATCAAATGGTGTGTTTTAAGAATTTAGAGTGTTTTTAGAATTATGCTTTCTTACAGAATTGCAGACACAGAAATTTGAAGCCTACTTAAACTGGAGGAAGCATCCCTGCTAAGAAAGGAGCTTCTCACCTCCCTACAGACACTCTTTCCACTTGCTAGGTAAGTAAGCACAAACCCTCATCAGTGGCCTTCCCTTTGTTTTGTGGACAAGGGCTTTCTGGTCTATTGATTTCCTTTTAGATGTATGCTCAGGTCAGACAAACTATGAACTGGGTTGTTCTAACTAAGCTTCTGGCAAGATGAAAAAGCGGAGGTCGCACACAGGCACACACACTTGGAGGCAGTGGGGGCAGGGATTTTCTCTTTGGCCTGGGCGTTCTTCGGCTCCGATTCTCATCAGCATTGCAAATGACCCAGTTGGCTCAGCTGAGTGTGTTTAATGATGAGGTGAAATCCTGGAGTTCAAACAGTGCACAGATAAAATTTGTATTTTCATGAGGTTATATTACTTTTGACAAGCCCCCACACAACAGAATTTGGTAATGTCACCACTCTCAAAACGGCATTTCTTTTTCCTTTTATTTATTGCTTACACAGTTGTAATTTGTCACACTAGCTATCAAACAGAACATCAGAGAAAGTAGAAGAACCAACAAAAGCGTATTCACACTCTTTGTATCCACATCTCTATCACTTGTTATTAAATCAATTATTAAGGCTCAGTTTAGAGCAGGTTTCTCTGGGTGTATTAACTCCTTTATCATCTGGCAACTGCTGTCAGTGGCTTCTTTAACTCTTTATTGGTAAAACTATTTTAGCTCCATTAAGTAAGAATATATAGCAGTGATGTGAATTAAGTTAAAATAGACAAAAATAGAATAAAAGTTTAGCCTGATCTCTAGAACAGAAGAAATATTTAGGGATTTTTCTTAACATGGATAGTATGAATAGACAACCCTTGAAGAAAAGTGACTTATCACTATAGCTAGAACAAATAGCCAAGTATGAAGGCTATATTAAGAAGAATGCTGGTTTATTCTCTCCATATGCCAGACAAAATTCATTCAGAGTAATTGGTGTCTAGGGGAAGCCCTGGCGGAGTAGTGGTTAACAGTTCAGCTGCTAACCACCAGGTCAGCAGGTTGAACCCACCAAGATCTCCTTGGAAACTCCACAGGGCAGTTCTACCTTGTCCTATAGGGTTACTATTAGTTCAAATCAACTCAGCCACAATGGCTTTGTTTGGTTTTCTTGAAACAGCAGGAAGCCTGGTGGTGCAGTGGTTAATTGCTCAGCTACTAACTGAAAGGTGGGTGGTTTGAACCCATCAGCCACTCCTCTGAAGAGAGGTGTTGCAGTTTGCTTCTGTTAAGATCGGCAGCCTTTGAAACTCCAGAGCAGTTCTACTCTGTCCTATGGAGTGACTACAAGTCAGAACCACCTTGGGAGTAATAGGTTTAAGGTTTTTTTAATTGAAGAAGTTCTCATTCCTTAATTCAACTTAGCTCATTCAATAACGCTTATTTAATTTTTTGTCTTTTTTTAAGGAGAAACTACCAGAGAGGCAGTATTGCATAGTATTTTAGAATCTAGGTTGTGAACTCAAATTACCTGGCTTGAAACCTGGGCTTGCCACTTTCCTTTTTTGTGGGCAAGGTATGTAAACCTTCCCGTCCTTCCGTTTTCTCATCTGTAAATTGGAGGTAATAATCGTATTTATCTTTAAGGATTTTTGTGAAGATGAAATTGTGACCCCATATGACAGAGTAGAACAGTCCCATAGGGTTTTCTTGGCTGTAATCCTCACAGAAACATACTGCCAGGCCTGTCTTTCACGACCAATATTACTACAAGCCCCATACTGAGCAAGTTAGTACTGGTAGGGGGGAAGGTGGGAAAGACATTGATAGCGTTAGATTACATATCCTCAAATTTTAAGAAACATGAAAATAGGATGCACACACAAATAATTTCAAGTAGACAGTTACCAGTCAGTGAAGAGAAATAAAATTCTGTGATGAGGAGTATTATCTGAAAAACTTTGTCTTGATATCCTCACTTCTGTGTAGTGAGAGTTAAGCACAGAAGACTCAGCACGTGTAGTTTCGCGCAACTGTGTTGGAGATATTTCTGCCTCTCAGCATGTTAGTTGTAGGACTATTTCAGATTTGTGTTTTCATGAGCAACAGTAGTTGAAGTAGTCAAGAGTAGAGCATCATGGGTTAGTTAAACAATTAAGAATTAAAGTATATTTCTAATGAAGTACACTTGGGGAGATGGATGAATGAGCAGCAGTTTCCCTGTGTTTGATAGGAGAGATGGGAAAAAAGATCTAAACAATGGTTTAGCCACAGTCATATTTTGGGACTGCTGCAACTGGCCTTCTCTGTCTTTTTGTCCAAGGTGTCCTCAGACCTGTTCTAATCAATGTACCTCTCCTTTCTCAATAGGAGACTTGGCTCCATCAGCCTGAAATCAAGTGAGCCAGTGGTCGTCATCCGCCAGCAGCCATATATGACTTAGACATTGCGTTGGCTGTGAGAGCATCTCAGCAAGCAACTGAGATTGGAGAAATGGTGATGAAGGGCCCTGCTGCCTTCTCTGGCCACTACTCCAAGCTGACAGCTTTCTGTATTAAGAGCTGGATAGCAGTTGCCCAATTCGCTTTGTTGCTTTTGTTGGAATTAGGAAGAAGATACAAAATGAGTTACTTCAAGAGGGCTCTGAGATGTTAAGGTCCCATCATCCTTTGTTTATAGTGGAAATGAATGATTCTCAATTCACTGGTTAGCAGGTAAAATTCACTAAGTGAGGACAAAGTCAAGGACATAGAGACATGCTGCTCAATGTACTAACTATCTCTTAAAAATTCACTACTGCTTTTCAGGAGTTAGCATATATCTCCTCCAAAAACTTAATTTAATTTCATGTCCTTTGATGGAGGGACTGGTTCTCTAATTTCTCTGGTTTTATCACTGATGTAAACTGCAAAAACTCCAAATGCCCAACTCAAACATAGCAGATTACATTTAGTTGAGGAAAATCAGGAATGATTTCACGAACTTCCTTGGAATAAAAGGGGGATTACTATAGGCAGTCAGAAGAGATTAGCAATGCAGATGGAAAGGCTAGTTGATCCACACGAAAGAAGAGAAAAGGCTCAGGCCATATCCAGAGGTACAAAAAGAAGATAAGTTTGGCAGGGGCATAAACTATGTTGTGACCACATACATTAGTTATCTTGCTTTGTAACAAATTATCTCAACACTTGGTTGCTTAAAACAATAAACACTGTGATATTATGCAGCTTTTATGGGGCCAAAGTTCTAGAATGCTTAACTAGGTAGCTCCAGTTCAACATCTCTCCCAGTCTAGATGTCATCCTCTGACTAGAGCTGGTGGATCTACTTCTAAGGCAGCTCACTCACTTGCTTGTATATTTGTTCCAGTCTTTAGCAGGAGGTCTCAGTTCCTTACCATGTACTCCTCTCCACAGGACAGTTTGAGAGTCCATGAGCTATGCAGCTGGCTTCCTCAGGAGTACCCGATCAACAGTAAGACAGCAAGGTAGAAGCCACAATGCCTTCTATGACTTAGTCCTGGAAATCACACAGCAACATTTCCACAATGTCTTGTTGGTTGGGTAGGTCAGCCCTAATGAATATAGGAAGAATTTGAACATCAGAAGGCAGTGGTTATTGGGGCCTGTGTCTTGGGCTGCTGTCTGTCAGAGCATGCTAATAAACGGTCAATTGACATCTTTATCACTCTTTGTCGGTACCTTGGAGATGAGAATAGAAGTGAGACTAATTCTAGCTTTTTAAATATTTCCATGTTTTTCCCCTAGATTTCTATGTTAAGTTCACATCCTCTTTATGATGTGACACCTGCCTACCTCTCTGGCCTCATCTACTATCATTTTCCCATAGAACCATCATGATCCAACCAGGGTGAACAATGTGAAGTTCCCAGAATGTGCTAAAATTCCTCACACTTCCTTGAAATGATCTTTACCTTGTTTCCTGTGGAATTCCCATTCTTCTTTAAGACTCAACTTAAAAGTCTCGACCCATCTCTGCCATGCATTTCTTGACCACCCTAACCCCATGTGGGTAAGATGATTTATTCTGGTCTCTTTGATGACACAAGGCCTAACCCTGTAACAGAACTTTTCACAAAAAGCCACCAAACCCACTGCTGTTGAGTTGACTCTGATCCATAGTGACACTAAAGCAGAGAGTAGAACCACTCAATAGAGTTTCCAAGGAGAACATCGGGATTTGAACTCCCAACCTTTTGGTTAGCAGCCATAGCATTTAATCACTATGCCACCAGGGTTTCTGAACTTACCACATGCTTCACAATAATGACTATCTTGGCTTTTTCTCCCTTTGATTATAAGCTTCTTGAGAGAGCAATTATATTTTTATTTTTGCATTCCTAGCATTTAAACACTGCCTGGCACTGTTTGTTGACTAACTCACTAATTAAACAAATGAATTCTTGTGATTTTCTTCCACCATCTGCTTGCTACACAGCAGTTACTGCTTTGGGTTGGAAGATCATCTTATTATTTTGAATGTTAAGATTCAGAAGGTATAGAGACTACATCTGTCATTTGTTTTATAACCTGACAGAAACTAGTATTACAGTAGGTCCACCAATTATGCTCCATAAGACAGCTGTGTTTCTTAGGAGGAGAGACGGAGAGAAGTTCACTATTATTATTGGTTGGCTACAAGGAGAAAAACTGAGCTTGTTTGAAAGTAGCCAGTGTTTACCATGTATTTGTGAAGTTCCTGAGTGAAGGAAATGGTTAGTAAATTTGGCTGCTAACCCAGAGAGGACTCTAAAGAAAAGACGACTCTAAGAAAGACCTGGTAAATCTACTTCTGAAAATTTATCCACTGGAAACAGTGAAGCACAGTTCTACTCTGACATACATGGAGTCTCCGAGAGTTGGAACTGACTTGATAGCAACTAGTAGCAAAGCTCCTTACTCAAAATTGTACTGCTAGGATTTAGGCAACTTAGTCAATGAGTATTTCTTTGAAAGATTATTGCTGCTGAACTAAAGCAAGTTCATTCCGCCTGTCACTGACAGCCAAAATTCAGAGACAGCGTGGGGTTCAATGCTTTATTTGCAGATAGCCAGTAAATCTGGAGGACTGCGAGAGTAGTTTCTCAAAAAACAGTCCCATTTAGGTTACATTTCCAGTGGTTTTTATAGCCAGAATTCAAAGGGGTGTTTGTCACAGAACCATAGTAAGGAAGCCCAAGATTTCATTACATCGTAAGGTTTCATTACATCTTATCAAGCAGTGTGAATTACCTGTATCTCTGAGGTCTTAACTCTATTTCCTCAGAGATAGAGAGAGGATGAGATAGGGACAGGAATGCAGACCTGCTAGTCAGGTGTGAGGGTGGTAACTGAGGCAGAAGATGGAATGTAGTTTAATAACCTGTTAGGTTCCTACATTTACCACCATTGTTAGCTACCTGTTCATTTATTCAATCTAGCAGTGAACTACTGATGTTGTTGTTAGGGACCACCATGTTGGCTCTGACTCATAGTAACCCTACATACAACGAAACGAGACATTGTTCCATCCTGCACTATCTTTACAACTGTTACACTTAATCTCATTGTAGCAGCCACTGTGTCAATCCATCTCATTGAGGGTCTTCCCCTTCTTCATTTACCCTTTACTTTACCAATCATGATGTCTTTCTCTAGGGACTGATCCCTCCTGACAACAAGTCCAGAGTATGTGAGATGCCATCTTGCCATCTTTGTTTCTAAGGAGCATCTTGGTTGTACCTTTTCCAGGACAGATTTGTTTCTTCTTTTGACTGTCCATGGTGTATTCAACAGTCTTCACCAGCACCATGATTCAAAGGCATCAATTATTCTTCTGTCTTCTTTAGTCATCATCCAGCTTTTACATGCATAAGAGGCAACTGAAAACACCACTGCATGGCTGAGACACACCTTACTCTTCAGTGGGAAATCTTTGGTTTTCAACACTTCAGAGAGGCCTTTTGCAGCCAATATGCTCAGTGCAATGCATCTTTTGATTTATTGACTGCTGCTTCTGTGAGTGTTGACTGTAGATCCAATTAAAATGAAGGTTTTGACAACATTAATATTTCTCCATTTATCATGATGTTGCTTATTGGTCTAGTTGTGAAGATTTTTCTTTTCTGTATGTTGAGGTATAATCCATACGGAAGGCTATGATCTTTGATCTTCATCAGTAAATGTTTTGAGTCCTTTTCACTTCTAGCAAGCTAACTTGTATGTGTCTAACAAAGGTAGTTAATGAGTCTTCCCCCAATCCTGATGTCCTTTTTTTCTTCATATAGTCTAGCTTCTTAGATTATTTGCTCAGCACACATACTGAAAAGCTATGGCAAAAGGATACAACCCTGAAGCTCAGCTTATTGACTTTAAGCCACGCAATATCCCCTTGTTCTGTTCGAACAACTGCTTCTTGATCTATGTATAGCTTCCTCATGAGCATAATTAAGTGTTCTGGAATTTCCATTCTTGCAATGTTATTCATAATTTGTTATGGTCCATACATACCTCCATTTGTCTGTCAGTCTGTCATACTGTAGGGGCTTGCATGATACTGGAAGCTATGTCACTGGTATTCAAATACCAGCAGGGTTATCCACGGTGAACAGATTTCAAATGAGCTTCCAGACTAAGACAGAGTAGGAAGAAGGACTAGGTAGTCTACTTTCAAATAGATTTAGCCAGTGAAAAATGTATGAATAGCAGGACAGTGAACCATCAGTCACCAAATATCTATTGAGTGCTTACTGTGCTCCACCACCAGGTATAAAAGGGTGAATCCAAGCAGCGATAGCCCTTTCCCTCAGGGGAAAATGGGCCAATATCACATCTACTTTTGAGATGCCAATGGTAAATTTATTCTCACCCTAATTATCTTTAACAAGGTTAAACGGATATCATTTAGAATTTCCCTGAAACTGAGCCTCAGAAAGATAGTCTCATCTAAGATCACAGGGTGTGTTGGTGGCACAGCTTTGAGAGCTGAGCCAGGGCTGTGCAGTTCTGGATGACTCTGGTCCACCTTCAGCAGCCAATTAACAGGAAGTAGACCACAGATTGCCTGCCAAGCAATTTTAGGATTCTTTTATAATTCAAAAATGCATTTCCATCACTTACATGGGCATTTCTGTATAACACTCTGTGAGGTCTTTGTGCAACATTATCTGCACTTTAAGGTTAGACAAAAACAAGGCCTTATTCAAAAATGGGATAAGGTAGGAGGGAAGTGAGTGAGCACTTTTATGAGATTCAAGGCACTGTGAAGAGTCCACAACCGAGCTGACATCCACTCATAATCAATAGGAAGCTTTCTGAACTGTCTTTCCTAGGCTTAGGCCAAAAGCCACTGGCATTAAGTCAATTCTGACTCATAGAGACCCTAAAGGATGGAGTAGAACTGCCCCATAGAGCTTCCAAGGAGCGCCTGGTGGATTTGAACCACCAACCTCTGTGGTTAGCAGATATAGCACTTAACCACTATGCCACCAGAGTTTCCAGGCCTTGGAGGGTTTTGTAATATAAAGGATGTCCCCCTCTCTCAGGTGCCAACTGATTGCTGCTCAGTAACACTAGAAATTCTGCTTTGGAGGCACTGCTTGCTTAAAGGTATCTTAGTTTTAATCATTAGTGCAGAGGGAAACTGTATTTTAGCATGCTGAGGACTCTGTGCACAAATAGTTGGATCACTTTTTTTTTTTAATTCACTAAGTCATTTAATTAATATTATTGTGACACAGTGTGGATAGGTTGTAGCCAGGTAATATTCTGCAAGGATTGCTATCTTACCCCATCTCTCCACTCTGGGTTCCTGAGTCCACCTTGTTTCAGGTATCTAACTTTGTTATTGTTAAGTGCCATTAAGTCAGTGCTAACCTGTAGTGACTCCACATACAACAGAATGAAACACGGCTGGGTCCTGCGCCATCTTCATGATCGTTGTTAAGTTTGGGTTCGCTGTTGCTGTCACTGTGTCAATCCATGTGGTAGAGGGTCTTCCTCATTTTTGATGACCGTCTCCTTTATGGAGTATGACATCCTTCTCCAGTGACTGATCCCTCCTCACAACACGTCCAAAGTATATAAAACGTAGTCTCACCATCCTTGCTTCTAAAGAGCATTCTGGCTGTTTTTCCTCCGAGACAGATTTGTTCATTCTTTTGGCAGTCCGTGACACGTTCAGCATTCCTCACCACCACCATACTTCATATGCTTCAATTCTTCGGGCTTCCTTAATTCATTGACTTAATTTTACCAATACCAAATTTCTTTACCTGACCCTCTACCAAGCCAATTAAAAAAAGAATTTGTCCAGACTAAAGCAAATAATCAAATTAAGTAATGTTTTGTTAGTTAGAGCTCCTGTTGTTGAAATGAAAAGAAAGAAACCTTAACTACTTTAAGCCTAAAAAGATAGTTTGTTCACTGTAATTGAAAAACCCCAAAGTACTGGCAGCTTTAAGTGAGATGGGACCCTAGATCTTAAATTACTTCCTGGTTCTTGGAAGATTAACATCAAAAAAATTTTTTTTTAACTTAATTGGTCCTTGCATTTAGCTATATGAGAGAGAATAGTTTGCTGAGTAGCTAGCTCTCTATGGCCAGGCTCAGGTTGTATTTTCCTTCCCTGAGCTGACTGGTGTAGCCAGGAGAATGGCATACTCTACTGGGACACTCTGTAAGCAAAACAAGGCCATCAGGTGAGGTAGGAGGTACTTCCCAACTGGGAAAGACTCTATAGTGATTTGATTAAAAAGAAAAAAAAGATGTTCCGTACAATCCTCAGAATGTAAACACATCCACACAGATTCTAAAGACACCAACTTGTGTCTCCACTAGGAATTAGCAAAACCTTTCATTAGGGAGGGCCAAAGAAATGCCTCTGGCGTATTTCTCTTATCCAGCTGCTTCTCTGTTTCTCATCCTCACTCCTCCTCATCCCAGGGTTCTCTGCTGGTACAAGTTAAAATGCCATTTCCCTGTATCTGGGCTGATACCAGCCATAGGAAACTTCCAGTTTCTCTATCAACTGTTCAGAGTACAGAATTTTCTGTAACTGTGATTTTTTTGCAAATACAAAGTTGCCAACATGATTACATTCTTACTCCTTCCCCCAGATCTTCCCATGAGTTTCTGTCTACTGAAGTCTCTTCTTTTGGGTATAAGAAAATAAGCTCTACTCCACTCACTGATCCTACTCGACAGCACTTGGCTGGTCACTCTCTGCTATACTATTTGGTTTCTTCCTAGCAACAGTCACTGGCAAACACACCATAAGTGACCATTACTGTTTCTTGTTTAATTGTCTATTCTCTCTCTCCCCACTAGAATACTTTCTAAGACAAAGAATGGCAGATTGGCATTATATTTTCCAATGTGAACATGTTCAGATTAATTCAGGTCCCCAAATCAAACCAAACCCACTGCCATTGATTCAATTCCAACTCATAGAACCCCCATAGGAATGGGTAGAACTAACCCATGGGTTTCCAAGGCTATAAAGACTTACAAAAGTAGACTGTCACATCTTCCTTGCTTAGAGGGGCTGATGGGTTTGAACAGCCAACCTTTTTTTTGTCAGCAACCTAGAGCTTTATTCACTGCGCCGTGAGGGGCCCCTGTATTCCAATTGTTAAGTGCATTCAATCAGTTCAGACTCATAGCAACTGTAAAAATAACAGAAGGAAACACTGCCTGGTACTGCACAATCTTCATAACCATTGCTTAGCTTGGGCCTGTTGTTGCAACCACTGTGTCAGTCCATCTCAGTGAAGGTCTTCCTTTCTTTTGCTGACCCTCTAGTTTTCCAAGCATGATGTCCTTCTCCAGGAACCAGCTCCTCATGAGACCAAGTCTTGACATTCTCACTTCCAAGGAACATTCTGGTTGTACTTCTTCCAAAACAGATTTGTTCACTGTTCTGGCAGTCCATGGTGCACACAATATTCTTCATCAATGCCGTAATTCAAAGGCATCAATTTTTCTTCAGTCTTCCTTATTCATTGTCCTTATTCATTTTACATGCATATGAGACAATTGAAAATACCAGGAGTTGGTTCAGTCTTCAAGGCAACATCTCTACTTCCTAACAGTTTAAAGACATGTTTTGCAGCTTATTTGACCAATGCAATATGTCATTTGATTTGACTACTACTTTCGTGGGCGTTGATTGTAAATCCGAGTAAATGGAAATCCTCGACAATCTCAGTGTTTAACATGATGTTGCTTATTGGTTCAGTTGTGAGGACTTTTGTTGTCTTTACATTGAGATTTACTGCATCTGCAGGCTGTAGTCTTCGACCTTCATCGGTAAGTCCTTCAGGTTCTCTTTGCTTTCAGCAAGCAAGGCTGTGTTTTCTGCATATCATGGGTTGTTAATAAGTTTCCCTCCAATTCTGATACCCTTTTCTTCTCAGATAATTTGCTCACCATACAGATTGAATAGGTATACTGAAAGGATGCAGCCTTCATGCATTCTTGTCCTGATTTTAAATCATTTTAAACTTGCCTGATTTTATCTCCTTGTTCTTTCAGAATGATGGCCTCTTGGTCTACGTAGTTTCCTCATAAGCACAATTAAGAGTTCTGGAATTTCCAGTCTTTGAAATGTTACCCAAAATGTATCATGATCCGCACAGACAAATGCCTTTGCATAGTCAATAAAAGACAGGTAATTCATTCTCTTTACATCGAGATTTAATGCATTCTGAAAGCTATATTCTTTTATCTTCATCAGGAAGTGCTTCAAGTCCTCTTTGCTTTCAGCAAGCAAGGTTGTGTCATTGGCATATCACAGGTTGTTAACAAGTTTTCCTCTAATTCTGATGCCTGCTGGTATTCTGGTATTCTTGCTTTCAGCTCAGCCAAGAGCCATCCAATGTCAGATTGCTGGTTCACATTCTCTCTGAATCAGCCTTGAACTTCTGGTAGTTCCCTGTCAGTGTGCTTTTCATCTATCTTCAGCAAAAGTTTACTTGTGTGTGATATTAATGATATTGTTCAATAATTTCGGCATTCTGTTGGGTCACCTTTCTTTGGAATGGGTACAGATACTGATCTCTTTCAGTCAGTAGGACAGACAGCTGTCTTCCAAATTTCTTGGCACAGATGCGCAGGAATCTCTGGTGCAGCAGCATTTGCTGAAACATCTCAGTTGGCATTCTGTCAACTCCTGAAGGCTTGTTTTTCAGCAATGCCTTCAGATCAGCTTGGACTGCTTCCTTCAGTACTATCGTTCGTGATCATATGCTACCTCCTGAAGCAGCTGAAAGTGGACCAGCTCATTTTGTACCGTGACCATGTATTCTTTCCGGCATCTTTTGATGCTTCGTGGATCCTTCAGTATTTTGCTCATGAAATCCTTCAATATTACAACTTGAAGCTTGAATTTTTTCTTCAGTTCTTTCAATTTGAGAAATGTCAAATGTATTCTTCTCTTTTAATTTTCTAACTCTATGTATCTGCAATTTCTTTATATTCAGGATAGCTGGATTTAAATTTGTACCTTTTTAATCTTACTTTCACAGCACTGAGAACTGAATTTTCAGAGTACAGAATAGATGAGGACTGACATTTAAGTTCACAAATTCCTCCTAGAAAAATTGCTACCTACCTCATCACTGAATATCACTACGGTCACCTTCAAAGTACTCCCGTGGGAAGCTATGGACTGACACCAGTGCCTAGTCCACCCTTCAAAGCAGTTTTGAAACTCTTTTTCTGGAATAGACAACATCAGAGCTGTTGTCATATAACACTTGATGTCCTGAACATCAACAGAATGTCTTCCTTTCAATATTTTTTTTCTTTGAGGAAAGAAAAAAGTCACTGGGGGCCAAATCAGGTGAGTGGGGAGGGTGTTCCAATACAGTTATTTGTTTACTGGCTAAAAACTCCTTCACAGACAGCTGTACAATTAAGTGTGCAAACTTGTCTGGATAACTTTTCATGACAATATTCCAAGCATCTAAAAGAGTGTCTTGGCACATTTAAAACAAACAGACAAACAAACAAACAAAAACAGATTCTTTGCTGCTGAGTTAATTTCAACTCATGGTAACCCTATAGGACAAAGTAGAACTGCCCGCACAGAGTTTCCAAGGAATAGCTGGTAGATTCCAACCACCAACCTTTTGCTTAGCAGCTGAATACTTAACCATTGTACCACTAGGGCTCCACATTGGTACATAGTAGGTGCTTATTAAATAATTATTGAATGAATGTATCTAGAAAAACTTTTGTTTGAGACTATGCTCCCGTCAAGATTCACAATGTATGTTTTCCTGTTTAATCTTGAAAAATCAGAAGACTTTCCCAAGTCTGCTTAATCAGTATTTTGCAAACTTATTTAAATACACTCTGACTCGACGGCACTTGGCTTGGCTTGGCTGTAGTTTCTCTAGAACACACTCTTGGAAGCCCTTCTAACCTGATTCCCAGCATGAAAAAAAAAAACTATGATGCAGAGGAGACGATTTTGGTAGTGGGTTTTGCTGGACAGAGCACAGCTTCATATTTTAAAGAGCTGGAAAATCACAGACTAGCGTATGCAGAGGCACTTAGGGATTCTTTCTGGGCAGCAAACATCTCTTACAAAACAACGATTTGATGAGCTCAGTGCAAACGAATCAGAAACATATGGATTCAATTTCCCTTGAAACACATGTGGCTTTAACAATTAAACACCACTGCAATTAGTAGGGAAGAGAATACACAACAGGGATTTGATGGAGTCCAAACACTTGAAAATATGTCTGAGGTCTTCTGTGAGCCCAGATGGGATTATTGCCATAGAATTCACGGAGTTCCAGCTTTACTAGCTACAGGAAACACAATGTCCTTTTCCAATTCTAACCTGTCGGGAACATTAGTAGTAACTTTCTCAGCGGCTCTGCAGAAGAGAAATAGCTTTTGTTTTAAGGATAGTGGGTAGATGAGAATTGTGATATTTTTCTGATCAGAGTTCTCTTTGTTAAACTGATAATTCATATGGGAGAGACAACATGTATGTGTATGCAGGCATATGTGTGTACACAAGTGTGTATGTCTGTGTGTATTTGTGTATTTTATGGTAATTCTCTTCAAGGTAATCTCTCCAAAAACATTAGCTCATTTATTTCTATTACATGTGCTCAGGGGGCATATGTGATTATTCCATTTCCACACTTGGGGAAGGAAATGGAAGAACAGAGAGTTGAGGCACTTGGCCAAAATCACATAGCTGTGGACCAGCCAAACAGGGTCAAACTTCTCTAGCCAGCTGCACTCCCTTTTCTTATCTCTGGACTCAGACTGCCTCCAGATTAATAAAGCCATGTACAGCACTATTAGATATTAACTTGAAATTACATCTCCTAGGGGGAATTCTGGCTTTTTCCAATGAAGTTGTATCACTGAGCAACTGGTGAGGAAGCTGCAATTAATTTTTCTCTCATGAGTAAAATCATTATATAAACTATCTCAGCAACCTCAGGGACCAAGTACAAGACACTGAATTATATGTCGCTGAAGCTGATCCTTCCGTCGAACAGCACAGGGTCCAAAGTAAAACCCAAAAGGCCGTATTATTTTGTGTCACTATCCTTACTTAATAGGCTCAGCTGTTTTTCAGTTGGTTTCAAGGTGGAAGAACACTCTGCTGCCTTTCACTTTATTTAAAAAAGTGTGATAAAAAGTATTCTGACTACACAAATGGAGTAGCCTACAAAATTTAACATTCTGGAACACTCTTTGGTTAATTTATCTTTATCATTCCCCTCCCCCCAACAAAGCGATCTCCCAGGGTTTATTTACTAGAATATTTTAAAGCTGGAGAAAACTGCACAGGTGACGTCTACCAGCGGCTCTCAAGCCTCAGTGAATGCTAATCTTGTGTGAGGCTATAAAAAAATATCACAGCAAGGGGTGATGATATGCCTGGTCTACGGAGGACCCCAGTAGGCATACCTCCCCAAAGCTTCCGCGCCTGCCTCCTCCTCCCCCATCCCCGCAGGCAGCTAGGGACAGGGCCCTGACCTGTAAACTGCTCCCTGCTGCCTCCCACAGAGGAAAAGGGGCTTACACGGAGGCCCTCATCCTGTCCATTCCATTGACTAACTTCCTTCAGCAATTCTGTAGTCTACAGCGTAGGCGTATCAACGTATCACCTTGGCCATCAGAAGGAGACGCTGGTCCACTCATACAGTTAAGCCTTGACTACTTGCTGCAAGATTGGTGGTTCCCACCCTCCCAGAGGTATGACTCTCTGCTTCTGAAAAGTCACAGTCTTAAAAACCCTTTAGAGCAGTTTTATGGTGCTACACATAGGGTTATGGTGAGTCAGAACTAACTTGAAAACGTCTTGGTTTTTGTTTTTGTTTGTTTTGGTTAACTATCAGAGTGCTACGTGAGGGTCATGAGGATACGATGCTAATAAACAGCTTTCGACCCGATGTTTTCAGTTTAGACATGGTGTTCAGAGTAGGATTTCTCCTTTATGCTTCCCAGGAATTCTATTAGATCCCAAATAACATCATCTTCCTAGATATGGAAACCAAAGCTGAAAGAGGGAAAATGTCATTGTTTACATGTAGCAGAGTTGGGGTGTGAAACCATATCCTGTGATTCTTGACCCCAAATTCTGCCTGTACTGATGCCAGTTGAGGTGAGCCTTGGTTTCTTGCTCTGGTAGGTTCTTTGTGCAGCAGCCATAGATTGTTTGCAAAGCCATGGGCATTCTGTTACCACCCCATGGCAGGTGGTGCTGGGCTAAGCCATGATTTTCTGGAAAAAAGGACTGTGTGTGTGTGTTCTGCTTTTCACAGCTGTAGGAGACCATCCAAACTCTGTTAAGTGTTGTATGTGTGAGTTTTTACCTCAAGAACATAGTTGGAATGGAGGTATCTATATATTACACATGACATACCAATGGACCAGCCACATAGGATGTCATAGACTTTGACAGGCAAGACAGGGAACCTCCACCAGCAAGCACACCATGTGATGTCATCTTTAGTAAAGTATGTACACACTGGAGGGAAAAAGAATTAGCTGTGACTCTGAGTACTTTCCTACAGTTCTTTTATAGCTATTAGGACATCAAACAAACATTTAGACAGAAGGCTCTTTAGCCAGCTTCTCAGTGGCAGTGAATCAAGTGACAACAGTAATTCAACCTTCACTCCCAAGGTGCAAGAGAGGGGAAGAAAAACTGTTTCTTTAGACTTCATCATCCCCATGGAATAATTTGTCAATTTCCTCATAGAGTCTGATCAGTTCCATCTGGACCGTGTGCCAAAATGAATGTCGAGTAGAAATACCACCTAGTGCTCATTTCTGCTCTCTGTGGCTTTCCCTTTGTCCGTGTGGCAGGAAGGAGGTTGTGTCAACACAGGGGCACAGTAGACAGTAAGCACACCAAGCTTCAACGGGCTCTTCTTTGTCCTCAGGTGGGTTTCTTAGGATTCACTGTCATGAACTATTTCTCTATCAGCAAATACCACATAGATACCTGGTCTGCCAGAGTTGACTTCTGTAGCCTTTATTTGGGGTCCCTACTAACAAAGAAAATAATAAATTTACATGTGGAAACTGTGTCATCCTTCCCTTTCCTCCAAGTATCAAGGAAATCATTCTGAAAAATGTAGATTACCAGTGCTTCCAGATAGACAAAAGTAATGGTTTGGATTGCCTGGGAACTTAACTCTACACTGATGAGAGGACTTTAGGAGCAGAAATGGAGCTTGGAGAACAGCAATTAAAAGAACTTCATTGGACAGGGGGAAAACACTGAGACTGCGAGGGGTGAAATAACTTACCACGGGTCAAGGTGCCGGGGGCAAAAATCAGCCATTCTGAAGTCAGGACAACCTAGCTTCCCTAACGCCACATCAGTGCTCCCTCCACACATGTACCATGACGATATATGTGACTTTAGTATCTTGTGTTTCACCAACTGAAGATTTTTAGACACTGTGTGTTTTATGAGATCCTCTAAAATTAGTCTTGTCATGTTGTGAAGCCAGTCATAGACAAATGCTTGTTGTTGGAACTTTGTTATTTTTATTCCTGCTTTTTTTTATAAAGAGAATAAAACCAGAACCAAACCTGTTGCCACTGAGTTATTTCCAACTCATGGCAACCCCATGTGTTACAGAGTAAAACTGCTCCATGGGGTGTTCTTGGCTGTATCTTTAGTGAAGCAGATCACCAGGCCTTCCTTCTGCAACACCACAGAGTGAGTCTGGACTGCTGACCTCTCAGTCAGTACCAACCCACCAAACCCACTGCTGTTGAGTTGGGCCCAACACATAGCCACCCTAGAAGTCAGAGTAGAACTGCCCTATATAGTTTCTAAGGAGCACCTGGTAGGTTTGAACAGTCAACCTTCTGGTTAGCAGACACAGCACTTAATCTGCTACACCACCAGGGTTTTCTCTCAGTGAGTAGGTGATCACAAACCATTTGCACCATCCAGGGACCTCCTTAATAAGGGGGATACTATGTTTTAAAGATATCTTGGAGGAATCTTCTCTCACAAGGGAATGGAGAAGAAACAACACTTCACTTGGTTTCTAGAGAATAACTTGATAATTAAAAAGAACAAGATGTTGACAAACCCAACACTGATAGGTTCATATAGCGTGAAAGAATGTATCCAGTGGTCACTACTAAGGAAATCACGTGTGTTTCCCCGCAGAGATGAGGCAGTGTTTCCTTTATCACTCTTTTTAACTGCCCAGCCTTCCTCTGCTGAGGGTCCTCCAGTCGCCGGGACTCCACCTCACCCCTATGTCCACAGGGATATCAGATAGTGTCTTACTCAAGACATGTCCTTCCACCTCTGTCTACGCAATGCCTTACTCTCTGTCATAGGCTGAATTGTGTCCCCTCCCCTCCCTCCAAATATGTGTAGCCGTGTGGCTGGGCCATGAGTTCCAATATTTTATGATTGTCTTCCATTTTGTGATTTTCCTATGCTGTATGTTAAAGGATTAGGGTGGGACTATAAATCCCTTTATAAGAGCACCTCCCTGCTCCAGTTTAAAGGGAGTTTCCCTGGAGTATGGCTTGTACCACCCTTTATCTTTTTGTCCTACAAGAGATAAAAAGAGAGAGAAGCAAGCTGAGAATTGGGAACCTCACACCATCAAGAAAGCAGCACTGGAAGAAGAGCACGTCCTTCAGACCTGAGGTTCCTGTGCCAAGATGCTCCCTGAACAAAGACTGATACAACACAAGGCCTTTCCTCCAGATACAGCAAGGGGGAAAGCCTTCCCCTGGAGTGGACATCCTGAATTTGGACTTGTAGTCTACCAGACTGTGTAAGAATAAACTTATCTTTGTTAAAGCCGACCACTTGTGGTATTTCTCTTAGAGTGGCACTAGCTGACTAAAACACCCTCCCACTCCTGCTACCACCACACGTACACTAAAACATGTATATGGCTCATTACTGATGCCATAAGAAATCTTTAATCACCAACTATGCCCTTTTTGTGGGGAGCCTGAGAGCACCCCTATTACTTCCTCCATCGCTGGTCCCTGTTTCCTTTTACCTTCAAGAGAAAAAATAGTTCCCACCTGTTTATGAGGGAAATTCTCAAGATTGGAAATAGTGTTTTCTGGGAAACGTGGTTTATGAGTTTACGGGGGGTGAATTAGATAAAGTTTTCTTACAACTACTGTGGCTAAGTAAGGAAGAGGAGCGTGAATGCTACATCGTTCGATTCGTTTACAAGTCACTCCACTTTGCTGTCTTCAGACCACCATCCTTCTATTGGATTCTCACAAAATTCTTATCCTCTCCTTGTCTTATTAAATATTGGGAAACATAATGGTTTCAGGATGGGCTCAAAGGATTTGAAGTCTTGGGGTCAAATAGACTCCTGCTTCTGGAAGTCATAGAGAAACATTTAAAATTCCCTTGCCTCAGAACTCTCTCCAGAGGAAGAATTCGTATCCCTGGCAGTTCTGCTTAAGCTTAAAGTGAATTGTCTATGTGGAGGAGAGAGCAAAAAGCCAACGGAAGACCCCTCGCTCTGTTGGCTGTATGGCCTTTACCAAACAACTGATACTCGTTTCCTGTTGGTTGAAACATTTTGGGGATGTACCATTGCGGTGCTATGGTTAAGAGCTCCTGCTGCTAGCCAAAAGGTCAGCAGTTGGTAATCTACAGCTACTCAGAAATCCTATGGAGCAGCTCTAGTGTGTCTTAGAGGGTTGCTACACGGTAGAATTGACTTGAGAGCAATGGGTTTGGTTTTGGTTTTGGTTGATTGCCTTTTAACATCATGCTTATAGAACAAAGCACTTATCCATTACTATCTGTCTGTCAGTGTTAGTAAAACAGTAGGTTAATATTAATTTCACAGTGAAATTTCAGGAGCCCTTTGAGATTAATACTAAATCATGTAAAATAACTATTCCCTTTATAAAAGCCTTTTATTTGGAGATCCTGATACTACATTACTGAATCTTCATTTTATTGAATATAAAAGATCTTCAATTTGATTACACTTGTAAGTCATAAGTATTGTTGACTTATGGAAGTCTGGAAGCACAGTGGTTGACAGCTTCACTGCTAACCAAAAGTCAGCAGTTCGAATCCACCAGCAGTTTCTTGGAAACTTTATGGGGCAGGTCTACTATATCATATGGGGTCGTTATGAGTCAGAATCAACTTGACAGCAACAGTTATACATCACAACTTCACAATCATTTATCATTAACTATTACAAAGATATAATTTTATACAAAGCTATTTGCAACTTTAACAGACACTGGAGGAATTGCAAACAAACTGTTCTAATGTAATCCTTTGTAAACCATAGGGTTGTTCTGCCAGTTGCTATGACTCCTCTTTTGATGATCAGGTCTTTCACATGTACAGTTGCTGGGTGGGTTTGAACCGTCAACCTTTCTGTTAGCAGCTAGTGCTTAACCATTGTGACACTGGGGCTCCTTTCTCAGCCCTTATCTTTTCCATAAAGTAGCAGTGATTTCATTGTTCAAAGCTTGTGTAGTAGAAATAAATATTGATATTAAGGCATATATGTGTATATATACACACACATACACACATAAACTGTAATGTTAGGCTTTGAAACTTTTCATTCTTTCATTCATCAAATCATCTCTGAGTGTTTTCTGGGCACTAGGCACTAAATTTCACTCTAGGATACCACAGTGAACAATCTAGATCTCATTTGTAAATTGACCTCAGGAGCACTGTGCATTAGGAATGAATTTCTTGCAACTATAGTAGAATTTGTAGTAACATACCCACAGCAGTGTTTAAACACTGTTAATAAAATATTAGCACTTCTACATTTATTCATGTTTTTAAGCTTATTGTAAATACAATTACCGGTATCCTTCTTCTTAGACAAAATGTTTAAAAAGTCTCATGACTAAAGTGTTTTAAAGGCCACACATAGATGTCTGTGAATAAACAAAAGTTCTGGAAGATAGAGGAAGTTGTGGCCAATGTCTGTTCCAGACACTTAGTGACCATTCAAGAGTTGTATTTCTTTTCAGGAAACTCTTTTGTTTTCAACAGAAAGGGGGAAAAAGTTTGTTTGTATCAAATGGAAGGAAAAGTTTACACAATGTAAGAATAATACCCAACTTCATAGCAATTCACAGTTCATTTATTTCACACTCTAATAGACTTCATTTTTTTTAGAGATAATTGTTTCAATGGCAATCTTTTTTTTTCTTTTTAGGTTTGCAAAAAGTATTGTGCAAAAAGAACAAAAAGTTCCCACGCACTCCCTGTCTGTCACACAGTGTTTCTCCTGCTGTTAACATCTTGCCTTCCTGTAGTACAATGGCTACAATGAACTGACTGATATTGATATATTCTTATGAACTGAAGTCCACATAGTTTTAGAGTTCATGAGTCAAAATCAACTCAACAGCAACAGGTTTTGTGGGAGAGTTTTATTGTGTTGGTCAGTACTGTGGATTTTGCCAAATGAAAGGTGTCATGTGTCTGACATTTCAGGACGGTGCAGAATGGTCTCACTGCCCTGTTGTTCCCAGCTCTGACTTGCACTCTTTACAGTTTGCTGTTGCATTTTGACCAGTCACAGCTGGGGTAGTTATATGATTAGCTCTCACCCTGAATTTTTCTCATTCTGAAAAATACTCTGTTTGCCTTCATCACCAAAACAGCTCATCTTAGTCTAGTGACGCGTTCAATCTTTGTGCTAATTTATTAGTGTTTCTTCTAAAGTTTCTCACATTTTTTTATCAATTGTTTTTCATACATCTTAAAACTTGATTAAGCAATAAATGCACAGAGAGCTATAGGTTTCTTGTACACAGTTACTACCAACCAGTCACCTGTCCATGCCAGAAATTTTCAAGGAGCTCGTTGTAATTTTCACGTAATCACCAGATGTTTGTTTTCATTGGTCAGAGTATTTCCTTGGAAACTGTGCCTACCTGAGCCTGAGGGAAACGTATCTCACTATTTTGTAGAAGGAGATATTATCCTAAATAAGTAAATAAACCCACTACCATTGAGTCAATTCTAACTCACAGTGACCCTATAGGACAGAGTAGAACTCCCCAATAAAGTTTCCAAGGACTGCCTGCTGGATTTGAACTGCTGATCTTTTGACTAGCAGCTTTAGCACTCAACCACTACACCACCGAGTTTTCCAAGGAAACAGTATAAAGAATACTAAGTAAACCAGGATTTTCTTTGAATCCACCACTTGTGGTTTGCAGAGTGTAGCAGTTAAGTGACTACTACAATGGCTACTATACTCAAAATATAGAGAAGAGAAGGCAGGAT
This sequence comes from Heterohyrax brucei, assembly GCA_028571685.1. NCBI lineage: Eukaryota > Metazoa > Chordata > Mammalia > Hyracoidea > Procaviidae > Heterohyrax > Heterohyrax brucei. Next base: position 54,775,535 of record CM053142.1, on the reverse strand, counting down.
GGTGGAAGGGAAGGAAAATGAGTCTGAAGACAGAGATGTGTATATTTAAATTTCTGCTTCACTTGCCAAGCCAGCCAAGTGCTGTCGAGTCGGATCCAACTCATGGCGACCCTAGGGGCCAGGGCAGAACTGACCCCCAGAGTATTCAAGGAGCGCCTGGTGGATTTGAACTGCTGACCTTGTGGTTAGCATCAGTACCACGTAATCCACTATAACACCAGGGTTTCACTTCGCCTAGCCTTACTATTAAAACTTGATTACTCCGCCCATGCCCAGCTTTCAACTTATTTACCTGGAAAATGAAGACGACAATAAAGCAAATTTCACAAATGTTAGCTTCTATCCTTTTTCTTCCCTCAAGGGTTAAAAAGCAAAGAAGTGGGTGTTTAAAATAAGTACTGCTCAAGCAATACTCTCTAAGTACCAAACATGAGATTGATGTATTGGGGAATGGAGATTATTAAATTTCATTTTTCAAAGGAAGCCTAATTAACACGATCAGTTGGGAATTTTTTTCTTTTTTTTTGTCCCAAAGTTTGCTTTCTAGTCTTAAAATAATGTTGTGCAAATTATTGGCAAGTTGTTTCATGTTCATGCTTAATGAAAAGAAAAAAAATCTTTTTCTTTTGTGTAAATGCCTATTTAGTTCCATTTAGGCCATTTTCTTTGAACCAAATGCAAATAAGTAAGGGTTTCAGCTAGTTCATAATCTTCCTTGAATCAAGGTCACTACAAAGCACAAGCCCACTGGGTGATAGGCAACATAAATCTTATTAATTTAATTCTGTGCATCTCATTAAAGGATTTAGTATTTTTATGAACCAGAATATCTGCTAATAATGTCACAAAAGCTTCAGTCAAATTGCAGAGATTGTGGTCTGTTGATCACTGGATGGAATGAAGTGCCTGCTTGCCCCTCAGGCTGACTTCATGAATACATACCAAAAAATAAAATAAAATAAAATAAGAAAGAAAGAAAAACAAACAAACCCATTGCCACTGAGTTGATTCCAACTCATAGCAACCCTATAGGACAGAGTAGGACTGCCCCATAGAGTTTCTGAGGAGCACCTGGTGGACTTGAACTGCCAACCTTTGGATTAGCAGCCACAGAACTACTACGCCCCCAGGGTTTCACTAAGTACCTTTAAAAGGTCAGGGGTTTGGCCACAGAGTACAATGGAGAACTCCATATCTTCTACAATGTGCCCGGCATATGAGAATAACAACCTCTCTATTCTGATTTTTCCATAGAGTTGAAATATTCCTATTACTTTTCTAGACACTTGTTTTCTCAGCAATCCAAAGAGACAGTGGGCAATAAGCAATCTGCTAAAGAATACTGGCTAAATATTCCTTTTCACTTTCTGCTTCATACTGCATACCAATGGAGAACTTTTTTAAAAACCTTTATAAGATGAATAAACCAGGTCAACCCAAGCCTGATAATTTTTCTGTATGTGTGTCCTGCTGGTACAACAGTTAAATACATGGCTGCTAAACCCTGATGGCATAGTGGTTAAGTGCAACGTCTGCTAACCCAAAGGTTGGCCGTTCAAATCGTCCAGGAACTCCTTGGAAACTCTATGGGGCAGTTCTACTCTGACCTCTAGGGCTGCTATGGGTCAGAGCTGACTCAACAACAGTGGATATTTTGGAATCAAAATGTTGTCAGTTTCGTTGAAACCTACCCAAAAGCTCTGCAGGAGAAAAGACCTGGCAATCTTCTCCTGCAAAGATTACAGCCTAGAAAATCCTATGGGACAGTTCTACTCTGTCACATGTGGTCCTTATACATCAGCACCTAACAATAACTTTAGGCACTTCTATACAATAACTAAAAATTTTTATTTCCTTTATAAATGGCAGGCCCAAGAATGTTTCTGGAATATTCACAAAAACACAGAAATTGTTCAGAGAAGAATCCTTACATCCTAAAGAAAGGAAATAAGAAAAGTGAAGAAGAAGTATTGAGCCACAAATTTACAAAGGTTTCACACACTTAGATGTCTATCAGCAGGCAATGAGATTTTTTGACTGCTTAGTTTACAATTTACTATCCAGCACTGCATCCATGAAGTCATAGAAGGGATTAATGAATTAGAAACCCCATACTCATCTGGGGCAGTATATATACATTAAAAAAAAAAAAAAATCCATGCCATCAAATTGATTTCAATTCATAGCAACCCTGTGGGATAGGGTAGAATTGCCTCATAGAGTTTCCAAGGAGTGCCTGGTAGTTTCAAACTGCCAATATTTTGGTTAGCAGCCGTAGCACTTCACAGCGGTACCATGAGGGTTTCCTCTGGCACAGTGGGTGGTTCAAAATTCTAAGGTAGTCATCAGCCACCTTGGGTGGCAAAGAAAGCAGGTGTGCAAGAAAGTGAGCCCATTACACCTACCCCTTCCTTTTAAAAAATGTCTCAGGCTACTGGAGGACATGCATCTCGGAAATGGGTATAAACTCTCTGAGCCCCACTCTCTCTGAGCCCTGCTAGGATCAGCAGACAGGTAGTTCTTCAAGGCTGTTGAAAGGTGGCATGTGCTTCTTTCTTCTGAAGCAGTAAAAGAAACAACTCTTGGCAAATCACTTCCAAATATGCATATTCATCATTGTCATCTAGGTTAGAAATTAGATTCTTCTGATAGGCTGAAAAGAGCACATTATTCGGAGGATTTCACTTATTTTTGGATTATAGAACTCTCTGAGAATCTGACAAAAAATTTTAGATCCTCTTCCAAGCAATTACATATATAAGCAAACCTTTGTAATATTCTAAGTTTCAGAGTCTCCCCTAATCTAAGTTAAGACGCTATTGCACATATGTTGGAGAAATTTATATTCTAGCTGCCCAGAGCTTTGGCATTAACAATAATGAATACAGGCGTATTGCCCAAAGACAGCTTCTCCTCTGAAGATAGATGGTGTGGACCACAGAGCAGAGACAAGCACCCAGGTAGAATGGCAAAGCTCCGAGTCTTCCGTTAGCCTAGAGTGGTTTCCCAAGTAGACAGTGCCCATCACAGGTCTTTCTAGACCAGTAGTTCTTAAACCTTGGCTGCACATCAGAATCACTAATGGGCTTTTCAAAAATACACATGGCCAACAACCAATACATGAGGAAATGCGCAGATCACTAGCTGTTAGAGTCATGCAAATCAAAGCCACGGTGAGACACCATTTCAGTCTAGCATTGCTGGAACAAATCACCAAGACAGGAAATAACAAATGTTGAAAAGGCTGCAGGGATATGGGAACTCTTTTGCACTGCTGGGGGAGTGCAAAATGATCCAACCATTTTGAAAACAGTATGGTGTTTCCTTAGAAAGCTAGAAATAGAAATACCACACGATCCCGCAATCCCAATCCTAGGAATATATCCTAGAGAAATCAGGGTCATTGCACATATAAACATATGCACTCCCTTGTTCATTGAAGCACTATGCACATTAGCAGGAAGTCGGAAACAACCTAAATGCTCAACAACACGTAAATGAATAAACTGTGGCACATACACACAATAGAGTATTAAGCAACAATAAAGAACTAGGATGAATCTGCGAAGCATCTCCTAACAATAAGGGAGCTGGAAGACATTAGTAAAATAAATGAGTCGCACAAGGACAAATATTGTATCAGACCACTACTGTAAAATCTTATGGAAAGATTTACACACACACAAAAAGAAACAATCTTTGATGGTTACTAGGGAGGGGAGAGGTGAGGATAGAAAAACACTAAATAAAGAAAAGGTAAGTGGTAACTTTGGTGAAGGGTAAGACAGTCACAAAATAGTGTGGAAACCAGCACAACTTGTGCAAGGCAGGGTCTTGGAAGCTCCATGTCGTCACTGTTAGGTGCTGTTGAGTTGGTTCTAAATCAAAGCAGCCATATGTAGAACTGAATGAAATATTGCCCAGTCCTGCGCCATGCCCACAATTGTTGTTATACTGGAGCTCACTGTTGCAGCCTCTGTGTCAATCCGTCTCATTGAGGGTCTTCCTCTTTTTCGCTGACCCTCTCCTTTATCAAACATGATGTCCTTCTCTGGGATTGATCCCTCCTGACAACGTGTCCAAAGTATGTAAGAATTATAGTTTCACCATCTTTGCTTCTAAGAAACACTCTGGTTCTTTATCCAAGACAGATCTGTTTGTCCTTTTGGCAATTCGTAATATATTCACTATCCCTCTCCAACACCACATTTCAAAGGTATTAATTCTTTTTCTCTCTTCTTTATATATATTGTCAAGCTTTTGCACGCATATGATGTGACTGAAAATACCATGGAAGACCCACAGACATGACCATACTTCCTGAGGGACTGAATTGCTGAACTTAGGGGCTGTGGGGACCATGATTTCAAGGAACATCTAGCTCAGTTGTCATAATATATTTTATAAAGAAAATGTTATACGCACTGCTTTGGTAAGTACCATATGGGGTATTAAAGGCCTGTCAGTGTCCACCTAGGATACTCCGCTGAGCTCATCCCTTTGGTAGTAAGGGCTAATGAAGAAAACAAAAGACCAGTCCAAAGGACTAAAGAACAGCATCTACAATGTCCTCCACCAGACAAAATCCAGTACAACCAGATGGCCCCCAGCTAACACCAGTGACAGCTCTGACAGGGATCACAACTGAGGGTCCCAGACAGAGACTGGAAAAAAATGATATTCCAACTCATAAAGAAAGATGAGACTTGCTGGCCTGGCAGAGACTGCAGAAACCCCAACAGCATGGGTCTTGGACACTCATTTAGCGCAGTAATAAAGTCACTCCTGAGGTTCACCCTTCAGCCAAAGATTGGACAGGCCCCAAAACAATATGAGACTTAAGGGGCATACCAGGGGCAAGGACTAGAAGACAGGATGAGACAGGAAAGCTGGTAATAGGAAACTTGCAATTGAGAAGGAGAGTACTGACCCATTGTGGGATCATTAGCTGAGGTCATAAAATAGTATGTACACTAACTGTTTAACAGGAAGATGCGTTGTTCTGTAAACCCTCATCTACTGTACAAGAGAAAGGAAAAGAAGGAAAAATGCACATGGCTGAGAGAACTCACACTTCACAACTTCAAAATTTAATGTAAACTGTAGTAATCACTATGGTATTGGCATATGGAAAAACATCTAGATCAATGCAATAGAATCAAAAGTCCATGAATATTCATCACACTTATGGTCTGTTGGTTTTTGACAAAGTTGTCAAGGCAGTTAAATAGGCAAAGAATAGTCTTCTCAGTGTGGGACAGTTAGATAGCCACATTGGAAAAATAAAAATAGAGTGTCCACATTAAACCATACTAAAAATGTGCTTAAAGTGGACCACAGATTTAAATGTAAGAGCTAAATCATAAAAGTCATAAAATAACAAATTGGAGTAAATCTTTGTGACTTTGGTTACGCCATAGTTTCTTAGAAGTGACACCAAAGAAACAAATAACAGAAGGAAAAATTAGGTAAATTGTACATCAACAAAATGAAAAACGTTTTGTGGTTCAAATGACAACAGAAAAGAAAAAGACCATCCATAAAATGGGAGAAAATATTTGCAAATCAGGTAGCTGATAAAGCACTTATGCTCAGGACATGTAAAGAATACTCACAACTCTATAATAAAAAGATAAATAACCCAATTAAAAAAGGACAAAGGATCATAATAGATATTTTTTCAAGGAAATATACAAATGGCCAATAAGCATTTGAAAAGATGTTCAACATCATTAGCCATTAAAGAAATGCAAATAAAAAATACACTGAAATACTCCTTCACACATACTAAAATGGCTTTCACAAAATAGACAAGAACAAATGTTAGCAAAGTTGTAGAGAAACTAGAACCTTCATAAATTGCTGGTAGGAATTTAAAGTGGTTCAGACAATGTGCAAAAGGCTGGCAGTTCCTCAAAATGTTAAACACAGGATGACCCACCAATTACAACCCTAGGAAATAAGCCTAAGAGAAATGAAAATATACATTCACACAAATACTTGTACATGAGTATTTATTGTGCATTATGCATAATAGACCAAAGCAGAAACCATCCAAATGTCTACCAACTGATAAACAGATAAACAAAATACAGAATATCTGTAGAAAAACTCTTTGCTGTTGAGCTGGTATCAATTCACAGCTACCCTATAGGACATGGTAGAGCTGCCCCATAGAGGTTCCAAGGCTGCAATCTTTACAGGTACAGACCACCACATCTTTTTATCACCGATTGGCTGGTGAGTTTGAACCGCCAACATTTCAGTTAGCACTTGAGTGCTTCACCACTGCACGACCAGGGGTCTTTCCAGAATATCCATACAAGGAAATACTACTAGGCCATAAAAAAGAATGAAATACTGATGTATGCTACAACATAAATAAGCCTTGAAAACATTATGCCAAAATAAAGAAACCAGTCAAAAAAGGCCATGTGATTCTATGTCTATAAATGTCCCAAACAGACAAATCTATAGAGAAAGAATGAAGGATAGTAGCTGTCTAGACTCCAGAAAACAGTGGAAAATATTATAATGAGAAGTGCAAAGGTCTGGAGTTAGAAAACCAAAAGGTAGGAACATGTTCAGCATTTTTCAAGCTGAAAGAACAAACTGAAGAAAAAATCGAAGCCTTGACCTGCAGTACTCAAGGATTCAATGGGCACAATATGGAATGTCCCAGGAAGTATCAGAAGAAGATGGAAGGAACATACAGAGCCATTGCACTGAAAAGAAATTGGTTGACATCCAGCCATTTCAGGAGATACCGTTTGACTAAGAACTACTGGTATTTAAGGAAGAAGTTCAAGTTGGACTGAAGACACTGGCAAAAAACAAGATTTTAAGACCTGACAGAATACCAGTTGAGATGTTTCAAAAAATGGATGCAGGGATGTAGATGCTCGCTCATCTACACCAAGAAGTTTATTGCCAGAAATTCAAACCAAATTCAGAAGAAGATGTGGAACCAGGGGTATCATTCCTGATGTCAGATGGGTCTTGGCTGAAAGCAAAGAATAGAAGACATCAACCTGTGTTTTATTGACTATGCAAAGACATTCAAATATGTAGATGATAACAAATTATGGATAACATTGTAAAGAATAAGAATTCCAGAGCATTTAATTGTTTTCATGAAGAATCTGTACCTAGACCAAGAAGCAGTCATTCGAACAGTCATCTCCTCTCTGTATAGTGGAAAAGCTGAAGCCAAGGAGGGTGAAGAGACTTGCCAAGGCTCCACCACAGGGCTGAGCTGTAACACATGAAGTGCCATCAAGCTCTTTCAAGAGCCTTTCATGTTCACATTAGCTGATACATTCGAGTCCTGTCTAGTCTTTCTTAATTTTTTGGCTTTGCTAAAGGGCCTTCCAATAAAGCCATTCTATCTTTGAAGGTAAATAAAACAAGTTGTGTATATAATACAGTTTTAATTGTTTTATTATTTCAAAGCACATTTGATGGCATTATGTGGGGAAAAGAACTTCAGGTAAATGACCTTCACTGCACCTTCCAAATAGGGCCCCAAATAATCAGATATTGTAGCCCAGTATCTTTTGGCATTGACAGTCACAGGCTTTCCTGTGCATCTTGGAAAAGATAAGGGCCAATGATTCTGCCAGTAGAAAATTTACACCAAATGGTAACTTCTGGGGATGAAGTTGGACATTCTTGAATGTCCATTGGCTTCTTATTGCTCCAAATGTCACAGTCCTATTTGTTAACAAAACCATTCATACAAAAATGGGCCTCATCGCTGAGGATGATTTGTCAGTCAAAAGCAGGGTCAACTTCCAATTGTTCCAGAGTCCAGTAAGCAAATATACAGTGCAATCTATGGTTGGTGGACTTTTGTTCTTGAGTTAAAACAATTTTGTAAGGGTAAAACTTTAAGTCCAGATGCAAATCCACCAAATTGTGGTCATGGAGAGGCTCAGTTCTTGTGCTTGGTAAGAAATTGATCAGGATGTATTCTCGCTTACACTCTGATGAACTGTGATGATGTTTTCATTGGAATGTGTGATTCATTGGTGCACAGGCCTTGCCTGATTAGCAACAGACTCAGTGGTCTCAAAGTTTTTGATTAAAAGTGGAATTATTTTCTTGTTGGAATGATTACACGTAGCGTAAATTTCGTGTGATGCATGGTAAGCTTGGTGAATGGAATACCCATTTTGATAATAAATTTTAATAATTTCTACATGTCATGGAATCATGTGACTTTTCATAGCTAGTTGTCAAGACTAATTAAAAAAAAACATGATAAATATGGCAGCTATAGCTTCACAACTATGACCATCATGAGTTGTCAAAAACAGGATATCCTTACTGAAATGTTCTCTATTAACATAATTTAGGAGTCCTGGAGATGCAACTGTTAAGTGATTGGGTGCTAAGCACAAAGCTGTTAGCTCAAACACTCCCAGCAGGTCTGTGGAACAAAGACCTGGTAATCTGCTTCCATAAAGATTACGGTCAAGAAAGCCCTGTGTAGCAGCTCTACTCTCACATGGGGTTGGTGTAAGTCAGAATCTACTAAATGGCACCTGACAAGAACTATCTTTTTAAATGGTAATCTAAAAATAAGGGTAGAAGTAATTTTTCATTTGCTTAGTGTTGAGTTCAGTCAACTTCTCCAAATCTCTAAAACTTCATTTTTTGTTTTTTTTTGTTGTTGTTGTTGATACGAATTGTTTTAATCAAAATGGTTGCAGAGCATGTGATTATTCACTGTCTCTCTTCCCTTTCTTTCATAACATGTTGAAGCTAAAATATCATCTGGGGTAGGCCAGATGTTTTCCCACCAGGTCAGAACTCTAAATTTGAATGCATTTCTGCTCATGTGGGTTAACTGGGAAGAAGCTCATTAAAATATACATAAGTACAAATTGTACATAATTATTAATCACAACTGTTAACCTGTTGCCGTCAAGTTGATTCCAACTCATAGTGACCCAGGAGGACAGAGTAGAATGGCCACATAATGTTTTCAAGGAGAGCTAGAGGATGTGAACTGCTGACCTTTTGGTTAGCACCCAAGCTCTTAACCACTCCACCACCAAGGTTCTTAATTACTAATCATATAGCCTTAAAAAATATATGGAAACCTTGGTAGTGCAGTGATTAAGTGCTACAGCTGCTAATCAGGTTGGCAACTCAAATCCACCAGGCACTCCTTGGAAACTCTATGGAGCAGTCCCTGTCTGTCTATAGGGTCACTATGCGTCAGAATTGACTTGAAAGCAGTGGGTTTGGTTGTGGTTTAAAAAATATATATCCAACCATTGATAATGACTGAGTACAGTGATAATAATAGTTAATATGCAAGTCAATCATTTGTAATTCAATATTTGCACTTAATGAGTAAATTAGTTCTTTGTATATGTTCAAGTCATCTGCTAAAGTTTCTTAGTCCAAATAGGTTTAATTCTAATTTCTACTTACTAGCTCTCTGACATGGGAAAAGTCATTTAGAAACTCTGAACCTCAGCTCACAGCTACTAAAGAGCATAAGTAATAATCTTACCTTCTTTACTGGGTTTCAGTATCAGCATTATGGTCGTCCGTTGTTGTTCGCTGTCAGTCCGACTCAAGGCAGCCCCGTGTGCACGAGTGGAGCTGATCCTGAAGGGTTTCAGAGGGTGACCTTTTAGAAGCTGATGGCCAGGCTTGCCGTCCACGGAGCCTCTGGCCAGGTTCTAACTCCTAATCTTTCGGCTAGTAGTCGAGCGCTTAACTGTTTTAGTGGCACCGAGGGACTCCATACATATTTGAAATGGTTGCAGCCTGTGGGAACTGACAAGATATCAAGTCTTCTTTTGTTTTGTGAGTCTTTGTATTTCTAATACGTAATGTAGTAGTAACTGGGGCAACAGACTCCCTTAAGGAGGCCCAGCATTGCGATGGTTAAGCCCTCAACTGCTGACTGCAAGTTTAGTGGTTCAAATCCAGTCAGTTGCTTCTCAGGAGAAAAAAACCAAAGATCTGTTGTTGTAAAGATTACAGCCAAGTAAATTTTCTGAGGCAGTTTTGCTCTGTCACGTGGAATGAAGATTGACCTGACATCACTGAACAACAGCACAGAGTTTCTTATGAAGGAAACAGGTATTCTGATCTGACATGGCTGTGGTGGAAAACTATCAGACTGGCTCAGTCACAAATGATAAAGCATGAGACAGGGGAAGAAACACCTGACCTGAAAAGAGAATCAACCTAGAAATGTTGAAACCAAAAAGCCCAGGGAAGGGATTAAGGCTATAGTCAAATCTCTTCTTAATTTTGTTAATCAGACATTTGTCAGCACAGGGCACTTTTTGCAAATGCTGAAAAATCAAAGCTTGTGAATGGGACCTGGGACACATCTTATTACTTTTGTTACCACGGGGGAGCATTTCTCAAGTTGACTTTCTAAAAGACATCGGGGCTTCTGTCTCATGTCTGAAGATAATTATTTCTGTCTTGATGAATAATTTAACCCACCATTGCAAGCTCCCACCCTCAGACAACTCATGGAATTCAGTAAAAGGAGACAGGCTCCTCTGTAACCTTATAGCTTCTCCAGCTTATGGACCTGCAGAAAACTTAATGAAAGCACATAAATGCTCCTAGACAGTCCATGCCAAAGTGATTGGTTGGTACTGCCTGCTTTTTACAATGCAGAATTACAGAACACTAGCATTGAATATTTTCTTAGTAACCTAAAATGATGAATATGAAGCCTCAGTTAATTCAGTACCATGATCAGGGGCAAAGAACTGAGGAACAGAGTGAAGTTGAGGTATTTGGTATCCTGGTGAAATTATTTACTTTTATAGCACACTTCTCTAATTCCAGCAAGAATCTCATGTAATAAAAGTCAGTGAAGCAAAGGTCTTGGCCTATACTGTTACACACTGTCTTGAGAACCCAAGAATTCCAGGTCTCTAGTTTTTCATCTATAAAACGGGTGTGATAACTTTAAGAAATGTTTTACTCTGAAACAATCTAAAACTTACAGAAAGGTTGTAATTCCAGTACACAGAACTTTCTTTCCATGAACCTACTGGAAGAAAATTGCCAACATGGTACTGTATCTCCCCTAAATACTTCACTGGGCATTTCCTACAAACAACAGCCAACCAAAACCATAACCCATTGCTGTCAGTTTGATTCACGTTCATGGATACCTCAAGTGCACCACAGTAGAACTGCTCCACAGGGTTTTCAATGGCTGTTTGACTTTGGGGAAGCAGATTGCCAGGGCTTTCTTTCACAGTGCTTTTGGGTGGGTTTAAACTGCCAGACTTTCTAATAATAACCAAACACAAACCATTTGTGCCACCAAACACATTCTACAAATCCACATCACAGCCACCAACATTAGGAAATGAACACTGACTCACTCGTGTCTCACTTGTTCTTTCAGTGATGACCTCTTTTGCAAAAAGATCCGGTTCAGGATCATGCATTGCGTTCAGTTGTCATATTTCTTTAATTTCCTTCTACCTGGAGCAACTCCACAGTCTTCCCTTGATTTTGATGATGTTGACAAGTGTGAGGATTATAGACCAGTCTTTATACAGAACTGATTGTGTTCTTCTGATGTTCTGTTATGATTAGAGCCAGGTCTTTAGTGGTAATATCGCAGAAGCAATGTTGTATTCTTGCCGTTGAACCCTATTGGGTAGTGTACAGTTGTGATTTGTTCCAATACTAATAATGTTAACTTTGGTCATTGGATTAATTTGATTGCTCCCTGGCTTCTCTGCTCTAATCACATCTCCCTTCACAAGCATTAGGTAGTTTGTGGAGAAGATACTTTGAGACTGTATCAATATCCTGCTCCTTGTCCAACTTCTGATATATTCAGTTATTCATACCAATGTGAATTCGTGATTTCCTATTTTATTGGACAGACTATAACTGTTTACAGTCATTATTTATTTCTGTACTCAAATTGTCCCACATCTGGCCATGTAGGAACTCCTTCAAGCTAACTGCTGTATCCGTTTGACATATCATCATTCTCTGAATACTTTGTTACTTTTAACAGAACAAAATGTTCCAGACTCATCTTTTACTTTCCCAGTTCCAAGGCTGGGATCAGTTATTTCTAAATACCATTATCTATACTGGGCCCATTCGGAAGATAACAGTACTTAGAAACACCAGTAGGAGATCCAGTGGCCTCCTTGCATGTACCTGTACACATTTCTATCTACATTTTTACAATTATCTTTAGACAGTGTATTGGAAACTATATGGTCACATCAAGACCTCCAAATCCAATGTACACTCCAGTTACATGTAGCTTTCTTCTTCTACTTTTCCCACACACTTCTCTGACAAGAATAAACTGAGATTTCATTATGCTTAATATGGCTGTTCACTTGGTCCGCGTCTCCATCTGTAACCAGTCTCATAAGCTACGGGTCCCCTCCCCTGCACACATTCCTTCTCGCTCCATTTGAGCTTTGACATCCTGCTTGGGGCCTCTGGGTGGATGACCTCTGCACCCTACTCTTTCTCTAGCACCTGAAGACATTCCCTTTATTCTAGCATTCCAGCTGGTAACACTCCTGTCATCACCTCTCTGGGCCACCACAGCTCTCCCCACCCTGTGCAGGCTCTTCATTCTGTCCCACCCAATGGCTTTTGGACAGAGTACGTCTGATAGCTTTTTGGTCCTCCCTCCTTCCCAGGGTGGCTGTACATTTGTGATGGAACAATGGGTGTACGTGATCGCTTTGTGAATTATACAGTATTTAAATTCTAGCACAGAGAATTTCCTTTCAGCTATCAAGAACAAAGCCAGCTGCCTTAAAACTGGGAGTTCTGAGAAACACTCTTCACTGTTAGACCAGTCATTCGTGGCTTGCTCCGACTACTTTGCTTGTCACTCTCTCACTTGACAGTTCTGCAGCAAACTTTCAGGTCAATGCTCGTCGCTGTCCTCCCAGCCGCAATCTTGGCTCTTGTCTGCTATTACTCCTAATTCCCTACCTCTACCATGTGCTCCTATTTTATGTTACTCCTTGGATAATCTTCATCAGAAGACTAGGTTATAAACAAATGTAAAATCTTGGTAGAGGCATGTAGCGTGTATTTGCCATCTATTGCTAAGACAAGACTGGCTTCTGTAACTAATAAACTCAAAACGGATAATTGATTACACCAAACAGAATATTTCTTACTCATGGGAATTCCAAAACAGAACTAGGTGCTTAGGTAGCTTAACTCTCCTCCAAGGATTGATTAATTCAGAGACCCAGATTCCATCAGTCTTGTGGCTTTATTTTCAACAAAGACCTCCAAGGTACCTGTGTTTGTGTTAAACCAGCAAAAGAAAAAAGAGCAGAGAGTTTCAGACACTGGCAGGTTTCATGAAAGCAGAGCTTACCGCTGCCACTCACAGTCCATTGACTGAACTCAGTTGCGTGAGAGGGTGGTTGAGAAAGTGGGAAGTTGTTCATGAAGGGGAAGAACAGGTTTTGGTGATCAACTAGGTAGCCTCTTCTATGTATTTCTTTACTCCGTATTACCCAAGAAAAACACTCAAGAAATTAAAACTACATCGTTGGTTGCAAGATCTTCAGAGAGAAGAAGTAAAAGATACCATTTTTAGGACTGTACCAGTGCCTTAATTACCAAGTTGTTCTTTGCATTCACCTCCTCCAAAAAAAAGGGTATTGAAGCAAGTCAACAGTTATCTCATACATCCCATAAATTTTAGCACTTAGATAGATTTTGCTGTGGGGTGACAATCTGTGTCTCACCCTGACACATTTTAGTTGCTGTTTCTTTTCTTTGCCTGGGTAGATTATTCAGACCTGGATGAGAATCTCTGGCATTCTCTTGGTAGGACATTCTTCTTTCTCTAGGGTTTCTGTTATCTTTATTTTATAATAGTAATCATAACTATAACCACCACCAGCTGGGAAATGCTAAAAAGAACATTATCTTACAAAACTGAAATTCACTGTTGGGGCTTTTTCTAAATACCCTTATGTATAACAGTATTTTTAATGGGATGATTCCCACCAACTGGTTCACAAAACTCTTGTCATTCTTTTTTCTTTTTTAGAAAGAAAAATTAAATACTAGTAGGCAGTAGAGTGTGTAAAGCATAAATTACAGATGGCTGGAAGGTAAAGATGTTGTGTGGTGAATAAATTAAGGCCTAGTAACAAAGCTAGTAACAGACATATGGGCAAGGAAAGCCAAGGCAGCCAGAGGAACACTTTCAGATGACATTGAAATTGGGTTTTGAGTCCATGAGGCCGTGAGACCCAAGGACAAAGTATGTACTTAAAGAAGCATTTTCCTGGCCACAAGTTTTACTATAAAGATTTAAGTTACTTCAGTCTTTCTTTCTTTTTTTTTTCTCTCAACGTTTCATTAAATTGTGAAACCCTAAAAAGGCACATGTGTGTTCACTTTATAAGGTGAACATGTTTTGGAACTCATTATATATTTTATGAGTTCACAGAAGTTCAAACACTTTGGTCCCAAGCAAGTCTGCATTTATCATAACTGCAGTCTCAGATTAAAATGAGGTCCTTTGTGAAGCCTAGAGACAGCGGCGTCACTAGGGGACTGTGGGAGATACAAACTCACACAGTGACACTGTCGGAAGGGGTGACACCAAAATGACTCTCTATAAAATTTTTCGGCAGCATTGCAGCAGAAATTGCATTTTATTAAAATATCCTTGTAGTTAGTTATAATTTTGGCTAGCTGTTTAAGTCACTACTATCGCCATCACACTCAGCGATATATAGAAATTAGAATTTACAAGTATTTAAAAACTTCACTAAGGATTCTATGTGGTCTGACATGGAAGGAGGTCAGTGGGAGCGAGAGAGAGAGAGACATCAAGCCTAGTGATGGCACTGCCTAGAGGTTGGTGGATGATAAGGGAAGTATTTTATTCCTATACAGCATTATCTCTGCAGACATTTGAGTACTATTAATTCAGCCTCAGAAATCTCTCTAAAAAGTTGGCCATTCTCACCACCTATATAGATTTGAATCTTCAAAATCTCTTACCTTGGCTGCTCTGTGACCCATTGCTAATCCTATCACCTCTAAGTTTCTGCTCCCATGTCCTTTCTACCTATTCCCTCATGCTGTTGATAGAGTCACAGCTTCTAAAATGCAAAACTGATCATGCAAGTTCAGCTATAATTTTCTAACATGAAAAACTAATCCTACAGGATAAAGTTCAAGGTCTCCATACTGTAGCATAAGAGACTCAGTAATATCTCTGTTCTAACTCACTGCTCTATGCAGCCTATGCTTAAACTTCACTACTTATTTTACTCTTCTTCCAATATGTCAAAATTAAACCAAACCAAACCCACTGCTGTCTAGCTGATCCAACTTATAGTGACTGTATCAGACACAGTGGAACTGTCCCAGAAGCTTTCTAAGGATCAGCTGGTACATTTGAACTGCCAACCTTTTGGTTAGCAGTCAAGCTTTTAACCACTATACTATGAAGGCTCCAATGTGACATACACATCCATAAATTCTTGAATTTGCACAGGTTGTTTCAAGGCTACTGCTAGCACATACAGAGTATCTGTATAGACCAAAATAAATAAATAAACAAATAATAAAAGGTCTGTTTCTCCAGCGGGATCCCTGACTTTGCCAGGACATACTGCTTGTTAAGAAGAAAAAGAAGAAAAAATGTTGATTCGGAGTCATAGCGCCCCTAGAGGACAATGTAGAACTGCCCCACAGAGTTTCTAAGGGGTGCCTGACGGATCTGAACGGCTGGTGTTTTGGGTTAGCAGCGATGGAGCTTAACTACTATGCCCACCGTGGTTTCCTTGTTGTGATTAGGTTCAGCCTCCACTTGCCCACTCACCTACACAATCATTTCCTAGTTCCTGAGCTGTCCTTGTAACTGGTGTGGGCTTTCGTCTTCTTTAGGAACCGGATCGAATATCACTTACAATTTCTCCCAGGCCGAGTTAGTCGCTGTCTCATGTTTAATTCTACAGTGCTTTGTTCATACGGCTAGTGGTGGTCTCCCCACTTCCCCAAAGGCCAAGACAACTCCTTTGGTTTTTACACGTTATTATTATTATTTGCCCCCAATTCCAAGCATGCTATTTGATCTGTAATAGCTGTTCAGTAAATATTTAATAGAGGAAATCAGGCAATACAAAGGCAAGAATCATTCAATCTAAACTCTCAAAGAAAACAAAAAAGACCGATTTCCAGCAGTGTTGAAGAAATTAATGATTAGGAAAAAGTAAAGTTAGATTACTATCCTGTTACTATCCTACACCATAGTCTGGAAAAATATACACAAAAAGTGCAAATATACATATTTAAAGTAAAAATTAAATGGATGAAAAATATTCTAGAAGAAAACATAGCTATACTGATAATTATTTCTATAATATTGGGCTTTAAAAATAAATGCATTGTACACATGATACTGAAGTCAAGAATCATAAAGAAAAAATTAGTAATAACTATATAATATACAAAATGAAGCCTGATATTGCAAACTTGAAAATATTTATAATAAATATAACAAAGGGTTTATAATTTTATTAAAATAAAAACAACTCTTACAGATCAAGCTGGAAAAAACAGAAATCAAGAGAAACCGTACAGAAGATTCATCTATTTTTACTTTCAGTTATATCAGGGTTTGCATCTTATATTTAAGCCTTATTATTAGGTACATACAAAATTAAAATCACTGTATCTTCTTGAATGGCAGATTCTTTTATCATTATAAATATACTTTCTTATTCCTGGTACCCTATCTTGTCTGTAAGTCTATGTTGCCTGGTGTCAATATAGCAATTCCAGATTTCCTAAGATGACTATTTGTATAGTATATCTTTTTCATACTTTTTCTTTTAACCTACAAGTGCCCTTGTATTTAAAGTACGTTTCTGAGAAAAAGTATATTTCGTGTTTTAGCGTTGCGTCTTGTATGAAAATCCCAACATTTAGTCAGGGTATTTAGACTATTTACATTTAAGATAGCAATAAATCTTGAGCTTAAGTCTACTATCTTTTATTTGTTTTCTATTTGACTCTTCTGTTCTTTTTTCCTCCTCTTTTACTGTCTCTCTTTGGACTGAGTGAGGTATTTTTTAATGACTTATCTTTATCCCTACAATTATTTTTTTAACTACACCTCTATTATGTTTTGTTTTAGTGTTGCTTAAAGGATTACACGATGCATTCTTAGCTTATCACAGGCTACCTTCAAATGTTATATCGTTTCATGTTAAATTTAAGAAATTTATAACATTACCCTTACATTTCTCCACTGTATATTCCTGTTCATACTTGCCATATTAACAGAATCCAACCCAACCGACCAACCCACTGCCATCGAGTCAATTCGGACTCACAGCGACCCTATAGACAGAATGGAACTGCCCCATAGTGTTCCCAAGGAGTGCCTGGCAGATTTGAACTGCCGATCTTGTGGTTAGCAGCTGTAGCACTGAACCACTAGGGTTTCCATAGATGGGAAAAATTATATAGCCACTCAAAAATCTGTTGAAACAAACGATAAAATATGATCCCCATTTAAGATAAAAACTTGTAGCAAACTAAGAGTAAAGGACATTTACCCAACCTGATAAAGAGAATTTACGAAAAACCTACAACTACCAACGTACTTGATGGTGAAAGACTGTTTTACCTTTAAGATCAGGAACAACAGTGTCATCATTCACCACAAGTATTCAACACTGTGTTGGAGGTCTTGCCCAATAAAGTAAGAAAAAGAACTAAAGGGATACAGATTGGAAAGGAAGAAACAACACTGTTTGTTTTCAGATGATATGATAATATATATATAGATGATTCTAATAAATCTATGAAAAATAGCCACTAGAAATAATAAGTTTGTTTAGAAAGGTCACAAAATGCAAGGTCAGTAAAAAAAAAAAAAAAATCAGTTGTATTTCTATATGCTAGAATGAACATTTGGAAGAAGGAATTTTAAGTTAATGCCATTTTTAATAGCATTAAAACCATAAAATAATATGTTCAAGATCTATACTGAAAATCCCAAAATATTGCTAAGAAAATTAAAAACAAGATACTTCATCCTGATAGATTGAAATAGTAAATATTATTAAGCTATCAATTATCTCTTAATTGATTGATACATTAAAAGCCATTCTAACAAAATTTTTGCAAGATTTTCTATAGACATTGTCAAATTGACTCAAAACTTATATGGTAATGCAAAGAACTTAGAACACCAAAAATAATTTTTTTAAAAGGAGAATGAAATCTGAGGACTCACATAACGTGGTTTCAAGAATTACTAAAGAGATCTTAAAAGCTAGCAAGCAGCCATCTAAATAGCATCAGTTGGTCCCAACCCACCAGGAGCAGAGTAGAACAAAGGACATCACATCCACAAGGAAATACGAGCCCAAGAGATGGAAAGGGCTAAACTGGCTTGAGACCAGAAGGCTCAGTTGGTGCTCAGCCATCACCAATGACTGTCTTGACAGAGAACACGACAAAGAGTCCCTGATGTAGTGGGAGAAAAATGGGGTGCAGAACTTGAACTCTGTTAAGTAGATCAGATTTGGCGGTTCAACAGACTAGAGTGTCCCTGGAAGACATGGCATGCAAGACTCTCTGTTAGCCCAGAACCAATATTACTCTTGAAACCAGCTTTTCAGACAGAGATTGGGCTGGACTGTAAGACGTAAAAGGATATTGACAAATAGTGTGATTCTTGGCTTAAGTAGATATATGAAACTAATTGGCAGCTCCTGTCAAGAAATGACATGAAAGGGTAGAGTAGGACAGGAGCTCATTGAATGGACATGGGAAATACAGGGTGCAAAAGAGTGTGCTGTCACAGTGTGGGAAGAACAGTTAGACTTAAATAGCGATGTGTAGGTAAGTTTTTGTGTGACAAATTGACATCGACTGTGACCTTTCACTTAAAGCAAAATAAAATGCCCAAAAGTGGGAAAAAAGAATTACTAAAAAGCTAAAATGAGAAAAAACAGTGTAGTACTCACATAAGGTTAGGCACAAAGGCCAATGGAACTAAACACAATGTCCAGAAATAGAATCACATATACGTGCTTAATTGATTTTTGATGAAGGAGCCAAAGTACTGGAATGGGGAATGGATAGCCTTTAAATAATGTTACAGACACAACTGTATACATGTATGAAAATAAAATGAATTTCAATTCTTACCTGACACCATTCACAAGATAACTTCAAAATAGATCACAAGTCATATTAACTAGTACTATAAAACTTAAAACATAAGTGAGACTCTTTATAATTTTATAGTAAGCAAAGATTTTGTAAATAAAACACAAAAATGTGAACCACAAAAAGTTGGTAATTTGAACTTCATCAAAATATAAGCCCTCTGATGTTTGGAAGACAATATTAAGGACACAAAAAGGTAAGTCATAGAATAGGAGAAAATATTAGCAACAAGTATGCCTGACAAAAGGATCTGTGTCTACAAAATACAAAAGATTCTGTCAATTCAGTGATAACTAATAAAAAGTGAACAGTATTTGTACTGACACTTTGTAAAAGAAGATATATGAATGGCCAACAAGAACATAAGAAAACCATCCAACATCACTTATCAGGCAAATAAATACAAATCAAACCACAAACAAATACTACTAGACAGGCACCAGGTGGCTAAAATTAAAAAGACTGATAACATCAACTGTTGCAAAAGGTGGGGAGTAACTGAAACTCTAATACATGGCTAGCGGCGGTGTAAAGTGGTAAAACAGCTTTAGAAAACCATTAGGCACTTTCTTGTAAACACTTATTTACCATGTGATCCAGCACTTCTAAGTATTTATCCAAAAGAAATGAAGTCCAACATTCCCTAAAAGGCTTGTACACAGATGTTCGTTGCAACTTACACATCGTAGCTAAAACTGCAAATAATCCAATTGTCCACTAATTGGTGTCTAAGTTATCTAGTGCTGCTATAACAGAAATCCCACAAGTGGACTTTAACAAATAGAAATTTATTTTTTCACAGTTTAGGGGAATAGATATTTGAATTTAGGGTACCGGCTCCCTGCCCTGCGCTCTCCCTTCCCATATCCCATTCCTACCTACTCCCCTTGTTGGTGGGGGTAGCAGAAGGTTCTTTTCTCTTTTTTGGCTTCTATTGTTAGATTCCTTGGTGACCATGTGGCATATATTTTCCCCTCTGTGCTTTCTTGCTTATTTACTCGCTTACTCTCTGCTCTTTTACGTCTCAAAGGAGATTGACTTAAGATACATGTTACACTAATATTGCTGGTTTAGTCGTCTAGTGCTGCTATAACAGAAATACCACAAGTTGATGGCTTAACAAAGAAAAATTGTATTCTGTCACAGTCCAGCTGGCTATAAGTCCAAATTCAGGACATCAACTTTGTTTCTACAGGAAATAAGGTTTTCTTTCAAAGCATAAAAGAGAAGTTTTGAGATTTCCTACACAGCGCTTCAGCTTTGATTCTGAAGCACTCATCTCATCTCTTTCTTTCACTGGTTTCTCTAGTACAAGTAGGACTGGCCAACCAGCTTCTTTGTAACTCTCATTCTCACACAACTGTGGAAAGCTACCACACATGTGTTCACCCAGAGCCTCACCTTCCACCAATACCTGACCTACTGGTGGTGACACTGTGAGGACGTGTATCACACCTTCACCCCATGGATTAGCAGGGCTCACTTTGTTGCTGGAAACAGAGTCATCAACATCGTTAAGACTAGCTAGGCTACTTTAGAAGACTCATGCCTACAATTTTTTTTCCCCCCAGAACCACTCTTGGTACCAAATGTCTTAGGCTGGGTTCTCTAAAGAAGTAAAACCAGTAAAGCATGTATATGTGTGTAGACAGAGAGTTATACAAAGTAAACAGATCATGAAATTAAAGATCCCAAGTCCTGGATCAGAATATGAGCCTCAGGCAGCCACAGAAGCTGGTAACTTGAAGGTGAGCAGGTCAGACAGCAGTGTTCACATTCACTGATTGTGAAGGTCCATGAATCACAAGATGACAGGTGAGCCTGCAAAGTTTTTCCTGATTGACATGGTTGTTAGGGCTGAAGAACCCAGGATGGGCAGGTCAGGGAATAGGATTCTTACTTTCAGGCTGTGAAGATCAATGAATCCCAAGAGCTGCTAGCTTAAGCCCAAGAATCAGACACCAGAAGACAAGAGAGTGGCAGGTGCTGCATCCACAACAAGCCAAAACCTTGGCGAGGTGAGCAGGCAGGAAGTAGGCTGTAGAAGGCAGAGAGATGAAGGCCCAGAGGGCTGTGAGCCTCCACAGGGCCCGCTTCTGCCGGTACCCCAGCACGTTCCATCACGGTGGTGACCATAACACGACAACACACACTGCCAAAATACTGAGAATCATGGCCCAGCCAAGTTGACACACAATCTTAACCATCACAACAGCCTCATAAAGTTGGCAAAGACAGTCCATTCACAAATGGTATTATAACTGTAGGTACAGGGGTTAGAATTTACAACACATGTTTTGGGGGCACATGATTCCATCTATAACAAGTTAATAGCAAACAAGTTATGATACATCTATGCAGTGCAATATTACACAGTAATAATAATAAAGGACACACTACTAATACACTTATCAACATAGATGCATCTCCAAAATTTAATGCCAAGCAGAAGTAGTCAGACACAGAAGGATGCATATTGTATGATTCCACTTATATGAAATTATAGAGTAAGTAAATGCCATAGGTTGAATTGTGTCCCTCAAAAATATGTATAAAAATTTGGGTCAGCTGTGATTACCAGTACTGTGTGATTGCTCTCCATCTTGTGATTTTTTCCTATGCTGTAAATCCTAATCTCTGCCTGTGCATAATAGATAGGATTATGTTGGAAGGATTAGGATGAGACTGTAACACCCTTACTAAGGAAGTTTCCCTGGAGTGTGGCTTGTATCACCTTTTATCCTTTCATCTTACAAAAGAGAAAAGGTAATGGAAGCAAAGAGAGAGTTGGGAACCTCATACCATCAAGGAAGCAGCACCAGGAACAGACCAGAGGTACCTGCACCAAGATGCTCCCTGACCAGATTGATGCAACATGAGGACCTTCCTTTGGTGCTGACAAAGAGAGAAAACCTTCCCCTGGAGCAGACGTCCTAAACTTGGACTTGTAGCCTACTGCACTGTGTCTGAATAACGCTTTGTTTGTTAAAGTCATCCACTTGTGTTTGTTAGAGCAGCACCGATGAGTAAGACAGTAAAGTTAACTGGTTACAGCTGCAAGCCAATCAGTGATCACTAGAACTTTTAGGAGTGATAAAAGTGTACTTTATCTTGGTTGAATTGTGGTTATACTGAGTATACACTTGTCAAAACTTGTAAAATTGTATATATATTTCATTATACTGTCTGTAAATAACAGCTTAATAAATTAAAAATTTTTTAAATAATATATAATTTATATGAAATACAATCTCACCCCAACAAGGCTGGCATTAATAATAATAATAATAATAATAACAACAAATGTCAAAGAGACTGTGGAGAGACAGGAATATTTATACACTGCTGGTGGGAATGTAAAATGGTACAACTGTAATGGCAATTGCAGATCCATGTCACCTGTCCACAAAGCGAATACTGAGACAGGAGGTGAGGTGATTAAAGGAGGACATTTACTGAGTGCCAGCACACAAGAGGCAAGGGGGAATCAGCTTCCCCAAAGCTTGTCTGCATGCACAGTTTAAGCCTGGAGGTTATATTGATGGATTAAGAGGGGGAGAGGAGGGGCACTGGTTAATATTTTTGCTGGTCCACACAAATAATTCTTTCGATGTTTTTTAACAGTATTTTTTTTGTGGGGGTCTCCATGGCTCCAACAAGTTGGATCTTGATAACCATTCAACTACCTGGTGATTTGGTTCAGTAGTCTTAGAGAATAACTGAAAGGGATAAACAGAACAATTCATCAGTGTTTCTAAGAGTAAAGAATAGCTGTGTGACTTATGAGCAGTACAAGGTAAATTCTAATGGATGGGGGAAATTAAGCTCTCAGGACTCAATGTTTATAACACGGTTGTCTTAACTACTATGCTACTGTTTGTAGCCAGACGGAGTCAGGCTGGCTAAGGGCCTCCCTTTCACAACCAATTTGGAAATTGATTTGGCACTTTCTTAAAAAGCTAGACATAGAAATGCCTTATGGTCCAGTAATCCTACTTCTTGGACATATCCTAGAGAAATAAGAAGTGCCACGCAAATAGATAGACACTGTCATGGGTTAATTGTGTTCCCCCAAAATGTGTGGAGCCGTTTGGTTGGGCCATGATCCCCTGTTACAACCAGATTGCTTACTGGAAGCAAAGATAGCAAGACTACATCTTACACACTTTGAACATGCTGTCAGGAGGGATCAGTCCCCGGAAACGCACACCATTCTTAGTAGAGTGGAGAATCAAAAAAAAAAGAGAAAGACTCTCAACAAGATGGACTGATACAGTGGCTGCAGCAATGGGCTTAAGCATAAAAAAGATTGTGGGCACGCACAGGACCAGGCAGTGTTTAGCTCTGTTGTGCACAGGGTCTCTGTGAGTTGGAACTGACTCAGTGGCACCTAACAGCAACAACAACATGACTTTTTTTTTATTGTGGGGTTGATCTCCATTTTGCGATTTTTGTAGATTGTAAATCTTAGTTTATGCCTGTGGTTAATAGGGCAAGAACGAATTATGTTAAAGGAGATTAGGTGGGACTGTAACACTTTTACTAAGGGAGTTCCTGTGGAGTGTGGCTGGCTTCATCTTTTAGCCTAAAACAGATCAAAGGAAAGTCAGGCAAGCAGAGGGCTGGGAACCTCACTCCACCAAGAAAGCGGTGCCAGGAGAAGAACATATTCATCAGACCTAAGGCTCCTGTGCTGAGATGCTCCCAAATCAAGGGGAGACTGAGAATGAGGATCTTCCTCCAGAGCCGACAGAAAGAGAAAACCTGCACCCGGAGCTGATACTCTGAATCTGAACTGTAGCCCACTAGATTCTAAATAAATAAATCTCTCTTTGTTAAAACCATCCACATGTGGTATTTCTATTAGAATGGCACTGGATGACTAAAGTCACAAGCACACCATTGTTCATTGCAACACTGTTCACAATAGCAAAAAGATGGAGTCAATTTGGGTGCCCACCAAAGGATGAACGGATAAAATGTGGTATCTTCATGCCTGGAATATTATGCAGTGATAAAGAACAATGATGAAATTGGGACATATAACATGGAGGAATCTGGAAGGCATTATGCTGAGTAAAATTAGTCAGTTGCAAAAGACAAATACTGTAGGAGAATACAGTATTCTAAGGACTCAAGAAAAGATTTAAACAAAGAAGAAAACATTCTTTGATGGTTACAAGGCTGAGGAGGTAGAAAGGGTGTTCAAGAATTATTTCAGGTAAAGGGAGGGACAACACATAGCAGAGAAATCAGCATAACTGTATTAAACCAAAAGCTAAGGGGTTTCCTAAATGCAACCAAACATTTCAAGGGACAGAGTGGCAGAAGCAGGGTTCTGGGAAGTATGGTTTCAGGGGGACACATAAAAAAGTATTTTTAAGAGAACGTTCTATATCCCTCTTTGGTGAATGGTGTCTGGGGTCTTAAAAGCTAGCAAGTGGTCGGTTAAGAAGCATCAACTGTTCTCAACCCAGAGCAAAGGAGAACAAAGGGTATCAGTGACATAGGGAAAATATGAGTGCAAGAGACAAAAAAGGTCACATAAAATGAGACACTGCATCAGCATGAGACCAGAAGGGGAAGATGGTGTCTAGCTGCCACCAATGACTACCCTGACAGGACAACTCAACAAAGAATTCCTAGTGAAGTGGGAGAAACATGAGGTGTGGAACTTGAACTCTAGTAAAAAAGACCAGACATGGTATTTTGACAGTCTAGAAGGTCCCCAGAAGACATGGACCCTGGAGATCCTGGCCCCCAGACTCTTTTTTAGCTTAGAACTGAAACCATTCTGGAAGCCAACTCCTGATGCAGGGCACCAGGCAAGAAATGGTCTATAAGACATAAAGTGATACTAACGAAGAATGTGTTTCTGGGCTTAAGTAGATATAGGAGACTAAATGAGCAGCTTCTGTCCAGATAAGAGATGAGAGACAGAAGGGCATAGGAGCTGGTTGAGTGGACAAGGGAAATACAGAGTTAAGAAGAGGAGTGTGCTGTCACTCTATGGGGAGAGCAGCCAGGGTCACAAAACAAAGTGCGTGTAAGTTTTTATATGAGAAACTGACTCGAAATAAACTTTCACTTAAAACACAATAAAAGCAAATAATAACAATATATCATCTTTAAAGTATAAGTTGTACCAAATTTTAAGACTTCCTACTGTGTCTATGAGAATACGAGTGAAAGACACTTTCATACACAGCTGGCCAGAAAAATGAAGGAAGGGAGTCCCTCTGTATGATAATACTGAAAGACTCACCCAAAATTTAAAAATGCATATATTCTACTTTTCTGGAACTATGTCCTAAGAAAATAATTAAAATATACAAAGTTTTAGCTTCAAGACTGTTCATCTAAATGTTTACCATAGCAAGTATTAAAAACAAACTGTCCAACAATAAGAGTGTGATTAAATAAATGTGCATACAATAAAGTGTCATGAAACCACTATAAAAGATGGGGAATTACATTTGTTGATATCAAACCTTATTCATGATGTCATACTAAATTAAAAAACATGGTTACATAATTGCACTACATAATTCCACTTTTGTGTAAATGCTCATTTTAAAACCATAAAGCTTGCCAATCAGGCAGTTCTGACTCAGGGCACCCCCTGTGTGTCATGGCAGAGATGTCCTCCACAGAGTTTTCAGTGGCAGATTTTTTCAGAAGTAGATCACCAGGCCTTTCTTCTGAGGCACCCTTGGGTGGATTTGAACCACAAACCTTACAATTAGCCGCCAAGCACCTTAACTGTTTGTACCACCCAATGACTCCAATGAGTTACTATTATTACTTTTCCCTAGATGAGAGGATGGAAGGTTTGATTCTCTTCCTTTAGTTTGTCTGCATTTTTTCATTTATTCTAAATGTACATGTAATAGGTACATACTGACAAAAACTAGAAGTTTATGTTGCATTGTAATTGTTGTTTTGTCCTTCAAAAGTAAAATAAAGAGTAGCATGGAGGGGGTCAGGTGAAATGTGGGACACTGTGAAGACCGGCACTGCTGTGACGGAGCCCAGCTTTCACCGTATGTGTTTGTGGACAGGCATCAAAGCCAGGTGGGGACTCCCTGGGTCCTGCCACTGCCATCTGAGTCGTCACCCCCATCCAGTGTCATCTTTGATAACTCAGCTTTGAAAGAAAGCTGCTTTGGGGACAGAAACTTTCCTCATGAGGACAGTACAGTGACTTCAGAGTGAAGTTATTTCATTTCTTTAAAATGTATATGTCTCCACAACATTTTAAATTCCAAGAAGGAAAGAGCCATCTACCACACAATACGAGAAGCTGACAACTTCACTTGGTAGAGAGTGATCTCTTTGGTGGTGCTCATCACTTGCCGGGTGAGACAGGTCCGCGCGGTCATCCGACTGAATGCCTTCAGCTGAGAATCCTCGTGACTGTTTGAAATGTCTCCTGAGCGAATACCTGCTGTGTATTCTTGCAATAATTTCAGTACTAGAACTGAGAATTGCTATATAAAGGAGGCACGTAGCTACGTGAGGTCTTACAAAGAAAGGTTAAAAGAACTGGGTTAATTAGCTTTGTGAAAAGAATGTTGAATAGAAATTTAACACCATCCTTAAAAATACGAAAAATCGTTATAAATAGACTGTTTCCCAACTGTTTTCAATTCTCACAGAGAGTAAAGCTTTAGATACAGCAAGAAGAAGCTGAAGAAGACGTGGTTAAAAACATCATGATTCAGTACTGAATCTGTCTACCCAGGGTCCACATGTGCCTTCCTGGAAACCATTCAGAACAGGACAGACAATGCACTGTTGGACTACCTGGATCTGGTTCTGGACCAAAATGTCAAACAAGCACCCCTGTGTTCAGTTCCAGTGCTAGGCCTTATAATTCTAGCTAAACAAGCCAGGAAACATAGAAACTCGTTGAAATGGCCGCAAAATGTGCAGTGTTAACTTTTCTAAATCTCATATGTAAGAATGATATTCAACTAAATTTAGAGAGCTATACATTGCAGAGGTTATGCATTCATAAGCCTTAAAAATTTGCAAATAAATGAAAGCCTTTCCTATTGCAATGAAATTTAAAAGTCCAGTGTAAACATTGCACCCCAAGGTGGGAAGTTTCAAAGATCCTCTTCTTCAGCACCACCCACACAAATATCTAAACCTTTGTCATGTATAAAGTCGAAAGCCAGGTGGATTTGTATGCTCTTCAGTAGTAACGCAAGCAATAACAAAAGCTAAAGCTATTCATTTATCTTCCTGAACTGTTGGAAAATACCACTCTTCGTTCAGAACTGCTCCAAAACCTAAGGTACAATAAGATCCCGGTATTTGAAATATTAAGGTTCCCTGGTGCTGCAATGGTTAAGTGCTTGGCTGCTAACTGAAAGAGAGGCAGTATATACTCAGTATTGGTTCTGTGGGAAAAGAAGACTTGGCTATCTGTTGCCATCAAGATTACAGCCCAGGAAACTGTATAGGACAATTTTACCCTGGCCTATAGGGTTGCTGTGGAAACTCTGGTGGCAGAGTAGTTAAGTGGTACATCTGCTAACCGAAAGATCAGCAGTTCATATCTACCAGGCTCTTCTTGGAAACTCTCTGGGGCAGTTCCTCTCTGATCTATGGGGTCGCTATGAGTCAGAACTGACTTGACAGCAGTGAGTTTGTTTTTTATAGGGTTGCTGTGAGTTGGAATCAACTTGATACACACAATAGCAACAACACTCAAAATGTAAATCAACAGTAACAACAAAACCAAGAATGAGATATCGCTCACATTCTGATTTCCTCCTAGAAGCAGGTATTTGATTAAAATGATCTGTTTATTTAAGATTCAGCCAACGAAAACATCCCCTAAAGCTTTGCCTATGAATAGTTTTGTGCAGTTTTCCCACAGCTTTCCAAATGTTAGCACAGGGCCCCAAACCTTCTGCATATAGCCCAAGGGACTGGAAGTGAGACTCACCAGACTCACCAGTCTGGAGGTCTACCTTTTTCAGCAAAGGCATTAGGAAAACAAGCTGCCAGCAATATTTTGTGCCCCCGTCAAATTCTAGAGTCTCAGAGCCATAATTAACCATTAGCGCTGGTACGAAAATAAAGCACCAATATCTTTTGGCAAAGAGGCAATCAACACTTGAAGCAATTAGCATTAGTTAATGAACAATTATTAAGTAATCACCCCTGAAATAAATAACTGCTTTCAGTTTTGCCAGAGAGTATTTGCTTCTAAATTATTCCCTCAGTACCAGTAACAACCAATTTAGGGGCTGTATTTTGGTACTGATTTCATTAATACCACATTGGAAAGACTATCTTAACAGTAAGTATTTGTAGTAGATTTTAATATTCTGTGCCTTAGGCTACAATGTTACATATGCAGGACTGGCAAAAAGGTTGATCAGCAACAAATCTACCACTCTTACCTAGTCTCATCATAAAGACTTAAAGAACACCTCGCTGCATTTTGCAAAGACGTTTGAACACAAAACCCACTGTTACTAAAATCTTCTTGTTAAGCAGTACTATTAATTATGATTTAGAAAACTGATCAATAAGAAGCTTACAAATATATTTTTACAGGATTTATGAATCCCTTTGAGAAGGTGACAATACAATACCTTTCTGCTGTTCGCAAATTGGTCTAGGTAAAGAGGTGAGGTGTAAGCAGTTTCTACAGTGGCTATCTTAGTTAATTAGGGGTAATATTGGGTAGACTGTTAATATTTTTTGTTCCAGTGATGAAAAGAGAAGACATTAAAAAATAAATGCTCAACTATAAGGAAATCAGAGCAGGGAATGCAGCAAATAAATTTAATGCACACTTGTAAAAGTGAGATCCAGCCTCCGGGCACCATTACCAACCCTCAACTTGTAAGTAGAGTAGCATGAGAGCTATCTCCCCTTCTAATTTGTTCCTCCAGATGTTTTTTAGCCAATAAGTCAACTTTCTACCCGAATAAGAAAAACAAGAGGCTGCAGACCACAGAGCCAGTTAAGAACAAATCTGGCCAGCCTAACATGTGGAAAACCATCGGCCTTGTCCTCTGGGTGACCCGGGATGTTTCGGCCTGCCAGAGGGAACCAAACTTGAATTGCATAAGACTTAGAGACTACCAGAAGAGAAGGGGCTGAGCTTCAGATCCAGTTTGAAAAAAACGCTCCTCCTTTCT
Organism: Heterohyrax brucei; assembly: GCA_028571685.1. Taxonomy (NCBI): domain Eukaryota; kingdom Metazoa; phylum Chordata; class Mammalia; order Hyracoidea; family Procaviidae; genus Heterohyrax; species Heterohyrax brucei. The sequence continues at coordinate 54,746,151 of CM053142.1, read as the reverse complement.
CCCCACCCCATCTTTTGGACTGAGCAAGCAGAGATGACTGACCTGCCCTAGGAATGTCTTTTCCCAACCAGAGCAACCAACCTTTCCATCAGGACCCTTCCCCTAATAAATATGGTTTTGGCCATTGTTCGGAGAGAAATCTTGGTGATGCAAGTCTTAGTATGCTCCTTTGCTTGACTTCTTTGGCTTTCACTTGTTTTGAGTCTCTGTGGCCACACAGAGTGGACATGGAACACTGTGGATTGAGGTTACAAATCCACACTCAAAAATCTGGATATACGTAAAAGATAAATGAACACTGCTTTTCCTAAGTACTCTGACGGAAATCCTTAACATAACAAAGTTGATAGCTCAAATTCTAAAGTTGCTGTGTTTTACAATGTTGATATACGGTTAATATACAAGGAAACATCTTGTGCATGACAGTGACCAAAGAGGATGCTGTAAAAGGGGTTGACTTTGTGATCTAATGTGACCAAAGTTCAGATTCCAGCTCTATGATCTTGTGGAATTTATTTCCTTGGACCTGATTATTCTTACATAAAATGGGTTAATAATCTACATTTGCAGAGTTGGCATGAGGAGTAAATTACATAAAGTAATAAAATGTAGAAATTACAGTTAGTACTCAATTAGAATTACAAATACATCTAAAAGTTATACTCTGGAGAGTGGGAGTGTGGGGAAAATATAAGAAGGAAATCCCTCATTCAAGTTATTCATGAAACAAATTCCAACACAGGCCACATATTGTTCTAAATCTCTTTAAACCGATGCTTTTTCTTACAGATGTTTCCACAGGATTTTACTCAGTAGGGGCATGGTTGCCTGTGTCTTATTGCTTAAAATGAGGAATGCAGAATAGGACTTTCTCAAACAGAGAATAATAGAGTTATTTCACTCCAATAGGAAAGCATGACAGGACCAAGTCTATACAGGTAGCAGTGTCACGTGGGGGGGACAGGATATCACTATCAGAGATGATGACACCAAAACGACAGTCTATAAAAGTGTCATTCAGTGTTTTAGCAGAAATTCATTATTTTCATAAAAATACTCCTGTATTTACTTATAACAACAAAAAAAGTTGTTATAAGTCCAGTTAACATGTATCAATATACCTACAAGGCTGTAACTCTATGTGGTCTTTTTTGTTCAGTTACACTGACACTTCAATTCATATGATTTCATCTGCACATACTACAAGTATGCATTGTTGTTTTTATTGCCAGTGATGTCTTCATAGTCATTGGTTTTGTCAAATTTTTTTTTGGTGTTTTAGCTACAATACTGTGGAAATTAGTATTTGTAAACCTATATCTATAACTTTTTTGGGAATAAAATAGTACTTAGAGAAAAGAAGGAGTGATACATGGTAATTATAATTTATGAGTAACAGTACAAAAAAGAAATACATTACTAAAAATTCTACAAGGTCTAACAGGAGTAAGTACATGGGAAGGGAAGTGACACCATAATTTATCACACTCAGTGACACCAACCCTAGTGATACCACTGTGATGTCCCTGTTTTCAAATCTTTCCTAATAAGCATGACCACAAAAGGAAATAGGACGTATTGTAGAGACTAAGCGAACATTTATAAACATAGAAAACCAAGATTCCAACGGTAATTAAAAATTTTTTTTTCTTTTTGGCGAACATATACATAACCAAATATCCATTTCAACAATTTCTGCATGTACAACTCTTTGACATTAGTTACATCCTTCAAGTTATGCTACCATTCTGTCTCTTCTTTTCCACATTATTCTAACACCACCAGTTTAAACTCAGTGTCCCTGATGCATCCACCCAATCTTTCACATTGCTGTCATCAGTTTGATCTCACATAGATAATTCTTTCCTCCATGTGTCTGCCAGTTTGTCATGCTGTGGAAGCTTTTATGGTGCTGGAAGGCACGTCACTGGTATTCAGATACCAGCAGTGCCACCCATGGTGGAGAGGCTGAGCAAACTAGGAAGAAGGAGCCAGTAGTCTACTTCTGGGAAGATTTAACCAGTGAAAGCCTTGCAATAGCAGCAGAACCCTGTGTTTGATAGAGCTGGAAGATGAACACCACCACCCCCGCCCCCACCAGGTTCAAAGATACTAGAGACAAGTAAGGAAAAGCTGATTCCTCAAAGTAGAATCGATGACCTTAACGATGTGGAAAGAACTTACCTTTTGAGATATTCATTTGCTGATGTGGCATGACTCAAAATGAGAAGAAATAGTTGCAAACATCCATTAATAAGCAGAACTTGGAATGTACAAAGTATGAATTTAGTAAAATTGGAAATACTAAAAAATGTAATGGAATGTATAAACATTAGTATCCTAGACTTTGATGAGCTGAAATGGACTGATATTCACTATTTTGAATCAGACAATCATATGATCTACTATGCCAGGAATGACAATTTAAAGAGGAATGGCATTATATTTATTGTTTAAAAGAATATTTCAAGATCTATCCTTAAGCACAGTACTGTCAGTGATAGGATAATATCAATATACCTAGAAGGAAGACCAGTTAATAAATTTACTCACTAACCACTAAGTCCAAGATGAAGAAATTGAAAATTCTTACCAGTTTCTGCAGTCTAAAATTGAATCAAAATGCAATCAGGATGCAGTGACAATTACCGGTAATTGGAATGACAAAGTTAGAAACAAAGAAGAAGGATCAGCAGTTAGAAAATACAGCCTTGGTGACAGAAATGATGCTGGAGATCACATAATAGAAATTTGCAAGACCAACAGCTTCTTCACTGCAAGTAACATAAACAGCAACATAAACAGCAACTGTACACATGACCAAAGACCAGACAAGTTGTGAAACAGCATCAAAGACATACATCACATGTGAAGAAATCAAGATGGCCATAAAAAGAAAGAAAAGACCAAAATGAATGTCAGAAAAGACTCTGAAACTTGCTCTTGAATGTCAAGTAGCTAAAGCAAGAGGAAGAAAAGATGAAGAAGAACTGAATAGAAAACTTAAAGGGCTGCTCAAAAAGACAAAATACAGTATTGTAATGATGGAGGAACACAGCTGCCTATAGAAAACCAAAAAGGAAGCACATATTTGGCTTTTCTCAAGTTGGAAGAACTGAAGTAAAAATTCAAGGCTTGAGTTGCAATACTGAAGGATTCTATGAGGAAAATATTAACTGACACACGAAGCATCAAAAAAAAGATGGAAGGAATACACAGAACCACTGTACCAAAAATTATTAGATGTTCAACCATTTCAAAAGGTAGCACATTATTAGGAACTGAACGTAGTGAAAGAAGCCCAAGCTGCACTGCAGGCATTGGCAGAAAACAGTGCTTCAGAAACTGAGTATCAATTAAGATGTTTCAACAAATGGATGCCATGCCAGAAGTGCTGACTATGGCAAGAAATTTGGAAGTTAACTACCTGGCCAACCAACTGAAAGAGATCCATATTTATACTTATTCCCAAGAAAGGTAATCTAACTGAATGAAGAAATTACAACATTGTTAATATCACATGAGAGAAAAATTGTAGAAAAAGTCATTCAGAAGCTGCTACAACAGTATACCAGCAGGAAATTACTAGAAATTTCAGCTGGATTTAGAAGAGGACATAGAACATGAGATATCATTGCTGATGTCAGATGGATCTTAGCTAAAGGCAGGAATACCAGAAAGATATTTACCTGGGTTTTAAGACTATGCAAAGTCATTCAACTGTATGGATGGTAACAAATTATGGATAACATTGCAAAGAATTGAGAATTTCAGAACACTTAATGGTCCTCATGAGGAATCTGTACATGGATCAAGAGGCAGTCATTCAACTAGAACAAGAGGATACTAGAAGATTAAAGTAGAATTCAAGAGCCAACCAAGCCAAGTGCCGTCGAGTCAGGCACATGTTATAAATTAGTGAAGGAACAAGCTTAAGAAGACAAGTGGCAGGGAGAGAAAGGGTTGGCAGATTCTTTTCTTTCCAAGGCTCTGCCTTGCCAGCTATTCAGTAGATGTTTATTGAGTGTTTTATGTCTCCCTTCCTTATTTAGTCCCACTTACCTTTCCATCTTGATGATATTTGGTAAGTAATTTCCTTGTAAAAGGCATTGGTTAGGCATCTCTCAATGTTGATGGTATTCAAAACCTGACTTGAATTTCGTACAGCACATACTGTTAATAAATAATAGTTTTCTAAAAGAAATAATACAGCCACTATTTATTGGGTATTTATTATGTACCAGACAGTATGTTGAGTCTACTGTGTAATATACCTCTCACAACAGTACCAGAAAACAACCCAGTTGCTGTTGAGTGAATTCTAACTCATAGCAGCCCTATGAAATAGGATGGAACTGCCCCATAGGGTTTCCAAGGAGCAGCTTGTAGACTCAAACTGCTGACCTTTTGGTCAAGTGCTGAGCTCTTAATCACTACACCACTGGGTCTCCAAAACAGCACACATGCAAACACAAACATAAACCCATTGCTGTTGAGTTGATTCCGACTCATAACAACCCTACAGAACAGACTAGAACTGCACCATAGGGTTTCTAAGGAGCACCTGTTGAATTTGAACTGCTGACCTTTTGGTTAGCTACCATAGATCCTAACTGCTATCCCACCCAGGTTTCCATAATGACAGCACTAGTGTATTAAAATTACTATCCTCATTTTACAGAGAAGGCCACTGAGACTTAAACTGTCTACCACACAACTAGTAAAAGTCAGAAGTAGAACACAAAGTCCCTCACTCTGACAACAGTGCCCATGCTCTTACCTACTACACAATGTTACCTCCTAGGAGTAAACATACATATCTTGGGGGAAAACAAAGTAAAACAAAACTGAGGGGAATGGACCAGAGAAAGCAAGACTCTTCTTTGGGAAGTTTCAGACCAGGACTCTTTTACTTCATGTTGTATTTCCAAGGCCTGGGGAAAACAAAGAAATCTTTGGGGTTAAGAAACTTCCAAAGGAGTCAGACAACTCACTTTAGGGCAACTGGAACAAGAAATTTCCTTTATCTCTTCAAACAGAACAAAACTAACAAGGAATTCTGTGCACTGACAATATATTTCACAGTCAAGATGATACCTTGGTATATTCATTTACTCTTTAGTATAATAGGACGATTATGCTTTTATGCAAGCAATCTGTGAGCTGAACACTTTCAATCTTGTACTGGCTCCTCCAGGTGTGAAACGGAAGTCACAGATTTCCCTCATCCAGACAGGAACCGACTCAACCCTTTGTCCTGCTTCTCTGTTCACCTATTAGTCCATACCCAAAGGAGGTACCTTCATGATTTATTCCTGAAAGGATGGAAGAGCAATAATAAGTGACCTCCTCTTGTCAAAGGGTTACTTGAAATCACCAGGCAGTAAGGTCATTGCATGTGTTACAGACAGTAGTAATTTTTTGCAGAAAGGAGGTGAAATGATGAAAAAGGCAGGTCAAGGGATAAAATGGAGTAAGTAGTTGAGCAGAGATCTGTGGGTGAAACATTGATGCCAATGTTTCCATTTTCCCATCACTCTGTCAGGAAGCAATTGCTCCTTTGTTCATGTAAATGACAGGCTTTTAAGAGGCAGACCTCAGATATTAATTTTAGACAAAAGCTTCTTCAGTTCTTCCCTGGTGGATCAAACTGATTCCATGAAATAGCAGTTAAGTTGAAATGGTTTCCCTTCAGTTGTGTTAAAGCATGTATCTTCTCTCTCATTCAGTTTGGGAAGTAAAGTGTTTTTTGTTTTTCATTTTAAATATTTTATTGTACTTTAAGTGAAAGTTTACAATCCAAGTCAATTTGTCATAGAAAAACTTACATACTCATTACTGTGTAACTCTAGCTGCTCTTCCCACACTGTGACAGCACACTCCTCCTTTTCACCCCGTACTCCCCATGTCCAGTTAAACCAGTTCCTGTCCCCCTCTACCCTCCCATCTCACCGCTGGACAGGAGCTGCCCAGTTACTCCCATATATCTACTTAAAACAAGAAGCACACTTTCTGCTGGTATCATTTTATGTCTTACAGTACAGTTTGTTTTTTGCTTGAACAGTTGACTTTGAGAGTGATTTCAGTTCTGGGCTAAAAGACAGTCTGGGAGCCATGTTTTCTGGGTACCCTGCAGTCTGTTGGACCATCCAGTCTGGTCTATTTAATGAAGTTCAGGTTCTGCTCCCTATTTTACCCCCACTACATCAGGGACTCTTTACTGTGTTCCCCGTCAAGGAACTTGTTTCACTGGTGGTCACCAGATACCATCTAGTTCTTCTGGTCTTATGCTGACGTAGTCTCTGGATTATGTGGCCTTTTCTTTCTCCTGGCTCGTACTTTCCTTATGTCTTTGACATCCTTCCTTTTCCTCTATTCCAGGTGGTTTCACACTGCTTGATGTTACCAAGACAGCCACTTGTTAGATTTTAAGACCCCAGATGCCCTTCACCAAAGTGGAATGCAGACCGTTTGCTTTAAAAAGCTTGCAATACCAATTGACCTAGATGACCTCTGAATGCATGGTCCCCCAGACACCTCCCCCCTGCCCCCGCCACTCTGTCCTTCAAAGTGTTAGGGTATATTTAGGAAACCTCTTAGTTTTTGGTTTAGTCTGGTTGTGCTGACTTCTCCTTTCATCTAACTTAATTTTTACTTACAATCTAATTAATGAATACCCTTCTCCCTCCCACCCACCTTTGTCACTATCAAAGACTTTTCTTCTGTGTTTAAACCTTTGCCTGATTCCTTAGGACATGCAATATTAGTGCTTTTGCAACCAATTTTACTTAGTATAACGTGTTTGCCTTTCCTTTTTTAAAGAAAGAGAAGTCAATGACTCTCGCTCCTGTAGTTTTCAAAAAGTTTAATAAATAATTATCTGGAAATATTAATCATTTATTTTGAGCCCCTTGTTTTAGTATTTCCCCAGATTTCACCTGACCTCTCTAGCTCCTCCTCTCCCCAAACACACATTCAGCTTTTTTTGCTCAGCCCATATCACTGTTCTATTTATGCCTAGGAGCTGTGTCACTACCATTGTTTGCAAGGATATTGTGAGTCCTGAAGTTAGTTCCTGGGATCACTTTCCCTTTTTCAAAACCAACACCTGACTATTTCCAATGGTTCCCAGATAACTGAACCTGGATTAATTTAGTACATATCTCCTTGGAGTCTCTCTCTTCTGGCCAACTTTACTTGTACCTGGATTTCATCCCCTCCCTTAAGGAAAGTTTAGAGGTTCCAGCCTACCCAGAGGCATTGCAGAATGGTGGCCTCATGATCTACTTCTGAATAATGAACCATTAACAACCCTGGGGAGCACAGTTCTTCTCAGACACACATCGTGTCACCATGAGTTGGTGTCAACTCAGCTGCAACTTGTTATTTGTTCTGTTCATCTTTGGGATACTCAGGTCTGGAATTATGCTCCCAAATGGGAAACTAGAGAACTGGGGGGATCCAACTTGATTTTGTTTCTACAATAAAAGATAAGGCTAAACCTCACTTTCTACCTATGCAAAGAAAATAAGATGACTGCACAACCTAGGAGTAGTCTTTGATGCCAGCTGCAAACCACTAACAAGTAGCAAGGTGGTTCTAATCCTACAAAAATAAATGACTCCAGAATTTCCCCAGGAATCCTCACATGGCTTGTGATCGGATAAAGCATACTTAAAAAGTAAGCATTCAGAATAAGATCCTAACCCTTGTAGTCTTCAGAAAATCTAAAAAATGGTGATATAGCACTGTTAAATATTTATATTAGAAGGTGAGAATCTGTCAGTTTTCTCAGACAGAAGCAGCAAATTTTATGCCAAATATGAATCATCCTACAGTACCCTTTCTCAAAGGGACTACAGCAGTGCTGTAACTTAGTGCTCTGGAGTGACCCAGACACTTTTATCTGTTCATAGTCTCTTTTTCTTCCAGTTGTTGCAAAACCATTTTCATTCTGCCTTTAACTTTCACTTTGCAAGAAGTTCTGCTCTGTGCAGCACAGACGTGCCTCCCTTTTCAGCCAGCTATGCCTACTTAAGTCAAAAAAGATTAAGCTCATCAAACCAACCCGATGGAAAATATTACAATGAAACTACTACAATATGTTAAACACCAACACAGCATGCTAATTAGGAATCTAAATGCAGTTTTAGGCTTTACCTACATTCCAGGTTGATCTCTGTCACTTAAATGTGTCACTTTCGCAAATTACTTCCTAAGCCACAGTTTCCTCACCTGCACAATAGGGGTGATAATAAGGTAGTACATGAAATATACTGAGTGCTCTCGAAAAGTTATCTATCGTTACGAAAATAGAGACCTATCCATCTATGAAACCATCTATAGAGATTCAGTGCTCTTAGAATAAATCTTTAGGTCAAACAAGAAGGCAAATACCAAACTACTCTTGGCTTATGTGAAGTAGAATAGAAGTAAAACTAAATGGAGTTCATCCTGTTTTTGAGGCTCTGTAGGGTTTGAGAATTTTGAAAAGAAGAGAAAAACAGAGGCAAACTGGTTTCATTTTGAAGGGTTTACTTGTTTCTCTTAGCTCGAGTTAGAATTCACACCTGAGCAGCTTTCCATAAATTGTGCTCAAGGTTTCTCAATCTCAGCACTCCTGACCTTTGGGGTTTGAAAATTCCTTGTTATGGGAGCATGCCCTGTGTCTTATGTGATGTTTATCACTATCCCTGGCCTCTACCACTATGTACTCAGAGCATTTCTTCCTAAAAAAATGTATCTGTAGAAAATGTCCAATGCCCCCTAAGGGAAAAATTGCCCCTAACTGAAAACTATTAGTATAGATTATCAATAGGATGAATGGATGGACGGTTGGTGGGTGGGTGGGCAGGCAGATGGCTGGGTGGATGGATGGGTAGATGAGAGGGTGGATGGATGGGTAGATGAGAGGGTGGATGGATGGTGGATGGATGGACAGATGGGTGGGTAGATGCATGTGTGGGAGGTGGGTAGGTAGGAAACCGGATGGATGGATGGACGGACGGATGGACGCAGGGATGGATAAACCTGGTAGGTGGTTATCAATATTCACTTCTTGAATTCTTTGCTATGCATTCAAGATTATCTTTCTAAAACAAACCTGATCATGTCACTTGCCTATTTTAAAACCTACATGTAACTTTTTTCCTCTACCAGATACAGTTCAGACCCCTTAGTATTTCACTGAATCCTTCACTACTTGACTCCATCTCCTTTTGGATTTGATTTCTCACCACCTTCCACTGTTTTTCCTCCCCCCCCACCCCCTCAGCTCCTACACACAGACACACGCACAGAGAGAGAGACACTGGTCTGTGAGCAAGTTTTCACATGCACTATGTACTTTTACATCTGCTTTTGCTCTTTGTCTGTCCCTCACCCCAGTCCGCACTCCACCACATCTCAGCCTGGAGCACACCTGAGTTTTTAAGGTCATCTCGAATGTGATTCCTTCTAGAAGTCTCCCTCCATGCAGGTTTGTTTTTTTTTCTTTTTGCCAATTTAATCACTGTCTGCTACAGTTCCCTCAGCTTTCAAACTTATGAACCTGATAACACTCTTCATTATAGTTAATTGATTCTTGGTCTCCCCTGTTTGTCAAAGCCAAGAGTTGCTTTCTATTCACTCTTGCAGTAACACAATTCCTGCTGACTCATAGTAGGAAATCAGGGTTTGCTCAACTGAAGAACATACACATTTCTCAGGCTTTAAACCTCAAAGCAACTCTACTTCTATGAGATTCTGCAAATTCTTATTGATCACCTCCAGTAGGCATAGCACCATCCTGTGCTCTGAGATGCTAGTCAGATGCAGACAAAGACCACACAGTCCACTAAGAATAACACAAGCACACAAGTGAAAATTATAACGTATTAGATGCAGAACCCAGGGCAACGGCAAATAGCTCTGAAGTGAGAGTAAAGAGAGCACATGTGCTTAGAAAAGTGGGGAAAGCCTCTTGGAGAAGGTGGAGCAGAACCACTGGACAGCACGAAATAGTTGAGAATCATATAGAAGTATATAATCCAGAGCACGGATTGGGAAATGATGGGCTGTAATTGTTGTGTGCCTTTAGTTGATTCCAACTCATAGTGACTCTGTAAGGCAGAATAGATTCCAATTCATAATGTCCCTATAAGACAGAGTAGAGCTGAATTCCACAGTACTTCTTAGGCCGAAATATTTCTGGGAGCTGATGGCCAGCTTTTTTTCTCCAGTGCGGTGGTTTGAATTGTTGAACTTTCAGTTTGCTGCTAAGTGTTGAATCATTGCACTATCAGGCCTCATTTGGGGTATAATTAGGGAAGAGTGAGTAATTTATCTTGCTGAAGGCAAAGGCTGGAAAAAAAGAAAGACGAACAAACGAACAAAACACCAAACCCACTGCCATAGAGCAAACCTGCACAACAGAGTAGAACTGCTCCATCGAGTTTCCAAGGAACACCTGGTAGATCGAAACTGCTGACCTTTTGTTTAGCACTTAGCCACTATGCAACCAGAGTCTCCATGTAGAGAAACGAGAAAATAATTAGGAAACTTGTGAGGGTATGTCTACTTGATGACACTTGTTTCCAAAGTGTTTTGGGTTGAAGAGAAGAGAAATCCTCTCAAGTTATTTAAAGTGTGGAGACAGGAAAAAAAAGGCCAAGAGTGGAAAGAGTATTGTAAGGATTCAGATATGTCAGAAAAAAAATACACACAAAAAGTAATACATCACTACTCATTGCAGTAATCTTCATGATAGCCAAAAAAAGGGAAACAACCTAAATGTCCCTCAGCAGATGACTGTGTAAACAAAATGTGATATCTATCTACACACAGCAGAATATTATTCAGCCATAAAGAGAAATGAATTCTTGATACATGCTATAATACGATGAATCGTGCAAACATCATGCTAAGTGAAATAAGTCAGTCATGAAACGACAAATATTGCATGATATCACTTATACGAAATAGGCAAATATATAGAGACCAAAGTTTATTAGTGGCTAGCAGGGGTGAGAGAGAGAGAGTGGAAAATAGGCAGCAATTGATTGGGGAATATGGAATTTCTACTGGTGGAATAATCTGGAAAAGGATAACGTAATTGTCATCCACCATAATGAGTGCAGTCAATGCCACTAAATTATGTATGTAAAAGTTGTTGAATTGGTAAATGTTTTATCAAAATTAAGAAAAAAAAGATATTGAGTCCTAGGAAACACTTAGGTACTAAGTAGCTAAAATCTAAGTGCATCTGTCTATGTGTCTATCCATCCATCTATCTATCCACAGTCTTCCTTCCTTTGCAGAGTTTGCTCCATCACCCTCTCTATAGATGAGCCGCCTAGTGAAGAGTCAAGAATGAGGCTGTGGGATTAGACCACCTAAATGGGCATCTCAGTTTCCCTAAGAACCAGCGATGTGACCTGGGACAACGGTTTAGACTTCTTCAATTCTTCGTTTCCTCATCTTTTGGACGAGAAGGGCAATTATATACTAATGGTGGCTATAAAAAACAAAAAGTAACACACGTAAAATACTTCACATAGTGCCTAGTACTGATAATGACTCAACTAAAGCAGCCAACATTATTATCACTATTCATGCTTTCTCTACTCCCGAGTAACTTACCCTGGTATACAACAGTGACTTTCTATGATACCAGCACTGATCAAGGACACTTCAGCTCCAATAACTCACTCATGCTGATGATAGTTTCTGTGTTCTTTGTCCAATTTACTAAGAAAGAGAGAGAAAAATTAATTTGTCTTGGACTATCATTGGACTAAGTGTGCTCTGATAAACTGTGGCCAGGAGAACAGGATCTTAGGACACAGAGACCTGAAGTGAATTTCATCTAAAGAATTCACCCAACTCTCAACTTGCTGAAAGCTTTCATTGTCAGAAGGGCTTTAAGGATAAGGTAAATAGCAAAGACTCACAGGAGTCTATAATGCCAGAGAGAGTTAAAGGGAGGTCCACTCAGCAAGAAAGGGCCACTTAGCCCTGGCTGAACAGAGAAACAACAGTTTTCAGGTTTATCAACTGCAGACATCAGAAGCAAATACCATTAAAATGCAGGAACCAGAGAGTGTCCCACTCAGAAGATAAAAACCAATACATACCCCAAGCAGGTCAGGGGCTCTCTTCCTTCTTCCATCTTGCTGGAGCAGAGGGAGGAGCAAGTATTAGCAAATGACTGAGTCAAACCCATGAAAACATTGTTGAAAGAATTGTATCATACCAGGAGAAGGAAATTAAATTTTAATAATAGTTGTCTCCTTTCCTCTCTAGTAGGAAGCAACTCCTAAGAGCAGCTTTGCTGAATAAGAAACTCCATTTTCTTGCTACACCTATAAGTCATGATTTTGTAATCCTGTTACACGTACATGAGCTTTAGCTTCCAAACTACTGAAATGTCTCAAAAGGTTCTCATCTAGAGAACAAGGACCATGCCACCTAATTCTCTGTCAATGTTAACGTAAGTTCATAAATCCCAGAGTTTGTAATTGAAAGACCACAAAGCCTGGACTCACACTTACAAGGTGTGTAAACCTGGAAAGATCACTTCATTCCTGCCACTTTCTGCTTCTCTGTCTGTAAGCTTTGTTCTGCCCTCCATCCAAGGTATTTGACAGGATCTAATCAGATACCATAAAATAAAAGCGCTTTGTGAGTGAATAGAGGATTATAAAAGTTCATATTATTATTTCAGTATCTGACATGTTATAGATTCTAAATGTTCAACAGTACATCCAAAGTTAGTATTTCAGTTCCATAAGGTTTCACAGTATATGATTCCTTTCCTATAAATAAAATTCATGTAAAAACAAACGCATAAAAAATCTGTTGCAATGGAGTCAATTCTGACTCATAGTGACCCTATAGGACAGAGTAGAACTGTTCCATATGGTTTCCATGAAGTGGTTGGTGAATTCAAACTGCTAGCCTTTTGGTTAGCAGCTGTACCACTTAACAACTGTCACCAGGGTTCCAAAATTCATATAAATGTGAGGGAAAAAGGGGGGTTGAGGAAGACACTGTTACTTCATTTTTAACTTCTTAAACCTAATTTACAATAATAAAGCTTCAAATATTAGTGTTGGAAAGGACCTGAAAGTTTCGTTAATTCAAGTTGTTCATTTCACTAGAATCCTTCAGTGATACAAATAGCTAAGGCCTTTAGCTGCTAACCAAAATGTCGGAAGTTCCAGTCTACCAGCAGACCCTCAGAAGACAGGCCTGATGATCTGCTTCTGAAAATCAGCCATTGAAAATGTTATGGAGCACAATTCTAATCTGACACTTACAGGGTCACCATGAGTCAGAGGTGACTTGAGGGCACTGGTTGCTTTTTCTCTCCTTACTTTATAAAGTTAGCAAACTCTGACTTAGTAAGGCTCTAAGACCAGCATCAAGTCCAAGGTTTCCTATTCCAGTGCCCAGAGACTTCTCAAACATATCACGTCTTTTTAAAAATGACCTACTGTAAGTTGCCGTAGTTATCTAGTGCTGCTATAACAGAAATACCACAAGTGGATGACTTTAACAAGCCAAAGCCAGCCAAGTGCCGTCGAGTTGGGACTCATGGAGAAATCTATTCTCTCACAGTTTAGGAGACTGACAGTCTGAATTCTGGTTTCCAGCTAGAAAAGAAAGCTTTTTCTCTCTGTTGGCTCTGGGGGAAAATCCTTGTCACCAATCTTCCCCTGGTCTAAGAGTTTGTCGGTGTAGGGACTCTGGTCTAAACCTTCCTGTTCTTTGTCTTGGTGGCATGAAGTCTCCTGTCTCTATGCTTGTCTCACTGTTTCGTATCTCACAACACACATTTACATACTTACAACACACAGGATAATCACTTTAGATGAGAAAATGGTGAACAACCACACAGTACTGAGAATCATGGCCTAACCAAGTTGACATATATTTTTGAGAGACATAGTAAAATCCATTAACAAGACTTGAAACAACAAAAAAACAGGAATGAACAATTTACATTTGGTCTTCGCAGATTCCCAAATTCATTTACATATATTACTTTATTTGATCCTTCCTAATATAGTTGAGGCAACCCTGGCAGCATAGCAGTTCAGTGCTACACCTGCTAACCAAAAGGTCGGCAGTTCAAATCCTCAAGGTGCTCCTAGGAAACTCTATGGGGCAGTTCTACTCTGTTTGTAGGGTCATTGTCAGTCAGAATTGACTCCAATGTAGTCAGTTTGGTTTTTGATGTAGTGGAGGGCTATCGTGATCCACATTTTGTCACCGGTGAGGAAAAACAGTATTCCAAGATAGCATGTTCGGGAAAAGACAAATCAGATCTTTAAGTTTCTGTTTCCAGTGATTCTTTTTTATCTAAAGAATCTTCTAACATTTCTGCAAGACAGCAGAAGATAATCTGTTGCTGTCTAGACGATTCTGACTCATAGCAATCCGGTAAGACAAAGTAGAAATACTCCACAGAGTTTGCAAAGAGCACCTGGTTGAATCTAATTGCCAACTTTTTGGTTAACAGCCATAGCACTCAAGCATTACACCACCAGGGTTTCCTGCAGAAGAAGATAGTCACTTAATAAAAATTGCCATTGAGTCGATTTAGATTCACAGGTAAACTATAGGAGAGAGTAGAACTCTTCCACAGGGTTTCTAAGGAGCAGCTGGTGGATTCACACTGCCAACTTTCTGGTTAGCAGCCAACTGCTTAACCACTGCGCCACCAGGGCTCCAGTCACTTAATAGCCGCATTAATGACATCAAAACCAGACTATTAAGCAAGGTTTCTGGGTCACGAAAAAAAAAAGAGTCTGTTTTGGTTTTAGAGCAACAAATTTGAAGGGCACTGAAGCAGGGAGTTGGTGCTGGTTTCGGCAAGAGGCACTGACGTTTCTGCAGCTTTGTTTAAAAAACAAACACCACTTGGGTTGCCAACAAACCACTCTAGCTAGGTGATTAGATTTGGTATTTATTGTCCCTTGGAGTGGAATGCTACTAAGTAGACTGCATTATGTGATTTCACCTTGATTTAACTTAAAGGGCCTATTTGTACTATTTAAAGGCAAATTTCTTCCTTTGATCATGGGACATACAGTAAAACAACTAAAATGGCAATGGTAGGCAAAGAAGAAGAGATGCCTGGGAAAAGGAAAGCTATTCAGTGCGCCCCATGAGAGGCAGAGTCCATTAAGGCACTGTACTCAACTTTTGGCTGATACGAAAGTCATTGAAAACTAGTGTTTCATTATGTCACAGATTGAGTTGTATCCTCCCAAAATGTGTGTCAGCTTGGCCAGGCTGTGATTCCTGGTATTGTATGATTGTCCACTGTTTTATCATCTGATGTGATTCTCCCATATATTATAAAATCTTATCGCTATGACGTTACTGAGGCAGGATTAACAGCACTTAAATTGGTGAGATAGGAGTCAAACTACAAGATTAGATGGTGTCTTATGCCAGTTTCTTTGGAAGTACAAAAGAGAGATGCAAGCAGAGAGGTATGGGAACCTCATACCACCATAAAGCAGTGCTTGGAACAGAGAATGTCCTTTGGATCCAAGGTTCCTGGATTGAGAAGCATCTTGACTAGGGAAGACTGATGACAAGGACCTTCTTCCAGAACTGAAAGAAAGATAAAGCTGGCAACCTGAATCTGGACTTCTAACGTCCTGTACTACAAGAGAATGAATTTCTGTTTGTTAAAGCCATCCACTTGTGGTATTTCTGTTACAGCAGCACTAGATAATTAAGACAACTAATTTAATGTCTATTCAATAAACACTTACTGAGCACCTATTATATTTCTAGGAAGCCCCTAGATGGAACAAGGAGTAAAGTGTTGGACCACTAACTAAAAGCTTGGCAGCTTGAATTCACGCGGAGAAGCAGTGGAAGAAAGACGTGGTGATGTACTTCCAAAACTGCCCTGTAGAGCAGGTCTCCTCCTAAATACATGGAGTCGCCCTGAGTCAGAACTGACTCATCCACAAATGGTTTGGTTTTCTGTCACTTACAAGCAAGAGGCAACAGTTTGGTTTTATAGTTTTATGTACTCATTTAGAAGAAGATGGACATATATATAGTAGTGGGGAGGGGTTACAAGTAAATAAGCAACAACAAAAAATTGTTTCAGAAAGTGAAAAGTACAAGAAGGAAATAAATGGGGTAATTGGGTAGATAGCGACAGGAAGACAGCCAGGGAGGGCTTCTTTGTAGAATGATAACTGAACTGAAGCCTGAAGGCGTGGCCTGAACCAGGACACAGAGTTATCAGTAGAGAGAGGAGAAGAGCAAAGACCCTGGGACTGTGTCTGGAGACTATTATCAAGGTCAGTGTGGCTAAGCCGTACTGAGAGAAGGAGCGGAAGGCTGAAAGCGAAGCTGCAGAGACGAGCAGAGGCAAAATCATCCATAAAAATAGTCAGGGCTTTAGGTTTTATTTCAGGTTCAGTGGAAATTGACTGGAACAGAGTTGGGGAGTTGGTTAAACTGGGGAGCACTGATCCGATATACATAAATTATCACTGAAGCCTATGTTGAGATTGAATTATAGAATGTTAAAGGATGCAAGCAGAGTGACGGTATAGCAGGACACTATCGTAATAGCTCATGTAGGAGACAATAGCAGCTTGGTTAGACTAAGCTGGTTACAAGGTTTATGGAGAAAACTCCCTGTTTGGGGATGGGTTTTGAAGATGAGGGAAAGGCAGGAATGAAAGATGCCAGCTAGCTAATGAAAAAGAGGAAGACCCTCAACAAGATGGATTGACACAGTGACTGCAATAATGGGCTTAAGCACAAAAATGATTGTGGGCATGGTGTGGGACCAGGCAGTATTTCATTCAGCTGTGCGTAGGAACTGACTTGACGGCCCCTAACAGCAACAACCTCTTTGAAGTGTTAGCTATGTTCAATAAATGCTAGCTGAATAGATGGATGGGTGGATGAATACAAAGAAAGGCATGAGAAGGCAAAAAAAAAAATCTGAGTTCCCTTCACAGTTTGGTCATTTACTAGCTGCTTGGTCTTGGGTCCACTTAGGAAGTGATTTCTGTCCCTGAAAATGCTTTAACAGAGGCTTGTTGGCTTCCTGTCCCAGATACTGCCGTGTAGGTTCTTAGGCTTCAAATCTGGAAGTCTGGACCGAATTGATTAAAAAGGACCCTCTGCATAATAGAACTCATGACTCTAGGATTTTGCAGGATACAAACAAATGAAACAAATATTTTCTTAAGCAACTAACTGAAAGAATAAATTCCTTATTCGTTGAAATATTAACACACCTACATCCAACACAGACAGAGGCTATCCAGACAGACACGCATTGATGCGTCAGCAGTCCTGTTTGTAAAATCAGAATTACCATAGCTGTAGGATTGTAACTGATGTGCAGGGTTGCTTTTCCTTTCTTTCCGCTAGCCTGACATTGGCCGGCGTGCACATAGGTCTACTGAAATGAATTATCTTTATTTCATGTAAAAGCCCTTGATGCCCTAAGTATTCTAAACGACAGAGGTTAGTGAAAATAAGGGCAAAGGCTGTCAAGAGTCATGTCAGAGGCATGGAGAATGGCTCTATTTGCTCTCTGTCTGGGCTTTAACGTCCGTATGCTTGCCGTTGGTGTCCCTTTATTCTCTGCTGCTCTAGGTTTTCTTTTCCTCCTCTTAGACGTTACATAGGTGCAGTTACTCACAGACACCTATAGGTGGCAGCAACCTGCCGATGCAGTGGTAGACGACAAGGGAAACAGGGATTTCTACCTGTCGTCCCACACTTTCCTTAGCAGCCCTGAGGCGTGGTGTGGACCTGGTGGTGGGTCAATGTTGACACAAACTATAACCTTTTCATTTCCAAACAAGGAAGAGGCACTTTCCTGGTATGTGGTTAAATATCCCTGTTATTCTAAATAAAAAGGATCTACCCCTTGCCCGTGATTGTTGCTTTTAGCAGATGTTGAACCTTTTGCCATTTCCCTGCTTGCAGCAAGTCCAAAGACCGGTGAGGCTGTTCCCTCTGGTTTCTAATCAGTTAAACACAGATGCCCAAGTAGATGTAACTACCACTAAACCTTAAAGAAAGATGACTTACACAGAGTCGACAGAACAGTGAGAGAATAAGCTCAAATACAGATGGCTTTGCCTGATAATAGAACTGTGTTGCAGGGGTCATTAAATCTGAAGGTTCAGTAATATCACGTAAAAATACAGTCTTTTACAAGCAAAAGAGCTGATCCCAGTGCTACTGAGTCTGTCTTTCCGCGTTTAATGCGGCTGTCTCTCTGAACAGCTCTGCAGGCTGTAAAGCTAATGGGACGTCTAGGGAAACTCAGGCTGTCCTGTAGGAGCAACCAGCAACTGTCCAAGACATTTGTTTAAACGATCTACAGATGAGCAAGCCAGAAAATCAGAGCGACTGCTTTTTGTTAAAAGCCAGGTTCCAGAAAGGGGTGGAGGGCGGAAGGGGGGAAGAGCTTTGCGAAGTGACATTCATAACGTTCATAGTGTGGCTCTGAATTCTGAGTTAAGGCACAGAGGCAGAAAAACAGCTTAGGCTGACATTGCACTTTTCTCTAATTTCTTTGTTCGGATGCTCTTTTAAATATTTTAAATTTGCTTTGGATAATTCATACACATTGTTTGAAAAATTAAAAAATACATTCGAAAGAATACAGTGATAAAACTCCTTCAAATGTCTGCTACCCATCTATCTCGGTTACCATGGCCATTAATTTTTGATGTCTGCTCCCAGGGTAGGGACCCAAACACATAAATGTAAATACATATTCTTATTTTCTTCTTTTTGAATGCACACAAAGAGGAAAACTCTATTTACATTGTACTAAATCTGGCTTTTTCAAAGAATGTGATCTTGGAGACCTTTTCATTTGAATGTATAGGAAGTTTTCCCATCCAATTTTACAGCTGCATTACTTGAACAAATCAAAATTAACCAATTTTCCTTTGATGGACGTTTAGAGTATTTCTGACCTTTTGCAATTGCATACAGTGCTCTAGTTAGTATTCTTGGGATACGTCTTTGCAGTATGTGCCAGGACATCTGTAGGATAAATGGTCAGAAGTAAAATTGCCAAGTCTAAAAGTAAATGTCTCTTTTGTGTCCTTTAACCATGTTTGAAAGTTTTCTTCATTTGAGTCTTCTGTATTTCATATAACCTTTATTCCCATATATTTTATCTTTGGGACGTTATTGTAAATAAAGCGTTTGCTTTTATTACATACCTTCTAGCTAGCTATGGCTGGTATACATGAAAGCTTTTTCTATATAATAATTTTACATCTATTTCTTTAGAAATGGCTAATTGGTTTGCTTCAGTTTTTGCAAAAATTCAGCTCTATTGACCATAAACAATAATTTTACATTTTCTATTATATTTTTCAATTTAATTTTCTTATTTTGTCAAATTTCATATTTAGTTTTACCAAAAAAAAAAAAAAAAAAAAAACACTGTTGCCGTTCCGACTCATAGTGACCTTAGGTGTCAGACTATCAGACTAGAACTGCCCTTTAGAGTTTTCAAGGAGCACCAGGCAAATTTGAGCTGCTGACTTTTTAATTAGCAGACATAGCACTTAACCCAGTATGCCACCAAGGTTTCCAGTTCTACAAAGAATCGTTAAATAATACTAGTGAACTCCGCACATTTGTTCACGATACCTAACGGGGATGTCTCTAGCGCTAGCTTTTGAACTAAAAAAAAAAAACAAAACAAAGCTTGTTGCTGTTGATTCTGTCTCACAGTGAACCTCTAGCACAGACGAGAACGGCCCCATAGATTTTCCAAGTAGTGCCTGGTGCATTCCAACTGCTGACCTAAGGTATCTGTATTTTATCATGTTGAGAAATTATTTATGTAATCCTGTGTACTTGAGTATTATCAAGAATGGTTATGAATTTTGTCAAATGTCTTCTCAGAGATTATGTAATCATATGGTTGTTTTACTAATATGGTAGTTTATTTTTAGTACTTGATTTCCTAACATTGAATGATTTTTTAATTTCTGGACTAACCCCCACTTGATTCTTTTAATTATTGGTGAATTCTGCTTGTTAATATTTTATTTAGGGTTTTTAAGTGCTATTTTTAAGTAAAGGTTTTTTAAAATTTCATGAAGTTTTGGTATTAATAATGTATTATTTTAAGGGATTCAAAGGACTTTTTTGTTATTGTCATTGCTGTTGTTTCTGTTTGATTCTTTTTCTGTGTTCTGAAGCAGATTCTATAACACTGTAATTATCTGTCCTTTTGTTTCTAGTAGAACTATCCTGTGAGTCTCACTAACTCTTTGTTATCTCTATTTTTTTGAAGGAAAAATATACTTTTCTCTATTTTATCTGGTGTCAGCTTTGGTAAGTTACACTTTCCTTGGAAATTAACCATTTCTCTAGAAATTAACAATTTCTAGACAGTCAAGTCAAGTCATTTCACAATACTCTTCTAATTGTATTTCCTCCTTATCAATGTCTTACTTTTTTATACTGAATTTTTTTTTAAATATACTAAGTTTTTACCTTTTGTAAAAGGTAGGCTTTCCAGTCTATTCTTTTCCTGTCTTTAAGCTCATTAACTTTTGCTTTTATCTTCATTAAAGGCTTGTGTTGTGCTTTTTATAGCTTTTCAAGTAAGATACTTGATTTGTTTTCCCTTATTCTTTTTTGACTTTTTTTTTCTTTTTTATTTAACATGACTGAGTGAAAATGTACATTCCCGTATAAATTTACACACCCACCTATATGCAGCTTCCACTGCTCTCCCTGTCCGGTGACAGCACACTATTCCTCTCTGCTCCATACATGTCTCATCCTCCCAACAGTCTCCATTCCCCTCCTCTCCACCCACTCCCCTTCCTCCAGCCAGAGGTCAGCAGGATGATATCCTACAGATGTATACAACCATAAAGTGCATCCAATATATGGTCACTCCACATTGCCAAGTCCAATCCATTCCCGTCCAAAGAGTGGACCTTCGTTATAATTTATGGGTAAGGGCAGCATCAGGGCCAGGGGCCATGCTCTCAGGGGTCCCTGAAACTGCTGGACCATCAGTTGAGGTCTTCTAGTGGAGATCTCAGGATGTACCCCTTTTTATTCTTGTGTTGTCAGTGAGACTCCTCTTTGTGAGCTCCATCATAGCTATCGCTGGTGGTGGCGGGGCACCATCCGGTTCTTCCGGTCCCAAGTTGATGTAGGCACCCACTCTTGTGGGTCTCTCTGTCTTCTAGGTTGTCTTTACCGCATGTCATTTTGGTCCTCGGTGAGCATCTGTTCCTGCTGAGTTGGGACCATTTGCTGTGCCCTTGGATGGCGGCTTGGCAGCTTTTAAGACCCCAGACGCCACTCGCCAATGTGAGGTGAAGAGAGCCCTCTTAGCAAAACGCTAGTTGTGCCAATTGGCCTCGATTTCGCCTAAGAGCATGGTCCCCTGCCCCCTGCCCCAGCTACTCTACCCTTGCAATATTGGGTTAAGATGGAAGGAGTACTCAAGTTATGTTGAAGTCCACTTAATGTTGTTCTTAGTTCTAATGTGTGCTATTGCCGCTTTCTCCCAACCAGATTTCTAGCAACCATCTAAACTAAACCCTTCCCCCTTCACCCTCTCTCCCTCCCCTCCCTTGCAGCTGTCAGAGTCTTTTCTTCTATACACAAGTCTGTTTTTGAGATCTTATCATAGAGGTCTCACACTTTTTGACATGTTTTTAATGTTACACAGATTGTATTACGTACCACTTTTATTTTACCCCAGCCAAGCCAAGCCAAGTGCTGTCGAGTCGGATCCGACTACCCCATAGGTTCTATATGTAGTATAGATGTATAGTATATATGTATTTCTAACATAATGATGTTGTAGGCAAGCTCCATCTAACAGAACTTTCCATAATAATGAAAATATTCTATCCCCTCGCTGTCCTATAGGATAACAGCTAGCTTCTTGTGGCTATTGAATACCTAAAATGTAGCTACCACGTATGAGTGAGGAACTCAATTTAATATTAATTAATTTAAATTTTAAATGGCCACATGATAGTAACAACCGTATTGAACAGTGCAGATACAGATGATATAATACAGCTATTTTATGATTGTAATTTGTTTCCCATTTTATCCAAGAACTATTCAAAAAATAGTTTTTATGTTTGTTTTCAGGTAGGAAGATCTTTAGTTATCCAATTATATTATTAACTGCTAGTTTTACTGAACTGTGATCAGAGAATATTGCCTATACTGTTTGCAAATTGGAGATTTATTTAAGATTTCTTTGTAAATCAAAGAAAAGACCAGAGAATTTAAAAAGTAATATTCTATTTTTAAGATAGAACATTAGACACATATCAATCAGTCATATAATGTTATCTAAAATGCCATTAAAATTAATGGTATTTAAAATTACTGTAGAGTAGCTGGTTGGAATCAATTCTACAGTAAAAATGTAGTTTGGGTTTTATCGCTATATATATTTTTGACTCTTAATCTGTTATGGGAAACCCTGGTGGTGTAGTGGGTTAAGTGGTACATCTGCTAACCAGAAGGTTGGCAGTTCAAATCTGCCAGGCACTCCTTGGAAACTCTATAGGGCAATTCTACTCTGACCTATAGAGTCACTGTGAGTTGGGATGTGACTCGATGGCAGTGGGGAATCTGTTACAAATGAAAGAATTGAATTAAGATTTCCTATTACCAGTGTGCTTCTATCTTTGCTGAATCTATGCTTCATGAACATAGCTGCTGTTTTATATTTAGTGCAGGGCTATTCAGAACAATATGATTTCATCACGACATATACCGCTTTGCATTATGAAGTGCCTTTCTTTGTCTTGTTCTAGCCTGAATTCCACCTTGTCTAATATTAAAGTTGGTGACCCCTGCTTCCTTTTCAATTGCATTTGACTGGTACACTTTCACCTGTACTTTTATTTCATGGTTTCTGAAGCTGCTTCAATAGTGTCACTTTTATTTAACTTAGAATAGGTTTGGTTTTGTGATCCAATCTGAAATCTTCTCATATAAACAGACAGTTGAAGCCATTTATATCTACAATTCAATAGCTGTATTTGGCTCTAATTCTATCTATTCAACAGCATTGAGTTTTTTGGGGTCTATCTATTATTTTATATTTTTGTGTTTATGTATTTTTTTAAAGGTCTTTTCTTATGTGGCCTGTTTATCTCTGTCTTTAAGTAGTACTTCCACTATTTATGATTTTGGGTTTTTTTTTTGTTTTTGTTTTCCTGTGGTTGTTCTAATAACTTGTTAGCTTTAATAACTGCAAATTTATATACTGTCACATGTGTACTATTTGGTCCACATTTATTAATTTCTTCGTATGTTAATGATCGATATTAAGTATGTTCTTCTCCTCACTGTCCGTGACCCATTTTCAGTTAATCATATTACCTTGCTTAGCACTTAACTACGTACTGTTAAATATGCTAACATCTCTATTTCTTGATTTGTGAGCGTTAAATGATATCCTTAACTTCCAGCTAATGCAGTTGTGGCAATCTGCTACTACACTTCTTATATTCTTTGTTCCATCTCTTTCATTTGTGTTAATCATATCATTTATACCTTTTCTGGGCATATGCAATTAAGGTGACTTATGTTGGGTGGGGCTAGCCGTGCCACAGAGGTCACCGCATAATATCAAGTCCCAACGCCAGGGAGGGGACTGGAGGTTGAGTTCACCCACGTGGACAAGGATTCAATCAATCATGTCTGCATAATGAAATCCCAGCACAAACTCTGGACATCAGAGCTTGAGTGAACTTCTTTGTTAGTAAGAAATTGATGGTTGGAAGAGTAACTCACCTTTCTTTGAGATACGGAAGCTCCACACTGGGAGCCCTCCTAGACCTTGCTTATTCATCTCTTTATTTGTATCATTTGTTGCTATAATGAAACTGTAATTACAAATACAATGCCTTCCTGAGTGATGTCATTCTGGTGAATTATAAACTGAGGAGATCAGGAGCACCCCCAAGTTCTCACACAGCAAGTCAGAAGTGAGGTGTTTTCAGGATCCCCAAGCTTGTGGCTGGTTTTTAAAGTCTTCAGAAGACATGGCTGCTTGGAGGGCTGGAACTCTAGTGGTTAAGGTTAGAAGAACACAAAGTGCGTTTATAGTTGGTGTCAGAAAGAATATTTAGGGATGTGTCAGGAAGACACATACACACGAGAGTCACACATGGACTCCTTCATAGTTAAACCAAAAAAACCAAACTCATCATCAAAGCAGTTCAGACTCACAGAGACCCTACAGGACAGAGTAGAACTGACCCATAGATTATCCAAGGATCTGCTGAGGAACTGGAACAGCCAGCCTTTCAGTTAGCAGCTGAACTCTTAACCACCGTACCACCAGGGCTCCCCTTTACAGCTAGGTAAGTAAACTCTTACTGTCAGTCATTTTACTATGGTTTTCTCAGTCATCTGTAAGTTAAGTAAAGTTAGTTTGTTAGTATTTACCTCAAATCAGGCTTAAGGGATAATATTTTCTGAACCAAACTGTGTCCATCATGTTTTATTTATTGCAAACAGGAGATAGAGCTCTTGTACTTAACTATAAGTAATAGTATTTTGATAGGAATAGTAATTTGCTCCCTCTATGCTTAATAGCAGGAAACCCTGGTGGTGTAGTGGTTAAGTGCTATGGCTGCTAACCGAAAGGTCAGCAGTTCGAATCCACCAGCAGTTTTACTTTAATCTGTGGGTTTGCTATGAGTCAGTGGCTAAAGACCACTTCCTCAGCCTCTTGTTATCATCGCCTTCCACCTGCTTCTGCCTAACCTTGGGCTTCTGAAAGCTCCTGAAGATATTTGGCAGCCTGTGGATTATCTGATTTCTAAATTTTGTGGACAACTAAATACGTAAGATCTAAATATTTCTTCTAGTTGATTTTGTTTCCTTTGTCAGAAGGAAGATATAAAGCAACGATTTACACAGCCGTGTTCACACTAAAGGGTCTTCCAGGCTTTAATGGAATCTCTAATACCATTATCCTATCTTCTCCTGTTCCCTTTATGCTGTCTCTGCTTATTTATCCGCATCTTCCTGATTGCCATTTGCCATTATGGATAGACTCTTTTCCTGTGAACCTTTTTCCTCTGAAAATCATACCCGTCCTATGGTCACTTTTGTGTCTCAATTTAATGTCAAACTTGAAAATGTATTTCTCTTATCCTCTTTCTCAGTGTATCGAAACATTTGTGAATACTCAATATATAGAATCTACGTTAAT
Source organism: Heterohyrax brucei (assembly GCA_028571685.1). Taxonomy (NCBI): domain Eukaryota; kingdom Metazoa; phylum Chordata; class Mammalia; order Hyracoidea; family Procaviidae; genus Heterohyrax; species Heterohyrax brucei. The sequence continues at coordinate 54,720,914 of CM053142.1, read as the reverse complement.
TAGGATTTTTGTTGTCCATCATCTATTAAAGCAACCCTGTGGGAGAGAGTGGCAATGCCCCACAGGGTTCCCAAGACTGTAATCTTTGTAGAAACAGATTGCTAGCTCTTTCTCCTGTGGAATGGTTGGTGGGTTTGAAGCAACAATCTTTTGGTTAGCAGCCAAGAGCTTAACCACTGTATCCTCAGGGCTTTGTCCATCACTAGTACCTAACAGTAACAATCAGTTCACTAAATATTTTTCAACAAATATTCACGCAACAATGCTAACTATATATAAATAGCTGTTCTTTGATTTCAAGGAAGTTTATGTTCAAATCATCTGCTTCTGTCTATACCAGTGATAAATTTAAATAAAAGAATTAATAGGCAGCCCTGAAGTTAGGCTGAAAAGCATGTTACCAGTCAGTAGCTATATTGACCAAAAGAGACAATAAGTGAATAAGCAATTTGAAGGGATGCTCCTGCCCTCATTTCCTGTACATATTAACAGGAATCACTTGTCCTTTTAGGATCTCTGATTCCACCTCTCCGAAAGCAAGGGGTGAATGTTGTCTCATTTGCCTGATGCCCTTAACTATGTTCTCCTATGCTTGGGCAATCTGTTACAATTTTCAGGCCTGTGTTCAAATACTTCAGAGTATCAAAACAACTCCACCTTTTGCCCGCTCTCCCTGAGGGCGTCTGTCTCTGTTAACCAGCCCCTAGCCCTGGGTCTGAAAACTCTGGTGGCATAGTGGTTAGGTGCTACATCTGCTAACCAAAGGGCTGGCAGTTCAAATCCACCAGCCCTGCTTGGACACTCTATATAGAGCAGTTCTACTCTGCCCTACAGGGTTGCTCTGAGTCAAAATCGACTGGCCTGCAGGGAGTGTGGGAGTGGGAGTGTGGGAGTGAGCCCTAGGCCCTCTGTTCTAGCTGTTAACAATGCATCGTGACCACCCTCTGTTTCCTGGTGATTCTACCTTCTGCATTTTGCTTGATTCTACACTCGACGACAGCTCCTGCTCCGCACCCTAATCTCACTCCTGTTCAGCTCATGGAATAGGAGTCCTTGCAAGCACTCAGCGTCCCCGGTTTTCCTACTTACACAGGAGAGCAGTTCTCTGCAAGTCCGATACTGCACTCCAATTGCTCTACATCTGCCTCAGCACTCAACCAATGAGCCACAAGTGGTCCAGATCATAGTATTGCCAGTGATTAGGATTGTGCTTTTCTTCTGATTCAAACTCATTCCTGTCTAAAGACTGTTTTCTGGGGCGGAGTTCAGATGGCCGACTAAGCCCCCGTCTCCTTATACCCCTCTGGAAACCAAGACCTGAACTGACAATCAAACAGAGCCTTCGGATCACCTAATCAGCCTCAGGACACGGCACAGAGCTGTTAATTGGGACTTCATACCACTCAGCGAAAAACCTCCTCTTTCGCTGACTCCCGCTCCTGGCTAGCCCCGGCTCTCACGGCCGGAAGGTAAACGCACCATTTTGACTTTTTTTTCCCTCTGTCGCGGCTGGCGGGCGGAGCTGGGCCTTGCCTGGCGGCTGGACGCAGACACGCTGCTGGGGGGATAGGCAGGTGAAATTCCAATATTCTGAGAGCCAGGCTCGGGACTCTGTTAATCTAGACACTTTGAGCCTTTTGTTTTGTAGCTGCCTCAGCGGGCTTTGTGCGGAACTCTGCGGTGAGGGTGCGGGACGCCATGTTGGTACCGAGATTTTAGCGGGACCTCGTTCTTAGCCGGGAGCCAGCGCCTGCAAACAGGACAGCGCTTCTCCGACAGAAAAGTAGTGATTTTGCACAGTGCTGCCTACGTTGGGGGACCTGCAACAGAAGCAGAGGAATCACTACCTCTCGGCACCTTTAGCCCCCTGTCTGCTGCCTGTGTGGAGGACGCCATCTTGGATACGGTGGCCACAGCTGGAGCTAATTCTTAGCTTGGGAGCCAGAGCCTGCCCACAGGAGAGTGCTTTTCTATCACAAAACCAGTACTCGACGCAGTGTTGGATAAGGCTAGGCCCTGTCAGCAGAGGCCAACAGGGCAGTAGCATTGCTGTATTCTGAACTAGTTTGTTATCAACTGGGGTTGGATATAGTGGCGCTTATTTTGTCAGATGAGAAGAGGGACCTCTACACCTGAAAACCTAACTGACTTGTGAACTGGTCAGATACCTTTTGCTTTACATTTGAAGACAGCCTAGAGAAACATTTGCAATCCACCCTCACAGTACCTCTTCCAGCCTCTATATACTCACATGGGACCCAAAAAGCAACAGACAGTTGTGGCATACAAGCAATCACTCATGGCATCAGAATGCTCCCAAACAAAGCAACCAAGGAGTTTTCCAGATGAAGAAATTTTTATGAAAGCATCAGGAAGTAAATACAAATTGATTATAAACAGAGCCCTTCTAGACGTTATACAAAATGCAGCAGAACAAAATGAAAAATTAAGCAAGTTGTTCGATCTGATAGAACATCAGTACTCTGAAATCCAACAGATCAAGAAGAAAATCAAAGACATAGAAACTTCCATGCAAAGCCAAGAAAACAGAATGGAACAAATGGAAAAAAGAATTTCTGACTTGGAAGACAGAGCTACTGATGCCAGCGTCTACGAGCAGAAATCAGAAAAAAGAAACAAGAAAAATGAAGAAACATTAAGAAGCATGTGGGACTCTATTAAGAGGAACAACCTTCGATTAATTGGAGTCCCTGAACAGGGTGAGACATCTGAGAACACAGAGAGTATTGTTGCTGAGCTGCTGAAAGAAAACTTCCCAGAAATCATGAAGGATGAGAATATAGACATCTCAGACGCATATCGTACGCCACCCAATATAGATCTCAAAAGAAAGACTCCAAGACATATTCTAATCAAGCTTAACAAAATGAAACACAAGCAGCAACTCTTAAAGGCAGCAAGACTCAAGGCAAAGCTAACATTCAGAGGGAAACCCTGTAGGCTCTCATCAGATTTCTCAGCAGAAACCATGCTGGCACAGAGACAGTGGCATGACACATTCAAAGTCGTGAAGGAGAAAAACTTCCAACCAGGAATTATATATCCTGCAAAACTATCTTTCAAATACAAACATGAAATTAACACATTCCCAGATAAACAGAAACTCAGAGATTTTGTAAAAACCAAACCCAAACTACAAGAAATAGTGAAAGAAGTTCTTGGCTTTGGCTTAGAAGAACAAAACCACTAACTTTATATATTAGAACGACACACTACTCAATACTCTACTCATTTAGGGAAGGCCCCAAAGTAATTCACAGCTTTGATATGGAAAGAAGCAATCCAGTGATCATCATGAAAACTATGGTGTCATCATAATAAAAAGAGGGATGTACTACAGTTGTTATATTCCTTCCACATGGAAAGGAAGATGACAAGACTGGTAGCAATTAAAATTCGGTTTATAAACAGTTTATTAGGGGGATCATAGGGGGAGCTGTAAAGCACAACAAAGATGTATCATACCATTTCAAGAAATCTAACACACGAGTCTCAACAACTATAAAACCAGATCTGGAAAAGGTGAAAAATCAACTCACAAAAAAGAGTGTCCCAGAACAGACTAATAAGAACAACAGAGAAAACATCAACATAAAAATAAATATATCACAATGGCAGCAGTGAACACATACCTATCAATAATTACATTGAATGTGAATGGACTGAATGCTCCAGTAAAGAGACACCGAGTGTCATCTTGGGTCAAAAGACATGACCCATCCGTACATTGTCTACAAGAAACTCACTTGAGACCTAAAGACAGGAACAAACTGAAAATTAAAGGATGGAAGAATATATATCAAGCTAACAATGAACAAAGAAGAGCAAGGGTGGCAATTCTAATCTCAGACAAAATCAATTTTAATGTCAAATCCACCATCATGGACAAAGATGGACACTATTTATTGCTGAATGGTTCAGTACACAAGCAAGACTTAACTATATTAAATATTTATGCACCTAATGTCAGAGCACCTAAATATGTCAAAGAAACACTGACTATGCTCAAAAGAGAGTTAGATGACTCCACAATAATAGTGGGAGACTTTAACACTCCAATCTCATCACTAGACAGATCATCTAGAAAAAAGCTCAGTAAAGACACAGAAGACCTCATTGACACAATTAACCAACTAAACCTCATTGATATATACAGAACTTTCCACCCATCAGCAGACAACTACACCTTCTTCTCCAGTGCTCATGGAACATTCTCCAGAATTGACCACGTGATAGGCCATAATGCAATGCTCAACAAAACCTATACCATTGAATTACTGCAAAGCATCTTCTCAGATCATAAAGCTATAAAAGTTGAAATCAATAGCAGCAAAAACATAGATAGAAAGTGGAACTCTTGGAAACTGAACAACATCTTGCTCAAAACAACATGGGTTATAGAGGAAATCAAGAATGAATTAAAGAAATTCATGGATTCCAATGAGAACGAAAACACTTCCTACCAGAACCTATGGGATACAGCCAAAGCAGTGCTTGGAGGTCTGTTTATCTCCATAAATGCACACATCTGGAACGAAGAAAGAAACCAAATCAAGGAACTAACTCTACAGCTTGAACAAGTAGAAAGAGAAAAACAGAGGAACCCCTCGGGCACCAGAAGAAATGAGATCATAAAGATTAGAGCAGAGCTAAATGAATTAGAGAATAGAAAAACAATTGAAAAAATTGAAAAGACCCAAAGCTGGTTTTTTGAAAAGATCAACAAAATTGATAAACCACTGGCTAAACTTACTAAAGAAAAGCAGGAAAGGAAACAAATAACCCAAATTAGAAATGAGAGGGGAGTTGTCACCACAGATGAAACAGAAATCAAAAATATCATAACAGAATACTATGAAAGACTGTACTCTAACAAATTTGAAAACCTAGGGGAAATGGACCAATTCCTTGACTCATACCACCTACCCAAATTATCACAACGTGAAGCAGAACAGCTTAATAAACCCATCACAAAGGAAGAGATTGAAAAGGTCATCAAAACACTGCCAACCAAAAAAGTCCGGGCCCAGATGGCTTCATGGCAGAATTCTACCAAGCATTTAGAGAAGAGTTATCCCCAATACTACTGAGACTATTTCACAGTATAGAAAGGGATGGAGTACTCCCAAACTCATTCTATGAAGCCAGCATAACCCTGATACCTAAGCCAGGGAAAGATCCAGCAAAGACAGAGAATTACAGACCGATATCACTCATGAACCTAGATGCAAAAATCTCTTCAACAAAATTCTTCCCAAAGAATACAACAACATATCAAGAAAATAATCCATCATGACCAAGTGGTATTCATACCAGGGATGCAAGGCTGGTTCAACATCAGGAAAACAATTAATGTGATTAACCACATAAATAACACAAAAGACAAGGATCACCTGATTTTGTCCACTGATGCCAAAAAGGCATTTGATAAAGTCCAACACCCATTCATGCTAAAAACTCTTAGCAAAATGGGCATAGATGGCAAATTCCTCAACACAATAAGGGCCATTTATACAAACCCAATTGCCCACATCATCCTGAATGGAGAGAGACTGAAAGACTTTCCCTTGAGATCAGGAAAGAGACAAGGATGCCCACTGTCATCTCTCCTATTCAACATTGTGCTAGAAGTTCTAGCCAGAGCAATTGAACAAGACAAAGAAGTAAAGGGCATCTGCATCGGCAAAGAGGAAGTTAAAATCTCCCTGTTCGCAGATGATATGATTGTATATGCAGAGAACCCCAAGGAATCTATAAGTAAGCTACTCAAACTGATAGAAGAGTTCAGTATAGTCTCAGAATACAAGATAAACATAAGTAAATCAGTAGGATTCCTTTATACCAACAACGAGACTGTTAAGGAGGAAATTATCAAGTCAATACCATTTATGATAGCCCCTAAGAAGATAAAGTACCTAGGAATTAATCTAACCAGAGAAACAACAGACCTTTACAAAGAGAACTACAAGCCCTTACTACAAGAAATTAAGAGAGACTTAGATAAATGGAAAAACCTACCCTGCTCATGGATAAGAAGACTTAACATTGTGAAAATGTCTATTTTACCCAAAGCAATTTATTTATATAATGCAATCCCAATACAAGTTCCAGCATCATATTTTAATGAGATGGAGAAACAAATCACCAATTTTGTTTGGAAAGGGAAGAAGCCCCAGATAAGTAAGGTACTACTAAAGAAGAAGAACACACTGGGAGGCCTCTCATTACCCGACCTTAGAACATACTACACTGCCACAGTGGTCAAAACAGCCTGGTACTGGTACAAGAACAGACAGATCGATCAATGGAACAGAATTGAGACCCCAGAGATGACACCATCTGCCTATGAACAGTTGATATTCGACAAAGGCCCTAAGATATTAAACTGGGGTAAAAACAGTCTCTTGAACAAATGGTGCTGGCAAAATTGGTTATCCATCTGCAATAAACTGAATCAAGATCCATATCTTACACCTTATAGAAAAACCAACTCCAACTGGATAAAAGACCTAAGTATCAAACCTAAAACGATAAAGCTCATCCAAGAAAAGGTAGGAACAACAATGGAAGTTTTAATACATAATGAGGACAGACTCCAAAATCTGTCAAAGAAACCTCAATCAACAGAAGAGAAAATAGATAAATGGGAACTATTAAGAGTCAAACACTTCTGCTCATCCAAAGACTTTATTAATAGAATTAAAAGAACACCCACAGAATGGGAAAAAAATATTTGGCAACTCTATGTCAGACCAATGCCTGATCTCCATAATCTATAAGATACTACAAAATATCAATAAGAAGAAGATAAACCATCCAATTAAGCGATGGGCAAAGGAGATGGACAGACACTTCACTAAAGAGGAGATCCAGGCAGCCAAAAAACACATGCGGACATGTTCACGATCTTTAGTTATTAAAGAAATTCAAATCAAGACAACAATGAGATACCATCTCACCCCAACAAGATTGGCCATGATCCAGAAAACACAAAACAACAAATGCTGGAGAGGCTGTGGAGAAAGTGAAACCCTCCTACACTGTTGGTCGGGTTGCAAAATTGTCCAGCCTCTTTGGAAGGCAATCTGGCGCTTCCTTAAAAAAATGGATATCGATATACCATTTGACCCAGTAATTCCACTACTTGGAATATATCCTACAGAATCAAGGCCTTTCACACCAACGGACACATGCACCAGAATGTTTATCACAGCACAGTCCATCATAGCAAAAAGATGGAATCAACCCAGATGCCCAACAATAGAAGAATGGATAGGTAAACTATGGTACATATACTCAATGGAGCACTACTCAATGATGAAGAATAACGATGATTCCAGGGAACATCTCCTAACCTGGTTTCAACTGGAAGACATTATGTTGAATGAAAGTAGTCAGCGACAAAAGGACAAATACTGTATGAGACCTCTATGATAAGATCTCAAAAACAGACTTGTGCATAGAAGAAAAGACTCTTTGACAGCTGTAAGGGAGGGGAGGGAGGGAGGAAAGAAGGGAGGGCGAGGGAGGGAGGGTTTAGTTTAGATAGTTACGAGAAATCTAGTTGGGAGAAAGCGGTGATAGCACATATTAGAAACAAGAACCACATTAAGTGGACTTCAGCATAACTTGAGTACTCCTTCCATCTTAACTCAATACTGCAAGGATAGAGTAGCTGGGGCGAGGGGTGGGGGACCATGCTCTTAGGCAAATTGGCACAACTAGCATTTTGCTAAGAGAACTCTCTTCACCCCACATTGGTGAGTGGCATCTGGGGTCTTAAAAGCTGCTAAGCTGCCATCCGAGGACACAGCAAATGGTCACAACTCAGCAGGAACAGATGCTCACCGAGGACCAAAATGACATGCGGTAAAGACAACCGAGAAGACAGAGAGACTCACAAGACTGGGTGCCTACATCGACTTGGGACCGGAAGAACCAGATGGTGCCCGGCCACCACCAGCGATAGCCACGATGGAGCTCACAGAGAGGAGTCTCACTGACAACACAAGAATAAAAAAGAGTGCATCATGAGATCTCCACTAAAAGACCTCAATTGATGGTCCAGCGGTTTGGGGGTTCCTCTGAGAGCATGGCCCCTGATGCTGCCCTTTCCTATAAATTGTAACAAAGTTCCACTCTTTGGACAGGAATGGATTGGACTTGGCAATGCAGAGTGACCGTATATTGGAAGCACTTTATGGTTCCATACATCTATAGGATATCATCTTGCTGACCTCTGGCTGGACGAAGGGGAGTGGCTGGAGAGGAGGGGAAAGGAGGCTTTTGGGAGGATGAGACATGTATGGAGCAGAGGGTAATAGTGTGCAGTCACCGGACAGGGAGAGCAGTAGAAGCTGTATATAGGTGGGCATGTAAATTTATACATGAAAGTACATTTTCACTCAGTCGTGTTAAATAAAATTTTTTTAAAAAAACACTGTTTTCTTTGAGAGGCAAATGAATTTTTTTTCCTAGTCCTTAGCCTATTTTCTGTTTATTTCTAGGGGCCGCTATATCTGAGATTTGTTTGTTTTTCACAAGATTTCTACAGAGCTCTCTCTCTCTTTCTCCCTCTCTCACACACACACACACATACACACACAGATATATATACACTTAACTCTGCACACACCTCATTCACAGGAAACAAAACTTGCTTCCGTTATCATGTTGAAACAATGCTTTGAAGTTTAGGTCCACGTTGTTCACTTGCTATTCAGATTTTCTATCCCAGGAAATGAGTGTTAATATCTACTAAAAATTGTGGGGGGTTTGTTTTCTTTTTCAGAAAATAGTGAGTATATGGACATCAGAACACTCTTTAAATACAGTTCTTGGAAGTTTGGAATCTCAAGTTTTGTTGTTCTCAGGAACCTTGAAAAGCTTTCCAGTGCTAAATAGTTCATCTTCATGACAACCAGGAGAGGCAGGGGTTTGTTTCGTTTTTGTTTTCCTTGCTGGGTTTTTGTCTTTTATAATTTGCATGTAAAATAATCAAAGATAAAAGTGCATATTCCAACATCATACCACTAGTTACTTACTGATCCAGGATTAAGACTCAGGCTGTAACATTTGGGGGTCAGACAGCCTCCTTGACCCAGGCCATCAGGTTTTCAAGAGGTTTGGTTATTTACGTTAAAATCCAGCTTCTCACTAGCCACATAACTTTGAGCCAATTTCTTTCTTTCTTTTTTAATTGTGTTTTAAGTGAAAGTGTACATTAAGTGAAAGTGTCAACTTGTCATACAACACCCCCCACACACTGCTATACTACTCTACCTTGAGCCAATTAATTTTTTAACTCCCTTATATTTAAATTTCTTCATATGTAAAAATCTGAGATCCTTCTACCTCAAGAAGAGAGGAGAAGATGCATGAGGTCAAGTGTGATAAATTGCCTTGCAGCACTGAACTCATAGGAACTATTTAAGAATGTTAGTCTCTTTGGCTTCTTCTTTTGCTCAGTCTGTGTATTTGCTCAGCGATACACAGCTATCACTGCTCCTACCCCATCAGTTCCCTAAGGGGAAACAGTCTTTGGTGTCCCAGGAAGGGCCCTTTATAGCGCTGATGGCAAAGTCTTGCTTTGGGACAAAAATGAGTTGACTCATTTTACTAGTTACTTACAATATATTTTGTTTTCTCAGGGAAGCAACTGCTGTTTTGTGCTGTCACCACCAAAAAAAGGAAAAAAAAAATTCATTCTTTCACCAAGTAGCTGCCAAGCATGATGAAGAAAGACTGGTAGAGTCAGGATTGGAGTGATTGCTGAGACTCATTTAATACTGTGTGAAATAAAATACAGGGGACAACAGTCTTACAAGGAAAGTGTCAGCCTCTGTCTGGGATGCTGAAGCACAGTCTGGCAGACACATGCAGAATCAGAGATGGAGCAGAAGTCTCACACAGTCCCTGCTAGTCTCTGAATTCTCAGCAAAATACCCCTAAAAGTAGAAATACATGCCTGAGAATTCTGCTGTCTGCCAAACCAACTCAGGAATGCTAGTCAGAAATGGCAAGAAATAACGGGAAGAGAATCATGTCGATCTTAGTGACTCAGTTTTAGTGTCTCTTTGGTTTTGTTGTTGAGTTTTGGTTTTTCAGTCGCTTCATTTTTTTTCTCCAACTGGACATCATTTAGTTGCTTTATTTATGAAGTCATAAATACTCACCGCAAAAGGCAATCAGGTGTTGCAAAAAATTACAAAGAAAAAAAGGAACAAGGAAGAAACTAGAGAGAGAAGGAAGGAAAGACAAACAAAAGGAAACAGAAGCAAGGGAGAGGCAAGGAAAGAGACACAAAGCCTTGCTTATAGTCCTGTCACCCAAGATAATCATGCTCAGTTGGCTCTTGATTACAGTTCCCGTTAATTGATTTTCTCCACATAAACTAGCACATTGGGCCCCTGCACCACGCATTCTGCCTGGAGCTGCTGTTAACGGCCAGCAGCGTGCTAACACTGCAGACCAATAACAATTTGCAATACATGTGAGAATTTCTCTGAAATAGGGTAGCTGAAAGTGAGGAGAGATCACCCAGGACAGGCACAGAATTCAGTCTCAATGGGGGATAGGCTGGAGAGGCTTCGTGGAGGAGGTGACTGTTCCCTGAGTTTTGAAAGATGAGGATGCGTTAGTCACGTGAATGAGAAAAAAGGAAAGGGCAGCATTTCAGCAAGAGGAAGTGCACTGTGTCAGAATGGACTTGATAGCACTGGGTTTGGTTTTTGGTTTTTGGAGGACTGTAAGAATGCAGTCTTCACAGAGCAGTCTGTTTAACTGTGTAGAGTCCAATAGTAGAGTTGTTGATAGAGATGAAACCAGACAGAAACACAGGTACAAGATCATAAAGGAATTTGTCATTATAAAAATTTCTATTTTCTTTTTTTCATTTCTGGTGGATGATACATGATACAGGAGGCTCAGAATGTCCAGAGTTTAGCATGGTTCCTCGTTATTACCCCAGTCCTTTGCAGGTGTGAGAAGCACATAAACACACCTGAGTCTAGATCTAGTCCTACAATATTACAACAGATTTGCAAAAGCCAGAGTTGCATGTTGACACGTGCAGGCAGAGGAGGCTTACTTAGTGCTTTCTCCTTCTCACTCTGAAGGCAAATTTCTCCTCCTGCTTTTTAAGCTAGGTCTTCATGGCACTCATTGCTGCCCTAACCCTTTTAGCTTTCAGATCCAACAATGTGTTATCATGTGAAATGCCACACTGACTTATAGAACTTTCCAGGCCCTTTCATGGCCTTCCCCACACTTAACTTGTGCCTGGGGTTCCCACAGGAGAGCTATCTTGTCCTTTTGCTGTGTTTTACATTGTTTTTCTTAACACTTGTATTTTTCCCCAAACCTAAAAATGGAGACAATCATACTCTATCCTAAGTATATATCACGAAGACATAGTCCCTGCAATATCAACTAAAGTTAATGCAAACCGATGTACATTTTGGAAATCAACCTTACTAAATAACACTTTTCCTATCTGGAAAACTCTCTTTTGGGGGCTAAGAGAGCAAATCTCAGTATACACCTGTTCAGCAAGTGAATGTTACTTCACCCAGTTCTTCCTTCTGGTTTATCAGGATGACGAATACAGGAAAGTGTGCTATTTGTCCTTTATGCGGCAAGAATAATTTGATTCTGTTCTATCATATGCCCTTAAGGACAATTCTGCAAACCGCCTCCTTCTTCTTTGTGACGTGACTATAATTAGTTAAATAATTCATTATCTTATGTCCCACAAATGCAGGTTATTGTTCTCCTGTGCTTTTTAGAAGCAAGGACAGCTAGAGTACATCTTACCTACTTTGGACATGAGATCAGCCCCTGGAGAAGGACATCACGCCGGATGCAGAGAAAAGAGAATACACTCAACCAAATGGGTTGCCAAGGTGGCTGCAACAATAAGCTCAAGCATAATAAGGATGGTGAGAATGGTGCAGGGCCTGGCAGAGTTTCATTCTGTTGTAAGCAGTGTCACTGTGAGTCACAGCTGACTTGATGGCACTTAACAACAACAAAAGTGGAAATTCCATTGTTTAGAAAACTTGAAAAAATGAGGTACCTGTGAAAGTTTTGGATTACAACTCTGTATTCAACTTCTTTGGGACCTGTCCAAGATTGTCTTCAACAGGTTTGAGTATGTTCAGCCTCAGATTCTTAAGTAGAGGGTAGTTTGGGGCTTCCTGCGAAGGTACCCTTGGAAAGGCACTTGGAGGTAGAAAACAAGGGCCAGGTGTCAATCTGCCCAGCACAAAGGAGATAGGTGAGGTAGGATCTCCTTAAAAGGTATCAGAGGAAACTGATTGCAACCAAATAGTGCTAGGGCATCCGGGTGATGCTGCGTTATCTCCCAGAGGCCCCAAAGAGGAATTCCACCTCCTCACTTCTTGGGTTTACATTCTGAGAACTACTGAGGGAGACCCATCCAGATGACTCTAAGAGAGGTAAAGGGCAGTGTAGATCCATAGTTATCACACTTTGCTGCACATTAGAATGTTCTGGGAGCATTTAAGTCTCCAGATACCCAGGTGAGCAAGCTACACTAATTAAAGCAGAATCTCTGGAGATCACACCCAGACATCAGTATTTTTCACACCTCTCTGTGAGAATCCAGAGCCATGTTAACAGTGGCATGCTGGAGCTGACTTGTACAGGCTCGCAAAAGCAGACCTTACGTGCCTCTTTCCAACTCTGATTTGAGAGACTTCACATTGACAGCTTGAAATCAGCCTTGGTGGGAATGTAAGGTCTGCCAATTAAGTCTGTGAACTTTACTGTTCTAAATGCTACGTACCTCATTGCTGAGTATCACTACAGTCACCTTCAAAGTACTTGGGAGGCTATGCACTAACGCCAGTGCCTAGTCCACCCTACAAAGCAATTTTGAAACACTTTCTTGAATGGCAATTGCGCGTGGTGGCAAGTTCGCAAACTTAACTGTGTAGTGGTCTTGTGAGGGAGTTTTTAGCCAGTAAATAAATAACTCTATTGGAACATCCTCCCTGCTCACCTGACTTTGCCCCCAATGACTTTTTTCTTTACCCAAAGATGAAGGAAATAATTGAAAGACATTTTGATGACATTCAGGACATCAAGAGTAATATGATGACAGCTCTGGTGACCGTTCCAGGAAAGGAGTTCCAATATTGCTTTGAAGGGTAGACTAGGCACTGGTGTCAGTGTGTAGCTTCCCAACGGTTGTGCTAGGAAGGTGACCATAGTCATATTCAGCAGTAAGACATGTAACAGTTTTTCTAGGGTGAGACTGTGAACTTAATTGGCAGTTCTCGTATTTACACTTCCCAAACTGGCAATGGCCACAAATCAGGGCTTGCTTGAGAACTGGTTGTTAATTATCTCTCAGCACACTGTGCTGTTTCAGAACCAGTGGTCTGGATAGCTTGATGCTCATCACGAAACACTGGAGCCTGGGAAGCGCAGGTCTGAGCTCGCAGAGGACTGTTCCTGGCTCACACTCATGTACACGAGGGCAGGCTCTCTCTGTGAGTGAGGGACAACATTTCTGTCTCTATTAACAAGTGCTGCTTTAACAGAAATAACCATAAGCAGATGGCTTTAACAAACACAAGTTTTTTCTTTCATGGTCTAGTCAGTTAGAAGTCCCAATTCAGGATGCCAGCTCCACTGAAAGGCTTGCTGTTTCTCTCTGCACTGGAGAAAGGTCCTTGTCCTCTGTCTTCCCTGGTCTGGGAGCTTCTCCATACAAGAATCCTGACTCAAAATGATGCACTCTGCTCCTGATGCTCCTTTCTTGGTAGTGTAAAGAGCTCTTGCCTCTCTGCTCACTTCTCTCTTTTGTATCTCAAGAGACTGACTCAAGACAAAACCCAACCTTGTAAATTAAGTTCTGTCTCATCAGCATAACCTCCACCAATCCCATCTCATCAGCATCATGGAGACAGGATTTACAACACATAGGAAAATCACATCAGATGAAAATCACACAACAACACTGGGGATTGTGATCTACCCAAATTGATACATGTGTTTTGAGGGGGGATGTAACTCAATCTATGCCACCCTCTTTTCTGCAATCACGTCATACTCTCCCATTTCCACATGAGTGCAAGTGCTATAAATGGGAAACAGTTCTTCCTCAGGAAAAAAAATAATCCTGCCACTTAATAAATTATATTAACTTCTCATGTCTCTTTTTTTCCCTTTTGTTTAATTTATTAAAGACCTTTAGAAATTGATGGATCTTCTCCACATCTTGGCCTCAGTTTGAGTCAAATTCCTGTCTGGGAACTCAAGAGAAATTCTGTTTCTCAGGTCTTTGGGAAATTCCCTTAAGTGTCATGAGTTTTGTGAGATAATTAATCCACCACTACAATTCCCATCTGGTACTCTCCCCTTCCCCACTGCCTTTAATTTTTTTTCTAATTTGCTTAATATTTCTGCCTTCCTGACCCATAATTCACCTAAGAGCATGAATACACATACCTTTTCCCAGAAAATCACTGTTTGGGAAATCTCTAACTCTTTTCAAATCTTCTTTTTTTTTTCTTCTTTTAAACTGTTCATTTAAAATGGAAATTCAACTGTTTCCCTGCCATTAGAATTTAGGAATTAGTTGCATTCCTGAGGGACCTGGTTGAAATATTTGCAGTGTATTAGTAGAAATTGGATTACCTAAAGCAGTGGATTATACTAAGAATGTAATTAGGCTATTGAGAGCGGGGAATAAGGAGCTGGGAGATACGGAAGCTAGAAAATTCATTTCAATGTAAAATGTGACATACACACACCACCACCAAAACCTCTTGTGGATCTTCATTTTAGGCAAGCTAAACTAAATCTGGTACATAATCCTCTCAGTCTACATCTTAAAATTGTACTTAGTGCTCATTTTGGCCCTAGACTGTATCCATCTTCTTCTTTGAGGTACTTGGTGAAAAGTTAAACTAGCTGGCATCTGGAGCTTTCCATGATGATGGAAGTAGTTCATATTGGTGCTAATTCAATAGCCATGTGGGAGCTATTGAACACTTAAAAGTATGACTGGAGTAACTGAGTTTTAATTTTATTTAAGAGGAATTAATTTAAACTTGTATACACAAATGTGGCTGGTGGCTACCTTCCCGAACAGTTCAGCTCTAGATGAAGAAGCACAAACAAGGGTTCAAGGAACAAAGATTGGGAGCTGACATCGTCACTGACTCCAGAGTGACTTTCTCTAGTTGTAAAATGCAGTGAGCAATGCCTGTGTTACTGCCTTGGTAGGTGAGATGAAAGCAGCAGATGAGGGCTATTTTCCATCATTAAAACTTCAGGATGAAGGCAGACTCATAATAATACTACTGTTATGTTATATTCTTTCCTGATTTCTCCCCTCTAAGTGTTCCTGTAAGAAAGATTCACCTTGACATCTCTTTCATAGAACTTACCGACCCTCAGTCACACCTCTGCCATCCTGACTCCTGCATTTCCTCACCCAGGCCCTTCTTCTCACAGCTTCCTTTACCCTTCTCCACCTTTCACCAGCCAGAAAAGAAATCTCATATTTAGAACTAAAGGCTGTGTTGGAAGACTCAGTGCTACAAGGAGCTTGCAGAAGGTGCTGCATGAGAGGCTCATATTTCATTCATCTTCCTTATTGGTGGAGTTAGCACCAACTTTTTGAGTTCTCTTGTGCTTTGAAGACTGTTGGACTTGGTACCTATGTTTTCCTTTCTCTGTTAAAGTCCTATCAAGTATGGTGAAATAAAATGCCTGATAGAAATGTTATTAATCGGATAAGAGAAGATGTATCATGTCATAGATTTGGGTACTAGCTTTGGAATCAGGCATACGAAGGCCCACTCCACCACTTGTCTGCAAATTATGGAACCCTTTGAGTCTGATACTTTGCCTTTGTTGCTGCTGCTACTTACTGTTGAGCCAGTTTTGATCAATGGCTTAAAACAGCAGTAAGAAGGGAGGATTGTTGTGCATATAAACTACATTAAGTATGCAAATCACTTAGTAAAGTGCCTGGCACTTAGAATGATAATTCTATGTTGGCAATAATTGTAACTTGTATTAGAAATCTTTTTGTTATTGTTAAGTGTTGTCAAGTTAGTTCCTACTCACAGCAACCCTGTGTACAACAGAAAAAACACCCTACCTGGTCCTGTGCTCTGCCAATTGTTGGTATGCTTAAGCTTATTGTTGCAGCTGCTGTGTCAAAGCACCTTGTTGAGGGTCTTCTTTTTGCCTGGCCCTCTACTTTACCAAGCAAGATGCCCTCTGATTCTTTCTAACAACATGCCCAAAGTATGTGAGACATAGGCTCACTATCCTTGCTTCTAAGGAGCACTCTGGTTGTACTTCTTCCAAGACATACCTGTTCATTCTTTTGGCAGTCCACAGTATATTCAACATTCTTTGCCAACACCACAATTCAAAGACATCAATTCTTCTGTCTTCCTTATTCTTTGGCCAGATTTTGCATGCATATGAGGCAATTAAAAATACAATGGCTTCCCTCAGGCTCACCTTTGTCTTCAAGGTGACATCTTTGCTTTTGAACACTTTAAAGAGGTCTTTCGTAGCAGTTTTTCCCAACACAATGCATCTTTTGATTTCTTGACTGCTATTTCTGTGGGTGCTGATTGTGGAACCAAGTAAAATGAAACCTTTGATAACCTCAATCTTTTCTGTTTATCATGATGTTGCTTATTGGACCATTGGTGAAGGTTTTTGTTTTCTTGATGTCGGTGTGTAATTCCTACAAAAGGCTGTAGTGTTTGATCTTCATCAGTGTTTCAAGTCTTCATTTTCAGCAAACAAGGTTCTGTCATCTGCATTGTACAGGTTGTTAATGAGTCTTCCTCCAGTGCTGATGCTTTGCCCTTCTTCATTTAGTCCATCTGCTCGGATTGTATGCTCATCATACAGATTGAAAAGGTATGGTGAAAGAACACAATCCTGACACACACCTTTCCAGACTCTAAACCATGCAGTGTCACCTTGTTCTGTTCACATGACTGCCTCTTGATCCATGTACAGATTCCTAATGAGCACAATTAAATGTTCTGGAATTCCCATTCCCTGTGACGTTATCCATAATTTATTATGACTCACATGGTTGAATGTCTTTGCATTGTCTATGGAACACATATAGACACATAATAAATTACAGCTAACATTGCAGAGAATGGGAATTCCTGAACACCAAACTGTACTCTTAAGGAATCTGTATATGGAACAAGCGGCAGACGTGCAGACAGAACAAGGGGATGTCTCATGGTTCAAAGTCAGGAAGGGTGTGTGGCAGGGATGTATCCTTTCACCATAACTTTTCAATCTGTATGCCAAGCAAATAGTCTGAGAAGCTGGATTATACAAAGAAGAATGAGGCATAAGGACTGGAGGATGACTGTTCAACAACCTGCATTATGCAGATGACACCACCTTATTTGCTGGAAGTGAAGAAGATTCGAAACGCTTACAGATGAAGATCAAGGATCACAGCCTTCAGCGTGAATTACACCTCAACATCAAGAAAACGGGACCAGTAAGGAACATCGTGATGCAGAAGAAAAGGTTGAGGTTGTCAAGGATTTCATTTTACTTGGGTTCACAGTCAGCGTCAATGGAAGCAGCAGTCAAGAAGTCAAAAGAAACATTGCATTTGGGAAATCTGTTCAGGACCTCTTTCAAATATTGAAAAATAAAATTGTCACCTTGAAGACTAAGGTGCACCTGACCCAAGCCATGATATTTTCAATTGCTTCATATGCATGCAAAAGCTGGACAATGAGCCAAGAAGACAAAAGAAAAATTGATGCTATTGAACTGTGACATTGGAGAAGAATGTTGAATGTACCGTGGACCATCAAAAGAACAAACAGATCTGGTCTGAAGGAAGTACAACCATAATGTTCCTTGGATGCAAAGATGGTAAGACTATATCTTACATACTTTGGACATGTTGTCAGGAAAGATCAGTCCCTGGAGAAGGATATTATGCACGGTAGAGTGGAGGGTGAGTGAAAAAGAGGAAGACTGTCAACAAGATGTTTTGACATAGTGGCCACAACAATGGGTTTAAGCATAAAAACAATTGTGGACATGGTGCAAGACCGGGCAGTATTTCATTCTATTGTTCTTAGAGTTGCTATGAGTTGGAACTGAGTTGACAGCACCTAGTAACAACACAGACACATTTCTGGTACTCTCTGCTTTCAGGTAAGATCCATCGACATCAGGATGATATCCTTGGTTCAACATCCTCTTCTGAATCTGGCTTGAATTTCTGGCAATTCCCTGTTAATATACTGCTGCAGCCACTTTTGAATAATCTTTGGTAAAATTTTAATTGCTTGTGATATCAGTGATATTGTTTGATAATTTCCACATTCTACTGGATCACTTTTCTTGGGAATAGGCACACACATGGATCAATTTCAGCTGATTTACCAGGTAGTTATCTGCCAAAGTTCCTGACGTAGATGAAGTAGCACTTGAAGCACTTAACTGTTGAAACATCTCGGTCAAGTGTCTATCAGTTCCTAGAGTCTTGTTCTTTGCCAATGCCTTCAATGTAGCTTGAACTTCTTCCTTCAATACCATCATTTCCCGATAATATGCTGCCAGGAACCAGCCTTGGCAGAGTCTGGGATCACCAGGGAGGGGCAGTGTCAGCAAAAGAATGAGAGGCAACTAGGAATCTGAAGACTAGCAGCCTGTCAGGGTCCACCTTTCTTTATTTTTATAATCAGTGAGGTAACTGCTCTTTGACCATGTAAGCTATTGGTTAGTAAGGAGTTGATATCTCGTGGTCTCTCTTCATGTTAATTATAAGGGTCCTCTCTGTTAACTAGTAAAGAACTGATACATTGTGGTTTTTTTTCATGTTAATCATTAGGGTCGCCATGAGTCGGATCCGACTCGACGGCACTTGGCTTGGCTTGGCCATTAGGGCCTTTTAGGTAATGGCCCAAGACAAATATATTGTGATTATAATCAACAGTGAAAATAAAGCTATACCTTGAGCTCAATCAGCTCCACCCTCGAGGTCAAAGGTTCAGGAAGAAGGGACAGACCCATCCCAAAAGTTAATCTAGCTGTCTCTATTTGTTCCTTCCCTGCTCCTTCTTATCTCTTCCCATGGGGACAGCAAGCGCCCACCATCCCCCACCCTAAGCCCCTCCAAAACCGCTCCAAGAAGGGCACCTCTCCAGCATCCATCCATTTGCCACACCAAATACAATAAACCTGGAAGCCCATCCGTCCTCCCGATGCAGGGAGTGGAAAGGCTGTGTGTGGTATCATCCCTGGGGAGCCCCACAGGGCCCCCCCCAATCCTGCATTCCACATGTGGAGGAGGAAGTGCAGCCAGGGGAAGCCAGTGGAGCTTGGCTGGCCTCAGCACTCCCGGGCTGGGCATGCTGCGCTGGAATCCATCAAGCCCAGGGGGCTGCAAAACCTCTCTTCTTTGATCTTTGTGTCGGGAGACAAGAGGGCATCCTCGAGGAAGGTCCCACCAGGTTGCAAAATACCATCAAGGAGAGTACAGCCAGAAACACACCAGGATGAGACGCCTCTACCCCTACCACACAGGCCTGCAACTATGCTCACAGAGGCCTCCATGGGTAACAGGCCTCTGCAATATGCCACCTCTCAAAATGGTTAAACATTGACCAATGCTTTTTAGTGTAAATACTCTGTGTATTCTTATCTTCTTTTGATGATTCCTGAGTTATTTGGTATTTTCCCTGTAGAATCCTTAACTTTTGCAACTCAAGTCTTGAATTTTTTCTTCAGTTCTTTCAGCTTCAGAAATGCTGAGTATGTTCTTCCCTTTCGGTTTTCTACCTTCAGGTCTTTGCACATGTCATTATAATACTTTATTCTGCCTTCTCAAGATGCCCTTGAAATCTTTGGTTCTTTTGTTTTGTCATCTCTTCCTTTTGCTTTAACTACTCAATGTTTGAGAGCAAGTTTCAGAGTCTTTTCTAACATCCAATTTGGCCTTTTCTTTCTTTCCTGTCTTTTTAATGACCTCTTGCTTTCTTCATGGATGATATCTTTGATGTCACTCCACAACTCATCTGGTCCTTTGTCATTAGTGTTCAACACATCAAATATATTCTTGAGATGGTCTTTAAACACAGGTGAGATATACGCAAGGTTGTACATTGGCTAGGATGGACTTCTTCCAATTTTCTTCAGTTTCTGTTTGAACTTACTTATGAGCAATTGTTGGTCTATGCCACAATTGGCATCGGGCCTTGTTCTAACTGAAAATATAGAGCTTTTCTATTGTCACCATGAGTCGGATCTGACTCGATGGCACTTGGCTGGCATTGTCTCTTTCCACAGATGTAGTCAATTTGATTCCTGTGTATTCCATCTGGCAAAGTCCATGTATATAATAGCTGCCATTTGTTGGGAAAAAAAAAGTGTACTTGCAATGAAGAAGTCTTTGGTATTGCAAAATTCAATCATTCAATCTCTGCTATTATTTCTATCAATAAGGCCATATTTTCTAACTACTAATCCTTCTACTTTGTCTCCAGCTTTTGCATTCTAATCACCAGTAATTATCGATGCATCCTGACTGCATGTTCAATCAATTTCAGACTGCAGATGCTGGAAGAAATCTTCAGTTTCTTCATCTTTCCCCTGGTGGTTGGTGTATAAATTTGTACGGTAATTGTGTTAGATGGTCTTCTTTGTGGGTGTATGGATACCCTGTCTGACAACATTGTACTTCAGAATAGATCTTGAACGCTTACTGACAAATAAATGGAAAAGAGAAGTAGCATAATGGAGTTGGATTATACTAGAATACAGTTTGAAAGAAATAATCTGTGAGTTCCTTCCTAATCACAATGTTCTGTAATATATGATTTAAAAAACAAAATCGCCTTCCTATTGACAAGGTTATTACAAAATTTCAGCACTGAAAACCATTGCCTGTTTCGAGAACTGGAATTCCTAAAGCACTTTTAATTTCCAAGTATGCATGCTTTCGATGAGAACTCTCAAGTCACCTGTGGTATTAGGCATTTCTCTTTCAAGAGAGCAGTGTGGTTTCTATAGGCACGTCTTTTTGCATCAAGCATTGCCATGGAGATTTGCCTGATCCCAACATGTGTTCTTACATTGTCTTTAATTTAGGAAGATTATAGCCAATGATCAGCCCTAAGCTCCCACCTGGATTCCTCATCATCTACACTGTTGTGTGAAGCTTTTGATGCCTTTGTGCTTTAGATTTTAAAACATATTTCTGATTATTCTTTATGGTTCACAGAGGTCAGGGACTGCTTAGTTTCATATTCTTCCTCCCTTCCTAAATTGTCCCTAATGTCTCATGAAATTACTTTTTCAATTTCTGTTTCTCTGGTAGATATAAGCTACCACAACCCACAGGAGCAAACACAATGTCTAGTTTGTATCAGGCAGTTGCTAATTATTCGTTGAATTGTTTTTAACTTTTCTTTCCCCTGCCTCAATGAGTAAAAACAATGCTACAAGCCACGGAGGTAACAACCAGCCAAGAAGACTAGAGTTCTTACAGTCCTACTTTGTCTGCAATCTTTTACATCCTGGAAGATATTGCTTTTAAACAGCACTGATTCTATTCACATCTCCCAACAACTGTTAACAAACAACAACAGTAACCAAACCAATAGCTGACAAGTCAATTCTGACGTGTGGAGGCCCTGTGTGTTTCAGGGTTGAACTACGTTCCATAGATTTTTTTTTTATGGCTGTAATCTTTCAGAAGCAGATCTCCAGGCCTTTCTACTGAGGCACATCTAAGTGGGTTAAAAATGCCAACCTTTTGGTTAGTAACCATACACTTCACCACTTGCAACATCCTTTTCAGTTGCCCTTGTGTTAATGGCATACTAGCCACTTTTTATGACTCCAGATCTTAGAAAAGCAAAACGACCAAACCTGTTGCCATCAAGGCAGTTCCTACTCATAGCAGCCCTATAGGATGGGGAAAAACTGCCTCAAAATGTTTACAAGGAGTCCCTGGTGGATTCAAACTGTCAGCCTTTTTGATGGAAGCCCTAGCTCTTAACCACTAAGCCTCCAGGGTTAAGAGCTAAGTCATTGTTCCAATTTCAATGCATTTTGCCTCCAGATGGCTGTCTTTGGAAATTCTTGCAGCTCAGCAGACAGGAGTTAGAGCCTCATTCTTGTGTAGATTGAGTTTTCTATTCGATGATGCTTCTTGAATGCCTTAAGCCAAAAAAGCGTAGAGTCCATCTGAGTCCTGGAGACTCTAGGGGCTCTTGAATGCATTAGTTTAGTAAAATTTTGCCTTCTTTTCCTCTTTATTTCCGTGAGATGAAACTTGCAAGCATAATTTTGGCTTTCCTGTGTGACAGAGAACCCTGATGCATTTTGTTTTTTTCTATGTTTTATTTCAAAAATCAGAGGTTTCTCATGTAACTGAATGGAAATGCACCTGCAAAGTATTAATTATATGGCTGTCATTGGTATGCAAACTGTCATAGCCCAGATCAGTGGCACTACGGCGCTACTCACCTCCTTGGTAGCTTATACTAACCAGATCATGATTTTCAAAATCCATATTACTGACCAAAAAATTTAAGCATACCCCTTAGGGTCGCCATGAGTCGGATCCAACTCCACAGCACTTGGCTGGCTTGGCAATTAGCAAGTACGTGGTCTAGCAATTAAATACATGAACTTAATTGTTCTAAGTGCTATGTACTTCATCACTGACTATCACTACCAGCCAGCCAAGTACTTTGAAGGTGACTATTACTACAGTCGCCTTCAAAGTACTCCTCTTGGGAAGCTATGTGCTGACACCAGTGCCTAGTCTACCCATTGAAGTAATTTTGGAACTCTTTCTGGAATGGCCCTTGTACATGGTAGCATGGGGCAACTTCGCAAACCTAATTATACAGTTTTCTGTGAGGGAGTTTTTAGCCAGTAAACAAATAACTGTATTGGAACACCCTTGCTACTCACCTAATCTGACCCCTCAATGACTTTTTCCTTTATCTGAAGGTAATGGAAATAGTGAAAGGAAGACATTTTGTTTTGAAGATATTCAGGACATCAAGGGTAATATGATGACTGCTCTGATGGCCATTCCAGAAAAAAGAGTTCCAAAATTGTTGAAGGGTGGACTAGGCACTGCCGTCAGTGTAGGCAAGTACTTCAAAAGTGACTGTAGTGATATTCAGCAATGAGCTATGCAGCACTTTTTCTAGGATAAGTTCACAAACTTAATTGTCAGTCCTCGTATGCATTTCAATACTGAAAACACATTCTATCACTAAACAAACAAAACATAGTAACAGAAGGGTTAAACATCTTCAAAGAAAGCAGCTGATGTCTTAATTCTTAAGCTGAACTTGAATTGTTCAGTGAAGTTTAGGATGATTCTTTTCTGCATTAGTACTCTGTCCTCAGTTACCCCCAGCTGCCTCACATACTCATGGAAGAACAGTGCAGAAGAAATGAAGAAGAAAATTCTGATGGGTCAGATAGGTCTGAAAGCCTTTCACCCACTTAAAAAATGAAGTGAAATAATGCCAGGGGCCAACCTCTACAGGGTCTGGAATCACAAAGGGATGGATGGCATCAGCGAAGAAAAGAGAGTCAGACAACCAGGAATCTGGACGTCAGGTCAGCAGCCTATTAAGGCCTGTCTTTCTTTATTTTTCATATAATCAATGAGGTGATGTGATTTCACCCTGCTCTTTGACCACATAAGCTGTTGGCTAGTAAGGAACTGATACCTCGTGATCTCTTTTCATGTTATTCATTACGGCCTTCTAGGTAATGGCCTGAGACAAGTATATTGTGTTTATAACTAACAGCAAAAACAAAGTTATGCCTTGAGCTCAATCAGCTCTATCTATGCCTTGAGGTTAAAGGTGCAGGAAGAGGGGTAGACTCATCTAAAGGTTATTATCTGGCTGTCTCTATTTGTTCCTTCTTTGTTCTTATTTTATCTCTTCCTGTGGGGACAGTAAGCGCCTACCGCCCCCTACCCTATGTCTCTCTTAAGCTGTTCTAAGAAGGGTATTTTTTTAGTATTTACTCATTTGCCATACCAGTTATAACAAACTTGGGAGTCTATCCATCTTCCTGATGCAGGGAGCAGGATGTCTATATCTAAGGGCTGTGTGGGGGGTCATCTCTGGGGAGCTTCCCGGGGCCTTCCTGCAATCTTGTATTTCACATGTGTAGGGGGATGTGCAGTTGGGGGAAGCCATTGGGGCTGGGCCAGCCTTGGCGTTCCCGGGCTGGGCGTGCTGCGTCGGGATTCATTCCTCCAAGCTTTTTACTCTAGGAACTCCTGTTCAGGTTTCCTCAATGTTATCTCATAAGCTGAGGGGGTTGTAAAGCCCCTCTTAGAAGGCATCTTCCTTAATCCTTGCACCAGGAGATGAGAGGGTAATTTTGAGGAAGGTTTAATTAGGATGTAAAATATTATCAGGGAGAGTGCCACCAAAAATATGCCAAGGGTGAGATGCCGCCACTCACCATCACATAGGCATGTAGCTTTGCTTAGAGGGGCTTCTGTGGGTGACAGACCTCAGCAAAATAAAAGCCCTCATAGAGAAGGAACCTACTTCAACCTAATAGCCTGTCTTAAACTCTAATCTGTTGAGGGACGTGACTGTTAACAACTACAACATACTTATAAGTTACAGTGTGCCACACAGGGGAAGGGGACAGTTTGTGGAGAAGCAAGAAGCACAGAACTGCAGTAGAGAGAGCTTCTTGTTTCCCTCCTAAGCATGCTAACAGAAAGGCGACTCTCCTGACTCCAATCTTACATTTTCAAGGCAATTTATTTTTATTTTTTAAATGAAGAGAATGTTTGAGTTTTCCCTAAAGGGGACATTACAGAGATCTTTTTGTGTACTGTAATATACTGACACTCATGGACTTCAGAAAAATGTGATTGAAAGCAACTTTCATACTTCTGTTGGGGTCATCACCCTTTTTAGAGGAATGACCATGCCCAGACATAGCAGGCCATAGAAAAGGAACACAGATTCTTTCCAGAATGACCAACAAACCCCAAATTTGCAATAACTGTAGAGAGAGGGACCTGTAAGCAGAGGTATCAGATGAAGCTTTTATCATCCTTACATACCAATGGATGATGTACTTTCTGAGAAACTGGCTTCTTGCATGTTAGGAAACTGAGATATACTGTCCTCTTGCTGATACCACTGGAGCATCTCATAACTTGTATCTGCCTAATTCCAGCACCTACAGTTAGAGGAGCTACAGGAAAATACTTACTGTTTGCTCTCTATCTTGCTCTGCTCTGTCCCTACCTCATCTCTTTCTTTTAAGTTAGCACAGCAAAATCACTAGAAATATCACAAAACAATTTCTTTTAAACTGCAGTTGTACAGTGATTAAGTGCTACACCTGCTAACCAAAAGGTCAGCAGTTCAAATCCACCAGGCATTCCTTGGAAACTCTACAGTGCAGTTCTACTCTGTCTATGGGGTCACTATGAGTCAGAATCAATGTTTTTTAACTCTAGGAAAATGCAATGTCCTCTCTGTATCTTACAGATTCTTTAGAAAATAAGGTCTTTGCTGTCAGGGTCAGAGAGTTCTCCAATGAACATGGGCAGAGGAGAAGTCACACTGAGGTTAAGGAAAGGACAGACAGACAAAAGTGAGATCAGGGAGCTAACGGTCACCGTGCTGAGACCCCAGACTCAGGTTTTATTGAAGTATTTATACCATCCACTGAGAACAGTTAGTATGCTGGGAACCAAGGAGTCAGAAACATCCAGTTACCTAGCTAGTTGCTAAGATGGGAATGGTTTTCCGCTGTCCATTGTCCTACATGCCCCAGCCACGGTTTTCCGTGTTCCTGCATACCTTATCTCATTACCTGGATGTGTTCCCACATTACTGCTTGGTTACTAGACACAAGGTAAAGTCAAGATAATTGATTATTGTGCTGTCAGTACAAAAGGTTATATAAAGATGAAGTAAGCAACAGTACGGCAGCCAAGATGGCTGTGGTCATGTCAAGAGAGTTCACATATTTTCCCATACTTTGCCTTATAAATATAAATTAATTTCCCGGTGGGTGGTATTTTCCTTTTGTAAAAATGTCAATAAAAGTAAAAATGACTTCTGCTTTGGTAACATTACATAGTGGAAAAAAGCAGGTTAAGCTGTAGAGCAAGGGGAACACTTTAGAAATGTGCATTCAAAATCGAATTCGCCCAACTTGTTTGAGCATGCATGGAAAAAAACAACAGTCCACCCTGTCACCATGAGCATTACCTCCCTCGTTGTAAGGTGCGCGTATCAGGTCTACTCACGCTTTTCAAACTGCTCCTTGGAGCTTTTACAGGGCTCCCCTCAAAGACCATTTTGGGGAAGGGAAAAAAGAGTCAACACATCCTGATCAATCCAGAGTAGCACCTTTGCCTACAGTATTTCTGTCAATTATTTTTATTTCAAACAAAAGATACCTCCATTTAAAAAAAAAAAAAAACTTGAAAACTGCTAATTTAGCTGACCTTGAAGTGTGTATCCTCCAGCTATAAAACTGAGACTAGATAAACATGTTGTCATGGACTGAATTGTGTCCCCACACCTCAAAAAAGAAAAAAAAAAAAGTGTGGCACTTTGGCTAGGCCAGAATTCCAGGTATAGAGTGGTGCTCTTCCGTGTTGTAAATCCTGCCTGCCTCTATGATTACTGAGGGAGGACGGGCAGCAGTTAGATTGGTGGGGCAGGGCTCAGTGTGCAGTACTGCATTGTGCCTTGAGACAATCTCTTGAGATACAAAGGAGAGAAGCTAGCAGAGAGTTGAGGACCTCATACCACTAAGAAGCAGAGGAAAAGAGCCATGGTTTCTGTACCTCAGAAGCTCCCAGACCTGGAGAAGATTGATGACAAAGACGTTCTTTGAGAGCCAGTGAAGAAAGTCTTCCCCCGGTGCTGACACCTTGGATTTGGACTGTTAGCATACTGGCCTGTGATAAAATAAAATTTCTCTTCTTAAAGCCATCCATTTGTGGTATTTCTATTATAGTAGTACTAGATTTCTGTTATAGTTAGTACTAGATTACCAAGATACATGTCACGAAACAAAGAGACTAGGCTAAGGAATGAGACTCCCAGGTTTGGATTCTAGTCCATCAGTTTCTGACTAGGAGAAGTCAGCCCAGCTACTCCATCTACAAAATCAATGATAATGTTTTAAGTCAAGTGCATAAGGGTAGGGGACTAACAAACAAATTCTTGAAGTTCCTTTTCAACTTTATCCATGATTCTGTCATATCCAGTTCTTTCTGTGATAGTCAGAATTTCCAGTCCCCATTCACTTTTTTCCATGGTAAAATGGATAATCAGGAGACTTTTTGTCAGTGAGAAAGTTGCAACCAAAGACATGATAGACAAATACATCTGCAATGCTTTTGTCTTTGGCTAGAAGTTGTTACACGGAGTTGGCTGTGATTCATGGTGACCCTATATGTAACGGATGGCTAAGTTGCCCAGTCCTCTGTTATCTTCATGGTCAATGAAATGCCCGAGTTCATTGTAGAGGCCACTGTGTATTTTGAGTGCTTTCCTATACTCATCTGTCACCATTAGATCAGATAGTGTCCTGTGGTGATCTGTATGGTTTTTGTTGTCTACTTTTTGGAAGTAGATGACCAGGTTTTTCTTCTTAGTTTGTTTTACTCTGGAAGCTCCACTGAAACCTATCTACGGTGGATAAACCTGCTGGCATTTGAAATATCAGTAACATAGCTTCCTATATCACAACCATATACAAGCCGCCACTGACAACAAACCGACAGACAGGTGGTAACTGGCTTTGGTTGGATGGTTTTTGAAGAGGATTTAAAATTCTTATTTTAGTTTTTCCTATTTATAAAGCACATCATTTCTGTACAAATAATTGTATCTTTATTAAACATAACAACCACTTTTCCAATGTTCTTCTCTTGTACCCTTAGAGAGATCTACTTAGAATTCAGGTAACTCCATGTCAAATAGGTTGCCTAAGCTGCAACTTAGGTTTAGAGAGAGAGACTCTGTAAAGCTTGGGATGAAAATATGTCAAAGAACCTTGATATCTGAAGTTGAGTTTATTATTACTTCCAGATTTCAATACAATTATGGGGATCTACGTGGCCCAGGTAACGTTAACAAAAATCTACTTGGATTATTAAAAGAAGTCTCTCACCTAACTGCTAGTAAATATGTAAAATTCCACCAAGAAAGCTGTATTTCTTAGGTTTAGGTTTGGGGGTGGGAGCTAAGAAGTTGGAAATATCCAGGGGAAGGTGGTCCTTTAAATGACTAGCCGAGCCAAGTGCCATCGAGTGGGATCTGACTCATGGCAACCCTAGGGGCCAGGGTAGAACAATCACTAAGAAATGATTCTTCTTTGTTATTATTGCATTTCAGATCCTCTCCCTTTCTTTCTGCTATGAGGTTTCAAAAAGGAATCAAGCAGAAAATAGCAGTGAAAGGAAATCGGTGACTGGAGACAGAGAAAAGAGAGCCACGCTCTTGTGGGCTGTGAAGAAACCTGTACAGCTGAGCAGGCCTGGGACATTCACAGCTAACCACACACATTAAACGGGGCTTGGCCCTAATAACAAATCCACTTTAGACCTACCTTCCAACGATAGAACGACTGAAGAATCAATGTAGTTTTAATTTATCGCTAAGAATTGGAGAATTTCTGTAAATCTCAAAGTTCAAAATTAGTCCTTAAGTGTAGGTTAGAGGTATCCAGAATTTAGACTCTTTCCCATGACAATAAGTTACCTTTCAGTTGGAACTTTAACACATCTTGTGGTACCCTTAATATACACACATGCATACACAAACACATTCCCATACATCCATGTGTACACATGCATACATATATATACACACACACGCATATAACATGCACTCACGTGCATGCACGCACACTTGCACAGATTAACACATAAAGACAGTTGATTTCACTACTCACTGAATTCTCCTTATGTTCTCGATACTGTAGAATCCTATCTGGGTAACATACAAGTTGAAACTTTAAGGCTTGAAGGGGCCTCATTTTCATGAAAATAGACAAAAGAAGAATTTGACAGGTGGCATTGTGCCAAACCATCCCTTTGTCCTAGATCCCAAGGTTCTAGCAATCAGGGTATTCATTCCAGAAAATACAGCTTTAGTCTGGTCACACGGTCTGCAATCAAAGCTTTAATAGCATGGGGCTATTTCTGGTGTTTCCATGTTTGGCATATGCTCTTGGCTTTTACAGAGATTCTTTGGAGCTGTCAGTTGGGTGAAAAACTAGTGATCGGCCCATGTTACATCTTGGTCTTGGGACAATGGTTCTGATGAGGCCCAGCTTTGAATGATGAGGCAATATTTCCTTGATTGCATGTGGGAATACTGCAGAAAGATAATTGCATTTATTAGAAACAGCTTATAAAAACATGTGGAACAACAGGTGCCAGAAGAAAAGCAGGAAGCTCTAATAAGGCACTGGACTCTGGCCTTGGAGAAAGCAGAGACACAACTGACACCCTTTGCGTTTCTCTTTAGAGGCAAATCAATGAGAGCCTGCAAACCAGATTATCTCAGCGTGCTACTGCAAACAGTTTTTATAGGAAATTATTGACGGATTTTGCTTTTAACTGAGGAAAAAAATGGGATAGAGAAAAATTGTGTGCAGTGCAAAGACTTTAAAATTAGCCTGAATATAAGAAGCAATTGAAAGGAAACACAAACAGAAAATACTTCATGACCACTTCATTTAGCCTCACTGGGAAATGAAGTGTTACACACAATGAAATCTTCCAGATAAAGGGTGTTTATCTATTCTAACACTCAAATGTATTTAAATTGTAACCATTCTTATAGAAAGATAAAAGTAGCATACACTTTTCTTTCTATCCTCAAATATAAGGCACTGTAAAAACCACTCCAAATTTTCTTAAACATGTATACATCACAAAATATGTAGTTGCATTTAATTAAAAATATTTTTTGTATTTCCTGAACTTTGTGTCTGCCTTAAATAGAACCTTCTACTTCTTTCTAGGTGCTGCTGGTAATTTCCTGTGGGTAGGAGATATTACTAAGAATATATTGTTGAGTTAGAGTCCATAGCTCTGAGTAAGAACCTAAGGTGCAAAGCATGATGACTTTAGAGTATAGATATTGTTTCCTGAATTTAAGTTGGGAGCCCTATTCCAGAGAACTGAAATTTGGGAAAATTTGACTTCTAGATAGCTAGACTATTGCTGAGTCCTGTTTTGCTTGTTTTTAACTAGAAATATCTCTGTGCCACTGAAATTTGTCTGGAAGATCACGAACATCCTTTCTGTCTAGCAACTCCTGATTGGAATCAGGCTAACTGAAGAAAATAAGTAGACATTTACTGAGTGATATAAGTATGGTGGAGTCCGTGGATGATGCAAATGGTTGAGTTCTGGGCTACTGACTTCAAGTTTAGTGGTTCATGTCTAGCCAAGGGTGCCTCGGAGCATTGGTGGCACAATGGTTAGGCACTGTGGCTGCTATCCAAAAGGCCAACAGTTCATATTGCTGGTTGCTCCTCGGAAACCCTGTGTGGCAGTTCTACTCCATCCTGTAGGGTTGCTATGTGTCAGAAATGACTAAGCACAAATGCATTTGAGTGTTTTTTCTTTGTTTTGTTTTGGTTAGGGGCACCTCAGAAGAAAGGCCTGGTGAACAACTACTTCCAAAAGATCACAGCCACTGACAACCCTATGTTTTTCAATTCATTGGAAAGTTATTTGATGTTTTAGTTTTATATGTATAGTCTAAACCAAACCCATTGCTCTTGAGTCAAATTCTGACTCATAGTGGCCCTATAGTGCAGAGTAGAATTGGCCTGAAAGCATTTCCAAGACTGTAAATCTTTATGGAAGCAGACTGCCACATCTTTCTACCTTGAAGCAGTTCATGGTTTCAAATTGCTGATCTTTTGGTTAGGAGCCAAGTGCTGCTGCTCCACTACATTTCTCTCTATATATAAACCCAAAACCAAATCTGTTGCCATCAAGTGGATTTCATAGTGACCCTGTAGGACACAGCAGAGTGGCCCCATAGAGTTTCCAAGGAGTAGCTGACAGATTTGAACTGCTGACCTTTTGGTTAGCAGTGGTAGCACTTAACTACTATGCCACCAGGGCTTTTATGACCAAAGCCCATTTCTGTTTAGTCTATTCCAACTCATAGCAACCCTATAGGTCAGAGTAGAAATGACCCATAGAATTTCCAAAGAGTGCCTGGTGCACTTGAACTGCTGACCTTTTGGTTAGCAGATACACAACACTTAACCACTATGCCACCAGAGCTTCCCAAACAGAAAGGGGAAAAAAGACATCTTCAACTTGTAAACTTGGCCTTCTGGTCCAGTATTCTGGGATTTTCCTGGTGTGATTTGCTGAGTCTTAACCATAATACTAAGACCTAAAGTACAGTGAGATTATGCCCCAAATACTCAGTGCCAACAGCTGCTGTGCTCCAAGTAAACACTGTTGTTCAGGAGGCTGTTGGGTCACAGAGGGAATGGATATCGTTATTATAATACTCTCCAGTGGCCTTCATCTGCAGGTACACACTGCACTTGACTCATTTTGTCTAAACGTAGACCTAATCGTTGTGTCTTCTAACCAGTCCTAGAAGCCCTTAGAACTTCTATTTTTATTTATTTTTATTTTTTTGTCAATATTAAATAAGTCTAACAATCATAACTTCTAGTATCAATTATATAACAGCCAAGCTGAACTTTGTACAGAAAAATAACATACTCGAAAGAGTATAGCAAAATTTCCAGTGACAGCGATGAAAATGGGACAATTATTTCTTTAAATTCTCAACCAGCTTCACCCACTACTCTATTCCTCTGTTGTCCCTGACGTACTGAAATTGAATAAGGCAGTATTTCCTCTTCCCCTTCCTCCTATACATGCTCCATCCCAAACCACAATCTCAGTCTTGCTCAAGATCCTCTGGCAAATCTAATTTATCAGGAAGCACCTCCATGGCCTCAACACCACCATCCACCATCTGATAACCAGAAAAACCAAACCCACTGCTGTCAAGTTGATTCCAAATCACAGTGGCCCCATAAGTCAGAGTAGGACTGTCCAATAGAGTTTCCCAGGAGTGCCTGACGAATTTGAAATGTCAGCGTTTTGGTTGGCAGACATGGCACTCAACAACTATGCCACTAAAGTTTCCAGCTGAAGAAGTCAAAATTCATTTCCCTACTCTCATTAGGGCCGAGCCTAATGATGACTATCAGGTTCCAGATGATGATTATCCAGGTTCTCCAAGTTGGCTCCCACAGTGCCCTAAGGAAGAACTTTAACTGATTTGCTTCTTAAGACTAGAAGGTAAAAACCCTTCTGTCCTATGATGTATGCACAAATCACTTTCCCCAGGATGCAAGTTTTGCCTGGAGTCAGATACCCAAAAATGATCTTTCCAGCTAACAATATCCTTCTGATATTCACAGCTGCCTGAATTCCCTGCCCCGACACACTGTTGAAAGTCACTGCTGTATCTTCTCATAGTCTCTCCTCTATCCCAGAGCTAACCACTTCTACCAGTCTCTAGAGCCACACCAGGCATTTACTCTGGACCTCCCTGACTGTGTCTCATACCAAACTGTGGCATAGGTCACTTGAGGAAGGTACAACTCATTGCCACATCCACCAAGCACATTCACTTCCCATCCTCGTTAATCTTACAGCTGCTTCCTAGTTAACACAGTGGGATTTCCTTGTTGACTGTGTCAAGGACGATGGAAAGACCTTTATGTTGTGGCGCTTTCCATGGCCTTTCTCATCGGTCATCTCCGCATGTTGTTGCATGCCACCGAGTCAGCTCCAACTGGCAATAATTATATAGGACGTAGTAGTGCTGTCCCAAAGGGTTTTATAGCCTGGAACCTTGACTGAAGAATCCTTGATGATACAAAGGCTGTGGACTCTGCTACTAACCAAAAGATTGATGGTTTAAACCCACCAGTGGCTTCATGGGAAGAAAAACCTGGTGATCTGCTTCTAGAAAGGTTACAATCTAGGGGAACCTATGAGACAGTTCTAATTTGCTCCTGTAATGCCTCTACATGTTAGCATCCACTGAAGGCACACAACAACCATGATCTTTACAACAATCTGGCCTCAGAAGTTACATAGAAGTCCTGCCTTCCCTAGAATGGCTCATGAAAATGACCAGGCCTGAGTCAGTCATAGACACATGAAAACAGCCCTGGGAACTACAGAATATCTGGGGAGAGAAAGTATGAGTCAATACTGAACATGTTGCCAGTAGAACAGACAGAACTCAGAGCATTAGGACTTCAGTATTAACTTAAGGGGAATTTCATTTATATCCAAACGATGAGATAGCCTGGAACATCACAAACATGATGTGAATTATTACGTAACAGTCTGGTGAGAAAACAAAGCAGTGAAGAACATCAACTCAAGAACTATGGGAATGCCACAGGTCTACAAACCAGGAGACCTGGATTAGCAAAGTGGCCTTAGATAAATTATCTTCAAGGGGAAGATTAACTGTAGTATAAACAAAAGCATTCACCTAGATCAGGAATGCCAAACCAAAAGCCTGCAGGCTAAAGTGATTTGAAGATCTGCTCTTGTTAGCTCTACATAGAATATTCAGTTTTCTTTTTATTAACTTCAGTTCACTATAGCCTCTACCACCATTGTTTTACTCGCATTATGCTTTATTTATTAATGGTCTATTATGACAAGCAGAATCTAAAAATGCACATACATGCTCCAAAATCCCCTTCCCCTTGTTAGACAATCAACCGTTAATCAAGGTATTGCTATGAAGAGATTTTGTGTATGTAATTAAAATCCCAAGTCATTTGGCTTTAAGATTATCACTTGTACCTCCTAAAAGCAGAGATGGAAAGGGGACCGAGGGAAGTTTAAATCTTGAGAAGTATTCAGCTCACCAGTGCTGGTTAGAAGATGGTTGGAACCATTTGAGAAGGAACGTGGGCAGCCAATAGGAGCACAACACCAATCTCATTGACTGCAGCCAAGGAAAAGGGACCTCCTTCCTACAACCACAAGTAACTGAAGTCTGTTACAAATAAAAGTGCTTGGAATAGGACTCCAACTCTACAGGCATGAGCCCATGCCTTGATTTCAGCTTCTGAGACTGGAAGCAGAAAACGCACAAGAGCTGTACTAGATATCTGACTCTGAGTTCAGAGCTTATCATGCCTTTAAAACACTGCATCTGTGTAAAACTAGCCAAGCCAAGTGCCTTTGAGTCGGATCCGAAAAACTAAGAACAAGAAAAAAAAAAGAAAAAATACTTCCCTTAAGATTTTTTAATTGGAAACACTTGGACCTTTGAATCTGTGGAAAAGCAACATAACACAGAACAAAACAAATGTATAAAACACAGCTGTTCTTTTTTCTGAATGCCCAAATCAGTTTTTCCTCTGTTTGCACATACATTCATTCATTCATTCAAAAAGTGTTTGTTTCGAGCCTACGAACTGACCAGTCCATGCTATGCATATGACACACAAAGGTGGGCAAAACAAATTGGCACTTGTGTCATAGATCAACCAATGAATGTTAGAAGGGCCACTGTATTTATGCCAGTTCCCCAGAAGTAAATTTTAATATTTGTTGTTTTTCTAAAGGAAACTCTGGCTGCATAGTGCTTGACTGCTATGTCTTTCGACCACAATGTCAGCAGTTTGAATCCGCCAGGTGCTCCTTGGAAATGCTGTGGAGCAGATCTACTCTATCCTATAGGGTAACTATGAGTCAGAATCAATGTGATGGCAGTGGGTTTGGTTTGGGGTTGTTCTGGAAAAAAAAAAAAGTCTAAGTAATGTAAAGCTGAAAGTCACCACCAGCCAAGCCAGTCGCCACAGTGGACTTTTTTGAGGGCACACACTGTATTTTAATTAAAATAGGTGTTTGTGTGGGAAGATGTTACACTTTTCCAGGATAACAAATACCCAAAATGTTATATTGGGTGTTCATGACTTATGCTCGAAGTATGTGTGTATGCTCAGAACTTTCTGGAGGTCAGACCTAAATCATCTGTTTATGAAGAGTATATATTTACTACATCTTGGTAACTAAGCCATGGAAATTTCTAGCTTGATTTCATGTGTAAACTTCTGAATGAAGTAGGGATGGAGTAAAGGGGTAAAGGATTCATATCAACAGCACTGGAAGCGTTGTCACCATCATTAAAGCTATGATTCTGTTAAATCGCTCCCAAAAAGTTCAAAACTTATTCTGTCTTGTTAACACCCATATCAGATGCGATCAGCTTTTATTTAAGTCAAAACATTGTGTTTCTAATCAGCCTATGAATGGCCTGAAATCTGAGAATCAACATGTTTCCTTTTAGTTCTGTGCTTCATCCTCCTAAAACTTGGTGGCCTCAACCGGCCTTGAGCTGGCAAATTGGAAGATGATTCACAAGATAGAGTGGGATTCAACTTGGCTTTTCCACTGGCTGCACAGAGCCAAAGGAGCCAAAATGTGTTTGTTTCCACAAAACAAGCAGCTTTCACAAAGTGGCATGCTAGGAACAGCCATGAGAAAGAAGATAGTCTGATATTTTCTCAAAAACATAAACTGCTTACTCAATAGCTATGTGTTACCACCTCACAAGAACATGAATATTTCTCATTAAAGCCAGGAAAACTTGACTGTTTCTTAACCTACTGGGTTATAGGCTGGGAACTCAGAAAAGGGACATTTAAAATCTCTTGGAGACAATCCAGCGATTGAACTCATCCGAAATCACAGAGGAAATCCTGGTGCCACAGTGGTTAAGTACTATAGCTGCTAACCAAAAGGTTGGCAGTTCAAATCCACTGAGCATTCCTTGGAAAGTCTGTGGAGCAGTCCTACTCTGTCCTCTAGGGTCAGTAGGAATTGGAATCAACTCAATGACAATTGTTCATTTGGGGGCAGCAGGATAGTAACAGAATCTGTTTTAAGGAACAAGTGCTTAACTCTGCTTGTGATTTTGTTGAAAATTGCTCAAAGACTGTCCTTACATTACACAAAAAAATCCATTTAAGTCTTCTGACAGAATCAAATGAATGGCACCACTCTCCTGACATCATGCACAGCGGTTAGGGGTGAGGATTCACCTGTAAGGTCAGCGATTCTAGCCCACCAGCTCTTCAGTGACAACCAGCTCCCACAAAGATGTCCAACCAAACTTGCCACTACTGAGTCTATTCTGACTCATAAACACCCTGTAGGACAGAGTAGAACCGCCCCACAGTGTTTCCAAGTAGCATCTGGTAGGTTAGAACTACTGATCTTTTGATTACCAGTGGAACGTTAACCACTCACTGTGCCGCCAAGGCTCCAAGAACAAGCACTGTAAGATTGTTTGAGATCATAAGCTGAAAGTGTTATAAACAGATTCTCCCTTTCATTTGACTTCTCTGAATCAATAGTGTGCTGTAGCTGTAGGTGGTGCTTCAATACAAATGCTTAGGACACATCAGGGAACCTTATGCAAAAGAAGCCACAGCTGTGGGAATGCAATGAAGGAGCTGTGAATGCTAGGAATCGGCCCACTCCGCTAAGGCCTTCTAAGGAAAATTTTCAGGTTTTAGAAATCTCCCAAAAGTCCCACAGTGAAAGAAATGAAATCTGACAAGCCCCTCACAATGTGGAGAAAATACCCACTTGCTGAATAATTTACTAAGCTTTTTTAGGGCTAGCTTTGTTTGGGTGTTTTTATTACTGCATTCCATTTTATTTTATTTCTAATTTATGTTGTGGGACAGAAAGGCACTGGAAAAGGAGCTCTAGCTGGGACAACAAAATATCTTCCTATCAGTTGCCACTTACATTTCCTCTCTGTGAGAGAATACAGAGAAACAAGTACTTTGAGCATTATGGTCATCTAGAGAGACTTTTCTCACGCAGTTGGCAAAGGAAATTTTCTGAAACATTGCTTATGGGATAAAATTTCTAGCAATAACCCTATACATGGCCTTAAGACTGTAGATGTCAGGCAAGTCTTCTTTTGCCAAAAGAGTGGTAGGGGAACTGTTGCATAATTCCCATTACCTGACTGAGAATATTTCAATAAAACATAAGAAGCTACACTAGGTATCTTTCCATTTCAGTGTGTATCTGATTCTTTTTAATGGTGATTGATAACTCATTTAATGCAATACCACAGTTAAGTCAACTAATTCAACTAAGTCAACTAAGTAAACATTTGGGGTGTTTCTAGCTTTTTATTTATACAGATAATGCAGTAATGGATTCTTTTGTATATACATCTACCATTTTTATTGATGAATCAAAGGTTATATGTATTTTTTAAATAGCATTTTATTATGTTTAAGGTGAAGGTTCACATAGCAAGTTAGGTTTATACATATACTTCTAATGAGAAGCAAGTTGGAAGATGTTGTACCAAGAAGCTATTTGTGTTTTACTTTCCAGGTGTGTTTATTCATATATTCACTTACATATTTGTATGTAAAGCCCAAACCCACTGCTGTTGAGTTGATTTTGACTCACAGTGACACTGTACGATGGAGCAGAACTTCCCCGTAGAGTTTCCAAGGAGCACCTGGTGGATTCAAACTGCCAGCCTTTTGGTTAGCAGCCATGGCACTGAATCACTAAGCCACCAGAATTTCCTTGTAAATAAAGGAGTAGTATATTTCTGGAAGTTAACAAGAAATGGCAAAAGGAAGTTACCTCTAGGATGTGAGAATGGGAGCAGAGGGAAGGATCTTTTGCATTTACTCTTGTTAGACTTTTTTATCAGGAGTTTTATGATTTTTATAACAATTACTAATAGACTGACACCTGAGTTAAACCAAGACAACACCTGAGTTAAACCAAAATCAAATGAATTACAGATCAAAAAGCACTTTTTCTGTTATTAGCACATTTTAAAACAATTTATGTTTTATAAAAAAAAAATTCAGAAGTTGGGAAAAAAGTCAGATTTACCCTATGAAGTCGATACAAACTCAGTGAGTGGAATTACTCCACAGAGTTTCCAAGAAGCACCCGGTAGGTCTGAACTGCCAACCTTTTGGTTAAAAGCTGTAGCACTTAGACACTCTGCCACCAGGGTTTATAGAATTTAAACAAGCACATCTAAATCTCTGTCTCTGGATAGTTTCAAAAAGTTTAGGTTTACTGGTACTGAGGTAAACTATTCAGACAAGAATGGACTGGACTCAGGGATACAGTGTGAGCATGTGGTGTCTGCACTTTATGATTCTATGCGTCTATAGGAAGCCATCCTACTAGTTTCTCCCTAGAAGAGAAGAGAGGGTGGAGAGAAGGGGACAGGTGTTTGTTAAGAAGATACTAGAAGTAAAGAGTGAAAAGGAAGAATGTGCTGTCACAGGATGAGGAGAATAGATGGAGCTGCAGAGAGGCTGGCACACAAAATTGATTTGGATTGCATACTTTCACTTAATCATAATAATAAAATGTTTCGGTTTATAAGGAGAAAGAGGATGGTAAGTAAGCTTTCAGTAGTCAGAGTCCGACCTTCTAGATCTGAAACTTCTCATACAGTTAACAGGAAACCCTGGTGGTGTAGTGGTTAAGTGCTACAGCTGCTAACCAGAAGTTCAGCAGTTCAAATCTGCCAGGTGCTCTTTGGGAACTCTATGGGGCAGTTATACCCTGATCTATAGGGTCATTACGAGTCAGAATCGACTTGATGGCCCTGGGTATGTGATTAACAGGACTTGGAATGTTCAGCAAGTCGTTAAACCTTTTTTGGCCTCTGTTTCCTCCCTGCAAAGTAAGGTAAGTACCTGTTACCTCATTACATCATTGTGAGGATTGACACATGATACATGCAAAACACTTAGCACAAGGTCTCAGGTAAACAGTTAAGACTGATTACTGTGTTTATTATCATCATCAACATTTTACAGAAGAATTTCAATACAGAAAATCAAAAACAGGTAATGGTTTATAAAATCATTTTGAGTGACCTATAGTAAACACAGGAGAGACTTAGTGGTGCTGTGGTTAAGCACTCAGCTGCTAACGAAAAGGTCAGCAGTTTGAATCCAACACCACTTTTCGGAAACTTTGTAAGGCAGTTTGACTCTGTCCTCTACTGTCATTGTGAGTCAGAACAGACTCAATGGCAGTAGTTGTTTTGGTTTTGGGGAAGGTAAACACAATATACAACCAAAATTTCTTCAGTCTGAGAAAAAGTGAATATAAATAGTTGTATGAATATTTGCCCCAGTGGCCTAGTTGGTAAAAGCTACAGCTCCTAACCAAGAGGTCAGCAGTTTGAATCCACCAGCCATTCCTTGGAAACCCTGTGTCATAGTGCTACTCTATCCTATAGGGTTGCTATGAGTTGGAATCTACCCATGAGCAGTTGGGTTTGGCTTTTAGTTTTTGTTTGTTTAAGATGATGCCTTGCCTCTAATTAAGTCAGTGTGCATTGCTTTCAATTATCTATCACAACAAGTTACTATAGCAAGTCAACTTCAAGAGTCAAGAAGCTACATTTAAGCTAAATGAACCCAAGTCTCCTAAATTCAGCAGTATGCACTCAAGGGAGATCATACTTGTTCAGTGCTTCAGCTGTTCCCAGAAAACATTAGAATCTATTCCAAATGAGGGGAATCTGTCGACTCCCTCCCACCTTCCTTCGTTTTTTCTGTTCCTCATTCTCATCAGCCCTGGTAGCAAATGCATGGATCCCCTGGCATGTGTAGGACTGCCCCAGGTCCTTGGCCATCTGCAGCGTCCACACACAGCCCCATCGATTTGGATTTAGGACCAATCACGCTCTAAGACTCAGAAGCTGAGCACCTAGGACCAACCACTTCTTTCCTGCTTTGTCTCTTTTGTCTACATTGGTTGCCCAGAGCCGCCACTCGCTGATGATCCTGCTTCAGTTTCCGCTGTGATCTCCTGCCAATGCCAACCTTTCCCCAGGTTCTGGAGTCCTGCTCTTGAATCCAGTGTATCAAAAGAGCACAGCTAGTGCCATCTCGAGTCGAGTAAGAGTTGACATCACACCTTCCAAATGGATGCTCCAATCCCCCTTGACAGGACAGAGATGGAAAACACAAAGTGTTGACACTGGCACATCTGGAATCTGCAGGGAAGGTCATGCACTGCCCTTCTTCTGCTAAATCCAATCACATTTAGCACTGTATATAGTATTTCTGTTTTCATTATGAAAGAAGTATTTTCATGCTGTTAGATAAACACCAGGGAGGTGTATGAAGTAAAAAAATGAAGATTCTCCCTAAAAGTCAACCACGATTAACACTTGGTATAGATCCTTCCTGTCATGCTTGTTTGTTAACCAACTAGAGAAATATTGACTGAGCACCTAATATGTTGTATTCGACTCTGGGCTGGATGCTGAAAACATAGCAGTCAGCAAAGCAGAGATGGCCTCTGCTCCTTTAGAACTTCCTTGTGTGTGTATGTGTGTGTGTGTGTGTGTGTGTGTACTAAGGGAGCTGTAGGAGATGGACAATAAACAAGAATGTAAATTTTAAAAAGAGTCAGTTTCTTTTTTCCCTCTTGTTAATATTTGTAAAAATAATTTATGTTTTTGTTGTCGTTGAAAATATACACAGCAGAACATATACCAATTCAACAATTTCTACGTGTCCTATTCAGTGATGCTGATGACATTTTTCAAGTGGTGCATCCATTCTCACACTCCTTTTCCAAATTGTTCCTCCCCTGCTAACATAAACTCACTGCACCCTAAGTTTCCTTTCAAGTTATAGTTGTCATTTTGATCTCATATAGATTGTTCTTAAAAAGTAACAATGCTCAAACAGATACTGTTTACTAGTTAAGCTAAACTAGTGTTTAGTTTCAAGAAGATTTTAGTGGGCGTTTTTGGTTTAAAAATTATTTCAGGACTATAGTGTCAAGGGATTTATTCAGGATCCATGGCTCCAGAAAGTCTGGAGTCAATGAGAATTTGAAATTCTCTTCTACCTTTTCCCCCCTTTTGAGAAAAATGTAAGGATTCTTCTACAAAATCTTCGATCAGGATGTTCACTAATGGCAGCCAGGCACCATCTAATTCTGGTCTCACAGAAAAGGAAGTAGTTGTTTGTGGAGGCAATTAGCCACATATTTCACTTCTTCCTCCTGTTTGTGACTTCTGTTTCCTGCAGGCACATAGAGAGCAATTACAACTTTGAGGGCTCTTTGCAAGGTTTTAATACCCTATTCCGACTCGACGGCACTTGGCTTGGCTCGTATTAGACGATAAACTAGGAGATAGAATAGAAGCATCAAACATGATGTTTGTCCAGTTAACTGTGGTGTCCCCTGAAACCATGACCCTAAACCTACAAACCAAGAAACCATATCCCATGAGGTGTTTAGTTGTACATAAGCAGTCGCAACAGTTGGTCTGTTGTACCTGTTGTTGTAAAATGTATGCATCATACAACTTTTGGCAATTCCACTTTTAAGCGGTATACACTTACTGACAGTAATTATATATTAATCAGCTGTGCTGATTAATCAAAGGAAAATCACGTTAAGGATGAATGATGAAAATTCACTCTTAATGTGATTTTTCCTTCATCATAAACAAAGAGTAGTAACGTTCCCCTTTTGCACTCTGTCGCCCACCTTTGACAATCACTGATGAACTTTGTTCTCTATACTTTTGCTAGTCCTTGTCTTTTTCTATAAGTGAGGTCATACAATATTTGTCCTTTTGGACTTAATTTATTTCACATAATGTACTCAAGTTCCATCTACACTGTAGTGTGTATGAAGACTTCATTTCTCTTTGTGGCATCTGGAGAAGGTACTGTATGTGTTGGTGCAGAAGTACAGAGCCCAGTAGACAAAATACTCAGGATGAGCATTCCAGAAGAGGGAACAGCAAGGGCAAAGTCCAGAGTATCTGTCTTAGCCATCTAGTGCTGCTATAACAGAAATATCACAAGTGGATGGCTTTAAAGAGAGAAATTTTATTGTGTCACTGTCCATTAGGCTACAAGTTCAAATTCAGGGTGTCAGCTTTAGAAGGAACTGTTGGCTCTGAATGAAGGTCCTTGTCATCAATCTTCCCTTGGACTTGGGAGCTTCTGAAGCACAGGGACCCTGAGTCCTCTCCAAAGAATGCACTCTGCTCCAAGCACTCCTTTCTTGGGGTATAAGGCCCCCAACTCTCTGTGCTAACTTCCTTCTTTTGTATCTCAAGAGGTTGCCCTGAGACACAACACAATCTTTTAGACTGAGTCCTGCCCCACCAACCCAACTGCTGCCCAGCCTCCCTCATTAACATCACAGAGGCAGGGTTTACAGCATATAGGAACTTCACACAGTACTAGGAATCATCATGGCCTAGCCAAATGGCTATATACATTTTTGGAGGGACACAATTCAGTCCACGACAGTATCCTGGCATCGGAACAGCCAGCGGTGTGCTTGGAAGCTCAGTGGGCAAGGAGTGAAGCGAACTGAGAGAGGAAAGGGAGGCAGTGCCCCCATCATCCAGCTCTCGGGAGGCCTTGTTAAGGGGCTTAAGTATTATTTCAGGAATAGTAGAAAACCAACTAAGGGGAAATTACATGATTAGACTTCTGTTTTTAAAAGATCACACTGGCTGCTGTATGGAGAATGGACTTGAGGGAGACAAAAGTGGAATTAAGAAGTTCACTTAATAAGTTGCCCTCAGTCAGCAGGAGAGGATGTTATGCCTGGGCAAAGGGTAGGTAAGCTCCTGACAGGCAACGGCGAAGCGGGGTGATGGCATCCGAAGGCCATTAGCGGCTTGTGGTTGTAAACAAACTGTTTAAAAGGGATCATTTGAAGTATGGTCTGCAGAATCTTTGAATACTCACAGTAAGTGTTTCTTTCTGGATGATGTAATAACCTTTGGGTTGAAGCATTTACCTTGTCTTGGCTATAAAAGTGTGCAATTGCCTTTATAGTCAATCACTTGCTTTCTGTAGCCCCAAGGCACACATCTGTCACTAAGTAATACGGCTCTGGTTAGCACTCAGAGGCCCCTCTGATAGGCACACTTTGCTGAAAGCTAACACAGAGCAATCCCCTTAAGCAGGTCTGTAAACGCAAGTTCCAGCTGCCCCCTCTAAGGGGAGTCCTTCAACTGCCTCCCCCTCCACCCAGGTAGAGGCTGGTCAGGGGCCTTCAGATAGTGCACTGGCACAGAAGAACTGTACCACCGTCACCTCCAAGAGCAATCCCCCCTTTCCCCACCCCTCCTTCCCTTTTGCTGTAAATAAAACTGGCAGAAAGACAGCCACTTTGGAGGCTGCAGTGCATTCCTTTGGCACCCAACTCTATCATATGGTAAGTCCCCAGATGAAAGGGATCTGGTGGCTAGAGGAAGATGTGCAAAACCTCCAGCTTCAGATTTAGGTCATGTTATTGTTAGTGGCAACCTTATGTACAGCAAAACGAAACATTGCCAGTTCCTGTGCCATCCTCACCAGGTAAGACATGTTCAAGTTCATTACCATAGCCACTGTGCCGATCGAGGTCACTGAGGGACATCTTCGTCCTCATTTACCTTCTACTTCACCAGACATGATGTCCTCCTCCCAGTGACTGATCCCTCCCAATGATATGTTTAAAGTGAGTGAGTTGCATAAGGTTCTGTGGTTGT
Source organism: Heterohyrax brucei (assembly GCA_028571685.1). NCBI lineage: Eukaryota > Metazoa > Chordata > Mammalia > Hyracoidea > Procaviidae > Heterohyrax > Heterohyrax brucei. The sequence continues at coordinate 54,677,217 of CM053142.1, read as the reverse complement.
CTGTAAGATTTTCAATGGCTAAATTTGGAAGTAGATCACCAGGCTCTCTTCATACTCTGTCACCTATAATATTTAAAGATGGAGAGGAGTGAGGGAGAAGAATCAACAGACACGTTTTGGAGTTAGAGTTGTGTGTGTGTGTGTGTGTGTGTGTGTGTGCATGTATGTAATTTTATAAACATATAGATAGTTCCACTATACTACTTGTTTCAAAAATGCAAACTTATATCAGTGAAACTGAGACACAGAGAAAAGTTTGAACATAATATGGTTTTTGAGTTTTCTTACACATAATTTCTTTTGTGAGACACACTAGGTGAACACAGATGAACCAGTGTAAGTACACACAAAATGAACACCACACACACCTCAGGGCACCACAATGTGAGACACACTTGTCCATCACACTCCACATCAAATAACCCACTCTACTGCTTACAGTAACTCAGGAACTGCAAACAACCCTTCCAGTGCCCACTTCCACAAGCAAACATCAGATCTCTGTCAAGGAGAAATGTAGGATTTCTCACAGTTAATGGAAACCCTGGTGGCGTAGCAGATTAAGAGCTACACCTGCTAACCAAAAGGTCAGTGTTCAAATCCGCCAAGCCCTTCTTGGAAACCCTACAGGGCAGCCCTACTCTGACCCCTAGAGTCACTATGAGTCAGACCTGACTCGACAGTAGCAGGTTTGTTTTGGGGGGGGGGGGGGAAGGTTAATCATTTAATATGCGTATAATTGTTCTATTATTTTTATTAATTTGTTATCTCGGTTTTTATGTGTCACTAATGAAGATTTTTGGAAACCCTGGTGCAGTAGTGGTTTAAGAACTATAGCTGCTAACCAAAAAGGCTGGCAGTTGAAATCCTCCAGGCACATCTTAGAAACCCTACGGAGCAGTTCTACTCTGTCCTGTAGGGTCACTTTGAGTCAGAATTGACTCTGCAGCAGTGAGGGGTTTTGTTTTTTTTTTCTTTAATGAATTTTTAAAAAATATTTCCCCAAATTCATTATTCCTAGAAGCTCTGTGGTTTTGGTGATAAAACACATCCTGGTGATATTTTAGGAAGGCCCATGTCGTCTTTAGCAGACCTGACCTATATACACACACATATGTAACTAATGTTTCCCTACTAACTAAATGAAATTATGCTATAGACCTATCTGGCAACTACTTTCTTCATTGAACAACAAACTGTCAATAACTCATAATGTTACATGTAAACATTACAGACATGTAGATTTCTGTGTCATATAGTGAGCTATATATAAATATGGTCTGTATTAGTTTTAATGGATTCACAGTATTCTTCTGTCTACAAACTCTGTGATGAACATTAAAATGATTTACTTTTTTGTGTAATATTATAAACTTTGCTAAATTTCGTTGTGTTTTTAGGTGAGCTCAGTTGGAAATGCAATTGCTGTATTAAAGACGTATATGTTTAATTTGCAATAAACTTTGCTAAATTTCCCACCAAGAAATTTTTATCAATTATCAATCGCCAATCATGTAAAAGTGTCCCTACTAACGTCAATCTTTACAAGCACTGGTGAGGATTCAATTTTTAGGTTTATGAAACACAGAAATTGAAAACATATATATTTTCTGAACAAAGTATGAATTTTACTTAATAATACTTTATCAATACCAGTTCATTAATTGTAACACATATACATGTCAATAATTCAATGTGGTATATGAGGTCTGACAATTAAGCTCACAAACTCATCCTAGAAAAGGTGTTCTGTATCTCACTGCTGAATATCACTATGGTCACCTTCAAAGTACTCCCCTTGGGAAGCTATGCACTGATGCCAGTACCTAGTCCACCATTCAAAGCAATTTTGGAACTCTTTTTCTGGAATGGCCATCAGAATGTCATCGTATACCCTTAATATCCTAATGTCATCAAAATGTGTTCCTTTCAATGTTCTTTATCTTCAGGTAAAGAAGAAAGTCACTGGAGGTCAGATCGAGTGAGCAGGGTGGGTGTTCCAATGCAGTTATTTGTTTACTGTCTAAAAACATCCTCATAGGCACAGCCATGTGAGCTGGTGCATTGTGATGCTGCAAGAGCTGTGAGCTGTTGGAAAAAGTTCAGGTCATTTTTGTCTAGCTTTATCATGCAGCATTTTCAGCCCTTACAGATAATAAATTTGGTTAACTGTCCAGTTGGTACAAATTCATACTGAACAATCCCTCTGATATCAAAAAAGGTTAGCAACATCTTTCTGACTCTTGCTTTGGACTGAGGCAACTTCTTTGGTCATGGAAAATTGGCTGACTTCCACTGTGCACTTTGCTGCTCTGTTTCAGCATCATTTTGGTCCACTAATATTTCATTACCAGTGATAACCTGTCCCAAAACGTTGTCTTGCCCCTCCAAAAGCAGCTTGTGGCAAACTTTGACTTTCCTTTGCTTTTGTTCACCAGTGAACGCCTTCGGGATCATTTCTCATGCTAAGATTTGCAGTTCAGATTTTCCCAGCTGTTCCTCTATTGATACTTGCTTAGTCTGCTATGCTTGTCACAGTCAGCCAGTGATTTTGACAGACAATTCAATGAATTTTTGCAAAGTTTTTGTCAGTTCTGCTCATGATCGGCAGCCTGGCCTCTCCTCATCAGTGACACTTTCTTTCCCCTCAGAAAAACATTTAATCCATTTGTAAGCTGCCTTTTTCTTCATGGCATTATCCCCATAAACTTGGACTAACACGTCCCTGATTTCACTTCCACTCTTATCAAGTTTAACAAGAAATTTAATGTTTCTTCGTTGCTCTAATTCAAACTCCAACTTTTTGCAATGACACACAAAAACACACAACAACAATGATGAATACCACTTGTGGCAATACACTGCCACAAGTCAACACAAACACAACTCTGAAGCACTGATATACCAAGGTTATGAAACCTTCCTCAGTTGTTCGTACAGTGTTGCCAATGTAACTACATGGTGGCAAGTTCTCAAACTTAATTGTCAGATCTCGTATGAAAACTCTCTGTACTATTTTCTTGATTTTTCAGTAAATCTAAAGTTATTATAAAACATGAAGTCCAATAAAATATATAGTAGATAAATTTATCATGTGTATGCATATAATCATTTATAAATAAATTGTATTTTATAAACAAATGGAAATATGTTTTATAAATAAATTCATAAATATTCTTAAATAAACTTGCATACCTTGTGGTATTCATGTATTTTTATTAATGAGATCATGTGTGTTTTCACATGCTTGTAAATCATTTATATTTTAATTTCTATGCATGCTTTTTTTATACCCTATGTCTAATTTTCCACTCAGTTATCTTCTTTTTCCACATGTGTATACCATTTTATCTTTCATTTATTTACTTTTTAGTATATATGAAATTTGTCATAATCTGTCAAAGTTTGATAGCCTTTGAGGTTTCATAGCTTTCTTAGAAAAGACCAATTCCACACACTGCATTTAGAATATTTTTATTTACAATAAACATAAAATGAGTATCAATTAAGTGATAAACCAATCCACAGATATTTGTTAGTGATGCATTACAAGGTTTACACTCTACATGCCAACAGAGAAGATGGAAAGATATCACCTGGACATTAACAAGCTAACCATCTAGTCCTACAGACTTGAAATAACATTTATAGGAACTATAATTTTGCAATTTCAAGCACTTTCTCCCAAGTGTCCCACCCCAAGAGGAAAGAGACAGAATGTAATGTCTAGACTGTGAAGGTGGCTGCAGAACTTGTTTTCCAAAACTCGCAGAACACAGAGCTGCATCTTCAAATTAAATGTGTCAGGCAGTCCTCAATCTTTAATCAAAAATGACAAGTGACATGGGTATGAAGTTGAGTTCATAAAGTGTGGCAGAGGAAGAGCAAGAAACACAACAAAGATTCTAAAAGATACCAGAACGTACAAACAAGAAACCGATGCATGGTGATCTGAAACTTACCATAAGGGATGTGTCTCCCGGGGATAGAAGGAACGATAACTGGATGCTGTGTGCATTTTTTTCCTCTGAAATACTCGAAGCTTTTCTCCAATATTTATTACCTTTCTATAGTAACAGTGGTATAGAAAAGAAATATGCTTTTATTTATTTTTTAATTTCAGATGGAGATAGTACATACAGGGATTTCAGTGTCATAAATTCATTCAGTAAACATCTTGCAGAATATCTTTTTTGAATACAATAGTGTGAGATCTGTGAGTTTGTAAATGTGACTAAGATGCAGGATATTTCCTGGGAAATAATTAAAGTCTTGGAGCCAGAAAGAAATAAGAGATCTTCATATTGGAAAGAAAATAAACTCTCTCTGCTTTGGTTTGGCAACCGTGGAAGACATCACTGTGTGATACCTGCATGCATTGCCACTGATGTTCTAGAAAGATTCTCAGAATCTTACTCCAATCAGCTTCCACCAACAGAACCAAGTTGACACAAAGTTAGACACATTTATCTCTTTGCACTATTCTATGCTGTCTCTTTTAACTATCTGATCACCCACCAGCAGTGTAAAATGCATGTGTTGCCACTTTAATGGCATAATTTATTCTCAGTTGAATGCCCTACATGATTCTGGGAGTCAGATGTCAGACTCGCCATGTGTCTGTTAGTTTGTCCTATTGTGGTGGCTTTTATGTTGTTGCGATGCTGGGAACTATTCCACAGGTATTTCGATAGTCCATGATGGATGAGATTGAGTACAGGTTCCGGACTAAGACAGACTAGGAAGAAGGCTGGGGAAATCTACTTCTGAAAATATTGGCCAGTGAAAACCACCTTATGTTCGTGGAAATGATGCCTTTGAATGATGGTATTGATGAAGAACATTTAAATAATAAATACACCATGAACTGTCCAAAGAACCAACAAATCAATCTGAAAGAAGTACAGCCCAGGTGCCTCTTAGAAGCATGTACTTTGTCCACATAATTTGGGCATATTATCAGAATGGACCATTTCACAGAGAAAGACATCATGCTTGGTAAGGTAGAGGACCAGGGAAAAAGAGGAAGATTTGATGAGATGGATTGAGGCACTGACAGCAGCAATAGCGGAATCAAGCATAGCAGTAACTGTGAGGAAGGCACAGGACCAGGCAGTGTTTTGTTCTGCTCGACCAAGGCTAGCCGTGAGTGAGCACTGACTTGATGGCACCTAGGACAGCAACAACAGATGTCAGAATTATAAATAATGATAATAATAATAATACCTTGCACCTCACTGTTGTTATTATTGCTAGCTGGTGTCAACTCACAACAACACTTTGTGTTACATAGTAGAACTATTCCAAAGGGTTTTCTTGGCTGTAATGCTTGTGGAACTATTACTGCCTAACTTTAATATCTGCTTGTATTTGACAATGGTTATTCAGAAAGGACGAGTGCCTGGATGGCATGAACAGTGAAGCACTCAAAACCCATTGCTGTCAAGTGGATTCCAGCTCATAGCAACCCTATAGGACAGAGTATTGTCAAGATAGTTTCCAAGGGCCACCTGGCAGATGTGAACTGCTAACGTTTTGCTTATCAGCCATAGCACTTAACTACCAGAGTTTCCGGTAAACATTCAACCTACTAGCCCAAAGCTTAGTGGTTCAAACTCCCCCAGAGTCACCTTGGAAGACAGCCCTGTCAATCCACTTCTGAAAGATCCCAGCCTTGGGAACCCTATGGAGCAGTTACACTCTGCACACATGGTGGTTGTCATGAGTCAAAATCAACTAGACAACAACTAACAACAGCAACTTTCAGAAAAGGGTTTTTAAAAACCCACTAGTGGGTATGGGATATGCATAATTCTGCTTTTAGGCATCAGAGGAGTTAACAGAAAAGACACCAGTCCTTGCACTGTCTTGCTACAGGAAGAAAGATGAGTGTAACAAAGAAACCCCAAATGCAACTAATGAAGGCTAAGAACCTAAATGAACAAAATAGAGAATGAATCTTAACTGTCTATAAATCAAGCCTTAGTAGCTTCGTGGTTAAAACCTCAGCTGCTAACCAAAAAGGCTGGCAGTTCAAATACACAGTTGCTCCTTGCAAACCCTGTGGGACAATTATACTCTGTCCTATAGGGTCACTATGAGTCAGAGTTGACTGAACGGCAATCTTTTTTTGTTTGTATGTAAGTACTGTACATCTACATATTAAAAATGGATGTACCTGAAAATAGTTGACAGTGTGTGTTGGTACTCCATAAAGATGAGAATTCTATAGGACACACAAAAGAAAAAGGGTCATGGGGCTAGAGGAATGGCTTATTCCACAGAGATCTCCCAAGAACAACGTTTTCCCTTTACTTCTGTGCTGTCCTGGAGACTAAGTACGAATAACATTCTATCTCAGAGTTGCCTTTAGTGCCAGATTCTCCAGTCAGTAGGGAGAATGATTATACTTGTCATTATTATCATGCTTTTTATTTTATTGTGATTATTGTATTTCATCCATCCAGCACTATGCTGTACATTTCTTATAGCTTATTCAAGTAGTTATCTTAACTGCTCTGTGAGATTGCTATTATTGATGCCATTCTGTAAGTGAGGAAATGAGATTATGAGAGATTCAAGAAACTCTCCGGCAAGAGACAGAGTCAAGCAGGATTGAAAGCTGTGTCTTTTGGATGTCAAAACCCACATGCTCCTTCCTCTTTGCCACCCTAATGCTCTATCTTCACTCTAATTCTAAAGTAGCAGCAGAAACTGGAGGATGTAGGTTTACAGCAAGGGTCAGCAAACCTTCTCTATAAAGGGCCAGATTGCAGACATCTGAAATACTCAAGGCATGTCTCAAATACGCGTCACCCTTTTACAATGACAGTGAGATAGAACAGAAGTGTAAGTTTTTTGTTTGTTTGTTTTTTAACTTCAGGTGGAAAGAGATACATACAGTGAGTGATTTTAATATGATAAACTAATTTAGAATTTATGGGTCAGATCATCTCTGTCACTATTCATTTGTTTAACGTAAAACAACTCGGGACAATATGGGAAAGAACAAATGTGGCTGTGTTCCAATAAAACTTTATTTATAAAAACAGATGGAAGGCTGTGTTATAAATCCAGATCTGCAGGAACAAGACACTGGGGGAAACAATTGCCAGGGCACGGGGAAGAAAGTTATAATAAATGGAAGATGTATTCTTTAACCTCAGAGACTGTAAAACCCAGCAGAGGGTATCAGGCTAACTCATGAAAAATGGACTAGAGATCCAGAGGTAAAAACAGAAAAAAAACTCAGAATGAGTATAATGCAAATTATGAAAGTGATTTCCAGTACAGTTACATTAGTCAAAATATCTGGGATGAAGGAGATTTGCACTCAAGTTTTTGAGGTACAGTATGAGGGAGTGAAGAAAAAATGCATCCTTCTGAATCTAGGTTCCTACAGTTCCTGAAATTTATGCAATGTTGAAGGAATAAGAGGATCTGGGGAGCCCAGACAAAGATAAACAGGCAAAGGTGTTTATCTGAGGGCTTCAAAAAGTCTGCACAGTCTGAGTAAAATTTCATGGTCCCTCAGGGTGTGGCTATTAAAAGAAATGTCATCTGCCCAGAATAACAAACTGATAAGACTAAATTATTGATTACCCTATGAAAGTTTTCTTTTGAAATGTTCCCAGGGTTAATGCAATAAGCAAATCCATTCCCCCACTCTGTCCCCTGCTCTTCTATCTCAGCTCCAACTTTAGCTCTGAATTGTAAAGCAGGACATGGTTTATCCAGTGCCTCTCTCACTGTACATATCTCAGTGCTCTCTGCCGTCATCATAAGCCGGGGTCTGAAAGCCTGGGGAGTCAGTAGGCTCAGTGACATTTTCTTGCAAAATAATTTTCAGATGGAAGTTGGAGGAAGTTGCATGATGGGGTTTAACTTCCCTCTGCTTGAAGCGTAAAACCCAGAAGGCTACAAATCCACAGCTTCCATGCAAGGCAAACAACCTTCTGATACCTGAGTCCACCTCTAGTGGCTAATTTACTCTTGCAGGAATATTGGGAACTGAAGGCAGGAAAGAGGTGTGGAGCTGCAAGGCCGTCAACTGACTCCCAGTTCAAAGACAACTTAGTTGGGTGATTCAGAGTAGTATCCTGGAGGAGTCAGGCCAAACAAGTGATAAAGGTAACTGTACAGAGGAGAATTCAGTTGTCCCCACTTGCTCCCTGCCCTCCAACAATTGCAACTGAATCAGGTATAAATAGTCAGAAATGGTCAGCTTCCCTGGATTTATTGTATCTCTGTCTGCAAGGCCATCCTGGTGGTACCCAGTTTGGGTTCGTGCCCTGGAGCAGTCAAGCCAATGTAAGGCACTTCAAGTCAGAAACACGAAGAAGGTTTATTAGGACACGTGATATCACTGGAGACTTGACAACAATGCAAGCTGTTCTCCGTGGAGTCTTGAAACACATTTTTTTACATCAGAGTTTATGTATCATTTTGGCAGGGAGTATTTCTTGTTTTTAAGCGTGTAGAGTCGGATCCAACTCGACGGCACTTGGCTTGGCAGCCCACAGATGATTGCGTACATCACAAAATAACCTCAAGAAACTCTTCATTAAACTACGAATACATATGTCAGACACCTGAACTCTAATCTGCATGTTTGTAACAGGCAAAGACAAAACTTCTGTACAAATTCCTCAGCTAGTGAAACTAGCCAGCCAGGTCCTCTTTGACTGAGATAGAGAAGAAGAAAGAAAGTTGTGGATACCAAAAATGCCAGGCAGTCTTCCTAGCTACTGTTTTCCAGACTAAAGGCCATTTCTCAGAAGAGCAAAGAAGAGGAGGGAGACAAGGTCACAGGAGTTGAGGGGACTCTGTGCCCCTTTGGAAAGAGGCCAGAGCAGAGGCAAGAGTAACTGGTGTAGTAAAAAACACTTGCAGATTATTTAGAGTATCATTATGGTGTTAGTTATGCAAAGCTCTCAGTCACCCACTTTGAAAAGGAGAAAAAAATGTTGCAAGATATTAGGGTTCCACTGGGTTCCCTGCTCCTGGCCCTAAGTTGCAAATAAGGCAATTAGTGACTCTTAAAGCTTTAAGGGAGCAGTTCACCAAGCTTGTCTCCCTGCTGGGGGGAAGTGGTTGGACCACCAACCTTTAGGTTAACAGCCAAGTGCTTTCAATAAAATGGTGACATAAAGATATGAGAGGAAGACCTGGTGGCATAGTGGTTAAGCGCTACAGCTGCTAACCAAAAGGTTGGCAGTTCAAATCCACCAGGTGCTCCTTGGAAACTCTATGAAGCAGTTCTACTCTAACCTATAGGGTCACTATGAGTCAGAATAGACTCAATGGCAATGGGTTTGGGAGGTTTATCAGGGCTTTGAGTGGGCGATTTTGGTGGCAGGCTTGAAGGAGTAGAGGTTTGCTCTACACTGGTAATGCCAGAAAACGGAGGTGATTTTGTGATTTGGGTGTTTCTGTAAATCTTATCTAAATGGAGGGCCAAGTAGCTGAGGATAAATCTGTGCTTGGTGAAGATACAGGAGAAAGGGATGTTTGGTATTTTGTAGGTGGCACAGCGACCTTGCTTGAAGTGGGATGATCTGGGAGATTGTAGACTCCCAACAGGAGAACGCATGGCTCAGCTGTAAGCTTTGGATGCATTTGTAATCACATTGAGACCAAGCAGTGAACATCAAATCCAGCTCCCAGATGTCAAGGACTGCTGCTTTTTTTTTTTCTTTCTCACACTGTTAAGAAACAAAAAAACATATGCACGTATGAGCTAGGAAGTACAAATTGGGCAATTTCTGTGGTTCTGCGCATAAATGAAATGTTCTTGTATTTGCAATTAGAACCAACACTGCACAGTATAAGGATGAGTGGTAAGATTTAAAATTTTCGTTTTTCTTTTCTTAGAGCAGTGCTTGAATAGCAAAGAAAAACAACACAAAGAGATCAGGGAGAAAAGAAAAGCTTGACATTTTAGTACCCTTAGTGGTACGTTTTTGTGGTTAGCAAAGAAAGGATCCTACGTTTTCATTTTCCTTGAGCTCCCACACATAACATAGCTGGCTCTGTTCCCAGCTCTGTATTTCTTTCAGCCCTTCTAGGCTTCCCTGGGTGGCACAAATGGCGAAGCATGTGGCTACTAACTGAAAAGCTGGCAGTTTGAACCCACACAGATGCATCTCGGAAGAAAGGCCTGCGGAGCCCTACTTTTGAAAGGCAACAGCCTCGAAAACTATATGAAACACAATTCTACTCTGATATACGCGGCGTCATCACAAGTCTCAATCGGCTTGATAGTAACTGGTTAGTACTCTAAAGAAATACTCTTAAATCTCCTCCTTTTCTTTTGCCCATTAGAGATCGTTAGCTGCTACTAGCTCCTTAAGTCAGCAGATTTTGTAGGCATTAAAGTATTCTGGATTCCTTTATAAATGTGCACTTGGGTTAGATGGGGAAGAGCCAACTTGATCTGCTCTCCACTCCCCTCCACACCCCTCCCGTTCCCTCCTCTCCACTCTCTTCCACTCTCCTCCTCTCCCCACCTTTTCCCTCCTCCTAGATCCTACTCCTTAAGTCTTTCTTTTTGCGGGATAAAAGCAGTAAAATTATAAAGGCTCTGAAAGCGTATCACCACCAAATATTTAAGATCTTTAAGTCTAGATTTACTCAGGGAAGAAGAATTTTCTATTCATTACTATGTGTTTTGTTGTCGCTGCTCTTATTCTTTTTTCTTACATCAAAGACATCCAATTCTCCACTCATTCTTTTGATCAGTTCATAAACAATTCTTCAGGTTTTATCTTGGGTTGCCCTGATAACTCCCTAGCAGCAGCAACATCAACTCACATTTGTCCTTAATACAAATTTGTAACCCGAAAAAAACAAAAAACAAACAACAACAAAAAAACATTGCCATTGAGTCCTGACTTATAACAACGCTATAGGACAGAGTAGAACTGCTACACGAGATTTTCAAGGAGCACCTGGATGGATTCAAACTGCTGGCCTTTTGGTTAGCAGCCTTAACTCTTAATGACTATGCCACCAGGGTTTCCAACACAAATTTATAGTTAATGTATTTACTCAGAAACTCTTTATTCCTTATGCAGAATATAACTTTACAAAATAATCTAGACAAAGATATTCAAACAAAGATCTAGAGTGACTTTATACCAAACCAAGCAAGGTTTGGTAACATGATAAACTGCATCTGAAAAATTCAGAACCCTTGGCACAACCCTCTTTTCTTCTTAAGAGAAACATCTGCATCTCTTACATTTAGATATTTAAAGGCCTTTGCCCTGAAGCATGATGTGTGATAAGAAACTTGATAAAGCCTTGGCTGGTTTTGTGGTTCCATACCTGCAAATAGCTCTGACAAGGATTCAGGAAGCTAGATCTCAACCTACAAGGTCATTCCACTCGTACTTAAATTAGCCACAGACATTAGTGGGTAGCCAAAAAGTTTCTCCCAGTCTCCTAACTCTCCAATAGGGATCAGTACAATTAGCATGCCAAACACCATGCTCTAAGCAACCTGCTTATCTGGATAGAGTGAAGAGACAAAATAACAGTATTCGCCAGCCCACCTGCCTGATCTCCATTCTCATTCTCAGAACTAAATTTTCTCACCATCTGGGCACCTTATCAGGACAGGCATCCTTATAGCACATGCAATCTCAGTGAGTCCTTTCTTAAAAAAAATAATAGTATTTTGTTATATTTTTAGTGGAAGTATACACACCGAGACAGGTTCCATGAAACAATTTCTGTACCGGTGGCATAGAGAATAAGTGTCAACCAAAAGATTGGCAGTTCAAATCTGCCAGGTGCTCCTTAGAAACTATGGAGCAGTTCTACTCTGTCGTATATGGTCACTATGAGTCAGAATCAACTCAACCACAGTGGGTTTGGTTTGGTTTTGGTTTATATGCATTGTTTAGTGACGTTGGTTACACTCTTCACACTGTGTCAACATTCTCATTATTTGTATGATTACTCTGCTTTCATTAAACTAGAGTCATAGTCCACTCTCCCCTCAAATATCTCATCAATACTTTAGAGTATTGTTTAACCATTTGGTCTTACATAGATGATTTCTTTAAAGAGTGTAGTACTCAAGGGTGATAGTCATTACTTTACAAGCTAACCTGCTATTTAACTAAAAGTTAACTGGAGGGGATTCTTTCACTTCAAGGTTTAAAGAGCATCTCAGGGTATTAATGTATTTTTAATCAAGTAACTCCAGTGTTATAGTTTTTTGGTTTCTGTTTTGTTTTTTTGCCAATTGCACATCCCATTTCACTTTATTTTCCTAGGAATGTGCATGTGTGTGTGCGTTATTTATGTAGGAGTGTTATTTGTGAAAAATACAATAGTGTTGGGTATTCTTCAAGTCTCAATGGGTCCAGTAAGTCTGTTTTTTTTGAGAATTTGAAGTTCTGTTCTGCACTTTTCTCTCTTTCTAACTTAGTGACTTCTTCACAGCTACCACTGAAAATGGGGAAATGGAAGTTTTGTGGATTTCAATCATCATGCAGAATGAAGAGACTTCACTTTACAGGCATTATCTCATTTAATCCTCATGCATTTGTACAAGGTTCACACCATTATTGCATGTGTTTTACAGATGAACTGTCTCAGGACAAGTAAGTGGTTAATCAAGGCTAATTTAATAAAAGGAAAAATCCTTCAAGTCGCTTCTGACTCATGGCGACTTCATGCGTAACAGAGTAGAACTGAGCTCCGTAGGGTTTTCTTGACTGTAATCTTGAGGAAAGTTGATCACCAGATCTTTCTTCTGCAGTGTCACTGAATAGGTCAAACCACTAGTGTCTCAGTTAGTTGAGCACAGACCATCACTACTAATGTAAAGCCAGAATTCAAACCCAGGAGTCTGGCTCCAATGCCATTGCTCTTAACTATTATGTTCTAATTCATTTACACACATACGTACATTTATTTCATATATCAAACTTAATTCATTCTGGAACTACACTGTTGTTGTTAGGTGCCATCTACTCAGTTCCCATTCACAGAGCTCTATGTACGAAACAGAGTACGACCCTGTCCCATGCTTTCCTTGTAGTCATTGCTGTGTTTGAGCCCATTGTTGCAGTCACTGTGTCAATTCATCTCACAAAGGCTCTTCTTCTTTTTTTCTGACCACACGTGATGTGCTTCTCCAGTAATTGGTCCTTCCTGAAAACAGGTGCAAAGTTCCTATGAGGAAGTCTTACTGTCCTCAGTTCTAACGACCGTTCTGGCTGTACTTCTTGCAAGACAGATTTGTACCTTCTGGCAGTCCATGGTGTAGTCAATATTTTTCGCCAATTCAAATGCATCAGTTCTTCTTCAGTCTCCTTCTTATCAGTGTATCCACTGCCCTGGAAATACTGGGATCAATATTTAAATTTTTGATTATTTACAAGAATAAGATGTCTCAAAATTCCATTGCATGTATTTATTTTATCAAGGCACGAAGTGAATCTTGGAGGCTATGTGGTCATTAAACCCAAACCAAAACCTACTGCCATCGAGCCACTTCCAACAGATGGAATAGAACTGCCACATCAAGTTTCTAAGGAGCAGCTGGAAGATTTGAACTACTGACTGTTTGGTTAGCAGCTGTGGCACTTAACCACTAGGCTACCAATATTTCCATGAATTCATTAGGGGGAAAATTCACAAGACCAAAAGAAACAAGAAAAATGAGGCAGGTGATCATTCTGTTGTGAAATACTTTGAAGCTGTGAAACCTAAACTGTAAAATTAAAACCAGTAAGAATCAGTTGCTGTAGAAATTGATTGCAAGTCATGGCAATTGTATCTGTGCCTGGGTAGCACTGTGCTCCACAGGGTTTTCAAGGGCTGACTTTTCTGAAGTAGATCACCAGGCCTTTCTTCTGAGGCACCTTTTACCATGCTGACCATTTGGAGTACTCAGAGACTCCATACAAATAGAAAACACTTACAGAAGAAGGCAGGCAAACCATTCTGCCTGTTAACCTGAGCTGGGGACCCTGGGGATAGAAGCAACCATGAGGGGCTTCTACTCACCACTGCTGCACAGCCTCAAAGACAATACAACAGCAGTGTAGTTTCCTCATTTCAATAGACTCCAATGTTCATTCAGAGCAAATTTTCATCTCTTCTTGGGGACTTCTCCTCAGAAACAAGTCTGATCTTGACAATAACTGTCACTTTCATGTTCAGCAGAAGTATCAACAATATCCACTTCTGTCCATGCCCTGAGGAACATTTTAGGTTCATTTTCGAGATTCTAAGGGGCTATCCAACTGAATCGATAAAGCCCCCATGGCAGTATCTTCTCTGGCCAAAAAGGAGAAAAAGAACTTGTCTCTGTGCAGAAACATGGTCTCTAGGCAGATTGTCAGTTCTCTTTTTATTAGGATGCTTGTAGTTTCCAAAGCAGATTGAGTGCATTTGTTCTCACTACCAGAATGGTAGAATTTTTGAGAGAAAGACGGATAGACTACAAAAAAAATCAACCCAGGGAACACTTAAATGACAGATGAGAGAAGCAATTGTAACAGCTGTGCTGACCAAATTGTGTATGGGGCTCGCTTTCCCTCCACTCCCATTTTCTACTCCCTAAGAGGGATAAATAAAGCGCCCCTCCCATCAAATTCCTTGCGCTATGGTGACTGCTCAGCTGATTAAATCTTCAGTAAAAGAAGGAAAAAAAAAATTCTACTTGTATAACAAGTCATCCTTTGCAACAGAGTATGTAATAAAAAAGTACAAAGAGATTTGGCTTTTATCCCTAAATCTATTAGAGACCAGTTCTGTGATCTGGGCCAAGTGCCTTTCTACCTTTCTGAACCTCAGTTTCCCCAACTGTACAATGAGAGATTCAAGGGATTCTCTAATGATCCTCCCAGCTCTACCCTTTAGAGTCCACATTTTGAAGAAATATGGTTACATAAGCCAAACCAAACTCATTGCTGTCAAGTCAGATACTCACAGCAACCCTATAGGACAGAGTAGTACTGCCCTATGGAGTTTTCAAGGAGCTCCTGGTGGATTCAAACTGCCAGACACTGTGGTTAGCAGCCACAGTACTTAAGCATGATGCCACCAAGGTTTCCCATGGCTATGTAGTTGATCACAATTTATATTTTCCAGAGTAATTTGTTGGTTTTTACCCCTGGATCCACCTACCCACATTGGCTCCCCAAAGAAGCATAGAGGATGGCCAGTTAAGTTCACGAATTCATGCTAGAAAAAGTGTTACATACCTTATTGCTGGCTATCACTACAGTCACCTTCAAAGTACTCTCCTTAGGAAGCTGAACACCAACACCAGAGCCTTGTCCACCCTTCAAAGAAGTTTTGGAATTTTTTTTCTGGAATGGCCTTCAGAGCTGTCGTTGTATTATCCTTGATGTCTAGGATGTCATCAAAATGTCTTCCTTTCAATATTTCCTTTCTCTTAGGGTAAAGAAAAAAGTCGCTGGGAGGAGTAGGAAGGCTATTCCAATGCAGTTATTTTTTAAAGGCTACAAACTCCCTCACAGACAACTATACACTTAAGTTTGCAAATGGCCATTCTAGAAAGAGTTCCACAATTGCTCTGAAGGGTGAACTAGTGCTGGCTTCAGTGTATAGCTTCCCAAGGGCTGATCTGTGAAGGTGACTGTAATGATACTCAGCAGTGAGGCATGTAGCACTTGGAATAACTAAGTTCACAGACTTAATTTCAGACCTCATAATCTTGGCTTATGGAGAAGTTACTGTATGTCTTTAAGTCTCTGCTTCTTCACCGGGCTCAACCTTTAGGATACAGACAGAGAAGAAGGTAGACTCACTGCCCTTATAGAGTACTGCCTGTCTTAGTTATCTTACAAAAGATGCCACAGTGGTGTGGCTTTTAAGAACAGAATTTTTTTGCCTCACAGTTTTGGAGGCTAGAAATCCAAATCAAGTTATTGGCTCCAAGAGAGGGTCCTTCCTTATCAGAGGGTCCTTCCTTATTGGTAATCCCAGGGAGTTCCTTAACATTTCTTGGTGTCTGTCTCTCCTCAGTGTGTGTCAAAAGGAGAAAAGCACCACGTCTCTGAATTGAAGCACTGTCTTTATGTTGACTGGCTCTTTATAACACAGCAGTGAAGAGGTTCAAGACCCATCCTATCCTGGTATGACCTTTAATAGCATCACAAAACAAAAACTCTATTTCCAGACTCTATTTCCAGATCATATCACCTAACACAAGGTCCAGGACATCAACACATATGGGGTGGGAGAGGTGGTTAATCATCCAGTGCTGCTATAACAGAAATGCCGCAAGTAAATGGTTTTAACAAAGAGAAATTCATTCTCTCACAATACAGGAGGCTAGAAGTCCAAATTCAAAGCCCCAGCTCAAGGAGAAGGCTATTTCCCTCCATCGCAAGGACTTCAGGTCAAAATGACACAATGTTCTCTTAGCTCTTGTTTCTTGGTGGTATGAGATCCCCATGTCTCTCTGCTCACTTCTCTCTTTTATATCCAAAACCAGACTGATGTAAAACACAACCTAATTTTGTAGACTGAGTCCTACCTCATTATCAAAACTGGCTAATTCTACCTCATTAACATTATTGTTTTAGTCATCTGGTACTGCTCTAACAGAAATACCACAAAGTTGATGGTTTTAAAAAAGAGTAATTTATTCTTACAAAGTGCAATAGGCTACCAGTCCAAATTTGGGCTGTCCACTCCAGGGGAAGGCTTTCCGTCTCCTCCAACACCTACAGCCTGCCGCTTACAAAGTAAGTCAATCCTTAGTAAGTATCTTCAGAGAGAATGTTCACAAATCCTATGTGTAACCGCCTGCCTTGGCCCAACTGTCGGCCAGTGGGGAAGCCATGCTGCATAGTGGTTGAGTTCTGATATAACTCCGGACTGTCCAACAGCTATTTCCCATCTCTAAACCCTGCCTGCCTTACCTGGAAAATGAACCTCATCAGTGCACTAGCTCCAAGGGCTGGGCATGAGATGCGGTAAAACTAGAAGATCAACAGCATCTAGGGCAGAGGGAGCACTCCAAGAGTGTCAGTTTGTGCTCCTCGTTGCTCAGACACCCCCAGTTGGGGCTTCCAGAAGGCACTGTCCCTGGTGATCATTTAACAACTAACAAGGGCAGGTTCTTTCTGACACTTACTGGAGACCCTATTCTTTCTCATTTTAAATATTATAATGGCATGTGTTATCATTATAAATAATGATTATAAAAAGAATATGCATTTATTGAACAAAATTCAAATATATAACCCAGCAAAAACCAAAACTGTTGCCAACAAGTCGATTCTGACTTGTAGCTACTCAACAGCATGGAGTAAAACTGCCCCACAGAGTTTTTAAGGAGAGGCTGGTGGATTGGAACTGCTGACTTTTGGGGTAACACTTGTAGGGCTCTTAACCACTACGACACACATGAGGTATTAATTTCTTCAGTTATTTTTCCTAGAAGGACAGATGATGTAAAATAATTAAAGGGTGGTCTGTACACATCAAAATACAGATGGCTCTATGACCACTAATCTCCCCTTCTCAGGATGCACAGGCGATTTTCCTAGGAGCAAGTATTAGTTTAATATCTCACCACAATTGTTCATATTTTCATTAGTAATAATAATTTTTTACAATAAATGATTCATGCTATCTATTATTTACTACATGTATACTTATTAATTGTATTTAAAGCTACAGATTGTAAAAATAAAGTTTAGCAAACTGTATTCATAAAATATAATCATGTATTATATAAAATGCATTTATAAAATAATCTTTACTGGACTGGGGGCAAAAAAATTCTGGGAGCAAGAGCAGACAAGATGACAAAGGTGATATGGCATAACGTCATTAAATTTGTCTTTACTCAGGGAGAAAAAAATCTAGATTTCTTTTGTTTGGACTTATTTCTTAAGCCATGTAGATTTGCCACAACTTTTAGTCAGAGACCTTTTCTTAGACATTGGTTTTTAAGAAAAAAGTCACAAGCAGGGTAGTTAAGAGACTATAACATCTTGCCTAAACTCCCATTTCAGCAAGACTTTCCCTGAGCCCCTCTATGTCTTGCCCTAAAGTCTCCCCAGGGATGGGAACACTGTTGAACAAACACACACTTCTTTCTCTCCCTTCTAACAAGGGGGAAAGACCTTGGCATCATCATCTAAAAGGAAACTGCTATACTAAAGAAAAAAAGAAAGAAAAAAAATCCCCTTTAAAGGCCATTAAATACAAATTGCCCTACTTGTTACTAGTTAAAGGTTTCAATTAACACCTAAACTTGCCATCAGCTTAGCTGGAGTCCCCCCTGAATCAAGACTTCTCATTATTGGACTGTTTGTTGAAACACCAGGGGAAACAGGAGCAATTTACTGGCATAATCCTGTTTCACAGGGCGACTACCCATTCTGGCTAGTGGCGGTGAACTGAATTTGTCAGAGCAGTTACCTTGCAGGCGTGGAACAAATGCTGGGATCCTAGCTCAGCATCGCGTTAGCAGCACATCCACTCACAGGCTCTGTGCTCAGATTTTTTTGCCCCCCTCCTAGGAAAACCCTCTTGGACACTTTCTCAGTTAGGTTCATCAAGGACAAATATTGCAGTGTCTTCAACATTTTCCTGCTCTATCTCCATCTTCTTTGTGACCCTGGGGAAGTGGGAAAAGGGAAATGATATCATTACAGAGCATGGATTTTTTTTTTTTTTTTTGCTTGTGTTTATACTAGATGACTAACTTCCCTAAGGAAAGATTCTGATTCTAAAAGAGCTTTCTGTTGCTTGTTGCCACAAGACTGTTTTTAATAAAACTCACTGCAGCTGCCTCTAGGCATTAAGAGGGTAGGGATCAAACTGGCTTTTTCACCTCTCTTTTCTCACTTCCAGAAACCCTGTGGGATAGTGGTCAAGCGGTACAGATGCTAACCAAAAGGTCAGCCGTTTAAATCTACTAGGCACTCCTTAGAAGCTCAGTGGAGCGGTTCTGCTCTGACTTACAGGGACACTATGAGGTGAAATTGATTCTACAGCAATGTTTTGTTTTGTTTTTTTAATCCTTGAGTTTTTTCTTCATTGCTCCTATTTCAGTCTTTGTCTTGCCTGAATATACGGCTAATAAAGGTGCTTGAAGATACTGTTTTTTCACTCCTGTTATCTTATGTATCAGGCATCCAATGTGTAAGGAAGTTACTTATTTGAGGAAGTACAGTAGTCAGTTTGGATGATATTTCACCACACTCTAAGTCTTTGTAAATTGGTTGTCTGTGAAAACATAGTCTTTCTGTGAACTCTTGGTCATCTTTAAGAACTGAAATATTTGATTTATCAAAAAATCAATACTCTCACCTCATGTTGGCTAATAGAGAATTTGTAGACTGTGTTGTCATAAAATTTTAGACACCAAACAATTCTAAGACATAATTATTTTAAGCACTACTAAGAAAAAAAATGCATGCTGTGGCTGGCAATTAAAATATGACACAAAGTTTTCTTACTAGGTATGTTTAGAAGTTTCATAGTCTACTTATTTGAAGAGTTTTTTTTTGGACTTAATTATGCAATGTTCTAAAATTTACCAGTATTATTCATAGCTTAAGAGTAAAAATAAGCAAGATAAGCTAGTTATGGTATTTCTAGGAGCCCTGGTGGTGCAATGGTATCATGCTCTGCTGTGAACCAAAAGGCTGGCAGTTCAAACCCCACCCCTGGCTCCCCAGTCTTTTCTCTCTGGGAGAGAATCTTTTATTCCAACTCAAAGGCTCACAACAATGGAATTTCCAAAATTTCTCCACATTCAGGATGAATGAAAAATGAATTCTTCACATTCAAGACATAGTGCTTCTGTGTTATTTTTTTTTTCCTTTCAGTCACTAAAAGCCAGCTTTTCACATGTGACACTGTCGTCTGTGCCACGAGAAGCATTTTCTATAGGGGAGAAAAAAAGTCTCCACTCTTGTCTCCAGATTTTCTCCTAAGCCACTGATTACCTGTCTGCAGTTGAATGTCAGTGCTCTCTCAATGGCATGTGTGACAGGTGATCCTTTTGTACCTTCATAGCAAAGGTCAACTACATGCCCAAGTCCTCCTGGGTTCTCACTCTGGAAGAACCTGTGAGACTGTAGCTGCTCCTCTAACAGCAAATATTTGTTTTCCCAACACCAAATCTATGCCTGATTACTTCTCTGGCTTTCTTTGGACGCAATCACTTTTTGTATTAAAATCAAATCATAGTGTCATGTTTTTAATGATTTTTTCTTTTACTTTACCTTTTTATCACATTTTAGATGACAATTTAAAAGACCAAATTAGTATCTCATGAAGCAATTAGTACACACGTTGTTTTGCGACACTGGTTGTCAGCCACGCCACATGTGAACACTCTTCTCTTTTTGACCTTGGGTTTCCCATTACCACGTTCCCTGCTGCCTTCTGCCTTCATACCCCTGCCTCTGGGCTGCTGTGCCCCTTTAGTCTCCTTTTGTTTTATGGACTGGAGAGCGAACTTCAGAACTGACTTCAGCACTCAGTTAGAATGGTGTCCAAGAGTCACACTCTTGGGGTTTCTTTATAGCCTCTGTCAGATCAGTAAGAGTGGTCCTTCATTTATTTTTTTTTGTGTGTGTGTGAGTCAGAATTTTGTTCCGTGTTTTTCTCCAGCTCTGTTGCGATCACTGTCAGAGTAGCCAACGGTAGTAGCCAGGCACCATTTAGTTGTACTGGTCTCGGTGCAGTGGAGGCTCTGATATTTGTGGTCCATTAGTCCTTTGGACTAATCTTAAAGACATTTTAAGCAACAAATTCAACATTTACGATTACAGCAATGCAGATAACGCAAGAGAAATGAATGAATTATGAACAGCTTCGACTAAGCTAGCAAGGGTATGGGCAACGATAGGTCATTATACCTGTTACCTAGTCCGCCACGACGGAATAACACAACAGTGTGTAAGATGCATCCTGATTTCTGGTATGTTAACATGCAGAAAACAATGTGCACCTTAGAAACAATGAAGCAAGGAAAATAGTTTCTGTGTCAGGGTTTCTCTTTGGGAACACATTTTTCCTTTTTTTTTTTTTTCTCCCAGCTCATTATAATGAGCTGTGACATTCATTTAAAATCAGAAAGCACCTAAAACACTTCCCAAAGAAAAGCTAATCAAGACAACTTTTAAAAGATATTTGCAAAATGATATAAGAAGCATTTCTCACCGGTGGCTACACATTACACTCTGCTGGGGAACTGAAAAAATAAACAAAAGCAATGCTTGGGGCAGTCCTCAAACCTATTAAATCAGAACCCCAAGAGGGTGCGTCCCAGGCACCATGTAATTTTGAATGGCTCCCTAAGCATTCCCAGTGTGCATCCTGGGCTAGGAACTATGGGAAGAGGGTAAGGAATCTTCTGGATTTCCAGAAAGCCAGAGCACTTTCTTTGAAAACATCTGGATAAAGTGGATAAAACAGCAGGTAGGGCTAGGGTGTATTTCATTTGGACAGTACATGGGCTATGTGCCTTTTCTCTTTCCTCTTTCCTTTCCCCCTCCCTCCCTGTCTTAATGCTGGCTTGGCAATCTTGCTGCACAGATCTATTTTAGTACAGCTACACACTGAGCTTTTAAACCTTTCAAACTGTGTTATTCAAAACCAAGACTGCCCTATCATGCATGGAAAATAGACTCTCCAGGGTTCTCTGAACTTAAATCCTAGCTGCAGAGGTTTCAGTACTCTCGCTGCCCCCTGCCTGGGTTTGCCAAGTCAGCTGGCCCTCTGACTTCCCTCTGCTCCCTCCGTGATGGTGCCCCACCCTGGTCCGACACAGTGAAGGGCATGGAAAATGAACAAGCAGCTTCTGAGGTTTTCTAAGATTCCAGCATCTCATTTGGTCTAGTCTCTTGTTAGCTGCAGACAACATACAGCATCAGCCAAAAAGGGGGCACCTGTGTTCCATGTCACCAACAAGGGTTCAGAGGAAAGCCTTCTAGAGTTCTTCTTAGTCATTTCCTGGGGTACATTATCTCATAAGGTGGTGTCTGTTTACCAAGTGTTTTGGATTTTCAGTCACAAAAGAAAAGACATGCTTTGCAAAGATCCCCTGCCTCCTCATCTCCACCTCTGTGTGTGTGAGTGTGTGTGTGTGTGTGTGAGTGTGTGTGTGTGTGTGTGTGTGTGTGTGTAGCTTACAAATTATGCATAATTGGGAGAGAAAGCAATTCAACTGAGAGATTTTGAACTGGAAAAGGTCTATATATCTGAGGAATTTTTACAATTTATTTTCTGAGTACCATCGATACAATCTTCAAGGAAATCATCCTATTGCATGCTCTGTTCTTTAAATTCTCATTGAGGTTTTTTTTTTTGGAGTAGGTGTTCTTGGGACTTTTGCCTATTTATTCAGATTTTGACAGCATGATTTAGACAGTGATCTTGTCTACTCATTTGGTGCTGTTATAGTAGAAATATCACAAGCAGACAACTTTTAAAAGAGAAATTTTAATCTGTCACAATCCAGTGGGCTAAATGTCAAAATTCAGGGCATCAGCTCCAGGAGAAAGCTTTGTCTGTTGGCTTGTTGTCAATCTTCTGGGAGCTTCTGAAGTACAGGGATGCTGGGTACTTTCCAAGGATCTGCTCTGCTGCAAGCATTGCTCCTTGTTGGTATGAAGGTCTCAAATCTATCTGCTAGCTTCTTCCCTTTGTATCTCAAGAGACTGCTTCAAGAAACAAAGTAATCTTGCCCATTGAGTCTTGCCCCACCAACCCAACTGCTGCCCAGCCTCCCTCATTAACATCATAGAGGCGGGGTTCACAGCATACAGGAACTTCACATAAGACCAGGAATCATGGCCCACCCAAATGACTGCATACACTTTTAGGGGGACACAATTCAATCCATGATAGAACTATTAAAGGGAATTAAATAGATATCTATCTTAAAGGTGATCAATTTTTGCCTCTCTTGTGAGATCATTAATAACCAAAACTGTACCCACTGCTGTCAAGTCGATTCTGACTAATATCAATCCTATTGGACAGAGTAGAACCATTACATAGATTTTTCCAAGGCTATAATCTTTACCCAGAAGCAGACTACCATATCTTTCTCCTGTGAAGCAAGTGGTAGATTCAAACTACTGATCTTTTGGTTAGGTGGTCAGTGCCTAGTCCCTGCCCCACCACGGGTCCTAGGACATCATTACTAGAAGACAATTTTCCTTTTTCCTAACAGGTTGAGGAGACATTTTTCTTCATACAATTTTTTTACAATGTTAAATAAACAGACACTGTAGTAAAATGAATAAATCACTCATTGCTGTTGAGCTGATTCTGACTTATAGTCATCTTATACAACAGAAGAAACTGGCCCATAGGGTTTCCAAGAAGTAGCTGGTGGGTTTGAACTTCTGGCCTTCCAGCTAGCAGTCCTAGTTCTTAACCATGGCTCCTTTGGCGTATTGTAGAAATTCAAACAAATAATTTGTAAGCAGGAAAAGATGCAGTTTTGAAGCTATATTAATTGTGCTTCAAGAATTCTGCCTTTCTCTTTAGGATCCCGCCCAGAAATTGTAGAATAAATTGTATAAAAATCTAGTCTTTGCATTTACTTTTGTTTGCTGTAGCATGTCAGGAGAAAAATGGACAGAGATAGAAAGACAACTTAGCTATTAAAACAAAAATAATGACAAACACATTTAAGTACCATTTATTCTGTGCCTGCTTACCCATATGCCAATTAGGGTATACACTGTATACACATTTTAACTTCATGAAAAATTGTGTGGTAGTGGCATTATAAATACCTTCATTTTATAAATGAGGAAACAGCCCCTAAAAGGATTAAGAAATATGCTGAATTTCATACAGTAAGTGGTAGCCACACAAATTCTGAAGCAACTTTTGTATTTAAAGGACATCATGCATAACTGTGGAGATTAAGAATTCAGTGTAAAATGCATGCCACTAGTTTTCACTCACATAAACTATAGTGTGTACTAAAAGCCATGGTCTGTTCATTCTTCAGACAAAGATTAGACTGGACTATAAGACTTAAAATGATACTGGTGAAAAGTGTACTTCTTGGCTTAAGAAGATGATACAGGAGACTAACCGAGCAGCTTCCATCCAGAAGTGAGATAAGAAGCTGGGGGACAAGAGCTGGTTGAATAGACATGGGAAATACAGGGTAGAAGAGAGAAGTGTGCTGTCACAGGATGGGGAGAGCAGCTAGAGTTACACAGCAATGTGTGTAAGTTTTTGTATGACAACCTGACTTCAATTGTAAACTTGCACTTACAACACTTTTTTTTTTTTTCCTAAGCTATGGATTGTTAAGAAAACGCATCTGGGTGTGAAAAAGAGTAAGGAGAAGAGATATCAGACACACATGACAAATTATAAAAATATAGTGAACATTTTTATATAACTGATGTATACATAAATTAGGATATTTTATCACACAAATTATAAATATATATTAAAAAACCAAAGTCATGTTGTTAAGTAGATTCCACCTCCTAGCAACCTTATAGGACAGAGTAGAACTGCCCCATAGGATTTCCTAGGAACTGTGGTTGGGTTTGAACTGCTGGCCTTTTGGTTAGCAGCCTAAGCTCTTGACTACTGTGTCACCGAGGCTCCATAATTTTACATATGTGCGTACACATTATATGTGTATGTTTAGACACCTGTGTGTGTGTGTGTGTGTACACATATTCTGTTTCTGATCAGTACTACAAATGATTCCAAAAGTCTTTGACGTTTCTTATCTGGTCAGCTCACTAGACAACCAAGTCTTGTTATTCTCTGACGTCCCCTAAGAGTTATGCCATTTTCATTTGCATATTGATTTGTTATTTTCAAGTATCTTCATTTCACACATGAGCATTGTGTTCTAACAACATATTAGCAACAATACCGATCAGAGAAGAAAATAAAGGAGCAAAGAGTTTAGGAGACTTGCCCAGTGTTCCTTGATTGGTTAGAAGCCTAGGAATGGAAACAAAGTTTTTCCACTAGTTGTTAATCTCCCATGATTTTCCAACACATACCATTACTCTCATTGTCAATGAGTCGAAAATAACCCTAATAACTTTAAGGAGACAGCTACACAACTAAGAAAGAATTCTTAGAGTTTTCCTGTTTTTTTTTAATCTTGGAGTCGCAGTGTGTTGCTATGGAAACACAGCCACCTTGCAATAATATCGGTTGATGGCTGAGATGGTGGAAAAATAAAAAGCACAGAGAATTCCTTTCCTTGACTGGGCCTTCAGTTTAAATTTTAGCCCAGACACACCTTTGGAAATACTAGAGGTAAATATGAAAATGGACTTGCTTTTGTGTTTTGCCTTCTCTTTTCTCACATGGCATCTCTTGACACCGACAAAAAGCCAAGGGGTATAAAAGTCAAAAGAAGGGATACAGAATGTGTAGACTGAGGAAGAAAGGATAGAGTGAAAAGAGACCTGGACAATTTGATCAAAGGGTGATAACTCTCTAGTAACTAAGATCTTACGTTAGATGTCAAGCCTGCTGTACGTGCAGTCCCTGAGCAGTTAACCACACCTCAACCTTTGGGTGGGAGCCCCTTCTCTAGAGGAAATCAATGTGGTTTCCAGTGGCCCAGTGAGTACACGCATGATGACATCTGTGCTCCTATTTAAAACTCAAGAGTGTACTACCTTTTTCCATCTGAGCTGTTAGCTGGCAAAAATACTTAAAAACCAATCAGCAACTAAATTGCATCTGAAGAGCTATTTCAATTATAGAATGGAGGCAGTTCCTCAGCGACTGAAGTATTTAAGAGCTACAAAAATTAATGTGTATTTTAATGCTGATTTTTCAGAATATAATACACTTTGTAATTCATTTAAATTATTCTGTGTGTTTTATTCTAGCTTCAGGCACAGCAGCCATCCTTGACTCATTGTGAAATTACATTAATTTTTTTTTACTGAAAAGTATTTAAAACTTAAAAAGCTAAACTGAGCAGAAACATAATTGGTCAGAATCAGAATACAGATGAGTGCTCTTCTTTGAATAATATAATGAAAAAGCACTCTTGTGAAAAGTTCCTCCTTAAACAGACAATCTGTAGTAGGATCAAATAAAAATTCCACCTAAAATGGCCTTCTTTTTGTCACTCTACTACAGAGATAATCTCTATACATTCGCTCTAGGAGCTCCAGTGTTTATCAGAAGCTACTGAGTCGACAGATAAATCCAGCAGAATTAGTGCCTCCACGGATGGAGTGCTTTAAAACCGAGTTAATCAAACATAAACATTTTGCCCCAGAGCCAGCGCAAGCAGTACATATGTCCATAGCCCAAAGGATGTGAAATCAGCAAAGGAAACAGCTGCTTCTGCTCAGCGGTTGCCAACACTAGGATGAAATGGATATGCGAGGGAAAGAAAAAGGGCTACAAGCAGGAACAAGAGGTCCAAGGTGGATGCACCAGGCCATGGCTAACCTTACTGCCTCCTCGAACAAGCAATTAGAGCAAGGATAAATTACAACCACAGACCCAGACCACTAATGCCAGAAGAAAGCTCTGCCCTCTCCTGCTCCAGCAGTTTGTAAAGAAGAAGGACCCCTTGAAGTGGAATTACTGATGGCTCATAGAAACAGTCCTAGACCGATTTCCAGGCTCTCTCTCTAACCAGCATCTTGGGGATGCTCGGGTGATGCAAACCGTTAAGGTTGCTAAGCAGGAGTCCCTGCAGAGAAAGAGAGGCTTGGTGATCGACTTCTGAAAAAGTCAGCCATTGGAAACTGTAGGAGCACAGCTGTACACTGACACCCCCACGGGCTTATAGAAATCAGAACGGACTTGATGACAGCTGGCTGATTGATTAGTCAGCATATACAGGTGTGTGGAGAGTGCTCCTCCTTCTCTGCACTACTCCGTAGTCATCTTTAGGAAAACAACAACAACAAAAAAAAAAAAAAAAAAAACCCAGCTTTTGCTGTGTGACTTCAAATGTTCCGTAGGATTATTTCCCACTTTGATCAGGCCTACAGTCAGTATTATTTGTGTTTGACTTGCTTGGGATGCATTTTAATCACTGATCACACACACACACACACACACACACACACACACACACACACACACACACACACACACACACACACACAAACATCACTGGACTTCCATGAACTTTGATGCCCTTTTTTCTGATGTAATACAGGTTTTTCTTCCCTGAAGTCATTGTGACTACAAACCAAGCCAACAGATGCAATGGAGCTAGAAACTTCTCCCCCAGGCAGCCGTGGGCCTGCCTCCTTCTGGAACACGGCTAATGTTCAAGGGCATTTCACTGAGCCCAAAGTAGAGAGTTGAACATGCATATAGGCATTTATTGAACATGCATGTATTAAACATCTACTATGTTGGGATCAGAAGAACCAGATGGTGCCCAGCCACCACCAGTGACAGCCACGAAGGAGCTCACAGAGAGGAGTCTCACTGGCAACACAACAATAAAAAGGGGTGCATCCTGAGATCTCCACCAAAAGACCTCAATTGATGGTCCAGCGGTTTTGGGGTTCCCCTGGGAGCATGGCCCCTGGCCCTGATGCTGCCCTTAACCATAAATCATAACAAAGGTGCACTCTTTGGACAGGAATGGTCTGGACTTGGCGATGCAGAGTGACCACATATTGGATGCACTTTATGGTTCTGTACATCTATAGGATGTCGTCCTGCTGACCTCTGGCTGGAGGAAGGAGAGTGGGTGGAGAGGAGGGGAAGGAGGCTGTCAGGAGGATGAGACATGTAAGGAGCAGAGAGGAGTAGTGTGCTGTCACCGGGCAGGGAGAGCAGTGGAAGCTGCATATAGGTGGGCGTGTAAATTTATACGGGAATGTACATTTTCACTCAATCATGTTGGCTTTGGCATGTTAAATAAAAAATAAATAAAAATAAAATAAAAACATCTACTATTAATGAACCCTGCTAGGGATTGTTGGGAAATATGGAAACCCTGGTGGCTTAGTGGTTAAGTGCTAGAGCTACAATCAAAAGTTCAGCGGTTCGACTCTGCCAGGCACCTCTTGGAAACTCTATACTATCGGGCAGTTCTACTCTGTCCTATAGCATTCCTGTGGATCTGGATCCACTCTGTGGCAATGGGTTTGTTTTTAGTTTTTCATTTTTTAAAGGAAGGGAAGTAACAACCAGGTGAACCACAGCCTCTTTCAACAATAAACATAAAGTCCAATGGGTCGGAAACATTTGGAGACTCCGTTGCTTACCCAAATGCGAGGACTGCCTGGTGCTTAGAAGAGTGCTAGTGAGATTTAGTTGAACTCCAAAACCACATCAGAAATACAGTTTGAAATATGCTGTAAACATCCAAGTAGGATTCCTTATCCTGGCTCTCAAAACTGAGGAAACCAAATAACTCAGGGATCTAGAGAAATCTCAGGCTGGTTCACAGACTGATCTGTGAAGGACAAGGGTTTTTCCCAACTCCGGCTCAGCTGCGATCCTCTTGCCGGCTAGCCAAACCTGCACGATTAGCAGGCTGAACCACTCATTTGTACCACTTTAGCCCCAAAGAGGAAATACTAGTGGCATAGCGGGTTAAGTGCTGCATCTGCTAACCAAACGGTCATCAGTTCAAATTGCTGGGTGCTCCTTGGAAACTCGGTAGGACAGTTCTATTCTGACCTATAGGTTCACTATGAGTTGGACCCAACTTGACAACAGTAGGTTTTTTAGCCCAAAGGACTTCTTTTCCTCAAGCAATCCTAATACCCTAGGCCTGCCACAGCTCTGACATAGTCACAAGTACACCTGGCCCACTAGATTCCAATTTCTGGGCCAGCGAGACAGGCCTTCTATAAGGAAGCCATTGAGTCTGCTCCGTAGCTGTACACAGTGGTGGCTTTCATTTAAACACCCACTTCTGTTCCTGACAAAACTGGGAAACGAGAGAGCTATTTATAAGCACTTGGGTGGTAATTTCAACAGCGAGGAGGTGAGGCTGGTTCTTGATTTACGCCTTCCTAGCCAGCTGTCCCTCGTCATTCTGCACATGCTAGCATGACATTTCCCTCCAGCCAATTTAATCCTGAAAAGTTTTGTTTCCTTCACACTTGAAGGAAAAGTAAGGCATTGACTTGGATCGTCCCTCTCCCCTCAGAAAACGGGAGTTTCACTGGTTCTGATGAACTTACATTCCTGTCTCATGAAGCTGTAAGGAGACAATATAAACATTCATCACGAAGCTTTTATGGTTTACTATGTGGAGCTTTATTGAGGGGGAGGGGAAAATTTAATTAAGAACTTTAGGAATACACATAATATGAAAGATTTTTTTTTAAATCAATGCTCCTTTAATTCTTCTCTCTGCATATTTTTAGAAGCTCAAGATAAGTCAACAGTATATATTAGCAACTAGTTAAAAACTTGGCAGGCTTTGAAAAATAGAGAAGGGAAGTATAACATTCAAAAATTTAAATATGTTAAGTAAGTGGACCTCAAGGGATACTCAGATGACACTGAGTGCTCAACTATGTGAAACAGGAAATTATTGTTAAATGAAAAGATAGAAAAATGGAACGAGTGAGTCACAGATGTGTGGAGGAGGATGAGACGTAATCTGTGTCCTCAAGAAACCTGAACCATTAATACATTAGAAGAAATCTCTGCAGAATCTAAGAAGAGTCAGTTTGGCCAGAGCTTTGGCTTTGGAGGTGGAAATATAAGTGGCAGCACTCTCCCTGTCAGTTCTTCCCTAAGTGACTTGACATAAGCTCTTAAGTCTTTCTGGTAGTAACATGTAGGAAACTGAGAATTTAAATCACATATTATGAAATGGCTCAGAGCAATTCACTGTGACCCTGTGGGACAGAGAAGAAATGCCCCATAGATTTTCCAGCTGCTGACTCGTTGGTTAGCAGGTGTAGCACTTAACCATTATACTACCAGCGTTTTTGCTGAGGGTCATTACAATTTGAAATCTACTTGATGGCAGTGGGTTTGCTTTTTGGTTTACTATGAAATGAATTAGAATCCACTCGATAGCAATGTTTTTTTTTGTTTGTTTTTTTAATCACGCAATGGGTGAAAATATAAAAATGCATAATATCTGTTTTTGTCAGCTAGTGCTGCTCAAACAAAAATATCACAAGGTGGATGGCTTTAACAAGGAAAAATTTATTCTACACAGTCTGGTAGGCTCTAAAAGTCTGAAATCAGAATGTCTCTCCAGAGGAAGGCTTTCCCTCTTGGCTCTGGAGGGAAGTCCTTGTGTTGCATCACTCTTTGTTCAGGGAGCATCTTGGCACAGGAACCTCACATCTGAAGGATGTGTTTTCTTGAGGATGTGAGGTTCCCAAGTCTCTGCTTGCTTCTCTTTCCTTTTGTCCTTTGTAGTGTGAAAGGATAAAAGGTGGTGCAAACCACACTCCAGGGAAACTCCCTTTACAGTGGAGCAAGGAAGTAACCTTAGGAAGGGATTTACAGTCCCATCCTAATCCTCTTTAACATACAGCATGTGAAAATCACACAATGGAGGGTAATCACACAATACTGGTAATCACAACCCAGCCAAATTTCTATACGTATTTTCTCGGGGACACAATTCAATCCATGTCAATATCCTAACCATGAAATTCTTTGAGTCATCTGAAATAAACTGCCATAGCCTGTGACCTATTGCCATCGAGTCAATTTTGACTCAGTGCAACCTTACAGGACAAAGCAGTACAGCCCCATAGGGTTTCCAAGGAACCACTAGTGGATTCAAACTGTTGACCTTTTGGTTAGCAGCCACAGTCTTTATCACTGCACCCAGGGTTCTAAACCTATGATAAACACAAAAAAAGTTAATGCTTTAATTTTGGACCTAAAGGTGGAAGGAGAGATTGAGAAACAGAGTAAGGCAAGAATGTACCAGGATAAGCACACTTTATAAGTGTGCTCAACAAATACTTACTGAATATATAAACAGATAATTAACAAATGAGTCTAAAGCATGGGAATAAGGATCATTACTAAGACTTTTTTGAGAATGGAAGACTTTAAGTAGGATTCAAGAGCATCTAAGAGAGCAGGAGAAAGTCTTCTTTATTAAGGTGCTGTAAATCCAAACCAAACCAAACCCCCTGTCATTGATTCCAACTCATAGTCACTCTACAGGACAGAGTAGAACTGCCCCCAAAGAGTTTCCAACAAGTACCTGGTAACTTCAAACTGCCAACCTTTTGGTTAGTAGCTGAAGTTCTTAACCTCTACGTCACCACGTTTCCCAGAAAACCCAGTGTCGTGTATTCTGACTCACTGAGACCCTATGGATCAGAGTAAAACTGCCCATAGGATTTCCAAGGAGCTGCTGGGGGACTCGAATTACCAACTTTCAAGTCAATAGTCATAGTACTTATCCATTGTGCCTTTATGTGTATAAGCAAAATGCTAGGAGAACCCTCATATTTGAACTTGCTCTCTGATTTTTGTTTTATTATTAGTTATTAGCAAGTAAGAAACAAATTAAGACAATAATTGCCACGAAAGTCCAAGTAGTTGACAGAACTGACCATTGAGTGCTACTGATTGTACCTCCCAAAACACTCTGTGTATTTATTATCTCTTTTTTATGACAAAAAAACCTCAAGGACACAAGAAAACTCAGAGAATAAACTCTAGTAACTTGTAACATTTCCCTACACTTACTTAAGACAGTCTTCTTTTTAGGAATTAAAACATGAAAGATAAAAATAAGAAGCACCATAATCTTTGTGTCTCCTCCTTCCAGAAATAATCAGTTTCCTGAAATTGGTGCCAAACATTCCCAGGAATTTTTAAAAAAATAAATTTACTTACAGATGTATGTTTTGATAGGTAATATATTATTTTGCACCCTTTTTAGCTTTTGACAAATAGTGCCTTGTCACATACAGCCATCTGTAACTAGCTTTTTATACTTGTTATGTTTGGAGACTTTATCCATGTTGATTTATGTACTTCTAGGTCACTTATTTTAACTGGTATATAGTATTTATTTGACTTTATGAATATACCATAATTTACATCTCCATTTTCCTGTTGTCATACATTTCAGTCACTTACTTTGTTTTCTTTTTTCTATGGCACACAAGCCTTCCCTGAACATTTTTGT
Source organism: Heterohyrax brucei (assembly GCA_028571685.1). Classification (NCBI taxonomy): domain Eukaryota; kingdom Metazoa; phylum Chordata; class Mammalia; order Hyracoidea; family Procaviidae; genus Heterohyrax; species Heterohyrax brucei. The sequence goes on along the minus strand of CM053142.1, from coordinate 54,645,122 downwards.
TTATGTTTCCTTGGGCATATATGCAAGGGTAGCTTTAGGGTGGTGGTTCTGAACCCTGCCACACACTGAAGAGGTTTAAGAAAAATATCACTGCTAGGGCCCTACGTCAAAGATTCTGACTGGCCTGCGGTCTATATTTTAGTAAGCAAAGAAAAATCCAGGGCCATGAAGTCGTTTCTAACTCACAGTAACCCAATAGGGTTTCTGAAGTTGTAAATCTCTACAGAAGCTGACTGCTTCATTTTTCTCCTGCTGAACGGCTATTGGTTTCAAATGGCTGACCTCTGAGTTAGCAGTTGGTAATTTCCACCGCTTCACCAGGACTCCTTATTCTAGCAATGGAAGAGAGAAAAGAAACAAAGTTTTGATTAGAAGATATCTGATGGTGATTCAAGAGATAATGAAAATATAAGATGTAGCAAGATAGTGCCACAGAGGCTGGATCACCATGGAAGATGACACAAAGAAGGTGACACAGAAGCTGGAATCTGAAAGATCAAGTGTCAGGCAGGTGAAAACATCAGAGAAAGAACATTTCTGATAGAGGAAACGGCTAATATACCTGAGAAATCGAATGAAAGTCAGCCTGTCAGTCAACTTGCCCCTAATATTTTGGGGGTCTCGGCAAGAATACAAATACAGGGTCATGTGCTTTCTACTTAAGTTTTCAGATTTACAAATCAAGTAAAATGTTTAAAAAATACACATGCTACATTCCCCCTTTAACAAATATGCCATCATAAGGGTAAAATATGGATAAAGTCCCTGTGTCTACCTGACACAAGTCTCAAGTAACAAAGAAAACAACTGAATTTAAATGGTAGGGTATATGTCTGTGTATGCTTTGGATGGGCCTCTGATGTTTGTATGAGTAATAAAATACAGACAGAAATAACTGATAAGTTCTTTCACATTTACTCCGTGAAACATCTGTTGTTGGTTTAAGTTGAATAAAATCACTAATTATATCACTATAATCAATACTCACATGTGATTTGTGTCTTATTAGCAGAATCTGAGGGATTAAATAGTAAGATATATTTGTAGTGGTATTGGAGAAGAATGCTGAGTGTGCCGTGGATCACCCAAAGAACCAACAGATCTGTTCTGGAAGAAGTACAACCAGAGTGCCTCTTGGAAGCAAAGATGGCAGGATTAGTCCCTGGAGAAGGACATCACACTTGGTAGAGTGGAGCTTCAGTGAAAACGATGAAGACCCTTGGTGAGATGGACCGATACAGTGTCTGCAGCAATGGGCTTAAGCATAAAAACGATTGTGGACATGGTGTGAGACTGGGCAGTGTTTGGTTCTGTTGTTCAAAGGGTCACTGTGAGTCGGAACCAGTGTGATGGCACCTACCAGCAACAGCATCTGTAATTTAAAGCATACACAATTTAAACATATTTTCCTCAAAAAGATAAATTAAAAGGAATATGAAAATTTTAACAGCAAAAGCTTTGTTTTATGTTCTACAAAATATCCTTTTCCTTCTAAAATCCTCCAAGTTATCTATTGATAGTAAAAAGCAAAATGCAAATTATAATTAATCAATATGAAAATATTTCATTAAAATTACTTAAGTTAAGCCAGAATTAAAATTTTTTAAAAAAATATAAATATTCCTACTCACATTTTTATAAAATTAAAACTATTGCCAATGCACACTTTAGATATGCATCTCGTTGCTAATGTAAAAATTGGTATTACTTTACATGCCCTATCTTCTCATTGTTCTTGCATGCAATTGAGTTGATTTCAACTCACAGCGACCCCAGATGACAGAACAGAACTATCCCAGAGGGTTTTCTTGGCTGTAATCTTTATAGGAGCAGATTATCAAGTCTTTCTCCCCTGGAGTCATGAGGCGGGTTCAAACTACCAACCTTTCTCTCAATAGTCCATCAGGTACTGTTTGAGTCAGCTGGTACTGCTCTAACAGAAATACCACTGAGTGGTATTTAACAAAATGGCTTTAACAAAGAAAGGTTTCTTCTTCCACAGTCTAGTAGGCTACAAGTCCAAATTCACAGTGTTCACTCCAGGGGGAGACTCTGCCTCTCTGTCAGCTTTGGAGGAAGGTCTTTGTGGTGCATCAGTCTTTGGTCAGGGAGCATTTCGGCACAGGGACCGCAAGTCTGAAGGATATACTCTTCTCCCAGTGCTGCTTTCTTGATGGTATGAGGTTCCCAACTCTCTGCTTGTTTCCTGTTCACCTCTTAGTAAGGGTATTGCAGTCCAGCTCTAATCCTTTTTTGACATAACCCTGTCTATTAACCACAGGCAGAAATTAGGATTTACTCCATAGGAAAATCATAAAATGGAGGGCACTCACACATTACTGGGAATCATGGCCCAGTCAAATTGCTATGCACATTTTGAGGGGGACAAAATTCAATCCATGACAAGTATCAAACCTTTAAACCCACTGCTGTTTCACCTATTCTAACTTACATGATCCTATACACTCACTACTGTCAAGTTGAAAACAACTCATAGCAACCCTATAGGAGACAGCAGAACTGCTCCATAGAGTTTCCAAGGAGCAACTAATAGATTCAGACTGCCAACGTTTTGGTTAACAGCTGAGCTCTTAACCGCTACATCACCAGGATTTCCAGCTACCCTACAGTTCTACGTATATATATATTTAAGAGTAAGATAAATTGTTTATATTGCAAAATACTCCTCAGCTGCCATGTGTAACCATTACATATACTAAGTAATTCACAGGTAGTTCCCTAACTCTATACTTTCCTGACTGTAGCCAACTACGCTGAGTAGCTGTGGCACCCTTTAGATAAAAGATGACATCTCTCCACTTTTCCAAGCTCTGTCACTCCCTACACTTTCCAGTGTTAAGGTCTTGGATCGCCTCATAGTGCTGAAGATATAGCCTGAAAATTAAAACCAATGTTTACATTAGCAGAAACCCAATTTTTTTTTTACACTAGCAACCAGATGCACAGCCAAAGTTTGAACTACAGATAGTTTTATTTTTATAAAAATATGAGTAGGATTTGTTTAAAAATTATAAAAATAAATTTTAATTCTGCCATTTATTATCATGTGTTCCCTATTGTTTTACTTACAGTAAAGAGTGAAATGAAGAATGCCTTACTCTCATGTTTCTAAGAAAGGTTGATAAAAGGCAGCTAGATCCACAGGGCCAATGCTTTTAAGGAAAACAAGAAAGAACAGTCTTCTTTGCCAAACAAGCAAATATCCTCACATGTTTAAAACAAAAACAGAAAACAATTAGCATGAAAAGAAGTTCATCCAAAGAATATAACTTAGAAAGTCTTTATGAGACAATTAACAGCAAATTGGACTTAATAAAGTATGACAAAAAATCTAATGAAATGAAAAAGTAAAAATTTTACTAGTTTTTCATATTGCGAATAGAACAATTTGCCAGGAGATACAGCTATACATTAAGTGAAAAGCAATAATTTGATCAGGCATCAAAATCTACTCAGGTGGTGAGTTACAAAAGACAATCCAGAGAAAGCAGCAGTGGACCAAACAGAAACAAGGGGTTCCAAATGAAATTCTAACTAGAAACATGTGTTCACAGAATTCTAACAATATGGCTGAGGGCTTACAGGACAGGTTGTTTGAAAAATAAATAATTTGTCATGTTTTCTGTTATAGCTGATGAGAGCAGAGATGGTATCTCCCAGTTAGCTGTATTTCTTTATATTTTTAGTTAGAATTTTGATACGACCAAAGTTTGATATAAGATTTGGATATGATGCCTATGATCACTACACATTATCAGGAAGTGACATACAGTGCTGAGAAAAGTCCTGAAAATTTTAATGGGGACTGGAAAAAAGGAGAAAACTGGTCTACAGATTTAAAAAAAAAAAAAAAACAGTGGACATCAAGGCAACTCCAACTCGTAGAGACAGCACATGTGTCAGAGCAGAAACTACACCACGCAGGATTTTCGATAACTGTAGTCTTTTGGGAAGAGATTGCCATGACTTTCTTCCATGGCACCTTTGGCTGGATTCAATCTGATAACTTTTTGGTTAGAGCATTTACAGATCAGGCTTCTGAAATGGTCAAGGTAAGTGTTTGATGATTACACTAATTAAATCCAAGAAGACTGAACCGTTTGCAAGACATAGTATTTAAGCCAAAGCCAAGTGCCGTCAAGTCAGATTCGACTCATGGCAACATATTATTTAGCTGTTTGTTAAATCATTGACCCCAAAATAATGTAATGCTAAACTTTAAAATAACATGATACCGTGAATTTTCTCTGACTCAAGCCTGAAACCATAGACATTTCAGGCACAGAGGATGGCCAGGTATCGTAATATGGATGCCAAGTGATCTGATTTTTCCATGGTGACAAGGGGATCTTTATTAATTTTTGGGAAAAAAATATTGCTGTGATTTGTAGAAAAATCACACCACATTTCACCAGAAAATAGTGAATACAAATTTAGTCTTCTGGGTTGACATGAACTCATCTGAAAAACTTTGAGTATCTTTCCATAAGGTTGTTCTCGGCCTGGCATGTAATTTCACCAAGAGTAATATAATTCCATTTCCCTCCTTGCAATGAATGAGAAACATTTCCAAAATTACAGATGTGAAGACTGAAAAGCAAAAACAAAGACGCAAACTCCGATTTCAAAATTTACGAAAACAAACTAACACTGCTCGATTCACATTTTGATTTGATACTCATAATTTGAGTGAAAGCTCGAACTAGAAGTTATCAGATTATACTGCACTGTGGTAAGCAAGAGTGAATGTATGTTAGGAAAGCAGACTTTTACATATAGCTTGAAAGTAGTTACTTTAACTATAAAAATCACTGTACAAGGATCTACTCATATTTAGAGTACCTACATGTATGAACAGATGTTTTTCATTATACAATGGAATCAAACAAAATGTCATGGCTATTAAAGAATTAAAGGCTGAATTCTGGTTTGCATATTGCAACACAGAATGCAGGACCTGATACTTTGTTTCCTTATCAAACATGTAACAAATTACAAAATAAAAGTACATAAAAGACACACCAAAAGTATAGTGGACTACATTTTTTTCCCCACTGCTGTCAAGTGGATTCCGACCCATAGCAACCCTATAAGGTTTCCAAGGAGCAGCTGGTGGATTTGAACTGTCAGCCTTTCAGTTAGCAACCAAACCCTTAACCATGCCCTACCAGGGCTCCAATGCACATTACATCTCTTTATTTTAACTTTCAACTGTAAATTGAAGCTATAATCTCTACTACTGCACATATTTCTGTGTGACCTTATGAGAACAGAAAGACTGAATATATTTCCAGCAGTTGACTTTCTTATATTCTGTCCATCTCACTCATTTATTTTTACTTTACTTTTACTTCCATAGACATGGAAGTTTGTGACCCCTGCTCTAGGTTCTGAGCTCCTGGTGGACAGAGACCCAGGAGGTACATTATTCACTAACTGCCTCCATCAGTTCATCTATGACTCATTTGACAAATATTTGTTTGATGCCTTCTACCTTTCTAATGCTGATACTGCAGTTGCAAAAATGGATAAGGCAGCTTCTTGACTTCTCGGACTTCAGATTCCAGGGGAAATGTTGACCTAGTAAGCATTCAGTAAATGTTTGAATTGAATTGATTGACTGTCTTGGTTCTACAATGGTGAATCAAAAAAAAAAAAAAAAGTCCTGAGTTTCACAATCTCCAGAACCCAGAGGTTAGTTGTAAGGTAGAAGGAAGTATAACAGTCTATAAAATTCATCCTAGGAGGGAGCAGAGTCAAGATGGTGGACTAAACACACATCACCCTAAATTCCTCTGGAAACCAAGACCTGAACTGATAATTAAATGGAGCCCTTTGGACACCTAGTCAGCACTAGGACACAGCATAGGTCTGTTAATTTGGACTTCCTACCACTGATCAGGAAACCACTTCTCTTCTACTGACCCTGCTCTTCGTGAGAGCTGGCTTCCACAGATCAAAAGTAACTCACCATTTTTACTTCTTTTTTTAATCTGTCTTAGCTGGTGGGCAGAGCTGGGACTTGACTAGCAGCTAACCTCAGACACATTGCTGGAGGGATTGGCTGGCAAAATTGCCATATTTTGAGAGCCCAGCTTTGGACTCTGCATCTTGGCACCTTTGGCCTCTCTGTCCACATAGCTTGTATGGAAACAGTGGCTGAGCTTGTAAGGGACACCATCTTGTTCCACTGGGAGGCAGATGCACCCATATGGAGGCCCCAGCTGGACCTAGTTCCTAAGGTGGGAGGCAGTGACTGCCCAGAGGAGAACGCTTTTATGGCAGCAAAGCAGTACTCTACATAGCATCACCTATGGCTGGGACCAGGCACTTTTTCAGCACTTTTGGCCTCTTTCTGCCTACAACAGAGAGCAGCATGTCCTCAGGCAGGAGTAAACTTGTGTAGCATACCATCTTGTTCCACTAGGAGGTGGATATACCCATATGGAGGCCTTAGCTGGACCTAATTCCTGGGCTGGGAGGCAGGGCCTGCCCAGAAGACAATGCTTTTCCAGCAGGAAAGCAGTATTCTACACAGTACTCCCTACATTTGGAGTCCAACACCAGAGGCCAGCAGTGCAGTAGCCTTTCTGTATTTTCAGTTTGTAACATCTGGGGTTAGATATAGAGATGCTTACTTTGTCAGCTGGGAAGATGGACCTATACATCTAAAAACCTGACTCACTTTGGAAGTTGTCAGATACCTTTTACCCTCCATATTTAGACGGCCTAGAGAAACAACTGTGGTCCATCCTCACAGCCTCTCTCAGCCTCTATTGACTCACATGATGCCCCAAAAGCAACAAACTCTGGAGAAAACAGTAACCAAGTAATCACTCATGGCTTCAGAAAGCCCCTAAAAGAAAGCACCACAAAACTTCCCAGACAAAGAAACTTTGCTAAAATTATTGGAAGCTGAATACAAAAGGATTATTTAGACAGCCCTCCTAGACCTTATACAAAATGTAGCATAGAAAAATGAAAAATTAAGCAAGCTGTTCAATCTAATGGAACATCAGTACTCTGAAATCCAACAGATCAAAAACAAAATCAAAGACAGATACTTCAATTCAAAGACAAGAAAGCAGAATGGAACAAATGGAAAGCAGACTTTTTGATGTGGAAGACAGAGCCACTGACTCCAGCATCTATGAGGAGAAATCAGATAAAAGAAACAAGAAAAATGAAGAAGCATTAGGAAGCATGTGGGACTCTATCAAGAAGAACAACCTATGATTAATTGGAATCCCTGAACAGGGAAATCCCTGAGAACACAGAGTGTATTGTTGTTGAGCTACTGTCAGAGAACTTCTCAGAAACCATGAAGGAAGAGAATTTAGATATCCAAGATGCATATCTAATGTCACTCAATATAGATCTCAAAAGAAAGACTCCAAGACATATTATAACCAAGCTTAACAAAATGAAACATAAGCAGACACTTAAAGACAGCAAGACACAAAGCAAAGCTCATTTTCATCAGATTTCTCAGCAGAAACCATGCTGGCATGGAGACAGTAACACGACACACTCAAAGCCTTCAAGGCGAAGAACTTCCAACCAAGGATCACGTATCCTGCCAAATTATCTTTGAAATATGAAAATGAACTCAAGACACAAGCAGATAAACAGAAACTCAGACACTTTGTAAAAACCAAACCAAAGTCACAAGAAATACTGAAAGAATCTCTTGGCTTAGAAGAACAAAACCACTAAGTTTATATTTTAGAAGCAAATGCAAGACACATCACCCAGAATCCTACTCAGTTAGTGAAGGCTCCAAACTCAGTCAAAGCTATCACAATGAAAGAAATAATTCACTGATCATATCATGAAAACTGGGATGTCATCATATTAAAAAAAAAAAAGATAAAAAGAGGAATGTACTACAATTGTTACAGTCCTTCCAGATGGAGAGAAAGTTGATAAGAATTGAGTTTATATATAGTTTGTTAAGAGAGATCATAGGGTCAGCCATAAGGCACAATAAAGATCCAACATATCAAATCAAGAAACGTAGCACAGGATTCTCAACAACCACAAAACCAACCCTGAAAACAGTGAAAAATCAGCTTACAAAGAAGAATGTCCTAGAACAGATTAATAAGAACAACAAAGAAATATCAACACAAAAATACATATATCACAGTGTCAGCACTAAACACATACCTGTCAATAATTACATGGAATTTGAATGGATTGAATGCTCAAGTAGAGACATCAAGTGACTTCTTGGATCAAAAGACATGACCCATCCATATGTTGCCTACAAGAAACTCACCTTAGACTTAAGGATATGAACAAACTTAAAATTAAAAGATGGAAGAATATACATTAAGCCTACAATGCACAAAAAAGAGCAGATGTGGCAATTCTAACCTCAGATAAAACAGATTTTAATGTAAAATCCACTATTGTGGACAAGGATGGCCACTATTTATTGCTGAAAGGTTTAATGTACAAACAGGACTTAACAATATTAAATATATATGCACCTAATATTAGAGCACCTAAATACATCAAAGAAACACTGACTGCACTCAAAAATGAGACGGATGACTCCACAATAATAGTGAGAGACTTCAATACTCCACTCTGAATATTGGACAGATCGTCTAGAAAAAAGCTCAATAAAGACACAGAGGATTGTATTGCCACAGTTAACCAACTAGAACTCATTGACATATACAGAACTTTCTATCCATCGGTGGGCAACTACACCTTCTTCTCCAGTGCACATGGAACATTGTCCCAAGATAAACCATGTGTTAGTACATAAAGCAGTTCTCAACAAAATCCATACCATTGAATTAATGCAAAGCATCTTCTGAGATCATAAAGCCATAAAAGTCAAAATCAATAGCAGAAAAAACAGATAGAAAGTGGAACTCATGGAAACTGAACAATATCTTACTCAAACATCCAGGGGTTATAGAAGAAATCAAGGATGAAATAAAGAAATTTACGGATTCCAATGAGAATGAAAACACTTCCTACCAGAACTTACGGGATACAACCAAAACAGTGCTCAGACGTCAGTTTATCTCCATAAATGCACACATCTGGAAGGAAGAAAGAAACCAAATTAAAGAACTAACCCTACAGCTTGAACAAGTAGAGAGAGAACAAAAGAGGAACCTCTCAGGCACCAGAAGAAAAGAGGTCATAAAGATGAGAGCAGAACTAAATGAACTAGAGAATAGAAGAACAATTGAAAAAACTGAAAAGACCAAAAGCTGGGTTTTTGAAAAGAACAACAAAATTGACAAACCATGGTTCAACTTACTAAAGAAAAACAGAAAAGGAAACAAATAACCCAAATAAGAAATGAGAGGAGAGTTGTCACAACAGATCCAACAGAAGTAAAAAATATCGTAACAGAATACTATGAAAGACTGTACTCTAACAAATTTAAAAACCTAGAGGAAATGGACAAATTCCTTGATGCAAATCACCTACCAAAATTATCACAAGATCAAGCAGAACAACTTAATAAACCCCTCACAAAGGAAGAGATTGAAAAAGTCATCAAAAAAACTGACCACCAAAAAAAGCCAGGACCCAGATGGCTTCACCACACAATTCTACCAAGCTTTTAAAGAAGAGTTATCTCCAATACTACTGAGACTATTTCACAGTATAGAAAGGGATGGAATACTCCCAGATTCATTCTAGGAAGCCAGCATAACCCTGATACCTAAGCCAGGAAAAGACCCAATCAAAATGGAGAACTATAAACCAATACCACTCATGAATCTAGGTGCAAAACTCTTCAACAAAACTCTTGCCAATAGAATGCAACAATGTACCAAAAAATAATCCATCGTGACCAAGCTGGATTCATACCAGGGATGCAAGGCTGGTTCAACATCAGAAAAACAATTAACATGATCAACACATAAATAATACAAAAGACAAGAATCACCTGATTTTGTCTATTGATGCAGAAAAGGCATTTGATCAAGTTCAACATCCATTCATGCTAAAAACTCAGCAAAACAGGAATAGATGGCAAATTTCTGAATGCAATAAGAGCCATTTATACAAAGCCAACTGCCTACATCACCCTGAATGGAGAGAGACTGAATCAGTTTCCCTCGAGAACAGGAACTAGACAAGGATGCCCACTCTCACCTCTCCTATTCAGCATTGCACTAGAAGTTCTAGCCAGAGCAGTTATACAAGACAAAGAAATAAAGGGCATCTGCATCAGAAAGAAGAACTAAAAATCTCCCTATTTGCAGATGATATGATTGCATATGCAGAGAATCCTAAAGAATCCATAAGTAAACTACTCAAACTGATAGGAGAGTTCAGCAAAGTCTCAGGATACAAGATAAACATAAATAAATCAGTAGGATTCCTGTATACCAACAACGAGATTATTAAGGAAGAAATCATCAAATCAATACCATTTACTATAGCCCCTAAGAAGATAAAGTACCTAGGAATTAATCTAACCAGAGAAATAACAAATCTTTACAAAGAGAACCGCAAACTCTTACTATAAGAAACTAAGAGAGACTCGCATAAATGGAGAAACCTACCCTGGTCATGGACAGGAAGACTTAACATTGTGAAAATGTCTATTTTACCCGAAGCAATCTACTTACACAATGCAATCCCAATACAAATTGCAGTGACATTTTTTAATGAGATGGAGACACAAAATACGAACTTCATTTGGAAAGGGAGAAGCCCTGGATAAGTAAAGCACTACTGAAGAAGAAGAACACAGTGGGAGGCCTCTCACTACCCAACTTTAGAACCTATTACACTGCCACAGTAGTCAAAACAGCCTGGTACTGGTACAAAAAGAGACAGATCAATGGAACCGAACTGAGACCCCAGAGATGACACCAGCTGACTATGAACAGTTGATATTCGACAAAGGTTCTAAAATATTAAATGGGGGTAAAAACAGTATCTTCAACAAATGATGCTGGCAAAATTGGATATCCATCTGCAATAAATTGAAACAAAGACCCATATCTCACACCTTATACAAAAACCAACTCAAACTAGATAAAAGACCCAAATATCGAATCTGAAACAATAAAGCTCATCCAAGAAAAAGTAGAAACAACAATGGAAGTTTTAATACACAACATAGACAAACTTCAAAATCTGTCAAACAAATCACGAACAACAAAAGAGAAAATAGATAAATGGAAACTATTAAGAGTCAAACACTTTTGCTCATCCAAAGACTTTATTAATAGAATTAAAAGGCCACCTACAGAATGGGAAAACATATTTGGCAACTATATGTCAAACTGATGCCTGATCTCTATAATCTACAAAGTTCTACAAAAAATCACTAAGAAAGAGACAAATCATCCAATTAAACGATGGGCAAAAGAGATGGACAGACACTTCACTAAAGAGCAGATCCAGGCAGCCAAAAAACACACGCAGACATGCTCATGATCCTTAGCTATTAAAGAAATTCAAATCAAAACTACAATGAGATACCATCTCACCCCAACAAGGTTGGTCATGATCCAAAAAACACAAAACAACAAATGCTGGAGAGGCTGTGGAGAAATTAGAACTCTCCTACACTGTTGGTGGGATTTCAAAATGGTGCAATCTGTTTCAAAACTAGTCTGCCACTTCCTTAAAAAGCTGGATCTAGATACACCATTTGACCCAGTAATCCCAGTGCTCAGACTATATCCTACAGAATCCAGGCCGTTCACACCAATGGATACATGCATGTGAATGTTTTTCGCAGTACAGTCCACAACGGTAAAATGATGGAGTCAACCCAGATGCCCAACAACAGAGGAGTGGATAGGTAAACTGTGGTATACACACTCAGTGGAACACTATGCAATGATAAAGAACAACAATGATTGTAGGAAACATCTCATAACTGGTTTCAATTGGAGGACATTATGTTGAATGAAAGTAGTCAGTGACAAAGGGACAAATGTTGTACGAGACCTCTATGATAAGAACTTGAAAACAGACTCACACAGAGAAGAAAAGACTCTTTGACAGCTGCAAGGGTTGGGGGGTAGGAATGCGAGGGGGGAAGGGTTTAGATTAGATAGTTGATAGAAATTTGGTTGGGCGAAATTGTTGACAGCACACATTAGAAAGAAGATCAATATTAACTGGACTTCAACATAACATAGTTACTCCTCCCATCTTAACCCAATGTTGAAAGGACACAGTAGCTAGGGCAGGAGGCCGGGGACCATGGTCTCAGGAGAAATTGAGGCCAATTGGCACAACTAGGATTTTGCTAAGAGGGCCCTCTGTGCACCACGTTGGTGAGTGGCATCTGGGGTCTTAAAAGCTGCCAAGCTGCCATCCAAGGGTACAGCAAGTAGTCCCAGCTCAGCAGAAATGGATGACCACCAAGAACCAAAATGATACTGGGGAAAGAGAACCCAGAAGACAGACCCATGTGAGGAGTGGGTGACTACATCCACTTGTGACCAGAAGAACAGGATGCTGCCCGGCCACCACCGGTGATAGCCGCGATGGAGCTCACAAAGTTGAATCTCACTGGCAACACAAGAATAAAAAGGGGTGCACCCTGAGATCTCCACTAAAAGACAACAATTGATGGTCCACGGCCTTTGGGGTTCCCCTGGGAGCATGGACCCTGGCCCTCATGCTGCCCCTGTCCATGAGTTCATAGTGAAGGTCAACTCTTCGGACAGTAATGGATTGGACTTGGTGATGAAGAGTTACCGTATCTTGTGTGCACTTTATGGTTCTATGCATCTATAGGATGTTGGCCTTCTGACCTCTTACAGGAGGAAGGTGAGTGGGTGGAGAGCAGGGGATAGGAGGTTGTTGGGAAGATAGAACATGTACGGAGCAGGGAGGAAGAGTGTGCTGTTACCGGATAGGGAGAGCAGTGGGAGCTGCATATAGGTGGGCATGCACATTTTCATTCAATCATAATAATAATAAAAAATAAAAGTAAAAACTCATACCCAGGAGAAAAATTATTCCTGCCTTCAGTGCTAGATTTGTGTAGCATCTGGCATGATGAGAAGCACCAAGTTTTGCATCCAAGATCACTAAAATTTAACTCTCTGAAGCTAATTAGTAAATTAGCCTACAGACTCATTCACCTGAGCCCCATGCAGGACCTTTCCTATTCAGGAGGCAGTAAGTTTCTCCCAAGAGACACAGTTGAAACATACGTCTGAACAAACATGCCTTTGTCTTCACTGACATCCAAATCTATGTCTGTCTTCGTTATCACATTTGAAATCTAAGGGATCTCACTGCTAACACTGGAGCATTCGGCTCAACATAATTAATGCAATGGATTTTCCCCACACATAAACTTTCCTTTAGGTTCATTGTCTTTGGGGGCACTGCTGAGCTGATGTAACGAGAAAAACAAGGATAGGCTCTTTTCGGAGCTAAGAAGTGGCACTAGATTTAAAGGCATCGAGGAAAATTTTAAATGAGCAGGAGATCTTTAAGGCTGAAACAGTCAGTAGAGAAAGTAAGAGTAGGATGTTTTTTAGTCTCATTCTGAGACGGCACTTGGCTCTTGGCTGAGAAATATTTAACTGAGTAAGTCAAAATCGACTTTATAGTAACTACCAACAATTAGTTCCAAAGGATATAATTGGCGCTTTGATGGCCTGTAATTTTGTGCTATTTGCTAGATTTGTCTTTCTCCTATCACATTACTCAACACAACCTAGCTGAATTTTAATCTAACTCATCTAATAAAATGTAATTTTAATATTTGTAGGCAGGCATCTCTAGAAAGGCTTGCCAACAAAGGTAGAATGAAGAATGACCAGAATTAGAAAGTTAAAAAAAAAAAGTGAAGCAGAAGAAAATCAGTAAATGTGCTGAAATGCACAAAAGAATAAAATTTGGGGGGGGGGGAGGAAGAAAATGTAAATTTGCAAGAACCAGGGAAGAGCAGTTTTTGAAGCTTCCCAGGAGCTCAGAGCAGAGGCCAGTCATCATTACACGCAAGGGTTGCTTCATAGTCACTTACTCGTCACCTTCCAGTGTATCCTGACTCGTGGTGACCTCATGTGTGTCAGAGGAGAACTGTACCCACAGGGCTGCAAAGGCTAATGTTCTGGAAGTGGTTCACCAGACCTTTCTTCCATGGCATCTCTGGGTAGACTCAAGCCTCCAAAGTCTTGGTTACAGCAGAGTACATTAACTGTTTTGCATTAACCTCGGATTTCTCTGAGTTACTTCTTGTTCTGTTGAGTCAGTTCTGACTCCGAGCAATCCTGGATGACAGAGTGAAACTGTCCCTAAGGTTTCCTACGCTGTAATCTTTATGGAAGCAGATCACCCCGTCTTTTCTCCCGTGGAGCTGCTGGAAGATTCAAACCCCCAACTTTCTGGCTTCGTTCAGCTGAGTGCTGAACCACTGAGCCACCAGGGCTCTGTCAGAGTTACTTAATGGAGGATTAAAAAAAAAAAAAATTAAAAACCTGCTTTAAAGCCTGCTCCACCCTCAGAGCAGCACATTTGGCTACTGAGGTTCACTGGTTACAGGGTTGGGACTCCCATATATTTATTTTTTAAAAAGCTTTCCAGGTTCCAGTTCCAGATGGCTGACTGAGCACAATTCATCTCCCTACTCCTCCTCTGCCAAGGCACTTCTTGGGAACTCTGGGGCATTTCTGCTCTGACCTCTGGTGTCGCTGTGAGTCGGACCCCACTTGACGGCAGTAGGTTGAGTTACTCCTCCTTGCCAATCTTCACTGAAACTAATGTAAAAAAACTGCTGCTGCTGAGTCAATTCCAATGACCTCCTAAGGTCAATTCATAATGACCTCCTAAGACAGAGTAGAACCACCCCATAGGGTTTCGAAGAAGGAACCAGTATATTCGAGCAGCCAAGCTCTTAACCACTGCACCACCAGGGTTCTGAAATTATAGTCAAGAAAGACCCAAATGAATTACTCACAATTGGAAGAACAGGAGAACAAGAAACCATGAAAGCCCAAGTTAATAACACGTTATTTAAAAAGACAACAGAAGCACACTGAAAGCCTAACCAAGTGGAGAAGGACAGACCCTCCACTGCAGAAGAAGGGTACAGAGGTGGTAAAAGACACATTTTCTGGCAGAGCTCAGAATCGGTGTAAGCAGAAACTGGCAATGAATGGCGTGATAAAAGCGTACGATGATCAGAGGAGTGTCAATGGACTAGCAAAACCATCCACTGCAACCCATGCAGAATAACTGGCAGCCTGGCTTTTAACTGCGTGGCACATCCACTCTTTGAAATGAAGGTGTTAGAGAAATCCAAGAGATACTACGTCTAGACTGATTAACCTCTCTGCAGCCTGGAGGAGATAGCAGAGGAAAACGGGTCCTTCCTACTATACTTCTTACCCCTCTAGAAATAGCCCCAACTCCTAGACCTCACACAGGACACAGAAAAAGAATGAATGGAAATAGGAACAGAACTGAGGTTGATTTCACAGCTTTTGGATCACACCCATGGGACTACTGATCTTTGTGGTCATTTCAATTAACTTATGAGCGTGACATAAGAACTTCAACACAAAGCCCCTTCTTCCCTGTTTCTACAACGGTAGAAGAAATTAGAATTTACCTTTAAAACACGTCTCTCTGGAAAAGAGATTTTCTGGTAGACAAAGTGACAAGACCAATCCAAAATTCCCATTTGCCACTTGCTTTTATAATCTTTGAGGGGCAGGAGAATGAGAAAATGGCAAGGGGTCAGGAGTCAGTCACCCGGAGGGAGCAGGCTGAGTTGGCGCTGGCTGAATCTAGCACATCTGTTTCTGAAAAAGCCACAAGTCCAAGAGTCCCATGTGCTAGAGGGGCCCAGTCCACTGCAAGAAGCATAGCCATGAGAATACAGAGCAAGACCAGTTTTGAAAACTGGTGTGAAACAGCTACTAGCTGGACAGATTCCTATCCTCAGAAATGGATGCTGTTTTCAGGGCTCCATCTGAATGAGCCAGGGTACGCCAGTCTAGTAGGAGGACTAAACCAAGATGAATGGACCAGGCCAGCCCAGTCAACTAAATGGAGCAATGTAACATAACTGGCTTCGTGGAGCAAACCACAGATGTATAAGCATGTGGCGGTTTGGATTTACACTAGTCTTAGGACTGCGGTACTAATACTGCAGGGAAAAGTCCTGCCAATCTGCTTTGGAAAGTCAGCCAAAGAAAACCCTATGAGTCACAGTAATCCATCCCTCAGCCTACCATGGGTGGCTAATGCAGGACCGAGGGACTTCTTGTTCCATTGTGCGTGGGGTCACCATGAGTAGGGGCCACTGACAACTAACAACAACTACTGGACCTGACCAGTTTGTGGGTTCTAATTTGGTAAACGTTTCCTGCTCTGGGTGGAATGGGTTTAAAAAAAAAAATTCCCTGAGAGCATCTGAAAGTTGAAAATCGTCTGTGATTTCAGATGCAGATGCTAAACAAAGGACATACTCACATTCTCTACTACTGAAAAATTAATTAGCCTTTAAAAAGGGTCTCTAATTTACTAGAAATAAAAGTGTGTAATGTAATTGGCTTAATGTTCTTTGTTCTACACAACAGTTCACTGTGACCTTTAGGTCTTTTTCTTCTTTATAGTCAGACTCAACCATTTATCAGCCAAGCTGTATCCCTATCCTATAAATTTGGTGGACATGGAGATTGTTTATTTGTATGTATGCAGGGGGAGGAGGGGCTGCACACACAATTCTGCGTGCTGTTGTTGTCAGGTGGTGTAAAGTTGTTTCTAACTCACAGTGATCCTACAGAACAAAGTGAAACTGCCCCATAGGGTTTCCAAAGAGAAGCTGGTGGATTTGAACTTCCAGCTTTTCTGTTAGCAGTCAAGCTCTTAACCACTATGCTTCCAGGTTTCCTTGACTTTAATTCTGGTAGGTTCTGACCTCTCCTCCCAGTTTTTGAATGAAACCCCTCCTGTTTACAACTTTGGCTTTGTTTTTCAGTGAATAAACCAACTTTCATCCTGCAGTCCACGCTGTTCTTGTTGTTAGATGGAGTTGAGTCAGTTCCAACTCACAGCAACCCCATGTAGAACAGAATGAAACACTAAGTCCTGTGCCGTCTTCAAAATCCTTGCTGTATTTGAGCCCATGGTTACAACCACTGTGTGAATTTATCTCGTTAAGGGTATTTTTCACTGACCTTCTCACTTTACCAGGGATGATATCCTCCTCCAGGGGCCAGTCCTTTCTGATAAAGTATCCACAGTACATGAGACTAAGTCTCGCCATCCTGTCTTATAATGAGCATTCAGGTTGCACTTCTTCCAACACAGATTAGTTTGTTCTTTGGGTAATCCACGCTGTATTCAATATTCTTCACCAATCGCATAATTCAAAGACTTAAATTCTTCTTTGGCATTTCTTATTTGTTGTCCAGCTTTCACATGCATTTGAGACAACTGAGAACACTGTCGCTTGAGCCAGCCCACCTTAGTCCTCAAGGTGACATCTTTGGTTTAGAACAATTTTAAAGAGGTCTTTTGCAGCCAATTGACCCAATGCAATGCTTCATTTCATTTCTCAGCTGCTGTTTTCATGGATGCTGATTGTGGATCCCGGAGAAAGGAAACCCTTGACAACCTCAGTCTTTTCTCTGTTTATCACGATGTTGCTTAGTGGTCCAGTTGTAAAGATTTTTGTTGTCTTTATCTGCATAGGACACAAAAACAGCCCAGGGCCTAGAACAGACTGATATATTACATTTGCACAATCCAACCACCCCACCTGCCGGTTCAATCTCTCTACAATGAACTATTAGACTACCTCTTCAAACAACCTTGTGCCTTCCAATAAAGAGAACTGGTTATTTCAAATACACTTTTCTCCGTTTGCATCTGTAGTGAAATTGCCCATGGAAAACTTTTGTCTTCACACTTAAATTTTCATTTTTCTCTCTCTGGCATTACTCCCTCCAAGCACTGCACAAATCCTGCCTTAATGCACCCTTTGCTTTTGAACCACCAGGCACACAGCTATTAGTTTTAATGTCTGTTTATAAAAGTACTTCCTAGAATCAAAAATACAACAGAATTCCCCCAGCATGGTGAGATCACAGTCGCAAAGTGGCCCTATATGAATACGGGAAAATAATAGACTCTTCACTCTCTTTTTGAAGCTGCTGCTGCTACTACTGCTGCTGCCTTGGTTACAGAATGTGGTTTCTCTACAAGCTTTTAATTTGAATGGGCTGTTTACTTTCTGTTTACAGGAGGCAAGCAGAAGTGTGTCTGTGAACCACAGGGGAGCCAGGCAGGGTTGATTTACCGTACTTGCTCTCACTGTGGTCTATATGACTAGGTCCCAGCTCACTTACTGCAACAACTCAAATGATACGAGGTTGTGTTGGGGTGAGATTAATTGGATCCCAGATATTCTCATCACCTCATGCAGCAGTTGTTTAGTCTGTTCTATAAATAGAGACCCACCTCTTCCAAGCCCAAGAAGGGTGTCTGTCTCTGAGGGTCTATCTGCATATGCACATGGATTGCTGAGGCTACGAATACATCTCCACATGAGCACCTCTCCCAGGCACATGCTACAGGTCCAGGGCCCAAATTCATGGGATCAGGAGCTTCTAGATAATTTCTGAATCTTTTCTGGGATTGACACCAACATTTCCTACCCCCAACCATTTACTTGTTGATTTCTTGTGAATATTTGACATATTTTTTAATAGCTGACAACGAAAGAATCACAGGAGAAAAGCATTATTTTTTTAAGGCAATTTAAATACTATGTTAAAAAAATACTGATGAAACGCTCATGTTGCTAGCACCTAGAACTGACCATTGCTTCCACTTTAGATGGTATCTCTTTTAATTCTCCTGAATTTCTATGCCTGACCACTCTCACTTATCTGTTGATGTCTTGGTTATTGGTTTCCCACTTCATCCTCACGTTCTGCTGCCTTGGAAATGCTTATATCAGGCATTCAGCCAAGCTCAGACTAGACAATCAGACATTAACCTAGGAACTTCATTTCAAGGGTTGGCTTGACCTAAGTGCACGTATATGTGACTTGAACTGGCCCGTCTATCCCTGACTCTAAACCCCGTTCAGACTCCAGGGACTACCAGCCCAACCCTCTAGACTGGTACTTCTCAAACTCCAACATGCATGAGAACCACCTAGAAGGTTTGCTAAAACAGATTTCTGGGCCCCAACGTCCAGAGATTCTGAATCCGTAGTTGTAAGACGGTGCCTGAGAATGTGTATTTCTAACAAGCCACTAGGTGATGCTAGTGTGACCAGTTGGGGGAACCACACAAAGAGTAGCAAAAACAAGTTATCCTTTCTACAAGTGTGTAACTTGTTGCTTTTACCCAATACTAGATTGTCCAAAACCCAGTCTCATTTGTTCTACAATAATTCAGATGAAAGTATTTTCTCAGTGACCTGCTGAAAGCTAACCTCTGATCCTGTCTAATCACTGTCAGCACCTTCCATAGGGACCTTTATAGTGAGATTTTAATGGACTTTCTAAGCCTCTATGGGAGCCCTGGCAGTCCAGTGGCTAAGAGCTATAGCTGGCTAACCTAAATGTCAGTAGTCTGAATCTACCAGCTGCTTCTTGGGATCCCTATGGAGCAGTTCCACTCTGTCCTATAGGGTTCCTATGAGTCAAAATCAACTAGCTGAATGGATTTGTTTGTTTGGTTGGTATTCTAACTACTGAGCTTCCTTTCCTCTGGCTATGCTCTACCTAACTGAGCATTTACAGCCTCCAAAATCATCAATGTTTCCTGTGTCTATGCCTTGACTCATGTAATTCTTTTCCTGGCCATTTCTTCCTCAGAAACTTCATGCTACTGATTGTTCAAGGAGTTATCTCAGCTGGCACAAGCTCAAAGAAGCCCTTCCTAATTTCCTAAATCAGATCTGGATGTGATCTTGCCTTCCCTTGAGTCCTTGAACACTTTCATATACCTCTACTGTCAATGACTGCAGTCTGTTATGCATTTTGGTTACAAGACTCTACTTTCATACCTAATGCATTCCTGAAAACATGTATCTAAGTCAAGTGGTTGACAATAAAATTAGAAAGGAACTTAATGTCCAGAAAGTTAAATAATATTCAGCATCCTTAATTATACCCTGCCACTTTGATATAACTTGAGAAGATTTTTTTCCTTTTTGCTATTGCTTCACAAATACATTTTAGATTGAGCTAATTCCAATAAGTATCTACTTATGTCTTAAGACTAGCCACTTTTGGCATACGTTAGCCTTTATCATTTTGACTTAATTGAACCTTTAGGATCGGATAATATTATCAGAAATTACTTCTTTTGTTGTTGTTTTTCATCCATTTTTATAAAGTAGTTTTTCACCAAGCAGTGAAGTATTTTAACAGGTTGAACAAAAGTGGCAATACATGCAAAGAAGATGAAGCCACTGAAACCAAGTTTCTAGTTCCCAGTAGTTCAAGGAAGTCAATGCATACCGTACAGAGTCGGATTGTTCAAAAGTTGAATATAGACAATCAAGGATTGTGTCTTCTACGCCAATTGTTAGTCCCATCAGATTCTAAACTTCTTAGGCCAAGATTACATCTCTGGTAGGCTAAAAAAATAATGAGTATACCTCAAGGGTATATTTGCTACTTAATCCCCAGACCTTATGATTACTGCATTATATGGTAAAAGAGTGAATATTATTACTATGCAAAAAATATGATAAATCTAACAATCTTGAGAGGAGGAGTTTACCCTGGATTATCTAACTAGGCCCTCAATGCCTTCATACATGTCTTTACAAGAGGGAGACAGACACAGGAAGAAGGTGGCATGTAAAGACAAGGTAGAGATGGAAGTGATGCAGCCACAAGCCAAGAATGCCAACAACCACCAGAAGCTGGAAGAAACAAGGAACATATTCCTCACTGAAGACTCTGTATGAAGTATGGCCCTATGGACTCTCTGATTTTGGATTTAGGGCCTTCAGAACCGTATGAGACTAAATTTCTGTTGTTTTAAGCTACTGAAGTATGATAATTTGCTACAGCAGCACTAGGATACTAATACAATATCTTATTTAACTTGCTAGCAAAGGGTATGGCCCATAGTGTGGGCTTAATGTATGTTCTGTTTATAATTTTATAATAAAAAATTTTAAAAGCAATAAATGACAACCCCTGAAAAAGGGCACATTGATTCAAAAGATCAGAGGGACATTTTCTCTCTCTTCTGCCAGTGAAAGGAGAAAACAGAGCAGAATCAACAGACAATCCAATTGATTAAAGTCATCCTTGATTACCTAAGCCAATTAAGCTTGGGAGGAAAAAGACTTGCCAAGCTAAAGGCACTGAATTTCTCTATTGAGTTACTAAACAGGTGGAGTGAATTATCTCTATATCTGGGTTTCAACTGGACATTTTGACAATACATGTCATAAAGTTCTTCGGATAAGATAAAGAACTAGATACGTGACGATAATACAGTCCATGGATTTACAACTGAGTAAATATTTTCTCAAACATTATTTTCATCTCCTGGGGAAAGTCAAAAGTGGTCACAAGTTCAACTCTGTCCTTAGCCCCTGTTCTGCCCAGGATTTTTGTCAAAAAATTGGATTTTTGATTGGACAAAAAAAGCTAGGAGAGCTAGTTAGTATATTTAGTGGAAGAATAAACATTCAAAAGAAGCTTCCCCACTTCAGGCATTCAACTTATTTATGCTGAGTAAATGAATTTAGACAGCTAGAATTTGAGCTAAAACGAAGTCAAATGGGGGATTTTTTTTTGTTTTAAAGTCATGTATATGATAGGAGAGAACCATTTTTTTTCAAATAAGAAAGATCTGGTAGTTTGAACCAAACATTAAATGTGAGTCAAGAGTTAGCTGAGACTCCTGAAAGGTCAACTAATACTTTTAGACTGCAGACATAGAATTTTAGTGTCTGAAAACTGGAAGAAATGAACAAATGCAATTTTGCACTGAACTCTTCTCTGTAATATTGTATTAAGTTCTCAGTATTATATTTTAAGATGAATCTTTAAAGCCTTTACCGTATTAACTTGTATTGAATTCGGAGAAAAACTATGAGAAAAGGTAAGAGTAGGAAAATCCCAATATATAGGGCATAACTAAAGGAAATAAGAGTATTTAGTGTGAAAACACGAAGACTTAGGGAAGAAATGGTAACTGTGCTTACATGGTGGAAGAGCTGTCGCTACATCAACCTAGAGAACTGATTCTGGACGAGAATTATGAGCCATGTTTCAGCTCAGATTTGAGCTCTCCAAAAGGACAACAGGATGCAACAGAAAGAGAATAAGTTACAAAATCAGAGTACTTGGATTCAAGTGCTACCTCAGCTACTTACTACTGTGAGCTCTAGCAAGTGACTTAACCTGTTTGACCTTGAGTTTACTTATTTGCAAAACGGTGAAAATGAAGATGCCTATGGCTTACGCATACAGTTCTGAGAACTAAATAAGTTAATGTGTGCTTTGTAAAGTTATATAATTACAAATTTGTGAGATTTGAATCTCATCTGTAGAAATTAAAGATGTCATGAAAGCTAATGGACTTTCTTGAGAGAGGGCTTCCCGTCATGAGACCTGCCTTAGTTAAGTTGGGTAACCCTAGGTAAGGCATAATTTAAAAGGGATATTTCTTCCGACAGAAGGGTTGGCTAAGTTCATCCTCCTACTTGCATCTTTATTCACTCACTTTTTCACCCAACACAACACATTGTGAATATCCTAGGTTTCCCTCCTACTAAGCTAGACTCTATAATAAAGAACGACATTTTCCCGTGGGATTTTAGAAAATAGATGCTATTCAATCAGCAAATTCCAAAAACTTGTCACAAATCACAGGGCAGGGTGTCTCATTAATGTGTGTATGTGTGTGTGTGAGTGTGCGTGTGCATGTGCATGTGTGTGTGTGTGTGTGCAAGTTTGTGAACTTGTCCTAGAAAAAAGTGCTACATACCTCATTGCTGAATATCACTATGGTCACCTTCCAAGCACTCCCTTTGGGAAGCTATTCACTAATGCCTGTGCCTAACCCACTCTTTAAAGCAGTTCTGGAACTCTTTTTCTGGAATGGCTATCAGAGCTGTCATTGTATTAACCTTGATGTTCTGAATGCCATCAAAATGTCTTCCTTTCAATATTTCCTTCATCTCTGGATAAAGAAAAATGCCACTGGGAGCCAGATCAGGTGAGCAAGGAGGGTGTTCCAATACAGTTACTCGTTTGCTGGCTAAAACCTCCCTCACAGACAACTATACAATTAAGTTAACAAACTTGCCACCGTGCCGCTGTGCACAATGATCATTCCGGGAAGAGTTCCAGATGTGCTTTATATGAGTTGCAGAATTTCTGTCCTTCTTCTGTTTTCTGATTCTCAGCTCTCGTTTCCTAACCTTTGCACTAGCCCATATCTTCATCTTTTAAAATCCACCATAAGGTGGAAAATTGAGTTAGAGTTGTATATAAAGTGAGAGCAGTAACCCTTCTATGAATAAGGAGCTTGCACTTTAAAATATAGGCTTTGGAACACCTGGTTTGCTTTGAAGGGTGGACTAGGCACTGCATTAGTGCGCAGCTTCCTAAGAGAAGAACTTCAAGGGTGACTGTGGTGATGTTCAGCAATAAGGTATGCAGCACTTAGAACACTTAAGTTTGTGGACTTAGTCATCAGACCTCATATAGTTTTTAAACATCTTTCCTTTCTCATTCTTTCCATACTTTTTCTGTTTGTCCTAGTGCACCAATTCTTTTGATAGAAACTTCTCAACAACCCCATGATGACCTTGGTTGAGTATAGAAGGCCATATCCTCACCCCTCCACATCAGAGAGGTGTTCAGTTATCTCCTTTCCTGGTTTGTGTTGAGATTTCCTCCTGACCCATCTCAGTGACCTGACTCTATACGTTCAAATACAAACTGTTCCAAAGGAAGAAAGGCGGTGAGAAGCCAACTCTTCTGCATTGTGCTGTCACATATGGGCTATTGAGGTATCACATTTTGACTGCCTTACATTCAATAATCCCAAAGATCGAAACATGAATAAATACCACCACCAGTGAAAGCTACGAAGGAGCTCACAGAGAGGAGTCTCATTGACAACACAAGAATAAAAAGGGGTGCATCATGAGGTCTCCACTAAAAGACCTCAATTGATGGTCCAGCGGTTTTGGGGTTCCTCTGATAGCATGGCCCCCGGACCTGATGCTGCCCTTTCCCATAAATTATAACAAAGGTCCACTCTTTGGACAGGAATGGATTGGACTTGGCAATGCAGAGTGATCATATATTGGATGCACTTCATGGTTCTATACATCTATAGGATATCATCCTGCTGACCTCTGGCTGGAGGAAGGGGAGTGGGTGGGGAGGAGGGGAAAGGAGACTGTTGGGAGGATGAGACATGTATGGAGCAGAGAGGAATAGTGTGCAGTCACCGGACAGAGAGAGCAGTGGAAGCTGCATATAGGTGGGCATGTAAATTTATGCGTGAATGTACATTTTCACTCAGTTATGTTAAATAAAAATTTTTAAAAAATGAATAAATAAAAAAATAAAGAAAAGAAAAATCAAACCCAGTGTCATCAAGTTGATTCCAACTCCTTGTGACCTCATAGGACAGAGCAGAACTGTTCTATAGAGTTTCCATAGAGTGCCTAGTAGATTTAAACAGCTGACCTTTTGGTTAGCAGACAGATCACTTAACTGCTACACCACCACGGTAGTCAGTCACAAAGATCATACTTCTTTTATTCCTAAATGTGCTTTATATGAGTTAAATAATTTCTGTCTCTTCCTCTATCTTCTGATTCTCAGCTCTTGTCTCCTAACCTTCTCACTAGACCATGCCTTCATCTTTTAAAATCTGCCGTAAAGTGGAAAATCTAGTTAGAATTGTATACAAAGTAAGAGCAGTAAGTCTTCTATGAATAAGGAGCTTGCACTTTAAAATGTGAGCTTTGGAACACCTGGTTTGTCTGCTGCGTTTCCTCCCTGGTTCTCAGCTGTGTTTCAGATGGTTAAAGTCATCAACTGAGTGATTTTCAGATAAGTGATATATTACTAAATATGCACTTACAGGAACATGTCAGTAAGTTTATGATACAGTGGCTAAAGAATATTTTATCCATAATTATACTATTACTGTGTAAAACTAGGATATCTGTTAAAAGTTCTTATCCTGTTATACTTCCTTTCTCTGAGACTTCAAACAACTAGCAAACCCTTAAAGACTGAAGTTGCCTGGGATGAAAGATTTTGTACCTTCAGGGTCCTGTTACGGGGATTTCGCCAAATGCCAAACCCACCAACACAGTGTCTGACATCCAATAAAGGTGTGTTGAATAAATGAATGAATGAATTTAGTTGCCCTGCAAGAGTAAATTCTCCCAGTAATAGTCAGGGGACTAAAAAGCAGCCAAATATGTTATAGGTGAATGAGATGGCATTACACAAAGATAATCAAATTCTCTGCGTTCTTCCAATGACAGGCCTCTCCAGTCTTCTTTGCACCCACTTTATCAAGCTGCATTGTGTTGTAGTTGGTCATATTAATTTGTATGTTGTGTGTGCTTTTCTTCTTCTCCTGGCCTCTCTATGAAAGCCCTGGTTTACTCTTCATGTTTGGGATGCTACATTTTGATTGACACCACTGCTCAGAGTACAGGTAATTATAACGGTGTTTCCCAGGTGGAGCACTGGACAGATAGTCTTCCATTAATGTTCAAGCTGTGTTTTCAAGCTGTGGCTCATAAAGTCAAGTTAGTGAGTTCTGACCACTTGAAATAAAATAGCAAGACCAGAGTGTATCCCACATAGTGGGGTGGTATCGTTTTATGAATTTTAGTTCATCCAGATACGGCGGATCACGACTAAATGTGTTTTTTTGCTATGAGTTATGGTCAAAATAAAAAAGGATTGAGAAATAGTGGGTAGAGTACTGGTTATGCATTTACATAGCATGCAACAAATTTTGCTTTCTGATTATAAAACACAGCTCATTTTTAAGACTGACTTATGGCTCCTAGTGGGTCATGAATAGCATTGTTAGCAAAAAAAAAAAAAAAGAACAGAAAATATTAGAATACTTTTACTTGCTATATCATAAAACTTTTGTTTCTGAAAATATAGGCATATATTTACACACATGTATGTACCATAAAAAAAAGTCATTGTCCTTGAATCAATTCTGATTCATAGTGACCCTATAGGTCAGAGTAGAACTGCTACACAGGATTTAAAAGGAGCACCTGGCTGATTCAAACTGTAGATCTTTCGGTTAAGAGCCATAGCTCTTGACCACTATGCCACCAGAACCTCCAAGTATATATATGTAGTTATGATATTTTGGAACGAGTACAACCAGAGTGCTCCTTGGAAACAAAGATGGTGAGAGTGCATCTTATGAACTTTGGCCATCTTGTCAGGAGGGATCAGTCCCTGGGGAAGGACATCATGCTTGGGGGTAAGCAAAAAGAGTAGGAGCCTCAACAAGATGGACTGTCACAGTAGCTGCAACAATGAGCTTAAGCATAAAAACCACTGGTGGCATGGCACAGGACTGGGCAGCGTTTAGTTCTATGATGCATAGGGTCTCCATGAGTCGGAACTGACTGAATGCCACCTAACAACAACAACAACTGTTTGAGTCATCTAGTGCTGTTCTAACAGATAGACCACAAGGCGATGGCTTTAGCAAAGAAAAGCTTATTCTTACACAGTCCAGCAGGCTACAAGCCCAACTTTAGGGTGTCCACTCCAGGGGAAGGGCCTTCCCTCTGTCAGCTCTGGAGGAAATCTCCTGTGTTGTGTCAGGCTTCAGTCAGGGAGCATCTCGGTGCAGGACCCTCCAGTCTGAAGGACATACTTTACTCTTGGGGCTGCTTTCTTGGCGATATGAGGTTCCCAAGTCTCTGTTTGCTTCCCTTTCCTTTTATTCCTTGTAGGATAAAAAGTGCTGCATGCCACACTCCAGGGAAACTCCCTTTACAGTATAGCAGATGTCCTTAGGAAGGGATTTACAGTCTCATTGTAATATACAGCATTGTATATTTAATATACAGCAAAGGAAAATCACAAAATGGACAGCAATCACACAATGCTGGTAATCACAACCCAGCCAAATTTCTACACATAGTTTCGGGGAGACACAATTCAATCCATGACAACAACACAGTGCTATGTGCACACACATATGTGCACAAAGCTTGAGGTTGTCAGCAGGTATACCTGTATCATGTATGGAGTCACTTGAAGACATGGTGACGAAAGCTGCAGTCTCTTCTCTGCTTTCTACAGGCCCCTCACTCACTACATCACACGAAACAGAATGTGGCATAGAAGTTATTAAGACTGCATTGTTCTCAATAGTACATTAACCTGAGTCAGTTACCTCATACCTCGATCTTGCTCCAGTACTGCAAAAGCTTATCATTTCCATAAATGAAAATTCCAACACATATGCACTACCATTAGATCTGCTTGACCAGCAGTTTTCAAAGTGAAAGGTTGGTGCATGCTTTCTCATTCTAGGAAACTTTGATTTTCTGCATTTCTATGACTGCCCGTCTCAAGAGCATTTGATTAGCACCTGAACCTAATGACTATACTCTCCCAAATTCCCTGTTGCTTTCTTGTGCACCAGTGGCCAGAGTGGTAATCTGACAGAAGTTCAGTCACAAAGACTTGCCACCAAAGCATGATTCTTCCGAAAGAATATTATAAGTCAATAGCTGGGGTATAATAGATTTACAGTTCCGTCTTCTTTCAGTAGAGGAGTCAGCCCAAGGAGCATCCACTGTTGCCTAAGAGAGGTGGTGAGGATGAGACTGAAGGTCAGAGAAGCAAAGACAGCTAAATTATTCTTAAAATGTGTGGCATATGAAAGAAAGCACAATCTGAAAGGGAGCACAAGCTTAAGCCTCCCCTGAAATGCTCGCTCATAGGAGGGCTTGTGGAAGAAAAACATTAACCCCCAGAAGACAAGGCAGAGTATATCTGTGGTGGTTTTATGAAGCTTTCCTCTGATTTCTCTTGAAAGCATCCATAAAACCAGAGCTACTTGTGCACATATTTAAAATTAGATTTGCACTTTGGGTGAAAACATGGACAAGTGCTAAGTCTAGTCTCCAGGAGCTTACAGAGTGAAGGAAGATTACTCGCCCATTTGGATCTCAGAGGAATGGCCTTCAGACGATAAATGACAAGTCAACATGAAAAGAATAAAAGACAGAATTATCTGACACATGAAAAGGAGAGGCTAGAACAAAACAACAGATATTCTGGATGTATATGTAAAAACAAAAGGCCAAACCAAACTAATTACTGTCGAGTGGATTCCGACTTATAGTGACTCTGTAAGACAGAGCAGAACTGCCCCACAGAGTTTCTAAGGAGCACCTTGTGGGTTTGAGCGCCAAACTTGTGTTTAGCAGTCAAACTCTTAACCACTATGCAACCAGGGTTTCCAGATGTATAAATAGTCTTTTATTGTTGTTGTTGTTGTTTTCCTAAGAGATCCCCTTAGAAATTTTCTGACTGAATGTTCAGGTGTCATGGCCTCATTTTGGAGGAGTTCAAAATCCGTTGTTTTTCACCCCACTATCCCAGCACCAAAATGACTTCACTGGGAAAAAAAAGGAGGCAGGTTCATGGAACAGGGGTTGCAAGTTGGGGGCATCCTGTCAGCTACATTTATTATTTTAGCCTGTGTTTTGGTGAGAATATGTACATTAATGTCCCATCTGCTGAGGAAATCCAGTAGAGGTTTTCAGTGATGCTTAGTGGTGATGGGACTCGAGTTTCTATTTCCTCCCACCTGTGGGGAAGGGGCCCCACTTCTAAGAGAAAAATCAATGAGCTCTCTCGGTTGCCTGGTGAACTAGCTCTGATTTTTCTAAGAGGGCTGAGGATAAAAAGTCACACCTCCAGGCACTAAGCTTTGGAGCACACACCTGTGCACTGAACGTTGTCCTAGGCAAGGGATTAGAGATCTCAGCGCAATTCCCAGTGCTATCATTGAGTGACTAAATGTTCTTGACAAAATCGCTTTTTTTCCTACTGCCACACTTTAACACCAAGGAGATAATCTCATTCCCTTCTTTCTCAGAGAAAAAGTTGTCAGCACTTTTCTTTAATGTTAACCCTTTCACAGCTTCCCTAGACAACCTGTTGCCACCAAATCTGTTCTGACTCATAGCACCACTATAGGAGACAGACTAGAACTACCCCGTAGATTTCCAAAGCTGTAATCTTTAATGAAGCAGACTGCCACAGCTCTCTCCAGCTTTCAGTTAATAACTGAGCACTTTAACCACTGTGTCACCAGGTATCCTCCCTAGATATCTTCACTTTATTCTGTCTCATGGTTTTCTTAGTTTTTTGGTTTACCTTCTGCTGACACTCTCCGTATTGCTTTGTGCTCTTAGCTACTCTCTTTTAACTTGATTTCTACGAAATTACCTCTCCCTGACTTTTCTCCTAACTATTCGACTCCTCAGGTCTTTGGGATTTTTGCTGGTTTTTTCTCATCCTAACACAGATTTGAGGTATCCCCCAAAAGCTTTGCCCTTGACTTCTCATTCCTTTACTCACTTTAAATGCTTATTTGTGAATTCATCTTGACATTGCTGTAACTATTACCTCGAACCAGAAAGGTTTCAAATTCTTAACCCTTTCTAAGATGTCATCACCATGTGCATGACCAGTTCTTAAAGTACCTGTATTAGATTGTTCCACAGTCACCTTCAACTTAATAGGTCTTGTACTACACTGTGTGTCTTTCACTACCAACTCTAACTATCTTCTGTGGCATCGACTATGAAAGCAATTCCTCTTCTGACTCTTACTACCCAGAGCTAGTCAGTTCTAACAGGTTACGGGCACAGTCTTCCAGATTGCTAGGTCTACCCAAGATCTCACATACTAGCCACAAGTTCAGAGTTTCCCAGAACAACTACACTTTTGAACTACTGGCTATAAATTTGGAGGTTCCCCCTGCCTCCTCAGGACACCAGATGCATGCTTCAGAGTCCTGAGGACATCCACACTTCTGATCTGCTAACTGAAAATTTGGAGGTTCCTGCTATCCTTTCAGGACACTAACTTAGGTCTCCCCAAGAAGCCAACAGCTTTGACTAACTGGCTACAAACTTGATAGTTCCCACTACCCCCTCAAGTTTGATAATTTTTAAAAATGACACAGAACTCAAGAAAGTGTTATGTATTTATGACTGCAGTTTTATTGTAAAGGGTACACGTAGAGAAAGATTTGGAAGGGTCACTGATGCAGAGCTTCTGTGTGTTAGTATCTACCACCAAGCCAGCTGTTCATTTCGGCTTCGGTATGCAGCGTTTTTATTGTGGTTTCATTACGTAGGCATAATTGATTGGATCATTGCCCATGTAGTTGAATTCAATCTCCAGGACTTGCCCGTCCCCAGAGACTAGGCTAACATCATGTTGTGAGTTTTCTGAACCTTACACCCTAGTCACCTTGTTAGCATGTGCTATTAGGCATGGTCTGGAGTGCTCTGTGAATAACTGACACTCCCATCATTTAAGAAATACCAGAGATTTAGAGATTATCTCCCTGGAACCAAGGATAAACACCAGATTCTTTGGGTACAGTAATTCTCCCTCCCCCCCCCACATAACCCACATGAACACCAT
This sequence comes from Heterohyrax brucei, assembly GCA_028571685.1. Taxonomy (NCBI): domain Eukaryota; kingdom Metazoa; phylum Chordata; class Mammalia; order Hyracoidea; family Procaviidae; genus Heterohyrax; species Heterohyrax brucei. Next base: position 54,614,445 of record CM053142.1, on the reverse strand, counting down.
CAACCTACAAATAAATCACTCCTCTCTTGTTCTCTATCCCCACTCTTTGTGTCACCTTTCTTCTTCTAGCCACGTCATCAGTCAAATCACCAAACCCTGCAAATTCTTAATTTAATTTACCCTCCTCCACAGCATCCATTCTTTTCTCTTCCCCACTTCTACTTTTTTACTCCAAAACACCATTACTTCACGTATGTGCCATTGCAACTGCCATTTTTGATGGTTTCAGCATTTCTTTGATCCATCTTACTATTAGATAAATCATGCTAAAACTATATGTAACTTCTCCACCCATAAACAATGTCTAAATCCCTCAAGTTGGTATTCGAGGTTCTTTACAGTATGAGCACATCTTAATGATTTAAACACAATTGTCTGCTATTGTTTACTATAAATAATGCAGTCCAGTTATCTTGGAGCCAGGATATAGCAAAACTCTAAGAACCAGGCATCAGTTGTTGCATTTTAAAAATGTGCACACCACGTTGCTTCTGTCATCTCCCTGTGTTCCTGTCAGGATTCAGCGGATTCCTTAAAGTGAAAAAGACCTGTGTAGAAGGTCATGGAAGCTCCACAGACACATCCAAACTCCCTGAGAGACTGAATTTCTGGCCTTGGGGCTGTGGGGACCATGGTCTCTGGGAACATCTGGCTCAAATGGCATAACATAGTTTATAAAGAAAATGCTCTACATTCTACTTGGGGTGAATAGTGACTGAGACCTTAGAAGCTTGTGAATGGCCATTTAGGATATTCCACGGGTCTCACTTCACCAGGATCAAGTGAGAATGAAGATAACCAAAGACGTAAGTGAAAGATTTGAGCAAAGTTCTAATGAACCACAAGTATCACTGCTTCCACCAGCCTGATTTCAGCACAGCTAGACTGGTGCTCAGCTACCACCACCAAATGCTCTGACAATAGAGGGTCCTGAACAGAGCTGGAAAAAAATGTCGAACAAAATTCTAACTCACACAAAATGACATGACTTACCGGTCTGACGGGGACTGGAGAAATCCCAAGAGCATGGCCCCCAGACATCCTTTTAGCTCAGTAATGAAGTCACTCTTGAGGTGCATCCTTCAGCCAAAGATTAGATAGGACCATAAAACAAAAGAAGACTAAAGTGGTATAGCAGCCCAGCAGCAAGGATGAGAAGACAGGAGGAGACAGGGACACTGGTAACAGGGAATTCAAGGTTGACAAGGGAAGAGTGCTGACATGTTACAGGGTTGGTTGGTAACCACTGTCACAAAACAATATGTGTACTAATCATTGAGAAGCTAGTTTCATCCTGTAAACTTTTATCTAAAGAAGAATTTTTTTTAAATGTCTATGTGCTTGCTTTTACAGCAGCCAAAAAAAAAGGGGGGGGGGAGACTTGACAAGATTGTTTCTGTTTAAATAGTAGGTGTAATGGAAAAAGAACCTTCTGGATTAAGTGGGTGTGATGATGATGACGGTGGTGGTGTGAGTAGATTCTTTCCAGAAGAGAAGGAAATGAGCTAAAATCCATGTGACCTGCAACAAGAAAGATAGGTCAGACTGGGATAATCTCCTAAGCCCATGATGTAGTAGTCCAGGTGGAATGGAGAGTTCTACCTCCTTTGCCAATCTAGTTCTGTTTTCTAGAAATATCCAGTGTCTATTCAATTGGATCTACTTGCACGTCAGAACCCAGATCAGTTCTTATTATCCACCATGGGCTTTTTTTCTATTACTTTAGTCTCTTCTCTGAATTCCTTTAGCATTTCCTTGAGGTGGTCAAAGATTGCCTAATACTGACGTTTAATTATTCGGTTGCATATGTCTTTTATCAAAGAATTTTCTCCACTACATTCTGAAAAACTTTTAAGGTAGTACAACCAAATTATAAGTGGTTGGGTGTAACCGTTACATCTTTTAATGCTCTTAAACTCTCAGTGTTCTAGCAAAGAACCATGAATGCTGCAGGCAATTCATGACACTACCCGTGCACTACTTAACTTTCTTATTGTAGCTCACACGCATTTAGCTCATTGCCTTCTCTCAAAAGAATCTGTTCACCACCACTGCCACTGTCACCACCACTGCCACTGTCACCACCACTGCCACTGTCGCCACCACACCCACTTATTCCAGAAGGCTCTTTCTCCACCAAGCCTGCTGTTTAAACAGACAATCTTCCCAGATCCACCTTTTTTTGTTGCTTGTAAAGGCACATGCATAGACCTTCCTTCTTCATTTATTTACTTATTCATTACTTTTTATTGAACAGCTAGCTTATTCCTGATATTGTTCTAGGTAATGGAATACAATCAACAAAGCAGACAGAATTCTTGACTTCATGATGTTAATTTTACAGTGCGTAGGAAGGGTTGGGAATGGGATCAATCAATCAAGGATAAATGAAAAAGAAGTTATATAGCATGTTAAAAGTGAAATGCTATAAAAGAAAGGAAAGCATTACAGGAAGGTAGAGAACACAAATTTTAAGGGTAGTAAAGCAATTTTAAATTAGTTGGTGCAAAAACAACTTGGAAGAAAGTGTCTGAGTTTCTCCAACTTCACAGGGGAAAGGAGAACCAAGACCAACGGTGAAAGATTGGTTTTCACAAGGTAGAAGCCAGACAAGCTTTCTCTGTCTGCCGTCTTTACGAATTCTGACATATCAACCATCCCTTGAACAGCAGTCTCTACTTCTGGATTCCATAATTTATTGCAATGGCCACACAGAACTCACAGACCATACTCACAACTATGGGATTTATTACAGAAGTAGCAGTTACAACTCAAGCTCAGGGGTGCTCAGCATACAGCTCTTCCATACAGACAGCCTCTTCCCGGTCATCTTCGCAGGCATACATCTCCCTGGCCCACTATCTCTTCCCAAAGGCACTTAGCTTTCTATCTCCTGCTGCCAAGGTCTCTCCTGCTGGTCTCTGCATCCTAGGTGGTGACGGGCTCTTCTCTCTGCCCTGCAACTGACTCTATTTTAAGGTGTAACTGACCAATCCCCTTAGTGACTGTCACAGACTGAATTGTGTCCCCCCAAAAATACGTGTAGCCATGTGGCTGAGCCATGAGTCCCAGTATCTTGTGACTGTCCTCCATTTTGTGGTTTTCCTATGCTGTATGTTAAAGGATTAGGGTGGGACTGTAAATCCCTTTATAAGATCACCTCCCTGTTACACTGTAAAGGGAGTTTCCCTGGAGTGTGTCTTGCCCCACCCTTAATCCTTTCATCCTAAGAGAGATAAAAGGACAGAGAAGCTGGCAGAGAATTGGGAACCTCTTACCATCAAGCAAGCAGCACCTGGAGAAGAGTGCATCCTTCAGACCTGAGGTTCCTGCACCAAGATGCTCCCTGGACAAAGACTGATACAATACCAGACTTTCCTCCAGAGCCAACAAGGGGGCAAGCCTTCCCCTGGAGCAGACACCCTGAATATGGACTTGTAGCCTACTAGACTGTGTAAGAATAAACCTTCCTTTGTTAAAGCCATCCACTCTGTGGTATTTCTGTTAGAGCAGCACTAGCTGACTAAAACAGTGGCTACAATTGTCTTATTTGCCTATGTCCACTCAGTCACCTGGGTGGGGGTTTCAAGGCCACAGAGAGAAAGGCCATACTAAGTAACTCATCACACTGCAGGTGGTCAGGGAAGATCTCTTTGAGAAAATAATATCAGAGCAATTGCTTTCAAGAGATGAGGGATTAAGACACTTAGCTCCCAAGCAGTGGCAATACGAAGTGCAAAGACTCTGGAAGGAAGGCATGTCTGAAATATTCCAGAAAGCACAAAGATGTCACTTAACCTGAGAAAAGTGAGAGACGGGGTGGTAATAAGAGATGACAACTAGAGTCAGAATGTGTAGAACCCTGTAGAATGCTGTAAGAATGTTGACTTTTATTCTGTGTGAGATGAGGAATCACTGGAAGTTTCTCATCCCAATAGTGACTTCTGTTGATTGTTCCTGCTGCTGTGAGGTGAGACAGTATGGAGACAAAGAGATTAGTTCATGGAACAAGTGATTCAAGAGAAAGGTTATTGTGGTTTTTGCAATGGTAGAGGATGGAGACAAAGGATCAAATCCTGGATATAATTCGAAGGTATTTACAACAAGATTTGCTGGTGGATTGATTGTAGAATATGAGAATAAGAACAGATTCAGTGTTGACTCCAGGATTTTTTTTTTACCACTGGAAGTGGAAGGATGGAATTGCTCTCTACCGGGGCGAAAAAGACTGTAGCCTGCACAGAGCTGCGAAACAAGATTGGGAATCCAATTTTGAAAATGTTAGTTGTGTGTTAAATACAAGTGGATATGTGGTCTAGTGAGTTAGACGTAAAAGTATAGAGGGGGAGACAGTGAATCAAGCCTGGGACATAAATTTGTAAGTCAGCAATAGATGATATTTAAAGCTGGACCTGGATGAGATCACCAAATGAGTAAATGATAGAAAAACAAAGAAGTCTAAGGACTGGGTGTTAGATATTCCAGCACTAAGATGATTGAGAGATGACGAGATTAAGAGCAGAAGAGATTAAGAGGAAGCAACCAGCGAGGTAAGAAGGAAAACCACATGATGATTGCACATATTACATACTATTGAGTGAACATACACACACTTTACATGATAGGTGAGTAAGTGAATGAACCAGGAAGAAATTAGAATTCAACTACATGTTTAATAGGCAGCATCATATTTCATCATGAAACAAAGGAAAATCCATTGCGAGGGGGGGAAGTAATGAATTTATCTGAAAGATAATGACCAAAAGGCAACTGTACATATTTAATAACTCAGGAAGAGAATGATCGCTTGCCCTTTAGAAAAGCAAAAAAATAGAAACATAAAAGGTTCAGACACCTGCCTGGAAAAGCAAGTCATTTAAATGAATTTTTATTTTTCTTAGAGGCATCTACTTGCTTGTTAAAGGACTTCTAAATGTCACTTTTCCCCAGACAAATGTGTCTTTCAGTTCCCATTTCTGCTGCTTTCTGAGCTTTTGCTGTGATGAAGCATTTAAGTGATACTCTCTGTTCTCAATCTAACACCTCCTTTAAAGCTTTCCCTCCTTTCTTTGGCACCAATAAAGGTTAATAAAACCCTGGGAATATTTTATTAAAAGCAAGATGCCACTTGGCTCCTTACTTTATATGTGATAAGGAAATACCTTCTCATGTCAGTAATTTTGATAGCCTAAGCCAGATTGTGGCAAAGTTTTCTGTTAAGGGCCAGATAGTAAATATTTTGGGCTTTGCAGGCCATAGCGTTTCTATGGCAACTACTCAACTCTGCAGCTGTAGCATTAAGGAGAACATAAATATAAAATCAAACCAAATCTATTGTCCTCAAGTCAATTCCAACTCATGGCAACCCCATAAGAGCAGAACTGCCCCATAGGGTTTCCAAGGAGTAGCTGGTAGATTTGAACTGCTAATTTTTGGGTCAGCAGCACAGATCTTAACCACTGCGCCACCAGGACTCTGAGGCAAACATCATCAATGTATAAATTAATGAGTTGTGGCAGAATTTCCAAAAAAAACTTTATTTACTAAACAAGATGCACACTAGATTTTTCTCTGGGACCTCTGGTATACACCATTGAGCCTCTGGGTGGTATAGATTTACAACTAACTGCAATCTGACAATTCTACCCAGAGGTGCCTCAGAAGAAAGGTCTGACTATCTACTTCCCAAAACTCAGCCATGAAAACCCCATGGAGCAGAGTTCTGCTCTGACAACTTGAGTTTGCCATGAGTTAGAGGTGACTCAATGGCAGCTGGGTTTTGTTTTACATATACCATAGAGCAATCCTTCTGAGTGTCTTACTCCCCTATTCATCTTTGGGAAACCCTGATGGCATAGTGGTAATGTGCTAGACTGCTAACCAAAAGATCAGCGGTTCAAATCTGCCGGAACCTCCTTGGAAACTCTCTGGGGCAGTTCTACTCTATCTATAGCGCCACTGTGAGTCAGAATTGACTCCGTGCCAGCGGGTGATCATCTTGGAGGCACAATTCTAAGTAATATAAGCCCTTTGATACAATGTGCACCTCACAAAGGAGAAACTATAGCAGCATCATGCTGTGTTGCTGCTACTGCTATTGTTGCGGCTGTTTCTTAATTAAGAATAGCCACATTTCAATGTTGATGATAAATGAAGTATCTGCCTGGGGAGAAGATTATGGAGCCAGTAAATTGCTTGACTTCCCAGTTTCCTTTTAGAGTATTTGGGAACCAGACTCTCAGAAAGTAATATGGGCACGTACATTGCCTGTTATGTAGTATTAGAATCTCCGGTTCAATTATTACCTGGCTATCTCTTTTGCATACAATGTCTGTTCTTGGCATTAATCTGAAAAGACTGGAAGAAAATGAAATCTGAATTTTGATTCGGTATACTCTTTTGTCATTAAATTTCTAAGTAAAGATGTGACTCTTCAAAAGTACAGTCTGTTTAACTTAGTCACAGTTTAATGTAACCTTCTATTTAATGGTACCTATGGAGGATTTCACGTATTTCTTTCAAACTCCCTTTCAAGATGAAGATTCAAAGAAAGGTTTCCTGTCTCTCGTGGTTTTGATATAAAGAACCCATTAGCAAACTTGAAATGTGTAAATTGCACAGGAGGCTGCAAGATGTGGCTTAAATTGTCAGGGCAAAGTGGGTTCTTCCAAAAGGTTAATGTAGAGAGAGGGTACTTGTTCCAACAAAGGATACCCAGGAAATCACCTTCATGATCAAAGATGGATTGATTTTAATTGCAGATGTGTATTATGGCACGAATGGCTAGAAAATAGTTTTGTTCTTCCTTTATGGCCTTTCCCTTGCCAAACACAGAATTAAGATGCAGCTCTGTCTGATTCTTGCTGACAGAATGTGCCCCGGTCATCTCTAACTTCTGCTTCAGCTAACAGCAGAGATGTTAAACACCATTTTTTTATAATGCGTAGTGGGTGCTTCATTATTTTATAACCAAAAATGTCATCATCTTCTATAACCTACACTCTGTAATGTCTGTAAAACAAGAGTCAGGACGGCAAATAAAATGAAAGCAATAATTAAATTTAGAAAATCATTTGGACCAAAGTTTTTCTTGTTTTTTTCTATTAAAAAAATAAGATTAACCACAGTCCCTGGGGGTTGCAAAAAGCTAGTGAACTCCACTGCCAACCAAAGGGTTACAGGTTCGAATCCTCCAAGAGGTGCCTTAAAGAAAAGCCTAGAGACCTACTTCTGTAAATCCAGCCAAGGAAAACTCTGTGGAACAAAGTTCTACTCTGACACACACAGTGTCTCCCTAAGTCAGAGTCAATTTAATGGCAATTGGTTTGTCTGGTTTCTACCAGGAGATATTAATGTCTTAAATTCTCTCCTGTCTTAACTTCTTAATATTTCTCAGTGGTCTATATAAATCTCAGCTAGGAGAAAACAATTCGAAGCAGAGCTATTTTTAATCCATGACTTTTCTCTGAGTAACTCCATTTATTTATAAATTGCAAGGCAGGTATATAAGTTTTGCTGTGTTGTTAGAAAATCAACACAAGGCATCTGTACAGTTTCTTCATTCCAAGAAAGGTAAAGTACTGTGGTTCAAATACTCTTTAAGGAAGTTTTACCTACATCTAAGGGGCTGACCGGATCCAACTCGACGGCACTTGGCTGGCACTTGGCAAGGGACTGACCTGAATTTGAAAAAAGGCACACAGGAAAGGAAAATCTACGTGCTAACTGCTTTCACATATGTTGTCTCATTGAGTCTTCAGTCCCTTAACATAGATGCTATTACCTCATTTTGTAGAAGTGGACAGTTGGGTTTCAGAAAGGCTGACTTATCCGTGGTCGCATATCTCCTAAGTAGAAGTTTGAGCCCAAGTTTCTCTTATTTCAAATAACATTGAGTTAGGTATATATGTTTAATTTTTTTTTTTTATTTTAGCACTGTTAAGCTCTAAGAAATAGTCTTGTAAGTTTTTTTTAACTAAGAGGGAAAAATTACAAGAACGGTTTAATTAAGCATGAATTTTTAGCTTCCCTATAGAATTCTTCTTAAGCATTGATCTGTAAGTCCACAGGTGAATAACTATGAAGGTTCTTGTCTCTCTTCCTGCTAAGGTTGATGTTCAGTTACCTGCTTCCCTGGATTGGATTAAGTGGGAAGTTGAAGGAAGGATTTCTCAAGAAGCACCCAAGTCTCTACAATAATCTACATTTGCTGACTGTCCATCTGCTGCTGAAATATGGCTTTAAGGAATGTTGACCTTGGCACTAACAGAATAGTCTCCAACTCAAAGGCTGGCTACAGTCCCACAGGACAAGGAAGTGGTGGTTACTCTTCTGCTAGTCATTATGGGATTAGCTTTGATTAAAACTTGACATATAGTTCTTGTCTTTCCCTTTAGAAATTGGTTAGACCATGGTTGAATCAATGAAGAATAAAGAAGCAGTTTCTATGACTAGTTGTGCTATCCTTGGCCTTATCCAAAGAAAGTATGCATTGTAAAATTCGTAGCAATACTTACAATAGCTACCACGTATTGAGTGGTACTTAACAGAGCCAGACACTGAGTTGAGTACTTCCCGTGTTCCACCTCACTGAATCTCGTAGCAGTCTTGTTACTCTCCCAGTTTACAGCTACGGAAGCTGAAAGGAAAAACATTTCTCTAAACCATGTTAGGTCACATAAGCAGAGAGTCAGTGATCAGGATTTGAACCTCAGTCTCTGTCTCCAGAACCTGAATTTGTGATACTCACAACGTATTTCCTCTAGTGTGATGATGAATATTAAGGGGATACTCATTCCCCATTTTTCATATTTTGTTTCATAGAGAGAAGTCTTCTGTTAAAGCAACACCTTGTTCCTGCCCCTTACTTCTTTCCAGGAAAATATTATTGGTTGTTTTGTCAGAGTTTGAAAGCCTGCTACCTCGGTTCTTTCCTCTTTTGAGAACCTAATGGCCTGAGGGAAACAACAGTTCTTGGCTTCTCTGTGCTTGGCCAGAGGCCCAAGTCATTTCAGCCAAGCTAAAGCACACAGAGCCAGCCTCTCTTTTGTTATTAACCAAAATAAGATTTTTATCTCCATCTGCATGACCCTTGTGACTCCAGTTCATTCTATGTAATAGTAATGTATGGTTTGTTGCTTACTGAGCTTCTTTTAAATTCCAACAGTTGGAACTCTAAGTGGCCCTACTCATGACGACCCTATAGGACTGCCCCACAGAGTTTCCAAGGAGCACCTGGTGGATTCAAACTGCTAGGCTTTGAGAAAGCAGTTATGACACTTAACCACTATGCTACCGGGGTTTCTGATGAAATGTAAGTCTCTTCTAACTTAAATCCAAAACACTTAACCCTGATGTTAATTTTTTAGTTTCTAACTTTTATATCTGAGCCTCTCATGCTTAACTGACTGCTAGTGTTCATTTGTTGGTTTCACGTATGATACACCATCGACATTTTAGTATTTTGCTTTTTTCTTTGTTTGATAAAATTAATAAATAGACCATGGAGAATTCAACTATAAGAAGACTTAGGAATTCATTTCAGGGAGGATACTTTTTCTTACTTACAAGTCATCTCTAAATTATAAAATTATAACACATGAAGACTGACAAGCTATCTATAAAATGAAAGTGATTCTTTCTCTTTCTCATTCTCTCTCTCCCTCCCTCCCTCCCTTGGCCAAATTAAGTTGGTTTGAGCAGAAAGAGTAAAGACAAAGTAACTCCAGCAACACAAGAGGGAAAACCATGGTTTGCAGCATTAGCTGATTTCCATAGTACAAATCATCCCAAAGTGGCTGATCTCAAGCTACCAACATGGCATCACTGAGAACAGACTTAAGAAGAAACAGCACATTCAGCTATTGTAGCTAGTGCAAGCTGGCTCCCATACACCACTGGCTAAGCTTCTTCCTATCACAATGACTAGCCTAGTAATACAGTACCACTAGTTTAACTAACAGGAAACCCAGGTGGTATAGGTTAAGTGCTACATCTGCTAACTGAAAGGTTGGCAGTTCAAATCCACCAGGCGCTCCTTGAAAACTCTATGGAACAGTTCTATTCTATCCTGTACAGTCACTCTGAGTCGGAATAGACTTCACAACAATGGGTTTGGTTTTTAGTTTTAGTCTAATTAACCAAGCAAATTCTGTGTATTCTTGCTATGAAGCTGTCTGATGGCAGAGTCATGAACCATGGGGGAAATCCACTACTTCAACGTATAAAAAAATTAAGATGTTTATCCTCTTCTATTCTTCAAAGACTCTTTTAACACTGAATTCTTATCTCTTGGCTTTATGGAATTCAACTTATATTTCTCTCTTGAGGCTTTATCTTCTTATCATCAAGAGATGCTTTATTTCATTTTATAGCTGAGAATCCTCTGAGGGGACCATTATATGCAATATAATTTAGTGTCTTTGGGACTTCTCTAGCCCAGCTCTCTAAATCATGAAGATGAAGCCTTTGAGAAAAAGTCTTCAGGGGCTACACAAATTTGAGAAAAATTATTTCCTATTTGTGACACACACCTGAATTTTGTGGTACTTTTGGAATGAAGAGAAATCACCTCTGTTTAGAAGGATTGGTTATATCATATTTTTGTGCTGACTTTTTTTTCCAACCAGAGGCAATAATCTGTCTTCCATTCATATTCTAGAAACCTGGCTTCTGTCTCTGGTTTTACCACAAACTGGCTATGTGTTATTTGGGACTTGGTTGTGATATGACAAGAATAGAAAAGTTGGGATGGAAAATAGTACTAATGACTAGCATTTTGAGGGGGAACTTAGTGTGTTTCAGGCCCTGGGACATTTAATCAAACATTACCATAAATCATTTAATCATTACCATAAGCCACTTAATCATTACCATAACCCACAAAGGTATTATGAGCTTCAATTTTTATTTGGGAAAACTGAGGATTCTTAAGTGTCATTAAGTCTGTTCCAACTCTAGCAACCCTATGCAAAATAGAAGGAAACACTGCCTAGTTCTGTGCCATCCTGATGGTCACTGTCACACCATTGTGTCATTCTTACTGAGGGTCTTCCTGTCTTTGCTGACTCTCTACCTAGCATGATGGCCGTCTCCAGGGACGGGTCCTTCCTGACAACATTCCCAAAGTACACGAGACAAAGGCTCATCGTCCTCACTCCCCAGAAGCATTCTAGTTGCCCTTCTTCCAAGACAGAGTTTTTCATTATTCTGGAAGCTCATGGTGCATTCAATATTCTTTATCACCACCATAATCAAACGCATCACTTCTTTTTGAGTCTTGCTTATTCATCATCCAGCTTTCTCATGTATATGACGCGACTGAAAATATCATGATGAGGATGAAGTACACAGTTGTCCTCAAAGTGGCATCTTTGGTTTTGAACACGTTAAAGAGGTCTTTTGCAGCAGATTTGCCCAATGTAGTATGTTGTTTAATTTCTGCTGCTCCTTATAAACCATATGGGGCAGGTCTACTCTGTCCTATAGTATCACTGTGCATTGGAAGGGACTCCACGGCAATGGGTTTGATTTTTTTGCTTTCATTGGTGACAACAGTGACAGAGATGGAACACAAAACAAGATCCTCTGGCTCCAAGGTGCATTCCTTCAGTGATTAGCCTATCCTGTCTCTCTATATGGACAGCCACAAAGGTCCTATTTATGTCTCAAACTCTATTGCACTATTACACTTACAGAAATAAATAACTTACAAGAAAAACTGGTACTTGTAGACAAAGAACTGGAATTTGAAATATCTGTATTTTAGATGAATGTCATAGATATTTGAGGTTAAGAAACATTAGTAACTCTTTACTTAAATCTTTGTATTTGTGAAATAAAAAGGTTTCTAAATGCTGTGTCTATTTAGAACAAATATTTTACAGCAAAAAATTTCTGGTTCATCTGATACCCTTAAAAGTCCTACTTTTAACTGGATGCTTACCAAAATGTTGACAGTTCTATTGCACCAGCCACTCCTTGGAAACTCTATGGGGCAAGTTCTCCTCAATCCTATAAGGTAGCTGTGAGTCAGAAGTCACTCAATAGCTGTTGTTAGAATTGTATTAGACATGCAAAATACCATTTCAAAATATATTTATCATTTGAAACTCACAACTCTCATTTTACAGATTAATGAATTGAGAGTAAACATATTAAGTTGCCCTAAATCTCACAGCTACAAAGTGGTTGAACCAAGATTTAGCCTCATCTAGTCTAGGGTCACTATGAATCAGACCCAACTTGATGGCAGTGTGTTTTTTAGTCTAATTACCCTGGTGGTGTAATGGTTAAGTGCTAAGTCTGCTAACTAAAAAGTTGGCAGTTCAAACCTGCCAGGTGCTCCTTGGAAACTCTATAGGACAATTCTACTCTGTCTTATAGGGTCACTATGAGTCAGAATCAAATCAACGGCAGTCAGTTTGGTTTTGGTTTTTATCTAAATTCAGAGTCCCAGCATTAAACACTGTCATGAATTAAATTGTATCCTGCCCAAAATGTGTGTAGACATTTGGCTAGGCCGTGATTCCTGGTATTGTGTGATGTTCCTATATGCTATAAATCCTGCCTCTATGATGTTAAAGAGGGAGGCTGGGTAACAACCGGCTTGGCCAGGCAGAAATCAATGTGTAAGACTGTACTGTGTCTTGAAGCAATCTCTTGGACTATAATGAAAAAGGAAGCAAGCAGACAGTTGGGGACCTCATAGCACCAAGAAGTCAGGGCAGGGAGCAGAGTATGTCCTTTGAAATCCTGCACCTCTGAAGCTCCCAGTCCAGGGAAGATTGATGACAAGGACCTTCCTCCAGAGCCAACAGAAAAAGACATTTCCTGGAGCTGATACCCTGAATTTGGACTTGTAGCCTACCAGACAGTGACAGAATAAAGTTTCTTTTTAAAGCCATCCACTTGTGGTATTTCTGTTACAGCGGTACTAGATAACTAAGACAAACAGGATATGCTATACCATGTCACCTAGCAGATTTAACTACATGTTATATTATGAATAAATGAGCTAGAGAATAAGGCAGTCTAGCGGAATGGACTACAAGTCAGAAGAATTCCATTCTGTCTCCTAGTTTTTCACCAATTCAGTGTGTGACTTCAGAAAAGTCATTTACTTCACAGGGCTCAGCCTCTCACCCACGAAGTGATGACCTCTGAAAATTATTCCAGCTTTAAATTTGTCTCTGGGTAAGAGTTTAGTTTTTCAATGGGACAGCCTGTTCCCTTTACAAGATACATTACCAAACTGAATTAATTATGTAAGCCATGATACAATGTAAGCAACATTATTTGCAAAGCTCCTTCGTCGTCAGAGCTGTATTAGCTCCAGGGGAGTTGGTATGCTTTGTGCAAGGTTGCGACACTCAACCCTTACCTTTCCCCAATCCATAACTGCGGGGGACAGCAAGGACGTGGGCAGAGGACTTCTGCATTAAACACTCACATAGGAATGAGGTTACTCAGGTCAGACAGTCAAGCAGTGGGGAAGCCAAACACAGAAGGCATGATTTTAGTTTCTTTACTATAATTTCTGTGCCATTTGTTCTCTTTCTAACCCCCAAGAACATATTGTATAATTTGCATTAAATGTACATTAAAAAAAAAAGTTGCCATAGAGGTAATTCTGACTTATGGTGACCACAGGGATTTCATAGCAGAACTTTACCCCAGAGTGTTCCAACAGCTGTGATTCGATTAAAGTGAATCTCCAGGTCTTTCCTCTGCAGTATCATTGGGTGGATTCACACCACCAGCCTTCTGACTAGTAGTCAAGTGCAAACTGTTTGTGCTGCTCAGGGGCCTATGTACATACAAAGTATACATGCGTATGCAAATCATTAAGACCCTAAGACACCTATCTCACTGTTGTATTTAGACATTAGCATTTTCTTGTCACCCTTGAGAGCTATTTCTTACACTGTTGGTGGCAAACATAAGTGGTACGAAAGACAAACAGGGCAGGAAACTTGATGAATGAGCAATTTAAGGAAGAAACAGATTAAAGGCAATAAAGCTGTGAACTGAAATGCTGCATACACAGATCAGGTCCCTTTTAAAAACAACATGACAATATTAGTCTCATTGTTATTATTTTAGGACAACTAGGAGTGAGCACACATTATGGGAGTTAATGACATGTGACAAAGAGGAAATGGCTGTGAAGTTTCGTGAATTGACCCCAAACATAGGTTAGCAGGATATGACACTAAGAACATGACATAGGTGACTGTGTAACAAAAACTCCTTTCTTTTAACATTTCGGCTCTGCCAAGAAAGGTTTTTTTTTTTTTTGGAAATGTCCTTAGGGACATGAGCACCTGTGGCACTGTTCTTGCAGGGAAATCTGCCAGTGATGCTCTACTGTGAATTTGCTGATAGAAATGCTTAAATAGGGAGACATCAGCATATTCCAAGCATCCCTGATTTCCGTGCTGTGGTTTTTACACAAAAATCTCACGCCAGTCTTTGCTACAATAGCCAGAACTGAAAACCTACATCCACATGTGTGAGGTCTTCTCTTCAACAGACCCTGGCGGCTGTCAATTTTCTGGCCTGATGAGGATAGTTTCCTTCTTTAGTATGTGGGAAAAAAAAGAGAGAGAGAGAGAGAGAGAGAGAGAGATGCAGTATGATCAAGACTTTCTAGTATTTCTTCAACTTACTTCAATTTAACCAGTTGCTTTCAAGTTGACTCCAACTCTGGAAATCCCACGTCTGATAAATAGAACTGTGCTTCGTAAGGTTTTAAGTAGCTGATTGTTTGAAGGTAAATCACCAGGCCTTTCTTTCAAAGCACCATTGAGTGGGCTCAAACTACCAATCTTTTGCTTAGTAACTAAGTGCATTAATGGTTTGTACCACTCAAGGACTCCTGCTTCAGCTACCAAGCATTTATTGAATGTACAACCATGAGGGATAGAATCAAGAACAGACCCCACGATTTCTGAAACACCATAACCCCTCTGAACTGCCCACCTAACAATTACAATGATAATTTTCAGCATCACTCACATGGTATCTGAAAAAAAAATTCCAGCTGCCTATACTTATGAAGTGTATCTGATTGCCCCCTCCCCTGGGTGAAGTAGCCTTGGTGACTCACTGGCTCTGCTGCTCTGCTGCTAACCAAAAAGCCAGTGGTTCAAACCCACCAGCCACCCTGCGGGAGAAAGACACGGCAGTCTGCTTCTGTAAAGATGTCCAGCGTTCAAATGCCTAAGGGGCAGGTGGAATTGACTCAGTGACTCAGTGGTAGCTGGTTTCATGATTCTTGGTTCCTTGGGAAATTGAAAGCATTGTGAAATTCAAAATGACTTGTGACTTTAAAATGGCCTTTCTTTTTACTAAATATTCTGAAGAGCACTGAAATAAAGTTAAAAACAAAAATTAGCCTTAGGAGTAAAAGTCAAAAGAAAAGCACATTTGTCAATTTAGTTAGTGTGCTTTCTCCACAGTGAACATGCACTGGTCTAGATTCCTTTTTGGATTAACGTGCTTTAATATGCTGATGGAAACCCTAGCGGCCTAGTGGTTAGATGCTACGTCTGCTAACCGAAAGGTCAGCAGTTTGAATCCACCAGGCGCTCCTTAGAGTAGTTCCACTCTGTCCTGTGGAGTCACTACGAGTCGGGATTGGCTTAACTGCAGAGGGTTTGGTTTTAATATGTTGATGTCTCTTAGGTAATTAGGCAGCCATATACTGTGTGTCACGCTCACTGCCTGCCATCTAACTAACTCTTTTTTGATTCTGTTTAATAGCTAATGAAAATGTCAAGGAGTAATCTAAGCACCGATGTATACATTAACTGATTTAATCCTCAAAGTTCCTCCATGATGTAGGCAATTTTGTCTTCACTTTATAGCTGATGAAAGTGAAGGACAGAGAAAAATCATTTCTTCCTTTGGGTGACATGATTTGCAAATGGCAGAGATGGGATTTGAACCCATTTGTCTAGCTCTAGCACTGACACTCCAGCATTTCACCAGGTTGTTAAATAGGGTGGATTGCTAGCAGTTTCTCTCTGGCTCCTCCCAGTGGCTAACACTTGTGCATCTGTGGGCCTAACTAGGCTTCTTTGACCTTGTTCAACTTTTAAAGAAAGCCTCATTTGAAAGAAATTCCTGTTGCTCGTGTTCTGCTTTATAATTCGCATCAACATGTGCATCTTGGGAATAAAACACATTCTGAGTGGCAAAGGCACTAAGAAGACCATTGGAAACATTAAGCCCAAACACCAATCCCTCCGAGGCTATCAAAGTGGATTTTATTTCCCAAAAAACAGACTTTGATCATTCGCCGTGCAGCAAAATTGAAGCATCAGAAAACTGTGTGGTATGAACACAATGGCCAGGATGGTGTAACCCAAGACTGAATAACACGTAGCCAAATTTATCTTGAGTTCTCCATAAGGGTACTGCAATTTGGAGACTGGAATTACATAACAAAATTGCTCTATGCTCGGAGTAAATTACTGACAATTCATTACTTAAATAACCTCCTCTATTTCATAGATTACACACCATCTAGACTACCCATTCCATATAGCAAGTTCTCTCACCCTGATTTTATCTGATCTCAGCAGCAGCATCAGTGCTCATATGAGAAAGGGTGAGAGGCATAAAAGACACCCATGAAATCAGAGATGAAGGTTTGGAGGCTAAAAATGGGCAAACGAGTTATTGCAAAGGTCGGTCAGTCTTTCTGATTTTATTGATGGGAGCTTTTTAGTTTGTGCTACTTGTATAAATCTATCAGCACAGATAGAGAATGGGACCATTTATCTGTATGATACTAATCACTGTCATGAGCAACTAGGTTCTTTGAATAGTGTACTGTTTGTCATTAGGCACATTTGACCAAGCCTCTAACACTCTAAGGATATCAGAACAAAGCACTGTAGCAGTGCGTAAGGCATGCACAAACGCAGGAGACGGAAATGAGAAAGAGTAATGGAATCAACTTGAAAGCAATTCCTGCTTGAACCTACAGATTAACTGGAAACGGCTTAGGTCCGGCCCCTGGAAGACCCTCATTTTTTACGTCCTATGAGTTGCTGAGCAGATTAACCTAAATGGTTGACTGTAGATTAAAATGTGTTAAAATATTTGGAAAGACACCTTTACTAACAGAATGTGACTAAGCATACCTCCCTGTGCAAAAGCAACACAGTTTAGCAGCTTCATCACCCACCTAACAGACTGGGTAAGTCTCTCAAAAGACCAAGAGCAGACAGTACTGGGGTTCATCTTTCGGTTGCATTTTGATGATGTCATCTTGTTGTAGACAAATAAGAATAAATTGAAATAAAAGAAGATATGGCTTGGCTAATAGTTAAAAGAACATACACATGTAATGGCTTTCTTTAAGACATTTCAAAACACAGAGTTTTTCCTCATGTAGTTAAATTTAAGAGACTAGTATTTGTGTGGTGAAGTGGTTAAGAGCTATGGCTGCTAATCAAAAGGTCTATAGTTCAAATCTATATGCTTCTCCTTGGGAATCTAATGGGGTAGATCTACCCAGTCCTACAGTGCCACTTTCAGAAGGATGCTTTGGTTCAAGCTAAGTGCATTTAAAATAAGATTTGACGCTGTTACAACTTGGCAAACAAATGATTGCATAGAGAAGAACAGCAGCAAGTCGAACAGAGCTGTCCTCCTCTTTAAATGGTCTTGTCTTTGATCACTCGCTTGCCACAGGTGCGCTACCGGAGGTTGCTTAGACACTGCGCATCACAGCTCTATGTATACAACCACCTGAGTTCAAAAAAATGTACCTTGAATGAAATCAGGAAATGAAATTCTCACTATTGTCTGCCTAGAATCTCAGAAGAGACTCAACTTTCTTTACTCCTAGAAGCTCAAAAAACATAGAGGCCAAAAACCAGAAGCCCACTTCTGTTGAGTACATTTTGACTCACAGTGACCCTAAAAGAGAGTAGAGTTGTCCCACAGGTTTCCAAGACCGTAAATCTTTAGAGAAGCAGACTGTCACCTCTCTCTCTCACAAAGCAGGTTGGTGGGTTTGAACCACCAAGCTTTTGATTAACAATCAAGCACTTTAACCACTGAGCCTAAAACAAGGTTCCTAAAAAATCTGACAAAGACTGATTCTACAGTATTTCGGTTACTCAGAAAATACAATAAAATCTTCTGGGTAGTTAAACCTTAAATCACTCAGAGGTTGAATGATGGAATAATGCCTCAAGCTGAAATCTAAGCCCAGATTCAACTTTGTGTCTATCAACGAGCCTAGTAACAAACTTGATGCGTAACAGGATAGTAGCCTCACTCAGAGAAAAATTATTTTCCCAGAAGTATTAATAACCAACTGAACTGACTGTAAAACCGATAAGTTTGTAAAACCATAGGTGCATAAATAATGATCACCTCTCTGGTGATGAATACAACCTAACACGTGAGTTAGACAAGTAAACCAAAGCTTAAAAGGCAATGTAAAGATTACCATTGTCAATTGGTTAAGAGCTTGACTGCTAGCCAGGAAGTCAGTGGTTCGAATCCACCATCTGCTCCTTGGAAACCCTGTGGGGCAATTCTACTCTGTCCTACAGGGTCATTACAAGTCCAAATCAACTCAATGGCTATGGCTTTGGGTTTTAAATAAATATATACTAATGACAATCGTTTTAATTGGGGAAAACTTGATGTAGGATATGTAGGATTTACCTGTGAATTTCTTTTTTACAACTTCCTATGAAATCTTTTTAAAATATGAAGTGTTTTTTAAAGTGCAATATAAAAGTGGTCTAATAAAGGTAAGTCCAAGTGCTATGGAAACTTGGAAGATAGATCTCATCTGTGTGTGCACTTGGAAAATAGAGGAATAGCAGACCTCACAAAGTAGCCCACATGTATATCACATACTTGTTGCATATTCTCACATCATGAACCAGAAGTTTCATACTTCTACTACGCCTGACATTTTCTGGTGTTTCTCCACTCTGTTGCATTTCATTGTTGGATATACTGGGTGAGACCTAATAAATTGATTTAATTACTGGTGGATCATGTCCCATTTTCAAGAAAGACACAAAGAGTGGGAAGCTGGCTCTGTAAGGATGGAATGGAATAGAGGATCACTGCAGGCCTGAACTGTGCTTTGCAAAATAGAAGTTCAGAAGAAAGCCAAGGACAGGCAGGGCATCCCCAGCAAATGGAATGGCATGAGGCAAGTGTAAACAGAAAGAGACTTGGGGACAATAAAAGATGGAACTAATGGGAGAGAAAGAACGAGGTCATGGAAAGTATTCCATTGTAACAAGTTTGGACTTACAGGCCAAAAGGATCCTCTAAAGAACTTTAGTAGCAGAAGAATGAGCAATTGTTTTTGTGCTTTAGAAAGAGCAGACAAGCCATTCTCTTAACTGATTAAGTCGGTACTTGTTGAACATCTCTTAAGATGTTCCAGGAGCTTCACTAAGCTGGATTTAAGAGGTCTACAGGTAGAGCCTGTAAGAGCAATTGAAACCAGAGTCAGTCCGG
Source organism: Heterohyrax brucei (assembly GCA_028571685.1). Taxonomy (NCBI): domain Eukaryota; kingdom Metazoa; phylum Chordata; class Mammalia; order Hyracoidea; family Procaviidae; genus Heterohyrax; species Heterohyrax brucei. The sequence goes on along the minus strand of CM053142.1, from coordinate 54,594,936 downwards.
CCTTCAGCACTCCAGGCTAGCAGTAGGCATGAATTCCAGGGATGTTGTGCAGCCTGGCTGCGATGGGAGAGATCAAAGGGGCCTTAAAGGATGGACAAGGGTTTGACACTTGGGGAAGAAGGAAGGCATTGCAATGTTTTGAAAGTGTAAAGAGTGCAGGAGATATAGCAAAGAAGGAAAAGTTCAGAGTGGTACTACATGGAAGTAACTTAGAAGAGACATGCTTGAAAAAAACTATGGAATACTGACTTAGAGAGACTTGCTAGGTTCCTTAACCTTTATTAGGAAGTATGTGGAGAAGCGTTAAAGTTGCAGAGGTGAGGGAGATGCCATTAAATGTATTTTCAAATGTACAAAAAAATCAAAATTATAGAGAGTAGTAGATAAAAACCGGAAAGAAGTAACTAAGAAACCAGACTGTTTGGAAGCAGCACCTCAGCTTCAATAGCTGTTCTCACTGTGTTGTCTGCATAAATGGTTGTTGTAGATCTTTTGATCAGATACCCACCTCCAGAGTTTCTAAAACACACAATTACAAAGGAGTCAGAACACTAATGAGTAGACCCTGTTCATTTTGTTAGTAATCAGAGTAGAATTAATCACCTACTAATGCATGTCACTGCAAACCCTAGTGGCATAGTGGTTAAGTTGCTACAGCTGCTAACCAAAAGGTCGGCAGCTCAAATCCACCAGATGCTTCTTAGAAACTCGATAGGGTAATTCTACTCTGTCTGTAGGCTCACTATGAGTTGGATTCGACTCCACAGCAGTTTTTTGTTGTTGTTTTTTTAATACATGTAACACTCACATTCAGCCACTATCAATCATATTAGCAAATATGTGCCTTTGTTCAAGCTTCTCACAACAAGCTAGAAGAGCAATGAGGTTAAAGGTATATTACAAACTTCACGATATCAGCTGTTCCTCTTCTTGAAGTGCAGTGTAGTTTTCAGACACAAGCTGATATTTTACCCTGAAGCTTGGAGCTGGGGCCATTCTAAGTAGGTGGCTGCTGGCCCGGCCTCTGTAGGGGTGGTCACATCAGGGAAGAGAAGGAGCCATCCTGTATTCCTAGAAGAGGCACCAAACTTCAGTGGTATTGGACCTGCCACCTACCATGGGGTGGGGAGGGGCAAGTGTACCACTGGACTTTCTCCTGGAGCTGACAGAGGAGGAGCCTCACACTGTCCTGTATCCTGCTTAGGGATGAGACCCAGTTACAAATTGCTGACCCATGGAATTTGATGGCTGGGAGAAATTTAGTCAATAGACCACCTACTGAGGCTTGAAATCCTAGTTAAGCAATAAATTCAACTCCAAAACTCTTTAGTGAATTCTTACTATGCATTAAAGTAGCACTGTGGCTAAGAGCTCAGCTAGCAGCCAGAAGGTTGGTGGTTCTAGTCCACCAGCAGCTTTGTGGGAAAAAGAGTTGGCAGTCTACTTCTGTAATGATTACAGCCTTGGAAAGACTATGGGGTAGTTGTATTCTGTTCTGTAGCGTTGCTATGAATCTCAGTCAGCTCGACAGTAGTGGGTAATACACACTTAAATTGGTGCAGACTGGCAGAATATTTTCTTCCTCTGTTACATGACGGCACTTGGCTTTGGCTGTTACATGAGAAAGTACACGGGGAGCCAACTGCTTATAAGAAAAAGAGGAAATAGGTCATCAAGAGGCAGAAGTTTCCATCTTGGTTAGCTCACTCACTCACGGAGTGACCATACCAAACCCAAACCAAACCCACTGCCATCAAGTGAATTCTGACTCATTCGACCCTATTGAATGAGCAGAACTGCCCCACTGAGTTTCCAAGGAGTGCCTGGTGTATATGAACTGCTGACCATTTGGTTAGCAGCTATAGCACTTAACCACTACATCACAAGGATTTGGTACCTTAGTCATGTCATTTCTGCCTCAGTTTACTCATTTGCTTAGAGCTTACTTGTCAGCTTAGAGCTAAGAGCACCTTTGGCTTTTCCATTCCATAAGTCTACAGAGAACAACCTTAGAGCCAGAGAAGAGAACTCAAGCTGCTAACATCCAGTTTTCTTCAGAATATTCCCAGAAAGTTAAAAAGTAGAAGAATATTTTGGAAACAGGATGGAAATTGCTTGCTCACATTTGAGAGAGGCAAAGGTAGTAGACTATTTCGTTTTCACTCTCGTCACTTTGAAATACAAAGAAAACGTTGTCTTTTATTTGATCAGTAAATACATCTGGACTTTATCCAAAGCTCTCAATTATTTTTCAGGAAAGGAAAATATTAAATGTCTAATCCAATTAAGGAAATGTTGGTGGAACAGTGGTTAAGAGCTATGGCTGTTAACAAAGATGTCAGCAGTTGGAACCCACCGCGTATTCTGGGAAAACCCTGTGGGCAGTTGTACTCTGTCCATTAGGGTTGCTATGACTCAATTGACTTGACAGCAATGAGGTTTTACATTTTGTTTTTTCCAGATCCGTCAAAACTCAGTATCATGCATCATTTTTGAAATATCAAAACATTCAGAATGTTTTCATATTTCAGATACCAAACAACCAAACCTGTTGCCCTCAAGACAATTCCAACTCATAGCAACCCTATCGGACAGAGTACAATTGCCCCATAGAGTTTCCAAGGAGTGACTGGTGGATTTGAATCATCAGCCTTTTGGTTAATGGCTGATCTCTTCACCACTGCACCAGCAGGGCTGCTTAACAATCATAGTGTTACCAGGTGCCTCAAAGCCCATTCTGATCATAATGACTTACATACAACAGAACGAAACACTGCCTGATCCCACACCATCTTTACAACCCTAGTTATGCTTGAGCCCATTGTTGCAGTTGTGTTAAACCATCTAGTGTGGGAGTCTTTCTCTTATTCGCTGACCCTCTGCTTTATGAAGTATGATGTCCTTCTTCAGGGACTGATCCCTCCTGATAACATATCCAAAGTGTATGAGACCTAGTCTAGTCATACTTGCTTCTAAGGAGCATTCTGGATGTATTTCGTCCAAGACAGATTTGTTCCTTCTTTTGGCAATTCACGGTATATTTCATATTCTTCCCAACCCTTCCATTCAAAGCACCAGTTCTTCAGTCTTCCTTATTGATTCTTCAGCTTTGACATGCATATGAGGCAATTGAACACAACATGACTTCAGTCAGGGGCACTTTAGTCTTCAACGTGACATCTTTGCTTTTCAACACTTTAAAGGGGTTTTGTACCACAGATTTTCCCAGTGCAATGTGTCTTTTGATTTCTTGACTGCTGCTTCCATGGGTGTTGATTGTGGATCCAGGTAAACTTAAATCTTTGGCAATCTCAATCTTTTGTCCATTAAACATGATGTTGCCTATTGTTCAGTTGTGAGGATTTTTGTTTCCTTGATGTTGAAGTGTAACCCATACTGCAGGCTGTGATCTTTGATCTTCATCAGGATGCTCTTCAAGTTCTCTGTACTTTCAGTAAACAAGATTGTGTCGTCTGCATAACAGATTATTAACAAGTCTTCCTCCGATACTGATGCCGCATTTTTCTTCATATAGTCTAGCTTCTTCGGTTATTTGCTCAGCATGCAGATTGAATACATGTGGCAAAAGGAGACAACCCTCGCGCACACCTTTCTTGACTTTAAACCAGGCAGTACTCCCGTGCTTTGTCTGAACTTGATTTACATATAGGTTCCCGATGAGCATGATTAAGTGTTCTGGAATTCCCATTCTTCTCAATGTTACCCATAATTTGTTATGATCCACAACATCAAATGCCTTTGCATAATCAATAAAACACAAGTAAACATCTTTCTGATATTTTCTGCTTTTAGCCAGGATCCATCTGACATCAGCAATGATATCCCTGGCTCCACATCTTCTTCTGAATCCATCTTGAGTTTCTGGAAGTACCTTGTCAACATATCACTTCAGTTGCTTTTGAATGACCGTCAGTAAAATTTTACTTGTATGTGTTATTAATGATGTTGCTTGATAATTTCTGCATTCTAATGGGTCACCTTTCTTGGGAATACATGTAAACCATAACTCCCTCCCAGTCATTTGGCCTGGTAGCTATCTTCCAAATTTCTTTGCATAAATGAGTGAACACCTCCAGCGCTGCATCCATTTGTCGAAATATCTCAACTGGTATTCTGTTAATTCCTGAAGACATGCTTTTTCCCAATGTCTTCAGTGCAGCTTAGGCCTCTCCCTTCAGTACCATTGTTGCCTGGCCATGTGCCGCCTCCTGAAACGGCTCAACGCCAATGAATTCTTTTTGGTATAGCGACTCTTTGTATTCTTTCCATCTTCTTTGGCACTTCCTGGTCATTTAATGTTTTCTCCATAGAGTATGTCACTATTACAACTTAAGACTTGAACTTTTCTTCAGTTCTTTGAGCTTGAGAAATGCCAACCATGTTCTTTCCTTTTGGTTTTCCAACTCTAGGTCTTCACACTTGTTATTATAATACTTGCCCACTTTAGCTACCCTTTGAAATCTTCTGATTAAATCTTTTACTTTATTATTTCTTCCCTTCTCTTAAGCTATTCTGCATTCGAAAGAAACTTTTGGAGTCTCTATTGGCATCCACTTTGGTCTTTTACTTGTTTCTTGCCTTTTTAATGACCTCCTAGCAATGGTAAACCAAAAACTCACTGCTGTCAAGTCAATGTTGACTCATGGCAACCCAGTAGGACAGGGTAAAATTGCCCCACAGAGTTTCCAAGGAGTACTTGGTAGATTTGAATTGCTGACCCTTTGGTTAGCAGATGAAGTACTTAACCACTACACCACCAGGGTTTCCCTTAGCAATGATAGATAATTTTAATCCATCAGTCATAGTCTTTGGCAGTGCTGTCTGAATTTTATTGATTGTGCATCCATTAATGAAAGTAATTTGAGTACATATTCCCAAAATATGTATTTTAAAATTTTGAGTTGTAGGGTGTATGTCTGCACATGTTTATGTGTGTGATATACCTACTAAATAACATAATTAAATGTTATAGAATACATGAAAAATAGAAATGTTTAAATGATAAGATAAAAATAAATACAAGTGTTTTAATAATTTCTTCCAGCAATTCAATATACAATCTTACACTCCTGCTCGGTTTGCACAAATTCCATTTTGGAGACCACTGAAGTATGTGAGTAGCAATGGTCTCTGAACGTGTTGGAAAAATCCAAGTGACAGACTGAGTCTCACACAATGTAGAACTTGGGCTTTTGAAAACCAAAACACAGAAATTTAAATTGAGTCTGCGCCCTCTTTCAGGTGCTTCAGAGACAGCGAATTCTGGCACTGTGAGTTTCCTTTCTACTGTGCCTTTCTGAAGAAAATCATATCATCTAGGCAGTAGGAAGTCAGAGATTTTCATGAAATTTAATGAAACTATAAAATCCAACAACTATATCCATAAGGTAAGACAACTATATTCATAAGGTAAGACTCCCATTCAAGAGAATATAAACCAAGAATAACCTCACAAAGTGAAGCAAAAAAGAAAGCTTTCAAGTCTATTGCTTATTCTAGAAGTCAAGTTGATGTTGGAACCAAGAATGACCAGGAAAATCTGAATAATGTTGCACTGGACTGTCGAAAGAATACCAACAAAGGGAAGGAATCAGGGCAAGAACACTTAACTTCTTCTTGTAGTTCTGCCATTGATTAGTTATCTGATTTTATATCTTTTATTTGTAAAATATAGTATCTATAAAAACACTTAGAAATTCAATGCAATTGGAAAAAAAACTTCAAATGTATGACTCAACTACCTCAGCTTGGTGAATGTGTCTACTCATCATCTGAATCTCCTGAAGTAGCTTCTGCATTGTAAGTACTTAATAAATTTTTATTGGATTGATTTTTTTTTTAATGAAGCACATATATTTACCAACACTGAGTCACATAGAACACCAACAGGATGTAAGTATTGTGTGTCTGTTGTATGTAAAGTACAGGGGAGGAGTCAGCTCACATAAGTTAATCCTGGGGAGGGGCTATGTGTATAGAAGGAGTTGTTATTTTTACTAACTGTTGTTGGTAGTTGTTGTCAAGTCAATTCCAACTCATGGCCCATGTGTTTGGACTAGAATCGCTGTCTAAGGTTTACAGTGGCTGTGGTCTTTCAAAATCAGGTCACCATGCCTACCTTTTGAGGCACACATATCAGTGGATTCCAACTACCAGTGTTTCAGCTAGTAGTTAAGGGCTTAACTGTTGCCTATGCAGGAAGAGGATGGAGTCAAATGGAAAATAGACAATAGAGAGAAGAAAAGAGAACAAGGACACAGCTAATAAGACTCAGACAAACATAAATCGAATTCTAACTTGAATCAGGACTTGAATCAAGATCATGAAATGGGCCCTCAACCACACTGAGTGACCTGATACACAAATCCAGATGTGCAGGTAGAAAGACAATGGCTCACCTGCAATCAGTTGTCTATCAAGACAAATGACAGCACTTTTTTATCCTCATATGATACCCTTCATTCCTATACTAGCCTTGAACAAGTTTCATTTTGCCTTCTGGATAACTCTTTGTATCTATTTTAGTCTTATTTCACCTTTGCAAAATATTAATGGTTTTCAAAAAGCACATAAACCTTATTTGATTTATCCCTGGATCCTGATTTTTGTCTAATGTCCTGTTGAGCCCTTTGCTGCAGCAAAATGATGATTCATTTTTATTTTTCTCAGAGGGGATTTGCTAGGAAAATATTGGTCCTGCCACTAGTGAAAAGTTGGTCACATGCATACTCAGGATTTGGCAAAGGTATCTTCCCCTGTTTACTAGCATGATAGATTTGGGGAAATGCTAATAAGGGGGATTTGTTGTTATGGGAGAGAGATTTCATGAGAACATGAGGGGAAAAAGAAAGACTGACAGCTCATGGAGGATATTTACAATACTTTTCTTAAGGGCACAGGTAGTATACTGCTAATTACCTAGGGTAACGGTTCCTAACCTCAGACACTCAGATCCCCAGGAGGGCATGAAGTTATTGGAGGGAGACATTTAAATCCATATAAACAAATCTTTTGGCTCATAAAGTGAAGCAGTTACGTCTTAAATATGCAGAATAATTTATATGACTACTTCTGTGATCAATAAAATGCAAATAATTTAAGAAAGGTAAACAAAATTTTAGTAGCTTGTGGTCAATCAAGAAAAACAGAAATATTCCTATTACCACACAGAGTTCTGCAAAGTGTTTACATTTCCAGAATGTAAACAACTAAGTCATGGGTGCAATGATAAAGACATTAGCCTGGAGGGAAAATCAGTCAGCCTCTTCTTGTTTGCCATCACACTCATATGAAAGCCATTAAATATTTCTGATTTTGATATTCTTGGTTTTTAATTGAAGAAACAAAATATATGAGGTCTGACAACTGAATTTTCAAACTCATCCTAGAAAAAGTGCTATATACCTCATTGCAGAATATCAATATGGTCACCTTCAAAGTATTCCCTTTGGGAAATTATGCATGATGCCAGCACCTTGCCCACCCTTCCGGATAATTTTGGAACTCTTTTTCTGGAATGGACACCAAAGCTGCTGTTGTCATATTACCCTTCATGTTCTGAATGTCATCAAAATGCCTTTCAGTATTTCCTTTATTTTCAGGTGAAGACAAAAGTCTTTGGTCAGGTAAGTAGACAGGGTGTTCCAACACAACTGCTTGTTTACTGGTTAAAAACTCCCTCACAGACAGTGACATATGAGGTGGTGCATTGTCATGATGCAAAAGCCATGAGTTGGCAAAAAGTTCAAGTTGTTTTTGTCTAACTTTTTTACACGGTCTTTTCAGTACTTCTGAATAGTAAACTTGGTTAACTGTTGGTCCAATTGGTACAAATTCATAATGAACAATGCTCTAATATCAAAAAAAAGTTAGCCACATGGTTGTGACTCTTGATTGGGAACGATGGAACTTTTTAGTCATGGAGGACTGGCTGATTTCCACTGTGCACTTTGATGCTTTGTTTCAGGGTCATATTGGTACACTCATGTTTCATCACAAGTAATAACACGGCCCAAAACATTGTCTTGCATTTCCAGCATGTCTTGGTAAACTTTGATACTCCTTTGTTTTTAGTTCATTGGTAATCTCCTTCAAGACCATTTTTACACACATCTTTCTTGTGCCAAGATTTTCAGTTAAGATTTTCCTGTTTCCTTATTGATGTTTACTTGGCCTGCTATGCTTCTCACAGTCAGTTGATGATTTTGATGGGCCATTCAATGAAATTTTGCACTGTTTTTGTCAGTTCTGCTCATTACTGGCTGCTCTGACCTCTCTTCATCAGTCATGCCTTCTCTCCACTCAGAAAAACGTTTATTACATTTGTACACTGCTGTTCTCTTCATGGCATTATGCCCATAAACTTGGACTAACACATCCCTGATTTCAGTTCCACTCTTGCCAAGTTTAACAAGAAATTTAATGTTTCTTCATTGCTCTAATTCAAGCTCCAGCAGTCTTGTGACAGCACACAGAAGCATGCAATGATGATGAATGCCACTCAGCAAGACACCACCACACAGCTGTGAGACATTGATATACCAAGTTTATGAAACTTTACTGAGTTGTTTGTACAGTGCTGTAGGTGTAAGCAGCACATGGTGGCAAGTTCACTAACTTAATGGTCAGACCTTGTATCATTACTTAGTATCAAAAATTCCCTAATGGGGAAAGTCCTTAGAGCTTCCTATTAGGTGTTCTTTCCATTTAAATCACTTAAATATTAGGGATGAGGGGAAGGAAATGAAACAGAGTATATTTCATTCTATTTTAGGGTTGACTCTGTAAGGTAGATACTGCAATTTACCTTCACTTTTAAAATTCTAAAGTGAAACAACTAATGATATTTATAGGAGACATCAGCCTTAAATAAATCTGCAAATACTTCAGACATTTTAGTAAAAGCAGAATCACAGAATAGCTTAAATGTTAAAGAGGATAAACGTACCGAATACAGAACCATGTTGATAAAGAATCTAGGGTTCAATCATGCCACAGCAGTTGACCTGTCGATTGGCTGGCTGACTATAAAATGGGGTGCCTTCGTTCTCACCCCTATAATTTCTCACTCTCCAGCAGACTAACCTGGATGTTTTCACATGGTAGCAAGAGAACCAGTAGGCAAATCCCAAGGCGCACACATTTTTCAAGCCTCTATTTGCCTTTTACCACCAATGTGACATTGGTCAAAGCAAGCCACATGATCAAAAACCAAACCAAACTCACTGCCATCGAGTGTATTCTGACTTATAGCAACCCTATAGGACAGAATAGAACTGCCCCATAGAGCTTCCAAGAAGCACCTGTCAGATTCACACTATCACCTTCATGGTTAGCAGATGTGACATTTAACCACTATGACACCAGGGTGGAGGGAAATAGATGCTATCTCTTTATGGGAGGATTTGAGAACTGTGGGCATTTTTACACTTTTCCACACGTACGTACCACAAATCCACTGGAAGCACCACATTAGTGGTGAAACATCACCTTAAGCCTGAGATCATATCACAACAAGGATGTCTGCTATCGTAATGTCTATTTGACATTAATCTGGAGGTTCTTAGTCAGTGCAATAAGGCAAGAAAAACACTTAAAACACACAAGAATAGGAAATAAAGAAATAGAACTCTTATTATTGTCAGACAGATGGCTGCATTTGTAACAACCCAAAGAAAGTGATTAACAAATGCATTTAGTAATAGCGCAGATATACAGGTCAATAGATAAATATATTTTTATTTCAATATACTATAAAACAATAAGTAGCAACTTTTTAAGATATGTTTTATAAACCATCAGAGATGAATAGCAATAAACTAACAAAGATATTCAAGAGAAATTAAAGAAAAACTGAAGAGCTTATTTCATTAATTAACCTTAGAAATCTCGATATAGTAAAATGTCATTTTTCCTGTATTTAACCTTTAGATTTAGTGCAGTTCAAATTCCCAAAATGTGTTATATGTAGGTATAAAATGGAAAGCCTATTATGAAAATCCATGAACATTCAAGGCAGTCATAAAGAAGAACAAATCTGTGATATGAAAACTCATGACTTCATACAAAGGTAAAATAATTAAGATCTTACGGTATTGGTCCTGGAAAAGACAAATGGATCAGTGGAAAGGAATAGAAAGGTCAGAAATAGATTCAGTCAATTAGTTTAAAAAGTGCCACTAAAGTATAAGATGATCTATTTCTTTGAATTTTCCCCAGTCAACTAGATGATATAGGAAAAAGTCAACTTTGACCCTACCTCATATCCTACACAAAAATCACTTCCAAATAGATAATGTCTAAATGTGAAACCAAAAACATAAAGCTTATGAAATAGAGCATAGATGAAAGTCTTTACAGCCTTCATACATGGAGGTTTCTGAAACAGAGACAAAACACAAAAAACTGGAGAATAAGATTGATACATTGTGCTGCGTTAAGAGTTTGTTAACCAAAAGGCATTAAAGTCATTAAAAGATAGGACATAGGGCAGGAAAAGATGTTCACAATACAGAGTGAGCTCCTCCTGGAAAATGTGCTACATATCTCATTGCTGAGTATCACCACAGTCACCTTTGAAGTACTCCCCTTGGGAAGCTATGCACCAATGCCAGCACCTAGGCCACCCTTCAAAGCAATTTTGGAACTTCTTCTCCGGAATGGCCATCAGACCTGTTGTCTTATTACCCTTGATGTCCTGAATGTCATCAAAATGTCTTCCTTTCAATGTTTTCTTTATCTTCAGGCAGAGACAAAAGTCATTGAGGGCCAGATCAGGTGAGTAGGAAGGGTGTTCCCATACACTTATTTGTTCATTGGCTAAAAACTCTCTCACAGAAAACTATACAATTAAGTCCGCAAATTTGCTACCGCACCACCGTGTGCAATGGCCATTACAGAGAGTTCTAGAACTGCTTTGAAGGGTGGATTAGATGCTGGCCTTGGTGCATAACTTTCCCAAGGACAGTACTTCTAAGGTGACCATAGTGAGATTCAGCAATAAGGTGTGCAGCACTTAGAACAACTTAAGTTGTGGACTTAATTGTTGGACCTAAGCACTACATCTGCTAACCAGAAGGTAGGCAGTTCAAATCCACCAGACACTCCTTGGAGACTCTATGGGGGCAGTTCAACTCTGTCTATAGGGTTACTACGGGTCTGAAATGACTTGACAGCAATAAGGGTTTTTTTTGTATGCATGTAATTCCAGCCAAGAAATTTGCTTCCATACTATATATGATAATTCCTAAAAATCCATAAAACAAATATTCCAAGTTTAAAAATGGAATAAAGACTCAAATATTTTACAAAAAAGTATCCAAATGTCCAATAAATGTATAAAAAGAGATGCTCAACAATTATTTATGAGAAAAATGCAGTGAAAACCACAATGAGATACACATTCTTTAGAACTGCTATACTTATGATGAAAAAACAATAGACATTTTGATAAGCATGTGGAGTAACCAGAATTCTCATAAACTGCTGTGCAAGTGTAAATTGCTCCAACCATTTTGGAAATCTGCTTGGCATCATCTAATAAAGCTGAAAATACATCTACCCTGTTTTCCAGTAGTATTTCTTCTTTGGGATAAAAACATGGCTATGTATCCACACTGGATCAGCTAATACATAACCAAAAGACATATATAAGAATGTTTGTGGAAATACTATCCATAATAGCCCAAAGATGGGAACAACCTAAATATGAACCAACAATACAGAACACGTGAACAAATAGTAGTATTGTCATGTTTGTTTTGTTGTTGTTTTGTTGTTAGGTGTCACTGAGTCTATTTTAACTCATAGCAACACCATGTGACAGAGTAGAACTGCCTCATAAAGATTTTCTAGGTTGTCATCTTCATGGGAGAGATCATCGGATCTTTTTCCCCCAGAGCCACTGGTGGGTTGGCACTGAGTGTTAAATGTTGTGTGACCACCAGAGCTCCTTAGTATAGCCATAAAAGGAACTAATCAGAATGATAAGAAATGCATGCACTCAGGTAAATGTAATTAGTTAGGAAAAAATACCTCACAAATACTGAGATGAAAGAAAAAACCCAGGCAGAGAACATAGACTTCATGGTTCCATCCATGTCAAATTTTCAAAATTAGGCAATACTGTTTGATGATAATACAAGTCAAGAGAATGGGTTTCCATAGGGAGGTGGACGTGACCAGAAGGAGGTCTGCCTGCTGCTCAAGCTCTGTTTTTCTTATCTGGGCCGTTGGTCTTGTTAACGTTCTGAAGATCCATCAAGTTACACCGAGGCAACTTATGCATTTTTCCATATGTGTGAAATGTTTCAATAAAAGGTTTAATTTAAAATAAAAATGTGATTGAAAGCCCATTATCACGGCTTCTCAGAGTGGCTGCACTATGATGCAGTGAGACTATCACTGTCTTCCCACAAAGCTATGGGTGAAAGATTATTATATACAGAAGATTATTAGAAACCTTTACTACTATATGAAAGATTTATCATATAAATCTTTATTATTATATATAAAAGATTATTAGAAATCTCAGTAGCTAAATTCAATAGTGCTGACATATACTATGACACGTGAAACTTACTCTTAAAATGCTCTGCAATCCTGATGAGGAAAAGGGGTAGGAAGCCTCGATGAGATAAGAATGTTTACCCACAGTTCAAGCAGACCTCAGCTCACTTCCAGACAATCCTTAGGATAGAATCATTTCAAGATACCAATCCTGATCTTTTGGGATCCTAAAAAAACATTCCAAATATAATGGGCTCCAAAGGATCAGCAAGTTACTTAACTTCTTTCTCAGTCTCTTTATAAAACTGAGAAAATAGTACATCCATGTGCATTTCAGGCAGCAACGGAGTTTGACTGTCCTATTCTTTGATAGGTCCTCAGTGCTAGGCTCTGTTCTAGTCGCTATGATTCAGGAATATCTGTTACAACAGCGAGGAGCTGTTGAGTCGATTCCCACTCATAGGGACTCTGTAGGACAGATTAAAGTCACCGCATAGAGTTTTCTGCTGTTATCTTTATGAGAGCAGATTGCCAGGTCTTTCTGCTGCACGGCCTCTGGGTGGATTTGAATTGCCAACCTTCTGGTTAGCAGCCAAGCACTTAACATAGTGCCTGCAGGGTTCCTTAATACAGAAAGGTTGGCAGTTTGAATCCACCAGCTGCCCCTTGGGAACCCTATGGGGTAGTTCTACTCTGTCCTATAGAGTCACTATGAGTGGGAATTGACTCAGTAACAGCTGGTTTGGTTTTCTTGTTTGTTTTAGAGTGCACTGGGGTTAGTCCTTTGACTTTTTCTAGAATAATAATCTCAACTTTAGGTGAAAGAAACAATACTGTGGTGGTATAATGTGAATACAACATGGAAAATGAACATCATATAAGTCTGCCCCGTGATTTAGTCTGAAGGCCTCAATTCTGTAAATCAGTATTCTAGAGTTTGAAGGTTAGACAGGGTAGAACAGCCCTACAGAGCTTCCAAGGAGCACCTGTGGATTTGAACTGCCAGTCTTTCGGTTAGCAGCCATAGCACTTAACCACTGCACCCCCCACCAGGGTTTCTTAGTGTAATCTAGGACAGTCTCATTGCTCCTTACAGTTCTTCAAGGGAGAAAGCAAGGCTTTTGAGGTAAGCTGTCAATACATCAACTCTAGAAAACTGAGAGTTCAGTTATATTTGTTTTCTCCGTTTCAAAACATGGCATATTTCTGAGAGTTGGTGGTGCAGTGGTTATTCCTCAGCTCTTGGAGGTAGCTGCAACTCCTCTGGCCCTTTTCATGCCTCTCACTCTTTCTCAGAGAAAGAGTTATAATCTGAGTGGTGAGCCTGGAAAGGTAAACTGGGCCTGCCTTTCCATGCCTTGTTTTGGGGGTACACCACCTACAGAGTGTATACCTTCTGTCAGCAGGAAGTTTGCAGTAATCCAGAGATGTGTAGCTAGATGGATAGTTGTATTTAAACAGTTAAAGTCAGGAAACCCACTTAGTCACAGATACAAGCCACATTCTCCAGCATTATTAGCTTTGTCAGTGATAAAGGCAGTATTTTGAGTACGTATTTAGTCTTTTTCTTCTCACTTGTTTTAGAAGTTGAATGAGGTGTGGGTGTATTGTTTACCGGGCCTCTGAAGTTTAACCTGTTCTGAGAAAATTTCTCTTGAATGCTTAATTCAATCTTCTATTAGGAAATGATTCAAAGCTTCACTTGATAAAGGAATATTTAAAAACAACAACAGAAAACAGTTGCTTTCATAGCAGTTCTAACTCAGGGTGACCCTATGGCTGTCAGAGTAGAGCTGTTTCATAGGGTTTTTGAGACTGTGACATCTTGCAAACAGACTGTCGGGCCTTTCTTCTGAGGCATCTCTGGGCGGGTAAGAACAGCCAGCTTTTGGTTAATAGTTGAGCACCTCAACCCTTGGGGACCTTGTTGATAAAGGCCTGTTTGGGTTAGGTGCCGCAGAGCTACTAGCAACTCTGAACGGAGCCCTTCCTGGTCCTGTACAGTCCTCACAGACTTGGCTGTTTGAGCCAGTGCTGCAGCCACCATGTCAGTGCATCTCATGGAGGGTCTTCCTCTATTTCAGGGACCATCTACCTTACCGAGGGTGATGTCCTTCTCCAGAGACTGGTCTCTTTTAATAACATGTCCAGAGTGTGGTGAGACAAATCTCACCATCTTCCCTCCTAAGGAGCACTCTGGTGGTACTTTTGCCAAGACAGGCTTGCTCCTTCTTCTAACGGTCCATGGTATTAGTCAGCCTTCCTACCCAATGCTACAATTCAAAAGCATCCGTTCTTTGTTCTTCCTTAGTCGTCATTCAGCTTTTACATGCACGTGAGGTGGTAGAAAATGCCATGGCTTGGGTCAGGCACACCTTCATCTTCAACTTGCCACCCTCGTCAACACTTGAAAGAGATCTTTTGCAGTAGAATTTGCCCAAGGCGATATGTCATTTGATTTCTTGACTGCTGTTTCTGTTGGTGTTAACTGTGGATCCTAACAAAGTGAAATCCTTGAAATGTCAATCTTTTCTCCATTTATCATGATGTTGCTTATTGGCTGTGAGAATTTTTGTTTTCTTTATGTTGAAGCGTACTCCATACTGAAGGCTGTAGCTTTTAATCTTTACCGGTAAGTGCTTCAAGTCGTCTTTGCTTTGGGCCAGCAAGGTTGTGTCATCTGCAGAGTGTAGGTTGCTAATGAGTCTTCTTCCAGTCCTGATGTCATATTATTTTTCACAGTCCAGCTTCTGGGATTATTTGCTCAGCATGCTTATTAAATAAATATGGTGGCTGGATATGACTGCAACAGACACCCTTCCTGATTTTAAACCACGTAATATTCCTTTGTTCTGTTTGAATAACTGCCTCTTGGTGTATATATAGGTTCTACCTGAGCACAGTTAAATGTTCTAGAATTTCCATTCTTCTCAATGTTATCCATAACTGGTTATAATCCACACAGTCAAATGCCTTTGCATGCTCAATAAAACGCAGGTAAATATCTTTCTGGTATTCTCTTCTTTCAGCCAAGATCCATCTGACATCAGCAATGATATCCCTAGTTTCAGATTATCCTCTGAATTCTGCTTAAATTTCTGGAAGTTGCCTGTCCATTTACTGCTAGGACCGTTTTTTAACCATCTGCAACAAAAATTTTACTTGCATGTGACATTAATGATATTTTCCACATTCTATTGGATGACCTTTCCTGGGACTGAGCACAAAGGTGAATCTCTCCCAGTTGGTTGGCTGGGTCACTATCTTGCAAATTTCTTGGCATAGACAAATGAGCACCACTAGCAGTGCATCCATTCCTTGAAATATCTCAGCTAGTGTTCGGTCAATTAACTAGAGCCTTATTTTTTTATGCTGATTGGACTTCTTCCTTCAGTACCATTGGATCTTGATTTTATGCTACCTCCTCAATGGCTGAATGACAGCCAATTATTTTTAGTACAATGACTGTGTATTCTTCCCATCTTCTGATGCCTCCTGCATCATTTAATATTTTGCCCATAAAATCCTTCAAAATTGCATAATCCATCATGACCAAGTGGGATTCATACCAGGGATGCAAGGCTGGTTCAACATCAGAAAAACAATTAATGTGATTAACCACATAAATAACACAAAAGACAAAGATCACCTGATTTTGTCCATTGATGCAGAAAAGGCATTTGATAAAGTCCAACACCCATTCATGCTAAAAACTCTTAGCAAAATGGGCATAGACGGCAAATTCCTCAACACAATAAGGGCCATTTATACAAAGCCAATTGCCCACATCATCCTGAATGGAGAGAGACTGAAAGACTTTCCCTTGAGATCAGGAACTAGACAAGGATGCCCACTCTCACCTCTTCTATTCAACATTGTGCTAGAAGTTTTAGCCAGAGCAATTAGACAAGACCAAGAAATAAAGGGCATCTGCATTGGCAAAGAGGAAGTTAAAATCTCCCTGTTTGCAGATGATATGATTGTATATGCAGAGAATCCCAAGGAATCTGTAAGTAAGCTACTCAAACTGATAGAAGAGTTCAGCAAAGTCTCAGGATACAAGATAAACATAAGTAAATCAGTAGGATTCCTTTATACCAACAACGAGACTGTTACGGAAGAAATTATGAAATCAATACCATTTACGATAGCCCCTAAGAAGATAAAGTACCTAGGAATTAATCTAACCAGAGAAATAACAGACCTTTACAAAGAGAACTGCAAGCACTTACTACAAGAAACTAAGAGAGACTTAGATAAATGGAAAAACCTATTCTGCTCATGGATAGGAAGACTTAACATTGTGAAAATGTCTATTTTACCCAAAGCAATCTATTTATATAATGCAATCCCAATACAAGTTCCAGTGACATTTTTTAATGAGATGGAAAAACAAATCACCAATTTTGTTTGGAAAGAGAAGAAGCCCTGGTTAAGCAAGATACTACTAAAGAAGAAGAACACACTGGGAGGCCTCTCATTACCTGACTTTAGAACATATTACACTGCCACAGTGGTCAAAACAGCCTGGTACTGGTATAAGAACACACAGACCAATCAGTGGAACAGAACTGAGACCCCAGAGATGACACCATCTGCCTATGAACAATTGATATTCGACAAAGGTCCTAAGACATTAAACTGGGGTGAAAACAGTATCTTCAACAAATGGTGCTGGCAAAATTGGCTATCCATCTGCAAGAAACTGAAACAAGATCCATATCTTACACCTTATACAAAAACCAACTCCAACTGGATAAAAGACCTAAATAGCAAACCTAAAATGATAAAGCTCATCCAAGAAAAGGTAGGAACAACAATGGAAGTTTTAATACACAATATGGACAGACTCCAAAATCTGTCAAACAAACCACAATCATCAGAACAGAAAATAGATAAATGGGATCTATTAAGAATTAAACACTTTTGCTCATCTGAAGACTTTATTAATAGAATTAAAAGAACACCTACAGAATGGGAAAAAATATTTGGCAACTCTATGTCAGACCAACGCCTGATTTCTGTAATCTATAAGATACTACAAAATATTAACAAGAAGAAGATAAACCATCCAATTAAGCGATGGGCAAAGGAGATGGACAGACATTTCACTAAAAAAGAGATCCAGGCAGCCAAAAAACACATACGGACATGTTCACAATCTTTAGTTATTAAAGAAATTCAAATCAAGATGACAATGAGATACCATCTCACCCCAACAAGGTTGGCCATGATCCAAAAAACACAAAACAGTAAATGCTGGAGAGGCTGTGGAGAAAGTGGAACCCTCCTACACTGCTGGTGGGGTTGCAAAATGGTCCAGCCTCTTTGAAAAGCAATCTGGCACTTCTTTAAAAAAATGGATACTGATATACCATTTGAACCCAGTAATTCCACTACTTGGAATACATCCTACAGAATCAAGGCCTTTCACACCAACGGACACATGCACCAGAATGTTTATCGCAGCACAGTCCGTGATAGCAAAAAGATGGAATCAACCCGGGTGCCCAACAACAGAAGAATGGATAGGTAAACTATGGTATATATACTCAATGGAGCACTACGCAATGATACAGAACAACGATGACTTCAGGAAACATCTCATGACCTAGTTTCAACTGGAAGACATTATGTTGAGTGAAAGTAGTCAGCGACAAAAGGACAAATATTGTATGAGACCTCTATGATAAGATCTCAAAAACAGACTTGTGTATAGAAGAAAAGACTCTTTGACAGCTGCAAGGGAGGGGAGGGAGGAAGGAGGAGGAGGGTTTAGATTATATAGTTGCTAGGTATCTGGTTGGGTGAAATCGGTGATAGCACACATTAGAAACAAGAACAATATTAAGTGGACTTAAACATAACATGAGTACTCCTTCCATCTTAACCCAATATTGCAAGGATAGAGTAGCTGGGGCAGGGGGCAGGGGACCATGCTCTTAGGCGAAATCGAGGCCAACTGGCTCAACTAGCATTTTGCTAAGAGGGCTCTCTGCACCCCATGTTGGTGAGTGGCATCTGGAGTCTTAAAAGCTGCCAAGCTACCATCCGAGGGCACAGCAAATGGTCCCAACTCAGCAGGAACGGATGCTCACCGAGGACCAAAATGACATGGGGGAAAGACAACCAAGAAGACAAAGAGACCCAAAAGAGTGGGTGCCTACATCGTCTTGGGACAGGAAAAACCGGAAGGTACCCAGCCACCACCAATGATAGCCGCGATGGAGCTCACTAAGTTGAGTCTCACTGGCAACACAAGAATAAAAAGGGGTGCACCCTGAAATCCCCACTAAAAGACCTCAATTGATGGTCCAGTGGTTTCGGGGCTCCCCTGGGAGCATGGCCCCTCGCCCTGATGCTGCCCTTGACCATAAATCATAATGAAGGTCCACGCTTCGGACAGGAATGGATTGGACTTGGTGATGCAGTGACCATATATTGGATGCACTTTATGGTTCTATACATCTATAGGATGTCATCCTGCTGACCTCTGGCTGGAGGAAGGAGAGTGGGTGGAGAGGAGGGAAAAAGAGAGACTGTTGGGAGGATGAGACATGTATGGAGCAGAGAGGAATAGTGTGCTGTCACCGGGCAGGGAAAGCAGTGGAACCTGCATATAGGTGGGTATGTAAATTTATACGGGAATGTACATTTTCACTCAGTTATATGAAATAAAAAATTTTTTTTTTAAAATCCTTCAAAATTCCAACTTGAGGCTTGAACACTACCACCTCCCTACCCCCCAGCCACATCCCTATCTTTCAGCTTGAGAAATGTCAAGTATATTCTTCATTTTTGGTTTTCTAACTCCAGGTCTTTGCCCAATTCATTGTAATATGTTGTCTTCCTGAGCTACCCTTTGAAATCTATTCAACTCCTTTATTTCATCATTTCCATTTTCTTTCACTACTCAGCTTTTGGGAGCAAGCTGCAGTGTCGTCTCACATCCATTCTTCCCTGACTTTTTAATGATTTCTTTTTCTTTTTGCTTCATATTTGATGTCTTACCACAACTTGTCTGACTTTCAGACAATTTGTCATAGCTATTCTTGAGATGGTTTCCAACTTTAAGTGGGATATACTCGAAATTTTTTGGAGGATGTTTGACCTGTTTTACTTAGAATTTTTTTTAATCTGTCAACTATAGATTTAAAAGCTATGAAAATAAAATTGCAAGGTAATAATTAAATAGCAGATCATGTGACTCTTCATTGCAAGCTTGAATGCAGAGTTCTGTTACATTTGAACTCTGTATTTTTGCATTTGTTTTTAATAATTTTTGTTTAAGAAAATCTTTACTGTAAAACAGCACAGCAATTGAAAAGCACTGTTTGTAGTTACATTAGGATTCCAAAACAGCATTTGCAGTCTTAATCAAAAAGCAGTTTTGCAGAAATATGTAGTTCTCATTTTATGAAAACTTTTTAAAAATCTTTTTTATTTTTTTAATTGTACTTTAGATAGAGGTTTACAGAGCGAACTAGATTCTCATTATACAATTGACACACGTGTTATTTTAATATTTTGGTGCCAACCCCATAATATGTCAACGCTCCTCGACCTTGAGTTCCACACTATCAGCTTTCCTCTCCCCACTTGCTTTCTCTTCCTTGTCCTTGGGCTAGTGTGCTCATTTAGTCTTCCTTTGTTTGTGACAAAGCCAAGCCAAGTGCCGTCGAGTCGGATCCGACTCACCTGTCTAATTATTGGCTGAAGGGTGAAATTAAGGAGTGACTTTATTACTGAGCAAAGAGGGTGTCTCCAGGTCACGCTCTTGGGGTTTCTCAAGTGTCTCTCAGGCCAGCAAATCTGATCTTTTTTTCTGGGTTAGAATTTCTTTCCATGTTTTCCTGCAGGTCTGTCCAGGACCCTTTACTGTAATCCTGGTTAGAGCAGTCAATGGTGGCAGCCAGGCACCACTTACTTGTTCTGGACTCAAGTCTGGTGGAGACTGTGGTACTTGTGGGCTATGGGTCCCTTGAACTATTTCTCTTGTGTTTTTGGCTTTCTTCATTCTCTCTTGCTCCAGATGTGATAAGATCGAGGTGATATTTTGGCTATTGTGAACTTATTTCAATTTTTTTCTGCTTCCACTTTTGAACTTGTATTTGAGCAAATGCTGATCTGTCTCACAGTCAGCCCTGGCCTTGTTCTGATGGATAATATTGAGCTTTTCTATTGTCTCTTTCTACAGACACAGCTGATTCAATAGCCATGCATTGCATCCTGTGAGCTTCAAGTGTATGGTCACCATTTACTGGAAAAGGGACTTGCTATGAAGAAGTCTCTGATCTTGCAAAATGCTATCCTGCAATCTCTGACATTGTTTTTATCACTAAGGTCATATTATTTAACTGCTACCCTTCTTCATTGTTTCCAACTTCTGCCTTCCAGTCACCAGCAATTATTAATGCATCTTGGTTGTATGTCTAATCAAATTCAGACTGCAGAACTTGGTGAAAGTTTTCAATTTCTTCATATTTAGCCTTAGTGTTTGGTGTGTTAATTTGAATAATAGTCATATTAACTGCGTTTCTTTGTAGGTGTATGGATATTATCCTATCACTTACAGTGCTGGTGGTGATGGTGGTTTGATGGTGAATGAAATTCTATTCCTCTTCAATGTTTCTTTTCCAGCCAAGTAGAACGTATGATTGCTTGATTTAAAAAGGCTAATACCAATCCAGTTCAGCTCACTAATGCGTGGGACGTCTGTCTTCAGGTGTTCTGTTTCATTTTTGACAACTCCCAATTTTCCTGGATTTCTATTGCCTGCATTACACATTCCAATTATTAATGGATATTTGAAGCTCTTCTCATTCTGAGTCACGTCACATCGGTAAATGAAGTTTCCAAAACCTTTACTCCATCCACGTCACTAAGGTCAACTCTACTTTGAGAAGGCCACTCTTCCCTAGTCATCTTTTGAATGCCTTCCAACCTGAAGGGCTCATGTTCTGGCACTGTATCAGACAGCGCTCCACTGCTATCCGTCTTCTGTGAATCTGCTGGCTGCTTAAGTTAATGCATCATCTCCTGTCCCTTAAGAATTCTACTAGTCCCTGAGACTCATGCTTGTTTACATGTAACCAGTTCACATGCATGGACTTAATTATCTCGTCCGTTCGGTAACTGTGTAGTCTGAACAGCTCTTTTCCCTTTACTTAAATGTTATTGGTTTCAGAATGATGCTAATAGTGGTGATTATGATCTAAAATGATTCTGCAAATAGCAGAACATACAAAGGAGTTTGGGTTGGCTGGCTAGTTACTTGATTGGTATTAGCTAACAAGCTATGGAAATAGCCTTCCTAATTCTGCTACGTATCATTGTTGCTTGTTATGAAACAAACTGGCCGTAGGAGGGATCAGGGCACAGCGGTGCTCAGGTCTGTGGGAGTCTCTGTTTTCTTAGCAGTCCATTCCCGAATGAAGTCTGCTGTTCCCAAGGAAAGTCTGCCCTGAATTCCTTGCTCTTTTCACTGAAGTCAAGAATTTAAAATCCTTCTCTGAGTGTTTGAGCAAAATTTCTGGCCTTATCTAAAACCATATGTAAACACAGATATGTCACTATTCTCGGTGTTAAAAGAGGTACAAGTAAAACTGATATTTCTGATACCATAGGCCACAAACTGAATTTGTAGAGCAATCAGCAATACCAATTAAAATGGTGACAATTACAAGAAATTCATTTTTCTTACTGAAGCCTGAATTCTAAGTCCAGTATTTTCTTTAGTTCTTGACATACTGCTTCTAAAGTAAAGCATTTCCTCCAGACTTATTTACCTACAGGGGCTGAGGAGGATTAAATGACTGGATCTCTTTTAGGAGATAAATTGTATCCTAAGACCGGAATACTTTATGTATCACTGTTCTTTGTGCTGTGTGTTAGCTGTGACACGATCTTGAGCAAACCCTTTGCTCATTTGTTCTTCCTTCAGAATCCTTCTGAACAGCAAGTCAAGCGAAGTCGTTTTTTGCTACGGGACTTCACGATGTGTAATGAAAGGGTGGTGAACAACCTCAGATACATCTGTACCATTTAATAGCATGCCTCTGTTTTTTACTGGAGTCAATGCTCCCATATTACCAAATCAGAAATCTATCCTGAGAAAAGGTGATGCTGCATAATAGCACTTCCTTTCACCATCAGAAGATAAACAACGTTAAGTGCAACATTCAGATTAGGATCTCCTGTCTGGAGAAGTTTCAGGTGCTCCCAAGAGTAGGACTGCTGAATATACAGCTTCTGGCTCCTTGTTGGAAACCCTGGTGGCTTAGTAGTTAAGAGCTACATCTGCTTATCAAAAGGGCGGCAGTTCAAATTCACCAGGTGTTCCTTGGAAATGACGAGCCCTTTCTACTCTGTCCTACAGGGTTGCTATGAATTGGAATCTACTGGATGACAAACAGGTTTGGTTTTCTTTTTTTTTAGTTCCTTCCTGATGATAACAATGGGATCAGGCTAGCAACGCTCATGGTGGAGGTGGACAATACTTCATGTGCCAGTTCAGTCAGAAATAATCTCATGCTGCATGTGTCATAATTGAAACATTTAACATTCTATTTTTCATGACCAAGAATGAGTTTTTACTGCAGTGATAGTATCAGAGGAAGCTGAAGTCATCGCAGTCTAAACATAACACGAACACAAATGGCAAATCAGCTTCTCAGCTATAAAGAAAATGGGAAAGTCTTGTAAACACAACAGATTGTTTGAAAAATGAAAATAAAGCTACATCTGTGTTTCACAGGTTTTAGGCAACTCCATAGCCAATTTACAAAACCATTGATGTATAAACTTTTAGTGATTAAATTCAAATCTTGGCTTTTTCAGGCTCACTCTGTCGTAACCTTGTACAGACAGACGTTTCCTTTTTTCCTTAACAACATTAGCTTGCAGTGTTAGGAAAAAGTGCAAAATTTTTGAAAATCCTAACAATCCACAGGTAGGGAGACACTCCACTAGCCATGAGAAGGCAACCAGATGAACTGGAAATCTAAGAATACATTTGCTATAGTTTATTCTAGAACTTGCCTAACCTCTCAGGTTTGGGGTCCATGATTTAAAACGGAAATAACCCCCAAGCTCTCCTTTAAATGATGTGAATGAGGTCAAGTACAGCCATTTCAAATGGCATTGACCTTCCACCTGACAAAGAATGAGAGAAAACATTCAGATTATTTTCTGTATGCCTAACTGTTAATCTGTATGTTCTGGCATCAAAGTGGATTCAACCCAGTTTACTAATGATCCTAACAAAAATCTAAAAGTTCTCTGGGTTATGATAATCTTTAACAGTATTGACATTTATCTAAATAATATGATTAACTACAAATTCTTCTTCTGCAATAACATTTTCCCAATGAATATATTCCACTTATTCTTAAATGTTTGAGGACCTTTTTTCTGCTTATACAGCAGGTTTTTTACACATTCTGAAGTAGAGAAAATTGTCTTCTAAAAATAGGTCCCTGCTGTATCATAAATACCATGATGAGTATTAACAACTTGTCAAAAAAGACATTAATGAAATTCTAAAGATTGTTTTATGAATGTAGTTCAGTTTGACAACCCTTTCATAGTCAAAGTATATCTGAAGAAAGATGAACTATTCTTTAACCATTCATTTTTATTTTTATTTTTTTATGGATGTATTTGTGTGTGTGTGTGATTAAACAAAAGCATACAGTCCAAATTAGTTTTGCTTGCCTACCTATCTGCAGTTCTTTCTGCTCTCCCTACCCAGTGACAGCACACTCCTCTTTTCCATTTTTATATTTCTTTACTTAAATTTTTGAGTGTTGTAATTGGCTTTTATTTTTATTGTTTGGCGTCCTACATAAACGGAGGGATATATGTTCTACCTTACGAATTCTAAAAGAGCACAGACAGAGGATTCTCAGATCTTAGTACTAGCATACAAAGAATAGACTTCAGTTTCCAAATTCTATTTTAAGAAAACAAAAACAAAACCCATTTTCATCAAGTCAGCACCAACTCATAGTGGCACTATAGGACAGAACAGAGCTGCCCCACGGAGTGTCCAAGGAGCAGCTGTTGATTTGACCTACCAACATTTTGGTTAGCAGCTATAGCATTTAACCATGAAGCCTCCAGGGTTTCCTCATCAAAGTACCTCAAAACATCATAAAACCAGTAGTTCTCAATTTTGGCTGTACATTACAATCTCCTGGAGAATTTTTGAAATACTACTCCCCAGACCCCAACTAAGACTAATTAAATCAAATTTTTCATTGATGAGCTAGTCCATTTGAGGTCATTTGAGGCAGAGAACCAGTGCTTGAAGACTTCATTATCACCAAGAATTTTCAATCTGTGATCTTCCCCTCATTTTTGGATTACAGGATAAACTACTGAGAAGGGCAATTTTGTAACTTCATTAGTGTTTTAAGTCTCATTGTAAACACAGGCCAGGTTCTTTCTGAGTATGGAACTCTAATACGTTGTAGTGTGTGGAAATCCAAAATGAGAGTTGAATCCCTTGCCCAAACTTTTTACCTTACATATTGTTCTTAATACCACCCTGAGATTGCAAACTTGAATGTGCACCCTCCTGGCTTCTCTGAACACCACCTAAGATTATTGTCCAGCTAAAACCAAACCAAACCAGCTGCCATTAAGCTGACTCCAACTCACGGTGATCCCATGTGTGGCAGGGTAGACTATGCTTCATAGGATTTTCAATAGCTGATTTTTTTACAGTTCAATTGCCAGGCCTTTCTTCCAAGGCACCTCGGGGTACACTCAAACTTCCTCCTTTTTGTTAGCAGCTGAGGGCATTAACCATTTGTATCACACAAGAACTCTCGATTATTGTACAGGTAAACTGAAACTGAAAAGAAAATAGTGACCACTAAAGGTGTCATAATGCTTCAAAACTGATTGAAAGATTGCTTGTGAGTCTACTTTAATCAAGTCTTAACCAGTTTGTCAGCTGTAATCTAAGCAAAATGTAATTTTTTCTTTTAGAATACCCAGTTGCAAGCGTCTTTGGGTGGCGTAAGAGTGGTGGCACAGTGGTTAAGTGCTACAGCTGCTAATCGAAAGGTTGGCAGTACAAATCCACCAGCCACTCCTTGGAAACTCTATGGGGTAATTCCACTCTGTTATAAATGGTTGTTAGGAGTTGGAATGGATTGAATGGCAATGAGTTTAACAGTAAAGCTCAGTATCCTTTTTTTTTTTGCTAAGATGATAAATTATTGGTTTGCCATGACAGGATTGAGAGAAGCAAGGACATGGACACTAGTTCCCTAGAACAATGTCTCTCAAATGCAGTACACTTATGTATAACTAAACAATATGCAGCAAAAGAGTACTCACTTTTTATAACTTGCTCTTCACTCTGAATTTTGGTACTTAAAAAAAAATCCTGTTTATGATTGTTAAATTGATTTTACTACATAAAATGAGTCACACCTCTGAACTTAATAAAACTTCTGATTGGGAAATTTGATTATGGAATGGACATTAGATCATACCAAAAATGGTACTGAGTATTATTGTTCTTCATGTTAGATATGATAAGGGAATTATGATTTTGTAAGAAACGTTCTTCTTTTTTAGAGGTTTAACGAAAACTAAATTTGGATAGTCCTGATTTTTGCATTGAAGACCAAGAGGTTCACTTCTTTCCCTGTCTCGGTGGCTTTGCTAGCCTCACTCAGCTGGCCTGGGCCCATCTGTGAAGAGCCATGAAGGTGCTGGATTGAAGCCAACATTCCCACCGCACAAGGCTGGCCCAGGCAGACCTTGACCCTCAGAGTGGACATGCACTAAGCGGTATTGTTGGGCCTAGAGATTCCGCAACATGTTTCTCATCAATTAAAGAAACTTGGTGTTCCCTACCTCCTCTTTGGCTAACCTATAAATAAATATGTAGCAGAAATTAGGGGCAGGGCTCCCTCTGTCTGCTTATGTCCTGAGGATTTCTGTCTGGTGCAGCTCCAGCCTGCTGGTGAAGACAGGCCCGTCTGCCAGAACTCTGGCTGTGATATACATTGTGTATCAGTGCCTGGCTTATGCTATGGAAAATTCAGAGTATGGAACTTGTCATGCACTCTGTTACTCCTCAGCTCATAAATAACTTGCCAATAAAGCTTATGATATATTTGTATCACATGGCACTAGTGACTCCTTACATGACAAGATACTTCTTGAGGTACGTGATGCCTGGAGTTTGTTTTTAAAAACTTCAGAAGGAGGGAGAGAAAAAGGACAAAGGAGGCCTGCTGCCATCAAGTCAGTTCCAACTCATAGCAACTGTATCCAAAAACCAAACCTTCTACTGTCAAGTCGATTCCAACTAACTGTGACCCTATAGCACAGAGTAAAACTGCTCTATGGTTTCCAAGGAGCGCCTGGTGGATTCAAACTGCTGACATTTTGGTTAGCAGATGGAAAACCTAACTGCTATGGAAAACTGTCCTTATAGGGTCGCCTAGGCTGTAATCTTTACAGAAGCAGAATGCCACCAACCTTTCAGTTAGCAGCTAAGCACTTAAACCATCATGCCACCAGGACTCCTTGACAGGTGATGTAAATGTGGGAAAACCTTGACAATGTTTAAATCTGTATGGTGGACTTAGAAAAATTCATTTTACCATTCCCTTTACATTTGTCTATGTTTGAACATTTTCATAATATAAAAACAAAGCAAATATAAAAGACCACTGTCCTCAAATCGCATGTTCTGTAGCTTGGATGTTGTAGCATAACTTTGAAATTCTTGAAGAAAACTCAATGGATTTCTGAATTATCACTTATTGGAAAAACACAGAGAGGAAACAGAATAATCTATGCAGGAAAAACTTTTATCCAGAAATCTTTGTTTATCACTTCTGTATTTACGTGGTAACATGACAGTAATTTCGCTCTCCTCCTATTTTCCATTGTATTGTCTTTCATTGTACATACACATAACGCCTGCAGCCTACGTAGGAAGCTGTTTAAAGGCGGGGCATTGGCTAATTTTCGCATCATGGATTGAACTGTGTCCCCCAAAAAATACGTGTAGCTATGTGGCTGGGCCATGATTCCCATTATTTTGTGATTTTCCTGTGCTGTATGTTAAAAGATTAAGGTGGGACTATAAATCCATTCATAGGATCACCTCCCTGCTCCACTGTAAAGGGAGTTTCCCTGGACTACGGCTTGGCCCACCCTTAATCCTTTTGTCCTACAAGAGGTAAAAGGAAAGAGAAGCAGAGAATTGGGGAACTGACGCCACCGAGAAAGCTGCACCAGGAGAACAGTGCATCCTTCAGACCTGAGGTTCGTGCGCCACGATGCTCCCTGGACAGACTGATAACACCAGAGCTTTCTCTAGAGCCGACAGTGGAGAAAGCCTTCCCCTGGAGCAGACATCCTGAATTTAGACTTGTAGCCTACCGGACTGTGTAAGAATAAACCTTCTGTTGTTAAAGCCATCCACTCTGTGGTATTTCTATTAGAGCAGTGCTAACCGACTAAAACATCCCTTTTGCTTTCTTCAGAAACCTACCATTCGTACATCATAGGCATTTTTACAAATATGTTTTAATTCATCAAGTAAACTTACTTGTAGGTATAGTTTTAGTGACAGGCACATTTTCTTTTACTGTTCTATTTTCTTGAAAACTTGATTACTTACATGGGAAAAAATGAAAACTCACTTATTCCAAGCAAAGTTTTCAACCACAGTCCTGCTTGCCAGATGATAAGAGTTACCATGCATTGAGCATTTACTAAGCATCTGTCATTTTGCTAGGGCTTCATATAAATTGGAAACCCTGCTGGCATAGTGGTTAAGTGCTACAACTGCTAACCAAAAGACTGGAAGTTCAAATCCACCAGGGTCCCCTTGGAAACTCTATGCAGAAGTTCTACTCTGTCCTGTAAGATTTATATGAATCCAGAATACAATCAATGGCACTGGGTTTGGGGTTTTATGTAAATTACTCCATTTAATTTTTGAAGGAATACTATAGAGAAGTTACTATCGCAGCCCACTTTACAGATGGGAGAACTGAGGTACTGAGAACTTAAGTAATTTTTTCAAGCTCACATAGCTGTTTAGTGACAGCCAGATTTTGCACCTACGAAGATAGACACAGGCTGGAATCTTTACTCTTAGTTATTATAACCCTCTTCTTGCCCAGTCCAGAAGAGAAGGGCCCATGAGAAAGTGCTGCTGATACTGTATTTGACTTGACTAGGATTTTTGTTTGGTCTGTTTGGCACTGGCACTTGGTCACATAGAAACAAATGCTATAGGAAGATGATCTAAATCTATTGGTTACTGAATGTACAAATGACGATACTAGTTGCATAAGAAGCATGATCTGATTCTCACCTCATAAAAACTCGACTTTATTAATCATTATAGAAACAACAATTCAAGTTAACTATCTAAATGTGGGCAGCAAACAGAGTCCTGGTATTTAGTGATGGCTGTGTGTCTGGGTTCACTCCAGCTGTAAACTGGCACTAAGCAAGGAGGCTAACAGAGTTTCAGCTCATGACCACAGCTGCCATCAGGGAACAAATACATGAGGATAACTTCTGAAATAATCTTTAGAAGGGACAGGACGAGGGCAGAGACTCTATGAAAAACAGTAGAATCTGATAAATAGAAGATGATTGCTGATGGAAGAACATACCACAAACAAGAGAAGAAA
Source organism: Heterohyrax brucei (assembly GCA_028571685.1). Lineage (NCBI taxonomy): Eukaryota > Metazoa > Chordata > Mammalia > Hyracoidea > Procaviidae > Heterohyrax > Heterohyrax brucei. The sequence continues at coordinate 54,565,723 of CM053142.1, read as the reverse complement.
TCAAGAGGGCAGAGGTAGAACCAGAGGAAGTGATTTTGTGAGAAGCACAAATGTCAACAAGACAACCTAAGAAGAATACCTTCAGTGGATTGGAGTGTCGCTTCAAATTCTACAATATACACTAGAATAAACATCTCTAAGAACAAATTAAGAAAACTAGAGGCCATTATAGATTAAATTTTGTCTCCCCAAAATGTCTATCAACTTGTCCAGGCTATAATACCCAGTATTGTAGAGTTGTCCATCACTTTGAGATCTGATGTGATTATCTTACGTGGTGTAAATTCTAGCTTCTATGATGTTAATGGGAGCCCTGATTTCACAGTGACTAAGAACTCAGCTGTGAACCAAAAGGTTGACAGTTCTAATCTACAAACAGATCCTTGGATATCTTATGGGGCAGTGCTACTCTGTCCTATAGGATCCCTATGAGTGGGAATTAACTCCAAAGCAATGAGTTGCTGTTATTGTTTTATTATGTTAATAAGACAGGATTAGAGGTAGTTATATTAATAAAGCAAGACTCAGTTTACAGGATTAAGGTGTATTATGAGTTAATCCCTTTTGAAATATAAAAGGCACCTCAGGCCAGTAAAAATAAAGAACCAGGAGGGGAGTGTGTCCTTTTAACCCAGGATTCTTGCACTGAGAAACTCCTAGACCAGGGGAAGATTGATGGAGGAGATCTTATCCCAGAACCAACAGAGAGAACAATTCTTCTTGGGAGCTGACATCCCAAAATCAGACTTCTATTTTCTGCGAGAGGATAAACTTGTTTGTTAAAGCCATCCACTTGTGGTATTTCTGTTACAGCTACACTAGTTGGCTAAAACAGAGGGCATTAAGGAAAGAAAAGAAATCTCCATTTCAGAGAAATAATCAAAAAATGTAATCAAACAAATGACGAGAAGTTTTATATATATGCTCTTACCAGTTGTACTAGAAGCTTGCAAAGTCCAGTGTTAACTATTTTTTTAAGAATCTCAAGATGATAAACCAAATTAAAACTCAAGCTACAGACTTTGGGAAAGTATTTTCCATACATGTGGCTTTTGGTGGAAAGATAAAGAGCACATGGCACTATGAATCTACTTACTTACCTGTTACCTTGGGAGTTAAAACTCCATTTCTTAAGGCATTGTGGGCCTACCTTCCAGAACTATCCCTAGCATACACTAAAGCCAATGAAGGTTTGTTTTTGCCCAGTTAGAATTGACTAAGGAAAAAATAATTCAGGGGCCAAAGATGTCTCATGGATATAAAACATTGATCAGTCAAACTACTGAACAATCAGCAACTCACTTCACAGCAAGCTGGATATTTCTGAAGTGCTAAATGCCTTTATATGTTGTAATACATCTTGCTGACATTTACCCCTCTAGGATATTTATACAGTCCCATCTACTACCTCCTCCCCACAATAAAAGGCATTTCAAAAATAAACATACACACATGCACACACCCTATGTTACACATTGTCATCAAGTCAGTTCTGACTCATAGCTGTCCTGTAGCCCAGGGTGGAAGTTCCCAGTAAAGTTTCCAAGGAGTGGCGGGTGGCTTTGAACTTCTTGACCTTTTGCTTAGCAGCCATAGCTCTTAACCACTGCACTACCAGGACTCCCCACCCTATGTAGTAGGTGGTATTGTTCACATAGTGGCAGATACTAGCACTGAAAAGGCCTAAGTGATTTTACCAGAGAACCCTAGAGGGCCAGAGCTGGGCAATGATTCTTCCCCAAGGGGAATCATCTCCCACCACCTTATCATATCACCTCTGGAAATTCCACAAAGCCATTTATGATTGGTAAACACTATGTCATTGTCATTCCCAGTCCTCACAAACCTCTTTGCTTGATTGATTGAAAGAATGTTTCCTAACAGCATCTCCATCTATAACCAGATGAGTTTTTTGCAACATATGTTTTTAAACAGCCTTTTCTCTTCAAGGACTTATAAACTTAGGTTTTTGTTTCTGTTTTTGTTTTCTTCTGCTTCTCCTGATTTACTGGTTTCAGTATCACTTGGAAAGGAAATGGCTTCAGCTCACTGAGTCAGGTTCATCTTTGGGATGTAGGTGGGGATTACTGGGGGTGTCCTAACGATCTGGGGAGATTTGCCTAGTTTCTCCTAGCGGATCACAGAAGCAATAGCTTTGAGAAATTTAGCCCTTTTAGATAGACGCACTCTGTGTTTTCTTATGAGAACCTTCTGGAACATTTCTCTCGTAGGTCCCATGACATTTCTGGTAAGCTGAAGTCTCAGAGAGAAGAAATATGGTGCTACAGACAGAATATAGATGTGCAGAGAGTGCCAATGAATTCTCTCAGATACTGCACACACAGGAGACTCAGACTCAGAGACTCCTGCTGCTAATTCCCATCTCCTAGTCTAACCACAAGTCCTACCATTGATGAACAGCTCTCCAACTGATGCTCCAGTTATCTTCAGTTCTCACACGACAGTATTAGAATATCTTTTTTAATGTATATACTGTCTCATCCCTATCCCTGAACAGTTACTTACACAGGAAGTTCTGTCTCTCACTGCTTTAGCCATTCATCGGTGCTTACATGACCCAATATTGTTGAGTGTTGTCATTTTGCATTCTTCTTGATTTGTCATGATAGAATCTGCGTGGTCCATTGGAATGGCCATTGGTCACAGTGGCACAGTGGCAGGTTGGCGAACTTAATAGTATAGTTGTCTGTGAAGGAGTTTTTAGCCAGTAAACAACTGTATTGGAACACCCTCTCTACTCACCTGATTTGGTCCCTAGTGATTTTTTTCTTTACCCAGAGATAAAGGAAATGTTGAAAAGAAGACATTTTGATGATATTCAGGACATCAAGTGTAATACAATGACAGTTCTGGTGGTCATTCCAGGGAAAGAGTTCCAAAATTGTTTTGAAGGGTGTACTCAGCTCTGGTGTCAGTGCATAGCTTCCCAAAGGGAACACTTTGAAGTTGATGTAGTGATATTCAGCAGTGAGGTGTGTAGCACTTTTTCCAGGATGAGTTCATGAACTTAATTGTCAGGACTCATATAGGGGCAACATTATCCAGGAACAATTGTCAAAACCAGAGGTTTGAAATGAGAGGCCAAAGAAATAACTACATAAGCCTCAAGGTCCTCCTGGGGTTGTACAGATTAATTCAATTCCTAGAAGTTAAAAATATAAACCAGAAAGGCAATGGGTGCTAACCATTGAAATATATTGTCTATGTGTGTACACTGGACTTCTGGGCTGGAAGGTATAGTCTTTCTACCATTAGCTTATGATGATTATATTTTAAATCAAGTTTTGGGAGGCAGGACCAAGACGGTGGACTAGTCACATGTCTCCTTGACTGCCTCTGAGAACTAAGGCCAAGAAAAACAATTCAACATAGCAGTGTGGACATTCTGGAAGCCCCAAGACCAGGGAGGTTGTCAGACTGAGTGACAGAAAGGGGAAAACTACCTTGTTGGAGGTGAGACAGCAGCACAGTGAGTCCCACTTCTGCTGACACAGTGGCTGAAAGGCTTAGAGGTATGTGTGCCTTCTTTGTTACCAGGAGACTGGGACTCTGCCAAGCCTGATAGCCTGGAAGAGGCCAGCTGTGATGCTGAGCTGCAGTGCCTAAGTAAACAGCATATCCTGCAGCAGAGAGGCTGTGCTTAAGACAGAGTCACATCTAGACAACCCAGCAGTAGCTGGCAACCAAGAATACCAGTGCCCCCCTTTCTCTTCTTTGAGCTGCAACATAGTTACTGCTGGTAGAGCATAGGAGAGGCAGCCCAGATATGGTGCCATCTTCGTCAGCTGAGACACAGAATCAGCAATGCCTGAGGGCTCAGCTGGGGCTAACTCCCATACCAAGCAATAGTGTCTGTCTGGATAGTGCTTCTACTAGCAGAAAAACTGTTTTTAAGACAGTTATACCTAGAGAACAAGGTGAAATCTGGCAGTCAAATGTGACGGTACCCTAACCCATCCCTTCTTTAAGCCACATTGTAGTGTCTGCTGATGACCCCTGAGAGACTCCATACATAACGTGCCATCTTTATCAGCCAGGAGGTAGGGCCTGCCACCTCTGAGGGTCCAGCTGCTATTGGCAGCTGCTGGTCAACACCTCTCAGCGGAAAAGCCATTTTTAAGATAGGCACATCTAGAGAAAGCAGCAATGATTGGCATCTGAGTGTGGCGCTGCGATTTCCAGACTTTCACTGAGCCACATCACAGTATCTGCTGACTGCCCCAAGACGCTCTGTAAGTAGGCTGCTATCTTTGTCAGCCAGGAGGTGAGACCAACCACCCCTGAGGGCCTGGCTGCTTTTGGCTACCACTAGACAATGCCCCTCAGCAGAAAAGCAGTTTTTAAGATAATAGCGTCTAGAGAACCCAGTATTACTGGGGGCCCAGTATGGTGGCATCCATCTCTCCTCCTTTCCCTGAGCTATACCACAGTCGTGACTGGCATGATGCCGGAGAGTTGGCACAAGTAGGTCACCATATTTAACAGCCAGGAGGTGGGGCATGTAACCCCTGAGGACCCAGCTAGCACCGACTGCCAAGCTGAGCAGCATCACAGGGCTTGACAGAGTTCATATTACCAGAGAAGCTGTATATAAACAGCTTCACTTAGAGAACACAGTGGCAGCTGGCGGCCAAGTCTAGCAGTGCCCTTACTCCCTTATTAGAGCTACTCCACAGGTCCTGTTGGCTTAACACTGGAGAAACTGAATAGCTTTTTGATAGCATGAAAACAACAATCATTATCTAACCATTTGAAGAAGCAGACCACTATGGCTTCAGAAAACTCCCAAAATAATCAAAATACTTCCTAGATGAAGAAACCTTTCTGAAATTATTAGAGGTAGAACACAAAACAATTATGAATAGAGCCTTTCTAGAGAATAAACAAAGTGAAGTAGAACAAAATGAAAAATTGAGAAGCTATATGAACTGCTAGAACATCAATGATCAATTGATTCAGCAGATCAATAATAAAATTACAGAGTTAAGCAATTCAATGCAAAGCCAAAAGACCAGGATTCAGGCAATGGAATAAAGTATTAGCAAGAGTGAAGTTAAAGCAACTACACCAGCATTTGTAAGGAGAAATCAGATAAAAGAAATAAGTAAAGAAGCATTAAGAAGCATGTGGGACACTATTAAAAGGAATAATCTACAATTAATCTAAATTCCTGAACAGAGAGAATCGTTGAAGAGTTGCTAACAGACAATTTCCCTGATAGCCTGAAAGAGAACATAGGTATTCAAGATGCTTATTGAACACCACAAAAAGTAGACCGCCAAAGAAAGACACCAAGACATATGATGATCAAGCTTAAGAAAATGAAACATAAAAAGAGAGTCTTAGCGGCAGCTAGGCTTGAAGCAAAACTAACATACAAAGGGAAGCCCTGTAGGCTGTCCTCTGACTTTCAACAGAAACCATGTTGGAAAGAAGGCAGTTGATGACACATACAAAACCCTGAAGGAGAAAAACTTCCAACCAAGGATTATATATCCTGCAAAATTGTCTCTCAAATATGATGGTGAAATTAAGACATTCTCAGATAGACAGAAGGTCTGAGACTGCAAAAACCAAACCAAAACTACAAGCAGTGCTGAAAGAAGCTCTTCATTTAGGAGATTAACAACATCAGATGTATACTCAAGGATGTAATGCAGGACACAGCATCCAGAGTTATATTCAGTTAGAGAAGTCACAAAGTTCAATCAGAGCTATAATATTAAAAGTAGGGAACTAGAGATCTTAACATGTAAACTATGACATCATCATCACAGTATAAAGAGGTAGATGTTACAATATTTATAGTCCTTTCAGGCTGAGAGGAAGTTAAGAAGGTATACAAAAGTTAAAGATTGGTTTAAACTTAGAATATTCAGGGGGATCAAAAGGGTATCAGGAAAGCAAACTAAGAGTGCTGTGTACTAAAACAAGAAACATAATATAGAAGTCTGAATAGACACAAAACCAACATTGAAAAGGATGAAAAGAAAACCCATGAAGAATGACTCAGAACACAGTGTTGAGAGGAACAAAGAAAATGTCAACACAAAAATAAAGGCATAAAAATGACAGCACTAAACACACATCTATCAATAATTACACTGAATATAAATGGATTGAGTGTTCCATTAAAGAGGCAGAGAGTGATAGCTTGGATCAAAAAACCTGAACCGTCTACATGCTGCTTATGAGAAACACACTTTAGACTCAAAGATATGAACAAACTGAAAATCAAAGGATAGGAAAATATATACCAAGCTAATAACACAAAAAGAAGAGCAGGAGTGGCAATGCTAATCTCAGGTAAAATAGACTGTCATGTAAAATTCACAATCATGGACCAGTGTGGTCATTACTTACTGCTGAAAGGTTCAATACATAAGCAGAATATAACAATATTAAATATTTATGCACCCAATACTAGAGTATCTAAATACATCAAACAAACACTGAAAGCATTGAAAAATGACATAGATCCCTCCACAATAATAGTAGGAGACTTCAGCACTCCATTTTCAGTAATGGACAGATTATCCAGATAAAAAGCTCAGTAAAGATACAGAAGATCTTATTGTGACAATCAACCAACTAGACCTCACTGACATATTCAGAACTTTCTATCCAACAACAGATAAGCACACCTGCTTTTCCAATGCCCATGGAACGTTCTCCAGAATGACCACAAATTAGGTCATAAAGCAACACTCAACTAAATCCAAACCACTGGATTATTGCAAAGCATCTTCCCAGACCATAAAACCATAAAAGCTGAAATCAAAGCAGAAAGAACAGGGATTGAAATTCAAACTCATGGAAACTGGACAACATTTTGCTCAAAAATCCATGGGTTATAGAAGAAATCAAAGACATTCATGGAGTCAAATGAGAATGAAAACAAAAGTAGTGCTTAGAGGTCAGTTTATAAATACACACATCCAGAATAAAGAAAGGGCCCAAACCGAAGAATTAACCCTACAGCCTGAACAAGTAAAAAGAGAACAACAAAAGAACCTCTCTGGCACCAAAGGAAAACAGATAAGAAACATTAGAGCAGAAGAAACTAATTAGAGAACAGAAAAGCAACCATAAGAATTAACAAAATTAAAAGGTGTTTTTTCTGAAAAGATCAACAAAATTGATAAACTGCTGGCTAAACTTACAAAAGAAAAACAGGAGAGGAAACTAACAACCCAAATAAAAAATGAGATGCAAGATATCACAACAGACCCATCCCAAAGAAAAAGTATCGTAACAGAATATTGCAAACAATTATACTCTAACAGATTTGAAAACTTAGAGGAAATGGATAAATTTCTAGATGCATATAACCTACCAAAATTATTACAAAGATTTTAATAAACCCATAACAAAAGAACAGATTGAAAAGGTAATCAAGAAATTACCAACCAAGAAAAGTCCTGGTCCAGATGGCTTCACCGGAGAATTCTACCAAACTTTTAGAGAGGTTTTAATTCCAATACTACTGAGGCTATTTCACAGCATAGAAAAGAATTAAATATTCCTAAATTTATTCTATGATGCCAGCATAACCCTGATACCAAAGCCAGGGAAAGATCCCACAAAAAAAAAAAACTTACAGGCCAATATCACTCATGAACCTAGATGTCAAAATCTTCAACAAAAGCCTAGCCAATAGAATTCAACAACATATCAAAAAAATAATTAATCATGATCAAGTTGGATTCATATCAGGGATGCAGGACTACTTCAACACCAGAAAAACAGTTAACGTGATCAACCATGTAAATATCACAAAGGATAAGAGTCAACTGATGCAGAAAAGGCATTTGACAAATTCCAACACCATTGATGCTGAAAACTCTCAGCAAAACAGGAATAGAGGGGAAATTTCTCAATACAGTAAGGGGCATCTATGCAAAGCCAACCACCTAAATCATCCTGAATGGAGAGAGACTGAAAGAATTCCCCCTGAGAACAGAAACTATAAAAGGATGTCCATTGTCACCACTTTTATTCAGCGTTGTGCTAGAAGTTTTAGCTGGAGCAATCAGACAAGACAAAGAAATAAAGGGCACCTGCATCAATAAAGTTAAAGTACAAATTTACCTATTTGCAGGTGATAGTATTATATACACAGAGAACCCTAAAGAATCCATAAATAAACTACTGGAAATGATAGAAGAGTTCAGCGAAGTATCAGGATATACAATAAACCAAAACCAAACCCACTGCTGTTGAGTCAGTGTCGACTCATAGTGACCCTATAGGACAGAGTAAAACTTCTCTATAGAGTTTCCAAGGAGTGCCTGGAAGATTCAACCTGCCAACCTTTTTGGTTAGAAGACATAGCACCTAACCACAACACCAGGGTTTCCTGACGTAAAATAAATGTAAGTAAATCAGTAGGATTCTTTTACATCAACAAACACATCATCAAAGATGAAATCACCAAAACAGTACCATTTACTATAGCTCCCAAGAAGACAAAATACCTAGGAATAAATTGAACCAGAAAAGTAAGGACCTTTACAGAGAAAATTACAAGACGCTACTTCAAGAAACCAAAAGAGACTTACGTAAGTTGAGAAATTTATCTTACTCACAGACAGGAAGACTTAACATTGCCAAAATGTCTATTTTACCTAAAGCAATTTACACATACAAAGCAATCCCAGTACAAATTCCAGTCTCTTTGTTTTGTTTTGTTTTGTTTGTTCGTTTGTTTTAATGATGTGGAGAAACAAATCATCAACTTTGTTCAGAAAGGGAAGAAACCCTGGAAAGGTAAAGCACCACTAAAGAAGAGGAACATAGTGGGAGGTCTCACACTTACAGACCTTAGAACCTACTCCACTGGCACAGTGGTCAAAACAGCCTAGTGCTGGTACAAAAACAGACATGTAGACTGATGGCACAGAATAGAGACCCCATAAATATCATCATCCTTTTATGAACAGTTGATATTTGACAAAAGTCCAAATGTTGTAAACTGGGTAAAAACAATCTCTTTAACAAATGGTGTTGGCAAAATTGGATATCCATCTGCAAAAAAACTGAAACAAGACCCGTATCTCACACCTTACACAAAAACTAACTCAAAATGGATTAAAACCTAAGTATCAAACCCAAAATGATAAAGACATGCAAGAAAAAATAGATACAACAATGGAAATGCTAATATACAGTTTAGACAGACTACAAAATTTGTCCAATAATGAACAAACAACAGAACAGAAAATAGGTAAATGGTAAAATAGGTAAATGGTAAAACAGGTAAATAGGTAAACATTTATGCTCATCCAAAGACTTTATCAAGAGAGTTAAAAGACTGCCTATAGAACAAGAAAAAGTATTTGGCAACTACATGTCAGATCAATATCTGATTTCTGTAATCTACAAGGTACTGCAAAATGTCAACAAGAAAAAGGTAAATAACCTGATTAAGCAATGGGCAAAGGACATGGACAGACACTTCACCAAAGAAGACATCCAGGCAGCCAAAAGACACATGAGAAAATGCTCACAATCATTAGCTATTACAGAAATCTAAAACAAAACTACAATGAGGTATCATCTCACCCCAATGAGATGGCCATAATCCTAAAAAGCACAAAACAACAAATGGTGGAGACACTGCAGAGACACTGGAACTCTCTTACACTGCCAGTGGGAATGCAAAATGGTACAACCTCTTTAAAAGCAATTTGGTGCTTCCTTAAAAAACTAGAAATAGAAATACCATATGATCCAGTGACCCCACTGCTTGGAAAAATCTACAAAAATAAAGGTGGCCACACAAACAGATACATGCAGAATGCTTATTGCAACATTCTCCACAATAACAAAACTATGAATCAACCTAGCTGTCCCTCAAAAAGTTAATGAATAAACAAACTATAGTACATGTACACAATAGAACACTATGCAACGATAAAGAACAATGATGATATTAGGAAGCATCTCATAACCTGGTTTCAACTAGAAGACATTATGCTGAGTGAAATCTGTCAGCTGCAAAAGGACAAGTATTGTATGAGACCTCTGCTATAAGGACTTAAAAATGGACCTAAATGTACAGAAGAAAAGGCTATTTGATGGCTACAAGGGTGGGGAGAGAGGGAGAGGGATGTTCATAGACCAGATAGTTGGTAAGAATTTGGTTAGGTGAAGGGAATGACAGCACACAGTAGAGAGCAGATCAACATAACTGGACTACATCATAAACTGAAAGGTTTTCTAAACTCAACCCAATATTTCAAAAGATAGAGTAGCAGGGATGGGGGTCTGAGGACCATGTTTTCAGGGGATGTTGGTGTGAACTGGCATAGCTAGAGTCTTCTGCACCCCATTTGGTGTGTGGCATCCAGGGTCTTAAAAGTTAGTAAACTGCCATCTGAAGAACACCAAATTGTCCCAAACTATCTGGAACAGATGACAACCGAGAACAGCAAAGACACCAGGAAAAATGAGTCCAGGAGACAGAAGGACCCATATAAATGAGAGACTGCATCAGCATGAGACCAGAAGAACCAGATGGTGCCTGGCCACCACCAAAGGCAGCCATGATGGGGGACACAACGTGGAGTCCCCGATGTAGCATGAGAAAAAAAGGTGTGCAGTTCAAGAACTTTTCTAAAAGGCCAGAACTGACAGTCCAACAGCCTGGAGGGTCCCCTGGCACATGGCCTCTGGACTTACTGCTGGCCCTGATCTGAAATGAGTACTGAGATCAACTCTTCAGACACAAACGGACTGGACTCGGGGACACAGTATGAGCATATGGTGTGTGTACTTTATGGTTTTATATATTTACAGGAGGATGTCCTACTGATTTCTTTCTAGATCACAGAGAAGAGGGTGGAGAAGAGGGGACAGGTGCTCATTAAGAGGATACTGGAAATACAGAGTGAAAAGGAAGAATGTGCTGTCACAGAGTGAGGAGAACAGGGGGAGCTGCAAATAGGCAGGCATGGAAAATTGATTTGGATTGTATACTTTCACTTAATCATAATAAAAAAAATTGTTTTAAAGGTTTCTACACTCCGGGCAATGTAAAGTGTCCCATAAAGGTTACAAGGATGCAACAGTCTTCCTCGACCTCCATGAAGGGGAAAAACACACGTAAGAAATCCTCCTTCATTTACTTCAAATGACTTGAGCATTTTCTGTGTGTGGTTTGCTTTAAACCTCAGAGATACATCATTTTCCTTTCTATCAGTCATCTCTTACATTATCCTATTTTTATAAGTAGCAAATATTTACTTTTAAGCCACGTACTATAAAAATATTAAATATACACACACAGGTCCACTTTGACTTTGGGCTATTATTTTTACTTTTAGCAATGACACAAAATAATAAATGATTCATTCCACTAGGAGTTAGCCATAAACATATCACTAAATTTTCTGATTTTTCAGTTCAACAATATTAGAATATTCTGACAATAATGAATTATTAAAGGGTCTTTGGTCAGGAAAATGTCAGTGCTGCTTTCCAGAAGGGACATTATTTCTTTTCTGAATAGGATTGTACAGAAGATAGCAAGAAAAGTCAGAGTTAAAGAAAACATTGTTTAATTTTGTTAATGTCAAACATTTCCTAAAGTTCAAGTGATTGATTTCTAAATGTGTGTTTATGTAGCAGTATTCAAATATTGGAATGAATAAAATAATAATACCAAGTGCAAAGGGAATTTAAAGGAGTATTAAAAAAAAGGAAAAAACTGTGCAAACCCACTGCGATAGAGTCATTTCCAACTCATAGAGACCCTGTAGACAGGGTAGAACAGTCCCACGGAGTTTCCAAGGAATGCCTGGCAGATTCGAACTGCTGACATTCTGGTTAGCAGCTGTAGCGCTTACCCACTAAGCCATAAAGGAGCATGGGGGTTGGGGGAGATTTGTTCCAAAACAACTTGCTACTAAAATTAACAACCAATGAAAAATTAATCACAGCGCTGGTGATTTAGTGGTACAATTCTTGACTTCCATAAAGGAGCTCTAGGTTTGATTCCCTGCCAGGGCATCTCATACACGGCTATCACCTGTCTGTAAGTGATGGTTTGTTTGTTCCTAATTACTATGATACTGAATGGTTTTCAACAGATTCCCAATTAAGACAGCAGACTACAAAGAAAGGTTTAATGATCTTATTCCAAAAATCAGCCAGTGAAAACCCTATGGATCACAACGATCCAATCTGCTCAGCCAATCCTGGAAATGGTACAGGACTGGGTACCATTTCCTTCTACTGTGTGTGGGGTCACCATGAGTCAGAACAGAACTAGAGAACAGCTCACAAAAGCAACTATAGGCTCAAATGCTTCAACACAGTGTCAAAAATGGTTGTAAATTTACTCTCTCTGAAGATCTTAAAAGATAAACACCATCTACCTGATGCAGTCCATCAAAGGTTAACATGCAGCCATAGCTCTGCCCTGCTAGAGCATTAGTTGCTTAGGTAAAAAAACAAGGGCATCATAGAGCTCAAACTCTCCCTGGGGAAAGTCATCTCTGTCCCGAAAGCAACTGGTACATGAGTAAGTGTTGCACAGGACATCTTGCTTGTTATGTGTAGTAAGGACTCAGAGAAGGGAAAGACACAGGAGCCACCTAGGGAGATAGCTGGCATTGGAGAAGAGATTGGAAGAATGGGTAACATTTGGGAAAGAGAAAATAAACAAAGTTTTAACAAGGTGGTTCTTTCACTTGGAAGGTTTAGTGCATAACTGGATCAGAGGACACTAAGATGTGGAAAAAGTTGGAAGTGTAAGAAGGAGAGAATTCACAGATGACTCAGAAAGCAGGAAGAAATATAAAGATCACATGGAGTCAGCATTTGATGAGCCACAGCAGTTCTTTGTTGGGGTGTGGCATGCTAAAACAATATAGTCATAATTAATTCACTGCTTTATTAAACATCTATTAAATACCTACCAGGTATGAACCACTATTCTAGATGATGCTGATGCAGCAGCAAACAGTACAGATAAACTCCTTGTTCTCATGAGCCTAAAGTCTAGTCAGGGGAGAGAGAATATGCAAACAAATTATATATGTGTGTATGTATGTGTATCTATATCTATAGATATAGATATGGAAAACCTGGTGGCATAGTGTTACATCTGCTAACCAAATGGTTGCCAGTTCAAATCTGCAAGGCGCTCCTTGGAAGCTCTGTGAGGCAGTTCTACACTGACCTACAGGATCTCTAATAGTCAGAATCAACTCACCAGCAATGGCATTATCCAAATACTCAAATGGTAGCTTTACCAAAGCTATAAAACCATGAATCCAAAAACTTATCAGTTCTTCCTTCTTGTTTACACTGCCCCTAAAAGAAAATAAATCTGATTTGTCTTTTTCTTCTCTTTTTACTTGTCACAATTTAAGAGACTGAACACTGGAACAGATATCCTCATATATCTGTATATACATATATATGTATGTGTATATATATGTATGTATATGTATATATATATATATATATATAAGGGCTATACACCTCATTGCTGAATTTCACTACAGTCACCTTTGAAGTACTCCCCTTGGGAAGCTATGCACTGATGCCATCACCTAGCCCACCCTTCAAAGACATTGTGGAACTCTTTCTGGAATGGCCATTGTGCACATTGGTACAGTGTTAAGTTTGCAAACTTAACTGCATAGTTGTCTATGAGGGAGTTTTTAGCCAGTAAACAAATAATTGTATTGGAACACCCTCCCTACTCACCTGATCTGGTCCTCAATGACTTTTTTTCTTTACCTGAAGATAAAGGAAATGTTGAAAGGAAGACGTTTTGATGATGTCAGGACATCAGGGGTAGTATAATGAGAACTCTGATGGCTATTCCAGAAAAGGAGTTCCAAAATTGCTTTGAAGAGTGGACTAGGTTTCGGCATCAGTGCATAGCTCCCCAAGGGCGTACTTTGAAGGTGACTGTAACGATATTCAGCAATGAGCTATGTAGTACTTTTTCTAAAATGAGGTCATGAACTTGTCAGTCTTTGTACACACACGTGTATATGTGTATACATATGTTACCAGAGGCCTGAAAAGCATAGTTCTAACAACTAGTGGAAACTGAGGCCAGAAGCCTGACAGGTTTTGTTGCAAAGCAATCACCCCAGCCCCACTTGTGAAATATAACACATTTCATAAGGCCAAAATGGTGATGAAAAGTGCTACACTTTAATTATATGATTTAAACCTGCCCTGAGAATGGAATATTGGACAGTCCAGGCAGATCTGATAACTGTTTTTCATAGGTTCTATGTTAGATCACTCAACTGGAGCAGATAATACCAGACACCAGCCTTTCTGTGCCCACAGAGGAAGACCTCGAGGCACAGACTGTCCTTCAAACAGAGACTGTCTTGTGACCATTTTGGCTACACTCCTCATTGTTACCTGGCCTCTGCTCCCGCAAGTACCTTAACCTATATAAACCCCTTCAGTCTGACCAGAGATGGGCAGATTTTGGGAGGAGCTCCCCCTCTGCCAACTTCATACAGCTACACATATAAATCTTTGATAGAATTCACTCTAACCTCCTGTCTCAGTGATTGGCCTTGCAGCAGGTGGCATGAACCCAGGTGTTTCTCCAGTAACACATATGTACGTGTATATAAAGTGTCAAATGTTTATATTTATGTATCAGAGTGATAAGTGCTATGAAGAAATACCAAGCAAGGTAAGGGAGAGAGAAAGAGACCACTTTAGACTAGAGAGCAGAGATCAGAATGAAGCGAAGGAGCATGCCCAGTGAACATCTAAAGTAGAAATATTCTAGGCAATGGGAACTGAACACAGAGGCCTTAAGGTGGCGACCTGCTGGTGTGCCTGAGGACCTGTCAGCTGGACAACGCCGAGAGAGCCAAGGGGCAGGGCAGGGGAGACTGTGAAAGAACAGGAAAGTCACTGCAAGGACTTTGGCCTTCACTGCGCATGAGATGGGAAGTCACTGGAGGGTTTTAAGCGCAGCAGTGACATGCTCTGTTACACTTCACTCTTTGGGCTTCTGTAGCAAGAAAGTAGCAAGAGTGTAATCAGGACACTCAGGCTTCTGTAGCAGATCACGCACGAGAAGCAGGTAGACTGGACAGAGGTGATATCATAGAAGGAGATAAGACATGGCTAGATTTTTGTTATATTTATAAAGAATTGCTAACAGAGTTTGCTGATGGATTGAATGTGGAGAGAGAGAAAAAAAAATCTTAAATGACCACCAAATTTATAGCTTGAGACATCAAAAGTTTGGCATTACTGTATAGTGAAGTGTGGAAAAACTTGAGGAGGAGCTAGACTTTTTGTGGGGTATTAGGTGTTTTTCAGGCTTAAACTGGCAGAGGTATGCTGCTTAGACCGGAGCCAAGATATTGACCTTGCTGTACTCATCTATTTGAGAGGTGGGGATGGGTATACTGAGATAAAGGGTGAGGTCACAGAAGATAAACAAGAGACTCCGGGAGTTTTCTCTACAGGGAAAAAACAGTTCATGCTGACAAACTGAAAATACTGAATCAACATAAATTGTCAAAGAAGACTCCAGGTTAGAGACAAAATAAATGTGGAATGATAACATTTATGTGTCGGTAAAACAACAGGGAATAGAGGAGAGGACAGCTGTACCTTTTACTCTACATTAATATGTGAATCTAGGAAATGTATTTCTAAAATGCAAGCCTATGTAACTTCTGATGAGGTTTACATATACATTAGCAAGACTTGATAATAGTGTTTTTTTGTAAATAGTTAGAAAGGAAGACTAGATAGTGCGGAAGTTGACATTTTTATAGTGTGTGGGCGTATTCCATTAATATAGATTCATAAGTGCAAGTTTTCAATCACTCACACACCTTTGTTCTTCAGCTTATTCTAACTGTGCAAAAGGCTTAATTGTTCAGGTTCGAGTTTCAAAGGTGAGGCTAGCAGTGCACGCCATCGGTAAGAGTGTTAGGCATATAAAATTGATGGTTTATATGTAACAATGTCTTTCTTTCCTGATTTTAGAAAAAAAAAAAAAACAGCAGAGTGTCGGGGCACTTTTCATGTGCACTTTTATGTTATAAACCAGAAATCATCAAGCAGGATGAAGGTTCTGGAGTACTCAACAGTTTTAACCAGCAGTCTCAAGTAAGGCTCTATGTCATATATCAACATCTGCAAATCATAAACTGTAGGCAGAACACTTCATGGCCCTCTGCTGGTGCTCAATCTCTGCACACTGAGTTGTAACAAATAAAATAAAACATTATAAAAATTAAATCCGTGAAGTGTGGGGCAAAATTATGAAAAAAATTAAAAAGCAGAGAAATTCACTGTATGACATAATAATAAACATCACAGACACTGATATATGAGGACTATAATTAAGTTCATGAACTCATCCTAGAAAAAGTGCTACACATCTATTGCTGATGGCCATTATCGGCACCTTTGAAGTACTCTCCTTGGGAAGCTATAGAATGATGGCAGTGCCCAGTTCACCCTTCAAAACAATTTTAGAACTCTTTTCTAGAATGGCCATCAGAGCTGTCATCATATTACCCTTGAGTCCTGAATGCCATCAAAATGCCTTCCTTTCAATATTTCCTTTATCTTTGGGTAAAGAAAAAAGTCACTGGGGGCCAGATCGTGTGAGTAGGGAGAGTGTTCCAATGTACTTATTTGTTTACTGGCTAAAAACTCCTTCACAGATAACTATACAATTAAGTTCATGAACTTACCACTGTGCCACAGTCTGCCATGGCCATTCCAGAAAGAGTTCTATAATTGCCTTGAAGGGTAGATTAGGCACTGGCATCAGTGCATGGCTTCCCGAAAAGAGCACTTCAAAAGTGACAGTAATGACATTCAGCAATGAGGTATGTAGCACTTATAACAACTAGTTCATGGACTTACTTGTCAGATCTCATATATTTGGTGCATACACCTAAGAAAAAGAATCTGTACCTATTTTTCTTATAGTTATTCATGTTTAGCTCAACATAATACAACCAAAAAAATCAAACTCATTGAGTGGATTTTGAGTTGAACTGTCCCAGAGAGTTTCCAAGGAACACCTAGTAGATTGGAACTGCCAGCTTTTTGGTTGAGAGCTATAGCTCTTAACCACTATACCACCAGGGTTTGCATAATACAATGTAACATTTATTTAAATTACTCTTCAACAGCAAGGCTCTATTTTGCCATTACGGCAGCATCACAGAACTACTACCATCTTTATGTAATCAACTGATAGAAATGCTACACTTTGTTTCACCAAATAATTTAGGTAGTGCCACACTTAACTCCCATCTAATCCCAAGCATCAGTGATCAGAATATCCAAGGATGCAGCAACTACCCTACTCTCAATATCTGTTAAGATTGTCTCCCAGTAGATGGGTCAACGTAGCAATCATTGATCAAAGCACAGGCAAGAGGCTTTTGGATCCACTCATGATGGTGTAGCATGTATGCAACTTACCCTTTCACTAAAAATAATTGTAATACTGGGAAAGGGAGAATATTTTTAGGTGTTGGACAGCATAGGATATAGGTTATGATTCTTAAGGAAAGGAAAAGCCTACAGGTGAGCAACAAATTCACTTCCGCTTTCTGCCTGTAAGCATTTTCTAAACCACAGCACTGAAAAGGGTATTGGCATTCTTACTGAGCAAAGGAAACAAAGATCAGAGAGTGGAACTTCCAAGGCGGTGGAAATCTGCATGCAGGATATAAGAGAGAAGGGAGTTCTGTAGGGGAGTTCCTGAAATCTGCATATGGTTCCTCCTTTGCCTTCGATCAAATGTAAGCTACATACATACAGGATGAGATTCAGCAAAGTCTGCTAGAAAACAACTGTCTTAGTCATCTAGCGCTGCTATAACAGAAATATCACAATTAGATGGCTTTAAAAAGATAAATATATTGTTATAGCCCAGTAGGCTAAGGGTCTGAATTCAGGGCATCATCTCCAGGGGAAGTATTTCTCTGTTGGCTCTGGAGGAAAGTCTTTGTTGTCAATCTTTTCCTGGGAGCTTTTGAGGCAAAGGGACCAAGGTCCTTTCAAAGGAGGTGCTGTGTTTCTGGCACTGCTTCTTTCCTGATGGTATAAGGTCCCCAGCTCTCTGCTTGCTTCCTTTCACTTTATATCCCAGGAGATTGCCTCAAGGCTTGATACAGTCGTACACATTGATTCCTGTCCCACCAACATAGCTATCCTCCGTCCTCCTTTATTAACATCATAGAGGAAAGGTTTATAGCTTGTAGGAACACCACCCCATACTGGGAATTATGGCCTAGCAAACAGCTACACACATTTCAAGGGAAACACAATCCAACCCATGATATTTCACTCTTTGGCTCTCCCTAAAAAATCACATCCTTGCAAGATGTAAAACATATTTAATACATCAGAGCGAGTCTTAAGTCCAAGACCCAAATCCAGAAATTCCTCTTCAGTTATGAAATCTAGAACACATTATCTGCTTCCGAAATACAGTGGCAGAACAGGCAAACACAAGCTAGACATTCCATTACAAACAGGAAAATTTTCAAGGAAAGAAAGCACAACAGGCACGAAGCAGATTAGCAAAACAATTACATTAGCCCTCAAGGCTACAAAATGGCCATGTTCCAGACTCTGGGTACTATTGGCCACACTCTGAGGATTCTCAGTAGGGGGTCCTTGGCCCTGGGCTACAGCTCCACCTTCCAGGCCCACTGGGACAGTAACTCTGCTCCCTTCCCTTTAGATGCACCATTTTCCTAGTCCAGTTGAGTGGCAACTCCACCCTCAGAAGCATCACAGGCCATGGCTCTACACTTTGATACCTCTGAGGTAATGACCATACCTTTGGAGACTGAGGCAGTTCAGTTCTTATGCTCTTTGGCTCTTCAGTTTCTGCTTCCTATGGCCTGTGGCCCAGGCCTCATGCCTGCATCTGCCCTGCTGGTGTTCCAAAGCTCTGTAGCTTCACCTATTTAAGTGCCTGGAAGCCCCCACTCCAGCAGGAAGCCTCCTGCACAAGACACTCAATTCTCTTGCTCTGTGGGTCAGCAAGCCTAGCTCCATTGATAAGTGGCAGAAGCACCCTACTCTGCCAGTAAGCCTCCTGCACACAGGCCCTCAGCTCTTTTTATCCATGGTTCAGCTCCAGCACAGGCTAATGCTGGTCTCCTCGTACTGCATTGCCAGTTTATTGTTGCTTCTCACCATCTGTGCCTTCCTTGGTGTTAACAGTTCTCCTCAGTTCTTTCTGCATCTTCTATTCATTCACAGTTTCAAAACCACTTCCACATTTCAGGTGTCTGTTAGAGCAGCACTCTACTCTCTCTTTAACAAGTTCTGTCTTAGTTACCTAGTGCTGCTATAACAAAAATACCACAAGTAGATGGCTTTAAAAAGAGAAAACTATTGGCACAGTCCAGCAGTCTAAGAGTCCAAATTCAGGGTGTCAGCTTCAGGGGAACTCTTTCTCAGTAGCTTTGGAAGAAGGTCCTTGTCATCAGTCTTCCCCTGGACTGGGAGCTTCTGAGGTTCAGGGACCCCCAGGTCCTTTCCAAAAGATATGCTCTCAGCACTGCTTCTTCTTTGATGGTATGAGGTCCTCAGTTCTCTGCTTGCTTCCTTTTCCTTTAAATCCCTAGAGAGTGCCCCAAGGCAAAGTACAGTCTTACACTTGGAGTCCTGCTCCACTAACACAACTTTGTCCATCCTCTTTTATTAGCAGTATAGAAGCAGGGTTTACAGCTTATAGAAACATCACCCAATAACAGGAATCACGGCCTAGCCAAATGACTACACACATTTTTAGGGGGGACACAATTCAATCCTGGATAACAGCTGTAATGAAAGAAAAGTTGAAGAGGGTTTCCAGAGGTGGTAAAATGTCGGGAAATGTTTAAGCTTTCACTAGCCAAAATGGAGAGATCACATAAACACCCTGGAAGTAAAGATCCAGTCTTGTAAATACCGATGTTTTAGCACTTAGCTAAAGTCTACTGTAGACCCAACTTAACGAAGTCTAAAACCCTTCGCAAGATCAACTGCCTATAGCATAATAACCTGTCAGAAGAAAATCAATGCCTTTTAAAGGAAGACAACAAAGTCCACACTCTGTACAACACAAAATCTACAGTATACAGCATCTAATATAAAATTACTGTCATGTGCAGAAGTAGGAAAATGGGACCCATGAGCAAGGGGAAATAAAATAGTCAATAGAAACACACCCAGGGATGACTTCAATGTTGGGTGTAGGAATTTAAAATAGATTTTATACATAATAAAATTTTAAATTTCTGCTCATCAAAACGCACCATTAATAAAATAGGCAAACCACATACAGAGAAATATTTGCAACATATGTATCCAGCAAGGATTTGTATCCTGAGTCTATAAAGAACTACAAATCAATAATAAACAAAGACAATGAAAACCCAATCAAAACTAAGCAAAAAACTTGAAGAAACACTTCAAATAGTACAAATGGTCAATAAGCAAATGCAAATATGTTCAACATCATTAATCATAAGACAAAATACTAATTAAAACTACAGAGATATACTACTGTCTCTCCTAAATGTCTAAAATTTTAAAAACTAACAATACCACCCACTATTGTCAAGGCTGTGAAGTACCAGAATTTTACACATAGCTGGAGGAAAATGAAATACTAGACAACCACTTAAGAAAAATAGTAATTTCTTATAAAGTCAAATACAAAACCCACCCTGTAACCCAGCTTTGTCATTCCTAGGTGTTTGCACAAGTAAAATAAAAACATACATCCAAACAAAAAAACATGCACATGTGAGAACCCAAACTGGCAATGACTCAAATGTCTGACAACAGGAGAACAGATTTTGAAAAAGATGTTTCAATGGAATACTAAAATCAAAAAACCCAAACCCGCTGCCGCTGAATTGATTCCAACTCAGAGTAACCCTGTAGGACAGAGTAGAACTGCTCCATGAGTTCCCAAAGAGCACCCAGCAGATTTGAATTGCCAACTTTTTGGTTAGCGGCTGTAGCAGTTAATCACTAAGCCACCAGGGTCTCCTACTCCATGATAAAAAAGAATGAATATGGGTATACATAACTTTATGTGTTATCCTCATAGTTACTGTGTTGAAAAAAGGATGACAGAAGCAAAACAAACAAACAAGCAAACAAAAAATGAAATGTGTGCTTTCATTCACAGGAAGTCTTAGAATAAATGCACCTAGTCTATGTAGAAAAATTCAGAATCATGGTTTTCTGGGTGGAAATTGAGGGAATTGATTGAGAAGGATTACAAGAAATATTCCTGGGTGAGGTATCAGTTACTTAGGCATAGGCATTTGCCAAAACTCACTGGAGTGCATACATAAGACCGGGACATTGCATTGGACATAAGTTATATCCCAGTAAAGGCAACAGGAGACTCATCTAGAGAAATGTGTTAGCCAGAAGGTAGCAGACGGGAGGGAATGGAGACCATGATGCCATACCTTCTGGAAAAAAAAAAATACCATCAGGTACCAGAGTTAAACTTGTTACCACCAGTTCAGTCCAGTTCAGTCCTCAGCCATTATAAGGAACTAGCAAGAATCCAGTCTAGGAAAAGAAAGAGAAGAACGCAATGTTGAAAGTACAGAGCCCATCAGGGGTATCACAAACCATGAACTTCTTGCTGAAAAATAAAGCAAGGTCAAACTAGAACAGGCCTGCACCTCCATAAAACAAAATTTACAAGATGCAAAATAAAATTAGGCCCTGTCAAAGCTGCCTCTACTGATGACAATGGGGGAAATTACAGGGACCCAAGAATAATAAGCAAAGGCTCCTCCCATCTCAAGGATCTCTCAGCAGAACTGCTGCATGATATCCTTAAAGGCTTCACTGTTGGCCCTGGAGAGAGAGAAGCAGCAATGACTACTCTAAGCCCAGCTTGTTCACCAGCAGAGAGTCTAACCATGCTGTTCCGCAACTCCAGGCAAGGCAAACTGTGCATTGATGGACTCATATTCCAACAGCACTACATTTATCTTCTTAATAAACTGCACTAAAACATATGATATCTTTATGTCTTTTCAGTTTATTAATCCAAGGTATCTTTTGATGCACCTTCTATTATGATGATCCCATCTAACCAATAACAGAACAGTGATCTCATGTTCAGACCACTTTAGTAGTCTCAGAAGAGCATACTTAAAGATGGAGAATTGACTGAACGCATGTATCTCTTCACCCAAGTTGGCCCTGCTAAAATGAAAGGAAGTAAATGATGTTGTTGTTGTTACGTGCCATCGAGCCAATTCCAACTCATAGCAACCCTGTGAACAACAGAACAAAACACTACCTGGTCTTGCATTGTATCCACAGTTGTTTTCATGCTTAACCTTACTGTTGCAGCCACTGTGTCTTCCTCAAGGGTCTTCTTTTTCACCGACCCTCCACTCTACCAAGCATGATATCCTTCTCCAGGGACCGATCCTTCCTGACAACTTGTCCAAAGTATGTAAGATGCAGTCTTACCATCTTTACTTCCAAGGAGCACTCTGGCTGTACTTCTTCCAGAACTGATCTGTTTGTTCTTCTGGTGGTCCATGGTACATTCAACATTCTTCTCCAACACCACAGTTCAAAGGCATCAATTCTTCCTCTATCTTCTTTGTTCATTGTCTAGCTTTCAGATGCATATGATACAATTGAAAATACCATGGCTTAGGTCAAACACACCTTAGTCTTCATGGTGACATCCTTACTTCTCAATACTTGAAAGAAGTCCTTGGCAGCAGATTTTCCCACTGCAATGAGTCTTTCGATTTTTTGACTGTTGCTTCCATGGGTGTTGATTGTGGACTGAAGTAAAGTGACAGTCTGAGTCCTTTCTCCATTTATGATGCTGCTGCTTACTGGTCCAGTTGTGAGGGTTTTTGTTTTCCTGATATCGAGGTGCAATCCATACTGAAGACTGTGATAACGATAATGGGATCAATTCACAGGGAAAAGGAGATAGTAACTATGCGTAACAGGGAACAAGAAATTACCATAATTTTTTGGAAGGCATAGAATGGGTAAGGGAGAGACACAAGGGCTTAGTAATACAGAACTAGTTAAAACTAAATACTCGCAAACCAGAGCTGCTTATGAGAAGTAACATTTTTTTCTTACAGAACTCTTAAGAGGAATAGTTCTAAGGGTGAAGGTTGAACACATAACTGAAAACAGTAGGACTTATTTCAAGACTCATATAATATCACTGAACAAACCTATCTTAGCTAGTGCTGCTATGACAGAAATACCACAAGTGGATGTCGTTAACACAGGGAAGTTTATTCTCTCACAGTTTCATAGGCTAAAAGTCTGAACTCAGGGTGCTAGCTCCAGGATAAAGTTTCCTCTTAGCTGTAGAAGAAGGTCCTCGTTATCAGTCTTCCCCTAATCTAGATGCTTCTCAGCACAGGAATCCTAAATACAAAGACACACTCTTCTCCCAGCTCTGCTTTCTTGTTAGTAGGAGGTCCCCCTATGTCTCTGCCCACTTCTCTCTTTTATATCTCAAAACAGACTGAGAATCACACAACACTAGGAATCTTCATCTAGCCAAGTTGACAGTATTTTGCGGGTGACACAATTCAATCCATAGCAGTCCCACTCAGTGTTGCTCACCCAAACCAATGCAACCAGGTCACCACCCCTCTCATCTCTCCAGCAGAGACAAGAGGGCCACGGATCCAGGGAAACATGGTGTTTTAGTCACCTGGTATTGCTCCAACAGGAAATACCTTGAGTGGATGGTTTCAAGAAGAGAAACTTTATTGTTACAGTCTGGTAAACCACAAATCCATGTACATTACAATTCCACTCAGTAATAGCGATTATGACAGTTTGGTAGGTTGAATCCAAATTTAATGAGAGGGTCTCGGTACAGGAACCTCAGGTCCAAAGGACGTGCTCTGCTCTTGGTGCTGCTTCTGGGTGGTATGAGGTTCCCAACTTACCCTGCTCAGTTCTTTCCCTTATGTCCCACAAGCTGACAGCTTGAGTCCCGATCACCAGCACAATCACTGCCCATTCTCCGTCATCAGTATCACAGAGGCAGGATTCACAACAAATGGGAGGAATCGCACCATATTGGAACTCACAGCCAAGTCAAATCAATACATACATTTCTGAGGGGACACAATGAAATCCATGATACATGGTTCATACATCCTATAGATGCTTTCTTAAGAAGCTAAATAGAATACAGTACACTTCTTCCAGAGCTAAGCCAAGAAAACACAAAAGCATGGGATGGGGATAAAGGATCCCAGGCCAGCAGCCCCAGTAAGTCTCAGGAATTCTTCTGGAAAAGAAAAATTGGAAGCTTGGAAGAACCCTTGTTTCCCAGCTCTGGTGAGAAGCAGGGCAGGTGGGGAGAGTGGGAAGCAGAATAAAACTGATGGAGTGTTTGGCCCTGTGTTTGAGCATTTGGCAAAATGATAAGTAGCCATGCGCCAGATGCATGAGAACATCTGGAAAGAGTTAGTGGTAAGTCCATAAGGAACTAAGCAAATGGAAAAATGAGGCCATCATTAATTCCAAGAATAACAGAAAATAGAGTAAGATAAGAAACGAGATCAAATTATACCACTTGACTCATTAGCAAAAATCTTGACGTGGACAAATGGAGCCAAAATTTGACATATAACTCTACTGAGAAAAAAGAGCAAGAACAAGGGGACAATGATAGCATAAGAGGGCTAAACCCTGAAATTCAAACACACACAACAGAAAAAGAGATATCAATAATATCTAAAATTGATAAATTAGCAAGTAGCAGTATGAGCATAGTATTTAGAAATAATGAGTTGAATAGCAGAGGACAAAAAGGTAGAAAGTGGCTTCCTTCTGGGTAATTGGGTATGGGAAGATTAGAGCAGGAGGGAGATGTACCCAGACACTGTCACCACCCATCTATATTCCTTTGGCCCTCACCTTTCCTCTACTTGATGGATGCTTTCTTCTGGCTGTGTGCTCAGCCTGTATCTGTGACACGCCAGAAGAGCTGGGGAGTGATATCCCACCCCAGCAACCCTGAAGGAAGCAATGGATGAGAATCAGAAGATAAATACTCTATTCTCTCATGCCCTGTGTGGATCAACTCTGAGGTGTCCCCTAGACCATCTCCTGGAGACTCTAGTTATGGAAAGTGTATTCTTCCCATTAACCCTCCTAAACTTCAGGGCTCAACTACTGGTTAAAAGGTTGGCAGTTGAAACCCACCTACAGATGCTTCAGAAGACAGGCCTGGTGATTGTCCAACTAGCCATAGCCTTGAAAACCCTACGGAGCACAGTTCTACTTCGCATACACGGGGTTGGTGAGTCAGAACTGATTCAAGAGCAACTAACAACAGTAACAATGCTCCATGAATTGTTTTTCTTCTCTTCCTTTTCTCACATCCCACTTCCTTAGCCTTGTTTCCTGGAATCACCTCCCAAGTAAACCACTTGCACTCTAATTCTTGGGGCAGAGCCTGCATCTCAGGGAATCCAACCTAAGACAAGCTGTTTCTCAGTGTAAGCCTACTGGAACTTCAGGCACTTGATTGCTTAGCTATGTGTTTTACTGGCATAAACATAAAATTTCATTTTGAAATAGTGTAAAGATAATCCTCTGGAATTATGCCATACTGTATCTATTATCATACTAATTATTACTTTATGTTTAACTTAGGTGAGGTTGCAATAGATTAATTATAACATTATAGGTTCATTTGACAAGTCAGATACGACAATTTACTACTGGAATTTAAAATAACCCTCATAAAACATATTACCTGGCAGCTCTGCATTTTTAATAATAATCTGAAAAAGGTAGACTGTGATACCCAACATGCCAGACTAGAGTTTTAGAACAATCATCTGTTGTGTCAAAAAAAAATAAGGTTTTCTATGATTTCTTCTGTTTCCACATTTGCTCCTCTACAGAACTAGTATTTGTTTCTTTACTTTTTCGTTGTTGTTGTTCCCTCATAGGTTTGTTAAGTGTCAACTAAGTGTGACAGCAATAGTGATTTGTGTGCTTATAAAAGTGTCACTGCTTTGGGACTTTTATCAAGCACTGGATGAATAATCAGTTGATTAGGATTTATCAGCTTCCTACAACCCTGATCTTTCTACATAATGGCACTATGCTACTTTCCAAAATACTCTAAGGTTTACACTGAGATTTTTAACTCTTCATCAGTTCACATACAGCAAGTAATCACTGAATCATAACCTTAATATCAGATCTCTAGTATTTCCATTTTGTTCCAAGAGACTCCTTGGAGTCTCCAAGCCAAAGTTGTAGCTCCCAAGATCCAATTAAGTTTGAAAGCTGGGAAAACCATCTGGGCAGCTGGAGAATAAAGATTCTCAGCAATCTGGACTGAAAAACTAGCATGAAGACATTTTTATCAGTAGTGACAAGAAGACCTCAACTATCAGAATGTCCTCATGTATTTATTTCACTAATCCCAGAATTTAACAACTCTTCTTTCTTTTCAATTTTTTTCATTGTGTTTTAAGTGCAAGTTTACACAACTTCTCATACAAAAACTTAGACACACTTAGCTATGTGATCTAAGCTGCTTTCCCAACACTGTGACAGTGCACTCTGTCCCCACCACCCTGTATTTCCCATGTCCATTCAGCCAGCTCCCATCCATTTCTTTTTTATCTTGCCTTCAGACAGGAGATGCCCAGTTAGTTTCCTGTGTCTACCCAAACCAAGAAGCACACTCTTTCCCAGTATCATTTAATGGCTCAAATACCAGTTCAATCTTTGTCTGAGGAGTTGGCTTTTAGAATGGTTTCAGTTCTGGGCTAACAGAGAGATGGAGACATGTCTTCTGGGGACCCTCCAGTCTGTCAGACCATCAAACCTGGTCTTTTTACTAGAGTTTGAGTTTTTCACCCCACATTTCTCCTGTTCCATCAAGTACTCTTTGTTGAGTCTTTAATGATGGCCAGGCACCATCTAGTTCTTCCAGTCTCATGTTGATTTAATCTCTGGTTTATGTGACCCTTCCTGTCTCTTGGGCTAACATTTTCCTTGTGTCTTTGATGTTCTTCTTCCCCTTTTGTTCCAGGTGGCTTGAGCATAATTGATGCTTCTTAAATGGCTACTTGCTAGCTTTTAAGACCACAGACACCACTTACCACAGTGGGATGCATAACATTTTAATACTGTATTATGCCAGGTGACCTAGATGTCCCCTGAAACCATGGTCTCACACCACAAACCCTGCTACCCTATCCCTCAAAGTTTTGGGTTTTATTTAGAATACATCTAAGCTTCAGGTTTAGTCCTTTGTGCTAACTTCTCCCCAACTATGTGTTGTCTCTATCCTCACCTAAAATAATTGTTGCCTATTATGTAATTAGTGACTACCGCTCTTTGTCCAACCACCTGTCCTTGTAACCACCAAAAAATGTTTTTTTCTTCTATGTTTAAACTTATCCTTGAGTCCCTATAATAGTCATCTTATATTTGTCCTTTTGCAATTAACTAACTTCCTTCAGCTTAAGGCCTTCAAGATTCTTCCATGTTATGTTTTCCAAATTCATCGTTATTCTTTACTATCACATAATATTTCATTGTGTGACTATATTGTAATTTGTTTATCCATTCTTCCATTAATGAGCATCTAGGTTAATTTCCTCTTTTTGCTATTGTGAAAAGTGCTGCGATGAACATTGATGTGCATGTATCTGTTTGTATAGCAGTTCTTATTTCTCTAGGGCATATTCCGAGAAGTTGAATTGCTAGATAGTATGGTATTTTTATTTCCGGTATTTTGAGAAAGCACAAAATCCATTTCCAAAGTACTTGTGCCACTTTACATTCCCACTAGCAGTCCATAAGTGTTCCAATCTCTATAGCTTCTCTGACATTTATCATGTGGAGCTCAATGAGCATCTTGGATAGGTATCTTCTCATCTTTCATGATATAAGCTCACACATAACCTCTACACTAAATGATACACAGAGTAGCACCAGTCCCTAAGAATAATGTCCAGGAAGCTAAGAGCAAGAAGGAAATAAAATTCATGAAAACTAATAGAAAGACACATCTTTTCAAGCAAAGCTGAAGGAATGAACTGAGAAGAAATAGATAGGCCCACTGCTTCAGAAAAGTAATGCAGTGTCAACAAATGTCAGAAAGAAGCAAAGATGGAAGAGTAGACACACGTTTCCTCATTTCCCAGATGAAGAAGCCTTTTGGAATCTATCGGAGGTTGAGCACAAAAGAAATATATATGGAACACTCCTAGAAATTAAACAAAATGCAATAAAACAAAATGAAAAATTTAGTAAGCTATTTGAACTGATGGAACATCAATGATCTGAAATACATCAGATCAATAACAAAATTACAGAGTTAGATAATTCAATATAAAGCCAAAAGAGTAGGATTGAACAGATAGAAGTTAGACTTGGTGACTTTGAAGACAAGGTGGAGCATATGAACAAATTGACAATTAAAGGATGGACTAATATATACCAAGTTAACAGAGCAGATGTGGCAATACTAATCTCAGATAAAATAGATTTTAATGTAAAATCCACAATTTTGGACAGGGATGGTCACTATTTGTTGCTGAAAGATTCAATATTCAAACAAGACTAACAAAATTAAATATTTATGCACCCAATACCAGAGCACCTAATTATGTTGAACAAATACTGACAACACTGAAAAATGAGATAGATCATTCCACAATAACAGTTGCAGACTTCAACACTCCCCTTTCAGTTATGGATAGATCATCCAGAAAAAAGATCAGTAAAGATGCAGAAGAACTTACTGTGACAATCAACCAACTTGACCTTGTCAACATATACAGATCTTTTCATCCATCAACAGATAAGTACACTTTCTTCTCCAGTGCACATGGAACATTCTCCAGAATAGACCATGTGTTAAGGTCATAAAGCAATTCTCTATAAAATCCAAACCATTGATTTACTGCAAAGTATCTTCTCAGACCACAGAGCTATAAAAGTTGAAACCAATAACAGAAAACTCATAGGTAGAAATTCAAACTTATGGGAACTGAACAACACTTTGCTCAAAAAGCCTTGGGTTATAGAAGAAATCAAGGACAAAATAAACAAATTTATGGAATCAAATGAGAATGAAAACATACCCTACCAGAATCTATGGGATACAGCAAAAGCAGTGCTCAGAAGTCAGTTTATCTCTAGAAATCACACATCCAGAAAGAAGAAAGTGCCCAAATTAAAGAATTAAACTTATGGCTTGAAAAAGTAGAAAGAGAGCAACAGAAGAACCTCTCAGGCACCAGAAGAAAACAAATTGTAAGGATTAGAGCAGAACTAAATTAATTAGAAAATAGAAAAGCAACTGAAAAAATTAACAAAACCAAAGTTGGTTCTTTGAAAAGATTAATAAAATTGATAAGCCATCAGCTAAACTTACAAAAAAAAAAAAAAGGCAGCAAAAGACACAAATAACCCGATTAAGAAATGAGATGGGAGTTGTTACAACAGATCCAGCTGAAGTCAAAAATATCGTAACAGAATACTATGAAAGGCTGTACTCTAACAGGTGTGAAAACCTAGACAAATTTCTAGATTCATATGACTCACCAAGGCTATCACAAGGAGAAGCAGATCAACTTAATAACTCTATCACAAAGGAAGAGATTGAAAAAGTCATCAAAAATCTACCAACCAAAAAAAGTCCTAGCCCAGATGGTTTCACTGGAGAATTCTACCAAACTTTAGAGAAGAGTTAACTCTGATACTATTGAGGCTATTTCACGCTGGAGAAATGGATGAAATAATCTCAAATTCATTCTCTGAAGCCAGCATAACTCTGATACCAAAGCCAGAGAAAGATCCCACAAAAAAAGAAAATCACAGACCAGTAACAATCATGAACCCAGATGCAAAAATCTTCAACTGAATTCTAGCCAATAGAATTCAACAGCATATAAAAAAATAATTCATCATGATCAAGTTGGTTTCATTCCAGGGATGCAAGGCTGGTTCAACAGCAGAAAAACAAATAATGTAATTAACCACATTAATAAAAACAAAAGATAAGAATCACCTGATTTTGTCTATTGATGTGGAAAAGGCAACTGACAAAGTTCAACACCCATTCATGCTTAAAACTCTCAGAAAAATAGGAATAGAGGGGAAATTCCTCAACCCAATCAGTAGTATCTGTGCAAAGCCAACTGCCTTCGTTGTCCAGAATGGTGAAAGACTGAAAGAATTACCTTTGAGAACAGGAACTAGGCAAGGATGCCCATTCTCACCACTTCTATTCAACATTGTGCTAGAAGTTCTAGCCAGAGTGATTACACAAGTCAAAGAAATAAATGGCATCCATATCGGCAATGAAGAATCAAAAATCTCCCTATTTGCAGATGATAGGATTGTATGTACAGAGAATCCAAAGGAATTCTTAATGAAATTATTAGAACTAACAGAGGAGTTTAGCAAAGTAACAGATACAAGATAAACATAAGTAAGTCAATAGGATTCCTTTATACTGACAGTGAGATTATTAAAGAACTCACCAAACTAATTCCATTTATTATAGCCCCCAAGAAGATAAAATACCTAGGAATAAATCTAATTAGAGAAATAAGAAATCTTTAGAAAGAGAACTATAAGACCTTACTACAAGAAACTAAGAGAGACTTACATAAATGGAGTAATCTGCCCTGCTCATAGATAGGATGACCGATCGTTGTGAAAATGTCTATTTTACCCAAAGCAATCTACTTACATAATACAATCCCAATACAAATTCCAGCGACATTTTTCAATGAGATGGAGAAACAAATCATCAACTTTGTCTGGAAACAGAAGAAACCTCGTATAAGTAAAGCACTACCGAAGAAGAAGAACACACTGGGAAGCCTCTCACTACCTGACTTTAGAAACTATTACACTGCCACAGTAGTCAAAACAGCCTGGTACTGGTACAAAAAGAGACATAAAACCAATAGAGCAGACTTGAAACCCCAGAGATGCCACAATCCTCCTATGAACAGCTGATATTTAACAAAGGCCCTAAGATTTTAAACTGGGGTAAGAACAGCCTCTAACAAATGGTGCTGGCAAAATTGGATCTTCATCTGCAAAAAATTGAAACAAGACCCACATCTCACACCTTATACAAAAACCAACTCAAATTGGATGAAAGGCCTAAATATAAAATATAAAGCAATAAAGCTCATCCAAGATAAAATAGGATCAACAATGGAAGTTTTAATATGCAATGTAGACAGACTGCAAAATCTGACAAAGCACAACCAATAGAAGAGAAAATAGATAAATCGGAACTACTAAGAATCAAACACTTTCGCTCATCTAAGACTTCATCAAAAAAATTAAAAGAACACCTACAGAATGGGAAAAAATATTTGGCAACTATATGTCACACTGATGTTTGAGCTCTATAATCTATAAGGTATTACAAAATATCAACAAGAAAAGGGTAAATAATCCAATTAAGCAATGGGTGAAGGAGATAGACATTTCTCTAAAGAGAACATCCAGGCAGCCAAAAGACACATGCAGAATTGCTCATGATTGTTAGCTATTAGAGAAATTCAAATAAAAACAACAATGAGATACCATCTCACCCCAACAAGATTGGCCATGATCCAAAAAATGCAAAACAACAAATGCTGGAGAGGCTGTGGAGAAATTGGAACTCTCCTACACTGCTGGTGGGATTGCAAAATGGTACAACCTCTTTGGAAAACATTTTGGCCCTTCCTTAAAAAGATGGAAATAGATATACCATTTCATCCTGTAATTCCAGTGCTTGGAATTTATCCTTCAGAAACAAAGGTTGTCACACGAAAAGAGACATGTACCTGAATGTTTGTTGCAGCATAGTCCACAATAGCAAAAAGTTGGAATCAACCCCAATGTCCATCCACAGATGAATGGATAAGCAAACTATGGTACCTGTACTCAGTGCATTTTATGCTATGATAAAAAAAACAATGACAATTTTAGAAAACATAACATGGTCTCTTGGAAGAGATCATGCTGAGTGAAATCCATCAGTGTCAAAAGGACAAATTTTGTATGAGACCCCTGTTAGAAAAACTTAACAAGAGAATTATCCACAGAAGAAAATGTCACACAGATGTTTGAACTCCATAATCTATAAGGTATTACAAAATATCAACAAGAAAAGGATAAATAATCCAATAAAGCAATGGGTGAAGGAGATAGACATTTCTCTAATTGATCGATGTTAGAAATTTTACTCTTTTACTGAAATTAATAAAAAAAATAAAATTAAAAAGATTTAGAAAGAAAGAAAGAAGCAACTGCTACTCAACTCCTAAATCCTAGTTTTCATGTAGGACAATGAGCAAACATTACTAAAAAATGAAGAAATGTCCAATATAGGAGAAAATGTAGTAAAAGAACTCCTGTTCTGTTTTGGTGACCTCAAGCCATCAAGCACCTATCACAGAGAACTCAAGTTAGTGAACAACCTTACATACTTGGTCTCAGAAGTGCCAGCCACAGTGATTTAGAGAATGGGAGAGAAACAGAAGACAGATAGCAGAAAATATACCTGAGTCTTTAAAAAAACAAAAATATGAATTTTAGGAAAGGTAAACTGGTAAGGTTGATGTGCTTGAGAGGAGTTCTGGTACAGTTTCCAACAAGTGATTTGGTATATTATTAATTAACACAAGGTGTTAGGAATCAGTCATTTCAGTGAAATGTCAGCAGCCTGGTATATCTGAACTTCCTCCAGGCATCTGATAAATGCTCTTATTATATCTTTGTTAATGAGGTTGAGAAATGAACACTGGCTGATAGCTAATTAGATGGCCTTGAAGCTGTTGAATCAATGGACATGCAAAAAAGAGGATGATTTACTGAAGCTAACCTTTCAAGAGGTAATTAATGGTGCAATAAATAATCGTGTTTAAGAACCTGGGTTTTGGACAGGCCTGTGGTCATCAGCTGGTTGGCCCCAGCAAGTTCTTTACCTTCACTCACTGAGTCTCGGTTTACTCCATATAAATGGGCATGATGATGTTGCTAAGATCACAGGGCTCCTGAGAAGGCTAACTGTGGGAACGGCTGTAAGAGGACCCAACCAGTGCCAAGTATATTAAAGAGGAAGTGCTCACCAACAATCATTTCACATGGTTTACATCTTTGTGGATTTAAAGAAAATGGGCTCATTCATCTTATAATTCTGCTCACTTATCTTGGAAGACTCTGAGAAAGCTTATCCTTAATGAATACTATTCCAACCGGATGTCTCCAATACAGAAATGATTTCATAAGTGACCTTTCTCAACTTCATGTGTGTTTTGCTCCCTTTGTTATGTATGTGACACACTTCTATTTTGTTAATGGGAATTGGCTTGGATAATGCAATCCATTAAACTTTTGACTACTAGTGAAAAGTTTAGCAGTTCAAACTACCCAAAGATGCCTCAGAAGAAAAGATGGGCAATCTGCTTACAAAAAGTCACAACCTCTGCACACATGAGGTCACCATGAGTCAGAATCAACTCCACGGCAACTGCTGCAGTATTTTAGTGTTTAAATGAGGTCAGGATTTCCATCTTAGATTTTATGTCTATTTTCACACTATTCGTTAAAAACGTATGGTATCTGTAGCAGTATTTCGCAGTTACACAGACATAAACCCCAGAACATAAATGCGAAGTGCTTACTTGTCTCCTGAAAAATGTAACCAGAATGGAGTCCAAACCGAACCACTCACCCTCTATAGAGAGTCTCTGGATGGGGCAGACAGTTAATGCATTCAGTTGCTAATCAAAAATTTGGAAATTCATCCATCCAAAGGTGCTTTGGAAGAAAGACCTGGTAATCTGCCTCTTAAAGTCCGGAAAACCCTATGGAATACAGTTCTGCTCTTACACACATGGAGTATCCATGCATCAAGATGTACTTGATGGAAAGTGGTTTGTTCTGGTTTGTGTGTGTGTGTGTGTGCTTGCTTGCTTGCCTGTTGTGGGAGGGTGGTTGCCTTGCCTAGGTAGATGCAGAGACCAACAACCCCTACAAAAAAACCCATGGCCATCGAGACAGTGCCAAGCTACAAGCATAGTTCCCTATACATGGTGGAGTTGTTAAAAATTTCTGGCAAAAGCATGGGTTCCCAAGCAGATGGCCTGGCCTTACTTCCTAGCTCTGCTCTAAGCTTTGTTACTTTGGGCAAGTTATTTACGTCCAGTGTCTCCATCCTTTATTTGTGAAATGGGGGTAATAATCTATGTTTAGCACTTAAACCATGCTTGACACATAACAATTGCTCCAAACCTGTTGACTGTTGCTATTGGAGAAACTCTTCTGGCCATTCCAGCAGTGCTGTCCTTGCAATTTTCTGTCCATCTGGACCCCTTTCCCACACTCCCAATGAAGATTTCCCACTCAGGTGCCACGTTAACCACTCTTGCATCAAACCTGTTCTCAGAACAGTAATGAGCTATCAGTCATTTCTATTCCATAGAAATTTGTCATATGATGATGTTTGCTTTTAAAATCATTATCAGTGATTGGAACTATTCAGTGCCACTCACTGCTAAGGGACATCACTGAGTACAAAAGGAATCATTTCACGGAAGAAGAAATCCTTTCCCAGAGGGTGTGAAAACATTCTCTATAGGCAGTATGAAAAGCCAGCCAACTCCTTTGCCCAGACCCAAGCAGACCTGGAGAGAGATTGTAACTACATGCAACAATTGTCTGTGTTGTATTCTGAGCTCTGGTCCTTAAGGGACCCTGAACAGAGCTGGGTGGTTCATCAGCAGCTGTCAGTGCCTTTGATCTGAAGTCAAGAGAGGAGTTGAGGCTTCCTTGTCTCAGAAAGAGATATGATATTCCATTTACACAGCACAGTGGACTAGCAGAGGTGTTCTTTTAACAAACTCTCCGATACTGCTTTTTATTCAATAGCTTAATAATTAATCAGAGGAAGGAAAGCTACATTTAAAGGAAGTAGATAGAAAATCAATGAGTAAATGTACATTTCTGACTGGGAGAATAAAATAGGCTTTGGCAGCCCATGCTATGCAAAGCTTTGTTGCAGATGTGAATCCATCCAGAGTTATTCCCTCCTGCCTCCCCTACTGGACAGAAATGGTGTGGGATGAAGGGCTGCAAGATTTTCCCATTTGTCATATCAGTAGGTGAATCCTCAGCCCATGAATTAAAAAAATAAATAAATGATAATTATAACAGATTTGTTTCTGATGGTTAGCAGTATCTTTTTCTTCTCAAAAGTAAAAAGAAGCAAAAAGGAAAGAAAAAAAGAAAAAAGAATAGAAAAAGTAACAATGCTAACTTTCCAGCCTCTCAGTACTTCTGCTCTTTGAAACATGGATGTAAATGTAAAATAGGAAAGCTTTGAATCATATAGTCATCAGAGAAAGATTTCCAGCTATTTCTAGTGAGCATACTTAGGATGCATCTGACACCACACTCAAAATATTGACTGTATGTTTCAGTGAATATCAAGATTTATCATCCCTCGAGGTAAATATTGACCTTCACATTGCCACAGTCAATATTTACCGTGCTTCTCACTTCGATAAATCTTGATATCCACCCAAAGGCGGAGGATTCAGCGCAAGCTATCACTAAACCAGCTATAAGGAAAGAAAATTCAGGAAGCACAGAATACAAGAACTGAAGAGTTCCACACTGCACTTTCTCAGAAGAGGTACCTATTCTGATCACCTACCACTGACCCCATTAGTAAGGGATGGAGCATCTATCATTTTAGAATTCTGGGGATGGCCAAACACACAATACCTGACACTGGACAAATGAGATGGACAATGGTCATTTATCACAAATACAGCCTTAGAAGGCACAGCATGCTATACAGGGACAGGTGGTGGCTGCCTTTGAGAACAAAGTGAGCCATCAGGTGCTGAGGGAGAGAGGCTTTGTGAGTAGCAAGAGGGTCGGGTGACACTTTGCTCCCAGGAGAAGATACTACAAATTGGCCGGTGAGACTTGCTAGGTTAAAGGTCAGGTGGAGTGCTGATAAGGCAGCAGATTGGGTGGGGGTCTTTCCTGTTGGGTGGGGGCTTTGTAACTAGCAAGAGAAGGAGAACTCACAGTTAGGTGTTTGAAGCCCTGTGAGTCTCAAAGATGTTAAGACTGCAAGAGAAATCTTAGGCTTTACAATACGAGACCTAGCTAGCAGAACAAATCCTAGAGAAATTTAAGTGGATGTGGCTTGCATTCAACATTGTCCCAATTCTTTTCTCAAGTCCTTTCTTCTTATACGTAGTCTCCATTTAACCTATTGCTCAGTTCAAACCCAAATCAAGAAGAAACATCTCTGCAATTAAGTTTACAAACACATCCTAGGAAAAGTGCTACATATCTCGTTGCTGAATATCACTATGGTCACCTTCAAAGTAGTCCACTTTGCATAGTATCAGCTATGCACTGATCCCAGTGCATGGTCCAACCTCCAAAGCAATTTTGGAACTCTTTCTCTGGAATGGCCATCAGAGCTGTGGTAGTACTACCTTTGATGTCTTGAATATCATCAAAATGTTTTCCTTTCAATATTTCCTTTATCTTTGGTAAAGAAAAAAAAGGCACTGGGAGCCAGATCAGGTGAGTAGGGAGGATATTGTAACAGCTGTTTACTGTCTAGAAACTCCCTCACAGACAGCGCCGTGTGAGCTGGTGCGTTGCCAAGATGCAAGGGCCGTGAGTTGGTGGTGAAAAGTTCAGGTTGTTTTTGTCTAACTTTTCATGCAGCCTTTTCAGCACTTCCAAATAAACTTGGTTAACTGTTTGTCCAGTTGGTAAATATTCATAATGAGCAATCCCTCTGATATCAAATTAGTTTAGTATCATCTTTGTGACAAAACAAACAAGTGGGATGTCCTCAAAATTAAAAGGCTTTTTTTAAATTATTATTATAGGTGAAAGTTTACATAGCAAATTGGTTTCTCGTTGAACACATATTGCTACACAATATACCTGTCATTTTGTGACATTGGTTGCCAACCCTACAATGTGTCAACACTTGCTTGTTCTTGACCTCAGTTTCCCTGTTTATATTCTTCCAGCTTTCCTATTCTTTTCTGGGTTTTTTGGTTTTGTTTTTGTCTTTGTTTTGGGGTTCGTGTGCTCATTAAGAAGCTTTGTGCATCAAAGAACTTCATCAACAAAATGGAAACACAACCCAAAGATTAGAAAAATGTCAGAGAATCACATATCTGATAAAAGTTTAATATCCAGAACATATAAAGAAGCCCCACAACCTAATAACAAGAAGACAGACAACCTCATTAAAAAGTGGACAAATTACTTGAATAGACATTTCACGAAAGAAGAAATACAAATAGTCAAAAAGTACCTGAACAGATGTTCTATGTCATTATTAATTTGGGGACTACAAATCCAAACCACAATGAACTATCACTACATGTCCACTAAGACAGCTATGATTTAAACAAACAAAAACAGGAAAAAACAGCTGTTAGCAAGGATGTGGAGAAATTAGAGTTCTCATCTACTGCTGATTGAACTGTAAAATGGTAAGCCATTATGGAAAACATTTTAGTGGGTCCTCAGAAGGTTAAACAGAGAATTGCAATGTGACCCAGTGTCATGGATTGAATTGTGTCCCTCCAAAAAAATGTGTATAGCATTTGACTAGGCCATGATTCCTGGTATTGTGTGATGTTCCTGTGTGCTGTAAACCCTGCCTCGATGACGTTAACGAGGGAGGATGTGCAGCAGTTGTGTTGGTGGGGCAGGACTCACTGTGTAAGAGTATATTGTGCCTTGAGGCGATCTTTTGGGATGTAAAGGAAAGGGAAGCAAGCACAGACTTGGGGACCTTATACCACCAAAAAGCAGTGCTGGGAAGAGAGTGTGTTCCTTGGAAAGGACCCAGGGTCCCTGATTCTCAGAAGCCCCCCAACCAGGAAAAGACTAATGATGATGACCTTCCTCCAGGGGCAGCAGAAAAAGACTCATCCTGAAACTGATGCCCTGAACTGGGGCTTGTAACCTACTGGACTATGACAGAAGAAACTTCTCTTTGTCAGGGCCATTCACTCATGGTATTTCTGTCCCAGCAGCACTAGAAGACTAAGACAGCCAGCAATTGTACTCCTAGTTACCTACCCAAAATACTTGAAAAAAGAAATATAAACAAATACTCCAATACTGATGTTTATTGCAGCACTATGAACAATAGCCGAAAGACAGAAGTAACCTAAGTGTGCATCAACAGATGAGGCGATCAACAACGCATGGTACCTACATTCGGTAGAATATTAACGAGCCACAAAAGAGAAATGAAGCTTCCATCCATGCCTCAGCATGGAGGAACCTTGAAAACATGCTGAGGGAAATAAGTCCCTTACAAAAGGACAAATGTCATGTAATTCCACTTATATGGCATACCTAGAGTTGGCAAATACACAGAGACCAAAGTTTATAAGTGGTTACCAGGGATGGTAGAAACGGGGGCAAAAGAAAACCATTGCTTAGGGGGCACTGAGTTTCTTTTAAGGAGGGTGGAAAAATTTGGAAACAGATAATAGTGTTTGTTACACATGACACACAATTAATGTCATAGAATTGCACATGTGCAAATTAGAAAAATAAAAACTTTAGAAAACTCCTACCAGCTGTTTTTACACATGAAATGAATTTTTCCAGAAAAAATAATTACTTTTTTTTTCCATTGTGAGAGAAAAAGGTCTTCAGAAGCTTGCGATTGTTTCAAAGTTCCAGGTTCAAACAAGCAAAAATGCCTGTGGACTGAATAAAATATACAAACCCAAGTGGGTTTGGGGGTTATTTGATCTTTTCCAGGCGGAGAGTGATATAATCTTCACAAAGTGGTACCACGAAAGAATAAAACAGAATTTGCTCACCCTGTATTGGGTAAAAGAGCCTTGGTGGTGCAGTGATTAAGAACCCAGCTTCTAACCAAAAGGTTGGCAGTCTGAATTCATCACCCAGTCCTTGGAAACCACATGGAGCAGTTCTACTCTGTCCTATAGGACCACTGTGAGGAGGAATTTGACTGACAGCAGTGGGTTGGTTTTTGGTGACACTGGATAAATGTGCCCTGGTGGCCCAAGGGCCAGAGGTTTCAACCTGCCAGCTGCTCTAGGGAGAAAGAAAGATAGTCGGCTTCCTAAAGATTTAGTATCTTGAAAACCCTGCGCTGAGGGGTAAGTAGTACAGGGTCCCTGTGAGTCAGAATAGAACTCAACGGCAGTCAGTTTGGTTTTTAGACTGATTAAAACCGAAAACCAAGCCTGCTGTCATGGAGTCGAGTTTTGACTCCACTGCGACCCTCTAGGACACAGAGTAGAACTACCCCATAGAGTTTTCAAGGAGCACCCGGCAGATCTTAATTGCCACCATTTAGGCTGGCAGATGTAACTCTTTCCTCATTCCATCACCAGGGTTCTCTTACACTGGATAAGTACTCCAATTCTGGCTATGAGAATTAATTTAGTGTCCCAAATGTTTTGCTTAGAAATGTTTCTACAATTGGGTTTATTTGAAATTGGCTTTCAGTATGAATATTTAAACATCTTTTGAAGAGTTCTTAGACCTCATTAATTTTTTTCTTCTTAATTATTGCTTTTGGTGTATTGAAATTTCTTCTTTAAACCTGCATACACATTATGAAAATTTTTTCAGAGTTCAGTGATTTGCTGAATCATAGAAAGCTGAGAGAGGAAAACCTAGAGATTATCCACTTCAAATCTGGTCATTTTACAGATGATATTATGACCTGTAAAATCTGCCAAGGACAACCTGGTGTCACAGTGGTTAGGTGCTACAGCTACTAATCAAAATGTTATGGGGGTTCTTTGTTATTTCTGTTGTTGTTATTTTACTGTTGTTGTTGCTAAAGCTCACAAACACAAAGACAGTTATGTCCTACTACCTAAGAAAGAAGGCACCCTGGTGGCAAAAAAGGTTAACCAGTCAGCTGCTTACAGAAATGTTGATGTTTCAACTACACCACGGGCTCTGTGCAAAAAGACGTGGTGATCCAACCTACCGCCGTTAAGTTGATTCTGACTCACAGCAACCCTAGAGGACAGAGTAGAGCTGCCCCATAGAATTTCCAAGAAGTACCTGGTGGATTTGAACTGCCAACTTCACTGTTAGCAGACATAGCAATTGACCACGATGTCACCAAGAATATGCTCCTGAAAATATTGTAGTCAAGAAAACTCCGTGATGCAGTTCTGCTCTGTCACTTGAGGTCCCTATGAGACAAAATTGACTCCATAGCATCTAACCATAATG
The DNA here is from genome assembly GCA_028571685.1 of Heterohyrax brucei. Classification (NCBI taxonomy): domain Eukaryota; kingdom Metazoa; phylum Chordata; class Mammalia; order Hyracoidea; family Procaviidae; genus Heterohyrax; species Heterohyrax brucei. The sequence goes on along the minus strand of CM053142.1, from coordinate 54,525,391 downwards.
ACACTGAAGAAGGATTTCTCCTGAACCCACACACTTAGCTGGATGGAAGGGAGATAAAGTCAGAACAAATGCAGGAATTTTAACAGACAGCTTCCTTAGAGCAGCATTCTTAAAATGGCTAAAGCTGCTGAGAACATGTGAAAAGGAATCAAGTTTTAAATGTGACAATTCCAGCTACATGCACACTGTATGGGAGTAGCGGTGGTTCCAGAGTAGAACTCTCACTTTCCATCTGAGAGTCCTGGGTTTGGTTCCTGGCCACGGCACTTCGTGAGCACCCACCATTTGTCAGTGGGGGTGGGAGTGTTGTTGCTATGAAGCTCAACAGGTTTCAGCAGACCTTCCAGACTAAGTTGGTCTAGAATGAAAATGCTATGGACACAATGGCCTAACCTGCGAGAAATCATGACCTAAAACCAAACCCATTGCCAGCGAGTTGATTCTGACTCCTAGTGATCCTATAGGACAGAGTAGAACTGCTCCATAGAGCTTCCAAGGAGCATCTGGTAGATTCGAACTGCTGATCTACACCATTAGGATTTCCCAAGTGATTGTAAGGACCCAGGAACCCTGGTGGGGTTGGCAGTTTGAATCTGCCAAGTGCTCTTGGAAACTCTATGAAGCAGTTCTACTCCATTCCATAGGGTCGCTATGAGTCAGAATCGACTGGACAGTGGTGGTTTTCTTGAGAACCCAGCAGCATTTTGCTACTTGTATGTGGAGTCATCAGGAGTCCAGGGCAACTCAACAACTACAACAGCAAATGGGCTAGATTTTTCTACCTTCCTTTACACATGTCCCTCTATCCTTAATTTTAAAAAATTATTCAATTTTTGAACAAGACATTCAAAGAAGTGATTTTAGAAGGCCAGTAATATTGATCAACTGTGAATTCATGATATTTTAGAAGGAAGTGAGCAGGTGATTTTCTAGACCATTCCTGGAAGGAAGGAAACCTTTCTACCCCTGCCCAGCTTTCCATTATTGCATGCACAGCGCTGGGAGCATACAACACAAAGAATACAGTTGCACAACACGAGTCCTGTAACTGATGCTGCTAAACGGCACCCCTAAAAAACACTGAATCGACAAATGTTGTATTTTATACATATATAATTTTTACAATAAAATTTTATATGAAATTTTTACAGCAATAAAAAGTCATTAAAAAGCATTCTTAGAAATAAGGTTCATTAGCCTCCAATACGGCAGATAAAGGTAATCTGCATATGAGTTTTTGAATCAGCTGGTAAAATAACGCAAAACAATTGCAGCAAGAGGCAGCAGTGTCTCCACAGCTGCAGAGAATAAAAACTAGGTATCTGTGTTTATTGTCATAAACGACAAAACAGCAAATGCATGCTGCTTCTTCAATCACCTACCGCAATTTCAAGAAAAAGCTAGACAGGAGTTTGTTGTTTTTTTTTTTTAAATCTACAAAGTTACTAAGAAATACAAAGACGTTGGCAAAATAGAGCAGCCGGGTGCCTTTTTTTGAAAACCTGACAAAATGCATTTATCTGCGTCATCTTGATGTCTTCTACAGACTCTCAAGATGATAAACAAACAGGAGAGAACATCAGTTCATCGTTTTATTTTCAACTGCACTTTCTGGATAACACCAACTGCCAGTTACACAAAGCTGGGAAGTTACCCTTTGATGGCACCCACATTTGGTTAAGAAACTCTGTGCTCGGCAGACCCAACGACACCAAACTGTTAATTGCTTTTTAAAGCAGAATTATGACACTTTTAGCAAGCCACATATCTTACTAAGCACTGTTGGCATAGATGCTCTCATTCTGCTGAACTGTCTTATTTTGAGATTTGGGTCCCTAATTGCTTATAAACCGTACTGTTTATTGAGTATTAACTCTGGCATGGTTGTTTATTATGGGAGCTTATTGCTTAATGCCTATAAAAAGCAGCATAAATGAGGTACTCTGTGCCTGGGGTGTCTCCCCTTCCCAAAATGCACACACACTCACCAGCTCACAGAGCCACATTTAAGTTCATCAGCAGAAAGAAGCACAAGTATTCGCAAAATTATGCAGAGGTGAAGCTTAAGCAGCATGTTGCTTGGTAACCAGAAAGTCCTCTGTCGATTCACCAGTGTCAACCATACATTTTCCTCCGTACATTACCTACAATGAAAAGGTCGGTGACCCAATGAAATATCAGATTAAGTCAAACTATTAACTGGACAAACGCATTTAAAGTGCTCTTGTACCCTGGTTTCCTGTGATTAGTATACATTATGTTCCGCCAAGGCAAGCAGGAATCATTAATATATTCAGAGTCGCCTGCTTTCGGCAACGTAACACCATAACTCAGCGCTGAGTAATGCAGTGTGTTATGTTCTTGAGATGTGGAGCCTTCAGTCTCTGTGATCTACAGTGTTGTTATTTTGTGGTAAAGACACGATCTCTTTTTTCTTTCCCCCTCCCCTTCAGTCAATGGTATTTGTCATTCCCTTAAAAAGATGGAAAAATCTTTCACGGGGAAAAAGAAAAAATGCTTACCGCATTTCTGTGTCTGCGTGCGGGAGGGGTGAGTAACCCAGCTCATAAATAGTGTGCTGTTTTATTGCTCACTCTATGAAGTTTTTTGTTTTGTTTTGTTTTCCACCTCCTACAGTTTAACCTCACTTCTAATAGAGACCCATGCCAGGAGAATCTGAATATGCAAAATTAAAGAAAAGCCAATAACCTCAAGGCAAAATTCCTGTGATTTATTTTGAGCTCTGCCTTTTTTTTTTGCTCTCTTGTATGCGGCTGGGCTCCAGCAGGCCGCCAGATGGAGATGGGGCAGCCATCAACCAGGAGAGTGTCCAGCTTTGTTCTCACCCTAGTAGCTAAAACCAAGAATCTGGGATTCTGAGAGCTCAGCCATTTATAATTTGATTTTTATTTGTCCAAATTCAGCTTGTAAGGGGAGAAGCGACACTGCCCCTGTTCCCTAACAAGCTTATTTAGTTGACATGAGAACCCTTGGTAGTGGGAAGGAAAAGGCTGTGAGTCAGGAGAGGGCAGTAAGATTTGCAGGAGATCTCTAAATTGTGAAGATTTTCCCTGGTGTCTACTGCCGCCACCACCTGCAAGCAAACCATCCTTACACTCATCGTGACTGAGTTGTCTGTAACACAGTTTAGACAAAAATAGCTCAACAGACTGCTGAATACCTACTATGTGCTAGGCCCAGTGCTAAGATGCCACTATGGCCGACATACTCCCACCCCTACACATTGCCACAGTGGCAGAGATGGAGGATTGGCTCAATTGAATAGTTACATGAAGATTCTTTGTTTGACTAACACCAGTCTAGCAAAGAGAACACTAATGTCATTTTCTGAAAAGTGAGTTCCACTTGTAGTTCTTAAAAAAAAGAAAAGAAAAAAAGGCTTATTCCCTAACAGATGGACTGGATAATTTGGAGAGAAAACTAATGGCTGATACAATGAAATGTTGAGCAGCTTTCTATAACCCAGAAGTGGGTAGACTTATTCTTTGTCTTGCTTTCTCTTTTTGCCTGTACTTTGCTTATTGACCTCTGGATTCTTTCCATGATTTTGGAGTTCACAGAATTGGTCAGCTAAGAGGTCACTTGCCTCTTAGCTCAATCACTAGTAAGTCGTCCACCGTTTGAAGATACTATCACTCAGTGGCAGCTTCAGGAAAGTCCTAGTGTGGCTAGTTATGACTAGTTAGGCGATAGGGTCTCTGTGAATCATCCCAATGGCAATGTTTTTCCCCTAGGTTAATGGCCAGACTAAGCTAATGGGGATTTATTGTCTAACTTGGCTACAAAGCGATATAGGTAAAGGACCAAGTCTTGCCTTTTTGCTCTATATCTCTTTTGCTAACAGTAAGGGGATCCATTTGGGATAGAATGTTGGCTTGCCAATTAAGGGCATCGGTATATGAACATGGGATTCATTCTGAACATAAAAGGAAATTGAGAATAACAAAGGAAGGAATTTGGGCTGAGAATAAGAGGAAGAACTGGCATGAATTTTGCTAGGAGATCTACACACTGATAGGAAAGGGAGATCTCCAGCAAGTCCTTTCTTCCGTTATGCCTCTGTGTAATAGGGCCTATTATAACTTCCTTCTGTTAACACTCAGAAGAGACATCATAAAACAAGACAGTGTATTTATTAAGGCAAAGGATGGAATGGAGGCTGATGAATGTACCAGGGAAGAATCATTAGCAAAATGATGAATTAAAGTTCTGTTTACATTTCTACTGTGATGGATCATTGCATGTTAGCCTAAGTAATTCCCAGGCTTTGATTACAGCTATCAGCATATAAAAATAATTGTCTAAGCCTCAAAGGGGCCTAAGTTTCTAATGCGCTCATAGAAACTCAAGCACATTATCATTCAGTGAAGTCCTGATGACTCCAAAAGAGTGAAGAAGATATTCATTTAACTAAATAATTAAAGTTGTCTAGGATGGTGAAAACAGGTCCGACATTCGTGAATAAGTCAGTGTGTGTTCTTTGCTAACGTGCCTCTGCTTTTCCCCTTCAGGTCTGTGTGTAGACTACATCTAGTATTCATTAGTGAACTTACTTCTGACAATTTTTAAAAGCTCAGAGAAAAGGACAGATAATCAAATTAAGCATAGATAATAAAAGTAATGATGAGAACATGACTGGTTTGCACATGGTATAAAGTGGTATCATTTATGCTTTGTCAGACACTAATGTATACTGTTGAAATCTGAATCAATATAAGAGGAAGAGTGGGAACAAGAAAGCAACGACCTTTTGACAGATGTGCTATGTTTCTGAAGAAGTCATACTCTCCTCCAATAGGAACACTGATATTGCAATATCTTGTTGGCTATCTAACCAAAACATTGTGGTCAGAATTGACTCAATGGCAGTGGGTTTTCTTTCGGTTCTTGGTTGACTCTCTCTGCAAATTCTACCAACAGGCTTGCTGCACCAGAGCAGTGGCCCGGCATGAGTGTGGGGGGACGTGTTGAAGTTATGAGACAGTCAAGCGGCCGGGTAAGGAGAGGGCTCCACCTGGCATTCCCCATTTGTGGAGGTCAGAATAATGGCCCCTCAAAGACGCCTGTGTCCTAGTCCCCAGATCATGAGAATATTTGACTTTACAATTTTACCTTTTACATGGAAAAAGGGATTTTGTAGGCGTAATTAAGTTCAGGATTTTGAGATGGGAAGATTATCCTAGATTATCTGGGCAAGCCCAGTATAATCACAGGGGTCTTTGTAATGGGGGTGGGGACACAGTCAGAGAGAGAAATGTGACAACTAAAGCCAAGACTCTAGTGATTTGGTCATGAGCCATGGGATGCAGGCAGCTTTGAGAGGCTGGAAAGGCAAGAAAGAATTGTCCCTCCACCAGCAACAACCAAAAGGATACTTTTAAAAAATGTCCATGCCCAGTAACAATCAAACCATAAGGTGCCTGAGAATAAATCTAACATAATATTTGGAAAGTCATTTGGAGAAGCCCAGTCAGGTTGAAAATGTGCTTGCCAGGCACCCAACAAGAGCACTTCTAAGTGTATAATGAGACCTGGATTACAAAGAGTAAGTGTGGGTATTCACTGAAGCAACACTTGTCAATACCTACAGAGACAAACAGCGAAAACACATGCACAGATAAGTCCACCAATGAAAAACAGGTCAATAAATAAATGGGACACTACACAAATCAATAATGAAATACTATAGTTTCTGATGGTACAGACAGTTAAGTATCTAACTGCTAACTGGAAAGTTGGTGATTTGACTCCATCTGGAGGTACCTTGGAAGAAAGACCTGGCAATCTGCTTCCTAAAGGCCACTGCTTTGAAAAGCTTACAGAACATAGTTCTGCTTGGGAATACATGGGGTTCCAATGAGTTGCAGTCACCTTTACAGTGACTGGTTTGGTTTTTGGTTATGCAATACGTAAAATGAACATTTTACATATATGTCTGTCAGTATAAACAAGCATCAAAAATTAAATGTTGGGAAAAAATATTTGGCAACTACATGTCAGATCAATGTCAGATCTCCATATCCTACAAGGTACTGCAAAATATCAACAGGAAAATGGTAAACAACCCAATTAAGCAATGGGTGACACTTCACAAAAGAGGACATCCAGGCAGCCAAAAGACACATGAGGAAATACTCAAGACCACTAGCTATTAAAGAAATGCCAATCGAAACCACAATGAGACACTGTATCACTCCAACAAGGTTGGCCATTATCTAAAAAATACAAAACAACAAATGCTGGAGAGGCTGTGGAGAGATTGGAAGTCTCCTACACTACCAGTATGATTGCAAAATGGTACAACCTCTTTGGAAAGCAGTCTGGTGCTTCCTTGAAAAGCTGGAAATAGATATACCATTTGATCCAGTAATCCCACTGCTCAGAAAATATCCTACAGAATCAAGGGCAGTCACTTGAACAGATACATGCACATGAATGTTTCTGGCAACACAGTCCACAATAGCAAAAAGATGGAATCAACCCAGATACCTAACAACAGATGAGTGGATAAATAAACTATGGTATATATATTCAATGGAACACTATACAATGATAAAGAACAGTGATAACTTTAGGAAGCATCTCATAATCTGGTTTCAGCTGGAAGACATTATGCTGAGTGAAATCAGTCAGCGGCAAAAGGACAAATATTGTATGAGACCCTCTACTGTACGGACTTGAAAACACCCTCAAGTACAGAAGAAAAGACGCTTTGACAGCCGCAAGAGACAGCAGGAAGGGAGAGGGCTGGTCATAGATTAGATAGTTGGTAGAAATCTGGTTGAGTGAAAGCAGTGACAGCACACAGTAGAAAGAAGAATAACTTAAATGGACTTCAACATAAACTGAAAACTCTTCTAATCATAACCCAATATTGCAAGGATACAGTAGCAGGGTCTGGGGACAATGCTCTCTAGGGACATGGAGGCCAATTGACATAACTAGCTTATTGCTAAGAGAGTCTTATACACCCCATATTGGTGAGTGGCATCTGGGGTCTTAAAAGCTAGCAAGCTGCCATGTGAGGTACACCAAATGGTCCCAACTCAGTTGGAAAAGATGATCACCAAGGACAGCAAAGACATGAGGGAAAAAGAGTCCAGAAGACAGAAAAAGCCATGCACAAGGGGTGACTGTGTCAACATGTGACCAGAAGAACCAGATGGTGTCAGGCCACCACCAAAGACAGCCATGATGGGGCACACAATGTTGAGTCCCAGTGGTAACATGAGAAAAAGAGGAGTGTACCTCAAGAACTCCATTAAAAGACTGCAATTGATGATCCCAAGGCCTGAGGGTTCTCCTGGGAGCATGGCCCCTAGACCTGCTGCTGCCTCTGACCAGAAAACATTATTGAGGGCAACTTTTTGGGAAGGAATGAATTGGACTTGGAGATACAATGGGACCATGTGTGTGCATACTTCATGGTTCTATGGATCTACAGAATGCTGTCCTACTGGCCTCTTCCTAGAAGGGAGAGGGGAGGGTGGAGAGGAGGGGACCAGAGATTGCTAAGAGGATATGACATGTATAGAATGGAAAGGAGGAAAGTGCTGTCACCAGGTAAGGAGAGCAGAAGGTGCTACAGATAGTTGGGCATTCAAATTTAATTCGGATTGTATACTTTCACTCAATCACAATAAATAAACAGATAAAAAGTAAATTAAAAAAAACTAAATGTTGAGTAAAAACAGCATATTGCAAAAGGGCTCACACAAGATAACATTTACGGATTTATGCCCAATTTTGGAAAACATAAAATAACAGTGTACATGTGGAGTTAACATGTGCCTTGTGTGCCTAGGACACAAGGCTGCTTGCTGGAAGCTGGCTAGAATACGGAGCTGATCTTCCAAGGGAACCAGTAATGCTCAAAAGATACCTGGGACAGGACCCCGGGAAATAGATCTCTCTCAACACAAGGGTCTGTTGAAGCCACTACCCATTCATACTGTGCTTAGAAGGCAAGGAAGTACATCAGGAGAGAGGAGCAAAGAAGGGAGACTCCAATATCACCAAGAGCAGCCATAGGAAGATGTCTGTTTCCCCTCCCCCTTTCCCAAGCTGTCACAGCAGAAGACTGAGCAGGGTGAAGGGGTGGTATGAAGAAGCCAACCATTTCTCTCTGCAGTCTAAGCCTTTGCCTTGGGAGTTGGGAGTTGATGGATGGAAAGTGGAGAGTGGGGGGAAAGAAGAAAGAAGAAAGTTACACTGAATATGGGATTAAAGTTTTAAAATAAATGTAACCAAGTCCTGAAATCTAATTGCAAATGGTTTAATAACAGCAAGGGACAGAAAAGTTATGGGAATCAACTGACGTTGCTACCCAGAGTTAGTAGCAACAATTGGAATAAAACTAATTCTTGGTTGTATCTCCAATAAAATGAGATTTCCAACTAAACCATTTGCCCAATACAATAACCATTATGCAATAAGGCAAATATCTCAGTGGTAGATTATCAAGCACTGGAGAACATGTACTTGCATGGTAACAAGGAAATGATGTCAATAGGATAATAAAGTAGTTATGGAAGTCCCAGATTTAATTCTCCACATATGACAAATAGCTTTCACTGCCTACTCTGTGGCCATATATACCCTGCCTCCCAGATTCCTGCTGGTAGGGCCCACCTCCACCCATCAAAACTGAAATAGTCGGATATTCATCTTCTCAGACTTCCTGGCAGCTAGGACGCGGATAGGTATGTGACCCAGCCTCAGCCAACGAACCACAGTTGAAGTTTGCTGAGGGTCTAGGGAGACTTCCAAGAAAGATATCACTCCTTAATTAAAAGAAAAAAAGAAGAAGAAGAAGAAGTGAAAGTATAATAAGGGAGATATCTGCCTCTTTTTTTTTCTTTAGTAGGTTGCATTCATACCTAACCAAACCGAAAAACCCGCTGGTGTCAAGTTGATTCCAACTCATAGCAACCATACAGGACAGAATAGAACTATCCTACTGAGTTTCCAAGGAGTTCCTGGTGGAATTGAATTACCTACCTTTTGGCTAACAACTGTAGCACTTCCCCACTATACCACCAGAGTTTCCCACTCATACCTACACATGATATGTGGAACTGGGTAGTTAGCTTGCAAACACGAAAGCATGAACCAAGTTCCAAGCCATTGCACCAAGAATGACAGCCCAGAAAGATGATAAACTGCCTGGATTCTGGAGGACATCAGCAAGCCACAGAACCAACCTGAGACCTACCAGTCTCGACATCATGTTATGTTGGAAAATGAATATCTTAATTGTTTAAGCCACTGTTAAAAGGTGTTTCTTAGCTTATATCTGAAAATACTCTAGATGTGGCCTTTACAAGACTCTAAATTATAGTTTGGAATAAACTATGTAGCAGTTTCTCTAAGTGGAGTTGGAAACTATAGGATCATTAAACCACAAAAATTTAGGGTTGATTGAACCTCAGAGATCCTTTAATACATGAAAAATATGAGGGATGAGAGATTAAATGATTTACATCTTTTCTGCCTCACCTAGGCTCTGGGACAGTTTATTGACTGAAGCTGGCACTCCAAACTGTCATTGCTACCCTAGGCAGTATGGAACTTTTGGATCAAAACAGGTCAGGAAAATCACCATGATTTGCTAAATAGCATTAAACAGAATGTCATAGGTAGCAATTCAATGATGTTCTTTCCTTTCTTTCTCACTTTAATGCACACATATGCTTGCTAGAAAAATTCACATTTATAATTCAGGTTATCCTTCAAGTTCCCAAAGGAATTGAAGAAATAGGAAAGATTATCAATTGCCTTTTTCCTGCTAACCTAAGGCTGTATGTATGAAAAAGTTACTTGGCCTAATGCTCTGTACATATAAGCTAAAGGGAACTATGAACTAGAACACCAGGAATAATGCCAATAATTACAATATCAATGTGATACTTATAAATTGCAATATACATGTGTACTGTACTGACTCGACGGCACTTGGCTTGGCATGCTCAGAATTACCTGAAAGAAATTTTATTTTTGCCAATGTAAAGATCAAGAAACTAAGGCTCAAATGCTGAGGGGTCAAATCCCAATGATCCAACTCCAATTCCATGCCCAGTTTCTCAGTGCAGTCAGTGTGGATAGAGTTTGTGTCTTTACTCCGTAATAAAAGTACCCATTGCCATCTAAACAAATAACCTGCTTCTGTCAAGTTGATTCTGACTTATAGTGAGTCTACAGGACAGAGTAGAACTGCCACACAGAGTTCTAAGGAATATCTGGTGGATTCACACTGCTGACTTTTTAATAACCAGCCGTAGTACTTAACCAGTTTGCCACCAGGGTTTCCCATTGCAGTCTATTCAGTTCCAACACAAACGGACTTTCCAGGGCTATAATCGCTATGGTAGCCGATTGCTACATGTTTCTCCTGCAGAGCACTCCAGGGTTCAACTGTCTGCCTTTAGCAGCTGAAAACTCCAACCACTCCAACCAGGGCTCCTCAACAGGAGTACAGCTGTGCTGTTTTAGTAATAGCCTAACAACATTATTTAGCTGAAGCCAAAAACATGCTTGAAAGATTTTAAACTCCTTCCTGGAAACCACTCAAGGAAACCTCAGGTCTCTTCCCGTGCTTGGAAGGGAACGTTGTTCAGGTTCAGTCACAAACTACCGGCAAGGGAGGGCAGTCCGATTGGCCAAGAGTCAATGAAATTTGTCTCCCTTAACCTAATAGCTTCTTACAAACAATAGAAATTAATGTTCTACTTCATAAGCTCAATGCCCATACAGTTGCTTGTTATTATGGAAATGTATTATGCATTACTATGAGCAATGTTAGGACATGAGAAATTATACTCCCAGGAAGGGAACTTGGACACAGGAAGAAGATGGAATGAATTCTTTAGAAAAGGAGTGTTGCTATTAGTTTGAGTTTGATTTTATTTATTAGGCAGTACCGGAAACACTTAAGGTAGGAGAGAATAGTTTATTGCCAGTAACAATAACAGTAATGAACTTGGCATGTTTGGGTGCCTTAGGCAAGAACTCTCTGATGTGAAATGTGGAGCTCACTGACTTCTTCAATACACAAGTGCATAGGATGCAGTAAGGTCAGCAATGATTTCATCAAGTACCTACCATCCCTGGGTGGTACAACAAACAGTCAACATGTTCGGCCACTCAACAAAAGATTGGTGGTTTGAGTCTACTCAGAAATACCTCAAAAGAAAGCCCTGGAAACATACTTTTAAAAAATCAGCTATCAAAAAGGCACACATGAGGTCACCATGAGTCAGAATCATACTCAACTGGTTTATATTCAAGGTGCTATGCTAGATACTGCAGGCACCTTTTGAGTGCCTCCTATGTCCAAGAACCTCCATTATTATTATTTCTGATTTCCTAACAACCCCTCAAGGTAATTATTATCATTAGCTTCTCCTTTAAAAGATCTCGCTTCGAGGACTAAGCTGCACCTGACCCAAAATGCGGTATTTGCAATCAACTCGTACACACATGAAAGTTGGACAATGAACAAGGAAGACCGAGGAAACACTGACAGCTTTGAATTGTGGTGCTGGAGAAGAATGTTGAATATACGATGGACTGCCAACAGAGCAAACAAGTCGGAGAGCCAGAATGCTCCTTCAAAGTGAGGATAATGAGACTTCATGTCACGCCCTTTGAAAATGTTATCAGGAGACACCGATCCCCGGAGAAGGATGTGGTGTTTGGTAAAATAGAGAATCAGCAAAAATAAGAGGACCCTCAGTGAGATGAACTGACACAGTGACTACAACAGTGGGCTCAAACACAAGGATTGTGCGGATGGTATAAGACTGAGCTGTGTTTCATTCTTTAGTCCCTGGGGTCGTAAGAGTTGGAATCCACTAAATGGCCAAGAAAGAAAACAGGGAAAAGATGCTCAAACAAGTTAGGAGACTCTCCCAGGATCTGTAACACTTAGGCCCTTTGCAAATATTTTGAGATCTTAAAGAAGATGTCTGTCATCCTAGAACTTGTACTCTTAAACTTTGAAAGCTATAAGAACGTCAACTACCACAATTGGTAAACAGCCTTAAATATCATAACAATGCCAGTGGGATAATACTACTTTGAATATCAATGTAATCAACATAACTAATTTGTTGCTTCCTATAATAGACCTGCCTTATTATGTTTTATTTTAAGATGATTTTAACACACCTCCTGGAAACCACTGCACACAATGAGGAGACCATACCACTAAATAGCTGTCTTTGAGACAACCCCAACTCCTGGCAGACTCTATGTGCATCCAAGTAGAACTGTGCTTCATAGGATAGGATTTTTCATGGTTGACCTTTTGGGAAGTAGATCACCAGGCCTTTCTTCCACGGTGCCTCTGGGTAGACTTGAGCTTCCAGTCATTCAGTTAGCTACTGAGCACATTAACTATTTGCACAATCTAGGGATGCTGAGGAAACCGTAAAGCCTATTGCCCCTGAGTTGATTTGGACTCATGGCAACTCCATGTATCATGGAGTAGAACTGTGCTCTGTAATTTTTTTGGCTGGAGTCACCGAAGCAGATCACCAGGACTTTCTTACACAACACCTGTGCTTAGGTTTGAACTGCCAACCTTTAGGTTAGTATCTGACAGCAAACCACCTGTACCACTCAGGGACTTTGAGGAGACTACAGTTATCCCTTATATGACCTAGGAACTTTAAATAACCTTGGCCTAGTCTAATACTTTCATAAGGTAAGAGGCACAGTAATTACAGTTCTCCCTTGAAAGCAGCATGTTTCACAGAAATGCTTCATCAGTTACTTCATAGAGGGCTACCTGACTTTTCCATAGCATTGACTCCATTATGAACTCTATTTTTATTTGTGGATTGTTTAAGGTTTGCACCTCACCCAGATTGTTAGCTTCATGTAGGCAAGTAGCCAGGTGTTTTGCTTATCATTGAACTCCCAAAGATCTCAAGTTTTCCCTCATAAATGTGTTGCAGTCACATTTGGGGGGAGGTGGGGAAGAGAGAGAGAGAGGGAGGGAAGGAGGGATGGCAGAACCAATAGTCTATTGCAAGTTATAGTTTGCAAAACTTAGCAAAATCCTTTACAATAAGCTAGTGAGGGATGCGCAGTAATATGTCCCACTTTACAGATCGGGTAGCTGGGGCCCAGGAAGACGTAAGGAATTGGTCAGAGACCCTGGAGCTGGTAAACGGTGGATCTGGGGCTTCAGTCCAGACCTTCTTTTTGAGACCATTTTCTCTAATTTAGATCTTATACATCAGGGTCTTAATTAACTGTTCCCTTACTTCAGAACTTAAATTCAAGTACTTAACCAGATCAGCAAGTATACCAATAGGAATTTCAGTTGGTTGTTTCATGGGTGATCACAGAGCAAGACCAAAAGGGTCTTAATCCAGATCAGTTCAGCTGGGCTAAGTAAGGTCCTCATTAAGAATAACCCAGAGCCTAGATCTCTGGATATCGGGCACCATTCTCAAGACCTTTGTGGCATAAGGTTGATGATCCTTGCATTTTAGAATAACTGAAAGAGGTTCATGGTCCTCAAGCACACCCTTGGCGAACCTGAGAAAAAGCACATTGCAAAAGGCCAAGACTTTTTTTTTTGTAATTTTCCAGGTAGATGACCCAAAGTATGTAAGGCTAATGTTCAAGATGTACATTTCAAACTGTCCTACCATGACATGGTAAAAGCTAGAACATGGACTATTTTAAAACAGCGTTATGTATCAGTCACATACCTTATTCACTCTGGCCTCTGTTAAATTTTCTCATACTGATGTCTCATATTTCAATATGTACCTTATAATTCAACACCTGAGTCTTGTGGCTGCTTGCCCTTTGCTCATGGATCAAACTCCATATAATACCTTGGAAGATACAATTTTGAGATGCAAAGTAAATACACTTCTCATTCCGGGAGAATATGAAGTCAGCTTTCAATGACCCTGTCTCTGTTACTTTTGTTACCCCTTCTTGAAAATGTCAGCACTCTGCTCTTCTTCCTTCTGTTCACATATTCACATATTACATATTACAACCAACCAGCCTTGCATAGCAGCCATGGCCCCTAAAATCCTATAGCCTGTAATTGAGTCTTAGCATGGCAGTGTGGTATCATGGAAAGTATATTAGCTTTGGAGTCAGAGAGACAAGAGTTTGCATTCTATCTCAGTTACTTTTAAACTGTGTGACATCAAGTAGGCTGTCAACTTTCTTGAGCCCAAATTCCTGCACCTAATACATACAAATAATAAGGTTTATTTCTGTTTTAAGAGTAGCAGAAATAATGTGTGCAGATAGACTACTGAACAAATGGCAACTATCATTATTAATTAGTCTTAATAATGTCTAAGTGTCTTAGATGATACACTGGTTACTACTGTCCTCTTGTGTCCTCAATAAGAATGGAAGTTTTAGAAACCATGGTACTTTCTTTTCCTTTATAGTCCCTAGTATTAAGCAGATGTTAAATGGGCTTTAATCAACAACTCAGTTGCTACAGTTACTTAAACTGTTTTCTGAAAACCATTTTTCTTGTCTGTCTCTTAGACATTGATTTTTTCCCCTTTCTTGAAATGCTGCTTGATGTTCTAAAGAGTCAGTTTGAAATCCAAATGGGAACCCAAACCCAAAAGCGATTTCCTGTAGTACATGGACTTTGCAGGCTGACCATGAGGAGTTCTAGGTGGGTCCAGACACCTGCACTTTTTTGCTTAGCCCTCTTTACAACCAACAATTGTGTCAGAACATTGTTTCAAATCTGTGACCATAGAGCTTGTTCATCTCAGTGACCTCTGAGGAGTTCAAAACAAAAGGATCCAAGGACAGGTAGAAAGTGAAAAGGAAGCTACGGAACGAAAGCAAATATTTACAAGTCATATGTGTGCTAAGGATCTAGTATCCAGAATATATAAAGAACTCTTAAAAACAAACAAACAAACAAACACCACTGCCATCAAGTCAATTCTGACTCATAGCGACCCTATAGGTCAGAGTAGAACTGCCCCTTGGTGTTTCCAAAGAGCACTTGGTGGATTTAAACTCCCAACAAAGCAGCCGTAGTCACACTTAACCACCAGGGCTTGCAACTGAACAATCAAAAGACAAACATATAGTTGAAAAATGGGCCAAGGGTTTGAATGGACATTTCTCCAAAGACGACACACAGACAACAGTAAGCACGTGAAAAGATGGTGAACATCATTAGTCACAAGGAAAACAAAACTCAAAACCATAAAGAGGTAATACCTCAACCCCACTATAACAACTATTCAAAAAAGGAAAGAGAGAGAAAATAACAAGTGTTATCATGGATGCAGAGAATTTTGAACCTTCATACATTGCTGGTGGGACTGTGAAAAAGTACAGCTGCTATAAAAAATTGTTCAGCCACTCCTCAAAAAATTAAACACAGGGTTGTCTTAAAACCCATGAATTCCACTCTTCGGTATACACTTACTCAAAAGAATTATAAACATATGCTGACATAAAAACTTGTACACGGATGTTCTTAGCACATTATGGATAATAGACAAAAAGTGTAAACAATTCAAATATCACTCAACAAGATGAGTAGATAAAATCTATCCAATATGTCCATTCAGTGGATTATTATTCAGCTGTAAAAAGAAATGAAGTTCTGATACATGGCATAACATGGAGGAATCTTGAAAACATGTTGAGTGAAAGAAGCCAAACACCGAAGACATTATATTGCATAATTCCATTCATATGAAATTTTTAGAATGGACAAATACACAGAGACAAAAGATATCAGTGGTTGCTAAATTTCCTGATGTAGCATGACTCAAAATGAGAAGAAACAGCTACAAATGTCTGTTAATAACTGAAATATGGAATGTATGCAGTATGAATCAAGGAAAGTTTGAAATCTTTGACAAATGAAGTCAAACTCATAACCATCCATACCCTAGGCATTAGTGAGCTGAAATGGACTTAAATGACCATTTTGAATCAAACATATGGCCTACTACGCTGAAAAAGACAAACTGAAGAGGAATGGGGTCATGCCTATTGTGAAGAAGAGCATTTCCAGCTCTATCCTGAAGTATAACACTGTCAGTAATGGGATAATATACCTATGCTTAAAAGAAAGATCAGTTAATATGACTGTTATTCAAATTGACACACCAACTACTAAGGCCAAAGATGAAGAAATTAAAGATTTTTCTAATTCCTCAAGTATGAAATGGATCAAATATGCAATCAGAATACATAGATAATTACTGTTGATTCAAATGTAAAAATTAAAAACCAAAAAGATGGATCAGTAATTGGAAAATACAGCTTGGTGATGGAAATGATGCTGGAGGTCACATCATAGAATTTTGCAAGACCAACAATTTCTTCGTTGCAAATACTCTTTTTTTACTAACATAAATGGCAACTATACATGTAAGCCTCATCAGGTGGAATATACAGGAATCAAATAGACTACATTTATGGAAAGAGATGATGGAAAATCTCAATATCATCATTCACAATAAGGCCAGGGGTTGACAGAAGAAAAGACCATCAAAAGACCATCAATATGTGTCATGGATTGAATTGTGTCCCCCCAAAACTAGATGTAGCCATGTGACCATCATTCCCTGTATTCTATGATTATCCTCTACTTTGTGATTTTACTGTGCTGTATGTTAAAGGATTAGGGTGGGACTGTAAATCCCTTCAGAAGATCACTTCCCTGCTCCACTGTAAAGGGAGTTTCCCTGGAATGTGGCTTGTCCCACACTTAATTCTTACATCGTGCAAGAGATAAAAGGAAAGAGAAGCAAGCAGAGAATTGGGAACCTCATTACCATCAAGAAAGCAGCACGGGAAGAAGAGTGCACTCTTCAGACCTGAGATTCCTGTGCCAAAATGCTCTGGTCAAAGACTGATGCAGTACCAGACTTTTCTCCAGAGCTGACAAGGAGAAAAGCCTTACCCTGGAGCGGGCATCTTGGATTTGAACTTGTAGCCTACCAGATTGTGTGAGAATAAACCTTCCTTTGTTAAAGCTATCGACTCTGTGGTATTTCTGTTAGAGTAGCACTAGCTGACGAAAACAGAATTTGGTAGCAGGAGGGGGGCACTGCTCTAGCATATACCTAAAATGTAGGAGCCATTTTGATACTGTGAATAGATAGAAGATTCAGAAGGAACAATGAAGGGGCAGATGGTGAAAAACAACTGAAGACTGGTGGCAACAGCAGCCTTACTCAGTAAGGGTAGCTCTACCAATTTAAGTGCCCAGAGGCGAGACACACATCTCCTCAATTTCCTCTGAGAACTAAGGCCTGAATTAGTAACTCAACAGAGCATTCTGGACGCGCAGGAAGCCCTAGGATACAGCGTAGTGTTGTCAGATTGGACTACATGCCACTAAACAGGAAGCTACGTCTCTCTGTCGAGGCAGTGCACACTGAGTCCTGCTTCTGCTCACTCACGGTTTGGGCAGACTGCAGTTACTGATGCTTTGTTATCTGGGAGGCAGGGGATGGGCACAAGCTGACAAGCTGAACTTCAATGCTAAAGTAAATACCATATAGCACAGCAGAAAGACAGTATGTGGGATAGCCACATTTTGAGAGCCCAGCTGCTGGCTGCAGGCAGTACTGCTCCTCCAGCCTCTCTTTTCTGACTTGAACTATAGATTCTGTGGTCTCACATCCAGAAGGACAGCTCAGCTGGGACACCATCTTGGTCAGCTGGGAGGCAGAGTTATTCACCTGGAGGCCTGAACTGGGATTTTAATTCCGAAGCTGAGAAGCAGTGCCAGACCACAAAGTGCTTTTCCAGCAGAAAGACTCTGTAGGACAGTGTTACCTGATGGGGGTGGCCGCAAGGATGGCAGCAAGGCCGTAGCCCCTCCCTAACTGTGCTACATCATACCATCTGGGGACAGCCAAAAAGGTGCTTCCCTTGTCAGCCAGGAGGCAGGGCCTGCCACACCTGATGGCCTGACTGATTTCGGCAACTGTCAGTCAGCTCCCAGCTAATTAAAATAAGATTGCCTGGAGAAATAACTGCTGAGCAGTCCAGCAGCATCTCTTCCATACTTTATTGACCCACATCAGTTGACAGTCCCTCAGTGAATTCACAAGTAGGTAGCCATCTTTTCCAGACAGGAGGCAGAGCCTGCCACTCAGGGAGTCCACTGGGGCCAGTCACAGGAGTACACAGAGATGGCTGGTGACCAATTCCCATCTCAGAACTATGCCTCAGCTCCTGCTGAGGTAACATCAGAGCCTCTGGATGGCTGGAAGGCAACAAACCATTCCTAACCATTTAAAGAAATAGTCCATTATGGCTCTGGAAAACTCCCAAAGAATCAAAAGACTTCCTAGATGAAGAAGCCTTTCTGAAGCTCTTGGAGGTCAAGTACAAAAGAATTATATATAGAATCCTCCTAGAGATTAAACAAAATGCTGCAGACCAAAATGAAAAATTAAGCAAGCTATTTAAACTGATGGAACAACAATTGTTATTGATCCAGCAGATCAATAACAAAATTGCAGAATTAGACAATTCAATCTAAAGCCAAAAAAACAGAATTGAGGAGATGGAAGTCAGACTTAGAGACCTTGAGGACAGAGCAATTGATACCAGCATTTATGAGGAGAAATCAGAGAAAAGAAACAGGAAAAATGAAGAAGCATTAAAAAACATGTGAGACTCTATTAAGAGGAATAATCTATGATTAATTGGAGTTCCTGAACAGGGAGGGATAGCTGAAAACCCAGAGTATTGTTGTTGAGTTGCAGACATAAAACTTCCCTAAAATTATGAGAGAAGGTAAAATAGACAGCCAAGATGTATATCAAACACCTCAAAAACTAGACACCAAATAAAGACACCAAAGTATATTATAATCAAGCTTAATAAAATGAAACATAAACAGATTCATTTAAAGGCAGTACGGCTCAAAGCAAAGCTAATAGTCAGAGGGAAACCCTGTAGGCTTTCATCTGACTTCTCAGCAGAAATTATGTTGGCAAGGAGGCAGTGGGAAGACACATTCAGAGCCTTGAACACGAAAAACTTGCAACCAAGAATTATATATCCTACAAAACTGTCTCTCAAATATGAAGATGAAATAAAGACATTTGAAGATAAACAGAAGCTTAGAGACTTTGTAAAAACCAAACGAAAACTACAAGAAATACTGAAAAGAGCTCTTGGCTAAGAAAAACGAAACAATTAAGTGTATATTTAAGAAGGCAATGCAGGACACAGCATCCAGAATCCTACTCAGTTAGGGAAGACAGAAAACTCAATCAGAAATACAATATTAAAAGAAGGGAACCAGTGATCATATCACAAAAACTGCAACACCATCACACTAAAAAGGAGGATGGACTACGGTAGTTACAGTCTTTTCAGGTGCAAAGAAAGTTAAAAAGATACATAGAAGTTAAAACTAAATTTAAACTTAGACTGTTAATAATACAGGAGTCTCAACAGACATAAAACCTACACTGAAAAAGATGAAAACTCAACCTGTAAAGAATATTGACCCAGAACAGAGTATTAAGAGCAACACAGAAAACACCAATACAAAAACAAAGACATCAAAATGACAGCACTAAACACATACTTATCCTACTCAACGGCACTTGGCTTTGGATCAATAGTTACACTGAATGTAAACAGACTGAATGCTCCAATAAAGAGACAACGAGTGACATCCTGGATCAAAAGATACAACCCATCTATGTGTTGGTTAGAAGAAACACACCTTAGACTCAAAAATATGAACAAACTGAAAATCAAAGGATGGAATAACATATACCAAGCTAACAACATACAAAGATGAGCAGGTGTGGAAGTACTAATCTCAGATAAAATAGATTTTAATGTAAAATCCACCATCATGGACAAGGATGGTCACTATCTGTTCCTGAAAAGTTCAATACACAAACAGGACTTAACAATATTAAACATTCGTGCACCAATACCAGGGCATCTAAGTACACCAAACAAACACTATGTTGGAAAATGATAGGTCACTTCACAATAATAGTTGGAGACTTCAACTCTTCACTTTCAGTAATGGACAGATCATTCAGAAAAAAGCTTAGTAAAGACACAGAAGATATTATTGCAACAATTAACCAACTAGACAGCACTGACATATACAGAACTTTTTATCCATCAACAGATAAACATACTTCATTTTCCAGAATAGACGTATTAGAACATAAAGCAAATCTCAACAAAATCCAAACCATTGAACTCTTACAAAGCATCTTCTTGGACCATAAAGCCATAAAAGTGTGTAAATCAATAGCAGAAAAAGTATAGAAATTTGAATTTATGGAAAACTGAGTAACATCTTGCTCAAAAAGCCATGAGTTATAAAAGAAATCAAGGACAAATTAAAGAAATTTATGGAATCAAATGAGAATGAATACACATCCTTCCAGAACCTACGGGATACAGCCAAAGCAATGCTCAGAGGTCAGTTTATCTCTATAAATGTACACATCCAGATTGAAGAAAGGACCCAAACCCAAGAATTAACCCTACAGCTTGAACAAGTAGAAACAAAACAACAGAGGAACCCCTCCAGCTCCAGAAGAAAACAGATAATAAAGATTAGAGCAGAACTAAATGAATTAGAGATTAGGAGAACAACTGAAAAAATTTACCAAACCAAAAACTAGTTTTTCGAAACGATCAACAAAACTGATAAACCACTGGTTAAACTTACAAAAGAACAGCAGGAGAGTAAACAAATAACCTGAATAAGAAATGAAATGGGAGACATCACAACAGACTCAGCTGAAATCAAAAGTATCATAACAGAATAGTACAAAAGACTGTATTCTAAATGAAAGACCGTACTCTAACAGACTTAAAAACCTAGAGGAAATGACCAAATTTCTAAATTCATATCACCTACCAAAATTGTTATAAGGAGAAGTAGAACAACGTAATGAGCCAATCACAAAGGAAGAGATTGAGAAAATAATCAAAAAACTACCAACCAAAAACAGTCCTAGCTCACCTGGCTTCATTGGAGAATTCTACCAAACTTTTAGAGAAGAGTTAACTCCAATACTACCTAGACTATTTCACAGCATAGAAAGAGATGGAATACTCCCAGATTCATTCTATGAAGCCAGCATAATCCAGATACCAAGGCAGTGAAAGATCCCACTAAAAAAAAAAAAAAACAATCACAGACCAACATCACTCATGAATTTGGATGAAAAAGTCTTCAGCAAAATCCTTGCCAATAGAATTAAACAACACATCAAAAAAAGAATTCATCATGAACAAGTTGGATTTGTACCAGGAATGCAAGGCTGGTTTAACCTCAGGAAAACAATTGATGTGATCAACCACCTAAATAACAGAAAAGATAAGAATCACCTGATTTTGTCAATTGATGCAGAGAAGGCATTTGACAAAGTCCAACACCCATTTTTGTTAAAAACTCTGAGCAACATAGAAAAGAAGGGAATTCCTCAGTGCAATAAGGGGCATCTGTATGAAGCCAACCACCTACATCACCCTGAATAGAGAAAAAATGAAAGAATTCCTCTTGAGAACAGGAACTAGACAAGGATGCCCACTCTCACCACTTCTATTCAACATTGTGCTAGAAGTTCTACCCAGAGCAATTAGACAAGACAGAGAAATAAAGGGCATCAGCATTGGCAAATAAGAAGTAAAAATCTCCTTATTTGCAGATGATATGATTGTATGCACAGAGAATCCTAGAATCCAAGAGTAAACTACTGGAACTAAACAAAGAGTTCAGCAAAGTATCAGGATATAAGATAAACATAAGTAAATCTGTAGGATGCCTTTATATCAACAAATACATCATCAAAGAAGAAATCACCAAGTCAATAACATTTACTACAGCCCCCAAGAAGATAAAATACCTAGGAATAAATCTAACTAGAGAAACTAGAGACCTATGCAAAGAGAACTACAAGACCTTTCTGCAAGAAACCAAGAGACTTGCATAAATGGATAAATCTACCTTGTTCATAGATAGGAAGACTTAACATTGTAAAATGTTTATTTTAACTGAAGTGATCTACACATACAATGCAACCCCAGTACAAAGTCTGGTGACATTTTTTAATGAGATTGAGAAACAAACCACCAGCTTTGTTTGTAAAGTGAAGAAACCCTGGATAAGCAAAGCACTACTGAAGACAAGGAACGCAGTGGGAGGCCTCACATTACCCAGTGTTGGAACCTATTCCACTGCCACAGTAATCAAAACAGCCCGGTACTGGTACAAAAAGAGACAGACCAAAGGAACAGAGTTGAGACCCCAGGATGCCACCATCCTCCTATGAACACTTCATATTTGACAAAGGCCCTAAGATTGGAAACTGAGGCAAAAACAGTCTCTTTAACAAATGGTGCTGGCAAAATTGGATATCCATCTGCCAAAAATTGAAACAAGACCCATATCTCACACCTTACACAAAAACTAACTTGAACTGGATAAAAGACTTAAATATCAAACCTAAAACAATAAAGATCATGCAAGAAAAAATAGAATCAACAATGGAAGTTTTAATATACAACTTAGATTTCAAAATCTGACAAACAAAGCACGACCAACAGAAGAGAAAATAGATAAATGGAAACTACTAAGAATCAAACACTTTTGCTCATCCAAAGATTTTATCGAAAGAATTAAAAGACCACACACAGAATGGGAAAAAGTATTTGGCAACTACATGTTGGACTGATATCTCATCTCCATAGTCTACAAGGTATTACAAAATATCAACAAGAAAAAGTAAATACCCAACTCAGTGATGGGCAAAGGAGATGGACAGACACTTTACCAAAGAGGACATCCAGGCAGCCAAAAGACATGAGGAAATGTTTACTTTCATTAGGTATTAGAGATATCCAAACCAAAACTACAACGAGATACCATCTCACCCCAACAAGGTCGGCCATGATCCAAAAAACACAAAACAGGGTGGAGTCAGAATCGCTGACTAAAGGCACATCTCCCTGAATCCCTCTGGAAACCAAGACCTGATATGACAGTTAAAAGGAGCCTTCTGGACATCTAGTGAGCCCTGGGATGTGAAATAGGGCTGTTAATTTGGACTTCACACTGCTGAATTCAAAACCTCCTCTTTTACACTGACCCCACTCTCAGCAAGCACAGGCTTGCACAGACAGAAGGTAACTCATCATTTCGATTTTTTTTTCCTCTGTCTTGGCCAGTGGTCAGAACTGGGACTTGACTAGCTGCTAGTCTCGGACACAACTGCTGGTGGGACTGGCAAGCGTAATTGCCAGGTTCTGAGAACATGGCTTTGGACTCTATATACCTCAGCTCCTCTGGCCTATCAGGAAATGGAGAAGCCCAGGCAGAGGCCCCGGCTGGACTTGGTTCTTAGGCTGGGAGGTGGCTCCTGCTGGGGAGAGAGAGCTTTTCTAGCAGGGAGGCGGTGTTTTGCACAGTGTCGCCTGGGGCCGGGGCCCAGCAGTGGAGGCTGTGGGCTCTGGGCATATTGGCCCTTAAGGCCTCTCTTTCCACCAGGAGCCTGGTCCAGGCCAGCTGGCAAGCTTATGTCAGATGCCGTCTTGTTTTGCTGGGAGGCAGGGTCATCCATACAGGAGCCTCAAGTGGACCTAATTCCTGGGCTGGGAGGCAGTTCCTGCCCAGGAGAGACTGCTTTTCCAACAGAAAAGCAGAGTTCTACACAGTATCGCCTACAGCTGGGGCCCAACAGCAGGGGCCAGCCGGCCAGTAGCCTTTCTGTATTTTGAGCTAGCTTATAACATCAAGTGGTCAATATAGTGGTGCTTATTTTGCCAGCTGGGAAGAGGGACATATACACCTGGAAACCTGACTGACTTTGGAAGGTGCCAAATACTTTTTACTTTTCATCTTAAGATGGCCTAGAGAAACAACTGTGGTACATCTTCACAGCATCTCCCCCAGCCTCTGTTGACCCACATGTTGCTCAAAAAGCAGCAAACATTGGAGAGCACAGTAACCCGGAAGTCACCAACGGCATCAGAAGGCCCCCAAAAGAAATCACCTCAGAACTTCCCAGACGAAGAAGCTTTTCATCAGAAAGTGAATACAAAAAGATTATATAGAGAGCCCTACTACACCTTATACAAAATGCAGCAGAGCAAAACAAAAAACTAAGCAAGCTGTTCGATCTGATGGAACATCAGTACTCTGAAATCCAACAGATAAGGAACAAAATCAAAGGCATAGAAACTTCAATTCAAAGCCAAGAAAACAGAATGGAACAAATGGAAAAGAAAATTTCTGATTTGGAAGACAGAGCCATTGATTCCAGCATCTATGAGGAGAAATCAAAAAACACAAAATAACAAATGCTGGAGAGGCTGTGGAGAGATTGGAACTCTCTTACACTGCTGGTGGGATTGCAAAATAGTACAACCTCTATGGAAAGCAATTTGGAGCTGTCTTAAAAATCTGGAAAGTGATATACCACTTGATCCAGTAATTCCACTGCTCGGAATATATAGTACAGAATCAATGTCAGTCACATGAACAGATACATGCACACAAGTGTTTATTGCAGCTCAGTCCTCATCAGCAAAAAGATAGAAACAACCCAGATGCCTAACAACAGATGAATGGATAAACAAACTATGGTACATGTACTCAGTGGAACACTAAAGAACAATGATGATTTTAGGAAGCATCTCCAAACTTGGTTTCTAATTGGAAGACATTATGCTTAGTGAAATCAGTCAGTGGCAAAAGGACAAATATTGTATGAGACCACTACTTTACAGACTTAAGAATAGACTTAAGGTACAGAAAAAATACTCTTTGATGGCTGCAAGGGTGGGAAGGGAGGGAGAGGGACAGTCATAGATTAGATAGCTGATAGAAATCTGGATGGGTGAAAGCAATGACAGCACAGAGTAGAAAGATGATTCAACTTAACTGGACTTCAACATGAACTGAAAACTCTTCTAATCTTAGGCCAGTATTGCAAGGACAGAGTAGCAGGGGTGGGAGTCTGGGGACCATTCTCTCAGGGCACATCATGGCCAATTGACATAAGTAACCTATTGCTAAGAGAGTCTTCTGCATCCCATATTGGTGAGTGCATCTCGAGTCTTAAAAGCTAGGAAGCTGACATCTGAGATACACCAAATGTTCCCAACTCAGCCGGAAACAGGTCATCACCCAGAACAACAAATACCCAAGGAAAAAAGAACCCAAGAGACAGAAGGACCCATGTGAATGAGTGACTGTAGCAACATGTGACCAGAGGAACCAAATGGTGCCCAGCTACTACAAAAGACATCTATGATGGGGCACACAACGCTGAGTACCAGTGGCAACACGGGAGAAAGAGGAGTGCACCTCAAGAACTCCACTAAAAGACAGCAGTTGATGGCCCAGCAGCCTGGGGTTTCCTCTGGCAGCATGACTCCTAGGCCTGCCGCTGCCTCTGACCAGAAAACATTACTGAGGTCAACTCTCTGGACAAGAATGGACTGGATGCGGGGATACCCTGTGAGCATAAGGTGCATTTACTTTACGATTCTGTGCACCTATAGGATGCCGTTCTACTGGCCTCTTATGAGAAGGGAGAGGAGAGAGCAAAGAGGAGGGGACAGGAGATTATTAAGGGGAAACGACATATATAGTACGAAAAGAGAAGTGTGCTGTCACCGGGCAAGGAGAGCAGAAGGAGCTGCAGATAGGCAGACACGCAGGTTTAATTCAGATTGTATACTTTTACGCAGCCAAGCCAGCCAAGTGCCATCGAGTTGGATCCAACTCATGGCGACTTTTACGCAGTCATAATAAAATGTTTTCTCAAAAGATCTTGTGAAAGTGTTAAAAAGCAAAGATGTCACCTGGAAGTCTAAGGCGTGCCTGACCCAAGTCATGGTGTTTTCAATAGCTTCGTACACATGTAAAAGCCAGATGATAAATAGGAAGACAAAAGCATAACAGAATCCTTTGAACTCTAGTGTTGGAGCAGAATAATGAGTTTACCATGGACTGCCAAAGGAACAAACAAATCTATCATGGAAGTAGTACGGTCAGAATGCTCCTTAGAAACCAGGATGGTGAGACTACATCTTCCAGACTTTAGACATGTTATCAAGAGGGATCGATCTCTGGAGAAGGACATCATGCCTGGTAAAGTAGAGGGTCCTCACAAAGGAGGAAGACCCTCACTGAAATGAACTGACACAGTGACTGCAACTATGAGCTCAAGCATAACAGTGATAGTGAGGATGGCCTAGGACCGAGCAGTGTTCTGTAGTGCTGGACGTAGGGTTGGCGTGAGTCGGCACTAACTCAACAGCACCTAACAACAACAACACGGAATGAAAGAGGGAGGAACTGAAAGTGACTGCCAATGAGTATGGGGTGTCTTTATAGGCTGATGAGCACATTCTGTAATTAGATAATGGTGATGGTTACACAATGCATGAATATACTAAAAACCATTGTATAATTTGAAATGGGGAATTATATGTGATATGAATTTTATCTCAATAAAAAAAATTATCAAAAAGAATAACCCAAAGGATTTGCCCTGTTGTCACCAAATTCTGTCCACATGCATCTTGTCTAACTTAACCACAGCTGAACTCAGCCCTAGGAAGTCAGTTATTGAAATAATGCATAATTTTAGCCTTTAATCTTTGTGGAGTAAGAATTACCCAGCAGGGGCCAGGCCCTCTCATTTATTTATTTTACCCCTTCTACACGGCTGCACAATGCATTGCTGCAACATAAAAATGCCACTAACATCTTCTCTTCCATTTTTCCTGGGGATAATTCTGATATTAAATGCTGAGAGGATAGCATATGGTGAATACTCAATAAATGTCACCAGTCAGGAATAAATGTCACCAGTCAAGGATAATAGTGAAGGAAACACAATCCAGCAGACACCTTGACTCAGCTCTGGGAAAAATAAGAGAGTAGGTGGGATTTTTGTTTCTTTACAGTTTGTGCTTCTTTGTTTCAAAAATGCAGATTCTTGCCATTACACATGCTGTCAGAGTCCTGTATTTCACGTGCAAAACAGTCCTAAAACCAAGGCTGGCCTTCCCCACTGGCAGTGCAGGCCAATGGCTACCAGCGTGCTGGGTGCTAAGAAGAGAAATACAGAAGTGTCAGGGCAGTGTATAACAACTGACTTTAAAAAAAAAAACAAAAAAAACAGTGCCATTGAGTCGATTCCAACTCATAGCGACCCTATAGGGCAGAGTAAAACTGCCCCATAGAGTTTCCAAGGAGGGTTTGGCAGATTGAAAACTGCAGACCTTTTGGTTAGTAAGCACAGCACTTAGCCACTACACCACCAGGCCTTCCAACAAGAAACTGAGAACCTTCCTTTCATGTTAATTCAAATCTTCAGATTAAGATTCAAGAGGAAGTGGGTTTCTATTTTGGAGGAATGCAGCCCTTGTTCAGGCAGTGTGCTGGCCAGTATGAATCCACCAGGCACTCCTTGGAAAATGTATCAGGCTGCTATGAGGTGGGCTCAACTAGATGGGAATGGGTTGGGTTTGGTGATAGGAGGATTTATGTAAATTATTTTACATGAACTCAATTTTGCAGGGCAGGAGCTTCTAGAAAATCCTCTGCCTCTTCATCCCACATCTTCCAGTTCTGGGCCAGTGCTGCCAAATTCTCCATATAAATTTATATCTGCACTTCTGTGAGAGCCCTTCTCCCAGGAGTAATAACTGCTCCATGAAAGTGGAGAACCTGAGAGGTGAGCTTGTTAGGGGAAAGAGTGGGAGGATACTACAGCCTCTAAGAGCTGTGGCTTAGCGGCACTTGCACTGCACTGACAGTTTAGAAACTCAAAAGGTGCACCTCATGTACCTCACCCTTTGGCCTAAGACTGGCCCTACCCAGCTTCTCCAAAGAGGTGGTGACCTCAGCTTCCAGAGACAGTACAGTCTTGCCACTCCCTGCTTTATTTTCCAGGCAGCAGCGGCTAAAAACAAACTCACTGCCTTTGCGATGATTCTGACTCCCCAGGCTCCACCTGTTTACCCAGCAGAACCATCCCAAAAGGTTTTCTTGGCTATAATCGTCACCCAGCCACTGGGCAGGTCCGAATCACCAATCTTTAGGAATGACACACCAAGTGCAAACCATTTGCCCCACCGAGCAACCATCCAGACAGTACACTGCTTCTCCACGCCTCACAAAACACGACCTGTTTATTTATTTATTTATTTTTTGATCTCTCTGCCTGTGTGACGTTAAACAAAGCATTTAAAGTTTCTGAACCTCAGTTTACCTTTCTACCAAGTGGGCATATTACTACTATCTTGGAAGGTCATTGTTGTTATCAGGGGCAGATTAACCAGTAAGCAAGGTACATATAGGCTTTCTTAGGCTTATTTGCTATTCTGTAGTACACAATTTCCCAATATGATAAAAAAAGAAAAAAAAAACAGGCAAATGGTACACTACAGACTAGCAAATAAGCACAAGTTAGTCTATGCGGACCTTGCTTATTGAGCAACACGTCCCTGGTGGTTGCTGAGTGTTATCAAGCATGACTCATAGGACAGAGCAGAGGTGCCCATAGGGTCTCCTAAACTGTAATCTTCGTGGGATCAAACTGCCAGAGTGACAGGGCGTGTTCACACTTGTGACCTTTTGGTGAGCAGCTGAGTGCTTATCCACTGAGCAATCAGAATATCTTACAGAAAGCCATAGTGGGTATCCTATCAGAAAATTCATATGAAACTTTCCAGTGCACTGCCTGGCAAAGGTTTGCCTTTCACTGGAAAGTAAACCTCACTTTCATTGACTCTTGAGTTAAAACAGGAAACAAGACTTGAGTTAAAACAGGAATCAAGATTTCTATAATAGACTGAAAACCCCCAAAACAAACAAAAAAACACAAACCCATTGTGAAAGAGTCGATTCTGACTGATAGTGACCCCATAGTACGGGGTAGAACTGCCCCGTAGAGTTTCCAAGGAGCACCTGGTAGATTCGAGCTGTTGACCTTTTTGTTAGTGGCTGCAGTACGTAACCACTAAACCACCAGGGTTTCTAGTTAGGCTTCGTTCCCTGTTATATGCCCCCCCAATACTGGGCACTTCCTCTTCTTAGCACTCCCCACACAGATAGGTATTTGCTGAACGCTCATGCCCTCCCTCCCCTCAATGCAAAATACAGGAGATGTCACATAATTTGCACTCACTGCTCCATCCCCAGAACCTAGAACCGGTGGAAGGCGCTCAGTGAACATTTACTGGTTGATTGACTGGCTAATTAGGTGGAAACTTAGCATATTCCAATAGTTCTTAACAAGGCTCCTTTATGGATTCAATCAGCACTTTCTTGTAGAAATATCTCTGAAAGGGGAATCAGACAATCCAGGTTTTGCTTCTGGCTCCGCTTCCCATGTGGCCACAGCGAAGCTCAATTCTCTTTCAGGGTCTCAGTTTCTTACTTGTAAAATGAAGGAGTTACAGCAGGTGGTCCCTGAAACCCCTTTCAGTTCTATCATTGAAGCCTTAACATTTGATCCTTTTTATGCCATCCATTGTGCAATGCTTTTGAAGCCGCTCATTTTTCCTTAAGTAATCCAAAGAAATTCTATATGAAGTAAGCATTGGCCTGCAAATAGGCCTCAAGGTAATACAACAGAGTGTAGTGAAGAAAGGATAATTTAGATGTTCTTACAGAAAAAAAATGAGCCGGCGAAGAGACTAAAGTTTTCTCCTGGCAGAAAGAAATTTAAATTAATTTCCACATTGCCCAAAGAAGAGATGAGCAAATGAGGACATCTGGTGACTCAATGAGTCCCTTTCCTCCAAGATGGACTTCCCACAAGACCCTTTCAGACCCAAAGTACAGATTATGATTTGCCTTGTTGACCCAGGAACCTTCCTAGCTGCAGCCATGACTTAAGCAATTGATATTCCCTGCACTTTGTAGTCAGTTTCAGCCAGTGCACAAAGCAGAGAAATGTATCTGTAAGCTTCTTTCTCTTCAGGATCCTTCCATCTATAGGGTGAGGTAATTCAACACCATCGCCTTCCATAACTAAGAAACATGCACACACACTGATGTTGTATGTAGATTTGCCAAACATATGTTTTGGGTTTTGAGACAGGAAATAAATTGTAAGCTTTTCATTGTTTTGCACTCAAATTTTGCATTTTATTTTACAGGCACCAGCAGGATCACAGCTAGAAGGAGATGAGCACAGATGCGCTAGGCACTATTAAGAAGAGACTATCTCTTTCTTCTCAACCTTGTCATACATACACTGAGGAAATTAAGGAAGAAGTCCCTAGGTGGTAAACTGATTAAGGAGCTCTGCTGCTATACAAAAGTTGTAAAGGCCACCCAGAGGTGACTTGGAAGAAAGGCCTGGCAATCTACATCCTAAAAATCAGTCACTGAAAGTCCTGTGGAGCACAGTTCTACTCTGACACACGTGGGGTTCCCATGAGTTGGAATCAACTTGACAACAAGTGGTTTTATGCAGTTAATAAGCTGCACAAAGAAGTAGCTCACTCCATATCATACTCTTTTAAACCTCACTCCATATGCGCAGTGGCAAACAATAAAACAACCTTTTTCATAAGAAAGTATGGAATGTTTTCTAAGAAGTTAAGGAAATGCCAAGCTAAATGCAAAAAGCAAAAGTATTAATAGAAAAAGTAAATTAGGACAAAATACCATCTAGGTTAGAGGCTTAGCTTGAGCATAAATGTGAAACGATGACATTTTCTTTGGTTTTCCATCTTCCTTTTCAGTTCCATCTCTTCCTCTATCTGATTTCCCCCATAGCTCTTCTCAATACTTCAGGGTTACCCAAAGTTCTTTCCCACTCAGCTTGTCTTCCCTAACCAAGGCAAGGGCTGCGCCTTGTCTACTCTCTAATTTTTTTCCCCAGCTTCTCTGTAGATAACAGATAAGTAGCTGTCAATGCATCTCACCCAGTCAGTGAGTCAGCCTTTCTCAGCAGCATCGTTGCTGGCCATCAGTCTGCAACAGACACTGCAGCAGGAAGAGAGGAACCACGCTGGTCTCCATCAGCACTAGACCATTACTGCCAAATGAGTGATGGACACGCCATCAGCACTCATTATATATTTGCACTAAAATTGTTAAAAATACTTCCAAATTTGCAAATGGCCTTTGACACGTATCTTTGCACGCTTGCATAATTGCTTTCTGGGGCTAAATTCCTAGGTGAGCAAGGGCAAGGGTAGACATGAGTTAAATTTCAGAGCACATTATTCATAGACTTCCAACCAATTTGTGCTAATTCACACTCCCACCCACAGTATATGAAAAGATCTAGTTCCCCATCGCTTAGCCACTCTGGGTGGAACACAGTTAAGGAAAAAAAAAAACTAACCCACTGCCATCTAGTCGGGTCCACCTCATAGTGACCCTACAGGTCAGAGTAGAACTGACCCATAGGGTTTCGAAGGCGCACCTCATGGATTTGAACTGCTGAACTTTTGGTTAGCAGACGTAGCACTTAACCCACTATCATTGATTGAACCGTGTCCACCAAAAAAATATGTGTTGTAATTTGGCTGGGCCAGGATTCCCTGTATTCTGTGATTGCCCTCCATTTGGTGATTTTCTGGTGCTATAAATCCTAATCTCTGCCTGTGGTTAATGGAATGGATTATGTTAGACAGGGTTAGGGTGGGACTGTGAATCTCTTCCTAAGATCACCTCTCTGCTCCACTGTAAAGGGAATTTCCCTGGAGTATGACTTCTACCATCCTTTATCCTTTCATCCTACAACAGATAAAAGGGAAGGGAAGCAAGCAGAGAAGTGGGAGCCTCACACCATCAAGAAAGCAGCACCAGGAGTACAGTGCATCCTTTAGACCTGAGGTTCCTGCGCCAAGACGCTCCCTGAACAAAGATAGATGCAACACAAGGACTTTCCTCCAGAGCTGACAGGGGGAAAGCTCTTCCCCTGGAACAGACACCTTGAATGCAGACTTGTAACCTACTGGACTGTGTAAGAATAAACTTTTCTTTTTTAAAGCCATTGAAATACTACCATATTCGTAGTATTTCTGTTAGAGTAGCACTAGCTGACTGAAACACCCACTACACCACCAGGGTTTTCACAGTTAAGGAAATAGCAAAATAGAATGTCATCCTTTTTCCAGCCATACTTTGTGAGTCTCCTCGCAAATCGACTAAAACTTCTGGAAATGGCAAATTATGGCAATAATTAAAGCTATTATTATCCTCGGATAGATAGCTCTCTTTGCTCCAGAGAAAGGGTGCAGAAAGTCAACAACGAAAACAAAAATCTGTTTTTGTTTTCATGGCACTTCCTAAAGCATCCTCGTACTGAATTAGTGGTGTCATCTTGTTGAGTCATCCATTGCTTGGATCATGTGCTGAGTTGTCAGCTGTCATCAGACCCCAAAATAACCAACATGGAAAGTGTTCAGAGGAACAGCACAATCATTTGAAAATCCTGGTGGCCTAGTGGCTAAGTAGTACAGTTGCTAACCAAAAGTTCCACAGTTCCAAGTCACCAGGAGCTCCTTGGAAGTCGTATGGGGCAATTCTTCTCTGTCCTGTAGGGTTGCTATGAGTCAGAATTGACTTGATGGCAATTGGTTGGTTGGTTGAGTGGGTTAGCTTAGTATAATTTATTTCCACAGTTCTTTATACTGAATAGTAAATCCTCATAAATTAAAATGCAAGAGACTGAGAAAAAGTGGACTTTGAAATAACCAAGCACATATTAAACAGAGGTTTTATTAAAAACCTTGAAGCATTCAACTGACCAGGAAAAGATAGCTGGTTTGAAAATAATCAATACGATGATGCGCCATGGTGTTTGTATTTTCAAGGTATCTTTAGCCCCACACATTGATGAAGAGAATGATTTGCAAAAGAAGAAGAAGGCAATTCATAAGGTGACACACACAGAATAACTATTGTGAGGGTATGTGCAGGTTGCAAAGGCTAAAAGATCTTGCCATTCCCTGGGAGGCGAATAGGACTAGCCCCAGCTCCTCTCACCCTACCCCGTCTTGAGCAGATCCTCCCAGGGGATGTTCTGCAAAGCAAGAGAAAAAGGCAAGTGGTTTGCATTTGGGCTTTGCCATGAAAGTACTCCCATCTGAGAAGCTTTAGCAAAATGTCTACAGAAATAACTGCACCATACCAGCACTTCTCTGAATTTTGGAGACAGTCACTATTTTAGCTTTGAAGTAACCATCTTCATTAGACTGTTTCAGCTGCAAAGTCACCTTTTCCTACAACAGCACCTCTTCCCCAGTTTCACCTTTACCTCCTCTAGAAGACCCAAGAACTCAACAATAATTGTTAGATGAGTGGTAGATGGTTTGTTGTGTCAGAGTATGTATGTCATTCTCTGCACCACTGTTTCTGTTCTCCACTGAATGTGTCTGGGTGGTTAGTTGGTTGGTTGATATTTTTCCCCCATCGTGTAACCAACTTACATGGTTACTACTAGAAAATAAGCCCTTGACTCGTGCCCGCGCTGCAGTTCAGGTTTGAATGATTCTTGGTGCTGTAGCCTTGGAGTGGCTGCTGAGGCTGTGGAAGAGTCAGAGAAACTCTTAGAAGACAGTGAGTCTGTTTACTGACCCAGTGTTCTGCTGCTAAAACAATAATTACCTGCTGTTGTGCACTGTAGCATAAATGAATAAATATTCAAGGGCTGATATGATATCTGCTGTCAGATATTGGGAAAAGGCATCTTGATGAGCAGGAAATACATTTGTGGAAGCTGGAAAAGCAACATAGTCCACAGAATGTAGTTATTAGAAGGCAGCCAGAACATACAAAGGCGTGAAAGAGTGTTGGATTTCCCAGTTTCTATTATTTTGCTGTTTTATATGCCGATGGTAATATATTTTGTTAGTACAAGTGTATGAATGCCTTAACTAGCACTGAAATGGTAAATTTTCCATTACAGAAAGTATTCAGTTAAAGTTTTGATAATGCTACTGCTTTAACACATAAATCCCAAATGTCAATGGCCTAATATAGTGAAAGTTTTTTCTCACATGTCAGCCTGATGCTGGTATTCCTAGTTAGCAGTCCCTTCTTCCAGGTGGTGATTCAAGGCCCAAGGCTCTCTTGTGGCATTCATGGCCCTCTAGAGTCCTGGAGTCTTCACCTTCCAGCCCATGGAAATGAAGTAACAGTCGGAGGAACGCAAGCATTTCTTAAAAACCCTGGCCTACTTTGCTTTAGTACTTAGTAGTGTGCGCATCCACCACGAAGACCTAATCACAGGCTGCATCCAGGGGCAGGAGGGGCTGGGACCTGTGGACTGGCGGGCCTGCCTCCTCCCAGTGACAGCAGCTTCCTGTGAAAGAGAAATGCCTCTCACCACTGCGCCTTCCCAGAGACGCCATCGAAGTTGTTTGCACATCCAGTAGGAGGCTGGGCTAGATGAGCATTATGGTTCCCTTCAACTCTGACACTTAACTGAATTGATTAAAAAAACATGAATTGAGTACCTACTCCATCCATAACTTACTGTGTCAAAAAATTGTTTTATAATGATTAGTGACAATTACCTGGAAGCTTACAGTCAAAAGGAAGGCAAGACCAACACAAAGAATAGTATTACATAGCACAATGTGAAATGAGAGGTATAAGATACTGTGGGAATTCAGGGGAGGATGAAGTTACCTGCTAAGATTTCACTGAAGAAAATTGCTTAAGCAATGGTCCTTGAAAGAAGGATAGAATTTTAGCAAACAGAGATGAAAGAAGTTCTTCAGAGCAAAAGGACCAGAATGTGCAGACTCATAAAAGACTGGTAGATTTTCCCGTTTCTATTGTTTTACTGTTTTATACACCGATGATAGTGTATTTTATTAGCACAAGTGTATGAATGTCTTAAACAGCACTATCACAGAAAACACACAATAAATGGTAGTTACTTGTAGCTACAGGTGTAGCAGTATTTCAAATTAAAGGTATGATGGTTTTGCTTATTTACTGCACACTTTCATAATGGAATCATACCTGGGGGTCCTCAAACTCCCTTAAGTTCTTTTGCTACTCAAAGAATCAACAGTCATAGACTTGCCATTAACTCATAGTTCAAATGTCTTAGCAACAATGAAAAATGAATTCCCTCAAAATAGTGCTAACAGTCATTACTTCTCCTGAAAATGCCAAGAGAATCATTCCAATCTGACTTAGTTTTATTATAGGACATTAGACGCCAGACTGGGTCAGTTGGCCTTCGTGTACCTTGTTCATTCTCTTGATAAATGGAAATAATATCCAGTACCATCCATGACAGAAGGAGATAATGTCCGTGAACTATGCCGTGCTCCTTGGTAGAACCAGCACATCTCCATGCCCCCAGCCAATTTCAAACAAATATTTCAATCCTATCTGAGTCCATTGGTATAGGCTTAAAGGCTTAAATCTGAAAAGAAGCTTCATAGAGATTGCCTTATTTAATTTGCCTGGTTTCAGCTCAAGGTTTCCACTCTGCTTTATAAATGAATTCACCCTACGGAGAGGTGGGAATTAGTGAATCCTCAGGCCTACCTTGCTCTTTCTAGCCTTGCCATAATAGCTTAGGGGGGTTAAACCATTAGCTAGGCTTGAGAATTAAGAACCAGCAGCAAATTTCAAACCCTCACAGCATCCGCCTTAGAAGATAACTATAAAACTTAGAATTAAATACTGTTTTTCAGGCCCTCAGACTAACCACGAATTTTCAGTGTCAGGCATGGAATTAAAAAGAAATAAATCAAACAGAGTTGAAATTAAAGCTTCAAACCAGTTTAGTTCTGGTTCCAATGCCTGCTGAGAAGTTGCATTTCCACACCAGATATACCAAGCTCATTCGTCAAGATCCTCAGGTAATTTTTATGTATGAGAACCACTAATTGTTCTCAGAATGAGCACCTAACCAGCAGTATTAGTATCACCTGAAACTGGTTAGAAATACAAATTCTCAGCAGGGCTTCTAAGCCAAACGTGGTTCAAAACCCTGATTGAAACATTTTATGCCCAAACCAATTTTAATTTAATACAGTGGATTCATATTTTTTAATGTAAGTATTCAGATTGAAAGTAAAATTGAACCTGAACATTTCTAGAATTCAAATGTTTCAGTGAATTTTCTTCTATAGATTTTTTTTTAGGGAAAAAATGGAACACAAGTCTCATGTTCTAATACCGTCTACGACTATTTGAAACATGAAGTGAGTTCTAAAGATATATATGAGTTAGAGAACAAAGGAAAAAGTGCCATGAAGTAAAAATAGATTTTATTTCACAACTAACTTTTTTTTTAAATTTATGATTGAATGAAAATGTAAATTTTCCCATATAAATTTGCATGCTCACCTATGTGCACTTCCACTGCTCTCCCTGCATGGTGACAGCACACTCTTCGTCTCTGCTCTATACATGTCCTATCCTCCCAGCAGTCTTCTGTCTCCTGCTCTCCACCCACTCCCCTTCCTCCAATAAGAGGTCAACAGGATGACATCTTACAGATGTGCAGAACCATAAAGTTTCCACAAGATACAGTCACTCGGCTTCACCAAGTCCAATTCATTCCTGTCCGAGATTTGACCTTCATTATGATTTATGGACAGGGGCATCATCAGGGCTAGGGGCCATGCTCCCAGGGGAACCCCAGAGATTCTAGATCATCAGTTGCTAGCTTTTAGCGGAGATCTCAGGGTGCGCCCCTATTTACTCTTGAGTTGCCAGTCAGACTCAACTTTCTGAGCTCCATCATGGCTATCACTGGCAGTGGCCAGGCTGGTGACAAGTCGATGTAGACACCCATTCATGTGGGTCTCTCTGTCTTTGGGTTCTCTTTCCCCAATGTCTTTATGGACCTCGGTGATCATCAGTTCCTGCTGAGTTGGGACCATTTGCTGTACCTTCAGATGGCAGCTTAGCAGCTTTTAAGACCCCAAATGCCACTCACCAATGTGGGGTGTGGAGAGTCCTCATTAGCAAAACACTAGTTGTGCCAACTGGCCTCAGTTTACCCTGAGATCATGGTCCCTGGCCCCCACCCCAGCCACTCTGTCCTTGCAACGTTGGGTTAAGATGGGAGGAGTACTCAAGTCGTGTTGAATTCCAGTTATTATTGATCTTCTTACTAATGTGTGCCGTCACCAATTTCACCCAACCAAATTTCTAACAACTATCCAATCTAAATCCTCCCCACCTTGCCTTCCTGTCATCCCCAGCCTTATAGCCATCAAAGAGTCTTTTCTTCTATGCATGAGTCTGATTTTAAATTCTTACAATAGGGGTCTCATACAATATTTGTCCTTCTATCGCTGCCTATTTTCACTCAACATAAAGTCCTCCAGTTGAAAACAGGTTATGAGATGTTTCCTGAAATCATCATTGTTCTTTATCATTGTATAATGTTCCACCGAGTATATAGATAAATGATAGTTTATCTATCCATCCCTCTGTTGTTGGGCATCTGGGTTGATTCCATCTTTTTGCTATTGTGGACTGTGCTGCAATAAATATTCATGTGCATGCATCCATTGGTGTGAATGTCCTTGGTTCTGTAGGATATATTCCAAGCAGTGGAATTACTGGGTCAAATTGTATATCTATATACATTTTTTAAGGGACTGCCAGATTGCTTCCGAAAGAGGTCGCACCATTTTGCAATCACACCAACAGTGTACGAGAGTCCCGATTTCTCCACAGCCTCACCAGCATTTGTTGCTTTGTGTTTTTTGGACCATGGCCAAACTTGTTGGGGTGAGATGGTATCTCATTGTAATTTTGATTTGAATTTCTTTAATAGCTAATGATTGTGAGCACATCCACACGTGTTTTTTGGATGCCTGGATCTTCTCTTTAGAGAAGTCTGTCTGCCTCCTTTGTCCATTGCTTAACTGGATGATTTATCTTTTTTTTATTGATATTTTGTAGTACCTTATGATTATGGAGATCAGGCGTCAGTCTGACGTACAGTTGCCAAATATTTTTTCCCATTCTGTAGGTGGTCTTTTAATTCTATTAATAAAGTCTTTGGATGAGCAAAACTGTTTGATTCTTAATAGTCCCCATTTATCTATTTTCTCTTCTGTTGATTGTGGTTTGTCCGATTGATTTTGAAGTCTGTTTAAGTTGTGTATTAAAACTTCCATTGTTGTTCTCACTTTTTCTTGGATGAGCTTTATCGTTTTAGATTTGACACTTAGGTCTTTTATCCAGTTTGAGTTCGTTTTGTATAAGGTGTAAGATATGGGTCATCTTTCAATTTATTGCAGATAGATATCCAATTTTGCCAGCACCATTTGTTGAAGAGATTGTTTTTACCCCAGTTTAACGTCTTATCGCTGTTGTCAAATATCAACTGTTCATAGGCAGATGGTGCCATCTCCGGGGTCTCGATTCTGTTCCATTGATCTTTCTGTCTCTTTTTGTACCAGTACCAGGCTGTTTTGACTACTGTGGCAGTGTAATAGGTTCTAAGATTGGGTAATGAGAGCCCTCCCAGTGTGTTCTTCTTCTTTAGTAATGCTTTATTTATCTGGGGCTTGTTCCCTTTCCAGACAAAATTGGTAATTTGTTTCTCCATCTCATTAAAAAATGTCACTGGAATTTGTATTGGGGTTGCATTATATAAGTAGATTGCTTTGGGTACAATAGACATTTTCACAATGTTAAGTCTTCCTATCCATGAGCAGGGTAGGTTTCTCCATTTATGTAAGTCTCTTTTAGTTTCTTGTAGTAAGGGCTTGTAGTTCTCTTTGTAAAGGTCTGTTATTTCTCTGGTTAGATTTATTCCTAGGTACTTCATCTTCTTAGGGCTATGGAACATGGTATTGACTTGGTGATTTCTTCCTTAATAATCTCATTGTTGATATAAAGGAATCCTACTGATTCACTTATGTTTATCTTGTCTCCTGAGACTTTGCTGAACTCTTCTATCAGTTTGAGTAGTTTACTTATGGAATCTTTAGTATTCTCTGCATATACACTGGTATCATCTGCAAATAGGGAGATTTTAACTGTCTTTGCTGATACAGATGCCCCTTATTTCTTGGTCTTGTCTAATTGCTCTGGCTAGAACTTCTAGTACAGTGTTGAGTAGGAGAGGTGCGAGAGGGCATCCTAGTCTAGTTCCTGTTCTCAAGGGAAACTGTTTCAGTCTCTGTCCATTCAAAAGCATACAAAGCAGTTGGCTTTGTATAAATGGCCCTTATTGCATTGAGAAATTAGCCACCAATTTCTATTTTGCTGAGAGTTTTTAGCATGAATGTGTACTGGACATTACCAAATGCCTTTTCTACATCAATAGACAAGATCAGGTGATTCTTGTCTTCTGTGGTATTTACATGGTTGATCACATTAATTGTTTTTCTGATGTTGAATCAGACTTGCATCCCTGGTATGAATCCCACTTGGTCATGATGGATTATTTTTTTGATATGTTGTATTCTATTGGCAAGAATTTGACTGAAGATTTTTGCATCTAGATTCATGATTGATATCAGTCTGTAGTTCTCCTTTTTAGTTGGGTCTTTTCCTGGCTTTGATATCAGGGTTATGCTGGCTTCCTAGAACAAATCTGGGAGTACTCCATCCCTTTCTATACTGCGAAATAGTCTCAGTAGTATTGGAGAGAACTCTTCTCTAAAAGCTTGGTAGAATTCTTCAGTGAAGCCATCTGGGCCTGGGCTTTTTGTGGTTGGCAGTTTTTTGGTGACATTTTCATTCTCTTCCTTTGTGATGGATTTATTAAGTTGTTTTGCTTCACCTTGTGATAATTTGGGTAGGTGATATGAATCAAAAAATTTGTCCATTTCCTCTAGATTTTCAAATTTGTTAGAGCACAGTCTTTCATCATATTATGATACTTTTGATTTCTGTTGGACCTGTTGTGACAACTTCCTTCTCATTTCTTATTTGGGTTATTTGTTTCTTTTCCTGGTTTTTTTTTTTTTTTTAGTAAGTTTGGCCAGTGTTTTGTTGATCTTGATCTTGATCTTTTTTCTTGATCTTTTCAATTTTTTCAATTGTTCTTCTATTCTCTAATTCATTTAGTTCTGCTCTAATCTTTAGGATCTGTTTTCTCCCAGTTCCTGAGGGATTCCTCTGTTGTTCTCTCTCTACTTGTGCAAGCTGTAGGGTTAGTTCTTTGACTTGGTTTCTTCCTTCCTTCCAGATGTGTGCATTTATAGATATAACCTGACCTCTGAACACTGCTTTGACTGTGTCTCATTGGTTCTGGTAGGAAGTATTTTCGTTCTCATTGGAATCCATAAATGTCTTTATTTCGTTCTTGATTTCTTCTAGAACCCATGGCTTTTTAAGCAAGATGTTGTTCAGTTCCCACGAGTTCCAATTTCTATCTATGTTTTTTCTGCTATTGATTTTTACTTTTATGGCTTTTTGATCTGAGAAGATGCTTTGCATTAATTCAAAGATATGGATTTTGTTGAGAATTGCTTTATGTCCCAACATATGGTCTATTCTGGAGAATGTTCCATGTGCACTGGAGAAGTAGGTGTAGTTGTCTGCTGATGGATAGAAAGTTTTGTATATGTCGATGAGGTCTAGTTTTTTAATTGTGGCAATATGGTATTCTGTGTTTTTATTGGGCTTTTTTCTGGATGATCTGTCTAATATTGAGAGTGGAGTGTTTCAGTCTCCAACCATTATTGTGGAGTAATCTATCTCCTTTTTGAGTGTAGTCAGTGTTTCTTCAACATATTTAGGTGCTCTAACATTAGGTGCATAAATATTTAATATTGTTATGTCCTGCTTGTGTTTTGAACCTTTCGGCAATAGTGTCCGTCGTTGTCCACAATGGTGGATTTTACAGTAAAATCAATTTTATCTGAGATTAGAATTGCCATGCCTGTGCTTTTTTGTTCATTGTTAGCTTGATATATATTCTTCCATCCTTTAATTTTCAGTTTGTT
Organism: Heterohyrax brucei; assembly: GCA_028571685.1. Taxonomy (NCBI): domain Eukaryota; kingdom Metazoa; phylum Chordata; class Mammalia; order Hyracoidea; family Procaviidae; genus Heterohyrax; species Heterohyrax brucei. The sequence continues at coordinate 54,484,456 of CM053142.1, read as the reverse complement.
CATGTCTTGAAGTCTAAGGCAAATTTCTTGTAGGCAACATATGGATGGGTCATGTCTTTTGATCCAAGATGTCACTTGATGTCTCTTTACTGGAGCATTCAGTCCATCACCATTCAATGTAATTATTGATAGGTGTGTGTTCAGTGTTATCATTGTGATATATTTATTTTTATGTTGATGTTTTCTGTGTTGTTCTTATTAATCTGTTCTGAGACATTCTTCTTTGTGAGTTGATTTTTCACCTTTCTCAGGGTTTGTTTTGTGGTTGTTGAGACTCCTGTATTACATTTGTTGATATGGTATGTTGCGTCTCTATTGTGCTTTATGGCTGCCCCTAAGATCCCACTTAATAAACTATGTATAAACCTGATTTTAATTACTACCAGTCCTGTCAACTTTCTCTCCATCTGGAAGGACTATAACAACTGTAATAAATCCATCTTCTTAATATGACGACACCATAGTTTGCATGATATGATCGCTGGATTATTTCTTTCAGTAGTGTAGCTTTAATTGAGTTCGGAGCCTTCCCTAACTGAGTAGGATTCTAGATGATGTGTCCTTCTACAATATAAAGTTAGTGGTTTTGTTCTTCTAAGCCAAAGCCAAGAGATTCTTTCAGTAGTTCTTGTAGCTTTGGTTTGGTTTTTACAAAGTCTCTGAGTTTCTATTTATCTGTGAATGTCTTAATTTCATTTTCATATTTCAAAGATAGTTTTGCACGATATATGATTCTTGGTTGGAAGATCTTCTCCTTCAAGGCTTTGAATGTGTCATGGCACTGTCTCTGTGCCAGCATTGTTTCTGCTGAGAAATCCCATGAAAGCCTACAGGGTCTCCCTCTGAATGTTAGCTTTGCTTTGAGTCTTGCTGCCTTTAAAAGTTTCTGCTTATGTTTCATTTTGTTAAGCTTGGTTATAATACGTCTTGGGGTCTTTCTTTTGAGATCTACATTGGGTGGCATTTGATATGCATCTTGGATATCTATATTCTCTTCCTTCAAGATTTCTGGGAAGTTCTCTGACAACAGCTCAGCCACAATACTCTCTGTGTTCTCAGATGTCTCACTCTGCTCAGAGACTCCAATTAATCATAGGTTGTTCCTCTTAATAGAGTCCCATAGGTTTCCTAATGCCTCTTCATTTTTCTTGTTTATTTTTTCTGATTTCTCCTCATAGACGCTGGTGTCAGTAGCTCTGTCTTCCAAGTCAGAAAGTCTCTTTTCCATCTGTTCCATTCTGTTTTCTTGGCGTTGGATTGAAGTTTCTATGTCTTTGATGTTGTTCTTGATCTGTTGGATTTCAGAGTACTGGTGTTCCATCAGATCAAACAGCTTGCTTAATTTTTCATTTTGCTCTGCCTTGTTTAACATGAGGTCTAGGAGGGCTCTATATTCCTTTTGTATTCAACTTCCGATAATTTCAGAAAAGTTTGTTCCTCTGGAAAGCTCTTTGGTTGTTTCATTTGGGGGCTTTCTGAGGCACTGGATTATTTTCTGATTACTGCCTTCTCCAAAGTCAGTTGTTTTTTGGGCTTTGTGTGAGTCAATAAAAGCTGGGAAAGATGCTGTGAGGATGGACCACAGTTGTTTCTCTAAGTTGTCTTAAAATGAAAAATGAAAGGTTATCTGACCACTTCCTAGGTCAGTCAGGTTTTCAGGTGTACGGGGCCCTCTTTGCAACTAGCAAAGTAAGCGCCTGTACATGCAACCCCAGATGTTATGAACTAGTTCAAAATGCCGCAAGACTACTGCCCTGTTGGCCTCTGCTGACAGGCCCCAGCCATAGGCAACACTTTGTAAAATGTTGCTTTTCTGCTGGCAAAGAGCTCTCTTGTGGGACACCGCAGGCTCAGAGCCTATGAATTAAGTCTCACTGAGGCTTCTTTACTCAAGATGGCGTCCCTCACAAGCTCTTCACCCGGCACCTCTGTACAAACTGCACCACAGCAGAGGTGGAAAGAGAAGTCAGAGCTGCCAAGATGTAGAGTCCACAGTCTCTGTTGCCTGGTCCCAGCAGTAGGCAATGCTGTCTAAACTACTGCTTTTCTGCCAGAAAAGCACTCTCCTGCAGGCAGGCACTGCCTCCCAGGCTAAGAATTAGATCCAGTCTAGGCCTCCATATCCAAGGTGTTGTCCCGCACAGGCTCGCCACCCAGCGTCTCCATACAAACTGCACCACGGCAGAGGCAGAAAGAGAGGCCAAAGGTGGCAAGACACACAGAGTCCTAAGCTGGGCCCCCCAAATATGGAAATTTCACCCACCAATCCTACCAGCAGCGCATCTCAGACTAGCCGCTATTGAAGACCCAGCTCTACTGGCCAGCCAAGACAGAGAAAAAAAATTCAAAATTGTGAGTTACCTTCAGTCCATGAAAGCAAGAACTGGCCAGGAGTAGGAGTCAGCTAAAGAGAGGAGGTTTTCCATTCAGTGGTGTGAAGTCCAAGTTAACAGTGCTATGCTGTATCCTAGGGCTCACTAGGTGACCAGAGGCTCCATTTAATTATCAGTTCAGGTCTTAGTTTCCAAAGAGATTTAGGAAGACGTGTGCTTAGTGTACCATCTTGACTCCTCCCCCCTTACAACTAACTAAAAAAAAAAGTGGATACATGGTCAAAATTGAGATAATCTCTGAACAATTGCTAATAGAGAAGGTGTAACCAATGAGCCTACTCAATGTATTTGTTTGTGAAGATGAAATGAAAGAGTGGGTGTGAAGCTCTTAGAACAGCCTCTGACAGGCAGTGAGCCCTCTGCATACAACCCCTCTTATTAATATCCCCTATGAGAATCTCTGGTGGTATAATGGTTAAGTGTTCCAGCTGCTAACAAAAGATTGCTAGTTCAAACTCACCAGGTGCACCTTGAATCTCTACATGGCAACTAGTTCTGCTCTGCTGTATAGGGTCCCTGTCAGTTGGGGTCAACTCCAGGGCAACAGTGTAAGGTATACCAAGACCAAGGAAAAAGAGTTGGTTCTTCTCTCACTTCCCATAAAACCTCACATGTATGTTATGGAAGAAAGAGAAATGAAGAGCATAGAAAAGCCATATTTCTCTCTCTCAGTCTCTCTCTTTCTCTGTTGTGTACATGTGTGTGAAAGGAGAGAATAAATGGATCACAAGATGTATATGAAGCCTGATTTAGCTACTTGTTTGCATAAATGTTATATAGCCACTGTCAAGATCTCTTTTAGTTTGGGCCAATGCTGCAAAACTATATTTCACTCCACTCACCTGAGTGCCTTATGCACTCCCAGCTGTATGGAATGATCTTTCATTCTCAATGTCAAAGTCTTCACATTGATGCTACCAAGCTGTTAAACAGCTGTTCCTTCTAAATTAGGTCTAGGGCCATTACATGGTCAACAAATTACTATCTAGGATGGAGGCTATCCCATAAATGCTCTTCTTTAGTGATTCTAATACAGGTCAGGGGATGGGATGTTGGGAAAAGTTCCCTCAAGCACTAAAGCCAGTAGCAGATGAGAAGAATACATCTATTTGCTTATTAATTTGTAATATGTAAGAGCTTTCAATAGTTGGAAACAGAGATCCTTAATGGAATCCCCAGAATAAATTAAGTATGTTTACTGAAAGCAGCACAAGTCAGAGTCCACAGCAGAATCCCTGTGCCTCCTTTAGGCTAATACATACCTTACAAATAGTGGCTTGGATTTTTCCAAAACAGCAGTCTGCTAGTTTGCAGTACCAGTGATTGTAAACACTGATTTCAAGGACATGAAAGTGAGGTAAACAACAAGCTTAGCCTTGGAAGACCCTGCCTGTTTCACCTCATGGGGATCTTTTTAAAGAATCACATTTTCCAGTTATCAGGGGCTGCTTCTGAAAACCCTGCTGGTGTAGTGGTTAAATACTATGACTGTAAGTTAGAAGGTCAGCAGTTCAAGTCCACCAGGCACTCCTTGGAAACTCTAGAGAGCAGCTCTAACACTGTTCTATAGGGCTGCTATGAGTCAGAATCAACTCAAGGACAACAAGTTTTTGTGTTTTAAAGGCCACCTCTGGTGTCCAGCAAATCTCTGCAGTCAAATACTAAACCACTTGTATCCCACACATTGAGTCAGAACAAATACGTACATTAGAAAGACAAAAACTAAATAAACCAAGTAAATATAAGCAGTCTTCCAATGTGCTTCATTAAACCTTTAACAGTGTGAGACCAAATGGTCAGTATTTACCCAACCACAAAGGTGAGAAGGCAAGGAAGGGAGAGGAAGCCAGATCAACAGAAACAGAACAAACAGAATGGAAATGATAAAAATGCTGACTCATTGCAAAAACTGTAACCAATGGCACAAAACAATTTGTATAAAAATTGCTCAAGGGAACCCTGATTTGCTGTGTAAACATTCACCTATAACACAACAAAAAGTTATTTTTTTAAAAGTACTTTTCCAACCTTCTACCATGTCCACATATCAGATTTCTGGTGTCTTTGCAATACTTGACAAACTATCAATTCTTCCTTTTCTTTTTGAATTCAATTATGATTCACCTTTTTTTTTTTGCTCCTAATGGAACTGCTTATGTAAGTTTCAAAGCCTACTCTATGCCCTCTTTGGGGCAGACAACTAAGGTCAGGTTTAATGAGAGAAGTATTTGGGAGACTTAATTTAAATGTTAGGGAGCTGAAGGATTGGATTGTTTCCAGTGAGACATGAAAATAAAGATAGGAACTTATTCATGATCCTATTTGGAGGAAATTTTAAATACATGGAAATCATTACATTTAATGTAAGGCGAGGGCCTAGACTCAAAAAATAATAGTTGCTATTTAATGTTAAGGATGAGTAAAGGCCCTAAATGACAAGAATTTTGCTTTAAAAGTCAGCCTGGGATAATGAGCAAAGCATGGATTTTGCAGTGAAGTGGACTTAAGCTGGAGACACCATTCAAAAAAAAAACAACAAAACCAACTGCCTTCAAGTCAGGTCTGACTCATAGTGACCCTATAGATCAGTGTAGAACTGCCCCATACAGTTTCTAAGGAGCACCAGGCAGATTTGAACTGCTGGCCTTTTTGGTTTGCAGATACAGCACTTAACCCACTACACCACCAGAGTTTCCATTCAGCTACCTATTAATACCGGCTCAGTTTCCTGACCTATGTAACAACAACAACAACAAAAATCCTGTTGCCACTGAGTTAATTGTGACTCACAGTGACCACCTAGGACAGAGTAGAACTGCTCCACAGGGTTTCCAAGCAGCACTTGGTGGATTTGAACTGCCAGCGTTTATGGTTAGCAGATATAGCACTTAACCACTATGCCACCAGGGTTTCTACCTATAAAATGAGGATAGTCAAGTCTACTTCTTAAGGATGCTAGTTCTCAAGGATGTCATGAAGATTAAATGAAGTACTATAGTTGAAAGCACAGAGTAGGAACTCATGAAAAGTTATTTTCTTTCTCCTACTTGGAGAGATTCTTTATCTTAGCCTCTGAATTAATGGTTCTTAATGTTTGGTGTGCACTGAAATGATCCAGAGAAACTCTCAAATCCCATCCCAGTCCACTGAATAAGGTGTTTTTCTTAGGTGAGGCTCTGGTTCCATCAAACTCCACAGGCAATTGTTATTAGCCTTTTTGGTACATGAGTATTTAGATGGGTGAATTGATTGTAGATGGCTGGTGGACAGAGAGATGGACTAGAAAGAAAGACAGAGACACAGTTAGGAGAGGAGAAGATAGGAGATAGACATTCCAGTGGCCCCATGGTGAGGCACACCCAACTGCTATAGAAAAAAGGCTGGGAGCTGGAGCCCACCAGCTGCTCCACGTGCCAATTTGCTTCTGTAAAGATGCAGCCTAGGATACCCTATGGGCAGTTCTATTATGTCCTAAAAGGTCACTATGTGCTGGAATCAACCCAACAGCAATGGATTAGAACAAGAGAGGATAGAGATAGAATAAGACAGGAGAGGTGGGAAGAGAGAGAAAATTCTATTTTAATTTTTTTGTTGTGATAAAATCAAAGTTTACAATCCAAGTCAATTTGCTGTATAAAACCCCACATACCCTCCTCTGTGAAACCCTGTCTACACTCCTCAACCGGTGACAGCACACTCCTCCCTTCCTCTCTTCCCGTATCCACTCAACCAACACCTGTCTGCTCTTTTCAACCCTCTTCTCTTTCATCTAAAAAGAAACCAATGTGGCAGCCTCGTAGAGAGAGAGAGAGAGAACCACAAAGTGCACACACCACCTGTATCATTCTGTGGCCCAAGTCCCTTCCATTCTTTGTCCGGGCTAGAAGCAAGTCTAGGGGCCACGTTCTCTGTGGACCCTGAAGGTTGTCAGACCTTCAAGTCTGGTATTTTAATAGAGTCCTAGATCTGCACACCAGTCCCTGTCAGGGCTGTCTTTAGTGGCAGCTGGGCACCATCTAGTTCTCCCGTTCTCCTGCTGATATAGTCTCCGAGGCGTATGGGTCCTTCTGTCTCTTGGGCTCATTTTTCCTCATGTCTTTGATGTTCTGAGTTTTCATCTTTTCCACATGGGTTGGGAACAATTAATATTCCTTAGATGGCAGTTTGCTGGCTTTTAAGATCCCAGATGCCACTCACCAATATAGGGTGCAGAACACTCTCTTAGAAAAAGACTGATTATATCAATTGAATTCAATATCCCCTGAAAATACAGTTCCCAGACCCCTGCCCCTGTTACTCTGTCCTTTGAAATGTTGGACAGAGTTTAGAAAACCTTTTAGCTTATGGAGTAGTCTAGTTACGCTGACCTGCCTTCTACTGCATGCTGTCACACCCTTCACCTAACTGAATTCCTATCGACTATCCAATCTACTAGTAACCCTCTCCTTCCCCGCCTCTGTAGCCATGAAACAGTATTTTCTTCTGTGCGTAAGTCCTTTCTTAAATCCTTATGATAGTGGTGTCATACAATATTTGCCCTTTGCAGCTCACTTCACTCAGTATGTCTTCCAACTGATTCCAGATTATAGTTGTTTCATAAAATCAACTTGTTCTTTATCATTGTGTAGTGTTCCATTGCATGTATATACAATAGTTTGTTTATCCATTCATCTGTTGTTGGGCACCTAGGTTGTTTCCAACTTTCACTATTGTGGACAGTGCAGCAATAAACATTTGTGTGCATGTGACATCCCTTATTTCTGTAGGCTATATTTCAAGCGGTGGGATTGCTGGATCATATATTTCTATTTCTAGCTTTTTAAGAAGATGCCAAATTGCTTTCCAAAGAGTTTGTACTATTGTGCATTCCCACCAATAGTGTAGAAGAGTTCCATACAAGAAAAGAAAAGAAGCAGAGGTCAAAATTTGTCCTTATAGGGAACCCAAGGTCAATTAAATTGTGTCCCTCCAAAAATCTGTGTAGCCACTTAGTTGGGCCACTATTCCTGGTATTGTATGATATTCCTCTATGTTGTAAATCCTGCCTCTATGATGTTGATGAATGAAGCTAGGCAGTGGTTGTGTTGGTGAGGCACGAGTCAAGGTGCAAACCTCTTTTGTGCCTTGAGCGAATCTTTTGGGATATAACGAAAAGTGAAGCTAGCAGTGAGCTGGGGACCTTACACCATTAGGAAAGAAGCAGTGCTAGGAGCAGAATGAATCTTTCCAGCAGGACGCAAGATCTTTGCACCTCAGAAGCTCCCAGTCTGGGGGAAAACTGATAATAAGAACCTTCCTACAAAACCAACAGAAAAAGACCTTCCCTAGAGCCAATGCCCTAAATTTGGACTTTTAGCCTGCTTTTCCCTGAGAAAGTCAATTTCTCCATCCACTTGTGGTATCTCTGTCATACAGCACTATGTGGAAGAGAAGGAGGTTGTTAATAAATGTCACAAAACAATATGTGTACTGTTTAACGAGAAACTAGTTTGTTCTATAAACCTTTATCTAAAGTACAATTTAAAAGAATTAGAAATTTATAGGGTCCTTGTCAAAGTTAAGCTCCAAAAAGCCAAAGAAGATATGAGCTAGGCATCTGTGTTCAGATGAGAGATGTCTGAGTGACTCTAGAAAGTAGTTGTCATTCCAAACCATCAAAATGGCCAGTGAAGTAATGGAGAGTTTAAAATAAGGAGCTAAAAAGAAGGTTTGTACTGGGGACAGGAGGGAGTTAAATGCGCTTTTCAAGAGGAGACAGAATATTCGTTTTACATATCTCTTTTCACAGGCTTTCATAGCAGCCAAGTTCAGACATTTAGAGAAAAGTGTTAGGGGAAAAAAAGTCATTAGTGCTTCACAGAATAAAATCACTACTTCCTGATCAGGTACTGTTTATAAAGTACATGTTGCTGTTCTAATTTAGATAAAATGCCACTTATAGACAAGACATTTAGCAGATTGCCTCTTGAGATATCTCTCAACTCAATGGATCTATAATCCAGGCTTGGCCACACAGCTTTCAAAATTAGAAACACACACACAAAAAAAAAAGTTTAAAAGATGGTGTTACCAAATAAGGCAGAAGAGAAAGACACAACATTGTATTTTAGAGCCATCTAACACTATCAGCAGCTGGAAGGAAACGGGATCTGTACACAGGATACAATGACGTGCGCATGGTACCCTAGCAACCCTGCTTGTGATAGTAGGCATCATAAACAGTACAAATACCTTTCAGTAGCTGATTGGCTAATAAATTCTGGTTCATCAATAGAATGGATTAGCCTATAGCCATTAGAAAGGATAATGGTTATCTCTATATATTGATTGATATGAAAAGTGGTCATCGTATATTGCTAAGTGAAAAAAGTAGGAGTCAGATGGCTTTTTATGAGTGAAATGTATTTGTCTATCACTTTAAAAGTTGAGAAAGATAAGCACAAGTTTTTATCTATGATTCTCTGTTAGTAAACCCCGCCCCCAACAAACTCACTGCCATCAAGTCAATTCCAATTCATAGGCACCCTATAGGACAGAGTAGAACTCCCTCGTAGAGTTTGAAAGGAGTCCCTGGTAGCTTTGAACTGCCGACTTTTTGGATAGCAGCTGTGGCTCTTACCCACTATGCCACCAGGGTTTTATGTGACAGCTATTCTCCTTTCTATGTTCCTTTTTTTAAAATCTATAGTTCCTTCTTATTAATGAATATATATTGCTCTCCAAATAAGAATAACCAATAAACATTAAACTTTAAGCAAAAACATACAAGATCAATCTAAGCTGTAACACGGTTTTCTTGAGCCATGATACACGGTCAGTAACAGGAAGGAAACAGGATGCACACGCAGGACACAGTGACACGCACATGGTACCACAGCTCTTGCCCAGAAAGCTCACTGTTGCTTAGATAAAATATGTCAAGTAGTCTAAATTTTACTAGTTGAGTAAACGACACTCTAAAAACATTACCTGTCACAATTTTTGACATTTCTCCTTCTTACAAAAAACAAAAATAAACAACAACAAAAAGAACAATTGTCACTGAGTTGATCCAGCCTCATGGAGACCTCATGTGTGCACATCCAGAACTGTGCTCCAAGAATTTTCAATGGCTGTGACCTTTCAGAAGCAGATCGCCGGGCCTGTGTGCCAAGGGGCCTTCAGATGGATTCAAACCACTGATCTTCCTGTTAGAGTAATTATTGAATAACAACAAATTTCTTTTCAAAGTGTCAGTGTTGCCACCTCCCAAAATGTATGTCAACAAAAGTAAAAAATAGTTTATTAAAAAAGAAAGGAGAAGAAAAGTATGGATTTCCATAGGAAAGTTATGACTACTCATGACTAGTAGCTTTTGTAACCACAGTTTCCCTGATATTGGTCTCTATATCTAAATCCTATTTCCATAGCAATTCCAATAAGGGTATTTCTGCAGGCTATGTTTTTACTTTATAGACAGTAGTCATAACAAAATTTCATAAGTAAAAATGGAGAAATAAGGCTCCAGAGAAGGTAGCTAATGATCGTGCAGGAAAATTGCATTTCAAGCTTTAAACTATTGGCAAAAGCTCTGACGTCCTCTAGAACCTTCCATTAAAAAAATAAATGGCATTTTTAACTGTAAAGACCAATGCACAGAGAAATGCCGGGTTGTATGTTGAATAATATTTATTGAAGAGTCATGACATGCCTCGGTTTGCTAATATCCACGATGCTGTGTGGATCCCATTAGTATTACGTGTTCCTTTTCACCAGCAGGATAACACCAGGTGGAGTGGAGTAAGTGTTACAGTAGGAGGTTTTCAAATCGCCATCTGGGAAGCCAGGGAAAATAGTCTTGTCAGAGTTCATCAAGGCCCCACGAGATCCCGGCATTCTTCAAGCTGCAAGTGCATCCAAGAAGACTAATTGGCACTCGCTTCTTCAATGAGCATGAAATGCTTTGGAAATAGAGATCACCTCTTTCGTTTTATTAGGACATGTGTATGCAAACAAATATCCTGCATGTGTGTTTAAGCTGAATTTAATTAAGCTGCTCATTTTCAAGCATTTTCTGGCTTGACTTTCTCAACCCTTTCTGAGCATGGGAAACTGGTTAACAGACATAGCACTGCTGGTGGCAGAGTGAGCTAAGTGCTATGTCTGCTAACCAAAAGGTCAGAGGTTCAAAGCCGTCCAAGCCCCCTTGAAAACTCTATATGGCAGTTCTACTCTGACCTCGAGGGTCACTGTGAGTTGGAGCTGACTTGACAGCAGTGGGTCTGTTTGGTTTTCTAAAAATGACATAGAACTAGGACCAGATCCTAGATGGATTTTTCAGTCATTCAGGAAAGTATAATTTAAAGGGGCTCACCTCTGTGTTCCCTGAAATAAACGTAAATAAGGGACAAGGTAACATTACATCATCTGAAATACCTTTTTTTCTTTCTCCTTACTCTCTGAGCTACTTAGCAAATAAACTACGTTCCATGTCTTTGTTGCTCTTGTGTGTCGTCAAGTCGATTCTGACTCATAATGACCCCATGTGACAGAGCAGAACTAGCCCATGGGACTTTCTAGGCTGCAGTCTTTATGGAAGCAGATCTTTCTGTCTTTCTCTTGTGGAATTGCTTGTGGATTCAAACTGCCAACATTTTAGTTAGTAGCTGAGTGCTTAACGACTGTACCACCAGGGATCCTGTGTTTCATAGACAATCCCTTTTCCAGAAAGCCCTCTCCGGCCATCCTAGGCTACAGTCAAGCCCCCTTCTGTGTGTTCACACGACAGCTGTGCTTGGTTCCAGAACAGCCACTGTGTCTCTGACAGTCACCTGGCACCAAGATGTTTCTCAATACATTTTGTTGCATAACTGAACAACATGTCATTTTTGGAGTAGGCTGTTGCTAGTCTGATTAGAATGCAATTAGGGTCTGAAACAAAATAACAGTAGGGATGATAGGCGGCCATCAGTGTGAATGATGCTTAAGAGAGAGAATTGTCAATATTTACTGACGGATACAACATACTGCATGATGGAAAGCAGAGAATAAATTAATTTCCAGATTTTCTGACTTAGGTCAGCATGTGGATAATGAAATATGGATGAACAGATGAGTGGATGGATGAAATTTTCTCAGTAATGCTCAGTTCTGGGGAGGTGGTGAGGATTGACATTAGCTTAGGAATTAGAGTATCTGGATGTCAGAACTCTGCCACAGGTAATAATGATTCTAGCCTTGGATAAGTTACCTATAATATCTGGCTTCCAGTCTTTATTTGTAAACTATGGAGGCTGGATGAGATGTTCACTGAGGCTCATTGCAGCTCCTGCCCCTGTCACTCTCTCCCTTCCATAAAGAGCAATATTGGCTCCCACTTAACTTCAGTGCAGTAGGGGTAATTCTAGTCTAAGACTGTCTCAGAGACCTTCACAATACTAGGTCTGACAATTAAGTCTGCAAACTTAATTACTCTAAGTGCTGCATATGTCACCACTGAATGTCACTATGGTCACATTTGAAGTACTCCCCTTGGAAAGCTATGCACTGACACCAGCACCTAAGTCACCCTTCCAAGCAATTTTGGAACTCTTTCTGGAATGGTCACCACACATGGTGGCACAGTGGCAAGTTTGTGATGTTAGTTGTCTAGTTGTCTGTGAGGGAGTTTTTAGACAGTGAACAAATAACTATGTTGGAACACCCACCCTACTCACCTGACCTGGCACCCAGTGCCTTTTTTCTTTATGCACAGATAAAGGAAATATTGAAAGGAAGACATTTTGATGACATTCAGGACATCAAGAGTAATAAGATAGCAGGTCTGATGGTCATTCCAGAGAAAGAGTTCTAAAATTGCTTTGAAGGGTGGACTAGGCACTGGCTTCAGTGCGTAGCTTCCCAAGGACAGTACTTCAAAGACAACCATAGTGATATTCAGCCATGACCTATGTAGCACTTTTTCTAGGATTAGTTCACAAACTTAATTGTCAGACCTCGTATAAGCATCCTTAAGCATAATTTGAATGTCGCACAAATGCAAAAGATGACCTTCATTCTTGCAGCAACGTACTTTAGGGAACCTACCTCTAAAGGCAAGCCAGCCAAGTGCCGTCGAGTCGGATCCATAAAACCCAGCATTCAACAATGCAAATCTCAACTTCTGGCTTACAAAGAAAAAGAATCAGCAACTAATAATAATAACATTGTGAATAGACTTGTGCACACATGTGCTCTTCCTAAAAGTACTTACGATGTGTCCTCAAAGAATGATACATACCCTTTATTCAACATGACTCAGTCTTAAGAACTGTACAACAGTAGCATTGTAGAAAATCTACAATGGTTTTGTGGTATTTTTTAAGAGTATCCTCCCCACTGAAATCTCAGCTGTCCTTAACAAAACAACAACCCAGTGCCATCAAGTTGAGTATGACTCATGGCGACCCTGGAGGCCAGAGTAGGACTGCCCACTAGAGTAAGGAGTGCCTGGTGGATTTGAACTGCCAAACTTTTGGTTAGTAGTGGTAGCACTTAACTCACTATACCAGCAGGGTTTCCCCAGCTGTCCTGGGGTGGCATAAAGGGTACATACAGCTGCTAACCAAAAGGCTGTAGGGTTGAGTCCATCTAAAGCTGACTTGGAAGAAAGGTCTCATGATCTACTTCCCAAAACCCACTGTTGAAAACCCTATGGAGCACAATTTTACACTGAAAAGCATAGAGTCGTCATGAGTCAAAACCCACTCCACAGTAGCTGGGGGTTTATGATACACCAGTGAAGCACATATTTCCAAAGCCCATCATTCTCTTTCTCTTACATGAAAACTGAATTGAGACATTGCTTCGGTACTTGCTCAGGTTACATATTCTTTCAGTACTAACCAGTTTACTTAAGAGTCTGTATCAGACTTGGAGTAGGAAGGCTCCCCTAGATAAAGGACCAAAATCCAAATCTATTGCTGTCGGGTCGACTCTTAACTCATAGCGACCCTATAGGACATAGTAGACTGTTCCATAGAATTTCCAAGGAGCAGCTGGTGGATTCAAACTGCCAACCTTTTAGTTAGCTCCCAAGCTCTTAACCACTGGACCACTGGAGAAGATAGGGTAAAATGTGGACATACAATACAATGGGCAGGAGATTGGAATGGCCACTAGTGAGGTTATGAGACCCTTGTTGTGTTGGAGAGATAGTAGTTTCTAAGAGGATAGAGTTCTAATTTTTAGGGAAGGGAAGAAAAAATCCTCTTTAAGTCAAGAGTGAAAACAATAGATGTTAAACTATCTAAATTCTTGTAAAAAAATGCATATTAATGCATACAAAGTTTCAACTACTATTTAGCTATGTAACCTCAGGTGGGAGCTTAACACCTCCAGGCTTCATTTGTCTGTCCTGTAAAGTAGGAGAACTAATACTACCAGCCTCCCTTAAGAACCAATTGAGATAAAGAAGATAAAAGTGCTTAGCACAATTATTAACATCCATAAATCCTCAATCATTGTGAAGGATTATACTTCATATAATCAGTCAAGAGGCACAGGCAAGGGAGAACTATCTTGAACCAGAAATCTCTTTCATATGGAAAACACTCTATATTTTTCTTGGTTATTTGCTATGGATTCTCTATTTTGGGAACATAAAAATCAAAATAAGTAGTTCCTAAAGCTCAAAACAGTTTTGGAACAATGAAACAGAATATTTTAAACTAACACTACTTAAAAAATTGAGGACACATAGTTGCTGTAGTGTGTACTTCTGTTGAACTATCCCTGGAAAGAACATAGAGCACTAAGGATATAACAGCAGACGAATTATTCACAATCACATGAAAATCTATAGACTGAGAAACAGTCTTGTACTGAATATCATCAATGCCTTGAACTTAAAGGGTGAGGTCTATCTCTTCTGAACAGACAGATTTGCATTTTATTTGTGTGTTCCCTTCTCAACTGAAGGTGGAGACAGAAGTCCCAAAGCTATAACTTCAGCCAAGGATTTATCACGGAAAAAACAAACCAGCAAGAACTACTGCTGTGACCAGAATGGAGTGGGCACCAGCACACAATTTCCAACATTCTAGGCCATTGTTTAGGACTGACAGAAGTGACAGACCTTTACTGCACTTTAAAGAGAACAAGCAGTGTCCCAGGATCTCTGATGATCGACCCACCTTAATTCTTTTCATATGTTATAAAATTCCTGTAATCAGTCTGCCTAGAAGGGAAAAGAGTCTTGACAGACAAATTTATAGACAAAGTTCTTATTGAGATTTACCATTTTTCTAAAAATGTGAAGTTTGTTTTGTTCTTTTTAGTGCGCGTTAGAGAGCTCCATGCCCACATAAAGGAGTAAAGAAGGAAACTTAGACTTTGCAGATTTCTCAACACAACAACAAGTGTCAAGTTCAAAATAGTATCCAAACTAATTTCCATATGGGGAAATCCACTGGCAATAAGAAACCAGAACAGGGAAGGAACTGAAAGGGTTCCATTCCTCAGCTTCAGCACATTGCATCCAAACCCCCAGGCCTGCCAGATGAATCTTTGAACTGATAGCATTGCTTAGGTGTTACTGCAGAGAAAACACAAAGAGCAATATCCAAAGAATATGTACAGCCTCTGCAGCCCAAATCAAACAGAATAAAATCTGAATAGAAAGCATAGTTTGTAAATAATAGCAAGAGCTACTCATTAAAGCCTTCTTACAGGGGATTCAAGTACAGAACAGGGAGGAAAGAATGTTCTTATCAAGTTTAATTCCAGAAACTGAGTTCCAGTCATCAGCTGCAGAATTAGATTCAAAATCAAAGTAAGTTACAGAACTGTTTGTAGGACACAGGAAAGTCAGAGTCCTAGAAAGCTGTGTTTCCATTTCCTCTTTGGGAAAAACAACGTGCTTACTAAAGTTCGCTTCAGTGGCTTTTTGTCTGTGTTAATGAGCTAATCTATGTAAAGTGCTCTTCTGTCGGTTTGTCCTACTGTAGTGCCATTTGTGTTGCTAAAGCTATGCCAATAGTATTTCAAATACCAGCAGGGCCACCCCTAGTGGACAGTTTTTATTGCAGCTTGCTAGGACAGACTAAGAAGAAAGGTCTAGTGAGCTACTTCCAAAATCTAGCCCATGAAAACCATAGAGATCACCACAAAATATTGTCAGATACAGTGCTGGAAGATGAGCACCCCAGGTGGGGAGGCACTCAAGGCACACAGTGGCCACAACAGTGAATGCAGGTGGTGCAAGACCCTGCTGCACACAGGGTCATCAAACAGCAGCTAAACGGAAGAACAACGGAAAGCACTTAGAACAGTGCCTGGGGCGCAGTGAGCCCTCTGCAGTGTGTGCAGTTGTTCTGATCCCACTTTGGAGGGTGCTGTCTGTGTTGTTCTCTACCTGGCCTGGCCCGTATCTGTAGAGCGCTGTCACGGAGAGCCACAGCCAGATGTTGCCAGACTTTAGCATTTCATTGAAGAGTAGAAGTTCAAATTTGGAATAATGTCAGAGGATTACTACTTACTATTTTGGTCAAGTAAAGACATTTACACTCACTCATTTAATTAAGCAGAAGAACAGAATCTTCTTAGTTAAGATTCAGTTCTGTAAATTGAACGTAGTCATGAAAATCTCATGTGCCCTTTTCTCATTATAAAATAGACCAGTTAAGATTCATTACGAGATGCCAGAGAAGCAGGACCTCGTATTTAGGAACTACTGTTTTATAGAGAGGAAACCCCGGTGGGGTGGTGATTAAGTGCTACAGCTGCTAACCAAAAAGTCAGCAGTTCAAATCCAGCATGTGATCCTTGAAACTCTATGGGGCAGCTCTACTCTGTCCTACAGGATCACTATGAGTTGGAATCACCTCACTGGCATAGGGTACAGTTTTATTTGTTTCTTTGTTGTTGTTGGTTTGTTGACTGGTTAGTTGGTTCTACAGAAGGAGACATGGTGGTACAATGGTTAAGTGTTCAGCTGCTCACCAAAATGTTGGTAATTTGAATCTACCCAGCTGCTCCTTGGAAACATTATGGGGTACTTCTACTCTGTCCTACAGGGTCTCTATGAGTCAAAATTGACTCAACAATGCTTTACAGATTCTATTGAAAGGAGTTGCTGGGTGGTGCAACCAGTTAATGTACTCAGCCACTAACCCGAAGGCTCTTAATTGGAGTCTACCCAGAGTGCCTCACAAGAAAGACCTAGTGATCTACTTTAGAAAAATCAGCCACTGAAAACAAGTCCAACATATATTGGGTCTCCACGAGTTGGAACTGATGGGACAGCAACTGGTTTGTGTTCTACTGAAGAGAATTCCACACAAACAGACTCTGAGATGGCCCAGATTATATAGACTCTAAAGCTAGCATAGATTAAAATTTATCTATTTGTATTTCTCCCTGGGGGAAAAAAAAGTTTACATCACAAAGGAGTTTCATACTCTAGGATACCAGAGTCATTAATCTGAGTCTGTACTATTTGATGAAACTGGGCAAGCAATCCCAAAGTAATTCAGAGATAAGAAGACACAAAAGACACACATAAATTAAACAATCTCCAGTTTTCATTTTTCCCTTAACTATTTATTTGGGTTATTTTGTTGTTATTTATTTAAGGAATAAAGTTTTATAGGGTGTCAGGGAAATACTAGCAGGCCACTCCTCTATATGTGGTTGTTACTTCCTCTGCCCCATATTAAGAGCAGTGGAGCCCACTAAGTGCACGATGCCAAAACCAAAGCAGCTGCAGCGAAGGCAAAGAAAAACGTGCATGAACAAATAAGTGAAAAAAAAAAAATAAGAAAATAGATCAAGATGTTGTTGATACGTCTGGAGACCAGGAGTGATTTTTCATCTTATTTATTTATTTTTAATTTCTTATCTGAAAGTTTTTAAATGTACTTAGAGTAGCATATGAGTTTTGTAATAAGGCAGACCAGGATTTGTCCTTTCTAGTTCTCAGATCTTTTAGAGATAATTTAGCTTTTCTGAGTCTCAATTTCCTTACATGGAAAACAAAAATATCTGCCCTGCTGGGTCGCCATGAGTCGGATCCGACTTGACAGCACTTGGCTTGGAGGTATGTAAAGCCCAGCATTTAGTACCTGGTGGCAGTTCAATAAATTATACCTTAAATACAAAATACAACTTTGTTTTATAAATGAGCTAAGGTGGATTTATTTCTTCAAGTCCAAACTGATGTAGATTTTTTTAGCACGTGTAAGTAAATTAAAAACCACATTGAAGAATTAGGTGTAGACTTGGTCATAAACTATAAGGTAGCATTGGAATCCTGCTTAAGAGCTGTGTCATCTACAGGGTAGGCAGGTTGATAAAGAAACCCTAGCTATTACAGAGGTAAAAAAGTTTCTGGTAGGAATTCACACTGAGTTAGCCAGACCAAGGGAAAAGCTTACTGACTGTGGTAAGCTCTTCAAAATAGCTGTGAAATATTCCTTGTTCCACCTCACCCCCGCTCGCACCCCCAGACCTCTACTGTGAAAATCACTGCCTTCTACCAGTTATTTGTAACACCTGGATGATCAGATACTATCATTTCTGAAAATGGACCTACATTTATCTCTGTTGAGTCTGAAAAATTTCTGGATAGGAACCTTATCAAAGCTGTCACCAGCAAGCCTCACTGCCTTCAAGCAAATTGTCAGGCTGAAAGGATGGAGTAGATTTACCCAGAAACCCTTGAGTGGACTGTGGAAGAAAATTGGTCAACAAGAATTAACAAAGTCTCATCACTCATCTTGTTTGTCATAGAGTCAGCCATGCTGAAATGCTGGGACGATTCATGGCTCACCTTCACAGTCTCCATCCAGACTTAGGGAGAAGCTTTCAAAAAGTGCAAAACAGAATTCTGAATGTTGCCCTGGCTACACCTTCCTTTTGCTCATTTATACCAAGAAACTTTGCTAACTGTGGAATTGCGTGTGTAATTGAGCAAAAACTACCTATGTCAATCAAGTTCCGATGTACAAAGAGAGTTACATAGCATGGCCATGGGAGCCCTAACGGAAAGGAGGCACCAGTATAACTATTTAGAAACAAATCTTTTAGACACATCTGACACTGACGGTTTAGCCGCCTCTTCTGAGAACTCCGTTAAGGCCATGAAACAAACAAATAAGAAAAAGCAGTATCCTTCTCTGGCCATTGCAACTGCTGAAGTGGAGTGACCTGATGTATGTCACCCACAGGAAAACACTTCATAACTTGTCGAATTAAAGATTCCACTTTCAAAACGATTAAGATGTCCCCAGCGTAGTCACCTCCCCTGACAATATTGTTACGGCTCTGTGTAACCTTCTCATGTCGTGGAGACGTTGCTCAAATTTCAGCACAGGCGTTAGTAAATGTAAAGCACAGAAAAAGAATTACCTATCTCCTTTTCTACTCCAGGCATTGGCACCTTGGGAAGAAAGCACATTAGCAAGAAGAAAAGAAAACCCAACTTGCAGTCTTTCTGCTGAAAATGTTAATAGCAATTTCAGTCTTATGTTTCCTTCTGGAAGCTCTGCCTCGTAATAGCTGTGTCTCCAGGGGCAAGAGACTTAACTATTCTGAATCTCCCTTCAAGAATGCTGAAATTATTACAGTAACAAAATAGTACAGAAACAGTCTAATCCCACACTCACCCTGAGTTCCTGGAACCGCTACATAAATATGATGACTTGCCTTTCAAAGTAAATTACAGGAGTGGCCACGTTGGCCATGAGAGAAGATAGTGTCTGGTAAACAACCTCTTTAACTTGTGTCGGTGGTGCTAGGGTTGTTGTTGTTAGCTGCTGTCAAGTCTGTCCACTTTCACCTGCTCATAACGAACCCCCAGCACAATAGAGTAAAATGCTGCCTGGTCCTGTGCTGTCCTCATGGTAAGCTGAGGTTTGGGACATTGTGATTCATAGAGTTGTTACTAGCTAATTTTCAAATCACCAGCCCTTCCCAGTCCGTCTTAGTCTGGAAATACTGCTGAAATCTGTTTAGCATCATAAAAATAAAAATTCAAAAGAAAGCCACTACCATCAAGTTTATTCCAACTCATAGCAACCCAAGAGGGAAAGGTAGAACTGCCCCCATAGGGTTTCCAAGGAGCAGCTGGTGTATTTGAACTACTGACCTTTTGGTCAGCAGCCACAGCTGTTCAACACTACACTACAGCAACACAAAATTCTCCACTAACAGATGGGTAGAGGCTGCACGTGGCTGGGAATTGAACCAGGGTCTCCTCTAGTGGAAGACAGGAATTCTACCACTAATCTACTGCTGAACCACCACTGCCCCTGTGCTGGGGAAGAGTCTCATTTTACTGTGCTTCTTTTTTACTAAGACCAATAAATACATGTATTTTTTCTTTATTTCTGTAGCATAAAATCCCTTGTTGACTTTTAGGAGGATTATTTGCTCACAAAAGGAAAGAACTGTTGTTTTCCATTTTTGGCTGGCCAGATCTTTATAGCAGATTCTGGAAACGTACAAACACGCCAATAAGAGCTACTAGATGTGGATGCTAGATAAGAAAGGACATCATGGAGTCAGCCATCTCTAGATTTGAGCTGAAGCTCTGTCTCCCAATAGCTGTGTCACCCTGGGGAAGTGACTTACTATTCTGACTCTCCCTTTGCCTAACTATACAGTTAGTATGCAGCAGTACTTGATTCAGAAACCCTGGTGAGGCAGCAGTTAAGTGTTATGGCTGCTAACCAAAAGGCTGGCAATTTGAATCTGCCAGGTGATCCTTGGAAACCTGAAGGGGCAGTTCTTCTCTGTTCTGTAGGGTTGCTATGAGTTAGAATTGACTTGAAAGCCATGGGTCTGGGCTTTTTGGATTAAGTAATTCATTCAAAAGAGTTGTTGCGGAGATTCAGTGAGTTATGTAGAGCACCTGTTACACAACAAGCGATCAATAAACACTAGCTGTTATTACTGTTATTATTTTTGTTATAGCTTCCGTTCTCTGCCATGTGACAGCACCTTCTTGCAGAAATCTCTTGCATCTCTGAGCTCTGTGATGGATAGTCTCTCTTCTCACTGACACCTCTAGAGGGCAGTGACACGCAGTGCCCTGTGGAGCTTCCTAGTGGGAATTGGATTGCTTTTCAGGAAGCCCTTCTGGGGCAGCGTCAGAGCTGTGTGTTTGTTTTATTTTGTTTGTGACACAATCAATGCCAAACTCTTTGGGAAAACAGATGGCATTTCAACAAAAACTGTGATGTTAGCAATAATCATTAGTACTAGCATTATTGAGGGCCTTCTGTAGAACAGGTATTTTACCTATGCAATAATCCAAAAATAATAAATTAGAAACAATGTTTAAAAAAGAGGCCATTCACTATAGACAAGGGCAGAATAAACATAACAAGGTCTCTATGAAAAAAAAGTTGTAAAATCATTATAAGACACAAAAAGAAAAGTTGAATAAATAGAAAATTATATATCAAAGGAAAAACACCTAAATCATGAAAATGTCAAATTATAGCTAATCAATATGTTAAATCAATTTAAGCCCAATCAAAATCCAACACATCTTATGAAGAACTTCACAGACTTATCCTAAAATCAATATTAAATAGTATTAGGTCAAGACAATTTATAAATATCAAGAAAGAAGCACCCAACCTAGCAGCTAGCAAAATAAAGCCATGGAACCCCCCAAAACAAATCTATTGCCATCAAGTTAGTAGCTAAGATTCAAGTACTGGAGCAAGAAAACAGAAAACTCAAGCCATTGCCATCAAGTCAGTTCTGACCATGGCAACCTTATAGGATGGAGTAAAACTGCCTCATAGAGATTCCCAAGAGCACCTAGTGGATTTGGACAAGAAGAGGTAAGAAAACAGGAAAGAGACTCCAGAAACAGATCTGTGCACAAACAGCAGCAACAAAAGAAGGTGACAACAGAGAGCAGTAGTAGGAGGGTGAATGATTCAATAAGTGACTCATGTATGTCTTAGTCATCCAGTGCTGCCTTAATAAAAATACCACAGTGAATGGCTTTAAAAAGAAAAACTTTATCACAGTCCAGTAGGCTAAAAGCTTAAATTCAAGGAGTCAGCTCCAGAGGAAGACTTTTTCTGGTTGCTTTGGAGGAAGGTTCTTACCACTAATCTTACCCTGGACTGGAAGCTTCTCATGCACGGAGACCGCAGTCCTTTCCAAAGGATATGCTCAACTCCTGGCATTGCTTCTTGGTGGTATGAGGTCCCTAACTCTCTGCTTGACTCCTTTACCTTTATAACCCAAGAGGCTGCCCCAAGGCACAATAGTATACCACACATTGAGACCTGCCACTCCAACACAACTGTGCCTGTCTTCCCTTGTTAACGTCATAGAGGCAGGGGTTTGCAACAAAAAGGAACATCACGTGATACAGGCAAACTGCCACACCCATTTTAGGGGGAGTACAATTCAACCCATGACTGTGTATAGCTGGTTATCCATGTGGAAAACTGACAAATGTCAGTTTCTGGTCGATTGAGAAGCCCTGGTGACTCAGTGGTTAAGCATTCAACTGCTAACCAAAAGGTCAGCAGTTATAATCTACCAGCTGCTCCTTGGAAAGCCTATGGGGCAGTTCTGCTCTCTCCTATAAGCTTGCTATAAGTCAGAACCAGCTTGACATCCGTGAGTTTGGTTTTTGGTTTTCGTGAGTTGAAGATCTAAATGCAAAAAGAAAAAGCTTTTGGGGACAACAGAGGATCACTTAGGAGTCTCTGGGTAGCACAAATAGTTAAGCTCTTGACTAATATCCAGAATATTGGCAGCTAGAACACAGTCAGAGGTAGCTTCAAAGACACATCTGGTGATCTACTTCCAAAAGGTCACAGCCTTGAAAACCCTATGGAGCAGGTCCCCCTGCACACATGGGATTGCTGTGAGTCAGATTTAAGCAACAACAAAAGATCTCTTAAACACAAAAATCATCAATCATAAAAGAACATGCTCATAAATCTGAACAGACTGAAATGTTTGCAATGTAAATACTGGACAAAGATTTGTATCAAGAATTATAATGAGAAGGCAGAGTAAATATGGCAGACTAAACACACGTCTCCTTAAATGCTTCTGGAAACCAAGACCTGAACTGATATTTAAATGGAGCCTTCTGGACACCTAGGGAGCCCTATGACACAGCATAGGGCTGTTAATTTGGACTTCATACCACTGAACAGAAAAACTCCTCTCTTTTCCTGTCCTCCACTCTTGGTGAGTGCTGGCTTTCTTGGTCCAAAGATAATTCAATATTTTAACTTTTCTTTCTCTGTCTTATTTGGTGGGTGGAGCTGGGACTTGACTAGCAGTTAATCTCAGACTCATAGCTTGTGGGATCAGGGGGTGAAATTGCCACATTTTGAGAGCCCAGCTTTGGACTCTGTGCATCTGAGCACCTTTGGCCTCTCTTTGCAATTCCACCATTGAGTAGCCTGTACTGAGGCAGGTGGGAAGTTTATGTGGGACACCATCTTGTTCTACAGGGGGCAGAGATACTGATGCAGAGGCCTCCGCTGGACCTAATTCCTAAGCTAGGAGGCAGCACCTCCCTAGACGAAAGCACTTTTCTGGCAGAAAAGTAGGATTTTACAGTGTCACCTAAGGCTGGGGCCTGGCAGTAGAGGCCAGCCGGGCAATAGCCTTTCTGTATTTTGAAATAGTTTATAACTAGTTGGGATTGGATACAGAGGTACTTACTTTACCAGCTGTGAAGAGGGACCTGTACACCTGAAAATCTGACTGACTTTGGAAATTATTAGGTATCTTTTACCTTTCACTATAAGATGGCCTAGAGAAAAAACTGCATTCCATCCTCACAGCATCTCTCCCAGCCTTCATTGACTCACATGGTTCCCAAAATGCAACAAACTCTAGAGAAAAGTGTAACTAAGAAATCACCCATGGCTTCAGAAACCTCCAAAAGAAACAACCAATGAACTTCCCAGACAAAGAAACTTTTCTGAAACTATCGAAAGATGAATATAAAAAGATTATATAGAGAGCCCTCCTAGACCTTACACAAAATGCAGCAGAGCAAAATGAAGAGTTAAGCAAGCTGTTTGATCTGATGGCACACCAGTACTCAGAAATCCAACAGATCAAGAACAAAATCAAAGACATAGAAAGTTCAATTCAAAGCCAAGAAAACAGAATGGAACAAATGGAAAAGAGAATTTCTGACTTGGAAAGCAGAGCTACTGATTCTAGCATCTATGAGAAGAAATCAGAAAAAAGAAACAAGAAAAATGAAGAAGCATTAAGAAGCATGTGGGACTCTATTAAGAGGAACAATCTACAATTAATTGGAGTTCCTGAACAGGGCAAGACACCTGAGAACACAGAGAGTATTGTAGCTGAGCTGCTGACAGAAAACTTACCAGATTATGAAAGAAGAGAATATAGATATCCAAGATGCATATTGATCACCACTCAATATAGATCTCAAAAGAAAGACTCCAAGACATATTATAATCAAGCTTAACAAAATGAAACATAAATAGAAACTCTTAAAGGCAGCAAGACTCAAAGCAAAGCTAACATTCAGAGGGAAACCCTATAGGCTTTTGTTGGATTTCTCAGCAGAAACAATGCTGGCATGGAGACAGTGGCATGACACATTCAAAGTCTTGAAGGAGAATAACTTCCAACCAAGAATTATATATCCTGAAAAACTATCCTTCAAATATGGAAATGAAGTCAAAACACTCATTCACAGATAAACATAAACTCAGTGACTTTGTAAAAACCAAACCAAAGCTACAAGAACTACTGAAAGAATCTCTTGGCTTAGAAGAACAAAACCACTAACTTTGCATTTTAGAAGCAAATTTAGGTATACATCACCCAGAATCCTACTCAGTTAAGGTAGGCTCCAAACTCAATCAAACCTATGATAGTGAAAGAAATGATCGAGTGAGCATATCATGAAAACTATAATGTCATCATATTAAAAAGAGGGATGTACTACAGTTGTTATAGTTCTTCCAGATGGAGAGGAAGTTAATAAGACTGGTAGTAATTAAAATCGGGTTTATACATAATTTATTAAGAGGGATCATAGGGAAGCTGTAAAGCACAATAAAGATGCAACCGATCAAATCAAGAAACGTAGTACAGGAGTCTCAAGAATCACAAAATCAACCATTATGAAGGTGAAAAATCAATTCATAAAGAAGAAAGTCCTGGAACAGATTAATAAGAACAACAGAGAATACATCAACACAAAAATAAACATATCACAATAGCAGCACTGAACACATAACTATCAATAATTACATTGAAGGTGAATGGACTGAACCCTCCAGTAAAGAGACATCTAGTGACATCTTGGATCAAAAGACATGACCCATCCATATGTTGCCTACAAGAAACTCACCTTAGACTTAAAGATATGAACAATCTCAAAATTAAAGGATGGAAGAATATATATCAAGCTAACAATGAACAAAGAAGAACAGATGTAGCAATTCTAATCTCAGATAAAATAGATTTTAATGTGAAATCCACCATCATGGATAAGGATGGACACTATTGTTGAAAGGTTCAATACACAAGCAGGACATAACAATATTAAATAGTTGTGCACCTAATATTAGAGCACCTAAATGTATCGAAGAAACACTGACCACACTCAAAAAGGAGATAGATCACTCTACAATAACAGTGGGAGACTTCAACACTCCACTCTCAATACTGGACTGATCGTCTACAAAAAAAAGCTCAATAAAGACACAAACGACCCTATTTCCACAATTAACCAACTAGACCTTATAGACATATACAGAACTTTCTATCCATCAGTGGATGACTACACTATCTTCTCCAGCGCACATGGAACATTTTCCAGAATAGACCATGCGTTAGGGCATAAAGCGATTCTCAACAAAATCCATACCATTGAATTAATTCAAAGCATCTTCTCAGATCATAAAGCCATAAAAGTTGAAATCAGTAGCAGAAAAAACATAGATAGAAAGTGAAACTCATGGAAACTGAACAACATCTTGCTCAAAAAGCTGTGGGTTCTAGAAGAAATCAAGGATGAAATAAAGAAATTTATGGATTCCAGTGAGAATAAAAACACTTCCCACCAGAACCTATGGGATACACCAAAGCAGTGCTCAGAGGTCAGTTTATCTCCATAAATGCACACATCTGGAAGGAAGGAAGAACAAAACCAAACCAAACCAAAGAACTAACCTTACAGCTTGAACATGTAGAGAGAGAACAACAGAGGAACCCCTCAGGCACCAGAAGAAAACAGATCCTAAAGGTTAGAGCAGAACTAAATGATTTACAGAACAAAAGAACAATTTAAAAAATTGAAAAGACCAAAAGCTGGTTTTTTGAAAAGATCAACAAAATTGACAAACCACTGGCTAAACTTGCTAAAGAAAAATAGAAAAGGAAACAAATCACCCAAATAAGAAATGAGAGGGAAATTGTCATAACAGATACAACAGAAATCAAAACCATCATATAATATCATTCTATGAAAGACTGTTGTCTAAGAAATTTGAAAGTCTAGAAGAAATGGACAAATTCCTTGATTCATGTCACCTACCCAAATTATCACAAGGTGAAGCATAACAACTGAATAAACCCATCACAAAGGAAGAGATTGCAAAAATGATCAAAAAACTACCAACCAAAAAAAGTCTGGGCCCAGCTGGCTTCACCACAGAATTCTACCAAGCTTTTAGAGAAGAGTTCTCTCCAGTACCATGAGACTATTTACAGTATAGCAAGGGATGGAATACTCCCAAATTCATTCTATGAAGCCAGCATAATCCTGGTACCAAAGCCAGGGAAAGACCCAACAAAAAAAGGAAAACTACAGACCGATATCACTCATGAATCCAGATGCAAAAATCTTCAACAAAATTCTTGCCAGTAGAATACAACAACATATCCAAAAAATAATCCATCATGACCAAGCAGAATTCATATGCAAGGTTGACTAAGTCAGAAAAACAATTAATGTGCTCAACCATATAAATAACACAAAAGACAAGAATTACCTGATTTTGTCTATTGATGCAGAAAAAGCATTTGATAAAGTCCAACACTCATTCATGCTAAAAACTCTCAGCAGAATAGGCATAGACGGCAAAGTCCTCAATGCAATAAGGGCCATTTACACAAAGCCAACTGCCTAAGTTATCCTGAATGGAGAGAGATTGAAAAAATTTCCATTGAGAACGGGAACTGAACAAGGATTCCCACTTTCACCTCTCCTATTCAACATTGTACTAGAATTTCTAGTCAGAGCAATTAGAAAAGACCAAGAAATAAAGGGTATCTGCATCAGCAAAGAGGCAGCTAAAATTTCGTTATTTGCAGATGATACCAGTGTATACATAGAGAATACTAAAGATTCCATAAGTAAACTACTCAAACTGATAGAAGAGTTCAGCAAAGTCTCAGGATACAAGATAAACATAAGTAAATCAGTAGGATTCCTTTATATCAACAATGAGATTGTTAATGAAGAAATCACCAAGTCAGTACCATGTTCCATAGCCCCTAAGAAGATGAAGTACCTAGGAATAAATCTTACCAGAGAAATAATAGACCTTCACATAGAGATCTACAAGACCTTACTACAAGAAACTAAAAGCGACTTACATAAATGGAGAAACCTACCCTGCTCATGGATAGGAAAACTTAACATTGTGAAATGTCTATTGTACTCAAAGAAATCTACTTATATAATGCAATCCCCATACAAATTTCGGTGGCTTTTTTTTAAAGAGATGGAGAAACAAATCACCAACTTTGCTAGGAAAGGAAAGAAGCCCTGGATAAGTAAGGCACTATTGAAGAAGTAGAACACACTGGGAGGCCTCTCACTGCCCAACTTTAGAACCTATTACACTGTCACAGTAGTCAAAACAGCCTGGTACTGGTACAAAAACAGACAGAAAGATCAATGGAACAGAATCAAGACCCCGGAGATGACACCATCTGCATATGAACAGTTACTGTTTGACAAAGGCCTGAAGACATTAATCTGGGGTAAACACAACCTCTTCAACAATGATGCTGGCAAAATTGGATATCCGTCTGCAATAAACTGAAAGAAGACTGATATCTTACAACTTATACAAAAAGCAACTCAAACTGGACAAAAGATCTAAATATCAAATCTAAAACAATAAAGCTCACCAAGAAAAAGTAGGAACAACAATGGAAGCTTTAATACACAATGTAGACAGACTTCAAAATCTGTCAAACCACCAAAACCAGAAGAGAAAATAAATAAATGGGAACTCCTAATAATCAAACATTTTTGCTCATCCAAAGACTTTATTAATAGAATTAAATGACCACCTACAGAATGGGAGAAAATATTTGGCAACTATATGTCAGACACATACCTGATCTCCACAATCTGTAAGGTACTACAAAATATCGATAAGAAAAAGATTAGTAATCCAGTTAAGCAATGGGCAAAGGATATGGACAGACACTTCTCTAAAGAGGAGATCCAGGTAACCAAAAAACACATGCAGACATGCTCACAATCATTAGCTATTAAAGAAATTCAAATCAAAACAATGAGATACCATCTCACCCCAACAAGGCTGGCCATGATCCAAAACACACAAAACAACAAATGTTGGAGAGGCTGTGGAGAAACTGGAATTCTCCTACACTGTGGGTGGGATTGCAAAATGGTGCAACCTTTTTCGAAAGCAATCTAGCACTTCCTTAAAAAGCTGGATTATATATACCATTTGACTCAGTAATTCCACTGCTCGGCATATATCCTACAGAATCAAGACCATTGACACCACCTAATACATACACAGGAATGTTTATTGCAGCACTGTCCACAACAGCAAAAGGATGGAGTCAACCCAGATGCCCAACAGAGGAATGAATAGGTAAACTGTGGTATACATACTCAATGTAACACTATGCAATGAAAAAGAACAATGATGGTTTTAGGAAACATCTTATAACATGGTTTCAATTGAAGGACATTATGTTGACTGAAAGTAGTCAGTGACAAAAGGTCAAATATTGTATGAAATCCCTACTATAAGAACTTAAAAACAGATTCATGCATAGAAGAAAAGACTCTCTGATGGCTGCAAGGGTGGGGAGAGAGGGAGAGTGGGGAGGGGAGGATTTAGATTAGATACTTAATAGAAATTTGGTTTGGTGAAATTAGTGACAGCACACATTATAAAGAAGATCAATCTTAACTGGACTTCAATGTAATATGATTACTCCTTCAATGGCACTTGGCTAGCTTCCATCTTAACCCAATATTGCAAGGACAGAGTAGCTGGGGCGGGGGGCCAGGGACCATGTTCTCAGGAGAAATCGAGCCCAAATTGTCACAACTAGCATTTTGCTAAGTGAGCCCTCTGCACCCCATATTGGTCAGTGGCATCTGGGGTCTTAAAAGTTTCCAAGATGCCATCTGACGGTATAGCAAATGGTCCCAACTCAGCAGGAATGAGTGATCACTGAGGTCCATTATGACATGGGAGAAAGAGAACCCAGGAGACAGACAGACCCACATGAGTGGGTGACTACATCGACTTGTGAATGGAAGAACTGGATGGTGCCCGGCCACCACCAGTGATAGAGCCATGATGGAGCTCACAAAGTTGAGTCTCACAGGCAACACAAGAATAAAAAGGGTACACCCTGAGATCTCCACTAAAAGACTGATGGTCCGGGGGCCTTTGAGTTCCCCTGGGAACGTGGTCCCTGGCCTTGACACTGCCCCTGTTGATAAATCATAATGGAGGTCAACTCTTTAGACAGGAATGGATTGGACTTGGCGACGCAGAGTGACCATATCATGTGTGCACTTTATGGTCCTATGCATCCATAGGATGTTGTCCTGCTGACCTCCTACTGGAGGCAGGGGAGAGGATGGAGAGGAGGGGATAGGAGATTGTTGGGAGGATAAGACATGTATGGAGCAGAGAGGAAGAGTGTGCTGTCACCAGACAGGGAGATCAGTGGAGCTGCGTATAGGTGGGCACACAAATTTATTCACGCAATCGTAACAAAGAAAAAAAAAGATTACATAGGACCCTTAGAAGACAGTAAGTTTAAGCTAATGGGGAAGAAAGAAATAAGTAAAGGAGGATGTGAATGATTATGGAACTTGAAGAATATGTCACAGAATTAATTGTACATGTAGAAACTGTTAAAAAAAAGAATTACAATGAATTATGCCAATCAATAAAAGCATTAAAGAATACTTGAAAGAGCAGAGTTTCATTAGAGAAAATATAATTTTGATACTTATAAATGAAAACATATTTTAATGCTTTTTATGATTTACTTTACATCTGAACGTGAAGAAAATGAATATCCTCACAACTAGAACAAATGGCATCATGAGAAATGGAGAATAAAACTGAAGTTGTCAACAATTTCATTCTACTTGAATCAACAATCAACGTCCATGGAAGCAGCAGCCAAAATAGCAAACAATGCATTTGCACTGGTAAAATTGCCTGCAAAAGACCTCTTTAAATTTCTAAAATGTACCTACATCATTGTAATGAGTAAGGTACACCTGATCCAAGCCATGTTTTTTCAATTGTCTATAGTATGTGAAAGTTGGCTAGTGAAAAGGGAAAACAGAGAAGATGCATTCTGTTATGTTGGCAAAGAACATCTGAATATACCACAGACTGCCAAAAGAATGTACAAATCAGCCTTAAAAGAAACATCACTATCCAAATTTATTGATGCTGAGTCAATCCTGACTCCTAGGAAGCCCCACAGGGCTTCTGAGGCTATAAATCTTTGTGGAAGCAGACTGCTAAATCTCTTTCATGCAGAGCAGCTAGTAGGTATGATCCACCCATCTTTAGGTTGGCACCTGAGTTATTAAGCATTGTATACCCAGGGCTTCTGAGGAAGCATAATATTCCTTAGAATCGAGGATGGCAAGATTTAGGTTCACCTACTTTGAACATCCCTACGTGTGCAACAATTTGTCATACTGTGGTGACTTCTGTGTTGCTGTGTTCCTGGAAGCTTGGTCACTGGTATTTCATATACCTGCAGAGTCAACCTTGGTGGACAAGTTTCAGCCGAGCTTTCAGACTAAAATAGACTAGGAAGAAGGATCTGGCAGTGTAGTTTTGAAAGAAATTGGCTGGTAGAAACCTCATTAACAGCAGCAGAACATTGTCTCATATGACACATCCAAGCCATGGTGTTTTTAACCACCTCAAATACACATGAAAGTGGGGCAACGAGTGAGAAAGACCAAGAAAGGATTGACCACTTTGAATTATGGTAATTGATGAAGAATATTGAATATAGCACGGATCACCAGGAAAACAAACAAATCTATCTTGGAAGAAGTATAGCCAGGATGCTCATTAGAAATAAGGATGGTGAGACTTCATCTTACTCACTTGGGACATGTTATCTGGAGGCACCAGTCTCTGGAGGAGGACCGCATGCTTGGTGAAAGTATATGATCGGCAAAAAAGAAGACCCTCGGTGAGCCGGATTGACACAGTGGGTGCAACGATGGGCTCAAAGATAACAACGATTGTGGACATAGTGCAGGACCAAGCAGTGTTTTGTTCTGTTATACTCAGTCACTCAGAGTCAGGACCAACTCAAGGCACCTAACAACAAGAGCAAATCTGAACAAGTCATCAGGGAAGACCAGCTGCTAGAAAAGGACATCATGTTTGGTGAAGCAGAGGGTCAGCAGCAATGAGGGAAACTCTTAATGACATGTTTTGTCTCCATGCCACAACAAAGAACTAAAGCATGCCAATGATTATGAAGACAGTGCAAGACTAGGCAGCATTTTGTCCTGTAGTATTTAAGGTGGCCAGGAGTCAGGATTAACATGACACCAACTATGACCCCAAAATGATTTCTCCAAATCATTCAAAGACATTCTGTTAGTTCCATGATAGGTTACATTGTTTACAATTATTCACTTCCTCCCTGCCTCAGAATTACATACCCATGACCTTCCATGTGACTGTGGAGTGCCTCACACTGTGGGCAGCATGAACTTCCCCTCTTCTTTGATATTGTCCTCAGCTCTGTGACTTGCTTCTACCGACAGAGTGCGGGCGTGAATGAAAATGTGGTATTCCCAGGCTGAGGCCATAAGAGGCATTGTGTATTTCTCCTGCTCTCTTGCATGCCTGTTGTCCATCAAGAGTAATGCATGTCTGAATATCTCCTGTGCTTTAACCTTGCCCCTTGTATGTTGTTACATGGTAAATGAACACGGAAAAGATCCAAACTCAACATGCAGCCCAGAGAGAAACCCAGCTGAAATCAGCCCCATTCTAGCAAACTCACAGACCCAGGAGGGAGAAAAACATTTGTTTGGGGTTGCTTGGGATCACTATAGCAACAATATTACAGGCTGTTTCTAAGCGCTGCTAAGTCGGTTGCTACTCATAGTGGCCCCCTGTACAGCAGAATGAAACACTGCCAGGTTCTGATTCATCCTTACAGTCGTTCTGTGTTTGGGCCCGTTGCTGAAGCCACTTTATCAATCGCATTTAGGGACTTCCTCTTTTTCACTAACCCTCTGCTTTACCAAGCAAAGCATCTGTCATGTATTGAATTGTGGCCCCCCAAAAATGTGTGGCCATGATTCCCAGTATTGTGTGATTGCCCTCCATTTTTGTGATTTTCCTATGCTATAAATCATAATCTCCGCCTGTGGTTAATATACTGGATTATGTCAATGAAGATTAGGGTAGGACTATAACATCCTTCCTAAGATCACTTCCTTGCTCCATTGTAAAGACAGTTTCCTGGGAGTGTGGCTTGCACCACCATTTATCCTTTTATCCTACAAGAGATAAAAGGAAAGGGAAGCAAGCAGAGCCAGGGACCTCATTTCATTAAGAGCCAGGAGCAGAATGCATCCTTCAGACCTGAGGTTCCTATGCCAAGATGCTCTCAGACCAAAGAAAGATTGATGCAACACACAGGCTTTCCTCCAGAGCCGAGAGAGAGAATATATTCCCTGGAGCCGGCACCATGAATTTGGGTTTTTAGCCTGCTGGACTATGCAGGACTAAACTTTTCTTTGTTAAAGCCATCTACTTGTGGTATCTCTGTTAGAGCAGTACCAGATTATTAAGTCACCAGGGGCTGTCCCTCCTGATACCATGTCCAAAGTAAGCAAGATGAAGTGTTACTATCCTTACTTTCAAGGTCTGACAATTAAGTTCACAAACTTGCCACTGTGTGCTAACATTGGCAGCACTGTACAAACAGCTCAGTAAGGATTCATAACCTTGATATATCAGAGGCTCACAGCTGTGTTTGTGTCTACATATGACAATGTCTTGCTGAGTAATGTTCTTTATTGTTGATGACTGTTTTTGTGTACCATTGCAAGAATGTCAGAGCATGAATTAGAGCAACAAACAAACGTTATTTTTCTGTTAAACTTCACAAGAATGGAAGTGAAATCAGGGATATGTTAGTCTACATTTATGGGGATAATGTCATGAAGAAAAAGGCAGTGTACAAATGGATTAAATGTTTTTCTGAGAAGAGAGAAAACATCACTGATGAAGAGATGTCAGGGCAGCTAGTAATGAGCAGAACTGACAAAAACATTGCAAAAATTTGTTGAATTGTGTGTCAAAATCTTTGATTGACTGTGAGAAGCATAGCAGACCAAGTAAACATCAATAGAGACACAGGAAAATCTTAACTGAAAATCTTGATGTGAGAAAGGTGTGTGCAAAAACGGTACCAAAGGAGCTCACCAGTGAACAAAAGCAAAGGAGAATCAAAGTTTGCCAAGACCTGTTGGAGAGGCAAAACAGTGTTTTGGGCTGTGTTATCACTGCTGATGAAACAGAGGTGTACCAATACAACCCTGAAACAAAGCATCAAAAGGCACAACAGAAGTCAGGCAGACCTCCATGACCAAAATTTCCATCAGTCCAAACTAAGAGTCAAAATGTTGTTGCTAACCTTTTTTGATATCAGAGGAATTGTTCTTTATGAATTTGTACCAACTGGACAAAAAACTAACCAAGTTTACTATTCAGAAGTGCTGAAAATGCTGTGTAAAAAAGTTAGACGATAACGACCTGAATGTTTTGCCAACAACTCATGGCTCATGCATCATGACAATGTACCAGCTTACACAGCACTGTCTGTGAGGGTGTTTTTAGCCAGAAAACAAATGACTATATTAAAACACCCTCTCTACTCACCTGATCTGGCTACCAGTGATTTTTTTCTTCACCCAAAGATGAAGGAAATGTTGAAAGAAAGATATTTTGAAGACATTCAGTACATCAAGGGTAATATGATGACAGTTCTGATGGACATTTGGAACATTTCCAGAAACTGTTCCAAAATTGCTTTGAAGGGTGGACTAGGCACTACCATCGGTACATAGCCTCCCAAGGGCAGTACTTCAAAGGTGACCATAGTGATACACAGCAGACTGTACAGGATGAGTTCTTGAACGTAACTGACAGACCTCGTGTGTTAAGATGGACCACACTTCAACATAAAGAAAACAAAAACTCTCACAACTGTACCAGTAAGCAGCATCATGATAAATGGAGAAAAGTTTGAAGTTGTCAACAATTTCATTTTCCTTGAATTCACAGTCTGTGCTCATGAAAGCATCAGCCAAGAAATCAAATTTACACTGGACAAACGTGCTACAGAAAACCTCTTTAATTAAAGTGTTAAAATGCAAAGATGTCACCTTAAGGATTAAGATTCACCAAATCTAAGCCATGGTATTTTCAATTACCTTATATCCATGCCAAAGCTGGATTATTAATAAAGAAGACTGAAGAAGAACTGATGAATTTGAATGATGGCGCCCACGAAGAATGTGGAACACATCATGGACCGCCGGAAGAATGAATAAATCTGTTTTGTGAAAAGTACAGCCAGAGCGCTCCTTAGAAGTGAGCCCTGATAAAAGTCTATGTTACTGATGAAAAAAATACAATAGAGAGAGGAAGAACTGTGTGCCCAAGTAGCAAACCCAATGTCCTAATTTAGGTCTTCTTTTCCTAAAGCCTATGTTCTTCCATGAGTCGGAATTGACTGGACAGCAATGAGTATGTTTTTCTCATTATACAGGGTCTGACAATTAAGTCCGTGAACTTAGTTGTTCTAAGTGCTACATACCTCGTTGCTGAGTATCATTACAGTTACCTTTGAAGTATTCCCTTTAGGAAGCTATGTGCTGACACCAGCACTTTGTCCACCCTTCAAAGCAATTTTGGAACTGTTTCTGGAATGCCACTGGTAGCAAGTTCACAGGCTTAACCATATAGTTGTCTGTGAGACAGTTCTTAGTCAGTAAACAAGTAACTGTATTAGAACACCCTCCTTACTCACCTGATCTGGCCCCCAGTGACTTTTTTCTTTACCTGAAGATAAAGGAAATACTGAAAGGAAGACATTTTGATGACATTCAATACATCAGTGGTAATACAGTAACAGCTCTGTTGGTCATTCCAGAAAAACAGTTCCAAAATCGCTTTGACGGTGGCCTAGGCATTGGCGTCAGAGTATAGCTTCCCAAGCGAGTACTTCAAGGGTGACTGTGGTGAGGTATGGAGCACTTTTTCTAGGATGAGTTCGTAAACACCTAATTGTCAGACTTCATACCACAATACTCTCAGTTAAGTGCATGAGACAAAATTTGAAGACACAAGGCACCTTATTCATGTAGAAAGAGGGATCCAAAGACTTAAGTGTAAGCACAGAGCAAGAAGGGATGACAGGAAGTGGGACTAATCTAGATCAGGACGAGAAGCCACTAAGGTAACAATGGAGGATTTGTCATCCTGAAACCATAATTACTTTAAACAGTCATTTGAGGGTGAGGAGGTGAAGCATCTTCACGAAAGGAAGGCAGGCATTTCTTTATGTTATTTGCTCTGTGACTCATATAAATCATAATTTATCTTTAATCCATGTTGTTTGACTTCCTTAGAGAAACATGCACTTGGTCAAGTCGTGTTTATTTTGTTTACTCATTCATTCATTTAACAAACATTTATTAAGCAACTACTATGCAGTAGGCATAGCATCTTCTGTAGTTTACAGTCTGGTTCAAATAATCAAATACATGGTTAAATAAAACGTATAACAGCAAGTTAAAACAAAGCCACCCTTCACTATGACAGTGCATCACGGAAGGATCTGATCTAATCTTGAGTAGAGAGCACCACAGGGAAGACTTCTCTGGGGAAGTGCCTTTTGAGTTGAAACCTGAAGAATGAACAGGGGCTTGCTGTGCAAAAGAGGCAGAGGGTAGATGTTCCCGGCAGCATAGCAGTAACCTCATGATGAGAGAAGCTGGGTACCTTCAGGAAATTGGGAAAAAGACAAAGAAACAGTGGTAGAAAACGGTACTGGAACAGCCTTACTGGCCAAGGCTCTCGGCCTCTTCCTATGGACTCTGGAAGTCACTGAAAGATTTTAAGTGGGACAGGGAAGTCGTTTGCCAATATTGAGTTTCCTGCATAGAGAAAAACATTACCTTGAGAGTCAGCCAACCTTGGTAGTATTGATGAATTGCTAAAAGTAGGCTTTAACAATGTCTTTGGATGGAGACATTTGTTCAGGAAGCATTGATACTTCCTCAACAGGCTACTAGAGGTTTGTGAGGTAATACACTACTGAGGTAAACCTGTCTTCCTCACACAGATTTATAAACA
Organism: Heterohyrax brucei; assembly: GCA_028571685.1. Taxonomy (NCBI): domain Eukaryota; kingdom Metazoa; phylum Chordata; class Mammalia; order Hyracoidea; family Procaviidae; genus Heterohyrax; species Heterohyrax brucei. The sequence continues at coordinate 54,448,398 of CM053142.1, read as the reverse complement.
AGCAAGGATTTAAGACATCTTTCCGAATGCAGTAGCAATTTAGATGGCTCCATTAATTATCTGGTGGAACTCCCTTCCTTTCTTTTCACATGGGACAAACCACTCTGTTCAAAGCTGTTTTCACTATAGCCAAGTCAAGTGCCGTCGAGTCAGATCCGACTCATGGGTTTCACTATAAGGGGAAATTTTTATAACTGAATCACATGCTTCCTGTTCACTCTAGGCATTCATTTGACTCTATTTGAATAGGAAAAAAAAATCTGGTATCTGTTTGACATTAGAATTTCTGTAAGGTATAATTTAAAATTAGGCTTCTAATTCATCCTCATTCCAAACATAGCCCTGTCATGACCCGTGACAAAGGTCTCAATATTAACAGAAAACAATCTTCTTCTTTCTGCCAAATACCACTTCTAGGAATTTATCTATTAAAAGAGAGAAAAGAAACGTCTCCATGAGGTTGATTCCAGCCCACGGCAGCCCCACTCAGGTCAGAATAGAACTGGGTTTTCAAGAGCTGATTTGGGGGAAGTAGGTTGCCAGGCCTGTCTTCCGAGTTGCCTCTGGGTGGGACTGAACCTCCACCTTTCAGTTAGCAGCTAAACATGTTAACCATTCGCACTGAACAGAAGTCGGTATCTATTTATAGATAAATCACCAACCACCACCCACTGTCATCAAGTCCATTCCGACTCATAGTGACCCTACAGGACAGAGTAGAACTGCCCCATAGATTTCCCAAGGAGTGCCTTGTAGAACTGAACTGCGGACCTTTCGATAGCAGTTGTAGCATTTACCTCCTTGACCACCAAGGTTTCCGTAGATTTACTAAGTAACCCTTCTTTTAAAGCAGCTGTTGCAGGCCATTGGATTTCTCTGTCATTCATGTTACTCACAGCGTCACACACTTGCGTTTACTTGCTCTGTCAGATGTTGGTCCACTTGACACTACCCTGCAGCAGGCTTTATACATGACTCTTGCAGGTTTAAGATACATGAAAGCTATCAAAAAGTCCCTTTAAGGGAATTTTTTCTTCATCATCACTACCAGCACACTCTCTGTCGACATATTAGCCTCATCATGGAGAGAAGTTTTGAGAATTTACCCTAACTTACAGCTTCTATTCAGAGGGTTCAGTCTTGCCATCAGTAAAGACACAAACACATGCATGTGCCTGCATACACATGTAATCTGCATACACATGTAATCTTTAATTAATAATGAAAAATGACCAATAGTAAGAAACATATGTTTGAAATTAACACTTGCTTCCTCCTCAAATCATCATGCTTTCATTCAACTTTGCTGGCAACTGACAGAGCAGTTCTGAGGTTCGATGCGATCGGCTGACGGTACTCCAGGCAGATTACACAGCCATCTGAAGTTTCCAGGTAAACTGACAGACCCTTCTCTGAATGGATTTTTCACATAGACTTCTTTCTTTGGATTTGAAACTAGAATGGTTTTTCCATGACTTGCTTTGAGAGCTGGTTCAAATTATACTTCCTCAAGTTTGCAAATGTTCCCTCCTGTGAAGTGTATTACACCTCAAACTTCAAAGGGTGAGGGACTGGAGAAAAACTTTGCTGACTAGTAAGTGTCGTTTAGACTTGTCTCTGCTCTCCTGTTCAGGGTAACAGATGGCATTGCCATCATCAAAACCTCTCCCCTCAAATCACATATTTGTGTAAATACATAAAAATCAGTGGCAGACAGTTATGAACAATTTGCAGATAGAGAAACTCAAGAAAGTTCAGTGGAAACCCTGGTGGTGTAGTGGTTAAGTGCTACAGCTTCTAAACAAAAGGTCATCAGTTCAAATCTGCCAAGTGCTGCTTGGAAATGCTGTGAGGAAGTTCTACTCTGTCCTACACGGTTACGATGAGTCAGAAATGACTCAACAGCAATGTGTTTTTGTTTCTTTTCTCTTTCCCCTTTTTTTTATTGTCAAGGGTAATGCGAGGGGCTGTAATCTAGGAGTTTAGGCACATAATTCACTCTTTAACTAGTTAAATGCTCTGAGTTTTAATATCTTCATCTGGAAAGTAAAAGCAGTAATTTTACAGGAAGTAATGATATGATTGCACAAAAGCTCCCAGAACAGTGGCTGGTACACTGTAAGCAATTCATAAATGTCAAATCCCTCCCGTTAGTTATAACAAATGTATATATTCAATAGTATATATCTTTCAGGACAGGTGCACCCTGAAGTAATGTCACTGGTTCAGTTATGTCAAATTTGAAAAAATGAAGTCAAATTTCCAGATTTCAAGAAATAAACATATAGACGGGCAATGCTGGGCTAAGAGTGTGAAGAGTCAAACATAACTGAGGGAATTCCCTCCCGTGGATATTTGTAAGTTGTATAGTGTTATACAGGGAGCCCTGGAGGTACAGTGGTTAGTTAAGAGCTTGGCTGTTAATCGAAAAGTCAGCAGTTCAAATCCACCAACCATTCCTTGGAAACCCTATGGAACAGTTCTACTCCATCCTAAAGGGTTGCTATGCATTGGAATCACCTCAACTACAACGTGCTTGCTTCAGTGTGATTTCAAGGGCTAGAACCAGAAGATAATGAGGGTTAGGGGAACGGACAGGCTGTGTAGGGTTTGTTTGATGCCCTGGAATCCTACGTGAAATTTCATATGCTCGTTCACATAAGCATCTTCTAGAGAGATGATCCCATACCTTTCATTAGAATCCCGAGTGATTATAGATTCTCCCAACATTCAGAATCACTGATTTATCCACTAGCCCTAGCTGTATGCAATTAGTAAACACACACATCACTGTCTCCATAGCTTCTGATCAGATCTGGAGCCTGACAGAATTTTGGAGCCCCACTCTATTCTTCTCATCTTTCCAGAATGTTTGAGACATGAGGAGTCAAAGGCAGTGGAAAAGAGTAACTAAAATCAAGTACTGTCCACCTGTTGATGTTTTCATACAGAAATCACTGAGACTAAAGTGGCTTACACAGATAACATTTGTATGCCGATTCATAGCCTTCCTCTATTATATATTAAGAGGTGATCCTTGGAGAAATTATTACAAAATGTTGTTTATGATTTATTATTATCCATCAGAGGTCATAATCAAAACGAATATAAGAATTCAAAAGAGCTTTGGAGTGGAGTCCCATGGTCGCTCTTCATTCTGATACATAGATTAACACACAGGCAGCTAACACAATCATGTTTCCCTTAATCCATACAAAGTAGTATAACTTCTCAACCTTCCAAGCCCAGATTTCTGTGTTGCAACTTGTGTAAGGTACTGTAACGTCTCCGTCACAGAACCCTCTGAGTAATGGTAGCAAAGCTGTCAAGAGCTACCAGCTACTATCCAAAAGATTTGCAGTTTGAAACCACCAGCTGCTTCCTGGAAACCCTACAGGGTAATTCTTCTCTGTCCTACAGGGTCACTGTGATTTAAACTCAATAACAACTGGTTTGTTTCGGGGGGCTGATTATGGAACACAGGTCTACTCTGATACCAGGAAGGCCGTCATGGGCTGGAATTCACTCAACAGCAACTGGCTTACTCTCCAAGTATATACGCACAGTTTTCACTTGTAAATTGCATAAACACACATCTACAAGTCACTCGTGAATTACATGTTACACATGTAGTACTATTCTTACATATTATGTGTGTATATTACAAAACACAGAAAGATAGAAACTTGAAAGAAATGAACCAAAAATGTAGATTAATAGGTTGTTTGGTGTTGTCTTTGTAGTTGTTATGTGCCACTGAGTTGATTCCAACTCATAGTGACCACATATGCAACAGGATAAAACACCGCCCGGTCCTGTGCCACCCTCACAATGGTTGTTATGCTGAAGTCTATTGTTGCAATTACTCTGTCAAGCCATCTCTTTGAGGGCCTTTCTGTTTTTCGCTCCACCGCTAATTTACCAAATACGATGTCCTTCTCCAAGTACTGAGCTCTTCTGACAACAGGTTCAAAGCATGTGAGACCAAATTTTACCATCCTTACTTGGAAGGAGCACTCTGGTGGTACTGCTTCCAAGACAGACTTGTTCATTTAATGAAGTTGCAAAATTGTACTTTTATTAAAAGCAATTATTACTAATATTTTAAGGAGAGTAATGTGATTGCTGGCTTGGCAATGTGATTGAATAAGAATCATTATTTGGAAACTTTAGGGTTAGCATTTTGGAATTTAGCAATTTATCTGTCTGTGTTCTTATAAGGCTGTGGTGACGGATAGAGGAAGTCACTTGATGGATGGCCCCAAATCTTTGATTTTCAGTCTCTTCCACCAAAAATACTGTACTTACTGAAATTTATCTAATGAATTTCTCTTTTCCTACCAGACTTGATGGTTCAACAGCCTGGAGGGTCCCCCAGGAACATGGCCTCTGGACTTACTGCTAGCCCAGAGCGGACACAAGTACTGAAGTCAACACTTCAGACTGAGAATGGACTGGACTCAAGGAGACAGAGTGATGCCGGTGCTATATGTACTTTATGGTTTAGTGCATGCATGAGACTGTCCTACTGGCTTCTTTCTAGAGGGGAGAGGAAAGGCTGGAGACTAGGGGACCGGTGTCAATTGAGTTGATACTGGAAGTAAAGAGTGGAGGTGATGAGTGTGCCATCACAGGGTGAGGAGAGTGGACAGAGTCGCATAGAGGCGGGTGCTTGGGGTTTCATATGGTAAATTGACTTGGAGTGTAAACTTTCACTTAATTGCAGTAAAAAACTGTTTTTTAAATTCTATTTTCTTCATGTCAATTGTTTTTACTTACTAATAAAATATTGCTGTATTTTTATACTCTCAGCAAATGAGTTCAAAATTCTCTGAAACTCTTCTGTTGAAAATTTTTGAATTTGCTAGAAGACTCTGTTTTCAAGTTTGTTTTTTTTAAGTATGAAAATGTGTAAGTCTTTACAAGCGATTTACTTAAACCATTTTTCTCAAAAAACTGGTATGATAGAAACATTTTCCAACACCCATTTTCAAAATGCTCTCTCTGTAGCATGAGAATCTTTTTAAAAAAGACAAAAACCACTTATTTTTCTCTCCTGTTACATTGCATTTTCTGCAAAAGGGCAGATAAAGCACATTTATTACTGTGAGGCAGCACCTCCTGACAGCCACTTTTCCTCACTGAAACGTCATCAAGTTAGAGCTCTTTTCTTTTTGGAAAAGGGAAAACAAAAACAATGTGTGCTACCTTTCAGTGCACAACAGTTTTTCATACTTCACAAAATAAACAGTAAACCTCCGTGTGGTATAAAAGACTTCCATGGTCACACCTCATCTCTTCATGAAACATGTTAAGTATTCTGCTACATAACGAAATTTATAAATGAGCTGAAATGAATCTCAGTGGGCTGAACGCATACCCAAAGGTAGGTTGGGCTCAGCAGAATCTACAGAATTTCAGATGCAAGTCTAAGTTATACATAGTAAGGAAATGACATTTAAAGATTTCTTTTAGACCAGAAACTCCTTGAGTAACATTTTTTCCTGGTGAATCCAGCATATCCATGGAAAAAGACAAGAGAGTTCCTTGTGCTCCTCCGACTGTCTCCTATTCCTTCTTACACTGCCCTCAATGTCACTGGAAGTCCCCTTGGTTTTGTAAAGTTACATCCGGAGACAACACTGACCTCATCCCTTTCTCTCACAGCATAGCCACACACACCCTACCTACCAGTTGTCCCCAAGCTGATTCTGACTCATGAAGACCCCGTGTGCATCAGAGTACAACTAAGCGCAACAGAGTTTTTGATGGTTCTTTTTCTGACTTAGGCTGCCAGGCTTCCTTCCGAGGCACTCCTAGGTGGACTCCAACCTCCAAGTTTTTGGTTAGCAGCTGCGGGCGTTAACTATTTGCGCCGCTCAGGGACTCCATATACAACTTACACTTAGATGTTTGATGCTAGTATTCTTTCCATTACATCCTGAGGCCTCTCTAGAAGACAAGGCTTGTTGCTCCTGAGCTTAATAATTATAGTAAAAGGACATCCTAGGGATAGCATGTCCCTCGGGCTTCCATCTTTACCACCACCTCCTCTTCTCCCTTCTTTGTAGACTAACAGACCTGCGGTTCTCACTCACAGGCTTCCTCTGCCCAGCCTGGCGGTCTTATTGTGCAGTTAGAGATCACATGTGCACGTGTATATATAGCTAATCTCCCTTTTAAAGTGTATCTGCATATTAAAATGAGAACTGCTTTATAAATCAAGAAGCAAGAACATGTTGATAGCTTCTCAGAGGATCTCCAATAAAACTTCTTAAACTTCTGTTCTATTTTCAAAAGGTCAGAATGTAATAAAAATAAAAAGAATTGATCCAGTAAAGTAGTAGCTTCTGTACCCACTAAACTGTGATTCTTATAAAAGCAAAGGTCTCTTGAACTAATGAATAGCTACTAAAGTTAAGATCTGTGCAGAGAATATGTTGGTACAGTTCAGAGAGTTCTGAAATATAGGTATACTATAGGGTTGCTCGAAACTCTGGTGACATGGTGGTTAAGTTCGGTGGCTACTAACCAAAAGGTCGGCAGTTTGAATCCACCAGGCACTCCTTGGAAACTCTATGGGGCAGTTCCACTCTGTCTATAGGGTCTCTATGAGTCGGAATCAACTCGATGGCAGTGGGTTGGGTTTGGTTCCTAGGGTTGCTACGACTCAACAGCAACAGGGTATTCTCTTTAAATAACTGAGCCTGAGGCTCCTTGCAAAAACAGCTTTGAAGACCAATTATCTCTGTTTACTCAAAGAACAGTAAATGTTTCTAATACTTCATTTCAAATTCTTCACTTGTTCCAGTAAACGGCAAGCCTTCCTGGTGCATCCGCAGAAGCGCAGCTCAGACGGCTTTTCAGCCTGGTCTGTGCCATCGTGTCGCATGCCACCCAGGTCTGGCTCAGGGTTTATGTCTGAGGACTGAGGATCAGATTAGGCAGAAACCCAAGTCCCTCTCCTACCCCATCAATTTCCTTTGTAATAAAATTCTGTTGTAGTTGTTAGTTGCTGTCGCGTTGGTTGTGACTCATGGCAACCCCATGTACAACCGAAGGAAACCTCGTCCCACCCTGCACCACCCTTATGACCACCAGCACGCTCCCAGGCATTATCCTGGTCCCTGTGTGTTGTGCGGGCCTTCCAACCTAAGGGGCCCACGTACCAGGACTCTATCAGGCAACATTCTGTAGTGACCCATAGGGTTTTCATTGGCTAATTTCCTGAAGTAGATTTCCAGGCCCTTCTTCCTAGTCTACCTTAGTCTAGAAACTGCTGAAACCTGTTCACCATGGTTGACACTGCTGACACCTTAAATGCCAGTGGTCTAGTTTCCAATATTATAGAGACACACAAGCTCCCACAGTACCACAGAATGGCAGCTAGGTGGGTGGTGGTATAATAAAATCCAAGCCCTTTTTAATCTATTTGCCCATCTATGAAAAGCAAGTGTATGGGTTAGCTCTTGGGGGCCATCAAAACAAGGTACCACAAACGAGGCAGCTTAAAGTAACAGAAGTATATTCTCTCCTAGTTCCAGAGGCCGGAAGCCTGTAATCAAGGTGAAACCAAGGCACTGGCAAGGCCATGCTCTCCATAGAAGCTCCAGGGGAGGAATTGTTCCTTGTTTCTTCTCATCTCTGGGGGCCCCAGCGGTGCTTGGCTTGTGACAGGGTAACTCCAGTCTCTGCCCCCATCCTCATATGGACTCTGTCCCTCTCTGCTTGTCAGTGTCTCTGATTCTTATAAGGACATCAGTCATCTTGCCTTTAGTCCACTCTATCCCTAGCCACTGTCACTATGGGTCCGGGCTGACTCAGTGGGAGCTAACAACAATAATTATAGAGTTAAAAACACTCTTGAAAAGAGGTATCATTCATATTCATTGTATTGCAGAATTTAGGAGCTGGAAAGACAACATCTGGATTAAACTCCTATTCTACCACTGAGAGAATTAAAGTCCAGAGAGGTGAGAAAACAGTCTCAGAGTGAACCAACAGTGAGCACTGCAGGAAAGGGATCTGTTTCCACTGAGCCCACATCACTCTTCACCACAGTGCTTCCTGAGAGGAGACAAACATGTACTTAACCTGCTGCTGTTGATTCGGAATGATGGTTAAGTGCCGGAATGTTAACGATTTCATGGCCACTAATCACATTTGCAAAGATGCTATTTCCAAATAAGTTCATATTCATAGGTAGTGGGGGGTATGACTTCGACACACCTTTCAGGGGGATGTAATTCAATCCAGAACCTCACTCATTGGATATTGGCAAGTATCTATACTTCTTACTGATGACACCCACTCATTCAGTGATTTTCGATCTATAGTCACATCTTCAGATTCATAAAAGACATAGTAAAAAGGCAGTGTGCTTTACAGTAATGCACTTTTTAACAGCTGGCAGAGCACACAGCACCCTACGAAGAAGGGAACCACATGAATATCTATACTTTGTGCCTAGAGAGGTTCTGAAATAATTAGGAAAAAAAAATAAGTGTGACTTCAGAGCACTGGAGTCTGCACTTCCTGAACATCCCTGGCCAAAGGCTTTGCTCAAGGTAAACACTGACTTGGTGAATACAACCATCCATAGCTTTCGAATGTCAAAAAGGGTCAGCACAGTCAGCACTTAGAACATCTCAGTCAAGGTTTGCTATTCTTCCTTCATTCCTTTACCCAACAACAGGCTATATGTAAACACATTTAGAGTTGAAATCTAACTTTCAAACCTTAGTGTTAAAAGTCAGTAACTCACTTATGACCTACCTTTTTTATAATAAACAGATAATTCTTAGAGGGTATTCTTCAGAATGCTCCATAATAGCTGAGGTGCCTGGTGGCACAGTAGTTAAGCGCTGTGCAGATAACCAAAAGGTATGTGGTTTGAACACAACAGTAGCTCCGTGGGAGAGAAGACCTGACGAATGGTTCCTGTAAAGAGGACGGCCTGGGGTGCCTTTATGGGGCAGTTCTACCCTGTTACCCAGGGCTCCTGGGAGTCAGAACCAACTTGAGACGGCACACCAACAACAACAGGGTTATGAGGCATTTCTAGTTCAGTGGTAGAATTCTCTTGCCTTCCGTGGGGGGAGACTCGAGTTTGATTACCCTATTTTTAGGCAAATAATACCCTCTAAGGTCTCTATGAGTCGGGCCCATCTCAGTGGCAGTGGGTTGGGTTACTACATTTGTTTGCTAACCTCCTCTCCCCCCACCTCCAGGTTTTTTCACAGATACCACTAGGTCAATTTTTTTTTAATATGTTGCTGTAAAACAAATAAATAAATAAGCATAGTGTACTTAACAAAAATACATTGCAGAGGGGAGGGAGCAGCTGTCAAATAAATGTAGGTGGTGCTCATTATTTCTGTCATAACATGGTACTGGCCAACGCGTCCTATGCACAGCTACCACCCATCTGGCAGTGCAGGCTTGCGTGTTGCTACAACACTGACCAGGTTTCAGGGGAGTTTGTTTTAGTTTTAAGACAGCCTGAAAAGAAAGGCCTAGCTAGCTATTTCTGAAAAGCAGACAGTGAAAGCTACATGGATTACAGCAGTCTGGTTTGCAGCCAGTCATGGGGATGGTTCAGGATGAAGCAGTATTTTGTTCTCTTGTGCTTGGAGTCACTATGGGCCAACAGGAGCTAACATCAACAAAAATAGGGTTAAAAATACTATTTAAAAGAGATAACATATTCATTGTATTGCAGAATGTATGAGCTAGAAAGACAACATCTGATTTAAACCCCTTATTCTACCAACAAGAGCACTCAAGTCCAAAGAGATGAGAAGACAGTCCCAAGGTCAACCAACAGTGAGCATTCCAGGAAAGGGACTCAATTCCACTGAGCCTGTATTCCTTTCTTCTTACTGTGCTTTCTGATAGGAGATAAACATGTACTTAACCTGTTGCCAGTGATTCGGACTCATGGCAAGTCTGTAGGACAGAGTAGAACTGCCCCTGTCAGGTTTTCAAGGCTGGAATACTTTCAAGGCTGCCACATCTTTCTTCTTGGGAGGGGCTAGTGGGTTCAAACCACTGACCTCCAAGTTAACAGCTGAGCACTTAACCATTGCACCATCGACCTACTGCTCTCAAGTCTAGTATGACTCACAAATGGTGGCCCCAAAGGACCGAGTAAAACTGCCTCATAGAGTTTCAAAGGAGTGTCTGGTGGCTTCAAATTGCCAGTCTTTCAATTTGCAGCCACAGCACTTAATCACTATGCCACCACGATTTCCATTACAGGGCTCCTTAAACACGTGCCTCTTTCCATCACAAAGACTATTCATAAAAAAAAAAGAAAGAGGAAGGAAGGAAAGAAGCCAGGAAGGAAAAGGAAAAGGAGAAGATACCAAGGTTATGAAAATCTATTTTTTCCTACTTCTACACACACAAAAGATGTCACCTTGAAGACTAAAGTGTGCCTGACCCAAGCCATAGTATTTTCAATCACATCATAAGCATGCAAAAGCCAGACAACGAACATAGAAGACAGAAGAAGAATCAGTGCCTTTGAATTACAGTATTGGAGAAGAATGTTGAACGTACCATGGACCACCAAAAGAACAAACAGATCTGTTCTAGAAGTACAACTGGAGTGCTCCTTGGAAGCAAAGATGGCAAGACTGTGACTTACATGCTTTGGGTACGTTGTCAGGAAGGATCAGTGCCTGGAGAAGGACATTATGCTTGGTAGAGCTGAGTGTCAGTGAAAAAGAGGAAGACCCTCCACCAGATGGATTGACACAGTGGCCCTAGCAACGGGTTTAAGCATAAGAACAACTGTGGACATGGCACAAGACTGGGAAGTGTTTCATTCTGTTGTTCACAGGGTTGCTACGAGTCAGAACTGACTCACAGGTTGCTACGAGTCAGAACCGACTCAATGGCACTTAACAACACAACAACACACACAAACACTGACATGCACACACATGCATGGGTGTGTATGTACACACACTATGCAAAAAAAATCTTCTGCTGTTTACACTTCAGAATTCACTCTTTTATTTCACAATCTCACCAGACAATTTCTGGCTCCTGACAAGTCTGACATAAATCCTGGAGCATGTCTATCACACTGTGTGATACAAGAATCAGAGACCTTGGTGGTATAATGGACAATGAGCCCGCTAAAAGGGCAGTGAAACTCATGTATTCATGCTGCAGAGCAGCCTTGTAGGCCTAGCACAGTTCTGTTATATTAAATGAATATTAATGAATTTCTTCCACGCTTTCAAAATCCTGCTCACTGACCAATTCTTCCCTGGGAAAAGGTTTCAACCACGTTGTTATTTTGCTATTATCCATCTCATGTCATGTTCACATAAGTGGGGTGGGGCTTTCTTGTTGTTGTTGTCAGTTGCTAGCGTGTTGATTGTGTGGCTACAGAGAACACGTCTTTCCCAATTTCTAGAATCCACTCTTTGTTGGGAGGAAAGCTGAACTGAGATGTATGTGGCTAAATGCTTGGCTACCAACTAAGAGATCGGCAGTTTGAATCCACTAGCCAGTACTTGGAAACCCTGGGGAAACTTCTGCTCTGTCCCCTGGGGTAGCTATGAGTCAGAATTGACTCAACGGTAATGCATTTAGTTTCTTTGTTAATTTTAAGAGAAATGGTGAAGTACAGAAGACAGGGTAATTGTCTGCACCGCCTCAGGAAGTTCAGGAAACTCTTCCTAGAGAAGTGATGTTCGAATTGTTATCCAACAGTCAAGAAGAGGGAGGGCAGGGGAGACAACATACGGGTAAGTAAGACACAAAGAGATGTTCCAAAACTTGGGGAATTATAGCTAGCTCTCATAATGCCTCACAACTCGTCTTTCACTTTGGTCCTGCTGTGGGGGCTTGCATGTTGCTATGATGCTGGAAGCTATGCCACTGGTACTTCAAATACCAGCAGGGTCACCCATGGTGGACAGATGTCAGTGGGGCTTCCAGACTAAGACCAGGAAGAAAGGCCTGGTGATCCAATTCAGAAAGTTAGAATGAAAATCGTATAGATCACAACAGAATGTTGTCCCATCTAGTGCACACTGGGCAGTGGACAATGTTTCCTTTAGTTATACATAAGGTCTCCATGAATCCAGCCAACTCCACAGCAACTAACACCACCACAACTAAAACTGTCAGCGGCTGATTCAAAAAGAAATACCAGAAAGGGAGTTTGTCTTTCACAGAGCACTTATCCCCCACTCCCATGCCAAACATCCCCCAGAATATTTGGTTTGTTGCTGAAAGTGGGCTCCAGAGTTCCTAGATGTCTTCGAAATTCGGCTACCATTCAATTCTGACCCATGCCTTTCCTAAGGACTACGGAGAATTAGTGGCTAGTTTTCTGAATATTGCCGTCAGGTTCAAAGCTGCTAAATACCGGAAGTATAACCTGCTGAGAGTGGAGGGAACACTAGAGGCATCCTTTTCCCATTAAATGAAGAACTTTGGGAGTATTTTCCAGCTCCTCTGAATGACATGTGATTTTCCACTTCAAAGAATAGGGAAGAAAAGCTTTACTTTTTGCAATTATTTCTTAAAAGAGCTAACAGCTTAGCCGTAGTGGTGGGTTGGTTTGTTTATGTGTTTTGCCTTAGGAACTCTGAATTCTCCTCAAAATATGGGATATTTCACATAGTTAAATGTTGAGGGAGTACAGTTGTTCAGTGGTTCATATAATTGAAAGTATGCAAACATCTTTTTGAGAATACTGTACCTTCTTATCCTTAGTCCAGAGCTGTCTGGGAGGAATGAAAAAAGTTCTGGAATCTTTTCAGGAGCAGGTAAAAGTCTTGTATTATCTTTTCAATAAAATACTTCAGGTACGTTCAAAGGAGCAGACCTGCAACTCTTCAAATGGACAATATAGGTCACAGAAATAATGGATAATAAAGGCCACAGGAAAAACATGATGAATTATTTAGGATGGCATTTTTATAGGACACCTGACAAAGACTAACACCAACATCATCCCAGAGGTCTTTTGTTTGCTATGCAGTCATGCTGGTTTTCCTCTTCTTTCCCTCTTTCTTTCCCTCTTTCTCCCCACCTTTCCGATCTACCTTCCCAGCCCCTCCACCTCCACTTCTGCAGGGTACTGCTCAGTATCTAACTCTGGCTTAAATTTTAAAGGCAGTGATTAGGCCCTTGAAACTTCTGGTGCCAAAGCTGTTCTGCAGCACCATTAGTGTACTGTAAATCACTATGCTCTCCCCTTTGGGGATGCTTCCCAGAAGCTGTCAGAGACAACTCCATGTTTGTGGGAGAGTCTCTCGACACTTTATGCTCACTGAGATAAAATTAAGTCAAAGAGCATTCAGTTAAGATGGCAGAGTAACTAAATGAGCTGTATGGTGTCCCCCCATTTAAATTACATCAAAGTCTTAGAACTGGGGGAATGAGAATGTGGGAGCCATTACCTGGCTGAGCAATTCTGGGTTTCTGCAGATACTGGTGTGCTAATTAGGTCATGGAAGACTGGAGCCTTTGTACTCTGTTGTGTATGTGCTCAAAAAATACCCAGGCACTTAGTAGCCCCAAAGCCAGGTCAGAAAGTGGATGAGAATTAATGGAGCACCAATGGGATTGCCGTGAACTACCTAGTTGGAGATCCCAAAAAGAGAGAGTATATAAGGTCTGTGGTCTCAAGGAGTTTACAGATTAGTAGGGTGTCATGCACTGAATTGTGTCCCCTCAAAAATGTATGTATTGATTTGACTTGTCTATGAGTCCTAGTGTGGTGCCATTCTTCCCATGTCTTGTGAATCTTGCCTCTGTGATATTGATGATGGAGAATGGGCTGCAGCTGTGTTAGTGAGGCAGGACACAGGCTACAAGTTTGAGGGACATAAGGGAGAAAAGTGAGCAGGGGAAGTTGGGAAACTCATACCATCGAGAAAAGAGTGCTGAGGGCAGAGCACATCCTTTGGACCTAGGTTCCTGTGCTGAGATGCTCTTGAATTTGGACTTAGCCTACCAGACTGTGATAACTTCTGTTATTGAATGGATTTGGAACTTGTAAATGGATTTACAGCTTATCAGACTGTGACACTAGAAGTTTCTCTTTGTAAAGCTTTCTGCTCATGGTATTTTCTGTTAGAGCAGTAGCAGGTGACTAACACATAGGGAAACCAAGTCAACAAACAATGGTACACTGAAGAAAAGAGATAGAATAAAAATTATGTTGGAGGCTTCTAAGCTAATATTGATTAGGGGGAATTTGAAAATAAAATGGTAAATGAGAAAGCCAAAACCAAACCTGCTGCCCTCGAGTGAATTTCAACTTACAGTGATGCCATGTGTGTCTGAGTAGAACTGTGCTCTGTATTGTTTTCAATGGTAGATTTTTTTGGATGGGAACTCCAGTCCTTTCTTCTGAGGTTTCTTTGGGTGGACTCACATGTCCAAATTTTGGTTAGCAGCCTGAGCTTGTTAACCATTTGGACTACCCAAGGACTCCAGAAAACATCTATCTCAGAGGGCCAGACCAAGGTTTCAAATCACTTTGAATTGATTCGGTCATAGTCAACAAAGTGAAACCAGAACATACATGAATTTTTTGGAATTTGGGTTATCCAGAATGACAACTGAAACAGAAAAAAGTATGGGTTGAACTCCTGGAATGGGAGAGCTGGAAGAGATGGAAGAGATGCAGTGAGCCCTTCCCAGAGGCTGATGCGTAAGGCTGGATTATTGAAAGGACTGTGTAGAGCAGCACACATTCAAAGTGTCAGGGGAATCATCTGCCAGCTGCGAGAAAGGCACCACTGTTTTTGATTCTGCTCAAAATCCAATGGGCAAGAAATTTGGTTGTTGTGCAGTGTATAAGCTTTCTTTGTTTTCTAAGGATATTTTGTTTCTAGCAGGGCTTCAACCCATAATGTTTTTTGATTCCAGTTATCTTTCTGGTTCACTTAAATTGTAAAAATCTTGGTCTTTTCCAGTCTTGCTTCTTTGGCCAGGACTGAACCAGGAAGAACTGGTTCAAAATGCTACTTCTTACTTGAAGATTTTCAATCACGTACGTCCTCCAAGGGTGCCTGGAGAGGTCAGTATAGCTAGTTGTAGCAAATCCTCCTCATATCACGTGGAAACTTGCTGCTGTTAATTAATTAGCAATCTTCAATTCAGCTGCACTTGCGTTGTTCATCTCTACCTACACTTAGATGGAAATGTCATCCAAGTGCCCCTTACCTGGCTGTATTGCACGTGTGAGTACTCACGGATGTCATCCTCCGTCAATACCCTTGCTGAAGCCCAGTGGATTAGCTCGTCTCCTTGTTCAGTTTCACTGGTGCTCACTCTTCCTCCAACTGTTCTCAGCATGCCCCATACATCCTTTGCATTCTCACCTTCAACTTGGAGTCTGCTTATCCAACAATGTTCTCTGACCAACAGCCTCTCTCTCACATACCCTAGAATGTGCCATGTTCAGATCTCTTAATCTGAGCCAATAGTTCTGTCTATTCACTCACTGTGTCATTTTAAAACTGGTGGTGCTGTAGTTAAGTTCTCGGCTCCTAACTGAAAGGTCAGTAGTTTGAACCTACCGGTTGCTCTGCAAAAGAAAGATGTGGCAGTCTGCTTTCATGAAGATTTACAGCCTTGAAAATCTATGAAGTTAATTTTCAACAGTCAACCCAAAACCACGAAGACTTCACTTCTAATTGAGTATTTGTTTTTCATGCCTTTTAAGCATTATAAAGATTAAGTATGTAGTAGACATCCTGGCAGAATCTGCTCTAGTTTTGCCAAGTTTTTATAAAACTCCAGCATTCTACTCTTGATTGGTCTTTGGTTGGTGACCCATTTCTGTGTTTATCAGGAGGCACAAGAAGTCTTCCTGATTAAAGTCGATATTGACTTAGTATCTCGGATCTCGGTGATTCTGGAGATCTTGTAGCTACTGCTCATACTCTTGTCTGTGCTTAGGACTACTTTAGAGGAAATGTTTGGGGATCACTACTCTGCCTTCCCCTGGTATTGATACTTACCCGAGCACTCAAGATATGCTTGACTACTAAGAAGGTATCCACTCGGGAGTTTCTGATCCTTTAAGTCTCGCCTTAAGTTTTCCAGTTTGAGCCTCTTCCCTGTATCTACACTACAGAGGCTTCCCTCTGGCTGCCATATCGTATCTGTAAACATTAAACAACTCCTGTTCAACAGAAAATGTGTCACTGAAAATCACAAGATTCCAGTTTCGCAGGTGAAAAAACAAAGACTTGCACAAAGCTTCACAGGAATCAGGAAACCCCAGCAGTGTAGTGGTTAAATGCTACAACCGCTAACCAAAAAGTCAGCAGTTTGAATCCACTAGGTGTTCCTTAGAAACTTTGTGGGGCAGTTCTACTCTGTCCTATATGTCACTAGGAGTCAGAATCGACTTGACGGCAATGGGTGGATTATATAGGAAACACTGACAGATAGAATTGGCAGTTGTGAGCTAGAAATAAACCAAGAAAGTTTGCCCAGGCCAAATGCTGCCTGGTAAGCCTGGGACATGATCTATACTTTGACTAAGGCAACTCCAGGCTACCCACATGAATCAAGGCATGAAGTCATCAGTGTCTCTGAGCTTTAGACATTGCCTTCAGACCTTTCATCAGATCCCCCACATCCATACTGAAATGAGTTTTCACTTCCTTATATTCTTTCACTGTGGAAGAAAACTGATGAACAGTGAAATTGATAAGACAGGATCTGATAAGATGGGGAGATGAATAAGCTGTTTGAATAACCAGGAGCTGACTGTGAGGACTGATCTTGCAGTAAATGCTCTCATGAAAATGAGAAAGCAACTGATGTAAAAAACTCTGCTTCTGGCTGCGTTTAGATACCTATAAATGCCTGAAAAGCAGGCCTGTGTGCTGTGCTCGCTGCATCCGCCGTAACACTGACCCCGAGGGCTTGTAAACAGAAAATGCTCACAAAAGTATTGTTGACTAAAGCATGAATTAATATTATCACCACCACCAGTATTGGACTTCCATCTCATATTCCATAGCCAAACACAATGAGGCACAATCTTGTTAATATCAAGGTTGGAAAAATATTTAGGGCAGAGCTGAATTTCTCTATTTCTTTGTGGCTAAAATTACTTTGTACAGTAACAGGCTGGAGAAGAGATTAGAAAAATTCCCATCAGTGACAGCACACATTAGAAAGACCAATTTAACTGGATTTCAATATAACATGAATACTCTTCCAATCTTCACCCAATATTGCAAGGACAGAGTAGCAGGGATGGAGGTCTGGGGACCACGCTCTCAGGGTACATTGAGGCCAATTGGCATAACTAGCATATTGCTAAGAGAGTCTCCTCCACCTCATATTGGAGTGGCATCTGTAGTCTTAAAAGCTAACAAGTTGCCATCTGAGGTACACCAAATAGTCCCATCCCAGCTGGAAAAGATGATCACCGAGGACCAAAACGACATGGGAGAAAGAGAATCCAGAAGACAGAAAGACCCACATGAATGGGTGACTACATCAACATGTGACCAGAAGAACCAGATGGTGCTTGGCTACCACTAGTGACAGCTGTGATGGGGCTCACAAAGTTGAGTCTCAGTGGCAACACAAGAATAAAAAGGGTCTTGTTTCAATTTTTTGCAGATAGATATCCGGTTTTGCCAGCACCATTTGTTAGAGACTGTTTTTACTCCAGTGTAAAATCTTAGGGCCTTTCTCGAATATCAACTGTTCATAGGAGGATGGTGGCATCTCTGGGGTCTCAGCTGTGTTCCATTGGTCTATACGCTCCTTTTTCTACCAGTACTAGATTGTTTTGACAACTGTGGCAGTTTAACAGGTTCTAAAATTGAAACAAGACCCACACCTCACACCTTATACAAAAACCAACTCAAATTGGATAAAAGACCTAAATATCAAATCTAAAATGATAAAGCTCAGCCAAGGAAAAATAGGATCCACAATTGAAGTTTTAATACACAATGTAGACAGACATCAAAATCTCACAAACAAAGCACAATCAGCAGAAGAAAAAATAGATAAGTGAGAAGTACTAAAAATCAAACACTTTTGCTCATCCAAAGACTTTATCAAAGGAATTCAAAGGCCACCTACGGAATGGGAAAAAATATTTGTTAACTATATGTCAGACCGACGTCTGATCTCCATAATCTACAAGGCATTGCAAAGTATCAACAAGAAAAGGATAAATAATCCAACTAAGCAATGGCAAAGGAGATGGACAGACATTTCTCTAAAGAGGATATCCAGGCAGCCAAAAGATACGTGCATTATTGCTCATGATCATTAGCTATTAAAGAAATTCAAATAAAAAAAACAGAGAGATACCATCTCACCCTAAAAAGGTTGCCCATGATCCAAGAAAAAACAAAACAACAAATGCTGGAGAGGCTGTGGAGAAATTAAAACTCTCCTGCACTGCTGGTAGGATTGCAAAATGGTACAAACTCTTTTGGAAAACAATCCAGCACTTCCTTAAAAAGCTGGAAATAGATACAACATTTGGTCCTGTAATTCCACTGCTTGGAATTTATCCTTCAGAAACAAAGGTTGTCATAGAAAAAGACACACGTACACGAATGTTTGTTGCAGCACAGTCCACAACAGCAAAAAGATGGAATCAACCCCAATGCCCATCAACAGATGAATGGATAAACAAACTATGGTACACATAGTCAACAGAACACTACACTATGATAAAAAAACAATGATGACTTTTGAAAACATCTCATAACATGGTCTCATTTGGAAGAGATCATGTTGAGTGAAATTCATCAGTGTCAAAAGGACAAATTTTATATGAAACCCTTGTTATAAGGACTTGAAAAGAGAATTATCCACAGAAGAAAATGACTGTGTTGGCTACATAGGTGGGTGTGGGGCTGAAGGTTTATCATAGATGAGATAATTGACAGATGTTAGAAATTTTATTTTTACTGTAATTAACAAAAAACTAAAAAAAAAAAAGAATAAAAAGGAGTGCACCCTGAGAACTCCACTATAAGATGGCAATTGATGGTCTGAAGGCCTCAGGGTTCCCCTGGGAGCATGGCCCCTAGACCTGACGCTGCCCCTGTCTATAAATCATTACTGAGGTCAACTCCTTGGACAGGATTAGACTGGGTGTGGTGACACTGAGTGACCACATCGTGTGTGCACTTTGTGGTTCTAGGCATCTGTAGGGTATTGTCCTACTGGCCTCTTACTGAAAGCGAGTGGAGAGGATGAAGCAAAGGAGACAGGAGACTGCTAAGAGGACATGACAGGTATAGAACAGAAAGGAGGAGTGTGCTGTCACCGGGCAAGGAGAACAGCAGGAGCTGCATATAGGCGGGCATGCACATTTAAACTGGATTTTACACTTTCACTCAATCACAATAAATAAATAAAATATATTTTAAAAGAAAAGAAAAATTTCCTGACAAAAATGAGGGTTAGCTTTACATTAAAAAAAGTAGAACGTTCAACAAACTACAGAGACATTTCAAAAGATTTATGCCACTGATCGCCAGAGAATTTTTATATTTCCTGATGGCACTTTATGTAAAATCTGAACTTTAAAAGAATTTCAAAATTCACTTCAAATTTAATTCTGTGCATTCATTACTAATGAGACATGTACACAATTGTGATAAAAGAGCTTGCTAACAGCAGCTACCCAGGGATTACACAAACTGTATTGTATTATGCAGTTGTTCTTTTGCATATTTCATTTACTTGAGGGGAAAATATTATAATTTGTAATTTTCATATTGCCAGATTATTGTGTACTCTCCAGTAATCACTCTCTCGATTTGTTTAGAATCTGTCAATTTCTGCACAACTTAGTAAGACAATCTGATTTCCCCAACAGCAGAAGACTCTCAGAGGGCTGTATTTCCACTGAAAATTTAAAAGACTATAGCTATTTCTCAAGAACACGAGCTCAGCATTACCATTTGTTAAATATGTCCCTGTTCCATTTCCCTTTCCTGAAGCTTAACTATTTGATTTCATCTTGCTACAATAAAATTTTCAAGGATATCATTTTAAATATTTAATGCAGAAATAAGAAATGCAGAAGAGGCAGTTATTGTACCTAGATGTTGCTATTGTATTATATACATACATAGATTAATGTGGGGATTGAAGGCAGTAATTCTCTTGCAAAAATTTGAAACAATTTGCACAGTGTTTAACATACCAGACACATACACAGTCGTCACAAATTATTAATTTGGTGAAATTCTATCTAGCCCTTGCATGTTGTCCTCAGGTCCTCACCTAGCCCTAGATGTTCAGATACTATTGCTTTCACCTCCGCCCGCTTAATTTTGCTTTGCTTCATCAAGGTGTTCCTAAATCTTGCATCTAGTTTCCATGTAGTGCCAATCATGAAAATCCATTTTTTTAGCTCCATCCAGTCCACAAGGATTTATTAAATGCCTACTTGGAGCTGAGTGCTGAAAATACTCTTTGTTGCAATATTTTGAGCTGCTGGCTTCTTGGATTCTTGAAGGATTTTTTAAGCTTCTTCTTTCTTTAAAGTTCTCTGGCTCTTTAAATTTGGAGAACACAGATCAATAGGGAAGCTGATGCTTTTTTTTAAACTTTAATTTTATATCATCATGAAAGTGGTCATTGGGCAATTTCTCACATGTTCAACACTATGCCTAGGCACTGTACACATGCAGCATATTAGCAAATTATAATTTAAAGAAGTTGAAACTTAAAAGCAATCGATAGGCTAGTTATCTATATGCAAGTAACCAGTGGCCATCAAGTGGATCCCATGGGTGTCAGACTAAACTGTGCTCCACATGGTTTTCAATGGCTGATTTTTCAGAAGTAGATCACCAGGTCTTTCTTCCAAGGAGCCTCTGAATGCACTTGAACTTTTGACTTTGGAGCTACCACCCCATTATGTTAACTGTCCACCCAGGGAATCTATATGTTAATAGCATGGCTTATTAAGGCCCTGTGTCCCTAGTGGCAATATACCATGAAGGTTAAGTGCATAAGCCTTTGAGCCAGACTCAAGTCCCTGATCCATCAGTTACTGGTTGGTGACCTTAAGCTAGTTGTTTGAGGAGCCCTGGTGGTACACTTAAGAGCTCAGCTGCTAACAAAAAGATTGACAGTTGGAATCTACCAGAGGCTCCTGTCCTATAGGGTTGCTGTGAGTCAGAATCAGCTCAACAGCAACAGGTTTGGTTTTTGGTTTGCGTCTCAGTTTGGAGTGGCTGGGTATTGCAAATGAGTCCATCCAGTGGTACCTCAGAAGTCATCTCTGGTGATTTACTTCTGAAAGATCAGCCATTGAAGACCCCACAAAGTTCAGTTCTACTCCAACAGCCATCGGGTTGCCATGAGTGGGAGCTTACTTGACAGCAGCTGTTGTTTCTTAGGTCTCAGTTTATTCATCTATAAAATGGAAATAACAGTCAATGCCTCGTAAGGCTATTGGAAGATTAAATGAGATAACTCCTATAAAGCATTGACAGACACCAAATCTAGATGACCCTGAAAGCTTATTTTAGTAGTTTAGCAGAGCGCTCATTCAGAGGGTCTGAGTTAGTTCAACAAAGAAATGATGACAGTTCTTTAGCTTGAGAGACTCCCCCCTTTGTAAAGGGACCATCTGTCTAACTAGGAAGCTTCCACTATTATGTTGTATAGATGATCTGGCTCCCAGAACTATTTGTTCAAAATTGTTTCACTCTATTCTGTCTTTTTAATTCACAAGATTAATATTTAAGTGTACTTAACATGATTAATCTTGTTTGGAGTTTCTCTGTGAAGCTGCTCATACTCCCGAGTTCCCTGTGGAAGCAGACTGATCCCAACCAGCTGAAGCTCTCTTTGCCCGTCTCACTTCTTTGTTCTATCATGCTTCTCGCACCACATTCCAGGCTTCTCCTAGGAAAGTCACCCCAGAGAAGCCTCAGCCCAAAAGGGCAGAAATCAACAAATGACCCCATCAGCTCTGGTCACATGACACAAACCATATGTATCAGTTATCATCAAAGCTATGGTGGCTGGGGTGTGTGCTCAAAGCATACATTTCTGATCCTTTCATTGGAATGCATGTGATTGAAGTCAAGGACTTTCTGCTTAATAATGCCCATACACAATAGAGTTCATGACACATTTTAAGTGTTTGTAATATATTGAATAAATTAATCATAAGTGAACCTTTCCATGACTAACCTCGGTCCCCAGTGATCTTTCCATTCTTTGACATGTCTGCTGCATATAGTTTTGTGTAACATAAAAATTAAGCACTGAAATACAAAGTATCTGGTGTTAGCTTTTTTTTTTTCATGTGTGAGGTTATCGTATTTCTCTAAATTTTCAAACCCTCAAATTAGGTGAACCTCATTTCCCATATTGCATTGTCCACAATAAGTAATCCATTTATTTACATAAGCATTGATTGATTTCTAGGTGGTGGACAATATGTTGGATTGTGGAGAGTCAGCAATGAATGAAATAAACTCCCTACCTTTAAGAAAGGCACCGAGTAGCAAGGAAGGCAAGTCTGTAGACAGACTTTAAAATACTGTGGGATCTCAGGCACCTAAGAGTCTGGAGCCTTGGTATTTGTTGTCCTCCATTCAAAGATAAGGAAACAGAAGCACTGAAATTCTCCTACCCTGCATCCAATCCATCAGCAAATCCTGACAGCTATAACTTCAAAACAGAATCCATGCACCTCTTATGCACCCACGCTGCTAGCACCCTAATCCCATCCACCATCATCTCTTGCAGTCCTTACTGCCAGAACAGCACCTGCCTCACAGATGTGGTCAATTAATACACTTGAATGAAAGAGTAGAGCAGGTTACCTAGGTTCAAGCCACACGGCTACTACCTAGATATATCTCCATGATCAGGTGACTCAATCTGGGTATAATAATAGTATCTATTACATGAGGTTGTTATTGGAATTAAATGGCTATATACACATAAATTTCCAGAATGGTGCCTGACACAAAGTAAGTTCTTAATAAATGCTGTTGTTGCTGTTGTACAAATAAAAAATAATGTGGGGTGAAGGTAAGCACAGAGTTTGGGACAAACAGGAAGGAGGAAAATATGTCTCAGATTGCCCATTTCATGGTCTGTTGTGAGGACCGACATGTTCTAATACAGAATCTACTACATGGTATTTAATCCACAAATGCTAGCTCACATAGTCTCACTGCTTCTTCTTCCAATCGTTGCTGCAAAAGTGTCTGTTGCTAGAAAGCAAATTAAGTTGCTTTCACTGAGATACGTTGCACTGGTAGGAATCATTGATGTAATATTTTACGCTAAAAGTAGGCCATATTATATTAACTTCACTGTACACCTCCCCAGCACAGCTTGGTCATTCTGAAAGTAGAAGGAAAACATCTTTCTGTTAAAAAGAAAAACAAACAAATAAACAAAAACTCTGTTGCCCTTGAGTCAATTTCAACTTATAGTGATCCTACAGGATAGAGTAGAACTGCCCATAGGTTTCCCGAGGGGCGCCTGGTGTAACTGCCAACTTTTGGTTAGCAGCAACATCATTTAACCACTATGCCACTACGGTTTCCCTCTATTAAATGGCCCGCTTATTATTTTCAACAAAGGTTCTTGCTCTCCTATTTCATTAATCGGAGGAGACTTAACAAGAACATTTGGATGCAGAGACATGCGTTCTAATCCTCCTTTGAAACATAATTGCTGTGATCATTCATGGTCAAGTTTCTTTTCTAAATCTCATTTTCTTCAGCTATAAATGGTGAAAAATAGCACGCATCCCAGAGTATTATTGTGAGGATTCAAGAAGACAGTGCATGTAAAGATCTCAGCTCATTCATTTATTTGACAAATACTAATGGAGCATCTACTCCATCCTAGATGCTAAAGAAAAAAGAAACCAACCCCTCATGGAGCTTATATTCTAATGGAGAAGAGACAAAAGAAACGTACGGTGAATGTATATGTGTAGTTATATGTATTTGTTATTAGTTGCTGTAAGTTCCAACTCATGGTGATCCTGAAGGGGCAGAGCAGAACTGCTCCACAGGGTTTTCAAGGCTGTGTGAGCTTTCCGCAGCAAAGGGCACCAGGCCTGTCTCCTGAGATACTTCTGCGTGGGTTCCAACTGCCACCCTTTGGGCTGGTGGTTGAATGTTTAACCATTTCAACCACTTGAGGACTTTGTATATTTAGATAAAACTGTAGTAAAATTTATAAAACCTTGGTTGCATAATGGTTAAGGCTATGTATGCTAACCGAAAGGCTGGCAGTTCAAATCCACCAGGTGCTCCTTGGAAATTCTATGGGGCAGTTCTAGTTTGCTCCATAGGGATGCTATGGGTCAGAATAGACTCAATGGCAGTGGGTTTATTGTAAAATTTGTAGTGTCTTAGAGAGTGATAAGTGCTAGGAAGGAGACTGAAAAGCAGCTAGGGAAGGGGAAGATGAAGCAGAAGGAAGACGGGTTCAAATTCAGATAAAAAGGCCTGTCTGAATAAAGACTCAAAGGTGTAGTACCTGACACAGGTAAGTGCTCTGTGAACTTTAGCTATTATATTATTACACATTTTGTTTATTCCTCTGGGTCTGAAGCACAATGTTGGCCACCTTGTCTTGGTGCATAGTAATCTGAGATGATGGCTTGAATTTGTCACACTTCAGCTTTTGTGATTAGATTTAGTTCTAATTCACATTACTCATCTCTGTTACTGCTGCTGTAAATTATTTCCTCTTGTCTCGTGCAGCTCTGATAATTGCATCTGAAGGTTCTTTTCTGAAAACAAGCAAATATCACTCCCTCTGGGGCAATTATGCCACCAGATAACTGCCTATAGCATTTGATTTTTCACCTTTCATACCAACCTGTCCCCATGAAAGGATTACTTTGCTTTCCACAGCTGTTTCTCATCAGATGTTAAATGACATAAAAGAGTGTAATGCTCAAAGAGGACCCGGGAGCCACTTGTGCAAGTGCGGTTAGTGGTGCTAATGGGATTTGTACAGCTTGTTCTGAGGACAAGACCTCTACCTTGTCATAGAAGATGACATTCTACAGGACGATATATTCCAGATAGAAATGTTTAGCATCAACTTATTCGGTAACTGAGTTAATACTACAGTCAGAGGGTTCTCCGGGCACAGCAGAGGTTGTCCACATGACAGAGAAGGTGAGAGGAAAGGAAAAATTTTCTCCCACTTCTTCCAGCTAAACAAAATCTCTAAATTCCTAAGACAAGAAAGAATTGAATCTGATCATTCCTTTTGTTCTATCTTCTCCTTCTTTACGCCTCTCAAACTTTTAACCAGGTCCCTCTCAACTTTGGTCAATAAATACTTATTTATGGTCTACAGTGTGGTCCCACTATACCTACTGCTGTGTGCTCTTGGACAAGTCACTCAACTTGTTCAGGCCTTCATGGCTTCTTCTAAAATAGTAATGAAAACTCTTAACCCAATGGAACATGAGATGCTGTGACTGAGGATTTTGGGAGAGGAGCTAAGATTTAAAGACATGAGAAACTAGATCTCAAGGGGCTTCTTGGATAGGCAGAAGGACAGTGCTAACATACGAAGAAACACGGCTGTTGCTAAATTACAACGATATCAGGGTTTCAAAAACGGATGACTCACTCCTAACAGTTCAATAGTCTGCTATGGGACGAGTTGTGTCCAACAAAAGCATGCATTGTAGTCTTAACCTCAACACCCAGGACTGTGAAATAGGGTCCTTAAAGATGCTAATAGTTAACAGAAGACCGTGTTGGAGTAGTAGGGTGGGCTATAATCCAGTTTATGACTGAGGTCTTGATAGAAAAAGGCAAATCAGTGCAGAGGGAAGATGGTCACATGAAGACGGAGGTAGAGACGGAAGAGAAGTATCCACAAATCAAAGAGGACAAAGGATTGCTGAGCACCACAGGGCACTAGGAAGCAGCAAGAGAGGATTTTTCTCTAGTCTTGAGAGTACATAGCTACACTGATACCTTGCTTTTGAACTTTTAACCTCTGGAACTGTAATGTGAATTTTTATTGTCTTAAACCACCCAGTTCATGGTACTTTGCTAGAGTAGCACTTGGAAATTAATATGAGATTAATATGAGTATATGAGATCAAGTATGTTAAGTTGGATGTGTATGTGTTTAAATGTTTAAAGATCAACAAATTCTTTATCTTTCCAGAATAAAAATATAATTCCCCTTTTTTGAGACAACAAATAATTTTCATAACTTTGTAATCTCAAGACTAAACAGTGGCAATTCAGTTTATGTTCTTTAAGTCTTTTTGCATGCAAATATCTTTATATATTTATTTCTTACACAAAATAGGGTCACACTGTGATACCATTTGCTTTTTATGAATAATATCGCCAGGTACAGTTTACTTAAAAATAGAAATTGTTGACTCCTTTTCAACAGCTGTACAGTGTTTTAACATACTGCTATATCATGGTTTATTTAAACAATCCCTTATGATATATGTTTAGGTTTTTCTAATTTTCTCAGTGCTAACCACAAGATCAGCAGTTCCAATCCACCAGGCGCTCCTTGAATACTCTGGGGGTCAGTTCAACCCTGGCCCCTAGGGTCGCCATGAGTCGGATCTGACTCGACGGCACTTGGCTTGGCTGGCTAATTTTCTCTATCGTAAACAACACTCCAGTAAGCATCCTTACACATACATTCTTTCCTTTTATTTGTTTTTATTTCTTTAGCATAAATTGCTAAGTAAAATTGTTAAGTCCAAGGATAGGCACACAATTTTAACACCTTTAAGAAAATATTGCAAACTGATATTCTCGTTATCAGAACAGTAGTGTGATCTTGTTTTATACTGTCATTGGATCACCTTTAATCTATTACTCATTCAAGTAGAAGAGAAGAAATTGTAGTTTGCTAATGCTTTGATGAAAACCCTGAAGGTTGGGTGTTACGGTTGTTAACCAAAAGGTTGGTAGCTTGAATTCACCAGGCAGCCCTTGGAAACTCTATGGGGCAGTTCCACCCTGTCCTACAGGGTCCTATGAGTAGGAAGCAACTTGACAGCAGTGGGTAAGGCTCTGACCTGTCTTCTCTGCATATTAAAAATAATGTGAATTTTTCATGTGTTTACGGGTTATTTATTTTTCACTGAATTTCCTGTCTAGATGCTTTGTCTTTTTTTTGAGAGTTCATCTTTATTTATTTGTTTGTCTGTTAAGAATTATCTGCTTATTAATATTAGTCTTTTATCATAAATAGTGAAAGTATGTTTATAATTTGTATTTATCTTCTTTCCAATTTTTTTATTCACATCTGTTATTTTATTCTGCTTTAGTATTATATGAGGATTAGTCTTTCATGAAAATATTCTATTTTCATACACTTCTATTACTGTAACATTCCAATTTTCATTTCTTTTTAAATTTATTTTATCTTAATAATTATAGATACAGTAAAGCTATTGTATAAGTATACATATGTGCATTGTGTCTTGGTAAATAAAAATATAAGCATTTATGAAGCATTTTATTACTTTAAAGCATCACAGTACTGTTTCTTAATCCTCAAAACAGTTTGGGATTTAGTGCAGCACCTTTATTGGCAGATGGAAAAATTAAACTCAAAGTGATAAAAAAAAGAAAAATTACTTTTACTTCCAGCCATGAGTCATCCACATCCAGAATCAATGTCCCATAGTAAGCAATTAGAAAATAGAGCAAAATATGAAAACAACTATTTTCAGACCCATAGATCACAGTAAAAAATCAGGCGAGCTCTGTGATCTGCCAGACTACATGTCTAGAGAGAACCCCACTCTGATTTAGGGTGATGTTATGAATTTAATTGTTCCCCCCGCCCCAAATTGTATGTCATCTTCAGCTGGGACATGATTCCCAGTATTGTGTGATTGCCCACCATCGTGTCACCGGATGTGATTTCCCTGTATGTTGTAAATCCTGCCTTTACATTAGCAAGGCAGGAATAGAGACAGTTATGTTAACGAACAGGACTCAGTCGGTAACATTAAGTTGTGTCTTAAGTAAATCTCTTTTGAAAAATAAAAAACAGAAGGGAGCAGACAGAGAGACCTCCTACCATGAAGAAAATAAGGCCAGTAGCTGAATATGTTCTTTAGACCCAGGATCTCTGTGTGGAGAAGCTTCGAGATCAGGGTAAGATTGAGGACAAGGACTTTTGTTCAGAGTTGTCAGGGAGACAAAGCCTCCCCCTAGTGCTGGTATCTTGAATTCAAACTATTAGGTTACTAGACTGTGAGAGAACCAAGTTCTGTTTGTTTAAAACCATCCGCTTCTGGTATTTCTGTTGTAGCACCACTAGATAACCAAGACAGATGATCAACCGTTCTGGTTTTAGCAGTTAAAAGTCTTGTGCCCTCATATATCCTGTCTCAGGCTAACAGGTATGCTTGGTTCCCCTAAAAAAATGGCATTCAAACAGAGCCCATTAATCTCACTGACTCATTAATTCAGAGACCCAGAGAACTAGAATTTGTGCGGGAGAGTAATGAGAGATGGAAGCTATGCAGAGAAAAGTTTCCAGAAAACCTTTAGAGAATCTTCCTTGGATCTTTGACTCAATTTTAATGTGCAAAAACGTGGGACTTTTTCAAGTTTCCACCATCTCAAGTAGAAAGGTATCTTTGAAAGCTTAGGGCATTCAATACAGATCACAGAAAAGTCACACCTTAGAAGTACCACCAAAGTAGTTCTAAACTCCTAACACATCCTAAAAGAGCTCAAAAATAAGCCTCAAAAGGATAAAGTAGTACCTCTTAGGAGGAAGAGAAGAATTACAGGAACCACATGTCTTTGCTCTACTTTCTGGAAGTTTGTGTCACTTACCAGAGTTACACACTGCACCAAGGGTCGAGGTATTTAACCTCCTTGAGCATTCCGAGCAAACTCTGGTGGTACAGTGGTTAAGTGCTATGGCTGCTAACCAGAAGGTCAGCAGTTCAAATCTGCCAGGTGATCTTTGGAAACTCTAGGGGGAAGTTCTGCTCGGTCTGTAGGGTTGCTATGAGTTGGAATCGACTTGACAGCAGTGGGTTTGATTTGGTTTTGGAGCACCCCATGGACACACCTCTTGAATGTTCCTGTGACCTTGCACTTCTCTGCCCTATGACAAAGCTTTCCATGGCCTTGAACTAGAAGCTTCTTAGTTTGGGGGGGAGCACTAACTCCGCAATTAAGATGCCATCTGAAGATTTAGATTTTGGCCCAAGAGATGCTGACAACTTTATTCTTCCTTTCTCAGTAATTTCAATTCTTTCCTGATCACAGCGTGTTATTTCTATAGTATTGATTTTCTTGCTTGACTGTATAGTTTTGTCTTTAATTATAAATCCACAAGAATAAAGTTTAATTTCTGTAATTTTGTCTATTTTTGAACTCTTAGAGAAACAGGATCATAAAGCATCTATTTTGTTGTGTGTGGCTTCTTTCACTCAATATTATTTTAAAATATATTCATTTGTGGTTTTGCATGTAACCATAGTTCATTTTCAAATATTCTATGGTATCCTATTACAGGACTACGCCACAGTTGATTTATCCACTCTATTAATGATAGACATTTTGGTTATTTGAGACTTTACCAACAATGTTTTAATGAACATTTGGGACTACGTATATTGACGTGTGGAAACCCTGGTGACGTAGTGGTTACCCAAAAGATTAGCAGTCTGATTCCACCAGGTACTCCTTGGAAACTGTGGGATAGTTCTACTCTGTCCTATAAGTTGAAATTGACTCAATGGCAGTGGGTTTGGGTTTGTTTTGTTTTATGCTAATGTGTGTACTTCTGCATTTATGAGAGTATATTTCTAGGAGTGATTATCTCACCTAATTCTTACAAAAACCAACAAATGCTGCTATTATCCCAAACTTGCAGAAAATAAAGGAGGGGCATCCAGATGTTAAGTAACTTGCCCAAGTTACAGAACATGGATTCAAATCCAGACCCCTTGACTCCAGAAACTCCACTCTTAACCATTACTCTATTACCTTGCCCCCATATTCCATGCCCACTACTCA
This sequence comes from Heterohyrax brucei, assembly GCA_028571685.1. Classification (NCBI taxonomy): domain Eukaryota; kingdom Metazoa; phylum Chordata; class Mammalia; order Hyracoidea; family Procaviidae; genus Heterohyrax; species Heterohyrax brucei. The sequence continues at coordinate 54,418,366 of CM053142.1, read as the reverse complement.
TCTGACAGTTTTTCATGCTGTTATGGCTTTTGTGTAGCTGTAATGATGAAAGCTATGCCACTAATATTTCAAATATCAATAGGGTCACCCACGGTGGACAAGTTTCAGCAGAGCTTCCAGACAAAGACTAGAAAGAAGGACTTGGCAATCTACAATCGACAGAACTGCCAGAAATTCAAGCCAGATTCAGAAGAGGACATGCAACGACACTGGTAATGTCAGATGGACTTTTGATGAAAGCAGAGGATACCAGAATATCTGTGTTTCATTGATTATGCAAAGACATTCGACTGTGTAGATCATAACAAATTATGGATAACATTGCAAAGAATGGAATTTGCAAACAACTTAATTGTGTTCTTGCAGAACCTGTACATAGACCAAGAGACACCTCCAGTCTGTCAGACCATCAAGTCTGACAATTAAGTGCTACATACCTCATTGCTGAACATGACTATGGTCACATTCGAAGTACTCCCCTTGGGAAACTATGCACCAATGTCAGCACCTAGTCCACCCTTCAAAGCAATTTTGGAACTCATTCTGGAATTGCTATTGCACACAGTGGCATGGTGGCAAGTTCACAAACTTAATTGCCTAGTTGTCTGTGAGGGAGTTTTTAGCCAGCAAATAAATAACTTTATTGAACGCCTTACCTACTCACCTGATTTGGCCCCCGGTGGTTTTTTTCTTTACCTAAAGACAAAGGAAATTTTGAGAAGAAGACATTTGGATGGCATTCAGGACATCAAAGGTAATATGACAACAGCTCTGATGGCGATTCTAGAAACAGAGTTCCAAAACTGCTTTGAAGGGTGGACTAGGCACCGGCATCGCTACACAGCTTCCCAAAGGGAGTACTTCGAAGGTGACTGCAGTGATGTTCAGCAATGAGGTATGTAGCATTTTTTCTAGGATGAGTTCACAAACTTAATTCTCATACCTCACAGTTGTTCAAATACAGCAATAGAATACCCTGGATTTAAAGTCAGAATGGTATACTTCAGGGTTGTGTCCTTTCACCATGCTTACTCAGGCTGTATGGTGAGCAACTAATCCATGAAACTATATTATATGAAGAAGAATGTGGTATAGTAATTGGAGGAAGACTCATCATTAACCTGCAATATATAGATGACACAACCTTGCTTGCTGCAAGTTAAGATAACTTGAAGCACTTACTGATGAAGATCAAAGACTACTAACTTCACTATGGATTACACTTCAAAGTAAAGAGAACAAAAATCCTCATAACTGGACCAACAAGCAACATCACAAGAAATGGAGAAAATAATGAAGTCATCAAGGATTTCATTTTATTGAGTCTACAGTAAACACCTAAGGCAGCAGCAGTCAGGAAAAAAGATGACATATTGCATTGGGCAAATCTCCTGCAAAAGACTTCTTTAAAATGATAAAAAGCAAAAATGCCACCTTGAGGACTAAAGTGCATCTGACACCAGCCATAGTGTTTTCAAACACCTTATATGCATATGAAAGGTAGGCAATGAATAAAGAAAACTGCAGAAAAATTAATACATATGGATTATGGTGTTGATGAAGAATACTGCATATACCAACAAACTTGTATTAGGAGACATACAGCCAGAATGCTCCTTAAAGCAAGGATGGTGAGACTTTGTCTCACATACTTGGGACATGTATCAGGAAAGATCAGTCCCTGAAAAAAGACATCATATTTGCTAAAGTAGAACCAAAACCCAAAACAAACCCACTGCTATCGAGTTGGGTCTGACTCATAGCGACGCTACAGGTTAGAGTAGAACTGCCCCATGGAGTTTCCAAGGATCATCTGGTGGATTTGAACAACTGCTGACCCTTTGGTTAACAGACGTAGCCCTTAACCCACTACTCTACCAGCATTTCCATTGCTAAAGCAGAGGGTCAGCAAAAACGAGGAAAACCCTCTATGAAATGCACTGACACAGTGGCTGCAACAATGTGTTCAAACATAGCAAAGACTGCGAGGATGGCACAGGACCGGGCTGTGCTTGGTTCTCTTGTACACGGAGACACTGAGTTGGGTATGAGTTGATGGCACCTCCAACATGTCTCACGTCCGTCTTCCACTAGACCGAGTCTCAGCAGAGTGAGACTGTACTACTCTTTCTTATAGCACTAGCACAGTACCTGGCACACAGTGTCGTGTTTGATATGTGAGTGGAACTCTACAAATATTATAACAAAATAAAAAGCTTGCTTTCTTGGCTTGAAGAAAATACACATCTTCTGGGATAGAAACAATTTAAAACTAATTATTCACTTTTTTAACACTTTAAACAAAAATGTCCATGGTAATCTTATCATCAGAAAATAGTAATTTTTTAAATATGGGAAAAAGATTTAAGAGATAGAATATCAAACAACTTACATAATAACTAGCAAAGGCATGATGAAGACTTCTAGTGTGTGGCACCCATTCTCCCGGCTATCATCCAAAGTAAGGATTTCCAAAATCCATTAGACACTCTCATTTTGTCTAATGAATTGTAAATTCCTGGAACACAAGAACCAAGTGTTACTCTATTTTATTTCTCCAATTTCACCTAATACATCATAGATACTTTATTAATGCTTACTGAATTTAAATGAATCCAGTCTCTGTCTATACGACTGTTCTTGTGTTAGCTCCTTTGTAAGAACTGGCACGTAACACCGTATCAATTAATTTGAAAAAATTTTGATCATTATGTCTTCACATTCACTGTGTGGAGGTTTCAAGCCTTGGTCCTATCTTCTAAAAGTGGATTTTTAAACCTCTTGAACCTTACTTTCCTCATCTATTAGATGACATATAATAATTTATGTACAGTTCTTCAGCACAAAGTCCAGCACACCACAGCTGTTCAATCACTGTAGTTTTCTAATCACTAATAGGTGAAAAAAATTTACAAAATATATAAATCATCTGACACAGTTCATACAACTCAGAGAATGCACCTGCATGTTGGATCTCCTGATTTTCAGGCTTTTCTTTCCACTAGACTGAAATAGGGATAGCTACCTGTTGCTGAGACAAGGACACCTGCCCCACAGCAAATCCATGTGGGTATAGACATATACAGCCAAGTGCTGTCGAGTCGGAACTATATATCACATATATATGTATATATACATATATATGTACATATACATATATATGTACATATACACACAGACATCCTGCAAGTATGTCTATATATGTATGTACATATATGTGTATATACACATACTTACAGGATAAAATGATATTGTAAGGACTTCTACCTTGACTTTGAGTAATGTCAGCCTCCGATTAAGAATTCATTCTGACATGTTTTGACTACTGTGAAAACAGATCATAATTTAACTGCTTTGAAAAAACAGTAAGCAAAAATCTCAGGGTAAATGCCTTGTAGTTCCCAGGTGGCTGTATCCACATTAACGGCTTCTTCACTGACTTAAGGAAGCCCTGGTTACGTAGTAGTTAAGTGCTACAGCTGCTAATCAAAAGGTTGATGGCTTGAATCCAACAGGTGCTACTTGGAAACTCTATGGGGCAGTTCCCTGTCCTATAGGGTCTCTGTGAGTGAGAATTGACTCAGCGGCATTGGGTTCGGTTTGTTTGATCACGACTTGAGCACGTGGAGGGTCCTGAACTTGAAATCCATCTTCAGACATTTCCTCTTGACACTGAGTCCTGGTGGCACATTGATTAAGAGCTACAGCTGCTAACCAAAAAGTCAGGAATCCAAATTCACTCCTTGGAAATTTTGTGTAATGGTTATGCTCTGTCCTATGGAACATTGTAAGTTGGAATTGACTTGACAACAATGGGTTGTTTGTTCATTTGTTTTATCATTTTTTAATGTTTGAGTTTCTTTCCAGTGTTTAACAATCTGAAGATTTCATATAAAATCTGGTTTCCTATGGACAATAAGCAGACAACAACTGGCCCACATTCTTAGGGGCCACTGGCCGAGGACAACCTCCTTCTTAGGCATGCATGTCCTCTTCAATTTTCCATAATCGCTTGCAGCCTGCCACACTTCTTTAAATTTCCTGGCTGCCTGCCCCTGGAGGCATTTGACTTTTCCCTCCCAACTTGAAGGCCATTAACAAGGGTTGGAAACTTCTACGGGGAAATGAAAGGAACATAAATATTTGTCTTCTTTAGTGCAGCTTAAACTTTCATTGTGCACATACCAGCCCTTCTGTTGCTTGGTAGCTATTTCTCCATCTATTTTATATTTTCTTCTTCTACATGTCTTTAAGAGATGTTCACAAAGAAATATTTTTTCCTGTTGTATCTACAACGGTGGCTCTTATAAAGTATGACAATATTTTTGTTATATGTATTAACACTTTCTTTGGTTTATCTTAAGAAGAGTTAGCTTCACATTTGCTTAAATGTTTCATAAAATGTTTTCACTTGGATTATTTGATCACCATGTTATTGTTACTTGCCATCAAGGCAGCTCCAATGCATGGCAGCCTTATGTTGCCTGGTCCTGTGCCTTCTTCATGATCATTGGTACGTTTGACTCTATTGTCGTGGCTGTTGGATCAATCCATCTCACTGAAGATTTGCCTCATTTTTGCTGACTCTCTGCTTTACCAAACATGATGTTCTTTTCTAGTGCATCATCTTTCCTCATGATATATCCCAAAGTAAACAAGTCAAAATCTCACCATCCTTGCTTCTGAGAAGCATTGTAGTTGTATTTCTTCTAAGACTGATTTGTTTGTTCTTCTGGCAATATACTCCATATTCTTTGACAATGATAGCATAGATAGGCCTATTTACATATTAAGGGAATCAGTTTCAAGTGAAACAACGGATATGGGGCACATAGCACAAATGACTGCTTTTACACAGAGTCAATACTGAATCCCTCATGCCAACAGAGAGGAGAGAATGGATTTTTTTTTTCAAACTGTGGAGGTATGACCATTATTAGTGAGTTCCATGTATAGAATAAAACAGACCCAATCTCCCACTTACGCACTCCAACTTCATAGCTCCCAGCATTAGAGATTTATGACAAGAAGTCAAAGAGGATAATATGCAAAGCAGTTTTCAAATCATTTAAACAACAACAACAAAAAAAAACAGAAATAAAAAACTAAGGTTTTACTAGGAGTTAAACTATGCAAGAGAGACATTTAGAAATGTCAGCCTGCAGAGCATTTTGGGAATGGTAACTTCAATGAACTGTATGCCAATATGAATTTTTATATGGGTTAAAAATCTTGTTTCTAAATAGCCTGAACAATGCAAAATTTAGTTTCATTCTGAGAGCACATTCTAATAACATCTGCTGCTTGGAAGAATTTTTTTGAAAGGTAATATTGAGAGACTTGCAGCAAGATGGCTCTGTAAATTTGAACTTGGATACTTTTCCTTTGTTTAAAACAGCACAATAACAGATAAAGGAACAAAATATTTTAAAATGGCTGAGCTCAGAATCAAGAAAAAAAATCTCTGTGGATTAGAAAAGGTCCAGAAAACATATCCTTAATACGTAAACAGGCCTATTTATGCTGCCATTGGCAAAGAACATGGAGTATGTTGTGAACTGCAATAAATTACAACTTTCTGATGGCTTGGAGACAATAGCCAATATCAAACCACTTAAAGAGGATGACCATAATAGCTTCAGAAAGCTCCCCAAAAAAACCAATCAAAAAATTTTCCAGACAAAGAGAACTTCCTGAAATTATTGGAGGTAGAATATAAAAAAAATTAATATTTAGATGGATCCGACTTGACGGCACTTGGCTTGGCTTGGCTCAAGATATCAGGAAGGAGATCAGACAAAGCACAGCAGAGCATGACAAACTGAACAGACTGCAAGAAATTTCTGAGCAGCAATGATCTGAAATTCAGCATATTAATAATAAAAATACATAATTAGAAATCTCAATAGAAAGTCTAAGAACTAACACAATGGACTGCAGAATTGGTGAGACCAAAGATAAAGCAAATGACACCAACATATTTGAGGAAAAAAATCAGATAAAAGAATTTTTGAAAAATTAAGAAACATTGTGAATTATCTGGGACTCTATCAAGAAGAATAGTTTATGATTTATTGGAGTAACAGAATGAGGGGGTAATAGAAAACATAGAGAGTTTTTGACGATTTGTTTACAGAAAACCTGCCTATATTGTGGAAGATGACACGATGTCTATTTGAGATGCTTATGCAACTCCACGTGAGGTAGATCCCAAAACGAAGACACTAAGACATATTATAATCAAACTTACAAAAACTAAAGATAAAGTGATGTTTTTAAGGGCAGATAGAGTTGAACAAAAAATAACTTACAATCTTAACCCATTATTACAAGGATAGAGTAGCAGGGGCAGGGTCTGGGAATCATGCTGTTGGAGGACATCAAAGCCAATTGGCATAACTAGTCTATTGCTAAGAGAGTCTTTGGCACCCCATATTGATGAGTGGCATCTGGGGTCTTGGAAGCTAGCAAGTTGCCATCTGAGGTACACCAAATGGTCCCAACTCATCTGGAACAGATGATCACTGAGAATAACAGACATGAGGTAAAAAGAGCCCAGAAGACAGAAGGACTCATGTGAATAGGAGGCTGAATCAACACGTGACCAGAAGAACCAGATGGCGTCCAGCCACCACCAAAGATAGCTGTGATGGGATATACAATGTTGAGTCCCTGTGACAACACAAGAAAAAGAGGAGCACAACTTAAGAACTCTATTAAAGGATAGCAATTGATCGTCTGACAGCTGGAAGGATCCCTTGGGAATGTGGCCTCTAGACCTGTGGCTTCCCTTGTCCAGAAAACACTACTGAGGTGAACTCTGTGGACCAAAATTGACTGGACTTGGGGACACGATGTGACCATATGGTCACCATATGGTGTGTGTACTTCATGGTTCTATGCATTTATAGGATGCTGTCCTATGAGTCTCCTTCTAAATGGGAGAGGAGAGGGTAAAGAAGAGGAGAGAGGAGATTGTTAATACACAAGTATAAAATGAAAAGGAGTATGCTGTCACTGGGAAGGGAGAGCAGAAGAAGCCACAGATAGGCTTGCAAGAAAACTTTATTTGGATTGTATACTTTCATTTAATCACAAATAATAATAATAATAACCTACGAAGGAGAGTCAGAAAGACTATGGTTGGGTTACTGAGCCAAAACCATGATTGCAAGAAGGCAATGGGATAACGTATACAAAAACCTGAAGGAAAAAAACCCTGTCATCTAAGAATTACATATTCTGGGAAACTATCTCTTAAATATGATGGCAGAATCACGACATTTCCAGATAAACAAAAGTTTAGAGAACTTTCAAAAACCAAATGGAAATTACAAGAAATACTAAAGGAAGTTCCTCAGTTAGAAAATTAGTAATATCAGATAAAAACTCAACGATACAACATGGGAAAGAGCAACCAGATATCGACCCAGATAGGTAAGCCACAAAAATAAATCAGAGCTAACACACTGAAAATTGGGACACAGAAATGTCAGTATGTAAAAGATGACATTAACAAAAAAAAAAAAGGATTAAAAGATGTAGTCATAGGTCTTTCATACAGAGAGGAATTCAAGGCAATACAAATAAATTAAAGACGTGTTTAAATTTAGAACAATGGGGGTAAATATTAAGGAGAATCACAAAGGAAATTAACAATCCTACACATCAAAATTAGGAAAAAAAACCCATGAATCTCAGTAAATACAAAACCAACAATAATGAAAAAGATGAAAAGAAAACCCATAAAGAAAAATGACTCAGCACAGAAAATTAAGTGGAATAAAACTGTCAACAACACACACAAAAAAAGACAGCAAAATGACAGCACTAAATTCATACCTATCAATAATTATACTGAATGCAAATGGGTTAAATGCACCAATAAAGAGACACAGAGTGGCAGCATGGACTCTCGATTTACGATAGTGTTGCTTACTGGTCCAGATGTGAGGATTTTTGCTTTCTGATGTTGAGGTACAATCCATACTGAATGCTGTGGTCCTTGATCTTCACCAGTATGTATGTCAAATCCTCACTGCCAGCAAGTAAGGTGGTGTCATCTGTGCAATGCAGGTTGTTAATGAGTCGTTCTCCAATTCTGATCCCTTGTTCTTCTTCATATAATCCAGCTTCTCAGGTTATTTGCTCGGCACACTGATTGAAAAGGTATGGTGAAAGTATACAACTTTGATGCATACAAGGGGAACAAGTGTCCCCTTGTTCTGTTCACATGACTCCCTCTTGATCTATCTACAGATTCCTTAAAAGCACATTTAATTGTTCTGGAATTCCCATTTTATGCAATGTTAGCCATACTTTGTTATGATCCACACAGTTGAATGCCTTTGCATAGTGAATGAAAAACAGGTAAATATCTTTCTGGTATTCTCTGCTCTCAGCCCAGACCTGGAAGACATCAGCAATGATATCCTTGGTTCCATGTGCTTTTTGGAATCCAGCTTGAATTTCTGGCAGTTCCTTGTCAATATACTGTTGCAGTTGCTTTTGAATGATCTTGAGCAAAATTTTACTAGCATGTGATATTAATGATACTGTTCAGTAATTTCCGCATTCAGTTGGATCACCTTCCTTTGGAATGGGCATAAAAATGGATGTGTTCCAGTCAGTTGGCCAGGTAGCTGTCCTCTGAATTTCTTGGCATAGACAAGTGAGCACTTCCAGTGCTGCATCTGTTTGTTGAAATATCTCAACTGATACTCCATCAAGTCCTGGAGCCTTGTTTTTTGTCAGTGTCTTCAGTGCAGCTTCAAATTCTCCTTGTAGTAACATCAGTTCCTGATGATATGCTACCTCTTCAAATGGCTGAACACTGTCCAGTTTTTTCTGGTATAATGGTGTATTCCTTTCATCTTCTTTTGATGCTACCTGAGTTGTTTGCTTCCCTGCAGAATCCTTCACTATTGCAACTTGAGGCTTGAATTTTTTCTTCAGTTCTTCAGGTTGAGAAATGCAGAACATGTTCTTCCCTTCTGGTTTGCCATTTCCAACTCTTTGCACATGTCATTATGACACTTTGTTTTGTCTTCTTGAGCTGCCCTTTGAAATCTTCTGTTTGGTTCTTCTACTTTGCCATTCTCTCCTTTTGTTTTAGCTGCTTGACATTCAAGAGCAAGTTTCAGAGTCCCTTCTGACATCAAATTTGGTCTTTTCTTTCTTTTTAATGATCTCTTGCTCTCTTCATAGATGATGTCATTCCACAATTCATTCGGTCTTCGGTCATTAGTGGTCAACACATCAAATCTGTTCTTGAGATGGTCTTTAAACTCAAGAGGGATATACTCAAGGCCATACTTTGGCTCTTGTGGACTTGTTCTAATTTTCTTCAATTTCAATTTGAATTTGACTATGAGCAATTGATGATCTGTCAGCACCTGGTCTTGTTCTGACTGCTGATATGGAGCTTTTCCATCATCTCTTTCCACAGACGTAGTCGATTTTGTTCCCATGTATTTTGTCTGGTGAGGTCCATTTGTACAGTCACAACTGTGTTGCTTAAAAAAAAGTATTTGCAATGAAGAAGTTGTTAGTTTTGTAAAATTCTATCATGTGATCTCCGGCATTATTTCTGTCACCAAGGCCATATTTTCCAACTACCAATCTTTCTTCTTTGTTCCCAACTTTTGTATTCAGTCACCAGTAATTATCAATACATCCTGAATGTTCTATCAATTTCAAACTGCAGAAGCTGGTACAAATCTTCAATCTCTTCATCTTTGGCCTTAGTGGTTAGTACATAAATTTCACTAATAGTCATATTAACTGGCCTTCCTTGTAGGCATATTGATATTATCCTTATCACCAACAGCATATTTCAGGACAGATCTTGAAATGTTCTTTTTGATGAAGAACGCAACACCATTCCTCTTTTTTTGTTCCCAGCAGAGTAGACCATGTGATTGTTGGATTCAAAATGGCCAATACCAGTCCATTTCAGCTCACTAATGCCTAGGATATTGATGTTTATGTGTTCCATTTCATTTTTGATGCCCAATTTTCCTAGATTCATATTTTATTCATTGTATGCCCTGATTATTAATGGATATTTGCAGCTGGTTCTTCTAATTTTGAGCCGTGCCACATCAGCAAACAAAGATCTCGACAACTTTGCTCCATCCACAATATTATCGTTGCCTCTACTTTGAGGAGGCTTCTCTTCCCCAATTGTCTTCTTGTCTTCTGAGTGCATTCCAATCTGGGGGGCTCATTTTCTGACACTGTATCTGATACTGTTCCACTACTATGAATAAAGTTTTCCTAGTAGACTGCTGGGTCTTTCTTCCTAGTGTGCCTTAGTCTAGAAGCTCAGCTTTAACGTGTCTAACACGATTGACCCTGCTGGTAGCTAAATAAAAGTGGCATAGCTTCCAACATAGCAGCAACCAGCAAGCATCCAGTGACAGACAATTGAAGGTTACACATTATTATGCATATATTTTATTGATACACATATACAAATGCAGTAACAGCATAAAAATCATGCCTAGGAATGAGAAACACCAAAATTGGAATAGGGGTTACTTCTTGGATATGAGGGAGTAAAACAGAATCTGGAAGGGCAGAGAAAGAGTTTCAACTCTATATGATATAGAGTACGTGAATCTGAAACAAAAAAGGCAAGATGGCAATCTTTTTAGAAGCTAAGAGGGTGGTACATTCACATTTATACTGAATTATTTAAAATTCTGAAATAAAAGTATTAACTTTACACAGAACATGATTACAAAATGAGTTAGTGACCAAAGCATTAACTGGTTTGGCATTTGTGAAAACTGCCATTCATTTAACAACCATTCAACAGTTATGATACAAACAACTTGATTTCAACATTGTGTTATAAAACACACATGGAAATATAAAGTAGCAATTGGACGGTGAGATAACGGAGCAATTTTGTAATAGCCTTTACTTTCCTTTTTTCCATAATGTACATAAATTAATAATCAGAAAGGAAATCTAAGCTTTTAACCCTCAATTGTTAATTTTAAAGTAATTTCAGAAAAGATTCCTGTTGACGGCAGTACCAATCACGCAAAGTGGGTAGCTTCCCAGGCTCCAGATGACTGTTGGAATACAACTGAGAATTGTCACATTGTTATTTGCACACTGCACATAGCCAGCCATCGAGTCGGATATGAGTACAATAATGTTTTGTGTTGTTAGGAGTTGTTGGTCTGATTCTGTCTCTCCTGTGACATAGTAGAATGCCCCACTGGGGTTTTCTAGGCTGTAATCTTAAAGGGAGTAAATCATCCAGTCTCTCTTCATCTTGAGTCACTAGGTGGGTTTGAAACTTCAGTCTTTTGGCTGGCAAGCAAGAGCTTAACTGTTGTGCCTGAAATGCCTACCAAACCAAACCTACTGTTACTGATTCCAACTGATATCAACGCTATAGGACAGAGCAGAAACCACTCCACTGAGTTTCTAGGGAGAATCTGACAGATTTGAACCACCAATCTTTTGGTTAGCAGACGTAGCACTTAACTACTATGGCACCAGGCCTAGTTCCATAAAAATATCTTGAAGAAAGGTTTATAAGCTGCTGCTATATGGGGAGGGGAGTGCAATCCCAGGCTGAAAGACAGTGAGGCATGGAAGGAGAGAAACGACATGCAAAGAGGTGCCACTATACAGGTGGTCATGATTTGATAAGAAAATGCATGTAGTTGATCAGACGTTGATCAGAAGTCTCTAGATAGGCTATAAGGAACCAACACACCTTGGGTCGGCAGTTCATCTGTGGAAGGGGTGAAGAGGAATTTAATGAAGCTACTTCTAGTCTCCCATTTGCCAAAAATTGTACCCATGAGACACTTCCTAGCACTTTCAAGTTCTGTCCCATAAAATGGCCAAATTGCACACTCCAATACTTTATCTGGATCCAGAAATAGTGGGAGGTCCCAAAGGTTTGATAGGCTTGGTGCAATTGATCCTATGGTCGCTGAGGCCCCCACCATGGTGGGTGAGGTAGCAGTGGTAATGGAGCTGGCCCTATCCCTGAAGGAGAATCAGCCAGCCAGCAGGTTTGGGAAATGAAGTACATCAGTGACACAGGCTCTCCACTGGACCAGTATCTAAAAGCCTGGGAGGCAGCTGATGCCCAGGGAGTCTGGGGACATGCATTAATTGATCCAATATCACCCACCCCTCATGACACTCAGATGTACTCATACTCTCCATAACACCTAGTTCTCATACTCTGAAAACAAGATGCCTTCACCTCATTGCCAAGAGGGACAGTACAAGTTCATTTCTCCATGGTGGTGACCAGTCATGCTTTCTTACACAATTAACGTGGGTTAGTAAACCAAGCTCCAGTTCCCTTTGTCACAGCAAGTTCAAGTGCTGCAAACAACACTCTTCAACTCTTTTCTCTGTCACAAATTATGGGTTTTCATCATCTTTGGCCAGCCCATTGGCTCATCTGGATTTTTTGTCTGGTGAAGTGATCCAGACCATAGTGACAAGTCCTTTCCTTTGTTGTTTGATTGCATTGCCTCAATTAGTTACCCAGTTATCTGTGACCACATTAACACTAAGCAACACCCCAATGAATCCCTTATATTTCAGGTATGTTCTCCCCTCATCCTATTGTGCAGTATATGAGGGATTTCTGGCCCTGACGTTCATGGAGGTCACTGAGAGGACTCTGTCCGTGAAACTCAGAGAGATCATCTTATCCAATGATCAGACTTCACCATAGCTGACAAGAGCCTGGTAAGCATGTCCCACAGAGATGGCCAAAAATAGCCTCATATGCCCCACCTGGTATAATCATAAAACCATTAAGTAACTCTATGCCTGCCTTTCCCACCTTCCTGATTGAAAGCTCTTCCCTTATCAAAATCTTGACCACAGACAAACCTTACCCCTTCCCTTTTAACCAACACATCAGATCATAAATCCCCTAACCAGAATCCCTTGCTACCCATCTACTCCTTCTTTCCTTATCACCCCACAGTACCTCACTGGAACTTTAAAACTGTAAAAAACTTGCCATACTGGGGAAGTGGCTCAGATCGCCACTCTTGGCTCAGATCCCACTCTCTCTTAGAAGAAACTTCACTGGACCCTTGGACTGGTGCATCTCTGCCTCTGTTTCAGGCCACCCTCTTCCCAGCAGTACAACCCCTCGCCCCATTACCCAGTACTTTTGGTCAGATATTGGTGAAGCCAGACCCTGTACCCTATAGTTTGGAACTCTGAGTTCAGAAACAGTTGGAGCAGCCCAAGCTTTCATGGATTTCATTAGTTTTGGCCTGGGTACCAGAACTGCATAAGTCCCAGCTGAAGTGGGTATGATGACAGGGGCAGTGGTGACCCAGACTTTGGAACGAGTGAGTGGTCTCTGGCCCAGAAGCTGATGGTGCCTGGTGAATTTAGGGATTCCATGCACGTATGTGCTAGGTCTGAGAACCTGCCTGGAAACCAAAACCAAACTCACTGTCACCAAGTTGATTTTAAGACTGGAAATCTCTACCGAAGGAGTCTGCATACAATTACACGCCTCCATATTGCATGATGTTCCTGTTATAAATCCTGCCTCTATGACGTTAGAGCAAGGATGGGCAGCAGTTGTGTCGGTGGGGCAGGACTCAGTGTGCAAGACTGTACTGTGCTTTGAGGCAATCACTTGAAATACAAAGGAAAGATAAGCAAGGAGAGTTGGGGACCTCACACCACCAAGAAAATAGTGCTGGGAGCAGGCTGCATCCTTTGGACACAGGGTCCCTATGTCTCAGAAGCTCCCAGTCCAGGGGAAAACTGAAGACAAGGACCTTCCTTCAGAGCCAATAACGACTTCCCTTGGAGCTGACACCCTGACTTTGGACTTGTCTACTTGATTGTGGCAAAATAAATTTCTCTTTTTAAAGTCATCTACTTGTGGTATTGCGGTTACAGCAGCAGTAGGTGATTAAGACACTTGGTCTCTTTCTTTCCACACCCAAATTTAAGACATCTATTATTTCAAAAATTCCAAGCAAAACATGGCAGAAATCATCACAAAACAAATTCTGGAGTAGAGTGGAGAGGTAGAGGAGGTGGGGGTGGTGGTAACCAGGCATTGATCTGACTTCCAAACAAGAGTTTTACTTATTACTGTGAAAATTAGTTACATTTAGTCACATGATTGCACCCAACAGTGTTAACGTCAGAAATGTTAACTAGGAAGTGTTACTGCCTTTCAGGCTGGGGCTGGCATCATAAAATCTCTTGGTAAAACGATTCCTATGTAAATCTTTGTGGCCCATCTGTTAATCTGCCGTAGCATTTTCACCTGATCAGTACAATGTCTAGGCTACACAGAGGAGACCCCTGATGAGTTATCCATGTAAACGGTGCATGTTTCACACAGTCCGCTGACCCTCCAGTAAGCACTGTGCGCTCTCATAGGATTAGTAGCAGCAATACCAGACTCCCACACAAGGAGGTCATTTCTAACAAACTGCAAGTTGTCAGCAGCCTCACTAGGTAGCCAGAGAATTAAAAGTGGAATTGTTTTGGTAACATGAGAAGACATGCTGATTTTTTCAGCTTCAATGCAGACGTCTCCTGAAAACTCAATCAGCTTTTATTACACATTCAGCCTTTTTTTTAAAGAACTGTGCTTTAAGTGAAAGTTCACAGTTCAAGTTTCTCATGCAAAAATTGATACACATATTGTCACGGGACCCTAGCTGCTCTCCCTATAATGGAGCCACACACCCCGTCTCTCCACCCCACATTTCCTGTGTCCATTCAACTTGATCCTGCCCCTCTCTTCTCCTCTTTCAATTTTTATTCTTAAAGGATCTTCTAACACAAGTAAAAATACAATGACATTTATTGAGCCATATAGCCAGCCTTTTATGTATCTGCTGCTAGTATATTTGGGGAAGATGAAAAAAAGGTTCATAACTTTAAATCCACCCTCTAACATGCTGTTATTAATGCTGTGCTATATACGACACTTGGCTATCAGAAAAAAATGCTTTCACAATAATAAACTTCCATATTCAGAAACTGATTGTCCACTGGGTAAAAGGGCATATTCAGACGAGGTTCAGATACTTGAGATTATCTGGGATGAGAAGCAGAGAGCAGTAAGCCAGTATCACTTGACCTCCATGCTTTTTCAACATTTACCTTTTCTGTCCCCGGGTTCCATGACAGAAGACTGTGGTGGCAAAGGGAGAGAAACAGGTCCCACCTGTAAGATCCCAGTTGAGGCAACATGGCAGAAATTACCCCTTCTTCTTCTAGTATGAATGTGTAGCATCTACTTGTGATGCTTAAAAAGAAAGTGATAAATGTATATACACTATACATACTTACTGCTTTCACAGACATAGTCTTTCTAAGAAAGTACCAGGTAATCACACCATAACTAAAAAGGACTGGAAACAGAAAGGTTAGAGACCACGTAAAAACACACAGTTTTAACAAAAAAGGATAAATACAAGTCCCTTCAGCAAAAAGTTTCAGAGCTGACAAGTCATAGTTAAAGCTCACACAGAACTTTGACAGTGGTGCTTAGTAACAACTTAAAATTACATACTAACACTCTAGAACAAAACAATCCTGATGCAAACTGTAAAAACAATATTCAATAACCTTTAGCACAAAGACACAAATACCACCACAGAATTTATTTGCACTTTATTAACAATGCGACTTAACAATTTCTCTTCAAGTAAAAAGGGCTCTTTTCATTTAGAATAAAAATTAAAATATAACTCTGATATAGATTTTCATTTATTTACATGAAAACATATATACAGAATACAATCATACAGCAAACTAATCACATGCCCTTTGTTCTGTAAATTTCAAAAGTAAAAACACCAATTTTCCCCTTTATGCACCAAAACATACACACGATATGAATCAAATTTCAATACAAACTATTCAAACTGGAATGCAAAACAGTAAAAGGGCTTTCAACATTCACGACTAGGGGTGGTTTATGCTTCTAGATACCATGCTAGCTCCCATTTTGAATAAGAAATGAAAGAACCGTGCATGTCTTTGTCTGTCACTTTAATATGACGACGTTTAGCCAACAGCTGTCCTGTATCTTCATTCCTTCTTCTACATGCCTCTTTGGCCTCGCACTGCCTTGGTTAACACGACATCACTTACATGTTTATTGGTGCCCAAACCTAGTCATTCAAAGCAAAATCAGTGAGATGGAAAAACAACAGCCCACTGTTTGCATTGCTATTATCATTCAAATAGGGAAAAACTTAACCGCAACCCAAGGCAACACCCTGTGTCAGCAGCTGTTATTTTTACAAAACTTAAGTGGGTCAAAAACACCTTGATTTTAACATATTGGGTTTTGGATTGATTAAAAAAGTACTCTAGCTATAAAATCTATGAGAATCAAATCAATTTTAAAGTTCAACCAGGTTAAGAAAAGTAAAATGATTTCCAGAAAATTTTTAATAGAAAAGAACAATGACGAAGAGTATCACCGAATTGTAATAGTTGCCAAAATAACTTTCTCTCCCTATTACTATACTGAAGAAACACAGGGAGTGTGTCTCTACTAATGGCTTCTTTAGCAACTACAGATACCTTAATTTACTGCTTTTCCTTTCACAGAATTTCACGTGTAATTACAGTTTTCGAAAGACAGAGTAATTGGAGCTTGGATTCACCCTCTTCACCAAAATGCAGCTCCAATGTTCAAGCCGCAACAATGATTTCAACACCGCTGTATTGTTTCAGTTCTATGTACAGAAAAAAATATAAATGGGTGCACTACAAAATAGGTATGAAAACCCTTAGTGCTTCCAAAACTAAGGGGTGAACAGCTCTTAAAAAGGGGTGCTTGGTATATAAAACACAAATCCCAGCACTGGCCTAAGACAACACTAAAATTTCTATGAGACAAGTTAGGAAACTGAGACCAATCTTCAAAAGGCTGACCAAAAGCAATCTTCAAGAGATTGCAGTAAGGGTCAAAGGCGGCAGTGTTAAAAGTCTGGATCATTTTCATTTATCAAAGAACAAATCAAAGTGAATGCAGGAAATGATCTTTCAAATAAGGTAAAGCAACTTAATGGGTTTACAGCTCCAGTACGGTGTGTGAATCACTTTCACCAAGTGGATCTAATTGCGGAAGTGATGGATGAGTTCTCCACGCTGTGAACTCTGTGGGGAAGTAAACTCTGTTTTTGAAAAGCAAAGAATTTCTTCTATAATGCTGGCAGTACCCTGCTCTCTTGTGGTTTTATGTTTCTATTTTGTATAGAAGATATTTTTACAATACAGCACAAGTGTAGTCAAGAAGACAGGGATAGAGACAAGCTCCTTCAGTTGTAGGTACGGATTAAGTGCCAGACTGCTGCCATCATACTGAGGTGGCACTTCTGTGCCACAAGTTGTACACACTACCAAGTGTCTGCTTGGCTGTGAGGAGGAAAAACACACTTCTTGGCCAGTTTCAGGAGGTAATGAGTGGCAAGACACACACAGGACCAGGGCCACAGAAGAGAGGAGTTTGGTCCCAAAGCATGAGACAGAGACAAGGAAGAAACGGTGGTGTCTCGAGGAGGGACAGCAGAACACCACTCGGAGTGTTTAGACCAAGAAACGTTTGGTTTAGGGGCTGTGGTGGTACTGGGGTATAAGTATAAAATAAAGTTTCTCTATCCTAAGAGATGTGGACACAACACAGCAAAACAGTCCCCGGGGGTTGGCCTTGTTCTAAGACACAAAGCAGGAGGGAGGTCCATCCTTCTGAAATAAATAACCAGTAAAACCAGTTGCCACTAAGTTGATTCCAAGTCATGAAAATTCCCCGAGGCGCTAGAGTAGACCTGCGCTCCTGAGTCTGGAATGTCTGACCAGGGCTGGAGTCCCACCAGACCTTTCTTCTGAGGGGCCTCTGGTTAGACTCCAACCACCAACCTTTTGATTAGCACCCAAGAGCATTTCAACTTTCACACCACCAAGGGACTACAAACTTACAGTTTTGTAAAGTAATTGGTACTGATGTGAAGAAGTAAATCCTAGGATCACAGAAATACCTCAAGAATCTAGGCTCAGGAGGACACTGCCAATACTCAGAGAAAAAGCATCTTCTTGGTCTTAAAGTGTTCCCTGGCCTTCCCTCCAGGCTGTGGAGACTGTACAGAGATAGCTCTCACGGTGACAGTATCTAGAGCTAGTCGCCTTCTGCCCGTGGTTACGTCCATCTCCTCTTTACCCTCACACACACAGAGCTGAAGGTGAGGGAGTGCCTGGCATCATCATGCAGGATGGCTCAAGTACACTGTAAGTTTACAGTGTGGGGAGAGGCTAAGGCATTTTGTCCTGGAGGAGGCTCTCCAGACAAGGGTGGCTGTGTTCTGCCTGGGAACTTTGGGCAGGAGGCCCTCTAGCTCCTCTGGGCAGTCTCTAGAGAGTCTCCGATGTCCTACACACTCCAACGTAGCACCTCTTCCTCCACGCCATTCCTTGAAAGGGCATAGGAGGGTAATATTGGTTTTGAAAGTACAATGCTATGTTGTAGCCACCACCTTCCTTCATTCCTGTTTCAAGTCTAACAGAAATAGCTCAGTTTGCTAAGGCCACAGTGAAGGATCATACAGCAGTCAATGCCAGAAAAATGCTACACATCTTGAAATGGATACCCTCTGCAACTGTCTGACAGCCTAACTCCACAAGACTGAGTGTTTAAGGCAAAGTGTGTGGCTGAGAAGGCAGGGGTCAGAAACCAAGAGATCAAAACGTTAGCTTAGAAGAAGAAATCTGACTGTAAGCTCACCAGTAGCTACCAGCACACATTCGTCTGTTGTTTCCATCAGAAGTCCCATGCAAGATCATCTGCCAATGGCTTAGATCACATTGTAGAATGGAGCACGTGGGAGACTAGACAGTCTCAACCACAAAATATTTGTTTTCTGTTTTCATCTGTAACAGCTAACAGAATATTCACAAAGATTAGCATTAGTAATCAATGTTTTCAAAGTCTGAGAGATAACTAATGTAATAAAGTATAGCAGAAATATGAGCAGCTAATAGAAGCCCACCACACAGTGTCACTGGAATGACCAACACTGCAGTCAAAGTGAGAAGATCAAGGTGATTATCGAAAACTGTAACAGAAGGGTGTGAAGCCTCTGCTTTTAGCGTCAACTTCTGAACAATCTGAAGAAACAGTTTTCTTTTTTTAGGCAACTACTATCACAACAGATTAATGTAGTCTATTAGGAAGCATCCTCACTTGAATAAAAATACATTGAATCACTCACAGGAATACGGAGATGAAGTGCTTGGCCAAGAGACAAGTCAAACTCCAAGCCACACACCTGTCGTCAAATGACTTACCTGGCTTAACAAACATGGCTCAAGAAATTTTAGAAGCAACCTCGAAACTGGAGGGAGCTTCAAGAATGACAGCTGTTGCAACACCCACCCTTTTTCATCTTCCCATTTGGCTAATCTGGAATCTCCCCTTAAAGGATGAGCAAGATGGAGTCGAGAGAGGACATGGATTCATTGCTATGCTCCTAAGTATTCAAAACCCTGTCATTTCACATTCCACATACAGGGCCCAGAGATCACTGAACTGCTCCAGGTCTCGCAGTCCTTAGCAAACCCAGAATCAAAACTAGAGTTGACTGTATGCACAGTGTTCATCACGATGCATCAAGCCAGGAACACACGCCTCATTATCCGAATGGACAGTGTCATGCCAAAGATGAACAAAAGTGCTACAAGGGAATCTCTTGTGGTGGCCTGTTGCACTGATACTTCTAATGGGATGCACCACACTTTACGGAAACCTTTCTCCCATCTCTTCACATGCCTGCTCTGTGACATTCATTCAGCTCTTGCTTCAGTAAACCATTCATAGCCGATTTCAGTAAACCATATTTCTTAGCCAACTAAGAGAGTCATTCCCTGACATGGTAATGAAAAACATAAAGAGATGGTTGACGTTCAAGTCTGCAAATAGGTCTTGTCTCTATAGACTTTCTAAACTTGAATCACTCAAGAGAAATGGTCTCAATGCAGTGAGATGCTGGCCTTTCTTCTCTCCTCATCCTCTCTAAACAGCACCCCTGAGAGATGACGGAGGTTTAGTTCATCTTTTTCTAACTACATTCTGAAACCGCAGTTATAGTGTGTTTAAGAAATGAGTTACCATGAAGATCAAATGGCAGTGATGGCACAGGTCACTAAACTAGTCACACAGGTATCAATACGAAAGGAACATCTAGAAATGTGCCTGAGAATGGTTATAGCAAAAACTACCAGCAAGGTATCCTCCTTGGTCACATTAAAAAAGACACCAACTCTGCCTTAGTTTTCAAAGGCATGTGGACCTTGGTCGAGGAAACCTTGTTGAGAGGAAGCTGCCTGGTTTGGATAGGATAAAGGCAAGATGTGGATATACATATAAGCTCTTCCATATCCTGGCAGGGTCTGACACAGAAGTTTAATTTAAAACCTCCAGAAGCTACTGCTATGGTACCACAGTGTGCTTTAAAAATATGGAAATATCAAATAGGCTGGTGGAGGAAGGAGGTCTCAGTCTTCTTGCTTTTCGGTGATACTATTTCACATATCCCGGAAAAAAAAATTATAGTCCTGAAAACTTCACGAAATACTGCATCACAAAGGTCACAGGTCAGCTCCTGAGGTTGGGGTCAGTTGGCATACTGGGCGTAGAAAGCCACTTTTACTCTCTCGATCTGATGGCACAACTTGATGGCAGGCCCCAGCTTTAGCTCCATGCACTCCTGCACCGTAGGAAGAGTCAGCAATAGGAGTGCCTGACCATCAATATCCTGCCAGAAAGAAAAATCAAGTTAGAGGCAGAGTGCACCAGGACAGACAGAATTTGTCACAGTAGGCTTGAATGTGACTGCCAAGTACAACAAAGGTCGGCTCTTGCTTCATTCAATTCTGGAGTGTACTGGCCAAAGTATCAGCTTGGCTTGATGACCAGCTAATCTTCTCCGTCATTAAAATCTTTCTGTTTTGCCCTGACATAATCTTTAAACCTTAAACCAAAAATATCCCCTGATGTTTCCTTAAACCAAACAACAGTTTAACAAGTAAAGACTGTCTGTCTGGAACATTATACTCTTTAAAGATCTATCCAATATGGGATCAAAGTGACAAGAGCAACTAGAAAGATCAGACAGGAACTTTAGAAGGCAGTGAGTTTGTGTCAATGGTGGAGAAACAACGCAGAAAAGAATGGTAAGAACGGCTGCCCAACTGGAAAAATGTAATCACTGAAAGGTACATTTACTGAATTGTACATGTAGAAAGTGTTGATATATGTTCTGCTGTATATACTCTCAACAATAAAATTTTGACTCCTCTGAATGCCACATACTCACCTTGGAGAGTATCAATAGCTGGCACAAGTGGCAGCTGCAGGAATTCTTTACCAGGTTTATCAACCACATATCTTGCTGTTAAGAGTTACCCCCAGGCCAGTCCTTCCTGTACTTGGTGCGTGCTATGACTTTCTTTCAACAGCAGAAAAGGTCTCTTTACTAAAAGAAAAAGTTGCCTCACTTCCCTGCCAAAGTCTGACATTTTACCATCAGGGTGGGTGAAAAGATGTTAAAGACATATATGTGCCAACTACACAACACAGTTTTCCACAGAGGGACAACACATGCATTTCGACAAGTAGACACATACACATACTACACATCTCTACCTACAGATACACACATCGCCCAGAAGAACATCGTATACAGGCCAGTTTCCCCTGTCTTGTCTCATTTAGCCCTTCTCAATCTATACAGAGTGTCTACAAAATAAAGACAATCATTAAATGACTGTTAAATCGAAATTGCTGCATGAAGAACAGCATGAAGGCTTATCCTAAAGTTTTAAGATCATCTCATTGGTCATCTTTGTCTCTCATCAGCTTGCTTCCTACAATATCTGGTTTACTTATGGACCTGCCAAAATGTAGTTTGACTGGATTACTCACTTTAAATGCAATCCTTTCTCTTCCTATTTACCAAGATGGTATCCATATTCCAGAAAAAATAACTGAGGATCAAAGAGTTTGCAGATATAGTTAAGATAAAGATCAGTGGCAGCTTAGAACATGAATTAAACTTGTTGTGTGCCGCTAAGTTGATTCTAACCCACAGAAACCCTACAGGGCAGAGTAGAACTGCCACATAGGGCTTCCTAAGCTGAAATCTCTATAGGAGCAGACTGGCAAGTCTTTTCTCCCATGGAGGAGCTGGTGGGTTCAAGCTTCAGGTTTGCCAACCAAGCACTTCACTGTTGCATCACAAGGGCCCCTTACATTAAACACAGTATTTCAGTACTTTTACCACTTAGGTAAATATTATACCAAGGACTACCATAGTCAAAAGATTTAAGTCATATAGACAGCCATGCATAGGTTATATCAACTATCAGAGAATTCCATTTAAGTAGCAATGTTATTAATGTATTGAAAACCTATGAAGCATAAAACTAACCTCTACATAAATGTTAGCCTTGGGAAAACTAGTGTGAAAGGCAAGTAGAATGCATTATACTATCAATTCCAAAAGCTACTCTGATATGCTAATATACCCTAATGAGCACAATAGCAATAAAAATTAAGAAATGTCAATACAATTTATTATTTTAACATTGCCAGTGATCACTAACTACAATATATTCAACAAAAAGCTATGTCTCAATCAAGACTCAATTTTGACCACATCAGACTTCAAGAATGCCCACCAGCCCCTCCCTTGAGGAAAATACCTGGCAATCTGCTCCTGAAAGATTTCAGTCCAGGAAACCCTATGGGGCAGTTCTACTCCGTCCTATAGGGTTTCTGTGAGTTAGAATCAACTCAGTGGCACATAACACTACCTGACAATCTGCTCCTATAAAGATTTCAGTTTAGGAAGCCCTATGGGGAAGTTCTACTTTGCCCTTTAGGGTTTCTGTCGGTTATAATCAACTCAGTGGCACACAACAAGTTTAGTTTACATTCTAATTCTGCCACTGATCTTTATCTTAACTATGTTCTTGTGTCCACAAGAATATGGACACAGAGCTAGGTACCCATGTGTAATGTGGGATTCATATGTAGAGGAGGACCAAGCCAGGTTCACAGGAGTCAAAGACTTCAGAGAACAGGGATGCCTAACTTGAGACCTAAGGGACCAGTGGAATTATTAAGGTGAAGACAGACTTAAGGTACAGTTCACTGGAACAAAGAATCCAAAGAAACGAAAGGTAAAATCATGACGGTCAGAGACTGCTGTGCTAAGGAACCTGAATTTATTCTGAGGCTTGTAATAAGTCACTACCTGTTGCCATAGAGTCAGTTCTGACTCAGTAACCCTACACAACAGAGTAGATTTGTTCCATGGCTTCCAAGGTTATAATCTTTATGGAAGAGAACTGCCACATCTTTTTGCCATGGAACAGATGGTGGGTTCAAATCACTGACCCTCTGATAAGCAGCTGAGTGCTTAACCACTGCACCATTAGGGCCCCTTAAGAAATCACTACAGGACTTAAAGAGCCCCGGTGTTAACAGACTGGCTGCTAACCAAAAGGTCAGCAGTCCAAATCCACCAGCTGCTCTTTGGAAACCTTATGCAGCACAGTTCCACTCTGTCCTATAGGCTTGCTACAAGTTGGATTTGACTCAATGACACCAAGTTTTAGAGGATTTAAAGAAGTGAGATTTCCAGATCTGAACTTCTGAAAGCCAATACTGGCCATAATATATTAGGATGAATTAGAAGGCAGGGTAGAAAAGGTATGACAGGCTAAAGACAAGGAGCTTTATGATGAGATAAAGAAACTGAGACAGTTGAGAAGTATGATCAGCCAGAACCAGAGTGCCACCTGTGGGGGTCATTAAAGGTTACCATACTGCAACTACAACCTTGGGAGAAAAAAAATGGAAACACATATAAAGGATTGCAGTAGTATCTAGAATATGCATAACATTTCTACAAGTCAGAAACAGAGACAATTAAAAAAAATAAAGGCAAATGGCATGAATAGATATGTCATAAAAGAAACAAAAATGATGAAAATTTAGGGAGGGACATTTAACTTCATCAGGAAACATAGGAAAATACAAATTAAAATTACAATAAACAACTTCATGCCCACAAAAAAATTACAAAATCTGACAATACCATGTTTGGGCACAGGAGTGTAGAAAGAGGTTCTTTCCTGCCTTGGTGGAAATATAAATTGGTGTACTACTCTGGAAAAGACTCTGACATCATATGGGCTTTAAAGAACGCATGGTTTGTTTGCTTCCCTCTACTCTCTGCTTGGTATCCAGAAAAATGCCTGTGGTACATCACAAGGGCTCATCAAATATCCATTGAATGAAAGAATGAGCAGAAGTGGCCCAGCTAACCTTAAGAACAGGAAGGGTAAATGGAAAGGCAGAAATTATGGGTTGGTAAGCAAATGTGGAAGAAAGGAAAAAAAACAGCAGACTTACTGCTCGGCAGCTGGCTCCTGCAGATTTGCTGTCTGCCAGGTGAGCTGGAATACAGTCCCCTTATGCTTTCTGCAAGGAGCCCTAGTGCTGCAGTGGTTAAGTACTGAGCTGCTAACCAAAAGCTCAGTGGTTCAAACCCACCAGAGGCTCCATAATCTGCTGCCATCAAGATTATAGCCTAGAAAACTCGATCAGGCAGTTCTTCTCTGTCAAACACGGTCTCTCTGAGTTGGAATAAACTTAAATGGCACACACAGTAACAACCACGACAGTGCTTTCTGTAATGTGCCTCCATGGGCTGAAAGAGAGTCCAAGGAGGAGGCCCAGAGAAGTCTCATTCTTTATGTGACTCTTATACTGGAAAAAGTGAGGCAGAGGAGGGTTAAATGTATTAAGTTGTAAATACACTCAAAATAAAAACCCATAACCACCCAGTGGTGAAGGTTAATTCAAGGTCTCCAAATCCCTAAATAGAAACTTCAAAAGGGTCACTTTGCCTTCAGCCTTTTCTAAGCCAGACCAGGGCTCCTGCCCCCTGCAGGGCAGACTTTGTGGAGCAGACACTGAAAGTAAATGCAGTGTTTATAGAGCTTTAAAGGTCACTGACTCTGTTCTATATAGCCAAGGATTTATCCTCAGGGATGCCACAGTACCTTAAATCAACCATGAAGACATTCCCAGCTCTATATATGGAGAGTTTGATTCAATTCAATAAACTATCCCTCCAACATCAATTACATGCTTGTAGGGTAAGGGCACTAGATCTGGCCATGCTTTAATTAATTGTGTACTCATTACCATAGTGACTGCTCCTGTCAAATTCTAAGATCCTTTAAAAGGTAAATGAGGACAATAAAGGCACTCAGGATGTATCTGTTAGAGCCTGGTAAAATGTTTAGCACACAGCAGATGCTCAGGTATTTCCTGAATTAATGCTGCTGTTGTTAGTCGTGTCGACTCACAGGGACCCCACATGACACAGGGTTGTAGAGGCTGTCATCTTTATGGGGAATCCCTGGCGGCACAACGATTAAGTGCTCAGCTGCTAACAGAAAGTGAAAAGGTTGGCAGTGTGAACGCACCAGTCATTCTATGGGTGAAAGCTGTGGCAGTATACTTCTGTAAAGGTGACAGCCTTTGAAACCCTGTGGGGCAGTTCTACCCTGTTCTACAAAGTCACTGTGAGTCACAATCAATTTAACCACAATGAGTTTGTGGTAATCTTTCTGGGAGCGGATCACCAAGTCTTTGTCCTCCAGAGCTGCAGGGACCACCAACCATCTGGTTAACAGTCGAGTGCCACTGAGGTTCCTTTCCCTGAATTAACACATGCCATAACATGTCTGAAACAGAGTCAGGCCTTGAGATTGAGGACTAAAACAGCCTAAATACTTTAAAACATGCTGTTGTGATTCGTTTTATCATTCACTATCAAGCAGGCACTGCGCCCTTGCTGCAGGGCCTCCCTCTAGCCGCTCAGTCCACCCCTGCTCCAAGAGCCACAGCTCTACCTCCACTGCACTCTCACCTTTATGCAAAGACCCCCCCTTGATTCTGCTTTTACTTAGGTGCACAGCCTACAGCCAGAAGCAGTTCTCATCATCTCCTAAGGCCTGGCCCTGGTTCCCTGCACTGTCCCCCTGACCTCTGTTTAAACCTCCTGTGTGCTGCTGCCAATTGTTTACATGTCCTATTGTCCCCGTGTTGAATCTGTGGGCATCTTATCCAGCTTTGTATTCAGAGAACTTTCAACAAAGTGCCCCCCAAACCAAGGGTATTCTGTACATTTGTGCTGAAATAAGGAGGCATCTTACACTTGACAAGCTACCAGGAGAGTAGAGGCCTTCTCAATCATCACTTCTCCCATAGACCTGGAGAAGACTAATCACCCACACATCTTCTCTTCCTCCTATGTTCCCCTGGAAACCCTGGTGGCGTAGTGGTAAAGTGCTCTATCTGCTAAGCAAAAGGCTGACCGTTCAAACCTGCCAGAACTCTATGGAGCCGTTCTACCCTGTCCTATAGGATTGCTTTGAGTCAGAATCGACTAGACAGCATTGGGTTTTTTATTTGTTTGTTTGTTTGTGTTTTTGTTTTATGCTCCCATAGCCCCTAGGTACCCAGATAACAGCTGATCCACTATAGAGAAAGAATAAGGAAAGGATGGGGGATCTAGAAACAGCATTTATGGAAAGAATTCACAGAAGTTCTGGCAGCTAGCAGCTTCCTCTTACTTCCTGGGTCTAGAATATTTAGAAGCCCTAGTGGTGCAATAGCTAAGAGCCTGGCTGCTAACCCAAAGGATGGCACTTGGAATCTACCAGCTGATTCCTGGAAACCCTACTAGGCTAGCTTGGAAGACTTTTCTCCACTTCACAAGGTATGTATTTGAGCTTCTGTTTAAGAAACCATGGATAAAATTTATAAAACAGATTAAGCTCAGGGACAGTCACCAGTTTTACAAAGGTGAAGAAGTATTTCTATGAGAATCCAAGTGAGCAATTTAAAAATGTGCTTTAACTAGAGAATTCCGAATAGCATTATTTAATGGGTGCAAAAAACGTACATACAAAACCTTAACAAGCAAATTCCACCTGCCTGATGCATTCCATTAATTTTTATTTTTGTTTTCATCTATAAAAAGATACACAGGTTATAAAAGGATGATTGGACTTAAGTTTGAGATACACAGATTTACCTTTGCAATTAAATCATAAAAGATAATGAGTGATACACTAGTTACTAGTGTGGGCAGTCCTTAAATTATGCTGCTCAAACTCATCCTAGATGTTGAGCTATGGTTGCTTCAACAGAAAACCCATCTCTCTCTCTCTTTCTCTTTCTCTTTCTCTCTCTCTCTCTCTCTCTCTCTCTCTCTCTCTCTCTCTCTCTCTCTCTCTCTCTCTTTCTCTCTCTTTCACACACACACACATACCTGAAAATTTCAACATGGAACTTTTCAAACAACTGTATTCATTCTTTTGTTTGTCTGAAAAGACGACTTTCTGAATAATGGGAGCACACATTTCTCCCCAGAAGAAAGAGTGTATATATACATGCATATAAACAAAAATTTCTGAATCTATGTTACTTCTTTATATTCCTATTTACCTACAAACCAGCCATGGAACAGAGAAACCATAACATATGCCATGTCAGTCTAGTCCAGAGTTAAGAAAGAGAGACGATCAGAGATGCTATGTGCCAGCTATTTTGAATCACAGATTATATTCCTGGGAAGGATACCAGGGGGTGAGGGCTATCTGAGCTCAGTCTCATTCTGTTCTTCCCACCCTACTGAACCCAGGAGAAGGCTAGGCGCATAGGACAAGGTGTTCCATTACTTCTTGTGCATAATGCCTAGCAAAAAATCTGT
Source organism: Heterohyrax brucei (assembly GCA_028571685.1). Taxonomy (NCBI): domain Eukaryota; kingdom Metazoa; phylum Chordata; class Mammalia; order Hyracoidea; family Procaviidae; genus Heterohyrax; species Heterohyrax brucei. Next base: position 54,390,518 of record CM053142.1, on the reverse strand, counting down.
GACAGAGAGAATGGCAAAGTCATGCAGACAGCTATTCAGCCCGGATGACACCAATTTGAATGATGACCCGGAGCTTCTAAATGGCATTTCCTTTGTCAAATTAAGATGTTTCCCTGCTCCCCTCTGACTTCCTACCACACATTCACACCTCCACACCTCTGACTTCCCAAAAGAGAAAAGTCAATGCAACAGTGCCTTCTCAGCACTTCTTCTTCTTTCTGCTCACTCTAAGAGATATCAGTTGGGAGGCAGAAAGTTGTAGCGTGAGGCAGCAGCTTAAGGATGAAAGAGAATCCACACTCCCTGTACCAAGGACATAAGAACCCAACAGACAAATATCAAGCACTGGCATCCTAACATGGGATGGACATCTAACCTACACATTACAATGTCTTCTCTTTAAGAGCTCATTTGCATGTCTTGGGGGTTTCACTCTATCCTGTGTGGCAGTCCTTATATACATCTGGGACAAAAAGAACTGAAGAGAAAGCAGGAACTAAAATTTGTCTGCAAAGAAACTCTTATCTGCAGAAAGATGTAGATTAAGGCTAAACTACCAGATTACTTATAGGGTTTTTCTACTCGCTTTTCATCTGGGAAGAACCAACCAACAACTACACCTCGCATTTGAGTTGGGGCAAATGGTGAAGTGCAGTTTGTCTATTTACACCACCTAAGGAGCCCTGGTGGTGCAACAACTAGGCACTCAAAAGGTTGGGTGGTGGTCTGAACCCACTCAGTGCCTCCACCGGACAAAGACTTGGCAATCTGTTCCCACAAAGATTACTGCCTAGGACACTCTATGGGGCAGTTCTAGTCTGTGACATGGAGACACTATGAGTTGAAAATTGCCTTGACGGCACCTAACAACAGTAACAAGGGTCAACGACTGCCATCGCGAGGTTCTTAACTTATTTTCCATCCTACCTAAATGATTTAAAACAGAATTCTTGAGTGCTGACACATTGAAAAGAGTATAACACCAAGAATACAATCACACCTCTGGTTTTCAAACACCAAGTTTCACGTTGCCAGGTGAAACATGTTAAATGTAGCAACATGTCTATGAGATTGCCACTGGTGTGGAAAAACTGGTGACGGTGATTCAGGGATATCACAGTACTGGCTGAATGACATGACTAACTCCTCATTCCTCTCACTGCAGACTGTTTCTAACTGACATTCACTCCACACAGTCTTACAACAGGGGTGGGAGAGAGGTGGGCAGCTGGAGGATGATAGGTGGGACACTGTGAGAAGTCAAGGAATGCATGAGGGATTCTATTTTACAATCCCTTTCATAAGTAGTTTTTGTTTTGGTTGGTAGTTATTTCTTCCCTCCAAGGATTCTGCACACAACACACCAGACCACAGAGATAATTCTTACCAATATTAACAGAACACAGCAACAAAATAACATTGCCATCCAGTTGACACCAACTCTTGGTAACCCTACAGGATAGAACAGAACTGCCCCACAGGGTTTCCAAGACTGAAACCACTATGGAAGCACACCACAACATCCTTCTCTCACTTTATCTACATGCTCTCATATAATTCAGAATTGACGGCAAATCACTTAAGGTTAAACATGGGGTTACCACCAATGGACTGCTCATTTTTAAGAAACAAGATATGATAAAATACACAGTATTACAGCTATACTTAGTATATAGCAAAACTGAATTTACTTTAGAGTTCAGTTTGAGACTTGGCAATTCCTTAATGGAAGCAGCCAGGCCTGTAGAAGTAGAAAGAGGTGGGAATGCTTTACAGCTGAACTAAACCTGTGCAGTATATGCTAAAATTTTTGTTATTAAAGTAAATCATTACTTTGGATAGTTTGGGTACTGTTAAGGCTGTAATTCATAAAAGGTGAATGAACAGGCAAAATTCTATTTAGACTTCTGAGCCTTTTTTTCTTTTCTTTTTTTTTTTTAGTTATAATGTGTGGAGTTATACTGCATAATGCACACATTTGCATGAGGAAATTACAGCATACAGATTTCTTAAGCAGTTGCCGTAACATTTCAGAATTAAAAGGTATGCATTCCTGTAATGGAACGTTTATAATTTTTTGCCAATGCTCCTGGTGATTATGATAATCTCTGAATTTATAACATTCTAAGAAGTGAGCCCACATGGCTATTATCGTTCCATGCACTTCAATTTCTCTCTCTCACTGCTGAACAAAAGCCGTTGGTCACCTTCTAGTTCATCTAAAAACTCACACAATGCCTTCAGGGACCCACTGGATACCACCTGAAAATCAGAGCCCTGGCATTTGGGCTATGACAAGATGTATTAGTAAAAATTAGTAATTAAGGCTCTGATTGAACAGAAAAAGACTCAAGTGCCCACTCGGTTCAGACAGCCCAGTGGGCAGCAGCCTTTTACTGCGACAGGTAAAACTGTCTAATGGAAAAATGACAATTAAATATGAATAAGACAATTATCAATTCAATCCTACCCATTTTTCACTCTTATAAATCAGTAGGTATGTAGAACCAAGCTTTTAGCTGACTTAGAAGAGCAATTTGGAGTGACAGACTTGTCCATTGCTTGATTCTAGAAGTAAGGAAAACACACCAGACACATTTCATTTCTTACAAGTCTTAGCTCCGGAAAGCATAAAACTTTCCAAGATACTGTTACAAACAGCCAAAGAAGAAGAAGTATATGCAGTATCTTAGTCTTTCTTCCCAAATCAGCTTTGTTTTCACCTTCTTGTTTACGACTGATAATTCTGTACAAGGCTGTCACCAAATCTGCCTATCATCAAGCTTTCACAATACAAAGTTTTGAGCTTGTAATCCAGGAGGTAAAATCCGTCTTTCCTTCTATGATAGGCCCAAATGATAATCTTCTCCAGTTAAAAATGTGCATTTGAGTTTTAAAATAAACCAAAATAAAAACAAAAGTTGAGTATTGTTATGTTCCATCCTTTCCAGTATAATGACGTGTATAACAGGACCGCAATCAGAGCATCCTGAATACACATATGAATAAACACACACAACACTGTCAAATTAAAATCAGCTTAACCAGCAGGTGTCACGTCTTTACACACAATGCTTTTTTCAAAGTGTCACAACTGATAAATATCAGACTGGGAGATGCTGGATTAAGCAGTGTCTTAACCAGGACTCCAAACTACTGCTTTATGTTAATTTTCCCAAATGGAGACGCAGCAGTATTAACAAGCCCCAATTCACTCATGGTTCGCACACTTCTCTTTTTGTTTTATGTCTTTGAAATGAAAGGACAAGCTCATCATCCAGATTCTGTATGTCTAAGGAAGCTCCTCTTGTCTGTCTGCTTTTAAGTTATCACCTAGAAAGGAAGTGCAGCTAGTGTCAGAAAGTGAGGCAGTGACCTTCACTTTCTGAGCAAATTAATATGCTTCACAGCTCTCTCAGAGGAAGGCAGTTTACATTCTCCAGAGAAGTCTGGGAGGTGGAGGAGCTAATCTGATCAACCCCTAGAATCTCCTCGTACCTACGACAGTGCCTAGCATGCTGCACCAGCTGCTGTAGAGTTGACTCCAACTCATGGTGAGCACTGTGTCAGAGTAGAGGTGTGCTCCACGGGGCTTCCAGTGATGGCATTTTTTGGAAGCCTATCATTAGACATTTCTTCAAAGGTGCCTCTAGATGGACTTGAACTGCCAACTTTTTGTTAAGACAGATGCTTCAACCTCTGCACCACCCAGGATCATGGCATACTCTGGGCACTCACTAATACATGCTGAATGAATAACTGGGGACCAGAAAAACATCTGTACTTAAGAAAAAAAAAGGCAGTTTTCCATCAGTAAAGTTAGAGACACTGGATAAATACTAACATCATTTCTATCTCAAAAGTGCCATAATTTTACTACTAATAAGAATGCATGCTCTACAAGTTTTGCTGCTATCAAGATATTAGGGAAAACTTCCTACAACTGTTTTTCCTCCTGGCTTTTTTCCTTAAAAAAAAAAAAAAACATTAAGTCAGAGATGAAGTGAGATCCAACTGCGGTGTCAAGGAGAGTACTAATATACAGCAGAACCACCATACCTGTTCCTGAAATATTTTGGCCAAGGGGGCACAGTCTGTCAGTTTAATGAACCTGACCACATCAGTCACTGTCCACTCTAATGGGTTGCTCTCCAGAACAAGCCTCTCCTCCTCCTCTTGCTTTGCTTCCTGCAGGAAAGCACACAGGAGATGACATCACTGCATCACAGCCTGCTTGATCTTTTCTAAAGCCCTCTGGGCCTGAACCAGAACCAGACTGTCCTGGACCATGAGCCATTCCTTCCTCTGGTCTCTCATTAGGCATCTGAATGGGCTACAGGGACTTTTATCCTCTCGGGAATTTCTTACCAACTTGTCTCGCTTATGACTTTGCCTTCAATGACTCGTGTGCCTTTACAGGTAGGAAAAGACAGTGATAGCAACTCTTGAATCCTAAGTTCAAGAAATCTTGGGCCTGTTGATTAGTGAAGCATCTCTGATTCAAAAGCAAACAGGAGGAATAAGGGGCTTATCCAAATATATACAAGAGAGAACCAGTCTCCTCAATGGCCCCATTTATTTCTATGATGATGGTACGAATTACTTGTTAGCTGATCACCAGGGATTTAAGGGAAATCTGATATATTGATTAATATTTTGTAACAATCCAGAGGTATCCTATAAAGCGGGAAATAAAACACAAGGGCAGTGGTGGCAGATGCTTAGATGGGAAGCTGGAAAGCCAGTGTTTACAAGCATCTGGATGGTTTTACCCTGTTCACTCCCTACACCTAACTTACTCATGACTGCTAAGAATCTCTCAACATCTTAAAGCTTTCCATAAAAAGAGATGCTATTACTTCCCTTAAAACTCTATTCTGACACTTAATGACCTGCTCTTTCAAGATGTGAAATCATTAAGCCTTTCTGCCTGACTTAGAGATTAAAGCTACAACAGCTGCTAGTATTTTTCATAACTTTAGTTTCCCAAAATCAAAATCTAAACTCTAAGGATTTTTCTTCTTAAAAATCAGAGATAAACACTGTACTCCCTAAAAGTAATCCAGGCATGCCAGATCCAGCATTCCTTCTGAGGAATTTACCCCTGCTCCTTCTGATTTAGCTGGTGGGCACTTTTCTTCCGCACAGGAGGGCGTTTGTGCTTTCCTGCCCCTCCGCGTTCTCTCCACCGGAGGGCGTCTCTCTGGCTCTGAGCTGCTCTTCAGGGTGACTGCCCTCCTGGGCCGGGCAAAGGGAACCTCCACAGAGGAGGTGTCTGTCTGGTCATCCCGCAGCTCTGAGCCAGTTTCCTCACTCCCTGTGTCATCTTCCACGGCATCTGCTTCCTCTTCTTCACTTTCCTAGTTAAGACAAGACATCCACTTACAGAGAGTTAGGCTAACCAGAATCTTCGTAAACAAAATAGGGTGGACTGAAACTACAATCCAAGTGCTGGTCTTTAATGCTGGCTCTTGCTTTCCTTCCCAGGGAGGCCCTGTCTGTCCAAGGAGGCCTCTGAAGACCACTTCTGTTATCTGAACACAGCACTTTCCTAGCTAGAGTTGTTGGAAATGTTCCTTCTGTTTTCAACAAACAAGGAGGAGGATGAACAGCACTAAACAATCTGTGCAGAGGTTGCTAAATATGAGCCTAAACTGCTGCATAATGCTTCACTGAAAACTCAATAAAAGATAAAAAACAAACAAACACTGAGGGAAAGGGTTCCTTTGATTTCCTGTTTCTAATCACTCTGCATCATGGCTTCTGAGGCAGGCTTTGTCAACACACTTGCCAACTAGAGCTGTCCATCAAAACCGAATGTTCAAAGGCACTTTTGAGTAGAACATACCTCCCCTGATCCTGTTGTGAGGTCTACAGTAGAAGATCTCCGTTTCTTCTGCACAAAAATGGATTTTCGTCGTTTCCTACGTCTGGCTGGTTTAGGGTGTCCACTTTCAATGCTGTTTTCTCCAATAGGGGGCTTAATTATCTTCTTTCTCTTTCCATAATAATAGGCTGAAGGAAGACCAAGCATAAAAACTTTGTAGAAGTCTAGACAGACAGACAGACAGACACACACACACACACACACACATATATGGAAAGAGAGAGAGTAGGAAAAAAATGAGAGATGGAGGTAAAAGGAAAAAAGAAAAGGAGAAAGAGAGAGAGACCATTCTTTCATTTGAGCAACAGAACTGTGATATTTCATTTATATGTCAGGAAATGATTCTGAGAAAACAGTTCCACAGACAGGAAACACTTCACCAGTGTCCTCATGTTTAGATGGTGAAATAGTTAAACAGTCCAGAGTTCTTACAAGAGTTTCTCTCTGCCTCCTTCCCCTGTCCCAAATACTCCCCAGTGGAGTGTTCTGACAACTTTTCCCCAAGTCTAAATGTTGAAGAACAGTCAATGACCACCTCCTTTGTTGTCCTTGTCATGACTGACTTCGCCCATTTCTCAATGTGGCCGAGACAGAAATGGTGATCTTACACATACAGGGTAAATCAATAAGGCACCATTTTTCTTTCTAAAGTATTCCTTTTATATCCCATATTTTTTTGCTTTTATGGAGACTCTCATTACTCATAAATGTGAAGCTGTTCTTGTTACCTGCTGTCAAATTGGTCCATACTCATAGTGAGCCCACTGCCTTCTCTAAATCCCTGGGATACTAATTAGAAAATTTACAAGCTTCCAATAAAGATTTACTTCATAAATTAAATGTATAATCAGCTAAAGCCACTAAGAATCCAATACTTAGTTATAATCATCATCAAGACAGCTTACCAACCAAAGGCTCAACTCTCCTACTATGTAACTTTCATTATTCCAGGAAAGAACCAAACACAGCAAAGGGATCTTTATCTGTGAGATGAACTGATCCAAATGAAGACATGGAAATGAACATCCAGGTTTACAGTGGTCTCCCCACCCTTTGCAGTGAAGTACGATTTCAGTGCATCCTCACCACTGTGCCATGAGCTGTGTTATACAGATACGTTATCTAGCCTTTCTGGACCTCAATTTCCTTATATGTGAAGTAACATCACCAGTCTAACTAGCACAGACTTGGAGGGGGCCGTGGTGGTTAAGTGACAACTCCTGCCCTCCATGTAAGAGGTCCAGGTTTGACTCCTGGCTAACGCACCCCACATACAGCCACCACCACCCTGTCCATGGTGGCATGTGTGCCGCTGATGCTGAGCAGCTTTCAGGGAAGCTTCGAGACTGAGACAGCCTAAGAGGCAATCCAGCCAACAAAAACCCTGTGGATCACAATGGTCAGATTTGCAATGATCATGTGGATGGTGAAGGACACACTGGAGTTTCCTTTTGTTGTGTGCGGGGTCTCCTCAACTTGGGGCTGACCTGACTGACAACAACAGGCTAGACTTCCTTCAGGACTAGGATCCCCTATTTCTTATTCCTCTTACATGAATTTGCTGCATCAGGATGGTGCTCACACAAAAAGTGTTGAGAAACCATATCACTGCAGTCCTCACAAAAAAGTACACCTGTGGTGGAAAACATCTGCAGGCTCTTGGTCAACTTCCTGAAGGGGAAGACAGAACAAGAACCTGAAATACCATTCCAGCTCCAGTTCTCCCAGAACCATATTCCTTGATGAGCATGAATGATGCTGCTTCATGGTTATCTCTAGGTACTAAATACACATGAATAAGCATTTTTACACACTCAGAAAATCCAAGTGAGCAATGCAAGTTTGGTGCAGCCTGGGTTTTTTTTTTGTTTTTGTTTTTTAAAGTGGGACTCAGGAATCCAGCACTGATTTTACTGAATGCAGCTGAAGGTGTAGTACATTTTCAGAGCCTTAGAACTAGACTGGATGACTGCTGTCCTTAGTACTCTCAATGTCTTCTCAGTCTCACACCGGTGCTTCAGTTGTATCACTACCAATCTTTCCTGTAAAGTAACTCAAAGGATTCTCTAATTTTGAAGTTTCATGATACCAGATCCACAAAAATGTTTAAACTGATTTCAATTGTATTTGAATTGTACTAACCAGCTTCTCAGCATCTCCTGATAGCATCAAGAAGCCCATTTTAAAGATAAACAGTCAAGGCCAGATTTTGTCCTCAGCCAACTCCTTTTTTTCAGAATATCCATTACTAGGTAGAATGCTTCAGTGACTCACTCCTTTGACCACACTTAATGTGATACGGAGACAAATTCTTCAGAGAATACTATGAACTGTTCTCCTAACACATCAATAGTCTTCCAAGAGTGAATATGTGTGTACTGAAATGGAATTCAATGTGACAGTAGAGGTAGCTTTTGGTAAGAATGGAAGTAAAAAACAGAGCTTAAAAATCTGTACAAATATATTACACTAAGATGAACTGGACTCTAGCCAAGGTGTTTTCAACTGCCTCATACACATGTGGAAGACAGATAATGAATAAGGAAGCCTGAAGAAGAACTGACACCCCTGAACTGTGGTGGTGATGAAGAATACTGAATATACTATTGGACTGCCAGAAGAAAGAATAATTTGGTCTTAGAAGAAGTACAGCCAGAATTCTCCTTAGAAGCAAGAATGATGAGACTGTAGACATGCAGTTAGGGGGGATCAGTCCTTGGAGGACATCGTGCTTGGTAAATTGGAGGAAAACTCTCAGTAAGATGAACCGACCCACATAGCAAAGATCATGAGGACGGCAGAGGACCAGGCAGTGCTTCATTCTGTTGTACACAGTCACTATCAGTCAAAATTGACTTCAAAGCACCAAAAACATATGTATACATACACACCCACTAACCAACTGCCACTGAGTCGGCTCTGACTCACAACGACCCTAGAGATCAGAGTACAACTACCCTGTAGAGTTTCCAAAGAGCATCCCGCAGATCTGAACTGTTGGCCTTTCAGTTAGCAAATATAGCCCTTAACTCACTACACAGCCAGGGTTTCTGTATACATACATACATATATGTATATATGTAACAGAATGAGATCCATATACTGAAGATGTTTCAAGTATATTCACATTCCTGGTTGTGACAGACAAGGTGACATGTCCTAGAGAGCTGCTGCTGAGTGAGCACCTACCACACTAGGTCCTTGTAATATCCTTGCAGTCAGCCTGAAATACTGGGTCACTAATAGACTGCAGTCTACTCTTTGGATTAGTGATAAGCAATGAGAGATGTAGAAAGATCAGAAGTTGAAGACCAGAGAAAAAGTTTTCAAGGCTTTAAGATACCTAAGGTGGAAGCATCTGGGAGTGACTGAAGCAGGTGGAAGAGACTATCAGAGCAGAGGAAGGGCGGGTTTTAGAGAGGCCATCAACAGAAGGCCAAAACCAAACCCCTCCATAAAGAAGAAACCAGGGGCCATCAAGTCAACCTGGAGTCATGCTGGGCCCATGTGGGTCAGAGCAGTTCATTCCATATCGTTTTCAAGGCTGTGAACTTTCAGAAGCAGATCTCCAAGCCTTTCTTCCCAAGTGCCTCTGGCTGAGTTTGAACCACTAGCCCCTTCAGTTTGTTGCCTAGTGCCTACTGTTTGTGCGACCAAGAGATTTCACTGACAGAAGACAGAAGCCAGTAAATGTTGACAGTGCAGGACGGAAAAGGCTACTGCTAAAGACTGGCAAAGGCCAGAGCAAGACTAACACTGAGGTAGAAACCACGTTGCATTCTAAGTCACACTGAACAAGCAAAACAGTTGGGAACAAAGAAAGTAATGAGTGTTCCTGGATCCTCAAGTTACTCCACTAGACACATCTGGAGGAACATGGAATAATCAAGAGAGAAGTAGATTAAGTTACAGACTTTACCTGAGTAAGGAAGGGTAGTGAAAGAATCATCACAGATTCTTACTTTACATAATTCTGGTTACAAACCATTACTAATAATTCCTTTTATCATGCTATTCTACAGCATCACTATGAGTCAAAATTGACTTGAGGGCAGTGGGATTCTTTCAGCTATATTGTTCTTAAAATCAATTGACCCACTTGAATTCATGACAGTATGTTTTTTTCTTTTCCAATCAATCCTATCACTTCTTAAGAATCTGCCACAGCACATTTGTCTTTCATAGCAACTCCCAAGAAAAGCTATTCAAAAGATATGAGGAGAGAAAAAAATTTTAAAAGGCCAAAGTATTTCATTCAGGTCTAAGGACCAAAGATTTTTTTCCTTATCATACTTACTGTATTTGGTTTTGGTATGAATAGAGCAGTTCTCTGGGCAGTTTTCAGAAATCAGCACAGGACTAAACAAATTTGGACAGCATTCTAGCTTGGCACAAATGCGTCTGCAGAAATCTGCCACTTGGTCAGATGTTCGTACAATCTTGACCACTGCCCTGTATGTTTTGCCCCTGTACCTAGAAAATAAGGAAGGAAAAACAACGGCAAGACCAAATGATTTAGACTTATTTTGTACAGAATACTCCAAAAGTAAGCACTTTCATTTTCTACAACAAAGCATATTGTGAGTGATTTCCATTTGTTTTTCTAATTCCTAACTATCTCACAAAAACATTTTAAGAAATTTTTAGTATCTTACATACTATATGTGATAACTAATGCTAAAAAACATAATCTACTGTAAGAAAGACTGGCAAATTTTTGTTGTTATACTAACACTATATAGCTAATAGTTATGGTTTTCAAACTAATGATAGTGAAACATAATGTATACTTTCCTGTTGCTATAATATCTATGGAAAATATGGGTACCTGGGGCACTATGATTCTGCTATGGGAACCATGCAAATTTAGAACAATTACTTATTATCTTTGTCAAGACTGTGTTATCATATTGTTAAAACTGGGGAAATTTCCATTACTTATAAATGTCATCTGTGCAGAAGAGTGACAGTAATAACCACTTGGTCACATTTAAAAGGAGAGAAACAAGGGACTTTTGAAGGGGAAGGACTCACAAAAAGTAACAAAAAAGTACAGCAGTCCTACAAGTGAGAAATCCTTACAGTAGAGTCTGTAAAGCTTGCCTGCATCCACCAGCTAAGCATCTTAAGGCTTTGGTGCCCCAAATGAGCTCAGATGAATTATCAGTAGTTAAAGGAAGAGACTTCTGTATTTCATAAATATAAAACCTACAACGTGAAATGATCAAGTCCTTAAACATACTTGGCCCATCAGGGTAATCACTCATCTCTTTCACATTGGGAATGTGAGGAATCGCTCAATGAATGACAGCTTGCTTCCAGAGAAGCAAACTACACTTCCAGTCTTAACCTGCCACGCATTTTCATTTCATCTCTACAAAACAGTCTAATTAAGGAGCCTCACTTTCATACCAGAGGTGAGAAGAGACACAGACAGGGGACCCCAAGAAAACTTCTCAACACCTCAAAAAATCAACAAAACTGTCCCTGTGATCACAGCAGCTGTGGCTTCCTGTGAGTTGTCTCCTTTCTCAGTGTGTATTTTCTAATGTTTCTTTGAGGCCGTCCTCAGGTGATTTTCTCTCTTCTTAGGGAGAAGACCAGTCTAAACAAAGGATACTGAAGTTTTCACAACAACTTTTTCAATGCAGCATACAACAAGATCTGAAAATGAGAACATCTTTGATCGCATTCGCAATGAACTGATTTTAGAGTATGGGAATATAAAAAATACAACTAATACTGCTTACAGAGATGGTTACTTACTCCATGAAATTCAAATATTAACTCTTACATCTGTTAACAAGCAAGTCCAATGTTGTTTTTCTTCTTTGGGGGCGGGGAGAACCACATGCCTATTTAGTAAAGGAGTCCTTGAGCCAGGTAAATAGCTAACCAGTCTACTGCTAACCAAAAAGCTGGCAGTTGCAGCCTACCTGGGAGGTACCTCAGAAGAAGGTCTAGAGATCTACCACCAAAAAAATCAGCCACTAAAACCCCAGGGGTACAGCTTTACTCTGACATACACACAATCACCTACCATGAGCCAGAATCGACTTGATGGTCACATTTTTTTTTTTTTTAATTTAGTGATAAAAATCAATGTTACCTTCATCCCTTGAAATGACAATGAATTTGGAACAAGAATGCCTCAAAAATCTAGATACTGTCATCTGTTGCTCATCAATCTGACCAAAAAACTTTCTCTGCCCAAGAAAAACCACAGGCACTCAAGCCATCACTGTAACACTAGCAACTGGATCTTTTGGAAAGTGGCCTGGGTGGGTTCTTTATTTGAAACAGGTATTTTAGTTCTCATCCAAATCTTTATGGTAATTACCTAAATAATGCCTGCCTGAAAAGATGAATGCTTGGAAAAACAGTCCGAATTACCACTCAATTCATTTTTTGAACTATCATTGGTACGAATAATTACAAATCTTTTTGTGGACAACAGATGTTTTTAATTAGTTCAAATCTCACTAATTTTAGAGTCCAACAAAATTAGATCATGGTGGAATAAAGGAGCCTATTAAGCTCTGTTCTTGATGCATGTCCTCAATTTTTAAGTTGAACTTTGTATTTATTTTCCAGAAAACTAGCAGCTATGACAGAAAACATTTGCATTCGTTTCTGGAAAATCAACCAAAATCAGCAGGCATGAACTACCAAGGTAAAATGACATTGCCAATTCATGAGGGAATGACATGAACTCTTTGTCAAGCCTGCTTTTTCATAAACACATTCAGGTATCCTTCAGTACTCTCTAAAATACAACAGAAACACCAACCATATACAAATATGAGCATAAAATAAGGAGAATGTCATTTCTGTAACTTGCAAATACACCATTAAATTCAAAACTGGTGACCTGGTTCACAAAGCATAAGATGATGTATGATAATTTCTACTGAGCTGATTTCAATTTTTTTTTTAAATACCTTTTTCGCATCTGGAAAAGCATCTTTTCTTTTAATGACTCATTTAGTAAAATAGCAACAGCAAAAGAAAAGTTCTAACTTCAAAACCTCTGTTATGTTTATATCCTGGACTTTGATATCTCAGCCCCTCTCCAGTCTTTTTTTTTTTCCCCTCCATTTCTCTGATGTGCCAACCTTGACTTTCTGCATAGAAAGAACTAAGAAGCAATTCTTTGCAGATAAGATAATAGTTTAAATCCTATACCCTTGTACAATTATTGATTTTTCTAGGACCTCCACTGACCCTAGATAATGAAGTGCCCCTCTCCTTTCCCTTGAGAAGGGCCTCCAGGATTCACTTTGGGGCGGCTCTTGCCTATTGGTTTTATTGTGTTTCATAATAAAAATGGCCCAACTCTGTGAATACACCATCTCACTCACATTTTGGGAGAGGTGGAATAAACTTATTTCATTAGTATATTCTCCCTTGCAGTTTTATACACTACAGTCTTGGTAATTCAAGCAAAGGCTCTGTACTGAAGAGCACAATATCACAATTCTTTTTTTTTTTTTAAAAAAAACCTATTATAAATCACTATCAGGGTCCTTGAAGTCCCTTAAAGAATAATAACAGCAAGAGATTAAAAAAAAGGAGAAACATGAAAATCAGGTCTCAAGTTCAAATTGTGGCACCAGGGCTAAGACACAGATACTTATGCTCTCTAAACTTCCAAATAACACAGCAGACGCATTCTGGGACACATGGGGAGGGACTACGATGAAAAGGAAAACCTCAAAAAGTGTGGGTGGGTGTGCGGGTGGGTGGCTAGCTTGCTATGACTCAGTAGAAGTATTTTAGTGAAATCTTGTACAATCAGAAGCCAAAAATTACAGAAGTGATAAAAACAAAACAAACTTCTTTCTTCCTCCTCACTCATTCAGGAAAATTCTGTCTAAAAGCGGTAGTGATGGAGGGTAGGGGTAGGAGCTGAGAAAGGAAGATGGACTGGCAGTGGTGTTAGTGGAAAGGGGGACTTGCCCACAAAGACACACAGCACAGAGGGTCGGAGCCCGGGCAGGAAGAGGTGACAGGCACTGGGACATGCTGCCTGCATGTCCCTTCAGTGAAAGACTTGGTGCCCAGACTCGGTGAGTACTGCTGGCACACAGCCTTCACTTGTCAGTGCCTTCAGTTGGTCTCAGCTGCAAAAAGCTATCTGTTCTCTGCCTTCCCTAGGGACAGTCTTATCCAGTGGCCCAAGTTGGGACTAGCTTGAAGAGTCATTTGACTCAGTGGCTATGGTCAGGCTCAACTTGTCCCTCTGCTCAATCCTGCTGCCTTCCTCCTCCTTCCATGGGTGTGGGTAACAGGGGCTCATCTTAGTTAACACTCTGTACATTAAGCCCACCTGGAGCCATGACACTCATAGCATTAGCAGAATTGAGTGTACCTCATGCCAGACTATCGTTTCTAAACACCATTTAGTACGAAAATGGACAACAAAACTAAGGCTTCCTGGAGAAATGGTGACCGAGGCTGGAAAAGGTGAAGATGAACTGGGAACACCTTATTGGTTCAGAAAATAAGAAAATATCAATGAATGATGGGGAAGTGTCAAAAATCCACAACAGCTAGCTTGATGTAGCTACCAGTTACCAAATCAGGGATATTCGGAGCATTAAAATAATGATACTAACAGACTGCAATCCATTTAATAAAATAGGAATCTAAAAGTTCAGTGATATAAATAATGAATGAGTTGCAAAGTCTGATGAGAAACGGGATATTTACATAGTATCAAATATCTCCCTGTTAACTACCTTTACAGTGGCAGTTACCACCTTTATGAAGTGATCCAAGTTAGCTTCACACTAATGAGGCAAACTGAAACTGCGCACCACTGGATAGATGTAAGCAGAAGAATGTAACATTTCTTCTGTGATACTACTGCTGAAGATGCAAAACCTGAATCCAATCATGAACATCAAACAACAAAAAAAGTGAAAGGGTATTTTACAAAACAAGTGGCTGTTAATGTTTCAAAGCATCAAGGTAATAAAAGTCATGGAAAATGTGAATAGTTGTTTGAGAAAAGGGAGACTAACGAGAAATAGCAATCAAATGCTATGTGATTCTGGACTGGATGTGTCTGCCATAAAGGACAACACTGAGATAACTGGCGAAACATGAGTGGAACCTGAGGCTTAGATGGTAGGAATGAATCAGCGCAGTCCCTGGGTGATGCAAATACTTAACACGTTAGGCTGCTGACCAAAGGGCTGCAGGGTAGAGCCCGGCCAGAAGTGCCTTGGAATGCCTGGTGATCAACTTCCACAAACCAGAAACTGAAACCCTCTGGAGCACAGTTGTATCTCACACCTATGGGATCGCCATGAGTCACAATCAACTAGACAGCACCTTTTTTTTTTTTTTTTAATTCACTGATATTAATATTCTGATTTTATTTGCAGGAAATATAAAGTATGTAAGGAAAAAGTGTATTCCGTACTTACAGCTTTCGCATTTGAGACTGATTTTAAATAAAACATTTTTAAAAAATAAAAACTCTGTTTTCAACCACAAAAAAATGACATTGACTCAGGCTACAATGAGATGAACCTTGAAATCAGTATAATGAGTGAAAGAAGCCAGATACAAAAGGTCATATATTCTGATTCCACTTATGTGAAATATCCAAACGAGGCAAATCCATAGAGACAAAAAGCAGATTAGTGAATGCTTTATGGGTTGGCGTTTCCTTCTGGGGCAACGGAAAGGTCCTGGAACCAACTATCTAACAGATGATGGTCGCACAACATTTGCTGCTATTGAGCTGCCACTGTGCTGGTTCAGATTCATGGGCCACCCTGTGTGTGTCAGAGCAGAACTGCACTCCACAGGGTTTTCCAGGCTGTGACCTTTCAGAAGCAGACCGCCAGGCCTGTCCTCTGAGGTGCCACTGCCAACCTTTCTGTAACTGTGCCACAAGCACAACTTATATGCCACTGATCTATACATGTCAAAATGGCTACAACACAAAAGTTTAATGTTATGTATATTTTAACACAAGAAAAAGTATGCTTATCATATAATCACTCAAAGTTTACTGAACATCAAATAAGCACTTTCTGAATACTACTGGTTAAGTACAGACAAATGCTTTCAGATATTATAGCAATGTGAAGGAAAAACTATTTGGATCACCAATAAACTGGATGGTTTGGGGGATGGTCAAACAAATGAGGGCAATTGTGCAAACCACTCTTTTTTTTCCACACCAAATATTTATTAGACTGTTAAAGACAGGCAACAGGCAACTCTAAGATTTTACCCACTGGCTAGGATGTGATGGGTATGGCTGCATTTATGTAACAGTGTAAGTTACATTTTCTCAAGATCTCTACATCATTTGATCCTCACACAATCTACCAAGACAATATGCAAAAGTGTTAGTAGCTCCAACTGACAGACATGGAGCAGTGGGGATGGCAGAAAGACAGCAGGCTCAGCATCACAGACCGCCCTGGTGAAGGTCCAAAGTTACAATCCCAGTCTCCTTACTAGACCTCGTATTTTGCCAAAAAAAAAAGCAGACAAGTAAGAGTCTGATTAATGTTTTATCTGCCATAAAGGGCTTCAAAAATGGCACATCAACAGCATGATTTTGCGGGCAGGATATGCAAAGAGAACTACTAAAGAACATAGGATAATATCCTTCACTTTATACTGTCAATGTGAGTCCTAAGGGAAAAAACACTTAGCCATAAATGTATTAAATGGCCCAACCAGGTATGGTTTTTAAATGACATGTTACAAACTCTGAAAACAAGGAAAACATTGTAAGAGACAACAAGCTACTAGAAAACTCCTTGGCACGATAAATCTAAGGAAAGTTATCTAGTAAGAAAGAGATTCTTCACTACAGGTGTCTTCAGGGCCTTGAGCTCCATTTTTTCCCTTAGCATGACTGAGTTACTGACGTTAAAGACAATGTAATCTCCTTATTATAAATTGAGCATATAAAGAGGAAGTGCTAAAGATGACACCAGTCTCAGAAGTATACTTTGAAAATTGAGCCCTTAGCTGTAAAGGAAGCCACAGAACAACAGAAAGAAAAGCGGAGACCTGCTCTTCTTGGTTGTCAAAACTGGGATGACATGGATTTGGCTGAAGTCATATCATTCCTATAGAAGCCTTGGTAGTGCAGAGGTTAAAGCACTCAGCAGTCAACTGAAAGATCAGTGGTCTGAACTCACCAACTGATCTGAGGGAGATAAATGTGGCAGTCTGCTTTCACAAGGAGGTGCAGCTTTGGAAAGTCTGTGAAGCAGTTTTGTTCTCTGATAGGGTTGCTAGGCGTTGGAAGGACTCAACAGCCGTGTTTTTTGGCGGGAATGGGGGTGGGGGTTATATCATTAATCTTCCAAATGATTCGTCTCATGACCTTTCCACAAATTCTTTTAGGTAGTAATATGTGTAAGAGTAGAGGACAAGGTTCTAGTTCTTCAGGTTGAATTCCAATCCTTGACTATTAAAGGAAGAATTAGAAGTAAAATAATAACAACAATAATACTGAAAACCCTGTAAAAACAGGAAGCTTCATAATGCTGTGAGAAAAATTATTCTTCTCATTTGCAATAGTAAGATACAGTAGGATAACAAGGCTCTTCTTACACTGGTATCATCTTCTTGTCTTAATCTTCAGGCACAAAGGTCACTACATTGCTTCACTGGCTTTTAGCCTGGATACGATATTGAACTCCTCAAAATTTCTCCCTTCTTTCTCCTCTTTTGCACTTCCAATGTAACGCATTGGGATGTAGCGCACACTGGTCTTTTGTAGTATCAATGGAAATGCTGTATAATGAATGGAGTGAGTGAGTGTATGTCTGTGTGTGTGTGTTTACAAAGACCACTTCTAATTCGCAACATCATAATGGCCCTGTTTCAGTGACAAACACCAGACCCACAGTCTCATGAATTTAAGTACACACAAATTCAGCCTGCTCTTTAGTTAGATTGGCTCATCTGCTTTCCTACTGTAAATTTAGACCTTATATTTTCAGGAAAACAAACAGCACAGATCTGAACAAAGTAAACAAAACCGAATAAATGCATAAAACAGACACCTTTTTCAGTGAAAGTCTTTCAGCTTGGGAATTCATTTTTATATGAAAGCACTGTACAGCCAACTAGCACATGTTACTATTCATAAAATACGACCATGAGTAAAAACAGAAAATAAAAATTCAAATAAATGAAAGCATGTACAAAAGTAGCCATTACTTTTGAAAAAGAAACCAAAAATATCATTTCCATAGAGCTGACCATGTCTCACCTAAAAATGAAGATGTGATTTTATCTGCCAGCTTCTACCTAAGTGATAATGAAGTTCAATTCACATGACATTATACCAGGCTTTTTCTCCTTTAAATATTCTGAATAGCTTTATCAAAGGACTGGGAAAATTATCGTAAAAACCACTCTATGAAGAGTTAATACAGTCTTTTTTTTTTTCCTCTCAAGAAGATTCTGTAACATGCTGAAAAGCATATTTAAATATCCTTAAGATGTTTAGTTAGGGTTTGTTTGTTTTTTTAACTCTCCTAATATATAGCCTAAATTCCTCCTAACATTCAGAAAAATGTAGGTCAATTTAGTATATTTAAATTCATGGGCTAGAAACATTTCTCTCTTTTGGAATAGCTGTAATGAACACTGTAGTTCATTTTTCCTTCTGTACAACAGCTAGCACATTTGTACCTTTCAATACATGTTGATAGATTCCTTATACGTTGTTCAAATATTGCACTAATTTCCCGAGAAAGAGTATAAAAGGCATGGTTGCTGGATAAACAGGAAAAGTCACTGAGTGAAAACTGTAGGTGATGGCGTTAGTTTTTATTATATTTACAGGTCAAATACCTCTTCAATGGGCCTTCTGTCCTCTCATGTAAATAGGACTTAACTCTTCAGTGAAGTGGGGGAAAAAAGCCCCAGAAAACCTACATACTATCACATCACCCTATGAACAACTGCAGTCCTTTCATCCTGAAAACACCCTTTGTAATTGTTAACTCAGCAATATACAAGCAAGACAAATGATTACCTTAAAAGCAGGCCTCCCCTTTGCTAAGCTAATTTATTCATGACAGAAGGCACTTCTGTCCTTCAGCTAAGTGGGAAGAAGCCAGGTCTCTCTCCTTCCACATGCACCAAGCATAACAGGAAAGTTGTCAGGATCTAAAAAGTTGTCATCTTACATTATTAGAGAGAATGTGGTGGGTGACTCAACATGTAGTATTAGAAGAGGACGTGCCTACTGACTGTAAAACCCATCACCATTAGCAGCTACTTCATACCACCGTGATGTCACACACCGGAAACTCAGTTCAGGCCGACATCTCATTTAAGTTGCTCTGTAAGACTCTGCCATGGAACTGACTGTTGTCTCTGATGTAACAGGTAACATACTGCCTTTACAACACAGTGGGGCTGGATTTCACAATGTCTGTTCTGACTGTATCAGGCTGAATGTAATAAAAGTTCTGACAGACTTCATAACATGAAAATGAGTGTGAATTTTGCAAAATGAACCACCTTTGTCATTGTGGTGTCTGTAGTAGGTTCTGGGTTGATTCAGAAGCAGCAGAGACTTTAACGGTTTAAGATCTCTGTGCTTTTACTATTTCTACATCCATTAGGTGTATTTTGGGATGTACACAATTTTACGGAAAAGTTTTGAAACGAGAAGAGGCGTTTCTCCACATAAACACCTGCACAAATTTTCTGCCACTACTACTGTACATGGTGGCATAGTGGTGAACTGCTGTGGCTCCTAATTGAGAGGTCAGCTGTTCAAATCCACCAGCCACTCCTTAGAAACTCTATGGGACAGCTTTACTCTGACCTGTAGGGTTGCCATGAATCAGAACCAACTCGACAGCACCCAACAACAACAACACTACCGTAAGTTGACCTTATAAGGCAATGTTCCACTACTGCCAATGACCTTTCCCTTAGATAAAATGAAACAACATTAAATAGCAGCCACAAACACACAAAAAGTTGATTCTTTAAAAGTGCTAGCTGAAGCTCACTTACACGTTCTTGGGAAAGAAGAATGGAGTTGACAGCTTTCACTGACATGCACTTTAGAAAAATACACTATATTTACATATGCTGTATAAATTTAAATATGTTTACATATATTGTGATTTGGCAGAGTATCATTAGACCATAAATGACTTACACTGAATCTAAAATTAGAGATGTTCAAAAAAGACACCAGAAATGCTGAGCTGACTGCTGACAATAAATGCTGAATAACAGCATAGTATGTCCCAACATCTCCATGCAGTACCAGTGTGAGTTAAGACAGAGGGAAATAAAACTGGCCTACAAATTATTTAATATTCCTCCATTTTCACTATGCATCACATACAAACTTTATTTTACATGAGGGCTTAGATACACTAGTCGTGGAAGAACGGTCCTCTCTTTAAAAAAGCATCTTTTCCGAAATGCTATGTTCAAATTATATTTTAGGAAACAGTTATAAAGAGACATTGAATCAGTCAGATCTATTCTATTTGGAAAGTATAATATAAATTAGCCCTCTCAAAACACCAAAGCTATTGTAAACAAAAAGTTATCATGAGAAATGTTTTTTTTCCTTATGCAACTCCCCTGAACTGACTCCAGTTCACACTCTCAATTTCAGACTTAAAGAAAGTGAAAGCAAAGCAAAACCACCTTACTTGCAAATAAAGCAAAGTGACTGACTACACACACAAGGTGCCTGGTTCATTCTCTGACACCTTTGTGTCAGGAAACTGGGGTTGCATAGTGGCTTGGTGCTAACCAACAGGTCGACAGTCTGAATCTGCCAGGTGCTCCTTGGAAACTTTGTGGGGCAGTTCTACTCCGTCCTATACAGTCATAGGAGTCAGAACTGACTCGACTAGAAGCCCACCACCATTTTATATAATGAGAACAAAATAGATATACTGGTTCTTTTTTATTTTTTAAAACTTAAACTCCTCAACAGAGAATATACGTGCCCGGTCTAAACTCTTTACAATATCAAATTGTAAGACATGTTAGTAAATACAGTTATAATAACAAAAAGGGATATCTTCTTTATAATTTTTCCCCTTTGATCAAATATTCTACTAACCCTAAAACAGTAAGTTTTTATTCAAAAGAACAATTCTGGTGTTTAACATAGTAAAGTATTAGTTGAGCAAAGCATAACTTTAGATGTCTTACGGCTAACAGCAATCTGTGCAGCAAAAAAGCCAATACGTCTGTATGTGGTACACAGAACTGCAAGGTGACTGTAACTCGGTTTGTTTCTATTTCTCTATGCTACGTCACAGGAAACCCTGGTGGCACCGTGGATTAAGTGCTATGGCTGCTGAGCAAAAGACGGGCAGTTGAAATCCGCCAGGCACTCCCTGGAAACTCTATGGAGCAGTTCTACTCTGACCTCTAGGGTTGCTATGAGTTAGACCTGACTCGACAGCAGCGGTTTTGGTTTGGGTTTTTAGTGCTATGTCAAAAAGAACAAGAAGCTTCAAAGCATCGGGGTCAGTACTTAAAAAGGCTTGTTTCCCAGAACTGAAAGCACTTACTTTGCCTTCAGTGTCTCCTCCTGGAAGTTCCAGTGTGGGTCTTCCGCCAGTTGTAATTCTCTTAATACCCTTCCAGGCTTGTAAGCTGCATTGATTATCATGCTAAGAACCTGTTGGAAAAAAAAATTACAGTGAATTTCTGGATTCATTCTGACTAAAATAATAATGCTTTGAAAACCATACCACTGGCACTAGGAAAAGTATTTGCTGAACACCTCCATGAAATGAAGTACGGTGATTAAGTTTCACGGAATATATGCAGGCAAACACTCAGTTGGCTCACTATCAATGGGATAAAACTGGTGGTAAAATCTAAACCCTCTGGCTAGGAAAGTGTGAGCTGCTCACCAGGGGGAGTGGCAGACTCATTAACTCTCCTTGGCTGCAGAAAAACTAAGCCATTTCCTCCAAAGTGCAATTTATTATTCTTCTACAGGAATATCCTTACACAGGATAGGGTTCTTGGAATTTATTTTTATGGGAACAATAACATTGAGAAAATATGTTCATGCCAACACTTTTAGATAGACACCACATATTCCTGAGGAGGGTAACAAATTGTTTATAACTTACCTGCTGCTGACTCAATTTACCTGTTGCTGTTGAATAGATTCTGACTCACAGTGACCCTACAGTAAAGAGCAGAATTCCCCATGGGGTTTCCAAGGCGCTTCTGGTGGTTTTGAACTGCCGACCTTTTTGGTTAGCAGCTTAACTCTTAATGACTACACCACCAGAGCTCCTTACCTCAATTTATAGATACTTACGACTAGTACAATTCTCTTGAGTGTATTTTAAAAGAGAATCTGCACCATCTTATCCCATCCAACACTCTTGTTTCTTCCCAAACCCCTAATCCAAAATCAGAAGCATGTGATCACTGCCTACAGTGGGCCTCTCACAGGACCAAGCATTTCCCTTCTGGACTGCTTGCTCTGGGGAGACAACACATTCCTAGCCTTGCTAACCTCAACATGCTTCTTAAATGAAAAGAAAAAAGGAGTTAAATCCCTGGGGCACTCACTTTTCAACAAGCAAATCATCATTAACTATTAATATTTAGGACTCCTAGAACGTTCAGAAGCTACTACTATTTGGAAAGAGAGCTTGAAGAATTCAAAGGCATAAGGCAACATACAAAGGAACACTGATCACTTTTAGTGTTCAGTTCCGTGAAATGAGCAATATCTTTTTCGCCAGGCGCTGAGAATACACAGAGTAACAGGACACAGTACCTGCCCTGTAAGTTTCTCCCAGTCTAGAAGAGGTATACATGAATAAGCCAGGCACTGAACCCACACTTCATGTTTCACAGCGAAAGACCAATGATAGAAAAATAAGAAAACACACACAGAGATGGGACGCTGGAATTCTTGCCAAAGCAGGCACTATTTTGAAGAGGAGACCAATACAATACAAACGGAAAGGAAGGCAATGCAACTATGTTGCAGGAATTTTCAGGTTGCTATTTTTCACATATCTGATGTGTCTTTGGAATGTAATCAACCTGGTTTACACGCTGATTTATTTCTAAAAAACAAAGCTTTTGCACCTTACAACTAAGGGTTAACTTTTAAAACATTTTATACTAGGAAGACAGCAAGCATGGCAACTGTCTCTTCTTTGTAGGGTTCTGAGGGCCCCGTAACCCCCCCGTGAGACAGCATGGCTCAGCAGGTGCCAAGAGGCCGTGACGACGCAGTACAAGCAGTTTGGCCATTTATGCTTTCTGTATTAGAATAATCATCTGATCTTACCGTCAGCACAACTCACAGAAATCGAGTTTAAAAATAAATCTAATTAGAACTGGCTGAAATAATGCACAGTGTTCACCAAAGACAATAAAATTTCAACTGATTCTTTCCAATGTGTTTAGCTGAGAAAACCCCACGGCTACACGCTGTTTGCTGCACATCCAAATGCATTTTGCGACCGTGAAAACAAAATGCCTTTCCGAGTACAACTCAGTCTGGGACAAGCAGCAATTAAGGTGAAAAAAGCATCCAACATTGAGTCCTTTACAATGAGTCTAGCCCACGGCTTTTCATGATGCCATCTTATCTGTCTCCAAATTCTACAACCTCTGCATAACACTCTGGAATTCTGAGCTGAATCATTTTTGTGTATATGACATCATAATGTATTTTAGCTATCACTATAAAAATAACTATATGGCCAAAAGCCAAGTATATGGACAACCATTAATATACAGAATTAGGCTATACTATACCTTGCAAAACATCAGGATTCAATTTATTAAGCTTTTGAGAGAGTATAGCATGGAACCTGCCAGTAGGTAACCAACAGGATCTTAGGTGTGAGGCCAGCGAACACTATTCCCAATAACCAGTGTGAGAGTTTGAGTAACTCAAGGAGAAAATTCATGCTTTAGAAGCAATGTCTCACTGGATTTCTTGACAGTTCATAAATGTTTGTTAAGAACATCTGTGCATAAATTCTCAGATTACTAGAACAGAAAAGCAAAACTTTGTGGTTGAACAGATATAGGATCATCAAACCCCAATACCACCTCCTAGGAGCTGTTAAGTCCTTGGGTAAGAAGCCAATGCTGCTAGGTGAAAACCCTAGGCTTTGCTTGATGTGACTTGTTACAGTCAATGAAGAAGAGGCCAAGATGGGAAATCAGAAATCTACCAGTATTTCTTCATACATATAAGGAGAGGAGCAATGAGGTTGCTGCCTCCAAGACTGCTCTACAGTCGCTTGGGAAGGTGAACTTTTAAGTAGACAAGGAAATGCAAATTAGTCATGAATATTCAGGACTTACCTTTACATAGGCACTCAGAGCTTGGGGATGACTAGGCATTTTCCTCAGGCAAAGGTTCAATCCAAACCTTTTCCCCAACTCTACCCTCACATCCATCTGTACTTTGATGCTTCATAGGCGAATTTAATCTGTCCAAAACAGACAGGTAAAATCCATCCCACAGGCTTCCCCTGCTCAGCATCTTTTCTAATTGCTAAGGCCAAACTTGGGGAGCCTTTTGAATTTTCTATTACTCTCACTGCCCACATGTAATTTACTGGTAAGCTTTCTCTGTCAGCTCTACCTTAAGAATGTAATCAAACCTGCAAGGCTACCCCTTGGGTGTAAGACACCACCACCTTTGCTACCATCACTGTTTCCCCTGGACTCTAGCAACTGCTTCCAAACTGTTCCTCCTGCTTCTCCCCTGGTCTCCTTAAAGTCTCTCCTCTATACAACAGTCAGCATGATCATAAGTCCGATCAGGCCACTCACCCGCTCAAAACCCTTCAAAAGTTTTTCTGTCTCCCTCAGAGTAAAAACCAAAGTCCTTACCTTGGCCAAGGTGGTCCTATAAGAAAACTGGTCCCACGTACCTCTATGACCCCTCTCCAGAGCTTTCCTCCTCGCCCCTGTGCTCCGGCCACACCAGGCTCTGGCTGTCCTTGAACAAACCAGCACAGCCCTGCCTGTCAGGGCCTTTGCTCTGCAGTTCTCTTGCCTTGTTCTTCCTTAGGGTATCTTTATAGACCACTCCTCCCCTCATTAGATCCTCCCTCACAGAGAGGCCTCCTTTGATGTCCTCTATACAGTACCACCCCTCTCTCACTATTCTCTGGCCTCTTTCTGAGTTTTATAGCACTTAATAACCATCTGACATATTATTTATTGGTCTGCTCTCCACCTCCATTAGAACATAAGCTCCAAGAATCAGGGACTTCATTTTTGTTTCTTGTCATATTCACAGCAACTAGGACAGAACAGGTATTTTTCAATTTTGTTCAATGAAGTTCATGATGGGTTAATCTAGTTTTTCTGCAGGAGTCCTTGGGTGGCACAAATGATGATATGCCAGACTACTCATCAGAAATAAGGCCTGGAAATCTCCTTCTGAAAGGAGATTTCACAGCTCTGAAAACCATACGGAACGGTTTTCCTCCACATGCTTCAGTTGCCATGAGTCAGAACTGCCAAGAGAGCAACTAACAACAGAATTCTTCTGAACATCTAAAATTGAACAAGTTACTCTGAGAATTTATTTGCTAACCTATCTCAAAAGGAGTCCTCATGCAGTACAAATGGTTAAGTACTTGTCTACCACCTGAAAGGTTAGTGGTTCGAATCCACCCAGAGGCACCCTTCGAGGCAGGTCTGTCATCTGCTACCAAAAGAGCACAGCCTTGAACAATTCTATGGATGAGTTCTACCCTGCATGCATGGGGCCACTCATGAGTTGAAAGTGACTTGATGACTACTAACAATAACATCTGAATAGAGGCCTGGGAGTTATCGATTATTACTGGTTTTCGTTGCTGTATCATGTGTTACTGGTTTTCATTGCTGCAAAATCCTTTGTTATGCTACCATGAAAAGTTCAACAAAAGTACCTTGCTTCTTCTTGGACAAATAACAAAGTCTCAGCAACAACAAGAAGAAGGTTCCTTTGCCAACCTTCTAAGACATCACTGGCATCCTGCTGTTGCCTGTGTTTGTGATAGCTTATATCCACCCACCAGACTGGCACATTATTGTTACGGGTAGGCTACTGTTCAATGTAAGCTTAAAATAACAGCAACCAAAACACAACATTAGTATCTTCAAGATACATGTCCTCATTTTTCTTTGGTTTTGATGCCTGACTAGATACCAGCGACACAAGTTTCTCCTATTGTCCAATATTGTCTGAAAGGAGTTCTTCACATCTGATGTCTGACAATTAAGCCCATGAACTTAATTGTACTAACTGCTTGCTACATACCGCACTGCTGAATATCACAACGGTCAACTTCAAAGTACTCCCACTTGGGAAGCTATGCACCGATGCCATCATCTGGTCCAGACTTCAAAGCAATTGTGGAACTCTTTCTGAAATGGCCATTGCACATGGTAGTATAGTGGCAAGTTGGTGACCGTAACTGTTCAACTGTCCGTGAGGGAGTTTTTAGTCAATAAACAAAGAGGTGCACTGGAGCACCCTCCTTACTCACCTGATCTGGCCCCCACTGACTTTTTTCTTTACCCACAGATAAAGGAAATAGTGAAAGGAAGACATTTTGATGATATTTAGGACAGCAAGGGTAATACGAAGACAGCTGTAGGGGCCATTCCAGAAAAAGAGTTCCGCATTGCTCCGAAGGGTGCACTAGCTGTGGGCATCAGTGCACAGCTTCCCAAGGGGAATATTTTGAAGGGGACCATAGTGATACTCAGCAATGAGGTATGTAGCACTTTTTCTAGGATGAGTTCATGAACTTAACTGGCAGTGTTCATAAGACCACGTTTCCCACCACCTCAGCAACAGCCTGCTGCAAGTATACACAATGAAGACACGCCACACACTGAACCAAAGCTGTCCACATTTGTGGTACATGATCATTATATCAACAGCCATGGCTGTTTTGGATTTCTTACTTTCTGAGTTCCCACAGAAAGGCTTTCTACTTTTTAACTAAGGGGGCCTGGTGGTAGAACAGTTGAGCGCTCAGCTGCTAACCAAAAGATTCGTGGTTTGAAGCCACTCAGCAGCTCCACACGAGAACGAGCTGGCAATCTGCTTCGTTACAGATAACAGCCATCAAAATCCTGTGGAGCAGCTCTACTCTGACACACATGGAGTCACTCTTGAGTCCAATCAACTTGATGGCACTTCCTAACAAAGGCAGCAGTTTTAACTGAAAGCCACTAGGACACGAAGCTGGAAACAAACAGTCAGAGTGGTATAATGAAGGAGAAATTCAAACAAGACATCACAGATCTCACCCACACTGGAAAATAAACATAATCAAAACAGACATAATCAAAACAGAAATATCTTAATGAATCAACCATGCAGTACAACTATAAATGATAAACAACAATAGAACTCAAATTCCAAATGGTCAGGTCCCACCTGAAACTTCCCAATCACGGACGACTAGGAGCCATGACTACTTTAGCCGTGGAGGCCCCCCTGGAGGGAAGGTACATCCCTGTTCGCAGGAGCATCTCTGTCTGAGGAGAACAGAAGGCTATCACATCCACTGACGGATAAAGTCTGAGGGTCAGAGAACAAATAAGGCTCCGGTCTTGTGTAACACTTAGGATTTCTCTGCAACCTCCCACTCCAACCTATTTCACGTGTCAGTGAAGTAGAGCAGAATCCTCAGAATCCCCAGAATCCTCAGTGACAGCCTGTCTGCACACACTCTTTCCACCTCAGAAAGACTTGGCATTCAACATTTCCATCCTCAGCTGCGATGTTTGAAATCATAATTCACCTTACTGGTTTGTATTTGTCATACTCTGAGGAATAATCTCAAAGGCAGAGATAATTACTAGATGCCTGTGCTAGGCAGACTTTCTAAATTTGTATCAGCCAGTGAAAAGAGAGCTGTGATACTGGGTCCTGACTGTGAAAAGCACATGAAATTGTGTCAAAAGTGAGACTGGCAATGAGTCAGAGAGGTTCACAGAAAGTTGCAGCTCTGTAAGTAAGGATTTTTTTCTCTATCCCCCTACTTACTGCAAAGCAACAAGTGGCACTGGGTTTAAAAACATCACTACCAACTAATACTGACCCTGGGTAACACAGAGCCAGGGTATCCTCCTACTTCTGTATTTATACGTACACGGGCTTGCTAGAACAGGTGTAACCTGAAGGGAAAGGGGTAAGTCTCCCCCGCTTTCCCTTTAAGGGAAACTGTCTGGACACTCTAGAGTGTACCTCAGTGAGGTAAGGAGCACATCCCTTGCTTACCATGAGCCACCCCCCCAAGCTGCTAGCACAGAGCTTGCAAATGGCTCAGGGCCCATGAGTTACCCATTCATTGACTGAATGAGTTCTTTTTTCACATACTTTGTGTCCCCAGTGGTAAGAGAGTATCAGGGATGTGGCAGATGCTCAGAAAGCATCTGCTGAACAGCTGCACAACTTGGTATCTGAAAAGCCTTCAAAAGGTTGAACAGAGACAGGCATAAGAGACACAGCCGGCAGTGGCACCTTGCACTCCCCAAACTACTTCTTCACTCTCCAGGCTGCGTAGTTATTAAGACCTCAAAAGCAGAGGGGAATAAAGAAACTTTTCAACCAAAGTGAGCACCCAACTCTCCTGTTTGCACTGCACTCTGGTAGCAACAAGCAACACCCGAAAACCCTGACTTCATCAGACCAATACTAGTGGCTCTTAACCATTTCTGCAGTCAAATTTCACAAAGTTTAGTTAGTTACAATCCATTTTCCTAAATATCAGCAAAGGCTTAATTGGTCACGCCCAAACCTCTGCATACCTTGACCTGGCTGTGATGAAGAGTACTCAAATGACTCTTACAGCAATTCATAAATGGACAGCTAGATAGACAGACAGACAGAGAGATGTGCAAATGTGTGCATGTTTATTTGTATTCTGTCTATTAGGAACAAGATTCCTGCCTTAATATATGACAGAAGCTCTATCTAGTCTTACTAAGCTGATTTTTTTTCTTTTTTAAAATTTGTTGACTTCACCACATTCGCTCTTGTCTTCTGTCACCAGCTTGGGCCCACTGGTCTCAAGTCAGTCACTTTGGCAGTCTCAACAAAATGGGGTAGAACGTTACACCACATGGAAAGAATAAGCCATGGAAGCTTATCACTTCAGAATGTTCCCCAAGTGTCCAGGTTTCATACTGCTTTTTCCTTGCGGTGTCCAACTCATAGCGACCCTTGAGGTCAGAGCAGAAGTTCCCTATGGTTTCCAAGGACTGCCTGCAGATCTAACTGCTGACCTTTTGGTTAGCAGATGTAGCACTTAACCCACTACACCATGAGGGTTTCTGCGTTTTCCTAAGCTCTCTTCTTAACACCAGAAAGAAGATAAAGGGAGTAGAAAATCAGGTACTGTATTTTTACCTTTTAACAGAGCATGTACAACCTGTCAGTTTTCCCTCTATAAATGTTCATCTCTTAAACTACTGAACCCATGTTGCCAAAACACAGCACATAAAACACAGGTCATGTCCACACACTGGCAAATATTTTAAACTAACAGTTACAAAAAACCATGGATGTTTTCAAAACCACTGTAGGCCATCCTACAGTATACTAACTCCACGGTCTTTAGAGTCTCTAATAAATACAGAGGCTACATAATTCTTCTCAGATTGGTGTTTCCAGAGTCAATTTTGCCAGCAGGATTTGGGTGAGTCTTCTCCCAACACAGTCTGCATCAGCAGCTAAAATATACACCCCAGGATGCAATGATGTGAGCAGACGCAGTCTGTGTTTCACCCTCCTGTTTGCTCTTTTGCCCATACAGGCTCTCTCTTAGACACAGACACAGGCATAACCCTAAGTCAGGCTTAGCATAATGTATATAAAAGTAAATAACTCAGGCCCGACAATTTATGTGATTTCACATAAATTATTTAGCAAACAGTTGCTGAATTTGCGAAACACCTCTGGGCAATGCACCAGAAACAGAATGGCAAGCAAGAGTCATCTATTATATGATGCCAACAATCTCATAGGTGTAGAAGGCTTATGATACAAAAACCTTGTGAGTTTACCAAAAGTCCACATACATCTGTAGTTTCTGTATCTTTTGGAGACACTGGAATAGTCCTGCTGGGAGAAAAGCAGTAGTGGAAGTATTTGGGATAGAACAGGACAGTACTGGTTTGACAAAGATTACTGGACATGGCAGATTTGAATTATAAATACCATCATTAATCATCTATACATAAATAGGTCCCACCTTATATGACAATTGGGGCAGCATCCAAGGGGACGCTGGCAGGCTGGTCCTGCCCTCTCCATTCCAAGGCCTTTCTCACTCAAATGTCCTTATGCTATTCCTACCTCTGCTTGTCCACAGGGGATAACTGGGCCATCTGCCTGACTCTGGTTCAGCCTCTCTAGGTCACCGTCTGCCTCTGCTGTACTCTCTGGGATGGAGGCCAGTTACAGTTCACTCATTCCCTCGAATCCCACTCAAGAATAATGACCAGAAGACTCACTAGTCCAGAAAGCAAAGTATTGTATTGTTGCTAGTTGCTGTACAGTCTATTGTGACTTGTGGCAACCCCAAGTGTGCACAGGAGAACTGCTCCATAGGGCCTTCAAGGCTGTGACCTTTCAGAGGCAGGTTGCCAGGCCTGTCTTCTGTGGTGCCTCCGGGTAGATTCAAACCACCAACCTTATGCCACTTGCATCACTTGAGTAGACAGACACATTAACAACCATTTTTGTGAGAAACTTATTCCTCTCAATACACTGCCCTCTCAAGAGTCCAGGACCCCACTGTTCACTCTATATTTAACCCTTCCTTGTGAGTGCTGTTGCCAAAGTCACAGGTGTTACTTATTTGCAGCAGATCAGACAAACAACAACTACTGATTTACATTTTTTAAAGAGATAAAAGTGCTCTATTTCTGATAACAATGATGGCCTGAAAAAGCAAACACATCTTTGCTTCAATCACCTTTTTCCTTTTAAATAAAGTGAAATCTGAAACCATACAGAGGTTCTGGTGCTGAAGGAAAATCATCAGCATAAATATTCGCTTGGCAGAACTTACATTTTTTTCACACTCCCAGAACTGAAGTGCCTGCTTTTCCTTCCCTTTCCTGCCTCATGCATTTTCTAAACATAGGCAAAAAATTAGTTTTATCATCACAAAACTGCTCTTGCTAGCTTTTAAACTTCACTGTTGGTATCTCTTGGAGTATTTATTAGGGACAACTACTTCTGACTGAAAAAAAAATCATTTAGTGAAGTAAAATAGCCAGGCTCCTACAGGAGGCTGAACCTCCAGTCATCTGTTTATTAACAAGGCTGGCAGATAACTGCCTATCTCATTTTAACTGGAAAATCTGATGCGAGACAGTCTTGAAGGCAGCTTCAAAATCCCCATCAGCTCACAGTATTTTAGTCAGCTTTCTTGTTCTCTTCTTATCACCCCCAATAAAAACAGGCACAAACACAGGCAGATACCTGCACTAGAGCAAAAATTCATCCATAGACTGAAGGCTACAGTGGACTAAAGAAATCCAATTCTTGGTCTAGACATCTTATTTTATACTGTGATAGAAACTCTCACATGTAATCCTACTTTGATTTCTTTTTGGATCAAGTTTAGTATCTGCAGGGATCTTTGGTCTGTGCCAATTTATACAGTCAGAGTTGTTTAAGCCCTTAAACAAATCACTGAAGCCTTTCAGATAGGTATGCCCCTCCTGGTCAGTTCCCATTACTCTTTAGCTACGAATTTCTCATCTATAGAATTGACTTTCCACTCAGGCTGACAAAGACCCATACTGTTATGTTTCAGGACACAGTGCCAAATTTGATTAAGGTTAGCTATTTAAACTGAAAGGAGCTCCAAACTACTGCTCAATGTGAACATATGTGAAGGGCCCAGTCCCAAGCTCAGACACACAGCAGACTGTCAGTGCACATTTGTGTACTTTCATGTTGTCTCTTTCTGTTTAAAGTACTTCAAGCTTTTGTTCCTCCATCCCATAGCACCACTGGTGCCTTCACCTCCAGGTCTCTGACATGTGTCTCTGGCTACTTGGAGCAGGCTGCTCACTTCACCTTTTTTACCGATGGTGGGTAACGTCTATGCAGCCTCACAGCACTTGTGTCAACCACAGCACAGCATCTGTTGTACTTGCTCCACAGTAATGTTCTACTTCCTTGCTTTTCCCACTTTGACTGGAAGCTAACGAAAGGCAGGGATCACGTTTTCAACATTAGATATACTCAATACTCACTTCATATTTATGAAATGCCCTTCAATAAATAATCACAGTAATATCCAGATCAATTTCTTAAATGGTTTTTCTTCTAAACTGTAGCCTCAATTTTCTAAAACAGGTGGTTATTTTCCTCCAGTACAGGTCTTTAACTTCGAATACCACATACACTCTGAGAAAGAAAGGTGTTCTGACTTGGCTTCACTTACCCCATTCTCTTTAAGTAAAATGAAATTCTGAAACCATACAGAAGTTTGAGTGTTGAGGGAAAAGCATTAGGACAACACTGTTGGCTCTAAAGATCTAGGGCAGGAAGTCCCAGTTCCTCAGTATGTTACAGAAGGACTTTCCCATCAGTCCCATACTTAGTCCTACCTTACAATGAAGCATCAGGCAAGCTAAGCTAGATTGTGCTCTTTTTAATTTTTAAAATAATAATTATCTCTGATCCCTAATCCACTTCCATAAAGATTATAGTCTTGGAAATCTTATGGGGCAGTTCTATTGTGTCATAGTGGGTCACTATGAGTTGGAAGCAACTTGAGGGCAAAGGGGTTGTTTTGTGTGTTTTTTGCCTCTCTGATCCCAGAGCACTGTTTTTCTCTAGTGATGCACATGCCATACTATCCCTGTAGTTTTGGATTATGTCATCTCCTCAACAAGAACCTGAAATCCAAATGGGTGGAGGGTACATCACGTTTACTTTTTGACACTTCATACAAGTGCCCGCTTCCTACAAGTTGCCTAACAAGTATGTGTTCAATGGATAAATGGACTGCTGTGTTCAAGAAATTAAAAAACATTCATCATAGTACAGCAGTAATAAAGAAGATATATTTGGTGTCTTCTTTCTTAAAAGAAAGCAGTGATGTGTGTGGAAAAAGCAGACACAGAGTTCCAAGAACGGTCTAGAAATAGCTCCAACATTCCAATCTGTCTCCAAGCACTGTCTGCGAGGCTAAACTATGAAAACAAAAGAGAAAAGCCTTCATCAACATAATTAGGACAATGCACCTGTATCTGCAGGCCATTCTCTTAACAGCAAGAAGAGAAACAGAAAAACCATCACAAAGACACAATCCATAACATGAGCTCCCTGAATGCACCTGAAGACATCTAAACATTTATCAAGTACCTCCTACCTGCAAGGCACTGTACTGAGTACTATTGAGGGGTAGGAAAAAAATATAAGGTACCACTCCCAAGTATTCAAAGAACCTATTGCTGCTGAGCAGCACATATTTTTAACAAATTTCTATACCACTTTGGGATATCCTGGTGGCATAGCAGTTAAGTGCTATGGCTGCTAACAAAAAGATCAGCAGCTCAAATCCACCAGGCACTCCTTGGAAACTCTAAGAGGCATGTCATGGTTTGAACTGTGTCCCCCCAAAACTGTGTGCAGCCATGTGGCTGGGATATGGTTCCTCCAATGTCCTCCATTGTGTGGTTTGGCTAACCTGTATGTTAAAGGATTAGGGTGGGGCTGTGAATTCCTGCTATGGGGGAAGTTTCCCTGGAGTATGGCTTGCCCCACCCTTAATGCTTTTAGCTTGCAAGGAATAAAAGGAAAAAGAACCAAGGACAATTTGAGAACCTCGCTACCATCAAGCAAGCAGCACCGGGAGCAGAGCGCGTCGTTCAGACCAGAGGTTCTTGCGTTAGGATGCTCCCTGGACAAAGACTGATGCAATACCGGACTTTCCTCCAGAGACGACAAGGGGAAAGTCTTTCCCTGGAGCGGACACCCTGAATATGGACTTGCAACCTACCGGACTGTGTAAGAATAAATCTTTCTTTGTTAAAGCCATCCACTCTGTGGTATTTCTGTTAGAGCAGCCTAGCTGACTAAAACAGGGCACTTCTACGATGATGTATAAGATCGCTATGAGTTGGAACCAGCTTGGTGGCAATGGGTTTGTTTTTTGTTTTATACCAGTGCAAAACGTCCTTTTTGCTCTTCCAGGCTTATTTCAAACGGCACTTCTGAGAAACCTTGCTTGGCTCTTCAACCCTAAATTCTCACTCTAGACACAACCAGTCACTCTTGTCTTTCCCTGCATTTTCCTCAAATCTAGTACAACATCTGTCCTGACTCATGGGACGTGCTCCCACTGGATTGTGAGTCTTTCAAGGGCAAAAACAGCATTTCCTCATCTGTGTCACCAGCTTCTAGCTCACAGGATTCAGAGAAGCAAGCTGCTTGGTCAACAGTAATAGAATTTTTAGTACCTGCTTAATTTAGTCCACACCTTAAATATACTTCGAGTAAACCTATGCAAATCAACCGATGGTGATTATGAAAGTGCTTTCTTTACCTCTTTAAGAACCAGCACACATTTGCCTGGTCCCACTGACTGAGGTAGCTCTGCAATTCTTCCTTTGTTTAGGTAAGGGCCTGAGAAACACCTGTGGTTGATGAAAAGCTGAGGACAGCAGTACTTCCCGTTGACAGTACCTGCAGGGGAAGAGCAACACAGCTGACGCTTTAGGAACCCATAAAAAAAATCGGTTACTTCACTTGGCAAAACTACCTAAAGAAGCTGTCAGGCATTCTGACTGACAGGAAATCTGAAGATAAAAAAAGAAATAACTCAAAGAGATGCTTATAACATAGAGGCCTACTGTACTCAGAAGTCTTAGTAGGCAGCCTTGTTTCTGTTCCCAAGTGTAGTGGAGCAGTAGAGAAAAACAGGTGAGCTGCTGCTTTTCAGTAAATGCGCATTATGTTTTCACATTAGGGTGCTTTTACATCCATAATAACATCTTACATATTCTAATTATTTGTTCCACTATATAAATATATGTTTGTTTTACAGCATTCAAACTATGCAAAAAGATACAAAGACTAAGACAATAATAACACACTGTATCACTTTGCAAGAAAGAAAACAATGTCTACATAACCAAGTTCTCCAGTGTATTCAACCTCCCATCTGCCTTTCCAAAGGTGATGGCTACTCTGACCTTAGTGTTTTTTCATTCCTATGCAAGTCTATACTTTTATCCCATGCATATGCATGTGTCTACCCGAAACAATACAAAACATTACTTTGAATATTTTAGAAATGTGCTGTAACTGATTCTTCCGCAAATTTTTTTTTGCTCAGTGTTATACTAAGACAATTCTACATTTGTAAGTATGCAACTAAATGTTCATTCATTTTTCACTTTTTTGTATATTATTCCACTATATGAATATATCACAATTTAGTTAATTGTCTTACTGATGGAAACTGCTGCTTTCACATTTTCATTACTGTAAACAATACTTCAATGAGTATCATTATAAAAGTCTACTTCTACATGTGGACAAGAGAGTTCTGCAGGTAAATCACCTGGAGTGAAACTTCTCAGCCATAGGGTGAGTAGCATCCTCAGCTTTACTAGACATGGCCAAACTTTTCCACAGTGACCGTACCCACGCATACTCCATCAGCACTGTGTGTGAGCTCCGTGCACCACATCCAGCCAACACTAGATGCAGGTACTGTCAGAGTTCTTCATTATGCTGATCTGATGGATGTGAAATGCACCTAACAGAGGCTTAAATGGGTATTTTCCTGATGATTCTTTAACTCAGAAAGTGAACGAGACAAGCAGTTGGTCTTGCTGTGTCTCGAGATGACATGAGGAAAAAGTGGAATAATGAGATCACACTCTGAGCTTCTTGCTAAGAGCAATGAGTGAGACTTCATGTTTGATCAAGAAACTCACCTTTCCCTTTGCCCCAAGCTCAGCTATATTAAAAGGGGTATTTATGCACACACAGTGCTGTTCATTTGGAATGGTAATTTAACAGTCTAAAAATGCTTACTCTCATAAGGATTTCACCTAAGAACCAAGAGGAAAGAGGATGAAATGCTGTTTCTCTGAGTATAAGAGAAAAAGAGCAAATTAACAATTACAGTCCCTGAAAAAGCAGCTAATAAGGTTCTTTTAACACCATTCTAAAGTTTGAATTCTACACTAGATTTGAAAAAAAAAATAAGTCCACAACTGATTTATGTGGGTATTTTTATTAGGATTACCCTGCCCAGATCTTCTCCCTGAAGATCAGTTAAGTCTACTCATAAAATTGCTCTCCTTACTATAAAGATAACTTCAACTAGCAGGATTCTTTCAATGGTTTACAAGTTTAATCCTGGAATTTCAAAAAGGTTTGAGTTTGACTAGACAGTGACATTCTTAATAAAATGTAAAACATTTTCTATTATTCACATTTCATGGTCAAAGGGTAACTCCCATTTGTATTTTCAAAGGTTTCTCTAAGATACAAGACTTCATACATTAATGATCTATATTGTTCACAACAAGCTTTTCAAACACAGTTAGTTTTAAGGAACAAGTGAAAAGCCAGCAGGGATTTAGGTACCACAACTATATAAAAGCCAGTGAAACTAGCAAAAAATGTTTAAAAATAAAAGAAGGTAAGTGCCTAATAATAGTATTTTCAATCTTACCTTTTCCACATAGTAGTCCATGACAGTAGGCCCTAATTTGTCATGTGGACCTTTTTCCTGCAGATTATGAGAACTATCTAGAACTACCGGCCAAAAGGTAGAAGAGGCAAGCAAATGTAACTCACAAATTTAAAAAGAAAAAAAAAGGTAGGTATCTGTTAATAAGCTGCAACAGAGAAAAAGGGAACAAGGCTTCAAATTGAGATATTCTCATATTCACCAAAAAACATGAGCGTATCTCCAAACACAACAAGGAGTTGAGAGGGGGCTGAGGGTCCCATGTGGGACTAATTTACCTGTAGTGTCAGGGTGAGGGAAGGAACAAAGGTCATGAGGTATTTTCTCAACTGGCATGGCGGATGGCAATCTGTACACAAAGAAAACAAAATTCTATCACGGGTTGCAAACTTTAGGAAAAACTTATATTCCAAAGTCTTTCCAAGTTAGAAGTGGTACCTGGAGAAGTTTAACAGTATAATGATACAATATGAACATCCAGAAGCAATATCATTAAGAACAAATAAAAAGATCACTGCAGAAAAGCTGTTCTCAAATTCTTTTGATGACTCTCCTGAACTGAATGAACACCTGCCCTTGGGTATTCGTGACTCATCACTGAGGTTTTTCTCAAGTCATTACTGGGCTTGCCCCTTGTTATCCAACCATAATGATAATGTCTTTACATCTGACACACATGGAAACATTAATCTGTATTTAACTCAAAGCCAATCTTCACTATCTAATTGAAAACTGCCTTCTACTATTATTTCTGGTATCTGTGTTTTGTATATTCTCTGAGTGGTGCAAATATTTGAAAGTGTGGCTATTAAATGAAAGGTTAGTGGTTTGAATCTACTCAGAGGCACCTCAAAAAAAAAAAAGCTTGCCTCCTTTCAAAAGTACACAGCCACTGAAAACTCTAGGGAGCACAGTTCTATGCTGACACACATGGAGTGACTATGACAGTTTGAAACGAACTGACAGCAACTGGTTTGCTTTGGTTTTATTTTTAGTGCTTTGTTTGGGTCACGGCCACATTAAAGAGAGTATCTTAACAGAAGACCTATAAACTGTTGATTCTTCAAGTGTGATTACACTTATTCTAGACAACAGCACTGTATTACAGCTTAAAAAAAAGTGAATAAGTATTTTTTTTAAGACAGACTTGGGAGAAAAGAAGAGCAATGGGTTCCGTAGAAGAATTCATGTTGGCTGCATAAAAATGACACAGTTCAAAACCATGTGAGCCCAAAGTAAATCAAAATATTTCAGTGGGATCATCAACAGCAGTGGTTTTCAAGGTGTGGTCTCCAAAAAAGCAGCAGCAGAATTTCCTGGGCACTTGTTACAAATGTGAATTACTAGGCCACGTACCCCAGGCCTGCCAAATTAGAAATTTTGAAAACAGGGCTCAGGAATCTGTGTTTTGATAAGCCCCCGAAGTGGCTGACACACATACAGTCTTAGAACCACTGATCTATAAACTGTATATATTGGTGTTACTATTTCAAATTTGGATTCAGTGATTATTATTTAAGCTTTCTGCTTCAGTATTATTCAGATAAAAAAGAAGCAACTTATTAATCTGATGCACTGCACTCAGAAATGAAGGCATACACCCTCCACAAAACTATTTTCATTAAAATAAAATACAACTATGTGATTACATTTTATTTAAATCTAAACTTCAGTATCATGAAAAACACTGTTTTCAATACTTTTCCATCCATATATTTTTATAAACTTGAGAAAATAGAATCACTTAGCATGGGATATCTAGTTGAGTGTCTTTTAGGTGTTTTCAATGTATAAAATTATAATAAACTGTTAATTTTTCTTCCAAAACATACTGCCTATGTTTAGACACTCTACTCTAACACTTTCTTTCCTCATAAAATTATAATCTAAATGCAGGGTAACAGATAGTTATTTAATAATTTTAGGGCAATTCTTTCATTTGGAATCTAGTCTTCTTAAAAATGTGAAGCACAGATTTTACAGCTGAGAGTACTGACATGCAAAGAATTGCAGCAATGTGCTCATGTTCCTCAAGCTGGAAAGTGGCAGAATTGGGAATCAGGCCGAAGTCTCTTCCACCTCTCAGGCCTAGCCACAGAGGACGGTAACTGACAGTATGCTGGGCAGGAGGAAGGGCAGTCTGGTTCAAACCATACGTGCCAAAGTGTGGCTCCAAAAATGGATTCAGAATCACTATGAGAGCCACTGGAAACCCTGATGGCATAGCGATTAAGAGCTATGGCTGCTCACCAAAAGGTCAGTGGTGTGAATCTACCAGGCACTCCTTATAAACTCTATGAGGCAGTTTTTATTCAGTCCTCTAAGGTCACTATGAATCGGAATCCACTTGACAGCAGTGATTTTATTATTCTTCGGGGGTGGGGTGGAATGGGGTTGAGGGGTATGCTTCAGGTATACCAAGGAGGAAAAAAAGGTAAGAAACTACTGTCTGAGTTGAAGTTCCTTGACAGCAGGCACCCAATCTTGCATTCACTAAATAACCAACATGTTTTACAGTCATCTTTACTAGTGAGCTCCTCATTAGCTGGCTCTCTAGCAAAACATCCATGCTTGCCATTCTCTTTGAAGACATGCAATAGTTTTTCGTGCTATTTGGG
Source organism: Heterohyrax brucei (assembly GCA_028571685.1). Lineage (NCBI taxonomy): Eukaryota > Metazoa > Chordata > Mammalia > Hyracoidea > Procaviidae > Heterohyrax > Heterohyrax brucei. Next base: position 54,351,276 of record CM053142.1, on the reverse strand, counting down.
GGATGAAAAAAAAACTTACTGTTTTTCTGGCTGCACAACTGCAATTTTTCTCTTCTGTTGTGCTGTAATACAGGCCAAGAGGAAAAACAGAAAAACAGCTTCATGAGCGAGCTGCACATTTGTAAAACGTCTTGATGTAACAAACATGTTAAAGTAATTTAAATACTAAAAAATTATTTTGCTTCTGCCATAATTTTATAGTAATTTCTTTTAGCATGAGGTAGACTTGCTTTCTCAGAAATGAAGTCTAAATAGAACTTAGCACATTTAATCTATTGTTACACTGCTTACTTTAAAAGGTGCTTTTAATAAAACAAGAAGACGACACAAATGCTATACTTTGAGTAAACACACACAGTAAGCGAAATTGTGAAAGCAAGCTTACCCAGAGTGCTTTTCTTCCCATGGAAACTGGGTTAAGTCAAATAAAGTTACTATAACAGTTCATTCCCAGATTAGAACTAGGGGCATGTTTGTAAAATAAAGTATTTTATTATTTAAAGGAGGACTGGTGTCTAATGAGTATGTCTTGTCAAATACTGACATAAACCAGCAAGTAATGATTTTTAGGGTGAGAAAAAATTCACTTCATAAGACTGAATCACCTTAGCAAACACAGACCAGAGATTTTGGCATCTACTAATTCTGGCACAGATAATCCTGCAACTGCCAACATAAGCATAAATTAATTCCAACAAAACTTCTAAAGCTGTTAGAGGGTAATAAGACTCTTCAAAGCAAAATGTATATATAAGAAATAAAACAAAAATAAATTAAGATAAACAGTTAAGAAAACACTCCTTGCCCTTGACTTTACTTAGTATTCACTTTATGATCTCTAAGGCTAAAATGAATACAGAAAAACCTGTCTAACTTGGTCTTTGTTAATAAGGGTGAGGATGCCTGCATTGTATGGTAAGATAAACTGCTAAGGACTGAAACACAATGGATCTTGATGCAAAATGTACAACTAAAAAGAAATACTAATATATTCCCCTTAACACATATATGTCTATATGAAAAACCAAACACACTAAACTATGTTCATGGGACAAGGATACAGAGGACTAGACCCTCAAACTGTGATGGAACACATGAGGACCCAACTATTGGCTATGCTGGCTGAGCAAGTTAAGAAACTACAGTAAGTGAAAAAACCAAACATATATATATATAAAGTCACTGAAAAATATTCTAAGCTCAAAATTTTATTAGTATTTTAAGGTAAGGGATGCTACTAGTCTAACTGGATCAGACTCACTAAGCAATGGGGTACAAGGAAAAACACTTTTGAAAACGCACCTCTGTCCATAATCTACTTTCTTTCACAGAGGTAACTGCCTATACATCTCTTAATTGATGACTCTTTAAATGCCATCAAAACGTATCTACAGGAGGGAATGTGAAGACAAGGAAATGAGACCTTCTTGATAGCAATGTTCTGAGAATTTACATGATCGTACCCCACGTAGGGTGCCAGAAAAATTGTAAAGCTTGTTGATTTCCTACATAAACAAAATACTAGGAATGGCTGTATTTCACAAAAATTAAAATCCCATATCTTTAGGTAGGTACTCACAATTTTAAGTAATATTTGTGATACACATCAGAGTAGAACAATACTATCAAGATATACTAAGTTCAAAGGTTTTTAAATTGTATTATTTTATGATCAAAAACCAACCAACTCACCGTCGCTGAGTCCATTCGAATTCATAGCCACTCTACAGGACAGAGTAGAACTGCCCTTAAGTAATATTTGTGATACACATCAGAGTAGAACAGTACTATCAAAATGTATTAAGTTCAAAGGTTTTTAAATTGTATTATTTTATGATCAAAAACCAACCAACCAACCCACCATCGCTGAGTCCATTCCAACTCATAGCCACCCTATAGGACAGAGTAGAACTGCCCCTCAGAGTTTCCAGGGAGTACCTGGTAGATTTCATCTGTCAACCCTTTGGTTAGCAGCAACAGCACTTAACCACTCTATGCCACCAGGGTTTCCTATTTCACGATAATGACCTACAAAAATATTTTAAAACAGATTGCCAGGTATATGTAAACATACGTATGTGTATTTATTGCTGAGTTTTTCAATGACTAACACTGTATTTACTCGCTACTCCTGAATCAGGATATGATGTAATGCACTTTTCAAAGTTCAGTCAAAATCTTTCTTGTTAGTTGCTGCCACAAGTGGGTGAAGTATTTATAAACATATCAGTAAATTATCAGGACCAATTATGATTCCTTTGTTTTAAGGGAATTTCATTAAGAAAAATTAGTAAATAGTAATATATAAGATTTAACATATAATCTTTCAAGTCAATTACTGAATTATACATGAAATTAGGAATAAAAATTGCAAATATTTTATTTCTACCCCTATCTGTGACCATTAGTTGTCTTCACTGTGCCTTGGTCTGTCAGCTCATAAAATGCTTTCACATCTTCATCTCAGGCAGACATTTAAAGAAACCAGGATAACAAAAACTGTGGTGCTCCCTAAAAAATCTACTTGGTGCTCCCTGAAAAATCTACTTTTCCCCCCTCTAAAACAACTTTGCTATACCTTCTTCATAAAACTACCTACTTATCCACTACGACCTCAGCTGTAACCCTCCACTCTGCCCCAACCAGGCAGTACTTACACACAGTTTTGTGTGGTATAGTCAAGGGATAAGAATTTGCTTCACACCAGCCCACAGGGAAGATATCCATGGACTCAACATCAACAATGAACTCTGGAATGGGAGGCTGTAAACCTGCATTGGAAAAAGTAAGACATAGGTATATCAAAAATAAACAGGGGGAAAAAAAATAAAGAACTACATGGCACCTAACTCCCTGAATGTTAAAAACAAAACCAAAAGAGCTAATAATAATATGGAACATGCTACCTTAAGGGAGCCTGTAGTCTTATGGTGTGTTCTCCAGGTGGTACAAATGGTTTCCACTTGGCTACTAACTGAAAGGTAGGCAGTTCAAATCTGCCCAGTAATTGCTGCAGAAGGAAGACATGGCAATCTACTTCTATAAGACCACACCCACTGAAAACTCTATTGAACAGAGTTCTACTTTCAAGTAGAAACCAACTCAAAGGTGGTAAGTTTGGGTTTGTAGCTATCTTTCTATCTACCTATCTATCCATTCCACTGTCTATAGTCTTATGACAGGCACAAATATAAAACAGCATAAGTTTCAGGGAATACAAATTAACTAAAAGTTTGGAAAAGAAAAATATACTTCCAACTAAAAATGGGAGGAAGAGAAGGGAATCTTTAAAAAATTGGCATCTGAACCAGATATGCTGAAAGGGGAACTACTCTTTTTGTAAGACCAGTTTTCACACTGAGGAAATGGGGCATAGCTTAGGGTTTGCAGCACAGGGCATATGCTGAACACACCATGACATACTTCACTCAACACCAAGCAAAGGTCAACACTCAACTAAAGACAGGTAATTAAACACTACAGTTAAACTAGCAAACTTCCATTAACACCAATCCTGAGCAATGAGCTCATTAATGTGTCAGTTTGAAGTCACTTATTTGGGACTCAGTTTGCAGTCTACAGACTTTTGCCAGGCCACACGCAAGTTGTCTGTGTAGGAATTTTTTTTTTTTTTTAGTGGGCATCTGTCTAAGTATCATATCCTGTTTTGTAATATCAATAATGCCTTAATTTAAACAGTGTAACAGTTGAAAGAATCCTCAAAGAGGTGAGATCTTAGCAAAAGTTTCAAGGACCTGTAATTGAAAGGATAAATTTGGAATTGAGCAAATTAGTTAAAAGAGGAAATTCAATATTGAATCAATATTCTTAAAAAAACAAAGGAAAGACACTCTCAAATCAAGAATCAAAGGACATGAGTCTTATCAATACATCATGATTCACTAACTCTGGCTACTTAATCTTGTGCTTTGGTTTCCCCCATATTAAAATAACACAGTAGAACACCAACTGTCACATACACAGATTACTACACAACACCTGACAAAATGTGAATCATTTCCCCTCCAAAAATGTAACTTCATGAAGTTAAATATCAAGTGTCAAACACAATGGTCCTACCCCTGATCAAACCTCCACTAGCTCACTGCCTCTACTTCTCATCATAAAGTTGACACTGTAGGAGAGGAAGTTGTTTGATAAATGTAATTTCCTCATTTAGTGCTAACCAATATATCAATGTGTACGAGCCACTCTGAACACACTTAACACCAGATTCTTGGACACACCTGTGGTCAGTTTGAAATTAGACTTCTTCTCCGAGAAAGCAATTACTATGGTTTGATCAATGTATGTTTTCTTTTTTAGTTATCACATCATCTGAAGGATATATAAGGTAGAAGAATGCAAACTGGTTTGTACAGACTTTCTAACAAAGTTGAATGAGGAATCTATTAATATAATGATTCAACCAATATGTTATCTAATTCCGAAGCAACCATCAAATCAATAGGTAAAGAACATATTCAAAATAGACAAAAGGAAAAGAAACTCTGCCAACACCTTTACTGTATGTGAAAGTAACTCTTCCTGTCCTGAAAGGCACATGATTCTCGGGCGGACCCAAGAAAGGGGACCATCTGAGCTACAGTCTCCATTACACAAGGTCATTCTCTCATCTTCAAACTCACAACAATATTGTTTCTTTCCCAGGTACTCAATGATTTTACTAATAGGTTAAATTCAACTGCTAGATACATCTGTATTTTCAGATTTATGTTGAGGTACAAATAAGATTTCCAAGTGTATTTAAAGTGACACTTTAAAAGGAAGCATAAGATAAAACTTTGCAGTTGATTCCTAACAAAAGTATTTTTTCATCTGCCAATATTTGAATAAACCATTACATTCATTCTTCGATATGTATATTTCTATAACAATGCACACATTAATACATTGCTAGGACTCTCTTTATCATGCTTTAAGATTCTTTAACCATGTTTTCTAGTCTATCAGACAAACGTTCTCAAGAGAGTTATAGTCCTACCTTGCTTCTACTCCAAATCTAGTCCACTAAAGAAACTAGTAAATATGAACTGATAGAAATGCAGGTTATCATCCAGGAAATTTTCCTTTCTCAAAATTTCTCTAACTCCATTTGACCTTATGAATTTTCTGCTGTTGGATACCATCAATTCTAACTCACAGAGACCATACAGGACATAGCAGAATTGCCCCAAACAGTTTCCAAGGCTGTAACCATTATAGAAGCAGACTGTCACATCTTTCTCCCATGGAGTGGCTGATGGCTTCAAATCACCAATCCTTCAGTTAGCAGTCAAGTCTGTAACCACTATACCACCAGGGCTCCTTGGTGACTCTAGATAAGAAACATCTTTTAAAATCCTTCTAAATCAGAGAAAAATCTTTTAGAACACAACCCATTATTTTTCCAAGGTTAGAGACACTGCACCTGGGTTTCTAAAACAATCCACTTACAACCAAACACAAGACTCATTCATTATTCTAGAGTTGCCAAGAGTGTAATGAAAAGTTGGGTTGTTCTAGTCCAGGCCACTGAGAGTCTGTACAGGGCATTTTATAGGAAAATCTCTTAAGAAAAGGTAAGCACAATCTAAAACTCTGATCCTAAGCTCTAGCAAGTCAATATGGTCTGTACTAACTCATTCTTATCTAGAACCTACATCTCAAGGAGCATCATGAAATCTCAATCTCCATCTCTGTTGAGTGCTTACATAAAGTATGGTGCATACATACAATATTCTATAGCTATTATATGAGAAATTTCCGTATATATTTATACACAAAGTTCTCCAAGATGTATTGTGTAACTAAAAAAAAAAGCTACATGCGGAACACTGCATATATAGTATGCTACCATTCTGTTTAAAATGAAAATAAAAGATTCCTACGTGCCTAAAATCTATCTTGAAGAAAACGTAAAACACAAATAATTAGTAGGTGGCTGTGCAGACAGGAACTGGGTAGTTCTGGGCTGAGGGGACAGGCGTAGAAGCAGGAATGAATGAATGAACCGATTTTACAACCACCATGAATACCAGAAACCCTGGCGGAATAATGGTGAAGCGTTACCACTGCTAACCAAAAGGCCAGCGCATCAAATCCACCAGGTGCTCCTTGGGAATTCTATGAGGAAGTTTTCCCCTGTCCTACAGGGTTACTATGAGTAGGAATCGACTCCATGGTTAGACTAATGAACAGTAAGCTACCTTAAAAAAAGAACAATAAATTAAAACTAAAGTGAATCACTTCACTCAAGAGAGACGCAAAGCCAAGATGGCGGAGTGATCACACGCTTCCTGTCATCCCTCTTGCCACACAGACCTGAAAAACCAAGTGAATCGGTTACATATAACAATCTAGGTACCCTGAACATCAAAGGCAAAGCTGGGGAATCGGTGTGACAGGCAGGAGAGAAAGAGAAGCTTCCAAAGCAGCACGGGCTTAGCCGCCAGACCCGACTCCGCGGGAACCGGCACCGGTCGGCCCAGCCGGCGCAGGCGCACTGACGCCGTCAGCCGTGTGAGCTGTGCTTTCCAGTCAGGAACCAGCGTGCGGCCACGGAGAGTCCACTCATGCCTCCAGAATCAGTGAAAAGCACTTGCTCAGCCAAAGGCAAGTAACTTGGGTCTACCAAAAAAGTATCTCTTGGGGAAAAACTCCCATTTACACGCTCCTTGTTGCTCTGCTGACACCTGGTGTCATAGAGCTTAAGTACCATGTCGGCTAACCAAAAGGTCCGCAGTTCAAACCTGCCAAGTGCTCCTTGGAAATGCTATGGGGCAGAGCTCCTCTGTCCTCTAGGGTCGCTATGAGTAGGAATCGACTCCACGGCAGTGGGTTTGCTGCTCTGCAATGGGTCCCTGCTGGCTTCAGAGACTGACGTGTCTCCACGGCCGGAAGTGGAAACCGCCAATCCCCTGAGCCATTCTCCCAGGAGAGGGAATAAACAAGCAGGAATATACAATCTGCCAGCTCTCCTAAAGTAGGAAGACAGTGTAGGAACCATTCTTTTGTCTCGCCACGGGCAGGCATAAGAAGTCTACAGACTTTGAATGCCTTTGACCCCTGTGTGGCCCCATGTGCACCCGTTTCAACATAGAACTTCATTAGCAGAGCACAATAGGGCATATACCTCAACTGTTTCGGCTATTTGGAGGAGAGGCAGGTTCATGACATTTAACACTGCTCTGCCTGACAAGCAGGGTCCTCTCCTACATGAGGGGCCTGAAGACTGATAACTACCATGCCACTTAGCCACCCGTCACACTGGTCCAAGAATAAGTGGTGCATCCCAGTCCTTACAGCCAACAGCACTGGGAGCCCATAGTCCAGTTGCAAAATTGACCCACCTGCCCGCTCTAGGAAACAGAGTCACGCTTTCCTCACAGACACTCTTGGGTGACTGCTGTCCTCCCACTGTCTTGCTTAGCACATGACCCCATTCCTGTGCCATCCACTCCTGCCTGTCTAGGACTGTAGGCGAGAGCCTGCATGATGCAGTTGGTGACCAACTACCTGGACACATGAGCTGAATCCATACAAAAAAAGCAAATGGATTCCTGGGCTCACATACCTAGTATTAGCCCTAAACTTCAATAATCAAACTAAATCACTGCACAGAAAAGAGACTTTCTATATTCACAAAATAAATTTAAAAACACAGAGACTTAAGAGATTCACTCTGAAACCTTAAACAGGTCTGTAGTTTGATGTATCTCGAGGACTTGATCGTCTGATCAAGTCTCAGCCCTCCTTACCCTTCTAATTGCAGAAGATGACACACTACAATACCATTTGTAGCCTTGTTCTATTCAGAACATCAAGATGAATAAAGAGGAGGCTCTGGGAGAGTCCTTAAATACTTTACTAGGAATACAATTCTATCAAACTCCTAAAATTCAGTCATTATGTCACTCCCAACAAATTACGAAGACAGAACAAGCATAAGAAAGCACACTGCCTTTTTACTACAGATGGAAGAAACCCATAGTTGGATCTAGATGGCTGATTTGAAGAGCATGGGATGTTACTGTAGTGTCAGAGGCAAGACAGATACAAGGGGAAATTGGCCAGGAGTCAATATAGAGGAAGGCAAGGCAAATACCTTTTCATTTATTTCAGTAATAGAACTGCAACAACCTCTTTATCTCAGTTAAAAACTGGATGGGAAGAAAAGTAGGTAATAGTATTTAAGGAAACAAATGAGCCTTGTCTAGTGTCCCCACTGGAAGTTAAAGGACACACCAGATCTTTTTTCCTCTTTTTTAATTGTGATGAAGTATATAATCCAGATCAATTTTGCATGCATGTCTATCTGTAGCTCCATCTGCTCTCCTCACCCAGTGACAGCATAATCATCCTTTCCCTCTGTATTCCCAGTATCCTCTTAATGAGCACCTGTCTCCTCCTCTCCACTTTCTTCTCTCCCAAATTTTGATGAGTTCAGTATGAAAAGAAAAGGTGAAAGGCAGATGACCTGACAGTTAAAAAACTAGTCTGGTTATCTACGAGTAAGCAACAACTGGAAGGAGGGAACCCTGCCTACCATCTGCCAGGCTTCTTCCATTTGTATATGCTTGCCTGCAGAGTAAGCTTTTTTGTTTTTTTAATATTTTATTATGTTTTAGGTGAAACGTATACACAGAAAATTACACTCTAATTCACAATTTTGTACAAATTGTTCCATCACATTAGCTACAATTTTCACAGTGTGCCAGCATTCTAATTATTTCCATTGTTTTTTCCTAGTTTCCATTTATCTAGATTCCTTGCTTCTCCTTGCCTTCTCTTTCGGGCAAATGTTGACTGTTTGCTCACCTATTATTGATTATGTAAAGGCGCACATTCCTCGTGGGTGATAGTGCTCATTTTATAAGTCTTTCTATTATTTGGCTGAAAGGAAACCTCTGGGAGTGGCCTTAATTCAAAGTTCAAAAGGGATCTGAAGGTGAAAGTCTGGGGCGTTCCTCTAGTCTCCACAGCCGAGTAAGTCTGGTTATTTTAGGAATGTGTGTTTTGTTCTATATTTTTATCCCTCTCTGTTTGGGACTTTCTATTGTGTCACTGGCCCAGAGAGTTGATAGTGTAGCTGGCACCATTTAGTTCTTCTGGTCTTAGGCTAGAAAAGGCTGTGATTCTTGCAGACTGTGAGTACTGTGGGCTAGTTTCTTATTTGAGTCTTTGGTTTCTTTCATTCTCTTTTGCTCCACATGGAAAGGAACCAATAGTTGCAGCTTAGATGGTCACTTTCAAGCTTTTAGGACCCTGGACACTACTCACCAAACTAAGATGTGGAACATTATCTTTATGAACTGCATTATGCCAATTGACAGTGATGTCACACAAGACTATGTGTCCCAGGCCGCTAACCCAATAAACCAAATATTTGAGGTATGTGTGTATTTCTAGAAGGTCTCCATAACTGTGCCCATTATGTGCTTTGTTATGTACATATAAATATATGTAACATACCCAATCATGTATACACTTATGCTTATAAATACATCTCTAATCTCAATCTCTGTATGTGCCTTATGTGACAGAACCCTTTCCATTGACCTTCTGGCTAGCTCTGTCCTGCTGATAAATGTGGCAAACGCTATAGACTGTCTGCCAGAAAAGTCAGCCACAACCCCTTTTCCTTTACAACAGAGGCTGGAAAACAAAAGTGCTCGGTTTCTTAAACTTCCTTACAGCTGGTAGTAGCCATGTGACCCAGTACTTGGTGATGAACTCTGGCTACCTCTAGATTTTTGCTGCTTGAGAGAAATATTTATTTAATCCCTTGCAACTCAAAGTGAGATCAGCAAACCATCAGCATTGGCATCATCTGGCAGTTTGTTAGAAATGAAGAATCATAGGCCCTATCACAGACTTAATGAATTATAATCTGAATTTTAACTATATTTCCAGGTGATCTGTATGCATAGTAATGAACTTATATAAATACTGGGAGGCCTACAGATCTCATCTTCCTTAAGCTGACTACTTGCAACTCAGATGAACAACATCATGTATTATTTTTCATAGTGTCTAAGACTGGTCACATAAAAGGTTTGCAAAAGGAAGCTGGAAGAACAAAAATTAGAGGCAACCTATCTATGCAGTAGGAATTAAGCATGGCCATTCTGTCAACTCTGATGCCGCACAAAACATCAGCTATCCATATCTTCATATCCTTGACTATACTGTGTTCAAGTGTGTAAGAATCAAACAAGATAATGTGGCAGATTATTACAAATGTTCATAAACATAAATCATTATTAATAAATCCTGCCAAAAAACTAATTTTCAGTAAAACCTCTCTTCTTTGGAACTATGGTTAAAAGTTTAATTATTCAAAGTTCTTGTCAATCCCTTGTATTACCAACTGGAATAATGGGATAGAAATCTATTTGGTCCCATCTGAAGTGCAAGATAAAGCACTGCACATGTCTGCAAATATCCAGGAAAAATGATTCTCAGAAAGTAGACCTCACAAGAGACGTCAACAAAGGCAACTCTCTTAGCAAATTAAAAGAGCTATGAGACCAATTAGAACAGAGATGCTTCTCCCCAGCCAGAAACTCTATTTGTCCTATAAAGAAATATGAAGTGAGTAGAAAGTTATTTCATTTGTGGGAATGCAAACATATGAGTGTGAGAGAAAATATTGTATTTGATTAGTTCAGTGTGGCTACAATGCTAGAGGCATTAAAACAGAAAGTGATTATTAAAAGGATAATGCTCATAACAGGAGATGATCACCGAAAGCAGAATATTAACATAAGAGAAAGAAGTAAAACATTCCACTGAAAACACAAAACCCTATCATCATAAATTGCCCTTGCTAACAGTGGTTTGTGAAAGCTTGAAATTATTTTCAAATATGCACCTATATTACATTAGTCTCATATATTTTATCCTTTCCTAACTCTCCAACATTGGCTCTTTCAAAGACACTTAAAGAACAGATTTCAAGAGAAGTATTAAAAAATCATTGTTATAATTACTTAAAAGCAGTCAATCAGTCATGTGTTGAAAATACTTCACCTCAATTTAATGCGTAAAAATAACTAATCAAATTGTCATAAAGTACTTTATAAATGTACATAAATGTCATAAAGTACTTTATAAATGTATATAAATGGTCTATAATCAGGGTAATCATCATCATAAAAATAATTTAACAGCCACAAAGTGACCATAATGAATCTCTATCTTTTTTATCCCTGGGGCTGGGAAAAGAAAACACTATACACATAGAACTGTGACTAGTGAGAAATATGTGCTATTAAGCTGTCACATTAAAAGGTGAATGCTCAGTAATGGGGAGAAAAGAAAAAAAAAAAGCAAGACTAAGGAAGCTGACTGGAATTTTACTTTATTTGTGTGTTATTTTTTTAAGTGATGAGACAGATACATGATTGTGACCAGTAATTCCAGGTAGATGATAGTCAACAGATTGTTTAAAAATGCTTTTTAAGTGTAAGGTCTAAAACGGATCAAGCTGTTTTCCAGTCTCCTTCCTAATGCTGACTAATTTTCCTTATTACAGAATGACAATACTCGGGGGGAAAAGAAAGAGCTGACATGAGCCAACTTCCATGTCTTGGTGAAATGTAATCCCAAAGAAGACCAGTAAAAGAGGAACTACTATCTAAAAAGTTAAATATGCAGAAAATGTTGATTATCATTTTTAAGAATGGGAAGCCATTAGGGTACAGCAAGTTAAGTAACAGAAATGTCAAAAGCAATGAAATTAAACCTAAGGCATATCTTAATGGCTCAGCTAATTTCTTCACCTGTAAAAATCAGCACACTTACTGCTGTCTGTGTTAAGTAATTAACAGCTGTCAGGCACTCTGAAAGTACAAACTGCTAGATAAATAATGACTGTCAAGGAGTTTTAAATAGAATACACTAAATAACAGTGATGAAACATGGGCTTCATTTTTATTTTCAACTCAATAATGTAAATACAACTAGCCTTGCAATACAGCACAGCACCATGTTAGATACGAAGTGAAATTTAGTGATTAAGAATCAAAGAAGAAATCTTGGCTTTTTTTAAGAGCAATTCACTCAAATTTGCTTTTAGTAATGAAAATGAAGTCTATGCTCTGTTCCTGTAGCTGCAGAGGAATTACAGCCCATTCTACTGAAAAATGCTCTGAGTACTCGACTTTTTGAGACTTTCCATTTATTGTAAAACCACAGTAATGTTTTAAACTATTTCCTGGGAACTAACACAAATGACATTCAGTAAAAGTACTGTTCCCTACCTTTTCCAACCTCTAGAAGTACAATATTTATGGCACTATGGGTCTGTCCAAAAACTTCCACTACTGTTTAAATTTACTTATTGACTGAGGATGTAAGGTTGGAAAAGGTATGAGTAACAATTTTAAGCCCTTCAAAACTTTCTGTACCAGTGGTTGTATGAGTACATTATAGGCTTTAAACTGAGTGGGAGAGTCAACACTATTTTATTATTAATATCAAAGTCTTTTTTCTTATTTTTCATATATACTTAAAATAACTCTTAAACATTATGAAATCTTTATATAAACCAAAGACAGCCAATCCATTTTAATTATTTCTCACTGAAAATATAACATCTAGAAAATGTGGTCCTCTATGTAAATCTAAAAGCTGATCAAGGTTCTGTTCACAAATATACATTGTTTTGTGAATTATCAGTACCCCTGTAAGTAAACAGTGCCTCTAAAGCATAACTTAAACATCAACAACAAAATAAGCCCAAATCCTGTTTACTATGTAATTTGGGGAGAAAGCCATTCTCCAGTTACTGTTTTGGGAAAAAAATTCAATGCCTACAGAAGAAATAAAGTGCATGGTTCACATTAAAATGCAAATGTATAATTGTAGCTTCATAATAACCCAAACCTCAAATACTAGTTTAAGTGACTCATATTAATTTAATTGTGACATTAGCTTTTACGATCACAGATGTAAAAAGACCACTGTGTTCCAAACATAATTATCACTCCAGCATCTCATTTCACGAAATTATTAGTTAAGATGAGAGCCTCTGAATGAATTTATATTTGATTAGTTTCACTTATTTAAGAACACTGAATAATTGAAGATCTGCTTAAATAAAAGGGACACTTCAGGGAAGTGCTGAATTCTGCACTCTGCCATTTTCTGATGGAGATTTTAGTTCTTCAGAATTACTACCAATTGTGCATACCTTCCAGATGAAGCCACATTAACCTCCCCTTCACACTGACAACAGAGGCCACGCAGAGTTCTCCTGGATTCCTGGGATTTACAGCTTCAAGTTTCATGTTTTTCATGAAACCCTGACTGAATGATGTCTGAAAAAGAAACAGGACTAACACTGAGCAGGTAGAATTCACAGCATGGTATTTTGCAGCCACAGGGCTGGCCGGGAGAAGAAAGACGTATATACGCAACACACACATAGGTCCATATTTTTTTATAAGAAAGACAAGCTTGCTTATATGTTTTGTTTTTCCCACTATTCATAAAGAAAACAACATGTTTTTCCTTCCATCCTTCATTCCTACCTATGTACCTAGCAATATATATCTCATAAAAGAGAACCGTGGTTGGTATTGGAAACCCTCATGGTGTGCTTAAGAGCTACACGTGCTACAAGAGATCAGAATGGAATCCATCAGGCATTGGAACCAATCATTTGGAGACTCTATGTGGCAGTTCTACTCTGTCCTATAGGGTCACTGTGTGTTAGAATCAACTGGACAGCAACAGGTTTGGTTTCAGTTTTACAGTTGGCATATGGTGGGTACCTAATGACAGTTGTTAAATGACTGAGAGAATGAATACCTGAATGAATCCAGTCTCCCTTCCATTTTCAGAGGTCCTCTTCCTCTATAGAATCACTGAAGGGTAAACCCTATCTTCCACTTGCCTGTATTTCTCACCAGAACTCGACTTGGGCATATCTGAGGGGTCACGCTGGATAGATCCCAGCTTCCACCTGGCATCACTTCCCTTCAGTCTCAGAAATGGTCTCAACATTTCTCACAGTCCAAGTCTGCTGGTCATTAAATGTCCTTTGTTTTATCTGAAATTGTTTTTATTTTACCCTTGTATTTATTTCCTTTTTAATTCAGTTTTTACAAATCACAGAGTAAACCTCCTTCTTTTTGGAGTTCAGTTCCATGAGGTCAGGACCATTAGACCAATGCATGCAGTCAAGTAACATACAGTCATACAGACATAACCACAATCAAGACACGGGAACAGTTCTTAACCGATGAAAATATACTTGCAAGGATCCTTGACAATCGGTTCTCCTTCCTGACTCCCAATCCTTGCCAACACTGATCTTTTCTCCGCTTCCCATTATGTCATATAAATGAAACTGTATCTTCTGAATCTAGCTTCTGCTGATCATAATGCATTTGAAATATAGCTGTGCTAACGCATGTATCAGCAGTTTGTTCTGTTTTATTGCTGAGGAGTATTCTAGTATGTAGATAACACTACAGCTTGTCTGTCCACTTACCAGTTGAAGAAAATCTGAGTTGTTGCCAGTTTTAAGTGATTACGAATTAAGCCACTAGAAACATTCGTGTACAAATTTTTTGTGAACATCAATCTTTCATTTATCTAGATATGTACTGTTTGATCATACGGTAAGTGTATGTTTGATTTTATGAGAAACTGCTAGGCTGTTTTCCAAAGTGATGATACCATTTTGCACTGCCACCAGCATGACAGTTCCGGGTGTTCATACATTCTCTCCAGTACTTGGCACTGGATATTGTCAGTAATTTTCAGTTTAGCAATTCTAACAAGTATGTAATAGTATCTTGTTATGGTATTAATTTAAAGGTATTATTAACCATCCTTTCATTTATTTGTCATCCATGTATCTTTACTCAAGTGCCTACATTCAAGATTTTTTTTGTGTGTTTGGTTTTCAACAGTTGAACTATGTTGAATTTCTTTGTATTTGTACTGCTCGAGGTTAGCCGAGATTCTTAAATATTAAATTTAGGTCTTTTAGCTACTTTGGGTGATTTGGGGCCATCTTCTCTTCAAACATTTTTCTTTCCCAGTCTCTCCTGTCAGTTTTTCTGTGTCTCCACTCCGCATTATACTGTCTCTCAGATCCTGGAAGCTCTGTTCATCATTTTTCACCCAATTTTTTTTTCTCTCTGTGCTTCAGATTGGATGATTTCTATCTTAAGGCCATTGTCTCTTTCCTCTGTTATTTCCAATCTGCCATTAAGTCCTTCCCATGAATTTGTTTTTTTCAAATGCTGTACTTCTACAGTTTGTCTTTTTAGTTATTACTTCTGAAATTTTCTTTTTATTCAGTGAAAAGATGCCACATTCAGAGTATCTCTACATTGATGACTCTCAGATTTAGAAGACAAAAGAATCATCTCAAGAGCCTTTTAAAAATGGACTGCTAGGTCTTAACCCCCCCAACCCCCCACCCCAAAGTTTCTGTTTCAGTTGATCTGGGTGGAGCCATACAATTTGCATTTCCAGCAAGTTCTCAGGTAACACTGAAGCTGCTGATCTGGAAACAAACTTTAAAACTACTGTTTAGCCTCACCAGGTTTAGCTGTAATTTAAAAAAAAAAAAAAACCTGTGGCTGTTGAGTAGATTCTAACTCATAGCCACCCTACAGGATAGAGTAGAACTGCCCCATATGGTTTCAAGGAGCATCTGGTAGATTTGAACTGCTGACCTTTTGGTTAGCAGCCACAGCGCTTAACCATCACACCACCAATTTTAATAGGGGCTTTAAAATTATCTGCTTGTCTGCTAATCGCAATCTGGGTCATCTTGGGTTTGGTCTCTACTGATTGTCTTTTCTATTGAAAATGGGTCATGTTTTCCTATTTGTATATTGAGCAATTTTGTATTGTAACCTGTATATTTTTAATGTATTTCTAGAAACTGTGGATTGTGTTATAGTCTTACCTAGAGTTTCATTTTTCTGTTTCAGAAAGAAATTTGTTGGCGTCAAATGCAAACTGACTCTTGAGCAACAGCTCAAATCTTGGTTTAGTTATTGTATCCTTAGCTGGGCTGCCTGGCACATGCATGAGAATTTGTGGTTCCCTTCTCTGCCCTCGCTCCTTTAATGCGAGTTTCCCCTTGCTTTCTAGTAGAAATCGTGGTGGCCCACTGGGTTAAGTGTACATCTGCTAACCAAAAGGTCAGAGGTTCACATCCACCAGGTGCTCCTTGGAAACCCTATGGGGCAGTTCTACTCTGACCTACAGGGTCACTATGAGTCGACCCAACTCGATGGCAGTGGGTTTGGTTTTTTGGTTTCTCTAGTGGCTGTGGTTGCCTACTTTCAGTTACTTCATTCATCAGGCTACAAAGACTGAAATTTCAGTCATTGTTTTAGCTATCCCATGTGGTATCAACTGTGGCTGCCCTAAGAACAGAAACCTGATGCCAGAAGCAACCGTATGCTGTTGCTTTCTTCACAGAGTCTGCTCCCCTCCAGAACCTGCCAGTCTCTGTTCATTCTCAAGCACTCACAGATAATTGTTCTAGTGTTCTATCCACAGTTCATAGCTACTGTCTATGGGAGGATCACTTCAGTAGGAACTTACTTAATATCATGGATTGAACTATGTCCCCCCAAAAATATGTAGAGTAATTTGGCTGGGCCAGGATTCCTTGTGTTCTTTGGTGGCCCTCCATTTTGTGATTTTCAGATGCTGTAAATCCTAATCTCTCTGCCTGTGGTTAACAGAGTGGATTATGTTAAGAGAGGATTAGGGTGGGATTGCAGCACCCTTGCTAAGGGAGTTTCCCTGGAGTGCTTGCACCATCCTTTATCCTTTCACCCTATGGGAGATAAAAAGAGACAGAGGCAAGCAGAGTTGGGAACTTCATACCATCAAAAAAGCGGCACCAGAAGAGCACATTTTTCAGACCTGAGGTTTCTGCACCAAGATGCGCCCTAACCCAAGACTGATGCAACGCAAAGACTTTCCTCCAGAGCTGACAGAGGGAAAGCCTTCCCCTGGAATTGCGACACCCTGAATGCAGACTTGTAACCTACTGGCCTGTGTATGAATCAACTTTTCTTTGCTAAAACCATCCACTTGTGGTATTTCTGTTAGAGCAGCACTAGCTGACTAAAACACTCAGTCAATATTAGATGCAAAACTCCTGCACAACATTATTTTAAATTTTCAAAAAGTATCAACTACTCCAGATATAATGAGGAGCGTTATAATGCTATACAAATATATCTATTTTGAAATATAGAAATGAGAGAAACATGTTCCTATAAGTAACTGAGACTACATCTTTGACTCATAGAAAGAGACTAACACATTTACATGTCTTTTTATCTGAGATAAAAACTGCAATTATGTCTTTATATAACCAGAGCAGAATTATCCAACCTATTTTAAAACAATTTCCTCCTTTCCTTTGTTATTTTGGAAATAGCAATCAAGATATTTTAAGTGGGCTATTTTCCCATAAGTCATCCTGCCTCATCATTATGTTTTATGTATTGAGCTTTCTGATAATAGAACTCTATAGGCTGTCTGAAAAATCTCTAAGTGAGTTAAAGTACATTTTATCCTACTTAATAAGGGAAAGCTACAACCACACAACCTATTTTCATTTCAGCTCATTGCTTGAGGGTAATTTATAAAGGATCAATAGCAAAACTGTTACCTGTGAGTTTATTTTACTAAGCATTTGGCTATGTCAATCCATTTTATAACTGTCTTTGATTGTAAAACATCCCTGGGGAAATGTCTTCCACACATCCATTTCCATACTAGCTCTCTCCTGCTACACAGGAGATGTGTGATTAAAAAATGAATTCATAATAAGCATTCCATTAAAGAGCACTTGTAACAAGCTAACAAATTCACCAGTAATGCAGTGCACATATATGCCAATGGGCAGATAACAATCTTGCCTATTAAATAAATGGAAGCCCAGAAATAAAAGGGGGCATAAGCCTAACAAATGCATTCCTAATGAATACACCAACGAACTTGTTAAAGCAAATTTAATCTTGACAGCCAAACCCTGAAAGCTCAGAGGCTACCTGGTGATGTGGCTACTTGCTTCACTATTAAAATGCATTCAGACAACTGCTGGATGAATGCAAAGAGAAAACAGATAAAAACCCACCTTAGTGGAGCTATGGTTGTGACAGAACAAACAGCTACCTCCCTAAATACAGAACTGTGAGGAGATGTGAGGAGTTTCTGCTCCAAGGATGCAGAGTTAGAGAAGGAGTATTACTCTTGTCAGAGAGAAAACAATTTCAAAGAGGTTTAGAGATGAGACAGTATTTCCATGGTCCTAAACAAAAGTTCCTTAGGCCAGCAGATTCTGCAACAGTAATGTCTATATGGTGAAAAGTTTAGTAAGAAACCAGTGGACTTTTAATAAGCCTTAAGAGCCAACCAGCTGCCATCCTCATGATGGTATGGTCCCCACATACCACCTACACACACACTATATAGCTCAGTGTTACAGATAAACTACACTGGTAGAAAGGCAATGCCATCCAATCATTTAAAGACTCCTGAATTTCCAACTGTGCCAATGATTTGTTTCTATATTTCTTAGCACCAGTTGACCTAGTAATCAACCTACTTCATTCTCCAAAATCTGATTTGACTTATGCTCATATTGGGCTTCCCTCTGCTGGGCCACCCCTTTCTACCTTTTAGTCTCTTATTCTGTAATCTCTGTAGTATAAATGATAGGTAGAATGCCAATGAATCAGCAGCCACTGGAGCACATATTTAGAAAACAAGTATTTGATTTGGGAGCATTTTACACTGTTGTAACTAAAGGCTCCAATTAGAGGGTTACATTTTTTTTTAACCCATAAAGAATTAACTTTCATAATTACATGTATATTCAACATACTAAGCTCACATTTATACCTCATTCTTAAAACAAGGATAATAATTCATATCCCCTTTCATAGTTCCTAGGTATGAGGAAGTTTAAGTAACTTTATAAAGTACTTTATACAGTCACTGCCTACAGCAGTCTAAGTACACACACAGACATACATAACATTGCTGTTTTACACAAAATCACAAAAATCCTACTACTATACCAATACACTCTATCTGAACAAGGTAGCAGCTTAAAGTAAGCAACAGACAAAAATGTTTGGCTAGCAAGTTAGTAAGCACTTAAAGACAATTTAAGATCACATTTTAAGAATATATTTCAGAAGCAGAGAATCTCCTATTATTGAGCTTATTAGTATTCTACTACACAGCAAATATATATCTAATGGTGGCACACATAGCTACCTCTCCGTCACAACTTGTCTTCCTTCTTCCACAGTGCAGCACGGGGGCTGGGAACAGGTGCTCAGCCAGAATAGATTTCCTAGCCTCCCTTACAGCATGATACAGCCAAGTGACTGGCTCTCACCAATGGGAGGCCTCCATAATGGACTTCAATTTTTAGAACTAGAGACGCCTTCTCCATGATCTCTTTTCCTATCTATTAGTTAGATTCAGAGGATGAAGACAAATATGGATACAGCCCAAGCATCTGACTCACCATAAGGAGGAGAAAGACCCAGTAAGGAACCTCTGGGACCCTTCCAGGTGAAAAACAAAACCTGTCTTAGCTGCTGTGTACTAATTACTTGATCTGTTACCACAGCCTGGCATCACCCTAACTAACATATAAATAGGGACATTAAATAGGGCTTTTCAAAATCTATGTAAGTTGTATGATCATGCACCACACCATTCTCTAACCTTGCTCAACAAATTGAAGGCAACCTAGAAAATCTTTATGGTGAGCCTCTATAATAAAAATTTTTAGAAAAGCAAATAAGCATCTTACATTTCTGAAGCAGAACGGAGGTGCTGCCTCTGCCCCGTGCTGCTTGTGATAATCTGCCCAGTCGAAGTCCTGGCCAGAGTAACCTGTGCACAACAAAACAGAGGAAGTACAGCTTCATTATCATAACATGGTACCGAATCCAGGTGAAGAATGGTTGACACTAACTACAGGTGCTCAAGCCAATGGGAAGATTTGCTACAGGGGAAAGCACCTGAGAAGGGCTATTATACAACATCCATTCCCATAATCCATTTTGCAGAAATATAATATTCCTTTGTGTAAATGTGGAGTTCATGTAAACTTACTTCTCAGTATCTCCATGAAAACAATGAGAATCTTTACTGAAACAGATGCACACACCTTACATATGGAAGATTTTTCAGAAGTTACAGAAGATAAAGCACGTGGGAAACAACCAGTAGAGGCTTCAAAGACTCCAAAGAAATGAAGAAAGAACATCAGTTTTGCCTTAGAATTGAATTGCTGAGGATGAAGAAAAATGAGAATGGGGAGAGATGTGCTGCTCTGTTGGAAAATTCTGGACGGATTTTTGAAATACTGAAGGAGTCTGAGAAACAACTATCCACATATACTGAATTCAAGACAGATGTTATCAGAGTGCTTTTTTTCTTTCTTTTGGGAGTGAGGAAGGTGCAATCATATAATATATCCACATTATGAACAAACCAAGGCAAAACATGGTAGTGATGGGGGCGAACAGTTTATAAAGATAATGAGAGTACAGTTTAAGTTAGGCAGGAAAATAACATACAGACAAGCTAATGGGAAAAAAAGTTAGTTGCCAAACATTTTCCAGTGGACACAGGATGGCAAATGGAAATGAAAACTGCAGTACCAATTATGACTAACTGAAAACATAGTGTCACTGTGACATTCATTTAGTGTTCCATCTTCTTCCGCTCGAGCAGATACAAAGTAAATCTAGAAGGGATTTCTTAAGTGTATTTCTGTCCCAAGTCCCTCAATTTCTTTTCTCCATCTTGTCATAAATTCTATACTTAAAACTTCACTTAACATGCAAACTTTTACTTACTAAATCCTCAGCTGTAGGCAGACCACAGAAATTGTTAATGAACCTCAAGGAAGAGATGCGCTGCCTTCTACCTCCATTTGTATACCCTGAGTACAACGTACGTACAATTTTCATTAAGTAAGCACAATTTGTATTTATCCAAATTTTGTTTTCTTCACACTGTTTTTCTTATTTTACGAGGGAGATGGTAACCTCTGCCCCCAAGGAGTCCTTTCACAATCCGGATATGTGGTCCTCTGTCATTCTCTAAAGTGATAACTGCTAATTTCCTTGCAACAAGGGCTAAGAAGACTTGCACTTTTTGACAACTAGTCTTAAAGACTTAAAAAGGAGATTCTTCAAGTTGTTCTACCTGAGCTTTCCCCAACCCATCTTTCCAGAACCATCCTTGCAGGTGAAAGTGTTACTGCCTCGGGAGCTTCTGGAAGGGACCAAACCAAGCTTCTTCTTAACATTTTTAAATAACTAAAACAAAACATGTCTTAAGCATGGTAAGACAAGTTACTCTACAATTAATAAAACCCTCTGCTTTAAGAGTAGCTCTTCTGGAATTGTTTGGCCTCAAGTCCTTGCATCACTATATAAGAACAGAAGAATTATCCTCAAGGAATCTCAAAATGGCAAGGAAGTATGTAACAATACAAAGGGTGCTGAATCAGAGAGCAGGACATCTGGACTTTAGAACAAGCTCTACTGCGAACTGGTGGACCAAGGTAAAAGTAAATTAAATCTTCTGTTTCTGGTTTCCTCATCCACGAACTCACTAAACAGAGACCTCTGAAATCTGCCCTGGATGTTGCATGCTAAGATTCTCAGTCATCATTACTAATAATTTTATTATGGCTACTTATAAGTTTTCCTGCTTGTCTCTGTGGCTAATTCCCTGCCCTTCTCCTAGAAGAAAGGGGTGACAGGGATGGATCACAGGGGTTATACAACAAGGCATTCCCCTTGGGGATCTCTTGAAAACAAGATAGATCCTTGCAATAGAAGGACTCTATTTGTTTAGACAGATCCATTTTATTAAAGTCAAGATCTCCTTTGTTCCGACATTTCCGTGGACCTCTGCTACGTTAATTTTGTGAGCAGAAGAAAAACCTCATCGAGATCCCTGCAGGAGTAGGGGTGGGCTAGGATAAAGTCTTCTGTGTAAATGTATAGCAAACCATTTTCAGCTATAACACAGAATGGGGTATGCTTTATGCTCAGCATCTGTACAGACAGGGTTTTCTAACTTACCAGCTATCCCCCCTCTCTCTCCACACACACACATATAGAGGAGCTGCATTTCTGTGGAAACCCTGGTATTATAGTGGTTAAGTGCTATGACTGATAACCAAAAGGTCTGCAGTCCAAATCCACCAGGTGCTCCTTGGAGACTCTATGGGGCAGTTCTGCTCTGTCCTGTAGGGTCACTATGAGTTGGTATTGAATTGATAGCAGTGGGTTTGGGTTTTCTATGACTATATTCATAACCACAAACTTCTAATGGACTTAAACCCACACCACAAAGTGTTATGCTCCATGCTTTTGTGGACTTGCATTGAACCCTTCTAAACTCAGTTCTCAAGTCTCTCTCAATGGTGAGCCATTTTTAACCTAAGCATTTCAAGATACAATCAAGGTCCTGCTGGTTACTGTTGATAAACAACAATTAATTATTCTGCCCCTTGTGTCCTCCCCCTTTCTCTGACCATTGGAATAGTCCAGATTTCTCCTCCTCCTTTCCTAAGGAGACCTCTACTCACTTTATCATTTAAAATTCATCCCCTCTGGGCTGATAATGGGAAACCCAGCTGATGCAGTGGGTTAACTGCTAGATCTACTAACCACAAGGCTGGCAGTCAAATCCTCCAGGTGCTCCTTGGAAACTCTATGGAGCAGTTCTATCTTGACCTCTAAGGTGACTATGAGTCGGACCCCACTCTAGAATAACAGGTTTGGTTTTGAGTTTGAGCTGATAATGAACTCTCTTTGTAAAGCAGTTTTGTGACAGTCTGGAAAATAACTACTGCATAAAAACAAATTGCTGTGGGCTGTATAATAATAGAGACAACAGAGGTCAATTATACTCATTAATCAGCAACGACAGGACAAGTACTAAGGCTTAGCCAAAGCCAGGAAAATATTTTAAACCCAGGAAAAAATAGCATAAGGGAAAAGGAAATAAAAGAACAACAACCACCACCAAAAAAAAAAAACTACCCCAAAACACAGAATTACAATGTGCGGTTAGCTGCCATGGGAGACTGCTGAACCATATCCACTGAAGTTATTTAAGCTTTTATCAGTGTTTATCCTGAATGATGTTCCAGCTATAACAAGTCCAAAGGGGATGAGGTTGATGACCCATTTCCTTATGATCCAAATTAACTGACATAAAACAGCTCCACTTGCAGACATGACTATTGGCAGTATAAGTAGACAATTCTTTTGAAAAACAACTTGGCAGCAGCAAAAATGTTTATGCCCTTTGACACAAAAATATCACTTCTGGGAATTCATCCCATTTAAAAAAAAAATCCTAAAAACTGAAACAAACCTTTATACATTAAGATATTCATGGCCTTACAACTCTACATCCAACAGCAGAAAATGGTAGGAGACTTACCCCAGTCCACAGGTAACCATGCAGGCATAAAACTGTGCACAGTTTGTAAAAAGGAAAAATGACTGCTACACGTTTAGATAAAAAGACTGCTACATACCTATACAGAATTATCAGATTTATATAAAAATATGCAAAGTGAGAGGCTTGCATGGGTGGAGGGAAAGGTAAGACAACCTCAATTATAAGATATCAAAATAATGGCTTGGCTAGTGCAACTCATGGTTATTTTTCTCTACTACCTCTTTTTATATCTCTAGCTTTCAATAATGATCATAAATATTTCAATAATAAAAACTGTTTGACCACAGTATTTTTGCTCCATTTTAGAAGATAACCAAGTCACTGGTTAATCAATTGTTTATTCAGTATTGTGGAATACACCATAAATGCCTCCCTAGTCACACTCCCACTTTTTGCCTGCTAACAGAATCCTGATTTTATCCAATTTCTACAGGAATCATGCCTCTCTTCAGCACCAGGAAGTGAACTATGTCTGTTTCTTTTACCTATGGCTTGGAACGAGAGGCATGGAAGAAGGGTAGCACTTAAAAGAATTTTTTTTTTCTCTCTAATAAAAGAAACACAAAGGCATAAAAGCTCTTTTGGTTTGATATGGAAAAAATATAAAATCTTAAATAAAAATAAAAGTAGAAAAAGAATATATCACACTTGGCATCCACCTGCTTGTCAAAGATGAGAAAGAGTAAAGAATCTACCATTGTAAAGGACGGTGAGAAATGAGTTACTTCCATGCATTTTTTTATTAATTAGATCAAATATTACAGACATTAATTTGCCCACATGTATCAAAATCTTTTCTAATGTGCCCACCCTCCAACCTAGTCCTTTGTTCATTTATGCATTCATTTATTAAAAAATACCTGAGTGCCTGCTACATGCTAGGTTTTATACTATACCTGCTACTGACCCAGTGTCCCTACAGAACAGAGCAGAACTACCTCATGGGATCTGCAATTCTGTACATTGCCATGGAAGCAGGCTGCCACATCTTTCTCTCATAGATCAGCTGGTGGGTGCCAACTGCTGACCTTTTCAGTTAGTAGTCAAGGGCTTAACAAATGCATCCCAGGGCCCCTTGTAATAATTCTGATAACTAAAGGATAAAGAAAGGAACAAAACGGACCAGAATCCCAAGCCTCACAGAGTTTATATTTCTGTGAAAGGAGTCAGGTAATAGGCAAGTATAAAAGGTCAGATGATCAGCAGTGTTCTAGAGAAAAAGCCGAGGTTGGGGACAGGCACTGATGCCACTGTGAACAGAAGACCTCAGGAAAGGGGGAAATGTGAGCACAGACTGGAGGAGTTGAGGAAATGAGCCTTGTGGCTCTCTGCGGAGGAGTGTGTCAGGGAGAGGGGACAACAAGGACACAAGTCCAGGGCTGGAGTAGGAGGAGCAGAGAAGAAAACAGCACTCTAACTAAACAGTAGTATCCTATGGAAATAACAGGGCAGCTATGCAAACATTTGATTTACAAAAGCAGAACTGAAAACAACCACCATGAATTGTTGAAATCCATTATTTACATACAGAACATGGACTCCCTAGAATCATTTAAAAAGTATTTTGCTGTATCTTATTTTTAATTATTTTTTATTTAACATGACTGAGTGAAAATGTACATTCCCGTATAAATTTACATGCCCACCTATACCAACAAAAGCAGTTTACAAAACAGTGTATAAAATAAGTTTATAAAGTTATACATCCAAGAACACAGAAATATGAAAGAATACCCAAA
This sequence comes from Heterohyrax brucei, assembly GCA_028571685.1. Classification (NCBI taxonomy): domain Eukaryota; kingdom Metazoa; phylum Chordata; class Mammalia; order Hyracoidea; family Procaviidae; genus Heterohyrax; species Heterohyrax brucei. Next base: position 54,326,020 of record CM053142.1, on the reverse strand, counting down.
GTTGTTATTTTCAGAAAAGGAATATTCTAAGAAATGTATTTTAAACTTTACTAGGTTTTCAAATTTTTAAAGAATGAATACATTCTTAAAAAAAAAAAAAAGTGAAGTCCTATTAAGTAACACACTTCCTAAAACCAGGAATACATTTATTCAATAACTGTTCACTCTAAGTTTGCCAGACTCTGGTTCGCTGCTGGTAAGACAGATGGAAAAGGCTCATCACAGCTTTCACATGCCCCCACAGGCTACAGGGAGTCACAGACACAGTCTAAAAGCTACAACATGATGAACTGTAGACAACAATGGAGAATCATGAAGGTCAAGTTCTTAAGATAACTATACATGAGTGAATCTCATACAACAGTTGAATGGAACCAAGTTTCTCTCTCTGTAGCGCTCTGTGTTGGGATGGGACTTTCAATGTGAACTCTAGAGTGCCATGAAGAGCTCGTCACCTCAGAGACTGTTTATACTGTTAAAGTGTTATAACATCTCATGTAAACAGCAAGCGTATCTGGCCTTTAGTTCAACCTCTTTTTAAAAGGAAAAATGATATAACCATCTGCAAAGACCAGCAAATATCAAGCCCAGATATGAGAATGAAAAATAACAGAACAGAAACCATTTTACAAGAACAGTTCCTTAATCCTTTCCCAGAAAATCCTCTGAATCATGATAGCAGTCCCAACAGGCACTTTTTTTTTAGTTTTAAGATTCTCTTTATTTATTTATTTTATTTTTTTGAATTCTTTTATTTATTTAATATGACTGAGTGAAAATGTACATTCCCGTATAAATTTACATGCCCACCTATATGCAGCTTCCACTGCTCTCCCTGCCTAGTGACAGCACACTATTCCTCTCTGTTCCATACATGTCTCATCCTCCCAACAGTCTCCTCTCCCCTCCTCTCCACCCACACTCCTTCCTCCAGCCAGAGGTCAGCAGGATGATATCCTGTAGATGTACAGAACCATAAAGTACATCCAACAGGCACTTTTTAAAATAAACTCTTATTAAAGAGTCCTGGTTGCAAAGTGGTTAGGCACTTGGCTGCTAACTGAAAAGACTTTGGTGTGAACCCACCAGTTGCTCTGAGGGAGAATGATGTGCAATCTAATCCCATAAAGACTGCAGCCTTGGGAACCCTATAGGACAGGTTCTACTCTGTCCTATCAGGTTGCCATGAATTGCAATCAGTTCAAGGGAATGGGTTTGGGGTTTTTTGGTTTACTCTTTTTACTGAAACATAATCTCTATCTTTTCAAGCCCAAGGCTTTTATTGTTCTCAAAACTAGTAACATATCTAGGATACTTCCTAAAGCTAAGTAGTTGGAATATCACCTCATTTGAACTTCACTACAAAACCATGAAGTATGATATATGTATCTCAGTGCACAAGTGAGGAAACAAGATCACCCAGACATCACATGGCAGAACTGGCACTAGGAGCCAACTCTGTCTCTTCCTCATCAAGTTGTCTCAATACTTTCTATGTTAACTTCATGAAGCAGTTTCTGTACACTGTAGGCTTATGGGCAGGGAGGCAAACACACTAGTGACTAAAGCATACTTTTTACTCCATTCCGGGGTTATAAAAGATTTGACAGTTTCACACAACTAAGCCTTGATTTTCCCATGTGTAAAATGACTGCAACAGGAGATAATTTAATTCAGTTATAAAATGCTCTACTTTTAAATTCATATATTTATTTTTGAATATGTAATTCATTCATCTGGACAAAAAGCTTTAGAAATTAATAAAGGTATAAAAACTTATTCTGTGAAAATTCTCACTTCTTCCTTTGCCTCTGTCTGCTCTGCTCTCCACCTCCACACACCACACACAGGTAATCATTCTCATACATTTCTTATATAAGCTTCCAGACTTTCTCTGTAGAAATATGAGCAAACAGAAATCTGTTTTCTCACAGAAAATGTATTACACTCTACCTACTGATCTGTAATGCTCACAGGGTATCTTGGAGAGCTTTTCATACCTGAGTACATACAGATTTTCTTCAGTCTTTTTAACAATTGTATAGTTTTTATTAAATACTTATCCAAATTATGTAACAAGTCCCTCTATTGACAGGCACTTGGATTTTTTCCAGTGTTTTAAAGTGATAAATAATGCTTCTGAAACAAAAGTTTATATACATTGGTTAGCTCTACAGTATAGTTTGAGTATAGATTTCCAGAAGCAGAACTGCTGAGTAAATGGGTTGACACATCTACCGTTTCAGGAAATATTGCCAAAGTGCCCTTCTTCTAGGTTGTACCTACCTGCACTCTCACCAGGAATGTACCGGAATCTTGGTTCCTCCTTATGCTCATCTAAACAGATACTTCCTTTTGGATTTACAGCCTATCTGATAAAAACATAGTAGCACATAGTACCTCACACCTCTGTGTCACTGAGGTTGTCTGTTATTAACTACTCTGTCATAAGTTTATTTTTCTAATTTTCAATTTTCTCCCATGCCCTTTATTTAACTTCTCATATTCTCACCTTTAACCCTGCTTGTTTCTCTTTTGAATAAGCCTTAAATCTAAAAGGGAGAGCAAACCATGCTACTTAACTACAAGTGTAGTATTTAGTAATAATAGGGTCTTGATTCTCAAGTTAAATCTATTTTAATGCATCCTAACTCCCAGCTTAATTATTTTAATGTATTATATCATCTCAATATTGGGCACCTGACTGAGGTCAGTTTGGACTCCATGAAAAATATGACTTAGAAAGTTAAAGAAATGCTTCATTAGCATTTTGTTGCATTTTCAAAGCCATTTCTCAGACATCTTGTAGTTTTAACCTCGATTACTTGGTCATACTGCACCCTATTCGTGACAAGCAATGGAGATACTGAAGTTTATAGAGGCTGACTCAAAAGCCCACAGTTACAAATCTCAGAAGGTGATGGAGATGTAACTGACTCCTGTGTTAAGCTACCTACAAAGGCTATTTTTCCACTACACCTACATAGTTCACAAATATGAACTATTCTAGATTAACAAAAAAAAAACCCAAATCTAACCAAACTCTTTGCTATCAAGTCAATTCTGACTAACAGTGACCCTAAAGGATAGAGCAGACCTGTCCCACAGTTTCCAAGAAGTGCCTGGTGGACCTGAAGTGCCAACCTTTTGGTCAGCAGATATATTATCTCTTAACCACTGTTCCACTGCCATTTCCAAGACACCCTCCTAAGACACCCAAATTCTGTACAACTTCAAAGAACACTAACCTTTGGGAGGTGTGAGATTGACTCCATTTTTAAGGCACCACTGTACTGGAAAAATTCCCAAAGAATCCACATGGCACAGCATTGAGAGTTCATTAGGCTCTGGTCTCAGATCATCAATAGTCACTTGAAAAAAATGATTGTTAAAAACCTGAAAGACAAAAAAAGAGCCAAAGGTTAATTTCTTCCTATTATAAATAATGCTATCATGAAAATAACACTAACATGAAGTACTGGCACGACTTCCAAAGGTTAACTGATTTATTTCATCAAAAATCAGTGACCTTACCCAGCTTCACTGAGAACAAGAAAGCCCTCTGCTACTGTGACCCTCCGTCACTGGCTTCCCATTCCAGCATACACTGTGACCCTGGATTGGGACCAATACCATACCTGAGATGGCCTGCTTAGTTCTTGACTCTGCTTAGAACCACCAGTGACCAATGGATTTCAGAGTTCTGCTCCCACCCCTACCCCTGTACTCTACAGTGCCTGTGTTTAAGCCAAAAGGGACTCACTGCAAGGCTCAACTACCATCTTTGAAGAAAGGCTGGGCTTGTGCCTTAATCAAAGACATCATCTCAAATGCATAGATAGAACCTCACCTTGCACCCCTATGGATTCATAAAAACTCATTTAAATATGGTACTGATATGTACTCAGAAACCTTGGTGGTGTAGTGGTTAAGAGCTATGGCTGCTAACCAAAGGGTAGGAGGTTCAAATCCATCAGATGCTCCCTAGAAACTCTATGGAAATGTTCCACTCTATCTGTAGGGTTGTTATGAGTCAGAATTGACTTGATGGCAACAGGTTTTGGGTTTTCAAATGTGTTCAAGAGCACTCTCCATACACTTTCCTATGTAAGTGGGGCCATACAATATTTGCCCTTTTGTGACCAGAGACCAAAGTCCATTACGTGTTATCAGGAGCAGGCAGTAGGGGAGTGGAAAGGAGGACTCAACACTCAGACACACTGAACTTCTGTTAAGGGTGATGGGACAATTTTAAATCAGATAAATGTGACAGACAATGAACACAATGCACACTGTACATGTACAAGGTATATGTAAAGATGTCAGAAATGTCAAATGTTTTGTTTTATATATTTAACAGAATTTTGTTAAAAAGAAGTCTCAGATGAGTTTGATAAGTCTCTTGTGGCTCTTTTCTATAATAACCGTATCATCAGCTATTTTTTGACAAAGATCTTTTCCTTATTTATCATGGATACATTCTAAAATACAGTGAAACCTGTGAGACAGCAACTCAGTGAGACAGCCTTGTTTTTCTTGGTCTTTCAAGTTTTCCAGCTTTGACCAACTGCAGTATTTCTGCTTTTCTATCAGTTGTTTTAGAGGAAAATATTTGAGTTTTCCTTCTCTGACAGGTGTCCATCTTACAAAGGTTCTGGCTTTTGCATTTTTTTTACTATATAATATTTCTGTTTTACTCTTAAAAACATAATGTTTTCAAGTACAGAATTTTCCTGAAAAAAAGAACCTAACATCATGCCAGACTAGCTAGTTTTCTAGAGAAACCCTATAAGTGGGGCCCCTGGACACCCTTTTAATCGGTACTAAAGTCCTTCTCAAGGTTCATCCTTCAGCCTAAGATGAGACAGGTCTCTAAGGCAAACAGTAACACACATAAGGAACGTACTTCATGGTTCAGTCACGTAGAGGAGACTAAACGGGCACATGAGCCCAAAAGCAAAGACAAGAAGGCAAGGAAGGACAGGAAAAACTGGGAATCCTGGGTGGAAAAGGGAAGAGTGTTGACACTTTGCAGAGTTGGCAACCAGTGTCACAAAATAGTGTACTAACTGTTTAATGAGAAACTAATCTGTTCTGTAAACATTCATCTAAGGCATAATTTTTAAAAGGAAACATTTCAAGCACAAACTGGCAGCCATTTCAATTAATACAAATTAATGTAGCTCCTAAAAATTAAAGACAGGCACTGTGATCATATTTATGGAAAAATTAATGAAAAACTAGAATATGCAGGAGAGAATAAAGAAACAAAGACTTAAAAAACCAACAGCCATATCAAGAAAACCAAACTCACTTCTTTTGAGTCAATTCCAATGCAGCAACCCTAGGGGAGATAGCAGAACTGCCCATATCATTTCCAAGGAACAGCTGGTGGATTCAAACTGCCAACCTCATTTGTTGGCATCTGTAACAGTTAATGAGTGTACCACCATGGCTCCATAGTGGAAAGAAAAACTGATGAGGACAGAAAAACCTTAGCCTAGATGAAAACCAAGATGGGCTCTGAAACATCAATCTGCACTATTGATTCCTATCATCCACAGTGGAATCACACTCCTTTGTATCTTTTAACGTCCTCCAAGATCTGGTTGAATCTCCTTTTTAGAGCCTCTCTAATTTAAATGCCCTACAAGTATCATATGTCGGCCCAACAGAAAATCACTTACTATCCTCACTCAGAGACTTTACCCCAACTCCAATTTCAGTTGATTAAAATATCACACATTTTTCAAGATGCATCTTAAAGGTCAAGGCTGTCGCCATTTCCCAACCCCTTTCTGAAAAAAATCTCTGCTCTGTGCTCCTAAATATTATATCTCTGCATTGAAAATTCTCATTCTTTCTTGTGGAGTGATAACATGTCTGTCTCCCCAGTAAAGCACAAGTTCTCTGAGGACAAAAAAAAAAGTCAACACTGATTCCAACTCAGAGCAATCCCATGTATCAAGCTGCTCCGCAGGGTTTTCTTGGTTACTGTCGATAAGAAACACATCACCATGCCTTTCTTCCACGGTGCCATAGGGTAGGTCTGAACCATCCACCTTTAGGGTAACAGTCATGCATAAACCACTCACACTACACAGAGACCTTCTCTGAGGACAGGGGTCTCTTTTTAATTCACTGATGTATTTCCACAATGCATAGAAGATGCCTTGTAAATAGAAATTCAATAAATTACCATTGAATATAAGACAAACATCAGTGAAGAATAAGGCATGCTCGCCTGCAAAGCAGAGAGCAAAAATCAAATCAATGCTGCCACTGTAAAGCTTGATGGATTTAAAGGCCTTAATACCTAAACTGGGCCAGAAAACAAAGAACAGTTTTCCTCCTCAACAGACATAAATCAGTTCTGGAACCTTAATAGATCACTAGCTCCTTTCATTTATAGAATATTTGTTAGACATAGCCTAGGTTAAGGCCTAAGCAGGAGAGTAAACTTGACTTCTGTTCCTCTCTATGTTAATTCCAGTAGTTACAAAGTACTTGAGTTTTGCCTTTGAAATTAAACTTGAAGGAGCAAACAGTCAAGTATCATCTTCCCATATGACCTCTGACAACTCTAACTAAAATTACATCCTCCCTCCCTCCACCCAGCACTCCACTATCCCCTTCCCTGATGCCCTAGTTATATACTAATAGTTTATTGTCTGGCTTACCCCCATCAAATATGAGATCCATAAGAGCAGGGTCTTCTGTGTGCTATGTTACCATAGTCTAGAATAATGCCTAGCAGACAATGAATACTCAGTAAATATCTGTTATATTACTGTGGTCTAGACTCTTCTGTATACACTCACAAACACGTGTGTATCTCTTTAAAAGCCACATAATTTTATAAACTACGGACAGAATCCCTTAATGTCACTGGACCATATAATGATGGACACTAAGGAATCCCCAAGCCCAGAAAAATGCATGCTCCTGTGTGCATGCTTCAGAGGAAAAGGTTAGTAAGTTTCATCAAATTCCCTGGTTTCATGCACCTGAATGGTTCAGAATCCGTGCTTTACAGTTACCTGCTGCAGAACCTAGAGGTCTCAGTATTAAAGTCCAGGGCAGTTAGTCAACCTCCCAAGACTATATGCAGCTCAGAGCAGGCACATCAGAAATGGAATGTAGGCCATCTAATTCCAGAATCTCTTCCTCTAAATTATGTAATAATTTATGTATTATGTAGATGACACTGCTGTCATCATCACCATTACCACCACTGTTATCTGCCAATCTCTCAGGCTGCTTTTAAACATTTGAAAACATAATCCCGCTACACTGACAAAGGGTGGTCATTTAATACTGGATCTACAGCATGCTTGTCCATATTCTTTCCATTTGCCATAATGCTATTTATTTGTTTCTTCAACAGCTGTCTCATGAAGAAAAGACTGAGAGGGAAGAAAATGAAATTTTCATCATGAGGCGTAACAGCATCACAATTGTTACAGCCTCAAGCACAATATTCTAAAACATTTCCCAGTAGCTCACAGAGAGGAGTCTCACTGGCAACACAAGAATAAAAAGGGGTTCATCATGAGATCTCCACTAAAAGACCTCAATTGATCATCTAGCGATTTTGGGGTTCCTCTGAGAGCATGGCCCCCGGCCCTGATGCTGCCCTTTCCCATAAATTATAACAAAGGTCCACTCTTTGGACAGGAATGGATTGGACTTGGCAATGCAGAGTGACCGCATATTGGAAGCACTTTGTGGTTATAAACATCTGCAGGATATTATCTTGCTGACCTCTGGCTGGAGGAAGGGGAGTGGACGGAGAGGAGGGAAAAGGAGGCTGTTGGGAGGATGAGACATATATGGAGCAGAGAGGAATAGTGTGCAGTCACCAGACAGGGCGAGCAGTGGAAGCTGCATATAGGTGGGCATGTAAATTTATACGTGAATGTACATTTTCACTCCATTATGTTAAATAAAAATTAAATAAATAAATAAAAATAAAACATTTCCCAGTATTATTTTCTATGTTAAAAATGTTCTGATAACTCATTATATAAAGATGAATCTTCAATCTAGCTCTAAGAGACAGAAGAATACATGACAATCCTTGCGTAATGCAACAGATGGTCGATAAAACAAGAAGGAATGATGTGTATGAAAGAGAAGGGCAAGTATTTTATCTTGGTGTGAAGTGTAAGAAAAATGAAAAGGAAATCTAAGTTAAAAGTCAGTGAACACCCTTCTCCCTCCACATACAACGTGAGATCTATTTAAAGAAAAAAATCACTTACTGTGAAAAACAAACGGCTATCACTGAAAGTCTTTCCAACTAGATAAAGGTATTTGGGCTTGAAATTAATTATAATTAATGTATCACATTATAACTGCATATATTACAACTACTTAAAGGCATAAACATGTGAGATATTGTATTATTAATAAGGTAAGCCCATCTACACCTCTTTTTTCTTTCATAAATACTAGGTGTAGTTGATAGCGGACTTCTACTATAAAGAGAATGGATACATAGTCCAAATAAATGGGCAGCTGGCTTCATTATATCACCTGCTGCTGGAATAAAAGACAACCTGGCCAAGTTTCAACAACACTGTTCCTCCTTAGTTTTGGAAAAATGTACTACAATTACCAGGACACACAGTAAAGGACTCCAAAGGCAAGTTGAAATGCCAAGTCTTTTAATGGGTGGTCTCTGAATGAGAAGGTGCAGATTTCAGCCTGGAAATTGTCATCTAAACTGTAAGTTATTTTTTTAAAACATAGTTATTCTTTAAACAAATTAATAGTACTTAACATGAAAAAATAATTCATACGCCTTAAAGAAAACATCATCTACCAAAGAACAAAAATTCATCATAAGAACAATTTTCCATATTCTATAACATATTAGGAGCACTGCATTTCTCAAGTTTTATCAACTCTTAAGTAAGAAAAACCAGCTTAAAACATTAATCACCAAGTTAATAAAGACAGTTTCCTTCAGAAAAATTAAAGCGGAATTAATGTTTTAACCGCTAACTTAGCTACCCCAACTGAAACAGGCAAAAAGGCCATTAACCAAAATACACAGTGGCTCAGAATGCCAGTTAGCTGGTTTTCCTCACCACTGATCAGAGAACAGATCAGGCAGAAGCACGCATTTTAGATGTAGCCACAGGTGCCTTCATTCGGACTGTGTCTATGGGGGAGGCAAATTTTTATCACAGAGTACCAGATGATAAACAAAAATGCTTTCACATGAAAAATTATTTCATTTAAAATCTGCCAAGTCTTAGATGCCTGATTTTTCCTTTAATTATAAGAATCAGATGAGAAAAAGGAGGTACAAGTAACGATACACCAGAGTTCAGAAGGTACTTTCTACCATCATTAGGTTATTTTCAAACAGAAAAAGATCATAAAAACTATTATTGGTGCAGGGAAAGCAGGTTACTATTACAATGACTGCAGCACACAACTCACAAGTAGTTTATTTCAATGGGGAAGAGGAATAGCTAGCAGTTTTAAAGGGATTAGTATATGTGACTATGGCTAATAAAAGAAACCTGGGAGGCACTATGGCTCAGTGTGTGGCTACTAACCCAAAGGTCAGCAGTTCCAACCCACCAGCAACTCCATGAGAGAAAAGACCCAAAGATCTGCTCCCCTATGTGTTGTTGCTGTTGTATGCCCTCAAGCCGCTTCCAACGTCCAGCAACCTGACCAAAGAGAGCAGAACTGCCCCAGAGTTTTCAATGCTGCCATCTCCACAGAAGGATTGCTGTGTCTTTCTCCCAAGGAGCAGTTGGTGGGTCCCAACTGCAGACCTTTCTATCAGCAGCTAAGTACTTAACCACTTTGCATCAGGCTCCTTCATTCTATGTTACCAGTGATAAAAAGAGCATTTAAAATAGTACTGCACTGAAGAAAAGGCAACAGCCTTTCAGTTTAAGTGGCATTCCTGCCTACCTGCATATTTCCTCTGGCTTTGAATCGAATGACTTATCTGATGCACTCTGAAGCAAACGAAGAAAACCCACCTTAGTCACTGATGCAGGACAGATATGAAAGGGCTCACTCATATTCACTGTTTCTAGCTTCATACCAACTGTGAAGAAATGGCTTCGCAAATCTGCGTGATCCTGCAGAGGAAAAGATAAAAATGTTGAGGGCTACAAGCATTGTAAATTAACTCGGAAACTGGCGGGATGACATCCTTAAACGTTTTAGCGGGCAACAACCAAAATCTGATTCAAATAATTAACTCTCCTGTTTCAAATTTCTAATTATTGCAAGTTACTGCGGACTTAATTATTTTCTGCAGCCTAAATTGCTTTTCCAAGAGAGAGGACACAAGCCTTTGCAGTAATTCTTAAATTTACACTAAGCCAAAAAATCCACATTACATTGCTTTGATCTTTCTGGGTGCTATCAATTGAAGCACAGCTGAGTAATATAAGCATTCAGTCATCTTAAACACAGGAGAAGCAGCTTCAGAAAACGTGGCCTCTTGCTACTGGAGTTACTTCATGGGGTTTCAGATAGTACCTTGTAGGTGATAGTTTGTTCTGACTCCTTGTGTTTCAGGACATAAGGCTTACCAGTTTGGTGGTAAGCTGATGATCTTGGAAATGTAAACACCCAAAATAGCTCTGCAGACAATCCAAACCTGATCACTACTTAATAAAGATGAGCAACACCGCCGTTTAATAGTTGTCTGGTGGTTTTATAGCCCACTCACAGAAACCTTATGTGTGAGAGATGGGGCTTGCCTCCCTTCTCAAGAAAACAAATTTCAACATACACTTCAGCTATACAGCAACAGATGAGGTTGGCTGGACTCTGGATACCAGAATTTATCTTGCTGAGATGGAGGTCACCTCATAACTCACAGTCTGTATAAACAGTAGTGGATAAATAAATGTATTTGCAGCCTGTCCCTGAAGAAGTAATAGCTGCAAATAAATTCTGCTATTTCCAAGTACATCAATTCAGTGGGATGCACAAAAATACCTAGGGATCTATCACTGTCTTTTATCTGCAAGTATAAAGGGGCTTTCTAATTAATTCAGTGTTGCCATCCTACATCTAACTCCGAGGTTCACACCCAGCCCAGCTGGACGGTGCCCGCACCCCCTGCAAAGGCTGGTCAACACAGTCGGCATCTACCATGGAACCAGAGAGGACAAAATGCTTTAAAAACTCTTCACCACTCCATTGTTTTATCAGTGAAGGTACAGACTATAAATGCCTGCTGACTCACAAGGACCCTTTCATTTTTCATTTCCCTACAGCACGTTGTATAAAAATGGATATGCAACAAATAATGGGTCTGGCTGAAGCAAATAATGCTATATTCAGGGAGGAAGACAACTACAATGAGAAGGCATGCAGTTGGGGTAGTGACTTCTGCAACAAAAACTAATTGAAAGAATTAGCTCGTTCTAAGTCTTTATAAATTTGTGAGGTGTTTATAACACTTTATAAACAGTATATGCTTAAGGAAATATACTGGGTATAGGTAAGGCGTTTCTCCGCCTGCCACCCTCTGAAAATTAAGTGTTTGGTTATAAAGATACGAAAGATGAGTCAGAAGGGAAAAATTTTTAAAAAAAGAAAAAAAAGTACACAGAGTTACTACATATTAAGACACACCAACCACAATGCCAAGAAAACATTTCCAGTACATTGCAGCAGAGTCATAAAGTTCAAGTGCTGAGGGTTAACAAAAAAAGAGAAAATGACTAATTGACACCTGAATTAAAAGATTAAAAGTTAATGTCCCTGTCAGACATCAGTGCCCTCCAACAGCTCACTATGAATGGGAACTGAGTCACCTTAGCAGATCTTGCACAAAAATACACTTCCCCTTTACACACAAAAGCCTTTAACCTTTTGAAAAGATAAATTACTCTAAAATTATAGTATGCTTTCCCTACTTTGCATGAATATTCTCAATAAGCTGAAGTCATCATTACACTGTTTTACAATACACAAATCCTTGCAGGCACTAACAACACACTTGTTCCTATAATAAATCGCCCCAGACATGCATAATACAGTATTTTAACAGTTCTTCTATTATTCTCTGTCATCAGCTGTCCTTCCTTGCTGTAGTGTTCTCTCACCTCTACTCACAGCTGTAAGGTGTATTCCTTTTCCTCCTTTTGGTTCACCAATAATAGGAAACAGGTAAATACTCCTTGGCTGCTTCTATCACCAGCATTCTTGGAATGGTCATCTCTCCCCTCTTCTCCTATTTGCTTCTCCTTTGAGTTTTCGCTGTGGGGAAACTACACGCCAGGTTTTTGACACACTTGCTGTCATTAATTCCCTCTAAATCTCACTGTGTACTTGCTCCTTCTTTGCTTTCCAACTTGTTGCTCTTAGGTGCTGTAGATTCTGACTCACAGTGACCCTTTGTACAACAGGATGAACAATGCCTGCTCCTGCATCATTGTAACAGTCATTGCTATGTTTGAAACCATGATTGCAGCTACTGTGTCAAGCCATTCCATCAACAGTATTCTTCCTTTTCTCTCTGCCTTACCCCGAGTGATGTCTTTTCCCAAGGACTGGTCCATCCTAGCAACATGTTCAGAGTATAGGGGATGAAATCTTGCCATCCTTGCTTCCAAGGGGGCACTCTGACTCTCCAGCTGTACTTCTTCAAAGACAGACTTGTTCTTCTTGCACTCCATGGTATATTCAATACTCTTTGCCAACACCATAATTCAAAGGCATCAATTCTTCTTTGATCTCCCTTATTCATTCTCCAGCTTTCACATACGTATGAAAAGACTGCAAATATCACAGCTTGGGTAAGGTGCTCTCTGAGTCAGTGAATTTCTAAAGTACATTTCACCTGTGAACCCACCAGGTTCATTCTAAATCTCAGATTCTTGGTTTACCCTGGCCACTGATGAAGTCTTTCGCCAAATATATACTCATACCCTATGCTCCAAGTCCTACTTGAAAGGCTCTCAATCACAGTCCCCTGCTCTGCTGGACCCACACTGTGGCATCCAGGAACCCCGCATCAACAGTTGTCCTTTTACTGTTGCCTTATTTTATTCAGTCGTCTAGTGAAGAATGTCTGTTTCTCCTTAGAAACGGAGCACAAAACTTAGGCGAGCAATTTGTTCCTCAGATAGCTGTCTCATTTCAGGGTTGAGGACTGTATTCTAGAACTTACTGTTAATGATCGTCAGTGTATTCTGCTTTGGTTGACTGCATCAAAAGTACACTTCTAGGTTAAGAGGGGATCAGATCACTTATATTACACATTCTTTTCTTTTATTCCCAGAGGGTCTGTGTCTCTTACATCAATCACTGAACTTCTGAGGCTCCCTACTCATCCATAAAATTACTATAAACATCAAAATCACAAATGGCCACATGTGAGACGAAAATAAAAACAGCAAGACATTAAAGTATTTTTAAACTATTTAAACTTAGCTTTATCTCAAAAGTTTAGAAACAAGTTCACACTTTGCTGATCGTGGTTCAGATTTCCTGCATCTTAAGTTACTTCTATTAGGTTTCAGTAGCAAATGCCCAAACTCCTTACCTGTGGAAATGCAACTATCTTTGTTTCAAACTAGGCAAACCCTTAAGCCCTCTTATTTAATATATACCCAGGAAAAAGTTAGACATTTTGAGAAGCAGCTGCATACACACCCAAGTATTTATATTCTGGTCTCAAATGTTCATGTGTATCAGCAGTATCTTATTCAATGTGAACACCAGATTTCTGACATGCATCTGTAAACTATAACACACATTTCTGTATCCTCATGCTTTTAAGGTTACTTTTCATTAATATGAAAAAGGAATCCTACGACTGTTAAAATCTCACCAGTTTCAAAGGTAAGTCAATATAATAGAAATTTTAAAAAATTCAGGAGCAAAGAAGTGTAACCATTAGAGTTTGACAAAATCTGCCACTTATGTTCACAGTATTTATGAATGATGATGTCAGAAACTCTTTACTATAAAAGGCAGGATAGTATTTTCTCAGGTGGTTTGCTATGGAAACCTCTGGCCACCAGAAAACTCCAAAAAAATACGGCAGGTAACTATGCTATATGTACAACACCTTGTAGTGAACATCAAATTATTTTATTTAGTGCCATATGATTCATCCAAGAGAAACCTCAATAAATGTTTGTTGAATTAAACTGAAGGAACGTGAAAAGCTAAATGATTTCTTGACATCCATTCCAATACCATGTTTTATCACTCATCCAACAAGCATTCATTAGAAACCAGTGAGCCATACCAGGCTACTAGATTTCGCATGGACTGTACAAAGAATTTACGAGAGATCCATGCTTAGAAAAAATTTTAGAATAAATTTTTTTTCTTCCAGTCTACAAAAACTAAAGATCACTATGGCAGTGGTACAGCTTTGCTGGTATGGTGGTTAAGTGCTCAGTTGTAATCAGAAGCTTGGTGGTTCAGACCCACCAGTCACTCTGCCAGATGAAGATGGGATCGTCTGTTCCCATTAAGATTTACAGCTGCATATAGCTAGGCATGTAAATTTATATGGGAACGTACATTTTCACTCAGTCATAATAATTTAAAAAAATTGGTTAAAAGATTTACAGCCTTAGAAAACCTATGAGGAAGTTCCACTCAGTCCTACAGCATCACTGTGAATCAAAATCAGTTCAAAGACAATGTTACTTTTTTTTTTAATGGTAACAGAATTCAAAGAATTTATATGAATGAATCTTAATTTGGAATTCAAAAAGCACAGGATCTAGACTTATGAGGAAAAAATGAAATTTGAGTAGTGAGGCAGACACTTAAATAGCCAGTGGAGGCATCCAAGTCTGATCCAAAAGGCAGAAAGAGACATTTGAAACTTACAATTTATTTTTTAAATGACAGCTGAAGAACTCAACACCAGAGCATTCCCAAATAAGTCAATACACAGACTGTCTGAGCTGCATATGTACACAGACACATCCATATTAGTATATCAGAAAAAGGTACAGGTCTTTCCATTTAAAAACAAATTGACTCACTACAGTCTTTAGTGTGAGCTGTTATGACAGTCAGAGTACATGTATTTACTGACACCAATACCCAACTAATCATTGTCAATGTTGATGAGGGACGACAGTTCCTGGTCCCTTAAGATGATTCACAAAACTGATTATCCACTGAGAGAATGGAAAATTCACTACAGTTTGAAAGATACATTCTGGCCTTTGAAAACCTCTAGAGAGTTATTCACACCTCACAATTACTGGATCAAGATTGATGTGCCTGAAATCAGGAGATATTGCTAAATTGTCAGCATATTTACAAATATGCCTGTCACAGTCAAGAAATACTATTTATTTAAATTTACTGAAGTACAGTTAAATTGCTTAGAGAAAAACTCCTCTCATTTTATAAATGCTGGCAATGCCATTCCTATCTACATTCATCACTATGTATTCTACTTTTGCCCTAAAGTCATTTTATACTGATGAAAACTAAAATGCCATTCATTTTACTGGAGGATGGTCTTACGAGGCTACCATAACATCCCTTTTCACAGAATTTTATTTTCAGTTCAATGACACTGCAAAAGAGATTACGTACATATCAGCTTCCTTCTCCACATAGGTTTCATCAACTTTATTCTCACCAGAATCTTAAGAAGCTCTCCCCTTCTCCTACTAATACAATGACTCTGCACTGACAGCAACATGGTTAGGGTTATAATATCGAATGGGTGGAAATGATAACAGCTACTGATACATTTTGGGAGCCCTGGTGGTACAACTGTGAAGCACCTGGCGTTAACCAAAGATATGTGATTCGAACTATCAGCCACTCTACAGGAGAAAGATGTGGCAGTTTGCCTCGATAAATATTTACAGTGCTGGAAACCCTACAGGCTAGTTTCTGTTGTATAGAGTTGCTTCCTATGAATCACAGCTGACTTGATGGCAAGAGATTTTTGGTTTTGGACTAACACATTCTAAATACTTATAATCATTTTACATGTATTCTCTTATTTTCTCTTCACAGCAGCCTATGGGATTATATCCATGTTACAGTAAAGAAATTGAAACACACAAACATTAACTAAGCAACACCACAGAGTAAAAGGGGAAATAGGATTCAAACCCCAACAGCCTGACTTGGAGGTTGTCATCTATGACATTATATAACAGACTATGAAGGAAAGACCCAAAAGCGACTTTTATTTTTGATCCCTAGCCACTGGAAAACAAACAAAACTGCACAATCTGTAGGTTTGTATTTCAAAATCATAGTACCAAGTTAACAAAAAGTTATCTAAGGGGGTGAAGTCAAGATGGTGGAGTAGGCACACATCTCCATATATCCCTCTGGAAACCAAGACCTACACTGATAATCAAACGGAGCCTTCTGTTCACCTAGTGAGCCCACAGGACATGGCACGGGGCTGTTAATTTGGACTTCATACCATTGAAGGAAAAATCTCTTCTTTCGCCGACTCTCATGAACTGAATGGTCTTACGAGGCTACCATAACATCCCTTTTCACAGAATTTTATTTTCAGTTCAATGACACTGCAAAAGAGATTATGTACATATCAGCTTCCTTCTCCACACAGGTTTCATCAACTTTATGCACCCTTTTGACTTTTTTTTCCTCTGTCTTGGCCAGCGGGTGGAGCGGGGTCTTCCCTAGCGGCTAGATTCAGATGCACTGCTGATGGGATAGGCAAGTGAAATTTCCATATTTTGAGAGCCAGGCTTAGGACTCTGTTCATCTAGCCACTTTGGGCCTATCTTTTTATCACTGCGAGTGTGGTTTGTATGGAACCACAGTGCCTGTGTGCGGGATGCCATGTTGGATACGGAAATTTTAGCAGGACTTAATTTCAGCCTGGGAGTCAGGGCCTGTAAACAGGACAGGAAAGCAGTGGTTTACACAGTGTCGCCTATGGTGGGGGCCCGGCAACAGAAGGGGAGGGCTCATTACCTCTCAGCACCTTTAGCCAGCTGATCTGCCGACCATGTGGAGGGCATCATCTTAGATACAGTGGCCGAAGCTGGACCTATTTCTTAGCTTGGGTGCCAGAGCCTGCTCACAGGACAGCACTTTTCTACTGGAAAAGCAGTAGTTTACACACTGTTGCCTAAGGTTGGGCCCAGTCAGCAGAGACCAACAGGGCAGTAGCACTACTGTATTTTGAACCAGTTTGTATCATCTGGGGTTGGATATAGAGGTGTTTACTTTGCCAGTTTGGAAGAGAGACCGCTACACCTAAAAACCTGACTGACTTCGGAAGTGGTCAGATACATTTTAAGACAGTATAGAGAAACATCTGTGGTCCATGCTCACAGTATCTCTCGCAGCCTTTACTAACTCACATGAAACCCAAAAAGCAACACACACTTGTAGCATACAAGAAATCACCCGTGGCTTCAGAAGGCTCCCAAACAAAATAAACAAGGAGTTTTCCGGATGAAGAAACATTTCTGAAATCATCAGAAGATGAATACAAACAGATTGTACACAGAGCCCTTCTAGATCTTATACAAAATACAGCAGAACAAAAGGAAAAATTAAGCAAGCTGTTCGATCTGATGGAACACCAGTACTCTGAAATCCAACAGATCAAGAACAAAATCAAAGACATAGAAACTTCAATTCAAAGCCAAGAAAACAGAACAGAACAAATGGAAAAAAGAATTTCTGACTTGGAAGACAGAGCTACTGATGCCAGCATCTATGAGCAGAAATCAGAAAAAAGAAACAAGAAAAATGAAGAAGCATTAAGAAGCATGTGGGACTCTATTAAGAGGAACAAACTTCAATTAATTGGAGTCCCTGAACAGGATGACACACCTGAAAACACAGGAGAGTATCGTTGCTGACCTGCTGACAGAAAACTTCCCAGAAATCATGAAGGAAGAGAACATAGACATCTCAGATGCTTATCGTACACCACCCAATATAGATCTCAAAAGAAAGACTCCAAGACATATTATAATCAAGCTTAACAAAGTGAAACATAAGCAGCAACTCTTAAAGGCAGCAAGACTCAAAGTAAAGCTAACATTCAGAGTGAAACCCTATAGACTTTGGTCAGATTTCTCAGCAGAAACCATGCTGGCATGGAGACAGTGGCATGACACATTCAAAGCCTTGAAGGAGAAGAACTTCCAACCAAGAATTATAGATCCTACAAAACTACCTTTCAAATATGAAAATGAAATTATGACATTCCCAGATAAACAGAAACTCAGAGACTTTGTACAAACCAAACTCAAACTACAAGAAGTACTGAAAGAAGTTCCTGGCTTTGGCTTAGAAGAACAAAACCACTAACTATATTTTAGAACGACACGTTATTCAGAAATCTACTCAGTTAGGGAAGGCTCCAAATTCAATCACAGCTTTAATACTGAAAGAAACAATCCAGTGATTATCATGAAAACTCTGGTGCCATCATATTAAAAAGAGGGATGTACTATAGTTGTTATAGTTCTTCCAGATGGAGAGGATGATGACAAGACTGGTAGTAATTAAAATTGGGTTTATATGTAGTTTATTAAGGGGAATCATAGGGGCAGCCGTAAAGCACAACAAAGATGTAACATACCACATCAAGAAATGTAACACAGGAGTCTCAACAACTACAAAAACAGCTCTGAAAAAGATGAAAAATCAACTCACAAAAAAGAATGTCCCAGAACATACTAATAAGAACAATGGAGAAAATATCAACACAAAAATAAACATATCACAATGGCAGCACTGAACACATACCTATCAATAATTACATTGAATGTGAATGGACTAAATGCTCCAGTAAAGAGACATCGAGTGTCGTCTTGGATCAAAAGACATGACCCATCCATATGCTGTCTACAAGAAACTCACTTGAGACTTAAAGATAGCAGTAAACTGAAAATTAAAGGATGGAAGAACATATATCACGCTAACAGTGAATAAAGAAGAGCAGGTATGGCAATTCTAATTTCAGACAAAATCAATTTTCATGTAAAATCTACCATCATGGACAAAGATGGACACTATTTATTGCTGAAAGGTTCAGTACACAAGCAAGACTTAACTGTATTACATATTTATGTACCTAATATCAGAGCATCTAAATACGTCAAAGAAACACTGACTACACTCAAAAAAGAGTTAGATGACTCCACAATAATAGTAGGAGACTTCAACACTGCACTCTCAATACAGGACAGATCATCTAGAAAAAAGCTCAGTAAAGATATGGAAGACCTCACTGCCACAATTAGCAAATTAAACCTCATTGATATATACAAAACGTTCCACACATCAGCAGACAACTACACCTTCTTCTCCAGTGGACAGGGAACATTCTCCAGAATTGACCATGTGTTAGGACATAATGCAATTCTTAACAAAATCCATACCACTGAATTACTGCAAAGCATCTTCTCAGATCATAAAAGTCAAAATCAATAGCAGAAAAAACATAGAAAGTGGGACTCTTGGAAACTGAACAACATCATGCTCAAAAAACCATGGGCTACAGAAGAAATCAAGGATGAAATAAAGAAATTCATGAAGTCCAAAGAGAACAAAAACACTTTCTCCCACAACCTATGGGATACAGCCAAAGCAGTGCTCAGAGGTCTGTTTATCTCCATAAATGCACACATCTGGAAGGAAGAAGAAACCAAATCAAGGAACTAACCCTACAGCTTCAACAAGTAGAGAGACAACAACAGAGGAACCCCTCAGGCACCAGAAGAAACCAGATCATAAAGATTAGAGCAGAGCTAAGTGAATTAGAGAATAGAGAAAACAATTGAAAATATTGAAAAGACCAAAAAGCTGGTTTTTGGAAAAGATCAACAAAATTGACAAACCACTGGCTAAACTTACTAAAGAAAAACAGGAAAGGAAACAACCCAAAAAAGAAATGAGAGGGAAGTTGTCATAACAGATCCAACAGAAATCAAAAGTATCATAACAGAATACTATGAAAGACTGTAATCTGACAAATTTGAAAATCTAGAGGAAATGGACAAATTCCTTGATTTCACATCACCTACCAAAATTATCACAAGGTGAAGCAGAACAACTTAATAAGCCCATCACAAAGGAAAAAAGATTGAAAAAGTCATAAAACACACTGGGAGGCCTCTCACTGCCTGACCTTAGAACACACTGCACTGCCACAGTGGTCAAAACAGTCTGGTAGTGGTACAAGAACAGATAGATTGATCAATGGAACACAAGTGAGACCCCAGAGATGACACCATCTGCCTATGAACAGTTGATATTCAACAAAGGACCTAAGACATTACACTGGGGTAAAAACAGTATCTTCACCAAATGGTGCTGGCAAAATTGGATATCCATCTCCAACAAATTGAAACAAGATTCATACCTTACACCTTATACAAAAACCAAATCCAACTGGATAAAAGACCTAAATATCAAACCTAAAATGATAAAGTTCATCCAAGAAAAGGCAGGAACAATGGCAGTTTTAATACACAACGTAAACAGACTTCAAAATCAGTCAAACAAACCACAATCAACAGAAAAGAAAATAGATAAATGGGAACTATTAAGAATCAAATACTTTTGCTCATCCAAAGACCTTATTAACAGAATTAAAAGGCCACCTACAGAATGGGAAAAAATATTTGGCAACAATATGTCAGACTGACGCCTGATCTCCATAATCTATAAGGTACTACAAAATATCAATAAGAAAAAGATAAGTCATCCAATTAAGCAATGGGCAAAGGAGATGGACAGACATTTCTCTAAAGAGGAAATATAGGCAGCCAAAAAACATATGCAGACATGTTCACAATCTTTAGTTATTAAAGAAATTCAAATCAAAACGACAATGAGATACAATCTTACCCCAACAAAGCTGGCCATGATCCAAAACCCACAAAACAACAAATGCAGGAGAGGCTGTGGAGAAAGTGGAACTCTCCTACACTGTTGATGGGGTCGCAAAATAGTCCAGCCTCTTTGGAAAGCCATCTGGCACTTCCTTCAAAAAGTGGATATAGATACACAATTTGACCCAGTAATTCTGCTACTTGGAATATATCCTACAGAATCAAGACCATTCACATCAACGGAGATATGCACAAGAATGTTTATTGCAGCACAGTCTATGATAGCAAAAAGATGGAATCAGCCCAGATGCCCAACAGAGGAATGGATAGGTAAACTATGGTGTATATATACTCAGTGGAGTACTATACCATGATAAAGAATAATGATGATTCCAGGAAACATCTCATAACCTGGTTTCAACTGGAAGATGTTATGTTGAGTGAAAGTAATCAGCGACAAAAGCACAGACGGTAAGAACTCAAAAACAGACTTAGTATAGAAGACTCTTTGATGGCTGCAAAGGATGGGAGAGAGGGAAGACGAGGGGGGAGGGTTTAGATTAGATAGTTCACAGAAATTTGTTTGGGTGAAATCGTTAATAGCACACATTAGAAACAAGAACAATATTAAGTGGACTTCAACATAACTTGAATACTCCTTCCATCTTAACCGAATATTGCAAGGACAGAGTAACTTGGGCAGGGAGCAGGGGGCCATGCTCTTAGGTGAAATCGAGGCCAACTGGCACAACTAGCATTTTGCTAAGAGGGCTCTTTGCACCCCACATTGGTGAGTGGTGTCTGGGGTCTTAAAAGCTGCCAAGCTGCCATCCAAGGGCACAGCAAATGGTCCCAGCTCAGCAGAAATGGATGCTCACTGAGGACCAAAATGACATGGGGTAAAGAAAACCCAAAGATAGAGAGACCCGCATGAGTGGGTGCCTACATAGACTTGGGACCGGAAGAACTGAATGGTGCCCGGCCACCACCAGTGATAGCTGTGATGGAGCTCACTAAGTTGTGTCTCAGTGGCAACGCAAGAATAAAAAGGGATGCACCCTGGGAGCGCCACTAAAAGACCGCAATTGATGGTCCAGTGGCTTCAGGGTTCCCCCGGGAGAACAGACTCTGGCTCTGATGCTGCCCTTGCCCATAAATCATAATGAAGGTCCACTCTTCAGACATGAATGCATTGGACTTGGCGATGCAGAGTCACCATATACTGGATGCACTTTATGGTTCTATGCATCTATAGGATATCTTCCAGCTGACCTCTGGCTGGAGTAAGGGGAGTGGGTGAAGAGGAGGGGAAAGGGGATTGTTGGGAGATGAGATATGTATGGAGCAGAGAGGAATAGTATGCTGTCACCAGGTAGAGTGAGCAGTGGAAGCTGCATATAGGTAGGCATGTAAATTTATATGGGAATGTACATTTTCACTCAGTCGTAATAAAAAAGAAAGTTAGCTAATAATACCGATTATTTACTTATAACCTCCAATTTTTACTATTAAATTTGCAGCAGTTTTCAAGGCTTTCAAAAAAGTGTGTCAGAGAATTCAAATGTTAATTACATATAGTCAGTCACAGTCTTTATCAACAACTTATATTTTTAATACTTTCATGTGTTCTTAACTTACAACTTATATTTTTAATACTTTCATGTGTTCTTAACTTACACAAAAAAGATTTAAGAAATGTGTACAGCAAAATGTCTTTAATGCTTCCTAAGTGATGTTTCATCAACACACACCACTTCATAACATTTCCAGTGTTGACCAAGACAGGTTACTGTGATAACTGTGGTTAATCTAGTAAATGTCACTCACTGCAAAGTCCACACCAATTTCAGTCTATCACTGGAATTTTATGTACTATGTGTTAAGCAGGAATAATGGTGGTACAGCAGTAAAATTCTCACCTTCTCACCTTCCAAGCAAGAGACCCAGGTTTGATTCTGGCTAATGTAGCCACTGCTTGCTCATCTTCCCTGTATTCCTATGATGGTGAGCGGGTTTCAGCAGAGCTTCCAGATTAGGACAGACTAGGTCAAAAAGGCCTGGCTATCTATTCACAAAAATCAGTCTATTATAGTCCAGTAAATCACAACTGTCCGTTCCACAACTGATCACGGGAATGGTGCAGGACCTCGCAGTGTTCTGTTCCACTGTACATGGGGTCACCATAACTCAGTGGCCAACTCTAGGGCAACTAACAATGACAACAACATGTGTTAAGCACTAATTATACTAAATGAAGGGAAAAGCAGACGATACAGCTTCTGACAACGAGAAGATTGAAATCTAGTTAGAAAATAGCCACCCAGTGATAAATGTGAAGTATTACAATGGAAAAACAAGTTTGGACAAACCATAATTTACTTGGTTGTTGTGTAATTCTAGCTTGTCACATCTTTTTTTTTTTTTTTTTAACCTAAGAAACAGAGATGCAGACTAGCCAGCCTCAGGGTATTTCACTGGATGTACTAACCATACAGTTTTTCAACTGCTTTAAGCATTCAGCCTCTGAGAAAGCCTTTGCCTTTGAAGTCACTGCAATTCCTGGACATAGGCAGTACGTGGTTTTGGAAGAATCAAACATAGCTATTTAAGAAATACCACTGTCACAGAACTGCCCAACACTCATCAGCAGGGAGTAAGAACCAACATAAATTTTTCTGGCAGGGTAATAAAGTTTCAGGGTAAATATTAAAGATCCTTTACAAAATATACAAACCACTGTGAGTTTTAATCTATAAATAGAGATTAAGAGTATTACTAACTGCAAGTCAGAAGACAGAGAAATAGAAAGAATGCATGATCCTTTTAGGTTCTATTTATCCCCCATTTGCCTACTTGAACTTAACTAACCTCTCTGCCCTTATTTCAAGGGCTTAAAGAACTGCAGGTTATGTTTTTATAATTTAGTATGTGGCTAACACAGACTCCCAATCTCATTAAAGCCGCTCCTCATCTCTGCCTCATTCAATAAATACCTTTCATATGATATAAAAACATGAAGAACGTGACTCAAGGGAGAATGAGTTCAAACTAATTAACACAACAAAATTAAAATGTACTCGGTGAGCATTTTAAAGAAAGAAAAGCAGTGAATAATCCTCTGTGCAGAAACCAAATTTTTAACCTGAGGGACACTATCAAATGCTACAGGAAATTTTCATCAGCAGTGGTGATCTGGCATCAATCTTTGTTTAACTCTTTGTGTCTCCCTTATGGCTTGTATGGATATAAAATAAAATGAACAAAACACAGATAACCATCCCCTAAAATTCTTTTTAAGTATCAAAATCTTTCAGTGTTCATACTTATGCAAAAATACTAGCTGTAATTTTTCAGCTTCAATATGTTAGTTTTTTGGTCAACAGGGAATTTAAACATTGTGTGTACTTCTTTTCAAGGCCTCGATTAATTTGTATAATTTCTAAGACTAGGTTTCAGTGAAGTCAAAAGGTTTTAATTTGTATTACATTCAAATTGATATATAATGAACTATGCTTTAATTCCTTTATTCGTACTAGCATAATACTTCAAGTTAAAGAAAAGATGCAGTACAATTTACCATTTTGTTTCTATTTTTGGTTCACTGATGACCTAGTACTTGTTTTGTTCATTAGTAAATTACTGTCCTAATATTAGTTTCATCTAAAAATGGCCATCAGGATGCCAGCATTTATTAAATCAATAGTATTATTACATTTCAATTCCATTACATGCAATTAAATTTAAATGATGAAATATTTATAATAAAAATGCAACAAATATCTATAAGCTGAACACAAATAACCATTTCCATTTTTTTAGTTATATCAATAAACCACAATTTTATCTACTACCTGGGCATTAAATAAAGTTAGAAAAACAGTAATGAGAGAATGTAATGCTATATACTTCGACCCGAACCACAAGATGTAAAAAGGAGAATTGTGGTGGGACTCTTTCACAGTAAATCCAAACACTGGTACCCTAGTAGATTGTTAAAATATATGTAAGTACAAACAC
Source organism: Heterohyrax brucei (assembly GCA_028571685.1). Lineage (NCBI taxonomy): Eukaryota > Metazoa > Chordata > Mammalia > Hyracoidea > Procaviidae > Heterohyrax > Heterohyrax brucei. The sequence goes on along the minus strand of CM053142.1, from coordinate 54,301,175 downwards.
AGAGGGACAGAGAAAGGCACAATATTAATGTTTTTTTATTGTTAGCATTTAACACTTTAAAAGTATCTGCAAGTGGCAAAAAATTCTATCTTACACCACCACTAAGAAAACAAAAGCTTCTTTTATGTTGGCTTGTGTGTAGGTATTTTATACTGCTTTTCTCAAGCTTAGTTAATTCTGTTCTAATAACCTAGGGTACCACTCCATGTTCCCACAGCAACCCTCTATGCAGTCTGAATGCTGTGGGTTGAAAACGATCATGGCAGTAGCTGAGGGTCAGCTTTCCCTCCCCACTTCCCACCCAGCTGACAGCATGTGGGTGACAAAATTGCTGGATGCCTGTTCTGCTGAGAGCCCTAAGACGTGACTAAGCTGTTGTCATGGAAATACGACCAAAAGACCTCAACTGTGCTGTCCCCCTCAGTCCTTATGTGGATATGAGTACCACCCTTCAGAGAAATAACTAAGAGTTGGGAAGGAACAAGGTTTCAAGGAAACCCAGTACTTCTCCACACACCACAGCGACTTTTTGTTCTGACCTTTCTACACACTGTCAGAGCCGCAGTGAAAACACAAGGGTGCTCACAATCTTTTGAATGGTATTCTGCCACAGGTGGGGAGAGATCCCAAACTGCACGGTGCCCAATTGTCAGCCAGCATGGAGCACACACCAAGCAGCAGCGTGTCTCAAGAGTCTCCCCCAAATCGTAGCTTCCTTCCCTCAAATCTTAACTTGCTTTAACTCAAATTCAGCCTGTATCCACATGACAAGAGCATTCAGAAAGCATTCGTCTCTGGACAGGGTTTTTGTAACTCTGTAGGACTGACCACTGCTGGGATCACAGAAATCCTGATTCTGGGAACTGTCCTGTGCAGTGTAGGACATTTAGCTGAGTCTCTGGCCTTCACCCACTAGATGCCAGTAGCACTCTCCACTGTAACTAACAAAATACCTCCAGATGTCACCAAATTCACCCCCAGTTGAGAAACACTGGTCTAGATGCAGTTAAGACAGAAGTCAACTATAACTAATAAGATGCCTGAATGTGACAAGGCTCACACAAAAAGTCACTTGATTCTCTTCTTCTGTGTCTCCAGCACGAAGTCACCCTGGAAGCTCTTCAAGCCTCTTGCTCTGATTAATTAGCCAGGCTGACCATCTCTTTCTGTTCTGACTCACTACGGCACCATCTCCGTGCCCGAAGATCTGGTGCCGTTAGAGGGCAGTTAAGTGCTCACTACTAACTGGAAGGTTGGCAGCTGGAATTTACCCAGAGGGATCTCAGAAGAAAAGCTTGGTGACTTTTAGAATGCTCACCACCTTGAAAACTCTATGAAGTTCTATTGTGCACACATGTGGTCATTGTGAGTTAGAACTGAGTCTGTGGCAACTGGGTTTTTTTGCTGTTGTTCTGAATGAAAGTAATTACCACAAACACTAAAATGGTGATCACAGGGAAATGCTGTAACGGTTGTTTTGTACAAAATGATTTTGTAATGGCTATTTTATATAACTAATATGATTATAAAGTAGACTCAAGTACTTGTTAACCCACTTGTCTACCAATCTGACAGAGACTGATTGTTTGTAAAGATTATGAATTTGAAACCCAGAGACAATTAGAACCATTCATTTGGTTTGGTACTAACCCAGAACCCACTGCCATTGAGTCGATTCTGACTCACAGCAACCCTAAAGGGCAGGATAAACTGCTCTATAAAATTTCCAAGGAGCATATGGCTGATTAGAACTGCTGACCTTCAGGTTAGCAGACGCAACACTTAACCACCACACCACCAGGGCTTCTATTTGGTCCTAGTTCCAGATGAAAAGCCTGGAGCCCTGCTGGTGCAGAGGTTAAGAGTTATGGTTGGTAACGAAAAGGTCAGCAGCTCAAATCCCCCAGCTGTTCCTAGCAAATGCTATGGAGCAATTCTACTTTATTCCATAGGGTTGACGGGAGTTGGAATTGAACTGACGATGGCAACAGGTTTGGTTTGCTTTCGTCTGGTTTGGTAAAAAGACCAGAAAACCCTAACCAGGGAGTAAGCACTAAAGGACAAATACATGATTTCACTAACATGAGAGACCCTACGGATCCGACTCGACGGCACTCGGCTCGGCAACATGAGAGACTTCAAACAAATTATAGAGGTCAGAGTTTAACACTGGCAATTAAGAATAGGATGGAAGGCTAAAGAGGGAAATCTTTATCTAACATTAAGTTTTTATTTATGGGGACGGAAAACGTGGCAACAGATTTTGGTGGGGGTTGCATCATGTGCCGATGTAATTGGTTTCACTGAATTATACAAGTGACGAATGCTGAATCAGAAAGTGCCTTCTATATTTTTTACAACAATTATAAACAAACAGAAAGCTGTGCCCAAACTCGTGTAAACCATGAGGACATTCATTATCTCATCTAATAATGAATTCCAGAGGAAGGGTGGTTCAAGACTGGTTAAGAGCAGTCAACAATATCAAGAAGGCCCAAGTTCTTTCCATCCTTCTTCTTCAGCTGTTGGTGCTCAATAATTAAAAGCTGTCATCAAAACTACCACAACACTTTCCATTTCAGGATGACATTAGCATTCATGTGACTTATCATGGCTTATCTGAATACTCTTCTAAGGGTCCAAAGAAGTTAATACATACATCGAAGATATTCCAGAAAGTCAGGATTTAACACACATCAGCCCTGCCTTGCCCATTACTGCCTTGCTGATGCACCTGCAGCCTCCAAAAATCACTGGAAGCTTAGAAACAACTGAGGTCCAGTGAGTGGACTAATTTCTAAAGATGCACAACTGAAACAACTAGATGTCCTGAATTCCTTCAAAGACTGGTGTTATGTATCCATGGATCTACATATGTTTGTATTTGCTTTTAGGAGAATCAAGAAGCTAAGAAAAAACATTCACCTTGCAAGGATCTAGAAATCCCATCGTAAACTAAAGAAGTGTGCCACATCTTATTACGTATGAATGAGCTTTAAGTTAGGTCTCTAGAGTTCTAAATTTCTTTTTTTAAAAAAAAAAATGTTAAACACAGAACGTTATACATTTGTGTAAAAGGTTTTCTGATTTGTTTATCCTAGTTCTTCTGGCTATAAATGGGGCTGCAGATCAAACTGGAGGCAGACTTTCTCTTTCCTTTCCTTGTCAAAACAAGGGAACGGAACTCTTTATATCTGGGTTTTCCAGTTTTTACAGCTACATTTATTGTTTGGTCATAGTTGCCCTCTTTATTACGTCCTCTTTATTACATCCAAGATTTTCTCCACCCCAATACTAATAAAAAGTAGATGGCCCCTCCGGCCTTTCTTTCATTATGTAATTCACATACTTTAGTCCAAGAACCCAGAACACACAAAGAATTAACCACCAATAAGCCTTCTCATTTCTGTAAGTAGCAAAGGGTAGACATTAAATAAACTGAACTTCACAGTGATTTATCATCCCAAAGACCATTTGGCAAACCTCTTCAAGTCTTTAAACATATGAGAATCACAGAAGGAAGTAATGTCAGAGAAATCTTGCAGAGATAATAATTCTAGGGTCACACACAAGAGGACCTTTTCCTTTTGCCAAGATGCATAGTAAAGAAAACTGAGACAGCCTACTCATTGAAGTGTGTTCCCTTAAAATGTGTTGTGAATCCTAATCCCTATACCTGTAGTTATAATCCCACCTGGGAATGAGTTTTCTTTTTTATGTTAATGAGACAGTATTAGCATGGGGTGTGTCTTAAATCAACCTTTTGTGGGATATAAAAGAGCAGATTAGGCAAGCAGAGATAAAGGAAGCAAGCAGAGACGGACAGAATCCACACCACATGAAGATTACCAAGGAGCCACAGAAGAGACACGGAAGAGACGAGGACTTTCCCTAGAGCAGACAGAAAGACTTCCTCTAGGGCCTGCACCTTGAATTCAGAACTCCAGTCAACTAAACTGTGAAAAAATGAACATCTATTTGTTAAAGCCACCCATTTGTGGTATTTCTGTTACAGCAGCACCAGATAACTAAGACACTTGGGAACCTAGAATTTAAATCTACAACTTTGGCAGTCTCATAGAATCGCAAGCCATCAGTCTGATGTACAATGTTCTACTGTCAACGATATCCTTTCTTTAAAAGAACCATTTGGATTTAACTTGAGGACAAGGAATTATCAACCATGTGTCACACATTTATCACTAATGGAACCAAAAAAACCAGTTGCCATCAAGTCAATTCCAAGTCATGGTGACCCTATGAGTATCAAAGTGGAACTGTACTCCACAGCATTTTCAATGGCTGACTTTTGGGTGTAGATCGCCAGGCCTTTCTTCTGCAGTACCTCTGGGAACACTTGAACCTCCAACGTTTCCACTAGAAGCCTGGCACATTAACCATTTGTATCACCCTGAGACTCCTTTCTTTAATCAGTTGCTGCCAAACATTCTACCAGATGGGAAAGGGAATTTCTTGTCACCAAAATTAAGTTCTTCTCCACATGGGGGCACAAAACAACTTCTGGGAGAATCCAAGTATCCTACCCGAAGGCCAAACTTAGCTACTGCTGTATTTAGTTGCTAAACAGGAGAAAAAGACATCAGTCACCATAGAAACTGCAACATCACAATCTATCCTGACAGAATAGCTTGCAACCTTTCTTACCCTTTGGCTGTACCAGAAGGAATGAGAAAGAAAAGCTTTTTTTTCTTTGTCACACTTAATCCTCTCACTCTGGCCTTTAACCTAGGTCTAAGATATTAAAATATATAAGAGATTCCTTCCTAAGGGTTAAATCTATAATCACACTGTCAGGTATGTAATTCAAAGCTAAAAACAACTAAAGAAATAACAAGATGAGAACCTGCAGAATACACGACGTGTTGCAAGCATTGCAACTTTTAATAAAGAACAAATACATGGATGGAATGTTCTTTTTACGGGGCAGAGGGGGAAGGGGAGGGTCTGTGTGCAACAAATAATAGCCTCATACAGCATTTTCTTTTATCAGTTAGCCTTCACTCTGCTGCCCCTTCCCTTTGTTTATCTCACAGGGAAAGCAAGACACAATGCAAAAAAGTATTACAGGCACAGCTTGAAACAGGACCAAACTAGATTAAATTTACTGCTTTGCCACTACTAAAAAGTCCTGTATTTAAGATTTCAAGGGTACCTTTTTAACTTGTATTAGTTAAACCTTCCTACATAATTTGGATCCATTCAGTAGTTACTCATGTCAAAGGCTGGAGCCCTGGTTGCATAGTGGTTAGGAGCCTGGCTGCTAATCAAAAATGTGTACAGTCTGAATCCACCAAGCACTCCTTGGAAATCCTATCAGGCAGTTCTCCTCTGTCCCACAGAGTCACAAGACTCAACAGCAACAGGTTTAGGTTCGGGATTTTTTTTTTTTTTTAAATGTCAAAAGCAACCAAAGCTGAGCCACACGGTAGACACCCAGAGCCTGGGTATTTTATCTGGGTATTTAGAGTAGTTACACCTTTGACCTGCTGTGAGTCCTAATGAAGTGAAAGCTTAACATATCATTATTATGTCTCCCTTCAACCACCACTACAGCCACAGATACCAAGAAGATGCAATGGATTTATAGCTACTACAGTCCAAGGTCTACATGTCACATCAACATGGCACAACTGAAATAAAAGCAGGACAACCTGCAAGCATGGGGCAGTCACCGCCCGTCTACACCTCTTCTGTACTGACTAACAGTGCATCATCGGAACACGAGCGTACCTCGGGAAAGCAATACAGTAAGACATGAAAAGACGACAGCTGGCAAGCAGAAACCAGTCATTCAGTGCCTGCTCTATCACTGAACACGTGCTCTCCTGGGCACATTCCTTAGACTCATTCTGTCTCTATTTACCCATTTGTTTAATGAAGAAACAATATATAACACCATAGCACCAGGTCGTAGTGTGTGATCAGAAGTGACAATATAAGGCAGATGCTTTCAAGTACAAACACACATGCACACACAGAGCACACGTGAAGCACTATTAAAGGTAGTCTGTGATCATTTTAAGCATTTTAAACTTGACATTTCAAGTTTATACACAACAGGATTTCATAAGATGTGATATAATTTTTTTTTTTTTTTTAAATACTGAGATGTTTTCTTAATTTCAGTGCATCCTTAGTAGTCTTCTTGGTGTTCTCAACCTGTTATCACTCTTAGCAAAGTTTCCATGGTCCTGGGATATTTTTAGTTGACCATGAACACACCAACTTCAGTTGTGAATTCATTATATTGTAACAGTTTTAGTCCTTTCTCCTCTGAATGGATCATTTCTTCATCAATAACTGTAGAGGTTAAAAGAGCTCGAGATCACAGTAAGCGAGGTTTTTAAAGGAGTCACTCAGGATTACTCATGGGAGATTTAATTTTTTCAATGTTGTACCAATGACTTCTCCTCAGCTTTTACTCTTCTAAGCTGATATCAGTACTTATTTCTTTACTAATCCACTTACTGAGCATGTGCTGTGTGACAGGCACTGTTCAAGGCACTGGAGAAACAGCAGTAATAACAATATAAACACTCTACTAACCAAAAGGTCGGCAGTTCAAATCTGCCTAGTTAGGGAGAAACAAGGTATGCAAAAAAAGAAAACTCATTTATGTCAGGAAAATGGGTTAAGAAGGAAAAGTCATGTAGCAGAGCAGAACATGATGAGTGTGAGAGGGAATGCTAGCTGTTATTTTAAGCATAGATCTGCAAAAAGAAAGTTAAGGAGCCAGGTGGCTGTCTAGGGCGATCACTGTCCAGACTGAGGAGCATTACTGAAAAGCCAGATGCAGGAGCACGGGTGGTATACTAGAGGCACAGCAAGTGGGGCAGTGTACATGAATGTCTCCAGGAGCAGACAGAGCCAGAGAGAGAGTGGGCAGCCCAATCACATGGGACATTGTAAATCATATCCTCATTGAGATGAGACACTGCTGTGGAAGTTACAAGTGAAACAGTAAAATGATTTGCCTTTCACTTTGAAAGAATCACCAGGGTTGTTCTCTGAAGAACAAACTGTTGGGGAAAATGACTAGAAGCATGGAAATAAGTTTTGAAACTAACACAACAGTTTCAGAGAGACACTATGTAGCTTGAGCTGTAGAGAAATACAGTTCAACTTGGAACACATTTTTAAGGTACAGCCAACAAGACTTGTTGGTGAACTGAATGGAGGTGTGCTGAAAAGAGCTTACCTACCAGCCTGAGACTGATAGCCTCAGGCTGGGCCTGCCTACAAGACTGGTCCCAGGCTAGGAGCCAGAAGCACGGCTGATAAACAGTGGCCTATGCTCTTTGGAAACCCTATGGGCAGTTCTACCTGTCCTCTGGGGTCCCTATGAGTCAGACCTGACTCAACAGCTGGGGGTATACTGACATTACAGATACCCTAGTGGTATAATGGTTAAGTGCTATGTCCACTAACCAAAAAAGTCAGCAGTTCAAATCAGCCAGGCTCTCCTTGACAACTCTATGGGCCAGTGATACTCCGTCCTACAGGGTCAATATGAGTTGGAATCCACTAAAGGCAACAGGTTTTAGTTTAGTTTTATGTTCTCTAATCAACCCTCCTGGTACTCAACACTTAGAACATCTTGTCACAACTCCTGACCGAAGAAATTAAGCACATCCTGTGCAACACCTCTGGGAGAGGACTTTGGCCTTTTCCTTTTGACAATTTTACTTTATACCTTCTTTTTCTGTAATAAATTAAAACTCTAAGTATGACATCTAAGTCCAATGAGTCCTCCTGGTCTATGACATCTAAGTCTATGAGCCCAAACACAGAGGGTGCTCTGGGGAACCCATCCCCCCAACAGAGGTATGAGAAAAAGAGAGACTTCAAGTAGGAAATCAAGGTTTCTGGCCTCAGGTCTCAGCTGTCTTTATTTATAATTCTATTCTCTCTAGCCCCAAATCCCCAAAGAACTTATCTGAAACTGCGAACACAATGCCGATTTTAAACAGTTTTTTCAAAGAGAATGGACAAATTAAAAGTTCAAACAATTTCACTGCAACAATGGACTAAAACACAGCAACAACTCTGGGGATGAGGCAGGACCAGGCAGCACTTTGTTCTGTTGTACACAGGGTCACTACGGGTCGGGACTCACTCAATGGCACCCAGTAACAACAAAGATTTAAAAAGTTAACGGATTTTAGTGACATTACAAATAATGTTTTTCTCTTTGTAACTACATAGCATGGTCAAGAATGAAGTTAGCTGGGGAGCACTTGTTTTCCCGTCACTGACAATCCTCTAAGGAAAAAAAATACTTTATTCCCATTAACTGATAACTTGGGACTTGCAGTCCCTCATCTGCAAGATTTCTTTAGCAGATATATGAGCAGTCAGTGCAACTGCTATAGTTTAATGTACGCAGACAAGTGGGCTCACAGAAGGAGATTATAAATTACAAGAAATGCAGATAATGAAAATACTGATTCTGGAAGGCTCATGAATATTTGATACACTAAGCATATTAATTAGTGATACACATTTCTTTTTATGAAAACATTTTTATTCTTTTTATCGTGATGATAGCAAAGGACATTCCATTACACACAGGGTCACCAAGAGTCAATGCCAACTCGATGGCATTTAACAGCAAAATATACGCAACATAAAAATTTATTTTCTAGCATCCCTTGGCCTTAATTTTTACAACTTACTATGTTACCCAAACTCCTTCAGCTGCCTCACAACAGACACTTTTAGTGTTGGAAAACTGAGACAGCACAGACATCACTAACCAAAACCTGAATTATTTCTCTATAATAACTTCATTCTTTGATGACAGAAACAAACTGTTGAGAGAAACCCACCCTAGTAACTCTTCATTAAGGACAAATATTAAAAGCCTTTATTGACACTGAAGCATCATTTCAGTTTCATAGACCATGGGATATATCACAGGTTAATCAAATAATGCTTGCAAAGGCTGCATTATATGTGATGGTGACTGTCAAGTTTTAAATAAAATAACTTGATTTAAAGAAGACGTCACCTTATTCTGAAAGCTTATCAACAGCTAGCTGTGGGAGGCAGGTACAACCCATCATAAACTAAAAGTAAGTGATATGCTAACATGCAGTGCGGTCTCCTCTGTCCACTTCCTATTTCTGAAGAATAAATCAGTATCAACAACTAGTTAGTTCTGACAAATCTATTAGGTTTCTAAGCAATGAGAAATGCAAACAAAATTTGTATTTCATCATGTATTTTTCAATAAGATAGGGCACTTTTTGCTCTTGACTTTTTTCCTTTATTCACCCATTTCATTTGCTATGTCTCTTAATTCAGTGTACATTTTGAGGAAATCTCTGCATTTTCTAGGTAAGGTAAATGAGAATTCCCAGCAAAATACGGTATTCAAAAGCCATTCCAAATATTTTCCCAAATCAAGGGTAAACAATGGCAAGGATACCAATTATGAGCTTGTTTTACTCTGTAAAACCTATCTCTTGCCTTGTCCATACTAATGATAGAAGAGGAAGGCTGCACATCAGCTCTGTCAGATACCTTGTATAAGTACAGATGCCTATACCAATACAGATGAGAACGTTTCCCACAAAGTGAGAAACACTGTAGCATACTGAGATTCATGCCATCAAAATACCCACTTTATCTAAAGTATAAAAATAAAAAAAGAAAGAAAGAAAGAGTTGCTTTGAAATACTGCTCATCTCCGATCATTAAAAATGCTTAGCTTTGACTTCTGTCTCCTAACAGCTGAATGCTACGGCAATTTTCCATAACAACATGCATCTGCAACAATTCACTGTTGAATCCAAACATATATTCCTTTTACTATAATGAAAGTAACCAGAAGTATGTGTGCCTGCTGAGAAAGTGGTGATCAAATAGTGATTTACAGAGAAAAACATGTAAGTTCTATTGTTGGACTCTGTAGGAGAGTACTGCTAGCTGAAACTTCTGAAAACTTGAGAGGAATGGAAAATTTCTTACTTTCCTTTTTTTTAAAAGAAGGCAACTGCTAAGATAGCTTGATCCTCATCTCATACCCCTATGCAATGTGTTTGAACTTAATTACTTCCATGTAAGAAGAGCTCAGTACAGAATTTTATTAAATTACTCTGTAAATTACTGTACATATATGAACTGCCTTGGCATCATATGAAAATTAAATGTATAGTCACTCAAAAGTATGTTTAAAATGTTAAACTGTTCATTTCCATCTAATTGAAATATGAAAAACATCATTTTAAAGTGTTCCACAAACATTAACAATGAGTAATATTTAAGTCACTTAATTTTTACTAAGGAACCATTCCACATTTCTTGCATTGTACCAGGCCGGATGGTAAATACAAAAGTAGTATTCAGTGTTTACTCTTAAAGCAGTTCTTAAATACGAACAAAATACTGAGTTAAGATGATAAATCGCAGGTACTCTATAAAAATAATATAATGCTAATCTCTAAAAGAAACAAATCAAGGTGAAGAAAGAGAATCTTATTTTGGAAAATATAAGCAGACTAGTAGACACTGGAACCAAGTCAACACATTAATAGAACGCTGCAGGGAATAGCTGCTCAATAAATGTTTAGTATACCAGTTAATGTGTAATTTAAAACACGTCAGAATTACTAACATTTATAACTTTTAAATTTTAGTATTCATAGTAATAAAGATGCACATTCAGTTAATCTATGATTATATTAACTAATTTTTTTTAATTCAATGGGTTCTATATGTTAAGTACTTTCAAGAATTCTGTCATTTATCTGACAAATACTTATTGAGTACCATAGGATAACTATGAGCCAGAATCAACTCAAAGACAATGGGTTGTCTGGGTTTTTCTGTTTGTTTCCAAAGAACCTTGGTGGTACAGTGCTTAAAGCACTCGGCTGCTAACTTAAAGATCAGAAATGCAAACCCTCCACAGGGAAGAAGATACAGCGCTCTGCTTCGGTAAAGATAACACCATTGAAAAGGCTCAGGGCAGTTCTACTCTGTCCTATAACATCACCAAGAGTCAGAATCAACTCAATAGCCACAGGTTTCATTTTGATTTTTACTATGGGCAAAGAATTGTGTTTGGTTTACTGGATTCAATAATCAGGAAGAAAGATATGGTCTTTGTGTTCCTAGAGCTTCCAAGATAGACAAAAGAAAATGAATGATACACAAAGAATTGTACAAATGGTTAAGTAAAACTGTGACACAGACTACATCACAGAATAGGATGCTGGGAGTGCCCAACCTCAACCAGGGCTATGGACAGCAATCAGAGGTTCAGGGGAGACTTCTCTCAGGAAGTTTCTGTTTAAGACTGGAGGATGAGTAGGGATGAATGGAAAGAATGAAACAAGCACAAAGCACTTTTGAAAACAGAGAAGAGACCACTGTACAGTAAGCCTCAGCAGCACTGAGGAGGAGCATGGCACGAAGTACCACTGTAGGCAGAAGCAGGTGCAAATCACATCACAAATAGTCTGATGTGTAAGAATGTGAATACTTTATCCACACCCAAACAAGAAGGATTTTTAAAATGGGAGTGCCAGGTTACTACAGAAGACTTCAGACCCACATTAATTGTACCTCCTCCTAAAGGCTAATGAAAACTACAGTAAAAGAGTTCTCCATCCCCCCAAAAAGTTACGAATTCACTCAACAGCAACAAAAGTACAGAAGCTAAAAAGCAGATTAAAAACATATCTAATCTACTCAACAAAACCAAATCTTAAACCTTGACCAGAAAAGCTGAGAACCAACCCAAGTGATACTGCAAAATCCCCTCAAAACTCGGATATATCTGAAACTAGCAGTGAGTAGAAGCTGACAAAATAAGAACTGTTTGAGAAGCAATTAGATCCCTTGTAATTCTCCCCTACCCCACTCTGTAAAACTAGCTATCCTATCGTAGTCCAGCAGAAGATGAAGCAGATGATCTCTGATTAGTAAACACATGTGGGTACTTCACGCTCAGTGTGGAGACCCCAGCCCTTCTCTCCACACTCAGCTCCCAGAACAGTACAGCCAGACTTTCAGCGTCAGGTGGGAGACAGAAAAACTTCCTGGGAAATCAAGTTCTCACTCTCTATTATAAATTCAGTTCCCTGGATCACACAGGATATTCATTTTACCACAGACATGTGCTTTGGCCTGTTCCTGAGCACAGAAGTAAGCTGTAAAACCACATATAAAAGAATATATAAACAAAATGATCCTTGTCCATATTTCTAAAGGACGTCTAGTACCTTAGGGTTCATCGTGACACAACTTCGGCAGGTGACTCAACTGTGATAAAGCCTAGTTTTCCTACAATTATCTCATGACTTTGCCTACTGAATTCTCCACAAGATGCTCTTACAAATGGAGGAGAAGCAAAGCCAAGTTACTGCCCAGGCAGTGTCAACTACATTCCCCTGCTGGGAGAAGAAAACGGCCCACCCCTTAAACAAGCAGGATTATGCTCACTTCTCATTTTGCCAAAAGTAACATTCAGAAACACATTTATAGGCTGCAAAACTACACAGAGAACTAAAGGAATGATGAACAAAAAGTATGGATGCTGGTTATCCCTGCAGAGCAGAAGGAAGAACTTGGGGAAGGACATGTGGAGGGCTTCTAACGGACTGGCCACATTCTGTTTCTCAAACAGGATATTGAGTATTTGCGTTTTCATTTCAGTGCTCTCTAAACTTTGCTTGGTGCCTGCTAGCACAGTGGTTAAGCATTCAGCTGCTAATCAAAAGGTTGTTAAGTCTGAATGCACCAGCCATTCGTTGGAAACTCTATGGGGCGGTTCTACTCTGCCCTACTGGGTTGCTATGAGTCATAATCCATTCAGTGGTAACCGGTTCGATGTTTTTGGTTTCAACTCTTTACACACATCATGTATTTCAAAATTTTTTTTTCCCCAAAGGATGACTTCATGATCAGATTTGCACATCAGAAATATTTATGAAGGTGGCTACGAAGAGAAGAGAGTGGACAACAACTACAGAAGTCACAGGAATGACCACGGTGAAGGAATGACTGGCTTTGGGAGAGACCACGAAGATGTACATTTTTATTTGGTTTGGTTTGGTTTGGTTTGGTTTTTGAGTGGGACATCACAAAAGGCAGGAGGAAAGAAAGGGGAGAGAGAGTGCTGAGTCTTACCTTTTTTTTTTTAAGTGCTAAGGAGATTCTTCATTGTCAGCAATTATTGTTATTAATGACACACTGTATTTATATTGGCCCTCTAATACAGAAGCCCTAAAACACTGTTAAAGTATTCAATTAAACTTCAGAATATAATTATGTGAGGAACATAGGAAGAGGTCTTAATAAGTCCAATTTCACAAGCAGGAAAAGTGCTGGACTTAAAAGGTTAATGATTTGCCACAACTTGTTAAAATTCTGAGTGAGGGTTCAAGTGTAAATAAAATTCAGGAAACCAACACCTCTGCCTAAGCCTTAAATCCTTGCTGCATATGGTACATAAACACTATTTTCATTTCATTTTCCATGTGAAACTTCTACTAAACTGCAAAAAGATGCCTGCTCAGAGATGAAAGGCAAGTTTATGTCAGTCTAACCCAGTCACATTCAGAAAGGGACCGATCCTTCTCACATCTCTGCCAGTCCCAAATCAGAAGAGCTTGCTTTATGAATTCCTCTAACCACAATTGATTTCTCTTGCCCAAAAGTTAACAATACTCTACTTCATGGAAGTTTTACACATAGTTTTAAAAGTGTTAAAAATCTGGCAATCCATTTCAGTTGAAGCATATTTCCTAAGTCTTTTCATGTTTGCACAAGCACCTACCAGAATGCCTAGGACCCAGCAAATGCTAATTACAAGTTTCCTGAGTTATTAATAAAATGGAACCCTCAAGAGAAGTGTAGTTTTCTATCACTTTTACCAAACTAATAGGAAGATTCCAACAAAAAAAAAGAAAAACAAACCAAACCCACTGCCGTCAAGTCACGTCCTACTCAGAGCAGTCCTAGTTTTCTAGAGCACCCGGTAGATGTGAACTGCCAGCCTTTTGGTTTGCAGACATAGCACTTAACCCACTATGCCACCAGCAAGTTTCCCATAGCAAGATTAGACTTACTGTATTTTCTTTGGTTCCTCTGGCAAGAGTAAAACAAGATTTCAATAGCAGTGCATGGAGAAAGCCAGCAAGCCTAAAAAACATCTTATTCAACCAGTAGCTTATAAAATTAGCAATTAAGAGGATTACAAAAAATAGTAGAATGGAAGAGATAAAATTTTAAACATTTACAATTAAAACTGCACAAGAATGTAGCTTTTTCAACAGTGGGAATGATGTGATGTAACAGGCTACTTATAACAGCTGATAAACTGCTGTGAGTCGACATCTTACCTTAAATACCTCCATTGGAAGAGGAAACTTGGCAGCATCAATCAGGGCTTTTTCCAGAGCACATTTCCATTCAGATGCTATCTTCAAAGGATAGATTTCTGTACCAACAGCAAACCACACACGAGTTTAAGAACTTACTAGGTTGTTCTTTCTTGAATTTTATCTTCCCACACTTTCATAATATCTCAGCAGGCTCAGCAACCACAAGAGTTCACATCATGCCCACCATAAAAGGTCTTCTGCTAAAGAGATTTTCTAAAATTAAATAGCAACTTGGGATCCTGCTATCAGAAATGAAGAATAAATTTAATAGGGCTCTTCTTCAGGGACTATTAGCATACATTCCATTGGTGTTCTGTAAGCAATTTAATGGTATTAATCACATTAGCAAAACCTTCAGTAATCCATTGCCCTGAAGTCCACATTATCACCTAGGAAGTAATATCCACTGATGAAGAACTTATTATCTGATAAATTTCTAAACTACAAATGACTCTTGTCTGGCATTTACAGTTATTACAGCATATTTTTTACTAAATCTTTAAGCTCTCAGATGATAAAAAATAGTCCAAGTAAGTCCTAAAACTATTAAAAGGTAAATTAAAATTTACCAACCAAGTTTAATATTTACACTTGAAATGTTGCTAACACGCTACATGTTGCCCGTATTTCTCCCCAGGCAGAGGGGAGGGAGGGATTTACCAATGGAGGTTATGCTGCTGGAATGCAAAATTAAAAGAAAAAATTGTTGAGCACTGTTTTTACCTACTGCTTAAACTGCAGGGGAATTTTATGACCTGATCTCAACAGATTTAAGACCTTATCAAAATAGGATTTGCAGAAGCACTCACTGGAAGCAGATATGTTTATACCTTCACTATATCAACCCAAGCTACTTTAGACAGACAGTTAAGGTATGAATATGAATTTAAGCACAGTTAAAAGGCAACATTAAACCTTTGAGGCTATATTTTTAATTTCTTGCATGTCTGCTTTTTAGCATGAAGCCATATATTTTTATACTTATAGCCTTTGAACTCACCTTGAGAATTAAGCCCCTAGTAGGAGATACACTCTAGCAGTATTTTTAGTCTCCTAGAGAGTACTAGTGAGGCACATAAACCCCAAATCCAAATCCAGTACAGTCCACTCCATTTCAACTCACAGCAACCTTATAGGACACCATATAACTGCCCCATAGGGTTTCCAAGGAGCACCTGGTAGATTCAAACTGCTGATCTTTCAGTTATCAGCTGTAGTTAACCACTGCATCACTAGGGTTGCCACTGGAGGAACACAGTAGGGACTAGGAACAAACATTATGGAATAAAGCACTATCTCCTCTTACCTCTACAGGTGGGGAAAGGGAGCT
Organism: Heterohyrax brucei; assembly: GCA_028571685.1. Classification (NCBI taxonomy): domain Eukaryota; kingdom Metazoa; phylum Chordata; class Mammalia; order Hyracoidea; family Procaviidae; genus Heterohyrax; species Heterohyrax brucei. The sequence goes on along the minus strand of CM053142.1, from coordinate 54,285,431 downwards.
CTAAGGAAGAAACTGTTTATCACTGGTCCCACAAAGTGGGAAATGGTACCAGTTTAATGACCTCTACAAATTCTCTCAGGAGGTGAGAAGAAAAATCTGAAATGCACTAATGGTTCCGCTCAGGGCACTGCATAGAAATCTCCTATTTAAGGAGCAGGCAATTCAGAGGACTCCTGGAGTCAAAGTCAAGGGGCACCAACTGTAGCAGTTCCAGCGGAGCTCAAAAGAGAACACCCAGTAAGAGACTAGACTCCAGACTGATGTCAACAAACTTCCTTTCCCAGAGATCTAGGAGGAAGTAGACAAGGACTTCAACCATGATACGGCAGTAAATAAGAACAGCCTCATGGAGAAGGAGGGAATTTCCAAAGCCAACACCAAAGGAAGGATGTGAAGACATAAAGGGAGAGGAAAAAGGAGAAAAGTCTACCTGGTTGGTACCCTTAGTTCCCTCACTCTGAAACTGTATGAATTACATCCTTGAATGTGGTATCTGGTTGGAAGAGGGAGCCCCTAAGACAAATTAGATACAAGAGGAGTTTTTTAAAAAGTCAAGGTCAAATCAGTTGTCAGAGAGTTAATTGCAACTTATGGTGACCCAGTATGTACAGAACAGAACACCATTTTCAAAGCTGTGACTTTCTGGCAGCAGCTTGCTGAGCTTTTCTTCCAAGATGCCTCTGGGTGGATTTGAACCACCAACCTTTCAATTAGCAGTGGAGAGCTTGAGCAATTGCACTACTCAGGGATCACTATTTAAGGACAGTACCAACGAAAACACACTCTGGCCAGGGTTAGGCTCAAACTACCCTAACCCAGCGAGAAGACGTGCAGACCCCACAAGGATTCCCACATCCCTTCATGACGCCACTTTCATACACACTAGCAGAGTGGGACTAGACCAGCAAAGTCACCCCAAGAGAGCTGATTCTTTAACCTACATGTTGCCATCTCTCTAACACACTAGATAAATGGAACAAGAAGCCTAGCAGGGTTCCAGGCACTTTTTTCTTTGTCTTCCTTTTAAGGATAATATATTCTAAGAGAATTTAACCCCAAGGCAAGGCATACTTCTTTTCTTAAAAGGTGAAAATTAACTGCAGTTTTGTCAGTATGTTCAACCACCTGCAAAAGCTAAATACCTAATGGTTTTAATAAACAGAACAATATTCCCTGTGTGCACGTCATTAGACAGAGGCACTCTGGTTACAATGGCAAGTTTATAGACAATAAATAGCACCATTAAAAGAACATAAAACATTTTCTGAAAATGGTTGTGCTGCAGATTATTTAATAGAGTGCATCATGTCAATTTCTGTTTGTGGGAAAGTAATAAGCAATTAAAATGTGTCCTGATTCATCTGTAACGAGAAGCCTAAATGAAAATGAGGTGCTCTCCCTTTGTAGCATTTGGCCGGCTGTTTTACAGTAAGTGCCGCAGGAAGAAGAAGTGCATAAAATAACAGTCTTGAGGTCTCAGACTCAACAAAGGCCTGGGGGTTTAAGCTGTCTTTCACATCCTTTCTTGGGCACTGCTACTCCCTCTTTAGAGATCCTACAGGGCAAAAGGTTTCCAATGAGCAACTGGTGGATTCCAACCACCTGCATTTGGTTAGCAGCCAAGCTCTTCAGCACGCACCAACCAGGCTCCCTAAGTTCTTACCAGTGAGGAAATACTTATCTATGGTTTGTTTTTAAGATCTAGTTAACAATGGAAAGCAACAGCCCTTTCTGAACAAAGAAGTAAGAAGCCTTTACGTTAGATTCAGAAACTTCCTAACTCTAGGAACTATCTGAAAAATACAAAAAGATTTAAGAGTAGAATTTCAAAGAAAAAAACAATTTTTTAAAATCTGGAAACAGGTACAAAAACCTAAAAAAAGTATCATCTCCTTGACTTCTGCACAAATACAGAGAAGTTTATCTTGCTTTTTAAAAACCCATTATGAAGGCAGATGAGTTTCTCTACACTATCCCTGGTCTAAATGATTCACTTAAAAAACATCTTAGAAAATCAAGTATAACCATGATACTGGTGATTACTTAGAAAATACCAATCAGTTGATATATTTTATACTAGTCAGTAAAAGGTATACTAGCCCAGTAAAGGTATAGATCACATCATTTTTCAGATAACAAAGCTGGGAGTCAAATCATACAGAAACTTGCTAGGGGTTCTGTAGCTAGCTAGTACCAGAGGCACAGAACTTGGAAGCTGACTGCAGTCTACGTTCTTTCTACTTTTCCATGTTTCTCAAGCTCGAGTCACAAGCAGGTCTCGTTTAAAGGAGAAAAAATTCTCACAGACTCCAAATGTATTCTTACATGTCCAAGAGTCAAGCTAAATAAGACTGACAAAAAAAAAAAAAAATTCTCTATTTCCTCTGTCTCTGTTTTAAAAGGTTCACCTAACGCAGAGGCAACACAGGAAATAATACAGCCCTAGACATTTTAGGGGATGTCTTTACACTGGGAACTCCTCCTTCAGACTGGCTCCCAAAGGTCTAGTCAGTCATGTGGCTTCTGGGAAGGTGAGCCAGATTTGGCTCATTCCTTCCTTCTCTGCAGACATTCCCAACTTTCGGTCCACCCAATTCACTAAGCATTTACTATGTGCCAGGCACTGTTCCAGACACTGGACATACACAATAAATAAGACAAAGCATTTCCATTAAGGTGAGCAGTAAAGTCCTCTCTGAGCAAAGACGAGAATGAAGTGAAGGAACGAGACATGTCAGTAAGTGGAAGAATGGTGTTCCAAGAGAGAAAACGAGTTTCGTTACATTGACAGAACACAGGTTTTGCTATACCTCTGTTTATATTTGTTGGTGTAGTTGACAGGTGTTGTCAATTCTAACTTATCCCATGTCACAGAATAGAGCAGCCCTACAGGGTTATCTAGGCTGTAGTGTTTACAGGAGCAGGTTGCCAGGACTTTCTCCCATTGAGACTCTGCCAGCCAAGCCAAGCGCCATCGAGTCCTTTGGGTAGGTTCAAACCACCAACCTTTTGGCCAACAGTGGAGCATGTAACCATTGTTCCACCAGGGCTCCTTAAAAAATCCTACTGCCATCAAGCCAATTTCAGCTTACAGTGACCCTATAAGACAGAGTAGAATAGTCCCATAGAGTTTCTATGGAGCACCTGGTGCACTTGAACTTAAGAGTTAAGAAATATCACGATCCTAAAAAGTCAAAAGAAGAAGTAAAGCTAAAGGAAGAACTATTGTTAACATGGTGGTGACACTAGGGTGTACAGCAGCAGGGACACTGAAAGCAGGAAGAGACTGGCAGAGACTTGCCCTTAAATTACAGTCGTGGCACTGACTACCTCCCTCCCTCTACCACAAACACTTAACTGTACTACTTGCTACCAGTGAATACTGAACACTGTTCATTTACTTAATGGTGTTTGGGAATCTAAAAATTAGCCTTTTATATACAAGTCTGAGATTTACTTCCCACCTATATGTTAGTAGTGCTACACTCTATAATTCTTACAAGTCACAATGGATCTTGAAATTAATTTACACAAATTCAAAGTATCAAGTTTTGTTCCCATGCATAAAACACGGGTAATAATTACCTCTCAGGAGCATTGCTCTGATTAATGAAGTAAAAGAATCCAGTTTTTTGTCCTATAACTACTGTGTTTCAAAACCAAAAAGTTGCATTGTGAGTGTCCTTTTGCCTCTCATTTTCTTCTTCCCATATACACCATCTCTTGCTAACAACTTAAATGTTGGGAAAATAACTTTTTGATGATAAATACCTTTTCCAAAGTCTTTAAGGTCTCCCATACACTCTTCAGTGGAAATGGACAACTTGTGTCCAGAAAATTATTAAGACAAGCACACTTTATGGTTACATTATAAAGACATCAAATTATCTAAAAGAGGCCAAGATCCCATACATAAATATTTCCTAAGTTTATACAGTCACAATCTCCATTCTTGCTCGAGTGTCAGTCCCATGATTTCATAGTAAACAAATGTTACAGAGAACCTAAGAAATGAATCTTTTGCTTGGCTATAATTTTTACACCAGCAAGTATATGCTTCCCTGAAAATTTACAAAGCAATCAGATCGTAAGTTGAGATGTATTTACCAAACCTTCTGCACAAAGTGAGTTTTTCCCGTGACGTTATGATTCCAAAGGTAAAGCCAAGCTTAGATCATTCCTCCCAACACTGACAAGCCCTTTGTTTGTCATCACAGCCCACAATCACTCAAGGTATAAATGGATTTCTTGGCTGCTTTTCAAACACTGACACAGATAATACTAACAAAATACCCTGTTAGGTATCTTTTCAGTTGTCAAACTTAACACAAACGCGAACACATGGGATAGAGAACCAGGAAGTTTTTTCAATTAAAGCCCTTGAGTGACAGGAAAGGAAAACATAACTCCTCAGCTTGGTGTACTCAAGGCTACCACTGGCAACCAACGTAGGAGGAAAATTCACTGGAAATTTTAATAAAACAAAGAACCAAGTCTTTGTTCCAAACACATCTGTGAAATTGACCAGGACGAAGAAATACAATTTTGGGGGGGCGACGAGGTTGGGGGGTGGGTATTTCTTCCTTGGCATCTTGTTGGCTTTCCATCAAAAGGTTGACAAGCCCAGTTAAGAAGCAGTAGGGGGGACGGGGTAAAGTGGGGATAGAACCTGACAATCTGAATTGTGGTGCACCCCCCTACAAGCTGGGCAACCCTAGCCAAGTAACTTAACTCCATTTTCATTTTTCTGTACTGTAAAATAAGATATATACACATCAAACAGCTGGCATTTTTGTAGAGCCAAATAAATGATGTAACAGATGTAAAATCATCTGGCACATAGTAAATATTCAAAAATGGTTATTTTGTAAATATTGTGATCTTTGCCCCGTTAGGTATGTCAGATAGTATAATACACTCTTCTGTCCAATTAACCCTGTAAAGAGTTATTTGACAGCATATTTGATACTAAAAAAAAAAATCTAAGATATGCTACAAAACAAATTTTCTTTTCTTTTTCTTGTCCTACTTACTGGTCAGAACATACAAGAGGATAAGTATTCAAGAGGGAGGGAGGAGGGATGTTTTGGAATATACCTGTAAAACTATGAAACTCTCTATAGCAAAAATGGAGAACATTCCAAATCACAATCTATGGTATCTTTCATTTCCAAAACAGGGACACCAAAGGAATAGATATACTTCTCCACAGTCTGCAACACTACTTTCTCCTTTTAGAGCCCTACTGACAGAGGTCTTAAATTTTATTCTCTACAGAAAGTATTCTGAAGCTATGATACATGATATTCACATACTCAAATGTCAAAGACAACAGAGAACTAATAAACTTTCCACAAACACATTCAGGAAAATATTGCATCTTTTGCTATAACACTTTAAAGCAGCAAAAGCTTCAACCGTTACCTGAGGGTGGGTCCATTCTGTATTTATTCTCTTGACACCAACCAACTGGTCGAAGTCTGTAATCCAAGTAAAACAACCACTGGTCATAGGATTCAGTGTCCTCCAATCCCACATAGCGAAGGCGTAATCTTCCTCCAACATTTTCAATCACACTAACTATCCAGTACTGAAAAGGGTTCTGAGAATCCTGAAGTTCTATTAAGGAATCAACTGTAATGAGGTCTATAGGGCCTTTCCCTCGCAGAGGCTGTTTAAACAGAAGCAAAACTCCTTATTTTAAACTTTATTTGAAGGTTCTCAAGGAAACAGATGACAGCAGAAGATAATATTTTTCCCCACTATCATCCACACTACTGGCAAACAGTCTGGCATTCCCCTCCACCCCCAACTGCTCCACAACCATTATCCTCTCCCCGCCCTCCCTCCCTCCCTCCCACACTTTCATTTCACCCAGTTCTGTAGCCAACAACAAAAATCACACATAAATAGAAAATAACAGTTTGTGCTAATTTCTCACCAAACAACCATGCTTCCCAGATAAAACCGCATTTGTTAGAAATCAGAACATTTTTAAGAGGCATTTTACCCAAATTTCCCCAGGGCTAGAAAACATATAGTGGCAAAATGTCTGTTTTCCCAACAGATATATCTAAAATGGGGCTATTAAATAAACAACTTATGTTCAGATGGCCACTACTCAAATAACCAAGGCTCTCTCATACTCAGATTATGTGAGTAGAGCATGCCTATGTAAAGACAGTATGTCTAATATATGTTCTTCATCTGCTAAGTTAGACTATTATGGAAAACTACTCATATTTTTACACTTATCCTGATGGCTAGCAAGTTCAGGCAATCTGTAATTATTGCCCCATTTAAGAACATTTTAGCCTATGTTAGCATATGAGAAGGATGTTTATTTAACCAGCCTTGCAGGCAAATATATGCTTAAAAATTTTTAACTAATATAGTAAAACATCTTTTGCCATTTTCGATAAGAGTAAACAATCATCATTTTGATTTTTTAGCCAAACAATAAATATTTTAGGCATTAGTATTCAATAAACAAATGCAGCAAATAAAACTTTCACAAAACAAAACCCAGTTAACTGCATTACACAGTATTATAAAGCCTGTGTGTACACACACACATATATATACAAACACACATTTAAGAGAAGAAATGGTTAAATTTAAAAGAACAATGATATATTTGAAATCTATACTGCATTGCTTGTTATTTGTTTGATAATTAAATAATTATTTCTGATACATTTCTCTTTTTGTTCTATTACATTTAGTAAATCTAAAAACATTTTATCATAAAAGCATTTTCAAATGAGTCATCTGTCAGATTTAAATATTTTTATTTCAGCACCTTAAAATCTACTTACAGATATTTAAAAATGGTTTACCATTTGTCCTCTTGTTTTTAAAAAGGAGGCTAATTCAGTTATCAGGTAATTTATATATATTCAAATCTTGGGAGTTAGCCATCTGAAATGGCATATTTAAAGCATTTGTGATTCAGTAGAAACTCTGGTGGTGTAGTAGTTAAGTGCTACAGCTGCTAACCAAAAGGTCAGCAGTATAAATCCACCAGGCACCCCAAGGGAACCCTATGGAGCAATTCTACTCTGTTCTATAGGGTGGCTATGAATCGGTATTGACTTGATGGAACTAGGTTTGTTATTTTTTTTTTTAATGTATCAGTAGTCCAAGAGACTACACCAGAGCACATATATATATATGCTTAGTTGTCACCTACACTAAACAGTTATTTTACAGGAGTTTATTTATATTGACTAACATGAGATAAAGGCTTAAATTCATAGAATAGTGGAAAAACATCCTAACGTATTATTATTTTAAATTGCGTTCACATGGAAGCAACTTTTCCATTTCCTAGTTGTACCAAAAGTGAACATTCTTCAGTGTTGTTAGAATCACTAACCTAAAGTAATTCAGGGGAAAAAACAGACAATTAAGCCATTTGGATATCAACATCTGTGTGCTTCCATGTTATCTGGAGAAGGATATATGCAAAAATGCTTCTAGGTTTGATCTCATGTAACTGCTGCTTCAGACATATATAGCTGTATAACAGTAATACATACACCTTCCAGTAAGTTGGCAGGTGCTGTCCGTGAACCAGTCAAATCACGTATGAGAAATTCTGTCCAGTCTGTGTATTTCTCTTTGATAGCTGGTAAGACAAAGGAGAAAAGAACACACTTAACATATGAGCAAAATATCTAATAAATTTACATATCATAGCACTTTTTTACATGTGATATTTGATTTTTTTTTTTAACTCTAAGCATAGTGCTGAAGTCCGAACATTGGGGCAATGAATCTATCAACAAGTAACAATACCCACCATGTGCCTAAATTATGCTGTGCATCACAGAGATTAAAGGAAACATATATGACATATCTGGAGATTTGCTTTTCATGAACATTAATGAATGACAACAACAAAGAAGAGATATTATAAACCATATCATTCAGGAAGTTCCAAGAAGTCAATGGGGATTAGGAAAACCAGAGTTAAGTTTTCCAAGAAGGAAAATAAAATCAGGTCTGGAATAACACAAGAAGTTCCTACAAGTGGAGAAGACAGAGAAGGGATTTTTAGACTGGGGAAGCATGCAATAGAAACTAATGCTGGGAGAGAAGAAATGGAGAAAAACAGAACAAATTACTGGCCAGACTAAAGCAGTCTGAGCTATGGAACACTAGGAAGTAATGACAAATGACAAGAAATAAAATGGGCAACCCCGAAAATTTAGTAAATTCCTGAAGAAACGGATCAGGCAGCAGGAGAAAGTTTTGAATGGCGCGTCTAAAAGTGGGGGGCATCAAGTAAGAAGCTTCCAAAGTATTCTAAACACCAAGTGTTAGAGCCCAAAGTAGGGGTGACAGCAGCGTGAGCAAGGAAGGAATGTATCTGATGCAACTTCTGAAAAGGAACATCAGTTGTTAGAGCCCCACATCTGAGAACACTGTGACTTCTTGGCTTCATCCAAGTTACAGATCTCCAAAGACCATGAGGTTATATACTAAGGCTCTTAGAGGCCCTCGCCTTCTGAGAGCACCACAGCTTTTGCCAAGTCAGCAAAAGTGAGGACAGGATTTTTGCTCCGTATTCCCATCAAGCCACACGGTGACTCTGACCTTTATGTCAAATGAAGCTCCAGCAGGCAGGTGAGCACCCCTAGAAGACATTTAAAACTTAGCCTTTGTTAAAGGTGTAAGACTCAAGTGGTGTTTATACTGTTTAGGTTCTTCAAAGGCATGATGCAGTTAGTTCTGACTCAAACTCAGAGTTCATGATGTTACTATCAAAGAGAAAAACACAGCTACAGAGTGAGGCAGATCTGAGTTCCAAACTGCCAGCAGTGCTATCACGGGTTGTATGTCTGAGTGATTTACTCAGTTTCTGTCGCTGTTCCCTCACTGGTAAGTAGTGCTAAGGACATTTCCTCTATACAGCTGCCAACAGATACTTTGTTGAAATAGTACCGGACACACACTGGGCAACGAACAAGTATTAAATTACTACAATTCCCACTAATTGCAGAAGAAAACTTCCAATAAACTTTTTGGACAATGAAAAAGGGCATAGCAGCACTACCTGCTATTTTAATTGTTAACCTTAAAATGAATTAATATCCTCCCTACCTCCCATTAATTATCATAAGACCAAGAGAAAACTCAAAAAAGAATGGCAGTCACTCAAGCAAGGCTGGAATGCTGAACATTCAGTTTAAAACAATGTCCTATCCTACTCTTAAGAAGAGCAACTTACTCATCTACTCTCTTTTACTGCTAGATTTCTTTTCTCTAATAAATTATTATCTTCCTTACTTTATACATACATACTCATTTGGAAACAAGTATTTGTGGCAAAGAATTATGTTCTTATCCATCACTAGCAAATCATGTTTCAGTGGTTTCCACCATTTGTAAATCAGCTCTACTGCATGTCTACACGTGACACAGAAAACCAAAAACAATGGTATGCAAGATAGTGTTCACCTTACACTTTACAAAAGTCCTTTCACTTCTCTTGTGCTTTTAGAGTTCATAATAATGCCATAAGGTGGTTGTTCTTAGATAACTTTTTTCTAAGATCATAGAGAAAACAAGTGCCAGAGCCAATCTCAAACCCAACTATTTAGATTTCAATCTTAAATGGAATCTTTCCCTTCTAGTCTGTGAGTCTCCAAAACTTTTACATACAGATCAATAATTTAAATTGCAGGCATGATGGACATAAGAATAACTGTCAAAACAAAAGTTTAAGAAAAGAATAAGATATATAAGTGCACTCAACAAATACCCACTCCATACTTTCTAATGCAATTTCAGTATTATAAAAGAAGACAATTGGCACACCCAAATGATAGACAGCCATATGCACGAGACTCTACATCTATATCCACAATTTGCCATTTATAGCTTGTTTTTAACATATATACAACCCAAGATGATATTTATGTAAAAATTTAAAATATATGCAGGCACCACAGGAAAACCTTGTAAATGATATTTAAATAGACTGAGTCACAGCAAAAGAACTCTAGAAAAGGCTCTGAAATTTCTATCTTGTGAGCTCTAAGTTCCAAAAGTCCACTAACTTTCCATTAACATGTTTCTGCACAAGACTGTGATTGAGTTTTTATGTGTCACAGACTATACAGGCAAATTACTATCCACGGATAATGTATCTTAGCTATAAAGATATAAAGACCATTAAAACATAAAAATAAATCATTCTTAGGAATTTTGATAATTTTAAAAGGAAACCTGTTCCAAATCACCTTTAAGTTTTCAAAACTCTAAACAGTCAAACGTACAAGAAATCTATTACAACCAATACTGTCATAAATTAAAAACTATATATAACAAATTTGTAATTTCTACTGATAGACTTATTTTAACTAATATTCAATTTGGTTAAAAAAGCTGCCTGAGAATTCCTTAGAATTTATTGCATTAGAAGCTGATTTGCACTGTTCTATCTGTTCACTTAAATTTCTAACTACAAACAATAAAACTAGTATGGGAAAACATCTCTCTTAGATACAGAATCAGAGGACTATGAACAGAAGAATAATATCCTATAAATGTAAACTCAATTCTTCACCCTACACTCATCATCTTTTCATTTCAACCGGAAGCCAGGTCCAAATCACTAAATGTCAGAAAACCCACAACCTACCATGCATGTAACTATGGTATCAAGTGTAAACCTCTGTGGAAGAAATGACAATCTGTAATTTTAGATGGAAGAAAGTTTATTCACATCACAGATGCAGGTGGCCATTTTCCCATTTTTTTTCATTTACAGAAGGAAAATCCTACAAACCCATCAACACAAAACCTTATCAACTCATTAAAGATCTATTTGCAGTCTTCTCATAAACATTTTTTCAAAGATCTATTCTGTTGTTATAGTACATAAGCATTCAACTATACCTTTTTAAAATCTCAGTTATATCCCACCAATGCCTTTTTGGGGGGCGGAACTCACATCTCTCTGAAGAAAGCAATCATAAGCACGAGTTTCATAAAAAGAGAAATATAAGACACATAAACACTTTTTGCAAGGACATTTAGAGACAGCATGAAAATTCCATACAAAGCCTTATTAGGATTAGAACACCATTTGTAAAAACGGTCCCAAATAAAAGGTAGACTACATCAACACTGCTGCACTTCAGGCCCCATCGGGCAATGTGAACATACATGATCCAATGATCTGTTACTTTTCAAAGATAAAAGTCCTCTATGGAAAATCACATGTAGGTACAAAGCACTCTATTACAGTGAGCCCTGTACTGTCTCAGTGAGCCATGTCAGTCTACATCACTAAACTCTCCTTTCCATTTGCCAACAGTCCAGCAGCCACTGACAAGACCAGCAGCGTCATCGACCTCCAGTCATTTCAAAAATGGGGAAACTGAATACTACAAATAGAAAGGCTACTTTAGACATACTCTAGGAAAAGGAAAAGGTGTGCTAGTCACATTCCTATGCTCTAGAGTATAAACATCCAGGAAATTTTTCTTGGTGTTGCTCTTTCTGGGCAATTTTCTCATCTCACTTTTAATCAATGCTTCTCTAAATTTATTTTGCCATCATATTTTAATCTACAATAGTTCATTCTTGTTCTTTGCTTGCTCTTTTCTTCTAGAGCAAGAAAAGAGCAGATGTAAATTTTAAAAATTTCTCCTTAGGATACCTAAAGGTTCCCACTCCACCCCACCCCCATCACCCCCTTTTTTTATTCCCTGGATCCTGTGATTGTTGGCGGTTGCTTTATTGTTTATCCCCTTCTTTCTCACTCATGTCAGAGATTTTCTCCAAGTGTCCAATGATTGTGAACAAGTATCCTTCTTAGACCTCAGATATCAGAAAACCTAGAGGCGATAACACTGTACCAGAGCAGAGATGTTTTTACTTAAAGAGTAGGTGTTAGGTAACTCTCATTCTATGAAGCTAACCTCCAAACTAGCTTCTGTGGTTCCCTTGAGACAGTACTGTCAATTTCTTCACAGAATAGCCTGAGGGCTAAACATTTGGTTTCTAGTCCTTGGCTGTATCCCTGGGACAAGGAGTCTGTGAACTGTTCTGACTGTTCTGACTGTTCCGTTCCCATTAAACCCTGTGATTTCAGGCCAACACAGGTCTCCTACCCACCTGACATGCCAAGTCCCCAGCCTCGGGGGGCTCCTGAGGCTACCTCCTCAGCTGTGGCCCCCAAGTGTCTTCCAGACTAAAGTGGCCTCCACAACACATCAGCACCCACCAAGCCTTCAACAGCACTCAGGCTCCTGGAAATATTGTGAAATTTCTTTCCTATGCCAACCCCCTTTACATTCCTTGGGTTATTGTTTTATGTGTTTTTTATTCTTTCACTATCATTTTAATGGGGCACCTAGAGGAAGAAAAGATAAACAGGAACACTCTATCCACTGAAACACCTTTTACCTCGTAAGAGAACCAACTGTGCCTTTGCAGAAGTTAGGCAGCACCCTTTGACTTATCAAGAAAATATTTTTAACACTAAGTTTGCTACAGGAAAGATGAAACAACAGTGAATGTGGAATGATGAAAGGAAGCATTTCTAGTTACTATTACGTAGAGAAAGCTACAGAGCTTTTTCCCTTGGAGACTTTTAAAGAAAAGACTGGTACATTAACTTTTCATACAAGGTTCAAATTGAACTGTACCTACACAGAGGATGGATCATAAAATAATTTGACAGGACTGATAAGCTCCTACTATGTGCAATGGGTCATATTATACACTATCCAGTTCAAACTTTTATGTATTTTTTATAATAAATACCACTCAGATTAAGATATAACTTTCCAACATCATAAAATTATACAGTGAAATCTGTGACAGCCAGAACATGATGGGACTGCTTCATTTTTCTGAGTCTTGCCAGTTTTCTGCACTTTGATTGAATGCAGTTCTACCACTTTTCTATCATTCTCTAATGGTGGAAAATAACTGAGTTTCCCTTCTCTGACATGCTTCAGCCTTACACAGATTTTGGCTTTCACAGGTTTTGCAGCACATACATATAATTCTACATACACACACACAAATACATCTATATATATATGCATAAAATGCAAAATAACTAGTGAAAAATAGGTCAAGAAAGTGGGAGACCACTATATGTAGTAGTAATAATAATACTGTCCCATTAAGAAGGTTAAAAAAAAGCTGCCTTCCAGATAATTCTAACTCATGGTTCCCTCATATGTTGCAGAGCAGACATTTGCCCTATAGGGTTTTCAAAGCCTGTGATCTTTTGGAAGCAGTCACCAGGATTTTCTTCTAGGGTGCACCTGTGTGGATGTGAACCACCAACCTTTTGGTTAGCAGCCAAGTGCTTGCAATGCTGTTGACACCAACAAGGAACTTCATTAGCTTACATTTTATTATGAGTCAAACACTGCTAAGAAGGTTACATTTATTTTCTCACATAATCAATTCTCACAACTGCTCAATAAAGTAGTCGTCATATAGCCCCATAATAAGCCAGTTTCAATAAAAAAGAAAACCTCTTACTCTCATTGTCAATACTGGGGAACACCCTATGCAAGGGATAGGATGTTAAGTAGCAATCAAAACCCAAACCCATCGCTGCCAGGTTGATTCCAACTCATAGAGACCTTACAGGGCAGGGTGATCTGCCCTCCAGAGTTTCCAGGGAATAGATCATAGATTCAAACTGACAACCTTTTGGTTAGCAGCCACAGCTCTTAACTACTGTACCACCAGGGCTCTGTTAAGTAGCAAAGACCTTCCTTTTTAATGGTTTCTGTGGTTAAGTATTCAGTTGATAACCCAAAAGTCAGCAGTTTGAACCCACCAGCTGCTCAATGGGAGAAATATAAAGAAATGTGCTTTTATAAAGATTACAGCCTCAGAAACTCTATGGTGCATCTTACAGAGTCACTCTGAGTCAGAACTGACTCAGCAGCATACAACAACAACAACATAAAAATAACTCCCAAATGTTATGTATTATGGCATAAATATTAAATAATTCTAATTATATAGATTATTAAGTTTTATATCATTTATTTTTCTTCTGTTGCCTAATTATATCACTGAGAAGTCTCTGTCATTTGCTTCTAACAATCACTAGTTTTTGTTGAAGCCCGTTCTTCAGAATAAAATAATATTCATGTTTGCAGTATGAATGTTTTCATACAACTGAAAGACTCCAGAAATACTGAATTTAAACTTCTCTTCCTACAATCTATCTATGTCAAGTACCACGTACTTTGTCAACAAAGAATAAGGAAATTTTATTTCAGGTAATATACATACACTTTCTACCACTGTAAAAAGTGAAACATTCTTTTGTAATACAAATGATTCCTTCTGTAATTCACTCTAATATTTACCTAACGCATTAAACTTACATGTCTCAAACAGATATTTTAATTATATGATAAAAATGTTTTAGAATCCAAAATTAACTTGCATTAATCCTTTATAGGCCAAGGATATAAAATGATGGCCATGAGTATAATATCATACAATAATATTTTATTAATTTAAAAAATTATGGAGTCCCTGGGAGACATTAAACAGTTAGGAATTTAACTGCTTACTAACCAAAAAGATTCATGGTTTAAATCCCACAACAGATGCCTTGGAAGAAAGGCCTGAATTTTCCAATTAATTAAATTAGATTCAGAATCAAACTTCCTTCCAGAGTATAATGACATCTTTTTTTCCTGAACTTTGTTTGTCCCTTCCTAAGTCATGATCAGAATCCAAGTTGGTGTAGTCACTAAGTGTTAAGGCCACTAACCAGACAGTTGGCAGTTCAAATCCACCAGACACTCCTTGGAAACTCAGTGGGGCAGTTCTACTCTGTTCTGTAGGATCGCTATAAGTTGGAATTCACTCGATGGCAGTGGGTTTAACTGATGATTGCATCTTGAAGCATTTGTAAACTGATACGAAAAATAGAGGTAGTGAGCTGAACAGTGCCCCACCCCCCCACCCCCCTACCCAAAAGGGACCAAAATATCATATTGGACTGTGGTGGGCCTTAAATCCAATGAATGTCTTTTCCAAGATGAGCCACTGTCAGGGAGATTCCAATTCATTGCAACCCCGCGTGTGTCAGAGTAGAATTGTGTTCTATAGCGTTTTCAGTGGCTCATTTTTTGGAAGGACACTGTGAGGCTTTCTTCTAAGGTACCTCCAAGTGGACTCAAAACTTCAACCTTTCAGTTAGCAGCCAAGTCTGTTAACTGTTAGTACCACTAAGGGACTCTAAATATCTTTTTAAGAGAAAGAAAAAGATGTACAGAGAAGACACCAAGTGAAGATAAAGGAAGAGGATGGAGTTACGCTGCCACAAGCCAAGAAATGCCAGGAGCCACCAGGAGCTGGAACAGCCAATGAAGGAATCGCCCCTACAGACTTATGAGGGACCACGTGGCCTTGCTGATAACTTGATTTTGAATTTCCAGCCTCCAGAAATGAAAGAGTATATATTCCTCTTATTTTAAGTCACCAGACAGATGAATGAGTATATGTTCTGCTGTGTATTATTTTTATCAAAGTCAGAACTTTAAAAAGCCCAATAAAGAGATTTTTTTATAAGCCACCCCATTTGTGGTTATGTATTATGACAGTTCTAGTAAATGAACACAATACCTTATGGAAGATAATTCCTAACACAAACTATTGTGAGAATTAAACTCATTTTAGATTCTATTCCTGAGGACTCACATTATTATAAAACTGATCACTTGTTACAAAGTAGTAAAACACAAGCTACCTGGTTAAGCATAGCAATAACCATTTTAACACAATAGGATGCGCTGTGACTAAAGATCATTATTCCAGACAGTCACTGTTTTTGTTTTTAATGAGAACAAGATCAACATATGGATATTTGTGCCCATATTTATTTATCTATTTGTGTTTTTATTTACCCTACACAGCTGGGTCTCAGAATTCAACTGCGTGCTTCACGATCTACCTGAGTCTCTCAAAAATATCTCAAACTCGTTATCTCTAACACTTAACCATGTTCTTCCCATTCTCTACAAACCTATGTCTCCCAAAATCACTCCATTCAATAAAAAGTACCGTCATCACCCTAACTACTTAAATCAGAAACTGCAATATACAATTCATCAACACACCTTATCATTTCCACTGTTACTAAAACAAACAAACACTCAAACCCACCCTACAGGACAGCGGATAAGTGCCCCGCAGAATTTTCAAGGAGCACCTGGTGGACATGAACTGCTGACCTTTTGGTTGACACACACAGTATTTAATCAGTATGTCACCAGAGTCTACCTCTATAACACAGTTCAAATCCTTTCATTTCTGCCAGCACCACACCATCTTAAATCATCATCTGCTCTGATCTGGACAACTGTAAAGTCCACTTAACTGTTATCTGCATCATACTGGCTCGTCTCAAAGCTGTTCTCCAAAGGGCAGCCACAGTGATCAATATTTAATCTTTAATTCTGAAGCATTTCAAACATACAGGAAAGGCAATATAGTTATAGAACAGAAAACCATATATTCATACTCACCACCCAGATTTGCTATGAGCATTTTAACACCATACTTCAGAAAAAAACTGTATCCATAGTTAAAGCCCTATGTCTCCATCCCTCTTCCCCAAAGAAAACCACTAGCCTCCCTATAAACTCCTGCCCTGAGAAAATCATTAAACTGTAAACTAAAAATATCCTTGAGGTCTTATTTAAATCAAACAATTCTTTAGTTTAACTAGTAAACAGTGTCTGTCTTGAACACTTTAATCTTTGATGTTTTAAGATCTCCATAAATGTATTTAAACCGACAACAGCAATTCCAGTGATTAGACAGCAACCTCAAGGGGCAGTGAGTTTGTGTTAACAGAGGAGGAACAACTAGGAATCCAAGAAGCGCAAGAATGGCTGTACAACTTGCAGAATGTAATCAGTGTCACTCAACTGTATATACAGAAACTACAGAATTGGTAAATGTTCAATTGCATGTATTCTCAACAACAAAAGTTTATATTAAAAAAAAACAAAAAACACTAGTTGAATATGCAGATCCCTGGTGGCACTCGCCGAGGTTAAGAGCTTGGCTGCTAATCCAAAGACGGGCAGCTCAAATTCACCAGCCACTCCTTGGAATCCCTACGGGGCAGCTTCACACTGTCTCATGGGGTTGTGATGAGTCAACACTGACTGGATGGCAATGGGTCTATTTACTTATTTAGCCTAATAATATTATATATGATTCCCATGTGTATTTCTAAACTTCTAATGATAAGTACACACTCGCAAATGATATACTGTTTCACATGTTTTATGACAGAATATATAATTTTGTAAATTGATCTGAGAAACTTACTTTTGAAATTCTGCCCCATACTATCATATACACATATGCATATGTATGTATACATTATTGCTGACATCAGTTATCATCGAGTTAATTCCAAGTCAGAGCGACTCCACATGTACAGAACTGCTTCGAGGCCTATTTTCCAAGGCACCTCTAGGTACATTTAAACCTCTGAACTTTCACTCACCCAGAGACTGACTATACACACACACTTCATGTAATCCCCAGTGCATTTTAAAAACCAGAAGCTATAATTGGTACAATACTACTAACTTACAGACTAGATTTGGATTTCACCAATTTTAAATGATTTTTTTTTTTTTTTTTTTACTGTTGTGCAATTCTGTAAAACTTTATCACATGCATTGGCATGTGTAACTATTACCACAATCAGGACACTGTTCCATCACTGCAAACAAACTCCCCTGCGCTAGCCCTTTATTGTCACACTCTCTTCTAACCCTAATCTTGGCAACACTGACACATCTGTTCTGGAACATTATAAAATTTAAATACAAACAGTAAGTACTCTTTTGAGATTGGCTTCCCCCGCCAACACACAGTTTAATCATCTTCAGATCCACATAACTTGCTGCAAGTTCATTAGCTCATTCTGTTAATTCATTCAATAGTTCATAACGCTTGTATTGCTGAATAGTATTCTACCAAATGGGCGTCCCAAAGCTTGCTTACCCATTTATCCATTTACGAATACTTGGGCTGTTTCTAGTTATTGCCTTCGACAATACTATAATAAACATGTGTCTACAAGTTTCAAGTGAACATAAATTTCACTTTTCTAGGGTAAGTAGGCGAGCAGTGTACCTGCTGGGCAGTACAGTTGGGCGGTACAGTTAAGTGACAGCCCTGGTGGTGCAGCAGCTAAGAGCTTGGCTGCTGACCAACAGGTTAGCAGTTTGAATCCATTATCTGCTTCTTGGGAACCCTATGGGGTAGTTCTTTTCTGTACTATATGGTTACTATGAGTCAGAATCAATCCCTAAAAAAGGGGTTTGGTTTCTTTTTGGCTACTACATGTCTGACTAATAAAAGTGCCAAACTGTTTTCTAAAGTGTTTGTACCATTCCTACAATGCCACCTACAATGCCACCAACAATGAATCACATGCCTAATTGTCCCATACCCTCACTTTGTAGTGTATTTTTCATGTTAGTCATTCCAATGGGAATCTACCAGATTTTAATAAGTAATCATAAAGACTTTTTACAGTTATTCTGAGAAGGGTTTGAGCAGAGTGAAGTGACATATTTTAAAATGGTCATTCTGATCACTTTATTATCTGACTGTAGGAAGGCAAAAGGAGAAGCAGAGAGCCAGGGCAGGGTCAGCACAATCAACCAACAGATCAGTGTGGTAACAAAAGAGTAACAATAAGTGGTTAGATTCTGTATTTATTATGAAAGTAAAACCAACTAGATTCACTGCTGGATTAGGCACTGGGTATGAGAATTAGGAGTCAAAAATGTTACCAAGGCTTTTGCTGTAAGCAACTGAGATGGTGATGTCATTTACTGAAATGGGGTAGATTCAAGAGAGTCCTATATTGGGGGGAGCTACCATATAATGCTTGCACTGAGTTATTATAGGACAGCTATGCAGCTCTAATAAAGACACCAAAAAATATAACTTCCAAAAAAGCAGAGGTTTCTCTAGCTCTCCTTAAACAGCTCATAGGTTTCAATTCAATTGTCACTTTCAAACTGGTTGGTCTTCCTTGACCTCCATGATATACAGCAATTTTCTTCCATGGTCTTAAATCCTTTCCTTTCATAGACTTATGATAATTTATTATTACATGTTTGTATTTACCTAATATCAATCCCCATCTGACTGTCAGTTCCATGAAACTAGGGACCATGCTGCCATCTGGCATTAACTCACACATACTCAATAGCTAGAATACCTGACACATAGCAGCTGTCATCAAGTCAACTCTGACTCACAGTGGCCCAATGTATGACACAGCTGAATTGTGCTCCACAGAGTTTCCAATGACTGTGAAGAATTGGAAGTAGACAAGTAGACTTTTCTTCCAAGGCACTTCTAGGCAGACTGCAACCTTCAAAATCTGAGTTAGTAGTTGAACCACTCAGGGCTCATTTGAGCCACTCAGGAATTCAGTTGGCACACAGGAAGGAAGGACTAACAGATTAGATGATTTTATATACTGTATTTGTTTCATCTTTTGATGCAACAGAAGATGCTGAATTTGGATTAAGAACCAGGGTTGCTATTAGTCAGAAGTGACTTGATGGCAGTGGGTGCGGTTTTGGTTTCATTACTATGACTACAAACTACACACGTATCAACACACCACAAGCATTCACCAATGTACTATTATTTCCTTTTTTTACTTACCTAGCTTGTTAACTGCTCACATATGAAGTAAATTATCATTTAAGATTTTAGTTTCAGCAGATATAACCCAGAAAGCCAAGCATCTGTCCACTTAATTGATTTGGCACTAAACACCGTGTAAGGTAGAGAAAGGTACCGAATTATTTCTCTACAAGCTCTCCTTCTGTGTGAGTAAACACTACCAGTCCATTACAAAACATCGATACTGTTCATTTTAGGAAAAGGTAGCCCCAGACAAAAAATGCACATCTCTAAACAGCAATACATCTCATCTCCAAAGTGCTAGTTGCTTTCTCTGAAGTTCCTATGAAGTTCTTCGCCTGTCTTAGTCAGCTAGTACTGCTCTAACAGAAAATACCACAAGTGGAAGGTTTCATGAAGGGAAGCTTTATTAAGACAATCTGGTAAGCTGCAAATCCATTTATAAATTCTAAGTCCGTTCAGTAATTTATCATAGTCTGGTAGGCTGAGTCAAAATCCTGTGAGAGAATCTGGGCACAGGAACCTTGGGTCCAAAGGACGTGCTCTGCTCTCGGTGCTTCTCTCTTGGTGGTATGAGGTTCTCGACTTCCTCACCTCACTTCTCTTCCTTATAACCCACAAGCTTGTAGCTTGAGACCTGCATGACTAAAACATCTGTTGCCCATTCTCTACCATCAATCTCACAGAGGCAGGATTCACAACACATGGGAGGAAGGCCACCGTACTGGGACTTACAATTTATAAATGGATTTGCAGCTTATTGGACAGTGACAGTAAAAGCTTCTCTTCATGAAACCTTCCACTCGTGGTATTCTCTGTTAGAGCAGTACCAGGTGACTAAGACAGAATTTGGCACCAGGAGTGGGGTACTGCTCTAACAATTACCTAAACTGTGTAAGTTTTTGTTTTGAAACTATGAATGGATGAAAGAAAACACCCAAGAGAACTGCTAGCACCCGAGAGCACAGCAGATGGTGAGGAAAGCAACAGCAGCAGTGAACTGACAAGCAGCAGAACCAGGAGCCAACCCATGGAGTGAGAATGCTGACTGCCTGTGTGCAGAAGGCTTCCTGGCAGAGTCGGGTGCCTTGAATAGGTGGCACTAGGCTTGCTGACCCACAGAACAAGAGGGCTGAGTGCCTGTGTGCAGGAAGCTACTTGATGGAGTGGGGTGCCGCTAGGCACTTGAATCGGCAGAGCTACAGAGCTTCAGAACACTTGCCTTTATAGTGCACATGTGGGCTTGGGGCCCAGGCCATGAGGCCACTGGAAACAGAGGCTGAGACAAGTTGATGAAGATTTGGGGTTGTGGGCCAAGGTTGATGAAAGGCTGAGCTGCCTCAGTCTCAGCAGGCATGGCCGTGAAAGCGTGGAGCCAGCACTTTCTGTGTTTGTGGGAGTGGAATTGCCACTCAGGTGGGCTTAGGGTGCACCTAAAGCCAAAAGAGCAGGGTGCTGTCCAAGTGGGCCAGGAAGCCTGAGCTGAAGCCCAGGGGCCTCCACTCAGAATCCAGAGAGTGTGGTCAATACCTAAAGTTTGAAGAGAATGGTTATGAAATGTCTTCAGAGTATGGAACAATGTTCTTGAAGCCATGAAGTTTAATGTGTTCTGATAATCTGCTTGGTGTATGCTATGAATGAAAACTGTTGCTATGCTATAAACGACTGTATTCTGTATGTTCTAATGATATGATTTTGGGGGTGCCAAAAGGTGGTATGTCATGGGTTGAACTGTGTCCCCCCAAAAATGTATTATGCTTTTATTTGTCTATGAGTCCCAGTACAGTAGCCTTCCATGTGCTGTGAATCCTGCTCTGTGAGACTGATGATGGAGAATGGGCAACACTTGTGTTAGTGAGGCAGGTCTGAAGCTACAAGCTTGTGGGTTATAAGGGAGAGAACTGAGATGAGGAATTTGGGAACCTCATACCAAGAAGAGCAGAGCATGTCCTTTGGACCCGAGGTTCCTGTGCTGAGATTGTCTCACTAGATTTGGACTCAGCCTACCAGACTGTGATAAATTCTCTTACTGAATGGACTTACAATTTACAAATTGATTTGCAGCTTACTGGACTTTGACAATTAAACACTTCTCTTCATGAAACACTCCACTTGTGGTATTTTCTGTTAGAGCAGTACCAGGTGACTAAGACAAAGCCCTTGAAGCAATCCAGATTTACAAAAGAAAAGCCTTAATGATAGAAACTATGGCATTCTCAAGGTATTACTCTGCATTGTATCATTAATAGCCGAGAAAATAAAGTACCTCTAAGACGATCAGAAAAAATGTAAAACCTTATTATTGTTCACTGGCTCACGATTTCTATCTAACAAAATATGGAATTTCTCTCCTTTTCCCCAATTCCTCTCTAACTGCCAATATCTCACTTTTATAGACATTTCTGCTATTTGCTTTCAACATTTTCCCACTTTTAAAAAGACTACTTTTACAGAGTTGGCCTTTTTTTTTCCTCCCCCACAGAAAAATTTCCTGTAGGTCTTTTATTAGCTCATTCTGCACAGAAACTGTCAGGACTGAATTGACACATCACACAGGCCCAGGGCTCTAAGTTCAATGGAACGAGATACTAGCTTGTTAAAAGATTTCATTCTCCCAGGTCTCTCTCTTTCATACTTAACTTAGTACTTCCTGTAAAGTTATTTTCTTTACAAGAGCAAAGTAGCTTCCCTTTCCATTTTTTTCCCAATGTTCCCAGGACTTTAGGGTATAAGTTTTAATAAGAGTCATCTCTGCATAAATTTTATATTAACATGCCTTTTCTATGTATTTCATTAAATGTGTCACATTATTTTTCAGCTGTTTTCAGTTACAAGTTTGTTATTATCTCAAAGGTCTTCCACAGTTCCTCAGCAAGTCAAGACAAAAGAACAAAAGCACTCACCTAAAATGGAAAAAATGACTGAATCTATCTTCAAACGACAATTCCAGGTTGCACCACAAAGGATGCATTTAAGAAGCCTGAGATCACCCGCTGAGAAAGCCATAGCACATAGGAATCCCAGCTCCATCCCCAGGAGCTTTGTGGCATTAGAAAAGTGACTTCACCCTTTCTAGGCCTGTCTCCCTCATATGTACAATAAGCTTAAAAACAGTGTTTCGCTGGTAGCACTTCCTGACAAAGAAGTGAGATACCCCTTACAAATACCCTGTCCCAAGGTTTGGCAGAGACACACTTATTAATAAATTAGGAGCAGGGGAGGAAGTTAGAGCATGACGGGTTTTGATGAAGAACAAACAGCTACACTCACTGAGATGAGCTGTTGGGAAAAATCAAGTTTAAAATACACTCAAAGAGATTTTAATTTAGAAGTTACATTTTTAAATTTCAAAACTCAAACAATAATCAGATTGTATAAGTGCTTTAAATACAAACAAAAAGCTGAATTAAATTTTCAGTTAACTACAATTTTAGAAAATTATCTTGCTTGAAACCTGATACACAAGCATACTACTTTAGTTAAAAAGATACATTTGAGGGTATCACATTTTACACACACATACATGCATCCATAATTCATAAACATTCTGTGCTATACAAGTTCCTCTTTTCCATCCTGACGACTCTCATTTCTGACTGGCAGCCAAATTCATCCTAAATGAGACTGACAGGCAAGGTCTGGAGTTGGTCTTAAGGTTGCTGGTTGCAAACCTATCATTCAGAGGCCTTTCTCACAATAGACTAACAAAAAGAAATACACTGCTGTCGAGTCAATGCAGAATCACAGCTATCCTACAGAACACAACAGAAATGTCCCCACAGAGCTTCCAAAGGTATAAATCCTTATGAAAGCAGAATGTCACATCTTCCTCCCATGGAGTGTCTGATGGATTCAAACTGCTGACGATTACTTGAGTGCTTAACCACTTGGCCACCGGGCTCCTTCAATTACACTTTGCTTTTAATCAAACTAGTGCTCGATTTTTGCTTTAGAAACATATCTAGAACTCCAAGCAATCTGGAGAGATCCTCTCCAATACGCTAGTATCATTGATACTTATCCAGAATCTTCAGGATGCTCTCCAGGGACCAGACCATAAAAGTGTTCAGTACTTTGGAATGAACTACATTTTTTTAATTTACTTATTCTGGTGGAAATCCCAGTGGCATGCTGGTTAAGTGCTTTTACGTTTGTTAAATAATGGTCAGCAGTTTGAATCTTCCAGGTGCTGCTTGGAAATGCTATGGGGAAGTACCACTCTGTCCTACAGGATCGCTATGAGTTGGAATCAACTTGATGACAGTGGGGTTTGGGGGTTTGGGGGTGATATAGGCAATGAAACATATATCCATTCACAATTTCTACATGAATAGTTCACTAACATTGGTTATGTACATAATACCTTGTATCACCATTCTTACTATGTTGACCTTTATTATTTAATCACTGTTAACTTAGGCTCTCTTTCGCTTAAAGTTTTCATCTCTGCTTTAGTCCACCTTGTCAGTTTTAACCTATACAGTAACTCCTTATAAGAACATTATGATTGAAGCAAACATTCTTTACTAACTGCTCTTCCCCTTTTTGGTCGGGATCATGTACTTGGTCCTTGACCAAAATATTCAGTAACGGTGTGCTCTATACTTTTGCCTTCGACTCTCACAGTCTTGATACAGACGCTTATAGCATCACGCCATGACTCACTCTTCTAAAGCAACAGATACTGGAGACTGAGACACACTCTTTGTATATGACTCTAGTTTAATCTATGCTTGGATTTTCCAACTCCTGGGCTACCTTATGTGGACTGGTAGGAAAAGCAGAACAGCTAGGGAAATTGTCTAGTCCTAGGACAATCCCTTATTAACGTCTCAGCTTGACCAGTTAGTACATCTTCTAAAGCAACTTGTAGTTCATGACAGGCTTCCTGGACTTCAGCCAAGCCAAGTGCCGTCGACACGAATCCATAAAATTGAATACATTTGTCCTTAAGGCCTTCTCCAGAAGTTTCAGAGGATTCATCAGATTCTCACAGAGTTCCACAACCCCCAAACATGAAAAACCACTGCTCAAAATACAAGAAATATCTCTATATTAAAATGGGACCATGAAGGACGTCATCAAGCTGCATGTTCCTTGAGGACTACATGTTTCACCTTATTCCTTAGTGTTTATCCCTAGTGTCTTGAAAAGTATCCAGTGTCCCCTCATTTACTATGGGAATGCCACAGCAATCAGGGGCACTCAAAAAAACCAAACCAAATCTACTGCCATCAAGTCAATTCCAACTCATACCTATGAGTCGAGAGCATTACTCATAGTGGGGGCAAATTCTCATCTTTCCTTAAGCTAACAGATATTAGACACTAAAATTCCAATAGCAAAAAGTATCTACTGAGCGCTTGCTGTGTACCATACACTGAGCGAAGCACTGTCACATAAAGTATTTCACTAGTGTTTCTAACCCAAAAAAAAACAGTTATATCCATTTAGCCAGTATGATTCAAAGAAACTAGGTAATGCCTATGACCATGGTTAACAACAAATATACTATACTACATTTACAAGAGATATATTTCTCTTAATTTATATGCTATCGAAAAAAAAAGTTGTCATATAGTTGATTCTGACTCACACAGACCCTAAAAAAGACAGAATAGAACTGCCCCATAGGGTTTCCAAAGAGCAATTGGTATGTCTGAAGTGCCAACTTTACTGGTTAGCAGCCAAGCTCTTATCCACTGCAGCACCAGGGCTCCAACTTACAGGCTAACTGTGTGTAAAATATCAATTTCAGAACCGTGACTCTTAAACAAATGCATGTATTAAATAATTAAGGTAGTAAAACTGAAGCAAACCATAATTTCAGGAAACCAAGACATAAACACAATTATTCAACAAAATCTCAGATTGTGAATCAGATTCTCCAAATATGCATCCTGTCTGCTTTAAAAGGTTTATATCACCAGGTAAACAAATTCAATAATATAACTTTAATTTAAAATAAAACTGTGTTTACTCAACAACTATACCTTATGAAATGTTATTTACCTTAGAACAAAATAAAAATGAGCAACAATTTGTGACAATACATAGCTGAAATGACTTTCATAATAAACATAAATCTGATTAATAGGTTAGGTAAATTTAAATATACTTCATTGAACAATGTGTTTACATTGAATATGAACAATATCACCAAAAAGGAAATGGAAGATTCTATCTGCAAGAATCTGACTTTGAGATCTGACATGTTTACAATATGCAATGAAATTCCTCTTATTAAAGTCAAGTTCAAGACAATTAAGAACACGTTTTTCATGAGAAGCGGCAAAATTCAAACATTATCACTCAGGTCCAACTAAATACCAATATTGTGTAACCATTCTGCAAGTAATGGACAAATCTGGTGACCTAACAGGCTAGTCTAAATATAAAACATAGCCTCAGATGTGGCTAAATTCCTTAAACCAGCTATTCATGTAAATGCTAATGAAACACTCATTGCCATCTACTTGATTCCAACTCATAGCCATGCTATTGGACAGAATACAATTGCCACAGTGGGTTCCCAAGGCTGTGATCTTTACAGAAGCAAACTGCCAAATCTTACTCCTGTTGAGCAGCTAATGAGTTTGAACTGCTGACCTTTTGGCTAGTAGCTTAGTTCTTAATCACTGTGCCACCAGGGCTCCTTTCAAAGGATAATCAATGCCTTTGAGTTAAGGTCTTGGTTAAGAAAACTAAATATACCATAGACTGCCAGAAGAACCAACAAATCTGTCTTGGAAGACAAAAAAAAGAAGAAAGAAAGAAAAAAGACCACTGCTGTCAAGTCGATTCTAACTCATACTGGACCCTAGAGGACAGAATAGAACTGTCCCACAGAGTTTCCAAGTACATCCCAACGCTCCTGAAAGGGAAAGATGAAACTTCATCTCATGTACTCTGGCCATGTTATGAAGAGACACCAGTACCTGGAGAAAGATATCATGTGTGGTATAGAGAGTCAGTGAAAAAGAGGAAGACCTTCAATGGGATAGACTGACATAGCAGACACAACAAGCTCAAGTACAGTGATGGCGAGGATGGCACACGACCAGGCAGCATTGCCGTCTCTTGTACACAGAGTCCCTGTGAGGTACAAACAACTTAAAGACAGCTAACAACAGTGAAACAGAATTCTCTTCTACTTGCCTCCCAATGAGTGTGAAAACTGAAATCCTGTCTCTGAAGCCCACCAGAATAACACTTTGGAAGAATGGAGACCTTGGAAAATAAAAACATCAAATTAAGATCACTCAGGTGTAACACCTTTAAATTCTTTCCATCATTAAGCTCTATGAGTATATTATTACTAACCTTAAATTTATATGCCTGTGACACAATGGTTAAGCACTCAGCTGTTAACCAAAAGACTGGTGGTTTAAACCTACCCAGCAACTGCATGGAAGAAAGACAGGCAATCCGCTCCTGTAAAGATTACAACCAAGAAAACTGTATGCAACAATTGCATCCTGTCACATGCAGTTCCTATGAGTTAAAATGGACTCAGCAGCACCCAACAATGACAACACAGACTTTTCAGTTTACAGCTGTTACTGACTTGTAACTACTACTGACTTAGAAGGATATGTAGCTATGATCGGCAATCAGGAGACTAACTACAACAATGACCTCACTCTTGCATGTATTTCTTCCCTCAGGCAGTTACTCCTCTCAAAACATATACAGCAAAATTCACAGCTCACATTCTCTGTCAGATCCAAGGGGGCAATGGCTGGAAGACAGCAGGATTAGCAGAATCCAGGGTACAACTATTTGGAAGTAGGTGCAGCGAGTACCATGAATTAGGTAGGATCAGAGTTACAGAGTACAAAATAGTAGAAAAGGCTAAGTAGGTAGTAGGAAAAGTTCAACCATGATTTCAATAGAGTCAAATCCAATTGTCAGTTCTCAGTCTTATACTTACTTGACTCTACCAATAGCATCTGATACATCTGATGACTTCCCTTTTCTTTAACAACATTCATTACTTGGCTTCTTAGACACCAAATTCTCATGATGCTTGACACAATGCTTCACAGTGTCATCTACCATTCCTTATCATCTTTTCAACAACTAAACAGTACTATGTCTCAGGACATGGTCTAATGACATTCTCCCTACCCATGGCTCATTCCTATCTGATTTTATCCAGTCTCACAGCCTCAAACAACATCTATAAACCAAAAACAAACCAAACCCACTGACATCTGAGTCCATTCTGACTCATAGTGACCCTATAGGTCAGAGCCAAACTTCCCCATAGAGTTTCAAGGAGCATTTGTTGGCTCTGAACTGCAGATCTTTTGGTTAGCAGATGCAGCACTTACCCGCTACACCACCAGGATTTCCAATATCACCTATATGATAACAAAATCCAATAATCTCTAGCCAGAATCACCCCTCAGAACTGCAGATTCACCTACACAAATACTTGACGTTTCCACTGACATCTCAACTCCTAATATTAACCCACAACAAGCTTTTCGTATAGAATTTCCCACTTTTATAATGCTATCCTTCCAGCTGCTCAACTAGATAATCGCTGGCGGCTGGGATGCAAAAGTTAAAAATTAAGAAAGATTGATTAGTAGTTGGAAAATACGGCCTTGGTGATAGAAACAATGCCAGAGAGAGCATGAAGAATTTTGCAAGACTGACGACTTCTTCATTGCAAATACCTACTTTAACCAACACAAACAGCAACTGTATGTATAACCTCACCAGACGGAATACACAGGAACCAAATCAACTACATCTGTGGAAAAAGACAATGGAAAAGCTCCATATAAGCTGTCAGAACAAGACCAGATACTGACTGTGGCACAGATCATCAACTGCCCGTATACAAATTCAAACTGAAACTGAAGAAACTTAGAACAAGTCCACAAGAGCCAAAGTATGACCTTGAGTACATCCCTCTTGAGTTTAAAGACCATCACAGTAGCAGATTTGATGTGTTCGACCACTAATGACCGAAGGCCAGATGAACTGTGGAATGACATCAAAGACACCATCCATGAAGAGAGCAAGAGGTCATTAAAAAGACAAGAAAGAAAGATAATACCAAACTGAATGTCAGAAGAGACTCTGAAATTTGCTCTCGAACGTCGAGCAGCTAAAGCAAAAGGAAGGAATGACGAAGTATAAGACCTACACAGGAGATTTCAAAGGGGAGTTCGAGAAGTCAAAGTCCTATGATGACATGTGCATAGCGGTTGAAATAAACTATCAAAAAGGAAGAACAGGTTCTGCATTTCTCAAGCTGAAAGAACTGAAGAAAAAATTCAAACCTCGAGTAGCAATTGTGAAAGATTCTACAGGGAAAATATTAAAGGACTCAGGGAGCATCAAAAGAAGATGGAAGCAATACACAGAGTCATTATACCAGAAAGAGCTGGTCAATGGTCAGTTATCTGAAGCGGTAGCATGTGATCAGGAAACGATGATACTGAAGAAAGAAGAAGAAGCTGCACTGAAGGCATCAGCAAAAAACAACACTTCAGGAATTGATCAAACATCAACTGAGATGTTTCAACAAACAGATGCAGCACTGGAAGTGCTCACTGGTCTATGCCAAGAAATTTGGAGGACAGCTACCTGGACAGCTGACTGGACGTCATCCATATTTATGCCTACTCCAAAAAAGGTGATCCAATCCAATGCAGAAATTACCAAACAATATCATTAGTATCACATATAAGTAAAACTGCTCAAGATCATTCATAAGCAACTGAAGCAGTATATTGACAGAGAACTACCAGAAATTCAAGCTGCATTCAGAAGAGGACGTGGAACCAGGAATATCACTGCTGATGTCAGATGGATCTTGGCTGAAAGCACAGAATACCAGAAAGATGTCTACCTGTGTTTCACTGACCATGCAAAGGCCATCAGATTGTGTGGATCAGAACAAATTATGGCTAACAATGTATAAAATGGGAATTCCAAAACACTTAAATGTGCTCTCAAGGAATCTGTACATGGATCAAGAGGCAGTTATGCAAACAGAACAAGTGGAAACTGCATGGTTAAAAGCAGGAAAGTTGTGCATCAGGGTTGTATCCATTCACCACACCTTTTCAATCTGTGCTTAGGCTAAGCAAATAATGTAAGACATTGGATTATACAAAGAAGAATGAGGCATCATGATTGGAAGACAACTCACTAACAACCTGCATTATACAGACGACACAACCTTACTTGCTGGAAGTGAAGATCTGAAACACTTACTGATAAAGATCAAAGACCACAGCCCTCAGTATGCATCCCACCTCAACATCAAGAAAACAAAAATCTTCACAACTGTACCAGTTAGCAACATCATCATAAATGGAGAAACAA
Organism: Heterohyrax brucei; assembly: GCA_028571685.1. NCBI lineage: Eukaryota > Metazoa > Chordata > Mammalia > Hyracoidea > Procaviidae > Heterohyrax > Heterohyrax brucei. Next base: position 54,255,377 of record CM053142.1, on the reverse strand, counting down.
TTGAGATTGTCAAGGATGTCCTTTTACTTGGGTCCACAATCAATGCCCATGGAAACAACAGTCAAGAAGTCAAAAGATGCATTGCACTGGGAAAATCTGCTGCAAAGGATCTCTTTAAAGTATCGAAAACTAAAGATGTCACCTTGAAGACTAGAGTGTGCCTGATCCAAGCCATGGTATTTTCAATTGCACCATATACATGCAAAAGCTGGAGAATGAACAAAGATGACAGAAGAATTGATGCCTCTGAATTGCGATGTTACAGAAGAATACTGAATATACCATGAATCGTCTAAAGAACAAACAGATCTGTTCTGGAAGAAGTACAACCAGAGCAGTCCTTGGAAGCAAAGATGGCAAGACTTCATAATACCTACTTTGGACATGCTGTCAGAAAGGATTAGTCGCTGGTGAATGACATCATGCTCGGTAGAGTAGAGGGTCAGCAAAAAAGAGGAAGGTCCTCGACGAGATGGACACACATAGTGGCCACAACAATGGGCTTAAGCATAAAAACGACAGTGGACATGGCACAAGACTGGGCAGTTTCCTTCTGTTGTTTACAGGGTCACTACGAGTCAGAACCAATTTGACGGCACCTTTTAACAACAACAGCTGCTCAAGCCAGAGGCTTTGATGGCCAAACTTGACAATAATACACTTTCGTCCATCATTGTGCTTCCGTATGTGTGTGCGTGTATGTGTGTCTCTTGCGCACATATCAGACACACACACATACACATTTAATACCCAATGCGTCAGCAAATCCTGTCAATTCTACCTTCAAAATATATTCAGAATCCAATCTTTGAGTGTGTGAAAATATAAACAACATTGAACAATTTTTACATGTACAGTTCATTCACAACGGTTACATACTTCAAGTTGTGTCACCATTCTCATGATTTCTGCCCATATTATTTCACCACCATTAAGTTAGACTCTCTGACCCTTAAAGTTGTCACCTGTGTTTTAGAGTTACTCTTGTCATTTTGATCTCACATAAATAATTGTTTAAAAGGGAGCAATGTTCAAGGCAAACATCCTTTATTTACTGAGTTAAACTGCTGTTTCGTTCAAAGATGATTTTGTGGGACAGATTCAGTTCAACGTTTAAAAGTTCTTCCCCCAGAACTGATTTGGCTGTTCTTCCAGTCTCAATGTACCCAGTAAGTAGACTTTCCAGTAAGAATATGAAGTTTCATTCCATAGTTCAATCATTCTTTTACCAAATCTGTAACTACCACTTTGATCCAAGCCATCATTACTTCTCGCCTGGATCACTGCCCCAGTCTTCTAACAGACCTTGTTTCCCCATAGTCTGTTCTCAACATACCAGTCAAAACAATTCACTTGAAACAGAGATCAGGGTTTACTTCCTTTAATGTTTATAACCCTGTAATTGTGCACCATTTCACTCAAAGAAAAGGCCAGAGTCCTCGCCAGGGCTTACAAGGCCCTACCTGCCCTGACTCTCTTGCTGCTTTCCCATGCAGTCACTCTTCTCCAGCTATTTACTTCACCATATGTTGCTCTTCTGATAAATCAAGTACACTCCCGCCTCAGGACATTCATACTTAGTGCTCCCTCAGCCCAGGACACTACTCCGCAATATTTCAAGGCTTGTTTCTTTACCTCACTCAGCTCTCTACATGAAGGCCACTTTATTCAGGAAAGCTTTTCACATCTCCACCTTAAAAAACAACTACTCCCAGCCAATCAATCTCTGTCAGTCCCTATTCCATTTACCCTGCCTTCTTCTTCTCCAGGGCTTATCTCCACCTGAAAAACTACACACTTCTGTGTTTACTGTCTCTTTTTTCTCTTCTTTGTTCCAGATTTTGAGGTTCATAGTGTGGGGACTTTCTTTTATTGACTGCTGTCTCTCAAGCTTCTAGATCATAGTATGTACTCAACAAATACTTTCTTGAATGAATAATGCATTTCAAAGCTACAGGTTACCTTAAACAAATCTGTATATTTACCAAAGTGGGTAAAGAATTTATAATACTTCTCTACATGTTTCCCATCTGCTCCATGATGGCAAGAACTGAGTATTTATAACTTGTTACCCTCAACTCCTACTACTTGGAAGATGCTCAATAAATATTTATTAAATAAACAAGGCAGAATCTAATGCAGTTATTATCTTGAAGGGACAAAATCATAATATTATGTTTCATGTGGAAACCAGTAGTTAAAAAAAGTTTGGCTGCAAACCAAAAGGTTGGCAGTATGCCAGTTCGAATCTACCAGATATTCCCTGGAGACCCTATGGGGCAGTTCTACTGTGTCCCAAAGAGTTGCGATGAGTTGGAATCAACTTCACAGCAACATGTTTTTTTACATTTCATATAAAGGTGTCAAAAGTGAAATAAACACTCTACCAACGGCCACATACACATAAACTATAGACCTATGTGTTCTCATTTCCCACTAATACCCCAATACATACAACATATTTCATTAAAGTTTGCTTTAAAAGTTAATAACAGAGGTCAAGCCCATTTAGAAACATCTACCAAGCTTCCTTTTAAGACAGAATAACCAAAACCACCTCCAATGAGACGTTTCTCAGGGTCCTTTACAAGTGCCCCACAACTGGTCAATTCTTTCAAAAAGACCTAAAATGAAGAGCAAGCAGGCTGAAATATAAAATTCTTCTTCTTCATTAAGCACCTCTAATTTATACACACACATTCAATCTCATTTCCTTGGAATTTCTCATACTGAAGCTTATTGTGCTGAACTAATATCATTTCCACCCAATAAGTACACATTACCGTTAAAAACTAACTGTATGTCATTTCTGAAAGCGTGGCAGGACAGCAGGTTACGGCTACCATCCAGAAGTCACCATGACTGAAACAGCAAACAGGGCACAAGGGAATTGCAGACGGGCTTCAGCAATATGCTTACCAGCCCCGCAAAAGTGATGTCCCAGTGTGCTCTTCTGCATCCACTTTAATCCAAGATGAACTATCCATGCCCCTACCCTAGGTGGAGTTAAGCTATTCCCAAATACCAGTATCTTGAAAACCAAATCCTTACCTCTTACTTCTGATTCACAGACTCTTATTCTTACCTCACTGGGCCTCATCGTAGTCCAAAGGTCTTTCTCTTAAAGCTTTCGATCTTATCTGCTTGCATCTTATACTTCCCCCGTAACACAAACTTTAAAAGACTGCTCTCAACCCTCACCCACCCAGTCAGGCAGAAATCCCTCCCACGTAACCCACATCATACTCTACCATAAAATCTGCCCAGTTTGTTGTTTACCCATGTGCTCCATTAGACAATACACTAAATGAGAACAGGCAGATGTCTCTCTTTTCAAACTTCCTCTGCAAAGTCTACCACAGCTTCTGGCATAGAACAGACACCCAATAAATGCTTTGTGAATGAATAAACATATACTTAAGAATTTTAGACTGAGCAAAGATTAGAAAGTCAATCAAGATCTGAAACAAAAATTAGAAAGTGTTCTACACCTAACAAACTTAAGACAGTTATTTACATTCTCTGAACTTAACATTGTAAAACTAGAGGGCTCATAAAGGAAACGCTGACGACATAGTAGTTAAGTGCTACAGATGCTAACCAAAAGGTAAGCAGTTTGAATCTGCCAGGCACTCCTTGAAAGCAGTTCTACTCTGTTCTATAGGGTCACTATGAGTCGGAATTGACTCAGTGGCAGTGGGTGGGTTAAACACAGTCATCCAACGATTATCCAACAATTAATTCATTAATTCAATAAACACATGTTGTATGATTCCTTGTGTCACATAAATGCACACATATTTGGAGAGGTAGTAAGGATATAAAAGATATGAACCCTACTCTTAAGCGGTTCAATTAGGAAGCCAGGTACCAAAGAGGGAACAAGTGGATCTCAGGCCAGGTACGGGAACAGTTTACTACACGAGATAGTCTGAGAACCTTGCCTTAAAGGAAGACAAGTTCATTAGATAAAGTATTGGCAAAAAGGCATAATAGGCATTAGGCATGTCATATGCAAATCATTATGAGATGGGTGCTAACTGATACACTAAGAAGATCCCTCTCTGAGAGACAGCACCAAATGGGTCAAGAAGCTATTTTAATTATCTACATAAGAAATGAGGAAAGCCTAAACTCATAAGAAGCTACAAGAAAACTAGGAGAAGTCTACTTAGAAGTCACCGCAAAAAGACCCACGTAGGAAGAGGTCACTGTGACTGAATACCACATGGTGCCTGAAACCTGAACTCTATCTCCTAATTTAATCATAAGCAATTAGTGACCTCAGCCACGAGTTTCACTAAGACAGTTGGGACAGCATCTGTCTACAGATGAAGTCAAAAAACTCAAATGGGAGATTATATTGGGAAGGAAGTGGGCACAGTTTCTTAAGTTTCTTGGATGTGTAAATTGTTATTTCGCCAAAGAAGATCTCTAACAATTAACTAACATTTCAGCTGTGCCTTCTCCTGCCCCATGAGCATCCACAGCCTGCTCTTTCTCAGGCTGACTAATGACAGGAGAATACACTGTAAAAGTCTACATTAGCAATGGAGAAAGACACTGGGATAGAATTCAAAAAAATAAAAAATAGGTCAGTAGGACTTAAACACCCAGCTTAGTATAGGTGTGTAGACTAGGTTTCCACTGACCACAGGAGCAGAGGATGGGAGACAAAAGCAATAGAGAAGTTTACAGGACTCAGTGTGGTTCTGGCCACAGGTAGAAGGAATCTGCATCTGAGAACATACGGTCTACTCAAAAACAACACAAAACAAAATGACACTACTGGCAAGGCAATTTCATGACCCACCTTTGTAACTTTCTTCAGTTTCTCCAGTGTCAGGAAGCACCTTCTCAATCCTCCTCTAACTCTGGCCTGAAGCTTCAGCCTATACTCTTCTTTTCCAAAATCCCTGCACAACTTACATACAAATAGTTACTTACTGCTAATAAGACATTAAGCACCCTGTCTATTCTACTCATGTAGCTGCAATATTTCAGTAATGTTTTTATAGTTTTTATACTTCCTATTCATCTTCAAAATTATAATTACTATTACCCTAGTCACATTATTTGCCTCAACAGACATGCTATGGGAATAAATTAGCATTAATTAATTGACCATAGAGAGAACTACTGTCATGCTACCCTACAGGCTAAGTAGCTGAGGAGTACCTCACAGCTGCGAAGTTGGCCATGATGCTGATCCTTGCAACCCTGGTGAAATTCTTGAATTCCAACGTCCATTCAATAAAGAGAGACTCAGGCAATTAACTGGCTTGATTTCTGTTTTATGAGAATGTCTAATAAAAGTGATTTATTGTAAGGAACTTTCCATAGTGCTGGAATCATGATTCAAAGCCATAAATCAAGTAGTTACTAAAGGAAAACTGCTCAGAAGGAACTAAAATTATGGCATGCCTTTTTTTCTCCCCAGTGAATGAAAAACTGAGCAGGCACAGTTACTAAAACAATACTTGCATTTGGTTTTTAGGGACCAGCAATAATGAAACTAGTGCTTTAAGTCAATTCTGACTCAGAGGCACCCTATTAAGACAGAATAGACTGCTTTATAGGGAAGCAGACTGCCACATTTTTCTCCAGTGAAGGGATTATTGGATTACATCTACCAACCTTTCACTTAGCAGATGAGAGCTTTAACCATTGTGCCACCAAGGCTCCTTAGCAATGAAGGCAGTGTATTTTAGGGTGCTGTCTGACTCTTTTTCTCTTACCATCTTTAGTAAATGAATAGGAAATTTTAAACAAATAAACTCCCTAAGGCTTTGTCCTCTGCTATTCTTAAAAACAAACAACAAGAAATCCTTTGTTATGTGATAAATATTTCAATACAAATTTTATAAAACAGTCACAACATATAAAAGAATATGCTGCTCTTCAAGCTGTAATTCATTTTGCATTTTAGACTATAAATTCAGCTTTCTTTATCACATACACAGGATTCATATGGATTATCACATGTGGCGGCTCTTGAAAAAGCTGTAAATACAGCCTGCACAAAGTCCCTAAATTTTCTTCTACCAATTACATGAGATCAAATTATGCTTGTAAAAATGAAGCTTTACTAGTTGCAGTTATTTTTAAACAATGAAAAGTAACAAAGATATTAACTTAAACAGTTTTCTTCCTGTTAAAGCAAGGACGGTATTAGATGAGATTTATAGTTGCTTAACAAAACAAAAACCGATTATGTCAGCCTCAGAAGCAGTCATTCATCACTTTATGCGGGGCAAACAATTCATGCCAAATGAGTAGAGAGAAATAAATTTTCAACTTATTTCTCAGCCATGATTTCCTTCCACAGAGGGATGATGGGGTAATTTAAGGAAGAAAAAAAGAGAGAGAGCAGGCAGATTACTGGAATAAAGGAAGACCTTATTTAGACATCTACTCTTACCAGGAGCTAGAAGCTAGAATTCACTTGCCTAATGATCACAAGCTCTTGGAGATTGTTGTTACTTTCTCCAATATTTAACCTCAATTTAAAACCAGCCCAAAGAACAAACTGGAAATAGCCTTATCTTAGTTTCCTAGTGCTGCTGTAACAACAACAAAAAAAAAAACAGCATGTTTATAAAATAGGAATTTATTTTCTCAGAGTTTTAAATGCTGAAAATCCAAATTAGGGTCTCAGCCATGTCAATTCCTCCTCTGGGCCTCTCCCCCAGTTTCTGGTCAGTAAGCACTGGTATTCTTTGTTTATAGATGGCTCTTCGGAACTTTTTGTGAGGTGTGTATCTATCATGCTTTGTGTGTGTGTGTCGGGGGGGGGGTGCGCGCGTGTGTGTGTGCGCGCGCGCACGTGCGTGCGTGTGTGCGTGCGTGCGTGCGTGCGTGCGTGTGTGTGTGTGTGTGTGTGTGTGTGTGTGTGTATGAAATGCTACCCAGAAGTGATTAGAGTTAGGACATACCTTACCCTCTCAAAACCTGACTATAAAAATGGCACAGAGGCAGTTTACGGGATCTCCTGTAACCTCAAAAGGGAGAAGGGAAATCAAGATCAGTTAGCCCAAGGCTGACTCCTATGAGGCAGAAGTTAAGCATCTTCCCCACCTATACCAATTCTAACACCAAATGTCCCTCCCATGGCACTCTCTAACTCTCTGTCTCTCTGCTGTGTTCAGTAATTCACTGCAATGACCACACAAAATTCACATGCCATACTCACCATTATGGGGTTGATGAGGGAAGTAACAGGTTACAACTAAGGTTCAGGAATGACTCTAGATAGAGTTTTGCATTGGGACAGTCTCCTTTCAGCTACGCCTGTAGGAATGCCTCTCTGGCCATCAGCCTCTGCCCTGTTTAGACGAGTGTTACAAGGCTGTTTTAGCTCTGCCAATAAGTGCCCAAAGATACCACACTCTGCCCGTAAGCCTTGGCCCAAAGGTGCCCAGCTCTAACTCCATGGGTGACAAACTTAGCTTTGCCAAGTATTTGCAGGAAACCTCCGCTGGCAGGCCTCCTGCCCAAAGTCCCTCAGCCTTCGAGCTCCTTGCACATGGAAGCCCACCACAAAGTCTCCTGCCAGTCTCTCCTGCTGATATTTCTCTGACACCACTTTCCACCATCTTCAGTGTTTACAGCTCTCTCTCTCTCTCTCTCTCTCTCTCTGTCGGTTTCAGGAGCCTCTCAGTGCAGGAACACTCAGGTACAAAGAACACATTCCACTCCACTCCCGGCTGTTCTGTCTTGGTGGTAGTGAGATCCTCCCTTTTCTGACACTAGGATGGCTCATTTTTAAGTCTAGTAGGGTGACAAAACTGACTAATTCCTCTGGTGGGCCACAATTACCTGATGTGCACAATCCTGCTCAATCACTGAGCAGGGGTTACAAGGCCACGGCAAGAAAGGTACCACTAAGGTGATCCTTTGCACCAGAAGCACATGCATCTCTCTATCTATTCTATTTTTTATAAACTGCTACTCAGACGTGGTTAGGTTAGCACCCACCCTACTCTGGTATAACCTCATTAATATAACAAAAGAAATGCCTTACTTCCAATCTATTGCCATCAAGTCAACTCTGACTCACAGCAACCCTACAGGATAGAACAGAACTGTCTCACAGGATTTCAAAGGCTTTAAATTTTTACAGAAGCAGACTGCTATATTGTGTAGAACACGTGATGAGTTCAAACAGCCAACTTTTCAGTTAGCAGCCAAGTCCTTAGCCACTGTGCCACCAACGCTTCTTCCTACTTCCAAATCAGGTCACATCTACAGGTACATTAGTTAGAAATTCCTGTATATATTTGATTTTTTGACAAGACACAATTCAATCCAAAATGAGCCTCTTTTAATAACTATTCCTAGTGGAAACTCCCATTTTAAAAAACTTGTTTTCTGCAGTAATAAATAGGGAAAAATATTTTTTAGTATCATCTTAGGGTGATTTACTAAGTGGCTGTATAAATACAGTCCCAGAAAAGAGCTGGATATGAACTTATCTTGTTTGATCACAGTATGAGGAACAGAGTTGCATGGAACAGAGAATATCAAAATTCTTACATTCTTCTTTCACTTCAGTCACCTTTCCTAGGTATCACTGAGGATTCTGATAAGCCTAACAGGAAGGACTGAGAGAACAGTGGGGTAGATTACAATTACTGATGTGCCCATTACATAGATGAAAAGGGACCACAGAAATAGCTCTTCTGCTGTGCAGAGAGCCATGAACAGAAAAAGGTCAAACAAATCACCTATTAATAAACTTGAGTTTCTTATTGTGGTCACAGAGGGTCCCCAACTTACCAAATGCTTCTGTTCCATAGGTCCATTAAGAGATCAGTTTCAGAACTCATTAATACATTTTTAGTAACAGCAATGATACACTGAAGAATAGATAGCTCAATCAACATATAAAAGTCTACTTAACAAAATATACTGAATATTTTTCAACTATACCTATTATTTCAAATACTATCCATCATAAAAAGCCCTTCTACTTTCCAGCTTTCATGCCAAAATTTAATTGAGGAAAACAGAAAGAAATCTCTTGTATAGATCAGAGAAGAGGAAATGACACTGCCAGGTACCAAAATATTGCTAAACTGACACTTAAAAATAAGGCACTTATCAAGTTCTGCCTAAAGAAAGCTCTCCAGGAGTACCTCTACTAATTATTTGAAAAGCGGAAATTGGCCAGTTGCGCCTTTGAGAGGAATGGTACCCGAAACAACATGGAAGAAGGATGCACACAGTTATGTGGCTGTTTGTTGTTGTGAGATGTTGTCAGGTCAACTCCAACTCAAAGTGACCCCATGTGACAGAAGAGAACTGCTTCATACAGTTTCTTTGGCTGTAATCTTTATAGGCACAGATCACCAGGTCTCTTGCTCCACAGAGCTGCCAGGTGAGTTGAACTGCTAACCTTTCACTCAGCAGCTGAATTACTATCCTTTGCACCACAGGGCTGCTAAGGCATCCACTCGTGGCTCACAGTCGCACTCTTTATGAAAACAAAGTGCATATGTTCATGTGTTGATACTAAATTTCAAGTTCTCTGAACAATGAAAACTACAGGGGAAAAAAATGAACTGGGAAGGGGGGGAAGGGGGTGAACTACTCCTTTTAGTAACTACTGATTCTCAAATCTTAAGAAATTACTTTAAAAACCAATCTAAATCAACTGACTTTTAGGAAGACCGTTAAGTCCATTCAATGGGGAAGAGCCTCTCAAAAAATGCTTCTGGAAGAAAAAAGGATTTCTACATGCTGAAAAATGCAACATGATCCAAGCATAACACTAGACACAAAAAAATTCAAGATGAATTAAGGAACTACATGTGCAAACTAAAACCATAAATTTCTTAGGAGAAAATACAAGGGCAATGCTGTCAGCCTAGCTTTTAACAATGAATTATCTAATACAAAAACAAAAGCACAAACAAAAAAAAATGTGGCCACATAAAAATTAAAAATTTTGTTAGTCAAAAGACTTCACCAAAAAAGTGAAAAAAAATAAGCTACCAATTAGGGGAATATCTTAAGAAACCATAATCTAAACTAAAATCAAATAACTAAAATAAATATAAAACTTCTTCAACTTAAAGGTGGAAAAAAAAATCACACAATGGGCAAAAGACCTGAAATCCATTGCATCAAAGAGGAGACTCAAATGGCCACAAAAAAAAGATGCTTAGTGCCATTAGTCACTCCCACTTGGACAGCTAAAGTAAAAAAAACAGAATATAGCAAACATTGGTGAGGATGGGGAAACTGGAACTCTTATCCACTACCGGTGGGAATGCAAAACGGTACAGCCATTGTGGAGAATAAGGTGGCAGTTTCTCGCAAAACCGAAAAAACAGAGCTACTACCTAGCACAGCAGTGTCACTCCTAGGAATATGTCCAAAATACCAAAAGGCAAAAACTCAAACAGATACTTGTACACCTGTCTTCACTGCAGCAATATTCCCAAGAGTTAAGAGGTGGAAACCACATAAACTGTCCATTAACATACGAATGGATAAATAAAACGCAGCACACACGTAGGAAGGACACCACTCAGTTGGTAAGGGAAATGAACTCTCATACACTACACAACGCGGACAGAGCCGTAAGACATTATGCTGCGTGAAATAAGTCAATCAGAGAAGGACTAATATTGTATGACCTCACTTGTATAAAAAGACTGGAGAAGGCAAATGTATACAGAAAAGGTTTGTTAGTTGTTACCAGGAATAGGAGGAAAGGGGAAAGAGGGTTAATGGTGAAGGAAATATTGTATTGATTGAAGGGTAGGGCTACACAGCCAATTATGATAATTGATGTTAATAAGTTACACATCTTTAAAAAGCTGAATTGGCAAAAGTTATATGACAGATACAGGTACAACAACATCACCAACAATGACAAAAATGTAGTTCCTTAGGCTGCTTATGGACAATCAAAAAACTTTATAGGATTTGCTTTCTTGGTTTGGAGGTTTAGAGTCATGGTTTCACAGGACATTACAGTTAAATGGCCTAATAACATGTTTAGTGCTGGTGTTCTACCTCTTAGTTGAATGTACACTGCCTGGGGTCTTAAAAGCCAATGAACAGCCATTTTGAGACACAACAGTTGGTTTCTACTTACCTCCAACAACAGAGCCATAGAGGTAGGACTAGGAGGGGACACAGAATGTGTGACTACATGCCTCCAGGATAACTGCCTCCTTTGCCATGGTGACCAGAAAAGCTAGATGGTGCTAGCTACCATTACTGGACATTTAAAATTTCATAAAAGAAAGTTGATCAAAAGGTGGAAAAAGCATAACAGAATTTCAAATTCTCATGGACTCCAGACATCCTGGAGCCACTGAGGATGGATAAACCTCTGACACTACTGCTTTGAGATAATATTTAAACCTCAGTCCTCAGGGATCCCCTGGGAGCATGGCCCTGGGCCCTGATGCTGCCCCTGTCCATAAATAATAATGGAAGTCAACTCTCAGACAGGAATGGATTGAACTTGGTGACACAGAGTGACCATATCATGGGTGCACTTTATGGTTCTATGCATCTATATAGGATGTCATCCTGCTGACCTCTTACTGGAGGAAGGGGAGTGGGTAGAGAGATGATAGGAGATTGCTGGGAAGATAAGACATATACGGAGAGGAAGAGGGTGCTGTCGCTGGGCAGGGAGGGCAGTGGGAGCTGCATATAGATGGGCATGCAATTTATATGTGAGTGTACATTTTCACTCAATCATAATTTAAAAAAAAACCAAAAACCTTAAGCCAAAAATATTACCTGAAGCCTTCTTAAAAACAGTTTAACTTAACTGGTGGAAAATATTGGCCATTAGCTTTACATTCTTTTAAGAATTATCTATATGGGATCAAGTTGACAATAGCAATCAGAAAGATTAGATAAAAATATTGGGGGCAGTGAATTTATACCAATGAAGGCAAACAACTCAGAAAAAGAGGTGAAAATGTTACATAATTTGAAGAAAATAATCAATGCCATTAAATGGTACACAGAAACTATTGAATGGGTGTATGTTCTGCTAAGAACAGGCTTCCCCCACTATTTGAGAATACAGCATTCCTATGAAACCTTTCATAATCCAAAATAACATAAAGCAAAGAAACAGTTACCACTAAGTTACAAGGCAAAAGTTTCTGAGCATTCCCAGAGCCAAAAAATAACTTATCAAATCACACATAAAACCTAAAATAACACCAACACAGTAAAAGCAGGAATGACAGGATAAATACTCAGCACTTAACCACTACGTCACTGTGACCTTAGCACAGGTTAAATCATTTAACCTCTCCAGATTCCTGTTTCCTTACTTTGTACGAACGTGGAGGTGTGAGGAAGCTAGAGTCCCTAAGTGGTACAAACAGTTAAAGCACTCCACTTTTAACTGAAAGGCTGGCTGTTGGAGTCTACCCAGAGGCATCTCGGAAGAGAAACCTGGCAATCTACTTCTTGAAAAACAGCACGGAAAACCCTATGGAGTGCAGTTCTTGTCTGATACACATGGGGGCACCAAAAGCCACAATCCAGCCAAAGGCAACTGACCAGTAACTGACGGTGTTGATGTTAGTGATGTTAGGTGCCATCCAGTTGGTTCCGACTCACAGCAACTGTGTACAAAAGAACAAAACAATTCCCAGTCCTATGCCATCTTCACAATCACTGTTCTGCTTGAACTCACTGTTGCAGCTGGTAGCTGGTGGGAGGGAAGCTAAACAGAACAATCTCTAAGGGTTGCCACCATTATTGAGACACACATTCTACCCAACTATATTTCAGAAAAAAAATTATTTGCCAACAGACTTAGAAAGATGGCCTATATGAATTGATTAAAATTTTGTATTTCATGAAGGTCAATGAAACTTTTAGTAAAACATACCTAAACATTAACATGGAAACCCTGGTGGCACAGTGGTTCAGTGCTACAGTTGCTAGCCAAGAGGTTAGCAGTTCAAATCCATCAGGTGCTCCTTGGCAACTCTATGGGGCAGTTCTACTCTGTCCTACACGGTTGCTATGGTTAGAATCAACTTGATGGCTCTGGGTTTTTTTGTTTGTGACAGACTCTCAGACAAGTGGGAGCAACATGTTAGCAGAGGGTTTTTATTAATTATAATCATACATGTTTTTACTCAGAGAACCAAACTCAATGTAGTTGACTCAGTTCTGACTCACAGAGACCCTGTAGGACAGAGTGGAACTGCCCTATAGAGTGTCCCAGTGGATTTGAACTGCACGCCATTTGGTTAGCAGCTAAGCTGTTAATTACTACACCACCAGGACGCCTTAAATTTAATGAATTACAAGCTTTTTCTGACCCTTCCTTTCCTATTCTTCTAGTCCCTATTTTTTCTAGGGACTACTCTGTACTAGATGTCAGCAAACTTGTTCTGTGAAAGGCCGATAGTAAATATTTCAGGCTTTCAGGGCCATATGGTCTCTGTTGTAACTATTCAATTCAATGCTGTAGCATGAAAGCAGCCACAGGCAATATGTAAACAAACAAGTGTGGCTGTGTTCCAAAACAACTTTATTTATGACAGTGAAACTTGAATTTCATATGTCATGAAATATTGATTCTTTTCCAACCTTTTAAAAATGTAAAAACCATTCTTGGCTTGTGGGCTTTGCAAACACAAGAAGTGCATTTGATTTGGCCCTGGAGTCATAGTTTGCAGACTTCTGGTGTATAGTATAATATATACATGTGTCTCTTCACACTAGACTTACTCTACTACATTGCCATTGACTGATGTATTTTTGGTAGCTTATATTTAAGTTCCATTGACCACAGTCTGAATCTTTGCAATGTTAAGATTTACAAAGAAAAAAAAAACTAAACTCACTGCTGTTGAGTCCGTATTGACTATAGCAACCCTATAGGACAGAGTAGAACTGCTCCATAGTTTCCAAGGGGTGCCCGGTAGATTTGAACTGCTAACCTTTTGTTTAGCAGATGTAACACTTAACCACTATGCTACCGGAATTTCCATGTTAAGGTATTAAAAACAAACAAACAAAAAAACCGAGTGCCATCAAGTTGATTCTAACCATAGCAACCGTGTAGGACAGAGAAGAACTGCCCCATAGAGTTGCCAAGGAGCACCTGATGGATTTGAACTGCTAACCTCTTGGCTAGCAACTGTAGCACTGAACCACTGTGCCACCAGAGTTTCCATGTTAATGTTTAGGTATGTTTTACTAAAAGTTTCATTGACCTTCATGAAATACAAAATTTTAATCAATTCATATAGGCCATCTTTCTAAGTCTGTTGGCAAATAAATAATTTTTTTCTGAAATATAGTTGGGTAGAATAGTGTGGGGGGGGTGCTGTATGTTGCTATGATGCTGGAAGCTATGGCATCACTATTCAGATACCAGCAGGGTCATCCACCGTGGGCAGGTTTCAGCTGAGCTTCCAGGCTAAGACAGGCTAGGAAGACTAGGCTCACTTCTGAAAAGAATTAGCCAGTGAAAACCTTATAAATAGCAGCAGAACAGTGTCAGACACAGTGCCAGAAAATGAACCCCCCAGGTTGGAGGGCACTCAAAAGATGACTGGGGAAGAGCTGCCTCCACAAAGTGCAGTTGATTATAATGATATGAAGAGAGTAAAGCCTCTGAGACCGTAACTGTGCTCAGGACTCGCTATCCGGATCAAGAGGCCGTTGTACAAACAGAACAAGGGGACGCTGCATGGTTTAAAGTCAGGAAAGGGGTATGCCAAAAATCAGGGTTGTATCCTTTCATCATACCTTTTCAATATGTTTGCCATCCAAATAATCCAAGAAACTGGACTATATGAAGAAGACGGAGGCATCAGGACTGGAGCAAGACTCATTAACAACCTGTGTTATGCAAATGACACAATTCAGCTTGCTGGAAGTGAAGAGCATTTGAAACACTGACAAAGATCAAAGACCAAAGCCTTCAGTATGGATTATACCTCAATATCAAGAAAACAAAGGTCCTCACAACTGGACCAGGAAGCCAACATCATGATAAATGGAGAAAGGAGTGAGGTTGTCAAGGATTTTATTTTACTTGGTTCCACAACTAACATCCCATGGAAGCAGCAGCCAAAACTTAAAAGATGAATTCCACTGGGAAAATCTGCTGCAAAGGACCTCTTTAAAGTGTTGAAAAGTATAGATGGCACCTTGAAGACTAACGTGCGCCTGAGAAAAGTCATGGTATTTTCAACTGCATCCTGTGCATGCAAAAGCCGCACAATGAATAAGAAAAACAGAAGAAGAACTGACAGCTCTGAATCGTGGCACTGGCAAAAAATATTAAATGGACCATGGACGGGCAAAAGAACAAACAGAACTGTTCTGGAAGAAGTACAACCAGAGTGTTCCTTGGAAGCAAAGATGGTGAGATTGAGGCTTACATACTTTGGGCATGTTGTCACGAGGGATAGTCCCAAAAAAGGACATCATGCTTGGTAAAGTAGAGGTTCAGCGAAAAAGAGGAAGACTCTTAGCAAGATAGATTGACAAAGTGGCTGCAACACTGGGTTTAAGCACAAAAACAATTGTGGGCACAGCACAAGACCAGGCAGAGTTTTGTTCTGTTGTTAACAGAGCTGCTTGAGTCAGAACCAACTCAATGGCACCTAACAACACGTCACTAATACCAACAGAAAGAAAAAATGGAAAGAAATCAGGAAGTAAAGAAAATGACAAATGACTAAGAAGGAGGAGAAGCAACACTAAGGCTGTTTCAGGACAATCTGTGCAACGCCCTCAACTGCTAAATTATCAAGGAGAAGGCTACAATGGTTGAAGGTCACAATGGCTGAATTTACAAGTGTACCTGTAATTTTTACTGAATATTGAGAGGAAGGGCAGGAATTAAAATCACTAGTCCTATCTCTTCATCTTAAAGCATCACTGGCAATTAATAATTGACAGTGAATATGGCACATTCCTGGGGAAAATTTCCTTGAAGTCTCAGAATTTAAAATGAATTTCAAAAATACTGATGCAAAGCTAGTTTTCTGCTTCAGTACACAGACCTACCTAGTTTAATATAAAAATAATGCTTTAAATCATTTACTATTCTTTAATGCTGAAGTTCAAAGAAGACATACAACATACGTATTATTGCTTTGAGCACTACTACCACTCAATTGTAAGGAGTCTGGTGGTACACTGGTTAAGAGCTCAGGCTGCTAACCAAAAGGCTGGCAGTCGGAATCCACAGGTCACTCCTTGGAAATCCTGTGGGGCAGTTCTATTTCGTTCTAGAGAGGCACTATCAGTCAGACACAACTCAACAGCAAAGGATATTTTTCTACTAGCCAGTTTTATCCAGTCTGAGAAATTCAGAAACATGCTAAGAGGTGGCTGACCTTCTTTAAAGATTCATTTACACATTCAAAAAACCAATCACAACGCTCTTACAAACTGGATGGAGAAAAGATAATCTGACACTTCAGCTGAAAACCACGTAAATGCTTGTTTTCAAAAGTATAATTAAAATGTATGAATGAATTGACAAAAAGCTGAAGAAGTCTCAGAACCTCAAAATAACTGAAAGCAAGACACTAGACAGGTAAACTAACCACTGGAGTCTCGTCTCCTCCAAGCATATTTGCTGAACTCATAAAAATTGGGCTTTGGTACTTATTGCAGCCTGGTGCTCTGGGAAAAGGAGGCAAAAACCAATGTCTGTATGAAGAAGAGAGTCTAACAGGAGATTTCCCCAAGAGAGGTGAGACCCCAGACACGCCCCCTCCACACACACACACACCCATGCTACTCCCTCTGTTAAAAAAAGGCCTAAACTAAACCCACTGACATCAAGCAGATTCTAACTTTAGAGTGAAAACTAAATATAACCATTTCACCCCAAGGACTGTAAGAAAGCTAACCAATTACTACTGTGAAGTCTATTTCAACTCATGGTGACCCCATGTGTAGCAGAGTAGAACTGAACTTTCTGGGGTTTCCAGTGGCAGATTTTTCCAAATTAGATTGCCGAGCTTTTCTTCTAAAGCACTGGTGGATGGACTCCAACCATCAATTTTTCACCTTGGGGTGAAATGGTTATATTTAATTTTCACTCTAAAGTTAGAATCTGCTTGATGCCAGTGGGTTTAGTTTAGGCTTTTTTAACAGAGGGAGTAGCGTGTGTGTGTGGAAGGGGCATGTCTGGGGTCTCACCTTTCTTGCACTATCCACCAAAATCAAACTCATTTTATTACATTCAAAACACCAAAAAAAAAAAAAAAAGCCATTGCTGTTGCGTCCATTCCAACTCATATAGAACATAAAGGACAGAACTGCCTGTCCCATAGGGTTTCTAAGGCTGTAATCTTAACAGCAGCAGACTGTCGCATCTTTCTGTTGCAAAGTAGCAACACCCTCAAACCTGATCCTTCAGTCAGTAGTCAAGTGTTTTAACCACTAAGGCTCCATTATTACATAAGGTAACACTCATGAAGCGCTTACTATGAGGCAATGACAATTGAAAGTGTAGTACATGTGTTAACACGCAATTAAAATCATATACTGAATGTTTAAACATTACAACAACATTATGAGGCAATACCATTATCGCTCCAATTTAACCAATATAAAAACAGACAAAACATACAGGAATCACTACAAAGGCCAGTCTAAAAAACAAACAGAAAAATCAGATCATTCACAATTTCAAATCACACTCTTCAGCAAGGACACAAAACATTTTCACAAACTGAATCCAACTTTATGTTGACCTAGTATAATTGTAAATTAGATTTTTTTCCAGGAATGCAAGGATAATTTAACATTAAAAAAATCAATAAAATTCATCACATTAACAGATTAGGGAGGAAAATCAGCTGATCACCTCAGTACATATATGGAAAGTTTGACTAAACTAAAGATCTATTTATGATAAAACTTTCAGTAGCTGGAAATAAAAAGAAACTTTCTTAATCTGATAAAGAATATTCTTTAACATCAGAATTAAAACAAGTTATCCACCATAGCAACCTACTTTCAACATGTACTATAGGTCTGAATCACAGATTAACAAATGAAAAAACAAACAAGAGGCAACATATAATATTTGCTACTCTCAGAAAACACAGTAAGTAGAATACTCAAACGAATGTATCAAACAATAAACTAAACTCCACCTGTGAGTCAATTCCAACTCATAGCAACCCTGTACAACAGAGCAGAACTGTCCTAGAATGTACAGAATAGAAAAACTGCGCAGAATGCTTGACAGCATTTATAACATGATTTAGATATCAAATCAATAGTTAAAATTCTGTTTGCTGGCTATGTATCTACAACCAATGGAAAAAACATGTTTAGAGACTTACATATTTACTTTTTTTACATTCGCTTCAAAGGTCATAAAACACATTTCATAAAAGGTAAAAGACCCTGATACCAAATCCTGAAAACTGTAAAACTTTGTATAGCAATATCAAAGAAGACATAAATAAAACATATATACTATATTCATGGATTAGAGGACTCAATATAACATTTTTCTCAAAATGATCTGTTATTCAAAGTTATTTCAACCCCCATCATCACACACTGGTTACATGGAACTCAATAAGCTGACTGTAGATTTATACAGTACGCTAGTAACACCCAAAACAATTCAGGAGACTTGCCACTCAGACAGCAGAAGCAGTAATACTACAGAAATGCTACAACTTTTAAAGTGGCACACTGGTAAAAAGAACAGACAAACCCATAAAAAGGAAAAAACATGCAAAAAAAACCCATGCAAATCGAGAAACTTAACTAATGCCCCATGTATTACTAGGAAGAGAACAGACATTTTGTTAAATGGTGCTGGGACAACTGTTGTCCATATGGAGAAAAATAAAATTAAGACTTCCACCACACGCTCTATACAAATATGAACTGAATTAAAGACTCAAATGTAAAAGGCAAAACTACAAAGTTGTTGGGTAACAATAACGAAGAATTTATTCAATCCTTCAATACAAGGGGAGGAAAAGCTTTCTAACTCCAGTCACAAAAAGTGTAAATGAAAACATCAATAAATTCAGCTTAGTAAAATTAAGACTTTCTGTTCATCAAAAAGTCATTAAACAGAGAGTGAAATACCAAGCCACAAACTGCAAGAAGAAACAATAATTTCTGCTATAACATCATGTGTGTGTTCCTGAAAAGCTTCCTATTTTGTAAAATTGTATACTAACAACAGGGCTTACAAAAGCTGACAGCTGGAGGAGAAGCCTCAAATCTATGTAGCACTGCAATCAAAGCACTAACAAAAACAACACTAACCCTAACCACTACCCTGGAGCCCTGGTGGTGCAGTGGTCACATATGCTGGCTGATAACCAAAGGGATAGCAGTTCAGCCCACCAGCTGCTCTGTGGAAACCCTATGGGTCAGTTCCACTCTGTCCTAGAGTGGCTCTGAGTTAGAACTGACTGGATAGCAACAGGTTTTTAACAATAACATTAGCCAGTTTTAAAACACTTATTAAATACCTAATAAATGTCACAGTAAACATACAAGCTTTCCTTTAAAAAATAAAAAAGGTGTCGGTTAACATGATGAGAGGAATAAGAGGACGGGTTGAGACTCAACAATTAATGGAGACAGAGACTAATGTTCAAAGAGAGGAGCTGTGTGGTAAGCGCTTCCAGGACAGCATAGGGCCTACCTTAACCAACAGGAAGAAAAGACAGTGAACGGCAATGTGACAGTCCTATCTGCCCGCGCAGATGACCCACTACGCTGTGTTAATCAGGCCTATGATAGGCTGGCATTACCAAAAATAAACCAAATCTATGATGGTCAAGTTGATTCTAACAATAACTCTACAGGACATAATAAATGTCCCAAAGGGTTTCCAAGCCTATAATCTTTACAAAAGCAGATAGCCCCATCTTTCTCCTGTGGAGTAGCTGATGGATTTGAAGCAGCCAACATACAGTTCAGTAGCTGAGTGCTTAACTACTGCACCACCAGGGCTCCTTTCACCAAGATTATAGACCTAGAAACACTATGGGGCAATGCTACCCTAACTATAGGGTCGCTGTGAGTACGAATCAACCTGATGGCAATGAGGGATCTTTACCGGAGCAGACAGTCAGGTCTTTCCCCAATGAAGCAGG
Organism: Heterohyrax brucei; assembly: GCA_028571685.1. Lineage (NCBI taxonomy): Eukaryota > Metazoa > Chordata > Mammalia > Hyracoidea > Procaviidae > Heterohyrax > Heterohyrax brucei. The sequence goes on along the minus strand of CM053142.1, from coordinate 54,235,263 downwards.
CTGATGTGTTCGCACTGCCTATATTTCAGTTAGCAGCTGAGCCTTTTAATCACCACACCACCAGAGCTCCTTCAACTGCTATTATTTGGTGTACAACATTAACCAGTTACAGTCAAATAAATTCTAACATATGGTGACCCAAGCGCGCTGTGGCTGCTCTGGGAGAAGTAGACCCCACAGTCTTTCTTCTGAGGCACCTCTGGAGGCACCTGAATCTCCAACCACTTAGTGCACAGACATGTGGTTTGTGCTTGGGAGACTGCCTATGAACCAATGTGACTTTTACGTTACACTGACATAAGTCATCTATTTACCCATCACATGTGAACTCTTTCCCGTTATACAAGCTTGCACTGCAACACAGCAAACCCACTGTCAACACATAACAAAGGATTAATAAAGAACTCCTACAAATCATTAAGTAAAAGATGAAAAAATGGGCAAGGAACGTAAACAAGCATTTGACAGGAAGGATAGCCACATGACTAAAAAGTCACATGGAAAGATCCCCAAGTTCCCTAGTAATTAAAGAATACTTGCATATTTCTGGACACTGGTGGCATAATGGTTAAATGCTACAGCAGCCAATCAAAATGTTAGTGTTCACATGTGCCAGGTGCTCCTTGGAAACTCTATAGAGTACTTTTACTCTGTCCTATAGGGTAACTACAGGATTGCCATCAGTCGGAATTGACTCAACAGTAGTCAATCTGTTTGTGGGTTTTGGGGGGTATATTGCTAACATATAACTTGTAACACCATTCTGAAAAGCAACCTGCATTGTCTGATAAAGTTGAGAGAGCATATATTATAAATTAGGAATTACACTTCTAGATAAATACCCAAGAAAAATCTTACTCAATTGTAAGAACAATATTCACATCAACACTGTTTTCAACTGCAAAAAGTGCAGAATAGCAGAATAGGCTTTGTGCAATTAATCTTTATATGACAGAACATTATACAACAGTTCAAATCAATAAATGATAGCTGTTTGCAGCAAAAGGGATGAATCTCTGACTACAAAGCTTGGAATTAAAAAGCAGTTCTCAGAAAACAATGTCTTATTCCATTTATATAAAAGTGCAAAAGCATGCAAAACTGAACAATATGTTGAGAATGTAGAAATCAGCAGTAAAAAATACAAATAAAGATTTATATTATAAATACAAAATTTAAGAGTGATCATTTTGGAAGTGTGGGGAAAAGGAAGGAATCTGGGAAGGGAAGGAGATCTGGGAAATATATGTAAAGAACTGGCAATGCCTTTTTCAAATCTGGGTGGAGTCACTCAGTTGTGTCATTCTTCCTCCCAAACACCTTAACACATATATTTTATAAATGTTCTTTGGGGCAATACAATACTAAATATTACCAATTATATACAGAGAAAACTTTAAAAATGTATTCACTCATGACAACTACATAAAAATCATTAACAAAAGGCTCCTTCCTTAAAGGAGTTCAGTCTCTAAAATGTGTAAGCATTGATTTCACCATATGTAAACGTTACAGAAATTTCACCATAGAGTATCAATTATGGCAACTTACATAACTGTAAGTTGGATTTATTATTATTAGCAATTTCAAACTAAATGATACTTCCTCATCCATCAATCTTGATTTTTGTACAAAAATATATGTAACAGAAAACTTGCTAATCTTGTATCTTACTTAAAACAATAAAGGCACTAACTCAACATCTATGACATTCTTTCAAAAAACTTTTTAAAAATTCCTCAAAAGAAGCAAATGTATATACCCATGCAAATTTTGAAAGGACTTCATAAATGCCTGTTAACTGACTAATAACTATTAACTTATGATATGTTTGGTGTTACAGAGCTCAATTATAAAATCTGCTTAAAGTATAAACTAGTTTTACTGAGGGGAAAAAAATAAATTACAAACTGGGACACATGCCGTGAAGAGGTTGTCTACCCAGTTTTCTGCAGGACAATGGGTGCAGAGGGTTTCTATTCAGTGAAGAAACAAGTACAGGTGGTTACAATCACACAGGCTTGGATTTACATACAGTTATAACAACACATTAACTTCTACAAGATTAGCTGACAGATATCCTGAAGTTAATCTAGTCAGAAATTTTTTGTTATATATACATTCTTCACATAGCACAAGACCCTCTGCTCAAGACCCTCTGGATAAGCATTCCTGAAAAACATTTGATCACAAATTGTATTCTTGTCTCCTTCACTGTTTGCTGAGAGTGGTTAGAATTTCATTGTCCAAGTTTCCCCATTCTTTTCTAAAGGTTACTCATCAAGTAAAGCACACTGGAAACTTCACAGAAATGACAGCGTAAGGCTAATGCTAGAAAGAAAATCCTGTCTTCAGACAATCTACTTGTCATGGAATTGTTTCCAACTCCTATCAACCTGACAGATCAGAGTAGAACTGTCCCATAAGGTTTTCAAGGATTGGCTGGTGGATTAGGACTACTGACCTTTTGGTTAGCAGCCAAGCTCCTAACCACAGGTCTACAAGGGCTCCTCTTAGTAATCAGGCACCTGAATTATTAATTTTAGGTACTCTTTTACATTCTCCCGTTGTGTTCGTGAATCTCCATATTCTTTCACCACGACTAATTTTTCACTTGTTATACATGGAGTCTCTTCTTGAGGGCAAGCAGTCTCATGTTACCCATGAAGGAGTAACTTGTCTTCCGCAAGAATTTTTTGTTGGTTTACCTTTGAACCTGTAAGATCCTAGATGCTATTTTGTTCAGAGTACTAAGGCATTATCTGTTTGTCTTAGAGGAATGTGAGAGCAAAGTCAAATTAAAGAGGAACAACTTGGTATTAAAGAGAATTTAGACCTAGAGAGTGCAGTCAGACTCACTGGAAAAACTGGTTTCCAACCATGTAATTCTTTTTATGAGGGCTGCATTTGTAGCTGTTTCAGCAAATCTATTAGATGTATATCTCATGCAGCATTTAATAACAGATCATTATAATAACAATAATCAGTATGACTAAACCTGTCTGTATACTAGTACACAACCAAGATCCTATTCTACTTGTAAACTGTTTGTTATCTACTGCTCCTAGAACAGAAATATTACAAGTGGAAGAATTTAACAAACACAGATTTATTCTCTCACAGACTATCGTAGTTGTGTGCCATCACGTTGATTCTACCTCACAGCAACCAAACAGGACAGACCAGAACTGCCCAGAGGGTTTCCAAGCAGCAACAGGTGGATTTCAGCTTCCGATTCTCTTGCGACCGGCCTGAGCTTTTAGTCACTTCACTAATACGGCTCCTCTCACAGTCTACAAGGACTGACAATTAAGTTTGTGAACTTGCCACTGTGCATTTATGTTGGCAGCACTGTACAAACAATTTGGTGAGGTTTCATAACCCTGGTATGTCAGTGTCTCACAGCTCTCTTTGTGTCAACATGTGGCAGAATCTTGCTGAGTTGCATTCATTATTGCATGTTTTTGTGTGCTGTTGCAAGAATGTCATAGCTTGAATTAGAGCAATAAACAAATAATGCATTTCCTGTTAAACTTTGCAAGAGTGGAAGAGAAATCAGGGACATGTTTGTCCAAGTTTATGGTGATAATGCCATTAAGAAAATGGCAGTATACAAATGGATTACACATTTTTCTGAGGGGAGGGAAAGCTAATCAAGAGAGGTCAAGGCAGCCATTAACAAGCAGAACAGACAAATACATTCCAAAAATTCATCAAACTGTCAAGGTCAGTGGCTGACTGTAAGAAGTATAGCAGATAAGTAAACATTCATAGAAAAATACTTAGGGAAATCTTAACTGAAAATCTGGGCATCAGAAAGGTGTATGCAAAAATGGTCTGAAGGAGCTCACAAACAAACAAAAGCAAAAGATAACTGAGGTTTGCCGAGACCTTCTGGAAAGACAAGGACAATGTTTCGGGCGGTGTTATCACTGGTGATGAAACACGGTGTACCAACATGACCTTGAAACAGAGTAGCAAAGTGCACAACGGAAGTCAGCCAGTTCTCCACAACCAAAAAAAGTTTCATCAGTCCAAATCAAGAGTCAAAACAATGTTGCTAACCTTTTTTGATATCAGAGGGATTGTTTGTGATGCATTTGTACCAACTAGACAGTTAATCAAGTTTACTCTTTGGAAGTGCTGAAACAGCTGTGTGAAAAAGTTAGATGAAAACAACCTGAACTTTTCACCAACAACTCATGACTCTCGCATAATGACAAGGTACCAGCTCATATGGCACCGTCTGTGAGAGAGTTTTTAGCCAGTGAACAAATAACTGTATTGGAACACCCTCCCTACTTTCCTGATCTGGCCCCTAATGACTTTTCTGAAACGCAAAGGTGAAGGAAATACTGAAAGGAAGACGTTGTGATGACATTCAGGCAATCAGAGATAACACAACGACAGCTCTGACAGACATGCCAGAAAACGAGGTCCAAACTGCTTTGAAGAGTGACTAGGTGCTGGCATTGCTGCACAGCTTCCCAACGAGAGCACTTCGAAGGGGACCACAGTGGTATATTCAGCAGTGAGCTATGTCGCACTTTTTCTGGGGTGAGTTTGCGACCGTAACTGTCAGACATCACAATAGGCTGGAAGTCTGAATTCAGGGTGCCAGTTCCAGGGAATGGCTTCCTCTGTCTGAGGAAGGTTCTCATCATCAATCTTCCCTGGTCTAGGAAATTGCTGGCATAGGAATCTTTGGTCCAAAGGACATACTCCATTCCTGGTGTTTCTTTCTTGGTTGTAAGAAGTTTCTTTGTACCTCTATTAGCTCCTCTACACCTCAAAAGAGACTAACTTAAAATCTAATCTTGTAGATTGAGTGCTGCCTTATCAATACAACTGCCTGTAATCCTGCCCCATTAACATCACAGCAGTAGAATCTTCAACATACTGGAGAATCACATCAGATGATAAAACGCTGGACAATCACACAACAGGGGGAATTACAGCTTAGCCAAGTTGACACATATTTCAAAATTCAATCCATGATAGTAATCAACTAAAGATGTCTAGAATCAGGAATAGAGGTGACAGAGTGAAGCCAACTGGCTTCTGCATGAATATTTACTAATTTCTAGTTCAACTTTCCTACAGGCATTTGCCTAAGTATAACATGAAGTGTTAGCAACAGCACATAAGAGGTCCAATAATTAAGTCTGTGAACTTAATTGTTCTAAGTGCTACATACCTCAATGCTGAATATCACTACGGTCACCTTCAAAGTACTCCCTTTGGGAAGCTATGCACCAATGTTAGTGTCTAGTCTACCCTTCAAAGCAGTTTTAGAACTCTTTCTGAAATGGCCATTGTGCACAGTGGCAAGTTCACAAACTTAACTGTATAATTGTCTGTGAGCAACTTTTTAGCCAATACACAAATAACCATATTGCAACACCCACTGCAGTCACCTGATTTGGCCCCGAATGACTTTTTATTTACCCAAAGGTAAAGGAAATATTGAAAGGAAGATATTCTGATGACATTCAGGATGTCAAGGGTAATAGAACAATAGCTCTGACAGTTATTACAGAAAAAGTGTTACAAGGGTAAACTAGGTGCTGGCAGCTGTGCACAGCTTTCCAAGGGGAGGACTTCAAAGGTGACTGTAGTAATATGAGGCAATGAGGCATGTAACACTTTTTCTAGGATGAATTCATGAACTTACTGTCACACCTCATACTCTTTGTTAAACCGAAAGAAAACCTAAAAAAATTCAATTGTCCAGGACTAGTTTTACAAAGGACAGTCAAGATCTCCCTTGCATGTCCATTCCATGTACAAATATCTTGTGCAATTTAGCCACTGTGGCAGGCAGATTATTCATAGATTTTTCTAAGTCTACTTATACTATATATAGGTATGAGAGCTCTAAGGAAATGTCCAGTCCTATCTGGAGTGTTCAGCTAATGGATTGGTGTTCTGGGCTCTTTGTTCATAGTTCTTTTATATATTTTTCTACCTAAAATCTTTAGATTGTTAGTTCAATGACAGCTTTCATCATAAAAAAGGGTATCTCAAGGAACTTCCAAAAGGCCAAGGGTGCACTAGTCTACCATGTTCTACTCATCTAAAGAGCACAATGCCCAAGTGCAAGTCTTATCACTTTGATTTAGTTTTTATCTGTTTGTCTTTTTTAAAGTGAGATAACCCAATCTTCCATATAAAAATATATATCCAGAAGGAGCATAAATTATGTTATTTCTAGTATGAAAGCATGGGAAGGTAGTATTTTGATTAATTTGCTTGTGCCAATATTCTGGTAAAGAATCATGACAAATACACAACTGTCCCACCTTCAGAGTCTCAGAGTTAGCACAAAAGGACGAATGAGTCATTCTTTACCCAGTCAGATAATTTATCTTATTTAATAAAATTCCAAAGTACCTAGGACAATTTTCTGTGTTGGAGCAAATAGCTAACATGGCAAACAACTTGTAAATCTCTGCATCTTGCAAAGCAAACCCTCAAGCATTCCATGGCCTGGTCAGGTCAAATTAACGCACGGCACTTAACGCTGGACTAACAGTCCGGGAGGATGTCACAGTCTAACACATGTGGCTCACTTAAAATTGTTGCTGAAGTTAACAGTAACATTAGGTAGACTACAACACACTATAGGAGGACACTAATAGATCCGAATTCTGATACAAAGACTTTGGGGAAGGATGATACATCCAACAATCAGTTGGGTTACTACCATTAACTACCGACTGAGTTAAACAAAAGCATACTTACTCTAAGCATTAGTGGGGACTACTGAAAGCAGAAAAAGAAAACTTTATAGGAGAAAGAAAAGTATCCAAAAATGATATAACAGAGCAAGCAGCATACAAAATAATAGCAATAATAAAGTTCCTTCAGCTATGTGTACAAAATATATATATAGCTAAGACCACAAAGCAAAATTAAAATACTTCATTGTATGCCAAAATAAACTTTACCAAGAAATAAATCTAAAGTTGATAAAGATGCAGCTACACCTAAAGCTATTAGTACTAAGCAGAGTGTAATGATATCAATAATGTGAATTATCAGAACCACCAGATCATGAGGCCCACTTGATGCTAACACGGATGCCCTGGTGGCACAGGGTTTAAGAGCTATAGCTGCTTACCAAAAGTTCAGCAATTCATATCCACCAGGCACTGCTTAGAAACTCTACAGGGAAGTTCTACTCTGTCCTATAGGGTTGCTATAAGTTGAATTCAGCTTGACAGCAACTGGTATTGTTGATGATGTAATACAGCAAAGAGCCTAAGAAAGCCATTAAATAGGAAACAAAGTCCACAAAATTCAGTCACTTGAATTTGCACAAGGTCTTGCTCTGTGTTCAGATGTCATCTGCTTCTGGTCACATGGCTGGCAAGTCCAAAAAGATGATTTAGCTTTCTTTAACTGAGAAAATGAACCCAGAATTTGATACTTTCTAACTTAGCTGCACAGGCATGAGGAGGCCCTGATAAGGCCCCTTCCAATGAGGCTCTACCAGTCATTCTGGCTGATGTCTTTCCCAGTGTACACTATCCCCTGGAGCTAGGTTAGGGGAATTCTAGCCAAGCAAATTTTGGTTATTAAAAGCTTCTTTAATCTGAAAACAGCACTTTTGAGAATGGCTTAATTAATTATTGACAGTATTTTAACAAATCTACTTAAGTAACAGGGGGATCAGTATACACAATGACAGGGAGAAAGACAGGTTACCTGGTTAAAATTCATGAAGAGAAAGTTTATGTGAGCCAAAAGGAGTAAACCTTAAATTTCAAAGGACCAAAGGAAGGATAGGCAGTGAAAACTGGTACAAGTGCCTGGTGCTGAGAACTCAATGTTGCCAGGTGACACACATTCTGATCACAGGTAAAGCACTACATTCTGTAATGCACCTCACCTTTCTGAGTTGAGCCTCACCTTTTCAGTAGGAGCCCTGGTGGTGCAGTGGTTAAGTGATCTGCTGCTAACCAAAAGAAAGGTCAGCAGTTTGAATCCACCAGATGCTCTTGGAAACCCTATGAGGCAGTTCTATTCTGTCCTATAAGGTGGCTAAGAGTTGAAATTGACTCAGTGGTAACAGAACTTTTTTTATTCTTCTTTTCTAATCCAAAAGAACATCATCATTCTCCTATCCCCTCAAGTAATGGTTACAAAGGATATTTTACTAGTATACCACTTCATATGCTAAATATTTTAATAATGGTCAAATGAGTCCAAATTTAACTTGCAAGCAGTGGGTTTCAGTGGGGAGAGGAAGGATGCTAATGATGAAAAGGGTGGATAGCCCAGAATCACCAGCGTTTAATCCTAGCAGCGTCTGTCATATTTTGGTTCCCTAAGCGGATCTTTAGCATTTTCCTTTACTAAGGTTCCTGCTAAGTTGCTGTGGATTTCCTAACTACATTCTAGCTCTAAGAAGGGAAAGGTGGTCCAGACACAGGCATGGTGTTACAAGGATGCCAGACTGAGTTACACAACTTTCCCTGAAAAATCAAGGTTTAACTCTGTATTCAAGAAACAAAACCCCATTAACACTCAGAATATCTTCTTCCTAGCCTATCAAACACATGAATTACTTAGAATATAATAGCTCTCTTTGCATTTAACAAGATTAATCGTGAGCTAAATAGTTCCACTGGCTATTTCTTGGTAGTTTATCTTTCACTGTGACATTCAGTTGGCTGAACTCTACAAACTAAGAGATTCTTCCATTGAGGGCAATTCATAATTTTTCTATTTGCAAATCCACCTGCTAGGAATGTAAACTGATTTTTAAAAAGGAACTTGACTAATGAATCCATCGTATCATCTGTTGTCATCCAAGAGTGACTAACCCACCTTGGTTTATCTTGATTGACTTACATCTCTACCAGCAGTCATTCAGCTACACAGAGCAATAAATGATCTCCCTGCAAGCTGCTATGATTAATCACCACCCTTCACTTAAAGTCAATATCCCACTCACATCATGTTGACAAAAAGAAAAATTTTGTAGTAAGAAATGGCTCTGCTTTATCTAGGCTGAAGATATATAAATTACAATCAGATTATGCAGATAAAATACATGAGCTAAATTTATCTGCTGTAACCACACTTGTCAGAGCACTCTTAATGCTTCTCAAAGGATTTATGTTAAGTGCTAGAGCTGGTGGACAATTGAAGAAATACGAGTACAACTCCTGGAAAAGTCATTTGTAATTCATTCAAATTATTTCTTTCACATGCTTAGCCCAGAATTTAGTTTTTAAAGCCAATTGTAGAACTTGGGACTCCCTCAAGGGATAAGCCATGAGTAAACTAGAGTATTTCCCTCAGGGCAGCAGGACTAATAAAATGAAATTCTGTGGGTCTGAAGGAACTCTGATCATACTCCAAAGCCATCACCTTTCCCCTGTAGAACAATACAAATACCTGATCAATCTGGTGATCATTACCCACATTTTCATGAGATAAAGGACAAGGCAGCAGCAGAGACTGGGAGCAACAGAACTGCTAAAGCCAAAAGTTAAACAGTTTAAATACAGGAAAAAAAGAATATGGTAACTGATGTTTTTTCCTATACCCTGCATACCAGACAGGAGACCAGAAACATCTCTGTGTTTAAGTGACTCAGGAGCTTTAACTATGATATACTTAAATACTCATCAAAAATTAGCAAACTTGTTTACTAGAACTGTGTTGATACTTCTTTTCTCAACTTAATAGTCCATTAAGTTTATAGCTGATATTTGTCAAGGGCTGTAAGCATAGCAAGGTGGTATGTACTTTAACTTCACAAAGTACAAACTTTTGCTGAGGATGTTTTCTTCTCATGGTTAATCACAAAGTCCTGGTGTAGAGATATTAGTTATTTAGTAGGTGTTGTTGTTAGGTGCCATCAAGTCACTTTCTAATCATGGAAATGCTATGCACAACAGAAGGAAGTTCTGCTAGGTCCTGTGCCATTCTCACAATTGTTGTTGTGCTTGAGCCCACTGTTGCAGTCACTGTGTCAATCCTTGTTGAGAGTCATCTTCTTTTTCACTGGCTCTCCACTAACCACACTGTGCTTCTCCAGGGGACGGATTTCACCTGACACATGAGAGTCAGCCTTCCAGAACATCTTTGCTTCTAAGATGCATTCTGACGGTACTTCTTGAAAGGCACACTTGTTGGTTCTTTTGGCTGTCCAGGATATATTCAACATTCTTCACTAATGTAATGATTCAAAGTCGTCAATTCTTCTTTAATCTTCCTTACTCACTGCTCAGCTTTCACATGCATATGAGGTAAGTGAAAACACCATATCTTGGGTATAGCACTCATTAGTCTGCAATGGTGACAACTTTGCTTTTCAACACTTTAAAGAGGTCTTTTGCAATATATTTGCCCAATGCAATGTGTCATTTGATTTCTTGACTGCTACTTCCATAGGTGTTGATGATGGATTCACGTAAATGAAATCCCTGACCACTTCAATCTTTTCTTCATTTATCATGATGTTGCTCACTGGTCCAGTTGCGAGAATTTTTCTTTTCTTAATGTTGAGGTACAATCCATACTGACGGCTGTGGTCTTTGATCTTCGTCAGTAAATGCTTCAAATCCTCTTTACTTTCAAGCAACTTTGTGTCATCTGTATAGGACACGTTGTTAATGAATCTTCTTCCAATACTCATGCCCCATTCTTCCAAAAGTCCAGCTTCTCAAATTATTTACTCAGTACATATACTGCATAAGTATGGGGAAAAGATACAACCTTGATGCACTCCTTTCCTAACTCTAAACTATGCAGTATCTCCTTCCACTATTCCAACAACCACCTCTTTATCTCTGTACAGGTTCATCACAAGCATAAGTAAGTGTTTTGGAAGTCCCATTTTTCACAATGTTATCCATAACTTGTTACAATCCACACAGTTGAATGTCTTTGTATAGTCAACAAAACACAGGTGAATATCTTTCTGGTATTCTCTGCTTTCATCCAGGATACAGCTGCATTAGCAAAGATATCCCCTCTTCCATGTCTTCTTCTAAATTCAGCCTGAATTTCTGGAAGTTCCCTGCTGATACACCACTACAGCCATTCTGAATGATGTTCTGCAAAATTTTACTTGCATGTGCTACTAATTACATTGTTTAATAATTTTCACAGTTGGATCACTTCTCTTTGGAATAGGCATAAAAAAAGATCTCTTCCCAGTCAGCTGATCTAGTTGATATCTTCTAAATTTCTTGGCATTGGCAAGCGAGCACTTCCAGGGCTTACATCCATTTGCTGGAACATCTCAACTGGTATTCCAACCAATTCCTGGACCTTACTTTTCATCAGTGCCTTCAGTGCAGCTTGAGATATCTTCCTTCAGTACCATCAGTTCCTGATCATATGCAACCTCCTGAAATAGTTGAATGTCGACCAATTCTTTCTGACATGACTCTGCACATTCCTTCAACGTTCTTTTGATGCCTCCTGTGTCTTTTAATACCTTCCCCCATAGAATCCTTTAATATCGCAACTCAAGGCTTGAATTTTTTTCTCTTCAGTTCATTCAGCTTTATAAAAGTGAAGAGTACTCTTTTGTTTTCTAACTACAGGTCTTTCCACATGTCCTTATAGTACTTCATTTTGTCTTCTAAATCTGTCTTCTAAATTTGTCTTCTAAGTCTTTTCTTTCTTTCTCATCTTTTTAATGACCCCTTGTTTGCTTCACATATGATGCCCTTGATGTCATTCCACAACTCATTTGGTCTTCAGTTATTAGTGCTTAACACCTCGAACCTATTCTTCGGATGGTCTCTAAATGCAGGAGAGGAATACTCAAGGTTGTACTTTGGCTCTTGTGGGCTTGTTCTAACTTTGTTGAGCTTCATCTTGAAGTTGCATGTAAGCAACTAATGGTCTGTTTCAGTCTTCCCCTGGCCTTGTTCTGACTAACAATACTGAGATTTTTCCATTGTCTCTCTCCACAGATGCAGTCAGTTTGATTCAAGCGTATTCCTCCAGATAAGGTCCACATGTATCATTACTGTTTACGCTAGTGAGAAAAGATATTTGCAATGACGAAATCACTAGTCTCACAAAATTCTATCACACAATCTCTGGCATCATTTCTATCACCATGGCTTTATTTTCCAACTACGGATCTTCTTTATTTCCAACTTTCACTTTCCAATCACCAAGTAACTATCAACACATCTTAGTTACATGTTGAATCAAATTCTGACTACACAAGTTGGTAAAAATCTTCAATTTCTTCATCTTTGGGCTCAGTGGTTAGTACATAAATTCCAATAACAGTCATACCAAGTAATCTTCCTTGCAGGCATTTGGATATTATCTATCACTGACAGTGTTGTACTTCAAGACAGATCTTGAAATGTTCTTTCTGACAATGAGTGCAATGAAGATATACACATTACACAATCTCATTTCACAAAGAAGAGAGACAGTATTCAACATAATAGCCTTGAAAACTGGATAGATGGACCTGAATTCTTAGGAAGCTTCCCTGTTGGGCTAAGTCAACCCACTGAGCTATGAGGACGGGAAACATTCTGCTCACCTTTGGGGAATCAAACTAAATAAATCACTGAATTCTGTTGGCAAATAGAACCTGAAGCCAGCATGTTGTTGTTGTTGTTATCTAGTCAATTGCCTAACGCAATCTAGTCAATTTCGAGTCTTACTGACCATATGGAACAGAGCAGAACTGCTCCACAGGATTTCCAAGGCTGTAATCTTTACAGGAACAGATCACTAAGTTTTTTCTCTCACAAAGCAGCAGGTAGGTTTGAGCTATTAGCCTTTCAGTTAGCAGCTGACTATTTAACCATCACATCACCATACCTGAAAACAATTATCTTCAGATCAACTACTCCTACCACCTCCCTGCCAAGGTGCTGTGATGTGCAGAAACCCAATTAACTGTATGTCTTATATGTCACTAAAAAAAGTGAATTTTAAAATACTGTGGGTGTCAAACAACTACTCTCATTGTACCACTATGCAGGACAGGGAAAAACTTGGAGCTAATGTTATAAGTTGTCTGAATAAAATACAGGGCATAACCATAGTACTAACACTAATGAAGAGAAAGGAGGGAGATCTAGTGTTCTAACATGGAAAGATGGCTGCAATACTGAGTTAAACAACTGACAGACAGTGTGTATGATAACTCCACTTTTCTCATTTATATTTCTATTTTAAAATATATTTAAGAGGCTACCCATACAGATACACAATAACATCTACAAAGATGTACCTCTTTCAGTGGCTATTTCTGAGAAACGAATTTCATGAAAAAGGAAGATCTTCACTTTTTACTACATATATTTATCTACTTTTTTTTGTTTTTTTCAGTTTTCAGTTGAACTCCCACTGAAATTACGACTTAGATTCAATTATACAAAACAATTCATAAAAGCCTATTACAGTAGGATTTTCTAGCAGGTCTTATTCTTATTTCTAAGCAACAGTACTTATCTTCAATAGCGAAGGAGGGGAAAGTCCTCAAATGATAGGCAGATAACACAGACCTAACTGAAATGTAACAATGGTTAATGCTTACAGTTGTTTTCAAATAACTTAATCTGCAAGACTGATTTAGGAGTTAAAGAAAAATACACAAAAAACATTAAGAACAACAAGTCTACTGTCACATTATTGCTACTTAATGGCAAACCTATAATGCTGAACCTCGAGGGAACTATGCAAACACAGGACATCTATCCTCCTCAAGAATAAATGAGTACTAACCATTTGATTTCACAACGATTGTTCAATCTCTCCAATTTGTATCTAAAGTACACCTGGTGGAGAATGTAATATTATCATCCAGCATTCCTATAACTAGAGCTCAGGGCATGTTTCACCTAAACAATGTGTAAAGAAGCAGACTGAATTTACTAGCACCAAAAAGAAAAAAAAAAGGGTCATCATATACATTATTAACAAGATCAGAAGCTAGACTGCCCATGTTTCAGTTCAGACTCCTGTGTAACCTCAGGCAAGTTACTTAGCCTCTCTGATCATCAGTGTCCATGCATCTAAGACAGGGATAAGTATACTCCCTATCTCATGAGCTTATTATGAGGTTTAATATAAAGTACTTAGAATACTGCATGGAACCTTGTATTAGCAAGATGGCCAGGTACAGAAATACCTAAATGCAGATGATATAGACACAGGAAAAACTGGAAATATCAGAAATGCCAGAACCTCTGAATTCGTAGGAAAATGGAATGTCAAGTTTGGTCTACTTAGTAAGAGGGAATATACAACCAGAACACAACTGAGAACAGATAGTCAGACTGCAAAATAAGCCAAAATAGATGACCTCCCTCGACAGTGTTTATGCAATGTTCTCATTAGCGGAGGGCCTTGTTTTCTTATCAGAAAGGCAACAAAAACAGCAATGTTCCCAGCTGGCAGTAGCAAGGGCCCAGTATAGGGTTTAAATGAAGACAGGAAACACAGTGAGGACCAGACTGCATCAAGCAGGAAAGACATGACAACCAAAGGATAGAAAACGGCAATCAGGCTAGGACCTTTGCAACGGCCATGTGTGCGGAGAGGCCAGTCATCCCTGCAAACCCAGAAAGCAAATTCAGCAGCAGGTCAACAAGTACTTGAGACAGGCAAGACAGCCACCACAAAGAAAGCACACCAATAATAGAAGGGCTGGTGGAAAAGAAGTAGAGGGGTTGAGGTAGAGACTAGAATGAGTCCCAACAAAGCCAGAGACCAAAGTTTAGTATGTCTCACTCTTCATGATATCATAGCTGAGCTTGGATCCTGACTCCACAATGCACTCTGCAAGTCACTGTAACCTTTATTTTAGAAGCTGAACTCAACGACTCTGTTAAATCTGTCATAAGCCATAATGTGCCACATCTATCCAAGAATATTCAATGTTCCAATAAATAAAACGGCTAGATGCTAAGGGAACTGTAGCCAGCAAAAAAAGTCCTTTTCTCTGTATCCTTACATTCTGGGTAGAGGAGAGGAACAGTCAGTTGGCAGACATGTTTTATGTCAAAAAAATGAATTGTCATCAAGTTGGTTCCAACCCTTGGCATCCCCATGTACATCACATTAGAACTCTATTCCATAGGGTTTTCAGTAGCTGATTTTTGGGAATCAGATTGCCAGGTCTTTTTTCTGAGGTGCTTCAAAGTATACTTGAACCTCCAATCTTTCGGTCAGCTCCTTAATCACTTGTACCACCCAGGGACCCTAGGCCATGATGCTAAAAAATAAAAGTAAGTCCACTGGAGTGGGGCAGATTTCCCTTTTACATGCAGAAAACTCTCATTAGTAAAGTACAAGGCAACAAGAGTAGGTCATGCAGTTGTCTGGGAGAAGAGTTTTCTGGAAAGAAGGTATAGTCAGTGCAAAGATCTTGAGGTAGAAATGAACATGATACAGCTGTGTAACAGTGACGAAGCCAAAGCAACTGAAGTAGAATCACAAAGAAATAAATCAATAGAAGACACAGGTGCAAAGAGAACAGGAAGCAGAATACACATATGTGGATTCATTAACCACATGCTCACAAAGACATTAACTCTGTCTCAATTCTGAGTGAAAGCAATAACTTCACAAACTAAGAGTAAAAAACAAAAGAAAGTCTGCTTCTACAGAAGAATCTCAAAATAGTCCTAGGGTAAGAATACAGAGCCAGGACTGTAAAAATGGCCTTCAAAATTCAGCAGCAACTATCTCCTCTGTGTCTGCAAGGGCATTATTTCTGCTTGCTCAGCTGAAATGAATCCAAAGTTTAGAACTGAACATGGTAACAACTCTGCAAACAAAGTGGCTGTGAGAACCAACCTGCCCATTGCAAACTGTATGGGAAGCAGACCTGTTCTTTATTTGAGCTATTCCTGGGGAAAAACACTCTTGAAGGTAAGCTCGTTTCTGGACTTGTTAAGAAATCTCAAGAGTCACAGGTATGTGCTTAAGTTGTTTATTGTTGATGTTGTTTCTTTTTATCTTTTTGTAGTATACGAAATAAAAGGATTAAACTAGATATTATCCTCCCACCCCCCAAAAAAACAAAAGAGAGCAAGTGAAAGAGAACTCAAAGCTTGACTGGCCTAAGTCAGAAAGATAAATTACCCTCACTACTTTAATATGCTGTCATATATGCCACACAATTGAAATACACTGAATTTGTTCTCCTTTCTATCAAGCTGGATGTCTAAGGGTACAGCTGCTGACTCTCAGATACTAATTAATGACTCACCTTGTACTTAGTTCTTTCTCAAAGGACTTAAACAGTCATATTAAGTATTCTTTAGTATCTTGCCACATTGTATAAATGAAAGAAGACTGATGAGCCAGGTTACAGCAACTGGGCATCCGAGGCAGACAGGGAGTCAACAGAGAACCATGGCAGCTCCACTGCAGCTCAGCAGCTGGAGGCAAGGAGTTTGTACTTTGAAACCTTCTCAGCATTTTCCTACAGAATCATTTGAATATTTTCTTATCAAAGGAGTCACTACACTACAGAAGATAAACAATTCCAGAGAAAAACCGAACTCATATTTGCTAGTAGCCTATCAACAACAACAAAACTACATTGTCAGTGAGTCTATTCTGACTCATAGCGACCCTACAGAAGAAAGAACTGCCTTATGGGGTTTCTAAGAACAGAGCTTTATGCAGCTGTAAGTCAAACCACCGACCTTCCAGTCAGCACCCAAGAGCTTAGCCACTGCACCACCAGGGCTCTGGCTGGTAGCCTACTATGCAACCAAGTCTGTTTCAATATGTGGAATTCCTTTTCATCTTCCCACCACACTAACAGGTAAGCAATATTATCCTTCTCTGTCAGAGGACGAAAGTGAAGTTTAAAGGTTTTTTTTTTTTAATATTTTATTGTGCTTTAAGTGACAGTTTACAGTTTAAGCCAATTTGCCATATAAAACCATGCACCCACACTGCTATGCAACTCAGGCTGCTCTCCTCAACTTGTGACCATACTCTCCTACTTTCTACCCTGTACTTCCCATAACCATTCAACCACCTCCTGTCCCCCACTACCCTTTCATCTCAACTATGCTCAGAAAGCCTTATGTATACACTGAAGTCAAGAAGCATCTTTTTCGCCAGCATCACTCTATGTGTTACAGTCCAATTTTTGTCTGAACAGTTGGCTTCAGCACTGTTTTAAACTCTGAACTAACAGAGAGTCCATGTCCTCAGGGGACCCTGCTGTCTGACGGACCATCAAATGTGGTCTTTATTAATAGAGTGTTAATTCTGCACACCCATTTTCCTCCCACTATGTCAGGGACTTTACATTGTATTTCCTGTCAAGGTAGTCACTGGTGGTGGCTGGGCACCATCTAGTTCTGGTGGTCTCATGCTAATGTAGTCTCAGATCACAGCATACTTTCTGTCTCTTGGGCTCACATTTCCCTGATGTGTTTAATGTCCTTTATTCTTCTCTGGCCAGGTAGACTGGAACCAGTTGATGCTACTTAGATGGCTGCTTGCTATCTTTTAAGACCCCTGAAACCACTCATCTAAGTGGTATGCAGAAAATTTTCTTAAAAAAAAAAAACTTAGTTATGCCAATTAGCCCAGATGTCTCCTGAAACCATGGTCCCCAGACCCTTGTCCCTGCTACTCTGTCCTTCAAAATGTTGGGCTGTATTTAGGAAACCTTTTAGCTTTTGGTCTAATCCAGTTGTGCTAACCTCCCTCCTACTGCATGCTGTCTCTCCCTTCACCTAACCCAATTCCTGTCTACTACCAATCTATGAATACATCTCTCTCCCTACCCATTTTCTTTTGTCCTTCAACCTTTTTGTAAGTTCTTATAATAGTAACCACATGCAGTACTTGTTCTTTTGTGACTAATTTCACTCAGCATGATGCCTTCCAAATTACTCCATGTTATGAGATGTTTCCTAAGACCACTGTTGTTCTTTATCATTACATAGTATTCCATTGTGTGAATATACCATAGTTTGTTTATCCATTCATCCGCTAATGAGCACCCACGTTGATTCCATCTTTCTGCAATTGTGGACAGTGCTGCCATAAACATTGGTATGTATGTATTTGTTCATGGGCTCATGGAACAGCCCTTATTTCTTTAGGATATATTCCAAGTGGTAGAACTGCTGGATCATATGCCACTTTTATTTCTAGTTTTTGAAGTGCCAAATCAATTTCCAAAGTGGCTGTACAATTTTACATTCCCACCAGCAGTGCAGAAGAGTTCCAGTCTCTCCACAACCTGTCCAATATTTACTATTTTGTGTTTCGGATTAATGCAAACCTTGTTGGGATGAGATGCTATCTCACGTAGTTCTTGTTTAGATTTCTCTAATGGCTAACCATCCTGAGTATTTCCTCACGTATCTGTTAGCCATCTAGATGTCTTTTTTGGTGAAGTATCTTTCATATCCTTTGCCCATTGTTTAACTAGATTATTTGTCTTTTTGTTGCTGAGGTTTTGCAGTACCATGTAGATTATGGAGATTAGATGCTGATCACACTCATGGTAGACAAAAATTCTTTCCCAGTCTGTAGGTAGTCTTTTTCTCATTCAGTGAAGTCGCTGGATGAGCATAAGGTGTTTGATTTTTAGGGGATTCCAGTTACCTATTTTGTCTTCTGATGTTTGTAAATTGTTACTAATATTTTTTAGTCTGTTTATGCCCTGTATGAGGACTCTCAGAGAAGTTTAAAGACTTTGAATCTCAGGTCTACTCAGTTTTTAGCAACTGAAGTAGGCTCAACACCTGTGTGCTTCTGATTCCAAAGTACCATATCCAATATTGTATCAAGTCAATTCCATATACTATTCTTTTTCTGGAGACTCAAATTAATTATTTTGTAAATGTTAACTGCCCTATTATTAAAGAACTAGAATTCTTACTTTAAAGGGTAATAGACAAGCACTCAAATTCTTCTTCTGGTTGGAATGGTACAGAGGATTAACAATGTTAACAAAAAAATTCCTATTCAAAATTTCACTGAATGCTATCTTCCACAAATAATTTCCCTCAAGACCCAGCATGTGTTCTTTCTAATTAATTATATGACAAGTTTCATTACAGGATTACTCATTTATAAAACATGTTAATAATCTTTCTGGAAAAGAAGCAGCAGAAATCTCTCATTTAAAAAACAAAATACAATGGAAAGTCCTTGATGCAGCAGGAAAAAAATAGGGCACAGAACTCAAACAGTAGTAAAAAGACCAAATTTGATGGTCTGACAGACTGGAGAGTCTCTCAAAGATGTGGCCCCTGGACTCTCTCTGAGATCAGAACTGAAACCATTCCCAGAGCCAACTCTCCAGACAAAAAACTAGACAATAAGACAAAAAATGATACTGTGGTACACAGTGTGGTTCTTGATTTAAGTCGATTCATGAGACTAACTGGCAGCTCCTCTCCAGAGGTGAGATGAGAGGGTGTTTTAGTCAACTAGGGCTGCTCTAACAGAAACACCACAGAGTGGATGGCTTTAACAAAGGAAGGTTTATTCTTACACAGCCCGGCGGGGTGCAAGTCCGTATTCAGGGTGACCGCTCCAGGGGAAGGCTGTCCCCCTTGTCGGCTCTGGAGGAAAGTCCAATATTGCATCAGTCTTTGTCCAGGGAGCGTCTTGGCACAAGAACCTCTGGTCTGAAGGACACGCTCTGCTCCCGGTGCTGCTTGCTTGATGGTAGTGAGGTTCTCAAATTGTCCTTTGTTTCTTTTTCCTTTTATTCCTTGCAAGCTAAAAGCATTAAGGGTGGGGCAAGCCATACTCCAGGGAAACTCCCCCCTAAAGCAGGTATTTACAGCCCCACCCTAATCCTTTAACATACAGGTTAGCAAAATCACACAATGGAAGACAGTCCCAAGATAGTGGGAACCATATCCCAGCCATGTGGCTGCACACATTTTTGGGGGGACACAATTCCAGCCATGACAGAGAGTGAAGGGGGGCAGGAGCTGGTTGAAGGGACACAGGAAATACAGGATAGAAAGGAAGAGTGTGCTGTCACAGTGCAGGAAGAGCAGCTAGTTATACAGCAATGTGTATGTAAGTTTTTGTAGGACAAACTGACTTGGATTCTAGGCATTTACTAAAAGCACTATAAAATGTTGAAAAAGAAAGAAAAACAAAAATTTGTATTTCTCCTTTTAAAATAAGAGCATTTATGAGTACCGCAATAGTGGTTCAGAGAAGACAATATTAGGGAAAAAATAATCTTAAAGTGCACAGTGAAGTATTTGCCAAATTATTAAATTGGTTAGGACGTGGTCTCTTCTTCCTTTGAACCTTTTGTTTAGAATAAGAGTCTGTATATTTCTTACGATAATCACAATATTCTACCTTTCACATATTGTTACTTTGCCTTGTCTGTTTCCAAAGACATTACTTTAAACAGTGAACTACTTGAGGGAAATTTTCATTATTTCTCCATTGTACCACTTGAGACTCAGTCTTTGACACTGTAATTACCACTTGAGACTCAGTCTTTGACACTGTAAAATAGAACTGCTTACATCTGCAATGCTGTTTTTTTCTTTTTTTAATGTAAACTGAACTCAATGTCTGAATAGTTCCAATTATCTAATTTATAGTAAACTCTATGAAACTCCATTCAAAATTACAATGCAGCTTCTCAGAAAACTTAACCAACTGACCTCTAGATTTAGGTGAGATAACAAACTACTGTGAATAGATGAGGCCAGCCCTTTCCAGATGTTTTTGCATCATACTGCATAAGGAAGAAGACTATACTTGTACTCAAATTACAGTAAAGGAGGAAGCTTCCAGCTAAAAACCATCAGCCCTAAATACAGACTGCCCCACTAGCCCCTGAAAAGACCATGACTGCACGGTGGTAAAGCATTCACTAACAAACCAAAAGGTCAGCAGTTCAAACCCATTAAATGCTCTGTGGTAGAAAGATGTGGCAGTCTGTTCCTGTAAAAACTTACAGCTTCAGAAACCCCATGGAACAGTTCTACTCTGTCCTATGTCACTATGACTTGGGATCACCTGGACAACACTGGTTTAGTTTTTTAGTGTTCTCAAAACACAAAATGGGACCAAGGACTTATTATTTAAAGCAATAGTAATAAAGAAATACAGACTGATGTAGGGAAAAGAAAACAGACCAAGGGAACAGTAGAGAGAACCTAACTAAAAATCACTCCCACACACAGCAAGAAAATATCTGCAACAGAGAAGCCACAGCAAACCAGTGGGGGGAAAGAAGAACTATTCAATGTATGGTCCTGAGAAAAAATGGATATCATCATGGAAAGAAATAACATTCTTTCCTATACTGGTATCAATTCTACATGGAATAAAGGCCTTTACTACCTTAGAAATTTTTGGAAAAAAAAAATGCAAGAAAGCTTCTGTAACAACGGAATTGAGTTTCCGCTGAAGACACAAAAAAGCATGACCATTCAGCAAAAGAGAAGTCTAATAACAAGATTATGTTAAAATGTGGGGCAGATGAGACCAGAAGAACGATAGGGTACGTGGCCACCACCAAAGACAACCCTGTTAGGGAACACAATGTATAGTTCCTGACGTGGCACAAGAAAAACGAGTGTGCAGATGAAGAACTCTTTTTAAAGACTTGCTGGTCTGAGAGGGTCCCCTGAGAACACAGCCCCTGGACTTGCTGTTAGCCCAGAGCTGAGGCCAGTACCGAAGCCAACACTTCAGACAAAGATTGGACTGGACTAAGGAATACAGAGTGATGCAGGTGGTGGGTATTCTTTACGGTTTAATACATACAAGGTCTGCTAATTAAGTTTGCAAACTGATCCTAGAAAAGTGCTACATACCTCATTGCTAAATATCACTTTGGTTATCTTTTAAGTACTCCCCTTGGGAAACCATGTGCTGATGCCAGTGCCTAATCCACCCTTCAAAGCAATTTTGGAACTCTTTTTATGGAATGGCCTTCAGAGCTGTCTTCGTATTACCTTTGATGTCCTGAACGTCATCAAAATGTCTTCCTTTCAGTACTTCCTTTATCTTCGGGTAAAGAAAAGTCATTGGCGGCCAGATCAGGCAAGTAGGTAGAGTGTTCCAATACAGTTATTTGTTTACTGGCTAAAAACTCTTTCAAAGTGTCATGTGAACTGGTGCACTGTCGTGATGCAAGAGCCATGAGTTGTTTAGCAAAGAGATAAGGTTGTTTTCAGCTAACTTTTTCATGCAGCCTCTCTAGCACTTCCAAATAGTAAACTTGGTTAACTGTTCATCCAGTTGGTACAAATTCACAATGAACAGTCCCTCTGATATCAAAAAAAAAGTTTAGCAGTATTGTTTTGATTCTCGATTTGCTACTGACAGAACTTTTTTGGCTGTGGAAAATTGACTGACTTCCATTGTGCACGTGGACACTTTGTTTCGGGGTTTTATCAGTACACCAATGTTTCATGACTAGTGATAGCACAGACCAAAACATTGTCTCACCTCTCCAAATGGTCTTGGCGAACTTCGACTCTCCTTTTGCTTTTGTTCATCAGTGCACTCCTTTAGGACCATTTCTGCACAGATCCTTCTTATTCAAGATTTTCAGCTAAGATTTTCTGGTTTCTTTATCAATGTTTACTTGGTATGCTATGCTTTTCACAGTCAGCCAATGATTTTGAAGCTCAATTTTATGAATTTCTGCACTGCTTTCATCAGTTCTGCTTGTTACTGGCCACCCCTATCTCTCTTCATCAATGATGCTTTCTTACCCCTCAGAAAAATGTTTAATCCATTTATACACTGCCATTTTCTTCATGGCATTATTCCCATAAACTTGGACTAACATGTCCCTGATTTCACTTCCATTCTTGCCAAGTTTGACAAGAAATGTAATGTTTGTTTGCTGTGGTAAGTCAAGCTCCAACATTCCCATGACAGCATACAAAAACACGCAACAATAATGAATGCCACTCAGCAAGACACTGCCACACGTTGACAGGAACACAGCTGTGAGACACTGATACACCAAAGTTATGAAACCTTACTGAGTTGTTTGTACAGCACTGCTAATGTAAGCACACAGTGTCAAGTTTGCAAACTTAACTGTTACACCTCATAAATGAGGCTGTCCAACTGGTCACTTTACAGAGGAGAGAAAACAGGTTGCAAAGAAGGGGACTGGTATTGGTTGAGCAGATAGTGGAAGAGCAGAGGCAATGAGTGTGCTCTTACCGGGTGAGGAGACCACAGGGAGTTGCACAGGGGTGGATGCTTGAGGTTTTACATGGTAAATTACTTGGATTGTAAACTTTCACTTAATGACAATTAAAAAAAAAAAATGTTTTAAAAATGTGGAGCAGGGACAACAGGGAGGGAAATGAACAAATGAAAACCTAATGACCAACAGATACATGAAGACATACAGAACCATACTTGTAATCAGGAAAATACAGATAAAAATCACAAAAAGATACCATTTCACATCTGTGACTGACAAAAATTAACAATAGTGTGGGAAAAACAGATTTGCGTACTACTGGTTAGTGCACAAACAGAAAAACAATTTATTTCTATCATCACAGAAATTTTCTAACGTATAAACCACAATACTCACCCAAGAGTGTTCTTGATAACACTGTTTATGAGAATTTGGAAATATGCTAAATGTCTACCATGAAGAAAATTTGATAAATTAAGGTTTCAGTACACAGATGAATTAAAAAATTACTTGTTTTGATTTCATTTTTATAAAGTCTGAAAATACGTAGAACTACATAAAATTTATGGAAAAATATACATGTAACACCACATATGGAGTCTCTAGGTGGTGCAAATGGTTACAATGCTCAGGTGCTAGACAAAAGGTTGGGGACTCAAGTCTATCCAGAGGTACCTCAGAAGAAAGGTTTGGTGTTTTACTTTGAAATTTGAACCACTGATTACCTTATAGTGAAGCAGCCCACTACAGAGTCAATTCCAAGTCTTGTGGGCTTGTTCTAATGGATAAGAACACAAAATGCTCTGCTTGTGTATATTCAGGTGTGTGGCTATGTGGGCCATTCAGGCATGGAAAGCAATCTGGAAAGATAATTTCAAAATGCTAATAGTGATATTTCATGAATATTTACTTTCTTTCTCATCTGTTTCAGACTACCTGAATGTTTTACAACAAATATGAATCATTATTGTAATCACATGTACAAAAAGGGTGTGTGTCAAGTTCTCTCTACAGCACATTTAGTTGATGAGAACACAAATGTTTGCAAAACACTGCAGTTCAGTAATGCAATGATGAAAAAGAACAACGAAATAAGGAGAACATGCAGTGACAATGACGACAACAGAAACAAGCATGAGAAAAAAAGAAAGAAAACAAAGAGAGGAGACCACGCAGGAACTCCTGAAGCCCAAAGGCTAAGCATAATTGCTGCACAGGAGTAAGTTATTTTCTCGTCTAGGACATCTGACTTATTTCTCATATTTAATGTCAAGTTTATCGAAAGACAAATATGATCACATTCACTTTCAACTAACTTTCCATGGAAATGGTTAATTCTACCAGCTACAAGGAACCTATAGCAAAGACGAAAGGTAAATAATAAAGCTGTACCTGCAGAAGTATATAACACTGTATGATTTCAAAGTATCAGTTCTATTACAGTGCACACCTACAATTTCTGTGGAGTGACACAGAATAACTCATAGTTGTGGCTCCTCAATCATATGGGAAATAACACCCTCTCTTCATTTAAACATTTTGCAATGTTCTCTCCACTCTACCGAAATAAAGTTCATAGGTAATAGAAACTATCTTCACATACAGTTTTTTTAATCAAAATTCTCTAATTTTAAGAAAAAGGGAACATAATTTTCAATAAGGATGGAACAGTAGTGGTTCAGTGGTAGAATGCTTGTCACGTGGGAGACGTAGGCACAGAGAATTAAATTACCACGCACTGCCAACCATCTGTCAGTAGAGGCTTGCATGTTGCTATAATACTGAAGAGGTTTCAGCACAAGTTTTTAGGGAGCTTCCAAACTAAGGCAGACTAGGAAGGAAGAACTGGTGATCTACTTCTGAAAATCAGCCAGAGAGAACCCTTCAGATCACAACAGTCTCATTCCCAACAGATCACGGGGATGGCACAGTACTGGGCCTTGTTTCATTCTACTCTACATGGTGTTGCGACAAGATGGGAGCCAACCAGATGACAGCCAACAACAGCAATTTATAATAAAGTGTATTTAAGTATGTAAATGTTCAGTTACAACATTACCAGAGGGTAGACTGTAGTTGTCAAAGCTTTAGCCTATACCATCAGTAAGCTGGAAGACAGTATTACACTTAATATTGTTCAGACTTTTCTAGTTGCTATTTTCAAAGAAGGGCAAGTCTATGTACATGCATAGTCATATAGGATTGTCGTGAATGCACCTGATACAAACATACACTGGCATCAGTGTGTTGTGTGTTATTCAAATACCAACAGTGACAATGTTTATACTTAGTGAAAATGTAATTTTCTGAAAGAATACGTAACTTTCGTAACTACTGTAAACAAAAAAGAACAATCTTCCTGGTAGTTACATTCCTAAAAAAATTCAGATTATTTTAAAACTATGCAAACTATATTAAAAAAAACCCTCAGTGTTCCAGCTTGATTCTAGGATTAACTACATCATGTCTTTCACTTTTGTATCTAGCAGGACATTACAAGGTCACCTAGAACAATTCTTCAGTGTGCAGGCCTGTTCCATGTGCTGCAGGACATTTGCAACCTATGCAAGAGCAGCAAACAACAAACTTCTGCCCAAAAAATGTCAGGAGCATTTCCCCATCCTTGTGACACCCAATAACTCCCCCATCAATTTCCAAAGGCTCCTAAGCTGCACCAGAGTCCCCTTGTGAACCACTGGTCTATCTTTCTCAACAGCTTCAAACTCTGAACTCCTGTCCAAATCATAAAAAACAATTCACCCTATGTAAATACTATTAGCGGTATGAATGGTAATAATAGCCATCTGTATTGTCTCAAAATAAATCTTCAAATTAAACTATCAAGTTTATCCTTGAAATTTCTAAGCAGTATGCCGCAATTTAATTATATGCCTCTGAATGGCTTCAATTTTGACTCATGAAGTTACACTCCTACAAAGTGGACTGAGAAGTGAAAATATCAATTTTTTTTTTTTTTTTTTAATACTCAAGCCTTTGTTTCTTAGTTCCAAAGAACTCTCCCATCCAAATTTGCCCCTAAAAACCAAACCAAATTCCTTTTTTCTTGAGGAAGGGAAAGCATTCTAATTTTTCCATACAATTCTCAGGTAATATTTTAGGAAAGCAACTGTAAAAAGAAGACAATCTTCAAGATGCTGCATGCCCTGGTGAATGCCCCAAAAGGAAGCATCGCTGCTGTGGATCCTTCATTCCTAGGGGTTGTTTTTTGTTTTATTATAGAAACACACGTAACCAACACAAACTCACACAACACTCTGTGCATGTGTTAGTCAGCCATGTGGGATACACTCTTCGCATTCTGTCACCTCGCCCACTCCCTCCACCCACACCACCTCACTAAGTTCACTTAGATGCTCTGTCCCCTACTCTTCTCCTCCACGTTGCAGAGATCAGTCTGAGGTGTTTTCTAATGGAGACTCGTTTTGGTTTGTTTTCATCCAGATTCTTTAAGAAAGCACAACTGCTCAAGGCAAACATTAGTTTAGCAGCTGAGCTAAAACGTCATTTACGTTTGAAGACGACTTCAAAGGATAGTCTCAGTTCCAGGCTCAATATTATCTTAGGGCAGCAAACTCAGGAGTTTTCTCAACCTCAGTGGCTCCAGTAAATCTGATTTCCATAGAGTTTGAAATTTTTCTTCTTTTTGATGAGGATCCATCTACACAGTCCTTGAGCTGTGCTGGTGCTCACGCTAGGGAGTTTTACAACTAGTGCTTTTCTGCACCTGTTTAGGTTGGGTCATAAGTTGCCAGGGAGAAACCTAGTTCTCCCTGCATGGAGGTATTCTCCTAATAGCTCTTTTGTACCAACAACAGAAGTTACCAGAATTGCTTCATTTATTTATTATTATTATTATACAGTAAAATTCACCTTTGAGAGGACACACAGCTCTACATATTTTAAATTTACATAACCACCACTATAATCAAGATACAGAAGAGTTTCATCACCTATAAAACACCTCCCTCATGTAACTCTTTTAATCACCCCTACCTCCACCACCGAGCTCCTAGCAACTACTGAACTGTTTCCCATTGCTACAGTTGTACCTTTTAAAGAATGTCATATAAAAGAAACCAACAGTATGTACTTTTTTGAGACTCGTTTTGGTTTGTTTTCATCCTTAATAATGCCTTTGAGAATCTTCTAGGTTGTAATGTGTATCAATGGTTCATTATGTATTATTGATGACTTGTATTCATTACATTGACCCACCACAATTTGCATATTGATCTGCTCTAGAACACCTGGTTTGTCTGCAGTTTGTAGAAATTCTTAATTGAGCTATTTTATAAGCATTTGCGTGCAAGCTGTTATGTGAACATTAAGTTTTCATTTCTCTCTGGCAGGTAAACACCCTCGAGGCAAAAATACAATGTCTTACAGTAACTGTATATTTAAATGTATAAGGAACTCTCAAACTGTTTTCCAGAATGGCTTTCTTCTCATTGTTCATTCCTATCAGCGAAGTACAATGTTGCTCCATGCTTTTGATGGTAGCTGGTATTGTCAGTAATTTTTTAATTTTAATAATGCTGGTAGATATGAAATAACATTTCTTTGTGGTCTCTAAAGGCATTTCTCTAATGGCTAGTGATATCTGCCTTCTTTTCATGTATGTATCTGCCATCCGTATGTCCTCTGTGGTGAAATATATTTTCAAGTCTTTTGCTTAGTTTCTAATTTGCTTCTTTGTTTTCTCCTTGTTGAATTTTGATAGTTTATTCTAGATACAAGTCCTTTGTCAGACAAGTGACAAGTAGTTTCCTCTAATACGTAGCTTATCTTTTCATCCTCTTACCAGTGTCTTTCAAACAGGAAAACTTTTTAATTTTAATGAACTCCAATTTATCAATTTGTTTCTTGATCTTGAGCCTACAAACCAATTATTGTCTATCTCCAGGTCATGAAGATTTTCTATGTTGTTTTTTATAAAAGCTTTACAGTTCTGGGAATTTACACTGAGCTCTAAGAACCATGCTGAGTTAATTTTTTATAAAATGTGTAATATTTACATCCAACTTCTTTTCCTTCCCCCCATCCCATTTTCATCTCATTTCAGGGTTCTGAAAAAAAGAATTTCCTCTTTCATAAAGTAACTGCCTAAAATCCTAGTTGTTCCAGATGGGTCTCACTTTCTATGGTCATCATTTGTCTTATACTTTGGACACACAAGCCTCTGTATTTACAAAAACATTGGTATTTTTAAAAAAATACTTGTTTGAAGTTCACTTTTCCTATGAACAAGTTGACTGAGAAGAGGTGAAGTCTGCAGCTACTCAAACTTTCTATTTCTGCTAAATAAGAGAAGGAAGCTCTCTTGTCCGATGATTTAAGCCCACAAATAACTTCTCCTGATACATTTACAATCTATTCAAGCAGCTTCTTTTCAAATCTGTAATGGTGGGAAATCTCATTTCTTAATGACCTCCACAGGATCTCTACTCTAACTTCCATTTGCCACCTAAGATCCAGTGGTCTACGAACCCTACAATGGTGAAACCTTGCCTGATCTTCCATTTCTCTCCCAAACTCTTAGCCTTCTCCTGACTATATAATAGACTAACAGGTAGCTGGAGCCCTGGTGGTACAGTGAGTAAGAGCTTAGCTGCTAATAAAAAATGTCAGCAGTTCAAATCTACCAGCTGTTCCTTGGAAACCCTATGGGGCAGTTCTACTGTTTCCTACAAGGTTGCTATGGATCAGAATCAACTCAGCGACACAGGTTTGGATTTTTAGGTAACAGGCACCCAACCTTTGCTGTAATTATATGATCGGATGGCTCATGTTCAACTCTCTTACACATTTTGTAATTAACAGATATGATGAGATTAATAAAATTCAAATAAATAGCTCAAAAAATAACAAACACAGCAGTAGTCCATGGACTAACAAACAAAATGGCTAAGACAAAAAAGACAAGGGGAAAACATCATGACTAACAAACGTCACAGTTAAGACAAAAACGACAGCAAACAAACAGGATGAGCATTGATGACACAGGAAGCCCTCAGTGATGCAAACGGTTAACACATTCACCTTCTAACCAAAATGCTGGCTATTTGAGTCCATCCAGAAGCACCCATGATGAATGGCCTTGTGATCTACTTCTGAAAATTCAGCCACTGAAAACCCTACAGAGCACAGTTCTACTCTGACACACATAGGGTCATAAGGAGTCAGTGGCAACAGGGTTGGCTGACAGTGGCTTGCTTATGTTTCTTTCAAACCTCGTTTGTGAGCAAAGAGAAGAACTTCTGTTCTAGTTCTAGGCATCCCCACTGGAGGTGGTGGCTCTAATGAGCCCTCCTCATGCATCGCTCTTAAGAGCAATCAGTTAGCAAGTTCTAAGGACTTCCCTACAAACCCAAGAGTGGTAAGGCACATACAGCAACTTGAACCTCAACCAAGAAAAGGGAAGCCTGAGAAACCTTCAGAAAAGCAGGCACTGCTACTGCTTCTGGTACTAACGCTGTGTAACAAAACTCAGTGGCTGAATCTATTTGCTTATGCTCACAGATTCTACAGATCAGGAATTTGTAAAGGGCACAGCGGGGTTAGCTTGTCTCTAGTCCACAAGATGACGGACCTCAGGTGTGGGGCCTCAGCTAGGAAGGCTCTAAGGCTGAGGGTGATCTTACAACTGCCCAGGGACTGGAGTCATCTGAAGGTACATTCATTCACGTCTGATGCCTGTCAATCACACCACCTATACTTGGCCTGTCCATCTCTGAGCACCTGGCTTCCTCACACATGGACTCACACTTGTGATGTGATAGCTCAGGTTCCAAGGGGAAGTGCTCCTGCAAATAAGATGTGAAGTTCATGACTCAGCCTGGAGAGTCACACATCTTCACTTTGGCTGAACTCCACTGGTCTACAGTCGCAAGCCCATCTAGATTCAAGCAGACAGACACAGACCTCCCAACTCTTGATGTGAGAAGTGGCAAAAAATTTTGGAGCCCTGTTATAAAACCACCATATAAGCCAATTGTTATGTGTCTGAGAAGTCCCTAAAGACAATTGTTTGAAGTTTTGGGGAAATGATGGAGATTCCCTACAATCATCTGTGAGCCCAGTGATCACCTCAGCAGCTAAGAAACCTCTCTCCTTCTGCCAAAAGAATGGTGTGTGAAGATTTTACAATGAATGAAGCTCTCTTGATTGTCTTACTTACAATCATGTAAAAGTCTATGTCTCAAGATTCTGCTTTTGAACTACCTGAAAGACAAATCGATGCCTTCAGCCAACTTGGTAACAATTCTCATTACTTTAAAAAAAAAAAATAAGTAGTCTAGGAAGTTTCCAAGGCTGCTGTTTTGAGACTCCCACAAAAAGTCACCTATTTAAGGTATGCCTTCTCTTCAGCACAACACCAATATTAATTTGAATTGCAGCAACTGCCATCTTACAATCGAACATTAATCAACCCCTTTAGTTTTATACACAGGAAGCATATAAGCTGAGTACATCAGCATCCATCTCAGTCTTATGAACACACACCATACATGTTCATTACACAACCTTAATACAGTGTGACCCCCAGGAGGTACATTACCCTGCAAGTGTAACATGGTAATTTTTAATGACCATAATTATATAATGAAGAAAAACTCTGTCTAACCACCTTAGGTAAAGCACTTCTCTCTCTTGTTCTTCTCCCTCATCTTTCACTAGACATATATGCTTATTTAATTTCTGCTGTTTCTACAAGACCAATCTCAGATCAAAAAGCCTTTTTTTTTTTGCTACAGGGAAATACAGAAAAAAAGACAAGGTCTCTCATCCCTGAGAGCACAGGTCACATCTCTCCCTTCCTCTCACAGTAGCTCAACACTAGCACTGAGGAAAGCTCTTTCATTTACTTTCTGGAAATCCATCTCACATTTCTCTGCAACTACTCTTAAACTCATATTTTAACACAAGTACTCCAGTCTATCAAATCTTCATTATAAACCAGGTTGCTACATTTAAAAAAAAAAAACCTGTTTTTGAGCTATGTCTTATAAACACCCTACATGCTAAGATTTTGTGTCTATCTTCTATCACTCTACAACACATTTCATTAATTCTAAACACACTGT
This sequence comes from Heterohyrax brucei, assembly GCA_028571685.1. Classification (NCBI taxonomy): domain Eukaryota; kingdom Metazoa; phylum Chordata; class Mammalia; order Hyracoidea; family Procaviidae; genus Heterohyrax; species Heterohyrax brucei. The sequence continues at coordinate 54,204,006 of CM053142.1, read as the reverse complement.
CTAGCCATAAAACTGTAGGTGTATTTACTCTTCACTAGAAAATAGTTTTCACTATCCATCTTGAACTGTAAAATCAAGTGAAAACTGTGATCACCACAATAATCTCACAAAGCACACTTTTACATGTAAATATCAACTGTACTCCTGAATGTAATCATCTTCACCTATTAAAGATAGTATGCAAGAGTATGACAGATATTTAAGTCCATGAAATCCATGCATTTTCCCAGGTGAGCATACGTAATCAGAATTAATAATCTATCTGTGCAGCTGTTCCAAATTAGCAACTACTCCCACACCTTTCCACTCCAACCTCATCCATTCTGACAGCAATCTCAAGCCAAAAAAAGACAAAGCCACTGCTGTCAATTCTGACGCATAGAGGCCCTATAGGTCAAAAGAGAACTGCCCCCACAGTTTCCAATGGGCATGCCTGGTAGATATGAACTGCCAACCTTTTGGTTAGCAGACATAGCACTTAACCACTATGCCACCAGGGTTTGCAGAATAATCAGGGAAAATAATCAGGAAAAATCATTCCTCTATCCCTAGATTCTATCCTGTGGTCAACACTGAGAATCAATGATCTACTGTGGTTCTCTCATTTTACAGATGAAGTAACTCAAGCAGAGAAACAGGGATTCTGATTCTTGTATAACTCTATGCACATTATTGAGTCAAAAGAAAGGAGAAGAGTGAAGAGTTCTTACAGAAACTACACACAACCTGTAACCTGTCTTATGTAGCAGCTTCTGGGACACATACCCACTGAGGCCACCTAGGCTGATTATTGGAGCCCTGGTGGTACAGTGATGAAGGGCTCAGATACTGAGGGATGAGCAGTTTGAACCTACCAACCACTCCTTGGATCCTGTATGGGGCCATTTTACTCTGTCCTACGGCGTTGCTATGAGGCACAATGGATTCTAGAGCAACAGGTTTTTTAAGGGTTTAAGGCAACAATAATGTTTATGTAAGGTATTACAAGATAACTTTAAAAGAGTGCTATTCACATAAAGGAGGCCCTGGGTGGCTGGACTACTAACAAAAAGGTTGGCAGTCACCATCAGTACAATGACTCTGAGGCAACTAACAACAACATTCACATAAATCCCATGTTTAAGACTCAATCACTTTATTTATGCTTATTCTCTAATATCTTGCTTTAACGGGGGAGGAAAGATTTAGAAAAAGTTAGGCAGTGCTTAGTAAGTGTATTTTTAAATTAGACTACTTTATAATATTGTTTGGAATCAACTTAATGACAAGAGCTTTTTGTTTTGTTTTGGTTTTTGGATCCTTAGAAAACACTACTCTCATGCTTATAAAAATACTTTCACGGAAACAAACCTCAGAGAAAACAAAACAAGTACACTGAGCTATCTGCTTTGATTCTGCACCCTCCCCACTCATGCCCCCAAAACTATTTCATTAAAACCCAGGTAATATCTAAAACACACACAAAAAAAAAACCTGAATATCACACAAATGTAAAAATAAACACATCTTTAGAGAAATGACAGAACTCTGATGTCGGCATTCACAACTCAGTCTCATACTTCAATACCTTGAAATCTAAATGAAGGAACTCAGAATAGGCAGTGGGTCTAAGACAAATAATGGTTTCTCATCAAACAAAAAAACCAAATCCACTGCCGTCAAGTTGGGTCTGACTCACAGGTTCTCATCATACTTCAAATTTATGATAATGTTACCCACTGAAGATAGAGAAAAGTAGAAGGGTCATACAAATAAACACACAACAATTCAAATACTATCTTTCAAGTCTAATAACTGCTTCAAATAAAGCTTAAAGAATTTACAATAGTGCCTGGAACATCTGGCTACCTATTAAGTATCTGTTAAACGAAGAGAACTTATGAAGATGTTTCCTAGGGTTCATTACGATCCCTACTGGTTTTATATACATAACATTCTGTACATCTCTGCTGAGACAGGAAATGCTGTATGAATACCACATACAAGCCCCTTCCATTTGCAGAAACTTGTATTTCCCTTTCAATGCAATAAAAAGATATCACATCATACTTTCATCTTTTCTTCCTTCTCTCCTCTTTTATTTTTATTTTTTGTTTTCTATTAAGACTGCCAATATGAAGATCTGGTGTTCAGAAACACTTGAAGGAAAGAAATGAGCTGTAGGACAAGGAAAAAAGAAATCTGGAGAAAACACTGATCTGAAAGGACTCTTTACACTTAAAAGTTTATTTGGAAAAACTTAATATTTAAAAACACATTTTGTTTAATTGTCCCCACAGAAGGTATGCAAACATACGCCACTTTATCCTTACACTCTGAGACCACATGGCTTGCAGGAGGAAACAATACCTTTAACTGATGACTAAGGGCTCAATATAATGATGCATAATGAGGAAAAAAAACAACTTTTTAATTCACAACTGGCCCAACAACTATTCACTGACACATCCACCTGGCACGATAACCAGACTCAGGAATTCACTGTGCAACCTCAAGGGCCTCTCCCAGCTCATTCACAAGAACAAAACCATAGTCAGAAACCAGAAACAAAGAAGCAATTAGGCTGGGTGTGTGCCACCTCACATTAAGTAGTTGCATTCTCCATTAACTTACTCTTCAGCACTTTTGTTTAGAATTATTTCCCTTTTCTTACTGTATCAAAATGGAATCAGACTGTTACACAGAAACATCACTAAGATTATATAACTAGGACTGGAATAGTATGTTCTTAACGATTTCTAAGCATACTCAGACCATAAAACAGAGCTGCTACTGAAAAGCATTACCCATAATCAATAGAGATTTTAAAGTATGATTCTACCCATAGCAGGATAAAATGACATATATGGCTCTTCACAAGTACAAGAATACTGATTCAGTTTAGCTTGAGAAGTAGTCTTCTCTTGATAACCATTTTCTGAAACTGTAACACAAGTCTTCTGAGACGGCTTGCTGAACTCCGTCTGATCTGCTCCACAGACTAACTCCTGGGCCTCCAGCACATCACAGAGGCCCTGCCAGGGACACAAGGAGTAAACCCAGCACTTGGCTCTCAAGGAGTTTACCAGGGGAATAAAGACATAAATAAAAAGCTGAGGTAGACCAAAAGAGCTGCTATAAACAACCACACATTATCTAAGGAAGCAGTGAGAAGGGAACATAATCCACCATGATTTATTTTTAAATGTTCAACAGAGAAAAAGAAATCTATTTTGAGATTTAGGCAAACTTTATAAGAAACCAATTCTTAAAAATATAATCCAATGTCTTATAATCTATTGATGGCACACTTTCTTAGGAGACATGAAATGCAGACACAGCTGAGGGGCATAATTTAGAGCTTACCTAGAGACCCCAACAGCCACAGGCTGCAGGAGTTAAGTATGTAAATAAGTAAGAACCCTCTGTTGCTATGGAGAACCTGCAGATCCCCACAATTAAAACTTCAAATAAATAAATATCTTCTCATTCTCAAAAGAGAAACAGTCTTAAGAGCACACCAGCGCTATATATAAACTGTATACAACATAACACTTAGCCTCAGAAAAAGGAAGCTGTCCTGCTGTGTTTTATAGGGCTTCTTGTGTTTTACAAATGAGTTAAAATGCTATGGATTTTTTTTAAGCAAAAATGATACAGTTTGCATACAGGCAGAAGACACTAAATTCTTTGTATCACAAAGTAACAAAGGATTAAACATGAAAGCAACTGGCAAAGGATTCTGAGCTACCTTCTCTAATCTGATTCTTTTAGTTACTACAACTGAACTTCCAACATTTGGGGCTGTAATACCATAGACATTACTGCACAGGTCTTTCCGCTAGATTCTCAATCACTATAAAAAAGCAAATACTTCAAATGAGGTATTGAAGTAACAAATATTTCACCTTCCTTAACAAATATTTCACCTACCACTGTAAAATGGTAAGCCAAGCATGTATGAAAAGTGAAGTGCTTTAATAATTCAATCCATTTTAGTTCACTTAGTTCCAGCAGTTTTAAAAATCCTTAATCACTTCAAATGAAACACTGCCTTAAAATAAGAAAATGGTAGAAAAGTATTTTAGCTGTAACATAAAAGCCTATTTTCCAAATAATTATTTTATTTTTTCCCCACCAGTTTCTGTACATGAGCATTAGCTTGAATTCCATCTAGATACAGTAAGAATATCTGACTTATACAACAGGTTTACAAATGCTAAAAGCCCATTTCTGAACACAAGCATTATTAGCCTAACTCGCAGTAAACGGCATCAAGGGTCATAATGTCACAGTCATATCACATACTTCAAAGCTACTCTGGAAAATGTTGTGTCACATTTTATATTGTTATACTACAAAAAAGAAAAAAATTGCCGTCAAGCCAATTCTGACTCATAGGGACCCTGCAGGACAGAGAAAAACAGCCCCAAAGGGTTTCCCAGGAATAGCTGCCGGATTTGAACTGTTGATCTCCTGGCTAAGAGCCATGTATTAACCGCTGTACCACCAAGGCTCCTATCAGTAAATTAAAATAGTGGTATTATTAGGCAAAAAAGTGAGGGATGCTGCTGGTCAAAGATAAAGAGATACCAGGACAATAAACTCACAAATACAACAGACCTAGGAGAACAACAGAAACACCACTGAATGTAGCAATAAGAGCATTGCTAGTAACCTGAAAGTACAATCTTAGCACAGCAATGGACAGAAAATAGAGCACTAAGGATGAAACAGTGGAGAGGAAATGGAAACAAAGGGTATTCAGTGAGAAAAGCCCAAGGAAAGAAGACAGACAACTTATTGTTGGGTTCAATAACTCACAATATTAATTTATGGAGTACTTCCTGTATCAATTACATTTAAACTAGTAAAAGACATAAAATACTCGATTCCAGTTGAATGACAATATCTACATTCATTGATAATGTGTACACGAACTTGGTAACAGGTACACTTATATGTACACTGATGTAATAACATGTACACTGGCTTAGAGATGCAAATCAAAATTGTGGTTTCCATGAAACCTTTCAAATATGCAGAACTGACATGTAACTCAAATGCCCTGTGAACTATATACATGTATGATCAAAATTACTGGCATCAGGCCTTAAAAACTTAAAAAGTTCGTTACTGTCCTTCAAGAAAACAGGGTTCTTCACCACCAGCAGAGCCCCACTACCTCTTCTGACCTTGTAAGAGCTCCCCTGTATCCTTCCTGAGAAAACCTGAGGATAAAAGATGGCAGATTTCAGTCTGTAACAACTAGGCTCATGATCACTCATGTTTCCATTCATTTCAAACTGAGTCTTGAACTTTCTAGAATACAAATTCTTGCCAGCCTGGACTTTCAAAAAACACAGTTTATCTCATATCTCACAGGTTTAAGACCGCAGAAACTTCGCTTCCCTCTCCCTTTGACTCAAAATGGTTTATTAAAGTTTCTAACACTTCTGTGTTTTGATACCCATATCCATCTTCCACACCTACAGCCCTGTAAAACAATCCAGTTTCTCTCATCATCTCCCACAGTCCAGCACTGACAGTGGCTTCAGAAATAAAAGGAAAAGACCTAGGCTACTGCAGTCTAATCATTAAGAAATACTCTAAGTGGGAAAATGAATTTGTATCGCATTTACCCCAAGAGAATCATCTTTACATTTCCTCAAAAGTAAATAAATAAATAGAGAAATAAAATAAGATCTTCATGAACTTCACTGGAATTGCTTGTTTTTATGATGTCAACATCTTCTGGCTTTCTGCTCCAGTCTTAGTCCCCAACAGTTCCATCCACGACCATTCTTACACCCATTCTTAACTGTTGTTTTGCCCCTCAATATTATAAACAATATCTGGAGCTTTATTCCACAAAGTAGAAGCAATACTACATTCTCAATAATAAGTCAAGTCCACAAGGCAATGAACTGTTCATCTGTTCCATCGTTTTCCTGCTCTATTCTTTACCTTATATGTTATTCTATCCTTTCCTGGCTTGTCTCTAAGACCCTAGAAATATTTTTTGCTGCCTCAACATCTGGGAAAGGAAAAGGTTTGTCATTCTTTCCTGTTTTTAGAATGTTACCAGTGTCACTCCATTTAATAAGAATTCGGAATCTTGCACAGTATGGTGTCTTTATAGTGGGAAGGCTTACTAAGACAATATCCTATTAGTTTGAGCAAATTCACTTTCTTACCTTCAGATACACTCCAGTTTAGTGGCTAAAACATGAGATTTGAAGCTAGAACGTCTGATGCAAATCTCAGCTCCACATTTATCTCAGCTACATTAACTCCCTTAAACTCACTGTACCTCAGTTTCAGCATCTCCAAGATGAAATAATAGCAGTACCCCCCTTAGAAGGATGCTACAGAGATTGAGTGCTTACTAAACAACAACAAAAACTTACTATATTTTAGTAATTACTGTTTCCATTAATACTATCATTCTTACTGCTGAGTTGGAACAAGTGCCTTCTCACCAATCCTTCAGAGGCAAAAGTGAGATATGTTCCAATCCTCAGAAAGCTTGTAAGTGTACTCTGAAGCCAGGCCCAGGTAGGTCAGAAAATAGCACATGGAACTGACAATATGCCAAGTTTGGGAACATTTACCCTTGCATGCAACTTGCACTAGTGTGTGCTTCCCTTATGTCCCCAGTAGTGTTTGAAACATATGAATATAATTGCTCAAGCACAGGGATGCTTATATAACTTGACATTTTCTATGAAAATTTAATGGTTTATTGCTTGAAATTTACTCCAGTCAATTCCAGGTAAAAGAGTTTGAGTCTACATTAATCCTCGGTAGGATAAACAAAGAAATGGATGTGTTCTTAAGTTCAGAAAAATTCTAAGAGTTTAAAAATGTACTTATTTCCCTTTTTTAACAGTTATTTAGTTATTATTGTACTTTAGATAAAGGTTTACAGAACAAATCAGTTTCTCATTAAACAGAGCATATACTGTTCTGTGACACTGGTTAACAACCGCGGAACAAGTCAACACTTTTCTTTCCCAACCTTGGCTTCCCTACTACTAGCTTTCCTGTCCTCTCATGACTGCTAGGCCTTGCCGATGGGCTGGCTTGCCCCTTTAGACTTGTTTGTTTTCTATGCCTTTGCAGTCTCTGGCTGAAGGGAAAACCTCAGGAATGGCTTCATTACTGAACTGAAAGGGTGTCAGCAGGAGCCATGCTTTCATGGTTTCTCTAGCCTCTGTTACACCAGCCAGTCTGGTCTTTCTTTTCAAGTTATTATTCTGTACTACATTTTTCTCCAGCTATGTTCAAGAACTTCAATGGCCACCTCTGTCAGAGCAGTCAGTGGTGGTAGCTGGCCACCATCTACTTGTGCTGCACTTAGTCTAGTGGAGGTCTTGGTAGCTACAACTAAAACTACAGTCCATTAGTCCTTTAAACTAATCCTTCCCTCGTATGTTCAGTTTTCTTCATTCTTTCTTGCTTCCAAAGCGGTAAGACCAGTGCAGTATCTCAGAGGCTGCTCACAGGTTTTTAAGACCCCAGATGCTACTCATCAAAATAGAATGTAGAATGTATTCTTCATAAATGGGGTTATGCCAATTGAGCAATGTTCCCCAAAACCATGATCCCCACAACCCCAAGCGCAGCAATCTGGTCCCACAGGGTTTTGATGTGTCTATGAAGCCTCCAGGACCTTGCCTTGGACAAAACGTACTGGGTCTTCTCCAATACTGTATACTGTCTTACTCTTCACCAAAATAACCACGTAAAACCAAAACCAAACCCACTGCCATCGAGTCAACTCTGACTCATGGAAAACTTAAAAGGGCAGAATAGAAATGCCCCATACAGTTTCCAAGGAGTACCTGGTGGATTTGAACTGCTGACCTTTTGAGTAAGAATGACAACTCCACCAGAGTTTCCAAGTAACCACTTACTATTTTCTATTTGGTGTTTTTTCCATTCTTTCCCCTCCCCGCCCTCATAACCATCAAAAATTTTTATTTTTGTGTGTAAACCTTTTTGTGAGTTTTCACAGTAGTGGTCTCATACAATATTTTTTTTGAGACAATTATCACAAAGTGATTGATTTATTTCACTCAGCATAATGCTCTCCAGATTTATCCATGTTATGAGCCTGCTTTACAGGTTTACCATTGTTGTTTATCATTATCCTCTTATTTTTAAACAAGCACAACTTCCACTTGGAACATTTTTTTCAACCAGAAATTTATTTTCTGATAGTCACAACTGACAGGATTCTTTTTCCAGCTCTTGAAATCTACTTTAAAGTTGTTATGTTATGTATCTCTATTCCTTACTTCTATTCTCCACAAATTAGACCAAGTCCTTAAAAATTTATCAGAAAACAAAGACTTTACACAAATCTGAAGCTGATTAGAGAACTGCATGCTATGATACCTGCATTAGCCTTACTGCATAAATATCCTGCAACTTCTATTAATGTAACATGTTTCACATCTTTTAGCAGCAAAATTCAGCTTTCATGACTCCTTTGCACTCATACGCACATCTCCAATAGCGATACTGCAGACTGCAGTGATCCAGTAAGGCCCGGTCACAAAATGATTAAGTTTGTAAGTTAAAGGTTCTCATTACCCAGGTCAAGAAATGACAGTAACAGTAACTTTAGCACAACATTCTACAGTCTTCAAGGCACACTAAAATGGTAAAAATGTTACAGGCTGCAGAAAAGTGCGCTCAGTGCACTCGTAACAAGGCAAAATTCAACTGGGGAAAACTCTTAAAGGTATCACTTTCAAAAAAGATGGCAATTCCAAAACAGACACCTTCCAGGCAGTCAATATGTGAAGCATCATGATCTTAGTACCCTGGGCCTACCTGTGACTTCTGTTTCCGGAAAATGATGGGACCATCCTGCCAAAACACTGCAGGTCCCAAGGATCAGTTCCTTAAAAAAAAAAGGTTATGGAAAAGAAATGCAAGGAATCTTCAGTTTTTACTTCAGGGTACACAGAAACTAAAGGACATTATTTGGCTTAACAAATGTCCCCATAGGAAAACTGAACTCATGCAGGTAACTGGGCACACTGCAAACTCAAATGCGAATTTCAAAGTCTGTATGATAGAATAAGAGTCCCCAGGTGGAACAGTTAGGCAGTTGACTAAAAGCCAAGATGTTGTCAGTGCTAACCTATCTAGAGTCAATCTGCTTCCAAGAGGTCACAGTCTGAAACACTCCGGAGGAGTTTTACTCTGCACACAAGAGATCATCATGTTGAAAATGATTCCAAGCTAACCAACAACAAGATGATAGAACAAGCTCTTTCTGCAATGCCAACTTCAGAACATGGGGTAGCTTCATACTTTCAACTCCTAAAAATTTCTTGAACAGAAACCAACTCCTCAGAGAGTTCACTCACTGCCATCCCAGGGCATTGAGTGAACTCCTTTGGCAGTTTGCTAAGTCACCACTATAGGCACAGGCACTCACTGCTGCCCTAGCTCACTACAGGGTCAGAGCTCACAGGTCCCACTGTGCGTGCGAACGGTTAGTGCTAACTCTACTGGACATTTGAAAATGCAGAACACAGAACCTCTGCAACTATTCAGTGACACAAAGCCATTTTTGTAACACCAGTTGTACTTAAGCCTACAATATTTAAATCTAATGTTCATTCTGGGTCTACCAAAGGAAGATAGAAAAACACATATTCTCAGTTTCTAAATCATCATTTAATATGTAAAAAGAACAGCCTTTCTTATAAAAGCTTTTTCAAGGGGTACTGATCTGATTTTAGTTTTCATTCACTCAACAAATCTGAGGAGGTAGAAAGAGATACAGTGCATTTAACTTCTATGAAAAGAAAGTTTTTTATAATGAATTTTTTATTCCATTTTAAAAAAATTATTTTGTAAACTAAGTCTCATTAAACTCCACAGCATTTCAATTATTTTACACAAGCACATGTAAAATTATGTTTCAGACACACACATTAACATATTTACAGATGGAATACTATGATGCCTTGGATTTGCTTCCAGATCATGCAGACTCGGGGGAAGTAGGTGGAAGTATTGTTTAAAAAAGACTAGTCTTAAATTACTAACTGCTGAACCTAGGTCATGAGCATACACGGGTTTACTATTTATTTTATTTTATGAATGTCTGCACTTCCCATAATAAACAAGTTTTAAATACAGAAAAAGGAGGTGCATTTTGCCATTCATTAAGAAAAAGGAATGCTGTGAACTACAGCAAATAACTATTGGAGCTACAACTGTAATTGAACATTCCAACACAGAGCTGAAAAGGTGGAAACTTTGGGCATTAATTCTTTTTTCATCTTCAGTCTGTTTGGGTCACAGCTCACTGCCTCATTAAGAAGAATTTGCCATGTGTGTATTGTATGACGCTCCACAGTCTCCAAGTGAAAGAACCTCAGTTAACTACAAATTGTTACTAATCTAAAGAGAATACTAACATCTGTCAATTTATGACAAGTGAACTATGGTATTATGTGGGTTTAGATCACATTTATTAGCCGACTACCAATATGTTAGGCACACATAAAATGTGTATGCCAGAATAAATTTCATTTATGGGTTGAATGGAATGAGGAAAAGAAAATATCCTTCTAGAAGTGAATGGGAATGAGAGCCTACAAGATTAAAGCACCCTACAAGAACTGAGTCTTTCAATTACTAGAGAAAATATAAGCTTATTTGCTAAACTCCAATTTAAAAAATGCAATCAACAATTTCTATATGATTACTCAAAATCATCATGAAATGGCTTTCTAAGCATAAGCTACTTTCACACATATTAAAAACAAAAACCAATATTACTAACAAAAATATTTTCTAAAGAACAGTATTAGCCTGTAGGGAGGGTAAGAGAGAGAGTCATATACATTAGGGAGTGTCTGAGGGGTAAGAGAGAACACTGTGCCAGGAAATTCCCTACACAACAAAACCAACATTGACATAGGCAGAATGAGCTGACAATTCTAATTCAGAAGTGTGTCACAAAGGTCACAGGGACTTTAGGGTCCACAAAGTAAAAATATGGCATCTCCACTACAAGTTCTACATTGATTTCTTCTCTAAGAAGTTAGAGTGTCTTACCAGGGTTATCATATCATACCTCCTGAAAATTCAGGTAAGCCAAGTGCCGTCGAGTCGGAGGAAAAAGAAAGTATTCATCCTTAATATTCCCATCCACTGACCAATCCTCAAATATTCACATCCTTCTGAAAGAAGTCATGGTAAGTTTTGGCTAAACTTGTCAAAGACTCTTTTGTGCCTTCTTAAAATAATATAAAATCCTTTGTACTGTTTGTACACACACTGATCCACTTCCTAAGAGGGAATGGAAAATGTTTCTGTGTGTGTTTGTTATGGATTGAAGTGTATCCCCAAAAGATCTGTGTCAGCTTGGCTAGACCATGATTCCCGGTATTGTGAGGCTGTCCTCAATATTACAATCTTATATATATATATATATATATATATATATATATATACATATATTTATATTATGTATATTTACGTGTGTGTGTGTGTGTATGTAGTAGATATAGACGTATATGTTGTAAATCCTAACCTCTATGATGTTTACGAGGCAGGAACAGAGGCAATTATGTTAATGAGGAAGGACACAATGTGTAGGATTAGTTTTATCTTGAGTCAATCCCTTTTGAGATATAAAAGAGAGAAGAGCGCAGAGAAGACACAGAGCTCATACCAACAAGAAAGAAGTACAGGGAGCAGAGTGAGTCCTTTGGAACTAGGCTCCTTGTGCTGAAAAACTGCTAAACCAAGGGAAGACTGATGACAACAAGGACCTTCCAACACAGCCGGCAGAGAAAGCCTTCCTTACTAGAGTTGGTACTCTGAATTCAGACTTCCAGTCTTCTAGATTTTGAGAGAATAAATTTCTTTGTTAAAGTCATCCACTTGTAGTAGTTCTGTTATAGCAGCACTAAACAACTACAATAGTGTTCTTACCTCGTTAATACTGTAAGTATTAAGAGTGTCAGAAATAGTGCTTGACATTCTTAAATACTGAAGGAAGCACCACTGCCTAGCTTGGCACTTCATTCTCACCATGTTTAAGACAAAAAATAAAAATAAAAAAGGTACTGAACATCTTACCACTGTTGTCTTCACATCCCAAATTTCCTCCCCCTCCCTTAGTTAAAACCAAAATCCAAATGGCAAGAGCTGCTGCCTAAGTTTGAGTCTAATCATCTGATTACACACATCATACTTTCTCTTTTATTCCTTTGTGCAGTGTAATTAAAATAGCTTAAAACAGTGGTTGTCACAATTGATGGTTCAGGGGACTTGGGATTCCCCTGGGAGCTCTTCAGACACAGAATGGCCATATCATGTGTGCACTTCACGGTTCTATGCATCTATAGGATGTCGTCCTACTGACCTCTCACTGGAGGCAGGGGAGAGGGTGGTGAGGAGGGGGATAGGAGATTGTTAGGGGGATATGACATGTACAGAACCGACAGGAAGAGTGTGCTGTCACTGGGCAGGGAGAGCAGCGGGAGCTGCACATAGGCAGGCATGCAGATTTATATGGGAATGTACATTTTCACTCAATCATAATTAAAAAAAAAGAATAGTGGTCTTGCATCTGACCTGTTTTCTTTTTTGTTTTTTTTTTCTGGACCTTTGTTGGATCTTCTTGTTCCCAGTGTTTTAAAATTTTATGATGTTGTATTTTGATGAGAGACTTCTCTTGATCCTTTGTACTCCTCTGACAGAGTTTAAAACAAGTTAACCTCAAGAAACAGGATATCATGTACATGGGTACAAAGTACACCTAATTTTTAAAATTGAGACTTTTAGAATCATCTCTTGAAAATACTGTACATGATAAACTCAAGTTAAAAATCAATTTAAAAATTAAAAAATTAATCTGGACCCAATATAGTGTGTGTGTGTGTGTGTGTGTGCATGTACACACACATATATACACACACAGATATACTCATATGTATGTGTACATTATGCCAAGCCAGAGCCAAGTGCCATCAAGTCGGATCCGACTCATGAGTCGTGTACATCATATACATATATATATATATAATTTGTTGCTGTCAAGCCATTTCTGACTCATAGCAACCATCTGGGACAGAGTAGCACTGTCCCATGGAGTTTCTGTGGCTGTAAACCTTTAGAGAAGCGGACTGCCACATCTGTGTCCTGCACAGCAGTTCATAGGGTCATCCAGCCAATCTTCGGTTAGCAGCCAAGTATTTAACCAGTGTACCACAAGAGCTCCTTATGACATGTGTGAATACACAGAAACTCAGAGGTAGTAAATGACTTTACATACTATTCCAGTTGTGATGCAAATTAAAAGTATGGTGTCAGTATCCCAAGTGTCAGAAAGGCAGTAACACCACAGGCCATTAATCTCTTTAAAGATTAACAGGAGAAAACATACAGCCTATTAAATTAACAGCAAACACTACAAGGTAAAAATGTAACATACACAAACTGTAGTATATATACACAATGGAACACTATGCAGTGATAAAGAACAATCAGGATTTCATGAAACATCTCAATACCTGGAATCAACTGGAAGACTTTATGCTAAATGAAATCAGTCAGCTGCAAAAGGACAAATATTCTACGAGACCACTATTATGAAGACTTAAGAAAAGACTTATACACAGAAGAAAATACTCTGTGCTGGCTACAGGAGTGGGGAGTGAGGGAGAGGGTTATTCACAGATACTTGACAGGAATTTGGTTAGGTGAAGGGAGTGACAGCATGCAGTAGAAGGCAGGTCAGCATAACTAGACTACTCCATAAGCTAAAAGGTTTTCTAAACTTGATCCAACATTTCAAACGACAGAATAGCAAGAACAGGGGTCTGAGGAACATGTCTTCAAGGGATATCAAGGTCAACTGGAATAACTGGTCTTTTTCTAAGAGTGTTCTGCACCCCATGTTGATGAGTGGCACCTGGGGTCTTAAAAGCCAGCAAGCTGCCATATGAAGAACATCAACTGGTCTCCAACCATCTGGAACAGACGACAAGCAAGAACATCAAAGACACGAGGAAAAATGAGACCAGGAGACAAAAGGACCCATGTGACTGGTAGACTACACCTTCAGGAGACCAGAAGAACCAGATAGTGCCTGGCTATCACTAAAGCCAGTCCTGACAGGGAACACAATGTAGAGTCCCTGACAAAGTACAAGTAAAGACCAGAACTGATGCTCTCACAACCTGGAGGGACCCTGAGAACATGGCCTTGAGACTTGCTGCTAGCTCAGAGCTGAAACCAGTACTGAAAGCCAACACTTCAGACAAAGAATGGACTGGACTTGGGGACTGAGTGACGCTGGTGGTGTGCGTACTTTATGGTTTAATACATATATGAGACTGTCCTACTGGTTTCCCTTTAGGGGGGAGAAGAGAGAGTGAAAGAGGAGGAGACAAGTGTTGGCTGATGTGAAGAGCAGAAGAACACGCTGTCACAGTGTGAGGAGAGCAGATGGAGTTGCAGAGAAGAGAGTGGTTGTGGTTTTACGTGGAAAACTGACTTGGATTGTAAACTTTCACTTAATCACAATTAAAACAATCGGGGGAAAAAAGGCAAGATACTGTACCAAGTACAGAAAAACACAAGCTGACTCCCAAACAAAACAAAAAAGTAGTTTGGCCTTATATTTCAAGCATTTTTATATTTTCCTTGAGAAGTTTTCCAAAGACAGTTTAAAAAAAAAAAAAAAAGTTTTTTTAATTAAATGAGATGTGGCTGAGACCGGTAATTGTTTCCCATGACCCTTTCTCTCCTACTTTCTTTTGGTAAAATAAATCTCCTTACACTGCCTTGTCCCCGCCCTAGAAGTTTGAACTATATAGTTTAGCCCTGCTGGTAGAGAGTACACTTTCCAGCCCCCTTTGCAGCCAGATAAGGCCATAGACTATGTTCTACCAATGGGATACAAACAGCTGATGCTGGGTTCACTTTCCTCTTTCTTGCAGAGTAATAGGGCCGTGAATTAAGCTTCTACCATATATCCAGAGGTGACAGAGCAACAACATGGGAAGAACCCAGTGGCTGAAAAATGTAACAGAATGTAAGAGAGGCATAGCTACCATCCCTGATCTACTAACCCCTAGACAACTGAAGGAGAGAGCAAGAAACACCCAACTTAATTTGAGCCACCATGTTTTCAGACTTTCTTATAAAACCTACCTAAGTCATCTCTTAATACATGAGCCATGTGATCAAGCCCCTCAAAAAGATGTGAGCTTAAGAGAAAAATAAGCTACCAATATTTTAGAAAGAATACCTAGAAAAAAATGATCAAATCTTTTTGTTTTCACAAGCCCCGGATAAGTAAGGTACTACTAAAGAAGAACACACTGGGAGGCCTCTCATTACCCGACCTTAGAACATACTACACTGCCACAGTGGTCAAAACAGCCTGGTACTGGTACAAGAACAGACAGATGGATCAATGGAACAGAATTGAGACCCCAGAGATGACACCATCTGCCTATGAACAACTGATATTCGACAAAGGCCCTAAGACATTAAACTGGGGTAAAAACAGTCTCTTCAACAAATGGCGCTGGCAAAATTGGTTATCCATCTGCAATAAACTGAATCAAGATCCATATCTTACAGCTTATACAAAAACCAACTCCAACTGGATGAAAGACCTAAATATCAAACCTAAAACGATAAAGCTCATCCAAGAAAAGGTAGGAACAACAATGGAAGTTTTAGTACACAATGAGGACAGACTCCAAAATCTGTCAAAGAAACCTCAATCAACAGAAGAGAAAATACATAAATGGGAACTATTAAGAATCAAACACTTTTGCTCATCCAAAGACTTTATTAATAGAATTAAAAGAACACCCACAGAATGGGAAAAAATATTTGGCAACTCTATGTCAGACCGATGCCTGATCTCCATAATCTATAAGATACTACAAAATATCAGTAAGAAGAAGATAAACCATCCAATTAAGCAATGGACAAAGGAGATGGACAGACACTTCACTGAAGAGGAGATCCAGGCAGCCAAAAAACACATGCGGACATGTTCACAATCTTTTGTTATTAAAGAAATTCAAATCAAGACAACAATGAGATACCATCTCACCCCAACTAGATTGGCCATGATCCAGAAAACACAAAACAACAAATCCTGGAGAGGTTATGGAGAAAGTGGAACCCTCCTACACTGTTGGTGGGGTTGCAAAATGGTCCAGCCTCTTTGGAAGGCAATCTGGCACTTCCTTAAAAAAATGGATATCGATATACCATTTGACCCAGTAATTCCACTACTTGGAATATATCCTACAGAATCAAGGCCCTTCACACCAACGGACATATGCACGAGAATGTTTACTGCAGCACAGTCCACGACAGCAAAAAGATGGAATCAACCCAGATGCCCAACAACAGAAGAATGGATAGGTAAACTATGGTACATATACTCAATGGAGCACTACGCAATGATAAAGAATAACGATGATTCCAGGAAACATCTCCTAACCTGGTTTCAACTGGAAGACATTATGTTGAGTGAAAGTAGTCAGCAACAAAGGGACAAATACTGTATGAGACCTCTACGATAAAATCTCAAAAACAGACTTGTGTATAGAAGAAAAGACTCTTTGACAGCTGCAAGGGAGGGCAGGGAGGGAGGGTGAGGCGGGGAGGGTTTAGTTTAGATAGTTACTAGAAATCTAGTTGTGACAAAGCGGTGATAGCACACATTAGAAACAAGAACCACATTAAGTGGACTTCAGCATAACTTGAGTACTCCTTCCATCTTAACTCAATACTGCAAGGATAGAGTAGCTGGGGCGGGGGGCAGGGGACCATGCTCTTAGGCGAATTCCAGGCCAATTGGCACAACCAGTGTTTTGCTAAGAGAGCTCTCTGCACCCCACATTGGTGAGTGGCGTCTGGGGTCTTAAAAGCTGCCAAGCTGCCATCCGAGGACACAGCAAATGGTCCCAACTCAGCAGGAACGGATGCTCACCGAGGGCCAAAATGGCATGCGGTAAAGACAACCGAGAAGACAGAGAGACCCACAAGAGAGGGTGCCTACATCGACTTGAGACCGGAAGAACCGGATAGCGCCCGGCCACCACCAGTGATAGCCACGATGGAGCTCACAGCGAGGAGTCTCACTAGCAACACAAGAATACAAAGGGGTGCATCATGAGATCTCCACTAAAAGACCTCAATTGATGGTCCAGCAGTTCGGGGGTTCCTCTGAGAGCATGGCCCCCAGTCCTGATGCTGCCCTTTCCCATAAATTATAACAAAGGTCCACTCTTTGGACAGGAATGGATTGGACTTGGCAATGCAGAGTGACCATATATTGGAAGCACTTTATGGTTCTGTACATCTATAGGATATCATCCTGCTGACCTCTGGCTGGAGGAAGGAGAGTGGGTGGAGAGGAGCAGAAAGGAGGCTGTTGGGAGGATGAGACATGTATGGAGCAGAGAGAAATAGTGTGCAGTCACAGGACAGGGAGAGCAGTGGAAGCTGCATATAGGTGGGCATGTAAATTTATATGTGAATGTACATTTTCACTCAGTCATGTTAAATAAAAATAATAAAATAAATAAAATAAAAAAAAATATTTTTGTTTTCAAAAGTTACTTAAAAATGCTTCATAATATTTTAACAGCATTCATATACACACAGAACAAAAATGTACTCCTTTTATTAGCAGAAAACTTAGTTAAACTGAGAAAACATGCAAGCATTCTAAAAAGATTAAATTTTATCTAAACATACTGTACTTAAAATGTTAAAGGACAGCTGCCAGCTGTATTAACAGAATTTTTCACTGATGTTTATTTGCTGGTTGGTTATTTATGTTCAACCTCTCTGCACAATCCTTCACAGAAATTCATCCCAGAAGGACAAATAAATACACACACTTAAATCAAAGAACTATTAATAGTACTTATCAGTCAAAAGATCCTTGTGCATTAAGGATCTAAAATTAATTCTGATGGGCTAAATACGTATTAGATGTACCAGTGAAGAATGGGAAATGAACAATACTTTCTTCATTTCATAAAGCAAATCTGTAGTTCACTACTACTCTAAAAGAAGGCTAAACAAAGCACATAAACTATCACTCTGTTTCTCTCAAGATTATAAAACATTTAAAGCATAAAATACATTTTAAATATATTTTTATTTTCTTTGGGAATTTCTGAAGAGCTTTGTTTTGTTTATGTTTGAGGGTGTTGGGGAAAGTAGTGTAAATTAGGGGAGTTGTTTGCTTTAGGACAGCCTGGAAAGATACTCATCGTTAACCTGCTATGAAATCAGATGAACAGATACTAATGACTTGACAAAACCATCTAGTGTGAAAAAAATAACACAGAATTTTTTTTAATGGCTACAGTTTATTCCTATAACCCATGATAAACTTTTGGGTACTGTTTGTAATTGCTGTGTCATTATGTCATTGTGGGCTTTTTTAAAAGATTTGCTTTGTGTAATCAACTATATGCAACACCTTTTTAGCTGTTAAGAGATAACCAGAAAATAACTATGAAAACCTTTAAAATCATCTTTCTTTTCAAATACATAGCACTTTTCTCCAACTAAAGCTCCTTAGAAATAAAAGGCTGACTACTGAATTTCCTGCCACATACTCTGAGAACATACAAAAAGATGAATAGTTGGGCCTCACTTTGTAGAGCATTCTAATTTCAAAGCCACTGTAGTTAGATAGATTTGCTTAATCTTTGGAAAGCTGGCAATTTTCATTTAAACTCTTGAAATAAATCCTTTTTGGATAAAAGGCAACTTCTACAAATCAAGGGCTATCTAACGCTGGTCTGAAAGTGTGGTCTATGCCACACTGAAGTTCTTTCTCACTGAACTGGTTATTTCTATTGTATGTGGACATCAGGGCTTTTTTTAAATGCTTTTGATGCAGTGTAACCCTTATTGCCACAATAAAGATGAGATGACCACGAAGGAGACCGACATGAAGTGAAGCAAACTAAAATGAAATGAAGTGAAATAAACACTGGGCTCAGAGTCAAGCATCCAGAGTTTCTGGTCCAGTGCTGTCTACGGCCCACTTTCCATCTTTCTGATCCTCAGTTTTCCCTCTGGCTCTGCAGTCCCAAGGATCTATGATATTTATGAACTTCTCTACCCATCTGTAAATCTCCTCTAATGAAACCACATCAACAAAGAGAATCGCAGATCCCTTCTATCACGGCAAAGACTGTAAACAGGACAATTGTCGTTCGATTTCCAAATTTTACGCAATGGAATGTGTAATGAAGTTCTCAGCATCATCTATGTAACTCTGTGACCTTCAAACAGTCCCAGGTTTGGTTCCAGGACCACCACCTAGTGTTTAAAGCAGATATAACAACACAATGACATAATGGAATGCTGCTGGAAATCTCATTACGTTCAGTCCTTCCCTGCCTCTTTCAGTTTTTACCTTTCTGATGAGCCCCTCAGAGTTGAGTCCACTGATCAACACCCCCTTGCCAATCTAAGACACCTGTTACAAGGACAGCTGCTATCAAAGCCAAAAAGCTTAAGCCACTTATCAAAAAAGCAGGAAGACTACATCACTACCTCATCAGCCCTCTCATAGGCACATCCTGAAATTAGTCACTCGAACACAGGACCAGAGAGCCTGGGATAGCTACTGACGTACCACATACTGGTTCCCCTCCAACGTTGCCTCATTCAGGCCGTCAGTTCAGGCCCCAGCTAGTTTCACTGTATTGCCGCACTTAAAGCTCTCTCTTCCCATCTTTGGCTAGGTTAGATTATGCCTCAACCCTTACTAGTAAGTTTCCAGTTCTGTTCTAGGTTCTGGATTTTGTTCAAGGGCCTCATCCTACTGATTATGGCCTTGCTTTGTTCTTGCCAGTCCTACTGCCAGGTCTAGGGGAGGTGACCTGAAGTCTCCTGACAGAACATTAATATTTCATCTCCAAAAGTCAATCTCAACACATACCTGAACTATCTACGGAGCTTTTCCTCACCTTTGTACCCACCCAGCACTGCTTCTAGGTCAGCTTATTCTATAATCATCAGTTATCCCACAGTTTGTCCCCACCCACAGACTACATTTTCAAATGCCCACAATGTGCTGTGATCTAACTGGTAGACCGCATTCCATCTTGAAATATAAGAATTTTTAAAATCTATTATTTGTGTGCCAAGTCAGTATCCTTAGGTTGTAGGCCTACTGCATCGGCCTAAGCTGCTCCCATGTTCATAAAGACAGAATAAAGGCTATTTTAAGACCTAAGTCTGGGTGCCTCAGAAGAGTTCCACCACAGTAATAAAAATAACACATTCAACTCACAGAGTCATCTATCTTTCAAAGAGTACTAATTCTTTACACCTCTCTAAGGTTAGCCTTTGCTGCTGCTATCTCTTTGACAGATACAAGTAAGTTCTAAATTTTTTAAAGATTGAGAGTCACACATAAAGCAATTATTACGCTTTACCGTCTAACAGGTAACACTTCACTATATAATAACCCAATACCCTCCAGACCTATTTACAGGACTATCTGTTCCTATATACAATAAATGGCATTAGACTGCTATTCCTTTTTACACTGATACGTACATTCTCCACTTTTTCTTTCTCCTCCCTTGCAATCAGGCTATCAGTTATTATTGATATGTTGACACAAGTATGTATGACTAACAGTTCTCTCCCATGCTTCCAATATGCTGCTTCCAGTATGTACTAATCTTTAAACCCAAGTAACTATGACTGTGATACATGTTACAAGATTAAAAATACTGTCCAGTAAATAAACTGCATATGTAAGTACCAATTAATTTTGTTCTGTTTTTAACTTAGAGCCTTTGTTCCTTACCTACTAAATAGCTATGGAGCTTTTACTGTGTATGAGGCATTAAAAAAGCACTCACTTCCATCAAGTCAATTCCAATTCAAGACAACCCTATGGTTAGCAGCCACAGCTCTTAACCACTATGCTACCAGATTCCAAATAAGAAACACAAAAGTAAATAAAACACTATCCTTACCCCTAAGGACAAGGACAGCAAGAGGGGGGAAACAGTATTTATTCATTTACTTAAGAATACAGCTGCCAACCAAAATGTCAGAAGTCTGATCTGCTAGCCACTCCTTGGAAACCCTACGCTTATCTACTGCGCAATTGCCTTCCGTCTTACAGGGTTGGTATGTAGGTTACTCATTACTTTCTATAGACTTAGCTCTGCTCTAAGGAGTTTATACAAATCACACTCAACATACAAGGCAATCCTATCACACTCAACATACAAGGCAATCCTATATAAGGTAGCTATCATCATCCCCATTTCATAGATGTGAAAACTGAAGAGCACAAAGTTTAAGAAATTACATGCCTAGTCCAAGTTCCACACATTCAGTTACACAGTAGACAGCAGATTCAACACATGTAGCTCTGATTACAAAATGTTCACATGGTTTTACTTCTATAATTAAATGGGTAAAATACATGTATCCATAAGTAACTGTAACACAAGGCAAAAACTAGCATTATTTTAAAGGAGGTACGACCAAAGTTCTCCAAAATAACAGGAAAAAAATGCAGTTCTTTGTCAGCATTCTGGAGCGTTCATATAGCTCAATGAGGGTATCTGAGGACATTCCAGGTAAGGAAGATGCCACTGGGCCTTCACAGCTGTCCTATATGCTCCTTATCTTAGAATGCAGGCACTCCTTAGTCATACCTCCCTCTGTCACTGCCTATTAAAGGAAGACCATTAGGGCCTTCTTACATGAGAGACAGAAACATGATGATGAGCATCCTTCACATGTTACAGTGCTCTGCAGATTGCAAAGAGCTTTTGCACCTGCCAGCAAAGTTGATGCTACTGCTACCACTAAAAGAGAGCAAGGTCATCCATTAATTTATCATTTTAAAGATGAAGAAATTGTGAAGCAAAGAGGTTACATTCCAAGGTTACGTTTACCAAGAGGCAGAGCTGAAACACAAGCCCCGGCCTTCGGACTCATACCAGCACTCTTCCCTCTTCTGCACTAACCTGAAGAGTGCTCTTACTATATACAGAGGCCAGCTCTAGAAATTGCAAATTTATTTTATTTAAACATCAGCACAGTATGGCCCAGATGGACCTTTCAGCTCAGCCACTGGGAGATTACCATAGAAGTGGACAGTCAGAGTTTCACTGCCAGGTCAGCTTCCGGTTCTGTATATTTCCGATATAGGCTAATGACCTTTTCAAAATGTTTAATGTAAAACAGATACATTTTAAAACTCAAAGGAAGTGATGTCTCAAAGATATTCCTAGACAGAAAGGAAACATTAGCCATGTTTCTAGAAATCAGAATTTCAAATGAGTGTCCAGCTTCTCTTATGAAAGCCAAGTGACACAGGCAAGAATGAAATGCCAAGGCTCAGCCAACAGCTACTCAGGATGAACATGCTTCTTCTGGATTACAGTAGCCAACTATCAGCCATGTAAAGGAAGAAGAATTAGTTGATCAGCTTCCTGGAATACCTTTCATCCAACATATGACACTGGTATTCAGACTTTCTTACTCATATACCTCCTTAAAAGAAGTTTTCAAAAATTTAATACTTTCTTCTCACAAATTTTTGATTTGGTATTACGCAAATTTTCATTCATTTAAATAGCAGCAAAGGATTAATCTCCTGTGTGTTATAAATATGACATTTTAAATAAAATTGTTATGTGGCTCCCAAAAATATATGCAATAGAACAATCTGATACCATCCATCATGCATTTCAAAAAATGCATGACCACGCACTACTTTAACAGTTAGCTCATAAGGCATTTTCCTCCTTGAAATCATAGGTCCATTCCACATTCTCCAGACTCTTATCTTAATTTAAGATCTTTTTATTTCCAGAAATCTTTTACTACTCACCCTATCCTATCTCTCTGCAACAACAAGAAAATGTAGTGTATAATTAGAATTTTTTCAAACTTCTCTGACTATAAAGCTCTAAATTCTATAAATATTCTTTTGCTTTGGTCTGCTAAAATTATTTTTAGTACTGATCAAGGCAACAAAAATATAAATTTTTATGATGAAACATTAAAAAAAGAAACTTTCATACCTTAACACTATGGCCAGGAAGGTAGATACAGTTGAGAAAGGCAATATGGTTTAGCAGAAGGTATACAGACTTTGAAATCACAGGGGTTCAAAACCAAGCTCCAGCATTTACTAGCTGTAGGACCTTAAGTAAAGCTCTCTGAGCACTTTTCCTCTCACATACAAAATGAAGAGTCACCCCAAACACCACTATTTTGTTCAGTACCAACACAGAGGTGTTTATACCTCAGGGTAATGCACAGTGCTAATGGTAAGATCCCTCTCGAAGGTGAGAGAAGGATGACGGAAAGAAACAATGTCAGTTCCTCAATCTCAGAACAATTTTGGGAAAGAGACAAAACTTGAGGATGTGGAAAGTGACTCCCTAAATCTGCCCTTCCTACACTACTAAATCACACCTTCATAACAACTAAACAAAAACATGTAAAAAGCTATGACCTATATGTGACTAAAAGTTGGTAAACTACCAAACAAGACTACATTTAATTATTATGACATTTGTATGGGTCTTCTGTTGATGAGCCAGCAATATCTGACTGAGTAATCAAGTCTGACATGATTATAAATCATTGTGTGTTTATTCCATAAAGCTCATTTTCTTGGCCTTCATTTCAGTGAAATTATTACCTATGTAGTTAGAAATCAAGATCTGCACATGACTGAGAGAAAACATCTAGAGTATTAAAAAAAAATACAGTTTTACCCAGTCTGCATAATTTAAACATTTTTGTCAAATATAAAGAAAATGCAAAAAGTCAAAAATTTAAGCTATTTTATGTATTTTCAGAAAGCTACCTTCCCTTCCATATTTTAAATTATCTACTAAAATTAAAAGTAACATAAATTATCATCAGTAAACACAAAAATTTCATTTAGTTTTAGGGAACTTAAACTCATTAAATGTGCTTGTAAAAATAAAGGCATCCCTTGGAAAACCTATGAGGCAGCTCTACTCTATCCTACAGGGACACAATGAGTCAGAATTGATTCGACAGCAATGTTTTGTTCTTTGCTTTGCTTTATAAAAAATATAACTGCTCAAAAGGAAAATAATCTTTGACTGTTGTAAGGGTGGGGAGGCAGGGAGACAGAATTCATAAATTAGAAATTAGATAGCAGACAGGAATTAGGTTAGATGAAGGGAGTGACAGCACACAGTAGAAGGGAAGTTAGCACAACTGGACTACATCAAAAGCTAAAAGGCTTTCTAAATACAACCAAACATTTTAAAGGACAGAGTAGCAGGGACAGTGGCCTAGGAATATCTAGGCTAAGTGGCACAACTAAGTTTTCTTTTACGAAAATGTTTCGCATCCCACTTTGGTAAGTGGCATCTGGGGTCTTAAAAGCTAGCAAGTGGCCATCTAAGTAGCATCTGCTGGCCCCAATCTACCTGGAGTAGAGGAGAATGAAGGGTATCAAAGACATGAGGAAAATAGGAGCCCAGCAGACAGAAGGTACCATACGATCCACAGACTACAACAGCATGAGACCAGAAGAGCTAGATGGTGTCCGGCTACCACTAATGACTGCCTTGACAGGGAACACAATGTAAATTCCTTCACATAGTGGGAGAAAAATGACTGTGCAGAACCAAAACTTTATTAAAAGACCAGACCTGATGGTCCACCAAACTGCAGGGTCCTGCACTCTCTGTCAACTCAGAACTGAAACTGCTACTGAAGCCAACTCTTCAGATAAAAAGACTGGACTGGACTGTAAGACACAGAATGATGCTGGCAGAGAATGTAGTTTTGGGCTTAAATACATACATGAGGCTGTCTGAGCAACTCATGTCCAGAGACAACAAGAGAGCATGGAGCGGGACATGAGCTGCTTGAGCTGGAAGCACAGGGAGAAGCATGCTGTCACAGGGAGTGTGGGGGAAAGTAGTTAGAGCTGCACAGTAGAGTGTGTGCAGGGTTTTACATGGCATGTTGATTTGAGAGTGTAAACTTTCACTTAAAGAACAATAAAATATTTTTTAAATAGTAAGAAAATTGTTCACAATTCTAGCATTTAATGTCCAATCAGCTGCCAATGTAAAAAATTAAAGTCATGCCTTATGTATGTTATGTTTGCTGTTGCTGCTGCAGTTGCTAGGTGCCACTGAGTCGATTTTCAACTCACAGTGACCCCATGTGACACAGTAGAACTGACTCATGAGGACTCCAAGAAGCTATAATCCTTACAAAATCATACGGCCGGGTCTTTTTCCCATGGCCCTTAGGAGGGCAGTGAGTTTATATTAACAACGGTAATTGTTAATGGAACAATCGAGATATAGTAGTACAGAAAACATTGTCAAGAAATGTGGTACAACCTAAATAATGTAACCAATGTCACTGAAGTGTACATGTAAAAATTGCTGAAGTGGTGTATGTCTTATTGTGTGTTATTTTTACCAAAAAATAAAAAAAAGGAAGAGCCCAGGTTAGCAATCCCTTTTACCCAGGTTGAAGTACAGTGCTTGAAACATGAAAGACAATTTGTCTATTATAGCCTGGTTTATAAACCTGTTACTTCTCAAACTTGAAGACAGGCTATATAATTGTTAAACACGCCTTCAATAAAGTCAAAGGCAATTCACAGTGAAGGCACATTAGCTATAATCTTTTAAAACGCATGTCACATAACCACATATTCGGTAGTACACTCACATCAGTAGAATCACTTCTAAGGAATCCCAGTGGACTCTCAGAGAGCAGCAGGGAGCTATACAAATAGACATAGAACGTAGAAGTGTTCTGTCAACCTCTTAAGTAAATTCTAATGATCCTACTGAAAATTAGGCAGTGAGCCTATAAACTCAGCTAAATTTATCTACCTCTTCTACTCACCCATTTCCTGCTGGGTTTTGAGAGACATCTGCCCTTCCCACCGGCTTTTATACTTGCACAGCTTTCAAAGCTAACTCACGCATTATATTTACTGCACGGGCTTCTACCAGAGCTTTCTGCTGAGAACTACTATATTCTGAGATACCAACTGAATAGTGTCTGTTAAGGCAAAAACTACTACAGCAATTACCAATGAACAAAAAAACTCTCCTCCTCTCCAGGGAAGGTATTAAGACGATACCGGGGGACAGCAGCTCTATTGACTCAGCTGTAACTCTGAACCCATACCAAACCCACCTCTGTATCACAACACCTAAGCAAAGAAAGTTCTGAATTGAAAAGTTATATTCACCAAGCTTGTAAACAGAATATAACTTGTTTATAAGAAAATTATTCTCTTAAAGCTGTGATCAAAGAAAGCAGAAGAAGACCTGAAGAACCAGAAGGACTCAGGCTGGAAACATGGCCCTGGAACATCAAGCCATGAAGGGGGACTAAGTAATAAGTAGTAACTGAGTCAGACACTTGTTCAGGAGGCCAGAGCACAACAGAAAAGAATGGATAGAGGTCAGAGACATCACAGGGAGTGGACAGGTGAGGCTGGGGGCTCTTGGCTCGGGACAAGGAAAAGAAAAACTTCACTGAGGCAGTATAGGCCCAGGAATAGCCAGAGGTCCAAAGAAAGCAAGCTGTGCCAAGAAAAAATGGTTTGTTTACAGGTGACATGGTACTTTCCTTGGAAGATCTACACTAAGATCACGCCTTGAAGCAGAAGCGTCTACTCAGAGCACAACAGTCCTGGTAGCCCAACAGTTAAGTGCTCAGCTGCTAATTCAAAGGCTGGAGGTTCACCACCGCCCTCCCTCCCCCACCCCCCAGCCATTCCTCGGGAGAACATACTTCAGTGATCTGTTCCCTTAAAGATCACAATCAAGAAAACCCTATGGGATGGTCTGTTTTGTCACATGAGATCTGTTAGGAGTAGAATCAACTTAACAGTGCCTGACAACAACCCAGACCACAAACTGGGGCTAGATAAGACTGAGCCTTCACGTATCCAAGGCCATCATTATCAGAATCAGGAGAAGGTCAAGGCCATGGCTCCTGAATTTCAGGGGAGCCACAGTCGAGACAGATCAGACTGGGGCTCTGACAGCTCATGAAATGAAAGATTTAACAGTGAAAACAAGATTTAGGCAAGAGGCCAAGGAAACACACAGATTTAACTCCCTTTCACATTCCACACAGAATTAAACTCATACTTAATTTAAATTACATATGTTTCTGTATTAAAAAACAGGGGGAAATAAATTCATTTATGACTTAACACTGAAACGGAAAATCTTACAGTCACTGCTTTGTGCTTACAATTTTCATGAATTGCAGAAAAACTCAAATAGCATCTGATACAATTTACATAACTTTACATAATCTCATGATTACCATTTGGCAAGGAAGTATCTCTTCCATTATGTGCTTCCGAAAATGACAAAATGAAAAACATTCTGGACAAGCAGCTTTGTACCCTATCTGTAAGAATCACGAGAAAAAAAAAAGCCAACTCTGCAACTTTTCCTAGTAATATGTTGCTAATATTTCAAGCCTGAACATTCTAAAGTCTTACTGATGTAATTTAATCAATAAACAAATATTTACTGACTCCCCTTGCTATCTTCAAAGCACTGCTTTCCAAACTGGAAAGACTCACTGTTAGTTTACAATCTACTGCAAGCTATGTGACCTGAGGAACAAGTTGTTTACCCTTTCTCAGCCATATTTTCTTTAAATGTAAAATAATAATATCAGCTTCTTTAAAAGGTTGTTCTAGTGCTAGGGTAAATTTAGTTACTTGGCATACAGTAAGCACACAATAAAGATATCTTATGGATGAGAAACTACTTTTAACTAGAAAACCAATACAATTCATGATTCATGTATTTACTGTACAAGATCACAATAAAGGGAGTGTGTAGTATATGAGATGTGACAACTTCATGAACTCATACTAAAAAAAGTGCTACATACCTTTCAAAGCAATTTTGGAACTCTTTTTCTGGAACGGCCATCAGAGCTACTGTCATAAGACTCTTGATATCCTGAATGTCATCAAACTGTCTTCCTTTCAATATTTCCTTTATCTTTGAGTAAAGAAAAAAGTCACTGGGGACCAGATCAGGTGAGTAGTGAGGGGTCCCAATACAGTTAGTTGTTTATGGGCCAAAAACTCGCTCACAGACAATAATTAAGTTCTCAAACTTGCTACCTGGCCACCACGCGCAATGGCCATTCCAGACAGAATTTCCACACTGGCCTGAAGGGCAGACTAGGTGCTGGAGGCGGTGTGTAACATGCTGACTGTGGTGGCAAGCAGCTATGTGACACCTACAGTGAAGTTCGTGGACCAAACTGTCAGACCTCATACAGTATGTCTCTTGGTGGTACGTATCGTTAATGCACTCGACTGCTAACTCAAAGGTGGGAGAGCGGAGTCCACGCACAGGTACCTTAGAAGAACAGCCTGGTGACCCACTACTGAAAAAGCAGCCACTGAAAACCAGAGGGAGCATGGTTCTGCTCTGACATGTGTGGAGTCACCATGAGTCGGAATCAACTCCATGGCAACTGGCACTCATGTCTACACCAAAAAAAAAAAAAAAAAAAAAAAGACACCTTAGCTTTTGAGTTGATACCAAGCCACAGCAACTGTGTAAGACAGAAGAGAACCACCCCAAGGCTGTCATCTTTAAAGAAACAGATTGCTACCTTTCTTCTGTGAGGCAGCAGATGAGTTTGAACCACTAACCTTTCAGTGAGCAGTTGAGCACTTAACCACTGCACCACCAGGGCTCCTTACTACCAAATCGATTCTGACTCATAGCGACCCTGGAAGACAGAGTAGAACCATCCCATAGTTTCCAAGGAGCACCCAGTGGAATCAAACTGCCGACCTTTTGGTTAGCTGACTTAGCTCTTAACCACTGTGCACCAGGGTTTCCCGATGGTAAATAACAGTGAGTGTCAAAAGACTAAAACAAATACCAATCACAGATTTACAGTAGAAAAGATGTGCTTTTTCACTCATACAAAAATAGCTATTTACCATTACCTTTTCAAAAGTTTTTGATTTGTATGAGGACCATGAAGTTTGCCTTCATTTTTCCACTATTCGTTTTACACTCCACAGGCCAGTCACAGTCACAGTTACTTGGGCTTTTGCTCATACAGCCTATTTATTTCAGAGCCCCTCCATAAGTGTCATTCTTGCTCTTCCCTGAATTCTTATAATTAGAGCATTTTTGAGCTGAAAGAAATCTTAATGATCACTGGTGTAATCTGGTACGTGTTAAGATGATGCTCTGAAGCTCCACAAGCTTAGATCAAATCCCTGAGGTCACGTACAAAGCTGCCCAAGGACACTGTAATCCCTATCTCCAGGTTCCTGGTTCCAAGCCTGACATGTGGGGTATAGACTCAGATGCCTACAGGGCCCCCAAACAGGTAAGCAAGGTAAGCAAGGACAGAACAAACACATGAATAATCCGAAAACAGGCAGGTGTCCCTGCCACATGAAATGCAGGTCCAGCATGCTTGTATCTTCAAGTTTAAGAAACATCAATAACCCAAAAATTTAAATGATTTGTTGTGTAAGCAGTAGATGCTAAAATTATTTTAAGATACTGTCTAAACCGAAATACATACACACACCCCACGCATACACACACGCACGTGCACATACACACATCCCAAACCTGACAAGCCAAGTCCATGAAGGTCCATACACTGAAGAATCCACACACAGGGTCTCCACTTGATAAGATTCAAAACCAGGTGAACTGCTTTTAAAGGTACAGTATATATCTATACAGAAAGGATTACTGTTTCCTGCCTGAACATTCCTTCCTTTCCACCCCATCATCAAGAATGACTTGCTGACAAGAGGACTCCAATTCATTTCTGAACTTACTTCTCTGCCTTTTAGTCCATTTACTGCCACGCCTGTAAAATAAGGTCCTCTAACAGTGGCTCTCATCAGCTCCCATAGACTACAGCCTAGGAAACCCTACTGAGCAGTTTTACTCTGTCTTACTCAGTCTCTATAAGTCAGAATTGATTCAGTGACACACAACAACAACTCTTTCTTTTAACAGTATGTGTGTGTGTGCGTATGTTCTTTTCACATCAAGTTACCTAATATTTAGCAAGCTCTGTTTGTACAGACATAAAAGTACTCGGCAGTTAACCAAGAAAGGTCAGCAGTTCAAACTTACCTACCACTCTATGGGAGAAAGATGTGGCAATCTGCCTCCCTACAGATTATAGCCTTGGAAACTCTCTGGGGTAGTTCTATGCTACCCTATAGGGTCCCTGTGAGCTGGAGCTCACAGGACAGCGTAGGTTTTCTAACATTTAGTGAGTCTCTGGTCCCCTCTACTCTGAGTTGCCAGGTAGGATTTTAATTTTAAGCTTCAAGATTTTTAATACTGTCTTAACTTTCTTCTTAATAAACAAATGGACTTCCAGTTAAAAATTAAGACTGCCAACAAAAATAATCTCATTGTTTAGGCTTCATTCATGTTATTTAAATGCCATTTAAATAATAAAATATATGCTTAAAACTTGATAACCAAATGAAACACAATCAAATTCCACTCAGAGTCTAAACAATGATTATTAATGTGCTCAGCTACTAATCTGAAGGTCAGTAGTTTAAGTTCACTAAGAGGTGCCTCAGAAGAAAGGTCTGGCAATCTACCTCTGAACAATCAGTCACTGAAAGCCTTAAGGAGCGCAGTTCTATTCGGACACACATGTGGTTACCACTGAGTCAGAATCAAATCAACAGCAACTACTTGCACTGTCCCACCACTTTATAGTCACACACATTACCCACTACTATCTCTTACTACAACTGTAGTAAAAAACAGCAATTGCCCCAAACAGTCCTAGGCCCAGGATGTGTAACTTGGCAGGATCTAATCACATAAAGTAAGGTTATGTTCACACTTTTTCGTAACATTTCATGAATAAACATTCCTTTATTCAAATATATTAACTGACTCCAGTAATTTTGATTCAACTTTGAACAGTAAATTGAGTCATTCTGACGAGATTACTGAGTCTGAAATTCAAATTACAGAAATTTTAATAATGTAGAAAACAAAAATCAGTGGCATGATTACTAAGGCATGTAATTCTAGCACTTTCATTGCAACAGTAGAGAGCACACACAAATAGATCTCAGTTTACAAGTGGAGGGATTTTACATGGATATGCTTCATCACACATATTTACCTGCAATGTTATGGAAGCGCTTCCTTCAGAGACCCAGTGGGCATCTGCTAAAACTCTAAAACTGACCAGCCTCCGACGTTAAGATGCAATATTCCTACATTTCGCTAAATAACAATTAAACAGTCACTGGATTAAATGATTTCCTTCCATTATCACCATAAACAATAATTATTTGGCAGCTGCCCTTTGAAAGCTCTGCATGTGCTTATTAATAAATCAGGCCTTATTGATTTATTGAAGCCAAAACGTTTTACATTTTGGTCCTCTAATAAGAGCTCTAATCCTCCACAGCATGTAGGGGTGCTGAAAGTAGTATGTTTCTTAATACTTTTAATATGAAAGATTAGCTCCAATTAGCTCCTAAGTAGGAATACTGGTCTTTCAACAGCCAACTGGCCACTAAAACCAGGTCTCTCTAAATATATCCTTTTTAATGGAGCTCCCTGAATGCTGACTGAAGTCGCGTCTTAATGACATAGCATTGAGCTGCTTCCTTCCTCATAACATTTAGCATAGTACCGACAGCTTGCATGTATTTAAAGATTAGTTGAAAATAGCAAGGCAAGAAAATACAAGATGGCATAGTAAGTACTCTACACATTTTGCAATACTAGCACCTAAAATAATAAAATCCCCTCTTTCACTGTAGTGACTTCAAAAAAAACAAGGCTAATGTGGAAAATCCGAAAACATCCTTAATACACTGAGCACTACTGCCTTAGTCTGACAAGGAAAGGCAGCTCTCTCCTTTTCCGATTGAGAGAAATAAGCAAAATCACCAAACACTCTTATCCCTTTACTTAATCCAACCATATTTTGAGGCTGTCATCCATAAGCAGGCCAACCCAACTCAGCTTCCACTGACTACTCAGCCAAGGACTAATAACTGATTTCAATAGGGAACAATCTACAAATCTTCATTACAGCTACTCGTAGCAGTCTCCTAACCTAGTTTATCCATTAAAATTTTATTACCCCCAAGAGCCACTTACAAACTTTTCTTCCGTATGCCATACAGACTCCTGGGCCAGACATCCATGAATCCTAATTCTAAAACAAATCCCATTCATCATTTCTGCTTGTCTTTGAGTACACAGAAATAAACAAACCCATTGGTATCCAGTGGATTCCAACTCATAATAACCCTATAGGCTACAGCAAAACTGCCCCATAGGGTTTCCAAGGCAGCAGGCTGCCTTTATTGAAGTAGGGTGCCACACTTTTCTCCCTCAGAGAGTCAGTGGGTTCAAACAACTGACCTTTTGGTTAGCAGTCAAGTGCTTCACCACTGTACCACCAGGGCTAAGACATAAAACAGGAAAGGTAACACCCATTCTTGTCTTCCTTTACAAGGATCACAAACCATGAGATTTCATAACTGAACACTTCTTTTCAAGATTATGTGCCATAACCCCCATGCTTCAAAGATGAGAAAGCTCGGAGTTGACTCGCCAGTACACCTAAATTAATGGAGAGGCAAGATAACATCCCAGATCTCGCGACTCCAAACTCAGTGCTTCTCCCTTTATACCACCCTGATCCCTAGGATCACTAAGAAAATCTCACTATCCCCAGATGAAAACACTGTGTGTCCCAGACCGCTGTTAATGTGTGTTACTGTTCTGT
This sequence comes from Heterohyrax brucei, assembly GCA_028571685.1. Lineage (NCBI taxonomy): Eukaryota > Metazoa > Chordata > Mammalia > Hyracoidea > Procaviidae > Heterohyrax > Heterohyrax brucei. Next base: position 54,171,159 of record CM053142.1, on the reverse strand, counting down.
GATGTCTTGTAAGGCTAACCACAACAAAGATCAACCAAGTTGCAGAATTTGCAATGGTATTAGTTCTCTAGCATAGAAAACCACACAAACAAGAATCCTTATTCAAAACATAGATTCTGCTATTCTCTCTGGAACAACTGCTGCCTCTGGCTACAAAGCAATAATTATCCTGTACTACAGCAATCAATAAAACCTCTTGCCCCGTGAACCTGCTATTTCCTGACTTTGTTCTCTGTACTACAGATTTCCAAGTCATATTGATTAGCTACTAAATTTATTTTAAGTTCTTTAAAAGGAGCAATAAAGAAATCCTCACATTAGAATAACCTGCTGTTGTGTGAACAGACTTCACATCTTTTAGTCACGTTAATGGTAAACAACTAGTTTCCCTTTTTATAAGGTTTTCCCATTTTTCATGTGGAATTAGTCACAGTTAAGTATATCTGTGTCCTACCTAACAGCACAAGTCAGGAGGATATAAATTTGATGATGTCTTCAAAACTCTGACTGCAGCAACATTTTTCATCCAAGTGAGGAAGGAGAATTGATTAGTAAACTAGGTCCTGTTTTCAAGCAACCACATGAACTTTTACCAAATGAGTTCACTAGCTCTTAGAGCATTAAAATTCAGTACCCTGGAATTTCTCTCTAAAACTACTCCCTAGAAATTCTATTATAAAGTAAACCATCTTGCATCCTTTCCAAGGACACTTAGCTACTAACATGTCACACACGAAGGGTGAGTCACAAAGGAGATGATGAAAACACTAGCAGCAAGGACAGTGATACGGCAGGGGCTGCAGCCAAGAGTCAGAGCCTGTCTCTCCCTCTAACTATTATCCTCTCTCTGCACCCCCGAGCACTTACACGCTGCCAGGGATACACACACATCTGCCTGTGCCTTTATGCATGTGTGTGCATCTTTTTCTCTTTCTCTTGTGACCGCGGGTGGTCAAGTTGTCATCTTTCCTGAGCAACACAAGCCTTTCTGTATGAGTATCACTCTGTACACACAAGTCTCTCTGTAGTATTGATGGGCAGAGTGGGGACTGTGGTGTCTCTGCTGCTCTAAGAACTGATACTTTTCCTATATTCTATCTGTACAATTAATCCATCAAGACTGGTTTATTTTACCATAGTTCAGAACTAACCTCACTTCCTTCCCCTGAAAAAACCATTGCCATCAAGTCAATTCTGACTGATAAAGACCCTGTAGAACAGAGCAGAAATGCCCTATAGTGTTCCCAAGGATGTACATCTTTACAGAAGCAGACTGCCACATGTTTCTCTCAGAGTGGCTGATGGGTCTGAACCACCAATCTTTCAATTAGAAGCCAACCACTTTAACCACTGCACTACCATATGTTACATATCTTTTTACCTCAGTGACTGTTTAAATTGAAAGTTAGATCAAAAGTGTCACATACAGTCTGGAGCTAAGCAAAGCAAGTATTACCTAAAGCATTACAGTGTATTGCTGAGCCCAAAACTTCTCTTCTGTATCTTTTTTCTGCAAAACTAGAGTGCAAGTTAAAAATAAAACCAGACCCATCAGCAACTTCCACAGCACCCATCTGAAAAAGTATCCCTCGGTACAGATGTTAGAAATAGCATCTCAGATATAAAGATGCAAAGAATGCTGACTTAAAATTCAAGGAAGAAAGGTTAAGGCATTAAGACACCATGTGCTAAGATAACAGCACTGATTCGTTACCTTAAGGGCATCTTTCAGTTGCTACCTAGCAGTATTTCAAAGCTTTGTCACTACATGATTCAATTATTCAATGAATACTTATGAAGAACTTATCAAGCTCAGGCAGTATGTGGTAGTACTGGGGTATGTGGGTGACAGAACTCATCCCACATCCCTGCACACATGGATCTTAGTGTCTAGCGAGTAAAGTGGACTGTAAACAAAGAACTACACAAGTGAATGTTCCAATGTCCATAAACAGACCAGTAGAAAACCAAAATGTGGCACACTCATGCAACACAGTACCATTCAACAGTAAATAGGAATGAGATGCTAATAAATACATCAGAACCACTATGATATATGAAAGACACAAGCCAGAAGCAAAAGGTCACAAAGTAGATGGGTCCATTAATGTGAAATGTCCAGAAGAGGCAAATCCACAGAGACAGCAAGTAGATTAGTGCTTGACTGGAGCTAGGGGGACAGAAGACATAGGGGTTGACTGCTAATGGGCAGGAAATCTCTTTGGAGGGGTGCTAAAAACATTCTGGAATTAGACAGTGGTGATGGCTGCACAACTTTGTGAATATAGTAAAAACCAATGAAGCATACGCTTTGAAAAGCATGCATTTATGGTATGTGAATTATAACTTAAGAAAAGAGAGAAGAAGTACACATAGTTGCAATCATGATCAAGGCTAGAGGCACTCAAGGCCACATGAACAAGGGAAGGTTTGACTTTAGTTTCCAGCCGAGGCTGGGGGACATGGTGGTAACCTAAGGAAGAGGGGAAGGAAGGGCTTCTAGACACAGGAAATGACAGGTGCAAAGACCCAAGGCAAAAAAGAAACAGGCTCTTCTTCTCTTTCTCCTGAGACTGTAAGCAACTCAGATGTCAGCTGAGGTCAAAGCATGGGACTCAAACCACACAAATGTCACACAAATGCAACTCTTAAACTCCTTGCCATTTATTCTGATCCTGCTTAGCAGGCCTTCAATTATATGTAACACACTGTGTAGTACAAGCCTCTAATCAGAAAAGCTATGTCAGAACTTTAAAAAAAAAATCAAAATTAGTTTTGAATTGACCTAGAAAAAACTAAAACATATCTCAGGCTAAACTTTTCTGTCATTTCAAAACTAAAATACCAATTCAAAATAAAAATATACAGTGAGGTATTAAGAAAACATTACACAAGCCTGAGAGTTAGTGAGAAAAGCTTTCAAGTGTAACCGCTGCCACCATCACATAAAGAAACAAAGAATTAGGTGTTGAGATGCAAATACCTAGTGAGTCAGTTATTCTCGCTTATAGGATCACATGGTTTTCTTTCAATGCATGTGTAAAATGCAACTCATTCTTTCTCAACCTCAGGACTACTAACAGTTTGAGCCAAATAAGGTCTCTGCTGGAGGGTGGGGAGGGCAGGAGGCCACCGAGTGAGAAGGGGAGACAGTTCCGTGTACTGTAGAATGTCCAGCAGCATCTCTGGCCCCTCCCCACTAGATGCCAGTAGAATACACTCTCTCCCTCCCAGTAATAAAAACCAAAAATGATTCCAGACAGTGCCAAACGTCCCCTGGGGAGTAACATTGCCCTGGTAGAAATCCATGGTTTTCTAGCACATAAACTGATCTTATCCATACAGGCTTTGACAGTTCCCTTGAGAGTGATGTCATTTCTCATCTGTTTGGTTTTCTACATGACTCACACCTTGACAGTCTCTCCACGACAGGACAGATTAAAACTCATTAGGGAAGCCTATTGAACATGTTCTACAGTACTGCTCAAAATGTCAAATCTCTAAAGCAAGAGAAAAGTAAAATAATCAATCAGCAAAGAGAAAACAAGACCTCAGTCATCAGCATTCCTTCAGCCTTCCCTTTCTTCCCTGAAAAACAATTTAAGGATTATGCTCAGTCTGTCATCTCCTAAAGGCTCCTGTTGGCTGAAAGGTCAGATCCAGCCCTGGCACATGAATGTCTACCCACTGCCCCCTCACCTCAGTGCCCTCGAGCTAATGAAACTCAGGAAAAAGTTTGTTAGGAGAAGAAAATCTTTCCACTAAAATAGCTGTTGATTGTCTACAAGGTTTTCTCTGCCACTACAGTGACTACATGTATTAAAAAATGGTAACTTGTAAATTCAAAAGCCTTTGAATGTGGCCCAATCATTGCCTGGGTGCACAGAGCTTACCATCTGGAGGCATCAGCACCTTGTTGTTCTGTGTGCACCACCCCACCGGGTGGAGATCTGCTATCACCACATCACACCAGAAGTCAGCCCTGCGATCCTCTCCATAACCACAGTAGCGCAGAAGCAGCAGCTGCCCACAGGTTGTGATGATGGTTGCCACCCAGTAAGTGTCCGGGTTGTTCTTATTGGCAACTTCCAACTTCATTCCTGGCTGGAAATTGCTCTGAATGCTGATTTCAACCTTAAGGAATCAGAAACATATAAAAACTCTCAATATACTAGATACATGTAAGCAAAAGATTACAAGGATTATTTAAAACAATATTTCTGTTTCCCTAAAACAGCAATGTCCTATAGGGCTGCAGTGGTTAAGAGTTACAGCTATTAACCAGAAGGTTGGCAAGACAAACCTACCAGCTGCTTCTTGGAAACCCCAAAGGGCAGTTCTACTCTGTCCTATAGGATCGCTATGCGTCAGAATCAATGCAGCAACAGGCTTTTCACAGAAACATAATGCAAGCCAAAAAATATGATTTTAAGTTTTCTTGTGGTCACACTGGCTGAGGGAACATCTAGCTCAAATGGCAGAACACAGTTTACAAAGAAAACGTTCCACATTATACTTTGGTGAGTAGTGTCTAGTCTTTAAAGCCTAGTAATGGCCATCTAGAATATTCTATTAGTCTCACCCTTTTGGGGAACAAAGGAGAATGAAGAAAACTAAAGAAATAATTAGTCCAAAGGACTAATGGACCACATCTACCACGACATCTACCAGACTGAGTCCAGCACAAATAAATGGTGCCCCAGTACCACCACTGACTACTCTCACTGGGATTACAATAAGGGGTCCTGGACAGAGCTGGAGAAAAATGTAGACCAAAATTCTAATGCAAAGAAAAAACCATGTTCACTGGCCTGACAGACTTGAGAAACCTTGAGTATGACCCCCAAATAACCTTTCAACTCAGTAATGAAGTCACTACTGAGGTTCACCCTTCGGCCAAAAATTATAAAATAAGACTAAAGGGGCACGTCAGCCCAGGAGCAAGGACTAAAAGGTAACAAGAGACAGGAAAGCTAGTAATAGGAACCCAAGGTAGAGAAGGGAAAGTATTGACACGTTAATATGTCACTGTTAATACAACACAGAATCTGTACTGTTTAAAAGAAACTAGCTTGTTCTGTGAACTTCTGCCCAAAGAGAAAAGCAAAGCTAGCAGATGAAATTAAGAGTTAGTACTGTAATTTACTTAGCTCAATATATCAAAAGTATTATCATTTCACTAAGTAACAAATTTTTAAAATATTCATGAGACATTTCACATTCTTCTTTTAGAATGATGTCTTCAAAATCCAGTGTGCATTCTACATTTACATGACATCTCAGTTTGGACTAGACAATTCTCAAGTGTTGAATGGTTTTATGTGATGGGTAACTACTGTAATGAAGTACATAACCTTGAATATTTTTTTTTGAATTAGGGTTATTTGTTATTGTTAGGTGCCATCAAGTCCATTACCTCATAGCAACCCTATGTGAGAGAGCAGAACTGTCCCATAAGGTTTTCCATGCTGTAATCTTCATGAGAGCAGATCACCAGGTCTTTCTCCAGAGGAAGGAATCTTTGTGTAGGTTCACACTACCAAACTAGTTAGCAGCCAAGTACCTAACCACTGCACCAAAGTAGAACTGTCTCATACAATCTCCAAAGAGCAACTAGTGGATTCCAACTGCCAACTGTTTAGTTAGCAGCCCAACACTTAACCACCATACCATGAGAGCTCCAATTAACGCTACAGGCTGTTGATATTTACCAAACCTACTCTACCTTATGCCCTAAGGAAAATGTTTCCAGACTGGTAGAACATAATATTCCAAAGCTAACATGTCTGATGCCCGTGAGAAGCACTGGTTAAAGGAGCTGATGGGATTATGAATTATTTGTCCATGGATCCAATGCTATCTTTCCTTTTAATATCAGCATATAGGCTTCAGGAAAATTCTGAATCCTGAAGTAAAGACTTCAGCACTCTACTTTAGGCTGCTATGTTGTGATCAAAAGACAAGCTGGAAAACTGACTGGATAAGAGAGAACCAGAGTGAATCGATACAGAGAGATACTGACACCTTCTTGGTACAGAAAAATTAAAAAAGCGTCAATCAATGTCTCTTCTCAAAATGCATTAAAAGAACAACAGATCATCACAGTACCCTAAGACATGTTAAAAGGGCTTTTGGAAGATACCCATGCCAAGAGGGGTTTTGCTTTGCTTTTAATATTTAGCTCTTGAATTTACTCAACAGCCACAATTGTATTCATAAAAAACTAGTAATCATAACATTATGTGTGTCATTATTAAAAGAGAAATGGCAATGCCTACATTTACAAACTCACAAATTTTTAGATTCCTCTTCAAAAGAACACTTAACTTCCGAAAAGAATGAAGTAATTTATTAAAATACAGAATCAAAATCTTGGCCTTCTAGGTCAGCAAAGGCTCTAAAAGGTTAATAAGACAATATCCCAATGTATTTATAATACTCACATTAAACCGATGCCCTGTTAAGCCTAGTAAGAAAATGTTTCTCAGAAATAAAATGTTATTTCCACTAATGCAAGAAAAACGCCTACAAACTTTGGTTCTGGAAAAGTAGTCTTCTCTTTGCTAATGATATATTATCAAAAACTTGTATCTGATTAAAAAAAAAAACTCATTTATTTCCCTGAGACTTGACTGAAAAAAATATTGTTGGTGAGTTTTTTTCAGTTTGACACAAAGGCTTTCTGAATATTTAGGGTTATTTCCTCTAGTTTGGTTTGATATGCCTGCCCACAAATGTCATTTCAAAATAAAAATACCACTTCAAAATAAAAATATAAAGCCAGGTACTAAGAAGACATTACACACTGCATCTACTTGCCTAGCTCGCTAGCTTCTTACTCAGTTACATTAACCTTACCTGTCTCAGGCTATATGCCTAGAAGACAAGGATCACATCTAACTTTGCTTTCTTAGGCATATACCCCACCACCACTGAATCAATTCTGACTCATAGTGACCCTCCAACAGAGCAAACTTTCCCATCGGGTTTCTAATGCTATAATTTCTACAGAAGCAGACTGCCATCACCTTTATTCCTGTGAAGAGCTGATGGGTTCAAACTGCCAAACTTTTTGGTTAGCAGCTGATCCTACAACCAGTGAACCACCTGGGCTCCTTTCTTAGGCAGAGAACAAAACTAAAACTGCACACAGTTTCACTGAGCACCCACCCTGAGCCCAGCCACAGATGAGATGAGATAGCTTCCTAGGCAATGTCCCTCAGGAGCCAGTCCCACAGAGGACAAACTACAAGAGGAAATCCATTTTACCTGCATGGAAAATTCCCATAAAAAATAACCTTCCACATTTCCTCTTTCTTTCTAAGAAGTCTTGGCCGAATTTCTCTCTTGTATGTTCTTTCCCTTCTTCTCACTGGTGATTCTGCACCTTTCTAGAAATTTGCTTTCGACCCTTTAAAAGCAGATTAGGAGGAGACAAGATAGTTTACGTACATGTTTGAAAGATGTGTGAGGAGCCGCAGTTGCACCTGTTTCTTCCAAATATTCTCCCCAGTTAAAGCCAATGTCCTCCAGGCTTGAACCTTCTTCTGTCAGAAAAGAAAAAAAAATATAGGAAGAAGAAGAAGAATTCTCAACATCATAGTGAAGAACAGAAAGAGATTGACAAAATAATTCAAGGATTTTAACAAACTGTATTGAATTCTTTGCATAGCTTCAGTTGGCTGATTTTAGAGACTCTGGCTGAAGACAGAAAACCTGGAAGCAGTTCTGCCTCAAACTACACTTAACAAAACTAAGGGTAACACTAAAGGTAAGATCAGGTGCTCTTGGGTGATGGAAGGAAACCCTGGTGGCCTAATGGTTAAGTGCTACAGGCTACTAACCAAACGGTCAGCAGTTCCCATCCACCAGTGCTCCTTGGAAATTCTGTGGGACAGTTTATACTCTGTTCTATAGGGTTGCTATGAGTCAAATCAACTCTATAGCAATGGGTTTGGTTTGGGTTTTTTGGAGGCGGTGATTGAATGAAAGTTGTTTCAAAGCATGGTTGCTTTGTTTTAGTTCATTAGTTTGAAATTAGCCTTGTTTACACCTCAGGCTTTGGAGAGGGTGGTGAACAAGGGGAAGAAAATTCTTGGAAAGTGAGAATGCCATCATGATAGACACACAGCACCAATCCTATTTGTCCACTGGCTTCTTACTGTGTTTAGTCATTTAATGGAAGCTGGAGATGATAAATAACGCTATAAATTGTCAGCACTACAATGGACTTTACAGAGCACTGAATTCAGTGTCAGTTTAAGGAAAAGAAAACTGTGAGCCAGAGGCTCTGCAAGTATTTAAAGCTGCCACACAGCAAGTCAGTAACAGAAAAAGACCTACTAATTTTCAGACAGACCCCTCATGCCCACCAGGCTCAAGGCCTACCTGCCTCTTGCCTTCTGCTGCCATGATAGAACTCTCAAGGCAAGACACACCGGGAGGTCTTGTCTTCCTAGTCTTTTGGTCTGGAATTTCTACTGAACCTCTCCACCATGGGCAACCTTGCTGGTATCTGGCATACTGGTAGCACACAGCTTCCAGCATTACAGCAACATGCAAGCCTCCACTTTACAACAAAGTGACAGGCAGGTGGTAGGTTACTAATGCAAAACTCATGTATCCTAGCAGGTGGGCTGGGAGAATCAGTAGCAGGAGGACCTAGGAAACAAGGCCATGTGCTTAGAGACTATCACTACCTTTTTTCTACTGAAGATTTTAGAATTATAAAAAGAGTAACTAATTCTCCGGAAATATTCTATCACCTCAGAAATTGATGAAAGAGAGTAACTTTTAAAAAAAGCCAGAAGATGCTAAGTTCAAAGGCAGTTACCTTAAATTTCTCCATAAATGTCACCATTTACTTACCATAAATCAAAGTTGCTTAGAAATGCCTCCTTATATTTTACTCCAATAAAGTAGTTTACAATCAAATGGCCAAGGGCAAAAACAGCCACCTTAAGCACTTTGAGCAGAAAGTGCTCCCTGAAGGGAAGCACTAATTCCTACAGCCACCATCTAACAAACAGGGGAGCCAGAGCTGCTGAGATGCAGTGAGTTATGTGTCTGTGTTATTTGAGGACTTTATGACTGGCTGCTACACTAAAGATTCAAACCCACTCAGTGGCTCTGTGGAAGACAGACCTAGTGAACTACTTCTATAACAATTACAGTCAAGAAATCCTATGGAGCAGTTCTATGAGGTCTGACAATTAAGTCCATGAACTTAATTGTTCTAAGTGCTACATACCTCACTGCTCAATATCACTATGGTCACCTCTGAAGTACTCCCCTTAGGAAGCTATGCACAGATGCCAGAGACCAGTACATCCTTCAAAGCAATTTTGGAACCCTTTCTGGAATGGCCAGTGCACACAGTAGCGAGGTGGCAAGTTTGCATACTTGATTATATAGTTGTCTGTGAAGGAGTTTTTAGCCAGTAAACAACTGTAGTGGAACATGCACCCTCCCTACTCACTTCATTTGGCCCCAGTGACTTTTTTCTTTACCCAAAGATAAAGGAAATAATGAAAGGAAGACATTTTGATGACATTCAGGACCTTGAGGGGAATACAATAACAGCTCTGATGGCCATTCCAGAAAAAGAGTTCCAAAACTCCTTTGAAGGGTGAACTACGCACTGGCATCAATACATAGCTTCCCAAGGGGAGTCCTTCAAAGGTGACCATAGTGATATTCAGCAATGTGGTATGCAGCACTTTTTTAGGATGAGTTCATGAACTTAATTGCCACTCCTTGAATTCTGTAACATATGGGTTGCCATGAGTCAGAGACCAAGTTGACAGCAGCTAACAACACAACACAGTGAAACAAACCCAAAGAGAGCTCTCTTATTCTAGGAAACATCTCAAGGTGTTCCCCAGCATCCCTGCTTGCAAGTCTCCCCAGTCAGTCCTGGATATCTATTTTTGTATCATAATCTTCATGGTTACCAAGTCTTTTGTATTCTTCCTGATCCACTAGTCACAGGTATCAACTCAGCACTACTTATTTGCTAAAGAGGCCAAGTGTTGGGTCTGTTTGATAGCTCTGTTGATGCACACAAAGTCCAGACGCCTTTAGACCCCGCTTCTGTAGCTTTAGCTCAAATCACACCCTCATGTGGACCCTGGCAGCTGCTCCGGCTGTGTCAGGCACATCTACCTTCACAAGGGACCCTAGGCTGTCACAGAGATGTAAGAACAGATATGCTGTATTTGTGTGTATAGCTTTCTGCTAACTGCTTTACACGTATCGCTTCATTTAATCCTTCTAAGGACTCTGACAGATGGATACTATTACCCCATCTCACTAGAAAAACGACTGGTGCTCAGAGAGATTAGGTCAACACCCAGCCTCACACAACTCTTCAGTCTCGGTGAAGAGTCCAACACAGGCTGATTTCGTAGCTGGCACTCTTAGCAAGTTATGCACTTTACCATGTCATTCTTTTCCTTCATCACGCTTTTTATTTCCATCAGAACCACCCACTATGATCACCCATTTCTCAACATGGAGAATTCAAGGTCTTATCAGACTCTCTGAATTGGTGAGCATTAAACACTCCAAGGCCAAAAACAGGCAGAGAAGACCCAGGAGAGATGGGGAAGGATGGAAGGCGGCAGCTATCCTCCAAGAGAATGCAGTGGGCAGAGTATGTGGAACCTGTTTTTAAGGAAAGAAAATAGAACCTGGGGAGAAACTGTAGGCATAAAACTCAGCCCTGTTTCTAAAGATTCAGATGTCCTAAGTCAAGATCTGAGACAAAAATCTTCTGAGCATAAGAACTGTTAGAAACAGAATGGTCTCTCCTGTTGAGTGCTGAGTTACTTCACACTGAAAACATTCAAATCAAGACTGACTCATCAGAACTGCCTGCTTCGGCCATTACCCCAGATCAGAAGGCCTCAGTGAACCTCTCTGTACCACCATCACCTGAGCCCTGAGACATTCTACCACTTCAAATCACTGGTGAGGGGAAGACCACAGCCTGAAGTATCTAACAACATCAACTTTGAGACCTTTTCTTGCTGTTCTTTATTCTTCATACAATTTTATTATAAACTATTTTACCAAAAATTTTGTTTCTATCCATTTTTAATTCACTACAAACTACATTTCCAGTCTCTTCTCCCAACATAATAAGCTATAAAATGCTTTGGCACTCCAACATGTACTCACTGAGCTTAACCATGGGCTTACAGGATACTGTTATGTCTCTCAAGTGGGAGTGCATAAGAACAGCACATAAGAAAGCACTGTTGTTCTCGGCTGGTCTAAAGAAAACGTCTTTAAAAGTACCCCCAAAAGTCAGACCTGGAATGGAATTAAAAACATTTACCTTTCATTTTTAACTACACTACGTCTAGTGACTTTTAAGTGTGCTATTTTAACAAGAAAGTCATATACAAAATGTAAGGTTACTCACAATAGAGTCTTAAAATCTGTAGCATGTAAACACTTCATTGGGTATGTGTGCCCTAAGCAGCTGATTCTCTAAAAACATTTCAATGAGCAATAGATAAACACACAAAATGTTTACGGGTAGAGGTCTCATAAACCCAGAGCAAATATTTACAGCTGATTCATAAACCTCTTAAACCCATAAACATTTTATCAAGGAAACTCTGACAATCTCCCTCCTCTGTAAATGAACTACTAGGAAGCACTTCCCCGTGATGTAATGAAAACAGGCTATTAAACGCTACTAAGAAAAATTCACAGTCTCAAAGAAAACAGGCATGTTAATTTGTGGCAACCCAGTTTTAGAAAATAGAAAAACTATTTATGCAACCAGATTATTTCATTAAAAATATAAAATAAAAAGAATACTAAAAGTTCAAGTAACAAGTGACTTTACTGTGAAAAACAGAATAAGCAAGCTGGTCACGTGTCTTTTTAAGTAAGTCTTGTGTTAGACAATTTCACAATTTGAAATAAGGACAACTTTCCAAGTTTGAATACTAAGGCCTATAACCACATACTACTAACAAAAGAAATGAAGAATTAGTAGATTCAAAATGAATAAAATCTTACTGAGCACCTTCTTTATATGCTAGATACTTTTACAAAAGTAGAAAGAGAAAGGAAACTAAATCTTTGCCATTTTAACTACTGACAGTCAATTCATACTACCACAAAGTTTCGAAAATAGTACATTTGTCATTAAATAGCAAACAGAAACAACCAGACAAGGAACTGGAGTCAAGGTCCCAAAACTGACTTCACAACTGCAGAACTGCCCCACAAATAAAAATTCCCTGCAAGTCTGCTGAGAAGAGAAGGGAAGCAGGGACCATGAAAGCAATTGATGGTGGTCTTCTTAATACAAAGGCCCCAAAAATCACTCTAGAAGAATAATATAAGGTTGACCTCCCTGGGTGAAGCAACAACTATTTAAAAGAGAGTTAGTTAAAAAACAGGGAATATTGTAAGGCACAATGAAATAGTTTCACTCATGAAGACTAAAAGATCTGAATTTGTCAAATAAGAATGCTGATGCCTTTCCTTCCAAAACAAAAGGAACTACAGTACTTCAGTTGATATATTCCTAATCAACAAAATCAAGCCCACATTTTCAGCATAATTTTTTTACTCAGAGACCTGTCCAGTCTAAATAGGCCATACCACTTTATCTACAGGCTTCATCAGGAAATTACATTTAGCAGGTCTGTAAAAATAATGCCAAGAAATCTATTTATAGCTATGTCAGCACATTGTTTTGCCCGCTTTTATCTAAGCAATTAAAAGAGGCTAGAATTCCAGAAATTACATTTTGGGACATTTTACTCCTTTGTGCTCCTTGTGATAACGCTGTCAATTTTGTCTGCGGGAGAGGACTTCCGTTCCTAGGCTACCTCATCTATCTTTGCTCATTCCAGTCACGTTTTCAGTGTTCTTGGGAGGAGTAATTTTATGTTGTGCCTATTTCATTTACAGGACTTGGGTGTCAGTTATTGATCCCAACTCTTATTCAAGCTTTCCATAGGGGGGGAAAAAAAAGATAAAAAAGCTAGTAATGAGATTCGAAGGCTACTGTCTCAGGTTGACGTTTTCATTTCGGAAGGATCATCATTGTAAAAGAAACACAGCAGTCAGGGGTCCAGGTGGAACGACACAAACAGCCCAAGACAGAAAGAAAACCTTGAAACAATCAGTTAAGATTTTTCCATTTTACTGCCATACAATTTTACCAGAAAAGAACTGTAGAGCGATGCTTTAATATACCATGTACCACATACGAAAACACAGGACAAAGTTACGAATCTTTCGTGTGTCCCATGAGTCCCACACACCACATGAGCGCACGTTGATATGACGCAGTATGTACAACGTCCTGCGCAGACAGTACGTGGACACATACGTACTGCACAGACGCCTACCTGGCCATGTGTTTATGTGCCTACGGGAATACGTAAACACGTAGGCACGCAGTCACGTAGGCACGCAGTCACGTAGGCACGCAGTCACGCAGTCACGCAGGCACGTAGGCACGCAGTCACGCAGGCACGCAGGCACGCAGTCACGTGTGCACTGTCTGTGTAGTCACCGGTGCGCAAGCGATTGTGTGCCTACAAGACTGCGTGCGTACGTGACTGCATGTATACGTGACTACATGAACACAGGCTAAGTGAGTACGTGGACATACGAGACTTGAATACGTGGACACCAGTGACGTGAATACGTGCGACGTGAGTACGTGCAACATGCACACGTACATTTGTGTTTGATGACTTTGCTGATGTCCTATGCTTAAACAGATGGGGCAGTACCATCAAGTGTTTCAGCGCTCATGCTCCAGAGCCAGGATGTCTGAGATTAAATCTTGGTTCCAACACATCAACCAAGTGACAACTCTGCTATCATAACAGTGTCCTCATCCATATAATCAGCATAATAAAAGCAGCTATTTGATCAGACTGTTAAAAGATTAGGTGAGTTAAGGCATGTAAAGTACTTAAGAGTGTCTGCTACATAATTTGAAGTCATGATAACATAGCTGTTGTCCTCACAAGCAAGTCAATTTATAACCTGCTGAAGAACACTCCCTTCTTGTACATATGATACAGAAATCTCATGTGAAAACTTCCAGTGAAAAGACCCTCTGCACTAAGACTCTAAACAGTACTAACCATGTTAGTGTTGGTCCCAGAACCAAGCAGTGCCACAACTAATTCCACAAGTGAAAATATTTTATTAAAAGTTTACAAATGAATTATTGTTGTCAGGTGCTGTCCAGTTAATTCCAACTCAAAGCAATGCCGTGTAACAGAATAAAACTGCCCCAGGAAGGTTTTTTGGGCTGTAAATCTTCATGGAAGCAGACCACCAGGTCTTTCTCCCATGGAGGCACTAGGTGTGTTCCAATGGCCAACACCTTTTCAAATACTAGCCAAGTGTTTAATACTTTGCATCCCAAGGCTGCCTCTAAAAGTGAGGGGCTTTTTTTTAAAAAAAAAGAAACAAACTACTTGAAGAATCATACTTGATTCTGTTACTAATGGTTTAAATGGTATTAGATGTGAATTTCTAGAATGACGTCAGTCTCTGTTCTCTGCAAAGTTTTGGTTTCTATTCTAAATCTATTTCTTCTTTAAATGAATCTTTGTGGTATCATCTGAGAGACCTCTCACAGTACAAATAAACATTTGGCAATTACAAGGAAAACAGGAGAGATTAGCATCATGGGGGGAAGGAAAGAAAAAAAGAGCCTATCTATGAAAAACGTTAAGATAATTCAGGGCTGTTTAGAAATAGCACTTCTATTCGGGAGTCTGTTGGCACAATGATTAAGAGCTTGGCTGACAACCAAAAGGTCAATGGTTTGAATCCACCAAGTTGATCCTTGGAAATCACATATGGCAGTTCTATTCTGTCCTACAGTCCTCTACAGTCACGGAGTCAGAGATGACTTGATAGCAACAGGTTTGAGTTTTCTGTTGTTTAATTTCTATTAAAGATTGATTAAATAACAAATAAATCTATCTCAAGTACAACTGGTATGCTGCTTAGAAGCAAGGGTGGCTTTGGACATGTTATCAGGAGGGATCAGTACCTCAGGAAGGACTCATACTTAGTAAAGTACAGGACCAGTGAAAAAGAGGAAGACCTTCAGTGAGACTGATGAATATAGTAGCTACAACAAAGCATAAGAATTGTAAGGATGGTGCAAGACCAAGCAGCATTTCATGTTGTTGTACATAGGGTCACAATGAGTCAGAACCAACTCAAATGCACCTAACAACAACATTAAAGATCTAACATCTTCCATGATTTAAGCTGTCCCCTGCATGACAGCCAGCAACTAATCATGAAGTTAAGTATACGGCAGACTTTCACCATGACATAGCCCAGCCAATGAATGACACAATGAATCAAGCTCTAATACTTCCCCATACATGATACAGCATCATCCCAAAGAAAAAATCAGTATAGGTGATTTTCCTAACACCAGATGATCATTAACAAGTTTCAGAAGCTACTAAGGCTTGAGAGATATACTGCACCTGCATAAAAATAAAAAGTCAGTAAATAGTTGGCCCCGAAACAGTTTTGAAAACATACAATTGAAAAGACTACAATAGTATGGTTCAGATGTGTGGGGATGATTTATACTACAAGCAGTATGATAAGTGCTCAAGTACTCCAAAAGTGGAAAATAACCTCACCCAGCAAACATGAGAAGGGCTTTTCTGAAAGGCATATTTCATGAGGATGAACCCTTAAGCCTAGGGACTAACGTGTCTCAGAAAGAAACTTACATATCTCCATGCCCAAGGGAAAAGTATTCATCTGTCCTGTTAAAAGTAGCCGCTTTCTCACTCCTGCTTTATGTGCAGAAGATCTGAAAGGGGGAAGACTAAGTAGGCTGTGAAACAAACACATCTTTCAACATATATAGGCAATCAATCACTCATTTCAGGGTTCTCCAGATAAAGTTTGAGAAACAGTCTATTAAATTCCACAACAGGAAGCAATTTATAACTGTGTCATTAACTAGTCTCATCCTAATGTGAGACAAATGTCATAACTTCTTGGAACAACAGTCGAAGATCCAACTTAGTTAAAAATCCAAAAAATTTTTTACATTAATTCATCATACCAAAAGTTTATGATCCAAACAGTTAAACCAAAACCAAACCCACTGCCATCAAGTCAATTCTGAGTCATAACGACCCTATAAGACAGAGCAGAACTGCTCCATACAGTTTCCACAGAGCAGCTGGCAGATTCAAACACATGATTAGCAGACACAGCACTTACTCATCACGCCAACAAAGTTCCCAAACAGCTAAACATTGCTTATTTAATTTACTGCTTTGTAAATAGTGCAATTCCTCATTTTTAAAAAAATCCTTTTTCAATAAACCTCCTATTGTAGAAGTATTTAGAAAAGGAAATATTTATAAATGCATAAGTTAAATATTAAAATTCAGTCAAAAACTTTTTTCTTTTAAATTTCTTAAAGGCAAAAAACACTTTACACCAATTCACATGATCTAAGTTTCGTGTTATGTACTTTGCATGAAAGACATGCTCAAGATTCTAGAGAAGGGTTTTGTGCTAGCAGCATCAAATGTGTAGTCAGATTCTCTTCTTTGCTTCCAGGCACAGGAATGAAAATTACACATTCCAGACTCCTCTGCAGTGGCTGGAACATCTAACATAGAGCTACAGCATTTAATCGCTAGTCCCAGACTCTGCAGCTCTGCTTTTCTGCTGTCATGGAAAACCCTGAAGCACCAGGTTGAAATGGCAGCACTGAAAGACAGTGCAGAATGACTCAGTGTAAGACAGCACCCTACTGATCAACTGGAGAGAGTATGAATGACTTATACACACTGACTGTGTTAAGTCTCTGAGATTCTGAAGCCATATGTTATCTCAGCATAACCCAGCCTGTCCTGGCTAGTATAAGTAACATTAATTTTCAACCAAACTGTGCATTAAGTTTAAAGCTGTTTTATGTTTATAAATACGACAGCAAAGTCTAGGAACAGTCAATATGTAAGGTCTGGAAATATTGCCCATTGTTTCCTCAACATTTTCAGGGAGATACTGATCAATAGATTAAAAAGCCACACAGATCCAGAAAATATAATCATACCTGAATCAAGATCCCCATTACCATTGGCTGAGCTGTGATGCTTTTCTAAGGGTGAAGATGAAGACGCTTGCATTTTTGAAACTGGGAAACTGCTCTCTGTTCCTAATTAGTCAGTATCCCTTTCTCTTAATTCATCCTGCATAAAGAGTTGACCTACGGACAAAAATAAACACATAAATAAGCACAACTTTATCTTTTTTTTTTTAAGCTCTCTGAAAACAACATAATCCCATCAGAGTTGCTACCATTTCTATGTAACATTTAGGATGCAAGGTAATGTTGGTAATAGCAAAACCAAAGAGTACATCTCCACACAAGGTCAACAGTAAAGGTCACAGCGTAGCAGAACCCTTACTTATAAATCATCATCATCCCTAAAATGGACAAATTTGTCACTGTGTTTCAATCCAAAATCTACCACAGTAACAGTAGGCAAGGCATTTTACCACCAAAACTGTTTGTTCTCTTTCACTCCATGCTGCAAAGGAGCAAACCCATCTCAACTTCAATGTTCCCACACTC
Source organism: Heterohyrax brucei (assembly GCA_028571685.1). NCBI lineage: Eukaryota > Metazoa > Chordata > Mammalia > Hyracoidea > Procaviidae > Heterohyrax > Heterohyrax brucei. Next base: position 54,153,530 of record CM053142.1, on the reverse strand, counting down.
TGGTATTGCAACACTCAGTGTCCAATGCACGGTGACAGATTCTGGTGTGCTGAAAGGGATTTCTTAGGAAAAATAGTTCAACTATCCACATTTGCAAATACTGTGCTTTTTACAATTAACAGTTGTGGCAAGACTTCTTCTGTAATAGCAGTGCTATCCCTCACCACACTGGGATGTAATAGGGTGGGAAGTGGCAAACTTACAGTGAGTTCTCAATCTACAAATGGAGTTCATTCATGTCAGAGCCCATGAGTTGCCTGGGAGCAGTCATTACTAACGAACAGCCACTTAGGGCTGTGGTGATCAGAAACAACCATGTGCTGTTTTTAAATCATTTACTCAACAAGATTTTTGGCAACAAGATTTTCCACGTTCTCTTTTCTTCTGCACATAGATAAACTGTTAAGTGAGCAAAAGGGCAAGGACAGATGAAGAAATCTGTGCATCTATGCCTATAAGTTTTTGTTACTCATGTACCAGTAAAATAATTTTTAAGAACACTACCCTCTTCTTGATGCCTTTGAATTATAGTGTTGGTGACACAGAGTAAGTATACCACAGACTGCCAATTCCTAGAGAAGGACATCATGCTTTGTAAAGCAGAGGGTCAGCGAAAAAGAAGACCCTCAACACAATGGATTGCCACAGTGGCTGCAATGATGGGCTCAAGCTTGACTACAATTGATGGCATGGGACCAGGTAGTATCTTGTTCTAACGTGCATAAGGTCACTATGAGTTGAAGTCTACTCAACAGCACCTAACAATAGTCTTCTTAAAACACATACATGTACACACCATGCACATACAGGTGCACACACATATCCTTTTGGTGCTATTTGGCTTATTTCCCTGAAAAAATATTTCGAGCATCTGTCAAAATTGAAGGTGCATAAAGGAGTGCGTTTATCATATGTGTTATGGTAAGGAGGAAGCTAAAAATTACTGCTCCAAGAAATAGCTAAGAAAAGAATAGAAATGTACCAAATACACAGCAGAGTAATTTAACATCCATTTATTACCACTTGTTTTATATAAAATACCATGGTAAACACTGTGGGGAAGATATAAACTTGTTTTTCAGTGAAAACACAAAGAAAGAAAATACTCTTTCAGAACAGGAACTAAAAAGATAACTGAATCAGTTCATTAATTATAAATCTAAGCATCCTACTACTATAAACATACATAGATGAATAAGCAAATAAAATGAAAACTCAAATACATAAGGAAACTCTAAACAACTAGGAGAGTACTTTTCATTCATTCAACAAATACCAGCAGGCATCCACTCAAGACTAACTACCATTGAGTCAAATCCAACTCACAGTAGGATAAGTCACAACTGCCCCATAGGGTTTCCAAGGCTATAATCTTTACAGCAGGAGACTGACACATCTTTTCTTCCTGGAGCAGCTGGTGAGTTCAAACCACTAACTTTTCAGGTAGTAGCCAAGTGCTTAACCTACTGCATTACCAGGGATCGTTTCTCTAATCACAGAGGCTTAATATACTTTCTGAAGCAAAGATTGGTGGATCTCTAGGACAGCTAAGGAAAAAAAAAAGAAGGGAAAAACTCAAAAAAATAACATGATGGCGAGGATATGGGAAAATTGGAACCCTTATGCATTGCTGATATGAATGCAAAATGGTACAGACATTGTAAAAAACAATATGGCAGTTCCTTAAAAAAAAAAAAAATAGAACCATCATATGACCCAGCAATTTCAGTCCTAGGGAAATACCCAAAAGACTTGAAAGCAGAGACTCTAACAGACACACACCAGTGTTCACTGCAGCACTATTCACAACAGCCAAAAGGTGAGAACAACCTAAAACGTCCATCAACAAATGAGTGGATAAACAAAATGTGGTTCATACACACAACAGAATCCTACTCAGCGAGTAGAGGAGATGAAATCTTGATATTATGCTACCGTATGGATGAAACCAGAAGATCCTACACTGAGTAAAATAAATTAATCACAAAAGGACAAAAACTGCCTGGCTTTACTTACACAGAAAGACAAGGAAGGCCAAATATGGAAAGAACAGCTGCTTCATTTGCCATAAAGACCAGAAAAACTTGATGGTGCCCAGCTACTATCAATGAACATTTTCATCAAAGATTTACAGGATTCTATAGAAGAATCCTGATCAAAAGAGGGAAAATGCAGAACAGAATTTAAAATTCTCATGGCCTCCAGATTTCCTGGAGCCACACATGTTACATAAGCCATATATGTTGAAACTATTACCTGAAATAATCTTTAAACCCTAAGCTAAAAATACCCTCTGAAGTCTTTTTAAAACCTAACAATAGTTTAGCTTAACTAGTAAAAACAAAAAAATGTCTGCCTTGAATATTGTTCCCTTTCAAGAACTATCTATTCAGGATCAAAGTGACAACAGCAACTTGAAAGATTAGATAGGAATCCTAGGGGACAGTGAATTTATGCTAATGGAGGAGGGGGGAACAACTCAGAAAAGGAGGGTGAGAAGGGCTGCACAACTGCAAGACTGTAATCAATATCACTGAATTGTACATGTAAAAACTTAAATTAGTGTATGTTTTACTGTATATATTTCTCAACAACAAAATAAAGAAAATAACAAAGAGCATTTGAGCTGAGGAGCAGAAGTGAGGGTCAAGTAAGTCAGGACTGTCCCAGAAAATCTGAAAGCAGTGGTCACAAGGCAGAGCACTGGGTACACAATGCTGTCTTTCGTGTAAAATCCACAAAAAGGAAAGGCAAAGACCATGACTGAAGACTTCTTTATTACAAGCATTTACATGTATTCATTAAAGCACTATACAAGACTTAATAGAGAAAGCAAGAAAAAACAGTCTTAATATCAACCTTTTTGCTTATACCTCATGACAGTATAAGAAAATACAGTGTATACATATAGGAAGGACTTGAACCTAAATAGAAACTAAGCTTCTGTGTGTCTGTGTGTATAAATATATGTAACAATACATTTCAACCTTTTTTTCCACATGTGCAATTCAGTGACATTAATTATGTGGTTTTCTTTTTTTAGTAATTCAAAAAAAAGAAAGTTATTTCCCATCAGCAGTGAGTCACTGAATGAGGCTAGTTTCTGAAAGATTAGCTGGAAACAACACAAAATAAAGGAATCTGTTTAATGGATAAAGGGCTTTTAAGATTATTTAACTTGTACGACAATGACAGGCAGCATTTTAATATTGAGACTGGCTAATTTGACATTGCAATTATCAGTTTTCTAACATAACCCAAACATTCCTTCAAGATTTCTATAAGACACAGTCATGTGATTTTTGTAGATAGCTATAGGGTCATGTAGTTGGAATCAACTCAGTAGGAATGGGTTTGATTGGGGTTTTTTGTTTGGTTTTGGTATCACCTTTTTAAGGAGCCCTAGTGGTACACTGAATAAAGCAATCAACTGCAATCAGTTAAACCACAAAGGGTCTGCAGGAGAAAGATGTGGCAGTCTGCTTCTGTAATGATTTACACCCTATGGCATCGCTATGAGTCAGAATCAACACAAGGGTAATGGGTTTGGTATTTACCACCTTTTTCATAAAAATTAATCCATTCACGATACAGGTACTAAAGTAAACATTACCTAACATCAATATTAGTATCCAAAGCATCATGAAGGTGCATTAAGTGCCTACACCTGGTCTAAGAAGCCATGCCTCTGAAAATTTTCTTCCCAAGAGGCCACACACAGCTGACATGAACAGCAGAAAGACTGCCAAGGAAACTCACAAGCTCTTGTTTCCTAAGCCTGCTTTTCACTGTGGACTCATCAGTCTATCTCAGTTGCCCCTGGTATTTAAGAAGCAATCTGTATACAAACCACTTTTTCTTAAACAAGTATGTCCACCTGCCCAAATATCCGTCAACCAACAAGCATACAATGCTCATGGAGAGTCCATGGAACATATAACAAAGGATAAAATATAGAACCTGCCTATCCAGAAAGGAAGTGTGATGGTGCATTTACTGAATCACCCCAAACCCAAACCAAACCCACTGCCACTGAGTTGATTCCGACTCCTAGTAACCCCCTCCAGGGCGAGGTAGAAATGCTCCATAGACTTCTGTCCAAGGAGCACCAGGCAGATTCAAACTGCTGACCTTTTGGTTAGTAGATGTAACACTTAACCAGTACGCCACCACGGTTCCTAATCAATCACCAAGAACTCACATAACTGCTTAGAGAAGTAACAGTCGCCAGCACAAGATGGCATAAGCAGAGAAAGAGGAAGAGGGCAAAATATTGGAGAAGTCACCAGTGTCTGGCATAATGGGAATTTCCCAACGTGTCTGGTAAAAGTAACTTTATACAAACTCTACCTTCCCAGAAGTTCTCCACTAGACAATCAGAAAAATTACCAGACGCTGATCTTTCAGGGGTGAGGGATACAACACTGCAGGAAAAAGGGAGTAAGACAGTTGGCCAATCTCTTCTATCAAGGCTTTTATGGAGGCTGGCATGTTGCTGTGATGCTAGAAGCTGTGCCACCAGTATTTCAAACACCAGCAGAGTCACCTGTGGTGTACAGCGGAGCTTCTAGACAAAGACAAACTAAGATGACAGCCTTGGTGATCTACTTCCAAAAACTAACCAAAGAAAACGTTACACAGATCACAACAGAATATTGTCCAACTCGCTGGTTTTGGACACATTACCAGGAGGGACACATAGCTAGAGGAGGACATCTCATTTTGCCATAGAGAGCCAGCGATGGCAAGGGAGACCTTGAGTGAGTTGGAATGGCCTGGCAGCCGCAGTGATGGAACCCAAACATGCCAGTGATGGTGAGGATGATAAGGAAGTGGACAGCATCTCATTCTGTTGTAAATGGGGTTGCCTTGAGTCCTGTTTGACTTGATATCAGGTATCATCTAAAACAGTTGGATCAAACGCAGGTGGAACAGAAAAAGAAAAAAGGACAGAGTGGAATGGCCAGAGGGGTAGGGGAATATTATGGACTCCTCAAAAATGATGCATGTACCAACCATATCACTACAAGAAAAGAAAGTTAAGAAAATGGGAGTACAACTAGACTTACAGCATGACACCAATATAAAAAGTACACAGAGAACAACAACAAAAATAAGCTGGATGGAATTACACTACAAATGCCCCTCTATTTTCACAAGCTCTCAAATATCAAACTTTATGTCACAGATACAAGCAAATCTATAGTATCAGAACTAAAAAAACCAGTGTTCACAATCCACATTTTAGCTTGACTATTTCCAGTCTCTGCTGATGTTCTCTGTTGGCTTCCCTGGTGCAGCTGTGTGTATTTTATGTGTATGTGATTATTGTGAGATGTTTAAGGAACCCATTCCACCTTGTACAATGAATGTAAAAGCAATGACAATATTCTAATGAGAAGAGACAGAGAATTCCAGTTGGTAAAATAAACCATCAGTGTATCTACCCCCACTGGTTACATGTGGAGTGTAATTTGGACTGAAAACATGGACTTCTTGCTAGGAAGAAAACAGTATGCATATTTTGTAACTGATTTTATCAACAGTGATGAAGTATTTTATAACTGTTTACTCATTTAATCCTAGAGTGCAGATATTATTATTATCCCCATTTTACAGCTAAGGAGCCTCAGGGATTAAGTAACTTGGCCAAAGTCATTGTCATGGTTTGAATTGTGTCCCCCCAAAAATATGTGTAGCCACGTGACTGGGATATGATTCCCAGTATCTTGGGACTATCCTTCCATTGTGTGGTTTCGCTAAACTGTATATTAAAGGATTAGGGTGGGGATGTAGATTCCCGCATAGAATTAGTTCTCTGCCCTGCTGTAGAGGGAGTTTCCCCGGAGTATGGCTTGCCCCACCCTTGATGCTTTCAGCTTGCAAGAGATAAAAGGGAAAGAGAAACAAAGGACAATTGAGAACCTCGCTACCATCAAGCAAGCAGCACCAGGAGAAGAGCGTGTCCTTCAGACCAGAGGCTCTTGCGCCAAGACACTCCCTGGACAAGGACTGACGCAATACCAGACTTTCCTCCAGAGCACCAGACTTTCCTCCAGAGCCGACAAGGGGAAAGCCTTCCCCTGGAGCAGTCACCCTGAATATGGACTTGCAACCTACCGGACTATGTAACAATAAACCTTCCTTTGTTAAAGCCATCCACTCTGTGGTATTTCTGATAGAGCAGCCTAGCTGACTAAAACAGTCATGTATCTGTTATCTCTACCCAAGCAACCCAGTTCCAGAATCCATGCTCTTAAAACCCTCTGCTTTCGAGTTGATTCCAGGTTATAGCGATACTATAGGACAGAGCAGAATTGCCCAGTAATTTCCAAGGAGCACCTAGTGGGTTCAAACTGTGGACCTTTTGGTTAGCAGGCATAGCTCTTAACCACCATGTAACCAGGGTTTCGTCCATGCTCTTACCTACAGCCATTTAATTATATTGCTGTTTCTCCCTTATTGCAGATTCCTATAATACAGTTATTACTTGTACACACTTAAGATTATCACTTATTAACTGAATACTTTTACAGGGAAGGGACAATGAAGAAGAATGTTACTAAAATATCAAAGGGGCAGGGGACCCATACCCTGAGATCTGCCAAGGAATACTCAACACCCCTAGATATGAAGTCACTTTTTTTCAAATTCATTCCTCCTGAAAGGGTTCCCTGAGAGCTTATAATTCCCATAACAAATTCTAACAATACACATTGTTTTAAACTAACAGTGAATAGGACATGTCCATAAAATACAATTTCACTATATAAGTATTAACTGACCATCTAATTTGTTACATATACCAGACACTGGACTAGGTAATGGAGCCAGAGACAAACATTCTAGTCCAGAAGTCCAAGATAAAACTCAGTCACTCTAGAGTGATAAGGATACACAGAAGTACAGTAGGTAACTAGGCAAACAGTCAACAAGAAATCATCAGCAGATAGGCTTAAGAGACTTCAGCAAGTAAAACAATGTACCAAAGACAGAAGCCCCAATAGCAAAAAGCATGGCAGGGCTATGTGAAAAACTACATGGTGCCTCAGTATGAAGAGTACAGGAAAAGCTTGTTTAGGCAACGGGCATCACATCCATTTCTTCCCAGATATTTATGGAACTCCCACAAGGTTGCAACAATCTGGGAATGACTGCATGGGAGTGGGTTTTTGCTTTTGTTTGTTCTTTTTAACAATGTGTCAGATACTCTTCTATACACATGATGGTATCTGGAGGGAATAAAGAAATATGCAATAGTCCAGATTTCATTCTATTTGGGAGAAGGAGCCAATTAAAATAAAGTAAATTATACAGTACCTCAGATGGGAGTAAGTGCTAAGGAGGAGGAGGAAAAAGCAAGAAACAAGGTACAGCAGAGAAGGGGCAAGGGATTTCCATTCTTACATGGTGATAAGGTAAAACCTGAGAAAGGGATATCAGAGCAAAGACCTGAAGATAAGAATCAAGAGGCAGGATGAGCCCAGATGAGGAGAGAATGATTTGCCAGCACAGAGAATCAAAGCCTGTGTTCCATTCTATTAGCAGGGAGGAGACACTGCAGATTTTAATCCAGGAAGTGAAACAAGCTGATGTGTTTTAGAAAAGTCACCGTGGTAGCTGTATGGAAGACAGAGGGGCATTGGCAAAACGGAATGAAACACAGAAACTGAAAACAAGAAAACACAAATGAAGGTCTAAACTAAGTAGAGAAGAAAGGAAAGGAAGAAGTCCACAAACAATTTAAAAGGCACAAGCAAGAGAAACAATCAACACTGTGAAAACTGAAAACCAAAACCCATTGCTATCAAGTCAGTTCTAACTCATACCAACCCCACAGACAGAGTAGAACTGCCCCATAGTTTCCAAGGAGTGCCTGATGGATTGGAACTGCTGACCTTTTGGTTAGCAGACAAGCACTTCACCGCTATGCTTGTGAAAGTGAAGGGGAAATTATCCAAGAATCTCCCATTACTAATCAAATGCAATCTTTTAATACCATGTAGTCAAGATTCCTAGAACAAACTATTTCACTTTCCCTGACTAGCCGTCAGCAACTCACAGAACCTATGGAAATAGTGCTATTAATATATATGTAAATATATTAATAGAATTATACATTCATTTATATATAGTCATACACACATACATAATGTGAGAATGCCGAATCCTTTCATGGAAATGTGTTTACCTTGCGGTGGAATTATTTCGGTTCTGTAGGGGAGAGCAGATCAAGACTAACTGGTCCGGAGGCTTTACAAACAAAAAACAGGATGTTAAACAGCGAACACTTTTTCCAACTACAATAGCACAACCCAAAACAATCCTTTTGTTTTAAGAACCCTTTTGATTCTCAAAATATATGTAATTTGAAGTCTAAAAGTAAGTATGTTCATTAATTAAGTCATCATTTTTTTCCAAAGACATAAAGAGTTCAGAAGACTGAGTCCTTCAGGGGTAATTTCCTGCTTTTTACAATACAGTTTGTGATCCTGTATACAGTTCCACATTAATTGGTTCCTCTTGCTTCTAAAGCTGTAGAACAGCTGAATTATGGTGCTGGGACTTCTTAAAAACATTGCCTTGGCCCAGTGGAAAGGACATTGAATTTGGAGAGTAAGAAAAAACAAGGCCACTATGTAGCTGTGTGACTTGAGCAATTAACTTCTCTGATCTCCTGATCCATAGAGAAAGAAGGTGTGATGTGTTCTAGTCAGTGACCCTTTTCAAATCTTACCATTCCATAAAATCTATCAGGTTTCTTTTATTTTCCTTTCTTTTCTATTTTTAAGGATTAACTTTATATACTGTTATATTCAGATTACACATTTATCTGCATGAAATTTAAAATAATAAGCATTATCTTTTATCCCCCAAAACTATTTTCAACTTGCTTCCTCCTAACACTTGTGATGCTGATATTCAAAGACTGTAACTAATTTCTACAGGCTTAGGAAAGCCTTGTTAGGAAGGACACAGGTAAGGAAGAAGGCTCATTAGACATAAGATGCTAAAGCTACCAGAAATTATTGGAGGTTGTTAACTATTTTGATAGAAACCCTGGTGGAGTAGTAGATAGGTGCTATGTCTGTTAACCAAAAGGCCTGCAGTTCAAATCCACCAAGTACTCCTTGGAAACTCTATGGGGCAGTTCCACTCTGTCCTACAGGGTAGCTATGATTCAGAATTGACTTGATGGCAGTGAGTTTTTTGGTTTTAACTATTTTGAATCTCTAGACCAGCAATGTTAAGGAGAGCTTTCTTTGATGATGAAAATGTTCCATAACTGCACTAATACAGGAGCTACTGAGTCCTTCAAAAGTGGCTAATGCAAGGGGGGAACTTAATTTAATTAATTTAGATTGGAACAGGTATATGTGTGACTAATAGCTACCATACTGGTCAGCACCTCCTAAACCACTGCCAGAGGTAAGCCAAGGTTTTTGGTACTTCAGTATCAAGTGCACTGTCCTAAATATCCATTCTTGGCTCTCTTAAAAGTTTTAATTTAATAATGTCAAGCTACTTAACAGAAAACAGGGAATTTTAAAACCTAAGAAACTTTCAGAAAGAGACTTAGCAGATAATACTCCTCAAATGATTCATGACAAGCTTCCTAATGTCATAGGTTTAATGAATGTGCTCCATTTTTCTGTCAATACAACTTCAAAGGAAAAGTGATCTTAGAATAAGTTCTGAGTGTTATTTCCTTTACATTCATCTATAAATTCAAGAAAATCATTGTACCTCAAAACTGTTATCAAGCAGAAAACTGTTCTGTAAAGGATAAAAACAAAAACAAAGCCCCTGAATGTAACTACTGATGAATCAGTTAAGTGTTGGTAGCTTGGACTCACCCCAGTTGGCTTAGGTTAAGTGCTATGGCTGTTAACCAAAAGGTTAGCAGTTCATACCCACCAAGTGCTCCCTGGAAGTGATACGGGGCAGTTCTACTCTGTCCTACAGAGTGGCTAAGAAAGGTGACAGCAGCGGGTTTTTTATCAGTCCAACTCTACCCATTTGCCTCTGGCCAAATACAAAAGAAAGGTAGCCTGGAATTATAAAATAAGATGCCAATTTAAACATACCAAATTGGTCATCTAAAGCGGAACTCTACGGTAATAAAACAATTACCAAAGAGACAGACACCTGAGTGGGTGGCAGGGTTAAATCTCGAGAATCTCACACTTTTGTCAGGACAGACATCATGCAGGCTTTCAGTCCACACAAGTGGCTACGGCAAATGATGCATCATACTTTCATTTTTTTCATAGTGTTTGCTTTCTTCCCTGCTATTGGAGATATACACATTCTCTGCACACATCTTGGAACAATAAAATGATAAAGGAACAAATTAAAAGCATTTTTAATTCTAACATGTAGAGAAAATCACTTTTATATTCATAGTACTTCCTTCTGAGAACTCTGTAGACTGTAAGAGTTCATACAGAATTTTAAACTTTAATCCATTTTTCATTTAATACTACTTAAGCATTTCCCCATGTCATTAAAATTCTTTGAAATAAGACTTTAAATGGCTATATAATTTTTATTATATAAATAAATCATAATTTATTCACCCTACTGCTTATGATAATGCTGTTCTTTTGTTTTTTCTTTTTCTTTGTCATCATGATAAATAGCGCTGTGGTAATCATCCTCAGTCATAAATTTATTTACGTCTTGAAATCTTTCCTTAGTATAGAACCCTAGAAGTTAGATTACAGAATCGAAATATACGAAAATGTTTAAGCCTTGTGATATGTGATACACACTGTTAGACACTATTCACACTGCTATACTTATATGTTGACCAGCAGTGTATGAGAATGTATGTCTAAACATAATACACTCACTAGCCATAAATACTGTGTCCTTTCACCTTTTTCTATTTGATACTCAAAACACTGTAACCTGCCCTAGTAGTATTCAATTCTCATGTGACAGCTTTCTTCACATCCCTCACCATAGTGGAACTCTGGCTTTTTTAAATTAATTTTTAAGAGCTCTTCAAATTTTACCTTACAAAGTTATTGCAAATATTCTTCCCAACACGCAGCTCCTTTTGACATACGGAAATGTGTATTTGTTTTCAACATACTCAAATCTAGCAATTCCCTTTATTTCTTTTAGGACTTGTACTCTTAAAAAGCCCTCTCCCATGGTCCCCGGAGGACATGGTCCCCAGACTCTGTTAGCCCTGAGCTGAAACCAGTGCCAAAGCCAACCCTTCAGACAAAGATTGGACTGGACTATAAGACAGAGTGATGCTGGTGAGGAATGTGATTCTTGGCTTAAATACATACATGAGGCTGTTGAGCAGCTCCTGTCCAGAGTTGACATGAGAGGGTAGAGGGGGACAGGAGTTGGCTGAATGGTTACAGAAGGTATAGGGTGGAAAGGAGAAGTGTGCTGTCCTAGGTTGGGGAGAGCAGCTAGAGTTGCACAGCAGTGTGTGTGGTGGGTTTTATGATGGCAAACTGACTTGGATTGTATACTTTCTCTTAAAACACAATGTTTTTTTAAACCCACCCCCATGCAAATACCAAATGTCTAACTTCTTTGGAATTTCACATTTTACATTTAACTTTCTATCACATGGGGAATTTATGCTCAAATATTTTGTGAGGTGTAGCTCTGAGCTGATTTCTCTCCAATATCAGATTTTGCACCAAAATCATTAAATAATCCATTGCTATCCCACTGCTTTTATCTTGTCTTTCTCACAAAAATCTTACATATACAATGCAATGTTGCAGTTTTGCAAACTTTCAAGTATGAAAAAAGTCACAGAAAAAGAAACTGTGACTACTGTTCATACACCTCATTACTCATTGCTGTCAAATCGATTCTGACCCACAAAAAGCCTACTACAGGACAAAGTAGAACTGCCCCATAGAGTTATATACCCATTAGCTAAGCAATAATTAAACTTGGAGTTATACATGTAGCCTTATAAAGAGACAAACATGGTTTCTGCAGGGCTTGAGAATGCAGTCTCATGATTTTACCATCACAACACATCCTGCTGTGAACAGAATATACATTTATATGCACAAATATGGAAATACTATATAATAACCCCCCCAAAAAAAAACCCACTGCAGTCAAGTCAATTCCAACTCACAGTGACCCCAGACAGTGCAGAATTTACCCCACAGTTTTGAAAGAACACCTGGAAGATTTGAACTGCCAACCTTCCAGTAATTACCCATAGCACTTAACCACTGTACCATCTAGCTTTCCTACTGTCATGAAGTGAATTGTGTCCCCCAAAAAATATGTGTTGTAATTTGTCTCAGCCATGATTCCCTATGACTCTGTAACAGAGACTACCAGAAAGATGTTTACCTGTGTTTCATTGACTATGCAAAGGCATTCAACTGTGTGGATCATAACAAATTATAGCTAACATTGCATAAAATGGGAATTCCAGAACACTTAATTGTGCTCTTAAAGAATCTGTACATGGATCAAAAGGCAGTTGTGCAAACAGAACAAGGGGACACTGCACGGTTTAAAGTCAGGAAAGGTGTCCGTTAAGGTTGTGTCCTTTCACCATAGCTTTTCAGTCTGTGTGCCAAGCAAATAATGTCACAAAAGCAGCACCAGGAGAAGAATGCATCCTTCAGACCTGATGTTCCTGCACCAAGATGCTCCCTGACCTAAGACTGATGCAACAAAAGAACCTTCCTCCAGTAGCCTTCCCCTGGAGTGGACACCCTGAATTCAGACTTGTAGACTACATATCTATACTAAACAAGGTGTTTCTAAACTTCAAGGAGAATGAAGCATCTGGGAAAATGAACAGGAATCCTTTACTATGGAGAGTCCTCAGACAGAGGTCAGTATTACCCAATTTCATCAACTATCTCAGTGCATCTCATACTATTAAGGTACATGAGAGTCATCAGAAAGGTTTGTTCAAAACTCACATTTAGTACGCCCAGGGTGAACCTGGTAATCTGCTAGTCCATGGACTACTGTTAGACAATCGCTGCTTTTGCAGTGAAAAAATATATATGTATACAGCTATTTAGAAAGATCAAAGTAGTTTTTCCTCAAATGTAAATACATCAGTAAACACAATATTTCTGCAAAATCATTTAAATGTGGGGAGGGAAAATTGGTTTTACTATGAATAGTTCTGCAAAGCAAAAACTCCTTACAGAGTGTGGGTAATCTCAACTCCGTTGTTTCACGCGACAGGTTTTCCTACATAGGATCTTCCTGAAGCAGGGCATACTTGTTCTCCATAAAAGTTCAGTTAAGAATTACAGTATTAGGGACCATGATCTTAGGGGACATCAAGGCCAACTGGCATAACCTATTGCTAAGATAGTCTTCTGCACCCCATATTGGTGAATGGCATCTGGGGTCTTAAAAGCTAGCAGGCTGCCATCTGAGGTACACCAAATGGTCCCAACTCAGCTGCAACAGATGATCACCAAGGACAACAACATGAGAGAAAAAGAGCCCAGAAGACAGAAAGACCCAGGTGAATGGGTGACTGACTACATCAGTATGTGACCAGAAGAACAAGATGGTTCCCAGCCACCACCAATGACAGCTGTGATGAGGCTCACAATGTTGAGTCCCAGTGGTAACATCAGGAAAAAAGGGGTCCACCCTAAGAATGCCACTAAAAGGCTGCAATGGATGGTCCAAAGGCCTGAGAGTTCCCCTGGGAGCATGGGCCTTAGACCTGATGCTGCCCCAATCATAGATCATTAGTGAGGTCAACTCTTCATAGTAATGGATTAGACTCGGGGACACAGTGACCATATCATGTGTCCACTTTACGGTTCTGTGCATCTACAAGATGTCATCCTACTGGCCTCTTACTAGAGGGGAGTGGAGACGGTCGAAAGGAGGAGATAGGAGATTGTTAAAAGGTTATGACATGTATGAAACAGAAAGGAGGAGTGTGCTGTCACCAGGCAAGGAGAGCAAAGGAAGCTGCAGATAAACAAGCATGCTAATTTCAATTGCATTGTACACTTCCACTTAATCACAATAAAATTAAAAAAAAAAAGAATTACAGTATTAAGAACTCACCATGTTGCTTATTCAGGGCTAAAATAGTCCCTAAATAAAGTCTATGGGCAATGTGTTTTTTTCCAGACATCAGTTATCTCATATATGAAAAGAAAACTAAATGATATAAAACTCTAAGAGTTCTCATTATTATGCCTCATTCTTAGTAAATAATTTTTATATCTGAGTTATGCTAGCACATAAGTTAAAGAGTTAAATAATTCTGTAAGTTTTAAATTCCTCACCCCCCCCCACAAAAAAGATATCAATCCATTCCATCGTCAGCCCTGCCCCATTCTTCCCCCTCCACTTCCTGCTCCCAGAGGCAATACTGATTCTTTTGGCTAAGGGTTCTGATGTTCATCTCCATGTCTCTGAATAATATACTATCTTTAATTCTTCAAGAATCCGTGGTGGCACTGCAGTTAAACACTCAGCTACTAACTGAAAGGTTGGCAGCTGACACCCAACAGCCATTCCAAAAGGGAAAGATTGGGCCATCGGCCTGCATAAAGATTATACAGCCCTGGAAACCCTTTGGGGGCAGTTCTACACAGTCCTCAGGGTCACTATGAATGGAGATCAGTTGGTTTGGATTTTTTGTGTGTGGTTTTGCTTTCTTAATTTTTCAGTTTTTGTCTTTTTTCTTGGTTCCCAACACTCTCTCTCACAAGCCATCACAAAGCTGAACCACGCAGTACATGCTATGATTATTTTTGTTACAAGACTTCTCCCTGCAGTTAATAAATGTTTGTCCATGTCTTTGGTTATTTACATATTTATCACTAATTCAAACATAATTCTCCATCAGTTGTCTCAATCTGCTCTCAATAAATCTAGATGCACAGTATTTTATCAACTTCACCTTGAAGTGATTTCTAAGGTCTTCTGTTCTAATCTAGAGCACCTGCTGTGCTGAGATCTTTCCTCGCCATCACCCTCAGGATTCCCTTCATCTCTTCTCTTCTGCAAAATGTCCCATTTTCTATATCCCATATCTTCCTCTCTTCTGATTTTCTCTTTCCCTTTAGGAGCACATTCTTTCAATAGCTTCCTAAGAAAGAGCAGACAGGAATTAAACTTGTGAGGCCTTGTATGGCTCAAAATATATTTAACTTACTCTCATATCTGACACATAGTTTAGGTGGGTATCAAACTCTGCAAAGAAAAAAATCTTCCCTCAGATTTTGAGGGCTTTACGCCATTGTTTTCCGGCTTCTGCTTTTGAGAGTGTGATACCATCCTACTGACTAATCTTCTGACCCTTTGAAATTCAAAACGATGTGCCTTTTGATCTTGAGGACACTCTGAGACTTCCTTCAATGTTAAAATCCATGTTCTTCATTCCTAGGATTTTTCTTGAATTATTGCTTTATTTTTTATTCTTTTTTTTTTTTGATCTACCATCTAGGATATTTCTTCAACTTTCTCTTCTAATTCTTTTATGGGGTTTTACAACATTTTAATTTCTAAAAACTCTTTTCAATTCTGAAAACATTCCTTTTTTCATGTTACCCCATTTTTGTTTCATGGTTGTGAAATATTCTATCCATGAGGCTATTAATGATTCTTTTTTTCTTTAAGATGTTCTTTTCTCTTTTGCAGAATTTTTGTTTTCTGGATTTTTTTTCTTCTTTGTTAATTTTTGTCTCTTTATATTAGCTGGTTTTCTCAGCAGGCCAGTAATACTCTGTTTAAACACTTTATTGGTATCTCTGAAAACATAGGTAGAAATTGTAGACTATGGAATTCACTGCATAAGTCACCTGACTAGGTCATTATGTTAGGAAATTGAAATGTATTTTTAAGCCTTTTCACTTAGTCTTGTCAAACTGCACAGAAAATGATCATCCTGTACCCCAGTATACAAGGGCTGGGATTTCCTGACTACTGTGACTGGTTTAGAATCCAACAACCCAAACAAACACAAAGTTTCTCCTCTTAGACAAAATATACTCTCTACAAAAGGATATTTTCCTCTTAACTACAAAGCAATAAAAACAGGTGTAGCTCCTACTTTGGATTTCCAGTTATGAGTCAATAAATTCTTTAGTTCTCATTAACAGTCCATTTTTTCATACCAATTTTGTTTTACTCAACATGATAAGATGTCAACCTAGCATTGTTCATCTATGTATAGTGAAAGTGAAATTAACCAAACTCAAGTGAAAATGTAAAACTTTATACTGTAGTAACAAAGCTATCTTACAGCATTGGAATTTATTCTTAAGTTCAATCATTAAATCAGGGTCCCGCGAACTTACTATTTAAGAAAGGCTACTTTACTCGTTATAAAAGAAATGTTACATTTCTTTTAAAAATCACCTGATAACTCAGACTTTTCCAAATGATCAGATTCAAAGTAGCTCAAGGAGCTGCCTCTTTACTAATAACAACTCCCAGTCTCCCGGGTTGCTACTCTAAACAAACAGTTGTTTCTTTCCTACAGGACTCAGAAAACACTCTCTTGACAGAAGATAATGTCTAAACGAAAAGCTGATGAGATTCCAGACGTGCGCAGGTTGCCCTTGGAAATCTAGCATGGCTAAATCACTAAGAAATCAGCCTTATTTCACATTCCATGAATTTCCAAATGAACAGAGGAAACCTAATTTAACACTTGCAAAATATTTGAATCAAAATGAAAAATCTCAGAAGATTCTGAAGGATGTACACCAAATTTGTGACCAAAACTCAACCTCTGAAAATCACTGCTTCTTTTTTCCAAACAACCAACATGCAAATAACAGCCTCAGATCACAGAGGTATTAGAAAGAATCATATTTGCAAATGGCTTTGAAGATGAAAAGCAATGTTAAACGTCAAGCGCTATTATCAACCTAAGCTTCCTTCTATTTATATTCATCCTGTCACCCAGATCACTCTGCTAATAGTGCCTAACTAAGTAGATCTCCTCCCCATTGTTAGCAGCCACTCTCAGCCTTTCTATGAAGAGACAGGCCCTGCCTCATTCCATCATCATATGAGATGAACTGATTGTCTGGGGCAGAAGCTTTATGGAATTTTGCCATACACTGTATGCTCAGAGCTTGATTTACCTTGATTAGGACAGCAATTTGCTCACCATTTTTCAACCAGGCTTCATTGGTTTTCACTCAAACAAGACTGAAATCTGACACAAATTGCTGCCCATGCATAAGAAATGCTAGTTTTTTACCATGAGATTCATAACCTCAATACAAGGAAGCAAGACATGGTGAGGATAACAGGCCATCAAAAAGAAACTACCAGGGCTGGCGACAGCTTACCATTCCCACAATGACACACTGTGTCTTCTAATTTATGGTTTTGTCACTTTTTAACCTTCCAATCAAAAACCATGTATTGCACAGGAGTAAACAGGGAGCTAAATCAGTTGATCACACATGGAGATGTGCAAAATTAGACAAGTAAACACCATACAAGTTACTTGCTCAAGGGGAAGCCCAGCAAAAGTGCTGATCAGCTGTCCACCATCTTGAAAGTTCATTTATTTGCTTACAAGTTATTTTTATACTATCAACTATTTACTTCCTATAAAGAAGGATGAGGCTTTGCAATACCCAACTAAATACCACTCTGCAACAGATCTTTGCATCAAGATAGCAATATAAGTTTCTGGTGGCAAGTGGTTACAGGCTTGGGTTCTAATCAGAAGCTCAACAATTTAGCAATTGGAATCCACCAGCTGCTCCTTGGAAACCCTCAGGGGCCGTTCTTCTCTGTCCTAAAGGGGCACTATGAATCAGAATTGACTTGACAAGTAGCAGGTTTTTTGGTTTGGTGCCATAAATCTGAACCCAAGCCACATAAAGAAAAGTATCATCTGTCTTACACTATATTCTCTACAGAAGCAAAACCAGTTAAGCATATGAATATACACAGAGAGAGAGAGATTTATATCAAGGAAATAGCTCATGCAGTTGTAGAGGCTGGAGTGTTCAAGTCTACAGGTCAGGAGAGAGACTTCTCCTGAGTCACACAGCAACAGGGGCTGGCTAGCCCAAGACTGGGATGTCAGAGAGCAGGGTTGCTGCTCATAGGCTGGGAAGACTGACAAATCCCAAGATCAGCAGGCAAAACAGGTAAGCTGCTAGCTCAAGTCCCAGGAACCAGAGGTCAGGGGAACCGGAGCCAGCTGCGGGATCCAGAGTGAACAAAAGCCCAGGTACCTTTCCAGAAGGTCACTTAGAACTGATGCAGGCCACGTCCCCAAGGAAACTCCCTTTCAAGTGACTGGCCACTCACAGCAGATCCCACCAGGGAGGTGATCACATTATGCCAAATTTCATCATGGAAATGACCACAACATAAGACTGCAGGCCTACACAACTGGCAGATCACTTAAGAATCATGGCCCAGCTCAGATGACACACAACCATAACCACCACAATCACACTAAGTAAGAAAATCACTGAACTACGTGAAATAAATGACAGAAATGCTGTGGTCATAGCATAAAAGAAGCTTAAGTCAGAATTAGTGGGTAAGTCGCACCTGGCCCTGAGATCTTGAACAATACACAAACACAGGATTTTCCCTTTACTTACAAGTATTAGGAAACCCTGGTGGCTTACTGGTTAAGTGCTACATCTGCTAAACAAAAGGTCAGCAGTTCAAATTCTCCAGCCACTCCTTGGAAACTCTATGGAGCGGTTCTACTCTGTTCTATAGAGTTGCTATGAGTCAGAAAGGACTCGACAGTGCTGGGTTGGGTTTGGTTTTGGTTTATACAAATACTAAGAGGAATACATTAGAGTATCAATCCACATATCTAACAAAGCTAAGTGAATCTCCTATTCCACAACAGATTTGTGCTTCACATCATACATGTGTAAAGACATCCTTTTAGACTGTGTTATATGCAGTCATGAGAAAACATAAGATGCGGAGATCTTACACAGAATCCTTCTGTAACTTAGACATGCAAAGAGAATGTCTAATAATCACTGCCTAGTTGTCTGAGTGGAGTTTATGAACTGACTACTTCAAGTCAAACAGATTCACAGCAATAAAGCCTGAGAAATGTCACCAACCTGCAAATGCCTAAAGAAGCACCTTCTCAAGCAGTCAAGACACAAACAATGACAAACACCAACTCTACCCGCCAAATAGTAAGCCCAGCCTACAGAACGCTGCAATCCAGTGGGGGATTCATAAAACAAATGAAGAGACATTTCAGGTTTCTTCTGTTTGTTTTAAGCCAAGGATGTAGCCTTAAACTTGGAAACAAATCAGATTTTCTAATTTATATCATTTAAATGCATGAAGGAAGCTTACTCTTTACTGGAGTGTGACTGCAAATCACTATGTAAAATAAATAAATAAAAACACTCCAGTTTTTATTTAACTCCAGTTACCCTGGCTATAAAGCACAGGGAAAACTTAACAAACACAAGGGGACTCAGAAGAACTGAGCTTACACTGTAATGAAAGTTATCCCTTCCCAAGTTGTGTTCTTGGCCTTTTAAACCACACAAACAACATGCTTCTCATCTGCAAAATGGACGGACAGCTCTAGAAGCCTCCTAGTCTTATCACCCGTACAAACATTTTAGGAAATTTGGATTTTCACTAGCCTTCCCTGTTAAAACTAAATGTGTATGATCCCACTGCTATCATGTCACAGCAACCCCACAGGGTTTCCAAGTTCATAAATGTCTACAAAAGCAGAAGACCACATCTTTCTGAGACAGAGCCACTGGTGGCTTCAAACTCCCAACCTTTTGGTTAGCAGTCAACTGCTGTAGCCACTGTGCCACCAGGGCTCCTGGCATAGTGGTTAAAAGCTCAGCTACTAAACAAATGGCAGGCAGCTGGAATCTACCAGAAGCTCCTTGGAAGCCCCACGTGGCAGTTCTAGTCTGCCTTGTAGGGTTGCTATGAGTTAGAATGGACTCCACAGCAAGCAAAACACACCGCTGTCAAGTCGATTCTGATTCATAGTGACCCTACAGGACAGAGTAGAACTGCCCCCCACCCTCCAGAGTTTCAAAGGCACACCTGGTGTATTTGAACCACCCATCTTTCAGTTAGCAGCCATAGTACTTAATTGCTACACCGCCACAGTTTCCTCCACAGCAACAGGTTTGTATATGATTTTTAAAAACTAAGTAATTTTTAAAAACTTATGGCTGTTGAGTCCAACTCACTGCAACTCTATGGGATAGAGCAGAACTGCCTCATAAGGTTTCCAAGCAGCATTTGGCAGCTTCCAACTCCTAGCCTTTCAAGGAGCAGTCACAGCACTTAACCACTAGGCTACCAGGGTTTCCATGTATACTACAGGAGTGAGTCATTCTAGTGGATGCAACTCAAGGAAGGAAACAGTCACCATGGTTTGAGTTGGATTACAAAACTTTTCATGAAACACAGGGGTCCTGAGCTGGGCCTCGAAAAAACAAGGTTAGAACGAGAGGAGTCAGGGGCCCTTCAGTCCAGAGAAGCTTGGACACTGGAAAGATGACAGGGAGATCAGCCTCACTGATTCCAGAGTCCATGAGGACACAATATACAGAAACGATGTGGCTAACTGACAAATGGCTCTAAACACCCAGCTGCCTACTCAAAGACTTAATCTGATAAACTGTACAAAGCCACAATAGCTAAGTCAGAGAAGGACGACAAAAGCAGTAAACCCACTGCCGAGGAGTCGATTCTGACTCATAGCAGCCACACAGAACAGAGCAGAACTGCCACGTAGAGTTTCCAAGGAGCACCTGGAGGATTTGAACTGTCAACCTTTTGGTTAGCAGCCGTAGCGCTTAACCAATATGCTACCAGGGTTTCCACAGAGATGAGAATATTCTGCTAAACGATACAACTAACTGGGAAGAATAAAGCGTAGTTAAGTCACAGATTTTTATTTTTTCTGTTTGTTCTTTAAGGACAATGAGAGATAAGCACCAAACCTGAAGGCTTCAAATACTGTCTGTAACTTGGCACAGAGCCCTTCTCTTGCCTCCACACAGGACAGCATCATGGAGTACCATTCATTCTTGGTAACTTCAATCGCAAAGTTAGCGACAGTTCAATAAGAGTGCTGCAGTCAACAGATTACAGCAGAAAACTTAGACGAAAAAGTTGTTCTACAACTGTCAGCTTTTATTAAAATGATGACATCCAACTGTTGACAACTCCTTGCCTAAAATCAAGAGAAAGCACATTTAGCAGATACAGTTAAACTAGGGCATAAAGCCTCAAAGGATTTTAAAAACTGTTATCAGCTTCAATATTAACCTTTTTCTTTTTCTTCCTTTTTAATCAACACACTGATTTTAATGCTTCTCAGAAGTCAGCCTAGCCCTTTCCTTGGAAATGTCTAAAGCAAAGAGATTCTGAACAAAATACTGATTCCTTAGGAATTTCACTTGCCACAGAATAAACACCTGAAAAATCATCCCTCCCCTACTTCTCCCCCCTTCAAAAAAAAAAAAAACTGAGAAGCAAATCTCTCAAACACACACTTGAAACTTTAATAGTCTCTTATTAATGGGGCTAGGATTTAAAGCTGAGGACTGCAAGTAAGATGAACAATGACAAAACATGTGGGATATAAGGACTCTAGCTTCAACAACCAAAAGCATGTTGACTTGTGAGTATAAGCCTCAGCAAACACATTTAGGCAAAATGAGTAAAACATGGTCCAATCCACAGCTTTCAACATGTATCTACACTTGGAACTGTGATTTTAAGTTTACTGCTAAAGATGACATCACCTTGCTCATTTATAAACAAATAAACATTAATAAAGAATAACCATGATTAAAGTATCTCTTAAGCAGATAAAACTCAACTTAGCTAATACCAACAACGATATTTACTACTGAAAAAAGCTGACAGCCTGGAAAACTAAATCTCGGTCCTCCAGATTTCTTGTTCTGCCCCAGTCACCCATCTGCAGGTCAACCATCTCTAGGCAAACCCTCACCTCCCTCCTAAAGTACCTCTAAGATTCCTCTTCCTCTGCTCTGCCTTTAGACAAATCAAGTTTGTTCCCTAGACAAAGAAATGCCAACACCACACCATTGTTTGTGTGCCATTCAGTAAAGTCCAACTCACAGCAACCCTGTGAGACAGGGTAGAACTGTCCCATAGGGTTTCTTAGGTTGTAATCTTCACGGGAACAGATCACCAGGATATAATGTAAATTATGGCAAGGTACTTTTTGCCCTATCTTCCTTGGCAAACAAAACCATTTTCTGCCACTATCTCTAGAGCATTCCATTTTACAGAACACTTCTTCAAGCTCTCCATATACAGAATGTGTCTCTTTCCAACAGAGTACCACCTGGAAGGCTGTCCCTATAAATGTCTGTCTTTTTTAATTGAAGATCTCTAGCCTAAGCCGCGCACCAATTAGCATCATTTATATCAAATGACAGGTTCCCTTTTATGTTACATGTCCCATGCGTGTTAGTGCATAGACAAGATGACCTGTATCGAGTATATAAGGCTTTAAAAAAATACAGAAGTCTACCCTGAGGTAAACGTCTTTTCAATCTGGAGATGAGGGCGGTGGGCGAGGAATAACTGCAGGCACAGAGACTTCTTCTATGACTGATAAGGCGGTATCTCACAAGAGTCAGAGAGGTTTTTTCTAATAAAAGACAGGGTACTCCTCACAAAGCTATAAAAGCAATTAAATATATATTTCACCTTGTAAAGCAGTTTTTAAAAATATATTTGTACCCAAGAAGAATTCTATTCTGCCCTTCATCACAGGGGAAAACAAAACCAAAAAGGGAGGGTTGAAGCTTCACACCTTCAGGATCACACCAACACTCAGCCACAACCGCTGCTACTGCTGTTGAGTGTCACTGAGTCACTTCTGACTCACAGCCACCCCATGTAACAGAGTAGAACTGTGCCTGAGTTTTCTGGGTTGTGATCTTTACAGGGCAGATTGGCCGGGTCCCTCTCCTGTGGGGGTACTGGTTGGGTCCCAACCTTTCTTCCTGCAGCCAAGAGCATAGCGCTTGCCCCACCAGAACTCCTTCAGCCAGAACTAGGGCTCCGAGTTCCCAAGACCCTGTTCACTGCAACCATCAGACTAGTTTCTTTACCCCATTTTTAGTGAATTTCTAAAAGAATGCCAAAAGCCAGTTTCTCTGAAAATTCAGCTACTTGGGTTAGTTAAGAACAGAGTTTTTCCTCTGGTGTTTTAAAAGAGGGGAAATTAATTTCCACTCCTATAAAGAATCTTTGATTTGCCAGCTTCATAGCCTGAGGTCAACTGTACTAGGAAAAGGGCCTGCGACCAACTGCTCAGTACAAGGGAGGCACAAGACAGCGTTTACATAGTGCTCACATGAAAGGCAGCTTTTGATTTTTTGTCTTGTTTGCCACATGACAAGAAAATAATTCAATAAAGGATCAAAAACATAAGTTGAAGCTAAAACTCAACAGTGGCCAACATAGTTTAGAAGAGAAAATGTCAATAGTGTCTTTTTGGTTTCTACTCTCCACATCTTCTAAGACTTGAGAATGTTTAATACATATTCTCACCTACACTGGGGTGATGGCATCTTTCTCACAAGACAGGTAAAAATAAAAGTGATTTATAAACATATATATATGTATATATACATATAATTTATTTTTTCCTAATCAAGATGAGATTTCAGTATGTCAGCACTTTCAAAATCTTTAACGGTCAATTTACATGCAAGTGAACAACATTCTAGTCTACCCATGAACAATGACTATTTTCATTTCTACATTTAAAGACTAATGTATGCTCCATTTAGAAGTTCTGGTCTCCCATAAGCATCTGAATTACATGCAAGAAGAAAATACTCTAGTGTTACTCCATTTCAAAATTCAATGCCAAAAAAAACAAAACCAACCTATTTAAATGACCCTGTGAAGTCTCCAAAGATTCAATTTCCTTATTTAAAAAATGAAGATAACAGCAACCACCTGTAAAGTTGAGATGAACCAATGCAATTAAAGTGCTAGGCATACTATACATCACACACAGCAATTGTTATTAGCTGCATCCAGTTGTCCAACCCCAATTCACGGCAACTCAACCCACAGTAATCATTCAACATATGAGAGTTACAATTTCAAGACTATACAAATTCAAATCTAACCCATTCCCATCAGGTTGTTTCCAACTTGTAGTGATCCCAAAGGATGGAGCAGAACACCCCACAGTATTTCCAAGGAACAGCTGATAGATTTGAACTGTTGATCTTTTGATCAGCAGCTACACTCTTAACAAAGCACTTATAATTTCAAGACTATATAAAAGGAGAGTTCAAATTCTAGCTCTCTTGCTAGTTAAGTCAGGTTAGGCAAGTTACCTCACCTCTCTGAAACCTCAGTCTCCTCCTCTACAAAATGTGGGTAATAAAACCCACATGAAGAAGATGAAATATAAGCAAAGCAGTTAAGAGAAGTGACTATAAATAAATACTTAGCTAAGTAGCTGTCATTTTTTTCAATTATTCACAGTAAATGGGTAATTTCAAATCAAAATAATCCTATGAGTCTTTCGTCTTTGATTCCTAAACCTACATACAGATCCAAATGTTTTAAAATGAGCACTTTTACAGGTGTTCATGTAAATAATATTTAAAATGAGACTTCATAGGAACTTACATTTGGAATTTAAGACCCTTATATCTTACAGTGATACAGTACATGCTTTAATTTTTACTGAGAAGAAAAAAAAGACTTGCCAAATTTAGCTGAAAGCAGAGAAGGTATACTTCAGTATCTTCTTTATCTTTTTCTTAGCCAATAACTGCAGAGGAAAATTCACAGCATAAAAACGTGCTCCACCTTCACCTGTGCCATCATACTCCTCCAGTTACCACTGCTGATGGCATTTTCCTACTTGGCAGAATTCACCAAAGTTTATAAAAAGAAGCACTATGAATACTGTATACACCAGAGTGTATCTTTTTTTAAACAAAATCAAAAATGAAACATAAAGCACAAAGGATTCTTATTTTAACCAGAGTCAAAGACATTTCTCTTACCACATGAATGGAAACCTATGTGGCATTCGAGTAAAACTTCTGGATTAGTGTCATCACATGGATAACCCGAGTGAACTTAACTATCAGTGTACAGGAAGTACAGTATTGTCCTTTTTCACAACGCATTACAGATGAAGCAGAGAAGCAGATGGGTAGTGTGACAACTGCATGTTTGAATCAGAACACTGCTGAACTTATCAAGCAAAACCAATCGCTAAGAATTTTACTTCGTAACTTTGTATGAATCTTATAAACATTCTTCGTTATCTTAAAAGCTCTACGCGCAGGATCTTCTCCTATTTACAGTACACAGTTCTACCTGAGCACACACTGCTTACACTGACTTAAACATAGCCATCACTTGTTCTAACCAACAGGACAACGTTTCTTATAAAACTGCACCAGGAAAGTTCTAGTACTACAAAGAGGAAGCACTATTTAGTGCTTTGGCCTAAAGACCAGCAATTGAAAGTCTTGAGCTTCAGATCTGACTGTCCCATTCACTGGGTTACCAGAGAGGCTCCAGTCATCCAATCACACATAAAATACCAGAAAATGAGGTCCAAAAACCTCTACCTGGAAGCTCTACTGGAATGGCTGGATATCAAGTTCTGTTTGGAATGGTCCCTTTCAAGCCTACAAATTACAGTGCAAGATCAAGAAAGCATTTCTTCATGCCTGTATTCAAAGCCATCCTCAACTAGCTGAATCTATTATCTGTAAAGGATACATTTGTATATGCCTCAATTTTGACTTCTCTACATTTACCTTTTCCAAAACACAAACTGCACTGTGACCCCACGTGGAGCCTACATAACTAACATAGAGCGCTTCTGCACAGTGAACTACAAGTTATCAACTGCTTTCCCATCCTCCCATCTTAATGTCAGAGGGCACTGTTTCTATAACTCTTCAGACAAGAGTCTGAAAGATGAGTCACCTGCACATATTAGCATAGATGTACTGAATCACAATGCTTCTATTGTGTACAATACATTTTTTTCCAAAATAGACATCAAGATATTTTCAAGAGATTTGAGTCCAACAATATTATAGCAAAACTAAGGTTCAGAAAGATGATGGAATTTATCCAAGGTCACAAATTAGAAACATCTCTAAAATTAGAAGCCAGGCCACCTGATTCTTTTCCTCTCTCCTTCTGCCAAGGAATCTTCTTTACGAGCTCAAGTTTACAGATCCTAGATCACTACACTAAATTCATGGTTTGACATACACACGTGTGTATGAGTGCCTGGCAAGTTCCTTAAATTTTATTTCTCTTTGTCAAATGGGGGCAAAAAGTTGCTACAGAAGTAAAGTGGCTATAAGAACTGTCAGAAAAACTACAAAGGGATTTTAAATTAGTGACCCTAATTTCACATTGGTAGAACTTTATGGCTTTTTGTTTTAGGGTGGCTAAAAATTCTTTACAACCTTACTGTTACATGAACTCCACAAGTTCTGAATAAGATAATACTAGGAGAGAAATTATGTTGAGACTGGTAAACTAGAACTGCAGGTTAACTCAGCCTAAAGACCATTTCTATTCAAACTACTAAAACACATAAATTATTGAAAATAAGGTCTTTTAATATTCTGACAAAAAGTTTTAGGCTTTAAATGTAGGCACTCGAGTTCGAATTTTCATTGTTTGTACTTCTTAGATCCCAAGAGAATCTTACATCCTGTGTTAATTACACCACCAGCTCCTCATTTATTTGCTGTTGACAGCAATGTTTCCATCTCTCAGCATTTCTTCTCGGATCCGGGGAGTCATCTGGGGGATCACTAGAATGTAGAGAAACCTGAATATGCCCCCTCAGCTAAATGAAGCAGAAATGGGATGTGATTAACGGTTAATACTCTGAGGAAAGTAAGAGAAGGCCTCATGATAAAAAGGTAACAGGGAGAAGACTACAGCCCTAAGATCACCAGCTGCTCCCCTCTTCAGGAAACTATTTTGGCTCTTTTAAGTCAAAAATCATGAAGCTGATTATTTATAACCAAAAGAGTTTTTTAAAAAATCAGCCCACAATTTCTGCTGCAAAACGTTAAGAGGAAAAACTAATCAATTACCAAATGCCATGGACAGTTAGCCCTTTTAATTAAGAACCTCCTCGCTCCATCTACGGGACTTGAACCGCAGAGGATTCAGCATATAAAGTGGGAGAAAGAGAACTCAAGCCTGAAATAAATTATTACTTCTGCCCTCATGCATTTTTCACCACGTGTCAGCAGTTTGCCACGTCAAATCGGGTTCTAAGACGCATACATTCGATGGCAACCCCCTCCCCCATAGCACACACAGATATACATGCTAACCTAAACGGTAGTGAAATTCCCATCATTACTGAAAGTCATCTCCCAGGGGAATGGTTTGTTGGAGGTTCAAGGTGTTTGCATCCTAATGAGAAATGGGGAATAGTTCTCACCTCTGAAGGTCTCAGTGGGCACATCTTGAGAAACGTATCAAAACAGGCTAACTAACGACATTCTTCTCTCGGACAGGTTTGTCCCTCTGTCCCAGGGTAGTGCTTTACACTGGCCGAGGATGGGTCCTGCGTTCAGAAAAAAACTTTGTTGGGTGTAGGGGGGAAGGAAGGATTGGGGTGTGCATGGGTTTGTTTCCCTCCTCCTTCCATGCCGGCGGCTTAGTCACAACAAAAAGCCGAAATAAAGATTTGATACAGTATTCTTTTAATGGCAGAGAGGAAGACGAATGCGTACACTTTTAACGCTCGGATAACCAGAAAGTAGATCTCCTATCTCAAAGGAGAACGTAGCCAACTATGCCTTCCGAGCACCAACGCGTCTCCCCTCCCCCATCCCTTTGCCCGTTCACTCTCCGTCTCCACCCCTAAACACATAACTCAAAAAATTATGCCAAATTTAAACCTATTTGCTAGTTCTTCAACCTAGATCCATTCACTTGGTGAGGATACTCAAGTCTCCCAGTTCTCTTAGCTACCAGGCGGGTCGAGAGGTAAGGAAAGAGCACAGGAGGGGCGAGGGAGAGTGGAGGGAACGGACGATGGATCAGGATTAAAGCAGGTTCGGCTCTCTTAGGAAAGGCGAATTCCCACCAATCCGCTCCGGATCAGATGCGGCTGCGCCGCTGCTGCTGGAGCTGACAAAACGCGGCGCGGGGGCTGTGCTCTCTGGAGTTGGGGGCTGGGGCGCGCAGGGCGGAGAGGTCCCCCGCCCTTCTAACGACGGCTAGCGGGGTCCCGAAGGCAAGCGAGGGGGACACGTCTGGATAAAAAGCATCTGTGCAAGGCCTGACTACTAAACGGAAAGGGGATACTAGTATCAGCACAACCCCAACGCCTTGCGCTTCCCTGAATCCCACCCCACCTCTGGAAATCCAAAGATCCCGAAAATTCCGAAAGCGAAACTGCAAGCAGGTCTCCAGAAGTTCGGGAGCAGTTTCCAAGGCTTTTCGGCTTCTCGGACACCAAAAACATCATCAAAGACACGTACTCGGTGAGACTGGCAGTTTCTCCCACAGCCAATATACACGTCCGCAGAGCATTTTAGTCGTTAATTTACGCGTGAAGGTCGCCAGCCCATGACCGCTGGTGGGGCCTGAGCCCCCTTCGGTTCCAGTAGCGGTGGTTGGCCTGGCTCCTACTCACGTCTCGGTTCCTCCCTTCTCTTCCTCCTCCCCACAAGAAAGGAAAACTTGAGCCCTGCAAGAATTCTTGTGGAATGTTCTTTGTAATCGACTGCGTGTTGTTCACTTCCAATGGCAAAGCCGGTGCAAAACCGCGGGTTTCAGGGCGTTGGAGTTAATTGTGCGCTTGTCAGCGCCAACGTCAGGAGGAGGAGCGGAGGGGTTCCCAGCTGAAACTGCAGTTTACATGCAAAGAGCCATTTTAGGCTGATATCTACTTTAGCTAAGCCGCCGCTGCTGCCCGCAAGAGAGCTGTGCCGGGGGAGGGAGCACAGGCAGATGCTGGCTAGGAGGGCAGGGAGTTCACCTTGTGGCCTTGCCCGAGGTGGCCAAACACAGTTTTGCCAGAGCACTGCCCATCGCTTAGCCTTGCTGCCCAGGTGGGAAGGGGTAAAATCCACCTATGCATCTCCAGTGCCAGTGACGCTTTTCTCTGCACCCACCCACGAACATCTCGAAGAGGTAACCCTTCAGACAAAGCAGCATCCAAGTGAGGTAGGACTGACTCTTATCGATCCCCTGCAGGCCTGTAAATGCCCAGAGACCACATTACTGTAGTAACTGTAAACCTGGCCAACAATTTTTTTTTTAGCTCCGTGATTTAAAAACATTTCAAGGAACTTCACAGCTACATGGTCAGGTTCGTAGGCGCGGAGAATGGTCCCATGACTCGCGCTGGCCAGGCTCACCAAGCCTCAAGAACCACACAAGGCTCCAGCCTCTGCGCTCCCCCATCAACCCCCTTCAAGTCCCTCCCGCTGACACCGCGGCACGACCTCCGCTAGGCGGCCGTGTCCTGGCCACGGGCGACCCCTGTCGGGGACGCCTGTTCCCAACGAAGCTACATTCCGACATTCCGGATGCCTCTTAGCTAGGCTGTGCGTGTCTGCTTTCCCCTGAGCTTTCCTTGCTGGTTCTATTTGGCTCTCAAACTCCGCTCCCGGGCCTTCCTGGGCCCACGCTCGCTCGCCTGCCCCGGTCGGACAATGCCCCACTCGGATCCACCACTCCACGAGTCCAACCTGGGAAAGGGACACTTCCGAAAACGTTTTCCCCATCCCCCATCTTCCCTATAGCGCAACTCGGAAAAGTAATGAGAGCAACTCCTTACCCCGACCCCAGTCGCCTCTCTGCCGATGTCCCCGCGACCCTACCTTTCTGCCCCTCCAGTTTTTCCTTCCCGGTCCCTCCACAGCACGCCACCCACTTCCACCTCACCAAGGCGCGAAGAGAAGCAGAAGCCCACCGCTAAATGCAGCGCACCGCCCTGCACACACAAAACCCCACAGGCGCCTCGAGCTCGAATGCACGGAATACCATGGTTAGTTAACTGCCCTTTTAATAAGCACCTCCTCGCTCCAGCTATTCGGAGCTTTAACAGTGCAGGATTGAGCCTACAGAGCGAGAGAATGAGCATACAGAGCAAGAGAAAAAGAACTTGCCTCTGAGAAAACCCAAATTATTAGCCCTGCCTTCATGTATCTTTCACCACGTGTTACTAGTTGGTCACGACAAATCATGGCAAGATCTGGTTTTAAAACGCACACACTTGGGCGAGTCTTTCTGACACCCCCCCCCCCAATGCCACATACAGGCATCAGGCATGTACACTAACGCACACACAACATGATGCTTGGATGCCCTAGACCAGGCCATCAGCACCCCTGCTAACACTGTCTCTCCACCCCTTTCCCCTCTAGCAATGGACTTTACACACAGGCACTCTTACCACGGAAAAAATGAGGGCAGCTCATTTTGTCTATTTTTTCGCCTTTAATTCGCTAAAGTAGCTCCTGGAGTAACCAAAGAGAGTCGAAACTCAGGGATGACAACTCTAGTTGGATTTTTTCCCACCTCAAAACCTCTATTTTCAGTTTTTGAGAGACACCTTGGCCCGCCATATTGAAACAGGCACAGCACGGTGTGTAAATACTCCTTCACCGAGCTGGTACAGCTTCGAAGAAAACACGAGTGTGAATCAGGCTCCGAACATGTCTCCCGCAACAGCGTAGCAACCACTTCCCAACCCCAATGCGCCCGTTTCCCCGGCTAATCTCCCGCAGCCCCGTGTCAAAATAAATAAATATATCCAGCAGTTTGAACAGTTGTTCTTTGGTACATCTGACCACGACATGCACACACACACACACCACACACACAAAAAAAAGCGACTCCAGAGCCAGATCAGGTTAGTAATTCTGAAAGGAGGTCTTATGAGAATAGACAACAGGAAAGCCCCGAGTAACAGGATATTACTTTAAATAACAAAAAGATCATCCATGCTGGAGCAGGCTCCGAAACTACTATTGAGCATTTCATTTTGGCTGCATAGACAAATGTTTCCAAAAGGGCGATTCCACATAGAGACTATTTTTAATCCCCCTGCTGTTCTCAAACCTCCCCACCACCACCACCTTCTACCCCGAATACACAAACACCAACACACCCCAAAAAGAAACCAAGGAGGGGAGGAGATGAGAAGAGCGAGGGATACTAGGGGGTGCTGCATGGCTAAAATGAGGGAACAAGCGAAGGTGAGCTGTGGGTGGGGGCTCGCCTGCACGACGGACGCTGGTTGCACACTGCACACAGCTAAGAACACTTTGCAACTAGAAACCCAGTCCTGCACCACTGAGCTTTTCAAAGCCTAGAAACGCGGAGAAAGGGAGAAAGAGGAAGCCAAAAAAAAAGGACAACCTAGAGAGCAATCGGACTTTGGGGCTTCACAGAAGTAGTGTCGCTTTTTTTCTCCTTCCCTTCCCTTCCCTTTTTCTCCTTCCCCAACCCCCGGGCTGGCTCTGGCTTCTCTTTCATATAAACTGGAAAAAAAAAAAAAAAAAAGATGACCGGCGCACTCAACCTGCCGGCCAGCGACCTAGCGGGCGGACGGGCCGGTGGGGAGGGCGCCTGGGAGCAGTGGCCGGACCGTGTCTTCTTACCTGATGAAGTTTTCCTGCCCCTTGGCGTGGAAGAAGGCCCAGTTGGCCGGCACCGCGGCGCAGGGCGGCCGGGCCGGCTGGCTGGCTGGCTCGCTCGCTCGCTCCCTCTCCCTCGCCCGCGCTCCCGCTCGCTCCCTCGCTCCCTCGCTCCCGCCCGCCGCCTCTCGCTCGCTCGCTCACTCTCTCAGTCGCTCGCACGCCGGCTCGCGTCCTCCCGCTCCGACTACAGCCTCATTCCAATATGGCATCCTCTCTGTGCGCATGCCCGACACTCTTTCTTAAGATTATTATTTTTTTTTTTTTTAATGCAGCGAACTCCTTCAATGACCTTTTCCAGCGTTTGCAGAATTTCTCAAGCCAATTAGCCTGCCTTTCCTTCTCGACTTGCTTTCTCTATCCCGACCACTACGGCCTGCTCTCGGCATGGGACCACCCCCAATGCCACACACTTCACACACACAAATTTCATGCTCGCTCTCCCTCCCTCCCCATTCCACTCCCTCCTTCTTTCCTTCTTTCTGGTTTTTTTTTTTTCTTTTTAAGCTTCGTACATAATCTGCAGAAAGTTCAAATCACAAAGGTTTCAGCAAAGCATCTTCAGGGAAAACTGGAAAAACTCAGCATTTGACTGGACGCTTTTTTTGTTTTCCTGTTTGCTGCTGCTTTTCTCCTTCGAGTAATTGCTCTGTTGATAAAGTACAGGAACTTACACTTTGTTCACTGAAAGGTCGTTTTGAATGAAGAGAAAAATTATAATAAGCAATCTTTGCCCCGCCCTCTCCGCCCTACCCTGAACTTAAATGAGAGTTTTCTAAGGAGAATGAAACGTATCCTTACTCCTTAGGGATGACGGGATGGGGCGGAGGAGGATTTTCCAGGGAAGCATGTCCAAAAGGAAGAAAATTAAGTTGAGGCTGGTGGGGCGAGCTGCAGCTACGTTCTATGGGGCTGGGACAGGACCCAGGTAACAAAGATCGAAATGGCATCTCTTGGGACTTTCACTGGGCCAGGGCGAGCCGGCCTCGGGCTGGTTATTGGACAGCTGGGACTAAAAAATCCTTAGAGGATTTAGAGAAAAACGTGCCCCCCAGCGATCTGAGGGAGTGCATTAGGGGTGGCGCAGCCACGTCTGGGGCTTAATTTCCAAGCCGGCCTCTGCCCGGCTGGCGGTGGGACCACAGCGGAGGGCAGAGGGGAGAACACCCTAGTGAGAGTCAAAAGAATTCCCGGGACTTACTGGCAACTGGTGAAAAGATATCGAACAAAATGTCCCTACTGCGGAAAAACTGCTAACTGCTGAGTAGGCAAGACCGAGAGCTTCGGAAGAGGGCTTAGCTGTTAGTGCAGAGGCTGTGAGGTGTCGGCTTTAGTTTGGCGTTTATTTTCCTAGAAGCAGAAAACTGACACGTTTGGTCAAGTCTTTTGCTGTTTTGCAGAGTGTAAAATTCCTAGTCTCCTAATTCCATGCCCATCTCTTTATCCCAAACCCCTCTCACCGCCCCCCATACCGCCCCGGCAAGGGGCTAGGGAAAACCTGGAGGTCTTCGAGGCTCCCCCTTGTTGGCAGCTCCACCCATCGTGCCTTTCAGAAGAAAGGAATACGTCCCTGCAGCTGTAGGGCAGACGCTACCCGGGCGGGGGTGCTTTGACCCTACTGCCAACCCAGTGCCGGTCACAAGGACAAGTGGAGTCCTGGTTGAAAGGTCGATGCCACTCCGAAAGACTGGAGGCAGTTCAGGGACCTGCGATGGCATCAGGAAGACAGACACTGATGGCGCGTGGAAAGGCGCATGAGGAGGTTCCTGCCCAAGCTAGTCCTTCCCCCGACTGCGGGCCGAGGATACGCCCCTCCTATCCCCAGCTGGCTAACTCGCTGGGACCAACTGATTTATTACATCCTCTGGAGGGACTTGTCCAGAAAAAGCTCTCCGCAGACCCCGAATTATTTCGGGAGCGCTACTCCACTGCAATGGTAGGCAGACCTCGGAGATCCAGAGCGCGCACGTCCAGTTTGCAGAAATCTCATTTCCTTAAATTTTGTATCGAGCTTTATGAGGTCTGAAACAGCTTCACTCTTCCTGTCACTTGGTTCTTAACATGTACCAACCTCCATTTGACAGATAAGTCGACTGAGACCTGGAAGAATCAAGCCGACTCATAGCCAAGGTTAAACAGCGGCAAAGTTCAAACTCCAGCCCGCGTCAGCGAACCCTCCAACTCCCTGCTTCCCTTCTCTTAGGGACACCAAGACAGAGACAGCCCCAAGCTCTCTGTCCTGAATATCCATGAAAGCAGAGACTCCTCAAACCAAACTGGAGCCCGTTTGGTCCCCTACTCCGCAAATATATCACCATTAGTCCGGAGCAGCCTCCCACTGTTACCCGGAGGCAGATCCAAATTAAATCTGATTGACAGACTGTGACTCCAAAAAATCAAGGGTGTGAAACTGTTTAACTCTGGTCCTTGGTCTCAACACAGCCACCTCACGACTTCAACACATAGTTTGTCCAGCGGGAACAGATGGGAAGGGGGAGCTGACCCCAATCAGGAGCACTTACAACCCTAGGGACTCTATCGGCATGCCCTTCTCATGGTTTGGGGTGCGAGGTCTGGAATAGCCAAAGCGCAGAGCCTGCAGTAGCAGCGGGGCACTGGGCGGCTCTGAGTGCGCATTCCCTCCTCCTCCAAACAAGCCCAGCTCCACCCCGCAGAGCCTACGGGTTAGGCGGTGGTCCCGCAGTACACAGGCGGCTGCGTCCCTACTCTGTGCATCAACGTCCTTGCGGCCTGGCTCAGACTGGGGGAGTGAGGCAGGCGCTCATTTCCCGCGCCTCCGCAGGACTTCCGGGAGGTTCCTGTTTTGAGGAAGAGTCAGTATCTCCAAGAGCCTTGGCGACAAGAGCTGCAGCCCGCCATTGCACTGTCTCCTTTGCTTGTTGAACAATTTTAAGTAATTATTATGCACGGATCGTTATTTCATCAGGGAAAAAAAAAAGCAAAAAACACTTAATGCCTAACTCGATGACTGTGTGTGCATCACACGTGACTGCCCTGAAATAGTTGAGCCTCTTTATGGTTTCAGTATTTAGACTCCTGTGTAAGTTTGCCAGTGCGTATACAAAGCAGTGTGTAGGAGTTGCATTTTTTGGAGTTTATCATGATTAAGGAACAAAATCATGAACCCACAATACACAATGCCTACATTGTTAACATGAAAAACCTAAATGTTGTCTATTATTCAGTTTCTGGAAGTTCGTTTACCTTATACGGTTTCATGGCTTTTTTTTCTCGTGACTTCTTGTATGTTCCTTGGCTTTCTACTTTGCATTCTCCTTCCATTCTCTTTTATCCAAGGACACCAATGAAGAAAATTAAAATTAGATGGATTTCCTGAGACAAAGTGGTCCTTTCATCCCACAACAGTACCTTCCAACTTTAATTTTTATTTCAGAAGGAGATACTTTAGGGATATGGGTACCAGAAATAGGTACCCTAAACCTATGAAAGATGGGAAAGGGGACTGTAGCATTTTCAGTCAAGGGTAAAGCACTAGTGAAAGTTGTGAATGCTTTTTCAAAATAGTCATGGTATCTTCCAACTCGGGTACATTTAGCCATGTAAATCTCACTACGAATGACACTATAGGATCCCTCTACATATTGTTAACATTTACTAAAAATAAACCTTTAATCATACCAACTTACTCTAAATGCTATTTCATTGCTAAATAATAGTTTAACTATGAAATTCACAACGTTTAAAGTGAAGCTGCCAGCCAAAGCCAAGTTAAGTGAAGCTACATATCTTAAATTAGGACTTCAAAGAGGCTTTGGAATTCTTTAACATGAATGAGGCTAAAATATTTGTTAAAATTTAAAAATTGTATTTATTGATTGCAAAACGTTTAGAAGCTGTTGCATTTTTATGATGACATAACCCAAGAGTGCCTAATCAGGAATCTAAAACAACAAAAGAAAAGTGTGTCTCTTGTAGTCTTCATGTTTGTAAGCATTACTTTACAAGCATTACTACAGAGGAGTTGAAAAATAAACGTCTACAATTTTACATTATTTAGAATAAAGACATGTGACCACTTAACTGTTGCTTCATTAATGTGCACACAAAGAGAAAAAACTCAACAATCCACTGCTGTCCAGTTGATGCCAGCATATAGCAACCCTATAGGACAGACTAGAACTGCCCCCTAGAGTTTCCAAGGAGCACCTGGCAGATTTGAACTGCCAACCTTTTGTTTAGTAGCTGTAGCCTTTAACCACTATGCCACCAGCATTTCTTACATCAAGGGAAAAGTTGGACAGTTTGTGCACACCTATGGCATATAGTGGATACCCTGGTGGTGTAGTGGGTTAAGTGCTACATTTGCTAACCAAAAGGTAGGCAGTTCAGATTTGCCGGGTGCTTCTTGGAAACTCTATGGGACAGTTCTACTCTGACCCCTAGGATAGCTATCATTCAGACTCAATTCCGCAGCAATGTGTTTGGTTTGATTTCTGATTTTGTGGAATATAGTTGGCTTTATATGAAGAAGTATGGGGCATGGAGATTGGAGAAAGACTCATAATCTTCAATATGTAGATGATAAAATCTTGCTTGCTGAAAGTGAAGAGGACCTGAGGTACTTATAAAGATCGAAGACCACAGCCTTTATTGTGGATTGCACTTCAGCATAAAGAAAACAAAAATCTTCACAATTGGACCAATATGCAGCATCATGATAAATGTAGAAAACATGAACCACTGTCAAGCATTTCATTTTACTTAGATCCATAATTAGCATCTATGGAAGCAGCAGTCAAGAACTTAAAACACATTGCACTGGGGAAATCTGCTGTTAAAAGACCTCTTTAAAATGTTAAAAAACTAAGCTGTGTCTGACTCAAGCCATAGTGTTTTCTGTCACTTCATATGGATACAAAAGCTAGCCAACGAGTAAGGAAGACCAATGAAGAACTGATGCCTTTGAAATGTGGTGTTGGCAAAGGGTATTGAATATACCATGGACTGCAAAAGGATGAATCTTAGAAGCAGGTATGCCGAGACTACATCTCACATGCTTTGGACCTGTTACCCGAAGGAATCAGTCCCTGGAGA
The DNA here is from genome assembly GCA_028571685.1 of Heterohyrax brucei. Classification (NCBI taxonomy): domain Eukaryota; kingdom Metazoa; phylum Chordata; class Mammalia; order Hyracoidea; family Procaviidae; genus Heterohyrax; species Heterohyrax brucei. Next base: position 54,116,778 of record CM053142.1, on the reverse strand, counting down.
AGGCTATCATGCTTTGTAAAGCAGATGGTCAGAGAAAAGGAGAAAGATCCTCAACAAGAGAGACTAATGCAGTAGCTCCAACCATGGGCTCAAGCACAGCGACAACAGTGAGGATGGCACGAGACTGGGCAATGTTTTGTTCTGTTCTGCATCGAAGTCACTATGAATGAGAACCGCCTTGACAGCATCGCACAACAAAAACTCCATCTTTAAATCATCATTTTCCACTTAGTAAGAGAGCAGCTAAGAAAGATAAGCTAGTATGCTTTCTTAGTTCAGAGAGCATCTAACGAGATATTAGACATACTAGCTTAACATAAAAGCAGAGGGTAGAAAGCCAGCATGAAACATTCTCTATACTTCAGGCTTATAGGGGAAATGTTTTCTGCTGTAGTACTTTTTCATTAACCTCCCAAGTGTGAAGTCTAAAGATACTCTTTCCCTTGTTCTTTCAAACTTTTTCCTTGACACTTAATCCCCAGTTGAAGCATTTGGCTCACATACCACAAAAAATCACTGGACTGGGAATCCACTGAGCTTGGTCACTGTTTTGTCATTATCTCTGTGACCTTGCATAAGTCAAGCCTTACTTTTCTCATCGTAAATGAAAGGATTAGACTAGTTTTCATTAAAGTCTTTTCAGACTTGAAAGAGTATGTATTAATTTACTCCACCCCCAAGATGCAAATTGCTTTCTATAATTTTTACCACCATCTTTGGCAGTTTGAAATAGCAGAAATACAAACTCTAAGCTCATAAAGAAGGAAAAGATCAAGTGACATCTGTAGTGTAAAGATGTGGGGCCTTCTTTCCCTACTGCCCTGTAATGAAAATGCTTCTCAGGTTATCTTTCTGTGTAGTTTAGATTACTAGCGTGTCTTCGCATTTACTGCATGGGTTTTTGATTATCCATCTAGGTAGTGAGCCTGAGGGGCTGAGGTAACAGTGCCTGAGAATGTCATTTGGAGGACAGCCTAACGTAATCAAGACTATGGCATGTTTAAATGGATAAAGAGTACTAAATAAGTGTAATGATGAGTACTGCTCTACAAAGATACCATCATTTTCTAATAGAGTGGTTTTCTTACATTGCTAGAATTCTTAGAAATACATTACAACAACAGCGAGGATCACGTACTGCACTTGTTATCTTATCTCCTGTTAAATCTAAGCCAAAGCCAAACCCCTTGCTGTAAAGTCAGTTCCAACTCAGAGGGACCCTAGAGGACGGAGTAAAATGGCTCTATAGGGTTTCCAGGAAGCAACTGGTAGATCTGAATTGCCAGCCTTTGGTTAGTAGGTAAGCTCGTAACTGCTGTGCAACCGGATCTCCAAATATCTTAGATCTTACAGCCTTGCTTCCAGCCGCTATGAAAGGCAAGAAAGCTGAAGTCCAGAGAGGTTAACTGATAGAGGTCTCACATGCAGTTGTAGATCAAGGCCTGGATCTCAGTTATGGGATCTTATTGCTCTACTAGATTATAGACAGGAAAAAGAGGCAAAAGGATTTATTGAGTAGCTATTTCATACTAAGCACTCTTCTAGTGTTTGTACATATATGATGGCATTTAACATACTGTCATCTGTATCATTTTTAAATTGTTTTAAAATATACTTCACGTACATATTTCTTTACATAAAAAGCAGGATTCCGACCTGTTGTTATTGCAACACATGCTTATATCACATTATTTACTATGGAGCTGAAGAGTTGTCTGAAATCATTTACAGTCTTTAATATAATGCCTTATGGTGATACTGGCAAAATAAGCAAATAAAAAGTAGCACAGTGTTGTGGTCTGTGGCCCTGGACAGATTTTCTGCTGTGAACATTAACTGACCTGAATGAGATTGAATTTGGCGCTGTGTCAAGAGTATGGATTTTACATTGCAACGTAGACTAAAATAAACAAGCAACCGAATTCCCACATCAAAATGAGGATTTCACATGCAAGCACAGTAAGTAATTTATATGTGCCTACCCATTTAATAAGTACACAACTATGACATACAGAGACTAGTGTTGGGCCCTGCTTATTCCGGTAACTTCAAAATCCCCAACCTATTTTTTAAGTGTCTAACTTGTTTTAGATGGTCTTAACATAGAATAAATAATGATTATCATGATCAAGGAAGTGATAAAGATAACAAAACTTTGTTTAATAGGTTGGTAAAGACTTGATTTGCAGTGCCATCTACTGGAAACAAATATTGATTTGTTTGCAGATTTTTCAGATACTTGGATTTTGCTTTGTTTTGGTCTAATGGAAACAGGGTGGGGATATGGATGTCAGTGGGTAGAATTAGATTCTTACGGTATTTGATTACAGATGATTACTTGGATGCTGTAGTTTGAAATAAACCAAAATATATTTATAACAAATAATGCATCTTTTGAATGACATTATGAAGCATTTATATGGTTTTGAAAAGTAAAACTTCCATTTTTAAAACTGACTCTTAAAAACTATTTTTAAACTAGCTTTTTTAATGGAGTGCAGTGATGTATTTTCTTGTCCTAGTAAAGATTTCTTTTAACTCTGACATGGGTGTGATTGATGAATTCTAAGAAGTTTCTTTTTTTTTTTTTTATTTTACACCTAGTGGGGAGAATACTCAAAGATTTTTCAAGACTTCCCAAATTAATTTTTTGAAGAGGTAAGTATCTAAAGAATACATACAGAATAAAATTAACTAATAAAAAACAAAAACAAATCTGTGCTTACATTTATGCATGCAACAGATGTTTACTGAGTACCCCTTACGTATCAGGCACTGTTCTAAGGTCTGAGATACAAAACAAAGTGCTGCTTCCATGGTGATTTTGTTTTACCCAGGCCATATCACCATTAACAAAATCTGTAGTATATCGTATGGCCGTCACTACAATGGGGGAGATATACAAGCAAGGAAGATATGAAAGGGGATGAGATTAGGGCCATGACATTTTATACGGAAAGGGAGTAAGAGAAGACCTCTCTGCTAAGGTGACATTTGAGCAGAGACTTGAGAGGGCAGAATAGTGTTCCAGACAGACAGAATAGGAACTACAAAGACCTTAAGGCTGTCTTGGTTCCATATGAAATAAATTATTATATAAAATGTTGCTATTTGGTGGCATAAACATTAGCTCAAGTTGTCATTTCTAAAATAAGCAAAAGTATTCCTATTCCTGGGTGAGAAACAACCAAGTGACCAATTCAAACATTTATAACAAGGGATCCTGTGTTCCCAAGGGATCAAACCCAATTTCTCAGGATTTCATTAGATTCCTAGGTTGAAAGGGACGTAAAGATCATCTGGCCTAATGTCTCTCTCAACGCTGGCTCCTCTCTACACCAGCCCTATCAAATGATCCTCCAGCTTGTGTTTGAACACCACACTCCTTGCTCTCTCCAGAGATGGCCCACTCTGTCTGTGGACTGCTTCCAGCTCTTACCAAATTCATCCTCAGACTGACCTGAAATCCATTTTTCTATATTATCCTGTTTGGATGTGGACAAGACAAAGCAGAAGGATCTCTTCTTCTTCTTTTATGGGCAGGTACCTTTGTAAGCAGAAGCACTATGTAAGCCTCCAGAAATTTTGCATGTGTTCTAAAGCACGTGGACCTCTAGCTGACTCTTAATAGACTTGCAACTATTGTGGTACAGTCAATTCTGACTCAAAGTGATCCTATGGGACTCAGTAGAACTGCCTCACAGAGTTTCCATGCAGCCGCTGATAAATTTGAACTGCTGATCCGCTGGTTAGCAGTAGTAGCTCTTAACCTCTGTGCCACCACCTGGGCTCCAGGGAGTGTCATATCTGGAAATAAATCCATCTGTCATCATTCATCATTCTATTCTCACATAAATAGGTATGGGATAGTTTCTGAGCATTGTGAAAGTCTTTACACCCATGGCAATAGAGTGATTCACTCAACTAAAAAACTGCCCTGTTGTAGCACTCTTACCGGCCCTTCGTTCTTTGGTTTGCAGTTATGCTGCATCAGAAATCAATTGCTTAGGGATAATATTTTTAAAATAATGTAGGCAAGCATACTCAGTTATGGTACAGTTGCTAAGGATAAACTTCCCTTGGCTGGAGAATTAGTAACAACTGTTAAGATTTATTAACAACTGTTAAGGTTTATTGAACACTTACTCTGTTCCAAACACTCTTCCAAGTGTTTTAAATATTTACTCATTTACTTCCCTCAGCAAATTAATAGGGTGGGTGGTGTTTTAAACCACATCTTGTAGACAAAAATATCAAGAGGCTGAGAGGAATTAAGCAACCAGCTCATTTAAGAGTAACTAATAGGTGTGAGAGCTACAATTTGTGTCCAGGTAGGCTAACTTTAGACTAGATAGTCTTAGAAGCACTGTCAAACCACCACTCTAAACCCTGATGAAAGTAGAGATCCTAGACACTAAGGTAAATTTATGGAATGGAATATTGAAGAAACTTAGGTTATTTAGCAATAGAAGAAAAAGCTAAAATGAGAAAGAGAACCAGGCATAAGTCCTAAGCAATGCCAATGTAAACAAAAACTAGACTATAAAGAGCTGGAAATGTGATCATGGCCTTATAGTATTAAATTTGAAGAGAAAAGATGATGGGGGATATTTGGAATGTGACAATTGCAAATAAGTAAAGTTTATTACCCGGATATTACACACCAGACTCCACGCTAAGCACTTGACATTCATCTTAATTAATCTTCATAAAATCTTGTAAGGTGGCTACTATCATCACATCCATTTTACAAATGAAGAAAATACAGCTTAAGAACTTACATAATTGTTTGATATACCCAACTAGTAAGTGGATGTAAAACCATTGCCACCAAGTTGATTCTGACTCATGATGATCCTATAGGACAAAGTACAACTACCCCACAGAGTTTCCAAGGAGTGGCTGGCAGATGCAAAGTGCCAACAGAACCATACATGGCCCAGTTGTGCACCATCCTCACAACTGCTACCATGTTTGAGTTCATCTTCACGGCTGTTGTGCCAATCCGTCTCACTAAAAGTCTCTATTATCCTTGCTGGCCCTCTGTTTCACCAAACATGATATCCTCCTCCAGTGACTAATCCACCCTGATGATGTGTCCAAAGCCAAAGAGAAAAAAAAAAAAACAGTTCTGTTCTGATCCATGGGGTGTTCATCCGCTAATTTTCAGAAGTAGGTCACTAGACCTTTCTTGCTAGTCTATCTCAGTCTAAAGCTCCTTGACACCTGTGCACCATGGGTGACCAGGCTGGTATTTGAAATGCTGGTGATATATAGCTTCCAGAATCATGATAGCACATAAGCCACCATAATACATGTACACCAAGTTGGCAGACAAATAGTGAAGCAAAAGCTAGTGGTTATCTTTCCAACAAACTCACCAGAAACCGTAGGGAAAAACCCCTGGTTCTGTTGAATCACCATCTGCCCCAGAAGACAGGTGTTAGAATGGAAAGAACCTGTACTTGGAAGTCAGAAGGATTTGTATTTAAATCTCAGCTCAACCTATTATTAGTTTCTCTCCCCATTGCCCTCTTCTCTTGTCCTCTCCCCTCCTCCCTTAGTGTCCTCCGTTAAAAAATGGGACAAAGACCAAGCCCTCTGAGTTACCATGAAAATTAAAACTTTCAGAGAGAGAGAGACTGGCATTTAGGAGAGATTTAAGAAGTATTACTTGCTTCATTTCCCCTAATTCAACCATCTGCCATCTTCTCAAAATGTGCATCATTCATAAACTTTCATGTTTAATAACTATATATTGAATGATTGAATTCGGATCATAGTCCACGTTTGTTTTCTACACTACCACAATCTTGTACCTTATGTGATCTCTATTTCAACCTTCTGCTTCACTTTGTACCTTCTTTAGTTTTTCTTTTTTTTTATTATGACTGAGTGAAAATGTACATTCCCGTATAAATTTACATGCCCACCTATATGCAGCTTCCACTGCTCTCCCTGGCCGATGACAGCACATTATTCCTCTATGCTCCATACATGTCTCATCCTCCCAACAGTCTCCTTTCCCCTCCTCTCCACCCACTCTTCTTCCTCCAGCCAGAGGTGAGCAGGATGATATCCTATAGACGCATAGAGCCATAAAGTGCATCCAATATATGGTCACTCTACATTGCCAAGTCCAATCCATTAGTGTCCAAAGGACCTTCATTATGATTTATGGGCAAGGGCAGATCCCAGCTCAGCAGGAACAGATGATCACCGAGGACCAAAACGACATGGGGTAAAGACAACTCAGAAGATAGAGAGACCCACACAAGTGGGTGCCTACATCAACTTGGGACCCGAAGAACCAGATGGTGCCTGGCCACCACCAGTGACAGCCGCAATGGAGCTCACTAAGTTGAGTCTCACTGGCAATGCAACAATAAAAAGTGGTGCACCCTGAGATCTCCATTAAAAGACCGCAACTGATGGTCCAGCGGCTTCGGGTTCCCCTGGGAGTATGGCCCCTGGCCCTGATGCTGCCCTTGCCCGTAAATTCACTTTGTATCTTCTATTATCTTTCTTTGTTCTATTACTCTAGTTTCATTTTCCTGGAAATGCAAATAAAAATCCCAAAACAAGAATGTGACTACCAAGTGATTCATGTGATACTAAAAACTCTAAAATCATGTTCTTTTTTTAAAAAAAAAAATACTGTCCTTTAAGTAAAAGTTTACAATTCAATTTGTTGTGCAAAAACTTATACACACATTGCTATGTAACTCTAGCTGCTCTCTCCACACTGTAACAGCAAGTTCTTCCTTTCCACCCAGAATTTCCAGTGTCTTTCAACTAGCTCCTGTCCTCTGTCTTCTCATCTCACCTCTGAACAGAAGCTGCCCGATTAGTCTCATGCACCTACATAAGCCAACTGTCTCACTCTTCACCGGCATCGTTTTATGTCTTATAGTTTAGTCCAATCTTTGTCTGAAGAGCTGCCTTCAAGAATGGTTTCAGTTCTGGGACAACACAAACTCTTAGGACCATGTAATCTGAGGACCCTCCAATCTATTGGACTATCAAGTCTGGTCTTTTTAACAGGGTTCAAGTTCTGTACTCCATTTTTCTCCTGCTTTATCAAGGTGTGTTTGTTGTGTTCTCTGTCAGGGCAGTCATTGGTGGTGGCCAGGCACCATCTAGTTCTTCTGGTGTCATGTTAATATAGACTCTGGATTATGTGGCCCTTTCTGTCTTTGGGGCTGATATTTTCCTTACATCTTTGATGTTCTTCATTCTCCTTTGCTCCAGGTGGACGGGGACCAGTTGACACTTAGGTGCTTAGATGGCTGCTTGTTAGCCTTAAAAGCCTAAAATTATATTCTACTCATTAAAAAAAGAAAGCATTCACAATGTGAAAATGTCAATTCTAGCCAAAAAGCTCTGCAAATACAAAGCAATCCTTATCGAAATTGCAACAGTATTCTTTGCCAATCACCAACTTTATATGGAAATGAAAAAACTCCCCAATAAGTAAAGTATTACTGCACAAAAAGAACAAAGTCGGAGACCTCATACCACTACCTGTCTCAGAATTTACTATACACCTACAGTAGTCAAAACTGCCTGGCGTTGGTACAACAACAGACCAGTGGAGCAGAATTGAGAACCCAGATGTAAATCCATCCATCTATTAGTAGCTGATATTTGACAAAGGCAATTAAATGAAGAAAAGGTAATCTGTTTAACAAATGGTGCAGGAATAACTAGATATCCATCTGTTAAAAAAATGAAATAAGATTCATACCTCACACGAAACACAAACACTAACGCAGAATGAGACAAAGACCTAAACATAAAATAGAAAATGATAAAGATCACAGAAGAAAAAAATAAGGACAACTCTAAGGGCTCTAATACTTGGTAAAAATAGTATACAAACTGTAACTAACAATGCACAAATACCAGAAGAGAAATTAGATACATGCAACCTCCTAAAAGTTAAATACTTAAGCTCACTGTGAGCAAAAGGTTTCACCAGCAGAACTCACAAACTGGAAAAAAAATTTTGGCTATGACATATCCAACAAAGGTCTAATGTCTAAAATCTACAAGATAATGCAACACCTCAACCACAAAAAGACAAATGATCCAATTTAAAAAATGGGCAAGAGAAGTAAACAAATGCTTCATCAAAGAAGGCATTCAGGCAGCTAACAGACACAGGAGTGAATGTTTTCAGTCATTAGCTGTTAGAGAAATGAAAATGAAAACTACATTGAAATACCATCTTAGCCCAACAATACTGGCCTTAATCAGAGAAACACAAAACAACAAACTTTGGAGAGGTTGTAGGGAGATTGAAACTCTTACACACTATTGTTAAGAATGTAAAACGGTACAATCACTTTTGAAAGCAGTAAGACACTTCCTTAAAAGTTAAAAATAGAAGTGCCCTAAGACACAGGCAGAGATTACAACAGAGAGTCCTGGACAAAGTGGGAGGAAAATGTAGAACAGAATTCAAATTCACAAAAAACAACCAGACTTACTGATCTGATAGACAGAGAAGAAACCTCCCAAACCATGGCCCCCTGGACACTCTGCTATCCCAGAACTGAAGCCTTTCTCAAAGCTTACTTTTCAGACAAAGATTAGACAGACTCATAAAACAAACAATAACACAATTGAGGAACAGGCTTCTTAGTTCAATCAAATATAGGAGACCAAATGGGCAACTACAGTCCAAAACCAAAAAAAGAAGGCAGGCTCTGCAGCCCACATTGGTGAGTGGCGTCTGGGGTCCTAAAAGCTGCCGACCTGCCATCTGAGGGCACAGCAAGTGGTCCCAACTCAGCAGGAACGGATGATCACCGAGGACCGAAATGACATGGGGTAAAGACAACCCAGAAGATAGACAGACCCACACAAGTGGGTGCCTACATAGACCTGGGAACAGAAAACTGGGTGGTGCCCAGCTACCACCAGTGATAGCTGCAATGGAGCTCACTAAGTTGAGTCTCACTGGCAACACAAGAATAAAATGGGGTGCAGCCTGAGATCTCCACTAAAAGACCGCAATTGATGGTTCAGCAGCTTCTGGATTCCCCTGGGAGCATGGCCCCTGGCTCTGATGCTGCCCTTGCCCATAAATCATAACGAAGGTCCACTCCTCGGACATGAATGGATTGGACTTGGCGATGCAGACTGATCATATATTGGATGCACTTTATGGTTCTATGGATGTATAGGATATCATCCTGCTGACCTGTGGCTGGAGGAAGGAGAGTGGGTGGAGAGGAGGGGAAAGGAGACTGTTGGAAGAATGAGACATGTATGGAGCAGACAGGAATAGTGTGCTGTCACCATGCAGGGAGAGCAGTGGAGGCTACAAATAGGTGGGCATGTAAATTTATACGGGAATGTACATTTTCACTCAGTCATAATAAAAAAAGGGGGGGAATAAAAAAAGGAAAAGAAAGATGTTTCAAAATTAAAAAAAAAAAAAAAAGAAGGCAGGACAGCAACTGGACGTATGAGCACAGGGAACCCGGGGTGGGAAGCAGGAGCATGCCCTCACATTGTGGGAGTTGCAATCAATTTTACAAAACTGTGTGTAGATAAATTTTTGAATGAAAAATTAACTTGAGCTATAAACCTTCATCTAAAGCCAATAATAATACAAAAAGCTTTACATATATCAACGTGATATCAGTTTTGTGAGACATAATTTTTGTCAGTACTTAAAAGCATAACTAGTTTTAATGTCCAATTTGAAAAGTAGATAGTGGCTTTTCATGTAGCAGTAGCATGTACCTAAGCTAATAGTTTTAAATTCATGTAAGATGGGTAGTTACAGCAAAATACTGCAATGTCATAGTACAGAAAGGAATAAGAAATGAAAATACTTGGATTCAGATCTCAGTGATATCCCTAAGCCATTTCTTTACAAGTCAACACATTTATTTAAACTTCAGATCTGTGAAATAAACATAACTTATTAAAAACAGTGCTCTAAGTAAAAGTTTACCTGTCACTTACTCATATACATGTTATTATGGGACCCTAGTTGCTCTCCCCACACTATGACAGCACACTCCTCTCTACCCTATGTTTCCCTTGTCCATTCAGCCAGTTCCCGTGCCCTTCTGCCTTTTCATCTCGCGTCCGGACAGCAGCTGCCCATTTAATCTTATATGTATCTACTGAAGCCAAGAAGCACACTCTTTGCTACTGTCATTTTTATGTCTTACAGTCCAGTCTAATCTTTGAAGAGTTGGCTTTGGGAATAGTTATAGTTCTGAGCTAAAGAGGTTATGGAGGCCACATCTTCTGGGATCCCTAGTGTGTCAGATCATCAAGTGCTCCCACTCCATCAGAGACTCTGTTCAAGGCAGTCACTGGTGGCAGCCAGGCACTATCTAGTTCTTCCAGTCTGATGCTGATATAGTCTCTGGTATATGTGCCCCTTACACCTGTCAGCATCATATTTTCTTTAGGTTTTTGGTGTTCTTCATTCTCCTTTGCTCCAGGTGCATTGGGACCAATTAATGCAGTTTAGATGGCTGCTTGCTAGCTTTTAAGATCCAGATGCCACTCACCAAAGTGGGATGCAGAACATTTTTTTAATTTTGATATGCCAGTTGAAGCAGGAAGCATCAACAGAAGATGGAAGGAACACACACAGTCATTATATCAAAAATAATTGGTCAACATTCAACCATTTAAAAACATAACATATGATCAGGAACCAATGGTACTGGAAGAAGGCAGCCAAGCTGCACTCAAGGCACTGGTGAAAAACAAGACTCCAGGAATTGATGGAGCCAAACATTACTGAAATGTTTCAATAAATGAGTGCAGCACTGTAAGTGCTTGTTTCTCTATATTAAGAAATGTTGATGCAGTTACCTGGTAGACTGACTGGAATAAATCCATATTTAAGCCTAGTCCCCAATAAGGTGATCCAGCCAAATGTAGAAATTATTTGTCAACATCATTAATATCAAACACAAGTAAAATTGTACGCAAGATATTTCGAAAGTGGCTGCAGCTGTATATTGACAGGGAACCACCAGAAATTCAAGACAGATTCAAAAGACGACATGGAACCAGGGAAATCATTGCTAATGTCACATGGATCTTGGCTGAAAGTAGAGAATACCAAAAAAAAAAAAAAAAATGTTTGCCTGTGCTTCATTGACTATACAAAGACATTCAACTGTGTGGATCATAGCAAATTATGGATAACATTAAGAATAATGGGAATTTTAGAACATTCAACTATGCTCATGAGGAACCTGTACACTGATCAAGAGGCAGGCCGTCATCCTTATAGAACAAGAAGATAGATATTACAAGGTGTGAGTCAGGGTTATGTCCTTTCACCATACCTCTTCAATGTGTATCCTAAACGATATGAAGAAGGATTGGAGGAAGTCTCGTTTATGACCTGCAGTATGCTTGCTGGAAGTGAGGAAACTTGCAACACTTATGATGAAGATCAAATACCTCAGCCTTCTGTATGGATTACACCTCAACATGAAGAAAACAAAAACTCTCACAACCAGATCAGGAAGCAACATCATGATAATTAGAGAAAAGATTGAGATTGTCCAAGATTTCCTATTAATTGGTTCCACATTCAACATCCATGAAAACCACAGTAAAGAAATCAAAAGACATATTGTGCTGGGCGAATGTGCTACAAAAGACCTCTTCAAAGTGTTAAAAAGCAAAGATGTCACCTTAAGACTAAGTTACTCATGACTGAAGCCATGGTATTTTCATTTACATCATGTGCATGGGAGAAAGCAGGACAATGAGTGAGACAGAAGAAGAACTGACTCCTTTAAATTGTGGTGTTGAAGAAGAATAGTGAATATATCATGGACTGCCAAAAGAACAAACAGATCTGTCCTGGAGGAAACATAACCAGAGTGCTCCTTAGAAACAAGGATGGTGAGACTATGTCTTACATAGTTTGGACATGTTGTTAGGAGAAGAATATCCTACCTGGTAGAGTAGAAGGTCAGTGAAAAAACAAGACCTTGAACAAGATGGATTGACACAGAGGGTACAACAATGACCTTAAGCACATCAACAATTGTGGGCATGTCACACAATCAGGCGGTGTTTCATTCTGTTGTACATAGGGTTGCTATGAGTAGGAACCAACTTGATAGCATGTAACAACAACATGCCAGTTGACCTAGATGTCCCCTGAAACCATGGTCCTCAGACTCCTGTCCCTTTTACTCTGTCCCTCAAAGTATTTGATTGTGTTGAGAAAACTTCTTACCTTTCGGTTTAGTCCAGTTGTGCTAACTTCCCCCGTATTGGGTGGGAGTCATCCTTCCTTAACCTGAAATAACTCTTGTCTACTATCCTCATAACCATCAAAGGATTTTTTTTTCTGTGTTTAAACTTCTCTTGAGACTTATACAGTGCTCTCATACAATATTTACCTATTTGCCATTGACTAATTTCACACAGCATGCCTTTCATATTCCTCCACATTATGTTTCACAGATTCATTGTTGTTCCTTTATCATTATGTAGTATTCCATCATGTGGATATACCATCATTTGTTCATCCACTCATCCACTGATGGGTACCTACACTGTTTCCATCTTTTTAGCTGTTGTGTACAGTGTGGCAATGAACATGGCTGTGCACGTACCTGTGAAATAGACATAATAACTCACTATTTCATTAGGTTGAGAGAATTTAGAGAAATGTATTATGACCCATAACTAGGGCAAAGTTAAACTTGGGTGCTCAAAAAACACTTCCTTTACTTTCTCTTTTTAATTTAGTAATAACAAAGTATCCAATTCTGGCTCTAACCATGAGAGAAAGAATAGGATAGCAACCAGCTAAGCCTGGATTTAGAAAGAGTCTAATAAAAGTCAGAAGACCTAGAGTTAAGCCTGATTCATCATAGATCACGTGAATTTGGAGAAAAGACTTAATTTGCTTTTGTCTAACGCGGTGTCTTGGCAAAACGACACTGATAAAGACAGTAATCTTGGCCCCTTCCTGTCTCCGGCATGTTGTAAGGCAATGCTATAATCCAAGTCATAGTATATCATTGTCTGTTTTATTCCAGTCATTGAGCTAAGCGTTATTTGCTTTCATTTTTGTACTCTTATTTCAAAGTGCCTTGGGCTCCTAGAAAGAACAGAGCTACAAAAATTTAAAGTATGGCTGGTATTTCTCGTGAATCTTTTGTCAGTATTTCTTGCTAAGGAAAAAAGAAAAATGGCAAAAACTGGGAAATTCTTTGAGACAGAAATATCTTCATCTTTTTTCCTCTTGATTATAAGTAGTATGAAGTCACGATGAATGAGCCAAAATTTCCTAAACGAAAAGAACACATTTTTCTTCATTCCCCTAATAAACTAAGGAACAAAACTTAGGAAAATTTTAATAGCGTGGGAAAAAAAACCTACAGATCTCAAAAGCAGTGCCTGAGTCTGACACTTAAGACTAATTCGTACATAGGGGGAGTTCAAGAGATGTTTGCTCAGGTCCTGGCTTTGGCACTGACCTGGCTATACTCTATATAGTGATGGGCTTCCTTTTCCCCTTCTGTAAAGTGAATGTGCTATCACTATTTGTAAGCCTTTGGAAAAACCATATGAAATTAATTACAATTCTGTCACTTATTTAACTTCTTGGGAGAAAGGGACAATAAGGACTTTGTTTTTTGAAAGCAAAGGTTGTTTACATGGCTTCTGAATGACTGATGTGCTTCCCAGACCATTGTTTGCCCTCCCTGGGGGTTTATTTACTGTGTGTTTTGTCATTCTGCATCAGGAGGGAAGGCATCCTGCTGGTTAGAAGAAACAGCCATGGACCACTGAAGCTTTTATACAGAAATCTATTTTCATAAATTGAATTTTAGCGACTCAGCATTCTGGGGGATGATGAACTGTACTTCTAAAAAAGCTGTCAGCAATGTGGCTTTCAAACTGGAGAATCCTAGGTGTGGTTCTAGAGACATCAAAATCTTTCTCATTGGAAACTCTGCTGTAGTAGTTTGCCAGTTTCAAAGAATCAGTCAAATTTGGATCATCATTAATTTTGTTATTATTCTATCTGGACTCTCAGACCTGGGCTTCTGTTGAGAGCACTTGCTAGTGCCCTGGAAAATTGAGCTCAAAGCAACACTTAATGCGCTGCTTTAAAAATTGATATATACACCTTGACCAACACAAGTTAATAAGAATAAGTAGTTGACTTCTTAGCTCAGGTAGATACAGAAGACTAAATGAATGGCTCCTGTCCTGAGACAGCTGAGAAGGCAAAAGGGGACAGGAGCTGGCTGAATGGACACAGTAGATATGGTAAACAAAGGGTGGAAAGGAGAAGTGTGCTGTCGCATTACAGGGATAGCAATTACGTTCTTATACAAATGTGTGTATAAATTTTTGTAAATAAGCTAATGAACTGTAAACTTTCATTTAAGGCACAATAAAACCAAATAAAAACTCAGGAACACACACACACACTCACAAAGAACAAGTAGCTGAGAGACGTAGACCTTTTTCTCCACCACTACTACTGTGCCTTCTCTCCAGCAAGCAATGAACAGTTAACTGTTTGTTGTATTTTATTGTGGCGTTTTAAAAACTTCACCCACATGAAAAGTAATGGTCCTATACCCAGGAATCTTCAATGGTATAAACGTCATTGGCAGTCACAGAAGCACAAGGAGACTGATGTTCTACCATCTGTCATAGGATAAGTACATTCATTCATTTATAAAACAGGTACATCCTTTGACTGCTAGATTGAGGGTACAATCAGGAAGCAAGTAAGTGACATCAGTATTATCGTGTCTAAGCACCTCTATTTTCTTCCCTCAGTTTCAAAAGTATGAATGTGCAGAGGTTTGATGATTTGGTAGTTATGAGAGGTACTTCTTAATTGCTACTTTCCTCTAGCTCCTTTGTGGCTATAGAAAGATCCCATTGATTCCATTCCTATGCGTCCAATCTGGAGCCATGCTACTTTATACTTTAGCCTCATTCACCCCAGAAGAAATTCTGAGAGCTAGGCAGGAGCCAGGAGAAGTAGAACTAACCCTACTTTGACGGGCCTGGCATTGCTGCTGCCATTATTGGCTGTTCTTTGGTCAAGTGTTGAGGTAGGTTGTTCAGGGACCAGCCGCTGCTTTAACTGAGTGAACCTTAGGGTATGGTGTATGACCTAACTCTCCCTCCTCTGGTTCCAGTTTTCTGCTCCAGTATATTTTCATAGTATTTTATCATACCATAAATTATTTTTATTTCGTTGCTGTTGTGTTAGGTGCTGCCAAGTCAGTTCTAGCTCATAAACCAAAAAAAAAAAAAAAAAAAAAAAATCCGACTGCCATTGAGTTGACTTAACTCGTAGCAACCCTATAGGACAGAACAGAACTGCCCTATGGACTTTCCAAGAAGCACCTGGTGGATTTGAACAGCTGACATTCTTGTTAGCAGCTGTAGCATTATACCACTACAGCACCAGGTTTTCCTAGCACGTGGCAACCACATAAACAACTGAAAGAAAGAAATGCTGCCCAGTCCTGCCTGGTCCTGCTCATCCTCACAATTGTTGCTACACTTCACTGAAGGTCTTCCTCTTTTCCCCTGACCCTCCACTAGCATGAAGTTCTCATCTAGCATGATGTTCTTCTCCGGAGACTGAACCCTCCTGATAACACGCCCGACATATGTAAGATGAATCCTCACCATTCTTGCTTCTAAGGAGCATTCTGGCTGAACTGCTTTGAAGAGCGATCTGTTTGTCCAGCAGTCCGTAGTATACTCAACTTTCTTTGCCAACACCATAACTCAAAGGTATCCATCGCTGTTGTTCAGTGCCGTAAAGTCAGTACCAATTTGTGTGTCAGTAGAGTTGCCCCATAGGGTTTTCTAGGTGATAATCTTTAGCGGTTTGTGACAGCTGACCAGGTTCTTCTCCCGCAGAGCTGCTGAGTGACAGTGCTGAGCCTTAAACACTGTGTCACCAGAGCTCCTTAATTAGTCACTAGAGACAGATGCATCATTTTTTAACAGATCAGTATATTTGTAAACTGCTACATTATTGGAAACTGTAGGTAAGAGCTCAGGTGCTAATCAAAAGTCAATAGTTTGAACCTACCAGCTGCTTCTTTGAAACCATATGGAATAGTTCTCCTCTGTCCTATGGTATTGTTATGTGTCATAGTCGACTTCATGGCAAAAGTGATATTTTTGTTCTTTAAAGTTTAATATAAATTTATAATTGTTTCATGTTTTACACTATACATTTGAGTTTTGTTCTGGGCAATGTAAGACAATGTCCCATTCAACTGATACTGCAGGGTGCTTAAGCTCTGACCTTCAAAAATTAGAACACATCACTCCCTGCTCATAAGTCTCCAAGTGATTTCCCATCTTACTCAAAACTAGATCTAAAGTCCTTCCCAGAGCCCATTTGTATTCCCTCCTCCACCCCAGTTCTCTCTGTTGTGCTCGCTCACTGTGCTCAAGTCCTGCAGGTCTGTTGTGGTTCCTTAGACAAGCTGAGTTTACTCCTTTCTCAGGGTCTTTACATTTGCTGAAAGATCCCTGGTGGCACAGTGGTTGAAAGTTCAGCTCCTAACCCAAAGGTCAGCTGTTCAAAACTACTAGTTACTGTACAGGAGAAAAACACAACAGTCTGTGTCTGGTAATGATTTATAGCCTTGGAAACCCTGTAGGGCAATTCTACTCTGTCCTGCAGGGTCCCTGTGAGTAAGAATCCATTCAGCGCCAACAGATTTAGTTTTGGTTTTGGTTTTGGTTTTGACATTTGAGGTTTCCTCCTTGTCTAATAGTCTTACTGAAGAGACTGGTATACTTGTTCCTTTGTTTTCTTCAGGTTTCTGCTTCCCTGATCACTCTGTATTTTAAAACACGGCATTACACAAAAGTTCTTTTATCTTGCTTTATTTTCCTTCATACTGCTTATCTTCATCAATATTATATTGTTAACTTTTATGAGTTTATTACGTGTCTTTCCCACAACAAAAATCACATGGACCTGGGGAGTTTTTCTTATGTATAGCTAAAACTGATACATAGATCAGAGCCCAATACACAAGCACAGTCTATCTTTGAATAAGTCTGAAATGAACATATTTGTCTAAGTTACATGTTTTACGTAATTTGCACTAGTTTATAAATCAGAAACATATTTCAGTGCAGCATGCTTTCTGAATACTTGAGATGGTACCAATGAGATGGCACTTCTTACGGCTTAGGAAGGCTCTTGCATATGAGAAACAGAAAGGTCCTTTGCAGTAGACCATTTTGCCTAATGAAAAAAAACAGCTCCATTTGTTTGACCTTTGTTTGCTATAGTTCCAAAAGGAAATCCCGGTGGTGTAGTGGGTAAGTACTATTATAAGTGCAAATCTACCAGGTGCTCCTTGGAAACTCTATGGAACAGTCTTATCCTGTCCTTTAGGGTTGCTGTGAGTTGGAATCGACTTGATAGCAACAGGTTTGGTTTTTGGTTATGATTCCAGAAAGGATGAGGCCAGAACTGCAAATTCTCTTCATTTCTGGTTGAAGCTTCCACCATCTCAGAAACAAACAAACAAAAAAGCCTACAAAAGTGTTTAAAGCACTTTTTATATTGAAATTCATGTGTATCTGTTGGCATATTTCTTTTTCCGGGGAATACACACGTTGCTTTCATCAGTATATATGTATTCCAAGGTAGATTCCAAGCATGCTTCCATTAATATAGTTCTCCCTGGTTATAAGGCCACATTTGCAAACCAGCATTTGTAGAGAGTGGAGCCTTTAAAAACAACACATAAGAATGAAGAAGAAGCCAGAAGGCTGGCAGCAATAAGGGTTGTTGTTGGGTGTTAGTGCAAATCTAAGACTCTGCTGTCTTAGAGAGTCACAATTCACCATAAGGAGACACATGACTTTCAGTTGTCGCACCATATAGTAGAACATCATCCTAAATGGAAAACTTGCAAACCGAAATATCAAGAAACTGGCTTTCCGTTTAATTCAGATAAACATCTCAATGTTTTTGCAGTAAAAGCCATGTCCTTTCTCTTATTTTGTAGGTAACCATAACTAGAGGGAAACTGGAGGATTAACGACACTGAAAGACATCTACTAAATACATTAGAAAACATAATAATATAAACCTCTTTGTTATCTTGTGCCTGCTCTTTAATAACTCTATATTATCATAATTGCGTTTGCATAGTATAATACACACAACACCAAACCACAATTTAGACCTTCATTCTGCTTTTTGCTCAGCTATAGGATCTTGGGTGAGTAACTTAACCTCCTTTAATCCAGGTCTCTTCATGTTTAGAAAGAGATAGAGTGAGTAAATTCCCATTTAAAACCCAACATGGAATGCCACATAATGACAAAGAACAGTGATGAATCCAAAAAACACCTCACAGCATGGGTGAGTCTAGAGGGCATTGTGTTGAGTGAAATAAGCCAGTCATGAAAGGACAGATATTGTATTAGACCACTATTATACAAACCCCCAAAAATGTTTACACACAGAAGAGAACATTCTTCTTTGATGGTTGTGCGGGAGGAGATGATTGGGAAGGAGAAATCACTAGCTAGATAGCAGACAAGTGCTAACATTGGTGAAGGGAAATACAGCACACAACATAGGGGAAGTCAGCACGACCTGACGTGGACAAGGCCATAGAAGCTTCCTAGACATCCAAACACCTTGAGGGACTCAGATGTTGGGACTGAGGATCATGGTCTTGAGGGATATCAAGATCAATTGGCATAATATAGTTCATAAAGAAAATGTATGTCCTATTTTGGCGAGTAGTGTCTGGAGTCTTCAATGCTTGGGAGCAGTCACCTATGATACATTTTTGGCCCCAGCACACCTAGAGCAAATAAGAATGAAAAACTGAAATACACAAGGAAAATATTAGTCTGAAGGGCAAATGGACCACATGAACCACAGCTTCCAGCAGCCTGTGCTCAGAACAGCTAAATGTGGCTCAGTTACCACCATAGACTCCCCTCAGCGGGATCACAATAGAGGGTCCTGGGTACAGTGAGAGAGAAGTGCAGTGCAAAATTCAAAAATCACAAAAAAGACCAGCTTGATGGTGACTGGAGGAACCCTGAGATTATAATCCTCATAGACTCTGCTAACTCCAGGTGAAAACCACTCCCAAAGTCCACATTTCAGCCGAAGATGCAAAAAAAAAAAACACAAAAACTCCTTGCCGCTGAGTCGATACTGACTCACAGCGATTAGACAGATCTGTAAAACAAACAGTGAGAGACTAAGGGGCATGTTTCTTAGTTCAGTCACATATATGATACCAAATGAGCAACACCTGTCCCAAAGCAAAGAGAAGGCAGAACAGGAAAGGAAAACTGGGTGACTAGACACTGAGAGCCCAGGGTGGAAAGGGAAGGGGAGCAGGGCT
Organism: Heterohyrax brucei; assembly: GCA_028571685.1. Classification (NCBI taxonomy): domain Eukaryota; kingdom Metazoa; phylum Chordata; class Mammalia; order Hyracoidea; family Procaviidae; genus Heterohyrax; species Heterohyrax brucei. Next base: position 54,097,372 of record CM053142.1, on the reverse strand, counting down.
AACTCATTCCAGGGACTGCAACTGATGTCACAAAACAATTTGGGTGTAAAATGTTAGAATAAAAAAAAAAAAACTCATTCGCAGTGTAATCTTTCACATAAAACTAAGAAATACTTCCATAAATAACCCAAACCGACCCCGCAGCCATACAGCCAAGTCCGACTCGCAGACAGAGGCATAGCAAAGGGGAGCAGAGGGGGCACTTGCACTTGCACGCAAGTCCAAAGTGGTCCTGGAGGAGGGCAGAATGACATTCCAAGGCACCACAAGTATGAAACACAGCCAGAGAAGAAGGGGAGATTGCTTCTGCTACCCCATCACTGGTGTCAACCTTTATTTGTTTTGAAACTGGGGAGACAGGGTGCAATTCAGAGATTGTCCCGGGCACTGTTTGACTTCCTAAATCACTGCATAGGGACCCTGTAAGACAGAGCAAAATTGCTCTATAGGGTTTTCAAGGCTGTAATCTTTAGGCAAGTAGGCTGCCACGCCTTTTACCGCTAGAAAGGCTGGTGAATTTGAAATGTTGACTTTTCCTTTGGTAGCCAACCAATTAACCACTGCACCACCAGGCTCCTAAAATTCCCATTAGGTCTTATAAATCTCACATTTTCCACTTCTCTCCTCTACTTCGTTACAAGGTGTTTTCTATGCTTAGAGATCTAAAGAGCTATTCTGATCCCCTTCAGATTCCACACCCACTCTTGCATTAGAGAAAACATTAATTACAATGTTAGCTAGCACTAACTACTTATGAACCCATTAGCCGAAGTAACTCTAATACTGCTTCAAAGATGAAGGAAGGAATTTCCTTTTAGATAGCAGAAAAACAGAAATGATATTCAACCAGGAATGTCACTTATAATTTATTGCAGAGATGCAATCTCGTCTCTTCCAGCATTTCCCTAGCTGACATCCTGAAGATGGTGTTTGAGGTAAATTTCCTCCACTTATTCTCATCTTGGGAAGGCAAGAGTGATTCTACCCGTTTTGCTTTTGTGTTAAACACAATGCAGACCTCTTCCATGGGGGGAGAATTGGGGGAAAACCATCCACTTTTTTAGCTCAATGTTACATGCATATCCTTTGCCTAGCAACTAAAGTTCTAGAGGCACATTCTAAGAAAATAATAATACAGTCACAGAAATGTACATGTACAAAGTTGTTTATCCAGTGTTGTTGAAAATATCATTTATAGAAGATTGAATGAATCAGTCAAGGTGCATGTGTATAATACAGCATAATACAGACATTAAAAATTATGTTGTAGATTGTTTTTGTGGACTTGACAAGCACTTTTAAAACATACAGTCTCATTTTTATAAAAAGTGTGTGTGTATATGCCTGAAGATGCAATCTGGAAACATGTACATCAAGATATTAAGTGCATGATAGCAGTTTATTAGGAATAATTTCATTTTCCTCTTTATAGCTTTCTGAACTATATTGTGTCTACTACCACAGTCATCTGTTAATTTTTTTTTAAAAATTCCTTTTAATAGATAACTCTTGTATGTGATACAAAATCAAAAGTCTGCCTAAAAGTAAACAATAAAAATTAAGGCTCCCTAACCTCCATATTTCCTTCCAAAAGGCAACTCTTATTCCTTCTGTCTTCTCTAATCTTCCCAAGACAGTGTATGATTTTCCATGTATTGCTTTTACAATAAAAAACCCAACAATACTAGTTGTATTTTGGGAAAATAAAAATTTAAGAAGATAGAGGCAAATCTTTAGTTAAATAGAGGAACTGAAGCAATAATACGTGGATTTTCTTGTTTCATCATCAGGCAGTAGACAGGAAATACTGAATGTATTATCCAGCTTGAGGCAAGTAATACCAGAAACGAAAACCAAACTCATTGCCATAGAGTTGATTCTGACTCACAGTGACGCTACAAGACAGCGTAGGACTGCCCCATAGATTTTCCAAGGAGCACCTGGTGGATTTGAACTGTTGACCTTTCGGTTAGCAGAGGTAATACTTAACCCATTATGCAATCAGGGTTTCACTAGGGCTCTAATAGATCTTCTTAATTGTATTACATGTATTTAAGCACACTTTTTTTCTCTCCATAAAACTCATTTTTTGAGGCAATTGGTGTCACATAATTTTGTGTCTTCTACAATGCCTATACACAATAAAATCAATTAATCAAAATAATATTTTGTTAATAAGTTATCAAGTTTTTATAACTTATAAGGCTTTATTAATGCTAGAGATTACTGTGACTTAAATAATATATATATTATATATATACCAAGTGATAACTCTGGTGGCTTAGTGGCCAAGTATCATGTCTGCTAACCAAAAGGTCAAGAGTTCGAATCCACCAGGCGCTCCTTGGAAACTATGGGGCTATTCTACTCTGTCTCTGTAGAGTTGCTATGAGTCAGAATTGACTTGATGGCTGTGGGTTATATACCAAGTAGGAAATAAGTATTTACTTAATAAATAAATGAATGGTATAAAACAAGATTTAGCAGCTGGATTTTGAACAGTAACATTAGCAAACACTTATATTCCCTGTGGGCGAAACGGAAACCCTGGTACCGCAGTGGTTAAGTGCCACGTTTGCTAACCAAAAGGTCAGCAGTTTAAATCTGCCAGGCTCTTCTTGGAAACTTTATGGAGCAGTCCTACTCTGTCGTATAGGGTCACTATGAGTTGGAATCGACTTAAAAGCAGTGGGTTTGGGTTTTTTGTTTGTTTGTTTATGTGATAAACAGAAACCCTGGTGGGATAGTTGTTAAGTGCTATGGCTATGGGTTTTGGATTTTTTTTTTTTTTTAATGTGCTAAATGGTGACTCGGAAACTCTGGTGGCATAGTGATTAAGTGCTACGTCTGCTAACTAAAAGGTCAGCAGTTCCAATCTGCCGGGCGCTCCTTGGAAACTCTACGGAACAGTTCCACTCTGTTCTATGGCGTCGCTATGACTCTATTCAGTAGGTTTGTTTTGGGTTGGTTGTTAGTGGCGACTCAGTGGTTAAGAGCTTGGCTGCTAACTAAAGGTCAGCAGTTCAAAGCCACTAGCCACTCCTTAGAAACCTTATGGAGCAGTTCTCTACTCTGTCTATAGAGTCGCTAAGAGTTGGAATCCACTTGACAGCAATTAGGGAGGAAGAGGTTACCTGCCAAATACACATCTAAGCACTTAGCCAGTATTAACTCACTTAGGCTTCCCAATAGTCACAGGAATTTTTTTTTTCTATTTTATGAATAAGAAAACCAAGGCAAAAAAAGAGTAAGTAATTCACCCATGATCATCATTTGGTAGTAGAGGACAGGCTGACCCAGGCCACCTGACTCCGAGGTTCTGTTTCTAACCCCACAGAGAACAGTCTCTTCTGTTACTAAGCCAGTATCTTTCAACTAAGCATATTAAAGTATTTTATAATGGATGATTCTTGCATCACTTTTACAAGGCTTTTAACACCACTGTTGTAGTAGTAGCTGTTGCTGTTCTTAGGCCTAAGAATCTTAGTGTCATTCACAGAATTCAGAACTCTGAATCACAGCCCTGTGGACAACACGCCCTCATCTGAAAACTTCTGGAGTTGCCTCGTTGGCAGGTGAGAGCAAGTAATTCAAGAATCTGAAAAGGCATACAGTGAATATTTGTGATTTAATGGGGTGTTAATTAGTATTCAAAGAACACTGAAAGATATAAAAGAGAAAGTGGCTGGAGAGTGAGGTAATAGTGAAAATGCCAGGCTAAGTGGTCTTAAACACAGGGGAAGTGAATTTGTTTCCTGAACCTGTGGTCTTTATTAAATTTGATTCCTTCCAGCATCTAGTGGAGATAACAGAGAGACACTACCAAGAATCGAGAGTGAAAACTGAAGAGGACCTTTCTCAACATGCTAAGAGAGAGGGTAGTAAGTAGTGTCCTGAACTTGGAGGACAATTTAGGCCATATAGTTAGAAAAACCAAATCCTTGGGTGATTTAAAGAAATAGATCATTTTAGAGATGAAAGGAAAGATGTGAATTATAATCATCACCCAAAATGTGGCTCTTGGACCAGCATCATCAATATCACTTTGCAGCTAGTCAAGAAATGCAGACTCCAAAATCCCATCCTAGAGATCTATAGAATTTGCATCTGTATTTTAACAAGATTCCCAAATGATACAAACATGCCTTCAAGTTTGAGAAACAATGTGATGTAGCTTAATTCCCCTATTTTGCAGGTGAAACAAACCGAGCACTAATTAGCAGCTCGAGCTTACAGAAATAAATAATTTTAAAATTTTGGTAAAAGTATACACAAGGAAACATCTTCCATCTTGACAATTTCTAAAAGTGCAATTCAGTGACACTGATTATGTTCTTTGTGTGTGTGTGTGTGATTAAGTGAAAATATACAATCCAAATCCGTTTTGCATGTCCTCCCATCTACAGTTTCTCTGCTCTCCTTGCCCCATGACAGCACACTCCTTTTTGTTTTATACTTGTTGGATCCCCTTAGCAAGCTCCTGCCCGCCTGCTCTCCACCCTTTTCTCTCCCATCTAGAAAGAGACCAGTAGGATATTCTCCTATAAATGCACAGGACCATGAAGTACACACATCGTATGGTCACACCGTGTCCCCAAGTCTAGTCCACTTTTGTCCGAAGAGTTGACCTCAGTAGTGTTTTCTAGACAGAGTCAGCAGCACGTCCAGGGACCGTGCTGCCAGGGGATCCCCCGGGCAGTTGAACAATCACTTGTGGTCTTTTAGGAGAGTTATTGAGCTACTTCCCCCTTTTTCTCACGTTGTCACAGGAACTCAACATTGTGTGCCCTGTCACAGGTGTCCTTGGTGGTGGCTGGGCACGACCTGGTTCTTCAGGTCACATGTTGATAGTCTCCCATTTATGTGGGTCCTTCTGTCTTCTGGGCTCTTTTTACCTAGTGTCTCTTGTGTTCCAGTAATCACCTGTTTCGGCTGAACTGGGACTGTTTGCTGTACCTTAGATGGCAGTTTGCTAGCTTTTAAGAACACAGATGCCACTCACCAATATGGGATGCAGAAGACTCTCTTAGCAATAGGTTAATTGTGCCAGCTGACCTCAATGCCCCTCGAGAGCATGGTCCCCTAACCCCACCCCTGCTACTCTATCTTTGCAAAATTGGATTGAGTTTAGAAGAGCTTTCAGTTTGTAGTGAAATCCAGTTAAATTGATCTACTTTCTACAGTGTGCTGTCACTGCTTTCCCCAAGCCAAATTTCTGTCAGCTGTCTAATCTGTGACCAATCTTCACCCCTCTCCCCACCCTTGTAGCTGTCAAACAGTCTTGTCTTCTGTACATAAGTCTATTTTTAAGTCCTCATAGTAGGCGTCTCACACAATATTTGTCCTTTTGCCACTGACTGATTTCATCAGCATGAGGTCTTCCAGTTGAAACCAGGTTATGAGATGCTTCCTAAAATCATCGTTCTCTATCATTGCATAGTGTTCCATTGAGGATATGTACCATAGTTAGCTTACCCATTCATCTCTTGATGGGCACCTAGGTTGATTCCATCTTTTTGCTATTGTGGACTGTGCTGCAATAAACATTTGTGTGCGTGTTTCTGTTCATGTGACAGCCTTTGTTTCTGTAGCATAAATTCTGAGCAGTAGGATTACTGGATCAAATGGTCTATCTATTTACAGCTTTTTAAGGAAGCACCAGATTACTTTCCAAAGAAGTTGTACTGTTTTGCAATCGTACTGGTAGTGTAGGAGAGTTCCAGTCTCTCCACAGCCTCTCCAGCATTTGTTGCTTAGTGTTTTTTGGATTGTGGCCAACCTTGTTGGGATGAGATGGTATCTTATTGTAATTTTGATTTGGATTTCTCTGGTAGCTGGTGGTCGTGAGCATTTCCTCATGTGTCTTTTGGATGCCTGGACGTTCTCTCTAGTGAAGAGTCTGCCTGTCTCCTTTACCCATTGCTTAATTGGGTTATTAATCTTTTTCTTATTGATATTTTGCAGTATCTTGTAGATTATGGAGATCAGACGTTGGTCTGACATGTAGTCGTATTTTTTCCTGTTCTGTAGGTGGTCTTTTAACTCTTTTGATATAGCCTTTGGATGAGCAAAAGTTTTTGATTCTTAGTAGTTCCCATTCATCTATTTTCTCTTCTGTTAATCGTGCGTTGTCAGACTTTGAAATCTGTCTAAGCTGTGTATTAGAACTTCTATTATTGACCCTAGTTTTTCTTGCATGATCTTTATCATCTTAGGTCTGACATTTAGGTCTTCAATCCATTTTGACTCAGTTTTTGTGTAAAGTATGAGATAAAAGTCTTGTTCCAATTTTTTTGCCAATACCATTTGTTAGAGACTGTTTTTACCCCAGTTTACAAATCTTGGAGACTTTTTCAAATGTTAACTGTTCATAAGAAGATGGTGGCTTCTCTGGGGTCTCAGTTCTGTTCCACTAGTCTATACATTTCTTTTTGTACCAGTACCAGGCTATTTTGACTACTGTGGCTGTGTAATAGGTTCTAAGGTTGAGTAGTTTAAGACCTCCCACTGTGATCCTCTTGTTACTAAGTAGTGCTTCGCTTATCCAGGATTTCTTCCCTTTGCAAACAAAGGTGGTCATTTGTTTATCCATCTTATTAAAAACTGACACTGGAATTTGTATTGGGATTGCATTGTATGTGTAGATTGCTTTGGGTAAAATAGATGTCTTCACAATGTTAAGTCTTCCTATCCATGAGCTGGGTAGGCTTCACCATTTATGTAAGTCTCTTTTGGTTTCTTGCAGTAAGGTCTTGTAGTTTTCCCTGTATAGATGTCTTATTTCTCTAGTTCGATATATGCCTAGGTATTTTATTTTCTTGGGGGCTATGGTAAATGATATTGATTCGGTGATTTCTTCTTTGATGATCTCTTTGATGGTATAAAGGAGTTCTACCGATTTACTTATGTTATCTCAAATTCTGATACTTTGCTGAACTCCTCTGTTAGTTCCAGTAGTTTACTTATGGATTCTTTAGGATTCTCTGCATATACAATCATATCATCTGCAAACAGGGAGATTTTTACTATTTCTGTGCTGATGCAGATGCCTTTTATTTCTTTGTCTTGTCTAATTGCTCTGCCTGGAACCTCTAGTACAATGTTGAGTAGAAGTAGTGAGAGTGCATGAAAGGTGAACTCTTTCATTCTCTCACCATTCAAGATGATATAGGTAGTTGGCTTTGTGTAGATGCCCCTTATTACATTGAGGAATTTCTTCTCTATTCCTATTTTGTTGAGAGTTGTTAGCATCAGTGGATGTTGGACTTTGTCAAATGCCTTTTCTGCGTCAATTGATAAAATCAGATGATTCTTATCCTTCATGCTATTTATGTGGTTGATCACAGTAATTGCTTTTCTGAAGCTAAACCAGCTTTGCATCCCTGGTATGAATCCAACTTGATCATGATGAACTATTTTTTTGATATGTTGTTGAATTCTATTGGCAAGTATTTTGTTGAAGATTTTTGCATCTAGGTTCATGAGTGATACTGGCCTGTAGTTTTCTTTTTTCGTTGGATCTTTCCCTGGCTTTGGTATCAGGGTTATGCTGGCTTCATAGAATGAATCTGGGAATATTCCATCCCTTTCTATGGTGTGAAATAGCCCCAGTAATATCAGAAGTAACTCTTCTCTAAAAGTTTGGTGGAATTCTCCAGTGAAATCATCTGGGACAGGAATTACTCTGGTTGGTAGTTTTTTTATTACTTTTTCAAACTCACCCTTTGTGATGGGTCTATTAAGTTGTTCTACTTCTCCTTGTGATAATTTTGGTAGGTGATATGAATCTAGAAATTTGTCCATTTCCTCTAGGTCTTCAAATCTGTTACAGTACAGTCTTTCATAGCATTCTGTTAGGATACTTTTGATTTCATTTGGGTCTGTGTGACATGTCCCATCTCTTTTCTTATTTGGGTTATTTGTTTCCTTTCTTGTTTTTCTTTTTGTAAGTTTAGCCAGTGATTTATCACTTTTGTTGAACTTTTCAAACAACCAGCTTTTGGTTTTGTTAATTTTTTCAATTGTTTTTCTATTCTCTAATTCATTTAGTTCTGCTCTAAGCTTTATGATCTGTTTTCTTCTGGTGTCTGAGGGCTTCCTTTGTTGCTCTCTTTCTACTTGTTCAAGCTGTAGAGTTAATTCTTTGGGTTAAGTCCTTTCTTCCTTCCAGATGTGACCATTTATAGAGATAAATTGACCTCTGAGCACTGCTTTTGTTGTATCCCATAGGTTCTGGCAGGATGTGTTTTCATTCTCATTTGATTCCATACATTTCTTTATTTCATCCTTGATTTCTTGTATAACCCATAGCTTTTTGAGCAAGATGTTCTTCACTTTCCATGAATTCCAATTTCTACCTATGATTTTTCTGCTATTGATTTCAACTTTATGGCTTTGTGGTCTGAGAGGATGCTCTGCAATAATTTAGTGGTCTGGATTTTGTTGAGACTTGCTTTATGTCCTAACACATGGTCCATTAAGGAAAATGTTCCATGTGTACCAGAGAAGAAAGTGTATTTATCTGTTGATGGGTAAAAAGTTCTGTATATGTCGATCAGGTCTAGTTGGTCAATTGTCACAATAAGATTTTTTGTATCTTTACTGAGCTTTTCTCTCGATGATCTGTCTATTACTGAAAGAGGAGTGTTGAAGTCTCCAACTATTATTGTGGAGTGATTGATCTCATTTTTCAATGTTGTCGGTGTTTGTTTGAAAAATTTACATGCTCTGTTACTGGATGTGTAATTATTTAATATTATTATGTCCTGCTTGTGTGTTGAAACTTTCAGCAATAAATATTGACAACATTGTCCATGATGGTAGATGTTATGTTTAAGTCTCTTGTATCTGAGATTAGTATTGCCACTTCTGCTCTTCTTTGTATGTTGTTGGCTTGGTATATATTTTTCAATCCTGTGATTTTCAATTTGTTCATATCTTTGAGTCTTAGGTGTGTTTCTTGTAAGTAACATACAGACAAGCTGTGTCTTTTGATATACAATGTCACTCGTCTCTTTATTGGAGCATTCAGCCCATTTACACTCAGTATAATTATTGATAGGCATGTGATTGATGTTGTCATTTTGATGCATTTATTTTTCTGTTATTGGTGTTTTGTATGTTTTTCTTAATATTGTGTTCTGGATTATTCTTTATGGGTTGGCTTTTCATCTTTTTCAGTGTTGGTTTTGTGTTTGTTGAGACTCCCATGTTGTGCTTCTTGTTTTGATATGTCACACTGTTATTTTGCTTTGTGGCTACCCCTGTAATCCTCATTACTATTCTAAGTTTAAACCACTCTTTAACTTCTGCATATCTTTTTAATTTCCTCTCCATCTGAAAGGGTTACAACTACTGTACTATATCCCTCTTTTTAGTGTAGTGATGTCATAGTTCTCATGTTATGATCACTAGTTCCCTTCTTTTAAAATGTAGTCTTGATTGAGCTTTTAGACTTCCCTAAATGAGTAAGATTCTGGATGCTGTGTCTTGCGTTGCCTCCTTAAGTACACCCTTAATGTTTTTGTTTTTCTAAGTAAAGAATTTCAGTATTTATTGTAGTTTGGTTTGTTTCTTATAAAGTGTCTTAGCTTCTGTTTATCTACGGATTTCTTAATTTCACCACCATATTTGAGAGACAGTTTTTCAGGATATTTAATTCTTGGCGGGAAGTTTTTCTTCTTCAGGGCTTTGAATGTATCATTCCACTACTTTCTTGACAACTTTGTTTCTGTGGAAAGTCAGACAAAAGCCTATAGGGTTTCCCTCTGAATGTTAGGTTTGCTATGAGCCTCACTGCCTTTAAGAGAATCTGTTTATGTTTCATTTTATTAAGCTCGATTATGCTACGCCTTGGTGTCCTTCTTTTGGGGCAATTCTATGTGTTGTTTAATACACATCTTTGATATCTATATTTTCTTCCTTTATAATTTCAGGGAAGTTTCCCATAAGCAATTTTACAGCAATGCTGTCTGTATTGTCATCTACCCCTCCCTGTTCAGGTACTCCAATTATTCATAGATTATTCCTCTTAATAGAGTCCCATGTGTTTCTTAATGCTTCTTCATTTTTCTTATTTCTTCTCTCTGATTTCTCCTCATAAATGTTGGTGTCAGTTGATCTATCCTCCAGGTCACTAAATCTGACTTCCATCTCCTCGGTTCTGCTCCTTTGGCTTTGGATTGAATTGTCTAATTTTGTAATTGTTCTGCTGCATTTCAGATCATTGGTGTTCCATCTGTTCAAATAGCTTACTTAATTTTTTGTTTTGTTCTGCTACATTTTGTTTAATCTCTAAAAATGTTCTATGTATAATTCTTTTGTCCTCAAGCTCTGATAGTTTTAGAAAGACTCCTTCATCTGGGAAGTTTTTTTATTCTTTATTTTGGTAGTTTTCCACAAGCCATGGCAGGCTTGGCATGGTGCATTGCTTCTTTAAATGGTCAGCTATGAAATATTGTCTGTGTGCCATCTAAAAGCTGTTTGATTTCTCTGGTGTTACCTCAACAGGAACTGAGGCATAGTTCCAAGGAGGGAGTTGGTCACCAGCCACCTTTATGTACTCTAGGTGGACTCTGGGGTGGCAGGCTCTGTTTCCTAGCTAGCAAAAATGGCACCCTACTTATGGAGTCACTAGGGGGCCGTCAGTTGACCCTCTGTTGTGGATCAGTGAAGGGTGGAGTCAATGCTGCCAGGCATCGTAGCAGTCAGTTCTCCAGGTAGTATTATTTATAACAGTACTTTACTGCTGAGCAGGGAGCTGGCCAACAGCAGCCAAAAGCAGCTGGTCCCTCAGATGTGGCAGGTTCCACTTTCCTGTTCACAATGAAAGTACCTCATAGGCCATTCCCAGATACTATGATGTGGTTCAAAGTATGGAGAAGTTGGGGCCTTCCTGCCATCCTCTACCAGGCTCCACACATAAATCTAGACATGAATTGTGTCAAACACAGCTTTTCTGCTGGAGAAGCACTGGCCAGATGAGCTTCTGTTCCACTTGAGAATCAACCACAGCTAAGGCACCTAGCTGGGTGACTCCACCTCCCAGCTAATCAAGATGGCATCCCGGCCAAGCTGCCCTTCCTGCCATGAAACTGCAGAGTTTATGGTGCAGCTCAGAAAAGAGAGGGTAGAGCGGTAGCGGTGCCCTCCGTCATCAGGCAGACTTTCAATATATGGCTGTCTTATGCACTATCTCTCTGCTGCACTACGTGCTGTGTACTTAAGTGCCACAGTTCAGTGTATTTGCTGGCTATGTCCGCTCTCTGCCTCCTTGTTAACAAAGGAAGTGTCAGTACGCACAGTACTACAAAACAGTGAGTCAGCAGGAGCAGGGGTCAGTGACCACTGGCCCATCTTTTAGAGGGGTAGCTTAAACAGTTACTGGTGCCTAGTCAAGTCTGACAATACCATGTCAGATCCTATGGCTCCCCAGATGTCCACTGCTCCATTCAGTGATCATTCCAGGCCTTAGTTCTCAGAGGGAATTGAGGAGACATGAGTCTAGTCTATCATCTTGGCCTGATTACATTCTTCAAGTTGTGTAATTATTTGTGTTATCCTTTTCCAGATTATTCCACTGCTGTTAACACAAATTCAATGCCCCCTATGCAAAAACTCCCCCTTTCTTTTATCCCTGGTTACCACTGCTTCGGAAACCCTGATGGTATAGTGGTTAACTGCTATGACTGCTAACCCAAAAGCTGGCAGTTCAAATCCACCAGGTACTCTTCAGAAACTCTATGGGACAGGTCTACTCTGTCTATAGGATTGCTAGAAATTGGAGTCGACTTGACAGCAGTGGGTTTGGTTTCTTTTTTTAACTGCTGTTTTGTGTGTATATACTTTCTTCTTTGATATAAGTGAGATCATACAATATTTGTTCTTTTGCAACTGATTTATTTCCCTCAGCGTGATGTTTTCAAGGTTTGTCCAAGTTGTGGCATGCATCAGGACTTCATTTTTCTTTGTGGTTGAGTACATAGTACTCTATAATGTGTATATACCACATTTTGATTATCTATTCATCTGTTGAAGGGTATTTTGCTTGTTTCAACCTTCTGGCTACTGAGAAAAGTCCTGTTCACAAGCTTAACTTTTCGTAATGACAAGAGTAAAATCTAAATAGGAAAGTACAGGGGGATTAACACAAAGTTGGTTTACATATTCAGTTGGAAACTGACCTTTCTGTGTGTTAATAATTTTTGTGTTTATAAGCGGGAGTTATAGCTGATTCTAAAGTGTGAATGATTTCAGTTTCCATGTAACCAGTTGAGTTCCAGAATTAATATACCTCTAGCACCCTTATTATGACTATTTCCTGGGCAAAATGGATTTCCTCAGTAGGGATAATATTTCCTAACATTTTTTTTTCCCTCCAGCCCTCAGGTGCAACTTTACAAAAAAAAAACTAGGCTGTCTTCTCCATGATTTGATATTTGCTGCCATATTTAAGATGTAATTCTCTTCTAAAAATATAAATGTTAAATGCAATATCTTAGCTGTACACTATGATTATCTTTCATTTCAATTTCTCAATTGGTTTTCCAAACAGTTTCAAATCAGCTAGGTACTTATTAGAGTTTTTATGTTTTGGAGGAAAGATGCATTTATATTTTCATCCACGGGCAGATAAAGCAATTATAGATTTAAACATGGTTGATCTGAGTGCTAACCTCTTGGTAGGGGTTAATGATTAATTAGTGTATTAGTCATTGGGTACTGTTCTAACAGAAAATGCCACAAGTCGTTGGCTTTAGCAAGAAACGTTAAATCTTCCACAGTCCAGTAGACTACAAGTCCAAATTCAAGATGTCAGCTCCAGGGGAAGCTTTCTCTCCTTGTCAGCTCTAGAGGACGATCCTTGTGTTGCATCAGTCTGTCTTTGCTCTGAGAAATCTTGATGCAGGAACCCCAAATCTGAAGAACACAGTCTGCTCCTGCTGCTGCTTTCCTGGTAGCATGGGGTCCCCCATTTTCTGCCTGCTTCCCCTTCTTTTAACTCTTGTAAGATAAAAGGATAAAGGGTAGTACAAGCTGCACTCCAAGGAAACTCCCTTTACATTGGAGCAGGGAGATAAACTTGGAATGGATTTACAGTCTCACCTTAATCCCCTTAACATATGTCATAAGACAATAATAAAATGGAAGCCAATCATAAAATATGGGGGACCACGGCCCAGCCAAATGGCCACACACATTATTGGGCAGGACACAGTTCAATCCATGACAGTTAATATTTAGGAGAAGATTGAAAATCGCAGTAGCTACTTAAATGCTTCAAAATAGTAACAGTGTACAACAGCTGTCCTGAAAAATGTGGTACTTGTTAGTTTACATTCAGGCAGAATAGAAAATCAGTGAAGACCCAACTCTGAATTCTTACCTGGACTGTGTTACGAGACTCTTGCTAGATCTGCCAGTGTCACGTAACAGCATATACTGCTCTTGCTTTTGCAACGCAGTGCCTCTGTGTCAAGGGGTCACCCAGGACCTTTGGAGCTTTGACTGCACACCAGGCACTGCACTAGGTGCTTTTACTTGGATCTTCACACTGACTGCTCAATCAGGCTTTACTTCTTGAATCAGCCAAGTATCTGAAACTTTTAGAAATGATTCCTCTCATCCAGGATTTAGTCAAAAGAAACTTCGTTCTCCTTCAAGTGATTTACTGTTTGAGAGCCCCTAATTTCCTCTGGCAACGCTGATGGTGCAGTAGTTAAGAGCTACAGCTGCTAACTGAAAGGATGACAGTTCAGACCTACTAAGTGCTCCTTGAAAACTGTATAAGACAATTCTCCTCTGACGTATAGGATCACTAGGAGTCAGAATCAGCTTGACAGCAGTGGGTATGGTTTTGGTTTTGATTCTCTCTGGCTAAAAAATATAATAAACACATTGGGGAAAAAACACAGATCTAAGACATTTCTAGGACCGCTTAGATCCACGTGGAGTGCAAAGTCTCACCTAGTGATTCAGAGGGAATGTAGTAAACAGATGCTAACAATATGGCGAAGCCATGTGAAAAATTAGCATCAGAGCTGGAATTGCTATCCAGATGCAAATGTCTCAGAGGCTTCTTCATAAAAGATTCTTTATTTTTAACGTTGACAAAGTGAAATATGATGTTTCCTAATACTTTGTGAAAGCACGATGCTCTTATACAAAGTGGACTACGTGTTTATAAAAACGCCAAGCCGTTTTGTGAATGAGCATTATCATAAACCAAGTGAATGGAGGGAAAGAAGTTAATTTAAACTGAAATTGTGTAGACAACCATATTTACACACTTTCCAGAAGAAGGAGGTTAGGAAGGAAGAAAAGAGAACTAGAGAAGGAACTCAACACGAATTCTTCAATTATCCGGCTCTTCAGGTGGGAAGTACGTCAAGGAGTTAACTGAATCCATAGTTCGCTATCCACCACACTATGTAAAACAGGCGTTACAGGCACAAAGAACAGAGGAGCCTTGAAAGGGCTGGGGGCCTTACTAGAGGCCCTGACATTTTAGATTGCAGTTTAACTGATCTCACTTCATTCAGCTTTCTGGATCATATTTGATTTAGGGTTTTTACAATGTGAGTCTCAGTAGTCTTGTGGCTGAGGTGGTGCCTACTTCCCTGAAGGCTTCATCAAACTCCCTTTTAATATATCTTTCATCACAGCCTTATAGTCCGTCTGGTGATATATGTCTTTCTGAAGATAATTATATCCCTCTGGTGTTTTTTTATTCTTCAGTAACTTAAAGGGAATTTGAAAGCTACCATCCTTTTTCTTTTATCTCATACAGTGGTAACATTTTCTCTCCTAAAGAGGTTTTTCATAAAGAGATCTTAAAGTTCTTTACAGATGTTAATTAATTCTCTCATCAGGGAATTACTCTCCATATTTCGACTCCTTGGGAAATTGAGGCAAAAGCCCAGGAAAACAGAGTCACATCAAAAATTGGCAACAGAGCTTGAATTATCAGCCAACAGATAAAATCCCAGTGTTCTCTTCAAAAAGAGATTGCATTATTAATTTAAGATAAATAACAATTTTTAAAAATCATAAAATAGAGGGGGCCTGTGTAATATCATTCTGCTGACATACAAACCTGAAGAATAACTTATTCTTAATGAAGACTTAGCAGCTAGGACTTACAGTGAAACTCATATTGCCAAGATTTTATTACCATACACATATACACACACAGCAGGACTTTTAGTATCCTACGACTAAGTGTTATTTGAAATCATTAAAACTAAACTGCACCTGTCAAAATAAATCAACCAATATATTTAGTGATTCAGAATCCATGAATTTTTATCTTTTCTATATACTCATTAATTCTTAATACTCTTCCCCATCATTAGTGTTTAATTTCCAAGTATTCCTGTCATATAAAAAGAGTGCATTAAAATGAAATTGAGTGTTTAATGCACAATTCTGCCTTTGGATTCATCTGGGCTGAGCTTTGTCACACAGTATGAGCTTACAGGGCTGCTATATGGTTTTTCCTACAATAAATGTTTTTACAGCTTTGTGCTATAAAAGCCAATCCAGCTGACAAATCCTGGCTGTTGCCTTTATGTGTGTCTGTTTGATTTAACATGCTTCCGATTCACAATGAGGCTTCCTGATGCTGTCAAAATAAGTAAAGTATGGAATGCCTTTCTAGAAATGACTGTTTTTGAAAGAGAGATTAAGTAAACAAGCCATTCCTGCTGGTAAAATAATTGATTATGTTGCTGACTATTTAATATCATGTTTAGCTAGAACTCTCTGGGGACAGTTTATTACATTAGCATAAACAAAGAGAGAACTGTGGAAAGGGAGGCAGCAGCAGTCCGTGAAGGAAGCACGTGAGGAGACACCGCAGATCTGGGCATCGTGAAAGAAGACCGCAAATGCTTTCCTTGCTGTAGTGACCAACAGAATTCACAAAACATACATGTGGAT
The DNA here is from genome assembly GCA_028571685.1 of Heterohyrax brucei. NCBI lineage: Eukaryota > Metazoa > Chordata > Mammalia > Hyracoidea > Procaviidae > Heterohyrax > Heterohyrax brucei. Next base: position 54,081,433 of record CM053142.1, on the reverse strand, counting down.
TTGAGTGTTATGTGTTTCTTCATGCTGTATTAAAAACAAACAAACAAACACGGATGAACCCGGAAAACATAATGCTGAGTGAAATAAGTCAATCACAAAAGGACTGATATTGGCGTCCCACTTACATAAAGTAGCAAGAATAAGCAAACATATAGGGAAGAAAGTTTATTTGTGATTTTCAGGGGGGAGAGGGGGCCATTACTTATGAAGCAGAGAATTTCTGGTTATGGTGAAATGAAATTTGGCAGTGATTATGGGTGGGCATTTTGCAACATGATTAATGTAATTGGTGTCACCAACTCGTGTGCCTGAAAAATGTAGAACTGATAAATACTGTGCTACAACAGTAGAAGCAGACCTAAATGTTTTATGAATAGCTCATAGCTCTCCAGTGAAGTATGCAATTAAGAAAGTGTTTTAGTAAACAAAATTTCAAATCCTGAATCCAGCAGGTAGGAATCTGAATAGTTTTCAGCTTTATGTTGCTTCATACCAGTGTAATTTTTTCCATGTTCTGGTTACACTGGAGAAAATCTATTAATATATTTTCCATGGGCTCCTTCAGTGACAGCATCATAAAGAGAAATTGATTCACTCTCCAAGGCTCCCTTGCTGAGTTAGACATAAAATGTATTAGTGAAAGGGTCTGAGCTAGCCACGACACAGTATTGTGCTTATATCTGCATGATGTCCTATGATGACTCTAATTTTTTAAGCATGTGTTTTCATCCTGGGATTAGGAAACATTTGTTTGTTCTGGTACATTGCATTTTGAAAGGAAAAATGGAAACACTTCCTATGTTCATACAGATTATTTGTGAAAGCAAGGCATTTTTAATAAGCATTATTCTACTGAATTCTCCCTAAACTGTATGAGCTCATTATTATCCACATTTTGACAGTTGAAGAAACCCAAGACTGAATGAGGTTTAGTAATTCACTCAAGACCATGCAACTAGTAAAAGGCATTGCCAGGAGTGAACTTGGATCTCATTGACGACAAAGCCCAGGATATTTCTGATTTACAAAGGTGTCAGCTGCAAATGCAGGCTGGAGCTTCTGTGCCACATTCTGACCTCCTGCGGTCCCTGGGCTGGAAGGCTGGTACTAAGGAGCAGGAGAGAGAAAGAAGTGAATGCAGTTTGCCCTCACAATTGCAGGACCTCCTCCCATCATAGCAGCTTTTGCTATTCCATTGTAATTATGTGATATTTAGTAACTGCATTAATAGCCCTTCAATTCATCCTATTTTCAGGGGAAATAGCTGGAGGGAAAAAAGCTAAAAGAATCATCTCTTAAGTGGCTAAGTTTATTAACTTGAAAAATGGAACTATGGGGGAATAAGAACAGTGGGAAAAAGAATTGATAGTAATTGTTTCTCTTCCCATATACTCAAAAGTGTAGACTTTTAAGGAGAAGACATTTGAGAGTCAACATTTCTTTCCAGCTTTATATTGTTGGTATACTTCGGTCCTCATATTGGTCAACAGAAATATTTTCTCCCTTAAATTGTAACTCATAACAGCTGTCACCATGACAGTAATTGCATCCATATAAGTCACTTTCCTTAACACCTTCCATGGCTCCAAGCATATATGAAGAGCTGAGGAGATGGTGACCGTGGGCCAAAATTATTATAGATGACACAACTGGTATATGTTATTTTCTATGTTCTGTGGGATACAGCTTAAAAAGCATGAATCTGGGAATCACAAAGGCTTATATCTATGTTAATTAAGTAATGAATTAGTTGAACACATAAATTCAACTCAGCTTCTGGCCCAAAACTAGCTAGGTGAACTTTAGCAACATTTTGGTTCATTTGCTTTAACATCTATGAACCTCAGTTTTCTCACCTATAGAAGCTGGAGAATATTTCCTATTCCATGTAGTCCTTGTGTGGTACAATAGTTAATGCACTCAATTGTTAAATGAAAGGCTGAAGGTTCAAGTCAACCCAGAGGTGTCTTTGAAAAGACCTGCTTGTCTACTTCTGAAAAATCAGCCATTGAAAACCCTATGGAGTGCAGCTCTCCTCTGACACACACAGGGTCTCCATGAGCCAGAATTGACTTGATAACAACTTGCTGAACTGAGCTGTGTCATCTGGATCATGTTTTCCAGTTGAGACAAACCAAGTAAAAGTGTCACCTGTGAGGCAGCTCCTGATTAAGGCTGATAGAATAGATTAGATTTGGAGGAGAGGGGAAGAAAGATGGGTTTGGGATGACATAAGGGTGGGAGTGAACAATCTGAGAAGAGCAAATTCTTTAGCTTGGAACATAACAGCATATATCAAATTCACATAGCAAAATATGTGTCAAAAGTTGAGCCTAAAACAGTAGAACACTGTTGGCTGGAATGTAAAATGGTACGACTACCTTGGAAATCAATTTGATGCTTTCTTAAAAACCTAGAAATAGAAATACCACATGACCTGGCAATTCCACTTCTTGGAATATATCCTAGAGAAATAAGGGCTGCCACATGCACAGACACATGCACACCAATGTTTATTGCAGCCCTGTCCACAGTAGTAAAGAGATGAAATCAACCTACGTGCCCATCAGCGGACGAGTCAACAAACAAACTATGTTACATCTACACAAGGATAAAGAACAATGATGATCTTGAGAATCATAACACGGGGGAATCTGGAAAATACGCTGAGTGAAATTAGTCAGTTACAAAAGGACAAATATCGTATGAGGTCATTATAAGGACGGAAGAAAAGGTTTAAACATAGAAGAAAACAGTCTTTGATGGTTACAGTAGTCGGGAGAGGAGTACTCACTATTTAGGTAGCAGACAGGAATTGGGCTAGATTCAGGGAGAGACAGTACACTGTACAGGGGAGGTCAGCACAGCTGGACTAAAGAAAAAGCTAAGAAGTTTCCTAAATATAACACAACACTTTGAAGGACAGAGTAGCAGGGGCAAGGTTCTGAGGACCGTGGTTTCAGGTTACATCTAGGTGAATTGGCATAACAAAGTTTTGAGAAAATTTTAAGAAACATTTTAAGAAAATGTTCTGCATTCCACTTTGGTAAGTGGCATTTGGGGTCTTAAAAGCTAGCAAGTGGCCATCTAAGCAGTATCGGTTGGTCCTAATCCACTCAAAGCAGTGGAGATTGAAGGACATCAAAGACTTAAGGAAAACATGGGCCCAGGAGACAGAAGGGGATGCATGATCCAGAGACTTTATCAACATGAGACCGGAAGGACTAGATGGTGTCCAGCTGCCACCAATGACTGTCCTGACGGAGAACACAACATAGAGTCCCTGAAAGAGCAGGACAAAAATGGGTGTACAGAACTAGAATTTTATTAAAAGACCAGACTTGATGGTCTAACAGACTGCAGGGTCCCCTGAGGACATGACCCCTGGACTCCCTGTTAGCCTACAGCTGAAAATAGTACGAAGCCAGCTCTTCATACAAAGATTGGACTGGACTATAAGACACAGAGTGATGTTGGCAAAGAGTGTGCTTCTTGGCTTAAGTATATACATGAGGCTGTCTGAACAGCTCCTGTCCAGAAGTGAGATGAGAGAGTGGAGGAGGACAGGAGTTTGTTGACTAGATATGGAAAGTAGATGTGTGCTGTCACAGGGTGGACAGAGCAGCTAGAGCAGTGTGTGTGCCGGGTTTTATATGGCAAATAGACTTTGATCATAAGCTTTCACTTAAAGCATAATGAAGTATTAAAAAAAGAAAAGAGAGAGACATAAGGGAAATACGAGCCCAAGAGACAGAAAAGGCCACATAATCCAGAGACTGCATCAGCATGGGACCAGAAGAACTAGATGGTGTCTAGCCACCACTAATGACTGCCTTGTCAGGGAATACAACATAGAATCTCTCATGTAAATGGAAAAAAAGCCAAACCCATTGCCATGAAGTCAATTCCGACTCACAATGACCCTAAATGGCAGAGTATAACTATTCAACAAAGTTTCCAAGGAGCACCTGATGGATTCAAACTGCCAACCTTTTGGTTAGCAGCCACAGCTTTTAACCACTTCGCCCTCAGTGTTTCCAGAGCCTCTTATGTAGTTGGAGAAAAATGAGTGTGCAGAACTCAAAGTCTATTAAAAAGAAGACATAGCTCTTGGACTCTTTGTTCACCCAGAACTAAAACCGTTCCCAATTCCAACTCTCCTGACAAAGACTGGCCTGGACTGTAAGACATAAAATAATACTGGCTAAGAGTGTGCATCATGGCTTAAATATCTGAAACTAACTGGGCACCTCCTCTCCAGAGATGAGATGAGAGGGTTGAGGGGGACAGGAGCTGGTTGAATAGACACAGGAAATACAAGTTGGAAAAGAGGAGTGTGCCATCACAAGGTACGTAGAGCAGCTAGACTTACATAGTAGCATGTATATAAGTTTCTGTATGATGCATTGACTTAGATTATAAACTTCTGCTTAAAGCACAATATTTTTTTTTAAAAGAAAGTTGATTCTAAGTAGAGAAACAGAATAGGGTACAATATTGCTGGGACTAGGGCAGTGGCTTAAAAGGCTATCTGCAGAGAATTAAAGGTGATAATGTGAAGGAATCTGGCCTGCAGCCAGTTGTGTGTGTGCTGGAAGCGAAAGTTTACAGCTCAAAAAGCCTTACATTCTTGTTTTTGCAACATTGTTTGCAATCCCCACGGTGTGACAGCATGTTCCCTGTTTTCACCCAGGTTCCTTGTGTCCATTCATTCCGTTCCTTTCCCTTTGTACTTTCTCATCCTGATATCAGACAAGAGTTGCCCATTTGGTCTCTTACGCTTGACTGAACAAAGAAACATGTTTCTCCTGTATGTTATGTTCTGTTTTGTTTGCCTGTCTAATCATTGTCTGAAACATGGGCTTTTGGAATGGTTGGAGCCAAATTTATGGTTGTCTTTGTGTGCCCTTAAGCTGAATCTGACTCACAAAATTGTCTGTAGAGTCTCCAGGGGAACAAATCAGCAGGTCTTATCTCCTGAGGAGCTGATGGCGTTTTCAAATCCTTGGCTTTTCAGTTAGCAGTTGACCACTTAACCACTGAGCTCCTTTAAATTTACAGTAAAAACAAAACCAAACCCAGTGTTGTTGAGTTGATTTTGATTCATAACAATCCCATAGATAAAGTAGAACAGCCCATAGCATTTCCAAAGAGCACCCGGTGGATCCAAACTGCTGACTTTTTGGATAGCAGCCGCAGCACTTAACCACTTTGCATGCCACAAAGGTCTCCAAATTTATAGTAGAGCTTCTAGAATCTTCCATTTTTTTCTTCCTCTTTCCCTCTCCCTTTTCCTTCCTATAAAACAGAAAGATCACTTGCTCATAAAACTGTTAAATTCCATCTGACCCAATTATTTTTCTTTCAAATGATGAGTCATTAAGTTAATAGAACTTCTAAAAAGGAATGAGTTAAATCCAAATGCTGCCAGATGTCCCATCTACTGAAAACGACTTGATGCTCATTTGTGCACATTTTGAATTTTTTAAAAAAGCGATCTCATCTTTAATGATTTATTCAAAGATGTCAAAGCCAGGTTAATTTTTTAAACTCAGAAAGTCCACTATTTAAGGAACTGAATGTTTAAATCATATTAAATCCCTTCCATGTTTTCTGAAGATCAGTGTATATTGTGAGAGAAGCAGAATAGCATTATACAATTAAAGTTGACCCTAACAATATCTTTTCGCCCCTATTTTTAACTTACAATCGATTACACCAGTGATGTAATATGGGCTGTTTGCTATTAATCCATCTCCTGTCTTCCTCCAGCACTATAGATTACTCCAGATAGAGGAGTATTCTTGGAAGTTACCATCAAAATTCTTAACTGATTTCATCAATAACTGACAGTCCTCGTTGGACGAGTCTCCTCCATTGCTCCAGGTAATAGGACACTCAGTGGAACAGTTCTGTGCCACCACTCAGGACGGGACTAGGTAACTCCTCTAGGTGTTGTGGCAGAAGCCTGAAACAACAAACATGGAAAATGAGCAGGTTTTTATGTCATGAGCTTCATTTCCTTCCAAAGCAAGGCACATCGCTCTCAGAACCCACAAGGAGGCCACCCTGGGACCTCCCTATCTGTGAGCTGTGCCTGTGCCTACAGCAGAAGAAGGACGCAGAGAAACGAGATGGAGGAGTCGTCGCAGGAGTTTGGAAAGAGCGCCGCGACATTCGTGCGCACAGTCGGCTTCCACTGACGCTGCGGTGGACCCCCGGAGGCCCCCAGCCCCCTCTGAGTGTCTTGGCGGCTGGGCCTTCCGACACACCGTCTGCTGCCGCTGACCCAGCCACATGGACCACCGCCGCCTCTGGGCTGCCTTTATTACCAAATAAACTGTCCAGGTGAAGTGAGAAGATACAGGCACATTCCATATTAAAACAATCAAGATTTTTCGACCCCACTTGTCACTGTTATGAGTGGAATACTGATACACATTTTCATCTATACCTTATCTAGATCTTCATCTGAAGAAATACACAGAATCTTGCAAGCCTCATGGTGTAGTAGGAAGAGAGAGGAGGCGTGGGAGATAGACAGCTCTGAGTTTCAACTCCTGAAACGTGCTAACAAGTTACTTCTTCTCACTAGTTTTCACATTTGTAAAATGTGGATAATAACGCCAACCACGCAGAATGTTGTGAGGATTAATTAAGCCAAGCCAGCCAAGTGCCGTCGAGTCGGACAGCGCTTAAAATCACTACTCACGTAATTCAGAAACCAAACTTGTTGCAGTAAACTTGATTCTAACTCATAGTCACCCCACAGGACAGAGTATATCTGTACCATATGATTATTCAAGATAGACTGGTGGATTGAAATTGCTAATCTTTTGGTTAGCAGTCAAGCTCTAAGCCACATAATAGTCACCAAATAATTAATGGGGTCGCCCTGAGTCAGAATCAACTTGATGACAGCTGTTTGGTTAGGTAATTACTGGGTATAGACATAATAGCCGGTATTTATGAAGCACTTTATATGCTCCAGGCACTGCAGTAAGTGTTTCGTAAGTATATATTTTTTTGTTCTCTCAATAACCCTAAGAAATAACTATCGGTATGTTAATTTTATAGACAAGGAAAATGAAATGTACAAAACATACATGATTTATTCGGAGTCCTACAGATGGTGAGTGATGGATTGAGGTTTCAATCCCAGTTTATGCAAGCTTTAACTAAATATACCAGCGTAAACCCACAGGAACCATGCAATTTGTGAATGGTTTAGGGCTTCACAGAGAAAGCTGTCATGTTTATTAATAATAAAAGATACATGTATATGAAGTGACATTCAACTGCATTACAGAAGCTAGGAGGCTTTTTCTGAATCTGCTTTTTTTGGAACCTAGCAATTCCAATTTTAGTAAGTTGCATCTTAGTATGGAAATATATTGCGACGAATGTAGTGGAATCAGGGTTTCGTACCATAACTTTTTCCATGCCAGTTATCATTCCACTTCACCAACATTTTTTAAAAAATCGGTTTTGTTGCAGTTTCACTTCCTCAGCCATGACTGAAATTGTTCAAACAGGTTCAAAGCTGTTTTTTATCCTCCAGTCTCAAATTTGTATTCTGAAAATGGATAACCTGGAGTAATTTCACCAAATGAAACATGACTTCCAAATTCATTTCTTATGTTTCAAATATATTATATTTTTATATTAACTTGAATTCTGTGCATCCCAAGATTTTGTAATTAGTTTTAAAAGTGGCAATATCAAACTATTTCTTTCCACAATTTCATTAATAACTAAATCTCAAGTGACAATATTCAGTTTTAATCACATAAAGAAAAATATGATGTGAAATACATTATTTTTTAATTCTGTTTTTAAAAACATACTAGAAAGCAGTGCCTTACTGAATCACTTTAAAAAGACTATTGTGATACTAATATATTGTATAAATATTAAGTTGAAGATATGAGATATTGTTTTAGTAGGACATTCTCTATTTGATAGTATTATTCTGATGTGACACTTCACTACTAACACTTAATAGTCATGTAAAATTGACAACAGTTTATTCATGACATACAAGACATACAAAATATGCTATCATACTTAATAAGACAATATGGAAAGGCAAAGCACAATAAAATAGTTGATATTTTAATATTCACCCCAATTCTAAGCCAAAGAATTGCCATAATGTTGCATAAAACATTTTATTACAAAAATAGATTTAATCCAAACACATTATGCCATTCATTTAGAAAACACTGCAATAGACCATAATTACACATAATTAAAAAAATGTTCTCTAATGTTGCATTTATGCTATTCCTGTTGTCTTGAAAGATGAATTTCAAACATGAGAAATCTCTCTTAACACTGACCTGAGTAGCTGTTGCACTCAAAACTAATTTAACAATTTCGTATAACTAGGGATACTATGAATGGACTTCTGCCCCAAATTTAGGAATACTTTGTCTCAGCTCTTTGTACTCCATCAAAGCTTATTAATATAGAGTCAATATTAACATTTGGTCTCAGTTTAACTTTTTTTCTTTCATTTTGAGAAATAATTCCATCTCATCACCATCATTTGCGACAAGACTTTCTTGAACTGCTTTCCCTTGTTACACTGCCAGTTTTACTCCTTTTCAGGATTTCTCCCATTTCCCAAATACTTTTTAAATGTAATATGGCCCTCACCTTAAGTTCAGAACTAATTAGAATTTAGTCACAAGAATCTAGATAAACTGCTCCTCATATGCTATCATTTTCCATGATAACTTTTTCCCCTGATGTTAAATTTTTCAATTAACTTGTTTCCAGATATATTGTTAAAAGTTCTTCATCTGAGTTTAGTTTCCACTCACAAGCCCCAAACAGTGCTTATGGTTAATTGTTCACTTTACAATCTATCATAACTCCTTAAAGGTTTTCAAGTTTCCAAAATTAATTTGCCATATGCCCATTTGTCATTAGAAATTTGTATAATTTTTCAGCTAATATGTTAGAGATTTTTCACAGCCTAGTATGGTTTGTAACCTGGTGTACACACTTCTTCACCTTGTTGGGCAATTTAGTGCAGGTGTCTTGAAATCATTTTCCAAAAATTTGGTAGACAATGTCAGAATACAAAGTATTTGAAGGAGTTCATGACATTTGCTTAAAAATTCCTCCAGTTCACTATCCTTTAAGGCCTGTTTAATAACTAATTGAAGTGTGTGAGCAGCATACTTGATACCAGTCAATCTTTTTTTATAAACCTTGTCACTTTCAATACGCTCTGAGATGGTTAATATCTGCAAGTCAGAGTGCACTATGTCAGAGCTTTAAAATTGTCATTTTACTCTGACATTGCCATTCGATTTCATTGTCATTTCTGAGCGGATCAGCAAATTTAATCTTATTAGCGTCATTATTCATGCCTAGAGAATAAATCTGAGTAAATGTTATACTTCCCCAACATTTGACTTTTTTATTTTTATGCACAGACCTGTGTCTTTCTTTTAATCTTTCATTCCCAGTGTCAATAGATGAATTTTGCTGTCTTGTGTGAACTGAGTCTTAATTTCTAGACTTGACCAACTCAATTTACTTGCAACATCCAGTTTCAAAGAGAATATTCATTTTCTGGATTACTATTCATTTTGGAGCTAAGTTTTAAGCACAAGTGAAGCACCATTTCTCTAATATTCTCTGGGTTGACTGAAAAATACTGAACAATTGAAGCAATAATTGGATTTAAAATTTTACGGAATCCTGAAGATTCCATTAAATCAGTGAACAGTTGTTAAAGTAATTAGTTCAATATATGTATGACAATTGTTTGTTTATCTAATTTCACCTACAGGCACTCTAGAACAGCAAACTGTCTGTTGTTTTTTGTTGCTGATTCAAAACACTTCTGATACTTTCTTCCATCTTCTTTGTCATTTGCTTTGCACGTCATTGTACTCATCTGTATGGTGATGCACCAGACGTGTCTCTAAATTTCACACATCATCTCCAATCATAGCTGTGGTGCAAATTTTATACATGCTTTTGTTTTCAATCTTTTCATGCTTGAAAAATTCTTGATGTGGATTTCCTCTGTTTCAAAGGAGAAAAAATAATAACACTGGGGCATACTTTATAGCCTTGGTGGTACAGTGGTTAAAACCTCAGCCACTAGCCAAAAGGTTGACAGTATGAATCCACCAGCTGCTCCTTGGAAATTCTATGAGGCAGTCCTATTGTTTTATAGGGTTGAGGTGAATTGGAATCAACTCAATCGCAATGCTTTTGATTTGAATTTTTTTTTTCGGTACAATAAAAGCAAGTTTTAGGCTTTGATTATATAAATAAAACAGAATGAATAAATATATTCATAGAAATGAATTAGCCACAGCCAAGTGCCATCAAGTCAGATCCGACTAGAGCCAGCTTGTATTAAAATGTTTCCAACTCCCCTATCTTAGAAAACACAGAATCACTCTGACTTTACATTCACAGGTTTGCTGATTCCTTCCATTCAGAATCCCACTTTACAATGTTCTCATACATTTATCCAGCACCTTTTGAAGAAATATTTCACTTCTTAGTGATATCATCAAGTAGTTTTCAGTGAAACAAAGGCATGTTGTGACTGAAACATAAATTTTCTTCCTACTATCAGCTGATGTCTGTTAACAGTTTAATTTCTAAGATAAATATCAAGTTTAAACTTATGAGTACAAACAATGTGGGATACGACATGTAAATCAGGGGTGAATACAACAATGGAATCATCAAGCCACCCTCTAAGATACCATCAGTCTCTTCCCACCAGGAAAAATGGAAGTGAAGGAAACAAAAGACTCAAGAGAGCAACTAGTACAAAGGACTAACAGACCACACAAACCACACAAACCACAACCTACACAGCCCTGTGACCAGGAGAGCTAAGTGGTGTCCGGCTACCACTATCCACTGTTCTGACTGGGATAACAATGGAGTGTCCCGAACAGGGCAGGAGATAATCATAGCCTAAAAAATCAAGTTCACGAAAAAGACCAGACTTGCTGGTCTGATGGAGACTGGAGGAACCCCCGAAACTAAGATTCTAGGGAAACTATGACACCTTTCTGACCTGGAGTTGAAGCCACTCATGGAAACCGCTCATAGTCAAACAACATCAAGCACGTAAGATAGACAGTAACACTCAAGAGGAGTGTGCTCCTTGGAACCGTCAATCATGCAAGAATAGAAGGGCAATACCTGCCCAAAGGCAAAGATATGAAAGCCCGAGAGGGTAGAAAATCAGAACTAAAGGAAATGGGGAACCCAGGGTGGAAATTGGGAGAGGGCTGACACACTGTGAGGAATGGTGCCAAAACCGTGGAACACTATACGGAATAAGAAACTAACTTGCCCTGTAAACTTTCACCCAAAGCACCAAAAACAGAATGGAATTACCAAAACTTTACATGCTGTTCTATATTTCTCTACTTTAAATACCACATTTAAAAAATGTAAATAATGTACATTTGCAATGTTTGCAGTCACCTGACAAATTTCTCTTCACATGAAACTGTTCAGAGCTCAATGCAGTAATCAACTCTTTCCGAATTCTGACTGTGAGTGTCCCCATTCCCTGAACTTTTCTCACATACTTTGGTCAGCACAGCCTGTGTTACTAAGAGAGGTCAAGCTTGGAGCAGAAGTAGGGAACTCTGATCGGCCCATAAATTGTCTAAAGTAACATGACTTCACTTGCCAAAGCAGTGAACCGCACCCTTATCAGCCACGTGCCAGAGAAGCATTCAGCAGGCTGGGGGTACAGGAGGCAAATCAAACATAAAGGGGCCAATGGCCTTGCTTACAACTTTCAAACTAATGTTGAATTGAAAATAGAAGAATGAAAAAAGTAATACTTTTCAATTTTGGTTCAGGTTCGGGAAAAATTGTTTTAAATTCAGATTTTGATTTCACACCAGCAAAAATTACAGGTATAAACCACAAAAAAAGATTTTAAATTGTGCTTTAGATAAAAAGTCCAGCTGAAGTTAATTTCTCATTTAAAAATTCAGACACTTCAAAAATTTTTTTTTTCTTTTTTTTTTTGTGATTGGGTGAAAGTGTACAATCCGGTTTAAATTCACATGCCTGCCTGTGGGCGGATCCTACTGCTCTCCTTGCCTAGTGACAGCATATTACTTATTTCTGCTCCATACAAGTCTTATCCTCCTAACAATTCCCTGTCCCCTCTTCTCCACCCTCTCCACTCCCCTTTAGTAAAAGGCCAGTAGGACGACATCCTATAGATGCATAGAACCATAAAGTGCACACATGATATGGTCACTCTGTTGCCTAGTCCAATCCATTCCTATCCAAGGAGTTGTCCTCAGTAATGATTTAACATCAGGGGCAGCAACAGGTCCAGGGGCCATGCTCCCAGGGGAACCCCCAGGCCTTCGGACCATCAATTGTGGTCTTTTAGTGGTGTTTTCAAGGCACACCCTTCATTATTCTCTTAGTGTCACTGGGACTCAACTTTGTGAGCCCCATGACTGCTGTTGCTGGAGATGGCTGGGCACCGTCTGGTTTGTGACACTTGTTACAAGCCCCACAATGTGTCAGCTTGCTCTCCCTTTCACCCGTGTTCCCTATGTCCATTCACTCAGTTCCTGTCCCTTCGTGCCTTTTTATCCAGTTCCTGGACAGAAGCTGCCACTTTGATCTGACACATTTGATTGATCCAAGAAACACATTCAATTTCATTTGTATTAGCTTTTTGTTTTATAAGGGTTTTTTGGCTTCAGTTTTGGGTTCTGTTCTGGTTTGAAACTGTGAGTGTAATCAATCAAGAGGCAAGCAGGAGTGGTTTGGAGAGACTAGCCCATGGAATCAATACCAAGACATAATTTGGGCCAGTTATCTCTATTTAGAGTATACTAATGTAATGGGTTGCTAAGAGTCAGAACTGACTCAATAGCACCTAACAACAAAAATATCTGCATTAGAGGCTAGAGCCCTAGTGGTACAGTGTTTAAGGTGCTTGATTGCTAACCAAAAGGTAGTTTGAAACGACTAGCAAGATGTGGCAGTCTGCTTCCATAAAGAGGTCTGGAAACCCTACAGGGTCACTACGAGTCAGAACCGACCCAGTGGTTAATGGTTTTGGGCTAGTTGTCTCTGTTAAGTTTGTGACATAACCATTAACTATCAGCCAGAAACAGTGTTACTGACATGCAGCACTGGAATTCAGTCTGCCACTAAATATTTGGTAGCTATTTCCAGTTATTTCTAGAGAAATTAAACTTAATTACAAAAGTCATGTTGTATGTGTGTGTGTGCATGTGTGTGTGTATTTTAAGGAAAAAGAGTTACTAAAACTGTTTGAATGGGGCCTGTGACTGTGGCAGAGTGAGAAGAGACATCATATCAAATAGAAGAGGGAGAACTTCTAATTAAATGTGATATTTAATAAGATGGAAATGGAATGTGGTGAAAAGCTGTGTGTGCTAAGGGATTAGAGAGAGAACATTTCCCTTGTCTGTGTGCTTGAGGACGTTAAGTATTATCATCAGTTGTGTTCTTGTAATGTACTGGCTACTGGGGCCTAATGTCCACTTTAAACAGTATGGAGAGTGGTAGCAGTTGAAAGATAATAAGGGGAAAATGAGTAATGAAACTGTTTTACTGTATACTGTAAATGGCCTCCATTGAAACAATCTGTGTCAGTAATAAAAATAAGTGATGAAGGCAGATATTTAACATGGGGGTTGGTTCAAGCAAGGAACATAGCTGCTTTTAAATAAATAAACATCACAAATAACTTAGGTTGTAGAGAAATCCTTTGCTTGGAAACTTTTTGCAACTACTGTACAGTTTTCATAAGTCTTGGCAAGGTGTATGGGTTTTTTTCTCTTTGTGGCTTGAGACATTGGCAAGAGCTGTAGCAGTAGCTGAGGAGCATAGGATTTTGTTTTAATTTGTCAGTATATGGACATTTGTCATTCCATTGACCAAATACACGACTGTTATGAAAAACAGTGTTCATCTAACACTTGGCTCTTCTTGAACTATATAGCTCTGTTATACAAATGGAAATCCTGGTGATGTAGTGGTTAAGTGCTACAGCTGCTAACCAAAAGGTCAGCAGCTCAAATCTGCCAGGTGCTCTTTGGAAACTCTAGGGGGCAGTTCTACTCTGACCTACTGGGTCACTATGAGTCAGAATCAATTTGACAGCAGTCAAATTGGTAGCTTTACTGAAGCTATGAAACCATTAATCTGAAACTTAACAGCTCCTTCTTGTTTACACTGCCCCTAAAAGAAAATAAATCTGATTTTTCTTTTTTCTTTTTTTTTTTCTTTTTACTTGTCATAATTTAAGAGGCCGAATACTGGAACATTTCTTTTTTTGAGAGCCTAACATGTGCCTGGTGCCCTACATATAATTGGCACTAGCAACGTAGTTACATTGTCTTTAATTTTTATTTTGGTGAAAAAACACACTGTAGAACATGCACCCATTCATTAGTTTCTACAAGCACCATTCAACAACACTGGTCACATTCTTCACTCCTTCTCTCTCTCTCTCTACTCATATTGTGTCACCAGCATTGACTTTTAAAGTCACTGTCCCTTAAATGTCTCATTACACTTCAGAGTTACTGTTGACAGTTTGATTCCACATAGACAAATCCGTAAAAGAGCACAATGCGTCCCAGACTTGGCCCCAGATGCTTCATTAGCCCAGAGCTGAAACAAGTCCTGAAGCCAATTCTTGAGACAAAGATTGGACTAGACTACAAGACATAAAATGATACTGGTGAACAGAGTGCTTCTTGACGAAAGGAGATACATGAGACTAACTGGGCGGCTCCTGCCCGGAGGCAGGTTGAGAGGGTGAAGGGGGACAGGAGCTGGTTGAAAGGACCCAGGAAATATAGAGTGGGAAGGAGGCCTGTGCTGTCACAGTTGGGGAGAACAGCTCAAGTTACATAGCAGTGTGTGTACAAGGTTTTATATGACAGATTGACTTGGACTATAAACTTTTATTTAAAACACAATAGAATATTTTGTTTAAAAGATGTTTTTTAAAAGAGCACAATGCTACATGTTGAATATTCTTTATTAATTTAACTAAACAATAATTGTTTAATTTAAAGGTGACTTCAGGGGATAATTTCAGTTCACAGTTGTCATGAGCACCCAGAATAGGCTGGAGGTCATGAGCGGAAAATATGTAACTACAAGGCTTGGGTTAACGATAAGCTTTTATTTGATGTCTTGGTTAAAAACATACACGCCATGTATTTTGGTTGGAAGCACACACTGATACATATATTAAATAGTGGCTTAACACACACTGTGAGTCAAACACAAACAGAGAAAGGTGCTAGTATCCCAAAACACCCAAAAAGATTACATTAGTTATACTAGTTCAAAACCACACACAAGTCCCCACAGGGACTGCACAGTTTAGTCATAGTGTTAGTATGTTGTCACTCATACTTCCCTAAAGGCAGGTTTCACTCTGAGGGATTTAGGAACTGGCTGTGCTCTCACCCTTCAGATGTCAGGAGACCCTGGAGTAGGATTCTTCTATGGCGATGGCAGGGTATCTCAGAGGTAGAGCCAGCAGGGGCAGCACAGGAGGCTCAGGGACCAACAGTCACAGTCACTCAAACCAGCTTCAGACATCAGGGGAGTGACAAGGTATCTTGCAGGTGTATTTGATAGGGACAGTACAGAAGGCTCAGGCACCAACCGAAAACAGTCACTTGAACAAGGCTGTTCAGGTGTCAAGAGAGTGACCAGGCATCTTGGAGATGGGTTAGAGACAGCACAGGAAGCTCAGGCTCCAATAGTCACAGTCACTGGAAGAAGGCCTTCAAGGGTGAGGGAGATGAGGTCTTAAGATCAGGTCACAGAACAGCAGCAGAGCAGTGGGCATAGACCCCAGAAGGGGACTGTGGCCCGGGAGACCATGGGAACAGACTCATAGAAGGGAGACCCCAAATCCAGAGTGCTGGATTTTTATAATAGCACGTAAACAAGTTTTTTCTGTCAGTCCTGGTCACTAGTGACCAGTCCATTCTTCTTATCTTCTGGTGCCTTCAGTTGTTGACTTCTTTTTGGTTGGCTGTGTCTTTATCATCTCTCTGGCTATCTGCTGCCATGTCTATCTGGCAGATGTCTTTCCCTATTTTTTTTTTCCTTTACTTTGCCTCTTCATCATGACTTTATATTTTCTCACCACCTTACTTAGCTTGAGTGCAGCCATTTTTTGTTTTAACAAATCAAAAACCAAACCAATGGCTCATAGACACCCTGTAGAACAGCACAGGACTGCTCCACAGAGTTTCTAAGGAGTGCCTGGTGGATTTGAATTGCTGACTTTTATGTTAGCAGCCTAGCACTTAGCTACTATGCCAGCAGGGTTTCCTATGTTTTAATAGCTTAGTCAATTCATAATTTAGCCAATTCTTACCTTATGTTTATGGCAAGACTCCACTTTACTGTATATTCTATTTTAATATACATATATCCTCATTTCAATGGTTTGAAAATTTTTCTCCTAGTGAGAGATTGAGGGGTTCCTCCATTCTCAATAGTTCTAATAAGTCTGGATACTGTAAGAAGGGTGGGTACTTTTATCCTCATTTTAGGAATCAGAAAACTAAGGCTCAGAGAAATTTAATGACATGTTCGTTAATAAATAACAGAGTCTGGAATCCAAAAGCTGAATTTGATGGACTCTGGAGACCCATGTTCTTTTCACAGCACTGCACCGCCTCTCAAAGTGGCATGCTGCCCGAGTTATGATAACTGTTGGCAGTTGCCTAACTGGAAACAACAACAACAAAAAGGCATATGGTTTGGCATTGCTATCAGTGCAATGAGCTGAGAGTGGGGGTGCCTGAGCACGCAAGAGTACACACACACACACACTCACACTCATGCCCTTAGATCTCCATTCTAGTTGCTGAGACCTTTCCTGCAGTCATCTAGAGCACATTTCCTGGCTTCTTTATGAAGTGGAAAAACTGTGTGCGTGTCCCCTGCCAATGACAGAATAAACCGTGACTACCAAGATAGAGAAGAATTTGCAGAATAGGGCAAAGACAAAATTAAAGCAGAGACCGGGACATGAAAACTGAGGGGTCCCTACCTCCCTTTCCTCCTTGCTGTGAAGTGATCCATCAGGGCTTACCAGTGCAATTTACAAAGGCTTCAGTCCATAAAAGCAAACTTACTTCCACATTGGTCTTTGTCACAGGAAAATTGAGGTGATGGCATGGAAGAAAAATGATTCTCTTGCTATTTCTATGTTGCACCCACCTTAAGACCGTGTACTAGTATCCTTGGATCTCTTCTATTTCCTGGGATAGTTAGCCAGCACTAGGAGAAAAACAGGATTTTTGTATAACATTCTATTCAGAGTTTGTGTTACTTCGTGACTAAAGAGGGAGGAAGTTGTTAGTGAAAATTAGAAGTTGGAAAAAAAAAAAAGGTTTTGTCTTTAGAACAAAAATCAAAACAAAACAAAAATCTCTCCCTAAATCGCATTATTTGCGTTTCACTGAGTACCAGAGTGTGTTACAACTCAAATGATGGAAAAGTTACCTAAACAGCTTCTACAGGTAGATTATGGATTTCCTGTATTTTGAAAATGGCATTTAACATTCTCCTAACATGTAAAACATGAATAGGCCATAAACTGGAAATGAAATATAACTGCGTCTGGGAATGATCAATCAGTCCACCCTACCCAAATAGTAAGTCTGCAAGGAGATTTATCGAGGACAATTATAATAGGAGTCTAAGAAGCAGCAGCATGAAACCTGAACATGTGATCTGGCCTCCTGCTAGGTAACTAGCAGTCAAACCAAGAGTCCAACAATGCCTCCTTCCAACTTCATTGTGCTTTACGTATAGTCACGGCCGCATGTCTGAGGACAGTCCCATCTTCAGAACAGTACCTTACTTCATGAGAATTGTGATTTAATTATTTTGTTCGAGCAAATTTGTTTACCTATCTCCATGATAATGGAGTGACAACACTTCCATTCACTCAGATTATCTAAAAGAAATGTATCTTTGGGTTTGCAAACACACTGTAAAATTCAAAAGGGAGAAGGAGAATCAAGGTCAACAGCCCAAGGTTTATTCCTATGAAGCAGAGGTCCAACAATACCTCCTGGCCAGCCCTTTTTACCAATTCTGACACCAACCATCCGTCTCACGGCACTTTCTACTTGTCTACTGGGTTTGATAACACACTGTGATTGGCCACACAGAAGTCACAGAAAATACTCATAGTTGTGGGTTTTATTAAGAAATAACCACCCAAAACAAGCCTACTTTTTTCAAGTCAACTCCAACTCATAGTGACCCTATAGGGCAGGAAGAAGTGCTCCAGAGAGTTTCCAAGCGGTACCAGAGGAACTTGAACTGCTGATCTTTTGCTTAGCAACCTTAGTGCTTAACCACTAAGCCACCAGGGTTTCTTAAGGAAGTCAGAGGCTACCTCTCAGGTTCAGGAATGCTCAGAAAACCGCTCAGGTGACCCTTTCATCAGGCCTGCAGGCATGCCGTTCTCCACCTTCCGCAAGTGTTATTCAGCTCCCTTGGCTCTCCTGAGAAGTGCCTGGAGGTACTCCAGTTGGCTGGCAAGCCACAGATAGAAGGCACGCAGCTCTAGCTCCGAGGGCGGGCAAAACTAGCCCCTCTAATGCCTGGAGGCACTGGCAGCACCCTCAAGCCTCCTGCCCAAAGGCACTCCATGGGCCTGAATGCCCACCACTCCTTCTGCTGGTCTTCTGCCAGGTGTCTCCCTCTGCTGGACTCCTTTCTCTGCTGCCATCTCTGGTCGTCTTAGGTGTTACAGGTCTCTCCTCAGCCTCTGGTTCCAGGAGCTTTTCAGCATTAGGGTTCCCAAGTCAACCCTCTCCACTCTCGGCTCTTCTTTCTTTGTGGAGAGGAGATCCTCTCTTCCCATCTCTGGGATGGCTCATTTTAAGCCTAGTAGAATGGCAAAACCAACCAATCCCTTTGATATGGTTCTATATACTTTATTTGCATAGTCTCACTCAACCACTCTGAGTCACAAACACTAGCTAGAAGAGCCAGATTAAGTTGAACCACCCACATGGTTCAACATGCCTTCATGTCAGATGTTCTTCTGATAGGAAGTCAAATTTTTTTCTTAAACTTCGAAATAACTTTGCAGCCCTAGGTTGTTCTTGGGCTTAGTAGGTGAATAAGGAGAGGTTATATGGAAGAGAGAGGCAACAGCTGACCATACCTACTGATAGGGAACCCAGCCTGAGATTCAAAACTTGTCAAGGGAAATTCAACAAGTCAAAAGGATGAGTACCAGTTTGGAGAGGAGTCCAGTGCCACCACACACAAGTGGAGAAAATAGTTGTGGCTCAAGTATGCTCTTGCAGTGAAGCTGAGTTATACTGCATAGAACAACCAGCTCCAACGACAAGGCCATGAATCTGCTAATCCAGAGATGACGCATGGTCCACAGCTTCACCACTCATTATTTATTTCCCAACAATACTCAAGGGGAAAATTCAGTATAATATACCCTTGCTCTACAAACAGGTCATATGACTTCTAAGTGAGAAGAACTGAAGGCCCAGACATACCCAGTGGGTTGGGCCAATGGTTTTCAATCTTAACATTCTGTAAGTCCCACTGTGGATTCTATTTTGCAGTAGTAGAAAAATGACACAGGATATTAGAGCCTACTGTTTAGGACTTCTGACTCCTCAAGAATGGCTAATTATATTTGTTAGTATTTTATAAGTAAATCAAGCAGTTACATAATCTAGAAAGAGAAATTGTTTTAACACCTACCTTGACTTTAAGTGTTTGTACTCATAAATGATACTGAAACTTCCTTTTTATTTCCCCTGAAGTCTTTTGTTTGTTGGGTTTACTCATTCTCTTTCTCAACCAAAAGATTTCACCATATTTGAATGAGTTCTGTAGATTCTGATGTCACAATATCCAGGGTTGCCTTGTTGCTAAATATCATTTTTTACTTTTTCAGTAAAAAAGGAGCAAGTGGCAGAGGCTATACTATGGTCTGTAGCAGAGATTCTAAGGCTGTGGTTGCTAAATATCTGTATTTTTGTTTAAAAAAAGAGAAAGAAAACCTGAAGTCTCTAATAAATGTATGTTTCTTTATAAAATACAGCCACATGCTTCTAGACTAACACATTAAGTACATTATAAAACACACAAAAAAGAGGAACACTTCTAAAAAGATGAAAGAAAAATAAACTTAATTAGAAGTGCACAATTCTCTTCCCTGAGACCATTACAGTGTCCGGAGCATCTCACCTGAGAAAAGGACAGACGACTCAGTGAAAGCATCTGCGATTTTTCAACGACATTAAAAAAAGAAACAGTAAAGCAAACGTGCTCTTTAAAGAATCACTTTTGGCATTTCTTTCCTACAATACGTTGAAAATTACCAAGTGGCTACAAGTACTTTTTCACTGGCTGAGAAACCTGCCGGAGTTGGCACCGGCTTTGCACCTAAGTAGCTTCTCCATAGGTCGGGGTTTGCAGCGCACAAGCAGCAGGGCGTTTACTGCGGTTGCTTTGCAGCAGCGGTTTCTAAAGCTATTCGGCTTGCATTTAATCCGAGAACCTCATCCTTCCCTTCCCCCCTCATTTGTCTCTGCCTAAATGACCTTTCACTAGCTCTGTTCCAGCACAGTTCTGTTTCACGTGCTGATAAATGGTCTCTCACTTTCAACTCTTAGAGCTAAACTAACCCTTGGAAGTAACCTTTGTTCATCTTAACTATGTCCCCAGTGCAGGGACCAGCGCATCAGACAGTCGATGTGTATTCGCAGCAAATTGGCAGAGTTCAGCAGTTATTTGCTGGAAAGTCAGAAACACAGATACGGAATGGCTTTTCTGACAATGGCACTGTCTTCATCAGAGTCACTGGGGAACCTTGTTTAAAGTTTTCAGATAAAGAACTCAAGCTTTATTATAGCTTCTTGTTCAAGTTTAGGAGTTCTGAATGATGACCTGAGTGAACCGACCCAGTAAATATCTCTCCACCTAAATGAATGAGATGAAACTGGACATAAAATAGGTATAGCAAAACCTGTGGAAGTCTGAACCCATCTAAGGTGGACACGTGTCAAAGCAGGAAAACTTGAAAGATCCAGAGAAACAAGACAGTTCCATCAAGTTCCAGCTTTCACTGTATATGTGTCTATATATCCATAAATAATGTATGGAACCAGAAAACTGTATTAAAGCAAGTCTCTGGGCTTATACACTTCCAGTAACCAAAGTAGCCAAACTTTAGAGAGTCAAGAATTTCATCGATAATCAAAGCTCATATTCAAGCTAATAGGAGCCAAGGGAAATAAATTAGTAGTTATAAAATACCCCACCTCCCCCCAAAAGGAAACACAAAATGAGAATAAAATAAACTTAACTAGAAATTATCCATTTTTATCCCACACACCATTAAATTATCTCAAACACTGCATTCATTTTTAGAAACAGTTGATCAAACAAGACTGTTACATGGAAATAAAAATTGAACCAGGTCTAAAAGGTGGAATGTATGGCTTACGTTTTTTGTTTTGTGTTGTCCTTTTTAAATTATATAGTTTTAGAGAGACAAATAATCTTAGCCATCAGTCAACATTTGCAGGTAGAGCCAGTGGAAAAAGTAACTCGTTTAAGGTTATATGCCAACAAACTGACCAATTGCCTTGACATGGATTCCAAATAATGGTGAGCCCCATGTGTGTCATAGTAGAACTATACTTCACAGGGTTTTCAGTGATGACTTTTCCCAAAGTCAATTGTCAGGCCATTCTTCTGATGCACTTTTGAGTGGATATAAACGGCCAACTTTTCTATTAGAAGCCAGGCTCTTAACTGTTGTGTTTGCGCAACAGGTTATATGGTGTTACCATTGCATGCTGTTGAGTCAATTTTGACTCCTAGTGTCCCTGTGAGACAAAGTGTAACTGTCCCATCGGATATCCTAGCTGAGGTCTTGACAGGAGCAGCCAGGTCTTCTCTCCTGAAGAGCAATGGGTAGTTTTGAACCTCCATCCTTGTGGTTAGCAGCTGAGCCAATAACCATGGGTTCCATGGGTTCATATATTACGTGCTTTAGTGGGAAAGCAAATACAATTGTCCCCAAACTCTTGATTCCTAGACAAATAATTCCTTGATGTCTAAAATGCTGTTAAAATGTAAGATGTTCCTTTTTTGTTTATAAAATGACAGCTCAGCCCCAGCGAAAAGCAAAAGTTCACTTTTTTTAATTTTTCAAAGATGTTAATGATTATCAGGTGGGAATGACTTAAGGTGGGAAAAACAAGCCATTGTTTTGTGTTGTCCATTTTTAACTACATAATTTTAAAGAGGCAAATAATCTTAGCCATCAGTCAACACTTGCAGGTAGAGCAATTTAAGAATAATCTGCCCCCAAAACCACACCTGTTACTATCAACTTGATTTGGACTTATAGCGACCCTATAGGACAGAGTAGAACTTCTCCATAGGGTTTCCAAGGAGCAGCAGCTGGTGGGTTCAACCTGTCAACTTTTTGGTTAGCAGCCAAATTACTGAGCCACCCCCTGGGGTTATCAAAAGCTTCTGCAAACATGAAAATGTTACACATACTGTCAATAAATTTATAGTTTCATTTGTTCCTTCAGCTGACAAGTATTTATTTTGCTTTTCCTAAGTGCAAGACTTTGAAATAGGTTCCATGAGGATATTTGTCAAGGAATATGACATGGTCTGGAATACCACACCAATATAAATCAGTAATGCGTTGCTAAATACAGTATTTCCAACACAGTGATAACTTCCTCTATTTTATGAAAATATAAAGCTCTTGATTTTAACTTCTAGTTCTGCTCTTCAACAGTTCCTTATGTACACTCCAGACGTTGTCCCTACAGACACATATCCATGGATCTCTTTTTTAAAATATACAAAAAGGGATATATAAACCACATTTTTCCGTATCTTGCATTTTTACCCTAGAATGTATACCTTGGCAATCATTCTATATCAGTCCACACAGCTCTATTAATTTCCTTCTAGCTATGGTGTATTCTGTTATGATGATATACCACAAATTTTTAATCAGCCCTCTATTAAAGAATATTAAAGTTATTTCCAGTTTTTTTCTTGCAAAGGATGGAGTAATGCTTATACCTTTATATACATTTTGTATAGACTTTGAGCATATTTGTAGGATAAATTCCTGGAATTGAAATTATTGGGCCAAAGGGTATGTTAATTTTCTAATTTTGTTAGTTACTACCAAATAACATTGTAGGACAATGTCTCAGGCTGGGTTCTCTAGAGAAAAAAAACCAGAAAAGCATATAAATATATATAAAGAGAGATTTATATCAAGGAAATGGTTCACACACTTGTAGATCTTAGAGTGCCCCACATCTATGTGTCCAACTGGAGACTTCTCCTGACTCACATAGCTGCAGGAGCTAGTGAACCCAAGATTGGCAGGTCAGACAGCAGACCTCTTGCTCACAAGCTGCAAAGACTGAGCAGTGCCAAGATAGGCAGACAAGATAGCAGATAAGCTACTAGCTCAAGTCCCAAGAACAGGAGGACAAAGGAACAGGAGCCAGCTGCAGGACCCAGAGGGAATAAAAGCACTGGAGCCTTGCCAGAAAGTCTATCTGTATTGGATGCAGGCCACACCTACAAACAAACTTCCTTTCAGCTGATTGGCTACACCCTTTCAACAGATCCCATCGTGGATGTGATCACATTATATCAAATCTAATCATGAAAGTGATCACATCATCATATGACTGCCAAACTACATCATAATTGCCAAACCGCTGGGACCTATGGTCCGGCTAAGTTGACACACAGTCTTAAAGATTACAGAGAACATGAAACAAACACATCTAAGGATGCTGTGCTAATTTCTACTCTCATCCACAGTGTGTGACAATATTTCTTTCCCACACCACTTCTAACATCTAACTTTGTTAGCATGGTAGGTAAAAATAGAATCTTATTTTAATTTGTATTTCTTAATTTTTAGTGATTCAGAGTACATTTTCATGTTGGTAATCTGTTTATATAGATTTTATGTTAACTTACCTGCCTTGGCCTTTTAAAAATATTATTTCTCAAAATCTCTTAGTATGTTTTTAAAAGTAATCTTTGTCTTATATATTGTGAATTTTTATTCTCAGTTTGTCATCTATCTTTGATGTATTTTGCTATGCCAAAGTTTAAGATATATACTTACACACATATGCATGCACACATATGCACACACACACACATACAAAGTCCAACAATTGAGTCCATGAACTTAATTTTTCTAAGTGTTACCTACCTCATTGCGGTAAAGTACTACAGTCACCTTTGAAGTATTTCCTTTCAGATGCTGTACACCGATGCCAGCACCAAGTCTACCCTTTGAAGCAATTTTGGAACTCTTTCTGGAATGGCCATTGTGCACAGTTGCACAGTGGCTAGTTCACGAGCCTAGTTGTATAATTGTCTGTTAGGACATTTGTAGCCAGTAAGCAAATAGCTGTATTGCACCAGCCTCCCTACTCACCTGATCTGACCCCAAATCCAGTTTTGCTTTACCCAAAGATAAAGGAAGATTTGAAAGGAAGACATTTTGATGACATTCTGAATATTAAGGGTAATACGATGACAGCTCTGATGACCATTCCAGAAAAAGAGTTCCAAAATTGCTTTGAAGGGTGGACTCAGCTCTGGCATCAGTGCATCGCTTCCCAAGGGGAGTACTTCAAAGGTGACTGTAGTGATATTCAGCAATGAGGTGTGTAGCATTTTTTCTAGGACAAGTTCGTGAACTTAATTGTCATATCTCCTATACATACATGCACAAATATAGGCACTTTCCTTATGGTTTCTGGGGTTTGAGTCTTGCATTGAAAAGGCTTTCTCTAAGATTGTAAGATATATTCCCCTATAGTTTCTTGTAATAACTTTGTGGTTACATTTTTTAAAAAAACTATCCATTTGATTCACACTTTCACTTCAAATCTTTAGATTAGGCTATAGAAGGGCATGAAAGACCTCTGTTCGTATGATAGTGCCAAGAAAAATCCAGACAAAATTCACACTTTCCCAAAGAGCTAATAAACACCAAAACAAAAGAAAATTTAATGAACTGAAATCTACAGCCCTTCATTCATGCTGAGAAAGCAAGGACATGTCTCATGTCTCATGTCTAGATGAAAATGTCTGTTATGCCTGGTCTAGGTATGAAGGGTTGTCCTAGTGTCTTAGTCACATGGTACTGCTCCAACAGAAAATACCACGTGTGGAAAGTTTTATGAAGAGAAATTTTATCGTCACAGCCCGGTAAGCCACAATCCATTTATGAGTTGCAAGTCCATTCAATAAGAAAAGTTATCACAGTCCAGCAGGCTAAGTCCAAGTTTAAGGACAGCATCTCAGCACAGGAACCTCTGGTCCAAAAGACATGCTCTGCTCTTGGTTCTGCTTTCTTGGTAGTGTGAGGTTCTCAACTTCCTCTGCTCAGTTCTCTCCCTTATATCCCTTACCAACAATGTTACTGCCCATTCTCCATCAGCAGTTATCACAGAAGCAGTATTCACAACACATGGGAGGAATGGCACCATATTGGGACTCATAGCCAAGTCAAATCAACACACACATTATTGTGGGGACACAACTCAATCCATACACCTAAATAAAGAAGTTTTACAGGGAGGATGACAACATAGGCTGGAGGGTTGAATCGGAATCTGGAATTCCAGAAATAAATTTCTTGACCCAACAAATCTTGATGTATTTACCCTCAAATATATTGACACATTCCCTATGTTTTCCCTCAAACCTGGAAAAAAAAAAAAAAGGCAGCGCAAAGGAGCTAGAATGCTGATCAAAATTACAAAGACCCGTACATTCTCACAATACTTGGATTTTAGGACTCTGGTGACTTCAATTCAAAGTAAACAAAAATACCTAACAACCAAGCCCAGTCCTCTATCAACTCATACACTGATAGTGTGAAAAAGACAGCAGCAGTGTGTGTTTAGGGGGTGGGTTAAGTGTAGGTGATCTCAGTGTAGTTAAAGCTTTAGCCCAGATCGGCTCAATTTGACTCTGGAAGATTAGACTTTCACCTTAATTGTCAAAGGAAAAGAACTTACACTCTCTGGGAAATAAAAGAAAAACACACTTCAGTCTTCACGGTTCTTTTATACACATATCTTAGATACAATAAAAATCATAAGACACATAAAAAAACAGGAGATGCTGACCAATAATCAAAAACCAAAACCAAACCTACTGCTTTCAACTCTATTCCAACTCATAATGACCCTATAGGGCAGAGCAGAACTACCCTATAGAGTTTCCAAAGAGCACCTGGCAGATTGGAACTGCTAGCCATTTGCTTAGCAGCTGTGGAACTGAACCACTACACCACCAGAATTTCCCAATAAGCAAGAGAAAATAGAAACAAGCCCATACAAATGGAAGACATCAAGGACAGGAGAAAAATACGAGACCACTGGATGGAAAGGGCCATATGAGCCATAGCCTGCTCCAGCATGGAACTTGAAGAACTAGATGGTGCCCAGACACCACCAATGACAGCCTGGATGGGGAACACAGAAAGAGCTTCAGACACAGCAGATGATGGATTAGAGGGCAGAGCTAAAACTCTACCAAAAGACCACACTTAAAGGTCCTTCTGAACAGAGGCTGCCTCTGGGAGCATGGCCCCACACCCTCTAACCCCAAACTGTAGTCAGCACTGGGGCTAACTTCCCAGACAAAGATTGATCTGGACCATAGAAAACAGAGTGACACTGGAGGAGAACAAACCTTTAAAAATGTACACTGAGTTGTCTGAGAGACACTTTGCTGGAGCTGAGTTGATTGTTTGAGGAGGGCCAGACCTTTGTCAAAGATCATGGGAAGTTCTGCAGAAAAGTGGAGGCATGCTGTCATGTGTGTGCGGGCGGGAGCAGCTTGAATAGAACAGAGGTGAATGTTCTGGGTATTACATGGCAACATGATACAGACTGTAAAATTGTATTTAATTCACAATAAAAAAGAAAGAAGCCCACAGACAAACCTAGTTATTGTAATTAGCAGACAAGGATTTTACATTAATTATTATAAAATTTTTAAGAATTTACAGGAAAACATGAACATAATGGTTATGATCCAAGAGAATTTCAGAAAAGTAAACTCTAAACAAAGGTAAAAATGGAAATTCTAGAATTATAAAATGAAATATTTGAAATAAATTCATGCATGACCTTAATAGCAGCTTGAATCTTCAAAAGAAAGCATTTATGAAAGTGAAGACAGGTTGACAAAAATAATCCGAATCCGAGAGTAAAAATAATTATTAAGAAAAAAGCACTGAAGTGTGAATGACTCATGACATTTCAAGCATTATAACACACGCATAATTGGAGTTTCAGAAGGAGAGAACAAAGAAATAAAGTAGAAAAATAGATGTACACATATAGAAATAACGACTAATGTTTTCCCAGACTTAATGAAAGCACCATCAACAGACAAATCCAAGAATACCCTGCCCCAAGAGCCCTGGTGGGATAATTACAAAACAAATCACCAAACTAAAATAAAATAAAATAACATCTAGGGGTATCCTAATTAAGTTACTGAACATCAAAGCAAAAAATCTTTAAAAGAGAATCTGAAAAGTAGTTGAAGAAGATGTCACCTACTGGGGAACAACAATAAGAACAATTACTGAGTTCTCATCAGCCACAATGCAAGCCAAAAGATGATGAAATAACTTTAAAGTGCTGAAAGAAAAAAAGTCAACTTAGAGGTCGATATATGGTGAAATTATTTTTTTGAGGCAACAGTGGGGACAATCTAGATCTGAAAGAAACAAAGTCACTTATACGGCAATCCTAATTCGGGAGTGACAGACATCCACTTCTGGAGGCACAAAATGATATCTAATCCTGGACATTCCCAGTGGGTCATTAATATGGTTGTTGTATACCAACTGATGAGAAGTCATTGTTCCTTTTTCATCTTGGGCAATGACTGTTTGGTTTTTGACATATTTTCCTGATTCATCTGTTTTCTTTCTTCCTTTTTTTTAATTACAGGTAGTCACCTGAGTAAGAAGTCTTTGTTCCTTATTATCTACAAAAGCTGCATTAACATAATCCCTCAAGACATTTTCTCACCTGAGTTGATACATTTCTATAAATATTTAATACTAAATCACAGAGAAGGAGTCAGGATAACAGAGAAAACAGCACAAGGTCTCAGACACGCAGGCAATATTTTCCTTACAGCAAATGAGGACTAAATATCTTTCCAATAATGCAAATTTTTACAAACTGTCCTCAGAGAGAATGTAAAAAGAGGACAAACCTACCAATTGGTTTATTTTTAAAGAAATCAAAGAGGTGGGGCAGAGTAAAGATGGCAGACTAAACACAAGTCTCCTTAATTCCTTCTGGAAACCAAGACCTGAACTGATAATTAAATGGAGCCTCTGGACACCCAGTGAGCCCTAGGACACAATGTAAGGCTGTTAATTTGGACTTCATACCACTGAATGGAAAACCTCCTCTTTTTTGCTGACCCTGTTCTTCACTAGAGCTGGCTTTCACAGACCAAAGATAACTAACCATTTTTACTTTATTTTTCTCTGTCTTAGCTGGTGGGTGGAGTTGGAACTTGACTAGCAGCTAACCTCAGACGCACTGCTGGTGGGATCGGCAGACTAAATTACCATCTTTTGAGAGCCCAGCTCTGGACTCTGTGCATCTCAGCTTCTCTTTCCGTGTAGCTTGTG
This sequence comes from Heterohyrax brucei, assembly GCA_028571685.1. Taxonomy (NCBI): domain Eukaryota; kingdom Metazoa; phylum Chordata; class Mammalia; order Hyracoidea; family Procaviidae; genus Heterohyrax; species Heterohyrax brucei. The sequence continues at coordinate 54,052,638 of CM053142.1, read as the reverse complement.
TGGAGACAGGCGCCAAGCTTGTGTGGGATGCCATCTTGTTCCACTGGGAGGCAGATACACCCATACGGAGGCCCCAGCTGGAACTACACTCAAAAAGGAGATAGATCACTCCACAATAATACTGGGAGACTTCAACACTCCGCTCTCAATATTGGACAGATCATCTAGAAAAAAGCTCAGTAAAGACGCAGAAGACCTTATTGCCACGGTTAACTAACTAGACCTCACTGACATATACAGAACTTTCTATCCACCAGCAGACAACTACACCTTCTTCTCTAGTGCACATGGAACATTTTCCAGAACAGACCATGCATTAGGACATAAAGCAGTTCTCAACAAAATCCATACCACTGAGTTAATGCAGACCATGTTCTCAGATCATAAAGCCATAAAAGTCAAAGTCAATAGCAGAAAAAAACATAGATAGAAAGTGAACTCATGGAAACTGAACAACACCTTGCTCAAAAAACCGTGGGTTATGAAATAAAGAAATTTGTGGATTCCAATAAGGATGAAAACACTTCCTACCAGAACCTATGGGATACACCAAAGCAGTGCTCAGAGGTCAGTTTATCTCCATAAATGCACACATCTGGAAGGAAGAAAGAGACCAAACCAAAGAATTAACCCTACAGCTTCAACAAGTAAAGAAAGAACAACAGAGGAACCCCTCAGGCACCAGAAGAAAACAAATCGAAAGGATTAGAGCAGAACTAAACAAATCAGAGAATAGAAAAACAATTGAAAAAGTTGGAAAGATCAATAAAATTGACAAACCAGTAGCTAAATTTACTAAAGAGAAACAGGAAGGGAAACAAATAACCCAAATAAGAAATGAGAGGGGAGTTCTCACAACAGATTCAACAGAAATCAAAAGTATCACAACAGAAAACTATGAAAGACTGTACTCTAACAAATTTGAAAATCTAAAGGAAATGGACAAATTCCTTGATTCATATCACCTACACAAATTATCACAAGGTGAAGCAGAGCAACTTAATAAACCCATCACAAAGGAAGAGATTAAAGTCTTCAAAGAACTGCCAACCAAAAAAAGCCAGAGCCCAGATGGCTTCACTACAGTATTCTACCAAGCTTTTAGAGAAGAGTTATCTCCAACACTACTGAGACTATTTCATAGTATATAAAGGGCTGGAATACTCCAAAATTCATTCTATGAAGCCAGCATCACCCTGATACCAAAGCCAGGGAAAGACCCAACCAAAAAGGAGAATTACAGACCGATATTACTTGTGAATCTAGATTCAAAAATCTTCAACAAAATTCTTGCCAATAGACTACAACAACATATCAAAAAAATAATCTATCATGACCAAGTTGGATTCATACCAGGGATGAAAGGCTGGTTCAACATCAGAAAGACAATTAATGTGATCAACCACATAAATATCACGAAAGACAAGAATCACCCGATTTTGTCTATTGACACAGAAAAAGCATTTGATAAAGTCCAGCACCTATTCATGTTAAAAACTCTCAGCAAAATAGGAATAGACAGCAAAATCCTCAATGCAATAGGGGCCATTTACACAAAGCCAACTGCCTACATCATCCTGAATGGAGAGAGATTGAAACAGTTTCTCTTGAGAATAGGAACTAGACAAGGATGCCCACTCTCACCTCTCCCAATTCAACATTGTACTAGAAGTTCTAGCCAGGGTGATTAGACAAGACCAAGAAATAAAGGACATCTGCATTGGCAAAGAAGTAAAAAACTCCCTCTTTGCAAGATGATATGATTGTACAAGCAGAGAATTCTAAACAATTCATAAGTAAACTACTCAAACTGATAGAAGAGTTCAGCAAAGTCTCAGGATACAAGATAAACATAAATAAATCAGTAGTATTCCTTTATGCCAACAATGAGATTATTAAGGAAGAAATCTCCAAATCAATAGCATTTACTATAGCCCCTAAGAAGATGAAGTACCTAGGAATAAATCTAACCAGAGAAATAACAGATCTTTACAAAGAGAACTACAAGTCCTTACTACAAGAAACTGAGAGGGACTAACATAAATGGAGAAACCTACTCTGCTTTTGGATAGCAAGACTTACCATTGTGAAAATGTCTATTTTACCCAAAGCACTCTACTTATATAGTGCAATCCCAATACAAATTCCAGTGACATTTTTTAATGAGATTGAGAAACAAATTATCAACTTTGTTTGGAAAGGGAAGACATCCCAGATAAGCAAAGCACTACTGAAGAAGAAGAACACACTGGGCGGCCTCTCACTACCCGACTTTGGAATTTATTACACTGCCACAGTAGTCAAAACAGCCTGGTACTGGTACAAGAAGAGACAGATAGATCAAAGGAACAGAATCAAGACCCCAGAGATGACATTATCTTCCTCGGTTGATATTCAACAAAGGCCATAAGACATTAAACTGGGAAAAAAACAACCTCTTCAACAAATGGTGCTGGCAAAATTGGATATTTGTCTGCAATAAATTGAAACAAGACCCATGCCTTACATCTTATACAAAACCTAACTCAAACTAGATAAAAGATCTAAATATCAAATCTAAAACAATGAAGCTCATCCAAGAAAAAGTAGCAACAACAGTGCAAGTTTTAATACACAGTGTAGACAGACTTCAAAATCTGTCAAATAAACCACAAACAACCGAAGAGAAAATTGATAAATGGGAGCTATTAAGAATCAAACATCTTCCTCATCCAAAGACCTTATTAGTAGAATTAAAAGGCCACCTACAGAATAGGAAAAAATATTTGGCAACTATATGTCAGACTGATGCCTGATCTCCATAATCTATACGGTACTACAAAATATCAACAAGAAAAAGGTAAATCACCCAATTAAGCGATGGGCAAAACAGATGGACAGACGCTTCTCTAAAGAGGAGATCCAGGTGGCCAAAAAGCACCTGCAGACATGCTCACTATCATTAGCTATTAAAGAAATTCAAATCAAAACTACAATGAGATACCATCTCTCCCCAACAAGGTTGGCCATGATCCAAAAAAAACACAAAACAACAAATGCTGGAGAGGCTATGGAGAGATTGGAACTCTCTTACACTGCTGGTGGAATTGCAAAATGGTGCAACCTCTTTGGAAAGCAATCTGGCACTTCCTTAAAATGCTGGATCTAGATATACCACTTGACTCAGTAATTCCACTCCTTGGAATATGTCCTACAGAATCCAGGCCATTCACACCAACTGATACATACACAAGAATGTTTATTGCAGCATGGTCCATAATAGAAAAAAGATGGAATCAACCCAGATGCCCAACAACAGAGGAATGGATAGGTAAACTATGGTGTATATATTCAATGGAACACTATGCAATGATAAAGAACAAAGACAATTTTAGGAAGCATCTCATAACCTGATTTCAATTGGAGGACAATTATGTTGAGTGAAAGTAGACAGCGACAAGAGGACAAATATTGTACGTGACCCCTATGATGAGAACTTAAAAGTAGACTTATGCATAGGAGAAAAGACTCTTTGACAGCTGCAAGGGTGGGGAGGGAAGGGATGGTGGGGGGCAGAGGGTTTAGATTAGATAGTTGACAAAAATTTGGTTGGGTGAAATCTGTGACAGCACACATTAGAAAGAAGATCAATATTAACTGGACTTCAACATAACATGGGTACTCCTCCCATCTTAACCCAATATTGCAGCAGAGTAGCTGGGACTGGAGGCTGGGGACCATGCTTTCAGAGGAAATCGAGGCCAACTGGCACAACTAGCATTTTCGTAAGAGGGCCCTCTGCATCCCACATTGGTGAGTGGTGTCTGTGCTCTTAAAAGCTGCCAAGCTGCCATTTGAGGGTGCAGCAAGTGGTCCCAACTCAACAGGAACGGATGATCACCAAGGACCAAAACAACATGGGGGAAAGAGAACCCAGAAGGCAGAGAGACCCATGTGAGTGGGTGACTACATCGACTTGTGACCAGAAGACTGGATGGTGCCCAGCCACCACCAGTGATAGCCGTGATGGAGCTCACAAAGTTGAGTCTCATGGGCAATACAAGAATAAAAATGGGTGCACCCTGAGATCTCTACTAAGAGACCGCAGTTGATGGTCCAGGGGCTTTGGGGCTCCCCTGTGAGCATGGCCCCTGGCCAAGATGCTGCCCATGTCCATAAATCATAATGAAGGTCAACTCTTCGGACAGGAATGCATTGGACTTGATGGCACAAAGTGACCATATCACGTGTGCACTTTATGGTTGTATGCATCTATAAGATGTCATCCTGCCGACCTCTTACTGGAGCGAGGGGTGTAGGTGGAGAGGAGTGGATAGGAGATTGTTGGGAGGATAGGATATGTATGGAGCAGAGAGGAAGACTGTGTTGTCACCGGACAGGGAGAACAGTGGGAGCTGCATATAGGTGGGCATGCAAATTTATATGGGAGTGTACATTTTCATTCAATCATGGTAATAATAATAAAAAAAAGTTAAAAAATAAATCAAAGAGAACAGATGATTGACTTTGATGAGACGGTCAAAATTTTTAATGTAAAATATAGACAGGTATCCTGGGGTAAAGTCTACATATAGCTATACACAAAGGGACAGTGGTTCTTCTTGTCACTGGTTTGTGCATTCTAAGTCAAATACATTTAGGAGAGTCTCTTATAGATTACTGTAATTACAATAAACTGGACCCCTGGTAGTTATCATTTAGCAGTGTGTTTTATCTGTAGCTTGTATTCACCGAATAGCAGTTTAGCCATTACTGGGACCACTTATTGTAGGAAAAGCTATACAGCTGTCTCTCTGTAGTGGTTCAGTGCTACTGGTAATCTTTTAGGCAGTAGTTTATTAAATTGCATTTTGGATTCCACTCTCTTCCAAGAGCGTGTCTCAAAGTGGATGTCCTTGCTTTGATTCTTAAACCTTCATTTTACATCATTTGAAAGAGCTACTTTGTAGGAACCTAATAATAAAATTTGGTGTTCACAAACTACCATTAGCAGTTTATAGAGTTTATCAAAGGTTCTGGTTCATTATTGAGCCAAAATGCTATTCAGGGGCTATACTCTCAGGGTTTCTCCAGTTTCTGGCAGGCCAGTAAGTCTGGTCTTTTTCAGTGGATTAGAATTTTGTTCTACAGTTTTCTCTAGCTCTGTCTGGGACCCTCTATTGTGATCTCTGTCAGAGCAGTCAGTGGTGGCATCCAGGCACCGTCTTCTTGTACTGGACTCAGTCTGGTGTACGCCATGGCAGTTGTAGTCCCTTAGTCCTTTGGGCTAATCTTTCCCTTGTTTAAGTCTTTCATTTTCTTAATTCTCCCTTGCTCCCAACGCAGTAAGACCAGTGGAGTATCTTAGATGGCTGCTCACAAGCTTTTAAGACCCCGGATGCTACTAATCAAAGTGTAATGAAGACCATTTTCTTTATAAATTGTGTTATATCACCTGACATAGACATTCCTTGAGACCGTGGTTGTCACAGCCATCAGCCCAACAATTCAGTCCCTCAGGGAGTTTGGATGTATCTATTTAGCTTCCATGACCTTGCCTTGAACAAGTTGTTCTGGCTTCCCCTGTACTGTGTACTTGTCTTATCCTTCACCAAAACTACCACTTATCTGTTATCTATTTAGTGGTTTTCCATATCTACCTTCAGAAGTAACTTGCTTCTAAAAGGTTATGGTATTAAAAACACTGTGGAGTCCAGTTCTACTCTGCAACACATGGGGCTGTCATGAGTTAGTATTGATTAGGCAAATGGATCATATTGCAAAGCTTCCTGAAGGGTGATTTTTACCAGTGTATGATCAATTTAGGTGTGTCCTTACAGCAGGATGATTTTGGCGATAACAGAAACTGATTCAAACGGCTTAAACAATTAAAACATTTATTATCCTGTGTAAGAAGAGTCCAAACTTCTGGAAGCTCTGGGCAAGATGTGATTAGACTTGGGTCTGCTTCTTTGAGTCTCTCCTTGCCTTTCTAATTTCTGTGTAAATTTTGTCCTCAGGGTAGAGCTTCTCAACGTTGTAAAGCAGACAGCCATATCTCCATCCCAGAGAACAGCTGGTGGGTTCCAACTGCTACCCTCCCAGTTAGCAGCTGAAAACTTTAACCACTGAGTTACCAAGGATCCTTAAAAAAAAACAAACCCAGTACTTGGGAATTAAAAAATACAACTCTTCAGACTGGGGTGATTCCAAGAAAATTACCTACTATTATTGGATGTTAAATTAAAATATTGGCACTAAATCTGTACACGATACAAAGTTCAGGCTCTCATCACGTCTTATATAAATGCTTCTAATTGTCTCTTTCTTAAGGAACCTGACCCCTCCAATCCATCTTGCATTCTGTTTCCAAGGGAATCTTTCAAAAATACAAACATGATCTTGTCACTTTTCTGCCTGAAATACTTAAAATTATTTCTACAAGATAAACAGGCACACGTGCTCATTCATGGATAGCTGTCTGTCTATTCTTTCCTACCTTGCCTATTGTCCCAGTCCTCAGCAACATTGCACCAGCCACTGCAACCTCAAAACACCACTCATGCAGTGACTTGCACAGACTCAATGCTTCCTACTTTCCAGTCTTTGTACGTGCTGTTTCCTCTGCCTGGAATTTTCTTTGTCACTTATGTTTCTGTTTGATTCCCATGTATCTTTCAACATTCAAGGCAAACACCACATTCTCTTTAACAACAACAACAAAAATCTCCCCTCACCAGGAAAATTTCATTACTTAACTGTTATGTAGCATTAGTAGTGAGTTTCAAAGCTAAATTGCCCAGGTTCAAATTCAAGTATTATTACATACTGGCTGTGTAGCCTTCTCAAAAAATGTGCAGGGTTTGGGATCTTAGTCTGCCCACATGCTAACAAATCCTGCTACTCTTTCACAGATGCTGACTGAAGACACCTGTACTGGAGACAAAGCACTTTGCCACTCATGGCAAAAGCAGCAGGTAGAACTTCTTGCTTGTCTGTGTTGGCCCTGCACAGGCCTCTAGTCTCCTGGTGGTGATACAAAGGGCCTTTTATAGATGGTGGCATATATAGTAGGTGTGTCACAGGAGAGGAACACTAAGCTTGAGGAAATCAATCCTACTTCATGTCCACGAGAAGTTACTGTATCCCTCAGGGTGGCTGACAGCAAACACAACCCTGAAAACAGCGCCGTTAAAGCAACGTCAGGACCTTGACATAACCAGCAAGGATTTTTGGCCAACAGCCTTGGGCACATTACTGAATCTCTCAGCATCTCAGTTTCCTTGGCTTTTAAGAATGCATAATAATCACTTTAAAAAAATTGACATTAAATGGATTCCAACTCATATTGGCCCAATGTATTTTCAGAGTGTAACTGATCTCTTTAGGGTTTTTATGGCTGCAAACTTTTGGAAGCAGATCACCAAGCCTTTGCATGTGCCTCTGAGTGTTTTCAAGCCACAAACCTTTTGGTTAGTAACTATGTGTTCAAACATTTGTGACACCCAGGGATAGTACACGCATAATAGGGATATTGTCTTAAAAGAATTAATACATCTTCAACTCTTAGACCAGTTCCCAGCCCATAATAAGTGAAGTCAATTCTGACTCATAGAGACCCTCCCTATAGAACAAAGTAGAACTGCTCCATAGAGTTTCCAAGTAACACCTGGATGAGTCAAGTTGCCCACCTTTTGGTTAGCAGACACGGGACTTATCCACTACACCACCAGAGTTTCCATGGCAAGTGATAATAAGTGCTAATTATTAACGTTTATCTGCCAGTCTGCTTCTTTAACACTATCCACAGGTTTTGTTTGTAGCTTTCATCACATCTCATGGCAAATATTTTCTTATACATTCCTCCAGTGGCCTAAGAGATTGAGAGGTATGCATCTTTGATTCTAGGATGGAGTAATTATTGTATGTTTTGAATAAAGGAATGAACGGTTTTCCTATACGTCAAACTGCATGATCTAAGTGGAATCCTGTATATACTTCCCACCAAATTTGGTAACTCTAAACTCTTCAGTTCTTTTAGCGGTGAGGGAGACATTCTCTTTTACATAGTATTCTTTTCTAACAGAATAATGTGGAATGGTAATTGTGGCAGCGATACAAGAAGACTGTGTGGTTCCTTTAACTGTGGAAAATCATCTATTCTCACCTACTTTCATTTCTGTAAAATGAGGTTAATAATAGTATCTATGTTATAGAGTTTTTGAGAGGATTGAATGAACTGATGTATATCAAATGTTTAGAACAGCACTTTGTCCATACTAAATCTATGTTAGCTATTTACTTATTAGATTCTGTACCTTGTTATACACACTCAGTTATGAAAAATAACTGCTAGAGGTATTTAAGTCACTTATAATTAAAAGAATAGAAATTTAGTTTTCACTATGACTTTTTTAGGAGTCTTGGGTGGTACAAACAGTTAAGCTGAAAAGCTGACAGTTGAAACCCATCCAATAGTGCCTGAGAAGACAGGCATGGTTATCTGCTTCTGAATGGTCACAGCCTTGAAAACCTTGCAGAGAAGTTATACTTTACACTTGTGGGGTTGCTGTGAGTTAGAATCAACTTGACAGCAACCAACACCAACAGCAGTGACTGCTAAAATTCAGAAAACCATGTGTCTGGAAGAAGAAGTCAGGTAGGTTCCACTGACCAGTACTCAGAAAATAATCCAGGTCAAGTCATCATAGCAGTTCCTGTTGTGCCAGCCAGACCTCACAGAAAGAAGTGAAGTCCCCAGGCACCTAGCACAGGTGTTTGGTTGTCACTAGATATATTTCTGAAGAATGAGGACATTACTTTGAAGGAGTGTAAAAATAAATTAATGAAAAGTGAAAAAAAGTTAACATAAGCATTCAATATGTGTGTTGCCTCATGTATCTAATAGGAAAATCATCACTGAGTATATTTTTCTGCAATAAACAGGGCTCTAAGTGGGTGACTAAACTCTTCCGGTTATACTGCCGTATTCTTTTAGGTGAGTGTCTTTTAATTACTATCCTTCACCCTGTTACCTTGAGTGTGCAAGCTTGGCTGAAAAAAATACTTCCTTGTGATTTGGCACCCTGCACTGTTTTGTTAGTGAGAAAAGGCAGCCTTTTAATCATTACCTGCTTTATTAGTCTCTGGTGCATAATAAATAGTCAGAGCTTCTCTCACCCCAGAAACATTAGAGCGGAGAAATGCTTATGACCCTGTGGGTGAGACGAGATTGACTACAGGTCTGTGTTTTCCTTGGATGCCACAACAGACCGGTGTTGTTTCTCCTACCACAGTCTTCCAAGGACGGAGATTTAGCCCACGGCTGCAGCCAGCATTCACTAACCTGTGGTGACACACACCTGCCTCACAGGCCGGCAAGCCCCAGCATTAGTGTACTTCTTCTCCAAGGGCAAAGTAAGATAATGGAAAGAGGGAGTAGACAGCAAAAGCATTTTAACACGTACACAATGTTCAAGAGTATCTATACTAATCCCAGCCTGGCCTTGCTGTATGCATATAGATTTTTACATGTGTAGATATGTGTATGTAGGTATGTAAAGGAAGTATATACATATATGAACTTTTAAAATTGTATTTGAAATGTAAATCTATACATCTAAATATAAATATCAAAAATATACAACCACAACATAGCTTAACTGTAGGATGTTGTAATTTAAAAGAACTTTATTATTTTTAAGATCAAGAGAATAACGTGTCTCAAATAACACACCTAGTTAAAAGCGGATCCAGAATTAATTCTTGAATGTTCTGACTCTCGTAATAACGTACTTCCCATGCTCTACATAGTTTCTCCCATCTGTCTTAGTTTGATGGTTCTGCCTTACCAGAAATACCACAGGTAGGTGGCTTTAAAAAACATAAATTTATCTTCTCATAGTTTTGGAGGCCAAAAATCCTACTCAAGGTCTCAGCCATATCAATATTTCCTTGTCAGTAGCCCTGAGAGTTCCTTGGGTCCTTGATATTCCTTGACGTGTGTACCTCTATCCGTTCTTCTCTTTTTATAACTCAGAAACGATTGGACTTAGAACCCACCCTACATAAGTATGACCTAATTAAGGATAGCAACAATAAACTTTATTTCCAAGCAAAATCATATTTATAGGTATAGAGCTTAGGATTTCAATGCACAGTTTTGGCCCGCACAATTCAGTTCATCTTTCCATCTTACTTCCCCACTCCCTCACTGTGTTTTCAGAGATAATTTCTCAAATAAATAAGTTATACCCAGATAGTTGTCTCAGGCTTCAGCTTTGGGGTGAAGTCAAACTGATGCATTAGCATTAATGTCCCTAAATGAGAATATAGTTGAATGAATAAAGTATGCGTTCTAACATCTTAAGGATTGTTTATTCTAACTCTGTATACGGTTCTATCACATGAACTAATAAATTTGGGTAGTTGTGAAATGGCAGGAGTATTGTCAGAATCTCTCTAATTCATAGGGATGATGAAAATCAAGATCAACACATAGCTGATTCCCATGAGGTTGGAGGTCAGACATACCTCCTCTCTGCAACCTTTTTATCCATTCTGACACCAGCAGTCCCTGTCACAGCACTCTCTACTTCTCATCTGGGTTTGATAATCCATTGCAAAGACCATATGGAACTCACAGGCCATACTTAGAGTTAAGTGGTTTATTAAGAAAGTAACAGGCCATCAGGATCAGGTTCAGGAAGCATGTAGGCAAAGGCTCCCTTCTTCAGTGCAGGACAATTCTCTCAGCTCCTCTCAGTCATGCAGGCCTCCTTTCAGCCCCCTGAGAACAGGCCTCCTCTTTTCCCCATCAGGACAGGCTCTTCTCTGTCCTACTGTGAGTCACCACTGACTCTGCCACAGGGTCCTTACTGGGTCCGTCCCTGCTGGTCCTGACAGTGAACTCTTTCTGCTGCTGTCTTAAATGATACAGACTTTGACCTGTGCTATAGCTCTTTCAGGGAGTTTCTTGCCTCTTTTCTCTGTGTTTCTTTTGTCTTTTCTCTCTTGCCTTTTCTTCTTTCTGCTTCTTGCTATCTAAAAAACTTCTGCGGGGTTGCCTTGTTATATACACAAACTCCTCATCTGTTTCAAGGCATTGCCCACCCACAAGGCTATGAACTGATCAATCCTCTCTCAGTAGGCCACAGACACTTCATTTGCATAGTAAGCTGCAGATACTTCATTTGCATAGCCTTTAGAACAATCCTTGCAAGATGCATACCAATCACAGTGCAGCCTGCAGCCCATGACTAGAAAAAGGGTATCAAAACAAGTCATTGACAACTTACCAAGGAAATGTCAACCAACCTGGACAAAACCAACAAACTTCTGGGGTAGAAAACTCAGAGGTTAGGGGGAAAAAGTCTCTCAAGCTCTTTTTCCAAAGAACCAAGGAAAAAAGGCCACTTAGGGGAACTCGTTTCAACACAGCAGTCAAAATTATCTGATACTTGAGAGAAAGGAAAGGAATAATTCAAAATCTGAAATTATTTGTAAATGTTATTTTTAATTAGCAAAAACGTATAATTTTAAAACAGTAAAACATATTCAGTATATAAAATTTGGAAAACACAGAAAAACCTACAAAAACCTTGTAAAATGCCTTCATTGTCCACGGTTGCTCTTAAAATTTGAGTGTACATCATTTTGGTACTTTCTTCTACACATATGTATTTTTGTAAAATAAGATTACGTTGTATTAATGGCATTGTAACTTGATTTTGTCATTTACTAAAAAGATTATATAGCCTTCAGAAGCACTCTGGGTACATCTTGGAAGGCACATTCACTTGAGCAGTCCTTCAGGTACAGACTGATGTATTTTCTCAGTACTGTATATTAGTCTATGCCAGGTCACTTCTGAAACAAAAAGTACATGTACATCAGAAAGAATTCATACTTGCTTAGAAAACTCCATGAGATCAGGGGTTTTCTTTCTTCTTTTTTTTCCCTCAGAGTTTAGAACAATACTTGGCAATATTTTTAAAAAAATGAATAAACAAAGCATATGATGTCATCTTACCAACTGAATTAGACTGACTGTTGTCAGTATAAAACAAAAATTAGTGTCTAATAGCAAGTGCTTTTATGACATCAGATCTCTGATATGATTGCTTATTGCATTTACTTACTTCATTCCTTTATTCACAAGCTAGCTAGGCTTTCTTACAGCAATAAAACCCTTCTATTCCATAAAAGGAACATTCTAATGTCCCAGAACAGAAGTGATGTTTCCTGAAGGTGAGACACAACTCATTCCTATTGCTAGAACTTTCTGTTTTCTACAGTATCATACCCTGATAAATCATTCATGGTACTTTACACACATCCAGAAAATGATTGACAGTATTTAAGAATGAAGTGGTGGAGATTTTATCATAGAGACTTACCCTGTGCCCATTTCCAGTCTTTATAATGCAGCCTCATCCCTGTCTTTCAACAGAGGCCATGGAGTCATTTTCAGAAAGCTTATGGCTGACAGTGTCACTGATACTTGACACTCTGGAAATCATCAGAGGCACTGAAAGCAGAACCTCTCCTGCAAGTCCTGAGAAGATCTTTATAATTTATTCTACTAGTGGTCCCTGTTTCTTTAGAGTCTGTAAGACATTGACAGGTGTGGAAGTAGCCTTAAAAAATTAGCTCTATGACTAAAATGCAGTTGTTGCAATGTTAGTTATTTGGTGACGTCAGATGTCACCTGGTTGAGCTGACCCCACACTGGAAATGTTATCCTGAAAATTACTCTAGTTGTATTCCAACTTTGATGACAAGTCAGAAAACTTCTGTGGGACACTGGTTCCATGGGTGCAGCATTCCACAAAGTGTAATTCAGACCCCCGGCACACATCCAGGCTGTGGCAGATAATCCCAGTAGACTTGCTCAACACCCATGAGAACTTCCTGCTAATCTTCCCTTGCATAATGTGCCATCTTATTTTGAGATGGCACCTACCATTTCCTTCCCTAGAACATTCATTTCACAGAAAAACATAACAGTGGTAATCCACTGGGACCAAAAACCCACTGCTGTTGAGTTGATTCTGATTCATAGTGACCCTACAGATCAGAGTAGAACTGCCCCATAGAGTTTCCAAGAAGCACCTGCTGGATTTGAACTGCTGATGTTTTAGTAAGCAGCAGTAGCACTTAACCACTAAGCCACCAAGGTTTCCACTCACAGTGAAGGAAAACACAACAGTTACTGTGTCAATTCTACGTTCATTTCTGTATCTCCTTGTAGCCATCATAGGACTTTAAATGTAATGGCCATTTATTTCATATGAGGTCAGTTCATGAAGAGCATAAGCCATTGATTGATGTACATTTATTCTGTTTCAAATAAATGTTGCCAACTACATTCTCCCTGAGAAAATAAACACAAAAGCATAGTAATTACTTTCTTATCTAACCTAGTCAGAAAGTGAAACGCTGCTAACGATTACACATGGCTCTAATTGATCATTGTAGACTTCTAGGCAGATTACTAATTTGCAATAATGAGAACACAGATAGTCACTGATTTGAGTGAAGGCACAACCAGCAGTGTTGATGCAGAAGAAGGTGGCTGAGGAATATTTAACAGAGAGTAAGTTCAGTGACATAGCAACAACTGAAATTTTCTGTGCATATGTCTTCATAAAGCAGAATGGTTAGATTTGATAATTGTTAAAGAGTTGTCAAGCTCTAAAATTTTTCAAGGAATCTTAACACAGTAATACGTTTCACATAAGTATTTAAAACCAGGAAAAATAGAAGAAAAGTCAATGTTTTATACTGCATTTTATCCAAAAATATCCTCTTATGACATAACACGAGAAAAAGAGGTATGCAGATCAAGAACTCTACTAAAAGACCAGAACTGATAGTCTGACAGACTGGTAGGTCCTCTGGGAACATGACTCCTAGACTTGCTGCTAACCCTGACCTGAAACTAGTACTGAGGTCAACACTTCAGACTAAGAATGGACAGGACTTGAGTACACAGAATGAGTATGTGGTGTGTGTACTTGATGGTTTTTTACATTTATAGCAGTCTGTCCTACTGGCTTCTTTCAGAGGAGAGAGGAAAGGGTGGAGAGGAGGGGACAGGTGTTCATTGGGAGGATACTAGTGAAAAGGAGGAGTGTGCTGTCACTCCTCCTTTGAAGAGTAGATAAAGTTGTAGAGAGGAGGGCATGGAATATTGATGTGAATTACATACTTTCACTTAATCTTAACCAAAATAATTTAAAAAATCCTCTTATTTACAGCATAGTTTGGGTAAATAGTTGACACAGATGAAATTCCAGGAAAAAAATGAATGCAACCAGTATAATTATAAATGGAATAGCATTTCAGTTTTCCTCATGGCTTCTCCTCTATAAATAATAATAATAATAATAAAGTTCCACCTGAATTCTTTCAATAAGAGAGCTTCAGGTAAAAATTTGTCTTAGTAATCTTCACCCAGCCCTCTTGCCTCATAGTGAATCATAGTGACCCTGTGGAATTTTCAAGGCCATAAAATCTCTATGGAAGCAGACAGTCATATCCTTCTCCCACGGATCCAGGGTGGCTTCCAACCACTAAACTTCCAAGTAGTAGATGATTGCTTTAAATACTGCACCACCAGGGCTTCTTACTCTCAGCAGTAGCACATAGTGTGTAGAATGTGAGCAGTATACAACACAGAACTACCCCTAAAATCTCTGCCTGATGTCCTACTATCCTTGGTGATTCTCTAAGTTACTCTAAGAGCCAGATTTTGCTTTTTTATTTTGTTGTTGGGAATATACACAACAAAACACAGGCTAAGTCAACAGTTTCTACATGTACAATTCAGTGACATCAATTACATTCTTCAAATCGTGCAGTCATTCTTCCTGCCATCTGTTTCTGAGCTGTTCCTCCCACATTAACTTAAACTCACTACCCTTTAATGTTTCTATCTAGTCATCCCAATTGCTGTTGTCACTTTGATCCCATAAAGATAGTTCTTAAAAGAGCCCAATGCTGAAGCTGGACTTTCTTCTTATTATTTTTTAACTAGTGGAGCCAAACTATTGTTTGCTTTTAAGAAGACTTTGGAGTGCTGTACAATTTTCTGTCAGTCAGTTTGATATAAACCAAAACCCAAATCCACTGCTGTCAAGCAGATTCTGACTCCTAGTGACCCTATAGGACAGAGTAGAACTGCTCCATAGAGTTTCCAAACGGCACCTGGCAGATTCAAACTGCCAACCTTTCGGTTAGCAGATGAAACACTGAACCACTAAGCCACCAGAGCTTCTAGCTTAATGTGGTGCAGTTTTTATCCTCACAAATGCAATTCTATTAAACCAAATAATCATTCTCTTTCCCTAAAAAAAAAATCCAGGAAAAAAAAATGATCTTAAAAGCACACACTAAGTTTTTGAGGACACTGGCATAAAGGTAAGAGTACCGTGTGGACAATCAAGAGACCTGGATCCCCTTCACCAAATACTTCTTCAGTATTTATTGGGAGTCAGACATTGTGTGAAGCTGTGGGTGATCCAACTAAGCAAAGGAGCAGCCTAGTCCTCAAAGAATTTACAGTTCAGAATATGAGATTGACCGTAAACCAACAAACAGCACCACAAAGTATTAAATGTTAGGCAAGCAAGCACTGGGTGCTCTGGAAGGTTACGTGCTGGGAGGTTTTTCACAGAAATTATTCCAGGGGCATGTGACTGCCAAGCTGAGAAGGGCCAACAGAAGAGTGGGTGGGGTGGTGGAGTGGTGGGTGTGTGTGTGTATGCGTATGTAGTGAAGGGGGAGGCTGTAAGGATTAGCCATCTTTTGGAATAGTGCCTGGTGGGGAGTATAATATACACAGGAACCTAGCAGAGACGGCATAGGATTAACTTTTGTGTTACTTTGAGAAGATTTTGCATAGCTCTGGGTCTCAGCTTCCTCATCTGTAAAATGATTTGGAAGAATAAGACGATCACTTTTAGCCGTGAACAGATGAGGGATTCTAATACGTATTATTCATGGGTCTTTACCTAATAACTAATTCAATGCAATGCTTTGCTTGCCTTCATTCAATACATGATAATTTGCGATGTTCATGTTAATAATTAACATTAGAATTAATGTAAGGGAAGACGGTAGAAAGGATCAGAAATTAGATGCGTGTGTAAAGCAATAAACAATTCTGAAGTTATTCACCAGAGTATAGAACATGTGTTCATGTAATGAAATTACATTTTAAAAACTTTGTTTAAGCCATCAGAGTATCCGCAAAACAATCACACAAAAGTTGGTCAAAGTGATTTTGGAGCAGAAGCCTTAACACAGATTCCAAGGACATTCTGATACAAGTTAGAACAATATACAAAGTAAATTATTTGTTGAGGATGGATAGCATTGAGCTTCAGTACATTGGAGGCTGTGTAGGATGTGTTCTTGGCTTGAAAAACTTCACCTTGAACATGTAACAGAGAGGCAGCCAAAGGAGAACACTGCTAAGCTAGAAGCTATGATGTGGGGCTCTCAGTCAGTGGGGATTATGGTGCAGATTCATTCCATCTCTTTCTCTTAGTGTCTGGGTGTCTCATTGCCACTTTTACATCACCTCTTTTCACCCCTGCCCCCACCAAGCCTTTTCGCAAGATTAAGAATTATAAGCAGAGAGAAAGAGTGAGAAATATTTGTTGATATTTCCTCTCAAGTCAATGCCAACTTGTGGTTACCCCCTGTGTTTTAAGGCTCTAAACTTTCAGAAGCAGATAACCAGCCTTCTCTTCCTAGGCACCTCTAGGTGGGTTCCAACCTCTAGTTTTTCGTCTGCTGTTGCTGTTGTTAGGTGCTGTGGAACCAATTGCTATTTATTGTGAGCCTGTCTGACAGGACGGAACTGCCCTATAGGGTTTTCTAGGCTGTGCAGGCAGCTCACCAGATCTTTTCTCCTGCAGAGCCACTCGTGAGTTCGAACCACAGACCTTTCAGCTGAGTTTTTAACCACTATACCACAAGGACTCCTTTTTTTGCTGGTAGTCCACCACTTAAGTGTTTGTAGGTAGCTGTATGCAGTAGGCTGAATAATGTCCTCACAAAGATACCAGATCCTAATCCTTGGAACCTGTAACTATTGCCTTAAAAGGAAAAATTGTCTTTGAAAATGTGATTAAATCAAACACGTTGAACCAGGGGATTGTTCTGGTTTATCTGAGAGATGCTACATTCCATCCTAGAGGATTAAATCAATGATCTTGAAACAGGAGATTCAGTTGTGGTTTATCTGAGCAATGCTGCATTCCATCCTAGAGGATTAATCAGCCTAGAAAAGTGTATGTATTTCAAATGCCCACAAAACACCACCTAATTCAGTGTACAGCATCCTGACTGAACACGTGTCTCAGAGTCACCTACCTGACACTTTCCAGGCAGGCTCAAATTGGCCATACTACTTCACGATTCAAGAGTGTAAAAGGAGTCAAAGATAACTAATGAGATTTCCCTTCTACCCCCTGAAACAGTAGGGCTGGCTTTAAAGAGGCTGGTTCACGTGGCTGTGAAGATCTGTTCCACAGTTCGCTCATTATGCTAGCTGTAGTTAGAGATCCAAATGCCATCTTTGTCATGCAGCTAGCATTGCCATTAAATGCTGTGTGCCTGCTTGGATGCCTACAATCACACAGAAAGCTTGTTCATTGCCATTCATGCAGTCTGCATCTCTTCCAAGCCTGAACTCTTACAAGAAAACCTGCACCTGCTTCAACTTTTGTAGGGGAAGGAGTTAGTCACTGGAAAAGGCAAGGGCAGCATTGTCCTGCTGGTCTAGAAGCTGTTTTAAATATAGCCCAGCTTATTCCATGTCTTTAGAAACAGAAATGAAACAGGGTTAAGAACTACCAATGCCAGATGGCAAAGAGGTTCTGATCATCTCTTTCAGAGACTCTGAAAGAGGAACAAAAAGAAGAGAATCCTTCCCAAGGGAGTGTGCGCAGCTGTAAGTGAGCAGTGGGGCTTTCCCCGAGCGTGGCAAACACTTCACAACCACGGAGCACCTGCTGGGGTCTAAATGCTGAAAAAGCACATTCTCTGGAATATTAAGCAATAATATGGTTATGCCAGAAGCAGCCCTGATAAAGCAATATGGACTTCAACAAAATTCTACTCCCTGGTTCTAGCATTTGCTGAAATATACAACAATATGTAATACATGTGAATTAAAATGTCTTGAGTGTTCACTTTTGCCAAGCACCTTTCTGAGAGCATTACATGCATTGATTCATTTAATCCTTACAATAGCCTTATGAGATTGTTCCACTTTAGAAAGAAAAAAAAAAAAGAAGCGAGGAGTGAATTGAGGTCCAGAGAAGTTAAGTAATGAACTCAGTTTATATTGCTATTTGCTAGGGTTTGGATTTGGTTCATATAACTCCAGAGCCTGCACCATTTAACCATCATTCCCTTTGGCCAAGTGGCCTCAATAAAACTAAGTTGCTTACTCTGATTGTATTAGTCTCCTATTACTGTTGTAACAAATTACGACAAAATTAGTAGCTGAAAACAACACAAATTTATTATGCTACAGTTCTGAAGTTTAAAATGGGTTTTAAGGGCTAAAATTCAAGTGTTGGTAGAGTTGTATTCTTTCTGGAGGCTACAGGAGAGAAATCATGTCTTTGCCTTTTCCAGGGTTTAGGGGACATCTACATTTCTTGGCTTGTGGTCCATCCTTCTTCAAAACACGTTATTCCAACCTCAACATCCTTTGTCGTGTCTCTTCCCTTGCCCAGATCTTCCTACCATATGTAGCTCTCCCTTGTAATTATATCAGGCCCAATAGGGTAATCTTCCGACCTCAAGATTCTTATATTTCAAGCTCTCAGTATTCAAATGACATAGAAAGGCAGCAGAAATTTTGATGATGATAGCCTTAAAATATCTTCGGTCATATTGTTCCAATGCCAACTTGTTATTAGGTGCTGTTGACTTGATTCTGACTCACAAAGACCTCATGTGATG
Organism: Heterohyrax brucei; assembly: GCA_028571685.1. Taxonomy (NCBI): domain Eukaryota; kingdom Metazoa; phylum Chordata; class Mammalia; order Hyracoidea; family Procaviidae; genus Heterohyrax; species Heterohyrax brucei. The sequence continues at coordinate 54,033,672 of CM053142.1, read as the reverse complement.
GGATATTACTAGAAGACTATCTCACGATTATGGGTCACTCTGAGATGTTTCTTTAATCTTCTTTGGGGGATTCCTTTAGCCTCGCTTCTGTGTTTGTCTGCTTTTTTCTTATTTTCTTTGTGCTCATCTTTTCCTGGCTGTCTTACTGTTTTGTTAGAGTACATCCTCAAACAGTTTCCCTTGATAAAAGATGTTAGAGAGGTTAGGGATTGAGAACCATTCGTCTAAAAATGTCTTTGTTCCACTCTGAGCCTACCTGATAGATTAGCTGGAAATGGAAGTCAAGGCTGGAGATTTTCCTTCAGAGTTTTCCCTCTCTTGTTTTTCTTGTTTGTGTCCTTTTTTTCTCCACACTTTACTCCTATTTTCCTCCTCATTTAGGCAGCTACTCTAATATGTGCCTTTATTCAAATTTACACTTCAAAATTTTGTAAATTTGAATTGTGTTTTGAATGGTATTTTTTATTTGTGTAGCTGGCATTATGCCGTCTTTCTCGTTGTGATTTTCCTCTTTTTATTCACCAAGCTTATGTTTTGAAGATCCATTTGTGTTGTCTCTATATCCATTAACTCCAGTATATTGCTTCTAACTCTTACCCTAAACCACACTCGTTGCTACCAAGTTGATTCCAACTTAAAGTGGTCCTACAGGACAGTTAACTGCCCATAGAGTTTCCAAGGAGTGGCTGGTGGATTCAAATTGCCCACTTTTTGGTTAGCAGCTGTAGCTCTTCACCACTACACCACCAGGGCTCTTAAAGAAGGGGACATACATGAAGGGGATATACATGAAGATATTCATTGCACTGTAATATTTCTGTTGACAAAAACTGGAGGAATCTGTTGATGGAAGAGTGGTTAGATAAACTGTGATGAATGCACTCCATGAACACTCTATGTAATACACTAGTACATTCTCTGGAGTATACTAGGATACTCCATCAAGTGCACTAGTAAACTCTATGGAGTGCCTCTATCATTACCTATACTAGTATACTACATGGAGTATACTAGTAGTATGTGTAGTGTAGTATGTATAGTATGGAAACCCTGGCAGTCAAGGGCTATGCTGCTAACCAAAAGGTAGGCAGATCAAACCTGACAGGTGCTCCTTGAAAATTCTATGCGGCAGTTCTACTTTAACTTAATAGGCTTGCTAGAGCCTCAATCAACTCAATAACAGTGGATAAGCATATTATATTCCATGCACTATACTAGCATAAATTGTGATGGATGTACTCCATATAGTATACTAAAGCACTCTACTATAATATACTTATAGTAGTATATTATATTTGTATACTATAACTATACTGGCACACTATGCTATCCCACTGTACTACGTAGAGTACCTACATCACAATGTATCTAACCATTTCTCCACTGACAACTAGGTTTCTCTAGTATTTTAAACAGAAATATCATACTGCAATGAATAGCTTCATACATGTCTCCTCATGTTTCTGTGTAAAAATTCTGTGGGATCATGCTCAGAAATAGAATTAGTGAATAATTAGTGCATATACACTTAATTTGACTAAACAACGCCAGCCTACCTCCTACCAGACATGCATGAAGGTATTTATGTCCTCACACATTCACCAACTCTTAGTATTACACAATTTTTAAAATTTTGGCAGACTACTAGATGATATCTCATTTAATTTTACTTACATGTTTCCAGATTTAATTTTTTCCTAACTACTAACGATTCTGAACATCTAATTATGTTCTCCTGAGTTTTTTAATTTTCCTTTCGATAACACCGCTTGTTTATATTTGTTGTGGATTGAGTTATATTCCCCCCAAAATGTGTGTTATCAGTTTGGCTGGGCCATGGTTGCAGATGTTGTGTGATTTCCCTGTGTGTAGTGAATCCTGCCTTTGTAGTGAGGGAGGATGAGAGGCAGTTGTGTTAGTCCGGCAGGACTACATCTTTAAGACCCAATTGTGTCCTGAGGGTATCTGTAGAGATAGAAGACAGAAGCAAGTAGAGAGACGGGGGGACCTCATGACAGAGAAGGCTGACAGAGAGAGAAAGCCTTCCCCTGGGGCTGACACCCAGAATTAGGACCTTTGGCCTACTTTACTGCGAGGCAATAAATTCCTCTTTGTTAAAGTCACCAACCTGTAGTATTTCTGTTAGAGCAGCACTGATGAATAAAACAATATTCTTATAATATTCTTTTTTCCATTTTCTTATTGGAGTTTCCCTTTCTTGTTGAGTCTTCTCACTGAAGTTCTACACATAATCATTTTTCAGTTTTGAAAATATCTCTTCCATTTTATCAGATTCTATTACTTTTGCCCATGACATCCTTCACTGAAAATAAGTTCTTTACTTAGATGTAGTCAGGTATTGCTTTGCCTTGTGGTTTGCTCTTTCAAGGTTTTTTTTTTTTTTTTTTTTTTTAAGTCTTTCTTCATTCTAAATCACAAAATATTTTCTAAGTTTTTGTTTATTATACTTGTCCCCTTTACGGTTCTTTAATCATGTAGAGTATGTCTTTGTTTATAGTTTTAGATAGTGCAGGTTCAACAAGAATACCTGACATACCTCCAACTATAGGGAGTGAACGTATCTTTCTGGCAGCCAACCAATGATTTGATTACTCCCTATCAGCCCTAATCAATTCTTCTTAGACTGCACTCGGTTCAGACACTTCTACCTGGACTTATTTGGGTGATCAAACTTGGACTGTACAGAACATACAGACTTATGTTGTGGCCTGATGACTCTGCTTCAGTTTGGGTCAGACTCCCATGGCCATCTGATAATGTTCCTAGCCATTCCTGGCTCCTGCTCTTTGTCTTTCATAATTATTTATTTCCCTTACTAATGTGCTTGCACATGTAATCCCATTTTGCCTTCTGCTTCTCAGAGGAGCCAGGTAAATACAGGTAGAAATTCCTTTATTTTCCTGTACATTCATTCCTTCAACAAACATTTATAAAGTACCTACTAAATTGCCAGGATACTGAGCCAGGTTCCCCAAAACCACCTACCAATTAATCTATCTTGTCGTATGTTATACCGCTATTCTTATTATTTTGTATTCTGTCTTTGTAGCTCAAGACGATTTCTCTTCTTTTGTATTTAAAGTTGATTCATCTATTCTTTGACCCTTAACCTTTTACATATTTTAAAATAAATTTAAAACTCTCAAAAATCAAACTGGCATCTTGCTTAAACTGAGATTCAAGTTACAGTTTAGTCTGAGAGAAAACTGACATTTTTATAATATTTAATATTTATAATATTTATAATATTAAGTCAACTCACCCAACTCATGGAATTTGTCTTCACTCACACAGACATTTCCTTAAAGGTCTTATATATACTTGGTTAACTTGATCATTGTGTATTTTACATTTTAAGGTTATTATGGATGATACCTTATTTTTTAAACTGTGTATACTAGTAGGTTTAGAAAAATACTACGGATTTGTTGTTGTGAATGACTCATCATCATTTTTAGGAATCTTCTTGCTTCAAACTACTGAGAAATCTCAAACAATCCTGATCCTACCTATGTAACCAGTTCTTTCTTTCTAAAATTTTGTAAACTTTTCCTCATCGCCCATCTTCTGAAATGTTACAATGGTATACCTTGGTATTGGTCTATTTGTATCCACTTCTGGGCACCTGAAGGAAAGTGAAATCTGAAAGTTTCTATCTTTTGGTTATATAAATTGTGGTTATATAAATTTGTGCTGGACTATTTATTGATGATTCATTCCCTTCTTTCTTCTAGCCTTCGTTTCTAGGGACTCCTAGTATTCACATTAGGGCTGACTCATTTAAAAGCATTTTCTTTCATTTTTTCCATGGCTATGTCATTTTGTTCTACTTTCCTCAATTTTGCTTTTCAACCAGTTTAGTAAAATTTTGCTAAAGATTTTCTATTAAATGCATTTAATTTTCAAATTGCTGCTGTTCTCTGATAGCTCCTTTTTTATAGCTTCCTGTTTTCTCTTTTTTTTAATCTCTCTGAGACTATTAATGCCAAGTTTTAAACACAATTATTGTTTCCTTGCAGCCTTTGTTTCATCTATTTGTTTCGGCCTCTCTTTTCTAAGTTAAAGGAGTCTTCAGATATCTAGTATTTCTTGGCTCTCTGTTCATGAATAAGAGTTAAGAAGCTTTGTGAGTACAGGTGAGGTTCTTCAACCTACTCCTAACCTTAGGTTGATGTAGGTGGGCTATTAGTTGGAGAACATCTACTAATCAATATTTTACAGTTTTTCCTTTCTCAATGGTAATCTTATATTCTCCTGCACAGTAGGAAATAACTGGTGATTCATAAACAATTTTCATTCCGGTCTTCCTTATTTTGTCTCCTTTACCCAGTTCCATGGGAATCTGCAGCTAGCTGTTGAGCCTTTTTGAAGATGCTGAGGCTTAAATAGCATTGACTCAGTAAACCTCGGTTGCCTTGGGGTTTGACTTTCTCAGTTCTGCTAAATCAGTTATTCACTTGCCTTCCTTCTAATTTCGAAAATCACTTGATTTTGTCTTGTTTGATGTTTTTCCATTCATGAGGCTGTTTTTTTTTGTTGTTGTCGTTTTATTGGTAGGGGGTAAAAGTAGTTGGTTGTGCTCAATCTTCCACTTTAACCTGAAGATCTCAACCTGTGCTTTTGATCTGCTTTGCTTCCAGGAATCCACTTCCTCAGTTGTCTCCTCCTCACTGTTTCTACTGTGTTAGTTTGCACAGGCACCCTGCATCTTACAGTCTCTGTCAGTATTTTTGTTTTTCATTTTTGCTACTTCCATTTATTTCATATTTAATGAGAACACTGTTTTTGTCTCTGTTTTAAGCCCCTAATTTGTCTGCTTGTTTCCAGGACAGTACACCACTCCTAGCCCTGTCTCTCCAAAGCACCACTCTCAACTTTTAAGGCTTCCTCCAGAGCATCTGAATAAATTCCTAAATCCTTAACCAGTTTGTGTCCGGTCAACTCCAACGTGTGTGTCAGAGTACCTTTCAGTAGCTGATTTTTCTGAAGTAGACCACCAGGCTTTTCTTTTGAGGATCTTCTGGTTGAACTTGAACCTCCAGCCCTTTGGTTAGCAGCCCAGTCATTAGCCATTTGTATCACTCATTTGTTTTACAGTATCTGTGATCCTTGTGTGTTTCTCGAATCCGTTCTGGTACATAGCAATCCCCAGTGACACAGCAGAACTGCCCCGCAGAGTTTCCTAGGCTGTACTCTTTAAGATAGCGGGTGATAAAGAGTGTCAGGCCCCCAGGAGCCACAGGTGAATGTGAACCTCTGACCTTTCCTGTGGCAGCCAGGTGCTCTGCCATTAGATTACCAGGCCTCTTTTTACAATCTCTACTACCGATTTACCTGAATTTACTCTGCTGCAGTGAGTCAGGTCTGACTCGAGGGCTCTTGGCTTGGCCCCACCTCCTTTATTCATTATTTACCCCTTAGGCAGGCCGTTTGACAATTCCTGCATAAGCCCTCGTCTACTTTTCTACTCTTGCCTTTGCCTGTGCCACGCTCTCCTCCCACAAGGTTCTTTCTATATTCTTCCAGTAATTCTTTCCGTTCTTACAGGTCCTACTTAAACAGCATCTCCTTCATGAAACCTTTCAGAAATCTTGCCCTGCTGTTCCCCCCAGCCCTTACCAGACCACTACTTCGATCTCTCTCCACTAAAATTTGCATCACTCTTATCAAATATTTATTATGCACTTTGGAAACCCTGGTGGTGTATTGGTTAAGTGCCATATAGCTGCTAACCAAGATGTTGGCAGTTGAAATCCACCAGATGCTCCTTGGAAATGTATGGGGCAGTTCTACTCTGTCCTATAACGTTGTTATGAGCTGGAAGCTACTCAATCGCAGTGAATCTGATTTATTTTTTTTCATTTTAATTAATTCTGCTTGTATTTAAACATCCCTGTTGGGCAGGAAGAATCCCTGTAGCACAATGGTTACGAATTTGGCTGCTAACCAGAAAGTTGGCAGTCCAAATCCACCATGCACTCCTTGGAATGCTTATGGGACAGTTCTGAAGGAGAAGCCAGACTCAACACCAACTCTGCTCCATTTGCCCCCCACCTCATTCCAGGAAATTTGCCCCTTGCTGCCCCCAGCACTAAATATACCCTGTCCTTTGCTACACTGGCCACCAAGCTACTTCCCCTTGCTGCACTCAGCATCAGCCCCTGTGCTGCACTCAGCACCAAGTATACCCTGCTGCACCCGACCCAGAAGACTCCAACTTATAGAAACCTGATTAACTTCCCCTTCAGGGCCAGTTGTTGGAGGTCTGTGAGCCCCCGCTGGCCCGCTGGCGTTGCTGTAATAAACGGCTCCTTCTTCTCTCCTTGGGTGTCGGTTGATTTCGTCTAACAGTTCTACTCTGTATTATAGGGTCGCTGTGAGTTGGAATCCTTTTTGCAGGAACGAGTTTCAGTTTGTTTTTTGCTAGACAGGAAAAAGTTTGAGGGCAAGAGCAATTTCACTCATTTTGGTATTCCCCATTACACCTAATACAGTCTGCAATGCTATCATCAGAAATGCTGACTAAGTAAGAGGGAATAAAATTGAAACATTATAGACTTAATGTAGGCAGCAAAATATTAAAACAAAAAGGTTTTGGTTGCAGCCCAATTAGAGTAGTGTGTTCTAGTGATGAGTTTCAGTGAATACAACCATTAAAGAACATTCCTGGATGCCTCTGGGCCTAATCAGCCAAGCTCTCAGCTGGGTCCTAAAGATATTGTGGAGAAAAATAACTGTGGACTCTACTTCATAGCAACAGGTTCAAATCTCTGATTTATGACTCTTGGTAGAAACAACTGGCCTTTTGCCAGGGGTGGGCATTACAGTGGACAACCAAGGAGCCTATTGGCTATCCGCCACTGCATCCCACTGTGCTTGATTCCCCATTTGATGTGGATTTGCACAAACATTCAAAGACTCTCAAGATTGTAAGGGTAAAAGTGCCCTGACTTGGAACAACAAGGACTGGCCATCTCTGAACTAGATCAATGCTCAGGTGTTTTGCCTCACACAGTTACTCTCTGAACTCTTGCCCACTGTGGTCTTCTGTCAATTGTCTAGAGCCTTCCTGCTAACCCAGCTGTTTCTTCCTAGAGGCAGTCTGGTGTCCATTCAAATCTCAGATTGTTTTCTTTTAAAGGCTATCAGCCTGCCTCCTCCCCTCAGGGCCCTGAAAGGGGACTGGATAACACAACCTGATAAAATTATTCACATTGAGGTGTTTATGGTTTAATGTATTCACCTCCCAGAAGTGTTTGCATTTTAAATGCTGGCTTCTGGAGGCTGTCTCAACCCAAAGAAATGTATCTTTAATGGATATTTATTTTCTAAGAAGTACAAGGCAGAAGTGAGATCTTTTGGTATTTCTTAAAATTTCAGTTTGAGATAAACTTTCTTTTAAAGCTAGGCCAGTCTTGCTGGTGAGCTGTGAAATATACGATGGGAGAAAAATAAGGAGCTCTAAAAATCCTCAGGCAATCAAGGGCAGTCAGAGGTTTGGGAGCAGACAAGTGGGGGAGCTGAAGAAGAAACATCATTGTTACTTTAAAAAAAATTAGTTCAGTGTGCAATGTTTCTAAGAAAAAAGCCCTTGTCTCAGATTTAACCAGATGTAGCACTGCTAACCAAAAGCTTGACAGTTTGAATTCACCAGGTGCTCCTTGGAAACTCCATGCGGCAGTCCTATTCTGATCTATGGGGTCGCTGTGAGTTGGAATCCACTCCACGGCAGTAGGTTTTTTTGTTTATTTGTTTTTGTATGCTAGCCTCCGAAATTGTGGCGGTGCAGTGGGTAAGAACAAGGGCTACTAACCCCAAAATCAGCAACTGGAATACACCCGGTGCTGCTTGGAAACCCTGTGGGACAGTTGCACTCTATCCTATATGGTTGCTATGAGTTGGAGTCAACTTGATGGCAGGTTTATGCCAGCCTCAAAATGGAGTTACTTGTGCTAGCCCAAAGTCAGCAAATGGAAACCTAAAGTTTCCATCTCTCATAACTGCCTAACTTTCCTGGGAGCACAAACCCAGGTCGTTCAGTCACACTCTGGGAAGCAGAAGCCTAACTAGCCAGTTAGGACTCGCCTGCTCAGTTTAACCTTGTTCAACATTACCCCTTAATCCCAAATAAAGAATCAAAATGTCTGTGTCTGCTAGACAACCCAAAATTTCCCCAGTGTGGCATCCTTGTTTCCGCACTGTTACAAAAGCCCTTCCACTTGACCGACCTTTGGACCTTTTGTCTGACTTCCAGAGCAGACAGTTCCTGGTTCGTCAACTGAAAAATAAGGCTTATAGGTTCATATATAGATTAGGCTGGCATTGTGAAAATTGTGTTTTCAATACATATGAGAACACATTTTTCTCAATTTTTTTAAAGATCACTGACAAATACATGTACAAAAATAAGAAAACAGCAGTATTGATAAATTTCCCATAGATTAAATATATTCTTAAATTCTCATTGCTCCCTTCCCCTATGTAAAAACATAATTCAGTTTGGACTCTTTACCTTGAAATAGCTCCAGTATACCTACTGCGATGTTGTCTGGTTATATAACCAATCTACCATTAATATGGATAATTATCTTTTGATTAAGAGTTAATTTAGGATCCTAAGATCTTTTTATCTTTTTAAAAATGCATATGCCTTTACCATATTTGGAAAGCCAGGTGGTGTAGTGGTTAAATGCTGCAGCTGCTAACCAAAAGGCTGGCAGTTGAATCTTGCAGGTACTCCTTGGAAACTCTGTGAGACAGTTGTTGTGAGTACCCAGAAAGTATTTGGGTTCACAAGAGGAAAATATGTAACTATAAGGCTAGGGGTTAGAAACAAACTTTATTTAATCAAACCACACACGCACAGTTAAGCAGAGGGGAAAAGGTGCTAGCACCAGGACACAAAAGCACTTTTATTTACATCACTCAAAAACTCTTGTTTACATTTACATTCATTAAGAACTCTCAGGTAAGTTAATTAAGACTGCACCGGCTCATGCCAAGTCCAACAGGGTCCACAGTGGTTGGTTAGTCCTGATATCATCATTAACACTTCCCTAAGAGCACGTTTATTCTAAGGAATTTAAGGATTGGCTGTGCTCTCACACTGGCCGTGCCGTCACTGTTCAGAAGTTAAGAGAGTCCAGAGTCGGATTTTACAATGACAAGATGCCTCCTCTCAGAAGCGGAGCCAGCAGGGACAGTACAGGAGGCTCAGGCACCAACAGAAAACAGTCACTTGAACTAGGCTGCTCAAATATTAGGAAATTCCGGAGTAGGATTTTGTGATGACGGGCCTCTTGGAGGTGGATCAGGCAGGGACAGCACAGGAGGCTCAGACACCAACAGAAGACTATCACAGTCATTCAAATCAGGTCTTCATGGATGAGGCAGATGTTGTCTCAGGATCAGGTCACAACACAGTAGCAGACTGATATGCACAGACTCCCAGGGGAGACTCTGCACCCCAAATCTAGAGAGCTGGATTTTTATAACAGTCTGTAAATAATTTTTTTTTTTTTAAAGTCTTGGGGCCTAATGACCAAGCCCAGTCTTCTTATCTTCTGGTGCTTTCAGTTGCTGATTCTTTCTGATTGGCTGTGTCTTTATGATCTCTCTGGCCATCTGCTGCCATGTGCATACGGCAGTTGTTTTTCTCATTTTTCTGCCTTTGCTTCTTCATCACAACTTTACATTTTCTCACTACCTTGCTTAGCTTGAGCACAGCCATTTTATGTTTTAATACTTAGTGAATTCTTAACATGTTTATAACAAGAGTCCACTTCACTATATATTCTCTCTCTCTCTCCTCATTTCAACAGTTCTGCTCTGTCCTGTAGGGTCACTATGAGTCAGAATCAACCTTGTGGCAGTAGGTTTGCTTTTTAATACATTTATTTTTCTTTATTCAAATGTATCTTTTAAAAAAATAGAAGCACTGTAAAAAAAACCAAACCAAACCAGCTGTCATCAAGTTGATTCCAACTCATAGTGACTAACAGCCATAGCATTTAACCACTAAGCCACCAAGGTGTCCATGTGACCCAACAATTGCATTCCTAGGTATATACCCAAGAAGTGTGAAAGCAGAGACTCAGACACTTGCACATATTCACTGGAGCTCTAAGTCACAACAGCTAAAAGGTATAAACAACTAGATTGCCCATGAACAGATGAACAGATAAACAAAATATGGTACATACATACAGTTAACAGAAATGAAGTCTAGATGTATGCTACAATGTGCATGGAGCTGGAAGACATTATGCTGAGTGAAAGAAGTCAATCACAGAATACCAAATACTGCATGACATCCCTGATATAGAAGACAAGAAAAGCCAAAATGCATAGAGAACAAAGTATATTAGTGGTGACCAGGGCTAAGAGGAAGAAAAAAATGAGGAGGGGGAGGTTAATGGTGATGGCAATATCACCTTGATTAAGGGTAGGGTTTCACAGACCATTATTGTAACTGCTGTCAGTAAGTTGTACATCTGTAAAAGTTAAATTGGCCAAAATTATGTGATGGATTATTTACAACAATGACAAAAAATTAAAAAAAAGAGCTGTCAGTGATGATTATGTACAACAAAATGCCTCATTGAGATAGTTTCTTAGTTTTGAGGTTTAGAGCCATTTTGTGAGACATCCCCTTTAACTGGTTTAACAACATGTTTAGCGCCTCTCTCCCACCTATCTAGTTCAAAGCATGCCGTTTGGTGTTTTAAAAGTTTACAAGAGGCCATCTCAGGAATGATTGGTCTCTATTCACCTGGAACAACAAAGGAAGGAGAGTCAGGAATAAAAGGAGCAGATGGAATGTGTGGCTTATTTCCTCCATGAATGACTGCCTTCTTTCTCATGAGACCAGAAGAATTGATTGGTGCCCAACTATCATTACTGAACAGTTTGATCAAATCATGATCAAAAGGGGAAACGCAGAATAGAATTTCAAATTTTCATGGACTCCAGATTTCCTGGAGCTGTGAATCTTTGATGCACCCCTGAAACTATCGTCCTGAGATAATCCTTAAATCTCAAACCAAAAAATCTCCCCTGAAGTCTTCTTTAAACCAAACAATAGTTTAGCTCAACTAGAAAAAAAATGTCTGTCTTGAACATTATGCTCTTTTCAGAGCTATATGTGGAATCAAATTTACAACAACAATTAGGAAGATTAAACAGAAATCTTGTAGGGGCATAAATTTTTGTTAAAGGGGGCATAAGTTTATGTTTAAAGGGAAAGGAACAATTTGGAAAAGGAGAGTATGAGTGATTATACAACTTGAAGAATGTAGTTAGTGTCACCAGATGATACATGTAGAAACCATTGAATTGGTATGTGTTTTGCTGTTTCTCAACAACAAAATAAATAAAATTATATTAAAAAATAAAATGTATAGTTTTCCTTATTACAAAGGTCATGCTAACTTATTTGAGAAAATTTAGGTCATAAGGAAAAGCTTTCTATAATTTTACTATAAGGAATTCTTTTACATATATGTATTTAAAATAGTACAATATTTTCTTACTTTTAGTAGAGTATGAATATCTTGTTATATCATTAAATATTCTTCTGTGTAATAGATATGCTAAGCTTGTTTCTGGGGACTTTAGTCTTTCCCCTGTCTGAGAATAGGTAAGCTCATATGTGCCTGTGACCAAACCTCATAACATCTCATCAGTCATTCTTCTCAATATTCTTCCTTCACCGTACACACATACAGAGAGAGAGAGAGCAACACATACTTGATTAGTACTTCCACACATCGCACATGCACACATATCCATATACCAGTACACACACACACACACACACACACACAGAGAGAGAGAGAGAGAGACAGACAGACAGACAGACACCCTGATTGCATCAGGACTAGATCTGAATCAAATTGGGGCAATCAGATACCCTTTCCCAGGAATTTGGAATAAGGACCTCAAAGAATGAGTATTAGACCATGATGTGAAGCCCTTGTATCAAACTGTCGTGTGCAACCTGGGCTGGGAACGGGACTGGAGAAAAATCAAAAGCACGTGCTTCATGCAAAGCAAATTGATCAAGCAGCAAAAAAGCTGTGAGGAGACCAAGACAGCTGATCTACACACAGCCACAGGATGACAGAGTAGGCTTGCAGAAAGGGGCAGGGACAAGACTGAAAAAGAGATTTCTGCTTCCAGGCCCCAGGGACCCAGGCAAATGTGGATTCCATAAGTATTCATGGATTTATTTGTGTGTTGTGGCCTTTCAACAACTCATCTTATACTTGACTCATTTAAGTGGATTTCAGTGGATGAGCATTGATTAAGACAATCTATAATGTCATCTTTTACAGCTGCAGTTTTCTATTTTATGAATATACCACAATTTATTTAATCAATTCTTTATTGGTTGAACATTGCTGTTTCTGTATTTTAGCTATCCTAAAGAACACCTTATAGCAGCTAAATCTTTGCAAGCATTTCCTTAAAGAGTTACATAAGTAATTGTAAATAAAAGGAAGTTAATATCATTTATTTTTTCAGTCTCAGTAGAGGCATATGAAAAAAATTCTCTTTTTCTTTATCCATAACAACATTGAGTAGTGTCAACTGAAAAAAATAATTCTGCCCATTATAGTAACTACAGATGTTATCTCATGATATTAATTTATATTTCCTTGGTTACTAGAATTACATATACTGTATTTATTGCTCAATCACTTCTCACCAATTACAAAATACTTGCCCATGTCTTTGACTTTCTTTCTTGCATTTGTTCATTTCAGTCTTCTTGATTTTTGAGAACTTGCTTTCTGAAATTAAGAATAATAACCTTTTGATCCTCACATTTTTTAAGTTACCTTGTTCTAGTTAGCTAGTGGCCTCTTAATTTTATATTTGATATTTACATACATATTTACATATATAATAAATATATTACATATGTATTTACAAAATATTTGTATAGTTTTGTATAACAATCTTTTCCTTGTACTTTATTCCTTCAGTCTCATAGCTAAGAAGTAGTTTATACTTCTAGGATTATATAAATACAACTTTTTTAAGTGGCTACATTAAATGTATATATACGACACTTAAAAATCAAATTCCCAGAAGCTCACAAAGTTCAACAACACAAAGCAACATATACCAAAAGAAATACAAAATCAACCACCAAACCATTTAAAAATTGTAGGCAGAATAGAAGCCATCAATTACGAAACCACTCATCTATAGGAAAACAAAGCAGGAGTTTTAGTTCAGAAGAATATTTACTTGAAAATTATTTCTAATCTCGCTTTAGATTCACCTGTATTATTTAAGACGTTAACAGGGAGGGAAACAAGATACAAGAAAAAAATTAAGCAGTTTACGCATTGAAGACTTTTAGCTATTTCTCAGTCTATTGGAAATACAGTTGCACAGACAGTGCATGAGAGAAAACTCCCTCTGGTCCTCAGAAGTTCTGTCCCCATTCCTTTGTGTGGTGCAAGTAGAATTGTTGCTATTTGCATGTGAAATGCTGTCATCTAGTGGATTGTAGAGTTTCTTACTGACGTGGTTCTGATTCAGAAACATTCCCTGGAGAGTCTGAGTTGTTCTCAGCACAGAGCTGCCACCCAGAATTCAGATGATTATTCTTATTATCTTTCTTCTTCATCTGGTGGTGAGAGAGAGAATTGAAACAATGCCATTGAGAAGTTACAGTTGTTCAGTGAGGAGTTACAGCACAAACTGGGGATAAGAGATTTGAGAGAGGGGAGTAAAAGAGGAGATAGAAACTGCTATCAAAAATAATATTCCAGCCAAGTGAGTTCTGACTTACAGTGACCCTACAATTATCAAGTATATATTGCAAATTAGCTGTGGTAAGGTGATCTGTATTTGATGTATGTATTATTGCCCATGGAAACCCTAGTGGTGGAGCCGTCAAGTGATACATCAACTAACCAAAAACGTTGGCAGTTTAAATCTGCCAGGCACTCCTTCAAAACTCTGTGGAGCAGTTCTACTCTGCCCTATGGGGTCACTGTGAGTTGGAATTGACTTGTCAATACTGGGTTTCAGATTTTTGTTGTTGTTGTTACTATTGCCCATATTATAGATGAGGAACAGAAGCTCAAAGAGTCTAACAAATTCCCAGGGTCACACACACATGGGCTACTTAGAGTGAAAGAACGTTTGTTAGCCAGAACGTTCTGTTAGTCCAGAACTGAAATCATTCCTGAAGCCACCTCTTCAGGCAAAGACTGAACTGGACTGTAAGACATGAAATGATACTGGTGAAGAGTGGGCTTCCAGGCCTTAGCGGGTACATGAGACTAACCGGGCAGCACCTGTCCCAAGCTGAGATGAAAAGGCAGAAGGGGGCAGGAGCTGGTTAAATGGACATGGGAATACAGGGTGGAGAGGAGGAGGAAGTTGTCACATTGTAAGGAGAATAACTAGAGTTGTACAGTAATTTATGTGTAAGTTTTTCTGTGAGAAACTGACTTGAATTGTAAACTTTCAGTTAAAGCACATACACACACACGCAACGATTACAGCCTTGGAAACCCTATGGGACAGTCCTACTCTGTCATACAGGATCAGTGCGAGTTGGAATCAATGACAGCAGTGGGTTACATAAAAACAGTATGATGGTGGGAAACAGCTTTCTAATTGACAGATGGCTTGTGAGTCTCCCTCCAACACTGATGGGCTATGTTCAGATAGATAAAGTTTATAACTAAGCTCTGAATTGTTTCTCCTTAAGCTTAAAAATTGATGTTAGTTGCCATGGGGTAGATTCTGCCTGGTGGCAAACTCATGTGCAGAGTATGGTTTTCTGGGCTGTCATGTTTTGGAAACACAAATTGTCAGGCCTTTCTTTGCAAATGATGCCTCTGAGTAAGTTAATAGCCAAGCTCTTAACTAAGTGGGATACACCTCTTAATAAACCCTCCACGGATGTGTTAATTTTCCTGTTCTGAGGTGGCTGTACTTAGGTCGCCTCACTGCATTTTGATGGCAGTCCTAGGCAGTAATCTCGGACCTATAGTAACCCTTAGCTGCAGTCCCTGGGTGGTGCCTGCAGTTAATAAGGTTGGCTGCTAACCAAAATGTGAGAGGTTCTGTTCCCCCCTAGGTGCCTCAGAAGAAAGGCCTGGCTAGCTGCTTCTGAAAATGTACCTGTGGAAAACCCTATGAACCACAATTCTGCTCTGTCAAACACGGGGTCACCAGGAGTTGAATAAACTCACCACAACTAATTTTTAGACTTCAGCTTTGTGCTTGCTAACTGAATTTTGCAAGAATATATATTTTGTATAAATATGTTTACAATTCATGTTCCAGTTATTGAATTAGAGCCAAGGCCAGGCAGGATCTTCCTCTACTGAAAACTGAGAGATAATCACCTACTCAATAATAATGTGCCTTTAGCCAAAAAGGGCTACCTTCTCCTCTGTAGCACAGAGCCGTGTGGAAAAGCTTACTGTAGCTTTAGTTTACTTATTTCTATTCAAAGAACGTGATCTGCTTTTCCCCTAGAATAACAACGTTTCCAGGAATGTGTCTTCTTTTTGCAGACATCCTTTTGGCAGGATCAATATTGTTGGCTTATAAATCATCTGTAGGCATGCAAAATGTGTCAAGTTCCAACAGATGTAAGCCCACGGACCACACCTCCCAGAGTGGCCTGGTCTGCAGGTAATCCCCTGTTAGCTTTGGTCACTCCGTCTGCCTCTGATCAAAGCAAAGCGGAAATAAGCATCTTCATTTTAAAAATGACGGGTTTCGAAGCACTGCTTGTCCAGTATTTTTCTAATTTATATTTGAAATAAGTCTCTATCTCTGCATATTAGGTCATTTTCATTGGTAAAGTAATTTCATTGGTGAATCAATTTGCCTTTGTCATTTTTGGTATCAGATTTGGAACTCTATTTTAGTACCATCTTTATAGGATAGGGAAATTGCCTGCAATGACTTTCCCACCATCAGATGCTAGAATGCATTCAAATGAATATGAATGTTGTTTGCCCTAACAGAGTGTAGGAAAGGAGATTTTTAGCATTGTGGACTGTTTATTGGAGATACATGTCTATCTTTGTGTGGCAATATTAGAAAAGTTGTGTTACGTAAAACTCTAACTCAGAAAAAAAGAACAGACTTACTGGCCTGGGAGAGACTGGAGAAACCCTGAGGGCATGGCCCCCAGACACCCTTTAAACTCAGTAGCCAAGTCACTCCTAAGGTTCAGGCCTCAGCCAAAGATTCAACAGGCCTATGAAACAAAAGCAGACTAAAGGGGCACACTAGCCCAGGGGCAAGGATGAGATGGCAGGAAGTGACAGAAAAGCTGTTAATGGGAACCCAAGGTCTACAAGGGGAGAAAGCTGGCACGTTGTGTGGTTGGCAACAAAGATCACAAAGCAGCAACAGGTAGTAAACTTCTGATGAGAAATTAATGAGCTTCGTAAACCTTCATCTAAGGTACAGTTGAAAAAAAAGAGTCCTTACATATATATGTATCGTGGGATGTGCATGTGTGTGTGTGTGTGTGTGTGTGTGTGTGCGCGCGCGCGCGTGCATATGTGTGTATGGGGCTCTGGTAGCCCAGTGGTTAAGGACTCAGGCTGCCAATCCAAAGGTTGGCAGTTCAAATCCACTGTCTTCTCCTTGGAAACCCCATGGGGCCATTCTACTGTGTCATGTAAAGTCTCTGTGGGTGGGAATTGACTGGACAGCAACGGGTTTGTTAGGTTATTGTTGTTTTTGGTTTTATTCGTATATCCCACCCACTGCCCTCGAGCGGACTGTGACTCTTAGCGACCCCATGTAGCTTTCAAGGCCGGAAATCCTTACGGAAGTAGACTACCACATCTTTCTCCTGCAGAACAGCTGGCAGGTTCAAACCTTCTCGGTTAGCAAACCACACCACCGGGCTCCTTCATGTATAAAATTTAATCTATTTTACCATCACCTTCCCTGTGTCTGAATGAATTGAGATGACTTCTACATTATATATGCATGCAGCTGTAATAACAGGATCCCGACCATTTAAGAACTTAAGAATTGGGCATCTAACACATTTCAAATTTCCTGAAAGACTAAGGCCAGCACTGTAAACTCACCCTAGAAATGCTGTTCCTCTAGAGAGGTACCAGGTAAAAGGCATGCATCTTTGAGCCATCAAACTATGCAAAATACAAACCTCACAGCTACTCTGTGCAGACTGTGATGTTTTCTCTCTCATCTCTCCTCACTGGTTGCCTCACCACTTAATGAATGAGAGAAAGGAAAAGAAGAAGAGATGAAGAGGAAAGAAGAGAGGAGAAAGAGCAGGGGCCCGGCACACAGACCACCTCCCACTGGCTCCTTGCCCTCACCTACCTGGATGCTTTCCTTCTGTTTCCTAGCTGCAACCCAGACTCTGGAACTCTAGACAGCCGGTGACACAAGTCCAAGGGATCAGCCTTTCCTCTTTCTGGCACCTCGAGGTAGAAAGCTGCAGCCGGAGTCATCTTAACCTAACAACAAAACCCAAGGGTTAGAAGTGATGTCAATCCATTCAGACTTGAGGGACAGGACAATAGGAGAAATTAAATCCTATTTTCCTCAAGCACACAGCTAGTCAGTGTCAGGGACCAGGCAAGAAGGCAGGTCTTCTGACTCCCAGCCCAGGGTCCTCTAACCAACACCACCCTGATTCCCTTGACAAGAATCACTTTCCTAACTCTGGAACCTCAACATCAGACTCGGGCCTTTTTCTTCCATGCTGCCCCTTAGCTCAGCCTTGCCTCTTTGGCATCACCCTGCTTTTGGTGACATATGACATACAAAGTGGGAACAATGCCTACATGTTTTAGACACTTACAGCAATAATACGCAACTGAGGTTGATTTTGTCCTCCCCTACTCTCACCAGGGGACATTTGGCCATGTAAGAAGACTTCTTTGCTTGTCACACAGAAGGGATGGAGTGCTAGGGAAATCTGTGAGCAGAGGCCAGGGATGATGCTAAAGAACTTACCCCGAATAGGACAGCCCGACAAAGAGTTATCCAGCCCCAAATGGCAGTAGTGTTGAGGTTGAGAAAAAAGGAAAAAAAAAAATGTACATCAGTTTGGCTGGACCATGATTCCAGGTATTGCAGTGATTTTCCTACCTGTTGTAAATCCTGCCTTTATGACATTAATGAGGGAGGATGGGTGGTGTTTATGTTGGTGAGGCAGGAGTCAGTCTGTAAGATTTTATTGGACCTGGAGGCAGTCTCTTGAGATATAAAAGAAAGAAGTTAGGGGACAGACTGACGGACCTCCTAACTCTAAGAAAGCAGCAGCAGAGCTCTTCCTTTGGACCAGGGTTCCCTGACCTGAGAAGCTCCTTGACCAGGGGAAGATTAAGGACAAGGGACTTCCTCCAGAGCAGACAGAGATAGAAGACCTTCCCTTGGAGGTGACATCCTTAATTTGGACTTTCAGCCTACTTTACTGTGAGAAAATACATCTCTCTTTTTTTAAGTCATCCACTTGTGGTATGTTCCAGTATAGCAGCACTAGATAACTAAGACATTCTACCTCTTAAAAAGGGAAAAACGAAAACCTTTCCTTCCCATCCTGTCTCCAGGCTGTAGCCAGGTCACTTTTCACTGTACCCGGAGCCTCTCTGAATGTGCCTCCTGCTCTTTATTTTCCTGGGTACCTTCGGCTAGAATCACTTCCTGGAGGGCCCTCAAGGTCCTTGGAAATTCCTGTTCAAAACAAACATACCCTACCAGAAATTTCTTCAGATTCACGTACAGGTGTATATAGTGTCTTTCACATAGGACATGCTCAGTAAATATCTGCTAACATGATTGATTGGCAGCTGATGGAAGTAACTGCATTTTACTGGGTTTTTTTGTTATGATTAGCCTGAATCTCAGGAAAGTCAACTGTGCAGCAAATTTTTAGTTTCAACTTCATTGCTGTTGCACTGAGAGCTGTTTTTCACTGTTGCTGTTGTTTTTCCCCTCATCACCGTTTCTCACTTTGTCACCAGAAACCCATAGGAGAGAGGACTAAAGGAAACAGAACTCAGAAAGGTGAGGACAGAGTAAGCTGGTACTACCGACTGCTGAACTCCAATTTGAATATTTGAGAACTCTGCTCCGATCCAAACGCTAGTTAATTTTCTTTTACCAGTTGTCTATCCCTCCAGAGCACTGATTCGAAAATTATGCAATACGAGAATTGACTTTTGTTTTGTGTATTTTAAAACATACTCACAGACACATCCTTCGGGAGTCTGAGTCTTTTTCACTTAAAGGAGAATCAATTTCAGTAAATTACCGCGGATCTGACAATTATAAACAGGAGTGCATTAAAGTGCAAAGCCCTATTTTGCTGTCAGATCTGTTGTTTTCACAGATACATCTACCTTGAACAGAAACCAAAGCCACAAAATGTCACAAGCAAAGGAATTAAACACTGGGCACTTAGTAACTCAGAAGTTATTACATCTCTGTCCTACAGCGGTAGCTGTATTTGCTAGGACTGGGTAGCAGTCCGATTTTCATTAATTGTGTGAGGCCCCAGGATGTATTTTGGTTTTGCAAGCTCTTTTACACAGCCCGTCTTCTTCCTGTTTATCTGGTGCTGCAGCGCTCTCAGTTCAGAACGCAAGTCCTTGTCTCTTACAATTCAAAACCAGAAAGGACCGGACCAATTTTAATTAGACTGAAAGGGAAGAGATAGCAGTTCTGGAAAGATGCGTTCCCTTACCTCCTTTCTCTTCCAGGCAGCAATTAAACACATTTACAGAGAAAACTGATTCTTACAACTCCAAGAAAAGGGGGAATACGAACCCAATTATTTGACAGTCAACTTTGCCCCTAAAATAAATGGAACTGCACAGCTGTCTTTTACCAGATACCCAGGCACTGACAGACAACGGCACAGACCTCAGCTTCATATCCATTCCCTTGGGGCATGATTTAAACCAAGAAATCCATCGTTAAGGGGGACAGGGGAACAGCTCCCGGAATAGCTGGGAAACGATGGTGAAGGACTTCTGTCTCCCTCTCAGTCCTGTAAAACTGACTGTAACTGATCTCCGATTGATTATTAAACACTTTGCATTAAATGGCTGCAGGATATTCTGCTCATTAAATCCATGATTCTTTGCAGAGCTATTTTGACCCAAGCTTATTGTTGGGGAAGGGCAGATAATGAGAAGGAAATGTAGTACAAGTTGGCAAAACTCCTGAGGAAGTTGGGGGGGAGGGAACTTCTGTCAGCAACATTGCCTGCAAAGTAGATGTCATTCTTTCTGAGATCAAGGAATCAGGTAAACAAACAGAAGCCTATCACATTTACTATAAAAAGCAGTTACTTCAAGTGGTGAGTGGAAAGACAACATGTAACAGAATTCTTTTTTTGCTATTTGAAAGAGGTCACACATATGGGACACAATTTTTTGACTCTTCTCTGATTCTTTGCAGTAAAAATGCTAATGAAGGTTAGCGTGTTTCTCTTTATTTAGGTCGTGAACTATTCCTTACTTCTGACATCACTTATTTGTGCCTTTTAAAGGATTTCACACCCCAGGTACCTCTCAGTAAGTATTTAATATAAATGGGGATTCCTTGGATATAAAAGATCCCTGATCAGACTCAAAGATGTGAGTATGGGAGGCATCATTATGTCTTTATTACTAGATGCGTTTCTTTCCATTCTTTCCTGGTTTTTATTTTTTCCCCCACTTCACTTGGAGTAACATTGTCTCTTATCTATCTGGGGATAAAAGATGATTACCTTTTTGTTCAGAATCCACTAAACTAATACAGTTATTCTGTTTGTTGCTAAGCAACAGAGCTAGGTTACCCAGAAGAACCTCACTCCACTCTCAGTCCCTGCTTCCCTTTTTGATAATAGGCGGTGGAGAGAGTTTGCTTGGTGGAAAGAGATGTGAGGGGGAAAAAATTCCCAGTATCCCAAGGTTTCTTGGAAATTTGTCTCAGACAAATTGTAGTACATTCATACAATAAAATACTTGTTGCTGTTGTTGCTAGGTACCATTGAATCAGCCCCTGACTCATGTGACCTTGTGCACAAAGAAACAAAATACTGCCCAGCACTGCACCACCGCTGTCATTGGTCTGGGATCTGACCCTAGGGTTTTCATTGGCTGATTGTTATAAGTAGATCACCAGGCCTTTATTTCTAGGCTTAGTCTGGAAGCTCCATTGAAATCCGTTCAGCATTCTAATAACTTGCAAGCCACCACAGACAGATGGCTACACTTGAGGTGCACTGACTGTGAACTGAACTCAGGATTTCTGTTTCGAAGGCAGAAATTCTGTCACTGAAGCACCAGTGCCTCCAATCAGTAATAGAAGGAATGAACCACTGGTACACACAGTGACATGGAGGAAACACAAATGCGTCAGAAAGAAGCCAGGTACAAAAGAGTACATATTGTGTACATCATCATGAAATTCTAGAAAGGACATCTATAAACCCAAACCAAACCCACTGCTGCTGAGTTGATTCTGACTCATAGTGACTCTAGAGTGATGGCAAACGGTAGGTGGGTGCCTGGGGCTGAGGGTAGCTTCTGTCCAAGAGGGTGTATAAGGGAATTTTTTGAGGCTCATGCAACTATTTCATTATTTGTACCTTGACTGGGGTAGTGCTCATACTACTGTAAACCAAATGCAACTTAAAAACAGATGCATCTTATTATACTTAAATTGTACTTCAGTACAGTTGATTTTACAATGAGACCTGTTTCCTTTTAGGAATACGCAGAGGGTGAACCTGAAAGACACAGGTTTTATGTAGAGCTACAAAACAGTTTGAACCAGTTCTGTCATGGCTGACCTAGCAAATCTGGAAGAGACCCAAATTTTTACAATATAGCAAGAATGGAAAAATTACCATCAAAGTACTGGAGTGGGAGCTTTGGAAGAGGCCCAATGGGCCCTTTGAGAAGCCTGACATGTGTGAGGTTACAGCACGGGCTGGTGTGGAGAGCCACACACATTCAAAGTGCTTGGATTGGCTGCCTTCTTTGAGTGGCGACTCGCTGTTACTGACTCTGCAAAACCTGACAGGTCAGGGATGAAAGCATGTACATTTATTTGCATAACCATTGTACACCTGTCCCTTAAAAGTATTTGAGTTACAATCTCAAATAGAGATCTCATTTAGAATAATATTTTTATGCAATGCGTAAAGTGACCTTGTTCACTAAGAAGGACATTAGGTCTCCAGTAGTGCTTCAAGCCGTAATTTTTCCCATTCTGCTTATTGTTCAGTTCACTCAAATTTAAAAAACTTGTGTCCACTCCGCTTTTGTTTCCTTTACCGTGACTGAATCCACCAGGCACTCCTTGGAAACCCTATGGGAGCAGTGCTGTTCTGTCCTATAGGGTTGCTGTGAGTCAGAACCCATTCGATGGCAGTGGGTTTGGTTTTTGGTTCAGCATGACCAAAGTGGCAAAAACTTGTTCACAGCCTTGTTTTAACATGAGTTAAAGATTTCCCTTGCAGAGAGTTTGAAAGGAGTATTTGAGTTTGTAACCACATATGTTGGTCTTATAATAGTTCCCTCAGCACATACCACAATCAAAACCCACTGGCGTGGAGTTGATTCTGACTCACAGCAACCCCATAGAACAGAGTGAAACTGCCCCCTAAAGCTTCCAGGGAGTGACTGTCAGATTTGAACTGCCAGCCCTTTGGTTATCTGCTGTAGTACATAATCACTGTCCCACGAGAGTTTAAGTGGGTCCAAATGAAAGCTACTTAGGTCCTGAAGAAAATCAGTATCCTTAGGTCTGGCACTGTCAGGCACTCTGAGAAGAACTGGGCTTACAGATAATAGCTAGATGATGTCAACCTTGAGGCCATATTTTCTCAGAAGGAGTGACCTTGAAGACTGGCCTTCTTGCCCTTCCCCTTCTCCTATACCTCACCCCTATATCAATTCATCCCTTCAGCTGATTAAAGCCAGCAGCAAATCCATTTTGTTTGTCCATCACAGCAATGACTTAATTTGGTGGTTATATGAATTCCAACTTGCTTTGGGTCCACTCTTCATTTTGGCATTCTGCTTCCTCTATTAGTACAGACATTGGCTACCTGGCCTTTAAAAGTATTTGAGTTAGGATCTCAAATACAGTTGTCATTTAGAATAGTATCTCGTGAAGTATAGTTACAGAATTGCTTAAGAAGAGTATTAAAACAATCTAATTCTTGCATCCCGCCTCAGATCTACCTAACAATGGATACTAAACCACCTTGTTTCAAATACCAGCTCCGTGAGTTGACTCTACTACTTGCTATTTAACCATGGATAAGTTATATGACTCTGTGTCTTACTTTCATCTCTGTAATTGAGATAACAATAACATTGAACACATGGAAAGGTTGTGAGACATAATGAGTCAATTTACTCAAGGTACCTAGAACTGTGCTAACGTTTAGCATTCAACGAACATCAGCAACCTATTTCTTAATCTGGTATGATTGCTGCAGTTTTCCACTTGTCTGGTAAAAGCTAAAAGAAACCTTGGTGACATAATGGTTAAGTGCTTGACTACTAACCCCAGGTTGAGTGGTTGGAATTCACCAGCTGCTCCACAGAAGAAAAGACCTAGTGATGTGCTCCCATAAGGATTTCAGCCTTGGGAACTCTATGAGGCCATTTCACTCTGTCCTATAGGGATGCTATGAGTCATCATCCACTCAACGGCAATGTGTTTTACATAGTTTATTAAACTTAAATTCAATCCTTGCTATCTTTAGGACTAAGATTATCTTTTTCTATTGAAAGTAATTCACCCCCTCCCCCAAGGAAAAGAAATTCATGTTACATAATTAAAATGCAACTTAATTTTCAAAGTGAGAGTTCTTTTTTTAAATAATATTTACTCCCCACCCCCTGCAGAAAAACATTTACTCCACAGATGCTGTAATTAGTGTTTCTTTTCTTCTTTCATTTTAATTTTTGCTAAAATCATACATATACACAATTTAAAAAATCTCCTACTCCATAGAAGCAACTTCTTTCAACTTTTTTTGGTTGTTTTTCAGAATTATTTTCACATGTGTATTAAAATGCTTGGACTGTCACTTCCTGATTTTTCATATATTGCTTCATCGATTGGGTCCTACTGTAAAAAAAATGAGAATTTACTATTATCTCTCTCTCACACACATACACATGCTGTTTCAGATCTATGTTTTCCCAGTTCCCCATCATTTTCATCAAGGAGGCCTAGTGGTACAGTGGTCAAGCCCTTGACAGCTAACTGAAAAGGTGAGCTGTTTGAAGCCACTGGCTCTTTCATGGAAGAAAGATGTGGCAATCTGCTTACATAAAGATTACAGCTTTGGAACTCTATTCTGCAGTTCTGCTCTGTCCTGCAGAGCCACTGTAAGTCAGAATTGATGCCAGTGAGGTTCTGGGGTAACTTCTCAATCTAGTTACACCATAATTTTGTTTAGAACTGTATTTGGAGTTTACGTTATTGTGACTGTATAAATATCATTCATTAGCTAGGAAAAGTAGTGCCATCTGAGTGTTTTTCCTTTTCTGCACTGTTGCTTGTTTCTGTGGAGTTAGTAAGTGCTGGGCTTGGTCTGGGTTTATTGACTTGACTTGCTGCAGTCTGATCCCATGTTCTTGAGGCTCGGGGCACAACTGTCATCCTGGGATCTCCCCTTCTCATCAGCCGATGGAGTCCCTGCACTGCTCAATGGATTGATTTGCCTGTCTTATGTCATTTCTGAAAGAGAAAAAGAGGATAATTAGCATGTTTGCATGACCAGAAAAATGTTTCTATCTGCCTTTACATTTAAGAGTTGCTTACCTGGTATAAACCTCCAGACTGGAATCCATTGCCCTTTTGAGTTGTGAAGCCATTTCTCCATTTAATCTCAGTTGCTACTGTAGTTTGAGAAGTCCATGTCATTCTATCTGTCTAAACCATTTTCTTTCTCCAAAAGATTCTTGTAGAATCTTCTGAATTGCCCAGCTACTCTAAAGTATACCAGTAACATGCCCTACTATAGGTCCATAGTCATGCATTGTGCAAGGAACACAACTGTCCCTTTAAGTCTGGCCATTTATTTCTTTCTGTTCTGGGAAACTTTTGTTTTTTAATCATTTCTCTTATGATTTCTTTCACTCCTATTACTTGAATGTTTGAGTGTCCTGGATTCAGTTTCCAATGTTCTTCTCTTTTCTTTCTTTTATTTTATTTGTGTGTTTTCTCAACTTTATCTTCCAGCTCTTCTGTAGGTTGTTTATTGTGGTCATATTTTTATTTCCAAGGCTTCTCTTTTCCTTTTTGGAAATGATACAGTCTTTTGTTTCTTAGCTCATATTAGTAATTGCTCCTTGACCTTTTCTTCTCCCTTTGTGCCAAGCCAAGTGCCGTCAAGTCCCTTTGTAGTTACCTGTAATTTTCTTTTTTTTGTCTGCTTCAGTCTCTCTCTTTTATGACTGAGGCTTTTCACAGATATCTGGTAATCCTTGACTTGTCTCCTATAGTTAAGGTTGGTGTCCTAATAGGCAAGGGGAAGAGATGTGTGTGTAGGGTCTGTTGAGGTTTGGCCTTACTTCCCATCTTGTGCCAGAGGTGAGAAGGAGCAAGTGGTGATCAATGCATCAAAGCATTTCTTAAACAGACTTTCAGACAATCCTCTTGTTTTCAGTGGATACCTTTAAACAATTAAACAATTAAGTTTTTAAACAATTAGATTCTCTGACTTAATTGTTGAATTTGTATTTACCATCAATGGTAAATACAAATGGTATAGCAACATTTAAGTGCTTAGTTGTTAACCTAAATGTTGGCAGTTTGGGCCATCCAGTACTCTACAAGAGAAAGTCCTGCTGATCTGCTCCTGTAAAGAGTTTACCAATAACCTGTTTTCTAGTTGATCCTATGTGTTACAGAGTAAAACTGCTCCACAGGGTATTTCTGGCTATAATTTTTATATAAGCTGGTGGCCAGGCCTTTATTTCATGGAGCCAGCAACCTTTAAGTTAGTATTGCTGCTGTTAGAGTTGTAACAGGTTTATTTTGACTCTTACTGACCCTATGTGACAGAGCAGAACAGCTTCATAGTGTTTTCTAGGCTGTAACCTTTATAGTAGCAGATCATTCAGGTCTGTCTTCCTGCTTGCTGGGTTTGAACTGTGAAGTTTTTGGTTAACAGCCAAGCACTTAGCCATTGCACCATCAGGCTCCTTTAGATTAGTATTTTTTTTTAATTGCCGTCAAATCGATTCCAACTCATAGCAACCCTACAGGATTGAGTAGAACTGCCCCAAAGAGTTTCCAAGGAGCACCTGATGGATTCAAATGGCTGACCTTTTGGTTAGCAGCTGTAGCACTTAACCACTATGCCACCAGGGTTTCCTTGGATTAGGAAACAAAATCAAACCCAGTGCCGTCGAATCGATTCCTACTCATAGCAACCCTATAGGTCAGAGTCCAACTGCCACATAGAATTTCCAAGGAGTGCCTAATGGATTCAAACTGCCGACCTTCACAGGGCATTTAATCACTGCGCCACCAGGGTTTCAGTAGAGCACAAACCCTTTGTGCCCCTCATAAGTGGAAATCAACTTCATGGGAACAGGTTTTTTAATTCAGTTGCCATTCTTCTCCTCCACCCAGCACACTGTAGTCAAAGTGAAGATCCACTCCTGGTAACTGAAGAACAAGAACTCCCCAGTGGTCCATGGCCAATAGGCCCTAAGATGACCTCAATACTTTTGGATCAAAGAGTCTTTCCGCCTCAAGACGGTTTAGCCTAATATTATTTATAGTGGTGAATAATCAAAAACAAAGTACCTGACAGTACTGAACCCCCAAAACTTTTCCCGGTCCAGTTGACTCCAACTCATAGTGACCCTACAGGGCAGAGTAGAATGGCCCCATACAGTGTCCAAGGTGTTGCTGGTGGATTTGAATGCCAGTATTTTGCATATTTTAAATTTTTTAAATGAAAAAAAATTCATTATAAATGAGTGAAAACATACAATCCTGTACAAATTTGCATGCCTGCCTATGTGCAGCTCCCCGTGCTCTCCCTGCCTGGTGACAGCACACGCCTCCTCTCTGTTCTGGACATGACGTTTTGGGTAGCAGCTGAACTCCTAACCAGTAGGCATCGCTATAGAGGAATACTTTTTAAATGCTGTTATCATTGTGCTTCAGGAATGTGTTATCCCTAAACTCTACAACAAATCTGGATATTTTTATTTGTGTTTTACAAATGAGGAAACAAGTTCAAAGCCATGATGTGAGTTAGATTTTCTTTCTTTTTTTATTGTGCTTAGGTAACAGTTAACAGTTCAAGTTAATTTCTCATGCAAAAATCTATGAACACATTGACATGTGACACGTGTTGCAGTCCCTATAACGTGATGGCCGACTCACCACTTCTACCCCACATTTCCAGGGCCTGTCCAGTCAGGCCCTGTCCCTTTCTGTCTTCTCATCGTATTTCCGGACTACAGGTGCCCATTTAGTCTTGTGTATCTGCTCGAATTAACAAACAGCACATTTTTCATGAGAACTATTTTATGTTTTATGGTCCAGTCTAACCTTTGAGTAACATGGATAACAGAGGCTGAAAAATTTTCCTCCCCCTCTTTGCTGCCCCCACCTGATACAATACTCCCTTCCCTTCCCAGCTGGCACTCGCCTGACAAGACCACCGGCGCCTGATACGATTCCGCCTTCCCTTCTCAGCCGGCACTCCCCTGACAGGACACTTCCACCTTCCTTTCTCAGCATGGCTCCCCAGCTGGCGGGATACGATAATCCCATTCCCCTTTCCTTTCCCAGCCCGGCTCCCCAGCTGGCAGGATGTCCCCCCCCCCAGAACTCTGCCCGCTTACCCCATTTGTCTCAACCACAACATCCTCAAACTGCACTATATCTAGCCTGCTGAAACCACAGTCGGGGCCATTTGTTGGAACCTCCAAAGGTCCCTTTTGGCCCGCCGGTGTAATAAACAGCCTCTTGCCTCATCCTGGGTGTCATTCACTTCTTCATTTTCTATAACATGAAGAGTTGGCTTTGGGAACATTTTTAGTTCTGGTTTAAGAGAGAGTCTGGGACCATGATTCTGAGGGTTCCTCTAGTCAATGTGAGTTAAATTTAATTTAAAAAAAGCAGTGCTTATTTCTCTATATCATGCTGAAAGAGAAGCAAGATAATCTTTTTCAGAGATCCTGTCCTAGGACTAGTGTTTTCGTCCCTCTGATCGAATTATAGTCAACAAATTCATCTTAATTATTTAACCAGGAAAGCACAAAATAGCAACCTCCTAAAGCTGTACCAGACAACAGTAAGCATTTATTTAGTCAGCAGGGCAGATACATAAAAAAACCTAAGAACTTGGCTGCATCGTCAGAATTTCCAGGGCTCAGAGTTAAAAAGGCAAATAACACAAATCGTCTGGCAGATGGTCAAAGATCCAGTCTGATCTAAGGCACTAGAGTTTTAGAACTGCATGTCTTTGGATGACGGAAATGCTGCAAAATACCTTTTAAATATCACTATTTTGAAACTTGAGAGGGCTACAGAAAAGTTCGGATGGTTAGCTCCCAATAGAAGTTTCAAGAAAACACAGAAAGAGCTCAAATACAGTGGTTTTTCTACAAGAAAGTACAGTATATAGCAAGTTATGACACTTAAAAAAATCTGCTACTTTAACTGCCAATGTCATAATCTTGTTTCCTTACTGACTCGGTGGAAGAGATTAATCTTCAAAAGCTTACCCTGAAATCAATCCACACAGGAACCAGGACTAAAACCAGAGAAAACATGAAATAGTTGGTAATTATACTTTACCATTTCTGAAGCAAGTAGGTTGCAGAGTACTGTGCAAACCACCCAAGCCATGGTTTGAAGTGGAATCCTCACTGCAATAGATTAAAAAACCACCACCACCACCATCACAAATAGCTCTCTTTGCGAAGGTAACTATAGTATGAGTGATAAGGCTGAAACTGAGGTTTTTATAGACTTGTTAACCACACTTCTAAAAATAGTTCTCACTAAAATGCGAACTACAAAGGATACATGAATATTCTAACCTCGCCCTGGACACCTTGGTGCTTTTGAAGCTGGAGACCAAGTCAAGAAACTTTAAGGCTAAGATGAAGCATTCTCCTTGCAGAATTTTAGCTTGGAGGGAGTAGAGTCAGAGTCACACAGCTAGAAAGAACCTGAGTGGTCATCTGCTGTGGTTTTCTTGTTTTATGGAAATCTTGGGTTTAAAAGCAAACCCTAGCGGCACAGTGGTTCAGTGCAGTGTCTGCTAACCAAAAAGTCAGCAGTTCAACTCTGCCAGGCCCTCCTTGGAAACTCTATGGGGTAGTACTATCCTGACCTATATAGTCGCTGAAATTGACTCCATGATGGTTGGTTTGGGTTGGGTTTTGGTAGGTTTAAAAAGAGAAGTAATTTGCGGATATTAGAACTTGGATTCCTTGACTCTGTATTTGTTCCACTTTGCCACTATGTCTCTTTTTATGGGAAGGGAAGATCTGCTTTGTGCAAAAGGGCCCCTGGAATCACAGGAACTATGTAGATGACTATTTCATTTTACTTCTGGTTAGGACAAGCACTAAGAGTGTCTGGAGTTCTTTTTCTTTACAGGGAGCATAGGTTGGGGAGTAGAAGTCCTAGGTGACACAGATGGTTAAGCACTCAGCTATTAACTGAAAGGTTGGTGGTTCAAATCCATCAGTTACCTCAGTAGATCAGAAGAAAGAGCGACAACCTACACAGCCGCTGAAAACCCCGTGGAGTGCTGTTCAGACAGGAGACATGCAGAGTTGCCATGGGTTCACCGTGAGTTAGAGTCAACTCAGTGGTAGGCGGGGGCTGAGGGTGGGGCACAGAGTGAGGTGAGGCTGGGTGAGGTGGGGGTGGGAGGGAACATCAGGAGAGAAATCTAGCAAAGAAACTTCTTCCGAAGAGAGTTATCTTCTATGCATTTTAACTCAAGGTGGTAAATAGGCAAAGCCATTGTTACAGAGTGTTGCGGAAACCTGGTGGTGTGGTTAAGAGCTAGGTCTGCAATTTCAAATCTACCAGGAGCTCCTCGGAAACTCTCTAGAGTAGTTCTGCTCTGTCATACAAGATCGCTATGAATTGGAATAAGTTTGGTTTCTGGTTACAAAAAACCCTTTCCCAGGGTCTTAGTGGTTAGTTAATTTTATTTCTAATGGCAGAAAAAAAAAAGCCTCAGAATTGTAAATTAGTATATAGATTACTTGAAATATAATGATTCTTGTCGTATGTGCCCTCTGTAAAAGGTTACAGCTGAAGAACATCATACATGTCCTTTTTGCTTTTGGAAAGTGCTCAGTATACAGACCCCTTAACAAACACTCTGAGCTGAATCTACAGATTTCTAGAAAATTGCCTGTCCTTTTCTCTTGCTATCTTTTTTCTTGTATATTCATCTCTCTTAGGTATATTCTGTTATTGCTTGGAATAAGAAGAACTCACCAAATAGTAACCACTAATTATTCTTACGGAAGATTCCAACTTTCGAAAATGGAGTCCAAATAATTTATTCATTCACAGGAAAAAAATAATAATTTTAAGGAAGTTACAGAAAAAGTGTCAGTAACCACATTTTGCCTGAAGCTTGAATAGTTTAAAGCTGAAGCTATTGTCATGATATTAATCCAAGTAGAATTAGATGTCTACTTCTAACAATCAGATTGGCCTCTCAGGAAGTGGGAATACTGACAAGCCTGAGCTCGTAACCCCCACTTCAGGCACCTTCGGGTACACATTCTTTTTGCTAACTTGGCATCCTGAGTCTCTTACCTATGAATCTCACAGTGGACTAGGCACAAAGAGATCGGTGAGAAAGGGAGGGTCTGCTGGCAAACGTGCCCACTCCGTATTACACCAATTAGTGTGTCCTCTGAGTGATTGTGCAGTGAATCAGGAAAGAGACGCAAGGGAAAGGAGACTAATTTTGTGGCTTTGCAATTTTGCCTCAGGCTCTGGTTACTGCTGTGGTACCAATGCCTCAATTAAAACATGAAGGCCACGTGGGACAGCTGAAATTGTTAGTTAACCCCAGTTCAGTTCTATTCTGCTCTGCTTTTAAAGAGAAGGCACAGTGAGGAAAGAAAGCACAGTAAGGAGAAGGTGGACAGGGGCAAACATTCCTGACACCCTGCCTTTTCGCGCCACTACTAGATGCTGAGAAAAAAGATGAATAAGACACAGCCTTCAAAGAGTAATACTTTCATGTGCTGTATTTGACACAGTGGAAGCCCAGGTAGCAAAGTGGTTAAGAGCTACGTCTGCTAACCTAAAGTTCAGCAGTTCAAATCTACCAGGGACTCCTTGGAAACCACAGGAGGCAGTTTTACTTTGTTCTATGGGGTCATTAAGAGTCAGAATAGATGGCAAGGGGTTATTCTACACAATATGCTGACCACATCCCTGAGAAAAAGGTACATTAAGGTACTTAGGACAACATTTGGTGCATGGTGTATAGTTGAGAAGTTTTTCCAAAATTGTCATCCAAATCTGAGTGTCTAGGGACGGCTGTGCTCCACTGTGGGAGTGAGACTTTTACAGGGGGAAGGGCAATATAGATGAGTGATTAGGGAGAGTAGGGGTACTATAAAGTATAGCAAGTTGGTGAGAGGGAATCTGAAAGTCAGAAGGTGGCCTAACAGGTGTAGGCTCTGAAGTTACAAGGATAGGGAGAAAAGACAAGAGACTTTGTAGAAGAAACTAAAGTGTGTGTTGGAAATCCCAACTCCCATACCTGTGATTATTATTCCTTTGGGGAATGGGTTTTCTGTTACATTAAGATGCCAAATCAATATAGGGGGCAGATTAGGGCAAACAGGTAAGCAGAGGTGGGGAAGGTAGATAGATACCATGTCACATGAGGATCACCAGGGAACCAAGGAACAAGGACCATCTACCACAGCCAACAGAGAATGCCTTCCCCTAGAACAGGCACCCTGAATTTAGACATCTAGCCCTCTAAACTGTGAGACAATAAATTTGTTTGTTAAATCTGCCCGCTTGTAATATTTGATAGCAGCACTAGATAACTAAGACACCATCCACTCTCCCCTTCCTAGATAGCAAATCTTTATTTTTAGCTGGGCAGTACACATGACATGTCCCATGCACCACCTCTTGCAGTTTGAAGTGGTCACATGACTAAGCTGGGGTCAATGACATGTAAGCAAATAACCCAAGTAACACTTTTAGGAAATTTTCTTGAAGGGCATGGACTCTGTCAGGTGTTCATTTTACCTTTCTGTTGTGCTTCTTTCTCTCTCCTTCTTTGAGAATGTGATAGCTGGAGCTCTGGCAGCGATTTTGGTCCCTGAGGTGACCTTAGAAATGAAAGACATGAATGCACCGAAAATGTCAGAATGGTAAGATGGGGGGGGGGGGATCCCTAACCACTACCTGACAAACTCTTTACTGCCCATCTGCAGTTATGTGACAGAGAAGTAAACTTGTGTCTTGTTTAAACCACCGCTATTTTGTGGGTTTTCTGTTAATGTGACCAAGTCTAATTTTAACTAAATAAGAATTCTCCTTTGTCATCAAGTGCACTAACTGAATGTGAATGTCTCACCATTTAGTTACTTACATGAAGTCCGATGACAGTTTTTACATCATTAAATGAGCGAAAAATAATGTTGGCTTAGAATTTATTTGATTAAGGTATTCATTTCTTTTCAGTCATGCTCTTTGTGGTTTGTGACTCAGATTTCCAGGAAAGGGAAGCCTGCTTTCTGTACAGTCAGTGCTTTCCTCAAAACCCACGGTCAAGTATACAAGCAGAATCACAGAAACAGGAACAGCCAGACCCTCTACATTCTGCCCCCACTAGTTGTAGAAGTCCCAAGTAGAGAGCCTTGTGTTTGCTTATGGCAGGGCCCTCTTACTTAATCACATTTTCCTGCTGCTCTCTGAAGCTGCCTGCAAGAAGCAGACTTGCTGTAGCTGAAAACTTACAACCAGCTTGAGGACCAGGACTGCTTCCGTTCTATCACATCACTTTCATCACCTTCTAGTTTGCTCTAAATGCACATTCCTTAAATATATATATACATATTGCGCTTAAGTTCAGATTTACAATGCAAGTCAATTTGTCATACAAAAACTGCACACACTAGCTGCTCTCCCCATACTCTTTAACAGTGCCTTCCTCTTTCTACCCTGTATTTCCCATGTCCATTCAACTAGCTTTTGTCCCCTTCCACCTTCTTATCTGTCCTCTGGACAGGAGCTGCTCCAACAGTCTCATATACAAAGACTGCCAATGACATTCACGAACTCATCCTAGAAAAAGTGCTACACACCTCATTGCTGAGTATCACTGCGATCCGCTTTGAAGTACTCCCCTTGGGAAATTAGACACACATGCCAGTGCCTAGTCCAGCCTTCAAAGCAATTTTGGAACTCTTTTTCTGGAATGGCCATCAGAGTTGTCATCGTATTACTCTTGATGTTCTGAATGTCATCAAAATTTCTTCCTTTCAATATTTCCTTTATCTTCAGGTAAAGAAAAAGTCATTGGGGCCCAGATCATGTGAGTAGGGAGGGTGCATGTTCCAACACAGTTATTTGTTTACTGGCTACCACGCGCAATGGTCATTCCAGAAAGAGTTCCAAAGTTGCTTTGCAGGGTGGACTAAGTGCTGTCACTGGTGCATAGCTTCTCAAGGGGAGTGCTTTGAAGGTGAACATAGTGATGTTCAACAACGAGCTTAAGAAGCACTCAGAACAATTAAGCTCGCAGGTGTAATTGTTAGACCTTGCAGGTACTTAAGCCCCCAAAGCGCTCTGTTCACCAGCATCACTCAGCGCCTTACAGTCCAGTCCAATCTTTATCTAAAGAGTCCACTTCAGGAATGGTTTCAGCTCCCAGCTAACAGATGATCCTCGGGGCGGGGGAGGGGGGAGGCATCTTCTGGGGACAGACTTGTAGGAGCGTTGGTGGCACAGAGGTTGAGTACTCAGCTACTAACCAAAAGGTTGGTGGTTTGAACCCACTGGCTGCTCTGTGAGAGAAGAGTGGGCAGTCTGCCTCTGTAAAGAACTGTTCTATCGCTGTTGAGTTGATACAGATCCATAACAGCCTTAACAGTGCTATGAGGCGGCTCTACCCTGTTCTTCAGGGTCACTATCACCAGAATCAACTTGATGGAAATGGCTTTGGCTTTTATATACCTTGTCAGAATCCCAAATGGTGCAAAAAGTTCATACAATCAGCTGTCAAGCAAGTGGTTACAGTCCGTCCAGAGGTACCTCCGAAGAAAAACCTGGTGATCTGCTTCTGAAAGTCATCCAGGGACAACCCTATGGGTCTCAGCAGTTCGCTCTTGCTGGGAATGGGGTTGCCATGAACAGACAGGAGCACAACTCAAAGGCAGTTAACAACAACAAAAGCCGCACTAAGGCACTAAAACGTCTCTGGGTGGCACAGATGTTTAATGCACTGGAGACTCTCCTCCACCTAGAGATGAAGGGTCTGGCAAGCCACTTCCGCAAACCCAGCTACCCAAAGCCCTCCAGAGCACAGTTCTACTCTAACACATTGAGGCCACCCGGAGTCAGGTTGACTTGACAGCAATTGGTTTTGTAAACCTTGTCACACATTTTCCCCAACAAAGAGATCTTGTGCTTCCAGTATCTTAAGTAGCTTATACTAAATTTACTGAAAGAACTCTTTAAATATTTACTTGTATTTTCATCACAGTCTCCTTTCCCTGGAACCTAAACTTGGAGCGCAAAGCCCCGAGGGGGAGGTTTACAGCTTATTGTTCTTTGTATTCCCGGTGCTTAGCCTAGTGCCTGACACCTGGAAGATATTTATTACAGTTTTTGAACGGTTGGGGCCTCTGGGGGGCCATAACAGGCATACTTACAATTAATGCCTCTTTTAAGCCTGAATAATCATCAGCGAACCAATTCCAGTTGCCCTCAGTTCTGACTGGGAGTGACCCTACAGGATAGAGACCCATAGGATTTCCAAGGAACAGCTGGAAAAATTGAACTGCTGACTTTTGAGGTATGCCCTACACCAAACAAACAAACAAACAAACAAACAACCAGTGTAATCCTGTCGATTGCAAACCCAGCACAACTCCGTAAGACAGAGGAGAACTGCTCCATAGTTTCCAAGGAGCACCAGGTAGATTTGAACTGCCAACATTTTGGTTAACAGACATAACACTTAACCACTATGCAACCAGGGCTTCCTAACCCTCTTATGAATAAATTCTTTCTGAAGACTCCACTTTACCTCTGAATATCAAAAGGATTCACCTTAGCTTTTCAAGTTGTCACTGTTCCTTACCCCCAGTTCCTGGCCACGAACGGCTAAGTCAGTACTGGGCATCCAAGCAGGGCTGGGGGAGGAGGAAACAGTTTGTAGTCTCTATAACCTTGGTATGCCTTGTAGTTCCATTTTTCCTTACTTCTGAAAGTCCCCACAGATGGGATCAACATAACAAATGTTAAGGATCAACATACAGCTTTGGGAGTACAAGCCTAGGAAACAAAACAACCAAACCCATTACCGTTGAGTCGATCCTGACTCATAGCAACCATAGCAACTGAGTAGAACTGCTCCATAGAGTTTCCAAGGAGCCCCTGGTGGATTTGAACTGCTGACCTTTTGATTAGCATGTGTAGCTATTAATTACTATGACACAAGAGAGTTTCCTACAAGCCTAAAGCATCTCAAAATCTTAAGCTTCCTACAATAACAGCTTCCTGCTGCAAACGGCCACTGTGCCATCCAAATAAAAGAAGCAACAGTGTTAACCCATTAGAAAGCTATTTAAGCTACATCTAAGGAAAGAGGTGGCAGGCCATGGACCACGATGCAACAGAGTTCTTGAGAATCACGGCAGAAAGTTCAGAAGTTATGGAGACTGTAGGAGAAACAGAAGCTGGTTTAGGAAGAGCCCCCTAAAACCCACACCCCTGTGAGCAGTTTCTCTGTATTACAACACTCTTAATCCCATTAAATCGCAGTGGGAAGTAATCTGTCTTGTTTCTTCACGTAGGAACTCTAAATATTTGTTGAGCAAATACATGAATCTACTCATAATGAAATTGCTTAATGGGACTTTTAGAGCAAATCTTGGGAAAACCTCCAGTACTTAATATAAAGCAGACACTATTTTAGAAGCTTTGGTACAGAAATTAACATGTGTTTCCTATAGTTCTAGCCCCAGGGTGGTGCAAACATTAATTTGCTGTGGCGTTAACTGAAAAACTGAAACTTCAAGTCCACCCAGAAAATTCCTAGAAGAAAGGCTTGGCAATATCCTTCTGAAAAATTAGCCATTGCAGATCCTGTGGATGGGGGCTAGAGATCATAGTCTCGGGGGACATGTAGGTCAATTTGGATTACATAGTTCATAAAGAAAATATTCTATATTCCACTTTGGTAAGTGATATCTTGTAGGGAGCCGTGGGTAAGCCCCCAGGCCCCGACATACTGGAAGCTCATAGGCTTGAAAAAGCCCGCGCCGCGAAATTCAAAAAGCCCGCGCGCGCAAAAAAACTTCCTGCCTGATGTCACTGCCTAACACCACCAGGAAGTACGGAAAGCCCACACGTCAATGCTTTACACCCCACCCGTACTTGCTCCTACCCAATCACTGAATGACAAATACTGCTTACCAGACCTCACCTGACTCCAGGCCCTTCCCCTCCCCAACTTCTATATATACTGCCTGTTACAATAAAACCTCGAGGCTTGATCAGATTTTTGTCTTGCCTCCATTTCTCCGCGTCTCTTGCCCCACCTTCACTTTCGCAGGCTCCCCCCTCGTTCCTCCGTTGATTTGTCCCGCGGGTCGGGGCAATATCTAGGTCTTAAAAGCTTGTGAGTGGCTGTGCAAGGTTATCTATTGGTCCCAGCCCACCTGGAGCAAAGGAGAATAAAAAAAAACAAAGATACTACAAGGAAATAATTGCCTCAAAGGACAAAGGGACTATATGAACCAGAGATTCCAGTAGCCTGAATTCAGAGCTAGATGGTACCCAGCTACTAACACAGACCACTCTGACAGGAATCGCAACAGAGAATTCTGGACAGAGCAGGAAAAAAAACGGAGAAGAGAATTCAAGTTCACAAAAAAGGACCAGACTTATGGGTCTGACAGAGACCGGAGGACTCCCAGGACTATAGCCTCCAGACACTCTGCTAATTCAGAGCTGAAACCACTCCTGACCACTTTTTAGACAAAGATTAGACAGCTTATAAAACAATAACAACTGAGGAACGTGTTGCTTTGTTCAATGGAATATACGAGACCAAACAGCAGCTCCTGTCCAGAAGCAAAGATGAGAAGGCAGGAAGGGGCAGAAACTGGACAAGTGGACAAAAGGAACCTATGCCAAAAGGGGTAGCGTACTGTCACATTGTGGGGACTGCAAAGAATATCACAAAACAATGAATATAAACTTTTGAATGAGAAAGTAACTTGAGCTGTAAATTTGTACCTAAAGCACAATTAAATTACAAAAGAAAATCCTATGAAGCAGAATTCGGCTCCTATACACACGCTGTCCCAGTCAAATTGGATGACAACTGGTCTTTTACATGCCCCGCCCCCCCAGGCCTTAGTTCTATGAATTCTGGAAAACCAAATAAGACATTTGCAATCCACTGTTTACCTCTGTGTCACTTTCAGCTGCAGACTTATAAAACGTATGTGAGATCATACACAGACACAAAGACTTTTAAAAACTTAGCTTGCTTTTTTTAAGTCAGCATCTTGTTCCAGGGGAAGAGGTGTAGACCAGAAGTTGAGACACATGACTTCAAGTTACCATTTTGGAAGCATTTTTGTCTGGATGTGAGTGTGTATGTAATTTTGGTCAATTTATTTAATCTCTGTACACTTTGGAGATGGAGATAATGGAGATAATCATAACTGTTTGACTTAACGCACAGGTTTGTATAGACATCAAAAAGAGTTATTAGTTCAAAAAGCACTTTGAAGAACTCCAAGTCTGGGATGTAACAAAAAATGCTGCAGAAATTGTTCTGACTCATGAGCTCTGCTTTTTGTTTTTTGTTTTTTATTTAATCTTCCATAAAACTGAGCAAAATGGTTTGCACAAATACATGTTCAGTACATTTAGTGTCATGGAATAGGATTTTGCTAGAGGCATGTGCTTGGAGGCATAAAGGTAAAGATATGCTCTTTAAGTGAATATTGCAGTCTCAACAAGGCATTGGTGGGTAACAATATTCTCTATCCTTCCACAGTTTTGACAACTGTGTTCTCATCTCCATTAGGAAGGTCCTAATAAGATTCATGCAAAGTTATTCCCTTTACTTCCCCTATCTCTCCAATTTCCTCCTCAAACTGTATGTGAATAATGACAATACATAATCTCTATGGGAACTCCTGTACAAACGGAAAAGAAGCTAAAAATATAGAATGCAAACCACGCCAAGGCAGGAAAATAAAAGCATGGTCAAAGGAGGGAAATGGCTTGAGTTTCCCTCAGGACATATAATTTCATTTTGATTAAATATAGAACAATACTTTGAATTATGAGATGGCTTTATCCAGCCAGGGATCTCAGCACAATGAATACAACCATGGTTCGGGGGGAGAGTAAAGTGCTGAGAAAGCCTTATTCTCCCAGCCTTCACGTGTTTGACAGTCTGCAGAGCAACAATGAACAATTACTACACCACACACTTAGTGAGTAACGTAACATTTGTGACATTATTTAACCCTCAAACACACACATACACACACAACTGAAGTTACTAAATTGTAAATGTGGCAAATGTTGAGATAGCAAATATTTGTTGAATGTAAATTTAACATAAATGAAAAAAATACCTCTAAGCATTTGACCAGGAAAGAAATGGCAGCTGAGAGTGTTTACTAACCTCCAGAAAGATACCACCTAGAAGTGGCAGAGCCAAAGGATTTTAATCAGATTTTCCAGTTCATTTTTACAGTTTTCTTTGTAGTTAATTTACACATTTATTTTAGTTTTGTAATTGTTGAAGTACCACAGGCGTATGAAGTTTATCTTTACTTTCGTGCTTGTTCACCCTTAAAGAATATTAGCATTTAAATGATGTAAATCACCAGTGGAATCCAGAAGCATTTTTTTTTTTTAGGGTTTAAGTAAAGCTGCCTTGGTTGTTCTCACCGATGGTTCAAATCCAGTTGTCAGAGGACTGAGGATGGTGTGGGTTGCTCCATCTTGCCTGGTATTGGTCTATTCTGCAGCCTGTGTGTACAGATGAGAAAATAAATGCCAAATCTCACTAGTAAATGAAAATTCATTTTTATAACGAGCAGAACGGGTTTAATTAAGCAACATTGTTTCCAGTTATAAATGTAATTTGTTATGGATAATTCAGAAAATATAGCATATAACAGAAATGTTGCTGCAAACCATAAAACCCCCAAATCCAAACCCACTTGACTCATACTTGATTCTGACTCATACTGACCCTCGAGGTCAGAATAGAACTGCCCCATAGAGTTTCCAAGGAGCACCTGGTGGATTTGAACTGATAGCCCCATGGTTAGCAGATACGCCACCTAACCACTACGCATAGGTTATGGAATATTGAAAGACTTGTCCTATGCTCCCTTCCAACCTTCTTTTCTAAGTCCCACGTTGGCATTCTGCTTTCACACTAAAAGTGTTATGTCAGTTGTTATGTGGAAACATTTTTATACCATTCAGTAGTCCACAATCTGATTGGTAGTAATGTATTTAACTGTCTCACTCCAGCTGGACATGTAGATTATTTTCTTAAAAAAAAATATCATAAATAATGACTAGTTTTTTGTTTTTGGCTTTGGCTTTTTTGTTAATAATGACTCTTTTTGCTTGCTACCTATTCCCAAGGTAGGAATGAATGTCTTAAAGGTTTTTAATGCAACTGATCTCCAGCAAATTGCCTTATGGAAAAGCTGGATCTCTCTGCACTCAGGTGAGCAACCTGACTCCCTACATTTCAGGAGAAGACACCCCGTTTCTCCTTTCTGGACACCTTACCACCACCTTTGTGATCATCAGGTCACTTCCCCTCAGGGACCCAGTTTCCTGTCTGTCTTCACAGGCAAGAGCTAAAGCAGGATGTCTCAACTATGCTTCCAGAATCTTGGTTCTCACATGGCTAGTCCGGATTTTGGAGCTCTCGCAGGTTTGGTGTCACACCTAAGCCCACCTGATGACCCCACTGTCTTGTCCACAGGGCTTGTGGGCGCTCTTGGACTCTTGGGGCTTCACTTCCCCAGCACCTGTCTCTGGCACAACTGTCTCCCGTGCACCTCAGCTCCCGTGCACCTCAGCTCCCGTGCACCTCGGCTCCCGTGCACCTCGGCTCCCGCGTACCTTGGCTCCTGCGTACCTTGGCTCCCACGTACCTCCCGCTCAGGTGTACTGGGACCTGGGCGATTTCCCCGCACAGGCAGCCCTGCGATCCTCCCCAGGCTCTGTCCGCCCATCCTCTGGTGGTCTACCCTGCCCTCTGCAGCGTGGCCGCGCGGGATTTTCCTTCATCCGCAGGCCCCTGCCCTTCCTGCGGCCCAGGCTGTCCCGGTGATGGGAAGACCAGTGGTCTCACCGGCGAGGGGTTGGGACGTGGGGTCGCCAGCTGGCACGCCTTTGTTCGCCCAGGTTGCTCTTCTGCGACGTCAGGCACAGTGTCTCTCTCTGCATCCACTTTGCTCGTCCTCCTCCGTGCCCAGGACGACGCCAATAGGACCCAGGCGCCTGTCCCAACCTGTGGCTACAGTGGAGCGGTGCGCTGTTGGATGGATTTGGGGTCACCTTTTAAACGCTGTGGTCGCCTTTAGCGCTTTTGATGTGTTAAGGAGAGAGTTAGGGATTGTCTTTCTCATCTGCAGGGGGAGACACTAGAAAAGTTCTGTGAGTTTATTAAGAGTTCACCCTAGACTTGGGCTGTTTGCAAACGTGTTTCCAAGTGGTTAGGGAGCTGTTGCTTCTGGCTTGTTTGTCCCTAGTCTGAGAAAGGTGATG
Source organism: Heterohyrax brucei (assembly GCA_028571685.1). NCBI lineage: Eukaryota > Metazoa > Chordata > Mammalia > Hyracoidea > Procaviidae > Heterohyrax > Heterohyrax brucei. Next base: position 53,992,614 of record CM053142.1, on the reverse strand, counting down.
GGCGTGGCACGGGCACAGACAGCTTGAGAGGGATGCTCCTTAAGAAGATTCCCTCCGATCAAATGGTTCAGCGTAGGTGGAGTGAGAACTGTCTGGAACTTGGCCTCTTAGTGCTCCGGCATAAAAGTAAAAAGAAGAGCACCAAATTTACTCGGTTCTGACTCATGTCAACCCTACAGGACAGAGTAAAATTGCCTCCATAGAGTTTCCAAGGCGACCCTGGTGTATTTGAACCGCCGACCTTTTCGGTTAGCAGCCCTAGCTTTTAACCAGAATGTCACTAGGGTTGCGAGTATTCCAGCATGGGAAAGTCAGATTGCCCAGCCCCACCACTCAAGTGTGTCTGCCTGCAGGCTTGAGCCAGATGGACAATTCAAGGGTCTTGAATTCACCAGCTGGTTTGTGATGTGAATGGGGGCTGGGGGGTGGGAGTGGGGGAACGATGTTCCATAAAGTTTTTCTACAAAGGACAACAGGCTTGTGGTCCTTGGGTCAGTCCTGAATTCAGAGGGGTAATTTCCTCTGCAGAGTTGGGAGCCTTCCAATTATACTGGAATGAATAGCTCTGATTGCCTTTTTGCTTTGACTGTTTCTATCCCTTGACTTTCTAAGTCAATGGTATTTACCAAGTTGTGAATAAAAGCCAGCTTTATAAAACAGGACTGAATGCAAATGACTTAAATAGACACTGCTCTGTCATTATCAAATCCATCTGAGAGGGTCTCCTGAAAAAAGACAAATCAAAAAATGTTTCATTTATTTGTTTTACGGGGCTGCATAGACAATAAATTATTGATGAGCCAGCCAGCCAAGTATTGATCAGGTATAGCACAAAACTGTTTCAAGATGAGGAGTAACTGTTGTAACATCTGAAAGAGAGAAATGGTACAATGATAAGTTAACTTGAGCCTGCTGTTTCTTCAGAAGAGAAGACAAGGCTGGATCCCGCGGTGCGAAAAGCAAGGCCTGTAATAAGGAAAAGGCAAGAAGCTATAAATACTCAGGCTGGCAGAGCAGCAGATGGCTGGGTTGGAAGTGGGTGTCTGGGAGGGACATGCGCTAAGTGGTGCTGGCACATGTTTCCTCAAGTCTTTGACCTGCATGTTTCTCAAAAGATTTTATTAACTGTTTGGAAAACTAGATCGGAAAGTTGTAGCAGCAAAGTCAAGTTAGAAAAGAAAAGATTAGTTAAAACATACTACTTTCTCTGTCCTGCATAAGAGATTTGTGTTACAAGTAATCATTTTATTCATTCTGGAGAATATCAAAGTACCTCCTCAGATTCTGTCCCCTTCTCTCTGTCGTCACTCTCTCAGTGACCTTGCACCACAAAGCAGAAGGCTGAGCGAGCATTTGGGTTGCAGGCCTGGGGTGCGGAGTTGATTTGACCACACAGAAACTTGTTTGCCTGTCCTCTTGCAAATGCACCCATGCACAAGTGTATTGATTATGCCACCCTGTTGGTAAGAGCAACTATAGAACCCTGAACTTTTTATTCCATAAAATGATGTGTTTTCCAAGTATGATACCAGTTTTACTCATGTTGGACCAAGATTTAGGCTTCCATCCAGCTTGAGTAAATATTTTCTTTGAGAAGTTATCCACTGACCTATTTATGATTTATCTATATCATAAACCTCCAGGAAGCAGGACTCTCAATCTTCCTAGCCACTGGAGTAGAGTTTGGCACAAGAAGAAGCTCAACACTTATTCAATTGCATCATTTGTAGATGTCTCACTCAATGAGACTCTTTGATGGCAGAAGCCTTCTTTGCATCTTTTAAAGCCTTGTTGCTCCCTGCGCAGTGTCTTGCATCCCTGATGCTCACAAAACATGAGACTTGATAGTCTGTTGATGGGGAGGGAGAAGGACATAGATGCCCCCTTATCTCCCCAGTAGAAGAAAGCCCCCAGGATGGAAAACAGGCTACTGCTGATCTACTTTTACCTACAGGCTGTGTGCTTGAATTGGGGGCGTGTTCAAAGGCAAACTGTGAAACTAGTCTTCCATCCACAGCTGCAAGGTGTAGTTGGAAGAGCTCTAACACTGAACATGCATGAAGTCCACGCAGGATGGAAATAAGAATCCCACAGTTCAGACGCAGGAGCCCCGGGTCCTCTGCAATTGACTGACCAGTTGCTGTGAAGTCACTTCCGACTCATAGACACGCCATGTGTGTCAGGGTAAAACTGTGCTCCATAGGGTTTTCAGTGGCTGAGTTTTGGGGAAGTAGATTACCAGGCCTTTATTCTGAGGCACCTTTGAGTAGACGTGAACCTCCACCTTTTGGGTTATCAGCTAGCTGTGTTAACTGTTTGTAGCATCCGGGAACTCCACTAAAGCTGACAGGGGTTCACATTCAGGTATGAGAATTTAGAGTGGCTCAGAGTGTTGCCCAGCATCCTGACTTTCTTTCTTCAGGTGTTACTGGTGTAAAGCTGGTGGTGACTGCTTGCTTCACCTTACTGGAGGCCCAGTCTTAGGTAGATCTGTGCTTTTGGATTGCGGACTGATGTGCTGCCTTCCAAACTGGACCTCTGCATTTCCAGCAGCAACATACTACAGCTTTGTGTTAGCAGCTGCCTGCAGCAACATGTCATTAGCTCGCTGTGCTCCAGGGTTCAGGGTTAGCATGATGTCTTATTGTCTCCCGGGTAATCACCCCCTTTGACTCATGATAAAGAAACAGTTTTCATATTTTCCCATCCTCCTGCCCACCAGACATGATTTTCTCTGATCCTGAGGAATAAGACATATTATATGGCTAAAGAGAGTTTTTTCCTACCTAAATGTGGTACTAGGGCATTGTGAGCAAGCCAGAACTGTAAAACAAACAAACAAACAAACTACAGTATTGACTCTTGGTCCTGTCCAAAGCATGTGTGAGAACGTCTTTGAACCCTGCTACTTTTCACTCTGACATCCCTATGTGGTGCAAATAGCTTAACATGTGCAGCTGCTGGCTGGAAAGCTGGAGGTTTGAGTCCCCCCAGAGGCTCCTTAGCAGACAATTTTGGTGATCTGCTGCCAGAAAAATCACCTATTGAATACCCTGTGGTGCATAGCTCTCCTCTGACGCACACGGGATCGCCGCGAGTCACAGTCAGCTTGATGGGAACTGGCTGGGGTTACTCCACCAGGGATTCTTTTCTGTGGCTTGGTTGGTTCTTTTTGGTTGTTTGCCTGTTTTGCCATAGAGTCACAGACTAAGTAGTGATGTAGGAATTGTAAGGTACCTTGGAGAGGATGGATTAGTAAAACCTAGCAACTGGAGAAACTTGAACACCAGCTAGAAAATGTAACTACAAGTAAGATACCGATTTATGCAAAGGCAGCTTCCAGGCAGCATTCGGTGCTCACATCCTTCCAGATAACTGTCTTTAAAGCTTTTCTGTATGCAAATTCTGAAATTACTTACTTTCCATAGTATATATGAATACTGTCTCTGGAAACACAGGTGGCATAGTGGTTAAGGGCTACGGCTGCTAACCAGAAGGTCAGCAATTCAAATCCGCCAGGTGCTTCTGGGAAACTCTACACGACAGGTGCTCTCTGTACTATGAGGTCACTGTGAGTCAGAATTGACTCAATGGCAGTGGTTTTTTTCTTCTTTTGGTGCACTCTCTCTGGGTCCTGACATTTCAACAACTCAAACTTCAGTTCACCTCTTGCTTTGTTTACCCAGCTATCCCGGCTAACTTACAACAAAGCTTCACCAGGAACTTCATTGTTGTGACTCTTCTTGCTTCTAGCTCTTGGTGCCTCTCTTTGTATATTCCCATTACTGACCCCATAATGTGCTAAGAACAGTGCCTCCCAGGTCTTGGACAATCCTGAATCCTGACCCATACCTGCCTTGCTATGCCTGGCACCACTCTTCCCATCCTAATTCTGCAGAGTTTTTTAGTTCAAATGCACAAATACAGCTATTTCACTAAATCTTTAAAAAAAAAATCTACAAAAGACAGCTTGTGATTGACAAAAGATTAGAAGATGTTCTGAACAAAACAAAGTGTTTGCTTAGGGAAGAGTTATACAAGTATAAGATACCCGTTACCATCAAGCCCATTCCAACTCACAGTAACCGTGTAGGACAGGGTAGAACTGCCCCATCAAGTTTCCAAGCAGGTCCTGGTAGATTTGAACTGTTGTCCTCTTGGCTACCAGATGTAGTTGACAACCGCTACATCACCAGGGCGTCCTGTAGAAGTATGGAAGACCAATTTTCCAGTAAACTTTCTGCTTGGTTAGTACTAAGTAATCTCAAGCAAACACATGCTTAGAAGAATGAATCTACAAATGGGATAAACATATCTCACACATCAGGTGAATCTGCTGCAAAAGACCTCTTTGTCAAGTTTTTGGAAAGCAAAGATATCAGTTTGATAACTAAAGTGTGTCTGACCCAAGTCATGGTCTTTTCAGTTCCTCACATGCATGCAAAACCTGAATAACAAAAAATGAAGACAGAAGAAAATTGACGTGTTTGATGTTTTTTGTACAATATATTGAATATACCATGTATTGCTAAAAGAATAAACAACCAGTCTTAGAAGATATACAACCAGAGTGATTCTTAGAAGCAAGAAAGTCCAGACTTGAACTCTTGACTTTGGACACATAAACAAAAAACAGCAATTACTAGAAAATGACACTACGTTTGGTTAAGTCGAGGGTCAGCAAAAAAATAAAAGACCTTCTGACGCAATACTGGCAACACTAAGCTCAAACATAACAATGATCACGAAGATGACTTGGAACCAGGCACTGTCATGAATTGAAGCCAAGTGGACAGCAACCAGCAACAACATTCATTTGGGGTAGTTCCCTAAGTCAAAAAACAAAAAACATCTATGAAAACTGACCTGAGAACTTAATTATGAAAGGTTTGGCACAGTTTATGTTTTAATGCTCATGATACCAATTTTATATTTAATATTTTGCATTTTTAAAGAAATACTCGAGTGCTTGAGCTGATATTAAGTATTTTAAAAGGAGATCTAAGAGAAATAGGGAAACCCTGGTGGTATAGTAGTTAAGTGCTACATCTGCTAAACAAAAGGTTAGCAGTTTGAATCTGCCAGGCATTCCTTGGAAACTGTGTGGAGCAGGTCTACTCTGTCCTATAGGGTCACCATGAGTTGGAAATGACTCGGTGGCAGTGGGTTTGGCTTAAGAAAAATAGAACAGATTAAGTTATTAATAGGAAGCCAAGCCATTAATAGGAAAGGAGAATTAAATTTATGATGATATTTTCTCTCTCTCTCTCTTTTTTTTCACTTTTCATAGTAGAAACCAGATCTTAAAGTTATTAAAACAAAAGAGAAAAAATTACCTAATTCTGCTATTGCATTAAGTGGGATTGTCACCATTTGTTTTCTTCTCTTCTTGAGCATAATCATACAGTTTTTCACTGTCATAATCTTATTTAACTTAGAATTATTTTTTAATCCCTGAAAGATGGTGCATCAGTGACAAATGGTTGTGAATTTTGTTTATTCCCCCAATAATTTACATGAATACCTCTGTAGGTCCATATCACCATCACAAGCAACTAACTTTTCTTTGGGAGATCAAGAAGTATAGAAGTTTAATTCGCTCTCATGTAACAGTCCTTACGTGACTGGCTCAGGTGGCTGGGGAGATTCTTCTGTCACTTCTAGGGAAGTGACATTATGATATTCCAAGACATTAGAAGTCACTTCCCAGGAGCCTGAGATCTCTCTTTGGGTGAGGTTCATTTTTTGCTACACACTTCCCATTGAGCCTTTAATCCCATAGCCAGTTAGTTGCTTAGCCCTACCTCTTTTAACTTCTAAAAATGACTCATCTATCATTTCTGCCCACTTGCACTGCAGCCATTTACTCTTAACTAGATGGTTCTAAACTGGGCTTGCATTCTCTCACCACTGTACCCAACTCTAATCCTTTCTTCGGCTTCGGTCAGAGTTCTGCTTCTAAAATGTAAACACTCTTGTCACTATTTTAAACTCTTCATGGCTTTCCTGTGGTGCTTACGAGAAGTGCATCTAAACGGGGCTTTGTGATCTGGCCTCAGCCCCTTCTCCGCGGCGCTCCAGCCAAAGAGAATTTCTTCAGATTCCTCCAGCGGGCTATGTGTGCTCCTTTCCATCCCTAGACCTTTGAATTTGCAGTTCTCCCCCAGGAACCCGCCTTCTAACCTTCTGTCTACAACTCGGCCCCCTCCCCTTCACCCAGCAGATTTCTCCTCATTCTGTGGAACGTGTCCTCTGCTTTCTGCATCACAGTGCTCAGTCCTCCGTGTTATCACTGTTGGCAAAACTGTGCCCACGTTAGACTGGACATTTCACCAGGGCAGGTGTCAGGTTTCTCTTTTTTTACTTTTAAGCTCTCTCGCATCCAATACATACAAAAATGTTTAAGTATGTATGTGTATAATATATATGAAACAAATATATATTATGTATATATTAAATAAGTGCATGAGTGAAAAACAAAGCTGGTCTGTGACACTAAAGTTTACTCCCAACTAAGAGGCTTGTTCTAAAACAATGGCCTCCCTCTTCAAACTACCCAAAATCATGCTTTATTAACATGACAATAAATGTTTGTCACCTACTTTCGGTATCACTTATGAAAAGCAAATAGAAAATCCTTCTTTTTTTTTTTTAATTGGGCTCTAGGTGAAGATTTACAAGCAAATTAGTTTCTCATTGAACAATACAAACAGTGTTTTGTGATGCTGGTTGCCAGTTCCGCATGTCCACACTCCCCTCTTCTCGACCTTGGGTTTCCTGTTACCAGCTTTCTTGTCCCCTCCTGCCTTCCTTGCTCCTGCGTTGATGTGGAAAACTGTTACTTCTGAGTGTCATAAGTCTACTAGAATATAAAAGTCGTAATTAATAAGACTAATCTTTATTTTTTATTAATAACAATGACTACAATAAGCACTGACTTTTAAATTTTCTTTATATACAATGTCATTTTTTTTTATAAAGGTCTGTGTGGAAATTAGAAACACTATTGTTGTAGCTACATGGCTCCATTTAGTTGTTGTTAGATGACACGAGTAGGTTCCAACCCACAGCTACCATACAGGACAGAGCGGAACTGCTTCAAGGGGTTTGCAAAGCTGTAATCTTTATGGGAACACATTGTCCAGTCTTTCCTCCTTCTCCCAAGGAGTAGTGGGTGGATTCGAACAGCTGACCTCTCAGTTGGCAGGTGAGCACTTTACCATTGTGCCACCAGGGCTCCCTACATTGCTGCCTACATGAAGCTGTTCATGCTGTAAATGATTCATTTGGTTAGAAACTAGGATTCAACCTTAAAGGTAACGATCTTTCTGTTATTCTGTTAAAATCTATTTTAATTTATTTGGTTTGATTTTAATCATTTAATTTTTTAATATAATTTAGAGACAGCTGTATCTGATTAATTCAGAACTTATGTGGTTTTTCCTAACACAGCTTTTTTTTAAAAAAAAAAAAATAACTTTTCAGCAAGCTATGTTTCTTGTTAATATGTTATCAACATGTAAAGGTAATCTCATACAGCAGGCTCTGAGAAAGAAACAGGATGCAGAATAACCTATTTTGAACAGATTATAAGATTTTCTTTCTAAAAAGGAACTCATACATATATTGGTTGAAAGATTGTGTGACAGTGTCATTAGGAATTACAACATAGGCGTTAGATGAGAGTTACAATAACATCACAACTTCATATGGTCTTAGGATTTTATGTTTTAAAAGCCTAGTTCAAAGGCAGTTTAAAATTGCTGATTTTAAAATTGCTTGTTTTTGTGCATTTCGATATATACACTCCATTCGAATGCCACATTAGGTAGTGAGAGACTGGGTTGGACAGAGTAGCAGGAGGAGAAGTGAGGGAGTAGAGGGAGGGAAGAATAAGTGGGACAACAGAGAGAAGGGTGACACCAATGGAGGTGACCAGAACTCTCCTAATTCCTAGGACAGGAACTTGTCATAAAATGCTCTTGGTATATCTCTGCACAGATTCCAAAAGTCCAAAGCTCCGGGAGTTAGACAGTGAACCCCGTACCACACAGGGTGGACAAGACACCTGAGAAGTTGTCTCTTTTCCTTACTTGGATGAAGGAGAATTGGCTGTCCGATCTTTGCTTAGCAGTTCCTGTTTTCCTTTCCTTCTCTGTCTTCCCTCCACCCTTCTTTTTCCCTCCCTTTTTTCTGTTTCTCCTCTGTGCCAGAGGTCTAGGTTGAATCACCTCGAAGCTGAGCTAGTTTACTTGAATAGGCAACACTCCTCCATCCCTTCCAGATAAGCTCATCTTGTCCTTGCATTGTTCCTCAAACAATAAAAACATTTCCTGGGGGAAAATGAGCCTGTCCTGAGTTTTATCCTTCCAGACAGTGACGGAAGACTATGAGACACAGTCTCCCAGTAGTGTGTCCATAGTCAGGCTTTTCCTCTGTACTAATTATATGATTTCACAAGATGTGTCCTGGAAAAGGAAATCTTGGTTTGGTAACTGTCCTTTTCCACCAAGAAAGTTTTACAAGTATTCTGACAAAAGATAGATATCTTGGCAAAAAGGAAAGCCAAATATTTAGTGGTAAACTTTGTTTTGCAGATGCTACACTTTTTGCCGTGAGAGATGTTTTTGTTGTCATCCAGTGGGGCTTCAATGACATTAAGTTTGATGGAACAAAGTGTTGCCCAGTCATGTGCCACCTTCACGATCGCCAGTATGCTCGCACACATTTTTGCGCCCACTGTGTCTCTTGAGTGCCTTCCAGCCTAGGGTGTTCCTCTTCTAGCACTGTGTCAGGCAATGCTAGATCCACAGGGTTTTCACTGGCTGATTTCTGAAAGCAGATCACCAAGCCTTTCTCCCTCGTCTTAGTTTATAAGCTTTATTGAAACCTGTCTGCCATAGGTGAGCCTGCTAATGTCCGAAGCACCAGTGGCATAGCTTCCAACATTATAACCATATATCCAAGTGAGCACAGCACGCCAAACTGACAAAGGAGTGATGATTAGGAAATACAGCACATACATAAAAGGACATAAAACTTAAGTGTGCAGTTTAATGACATGCTGTAAAGCAAACTCTGATTTAGCCACTGTCTAAGTCAAATGTTAGAAACTACCACTACTCCAGAAGCCCCACCATCCTGCCTGTACCCTTCCTATCACAGTACTATTTCTTCTCTCTGAGGGAACTTCTTCTTGATTCCCTTCTTTCATAGCTCCTGGAACCTACATGTATGTTCTTTCCTTCTGTATCATTCATATACTCTTAGCACTAAAGTACCACTACAAAACACAATTCTGCAAGTTTTTGACCTTATATGAATAGAATTATGTGGCAGTATTCTTTTATGTCTCACTTGCTGTGTTCAGCATTGTTTTTTAAGATTCAGTCCAGTTCCTCTGCATACCAATAGCTTGTTCATTTTCCCTGCTCTGTAGAATCCCACACTATAAATATGCCACACTTAATTTACTGATTTTATTGGTAGGCATTGATTTGTTTCCAGCTTGGAAATACTACCCAATATTCTAATAATCTTGTCTCCCTTGACAAGGAAATCTCTCTAAGGTGATGGTCTCAAACTATAGCTCCACAATGCAGCATCAGCATCACTTAGGAAATGGTTAGAAATGCACATTCTTGGGCCTCACCCCAGACCTGCTGAATCAGGAACTCTGGGGTGGAGCCCAGCAATTGTGTCTTAACAAGCTCTCCAGGCAATGGTGAAGCACACTAAACCCTGAGAACAATGCTTTAAGGATACTCTGTCTTAGTCTAGTAGTAGAACTAATTGTCTATGAAGGTCATAGGAAATGCATGCATGTCTTCAAACTTATTGCGTAATGGCAAACTCATCCCAAAGTAAGAGGCCAGTTTATATTCTTATGGCATAGTAGTGATCCCATTACCCCACCCTAAAGCAATGACCAAACCCATTCCTGTTGAGTAAGTTCCAACTCATAGTGACCCTATAGGGCAGAGTAGAACTTTCCATAGAGTTTCCAAGGAGCAGCTCGTGGATTCAAACTGCCACCCTTTTGGTTAGCAGCGACGTCACTTGACCACATTGCCACTAAGGTTCCCCCTTTTCCCCACATCCTTAGCATAACTTACATAAGGGTTGTGGAGTGGCTAAATTTGCAGTTTTCTGATTTCTAATATGATCAAGCACCTTTTCTTAGATTTATTGTCCATTGGGTTTCCTCTTTTGTGAAGCAGCTGTCTGTTCTTTTGCCTCAGTTTATTCTGCGTGGAAGTCCACTAATGCTTATAGGTTTCAATTTTCAGGGCTGACAAATGGCCTCAGGACAAAAACGTCTTTGGTGCTACCTTGTCTTCTCTAGGTTTCTAGATTTTTTCTTTCATTTCTGATCTGATAAAGAAGCCATGGTGTCTCAGTGGTTGAAGTGCTCTGCTGCTAACTGAGAGGTTGGTGGTTTGACACACCAGCTACCTGCTCCATAGGAAAAGAATCTGGTAATCTCTTTCATAAGATTACAGTCCTGGAAGCCCTATGGGAGCAATCTATAGGATCGCTATGAGTTAGAACATACTTGATGGCAATGGGTTTTGAACAGATGATCAGATAATCCTTTATTACTTTGTCTGCTCTTAGTTTTTTTTAACAATAGAATTTTACAGTATTTCACTATGCTTATTTTTGTTATTTTCCATAGGCAGGTTGATTAAAATAAGTTGGTCCATCATTCCTGGAGGTCTGGCTGCATAGAGGAGAAGGAGGGCATATGTTCTAAGAAGGAAGATAAACTCATTGTATGAAAAATACAGTAATGTCAGGATTTGTAGAATTTTTCACACCTGGAACTATTGAAACAGGAAATTTAAATCTGGTTAAGCAGCATGAGGAAATCTTACTTTTGTTTTTAAGTATAATCTTTACTCATTTACTCATTTGATTAATAGTTATGACCACCTACTATATGCCAGGTTACCCAAAACCTCCATCCTTGTAGGCAGAGCCTACAGTCCAGTGGGAATGAGAGGAAATTAACTCACAACCTCTTGCTTACTCCGTCAATTCCGACTCAGTAACCCTAGGAGAAAGAGCAGGACTGCCCAACAGGGTTTCCAAGACTGTCATCTTTGTGGGAGCAGATTGTCACATCACGTCTTTCTCCCATAGATCGACTGATGGGTACTGACTGTGGGTCTTTCAACTAGCAGCTAGGTGCTTAAGCACTGTGCCACCATAATTCCTGACAGAAAATTAACCAAGCGGTGATAGTAAAATGTAATCTATTTTATCTTGCAGAAGGCACAAGGCTAACCCAATTTGCAAGGGAAGATCAGAGAAAGATTGGGGTGGGAAGATCTCAGGAGAAGTGACATAAAGCAGAAAGTTGAAGGATGAGTGTCAGGTGAAGAGGAAATGGAAGGTCGTCCATAGCAGGAGAAACAATATGTACTAAGGTTGGGGCCTCAGAGATGAGCCTGAAATCAGAGCATATATTCTGGAAGATTTGGAAGCCACATGAAAGGGTTTGGTCTATGGACTCATTTTGGTCCATGGACAGTATAAACCCAGTGAAGAGCTTTAGCAAGGAAGTGACATGTATTTTATAAGTGGCAGTTTGGCCACAGGTGATGAATGGATTGGAGGGAAGCAAGATGCATACAGTTAGGAGGCTTGCATGAAACTAGTTATGAGAGAACAGTGGCCTACATTGAGTTAAGAGCAATAGACTTGGGGAGAAGACACTAGATTAAAAAAATAATCAGGAGACAGAATACACAGGACTCAATAATTGGTTAAATGAGGGAGCTGATGTAGAGAGGTCAAGAATGATTTCCAGGTTTCTGGCTTGGCTAGGTTGACTGGGGCTGCCATTTACTGAAATATGAAATCTTAAAGAAAGGTTACCTGGTTACTTGCTGCTACCATAACAAAATAGAGCACAAATGGATAATTTAACCAAAATAAACTTATTTTTCCGAAGAGCTAAGGGTAGAAGTCCAAACCACGTATCTCAATGTCACTTCTTCTTGTGGGCTTCTGTCTAGTTTCTAGTGGTTACTGGTCGTCTCCAGTGCTCCTTTGCCGCTAGCAGGTGTGTCTGCTTCCAATGTCATACGACATCTTTCCTGTGTGTCTGTCTCTGTGCCTATTCTGTTGTTTTCATAAGACAACACCCAGAAACAATTATGTTTAGGGCATACCTTCTCTGGAAAGCCTCATTAACATAAGAAAGGAACTCTTGTAGGTCGTGGATTGGATTGTGTCCCCTTAAAAATGTATGTAGTGATTTGACTCGGCTGTGAGTCCCAACATGGTGTGATTCTTCCCATGTTTTATGAATCATGCCTCTGTGGATAATGTTGATAAGTGAGAGAAGTGAGCAGAGTTAAGTCAGGAACCTCATACCACCAAGAAAGCAGCACCAAGAGCAGAGCATATCCTTTGGATGTGAGGCTCCTGTGCTGAGACCCTCTCATTGAATTTGGGCTCAGCCTACTGGACCATGATATTTTCTCTTATTGAATGGACTCGTAACTTGTGAACGGATTTGTGGCTACCGAACTCTGGCAATAAAATTTCTCTTCTTGAAGCTGTCCGCTCATGGTGTGTTCTGTAAGAGCAGTACCAGGTGACTAACACACTGTATTTCCAAATAGGGTGGCATCCACAAATACGAGGTTAGGATTTCAACATTTGCTTCTTTGGGGAAACACAGTTCAATCTGTAAGAGTCAGGCTTGGAGAAGAAAACAAGTGAATTTGATATTGCACATACTGAGTTTGAGTTGTTTGTACAATCCTCAACTAGCACTAACCAGTAGGTATTTAGATGTAAGAGGATGAAACTCCTAAGAGAGTTCTAAGTGTTTATCAAGAATCATCAGCATGTTGATGGCACTTGATGCCTTGATATTGATGAGTTCCCAGAGTATCTTTGAAATTAAAAAAGATGACTTAGATGGGACCATTAATGAACTAATAGTTAAAATATATATATATTTAAAAAATAAGACAAAACCCATTGCTGTCTAGTCAGTTCCAACTCTTAGGGATCCTAAAGGACAGAGCAGAACTGCCCCCTAGGGATTCCAAGGAAGGCCAGGTGACTTTGAACTGCCAAGCTCTTGGTGAGCAGCCCTAACTCTTAACCACCACACAGAGTCAGCAAAACCCTCAGAGATTATTCAATCTGAGCATTCAGACAAGTCAGGAAAAACAAAACACAGTGTAATGTCAGACAACAAAGGAAAACTGTTTGGGCAAGAAGAGAATGTTCAACAGTGTTAAACACTATTGAGAAGGAGAGTACAATGAGGGCGGAAAAGTAACAAAGAGGTCATTTATAATCCAGGCAGGAGAATTTCAGTTGTGAATTCTAGGTGGTGAGGGACTGATGAGACCGAAGAAGAGATAAGACAGGCAAAGGAGTCTGATGAGGAAGCAGGGCAGAAGCACGGGGCAGCGGAGGATGGGGCGGGGTTCAGGGAGATTTTCTTTAAAATAGGAAAGACTTAAACATTTTGAAAGATAATGTGTAGATGCTAGGTGAGGAGGAGAGATTAACTTCAAAAAAAGAGGTAAAAAAAATCAAGAGGAGGCTCCCAATGGGGTAGAAAAGATGGGATCTAGGACAGAGGGGCAAGATTTCATCTCAGGAAAAGTAGACACTTTGTCCACCGAAACAAAAAAGACGGAAGAGAAGGGCATAGGTGCAGTTACAGGTAAGCACATTGATTTCATGGCAGGGATGGAGTCTTACAGTTTTTATTGTCTCTGCAAAGCAAAAACCGAGATTATCAAAAGATAAAGGACTGAGGTACTGGGCCAAGGGCTGTGGGGGCCATGGTCTCAGGAGACATCTAGCTCAACTGAAGTAACATAGTTTATAAGAAGATGTTCTATACCTAACTGTAGTGAGTAGTGTCTGGGGTCTTAAAAGCCTGTGAACAGCCAGTAAAGATGCGTTTGCTGGTCCTATTGCAACTACAGCAAAGCCAGCCAAGTGCCGTCGAGTACAGCAAAGGAGAATGAAGAAAGCTAAAAGACACTAGGAAAAGACTAGCCCAAGGACCAATGGACCACAAGTTTTCCAGAATCTACTAGACCGAGCCCAGAATAACTATGTGGTACGACTACCACCACTGATTGCTCTGGCAGACAGAGGATCTCGGAGCAGAAGGAAAATATAGAACAAAACTCAAATTCACACACAAAAATGACCAGACTTGCTGGTCTAACAGAGACTGAAGAAACCTGAGCGTGGCCTCCAGTCACCATTTTAACACAGGATTGAAGTCACTACCGAATTCAACTTTCACCCAGTGATTAGACAGGTCTGTAGGGCATCCTGAAACCCTGGTGGTGTTGTGATTAAGAGCTGTATCCAATAACCGGAAGGTTGGCACGTTCAAATTCATCAGGAGCTCCTTGGAAACTCTATGGGGCAGCTCCATTCTGTCTGACAGGGTCGCTATGAGTCACAATTGACTTCATGCCAACAACTTGGTTGGTTGGTTGGTTTTTAAATAGGGCATACAGTAACACACATGAGGAATGTGCTTCATATCTCAATCATGTACACGAGACTCAATGGGCACACCAGCTCAAAAGCAAACCCAAGAAGTCAGGAAGGGACAGGAACACTGGGCAAGTGGAGAGTGGGACCCTGGGGCAGAGAAGGGGAGAGGGTTGACGTATCTCAAGGTTGGCTACCAAGGTTACAAAACAATTTGTGTGTGAATTGTTCAATGATAGGTTGACTTTCTCTGTATATTTTCACCTAATAAAGCACAATTTAGAAAAGAAAGATTATCGACCAAGAGCAAGGAGAGGCTTAGGGGGATGGCCGGAGGTTTGAGGTGAATGGAGTGGAGAAAAGAGAACAGAGCACGGTCACTAGAACGCGAGTGTCGGTGTGGAAAACCCAGCTGAAAAGGGAAGTTGTGAATTAATAGTGGCACCAGCCTGAACTGCAAAGTGATTGTCTTCTGCAGGTCTCGGCCACGCAGGGATAGGACATGGAAAGCAGAAAGGGTGCTACAGAGGGAGCTGAGAGTTTACCAGTTGGCAGTACGGGAAAAGAGAGTTAAAGGATCTGGCAGGAGAATAGGTGTAGTGGTAGGCTATGGAATCTATGGCGGAAATCGAAGGCAGTGAAGCAAGGCAGGAGCTCAGAAACAGGAAAAAAGTCAAGATTCCAGGAGAACGCAGTTTCACTGAAGGAGAAGAACTGATTAGAGAAGCTCCAAGAAAGCATGGGATGAGGGAGAATTGAAGGGAAGCCCTGATACATGCTGCAACTTGGACGAACCTTGAAAACATTAGGCGAAGCCAAAGAAGCCAGTCTCGACAGTCCACATAGCGTTTGTTTATAAAAGACTACTCAGAAGGGATTAGCACTAGGGCCTACCCTTCTCCCATGAGATCCATGACCCTATTTCCTCAAACAAAGTCGTATTTACAGATACAGGAGTTAAAACTTCCAAATACCTTTCTGGGATCATAATTCAATCTATAACAAGGGTGATAGCTAAAGAGTATGAAGTTTCCTTTGGAGGTAATGAAAATGTTCTAAAATTGATTTCTGTGTTGGTTGTGCAACTCTAAATATACTAAAAACCATCGAACTGTGCACTTTAAATGGGTAAAATTGTATGGTGTATGGATTGTATCTCAAAGTGTTTTTAAAAAAGGAAGAAGAGAAATAGAGATTGGAATAAAGGGAAATAAGAGTTGGAGGGTTACATCTAGTAGAAGAAATGGTAGCACCCAGAAATTACATGCTGTAATGTCATAATAAATTATTGGCTGTGGGTTTTGATTTATGCTTCCCAGTGAATAAAGAGTGCAGAGCCTAGTTTACCAGAAGACAAAACGCACAAGTTTCTCCGGAAGAGAAAACTTACTTTACTGTTAACCACATTTTAAGAGTTTCCCTTGTAGGTTTTCATCAAGGGACTCCATGGCATGCAGTGGATGGCGGTTCCCACCAACACTTCTGCGATTAAAGTACTAAGTGAGGCTTAAAACAAAACAAAACAAAAGGCAGTTTTTTCATAAAGTCTGCCTCCAGATTAGTTGAGGGCACAATAATCAAAGCGCAGTTCCGAAAAAAATTGTTTTCTGAAGATGAGGCTAGACAATATAGTTTAATATATATATCTTCTGATGTTCTGGATCTGCTGCAAGATAAAATTTAGAGCTTTGGTTTCCCAAACTTTGTTGACCTTAGCTTCTGTGAATTCAGTCCAGATTCCTGGCAACTCGATACACAGTGGGATAAGACCACTGTTATCCATAGGGATTTCTTTGACTGATTTTCAGAAGCAGATCACCAGGCCTTTCTTCCTAGTCCTAGCCTGGAAACTTCACCAAAATCTTTTAAGCATCACAGCCACATGCAAGCCTACACTAACAGGTAGGGAGAGGTTGCCCTGAGGTGCACCTCCTGTGAATCAAACCTGGATTTCTAGCATGGAAAGCAAGATTTCTACCATTGAACCACCACTCCCCTCTTCCAAACCTTAAAAGTGACCAAAATTAACTGGCGAACATTGTTCCTGCATTTCTTCTCTTCTGCATGTGTTCACGTTCTGTCCCTATTTAAAGGTCTGCTATACCACTCACTGACAGATATGTCAATGACTTCAGCTGCTTATAAATTCCTTGGTCTGTTCTGATCTTTATCACTTCTGAGACATTTGACTATTTTATGATGCTAAAATGTAACCCCTTGAAAAGACAGCCTGTCTCCTTCCCTGTAATATGATTCATTAATGTATTGTATTCCATACAGTCTTTAGCTTAGAAATTGACATGTAATTTAATAGATGTGTGATCATTAATTGATTAACTAGGAGAGCTTTTGTGAAAATGAATGAGTAAGTAGCTGCTGACCTGTGAAAAAATTTATGCAACCATGATTTTAAATGTCACAAAGGAAATCATTGCTTTGTCAGAACAATTAAAGCCAGTGTTTCCATGTGGACTTTTTTTTTTTTGACTGACAAATGTATTACTTTGGCAAATGCCAAATGTGTGACCAAGAGACTGTCACATAAAATTGTTTTTTGCTGTAATATATCCCAGGTTTGTGTATGCATGTGAGTACTAAAAAAAGCATTAATCCTTACCACTATTTATTTTTTCCTTTTCTGTAGTAATGGTTTATAGATTCATGCAATTATCGGAGATAAATGTGTTAATATTTAAATATTATCTTACTTGAGTAACATTCATGTATTTACAAATGTTTCATGAGCTTGGTACAGAGTGGTGAACAAGACTGGCATAAACCTTATTCTCAAAACTTAAGGCTGTTGTTATAAAAATGTATTTGAAATGATTAACACAAGATCAGAAGCAAATATTTGAGATGTATTTTTATCTTTTCAGAAAGTACACCCAGCAATTAAAGATTAAAAAAGAAAAAAAAAAAGCAACCCACACAGACTATCCTTGTGAGGTTGTTTTCCTTTATTGTCTAGAGCTTTGTCTGCTTGCTGTTTTCTAGAAAGCATTTATTTGTTTGGTGTTAAGCACATCTCCAGACTGTTTAGCGAGACTCCCGCTGCTCAGCTCCGTATCTTGTTTCTTCTGTGCAGATAAATGCATCACTTTTTAACAACATGTTGTAGCCTTAGAGGTTTCCAGCTTCAATAATACAAGTTGTTTTTCTTTTCTTTCCCAGGTAGCCAGGAACTGGATCAATAAAGTAAAAGTATAATGACTTTCCTTGTTTTATTTTAGTAGGTTATCTGATACTATTTACTTTTTCAGCTTTAGTCAATATTAGTGTCTTCAGGGAGGCAGAGATGATATCTCTTCACTAAACATAATTCTCCACCATCCTAAACAAAAAGCCAGCCCAGACTCAGGTCACTGCCTGTAGAGGTGATTTTTTAAAGTGATTCTTAAACAAAGTTCAGCTTAATTTCTATAATAATAATTTCCTTTCTTGTTACTGTGAGATGAGGTTGCTAACCCTTTTACTGGGAGCTCCCAGCTGTGTTAGCAATTAGGGCTCAGCTTTGTGGCTGAATAACACAGGGTGCGTTTTGCAATAGCGCAGTGTGTCCACATTGCTCACCTCAAGGCCTGTAGAACAGCAATGACAGCCCAGGTCGGTTTTAAAGTTCAGACTCAGTAAATTTTGCTATACCATCAAACAAGAGGAAGAAAAGAAATCCTTTTGCTTACGTGCTAGTGAAAACTGTTAAAGCATGACTGATAACCGAAAGCCTAGAGGTTTGAGTCCACACAGAGGTGACTTGAAAGAGAGGCCTGCCAACCTACTTCTAAGAAATCAGCCCCTGAAAACTCTGTGGCTTACAGGCTATCCTGACACACATGGGGTTGCTGTGAGAATCAACTCAATGGCACCTTCTTTGGTTTTGGCTTAGTAAGTTTTTTACTTTGTGGGGAATGCCATGTGAATGAATCCCTTCTTCAGTTCTTAAACCTCTCACTTTTTCACTCTTTCTCTCCCTTTTGATTTCTGTAAGTGCTTGTTTCCAAGGATTTAGACCCTCAAGGAAAAAATTTGGAGCTCCCTAGAGTGATTGAGAAAATGAGATTCCTCAGACGAAAATTACCCTCAGATCCTGTTTCCTTGGGTTTTTAAACTTCACTGAGTTTCAGAGAGCCAGCATTTGTGGGTTCAGTTCTTCCACTATTGGACTGTGCATGCAGTCCTTGACTTACAGTGTACTTGAGTTACCATGAACTGCACTTACAATCATGTTTCGTGTGTGCATATATGTGTATACATCTCATCGTTGGTAATGTGTACTCCATACAGTGTTGCAGCACATAATTTGGTGATGTTAGTCTCAGTCATGTTTCAACGTTGTGTTCACTCACAGATGTTCAAGGATAAGATTTATAAAAATGTTGATGATAACAGGAAATAATAATGGAAACTAAAAAAGAGAGATATTGGATTTACCTTGGAGCCCGGTTGCAGTGGTTGAAAGCTTGGCTGCTAAACAAAAGAAGGACAGTTCAAATCAACTAGCTGCTCTTTAGAAAACCTATGAGGCAATTTTACTCTGTCCCACAGGGTCACTATGAGTCGGAATGGGCTAGACGTAACGTCAGAACCCGTGAAGTCACTGGAATGCAACACTACCATCACGGGGGACTAGCTATAATGTTAAACCTAACAGTGGTGCTCAAGGAAGCTTGTCAAAAGGTGTCTCATCAACAATTATTTTAAAAAAATTCCTTTCTAGGACAGAGTAGCTGGGGCAGGGGGCAGGGGACCATGCTTTTAGGCAAAATCGAGGCCAATTGGCATAACTAGCGTTTTGCTAAGAGGGCTGTCTGCACCCTACACTGGTGAGTGGCGTTGGGGTCTTAAAGCTGCCAAGCTGCCATCCGAGGGCATAGCAAATGGTCCCAACTCAGCAGGAACAGCTGCTCACCGAGGACCAAAATGACATGGGGTAAAGACAACCCAGAAGATGAGTGGGTGCCTACATCAACTTGGGACCGGAAGAACTGGATGGTGGCCGGCCACCACCAGTGATAGTCGCGATGGAGCTCACTCAGTTGAGCCTCACTGGCAACACAAGAATAAAAGGGGCTGCATCCTGAGATCTCCACTAAAAGACCTCAACTGATGGTCCAGCAGTTTCGTGGTTCCCCTGGGAGCATGGCCCCTGGCCCTGATGCCGCCCTTGCCCATAAATTATAACGAAGGTCCACTCTTTGGACGGGAATGGATTGGACTTGGTGATGCAGAGTGACCATATATTGGATGCACTTTATGATTCCATACATCTATAGGATATCATCCTGCTGACCTCTGGCTGGAGGAAGGAGAGTGGGTGGAGAGGAGGGGACAGGAGACTGTTGGGAGGATGAGACATATACGGAGCAGAGAGGAATAGTGTGCTGTCACCGGACAGGGAGAGCAGTGGAAGCTGCATATAGGTGGAGATGTAAATTTATACGGGAATGTACATTTTCACTCAGTCATATTAAATAAACAAATAAAAACTTCCTTTCTAGTAAGCATCAGCAGTATTTTTATTTGCATTTACCTCACAATGGTGACCATGGTCATTGCCTGGGGCCTCACTTTGTACACGGGTAGACCTAGCCATGTGAAAATTGACTGAAAGTCATGAACTTAGTATCTAGAGATCACTACTGCTGACCACCACTCTGAAGTGTGCCCGCTGTGTCTGTGGGAATAATACAAAAAGTGGGAAGGCATTCTGATCTTGCGTTTTGATCCCAGCTCTGATGTTAAACAGATGTCTGTCCTTGGCCTAGTAATTTTACCTTAGTTCCCTTATTTATAAAAAAGCACCCCTCTCCCAAAAGCTACTGCCATTGAGTTGATTCCAACTCACAGCAACCCTATAGGTCAGAGAACAACTGCTCCATAGATTTTCCAAGGAATGCCTCGCAGATTTGAGCCGTCAACCTTTTAGTTAGCAGACATAGCACTTAACCACCCAAAGGAGGGGTTGAATTCATTTGATAGGGCTTTGGAATCCTAAGGAAACCCTGGTGGTGCAGTGGTTAGTTGCTATGGCTGCTGACAGAAAGGTTAGCGATTCAAGTCTACCAGGTGCTCCTAGTAAACTCTATAGGGCAGTTCTATTCTGTTTTATAGGATCACTATGAGTCAGAATTGACTCAACAGTAATAGATTTGGTATTGGGAATCCTAAAATTCAAGCTGGATTCAGAACAGGATGTGAAACCAGGGATATCACTGCTAATGTCAGATGGATCTTGGCTGAAAGTAGAGAATATCAGAAAAATGTTTACTTGTGTTTCTTTGACTATGCGAAGGCATTTGACTGTCTGGCTCATACTAAATTACGAGTAACTATGCAGAGAGTGGGAATTCCAGAACAGCTAACTGTGCTCTTAAGTAATGTGTATACGGATCAAGAGGCAGCTGAGTGAACAGAACAAGCAGACAGTGCATGGTTTAAAGTCACAAAAGGTGTGCATAAGGGTTGTGTCCTTTCACCATACCTTTTGATCTGTATGGTGAGCGAATAATCCGAGACACTGGATTATATGAAGAAGAACAAGGTATCAGGATTGGAGGATGACTCATTAACAACCTACCTTATGCAGAAGACACCACCTTACTTGCTAGAAGTGAAGAAGATGTGAAACACTGATGAAGATCAAGGACCATAGCCTTCAGCATGGACTGCGCCTCAATATCAAGAAAACAAAAATCCTCACAACTGGACCAGTAAGCAATATCATCATATATGGAGAAAGGACTGAGGCTGTCAAGGATTTCCTTTCACCTGGGTCCACAATCAACATCCATGGAAGCAGCAGTCAAGAAATCAAAAGATGCATTGCATTGGGAAAATCTGCTGCCAAGGACCTCTTTCAAGTATTGAAAAGTAAAGATGCCACCTTGAAGACTAAGGTGCGCCTGACCCAAGCCATAGTGTTTTCGATTGCATTACATGCATGCAAAAGCTGGACCATGAACAAAGAAGACAGAAGGATTGATGCCTTTGAATTGTGGTGTTGGAGAAGAATGTTGAATGTACCACAGACTGCCAAAAGAACAAACAGATCTGTTCTGAAAGAAGTATAACCAGAGTGCTCCTTGGAAGCAGAGATGGCAAGACTGTGTCTTACATACTTTGAACATGTTGTCAGGAGGGATCAGTCCCTAGAGAAGGACATCATGCTTGGTAGAGTGGAAGGCCAGCAAAAAAGAGGAAGACCCTCGACAAGACAGATTGACACAGTGGCCACAACAATGGGCTTAAGCACAAAAACAATTGTGGACATGGCACAAGACTGGGCAGTGTTCGCTCTGTTGTTTGTAGGGTCGCTGTGAGTCGGAACTGACAGTACCTAACAGCAACAACAACAAAATTCTCTGATTTCTGATTTCATTCCCCACAGGACAAAGGGCAAACAGTTAAGTACACTCACAATTTACAATTTATACGTATTGTTGTTAGCTGCCATTGAGCCGATTTTCAGCTCTTGGACATCCCATGTGACAGAGTGTGATTGTCCCGTAGACTTTCCTTGGCTGTACCCTGTACGGTAGCCACTGGGTGGGTTTGGAACACCAACCTTTTTGTCAGCAGCTGAGTGTTCAGCCACTGTGTCATCAGGGCTGCTACTTATACACATAATGAGATAAAATACTTTTCTCATAGTCATAGTTTGCAGTAGGGAAAGAAATATATGAACTCAGTAGATTTATAAGGGAAACTTGATAAACCAATAAAATATAGTTCTCAAAAGCTTTATGCACCGGATCATCATCGTTCATGGCATTTCAGTTTGGGAAATATGACCCTTTACTTCTTTCACGGAAGTGAAATGAGGGATGAAGAGTGTTGTTTTCTCAAGTTCCATTTTTAGCAACACCACTAGCAGTCTTTGAAGCTGCTGTTTCTAAAACATTAAGCGTCAAGTGTTAAATCTGGAGCAGGTTCTTTTCTCTTCAGTGTTTATAACCTAGACATTCTCCTCATTTGCTCTGCTTCAGAATCAAATGATTCTGACCACCCGAAGATTAAAATTGAGCACACAGGCCCTTCACCTAAGAATTTGGGACCTAGATGAATCTACCAAGTCATAGATAAAAAGGTTACCTTCTTTACATGTGTGATTAACTTCTTGTGGTTTGTAAACCATGGAGGGAGTGTGGATTGCCATATGTGACTTGAGAACAATGGGTTTAGGTTAGGTTTATGGCACTGCCTTCTTTCTGCCTGTTTCAATACCAGCATTTCTTAACTGGAAGCTTATGGGATTTCCATCTAGGGAATTTACAATCCCCTTCTGAAGGGTACAAAGTAGTTTTGAAACCCTCTGAATATAGTTTAAAAGACTCCATGTGTATGTTTATACCAACAATACTTTTCCTAGCAGAAATTGCAATTTTTGTTCCATTTTTGAAGGAGGTCTTGTGTATTAGTTTCTTAGGCTGCTGTCATGAATTTCCACAAACTGGGAGGCTTAAAAATAACAGAAATGTATTCTCCCACAGTTCTAGAGGTCCAAATTCAGGATGTCAGCAGGGCCATGATCTCTCTAAAGACTTGAGAGTTGAAACCTCCCTTTTCTTTTGCAGACTCTGGTTGTCCTGGGCATTTCTTAGCTTATGACAGCCTAACTGCTATTTCTGTCTCAGCTTCACATGGTCATCTTTGCTCTGTTTCTCTGTGTCTGTATTGCTTCTCCTGTTCTTACAAAGACATCAGCCATATTGGACTAGGACCATCCTACACCAGTACAAGCTTATATTAATTTATAACATTTGTAACAACACTGTTTCCAAATCAAGGTCGCATTCATTGGTACTGGATGTTAAGACTATGATGTGTCTTTTAGGGGGACAGCTCACCAGCATAAATCCCAAACTCACAAGTGTCACTGTTCCAGGTATCCATTTATAGAACGAGACTTGTTAACAATTAAGGTTTAAAAAAATACCTAAATTTCTGAAATATTAACTTTCTAGATCAGAACTTTTACTAGTCTCAGGAAATGGGAAATTCTGTGTTCTTGCACTAAGTACCTTCTTTTGTCTGCCTTATTTCCACTCTCAGCTGAACAGTTTTGAATTTTGACTAAGTTAAATATGTAAAATGTTGCCTTTAGAAAGAAAGTTGGCAAAAATTGTGAATAAATACAAAGAATTTTAATGGGAAAAAAAAATCTGACCTGTCTTAGGTAATGCGACCTATAAGCTATCCTACTAAGTTTCTTCTTTCTTTTTCCACTATCCACAGGATGAATTGTGCTTCTCATAGCTACATTAGTCATTTTAGAGTGTCTCCTTTTACATGGATGCCGGGTTAAGTGAAGGAATCTACGTACAAACCACTAAGGTCTTACTAGGTACATTACTGTTGAACACTTCAGTTCCCTTCAGATACCCTGGTGACATAGTGGCTAAGTGCTATGGCTGCTAACCAAAACATCAGAAGTTCAAGTCCAGCAGGTGCTCCTTGGAAACTCTATGGGCAGTTCTATTCTGACCCATGAGTCAGAATCAGTTTGACAGCAACAGTTTGGTTTCGTTTTTCTGTTCACTTCATGCATTTGTTGGTGAACTCCTGTATGATCAGCACTGTAGGGGAATATTCAGGAGGTAAATATTAGGCACTGTAGAGTTTTCTATCTCATTGGGCAAATAAGATTTGTACATAGGAGACAATACACGGAATACCTATGCAGTTCTGTTTTAAAGCTGCCATCATTTAGTTCTACAGGAAGTCGGAATACGACTGAATTCCAAAGACTGAAACAGCAGAAGACAGAATCTTAAATATATTCTTAGATGAGCCCCAGGAAGTGAGAAAGCTTTCAAAGCTGGGGTGATAACTTAGGAAAGACTTTCTGGAGATAATGAAATAACTTACTGGGAGGGACAAATTGTCCTGGAATAACGTAAAAATCTAGGGAGAGTGTAAAACCCTGGGGCTGACAGCAGCAAGGGGTGGGTCTTTTTCTTGATGTCACTGGAGAAGGAGAGTTAAGTAGGTGGACTCTTAGCAAGTGTAAACCTGTTGCTATGGAGTCAGTTGTGACTCATGGTGACTGTATGTGGGTCAGAGCAGAACTGTACTCCATAGGTTTTCAGTGTATTTTTTTTTAGAGGGGCAAAGTACCATATTTCACTCAAATAATGCACACCTTGTATGTTTGTTTGCAAACTGCCTGTCCACCCTATGCAAGGTATTTTCATAAGCATACTAGTCTGTTTTTTTTTGTTTTTCACTGCGACGAGTTTAAAAAAAAAAACAAAAACAAAAACGGCATAGCAGTGTTCATGAAAATGCCTCAGGTGGAGAGGGAGAGGCCAACAGACACAAGGAGGCACATGTTATTTGTGTAAAAATAAGGCCAACCTTGCTTGATGGCATTGCTGTTTAATGAAATGCTTCCATGGAAAGCTCCCTTGGCAATAAATACAATTCTGCTGAGGTGTTCCGATCCTCATAAGCAGTCTCTTTCCAGGGATGCGGGGCTCCTTGGTATAGATGAGCATGTCTGCTCACTCTTAGGATTGCCTAAGGCCCCGCTCAGCCCAAGGGCCCCTCTGCAGCCTTATCGAGCCTGAGTCCTGGACCAAGCAGTGCAGAAGATGCTCTTTTAAGCACTTAATTATGTCTCTTTGATGCTGGCTTTTTTATCTTTTAATACAGCAGTTTTACTGTCTCTGATAATTGCCCTGCCTCAGATAACTCTTTTAAAACTAATGAGGCATCGCAAGCTCTGCCTAACAAGGCAACACAGCATTAACTTCCTGCCTCTTTATTTGTCATCTTCTCACACTCAATTACTCTATCACCAGCCGGTACACGACTTGTCACTTGCCACTGGCAAACTGTGAAATGACCGCCGTCAGATAAATTAGCAGTGTGACCATGAACCTCAGGGGCCACTCACAGCCCTCCACTGCATCCTGACCACAGTCCAAATTAGGGGAACCTCCAGCACAAATCAGTTTTCCACATTCCCAATCATCAGATCCCTAGGCAGAAGCCCCCGTTTTCTCATCACCTGTTCCCGGGGGACTGTAGTATTCTGGCTCAAAAGTCCCTGATAGCGAAACAGAGGGAAATTATGCAATGAACACCAGGTGTAAAGACTTTTGGTCAGTCTGGCTAAGCAGATCCCTACCTGTGCGGCTTTGGGCAAATCACTGAACCCCTCTGAGCTTACATGTAAATGTACGGGGAAAGAAGACAAATTTCTAAGCCACTACCAGTCTGTTGTACTGTGGTGTGTTGCGTGTTTGCTGTGATGATGAGCTATGCCACTGGTATTTCAAACACCAATAAGGTGGACAGGTTTCAGTGTAGCTTCCAGACATAGATAGACTTGGAAGAAATGGCTGTCAACCTAGCTCTAAAAACCAGCCAATGAAAACCTTACAGATCACAACAGAACATTATCTGACTTACTTGCTTTGGGCATTTTGTCAGGAGGGATCAGTTCTGGAACAGAATAGCATGTTTGGTGACCTACAGGGCTAGTCAGGGTGTGGGAGACCTTCAGTGAAATGGATAGACACAATAGCTCCAACAATGAACTTGAACCTGCCAATAACCATAGCAATGATGAAAAGACTAGGCATTGTTTTCTTCTGTCATAGATAAGATTGCCATGAGTTAGAGCTGACATGACTTCACTAGTGATATATTTATGAGCATGCTTTTGGAAGTTGAATGAGATCATTTCTGTGTTACCAAGCCACACCAGTAATAATTCCCTTTAGTCTTTTCTTTAAATGTGCTAGAGTATAAATAAGTATAGTTATGACAACTATCAAAAATTGATGTCTTTAGGTTTCTTCTTCTGTTCTGTGTATAAATGCTACCAAGCTCCTAGTGTATCATTCACAAATCTTTTTGGGAATCACTGGGGTTTATTTATTTAAAAAAATTTTTCTTTTTAAACGTCTACCTATGTTTTTGGAAGCAACAGTCAAGAGGCACTGCACAGGGAAAATCTGCTGCAGAGAATCTCTTTAAAGTGTTGAAAAGTAAAGACATCATCTTGAAGACTAAGGCGCACATGACCCAAGTCATGGTATTTTCAGTTGCAATGTATGCATGTAAAAGCTAAACAATGAATAAGTAAGATAGAAGAAGAATTGATGCCTTTGAATTGTGGTGTTGAAGAAGAACGTTGACTATACCATGGACTGCCAAAAGAACAAACAGATCTTTTCTGGAAGAGGTACAACCAGAGTGCTCCTTGGAAGCAAAGATGGCAAGACTGTGTCTTAACATACTTTGAACACGTTGTCAGGAGGGATCAGTCCCTGGAGAAGGACATCGTGCTTGGTAGAGTGAAGGTCAACGAAAAAGCGGAAGACCCTCAACAAGATGGACTGACACAGTGGCTGTAACAACAGACTTAAGCATAAAAACAATCGTTGGCATGGTGCAAAACCAAGCAGTGTTTTGTTCTGCTGTGCACAGGGTTGATAAAAGTTGGAACCAACTGGACCACACCTAGTAACAACACCTATGCACTAGGCAATGCATTATTGAGCAATGATACAAAGGATGACTTCTGATTAAGGAGACAGCCAACCAAGAAATTAACGGAGGAGGTTTGAGACAGACCAGCTCATGATCCTGAGGTTTGCATCAGAAGGGGACACTCTCCTCAAAAGAGGGGTTATTTGACTCACAGCCCTTTGCTTTGCTGTCTCCCAGGCCCCCTGGTTTCACCGTTACAGGAGAATAAGTCCCCTGCCAGGTCCCATTTCAGGGTCAGGGCTTTGCAGACAGGATGAGATCATTTTTTCAGATTTGGCCTGCTTTTCACAAGCAGGGAGACACCCTGAATGAAAAATAAAAACCAAACTCACTGCCATCAAGTTCATTCATTCACACAGACCCTGTGGGACAGAGTAAAACTACCTCATAAGATTTCCAAGGAGCACCTGGTGGATTCAAACTGCTGATCTTTTGGTTAGCAGCTGTTGCTCCTCACCACTGCACCATCAGGGTTTCCATCCTGAATAAAAGCATACCTAAACGATAACTGAATGGCTTCATGGCGATCTATTAAAGGGGTCACTGACTTAGTACGGGGTATGTCAGCACCTGCACTTTGATGATCTCATTCACTTGTCAGTTTCTCTATCTTTGCTTTTGTTCTTCTGTGGGGTAACTACTGCAGATGTCAAATCTCTAGATAAACTATATTCTGGAGACGCATATTACTAACTTCCACAAAGAGACTAAAAAGCTCTGGTGGTGCAGAAGTTAAGCACTAGGCAGCTAACCTCAAAAGGTCAGTGGTTCGAATCCACCAGCTGCTCCACAGGAGAAAGACCTGGTGGTCTGCTTTGGTAAAGGTTATAGTTCTGGAAGCCCTGAGGGGCAGTTCTACTTTGTCCTGTAAAGTTTCTAAGAGTCAGAATCAACTCTAAGCCAATGAACTTTTTTTTGTTTTTCTTTTAACAGAAACTAGTAAAAAGAAGGAAAACGCAGGTGGCATAGTTAAGAGCTACTGCTATCCGAAAGGTTGGGCAATCAGTCTGCCCAGTGCTCCTTGGAAATTCTATGGGGCAGTTCTATTCCGCCTTACAGGGTTACTATGAGTCAGAAGTGACTCCATAACACTGGGTTTGGTCGTGAAAAGAAAAATGGATTTAAAATTAAAAGACTGAACTCAAATTTGAACTTCATGATTGGGTGATGCATAAATCATGTAACTTCTTTAAAGCCTCAGTTGCCTCATGTGATAAATGGGTATGATTTTTAAAAAAGTTGACTAACTTGCAGGATTTTTTGAGAATCATACGTGATAGAGGATGAGAAAATTCTTATAAACCGAAAAGAGCTTAAAAATCGTTGATTAAACTTTGGTTCACTTAACACTTTGGACTCTGCTTAATAACTGTAATCTCAACTGTTTTAGTCATTTGCCCAATCATTTAGTCAACAAATACAAGTTGACCAATTGTTATGTTATTGGGATTAAGCCTGGAAGTAATGTGGAAATCACACCCCAAAGAGAACTGCACTGGAAGTTGAAGTGAAGGATACTGCTCCAGGGTAAACCCTAGAACACAGTCTGCCTTAGACTGTAAGCTCTCTGAGGGCAGGAACCATGTCTGCCTTGTTCTCTTTTATGTTCACAGTACTTAGTGCAGTACCTTGCACAAAGTGTTCATTGAGTGGGAAACTCTGGTGGTGTGGTGGCTAAGTGTTACGGCTGCTAACCCAAAGGTTGGCAGTTTCAATCCACCAGGTGCTTCTTGGAAACTCTATGGGGCAGTTCTGCTCTGTGCTACAGGGTCACTATGAGTTGGAATCGACTTGATGGCAGTGGGTTTAGTTATTTGTTGAATGAATGAATGCCTAGTGCTTTACCTTGACCTTGGGAATTGTCCACATCCAATGCTGTGGTCCTTGACTCTTCTTCTATACCACAAGATCTTCCATTAAGGATACTCTTCGGAGCTTTAAATAATGAATGGCCCTTACTCAACTAGACTGAGGTTTTAGTACTAACAGCTAGCTACGATGCCAACCTCAACAAGTCTAGTCATTTGTCTTATCAAATTCATATGTTCATTCAGTAACTCATTCTTTCTTGCAACATAATTACTGAGTATCTGCCATGCACCAGGCACTATTCTTTTTTAAATACATAATGTATTCACAAGATTCAAAAATCAAAATTAAATAAAAACATACAAACTCTGAAGTCTCCCCTTACTGCCATTGTTAGTTGGTTTTATTATTATTATTATTTATAAGCAGACATAAATACATACAGTCTTATATTTTGTGTAAGGTGGCACCCTCGTCACACTGTGGTATACCTTGGTTTCTCCAATTAACATATGTCCTGGAAATCTCTCCATGTCTGTACTGAGATCTCTTCCCCAATACCTTTTATAGTCATATAATGTTCTGTTACTATATATACCACAGTTTATTCAGCTAATCCTCTATTGCTGGGGGTGGGTTGTTTCCAGTCATGTGATATTGTAATATATAACAGGGAATAAAATTTGGTACATATGTTATTTTGTACATATGCAAGTAAGTCTGCTGAAAAAATTCCCCAGGAGTGGGATTGCGGGGTCAAAGGTTGAAAGCCTTGTTTCGATAGGCAGATTGCCTTTGATAAGGATTTACCATTCTGCATTTCCACCAGCAATGTGTGTTTCAGGCACTGTCTCAAGGACTGAGGATACAGTGGGGACCAAGACAGACAGAAACTCAACACTCCTGAAACTTACAGTCTAGTATGGGCAGCCTGGTGATCCTCAAGTACAGACACAAGGACAATTTCAGACAGTGATGAAATGGTAAAGCTTGAGACTGGGGTAGAGAGCTGTGGGAAGTGGCGGCCAAAGGGCGAGCTGCTTTGGGTGGTGTGGTCAAGGAAGGCCTTTCTGAAGAGATGACAAATGATGAGAAAAAGGCAGCTTTGAGACTGGGAGAAATGTATCCCATGATGCCTGCAGGAATAACACAGGCGTGGTACGTAGGGTTTTTCTGGAAAACAGTCTCAATACAGCTCACTCAAGAGCCTCAAGAGACATGGGTGGGTGGACAATTTACATGTCTTAGCTCTAGGATTCCTGTCACATGTGCACTCAAGGCCATTTGAACTTAGTTTCTCCATGTATTCCAAACCTGAAGAACATGTAAACTTAGATCATATTGAGAAAAGGCAAGTTCAGTGAGTAGCTTAAAATTGAGTCTTTCTAGTTTTCATACATAACATAGTTTTTCATGGGCTTTGGCTTTTAAACATTCTAGAACACAGTAGATACTGAAAATAGGTTAACTAAGAAAATCACCCTATGCTTGGAAAAAGATTACAACAGAGAAAACAAAGTAGAACTTGCTGCAGGTACGAGAGTACTCTGCAATTCCAAAGTCCAAGGGAAATCCAAAGAGGGAGTAGTCCCCTTTGGATGAGGATGAAATTGACAGTCTTTCCTTTCTGGGAATGACCTTTCTTGAGTGAAACAACAGGCTCAACTCATGTCCACTGTTCCTGTCCATTCAGGTTATAAAGTCTACGTTTGTTTCAGCTACTATTAGGCACTTGCGTGGCTGACGATGAATCTCGTTTTTCACTCAGCAACCGAAAAACTTGACTGCTGTTTAGTAAATGATTGAATAAAATCAAATCAATAACAGGCAGGTCAGATGTCTATCAGTGGTTAACCTGCTGGTCTTTGCACCACCTCCTAATTCATCCCAACAACCACAGGTCCCAACAGTCCTTTCACGTTTGCGTTGTTTTAGCAGTTTATTAGAAGGATTAACTGCTTTGCTGTGGGTCAAAAGTGGACCCACTTCTGGTGACCTCATTTCTCCTGTTTTGCCAATGGTAATCCCCAAGAAGATGGCAACTTGCTTCTTTGAAATTCTGTAAGAAATGAACGAACTTTAAAAATCTATTACAGATGCATCACATGGTTTTAATAAATGACAACAGTCCTCCTTTTCTGTAGAGAAGATGTGAATGTAGACTTTGTAGTAATTTTACTATAAAGTCAATGAAATATGAAATCTATTGATAGTGAAAAAAATATTGGCATTCAAGAGGACTTGAAGCATTTAAAGATGAAGATCAAAGACTACAGTGTTCAATATGGATCGCACCTCTACATAAAAATCCATACACCAAGCCAAGCCAAGTGCCGTCCCCAGTACACACACACACAAAACAAATCCCTTACTGTCAAGTTGAGTTTGATTCATAGCAACCCTATAGCATGGAGTGTAACTGCCCCAAACAGTTT
This sequence comes from Heterohyrax brucei, assembly GCA_028571685.1. Lineage (NCBI taxonomy): Eukaryota > Metazoa > Chordata > Mammalia > Hyracoidea > Procaviidae > Heterohyrax > Heterohyrax brucei. Next base: position 53,961,376 of record CM053142.1, on the reverse strand, counting down.
CAAGGAACTCCTGGGGGACTTCAACTCCCTACCTTTGGATTAGCAGCCCTAGCACTTAATCACTATGCCACCAGGATTTCTCTATAAAGGAAACAAAAATTCCTACAACTGGACCAATAAGTAACATTGAAAATATTAAAGTTGTCAGGGATCTCATTTTACTTGTATCCATAATCAACACCCATGGAAGCAGCAGTCAGATCAAAAGATGTATTGCATTGCACAAGTCTGCTGCAAAAGGCCTCTTTATAGTATTAAAAAGCAAGGATATCACTTTAAGGACTAACACGTGCCTGATCCAAACCATCATATTTTTAACACCCTCAGGCATATGCATAGGAAACTTAGTGAACAAAGAATATTGAAGAAGAATCGACACCTTAGAGTCGTGGTGTTGGTAAAGAATATTGACTATACCATGGACTACCAAAAAAAAAAAGAGAAACAAACAACTTTGTCTCGGAAGTACAGCCAGAGTGCTGCTTGGAAGCAAGGATGGGAAGACTTAATCTCACATACTTTTGAAATGTTATCAAGAGGGAGCCGTTCCTGGAAAAAGACATGCTTAGTAAAGCAGAGTGTAAGGAAAAAGAGGAAGAGCCATGACAAGGTTGACAGACACAGCAGCTGTAACAGTGGACTGAAATGTAGCCATGATTGTGAGGGTGCCATAGAATTAGGCAGCATTTTGTTATGCTGTATACAGTGTCAATATAGGCTGGAAACGATGTGGCGTGGTGTCAGCTGCCAACAACAAAATGTCATCTTAAGAAGTGAAAGTTTCCGTTCTTTCTTTTATACTTACCAGGTGGTCTAGCGATTAAGTGCCATAGCTGCTAACCCTGAGGGCGGAGGTTTGAGTCTACCAGGAGCTCCTGGGAAATTCTGTTGGACAGTTCTGCTCTGTCCTATAGGGTCAGTAAGAGTCAGAAATTACTCCGTGGTGACTTTGTTGTTGTTGTTGTTTTGTTTTAGGGTTCCTTAAGAAAGTAATCCACTAGATGGTGCCATCCATCCATTTATCTGCCAGAGAGCTTGTGATCCATTAGGTTGAATCCAATTTTGAGATTTGAAAGCTAGAGGGCAAGATTTCCTTAGAAATAACTTATCACGTAAAGAAAGTAGGGGGAGGAAAGTGTTCCTTTAAGTAGAAAATGCCCGTGAAGACCCTGTTCTTCAACATTGTAAGGCCCACTTGCAGCAAGGAAAAAAACACAGAGTAAGGAATTTTGGAAAGCCTATACATGGGTGTATGTGCGTGTTTGCGTATTTATATGTGCTTACATGCTCTCACACACATACACTGGGAATGATCTTTAAAAAAGATGAACAATAGAAATCATCAAGGAAAGAACATAGGTTTTCTCTCAAAAGTCTCAATAATTTTTAACAGGTGTTGCTGTTGTCCTGAAGGTATGATTTATCTAACATTTAAACCTCTTGTCACCATCGAGTGGATTCTTCCTTGTGGAGACCCCATGTGTATCAGAGAAAAACTGTTCCCCGTTGGGTTTTGAATGGCTGATTTGGGGCAAATAGCTACCAGACCCTTCTTCCTAGGTGCCTTTAGGTAGACTCAAACCTCAAACTTCTGTTTAGCGCTGAGCACTAACCACTGTACAACCAGAGCACTTTGGTTGCCACGTACCTACTATGAAATGAGGATTCATATTGTTGACTAGTTCCTTCATTCCCGCGACAGGCAGGGAGAGTAGAAGAGACAGCCCTTCTGTGAGGCTAAGGGAGTCAGTCATCCGGAGGTCATAAAAGCAATCTACAGAAACATTTGATGTTACCTTTGTGAATGATGGTCATGTTTCAAGGTCTTCCCTGTGTTTGAACTATGAGGGCCTAAGATGTCACAATGAAATGGACATTTCTGTATGAAGGTGTCTTGACTGATTTTAGTACAAACAGAGAGGGTAGGTCTTCTTTTCTTTCCATCTGTTTCACCGTTGGCTGCCTGTGCTCTCTGTTACTTTTTTTCTTTTCGTTTTTTAATTCTTCTTTCCTCTTTTTCTTACCCCCAAACAACAACAACAAAATCCGTTGTCTTTGAGTCAATTTCAACTCATGGTGACCCTACAAGACAGAGTAGAACTACTCGATAGTGATTTCAAGGAGTGCCTGGTAGATTCAAACTGCTGACGTTTTGGTTAGCAGCCATAGTTCCTAACCACTGCACCACAAGTGTTTCCTTTACCAGACCCTTGTTTTCACCCATTTGGGGACCTCTGATCAAAACAGTCCGCCGTTATTTTAAAGTCTCCCTTTGTTACTTTTCAATTTTTTCTTTAAATTTAAAAAAGTAAAAGGATGTGTGAGGGTGGTCAGGGAATAGCTAACTTTAGATTCAGAGACAAGTGAACTTGTCTTTGGTGAACGATGAGGTCAACGCTTACGACCAACTCTTAACCTGGAAGTGGGAGTAGGGGAAAAAAGGTCACTGAGGCCGAGGAAAGTGGAGCTCCCTGGTGCTGTGTCACCAGGCTGGTGAGACATGGGATGACAACGTCAGCAGACCACCCTGTAGCGTGCCCACTTTCATTAATGTCAATATTGTGATGGCGATGCCTCTTAGTTCCTCAGGAAGGTGACTCAGACACTCTTAAGAGGGGAATTCTACCACTCCTCGGCCATTCCTGTGTGGCCTTCACAAATGTTAACTCTGTCTAATGTCACAGGCTGTCTCCTCAGCTTCCCCTGATTTTGTCTCTTTGATGTGCCCTCATAATACTTGTATTTATTGGGTAGACTTCGCCCATGTTTTCTAAAAGTCCTCATTTAGGCTGTTTTCTGAGGGCAGTAGTGGTTCAGTGGTACACTTCTCTCCTTCCAGGTAGGAGATCTGAGTTCACTTCCCTGCCAGCATATGTCAGGCACAGCCACCAGATGGCTGTCGGTGGAGGCTTGCTTGTTTCTATGATGCTGAATGGGTTTCAGCAGCAATTGCAGACTAAAAAAGATTAGGAAGCAAGTCCTGGTGATCTATGTCTGAAAATCAGTCAGTGAAAACTCTGTGGGTCACAAAGGTCCAATCCAAAACCAGTTGTAGGGATGGTACAGGACTGGACCGTCACTCAGCTGTGCATGGGGATGCCAAGTCAGGGGCAGACTCAGTGGCAGCTAACAACACATAGCTTTCTAAAGTTGACTTTATTTTTTTAAGTCGTGCAAGAGGGAAGCGGTGGCGGGGTGGAGTTAGGAGTATGGGCAGTCTGTGCAACGCAGAGTGGAGTTTTACAGCATAAGTAAGGTTACCGGATGAGACCTCTGATTGTGTTCATTTTATTTAACAAAGTGGACGGACGGACGGACGGACAGGCGGACGGGCGGACGGGAGGGTGGGTCGATCGACAGATGGGAGGACAGAAAGATGGAAGGAAGGGAGGGAGGGAGAGAGGGAGGAAAGAAAGGATGGGGAGAAGGAAGTGGGGAAGGAGAGAAGGTCGGAAGGATATAAGGATATGGATAGACATTATTGTTAGTTGCAATTGATTCACTTCTGACTTATGGCAATCCCATGTGTTACTGTGTGGAAATATTTCATAAAGTTTTCTTGGCTATAATCTGAAACAGATCACCGGGTCTTTTCTTCTGAGGTACTGTCGGGTGAATCTGAACCACCAGCCTTTAGGTCAGCAGTTAATTTTGCACCACCTAGGGACCTTAGATAGACATTACATCACATTTCTTTAGGTTTGTTTTTTTTTTTTTAATTGTTTGAAGTAATGCAAAGAAAAGGTACAAATAATTTATTAGTTTTCTCCAAATAAAAGACAGACTTTTTGCATGTTTTTGGTCAGATGAGCTACAGATATCTCCTCTAGTTTGAGATCTCTTAGACAGGAGCTGCAGGTACACAGAATCGTCGGAAATACCCATCAGCTCTGTTGATGGAAGAAAGGACCAGCTACATGACCACAGGACGCTTCAACTCTGTATGTCAGCTTATCAATGGCGTAAGAATTTAGAAACAAAAATAAATGGCAGAGTCTATCTTAAGAGACCGTTTAGGAAAACTGTATGCATCTCCACTTTAAGGGAGCTCTTGAAATGGCAGGTTAAATATAATCCTGATTTGTCCGCACAGTCAATTGTAGGAGAAAGGCTACCTTGATGGGAGGGTATGACTGATAGGAACTTTTTGCTCTTTTTTCCAGAGATTAAAACATTCTGCTTGAGATCTCATAGGAAAATGCACTTGGTAAATTTTCTAGAGGTCTTAAATATGTCTCATGATTTATGTTTCCTTAAGGTTTGTTTGTATGTATTGGTTAAGTTTTATGTCTGCTAACCAAAAGGTTTGTTTCTATGTAATGGTTAAGGTTTATGTCTGCTAAACAAAAGGTCAGCAGTTCAAATCCACCAGATGCTCCTTGGAAAGCCAACGGGGTGGTTCTACTCTTCCTATATGGTCTCTATGAGTCAGAATTGACTTGAAGACAGTTGTTTAGGTTTTTATTGTTTGGGGGTTTTTTTTGATTTAAGGTCTGTAGTTATGGAGGCCTGATGACTTAGTGGTCAAGTGTTTGGCTGCTGACCAAAAGACTGGCAGTTCAAATCTACCAGCCAATCCTTGGAAAACTTGCAGGGCAGTTCCCCTCTGTCTTACAAAGTCACTGTGATTTGGAATCGACAGGGTGGCAACAATTTTTTTTCCCCTTCTGTCTTTTTTTAAGTTCTATATCCCTATAATGAATTAAGCTACTTTAAAAATAATAATTATTAATTAAGACTGGCTCCGTCTACCCCTTTTGCTTTTTAAAAAGGATCCTCCAAACAAGAGATTTGTTGTTTTATGGATTAGTTTAGAGACAACGGGCTCACTTGATTACAATGCCACATGCTTGGAATATTTTTACTGAAACTGATCAGCCCGTGGGGAAACTCCCAGTAACATGGCGAGAGGCTATACAAATGCCCCCTTGGGAGAAAACAGAGAATGCTTCAAAGGTTTTGGCCCTGTGATTGAGAATAAAAAGAAAGACTACTAAGTTGTAGGGTAGGCTCCAGTCTTTTTTTTTTTTTTTAAGCATCCATGCCAAGGACTTTTCCTACCCCAGTCAATCCAAAATTCTTGTGGAATTCTAATGTTTCCATTTTCCTGCTCTTCTAGCTGAACATTTTTAGGAATCAAAGGAAGAAAGACATCTTTGGAGAATCTGGTTAGATTTTCCCACTTCTAATATGTGGGACTGAAAATGCTAGAAAGATTTGACCAGTTTCCAGAGTCTCCCTCAATTCCTCAAAGATAACTTGTATTTCCTATTACTTTTTGTTATTGAATATTCTAAACATGATGCATTTGGGAGTATTTTCCCTTGACTTGTAAAATTACTTTTAGACTAAGATAGCTTTTTCTTACTTCTGTCATACACCACACATGAAAGCCAAATCAGGTAAAAGTAATATTTTCTTTGTTTTTAATATAGAAAAATAAAGCATAAGACTATTTTAGAAACACAGGCCTCTTTTTAACTTTGGCTCAGTTTTGATATGCCATTGTTTTGTGTATATGGCTGTTGTTCAAGATTTTGAGCTTTTCGTCTGTCTAGCTTACTAGTCTGAGAATGTTTCTTAAACTCTCTCCATCTTAGTTTCTTCATTTTGTTAAAATAAACTGGCATTATTACTTATGATCAGAGTAGTTGTGAAAATGAATAAAATGCATTTTAACCGAAGTCCTCGTGGAAGTCACTGGGACAAGCATCCTAACATGTAAGGATCTGATGCCTGTCTGATGCAGTTCTAAGTGTTTGTGAACGGTATAGGAAAGAACACTCTGCAGATGTGTGACAGTGGAGTGTAGACCAGAGTCACATAATGAAACAACGGCATTTATGGAAATCTATTTCCAGGCTTTATGATACCTCAACAAAAGGTATCATAAGGGTATTTAATTATCAGACATTACAATATAGAGTCCCTGCTCTGTTAGTATACAAATTCTGTCTCTAAAACATGTAAATGGTCTTTGTAACCTAACTTAACTGAATTTTGTACATAAGCTGTGGATGTTGTTGTTAGATACCATAGAGTTAATTTCAACTGAGAACTGCCCCATAGGGTTTTCTAGGCTGTAATGTTTACAAGGGCAGATTGTCGGGTCTTTCTCCCATAGAGCCACTGGATGAGTGCAAACCACTCACCTTTCAGTTAGCAGCCAAGCACTTAACTGCCACCAGGACCCTTTGTGTATAAATAAATCTATGTGATAAATAATTTCCGTTAACTGCTGTGTAGTTAAACTTTGATCCTACTTAGCAGTCAGCAGTGCTAAGGGAATCTATAATTGATATTCAGCCTTTCTTTCCCACCCAGGCATTCTACAGGCAAGAAATACTGATGTTATGTTAATAAACCTTTCCTTTTCTTCACTTCTTATTTATTTGACTAATACCATTTAATATAAAATATATGTGTCTTTGGAAAAACAGATAAATTTATTTTCACTGGATGTGCTACATTGCATTTTGCCTTTGATCTGTGAAATGGATTGGTCAGCTTCTTTTAAAGCAGTTAGAGATATGCTGATTATAAAAAATGAGACAAGTTGGCTCAATAGCATTTAATTCAACAAATACTGATTGGGTACCTACCACTATATACCAAGTACTATGCTAGTCTCTGCCCTCTGCTTTTGCCCTTGTGAAATGTGTGACTCAAGGCCAGCTATCTGATTCTCTAACCCTTTTATGCTGGACCCCATGTTTTTCTGTTTATTTCTAAATGTAGTCAATGGCCCTGTCCTCTTTGGTTTTTAAATTCATTTGTTCATTCACTTGTTCACTCATCAAGTCTTTATGGAGCTCCTACTATGTGTCAGGGACTGTGCTGGGTACCAGCTGAACAATCAGTTACTAAACTGCCTCTGACTCATGTTGATCCTATGTGTCTGAGTAGAACCACCTTCCACAGGGCTTCCAACAACTACTTTGGGGAAAGTAGATTATTAGACTTTTCTTTTCTGTCTTTCTTTCTTTTTTCTTTAATTTATGTATTATTTTCTTTTTTCTTTTTCAATTTTTATTATTTATTACTTACAGTAAATGAATAGAATTTCTAACATCTATCAGTTATCTCTGATAAACTCTCACCCCCCACCCTTGTAGCCAACAGTTATTTTCTTCTGTAAGTAATTCTGTTTTTAAGTCCTTATAACAGGGGTCTCATATAATATTTGTCCTTCTGACACTGATTTCACTTAGCATGATATCTTCCAGCTGAAACTATGTTATGAGCTGCTTTCTAAAATCTACATTGTTTTTTATCATAGCTTAGTGTTCCATTGAGTATATGTACCATAGTTTGTTTATCCGTTCAACACAAACCATCAACTTCCGGTTAGCAGTTAGCTGTGTCAACTATTCATACCACCCACGGACTTCATGGATCTGGGTGCTAGGGACAAAATGGCAAGTGAAACCAGACCCAGGTCCCACTCACAGTGCTTACATTTTCGTGAGGGAGAAAGATGTTAACGAAACAATACCACCCCCACCCCCGACCAAATGTAAAATTGCACCCATGGTTAGTGCTGTGAAGGAGAAGCACCCAGGAGATGCCATGAACCATGTGATACCCCGGGGGCTAGAGATGAGAATGCAGCCTGGAATGTAAAGGCAGAGTCCGCACAGTAAGGAGGAGGAAATGCTCTCTGGACCAGGCACTGACGTCGGTGCACAGCTTCCCCGTGGCACTACTTCGAAGGTGACCTTAGTGATACTCTGCAATGAAGTATGAAGCACTTAGTCTAGGCTAAGTTCACAAACTTAATTGTCAGGCCTCATATTCATTATCTTTCTGGAATAACAAGCTGTGAAACATGACCAAGTGAGTGAAAGGATAGAAGAACATAATGTTGCGAAGTCCTAAAATTCTTATTACCTTGCAAACTCTGTGTTTTACAAAGGAAAAATCCGTGCCTCATTGCTTGGAAATGACGGCCCTCCTGTTTTTTATCCACTGGCTAATGGGAAAACCCTGGCTCACTGAAATAAAATGGGATTGCTGTTACAGAAGTGGCCACTAGTATATGAAAGCTTTTGAATTCTTTTAAGGCTTCAGGCTTGGGAAGCCTGTGAAAGCCTCACTGTGGAGACACATTTACGGGGTTTTGCTTGATAGGCAAAGCCTAAAATTGTTGGCTTAACAGCTCCTATTCTCTTTCTTCTTTTTCTGGTTACCTGGTGAATTTTGCCTAGATTCCTCTCTGGGGGTGCTATTTGTATGGGATGGAGTGAAATTGGTGACCTGAATTGTGGAATGTTAAGATTATTCCTTCTTGGCATTTGGAGGTAAGTGACAGAGGAAATCCAACTGGCATAGGGTTGGCCTTTGTATCGTAGAAAGAGGCACTGGTGTGAAGTTTCCATCTACTCAGAGGTTCAACTCACTTCCTTCACACTGTGGACCTTCATAGAAGATTCTTTGTTGGATCACTGCTACTTCTGTGTTCAGTTAACAATAGAAGTTTCAGTCACTAGAATGGCCAATGTGTGGCACTGGTCAGGGTTCACTTGCAAAGCGCAGAATCTGCTGTGGCTAGTTTAAGGAGAGAAGGATTTATTACAGGATGTTAAATGACACCCAGAGTCATTGGCAGGATTGAAGAAATTGAAGAAACTCTAGGCAGAGTTTCCAGGAACTACTTTCAAAGCCATACCAGAAATAGGCCACCAAGGAGCTGTCATTCATACTGTTACCATCAGCAAGCCGTCTGCCATTGCAGATGCCACACCAACAGGCAATGGTCCTGCAGTGTCCACACCAACATAATGGATGACTAGCACCACGCTTTTCTCTCCTGTCTTGCTCAGTTCTGAATTCAAGTCCCAAGCAATTGCTTCTCATTGGTCAAATAAAAATCTCATCAGTTGCAAGGGAGTCTAAGAAATATGTTCCCCGTACCTCTTGCAGGCACAGGGAGGCTGGAGTACCTGCTGAGTGAGCCGGCCTGCAGAATCAGCCATAGACGCTGTAGCCACATCCTTGTGAAATTAGAACTCTTGTAAATTTCTTTAAGGCGTCTTCCTCGAGAACAAGGGGTAAGTGTGTGTTACTGTTCTTGGTTTTAGTTATTACTCAGTCTTAATGGAAAGTGATCAAAATGGTGTGGGAATAGTGTGTGACCTCCTTTAATTTTGGCAAGGGGGAAGGAGAGTCAAGAGCAACAGCTGAGTCGTAGGAGGCAGAGGTCAGACGAGCCTCGTCTCTCTGCCACTTATCCAGCTCTGACACCAGGAATCCCTGCCGCAGCACTCTATACTTCTCTGCAGGGTTCAATAATTCATTGCAATGGCCACACAGAACTCATAGACAATCGTCAGGATTACAAGGCTTATTAAAGAAGTTGACAGGTTCAGCTCAGGCTGAGGAACACTCAGTATACAGTTATTTCTTCAAAACAGCCTACGCTCAGCCATGCCCACAGGCGTTCCTCTCTCTGAGCCTCTGCTCTGCTTGGGCAAGTGTTACAAAGCCCCTTTAGCTCAGTCAGTAATTAAGCCCCAGGCCGTGCAAGCCCCAGGCTGGTAGTGGAGCCTGGAGGCATCCTACTGCTCCAGAAACTCCTCCCCAAAGGCACTCAGTTTTCTCACTCCGGGATGGGAAACCGTCCGTGCCATTCCCTGCTGGTCTTGCCTGCTGCTGTTTCTCTGTCACTGCTTCTCATCATCTGCATGGTTACAGCTCTCTCCCTGTCTCTCTCTCCCTCCATCTCCTGGTTCCAGGAACTTTTCAGCATGAGAATCTGGGGTCCACCCTTGACTCTTCATCCTTGGCGATGGTGGGATCCTCTTTTGCCTCCGGGATGGCTCCCCTACCTTGACTGTAAATCTTTTAAAGATATATCATTAATTAATTATATTATTGCCCTTTAGACAGAGGTTTACAGACCAAACTAGCTTCTGATTAAACGATTCTTGTTTTGTGAAATTGGTTGCCAACCCAGTGACATGTCAGCATTCTGACATGGCTTATTTTAAGTTTGGCAGGATGGCAAAACTGACCAATCTGCTTGGTGGGCTGCAGTTTCCTTATTTACATAGTTGCACCCAGTTGCTTAGATGGGAGTTATAAGACTGTGGCAAGATGGCCACGTGAAAGCAACCCACTGCACCACAGTTTTATTCCAGATGTGGAGAAAAAGTGTCTCCATTAGAAGTGGGACTATTTTTAGGGTTACTGAAGCAAAAGCAGGAACTCTGGTAGTCTAAGGGTTAAGTGTTATGGCTGCTAAGCAAGCGGTGGGCAATTTGAATCCACCAAGCTCTCTTGGAAACTCTGTGAGGCAGTACTACTCTGTCCTATAGGGTTGCTATGAGTCAGAATTGTCCCAGAAGCAATGGTTTGGAAACACTGGTGGTGCAGTGGGGAAATGTTAGGGCTACCAACCAGCAGGTTCGCTGTCCCTTGGAAACTCTGTGGCTCAGACCTACTCTGTTCTATCCAGGTGCTGGGAGTCAGAATAGACTCACTGAAATAGGGCTATAAACTAACAAAGAACGTACGGAAAAGGTTCTTCTAGCTATGTTCATGTATGTTCACAGGGATTTCCTGAAACTGATGATTTTAATCAGTTATTACCTTTCCTCTTTCCTCGTAAATAATTTAGAAGTCTTCTCATTTATGTCCATCGTTGTTTGTAAAAAAACAAAGTGACCAACTTCCAAGCTTTCTGGTTTTGCTCAAAACAATGAAAAATAAAGACTTTAGGTCCTTAGTAGATCAACTCTCAAAGTTTGTGTCACCACCATTAAATAGCTCTTCAGGGTAAAACCCTTAATTATGGTATAAAATGTAACAGTCATTCACATTTTCATGGTGTATTATATTTTGAAAAATTTTTGCTGTTCCTGTGGTCCTTATGACAGCCTCAGGAAATTATTCTTATTTTTCAGAATATGAAGACCGAAATTCTGGTTGCAAGTTAACCAAGTGACAGACAGCTGGAATGATCTCAGAGGCAGCATGGAAGAAATACGCGTATGAATGGAGTTACTTCCAGTGCTGGTCTTTTCCTGAGGGATTACAGCTTGGAAAATCCTGTAGAGCACCATCCTACCGTGCAATACTTGGAGTTGCTGTGAGTCAGGGAGCAGCATATCTGGTGTTTGGAGTTTTCTGTGTAGCACAATCATGCTAACAGCGAAGGTTCCAATGGGCTGTGAAATTTACCAGAATTTCATTTTAATTCATTCTCATAGAAAATATGTGAGTGGTAGAGCAAATATCAACACAAAGCTATCCTTCTATATTAATATTTCTCAAACAGTTCCACGAGGAGGTATCATAAGTTCTTAGAGTGCTGAAAATTCTAGCATGGTCTGCTAGCATCGTGTTTCTTGTGACAGTTTTTAACCATTTTTTATTCATGCTGTTTTTATTGTTGGGTGCCGTAGAGTCAGTTCCGACTCATGGTGACCCACGTGACAAAGCAGAACTGCCCCAGAGGGTTTCTTACACTGTGGTCCTATGGAAAGAACTCTCCAGATCTTTCCTCCCACACCTTTGGATGAGCCGCTGAGTGCCTAAACATTGTACCACTGGGGCTTCTCTTGCTATTCATAGACAGAACAGAAATCCTAGTAGTGGAGAATTTTGTAATAAAAATCCAAGAAAATTTGCTGTAGTACCTTATTTGTTAAAAATTCTGTTTTAAAATGCTACTTTGAATTATTTCCTCATCACAAGTATGTACCAAAGCGTAGGGTTCATCTCTCATCCTCTTTTGTCTCCACCTCATTGTCATTCATGCTGGTGTTTTCCCATATTCATCCTGTTTCTGCACAGTCTACTTTGACTCCCGTGTGTGTTAGAGTGGAAGTATGCTCCATAGGATTTTCGGTGGCTGATTTTTCAAGAGTAGATTTCTAGGCCTTTCTTCTGAGCTGCCCTTGGGTGAACTTGAACTGCCAGATTTCCAGTTAGCCGCTGAGTGAGCTAACTCTTTGTATTACCCAGGGACTCCTTCTTATAATTAGGTTCCTTTAATATTTATCAGATTGTCCCTGCTTCTTAACACCCCCCCATATTTATTTCCTCAAGGCGTCCCAAATATAACAACCCCAAGAACTAAAGTTATATGAATATTGACCTAACATTGCAATTTTTCTGTGAAAGGACTATGTCATATATTTCCTTGTATTACATATTGGGAAAAAAAAAAACAAAAACCACTGCCATCAAGTCAATCTCAACTCCTAGCGACACTATAGACAAAGTAGAATGGTTCCACAGAGTTTCCAAGGAGAAGGAGTATCTGGTAGATTTGAATGGCAACCTTCTGGTTAGCAGCTATAGCTCTTAACCACTACACCATCAGAGTTTCCTGTATTCCACATAAGCATGGGAAAATAATGCTATCTTAGTCCCTTGGAAACCCTGGTGGCATAGCGAAGTTGACTGTACGGCAGTGAGTTTAGTACTTATGTAACAGGGTAGTTATTCTCTGCATAAAGCAGACACTCCGATGCTTGTTGAATGTATGAATGAATGAGAGGATCAATCAACCACTGATAACTATACAGGCATGACAGAACAGGAGGATCATGGACTCTTGAGTTCAGTGCCCATTCTTGCCAAATGGTTGTTTATTCATACTCTCCTTGCTGCTGAGTTGATTCCAACTCATAGGAACCCTATAGGACAGAGTAGATCTGCCTCGTAGTTTCCAAGGAGTGCCCGGTGGATTCAAACTTCAGACCTTTTGGTAAGTAGCCATGGCACTTAACCACTACACTGCCAGGGTTTCCTCCTATCTTAATGCTTCCATTAAATTACTCAAAGATCTTGGTACAGTGGTTACAAACATGTGACTTGGACTACCTTGCAACTCCAGAAAATTCAGATGCTTGGGCTTTATCTTAGCAGATTCAGACTCAGTAGCTTTGAAGTAGGCTGATAGGTTTAATGATACATTTGATGCACACTAAATGTTAGAAACCATTGTCTAGGGTAGAAGATCAAGGACTCTAAGCTGTTAGAAAGATTTATTATTATTCTTTCCTCTAGCTAATAAGCTTTGTGATGAGAGAGAGAGAAGAGTTTATTCATTTTATTTTATTCCTTGTAAAGGGTGTATTTTGACTACACCCTAGAGGGACCTTTCAAGAGAGTATTTCAAACTCTATCATCTGTTTGGAGAGTGGCTAATTGGTGATTGCCTCCCTACAATAAACTGATACACACTTGCTCTTTGTCACCCTGGTTTTACTGAATATGAAAACAGCCTTCTAGAAATTGGCAAAAGACTTGAAGAAACTCCAGTGGATCCTCTCTAATTCAAAATAATACTCGCTAACATCCCGTGGCATTTTCATGTGCCATTTTCTCACTTAGCCTCACAACAATGCAACAAGATAAGCCTTCTTATTCTATTTTAAGCTTTAAGAAGGCCAGCTCTTCAAAGGTGGATAATCTGACCAGAGCGCAGTTACCAGGACTCAAAGACAAGAGACTCTGATGCCAACGTTCTTAATCATTGTGCAATTCTCATTTCTGCTTAAAACTCTATTCGAAAAGTACCAATTCAAGCTTCCTTTAGCTTTCTTTGGAGTTTGTTTTCTCTCTTTGCTGTATTAAGCTAAGGGAGTGGTATAGCAAAAAAGGAAGAAGGAAAGTGACTTGGCTAACTGGAAACTCAGCCAACCCACCGGTGAGTTACATGCCAGAAAGCCCGTCTAGATGGATATAATGAACAGGTGAGGATTCTGGAAACATCCTACTATCGGATATGGAGACTGAACACAAAATAATTTCTAGCTTCCCTCATAGACCTTGCCAGTTCGCGATACCTCCGTTACACTTGTCACAGACTCCAGTTTTGACCTCCCAATTTTTTGTGACCTCACTGCCTAATTGGGAAACTCTGGCGGTGTAGTGGTTAAGTGCTATGGCTGCTGACCAAAAGGTTGGCAGTTCAGGTCCGCGAGACGCTCTTTAGAAACTCTACGGAGCAGTTCTACTCTGTCTGTGGGGTCGCTATGTGTCAGAGACTTGACGGCAGTAGATTTGGTTTTGGGTTACTTAAATGACAAAAGATTAGGAATGTTTGCAACTTGTTGTAGTACCAGCACAGTAGGACAACCACTTGAAACTGGAACTTTCATGGTTGCTGTTTTTCATAAAGAAAGGTGTTTCTTCCTTTAAAGCCAAGTCTAAGATTTAGAAACTGGCTCGCTTGAGCCACCACAATGGTAATATAGATGAAGTACTCAACTCTACCACTTATCTTTCTGAGCTACAGCAACAAGAAGAGAGGTTTAGATAAAGGGGTACAGATCACTCATCCTATAGAAGGCCAGCTCTTCAAAGGTGGATAATCTGACCAGAGCGCGGTTACCAGGACTCAAAGACAAGAGACTCAAGAGACACTCAAGAGTCACCATGAGGCCTAACTGGGAAATTTAACCCCCCAAAACAAGTTTATTGGCATCAGTGAGATTGAAAGACAATATGTATTCAACCAGAATGTATTTAAGCTTATTTAAACTTACTAAAATTTAAGATACCCTGATTCGCTGCTGGGTGCTACCACTGCTAACCACAAGGTCAGCAGTTCAAATCCACCAGGTGCTCCTTGAATACTCTGGTTGTCAGTCCTACCCTGGCCCCTAGGGTCACCATGAGTTGGTTCCGACTTGACGGAACTTGGCTTTGGCTGATTCCCTGCTGGCGTCTTTATAAAACTAAGTAGAGGATTGATATAGAATCTGTTTTATTTATCAGTTACACTGTAACAAATCATGCCAAAGCTTGGAAGCTTGAAACAACACTTGTTTAGCTCGAGAGTTTGTATTTCATGTGGTGCTCGGCAGAGATAACTTGTCTCTGCTTCACTCACTGTCATCAGAGCAATTTTAAAGTTGGGAACCAGAATTATCTGAAAGTTCCATTATTCATGTGTCTGTTAATTCATGCTGGCTCTCAGCTAAGATCTTAGTTGGAGTGGTCTGCTGAAACACCTACAGGCAACTTAGGCTTTCTCCCAACCTGGCAGCTGGTTCCAGTGGTGAGTGCCCTGAAAGATGGACAGAAACTGTATCACTGTTTATGACCTAGTCTCAGAAGCCACGTGGCATCTTTTCCACTGGAATCTATTCACTGAGGCAGCCACAGCAGCCCATTCAAATTTAAATGAAGAGGAAATAGGATGTGTCTCTCGATGTAGCAGTAGGAAAGTTCTGGAAGTATGTTGGACTGGAAATATTGCTATGACTCTTTTGCCATTTTTGGAAAATACAGTCTGCTTGAGATTTCCATTCTGTGGGACAGTCCTTGTAAAGAGACAAAGAGAGCCTGCAGAGAGCCACGGAGAAGCAGCACCACCCTTGCAAGGTACTTAGACATTATGAAGATTCCCTGGCCATTGTCAGGTGATGTCCTACCACTCTTTTTTATTTTAATTTTATTTTTTATTAATTATGGTAAAAGAATAAAATTTCTAACATCTACTGATTGTCTCTTCTATGATAAACCCTCAGCCCTTCACCCACCCATGTAGCCAAAAGAGTCATTTTCTTCTGTGGATAATTCTCTTGTTAAGTCCTTGTAGCAGGGGTCTCATACAAACTTTGTCCTTTTGACACTGATTGATTTCACTCAGCATGATCTCTTCCAAGTGAGACTATGTTATGAGATGTTTTCTAAAATTGTTATTGTTTTTTATCACAGCATAGTGTTCCCTTGAGTATATGTACCACAGTTTGCTTATCCATTCATCTGTTGTTGAGTATTGGGGTTGATTCCAACTTTCTGCTATCGTGGACTGTGCTGCAATAGACATTCATGTACATGTGTCTGTTCGTGTGACAACCCTTGTTTCTGAAGAATGAATTCCAAGCAGTGGAATTACAGGATCAAATGATGTATCTATTTCCAGCTTTTTTATAAGGAAGCGCTAGATTGTTTTCCAAAGAGGTTGTACCATTTTGCAATCCCACCAGCAACGTAGGAGAGTTCCAATCTCTCCACAGCCTCTCCAGCATTTGTTGTTTTGTGTTTTTTGGATCATGGCCAACCTTGTTGGGGTGAGATGGTATCTCATTGTGGTTTTGATTTGAATTTCTTTAATAGCTAATGATCGTGAGCAATTCTGCATGTGTCTTTCGGCTGCCTGGATATCCTCTTTGGAGAAATGTCTGTCTCCTTTGCCCATCACTTAGTTTGATTATTAATCCTTTTCTTGTTGATATTTTGTGATACTTTATAGATTGTGGAGGTCAGACGTTGGTATGACATATAGTTGCCAAATATTTTTTCCCATTCTGTAGGTAGTCTTTTAATTCTTGTTTTTTCTTTATGACTGAATGAAAAAGTACATTCCCATATAAATTTACATGCCCACCTGTATGCAGCTTCCACTGTTCTCCCTGCCCTGTGACAGCACATTATTCCTCTCTGCTCCATACATGTCTCATCTTCCCAACAGTTTCCTTTCCCCTTCTCTCCATCCACTCCCCTTACTCCAGCCAGAGGTCATTGGGATAATATCCTATAAATGCATAGAACCATACAGTTCATTCAATATATGGTCACTCTGCATCACCAATTCCAATCCATTTGTGTCCAAAGAGCGGAACTTCATTATGATTTATGGGCAAGGGCAGCATCAGAGCCAGGGGCCATGCTCCCAGGGGAACCGCTGGACCTTCAATTGTGGTCTTTTAGTGGAAATCTCAGGTGCACCTCTTTTTCTGCTTGTGTTGCCAGTGAGACTGAACTCTGTGAGCTCCATTGTGGCTGTCACAGGTGGTGGCTGGGCACCATGCGGTTCTTCCGGTCCCAAGTCGATATAGGCACCCAGTCATGTGGGTCTGTCTGTCTTCTGGGTTGTCTTTCCCCCATGTCATCTTGGTCCTCAGAGAGCATCCATTCCTGCTGAGTTGGGACCATTTGCTGTGCCCTCGGATGGCAGTTTTTAAGTCCCCAGATGCCACTCACCAATGTAGGGTGCAGAGGGCTCTCTTAGGAAAGCACTAGTTGTGCCAATTGGCCTCAGTTTCCCCTGAGAGCATAGCCTCCAGCCCCATGCCCCAGCTACTCTCTCCTTGCAATAATATTGTGTTAAGTTGAAAGGAGTATTCAAGTTATGTTGAAGTCCACTTAACATTGTTCTTGCTTCTAATATGTGCTGTCACTGATTTCACCCAATCAAATTTCTACCAACTACCTAATCTAAACCGCCCTCCCCTTACCCTCCCTCCCTCCCCTCCCTTGCAACTGTCAAAGAGTCTTTTCTTTTATATAAAAGTCTGCTTTTGAGTTCTTATCGTAGTGGTCTCATACAACATTTGTACTTTTGTCTCTCACTGCTTTCACTCAACATAACGTCTTCCAATTGAAAGTAAGTTATGAGATGTTCACTGGAATCACCATTGTTCTTTATCATTGAGTGTACATACCATAGTTTACCTATCCATTCTTCTGTTATTGGGCATCTGGGTTGATTCCACCTTTTTGCTATTGTGGACTGTGCTGCGATAAACATTCTTGTGCATGTATCCGTTGGTGTGAAGGGCCTTGATTCTGTAGGATATATTCCAAGTAGTGGAATTACTGGGTCAAGTGGTATATCTATATCCATTTTTTTAAGGACATGCCAGATTGCCTTCCAAAGAGGCTGGACCATTTTGCAACCCCACCAACAGTGTAGGAGGGTTCCACTTTCTCAACAGCCTCTCCAGCATTTGTTGTTTTGTGTTTTCTGGATCATGGCCAACCTTGTTGGGGTGAGATGGTATCTCACTGTAGTTTTGATCTGAATTTCTTTAATAACTAAAGATCAGTCTGTTAATTCTTTTGATGAAGACTTTGGATGAGCAAAAGTGTTTGATTCTTAGTAGTTCCCATTTATCTACTTTCTCTTCTATTGATTGTGCTTTGTTTGTCAGATTTTGAAGTCTGTCTACATTGTGTATTAAAACTTCCGTTGTTGATGTTATTTTATCTCTGATGCCAATCTTCAGTCTGTTCCCAGAGCCATTTTATCAAATGGGCCTCAGATTTCTGTCTTCTCTGTTTCTGCTAGTCTTTCAAGACACAGGCTCATCACTCCCCACACCTTGTCTGCCTACTCTTGCACATAATATGCTCTCCTTCCACTGAACTTTTGCTTTCTGTGGCACTCACAGAGCCCTACATAGTCTGCTTTTATTATGAGTGATTTTCTTGTGCGTATGTTTGCTTCTAACTAGGCATTAAGTCCTTGGCACGTTTCACACTGCCTTACACAGAGTGGGCATTCAATTCATGACATCAGTGCAAAATTAGTCTCCATGGGTAACATATCAACATGGAAAAAAAACTGTAGCCTCATGACCTGTTAGAAAAATGTCACATCTCATTTGAGTTCTGGGTTATACTTCAGATACAGGAAAATAAATGTCAGATTTATCTTCTTATTTTTCTGATTTTCATGTATTCATGGCTTCAGACCTTCAGGATGGAAAGAATTGGATCATTTCGTAATTGCTTGAAGTTGACATAGAAAGTACAGAGACATTTTGCTCTGGGGATGGGCAAAAGAAAGAAGCAAGGAAGGGTCAGAATTAATGGAATCTTTTCACTTTCTCCATTTGTGGGGGAGAAGAGCAGGTGGTGGGAGGTTAGAAGGAACTGTTATTTCAAGTTGCTCCAAGAATTGGGAGTGGGTGGGAATAAAGTCACTGTCAGGTCGTGTTAATATTGTTTAGAGTTAAGGATATGAATGAGAGTGAGCCTTGGCATTTATTTATTTGGAAGGAGTTTAAAAGTTCTTCCAACAAAATATTCCAGCTCTACTTAATGTAATGCGTAGTTTCTCACAGAAGTTTCCACTGATTTACTGACACTGTTGTCTCTACCAATTGAAGGCAATGTATCTTTCTTATTCTGAAAAGCCCAGTGAAGAGGGAATTTGTGTTTGTTCTCTTCCCATCTCCTTGCTTAATAACCCTGCTCACCGCTGGCTTCTGCAGTGTCCTTGGCAGTGAGTATCGACAGACCCTTCATCCTACCCCAAGGACTTAGAGAATGTGCCCTGATTAGCAAAGAGAAGCACACGATGAGCTGTGTTGAGCAGCTGTGGACACCCTGGAGATAATAAGCAAAAGAAATGAGTTGTAGCTATAACTGTATTGTAGAGGAATGGAATGATCAGTTATCCAAAGGAATGTCTAATCCACAATTCCGGTTTTTTGATTTAGAATATCTACATGCTGTTTTCATGTCACTTTTCAAATTGTGTTTTATTTCTTTAATACCACAATGTCTTTGTACACTACCTAACATACCTAAAGTGGCAGGGAAATGCACCCTGGATATGTGCTAGGTTTGAGGAAGAAGTGAATCTGTACCCCCAGTAACTGATCACTGGTTATCCATTCACAAACTATGGATTTTTTTTCACAGTCTTTAGAATATAGAGGAGAAATACTAGGACCTAATTTTCATCTTCAGTTCACAAATAATTGTTATGTGATTAGAAGGTGAGAGGATTTTTATTCTAGGCTGTTAGGTGTACCATTCCACTGCCTCCATATTTTGAGAGCAAAAGCAAAAGCTGAGGTTTCAGGAGAGGTCTCATTTTATTTTTTGCATTTTAGAGGGTGGACTCCTTGAGGGTAGAGATAGTTAGTGCCCTCTGGGAAAACTATGGCGTGTCACACAATGTTATGCTAATAGTGGGTACAGCAAGTGCAGGGACAGATTACCCAATAAACAAGTTAAGTGATGGTTAGGGTGTCAACAAAACAGGAACACCAGTTGTCCATAACAAAGACTTACAGATGCCAAGCAGACAGGACACAAGGAAAAGGGAGTGCTTCATTGGAAGAGAACTGGCAGGGCACTAAGTCAAAATGATACTTGCCCCAGTGTGTGACAATGTGCTGGCTGGAAATAATGTTCACATAGGGTTACGAGGGCATTCAAGTGTCAGGTTGTTTAGGCAGTGAAGCCCTTACCACTTCAGAACCTTCACTGACATCTGTCTTCTATGATCCTCTCTGATGTAAGTGAAACCCCTTGTCTTGTACCTCTTGGGAGTATACTATTTCTTTCTAATAAACAAAACCTGGGGGTGGGCTGCCAAGTCTAATTTTTGCTGCATTTACCCAACATGCAACTGGAGCCAACATCAGCAGTTACTGGGCAAAGATGGATTATATTACACATTTTCCTCACTTATTGGCTGTCTCGTTATCCAACATTTTTCATTTATGACAATAGTAAAAGAAAACTACTCTCTATTTTGCGTATTGACAATGTATGCCTGGCTGTGATGATTACCATTGTGTGTCAGCTTGCCTGGACCATGATACTTAGTGATTTGGCAGTTGCCAGCCAAAGCCAAGCCAAGCACTGTCGAGTAATGATATAATATTGTGGTATGTTATGATGTAGTCATCCTCCATTTTGTGATCGGATGTGGCCATCCTCCACATTCACTTAAAGCTGATTTTGCACAGTGACCTGGTCTTTAGAACCTAGCCATGTTAGTGAGGAGAAACTGTCATAGCTCACAGGTTTCTGGTCCATTTTGAGTCTTGTACATCCGAGTCTGTTGATCCAGCAGCTCTAGCCAGAAGACACAGCAAAGCTTTCAACTATGACACAAACACAAGGGTATGTTCTTGTGCACATACTGAGAAACAACCAATGGGAGCTCTAGCCACAGGTGGCGCACAAAAGCAAGGAAGCTGAGTAAGCTGACCATTGCAATGAATTTAGTCAAGTCACATTTTAACTCTTTAGCATTTGTATATAGAGTTATGTGCTAGTTTTCTAAACAGTAGTGTTTATAACTTTAATCTTAAAATATGTTTGGCATACATGCAGATGGAATCTAGCATATATTTAATATAATACCAACACTGGTAATGATTCAGTATGATGCTAGCATAGCAAATGTCCAAAATATAGCAGAAATATTTTATCTAACATGAAAAGTTTTAATTTATGTATCAAGTCTTGTTTCTTTTTGTCTGTTGTATGGGATACAGTGCTTGATATTACTCTATGTACGCTAAATAAGTGAGGTATTAGGCACATTAAGGGAATGAAAAATTTAATATTTATTGTACAAAATATGTTTCTGCTTTGCAATAAGTATGTTTCTGAATTCTTCTTCCAAAAAAGCAACAAAAGGCTTTTATGAAAAAATTACATTTATGTTTTATAAGAATAGTCCCATATCTACATGTAAGGAAAATACATAAGGAATATTCCCATATCTACATGTAAGGAAATTGAACAATTTCTTGAAGAAATAAATGAATATGAGATAATTAAAATTATATAAATGTATTTTATTTTCAGTTTTCTTCAGACTAGCATTCTTTTAAGAAATTAATTGATACTATTATGACTGACAAAACAGATTTGCTTGTCCAGAAGTGATTCTCTTGTTACATCAGTTACGTACATATCTTCACGTATGGGAGTTGAACAACTCTACTAGTAAATAAAATGTCTATTTTATAAATTTTGTACATGATGACAATTACAGTTTCCTTTTCATTTTGGACTGGTTGCAGCTCTCTCTTGTTGACTACATAAGAATCCCTCAGCAGCACTATAATTACATGACTTGTGACGTATCTAGGCCTGTCCTGTGCAAAGCAAGCCAACACACGTCTTCAGACTGAGCATAACCTTGTATTTGTATCATGCTCTTTTCAGTTTGTCTTGACCCTATCACGTATCCACCGTAGTCTGAAGAACTCTGAAGACATAGCATCTAAGGACAGAAAATGAGTCCACAAATTTTTGAGTATTATTTCAAGATGTGGAGATCTGCAAAAGGCCCACCACCAAACATGGTACGACAAACAAATTATTTCTGACTTCATTGTAAGTACTATTTCTTTTGACTATCTTAGACCTGAAGAACAAAATTCATGTTCTGTATCAATTTATTTTACTTACTAACTTTCAGATATAAATTTTTGTATTAATATCCATATTTGAAAATAGATTGTATTTGATAAATTTTGCTTGTTTTATAAATTCTATTTATCAGTTATTTAAATTTGTTTGCTATGGTAGAACCAAATTTAAAAAATGACTTAATTTTATATACAGGTAAAAGGCAATGGCAACAACTTAGTGGAGCCCCCCAAATGAAAGCTCACAGAAAAGAAAAATAAAAATAAAAGGATTTGTGAATCCCTAAAGATAATTCCAAAATTAACTTTCTTTTTAAAAAGTGATGGATCAGAAGAGACTTCTGCTGAATCTCCAGACTAATGGGTACAAATCACTGTACTAGGACTGCTAGTGCTGAAATGACTAGCAGCAATATAAATATAACAAATTGTTCCAAATTATGCATATATTCCTTGCTTTAGTAAAAAATTTACTAATGGTGTATAAAGTGAAAGAGTCTGAAGTTGTTGCATCTACAGACCCTGTAAATAACAGAAATACAGGTCCTGTTTGTGGAATAATTGCTTCTAAAGATGTCAGTTACTGGATCAAAAGAAGGCCAAGTGATTGTCAACATCACAGTGGACCATTTGAGAGTTTGTGTTGAAAATATCCAGAAGATAAACAAACAAAGTTTCAGAGCCACAATATATTTCTAGGGTGCAGAGCTAGTGGCAAAAATTACAAGAGGGGTTGGCTACCTTATTCTCCATTAGTCAGCTCTGTATATGATTTTGTTTGCAGACTATTCAGTCCTAAATCATTTAATTTGGATACAGGTGGATTTATTGAATGATGCAACTTGAATATAACTCATAAACATGAAAACAGTTCAATTCACAGGGATTATGTATGGTCATATTTGAACCAAAGACATGGTTTTGGCTTAATTTATAAACTACAAATTAATGAAGAACATTGGTATTGGAAAGCCATTTTACAGTACATTATTTCTATCATTATAACAGTCACTGAAAGTGGACTATCTTTTTGAGGAAGAAAAGATGTGTTTGAATCCCCATAAAATGGAAATTTGGGGGAGTTTACTTGAATTTGTTGTTCAGTTTGATCCATTTTTAGCAGGTCACGTCTCAAAATACGGCAACACAGGGGGCAACCCATCATATATGTCTGATACAACACCTAAAGAATTAATAAACTTAACAAATGATAAAGTTCAGTCAACTATTGTCAGTGAAATAAGTGTAGCTTGATATCTCAGCTTGTAGATTTCAATCCTGATCTTCCTCATACAGATTACCTAAGTATTGCTTTAAGATACATGTCTTTAACAGATGGAAAACCTGTTGTTTTAGTCATCTATCGTTGTTCTAACAGAAATACTATGAATGGATGGTTTTAGCAAAGAAAAGTTTATTTTTATACAGCCCAGTAAATTGTAAGTCCACATTTAGGGTGTCCTCTCCAGGGGAAGGGCTTTCCCTCTGCTGGCTCCAGAGGAAAGTCCTCGTGTTGCATCAGTCATCCGTCAGGGAGCATCTTGGCACAGGAACGTCATGTCTAAAGGAGTGTTGCTTTCTTGGTGGTAGGAGGTTCCCAACTCCACTTGCTTCCCTTTCCTTTCATTCCTTGTGGGATAAAAGGTAGTGTAAGCCACACTCTAGGGAAATTCCCCTTACAGTGAAGCATGGAGGTGATCTTATGAAGGGATTTATAGCCCCACCCTGATCCTCTCTAACATAATCCACTCTGTTAACCACAGGCAGAGACTAGGATTTACAGCATCAGAAAAATCACAAAACAGAGAACAATCACAAAATACTGGGAATCATGGCCCAGCCAAACGGCTACACACATTTTGAGGGGGACACAGTTCAATCCATGATACCTGTCAAGTGATTTATCACATTTACTATCTTAAAGTCATATGCAGAAGAATGCAAATCAAATGCTTCATTACTTTTGTGAAAAATTGAAAAATAGATTTTTTTGAAGTGCAGGGGCAAGTCCCAAGACACTGTTGCCAATATGTCAGGGAATTTTAAAGGTATGTAAATGAAAATTTTAGAATGTAATAAAGATGCTATTTTCATACCATATGCTGCATATTCACATAAACTTGTTGGACATAGCACAGTAGACTTTTGTCTGGAAGAGCTGATCCTTTTTTTCTGCTGTTCAGTAACTCTGTATGTTTTTCACCCCCTCTACTCAGTGATGAGCGGTTCTTAAAACACATTCAGACAATGATCATTTTTAATAATGTCTTTCTGATACACATCGGGAAGCCCATGCTGTAGCAGGGAGTGCAATCCTGGAATCAGACACTGAGATTCTAGATGCCTTGGAAAATATTGCTGAAGACAGACACAAAAAGGCAATAGTAAAAGAGAGGCGGAAAATATCACCAACATAATGCAAACATTAGATGATGTATTTCTGCTGGTTATGTATAAAAATATATTGCTGCATTTTCAGCAGATGAATCAAGATCTCCAGGATTCAGAAGTAAATTTAAACATATATATAAATCTCTATTAGTCATTAACAGAGTATTCACATAAAATAAGTGAAGATTTTGAAAATTTTGAAAACACAGCCATACAAACACTATCAAATGCTGATTATCAAACAGTTGCCCACTGCAGAAGCATTGAAAAGAAACTGGTAAATGACAGAAGTGTTCTAGAATTATTGAGTGCCACAGATCAATTTCATCTAACTACATACTACTACTCTGTCGCTGACATACTTAAATCTTGCAGGAAAAGAAAGGTAGAATTGTATGAAGTTCTTCAAATAGATTTTCCTTCTTCAGTCACGTGGATCTACCCGACGAAGACTGCATGAAGGCACCCAAGAAATCAATGCACTTTATTCTGCTGACTTAACCACAGAACTTTACAAAAAAGTGCAACAATTTAATCCTTATGTGAGAACTAACTTTACACGTTCAGGAAAAAAACACATTTTACTCTTGTAGATATTTGTGATTCCATACTAGAAGATAAAACAAAATGCGTATTTCCCAATATGCTTTATGCATATTCCTAACTGTGATGATCACAAACCACAGAATCGAAGGCTCATTTTGGTCCCTAAAGACACTCAAAAAACCCTCATCTTACAATAATGATTCAAGAAAGACTTGTTTCACTATCCTTATTATGTATAGAAGTAGATATATTTTGGCAACTTAATTGTAATGAAATCATCAAAAAAATGTAAGCATAAAAAATAGAAAGAACTGTTTAATTATAACATGTTAGAGATGGAAGACTTACCTGAAAAAAAATAAAACATAGTAATTTGTTATAATATTTGTTTTATGATCATTAAGTTTTCTTTTATGACATCTTTTCATTTGTGTGGAAAACCTGGTGGGATAGTGGCTGAGAGTCCACTGCTAATCAGTTTGACTCCACGAGGCACCCCTTTGCAGACTCTATGGAGCTATTCTACTCTGTCCTACAGGGTCTATATGAGTTGAAATCAACTTGGTTTTTTGGTTGCTTTTCATTCATTCATTTAAAATTATAGCATTTATTGAAAAACAAGCATCAAAACTGAAGCACGAGATGTTCAAAGCAAAATTGATGAAAGTCAATACTTTTCTTGTGGGCAATCAAGAGAAATTTATAATAATTGTTGAGACAAGTAAATTCACTGATTCATTTTCTTCATTGTAGAATGTGTAGAGCATTCTTTTTGTAGAAAATGTGATGCATAGTAGAAATCTTAGTAAGCTGCTTCCACCAAGTTTAAGAATCTAGCTTATTCACTGAAGTGTCATATGCCACCTTTTTGTTCTGTCACTAACATAGTTGCATTTACAAAGATAACTGGGACATGGATAGCTAGGACACACACACATACACATATCACTCACAAACCCCATTCAAACGTGTAAGTAAGCAAAGGAGGGGGCAGCACAAACCATGAGTGTATAAAGTCCTCACTTACCTTAATCTGGCCTTGAGTAGGTGCCAGGTAGTGAAGGCACAATAAGGTACCATATAAGGAACAGAAGGAACCCCACGGCTCAGTAGCTGAGTGTTCAGCTGTTAATTGAAAGGTTGGTAGTTTGAACCCACCTAGAGGCTTCATGGGAGAAAGACCTGGTGATTTGCTGTAAGGGGTTGAATTGTGCCTTTCTATCCCCCCAAAATATGTGTTGTAAATCATAACCTCTATATCTGTAGTTATGATCCCATTTGAGAATGGGTAGTCTTTGTTGTGTTAATGAGGCAGATTAGTGTAGGGTGTGTCTCAGCTCAATAAAAGAAATTAAACAAACAAGCAAGCAGAGGAAAGAGGGGGTAAAATGTGTGCCCAAAACACACGGGGAGCTCTGAGGAAGTGGGATGCAGACGCTGAAGAGACAAGGATCTTCCTCTAGAGCCAAAAGATGGGTAGGTTTTCTCCCAGCACTCTGAATTCAGACTTCTGGCTTCCTAGACCACAGGAAAATGACTTTCTGTTTGTACTTGCTTGTGCTGTTTCTGCTGTAGCAGCACTGGGTAACTACAATGTGCTCCCCCAAAATTATGGGGCAGCTGTACTCTGTTACATGGGTCACTATGAGTTACATGAGACTCAGTGGCACATGACAAACAAAACACAAAGGATAAGATGAAAGTTTGTCGTAAATTTTCCTCTTTACCCTAGAACAAAAGTATAGATTACATTCAGCTAAATGCCAAACTGAGACAAGCCAGGGCTCTTTCTCTCATTTTTTGTTTCCTATGATTGTATCTGCAGGTAAGGAGCCCTGGTGGTGCAGTGGTTAAAGTGCCCAGCTGCCAACTGAAAGGTCGTGGTGTAAACATACCAGCTGCTCTATGGGACAAAGATGTGGCAGTCTGCTTCTGTAAAGATTACAGCCTTGGAAACCGTGCAGCAGGGCTCATCTATCTTACAGGGTCACTATGAGTTGGGATTCACTAAATAGCAGTGGGTTCAGTCCGCTTTTTATATCTATAGTTATGGATCCTGTGATCTGAAGTCATTCATTGTCCAAAGAACCTACCCACAGCCGTTGAGGCAGGTTTAACTCATAGCAACCCTAGAGGTCAGAGCAGAGCTGCCCCAAAGAGTTTCCAAGGAGCTCCTAGTGGATTTGAACTGCTGACCTTTAGTTAGCAGAGGTAGTACTTACACCTGGAGGCATAATTCCTCCCTAAAATAAGGCTGAATCTGAATGTGACTAGTCCATCACAGTTGTGTGTTGGGCACGTGTATTCTGCTGGCCAAGCAGTACAGGGCAGTTCTCAGTGCTGTTGCCATGGCATTTTGCACTGTTTCCATAGCACAGCCTCTCCTATCCTGGGCAAGCCAACTTGGACAGTTTGCATTACATGATGTTAGCTGGGCCGGAGTGATGAAGGACCCTTTGGGACTGATACTCTGATTTTTGTGTATGAAAGCTTAGCTATGGCTAAAACCAGGCCATACACAAGCACAGACTCAAGATCTAAAAGATCGAGTTGCTCAGAGGTAAAGAAGGTTGAATATTTCCTCTCCTTTTTGTCAGGCTTTTGTGAGTGTGCAGGTTGTTCTGAAGGTTCTGGCTGCAGGAATTCTCAGGTCTTTGAGATACAGGTGGCTATAAAGAATGGAATGAGAGAGCGCGCAACAGATGAGGAAGACGCAGCGAGCAGAGGCTAAGGACATCAATACAGGCAATGGCTAACTTTTGTGGTTTAGAGATTTTGGCAAGTGATTTGAAAACTTCTGTACTTTGCTTTGGAGCCCTGCTGATACAGTGGTGAAGTGTTTGTCTGCTAACCAGAAGATTGGCCCTTTCGATCTACTGGCTGCTCCTTGGAAACTCAGTTCTACTCTGCCCATGGGGTAGGTGTGAGATGGAATTGACCTGACAGCAACAGGTTTGGTTATTTTGCTCCACCGTCTTTTGGTTTTTATTCCGTGACATCCTGCATGTTGCAGTAATTCTGAAAGCTATGTCACCAGTATTTCAAATAATAGCAAGGGCATCTATGGTAGGCAAGCTTCAGTAGACTAGGAAGGAAGGCCTGGTGATCTACTTACAAAAATTAGCTGATAGAAAACATTATAGGTCATAATAGAACACCATCTGACTCACTTGTTTTGGATACATCATCAGGATCAATTGCAAGGAAGGACATCATTTTTAATGAAGTACAGGACCAATGAGGTTAAGGGAAACCTTGAGTGAGATGCATTGGCACAGCAGCCACAATGATGGACTGAGACATACTGGTGATTATGAGGACGATGAGGATCAGGCAATATTTTGTTCTGTTGCACATAATTCACCGTGATTCAGCTCGTTGGCAGCTAACAACCACCACCATCCTGCTTTTTCTATAAAGGAATAAAAGGAATTCAGAAACATAACTTGAACTTGAGTTTCAGGAGATTTCTTTCTTTCTTGGCTGTAGTACACTACCCATCATCTGGGGATTGTATGTGACACTAAGACAGTTTCTTCTGTCATAAACCACAGTGTGATAAGTGTGTCTTGAAATTCTCTGGTAGACCTAAACTCATTTTAATCAGCAGTTATACTGGAGTACAAGTATTCCTGGAAACATCATGGCATAGTAGTAACTGAAAGGTCAGCAGTTCAAATCCACCAGGCAGAAGCTCCTTGGAAATTTGGTGGAGCAGTTTGACTCTGTCCTACAGGGTTGCTATGAGTCAGAATTGACTTGATGGCAGTGGATTTTTTGTTTTTGTTTGTTTGTTTGTTGCCAAGTTCCCAAGAAGCAGAGCTCACTCTTGCGTCTTACTGAGACAACTTCAGGGTCCTGCAGGATTTTCACAGCCACTTCTACTGCTGCTGTATTGGGGCACACTCCTTCTCAGCATGCAGGGGGTGATCTCTTCCTCAAGTGGACTCCACCTTACTATTCCCCTTAGTCATTTCTTCCCCAAATGACTCCATCATTGGTCCCAGGCACTAAAACAGGGAGAATATCTGAATTGCTTTTCCAGACTTTCTCAGGTGCTAATGTATTAAGTAATTACATATTTGTTTTTCTTCTCTTCCCTATCAAAGGTAAGTGCCTCAAGGGCAGAGATGATTCTCACCCATGATTGGACAAGATACCTAACACATTATGATTATGCGTTCATTTAATAAATACATGGTATTTACACTAGGGTTTCTATGAGTCAGACCTGACTCGACAGCAGTGGGTTTTATTTACTATCAAAATAAATAAATAAAAACCAGACCCACTACCACTGAGTTGATTCCAACTCATAGCAACCCTAAAAATAACATAAATCAAATATCTTAGTGTTTGCAGTAGTCGATGCATATAAAAAAGTAACAATCACTAGGTGATGATGTCATTTCACCCTAACTTACCAGAAATTTCTTTGGTGACTGTAGATGACTTTCTACGCCTCCCACACACACAATTTGTCTCTCTCCTTATGTTATATATGTGACAATAACTTTGTAAATCTGTGACCAATATTAACTTTTAATGTTATTGATTTGGGTAGTAGTTTGATTATGGCCACATATTTGCTCTGATGAGATCCTTTACATAATGGGCCTGACAAAGTGCCTAGTAAATTGTAGGAGTTCAGCAAATGTTAGTATCTACCCTTTCCCTATGAATCAGATCCTAAAACCAGTTGCCATCTTGCTGACTGCAACTCATGGCCATCCTGAATGTTTCAGAGTGGAAATGCGCTCTATAGAGTTCTCAGTGGCTGATTTTTCAGAAGTAGGTCAGCAGATCTTTCTACTGTATCACCTCTGGGTCAACGTGAACCTCCCACTTTGCAGTTGGCAGCTGATCAAGTTAAAAATTTACACCATACAGAGACTCCAGTGAGAACCTAGCTTAGTAATCAGCACCAACAGAAATTAGAGCCTGGAGCCTTACAGTCGCTGGTTGTGATTCCAACATCTTCCTTAGGTGATCATCAGGAAACCAGAGTCCCTAGGTGCTGAAAATGGCTCACACACTCAGCTTCTAACCAAAACTTGAAGGGGTGAACCCAACTAGAGGTACCTTCCAAGAAAGGCCTGGTGATCTACTTCTGAAATTTCATCTACTGAAAATCCTGAAGAGTGCGGTTTTACCCCATTGCCATAAGTTGAAGTCAACTCTCTGGTGACTAGTTTCATCTGCAAAGAGAGAGTGATGGTTCTTCTTGCATAGGGATAAAATACTAACAGTATTGTGTCTTATAATCCCCAGAGGAAAAGAGTGCTGTGATCAACAAAACGGATGTGTGTACTGCACAGAGACTCACACTTAGCAGATTGCCAGTAAAGTGCTTGAATCAATGAACAATCAAACCTCCCAAGCTAACAGTGTCATTTTTTGGATTGCTTAACTCCTTTGAGCACACACCCAACTCTTGGGGAGTTTTCCCACTCTGAATCCTGCCTCCCATGAGTGAAGCTTTAGAGGAGGTTGTTTCTTGGGGCTAAGTTTCAGCAAGTTGAATACGAAAGACCTGTGCCACCCCCACTCTCACCCCCACCCCCACCCCCACCCAACCCCCAAAGTTTTCTTCTTCCCTGGGGCATACTCCTAAAAGAAGACAAATTCTTAAGAGACATTTCAGCGCTGGTGTTTTCTTGGTCTTTGGGAGTCAAGCTCTGTAGTCCTGCATCTCAGACAGAAATAGACAGAAGTAAAGGCAGAGCTGATGGAGAGGGCGACGTTTAGACATTTACTGTTCCGAGCGTGCCCGGCTGAGGGGCAGCAGTGTGGGCCTCATGGGGAAGATTGTTGGAAATGCAGGATCTCAGGTTGCCTCTTCCTCTCCCCGTCCCCCATGAGGATCTGCCTTTTAACATGTTCTCCAGGTGATTGAAATGTGCTTGAAAGTCTGCAGAAGTTTGATTCAAAGCCCAAGTAACCATCTTCAGAACTGAGAAAGGAAGAGTGTGCTTGATCAAGTCACAGGCAGCTACTTGGTTTTAACCACTGAAGGCAGAAAATTCCGGAAGAACCACCTTGTAGAAGGCACTGGATTCCTTTGGTTGATAATCTTTCACATATAAACAGTCTGACTGGGCCCTGCCGGGGAAGATTCCTGCCAAAAGAAGTCAGTGGTAGGCAAGAGGAAGAGGAAAGGGAGTAAGAGAGTTAATCATCTTCTTATCACTTTTTAAAGTAATATGTATCCATTTAAAATCTTTAAATGCTACGTGAGAGTATAAAGTGGGAAAAAAATGGATACTATAATTGCTTCCTTCCAAGATTATATTGACCGTGTATAATGATTAAGAGAGAAGACTGAAAATAAAACTGCCCAAATGTGATCCCAGCTGTGTGATCTTGGGCAAATTGCTGAACTTCTGTGTCCTTTAATGTCCTTAGTTGTAAAATGAAGCATAATGGCTTGTCGTGAGGATTCAGTACTGATATATGTAAAGCACTTCAGTCCATGCCCACACATGACTTTCATGTGATTTTTCACATGTAACACTTTGATGCATTTGATATTTCAGTTTAAGGTATAGGTAAGAAATTCGTTTTCACCCCTAATGGCCAATCAGTTGTCCCAACATTATTTATTGACTAGTCTCTCTTGCTACGTGTAATGGATACACTTATTTTTATTCCTTCCATCTAGCTGTTTATTCCTGTGACTCACATCTTTTAGTATTTAGTGGGTCCAATTCAAAAGAAAGAAGTATTGAATGTTCCCATTATTTCCAACAGAAAGTTTTCGAGGGGAAATATTTCACATCTAGGTACTAAAAGTGCCAAATTAGTGACTTTTTTTTTACCAGCCGTTATAAATATCCTCATAGTTCTCTAGAGATTTGTGTCCACAAAGTACCTGGCAATCTCAATTCTTAGTCCGTGGCCACAGATACAAAGATTTTTTTCCATTCTGATACCTCAGATTAATAGTTTAACATTTCAGCTATTTTTCTTCTATTAATTAAGGGAGGTTTATAAAACTTAGTGGGATGCTGTTAATGATTAATAAACTCCATCAATGGATCAAATTGAAGATTGTAGAAGTGCAAAAACCAGGCTTTCCTCCTTGGCTTATACTAATGCTAATTTTTTTCCCCCAGCACGGTTGGTGGAGTGAGAGAGAGAGAACACCAATGCCAGATTCTATTTCACTTGAGTGAAAAAAATCAGATTAAAATAATAACTGACAATTCAGGAACTGGGAGATTTCCTGGGGGAGCTAATGACCACCCACTGGGTTTTAGCTTGAGACCCCCTTGGTGGGATAAATACGGATGCATTTCATAGCAGCTAAGCGTCAGGAAATATGCTTTTAATTATCACTTAAGATGTAACCTGTCAGAAGTATTAGTATCACTTGTGTTTAATGAGAATTGATTTTCAGATTGCATTACCCAGAAAGCCAAGGATAATGGAAAACCCTGGGTCTTTCCTGAGACCTTTAGACACCGTATGTCTCTCTGCTGATGATCACCCACATCAGCAGCCACCGGATACCTGATCTGCCCACATACAGCCCAGCAGAGGCCTGCTTAGCCTTGAAGTGATTTCTGATGAATGAGACTCCCCAGAGCTGAGCCAGCTCCTGAGTTCCGATGCAAAGTGAGGCTGCCCCCAAGAATAACAATTAAGGGTAGAAATTTTCGCTGTGGCCCGCAGACTGACCTAGTCAGTGCAATGATGAAAAGAATCACCACACCAGTTGCTGTGGAGTCGGGTCCAACTCATAGGGACCACAGAGCGGTCAGAGTAGCTTAGTGCTCCATTGAGTTTTGGGTAGCTGTTATTTTGAAAGGAGATCACCAGGCCTTTCTTCTGAGGCATTGTTGGGTGGACTGGAACCTCCAGTCTTTCATTTATCAGCTTAGCACATTATCTGTTTGCACTAACCACTCAGGGGATCTACTGCAAAGAAAGAGCACAGAAACAATGTGTTGATGGGGAAGCATGATGTGAGCAACATCCACCTCTGCCCAGGTCCTTCACTGGTGCCCTAAGCCTTTCTGAGATGGTCAGGAAAGTCTTGGGAGGCAGGCCAGTCGTGGGTATACTGTGAGGCATGTAAGGAAGGAAACTACGTCTGATTATGCAAGGGTCCCCAAACATAAGTCATTTATACACCACTTTCATAGTTTCTTGTAATAAACTTGTACTACATTTCTAAAGATTTTCTTAACATTTTTCTTCAAACTGAGTTAATTTTTAAGTTTATTTTATAAAGAAAACTTAAAGTACAATATAAATAGATTAGTCTTTCTGATTTGAAAGTAAAAAATGTTTTTCAGTTATAGCTGGATGTAGTGCCCTTCTGATGGCTTTTGACCTTGGGCTCTATATTTTTTTGTATGTTAAAATGGAGATTAAAAAAAAAAAGAACTTGCCATTGTGTCAGTTATGACTTATTGTGTAAGTAGAGCTGTACTTCACGGAGCTTTCAATGGATGATTTTTCGGAAGCCGACTGCCAGGCCTTTCTCCTGAGGTGCCTCTGGGGGGATGTACACATCCAACCTTTTGGTTGGCAGCTGAGAGAGTTAATTGCATCATCCAGGGACTCTAAACAGAGATTAGAGAGGTGTTAAAGGCACATTAATATTACCTGGAAATGTCTCTTTCCTTGCCAGAATCAGAATGATAGAGAAATTAAAAGAGACTTAAAAGCTTGCAAGCAGCTATCTAAGGCAAAACTCTTGGTCTCTCCACATCTGGACCCAAGGAAAGTGAAAGAAACCAAATACTCAGGGAACAAGTTAGCCCCAAAGAGACACAGCCTCCTGTACTCTGAGGCTAGAAGAAGTAGATGACGCCTGGCTGCCACTACCGACCGCTGTAATCAGGGACAAAATAGACAGTCACTGTTACAAGGGGAGAAAAATATGGGACAGAACTCAAATCCATAAAAAGATCAGACTTACTGGACTGATAGACAGTGGACAAAGCCTTGGGACTGTTGCTCTAAGATACCTTTTTAACCCGAAAGTGAAACAGGTCACCTTTCAGCCAAATAATATAGTGGCCTACAAAATAAACAATAAACTCATAAGGAATATGCTTCTTAGAACAATCAACTATACCAAACCACATGGCCTACATTCATCTACAAGCGAAGGTGAAAAGGTAAAGAAGGACCGGGAAGCTCCCTGCAGGGATAGAAACGGGGAAACCAGGTGGAAAGGGAGACAGTGCTGACCCACTGCAGGAACAGCAATCCATGTTGTGGTACAATGTGTGTATGAATTGTTGAATGGTAAACCAGTTTGCTTGTGTGAACTTTCATACAAAGCACAATAAAATGCTTAAAAAGAGAGAACTGGACAGGAAAAAACTTTGTCAGTGTGAGAGCTGATGTTATTTTTTTCTGTTAATATCCCACCTAAAAAGTACAGTGTAGGTAATGGATTGAATTGTGGCCCCTGAAAATACCTGTCAACTTGGCGAGGTCATAATTCCCACTATTGTGTGATTGTCTACCATTTTGTCATCTAATAGGATTTCACTGTCTTGCAAATCCTATGACTCTGATGTAATGAGATGGACTAGTGGCAGCTACACAAGTGGAGTCTAAAAGATCAGGTGATGTCTTAAGCCAATCTCTTTTGAGATATAAAAGAGAGAAGTGAGAAGAGGGACAGGGAGACCTCACATCACCAAGAAAGCAGTGCCAGGAGCCAAGCACATCCTTTGAACCTGAGATTCCTGGGCTGAGATGCCCCCAGACCAAGAGAAGACTCACGACAAGGACCTTCCTCCAGAGCCATCAGAGAGAGAAAGCATTCTCCTGGAGCTAGTGTCCTCCAGACTTTTAGCTTACTGGACTGTGAGAGAATAAACTTCTCTTTGTTAAAGCCATCTACTGGTGGTATTTCTGTTACAGTGGCACTAGATGACTAAGACAGTGTGTGTCCTCTTGGGGGAAAAGTGATACAATCCACTTGCGATTACATGGGGACCAGGTTGAGCAATTATGGAGAGGGAAGTGGAGGAAGACGAGGAGAACTAAGCCAGAAGCAAGAACAGCAGACCCCGCTGAGCACAGTACTGCTTCTCTACGTTATGCTGGAAACATACTTCTTAAAAGAAAATATTTCAGCATTCAAATTCACCCCACCTCATCCTTTTGTCCACTTATAGCATGGTCTTTCCTCCACTCGGTGTGGATTCAGTGCCTTCCATGTATCAGACACAGAGCCATATGCTGAGGCCGTAACGACAAAGACTCACTGTCCTCCAGGAGCTTTTTTGGTTTGACAGAGAACAAAACATCATCACATTCCGCTGCAAATATCAAGACAAGGGATGCTCGGAGACCCGTAGGATCTAATAGGGATTCATTTGAATCAGACTGGAAAAAAGACAGTAGTAAAGGCTTCTTGGAGAGAGAGGTTACTGGGAAATTGCCATACAGAAAGTTATTGGAATAGTCTCATTCTAGGGGAAATGGAATTTAATTTCAATCATACTGGTGCATTTCAGAAGCTGGCACACAATGTTATAGCCACATAGGCCCCCAGACTTTCTAGACGAATAACTAGTTGCCACTCACTTGACTCTGACTCATGATAAACTCAAGTGTGTCAGAGCAGAACTGTGCTTCATAGGGTTTTCAGTGGCTGATTTGTGGGAAGTACATCACCAGGTCTTTCTTTCAAGGCACCTCTGCGTGAACTTGAATCTCCAACCTTCTTGTTAGCAGTGAGTGCCTTTAACCATTTGCACTACCCACGGAGTCTGGCCAAATGGACAAGTATTATTTCCTACTTCTTTGCATTTTGCCCTCTGTGAAAGGAGAATGCTCATCACCAGGTGGCACTGGTAGTTCAAGATCCAAAGCTCTGAAGCAGTGATGTCTCAGTTACAAGTGGAGGTTTGAACTCACCCAATAGTCCTAGTGAAAAGCCTGATAGGATTCCTTTGGGTTGCCACAGTGTGGGTGTCAGGGGACTTCCTTGGGTTCATTCTGTCCTCCAGTTGTCCCTCCCTGTGTCTGCTGATCACTGTATATAAGAAGACAGCCACCAGCATAATTGTGCTCATCCCCAGCTGTACCCTGGTAAGGACACGAGTGAACTTTCTGGCAGTACAGTGGGTTGCTGTTCAAGAGAGTGGTGCGATTTGGAGCCAGGAGAAGGACTGGAGGTTTGGAACCAGAGAAGGATCAGCTCTGGCCAGCTCTTTGTTGTCCAAGGACTGCTTATACTAATTCAGCCGGCTCCTCGTGGTGGAACCATTGCTCTGCTTCTCCAGAGAAATACCAACCTGTTCTCTTTACTCATCTTTGAAGCAGTTTTGGCCAATCATGTATTATGGCAGAAAATGAAACCTCAGCAGAGGTCCCTTGAGGATGGGAGAAAGTGGCAGTTTCAGGACCTACCACGTGCCTCCATTGCCACAGAGAGTGGAGAGTTGCCTCTACTTGGCTTCATTTCACCGTCCCCAAAGCCCCTCTCCTCCCTTTGCGGTGTGTAATTTTGAGCTGTATG
Organism: Heterohyrax brucei; assembly: GCA_028571685.1. Classification (NCBI taxonomy): domain Eukaryota; kingdom Metazoa; phylum Chordata; class Mammalia; order Hyracoidea; family Procaviidae; genus Heterohyrax; species Heterohyrax brucei. The sequence goes on along the minus strand of CM053142.1, from coordinate 53,925,073 downwards.
TTTAATATCCATGCTCTGTCATATCTGCTGATACTCAGTAGAAGCACAGATGGATTTCAGAGGCTGCTCCCCCTGTGGATGACAAAGATTCTAAGACGTACCCTACTCCATTGTCTGGTGGTGATGGTTACTCTCCCCACAGCTTCAAGACTGTTTGTTGGACTACATCCCGCGCCCTCAGCTGCAGCTGGTATTAGGGCCTTTCCTTGTCCGTGTAAGTGCATCTAAAAATATTTCTGGGACAAACTAGAATAGTGCAGCCAAGCACATGAATCAGGACAGGAAACTGACCTTGCAGCCCCCTCAGCTCAGGGCAGGGTAGAACAAACAGCATTGTGCGTGGTCTTTGGCAAAGGAAGTCCTCTCGGACCAGAATTCCTCAAGGAGCCATTAATGCACTGCAATAACACAGTGAAACCTCTCAGAGCCAGAACTCAACAGACTGCCTGGTTTTGTCTCACAAGCTTTCCACCTTTGAAGATTACGGTCTTACCACTGTTCTATTTCTTGTTTTAGTAGAAAATATTTGACAGTTTTCTACCTTTGGCTTGGCTACCTTTCACAAGTTCCGGCTTTCACAAGTTTTACAGTACATTCCCCAAGGTGAGAGAGAAAAGCCACCGAATGTGTCTGCAGAGCAGGCTAGCTCAGGCGGTATGTACTTCAGACGTTCCAGACAGGACTTTTCTCTGACGGACATAGATCTATGCCTGTTTCCCATGAAAGGCTGGCTCCTTTGGAGACTTGAACACTGTTCTGATGTTTCCTGTCTTCGAGACACAATCTCCAAATAAAGAAGGCACGAAGGAAAGTTCAGACTGTAATAACAAGGCTGATGGCTAATTAACTCGCCGTTGTCTTGGTTCGATCGAAGAGTGGGAAGTCGAACATAATCTGCCCTTCCCTCAGCCTTGAATGTATCAATTATGTGGCAAAGAATGATGGACATAACCCTAAGTACTCAGAATATTCTATTTTGGGTGGGTTATTCAAATTGCAGTGACCCTGTGGTTCTATCTCATATCCGTGATCACCTCTTCTACCCTCAAGTAATTTTAACTGTTAAGTATAAAAATAAACAAATAAATAAACCACTGCCTTTGAATCAACTGTGACTCATAGCAACCTTCTAGTGCAGAGTAGAACTGTCTCCAAAGGAGCAGCTGGTGGATTTGAACTGCCAACCTTTGGGTTTGCAGACATAACATTCACTATACCACCATGGTTTCAATCATAAGTACGGGTCCCCACTTTTTTTCTCTACCCTTCATTAGCTACCGTTGTCTTCTTTCTTTCATCAGAAGTACACCACCGCCAGAGGTATGTCATCAGACCAAGTGTCTGGGACGTTTGGAAATGAGTCTAGCAGCAGGATATAGAATAAGAGATATGCTGAACAAAGAATCATCAATTCACTCTTCTCATTTTTTCTCCTTTTCCTTACCAAGACTTTATGATGAAGAACATTGTCATGGATTGCATTGTGTCCCCGGCCCGCCCCCAATATATGTATTGGTTTGATTTGGCTATGAGTCCCAGTATGGTAGCAATTCTTCCCATGTGTTGTGAATCTTGTCTCTGGGACACTGATGGAGAATGGGCAGCAGCTGTGCTGGTGAGGCAGGACTCAGGTAGTCAGCTGTGGGATACGGAGAGAGAAGGGAGCACAGAGAGTTGGGAACTCCATACGATCAAGACCAAGAGCAGAGCTCATCCTTTGGGCCTGAGGTTCCTGTGCCAAGATGCTCTCATGGGTTTGGACTCAGACTACCGGACTGTGCTAAATTCTCTTGCTGAATGGACTTATAGTTCAAAAATGGATTTGTGGCTTACTGGGCTGTGTCAGTCAAGTTTCTCTTCAGGAAACCATCCACTCATGGTATTTTCTGTTAGAGCAGCACCAGGTGACTAAAACAAACATCTTCACAGTTTGGTTTAGGGTTTGTTCAAAACAGTCTTCTGTCTCAAAAAAAATAATAATTCACACATCTTATGTCCGTTTCGAGGCCATGATGTTCTGGGTAACAGAAAACTTGGTCATGAGGAGGTACAAAAAAAGTCAAACAGTAGTGACCGTCTTGAGTGCAGAAGGGAGACGGACAGTCTACCAGTCACAAAGCAGCGACAGTATCAGATACAGACTAATTCAAGCGACTCTAAAATTGGATTTTAAGGTTAAGTCCACATGTGTTGAGTCCAGCATATAGGTTCAGAAACAGTGTGATTACATTTGTAGCATTTATTACAAAAGAAAAGTCTTAAGTGTACATAGTTTTATATATATGCATACGAGCCCTGGTGGTACAGCAGTTAAGTGTTCAGCTGCTACCAAAAGGTCAGCAGTTTGAACCCACCAGGGGCTCCATGGGAGAAACAACCTGGCAATCTACTCCTTATGGGGCCGTGCTACTCTGTCATATAGGGTTGCTGTACGTCCAAATTGACTTGACAGCAATAGGTATATATATGTTTTATATACATATGTTATATGTGCGTGTAACATATATGCACATAACATATGCGTATATATATGTATATATTCTTTCACAGTGATACAATGAATATATATAATTTATAAATGGAGATATATAGATATAGCTATCTCTCCATATATAAAAGTCACGTATATTCATCATATCACTGTGAAACTTTGGACATAAGTTCCTTTAGAAACTTTAGATACCACAAGGTTCCGGGTGTGTGGAGAACTGTCTAAGCCACATTGCTAGCTCCATAGCTGATACGCTGTGATGCTCATTCTCCATGAAAAGGAAGCTCATTTCTTAGCCAAGACATTCATAAGGCCTTGCATGCAGCTCTGGATTGCTGAAGAACATGCTTTCCTTGCCTCCTAACTCATGAAGTCAGATCTTAGTACTAATAACTAGTCTATAGTTAGGGTCTTAAAACATTTATTGCACACTGGCAGTTTCCTTCCAAAATCTGAAAACAAGTGGAGCTTGTAGCGTGGGCCTGCCTGAAGGTTTTGTAGCTTTGGTGGATAAGACAGGAGTCCAAGCTTCCTAATTCCTAGCCAAACGCTTTCTTTCTGTGGTTGGCTGCCTAAAATGCTGATGACTCAACTACTGCATGAATGATACATTGGTGGCACCATGGTTAAGCATTCGGCCACTAACCAAAAGGTTGATGGTTCACCCCGACCAATGGCTCCAAGGAGAAAAGACCTGGTGATCCAGTCCATAAAGATGACAGCCTAGAAAACAGTATGGGACATTTCTGCTCTGTCACACTGGGTTCTCTATGAGTAACACATGACTCAGCAGCACCCAACCACAACACCAGGAATGTAGAGATTGAGTTATAACCCTACAACAAATATTAACCCATAAGAAACCATTCCTAAAGCCAACTATCAGACAACAATTGGACTGGGATGTAAGACATAAAATGATACTGGCAAAGAGTCAACTTCTTGGTGTAAATAGATACAGGAGACTAACTGGACAGCTCCAATACAGAGGTGGGATGAAAGGGCCGAGGGGACAGTAGCTCGTTGAATGGACATGGGAAATACAGGGTGGAGAGGAGGAGTGTGCTGTCACAGTGTGGGGAGGGTAGCTAGAGTTACATAGCAATGTGTGTGTAAATTTCTGTATGACAAATTGACTTGGATTATAAATTTGCACTTAAAACATAATAAAATATTAAACAATAAAAAATAAAAAACCCTAATCATTAAGTCTCAGGCCTACATATGAGAAATAAGCAGGACTTTCATGAAGATGTTGAGGCTACAGCTGTAAGAAAAAAGCTTAAGATCCTCACATATACTTGAGCGATCTTGTGTATCTCATACAGGGTGAGGACGGGTGGCTTCACGGGTAGCTACAGGTAGCAAGAGTGAACACATCTGCTCATACTCTACCTCCTATCTACTCCACTCTTCTCACTTAGAGTACATGTCACGCAGACTTGGTTTCTTCCTTGCTGACTGCTAGACAAAGGACTGGCCCAGGCCTGTCACTCAATCTTGGTTTCTCCTGCTGGCAGCAGCACATTTTGAACAATGTATGGGGATAAAATGTCTTCCACAGAAGTCAGTGAAGGGGTGAAACATTCACCCCTGCTTTCAAAAGAGGCACAGTCTAACTCTTTCTGGTGGATGGTCCAGGGAATCACACACTTTTCACTTCCAGCAGAGCAGAAAGACAGGAACATGATGAGGTTTACCCCACATACTCACAATTCACACTCTCCCCTATTTCCCAAGTCTGATAGCATGAGGCAAGCTCATAGCATCAGAAGCCAAGTCAAGGAAAACTGTCTCATAGTCAGCTAATGATCTGTCCTTAGCCTTTGTGGTCTTATTTAGAAATGTAAGTTAGGAATCAGGAACCTACTTACCCAGAGGTGTTAGTGATGACTCAAACGTTCAAGGGGTATTCTGCACATGTTTGTTTTGTAAAGAAATCCAGTCGATTGAACATTTACTAGATAGGTAGCTGGCTCTTTGAAAGCTTAGAATAAACTAGCTGTGGCACCAGATTTCTTATATGCATTAGCTGTCAGCCACTGGGAGGCAATCATTAAGAGCTGCGTTTCACATGTGAGGAATTTGCTGCTGTAGGCAGCACAGTCAGGTGGCTTTCCCAAGGTCATGAGTTAATGATTACCTACGTGATGCTGGGATGCTGGTCTTCATCGCTCATTCCACGCTCTTTGCAACATACCATGTTGTCTTTCTCAAGGATCACTTAGACATTCACAGATGAGGACAGGATCATACTCCCTTTGTGACAAGCAGAAAGTGCAGTGATATAGGTCTATTGAAGCCCAAACTTTTTCACATTTTGGCTAAATGTCCTGAATCTCACTTCTGAGATTGTATTTTGTACTGTTTACTAACTAGATTTACTCAAGCTGTCGGAAGTGTTTTATTTCTCACAGATTATCTCCTGGAATACATTATGTGTGTGTGTGTGTGTGTGTGTGTGTGTGTGTGTGTGTACACCATAATTATATGTATATATAATTTTGGTGAATGCATATGTAACAAATTGTCTTCTCAACATTCTTCACCATGTATACTCCAGTCTATAATCTTCCTGTTTTCATTGTTGTTAGTTACCATCCAGTCAGTTCCAACGCCTGGCAATCCCATGTGTGCAGAGTAGAACTGCTCCATAGGCTTTTCAAGGCTGTGACCTTGCAGAAGCACATTGCCAGCGTGCAATGGTGTCCAAGACACCGTTGAGTGAGGCTGAACCACCAACTTTTCAGTCAGTATTAGCACTTTGCCATTCACACCACCCAGGGAGGGGCTCCTATTACAATTCAGTGACATTGCTTATGTTTATCACATTATTCAACATCTAGAACAGGTCCAGATATTTTCCCAAAAAGGATGTGAAGGTGAGAAAGAATCCCAATTAAAAAGAAATTGTCTATCTAACATTCAACCATCAGTTGCATCTCATTCAGAAGAAAAAGAAGGAAACCAGAGACTCAGAGAAGAAAGTAGTCTGTAGGACTAACAGTCTACATGAACCATAGCCTCATGTACACTGAGACCAGAAGAACTAGATGGTGCCCAGCTACAGTTACCAAATGTTCTGATCAGGGCCACAAAAGATGGATCCTGATAGAATGGAAGAAAAATGTGGAACAGGGCTCAAATTCTTAAAAACATCTAGACTTGCTGGATCTACTGAGACTAGAGGGCTTCCTGAGACTATTGCCCTGAGTTGCTCTTCAAAACCGCAAATGAAATTCCCCCTTGAGGTCACATTTTAAGTTAATAACAAACTGGCTCATAAAATAAAAAACAAATCACCTGTGAGTAATCAACACCTTTAAAAAATCATCTATTTGAGACTAAAAGGTGAAAAACTAAAGAAAAGATGAGGCAACAAGGGGACAGGGACACGAGGGTACTGGAAATGGCACAACCAGAATGGAATGAATGAGAATGGTGACACATTTTGAAAAATGTAGCCAATATCACTGGATAAATTGTGTAGAAATTGTTCAACAGAAATCTAATTTTCTGTGTAAATTTTCACCCAAAAGACAATGAAATATTTGAATAAAAGAAATTGATTTCTTTGTGGCCTACTGTATTTTCCAAATCTGTGTATGTGTGTACTTTGATAATGAGTATGTATTATTTTGTAATCAGGTAAAGTGTGCTTTGTTTGTAACTGCAAACGGAGGACTGTCAGCCCAGCTGACTGCCATAGGGAGCACATCACCACTTTTCAGAACGGGTTCTCTGTTTTCACTGGATGCTCGCTCGCTCTCAGCTTTCCTAACGAGGGAGGCTAAAGTGATGTCTTCCAAGGCTCAAATATCTCTTGTCAACTACTTACATGTGAAAGCAAGATCCTTTTCCACAGGTGGCGATTTAAATTCTACATTAGAAAGCTGCATATATTTGGACTATGATTTTAGATGTAATTTTGGAAGGAGGAATGTCTTGTAAGATTCATCTCAAATACCCCTGTCAACCAGCGACTTCTTTATTAAAAAAAAAAGTCATGCTGGTAAAGATACTGAAATCTTTACTCTGAACAATGGACTATTTTGATTATTTTTGAATTATAACAGAGACTAGTGACTAATTTTTTTTCCTTCGAGGTTTAATTTTTGGCCATGAGAAAGATTAATAATACTGTCATGGGTATGGCCACACAGTAGCATGTGACTTAGAATGTTGGTCCTCAGATTTATCCACCCAGTCATGTCCTTCAGATTTGATGAGAAGATTGGAAAATTTTATAAGTATGCAATATGGCTTATGGGCAAACAGAGGGAGCAGTTGGAAAAGAAAAGAAAAGGAAAAGGGAGAAGAATTACCTTGTGCCAGTTATAGAACCAAAAAAAGAAAAAGGAAACTAAATCTGTTGCTGTCGAGTTGATCCTGACTCATAGACCTTACAGGGCAAAGTAGAATGACCCCATAGAATTTCCAAGGAGTACTTGGTGGATCTGAACTGCTGACATTTTGGTTAGCAGCCATAGCAATGAACCACTATGCTACCAATTTTCCATCTACAGAGAAGCTAGATTTTTCCTTTTAGAATTTAAAAAATATTTTGCTTCTGTATCTCATTGTCTTAGTTATGTAGCGCTGCGCTAACAGAAACACCCCAAGTGGATGACTTTAAACAAAGAGAAATTTATTTTCTCACTGAAAAGTCAGCTTACATTCCAAATTCAGGGCATCAGCTCAAACACAAAACTTTCTCAACTGGCCTTCTTCCCCTGGATTAGGAACATTTCTGCAGTCCAAAGACTTGGTCTGCTTCCTTTGTGGTACCAGGTCTCCTTGTCTCTCTGCTCACTTCTTTCCTTTATATGCCAAGAGATTGCTTCAATACACAATTCAGACTGGTAGATAATTTCCACCTCACCAACATAACTGCCATCCATCCTACCTCATCAACATTATAGAGGCAGGATTTACAATACATGGGAAAAATCAGGTAATACCGAGAACTATGGCTCACCTGAACATATACATATTTGGGGGGAGACACAATTCAACCCATGACACTTATTTATGCATCTTCTTTATGCCCTCTGCCTTTCCAGAAATTGTTTGTCTTTAACACACTACCTCTTCTGAAAGATCAGGTCTTGTATGTCGAACAGAACAAGGGGATATTGCATGGTTTAAATTCAGGAAAGGTATGCATTGGGCTTGTATCATTTTGACATACTTATTCAATCTGTATCCTGAGCATATAATCCTAGAAGCTGGACTGTGTGAAGAACGGGGCATCAAGATTGGAGGAAGACTCATTAACAAATTGCAATATGCACATAACACAACCTTGCTTGCTGAAAACAAAGAGAACTTGAAGTACTTACAGAAAAAGATCAAAGACCACAGCCTTCAGTGTGGAGTACGCCTTAAAATAAAGAAAACAAAAATCCACACATCTGGACCAATAAGCAACATCCTGGTAAGTGGAAATAATACTGAAGTTGTCAAGGGTTTCATTTTACTTGGATCTATGGTCAACACTTGCGGAAGTAGCAGTCAAGAAATCAAAGGCCATTGCATTGCATGAGTCTGCTGCAAAAGACCTCTTACAGTATTCAAAAGCAAAGATGTCACTGTAAGGACTGAGATGCACCTGACACAAGTGGTAGTATTTTCGGGTGCCTCACATGCATGAGAAGTCTGGGAGATAAATAAGAAAGAGCAAGGAAGAACTGGAATCTTTGAACTGTGGTACGGACAAAGAATACTGAATATTTTATGGACTTCCAAATGAAGGACAGAATCTACCTTTGAGGCTGTCCTACTTATCTAGGGCCACTATAAACAGAAACAGCACAAGCAGATGGCTTCTCTCACAGTCTAAGAGGCTCAAATTCCAAATTCAGAATGCCAGTTCCAGGGAAAGACTTTCTCTCTCTTGGCTCTGGGGGAAGGTCAATCTTCCTAAAGTCTAGAAGCTTCTCATTTCAGAGATGTCATGGATTGAACTGTTTTCACCTAAAAACGTGTGTGGCAGTTTGGCTGGGCCATGATTCTTGGTATTGTGTGATGTTCATTTACGTTGTGAACACTGCCTCTCCGATGCTAGTGAGGGAGGATGGGCGCCAGTTGAGTTGGTGGGGCAGGACTCAGCACGGGATTGCACTGTCTTGGGGCAGCTTCTTGGGATGTAAGGAAGGGGAGGCAAGGCTCATTTGCATGATTGCCTCTAATCCTCTAATTCTGCCTCATTAACACCATGGAAGCTAGGGTTTTCAACACATAGGATAATCACATCAGATCACAAATGGTGCTCGACCACACCATTCTGGGAATCAAGGCCTAGCCAAGCTGACACACATTTTTAGGGGCCACAACTCAATTGACAACAGAAATTACAGCCAGAATGCTGCTTAGAAGTAAGAGTTTTGAGACTTCACCTCACATACTTGGCCTATGTTATCAGGAGGGACCAGTCCCTGGAGAAGGACATTGTGCTTTGTACAACAGAAGGTCAGCGAAAAGAGGAAGACCCACAACTAGATGGACTGACAGAATGCTAGCAACGATGGGCTCCAATACAGCAAAGACTGTGAGGATGGCCCAGGACTGGGCAGCATTTCAGAACCAACTTGATGGCACCTAACAGCCACAACAAGGTCCTGCTTTGGAAACCTGGGAGGTTCAGTGACAAACTTCTCACTTTCCACACCAGACCCCAGAGTTTGATTTCCAGCACCAATACACCTCACACACAGCCCCCACCCATCTGTCAGGGGAGGCTTACCTGTTGCTTTGATGCTAAACAGGTTTCACTGGATCTTCCAGACTAGGCTAGACTAGGAAGAATGCCCCGGTGATCTGCTTCTGAAAGTCAGATATTGAAAATCCTGTGAATCACGACAGCCTGATCTCAACCAATCACAGGGATGGAGGGGGACACAGCAGTGTTCCCTTTGGTCCTTCCTGGGGCTACCATGAACCAGGCAGAATCCACCGCAGCTGAGCACAACAAGGCCCACTTTCACTCACAGCCAGCCCCGAACAGATGGTCACTATCTGCCTGCCAAGCTAAGCCATGAGTCACAAGCATCCTAACAGCTACAAAGTTCCAGATCTTCCCCCTTCTCTGAACCAGGCTGAACCAATGACCCGGGGAACCCAGACCATCTGGCACCGCCTGGCCGGGATTTCCCAGGCTAGGGAAAAGGCCTGTGCATGCAGGGCTGCCCTGGCTCTCAACTTCAGTGTCAGACCCCCAGTGCCCTGCAGGTCTGCCCCCTTTGCTTCCCGTCCTGTCCTACCTCTTAGCAGTGGCGTCACCACAGGGTGAGCACACATTGCATCCTCTAACACTGTCAGGAGGACTGGCACCAAAATGACCCCCAGCGTCCAAAGCTGTGGGCAGGTGGAACTGCTGAAGGAGGGTCAGCCAAGGCTGTGGTGTCACTAGGGTTGCTGTCACTGGTCACTCAGTGCAGTAGGTCTTCATGTTTGGATAGAGCTGAGGTGTTGGCCATTGAGTGGAGAGGAGGATCTCCACCTTGAAATGGGACAGGGGAAGAGCCACAAGAAACAGTGGGAGGTGGGGCTGCCACTGGTCCTCAGAGCAGCCCTCAGCTCTGGGCGCAGGGTTGGGGTGGGGCCGGATAGCTCAGGCCTGCCTGCTACCCATTAGACAGTGGTGACACCGTGAGTCACTGGGGTGATGACAACAATTCTCTTGAAGCCATTGCCTCTCAGGCCTTACCTCTTCAGATTGGAGAGCAAAGGATTGGAAGACTTTTTTTTTAGTTTAATATAACTGAGTGAAAATGTACATTCCCATATAAATTTACATGCCCACCTATATGCAGCTTCCACTGCTCTCCCTGCCCAGAATTGGAAGATTTTGAGATCAAATACACACAGCTGAATGGCACCGAGGAAGACCATGCCGATCTCCAGACTTGGAAACGGAAATGTGAGGTGTTTGTTAGACAAGAGGCTGGCTACTCTTCTCCCCAAGGGAAGTGTTTTCTCACTAGTGTAACTGGCAGGATTTTGCCATCGACGTGTGGCCATCTCCAGACTGGAGTTGCCAGTAGACTCTGACTGAGGGCCATCCCAGTTGTGTCGAGTAGAACTGTGCTTCCTAGGGTTTTCAGTGACTGATTTTCCTTAAGTCGGATCGCCTGTCCTTACTTCCAAGGCACCCCTGGGTGGATGTGAACCTCCAACCTTTAGGTAGCGGCCAAATGCATTACACTTTTGTGTCCCTCTCCGACAGTTTGATCAGCAGCACTCTTGGGACTTGGGCCCTTCCCTGACTCCCTCTTCCACTCACCCTTGTAGGTCATCTTGTAGACAGCAGGACCGCCTCCAGGCTGCATGCTTTCCTCTTACAGATGCTATTATGTCACCAGAGCTAGAGCAGAATGAAATGACCTTGGGGACCCGAGCAAATTCAGCATCTATCCTGTCCCTCTGGAGACTCTGTCCTGGCGTCTCACCAGCCAGACCTCCGCCTGAATCTCCTCTCATCTCCCTCCACACCTCCCAGCGTGGCCCTGGCTCTCCATCAGGTGCTAAAGTTTCGCGGGCCTGGCAGGGCTTAGGTGGGCATCAGGAAAGTGCCTCCGGGTTTATCGGAGTTCATCACGACTGTCTAACAGCAGGCGCCAGGACTGGCCAGTGCCAGCATCTCGGCGACTTGAATTTCAACCGGTTTTCTCTGTTTAACACCTCCCGAGCCCACCCTGCCTCCACCGTACACATAATAAGCTCTATTCTTTTCTAGCATTCTCGGCCACAACAGGAGCCTGAGACCTACCATGTGGGGACAGGAATTGGCTTTACTTAACTCGCTGGATTCTTTTCCCCTCTTTCTTAGCACTACACTCAGCTGTAACCCTAGCAGCCACCAGCCAAAGAGGGGCGCCAAGGTGTTTGCTTCAGCGAAGGGTGAACGAGCTGATAACTCAGGCCTGCTTTGCCTCAGGATGTGTGGCCATCAGCAAATCACTGAGGCCTAGCATCCACCACGATCTTGTAAGAAAGGAGGAACGGGTGGGCCACTCCCTGACCTTACTGGGAGGTCTTGGGAACCACGTTTGCCTGCCTGTACAAGTGCAATGAAGAAGAGTGATAGAAGGTTTGGGGAAAACAAAAAACACCAGAATTCAGCTCTGTTTACTAAAAGGGGTGGACAACTGGGAGTAAACCCAGGCAGGGAAGTTCATTTAAGGACTTGTATTGGATGAGTTAAGTTTGAGTCGTAGCGTAAGGGACCAGGGTTTGAATTTGGAGGAAATAGTTGACTGAAAGAATAACTACCGCCAGAATAGGGTATCACAGGAATTGTAGACTGTCAGTTGTGGATAGCATTGGGAAAACTTGCTACAAAGAATGATCTAGAGATTGCGTAGCTAAGGTTCTCAACCTAGGACTTACCAGAGACATTGGTGTGCCTACTTCTTGTTGTTAGGTGCCACTGAGTTGGTTCCCACTCACGGCAATCTCATGGACAACAGAAGGAGACCCTGCCTGGTCCTAAGCCATCCTCACAGTTGTCACTGTGCTTGAGCCCGTTACTGTAGCCACTGTGTCAGTCCATGCCATTGAGGGTCTTCTTCTTCCCTGACATCCTGCTTTGCCAAGCATAATATTCTTTTTGTTCCATGGACTGATACCTCCTCATAACATGTGAATACTTACACATGCTCTTTTCTTCCCTCCTTCCCTCACCCTTTCCCCCTCTCTCTCCTTTCCCTCTTTCCTCCCTTCTTTTCCTCTTTCTAAGACAGAGAGTCTTCGGGTTTCAGCAGCTCTTGAAAGTGTCCATTTCAGAGATGTTAAGCACTATGCTTGGAGTGATTGGTCTCTGAGCTCTGGCTCCCTCACCATTGGTAAACTGCATACTTCTATTCCATTCCTTCCTTCTGATCGTCCTCCAAATTCTAGCGCCAAGCCGATTAAAGTGGAAAGAGACAGAGATGTTAGACAAGAGTGAGCAAGCCACACAGAGGTGATGGAACCTAAACTATCTCCCTTGTGGCTCTCAGAGCCTGGGGGCGAGTACCCAGGCCAAGGGTACTAAAGAAAGACAGAGGAGGGGGCCACAGTGTGCACTCACCTGTCATGAGAAACAGAAGTAAGGGACACTCTAACCGAACCACAATAGAACTTCAAAAGTTTGTTACCTCTTTTAAATACAGGGAGTTTGTAATACAGGTAATACAGTTTTGCTTTATTCATCTTAGTTCAAGGATGTACAAATGAGGTTGGGCGATGACACAAGTATTTTGCAGATATTCTACATTTGAGTCCTGGTATCCTTTGCAGCACGCTGCTCAATCTCCTTCCCATCCCCCTTCCCTCCAACCATCATGGACTCACTCAGGTTTGCCTGTGGCCCTGGATCTCAAGCCTACGCTCAGCTCTTTCTTTCTTACTCTCTGCCAAGCTCATGTGTTCTTCTAGGGACTGACTGTATCTACTCCATGGAAACTGGGGCATGTCACCCCAGGGCAGTGGTTGGGTGTCTGACAGAGAAAAGGGGAAGTCCTCAGGCTGTCACCTCTTTAGCTTCCTTCTCTCTCTGCCAGATGCAGCCGGGCCAGCTCATTAATCACATCAATAGCTACGCTGTCTAGGCCTCACCCAAGGAGGACAAGAGACATTTAACGGCCACTAAATATGCATTTGAGTTCTGTCTCTCTGTTTCTGTGTATGTATCTAACCTGGGTTGGAGGTTGGCACCGAATCAGAGCTGGGAAGGGATGCATCACACCAGGGGCAAACAGAAGCAAGGCAGTCAACACAGATGGGAAAGCAATAGTGAGTCACTGTAGGCCCCCTGCAGGCAGGTGATGTGTACTAGTGGTGTCCTGGACCCAAGGAGCTTTGGTGGCACAATGGTTAAGCACTCAGCTGCTAACAGAAAGGTTGGTGGTACAAGCCCATCAATAGCTCCACAGGAGAAGAGACCTGACAGTCTGCTCTCATAAAGATCACAGCCTTGAACCCCCATGGGGCATTTCTACTCTGTTCTATTGAGTCACTGTGAGTTAGAATCATCTTGAGGACACACAACAGCAACAACATCCTGGACTCAGAATCCAGCATTGATAATGGTTGTAGAAGGTACTGTTGGTTTTCCAAGGCATCCTAGTGTCCTGAAAAGAGCAAGGATATTGCAGCCAGGCTAGCCTAATCTCAACTCTGTGGTGACAGCCAATTATCTAATCTCCTGAATTTTTATTTCTTCAGTATCATTTATTTGTCTTTTCTTTATAATGTTTTTACAAAGAATAATTTTTTAAAATAGAAGTCTCCTGGATGTTTTCTCCTTCCAAAGTTTACCAGTTCTGTAAGAACTGGATCAAATACCAGCTCCTCTTCCGGCCCAGGCTGCAAACAATCTCTTCCTTTTTAAACTCCTATACATTTTATCTGACCTTTGTAAGAATACACTGCTTTCCATTTTTATCATGATGTATTATATGAAACATAGTCTCCACAGCTGGACAGCTGCAGCCCACGAGGAATGCTGCATTATCCAAGCCACACCGGCCACATACATAGTTTGTACCCAATAAGTCTTAGTTGAATAAATAAGTGAAAGTATTTGTTTTGAAGCATTTTATCTTGCTTCTGGAAAAACTTACCAACTGTTAATTTATTATTATTATTTAACAATACACATGTCCTGTACTGTTTTCTTCACCACAAGTTCATCAATCATTCTGATTAGTTATTCAGGCAGGCAGATGAGGAGACTGAAAAAACAGATAATTGGCTGTAAGTTGTATAGCAGAAATTTTTTGTTTTTAGATAATTCCCAGGTTCTAGTCTTCTTCAGGAATCCTCCAGGTAGTGCTAACAGTCAACACCGCTAACACAAAGGCTAGAGGTTCAAGTCCACTTCAGAGATACCTCTGAAGAAAGAGTGCAGATTTATTAAGAAGGAAATCAACCATTAAAAGTCCTGGAAGCCTAATTCTACTCTGGCACAGACAGGGTCACTGACTGCAACTGTTTTTTTCTTTTCAGCCTTTTTCAAAAGGAAATCACTTCACTGCTGAGCCAGTTCTTCAGACTTTAAACCATTTCTGCCTTGCCCTGGAAAGGTCTGCTGCTGCAACACTCCATGTGGACTTTCAGAATAGAAGCACTGTGCCGATCCTTTATTTTTTAAAATTTGTAGAGTTTAGTGTTATTTTTATAGCTGAGAGTTTCTAATAATGGGAGGCAGAGTTCCAGGTGGAAGTTTCATAGGACAGAAGAGTATATATATACACACACACACCACACATACATTGCTCTTATGCATTTTAAATAACTTTTATTTTGTAAAAAGCAGACTAAGTTGTATTTACAATGATTGTTTTTTGTTTTATTACTTGCAGTACAATGAAGTTATTTGATGTATCAATAAACTTAGCACATGTGATTGTCAACTTATATAACCAGAGATTCCCAGTGAGCAGTCAGAACACAGGGCCTTCCTTTTCATGCACAAGCACAGCTGTGGTTCTGAAATAACAACACAATTAACAGGGAATTTTCAGGAAGAACACAGTACAAATAAAAATTAATTTTGAGTTGATCTACAAAAAGCATCTAGTATGTATATATGTTTCCATCTTTATTTGCAGCATCTGAAATGGAAAATGTTGAGGGGGTGCTGGAAGCTTTCCTTCCCATTTTCTCAGATCCCCAGACCCAAATACCTGTAATATAAACATATTTTGAGGATGAAAACTTTGCTTTTGTTCCTGAGTTTGAGGTGATGCCAGAATAACTAAAGGGAAACAACCTAAGAGAGAAGCCAACACTGCAGGTTGATATTTAGGATTCATCTATGTGGTAGAACGGTAGGTAAGTGCTACAGCTACTAACCAAAAGGTCAGCAGTTGAAATCTACCAGGCACTCCTTGTAAACTCTATAGGGAAGTTCTACTCTGTCCTACAGGGTCTCTATGAGTCAGAATCAACTTGATGGCAGTGGATTTGGCAAATGTTGAAGCCAGGAAGTGGATGAGCCAGGAAAGTGGAAAGAATGCAGAGGAGAAAGTATAGAGGCCCATGAATGAACCTTACAGTAAATCCACAGGTTAGCAGATGTTTGTTTTCAGTAGAGGAGGCTAGGAAAGATGAAAATCACATAAAAGCAGCCAACAGACGTCAGGATTTCAAGGAAGGAGAAGGGGCCAACAGTCTTGCCACAGAGGTTGAAGTCAGTGAGAGAGGCGAATAGGGACACTGGGAATGGCAACCTGTCATCTGGGAATCAGTTCCACTAACGTGCCAACAACAGGACTGAATCTGATGAGCTGAGCAACTAACAGGAGAAAAAAAATGAGGTTAACAATATCAGCCACCAGATCAAGCATGGAAACCCTGATAGCATAGTTGATTAAGTGCTACATCTGCTAACCAAAATGTCGGTAGTTCAAATCCGCCACGCGCTCCTCAGAAGTTCTTTGAGGCAGTTCTACTCTGACCTCTAGGCTCGCTGTGAGTCAGACCCGACTCAGTGGCAGTGGGTTACAGCAAGCATGAAAACCCTAGTCGTGTAGTGGTTAAGTGCTACGACTATAAACCAGAAGTTCGGCAGTTCAAATTTACCAGATGCTCCTTGGAAACTCTACAGGGAAGTTCTACTCTATCTTATCGGGTTGTCATTTGGTGGAATCAACTTCACAGCAGCAGGTTTGTTTTTTAGAGCAAGCCGCCTGACACTGAAATGAAAGAGATGATAGGCGCCCCAAGGAGAGCAATCAAGAGACAATTATTTTGGAACAGAAGACCCTTGGAATGATAGAAATTAAGAAGGAAGAAGCTCACCTGGAGATTGCAGAAAGAAAGAATAATTGAGACAACTAGGCAGAGGAAATGAGAAAGGGATCTGGAATGCAGGAAAGCAAAGTTATACTTGGAAGAAAGGGGAATATCAAAGTGACTGAGCCACGTGAAGGCATAGTCTGACTTTTTAATACAAAAAAGAATAAATGGAGCAGCTCCTTCACAGCAAAAGCAAAGCAAACTTACTGTGGAAAGCCTAAAAAGATGAAGTAAAATGGGGGCTTGAAATAGTCATTGAAGGAGAGGCTCTTAAATAAAAGCAGATGACTCGAGTTCTGCTAAATGCCACAGGAGCCTATTGGTTGCCTGGGCTCACCGTGGAGTTCTGTGACATTTCCCAGGAATTTGATGTGTCTTGGGGTGCAGAGACGACCCTGGTGGCAGAGTGGTTAAGTGCTGCTAATCAAAAGGTCAGCAGTTGGAATCTACCAGGCACTCCTTAGAAACTACGGGACAGCTCTGCCCAGTCCTATGGGATCGCTATGAGTTGGAATCAACAGCAGTGGGTTTGGGAACAGAAGTAAAGGAGAAAGGTAATATAAATACAGGGGTGCAGGTCCATGTGCAGGATCAAGAGGGTTCAGTCACCTGGGATTCCACCAAGTGTTATCCAAATGGGTTCTCATCAACCACTGCATCAACAGTACTGAGCTTGAACCTGAATTGAGTAAGATTGCTTCGGTTGGAAGATGTTACCCTTTGTCTAACAGCATAGTAAAAAATATTTTATGTAGTCGCTTCTGTGTTTGTTCTTCTTCCTTGAAGCTTAACTCTTGTCTTTGGAGCGGTTTCCTGACTTCATTCCTTCCTTCTTTGTTTTCTCTTCTCTGTGTTCAGATAGGAAACCCTGGTGGTGTACTAGTTGAGTGCTATGACTATTAACCAGAAGGCTGGCAGTTTGAATCTGCCAGGTGCTCCTTGGAAACTCTACGGGCCAGTTCTACTCTGTCCACTCGGGCTGGCATTGACTTGATGGCAGTGGGTTGCGTTTGGTTTTGGTGCTCAGATACCACTGCCCCCGTCCTCGTGCCAAGTCCTCTTGTAGTATTTATCACTCTCAATCTTTGCAATTTTTTCTACCTCCTGTTCTAAGCTGTGAACTCCATATAGGCACGAACTGTTTCTTTTCTTCTGATTGTTGGGCCTGATGTCCTAGAGCTCAAAATACCTTGAAGTCATTGAACGAATAACCCTCTGTCTATTATTTGGAAGTTCAGGAAGTATATTCACCTGAAGGCGTAAGATGAAGCTCATAAGACCTTAGAAATGATCTATCCCACCTCTTCTTCATTGTATAGAGAAACCAGAACTCGGAGAGTTTGACTTACTGCCCTCGATGTCTGTCACTGGCTTGTTTTCTCTTCAGTACAGCTGACTAGTGTCGCTGTACTGTTGTTCTGTGTCTGCCTGGGTTCTAATCAGGTGTTACTCCATTTTTAATATAGATGAATCTGAATAAGACGCAGTGGGGTCGCTCCGCATTGGAGGGGAGAATGCCAGAATCACAAGCTAGGAACGCTACCTGAGGGGGAAAATGACCTTGAGCCAAATGTAAGAAGTACTAAGAAGGATGACGGTCAAAGCTTATGCAGATGAGAGACCCAATAATTCTAACTGCACTGCTTTTTTATAGGAATTTCTGAATAATATGAAATGATATGTACATGGAGTAGAAGCACTGGAAGAATAATGTTAAAATGTATGGATTACATGGTCTCCAGCAGCCATTCCTGAAGTATACTGATAAATATGACCTTGCTTAGAAATAAGCTGTTTCTTTGCAGATATTATCAGTTAATAAAGTGATACTAGTGTAGGAGCCCTGGTGGTGCAGTGGTTAAGAGCAGGCTTGTAACCAAAAGCAGTTCAAATCTAATAGCCACTCCTTGGAAAGCCTACAGGGTAGTTTTACTCTGCGCTATCCAGTGGCCGTGAGTTGGTGCCAACTTGACAGTAACTAGTTTTGTTTTGGTGTAGGGCAGGTCCAGCTACTAATGACTACTGAGTGGCATCTTAGAAAAGGGTAGACTCAGAGTCATACCGACAGGGGGCAGACAGAAAATAGGGATCTGTCTACATACCAAGAACATTTGGGGCTACCAGAAACTGACAGAACGAACAGAGAGAGAACATAGCCTTGTCAACCCTGGGTTCACACTTCTACCTTCCAGAACTGTTAGAAAATAAATTTCTGTTATTTAAAGTCACACACTTTTCGGTATTTTGTTATGGCACCCCTGGGAAATCAACACTGCCAACACCAAACCAAAACCATTGCTGTTGATTCTGACTCACAATGACCCTTCAGGATAGAAAAGAACAGCCCCATGAGGTCTCCAAGGCGCACTTGGTGGATTCAAACTGCTGACCTTTTGGTTAATAGCTGAGCTCTTCACTACTGAGCTACCTAGGTTTCCAATAAAAAGATGATAAAAGCTACAGAATCCCAGAGTTTCCAGGCAATAACGAACAGAGAGTTACAAGAGAGTTCTATGGGTCTGACAGTTTTATAAAAGCTCAGGGATGGCCTCTATAGACTGAGTAATCTGTACATTTTCATATCCTTCTTCTGGTGTCTCTACTCCATGTACAATCATTTCATATCATTCAGAAATTCCTATAAACAAGCAGTTCAGTTAGAATCCACCCCCAAATCTGTTTTTCCCTGAAAAAGTAAAATAAAATAAACATCCCAATATGTTGTTTGTTTTTGGACATCATTCTCTTAAACAACTTTTTGTTTAGGAAAAATGTCTCTTGAATGTGGGCTACTGATATCCTACTTATTATTTAAAACAGACTAAAATAAATATTTAAAGTTCTAAGTATTTGCTTAGCTGTATCACTTTTTATTTTCTGTTTACTTAGCTGGGTCATGTTCTTATAGTTTCAAGAGTCCTTCATCTTTTAATAACAATACTGTTTATATACATTGTGGCCAGCTTGATGAAATGAAAAGTAATTTGTATTTCTAGGGATCTAGTTTAGCCAAGAGATAAACCTGAAGGCATGAATCTTAACCCTAATCCACCTATGAAGATACGTGACTGAGTCAAACATTTAATTGAGCAAAGGGACAACGGGATAAAGAGCTGCTCTTTCTGATTCCCAGGCACCCTTGTACCCTGAGCACAGCCGTCTGGCTGTGATGATTGAGGGCTGTGATGGTTTAGCCTCCCAAAAGCCCACCCCACTAGCCAGAAATAGTAAACCATTAAAAAGACAGAGGAAAACAAAGCACCTACCACAGACAGGTATAGACCTTTCAGTCCCGGGTTCTCCCTTTTTATTTTGGAAAATAGAAAATTTCAAATGAGAAGACTCTTAAAGATGACTTCTTTTTCTAGATGAAGGAGGGGAATGGAACTCAGAGACAGTGACTTGCTCAAAGTCTCAGCTGGCAGTTATGATGACTCATTAATATTAGCTATTAAAATGCCACTGAGATTTATTGCCTTTATGGCAACACATTTCTCCATGTTGTTCAGCCACTCATTTAGTAACTCCCCTTATTTGAAAATTCACAGAAAGATGATTTTTTTTCTTCCTGGGGGGAGATGGTGTCAAATGAATTCTGGAGGTTGAGCCCAGTCCAACAATAAGGCTTTTATGTGACTTGGGAAAAATCACTCAGCTGTGCTCTGCGCCTCAGCTTCTCCAATGCAGAAGTCTCCCTTTCCTCTACATTTACCTTACATGTCTTTCTAAGCACAGTCCAAAACAAACCAAATCCATTGTTGTCTAGTCAAATTCTGACCTACAGCAACCCTACAAGACAGAGCAGAACTGCTCCATAGGGTTTCCAAGGCTGTCACACATGACAAACAAAAACATACTGTGTATTTCAATCAAATTAAAGGGGTCAGTTCTACCCTGGCCCCTAGGGTCGCCATGAGTCGGATCCGACTTGACAGCACTTGGCACTTGGCAAGTCTAACATTGGAAACCCTGGTGGTGTAGTGGTTAAGAGCTACAGCTGCTAACTAAAAGATTGGCAATTCAAATACAGGTGCTCCCTGGAAACCCTATGGGGCAGTTCTACTCTTGTCCCATAGGGTTGCTATGAGTTGGAATTGACTTGACAGCAAAGGTAAGTTTAATGTTAGGAACTCTGAATGGTGCAAACAGTTAAACACTCAGCTAAATAATTGAAAAGTTGGAGGTTCAAGTCCGCCCAGAGGTGCTTGAGAAGAAAGGTCAGGAATCTACTTCCAAAAAACCAGCCATTGAAAACCTATGGATCGTCATTATGCTCAGACACACACACGTCACCATGAGTTGGAATCAACTCAATGGCAAGTGGAAAAGCTTAACACTGGTGTGGGATTTCAGGCTGATAGGTATCAGCCTCTGGCTAAAACAGAAATCTCTTGGTAAATTCCTTTTATAAGAAGTGACTTATACAACCTAGTCTTTGCTCTTGGCTTTAAAGTTGCCAATGGGACATCGAGGAGAAAGGAAAATCATATTTGTCTAAAGCAACAATATGAAAACAAAAGCTCAACCTCGATACTATCTTTTTAATCATCACTCTTCTTATTTTGTGACTGGAAGCATAAGCAGTGGGTAGCTCACTGGGAGGTTTTTCTTCGCTCTGAGATAAGGCAGAAGCAGAAGCAGCAGTAACCAGTATTGCTGGGTCATACCCTCCTCTAGCGTGCTGGCGCCTCTACCTGGAATAAGAAACCGCCTCTACCTGTTCCAAATGCTACAGAGTGGGCTGAGCCTCTCAGCTCAGGGGATACGACCCAGCTGGGACACAGATTTATCGGCTTGGCTGACCCCCATGGAGCCTCCCAGGTACCGGCTAGCCCTGGTTTATGTTTCTCCTCTTTCTCTGAGTTCTAAACTATGTCAGTCAGTATTCTTCAGCAGTGTCTGGCAAGAAAACAGCCAGCTGAGTTTGGGAAGACGGCAGTAAATCAGCAGCAGAGCTGACAGGCCAAGGGCATGTGTTGCCAGCTAGGGAGGATGAAGCCGTGGTCCTGTACGGTCACGAAAAAGAGAGCTAGACAGACTCTGAGACGGGACTGTCAAGTTGCCAGCACTGACTTATTTTCCTAAAGCAGTCTGGGTCCAATAGCAACATGTGGATGTCATTCTGCTGCTCGGACGTTCCCATGGGAAGGTAAACATGATAAACAACTTTCTCAATCCCGGTCTCTCCCCAAGTGCTAAATATGCCTTCCCGTTCCATGCAAAGGCTGCCCTGGCATCACTCCCAACCTTACGCCTCTTGTGAGGCCAGCACAAAAGCCTTTAACTCAACCTCCCATCAAACTATTGCATTTCCCTGACCCAAATCTTGATTTCCCTTCTCTTGGGCTGGAGTGCCCTCGCACCCGGGTCAACTTGCTTCCTGACAGTGCCTCTCCCTCAGTTGGGATCAGAGCCCTGAGAAGACCCGATGAGCAACTATTGAGGAGAGAGAGACAAGGAGACGAGGCATCGATTCCATCACCAGGCTCATTTCCCTGTGATCATATGAACAGTCTTGAGAGAGGTTCTCAGAATGAGAAGCTTGACATTAATTGACTTTTTAAGTCCCCATGATTTTATCCTTTTCTGTATAGGACCAGGTTTATCCAAGTTCTGAAACCCAAGATCCTCAATGACACTGATTTCCTAACTTTGGCTTTTCTGAAATGTGGAATGTCTTTTCAGATTTTGGAGAATGTATGCTTTTCCTGATGAGAATGTACAAGTGTATCTCTATGGTTAGGCAGACTGTTTTCTCTCTCCTTTCCCAGTACCTCTCCCAGCTCTTGGAATTACGGCAAAGATGGAATGGCTCTGAGTAAAAGATGCACCATGCAACTGATTGACACTCTAGCACCAAGACAGGCCATTGACAAACAGTCACATGGGGTTGCACCGCTGATTACAAGTACTTGGTTTACTAGGAACAAATAGAAAATCCACTAGCAAAGTCCAGTGGTCTACAAAGCCCATTAGAAAGTTATCAGTGTTTAGGATGGGGATTTCTGTTTCCAATTAATTTTTTAAAGTGAAAACTAAATTTTAAGGGCCTGATGTCAGCAGAAGAAAATCCTCTCCTAGGAAAACAGTGATTGAATCCATGGGCCATTTGTATGGCCCAGAGCCTGGGCTCACTTAGTAGTCCCTTGAGGCAAATGTTGGCCACACCGCTGAAGAATGCAGAGAATCCCCAGCATTACTTTAAGGCAAAAAGCAAAGTGCCCTAACTTGGCCAATTCATGGTGACTTTCCTTCATCAGATGGGCTACCTTGTGGTAGGCTATGAAAAGGACAAGCCAGTTGGTACAAGACACAGGCTTTCTCTACTGTAGATGGGAAAGAGGAAGGCAGGATGAAGGAGCCTAAGGAACTAAGTCTCACACTAGCTTCCTGCTCCTGCCCTTTGCTCAAGCAGGCATTTGACCCACACTCCGGGGGGCAGGTTATGGAGTGCAGCTAACTGCCAAGAAAGAGGCATGTACAAGCAACAAGAAGTGCTGCACTACGGTGTCCCCAGACCACTTCTCTGTCATGCAGTCTATAATTAACACCACTAGCTCAGAGTCCTCTGGGAATCTCCAGGTCAAATGCCGTCTCTGTGTCAAAAGGATGAGATGCCAGGTAATCTTTATATTCCCCATCAATCAGTTTGGCAGCATTGTTCTTGGCAAACCAGCAGTCTATCTCCTCTTCCCCATTGTAAATCTTCCTTTGTTTCCAGACCACTGGCACTCGGTGCCCTTTCACCTTTAGGACAGTCTCAGACCTCCCCCTGGCCTGAGAGAGCGGAGGATCAGTCAGATTCTTGCTGAGTCCTGCAGGCTCCTCTGTGAGCTTCGCATCCTGATTCAGGAACTGACCTGGGAGGACACAAAGAAGCCGCAGGTCTCAGTCCAAGGCAGACAAAACAGTTTCGAAATCTGACTTCAATTCAGGCTACCGGTAATGAAGAAATACATATATTACTCAGAGGCAGGCGAGTATTAATTGTACAGCGGTGCGAGTGAAACCACTGCTGGTTTTCCATCCCCCGCCCCGCCCTGCCACCCTGCTACCCTGCCACCAACCCCCTCCCTAACTTGCAAAAGGCTAAGCCGGGGTTTCTGTTTGTGGCTTGGCCACACTCTGCCCCAACCCCATGCATGGCTTTAAAAACAAACAAAAAAACCCACTGGCCACCAAGTGGATTCTGACTCAGAGAGACACTGTAGGACTTAGCAGACCTGCCCCCTTGAGTTTCCGAGGAGCACTTAGTGGATTCAAACTGCTGATCTTTTGGTTAGTATCCATAGTTCTTAATCACTACTCCACCAGGGTTTCTACAAGCATAGTTTGCCAGGTTTGAGTTTGGTGCCCAAACCTGCACATGCACGGACCA
Source organism: Heterohyrax brucei (assembly GCA_028571685.1). NCBI lineage: Eukaryota > Metazoa > Chordata > Mammalia > Hyracoidea > Procaviidae > Heterohyrax > Heterohyrax brucei. Next base: position 53,901,419 of record CM053142.1, on the reverse strand, counting down.
GGATATTGAAGCATGCACGGAATCCAAACAACTGTGTCCTGACTTAACCCCTGGACTTCAACTTAACCAGAGAGGAAGATGTTTTCCCACACACATCTGTACCCAGATCCATTTACGGAGGGAGAGCTCCCTTCCTTCCCAGTGTGACTCAGCACCCAGATCCCTGAACATGGGCATGGGAAGGCTTGAGGTTGTAGATTTCAGGTGCCAATCCTTACCCCTTGGGGACTGCCAAAAGGACCTAAAAGCTGGAGAGGGGAGGGCTAGGAGCTTGTGGTCTTCCCTCTTCTAGGCCCCACTTGCTCCTTGTTGGTGCAAAAAATAAATTTCTACTTTATTTCCTTGCAGCTGGTGTATGGCAACTACTTTATTTGGATTGGCTAACAAGGCAGGGCAAGAATCTGTGTTTGGTAACGGGAGGGATTTTCATTGACTATAATGCAAGGCTGGACAAGGCGTTCACACATTTTCTGGTGTCAATGACACCACATGTGTTTTGGGGGATATTGGAGAGGAGTCCACTTGGTGCAGCGGTTAAACACTTGGCTGCTAACCAAAAGGTCTGCAGTTTCAATGCGCCAGCCACTCCATGGGAGAAAGATGTGACAGTCTGCTTTCACAGAGTATAGCCTTGGAAACCCTATGGAACCCTATGGAAAGTTGCCTGGCCAACAAAGAGAGATGACCATTGTCTCTTTCTAAGTCAGGAGGACAAAACAGGAGCCGATAAGTAGAGAAATCAGATCAGGTCTTCCCTCTTTCCTCCCTGAGTTCTGGGTTGACTCCATATTATCATTTGGTGGATATTCTGGAGTACACGTAGACAGCATTCACTTCAGTTACTGCTGATGCTCAAAATCAAAATTCTAAAGGTCACGTGAGGGCACTGAAAAGGCCAAAAGAATACAGGCCTGCATCTGTGAGAGGGAGCTTGTGTTTGGCAGTCAGGTTCCACATAAATGCTTCCAGCTCAAGTGCCAGGAAGTCCTGCCTTCCAAGCTGAGCCTGGCAAGGGCTTCCTTTCTACTTTAGGGCAAGAGGCCCGCGTGAAACTGCACACTGCAGACAGCCAGCTAGGGTGGACTGCCTGCTGCTTGTACCAAGGCAGGTGACTCCTATGGAAGGAATATATTTCCCATGCTTGGTGCTGGGCTGTGGACTGCCCTTTATCAGTCACTTCTTGCCAAGTGGTAAAGAACTAGATATTAAGATAAATATTCTCCAATTCTTTGCTTGTTTTCACAGAATGCTAGCAAGAACTGGTTTATAAGGCCCATTCATATTTCCAGAAAGTCATCAGGAAGCAGGAAGTCTGCTTCTCATATCACACACACACATAGATGGCTATCGAATCTCCCAATCAAGTGATATCAGTTTCCCTTTGTGGGTATTTATATGCTATCCTTTAAACTCAACATGAATAAGACAGTAGCTGCTTACCTAACAGTCCGTGACAGTTGCTGGAAAGGCCTCTGCTGTTGGAGATGTAGAAGCCCAGGTGGTTTCGCTGGTACGGTGCTGGCTTTTTGTAGAGGTGAATGAGGATGACAAAGGCAATGGTGCCCTGGATGGTGACGGTGACATTGGCATTGGCAGATACTGACACCTCCAGCCCCCGACTCCCCACTACCACACTCTCGTTGCAAGGAAGGACCAGCCTATCCCCACCATCCACGATGACTCTGTTTGGTGTGATTTCAAGATACGACCTCTCTGGCTTATTGACAAGGATAGTGATGGTGCGGAAGTAAGTGCGCTGCTTCTTGTGGCCATTTGGAGGAGCAGGAGCCCCAATTAACTCTCCATTCACTGTCACACCTCAAAGACAGAGGGAAGAAAACAATGGTTAGAGAAACTGTCCACATTTTTATGGTAAAAGGCATCCAATCAGAATTCCCTTTCTTAGGCTCATCAGATCAATGGATGTTGCAAATATTTTGTGTGTGACTCTTAAACTAAAGGCAGACAGTTCAAACCTACCCAGTGACACCTTGAAGAAAGCCCTGGTGATCAGCTTCCATAAAGATTATAGCCAAGAAAATTCTATGGAGCTGTTCCATTTTGTAACACATGGGGTTGCAACAAGTTGCAATCAACTTAATGGCAGCGGGTTTGGTTTTGATAGTGGACCTATCCTTGTAACACTGACTGATTCACATATAAGAAGTGCTTACTAGATGAGTGAATGAATACAGTTATTAATGCATTTCCATCTATGCTTGAGCAGCATCTTGGGGTAGGAGGGAAGATGATGTAAATTTCGATCAAGGTATCATTAGAAGGGGTTTATATGTTTGTTTGCATTCATTGCAGCGTCTCGTCATAGTGATAAAAAGTCTCACAGGGCTGTGACATGTATTTTGCACCTACCAGTTGTCACTGATTCTACTTTGGAGATCCTGTGATATTACTAAGCAATGTGGTATAACAGAAAGATCAGGATTTTTTGAGTCTAAAGAAATGAAGATCTAAAGAAGAGAAAGTTATCTATGTATATATGCCAAGTGCCATTGAGATATACATATAAACCAAAACCAAACCTACTGCCAGTGACTCAGGTCCAACTCACAGTGACCCCAGAGGTCACAGTAGAACTGCTCATAGAATTTCCAAGGAGCACCTGGTAATTTGAACTGCAGACCTTTTGGTTAGCAGATGTAGCCCTTAACCCACTGTGCCACCAGAGTTTGCATATATATATGAAATCATACCAACTGATGTAGAGAAAGCATTTGACAAGACCCGGTACCTAGTCTTGTGGTAAAAACTTTCAGCAACTAGGAGTAGAGGGGAATTTCCTCAACTTGATAAAAGATATCTGTGGAAAAAACCTATAATCAACATTATGGTTAATGGTGACCAATTTGGTTGATTGCCCCTAAGATAAAGGTCTCTCCTGTCACTATTGCCATTCAGCTTTCCAATGGAAGTGCTAGATATTGCAATTAGACAAGAAAAGGAAATAAAAGATATACAGATTAGGAAGGAAGAAATAAAGTTGTTTCTGTTCATTGATGATATTATTGTTATGTAAAATATCCTAAATTATCAACAAAACAACTTCTGGAACTAAATGGTAATTAGATAGCAAAATGGTAGGATACAAGATTAATATATAAAAGTTGATAACTTTCTTACATAACAGCAAGGAATGACTAGAATTTAGAGTCAAAAACATAACATCACTTATATTGACACATACACAAAAAGTTATGGCTAGGCATAAATGTAACAAAATATGTACAAGATCTATATGAGGAAAACTAAAATACTCTGATAAAAAAATAAAAGAAGAGTTAAATAAATTGAGAGATAGTTCATGTTCATGGATAGGAAAACTTATTAAGATGTCAGTTCTTCCCAATTTGATTCAATGTTCATCGGGTTAATTTGTAAATATTGAAAAGCTGATTCTAAAGCTTATATGGAAAGGCAAAAATAAGGACTGATACTACCAGACATCAAGACTTACTATAACGCTACAGTGATCAAGACAGTGTGGTATTGGCAGAGAAATAGATAAATAAATACGCAGAACAGAAATAGGTTCACACAAAGGCAGTCAACTGATCTTTGGCAAAGGAACAAAGACAATTCAACAGTCTTCAACAACTGGATGTCCACACGCAAAACGCCAATCTAGATATACAGCTTACATCTTTCACAAACTGACTCAAAATGGGTCATAAGCCTTAATGTAAGATAACAAAACTACATCACTTTCAGAAGGCATCATAGGAGAAAATCTACTTGGCTTTGGGTTTGCCAGTGATTTTTCAGATACAACACCAAAAGTGTGATTCATAAGGGGGGGGGGGAAGGTGAGTTAGATTTCTTTAAAATCAAAAACTTCTTCTCTGCAAAAGACACTGTTAAGGGAATAAAAGGCAAATCACAGACTGGGAGAAATTATTTGCAAAACACATATTTGGTAAAGGATGGGCATCCAAGACATGCATAGAGCTCTTAAAATTCAGTACTAAGACAACAAACAACTCAGTTACAAAATAGGCAAAAGGTATGAAAAGAAACCTCACCAACGAAGATATACAGGTGGCAAATAAGCGTGTGAAAAAATGTTCATCGTTACATATCATCACTAGATTGTCGCTAGCTACCGTCAAGTGGGCCACTGTCTCATGGCAATTCCACGTACAACAGAACAAAATGCTTCCCAGTCTGCACCATCCCCCCAGTGAATTGTGGATTAGACCACTGTGATCAACAGGGTTTTTGTTGCCTCAGTTTTGGCAGTAGGCTGCCAGGCCTTTCTTCCTTGTCTGTCTTAGTCTGGAAGCTCTGCTGAAACCTGCTCAGCATGACAGCAACACACACATGCCTCCAATGACAGACAAGCAGTTGTCGTACACAAGGTGCACTGGCTGGACATCAAATCCAAGTCTGCTATTGAAAAGCCTGCTATTGAACCATCAGTAACACATATATCATGACCAACTGCCATCAAGTTGATGCCTACTCATGGTGACCCCACATGTGTCAGAACAGCAATGTGCTCCACAGGATTATCAGTGTCTGGTTTTTTTGGAAGCAGATCACCAGGACTTTCTTCTAAAACACCTCTGGATGGATTTGAACAAGCAACCTTCTGGTTAGCAGCTGAGTGTGTTGTTTGCACCACCCAGGACCTCTCATATGTCCTTAGGGAATGGCAAATCAAAACAACATGAGACACCAGTACACACACACACACACAAAAAAAAAAAAAAAAAAAAACAAAAAAAACACTACACATCTATTAGAATGGTTAAATCACAAACACCGACAACTCCAAATACAGAGAAGGATGCCAAGCAACAGGAACTCTCTTTCAATGCTGGTGGGCCTGCAAAATGGTACAGCTGACTTTGGAAGACGCTGTGGCAGTTTTTTACAAAGCTAAATATAAGCTTACCATTGGATCCAGCAGTCATACTCCTAGGTATTTACTCAATGGAGATGAACATGTACAACCACATATGAAAATCTGCACACTGATGTCTACAACAGCCTTATTCGTAACTGCCCACAATTGGAAGCAAACAAACTGTCCTTCAATAGGCTAACAGATGAATAAATGATGATACGTCCACACCATGAAGTAGTATTCAGTAATAAAAAGAAGTAAGCTATTAAGTTATGACAGGACACGGTGGGAAAAAAAACAAAAACCTGCTACTGTGAAGTCAATTCTGACTCATAGCAACCGTACAGGATAGAGCAGAACTGCCCCCACAGTGTGTGTAAGGAGCACCTGGTGTACCCGAACTGTCAGCCTCTGGGTTAGCAGCCGTACTACTTAGCTACTGTGCCACCAGGATTTCCAGGAGTCATGGAGGAATCTTAAAAGCATATTGCGAAGTAAAAGAGGTCAGTCTGAAAAAGCTACATGTTACATAATTACAACTATACGACACGCTGGGAAAGGCAAAACTATACAGACAGTGAAAAGATAAGTGGCTACCAAAAGGTACAAGGGCAGGGAGACAGAGAGGGGGATAAAGAGCTGAGGCACAGGCCATTTTAAGGGCAGTGACACTATTCTGTATGACACTATCACTGTGGATATATGGCATTATACATCTGTCAAACCCACAGGACTACACAACACAGAAAGTGAACCCTAAGTAAACTAGGAACTTGAGTTAAAGTATCAGCATCAGTTCATCAATTATAACAAATTTGCCACAGGAAAACAAGATATTAACGGCAGACACAGTGTACAGGGGGGAGAGAATTTATGGGAACTCTCTATACTTCCTGCATGATTTTTCTATAAATCTAAAACTAAGCTCCCAAACATAGTCTATTATAAAAATAAAACAAAACCCACAAGATCTTCAGCTTACTAGGTATGCATCCCTGACAAGTTCTGAAAAAAATAATAAATAAAAAAACTAGGCCTCAATATCCTCATCTGTAAAATGGGTGCTATAACATCTACCTAACTGTTGTGAGAATCATAACAGGTAAAATATGTGTCAGGTGAGATGTGCAACCAAAATGACTACTTTCTTTTTCCATTCATTATCATCAACACAGCTGCAGCTTCTCCAGAGTCAGCAAGGCCTGAAAGCCAGGCCCCAGCAGATGTTTCCACGCTGTCCAATTGAATCACAAACAGATGGCAAGTCCACAGGAGATGCCGGGGGCCAAATTAGGCGATGCATGCTAAATGTGTTTTGCTCTCAAAGAGATAATCTACAATAATATATTATTGTTACATAGTTGATTCTTGTTTTCTCTGCTTTAGGGACAATCTTCCTAACAAATCTTGACTAGTAACTGCCAAGGGAAAACTGCCTTCCCTAGGACAAAGGATCAAAAGGAAGGGGAGAAATTACAGCATGCACAGAACCCAGGTTCTTTAGCCTCAAGGGGATAAGCATCTTCTGGCTGAGTTTCCCATCAGGCATGCTGAGCTGAATAGAGAGACCACAGGAACAGCTAAGAGAGTGGGATACAGTTAGGGCCCTACCTCACTCCTGGACCCTTTACAATTAGAAATAAAGGAGAGATTTAGCTCTGAGGCTACAAAGGCCAGCAAAAGAAGAGGGTGGGAAAGAAACCCCAGGATCAGACATTAAATATGAGATCTGACAATTAAGCCTGTGAACTTAATTGTTTTAAGTGCTACCCACCTCACTGCTGAATATCACTATGCCAAGCCAAGTGCTATGGTCACCTTCAAAGTCCTCCCCTTAGGAAACTATGCACCAACGCCCACCCCTAGTCCACCCTTCAAAGCAGTTTTGGAACTCTTCTTGTAATGGCCACTGTGCACAGTGGCATGGTGGCAAGTTTGCAAATTTAACTGTAGAGTTGTCTGTGAGGGAGTTTTGAGCCAGTAAACAAATAACTGTATTGGAACACCCTCCCTACTCACCTGATCTGGTCCCCAATGACTTTTTTCTTAATCCAAAGATAAAGGAAATATTGAAAGGAAGACATTTGACAACATTCGGGACATCAAGAGTAATATGACAACAGCTCTGATGGCCATTCCAGAAAAACAGTTCCAAAATTGCTCTGAAGGGTAGACTAGGTGCTGGCATTGGTGAATAACTTCCCAAGGGGAGTCCTTCGAAGGTGACAGCAGTGATGTTCAGCAATGAGCTATGTAACATTGTTTTCCAGGATCAGTCTGTACACTTAACTGGCAGTCCCCATGACTAAATCACACACATTGCTGCGGACCGTCTGGAATCTAACCTTCCAAGAAGCCCATTTTCTCAGAACTGAGAAATGACAGACTGTCCACTCCAAAGCTCTTCACCAAGCTGTGCTGTGTGGTGGTCCACATGGCCATCACTAAAGCACTGTCACCTTCATTTAACTCAAAAAACTTTTTATATACTAATATCTCTTAGCCAGTCTCTTGAACATCCAAAGGGTTCAGAGACCATTTTATATACATGTTCATGGCACACCAAAAAAAAAAAAAAATCAAACAACTCATTGCTGTCAAGTCAACTCTGACTTACAGTGACTTTAAAGGACAGAGTACAAGTCTCCCACAGGGCCTCCATGGAGCACCTGGTGCTTTGGACTGCCAAACTTTGGGTTAGCAAGTGTAGCTCTTAATCACTGTATCACCAGGGTCTCCCTGTGCACACAGAGCTGTGTAATTAACGTCTGGGGTTTGCATCTTAATCATCAAGGAACTGAGACAACTAAGAACTCTAGCATCTCCCCACATTTACAACTTTAAAAAAAACAAAGGCATAATAACATATCATGAGTTTATGTAATGCTGAGTATTTACAAAATGACTTCATATATCTGTTTTCTAATTTGATCTTTATACTAGCCCTGTGAGGTGGCCAAAGCAAGTATCATTAAGTTCACTTTACAGGGGAACCAACTGAAGCTTCTGAACTGTGTGCCCAAGGTCACACAACTAGTTAAGTCATAGAGCAGGCTTCCAATGCATGTCTTTCTGATGCCAAGCCCAGGGCACAGCTGCTTCCTTTAATTAATCATCGCCAACACTCACTGAGTATGTATGGGGTGCCTCTTCCACAAATGGACATTCATCCAAAGAACAGAGGGGATGTATCGAGGCCCTTGACCTGTGCCCAGATGCCACATGGGGGACGGAACTTACCAGAGTCCCTGTGATCAGAGACTAGCCTCAGAATATCTCCGGGTTGTCCATCAATGTTAAAGCAGACAGTAAGCTGGCTCAAGGGAAAATCCACAACAAAATGGGGATCTCCATCTGCTGTGATGTCAGGAAAAAAGAGAACAAGAGAAAGCATAAGGACTGCTGTTCTTGTTATGCTGTTAGGTGCATCAGCTTGGTTTCAACTCATGGCAACCCTATGTACGACAGAACAAAACCCTGCCTGGTCCCGTGCCATCCTCACGATCACTGCTGTGTTGGAGCCCCTGTTGCAGCCACTGTGTCAATCCATCTCCTGGAAGGTCTTCCTCTTCTTTGTTGACCTTCAACTTTACCAAGCATGAAGTCTTTCTCCAAGACTGATTCCTCCTAATAACATATCCAAAGTACGTATGGTGAAGTCTTGCCATCCTCCCTTCAAATGAGTATTCTCGACATTCTTCTTTCTAGCAGATTTGTTCATCTTTCTGGCAAATCAAAAACCAAACCATTTCCATCAAGTTAATTTTGACTGATAGAAACCCTGTAGAGCACAGAAGAGCTGTCCCATATGGCTTTCAACGAATGCCTGTTAGATTTGAACTGCTGACCTTTACAGCAGCAGCCACAGCTCTTAACCACTATGGCACTAGGTTTCCAATCTTCTTCCATTCTTTGCCAACAACATAATTCAAAGGCATCAGTTCTTCCTTCAAAGCCCATTACCGTCTACTTGCCTCTGACTCATAGTGACCCTACAGAGGCAGAACTGCCCCACAGAGTTTCCAAGTAGTGCCTGGTAGATTCAAACTGCTGACCTTTTGGTTAGCAGCTATAGCACTTAACCACTACACCTCCAGGGTTTCCAATTCTTCTCCAGCTTTCCTTATTCACTGTCCAGCTGTAACATGTACATGAGGTGACTAAAAACACCATGGCTTGGGTCAGCTGCATATTGTCATCGAAGTGACATCTTTGCTTTTCCACATTTTAAAGAGGTCTTTTGCAGATTTTGTCCAATGCAATGAGTCATTTGATTTCTTGACTGCTTGCTTCCAGATGCATTGACTATGGATCCCAAAAAGATGAAATGCTTGACAATTTTAATATTTTCTCTAAGCATCATGATGTTACATATTGGTCTAGTTGTGAGGATTTCTGTTTTCTTTGCATGGAGGTGTAATCCATACTAAAGGCTGTAGGTAGTCTTTGATCTTCATAAGTAAGTGCTTCAAGTTCTCTGCGCTTTCAGCAACCAAGATTATTAATCAGTCTTCCAACTCGACGGCACTTGGCTTTTTCCCCCAATACTGATGCTATATTCTCCTTCATATAGATAAAGATTTAAAAAAAAAACAACAAACAACCAAAATGCCACCCTGCATGCCAAAGACATTTGTAGCACCAGAGACTGGATGTATGGGCGTATGCTGTCTCTAGAACAACGGTCTTCTAAAATTAGCAGTTATCAAATTGTGCTTCTGCTCCCCAACTATTCTTCTTTCGGGGCCACTGCCAAGCTCCCCTGGGACTGTGTTATCTCCACACTGTTTATACAAGGGTTTTATGATGGTTCTGGTTCTTAAGCCTTAGCCTTGGGCTGAATAATTATGGCCCTTCAGCCTTATTCCCTGAGCTGGTATCTTAACTGGATTCGAGGAATTCCTCATTACCCACATTCTATACAATTTGTACTCTCGATGTAGGCACAACTGTGTTCTTTTTCTTTACCTGATGTTTTAGAAATTTTAATTCTTGGGTTGTATGGTCTCTTGACAGCAGGTCCTAAAAAGAAGAAGAGAGATAATAACCCCTGTTATTCATTAAAGAAGATGAGTGAGAGCAACAGAGAGAACAGAATTGGGATAAATAAAACAGACTTTTCGGATCCATTTGTAGTAATTTAAAGAATAAAGAACATTCTGCATTTTAAAGAGGGAGACTGGCCTCACAAGATACAAGTGAAGGCATCAAATGTGGAGGCTCAATTATTTCATTTCTTTTAGAAATTAGATATTATTCTTTTCTGTGTCTTCTGTGTCTGTGAAAGGGAGAAATATTCTATCTTTAAAACATATTGATACTCCGTTGTCTATAGATATATATGAGCCTAATTCATAAAGAACCAACCAAACCTGGAAGTAAATTCATTTCTGTAAATTTCACATTGTAGTTCCAACTGTTGATAGTCAGAAAATCATGCTCCTCTTCACTGGTTTTCACCCCTCACAGAAATTAAAGATCAAAAAGGTCTAAATGTTCTTAAGTCCCTGCCCCTCTTCCCAGCACAGGTCCCTGGCCAGCAAAACATCAGTGGAATGCAGGCAAACCATGAAAGAGAAGGGATTAATCCGTCTGAGGGATTGCTCTGATGAATTTTAGTGAGTGAAAACCGCCAGATGCTACAATTTTTTTATTTTTATTTTTTAAATCATCACAGCTGTGAAAAAAAAAAAAAAAGAGAGAGAGAGAGAGAGAAGGAAAAATAAAGGAGATGAAAACTAACTGATGCATCAGGAAAACCTTATCTCAAAAAACTCCTTTAAGAAATCAGTCAGTTATTTTTTGTTTGTACTCTTGGCTCTGCATGCCTTCTACCATTTGCATTGATCTCTCCTGAAGCTACTGAGGTTTGAGTTGCTGACATATAATAAACACATCCATCGGGAAGCCTTTTATCCTGGACGCGGCACAGATTTTGCTAGAGCGAAGTAATCACATCATGCAATTTGCTTTTAATCAGAAGTAAAATTGCACTAATTTCGCCAAGACAAACGCCATTCTTTCTAGATGGGCAACATGTCATTTTTAACCTCCATATCAAGGTCTGAAATTTTCAAGATCTTTCTGGAACTATACTCTTCTCAGTAATGGGTACCTAGCAACTAGAGAGTATTCTTTATGTGCCAAGGACTTCACACCTACCTTTCATCTTTGCAACAGCCCTCAAAGGAAATTATTATTATTTCTATATTAAAAATGAAGACTTAGAAGCTCAGAGAGGTTGAAAATCCAGCCCTAGGTCTCACAGCTAGTCAGCAGAGGGTCAGTGAACAGAACTTCAGCTCTGTCTACCTCCAGACTTCATGCTCTTTTTACTTTCAGGTGCTCTCAGAGTTTAGAGTAAAGGGAATAAACCCACTTCTGTGGAGTCGATTCCCATTCATAGTGACCCTGTAGGACAACACAGAACTGCCCCATAGGGTCCCCAAGGCTATAAATCCTCACAGAAGCAGACTGCCACATCTTTCTCCTGTGGAGGGGCTGGTGAGTTCGAACCACAGAGATTTTTTGCAGCCAAGCTCTTAACCACTGAGCCACCAGGGCTGCTCCTGAGTATGAGTGGTAAATGAGGCAGCGGCTGGACACCTAACAAGGTCTAGGGTAATGTCAGTTCCCTCTCCTTAGGAGATGTAAACTTGACCAAACTCTCAAAATATTACACTTCAAATGCATACTCTTTCTACAGACAGATTCACCAAGAATAAAATCCTCTGCTTCTGTTTAACTGCTGTTCCTTTCTCTTGTTTCTGTCCCTCCTGATTCCCTATATCAGAATGGTCCCCAGAGGGACAATAACTATTTCCATTTAGCTGCTGAGTGAATGGGTCTCTAAAGGGTGAAGTTGCTCAAGAATCCACATCTGGATTCTTCACACGTGTTCTCAGGAAAATATAATAAAGCATACACATAAAGTGACGATTATGCTGAAGTCCTTAAAAATGAAGATGCAGAAAGAAACATAAACAGGAACTTTGATTTGCTTGTTAATGTGGTATTCTGAAAATGCCTGGACCCATAGAGTCCCTGACGTAGTGGGAGAAAAAATGGGTATGTAAAGTTCAAACTCTATTAAAAAGACCAGAGTTGATGGTCCAACAGACTGAAGGGTCCCTGGAAAACACCACCCCCAGACTCCCTGTTAGCCCAGGACTGAAATCATCCCCAAAACCAATTCTGGAGACAAAGACTGGACTGGCCTATAAGACATAAAATGACACTGGAAAAGAAGATGTGTGTTTCTTGGCTTAAGTAGATACACAAGACTAACTGGGCAGTTCCTGTCCAGAGGTGAGATGAGAGGGCAGAGGGGGACCGGAGATGATTGAATGGACATGGGAAATACAGGGTGGAGAGGAGGAGTGTGTGTCACAGGATGGAGAGAACCTAGAGTTACATAGGAAAGTGTGTGTAAGTTTTTGTATGACTAATTGACTTGGATTATAAACCTTCACTTAAGGCACTATATATATATATATACATATATATGTATTTTTAAGAGTTAACACTATGTTAAAAAAAAGAAAAAGAATGCCTACCCCACAGTAACCACTTACCTGGGCAATATTTCTAAGCCAAATGCAACCTTTTATCATTTCTCTACCATGAGCCACAGTTTACAACAATGTAAATATAGCAATCCAATGTACCCTTTGAAGACCATAAGCTGCATTTAGGATTATTGTTTATAAAAACTATAACAATATAAAATATACATAGTGTTTCCAATTATATTCTATAAAATAATAAAAATATAATGCTTTACAACAACATAACATTTAAACCCATTGCCACTGAGTTGGGTCAGACTCATAGCAACCCTAGAGATCAGAGTAGAACTGCCCCATAGAGTTTCCAAGGATCGCCTGGCAAATTTGAACTACCAACCTTTTGGTCAGCAGATATAGCACTTAACCCACCAGGCCACCAGAATTTCCAATAATAAATTTAGGATTATATGGAATGATAATATACAAAATGTCAATAAATAATATCATTTCATAATAATATAAGATAAAGCAGACTATTGATAAGGTAACCTTGGCCTTGAAATACATTACACTTGACATCTTTAGGTCTAATGTCTCCCATTTTGCCAACCCTGGAGTTTTGTTACCTGGTTGCATGCTGGTTCCTCGCAAGCTCTGCATCACAGTTTCCGGACCTGTTGCAGCAGACGTGCCGTAGCTGTCCTCCAGTCTTTCTGTCTGAGTTACTAATTTCTTCAGCTTCATGGAGGTGAATGGGATGAGGAAGTGATAACTCACCGCCAGCGCCTGGGCCTTCTGCCTCAGCTGCTCCTTCTCCTGCTCATTGTCACTCTGCAGCCAGGAGCTCAGCAGCTCCTTCATGGTGAGGAAGCTCCAGAGACGTTCGATGTGGTTGAGGTCCTCTTTCCCATCACCCTTGGGCCTAGAGCTTCCTGTGACATCATTCCCCACCTTCTGGGACTCCACTGGCACATCCATCTTCAGTATGACAAATTTCTTACTGTTGCTGGCTGTGACTTCCACATGCAACTGATCCATCTTCTTGTCTACCAGCTTCCCAGCAATGATGATTTCTGAGCCGTTGAAGTAGTTGGGGAACAGAGTCTTGGTAGGATGCTCCACTAAGCTCGGTGGATAATCAACGCGGATATCAGAGAGGAGGGGAGTCCTGATTTCATCGTAGAACCTGGAGTAGAAGACCAGAGAGGGACAGAGAATAAGGACCCTGTCCTGGCTGTAAGTAGGATGGGGTCTAAAGGAAATTATGGGCAGAAGAGTACATCTAATCTTATAAGCTGTTGATTCCAACATTCTGCACCATACAAGAGCTCTGAAAGGAGGTCGTTCAGCAGGAGTTTGAACACCACTGGCAAAGAGAACTCACTGTTTCACAAGGGATAGCATCCACTCACTGTCCCTTTTTGAACAGTTTCAAAGTTGAGGAAGAATATCCTTACAGTAGACCAAAATCTTCCCTAAATCTCCAGTCACTGGTTTCAGCTTTGCCTCAGAAGCAATATGCAATTATTCTATTCCATCTCAAGATGATGGAATTTGGAAAATTAGAACATACTACTGTGTATTTCCTTGAAGTCCTCTTTTATGTAGCTTAATCACCCCTAGTTTCATTAACTAGTTTTCATGTGATACAGTTTTACGATTCCCTAACCACTCCTGGTAAATTTCCTTTCATACACACCTGAGTTTCTTAGCGGTTAAGCAGTCAGCGTCTACCCAAAAGGTCTGGCATTTCAAATCCACCGGCTAGTGCACTGGACAAAGATGCAGCAGTCTGCATCTATAAAGATTACAGCCTTGGAAACCGCATGGGGCAGTTTTATTCTGTCCTACAGGGTCACTATGAATTGGAAGTGACTTGACAGCAACCCTTCTTTCTTTTGGTTAAGTTTCTCAAAGGTCCCTGCAAAACATCTGCCTTTGAATCAAACACATAATCCAGATAGATTCTAACCAACACATTCTATGTTAGAACTGTACCCATAACTTAAACATCATACTTTTGTGAAAGGCAGCATTTACTTGTGAGATTTTCTCACAGTAAAGCTACGTGGTTGCTTCTTGCTGAGCAAATCCACAGCAATTCAATTGCTCCTTAACTGACCTAGACTGCAAAGGCTTTACAATTCTACCTCACTCACTTCCTTGCTGTGTACCTAGGGGCACGAGACTTCACCTCTCTGAACTTCAGTTCCTTCATTTAAAAAATTCACAGTATCTACTTTGGAAGGCTGTTATCCTGCCTAATCCACTCTTCCCTACTTTCATAATAATAGAGTGTTAGCTGAGAATATTCTTACCCAACTAGAGACATCTCCTAGCCTCCACTGCAGCCAAACGTGCTCTGTGACTCCACTCTTGCCAGTGGGATATGAGTACACATGACACGCCTAACTTCTTACAACAGCTACCTAAAAGAACATGGCTTGTCCTGGCTTTCTGTTCCTTTCTCCTTCCACTGAGCTGGAGGACAAAAAGCAGGTGACCTAATTTCAATCTTGCAGTTTGGGGCAATACCCTAAGGAGTTCAGAGGAATAAAATAGAAGGAAACTAAACCTCTGGGAAGTATTTAGCCTATCTTGACTACTGCAGAGGAGAGACATAAATGCCTATCTTACTTCATCCTCGGTATTATGTCATCTCTGTTGTGGATGCTACCCTACCTCCTAGCACTTCTGTATCCCATAAGAGGATGCACACAGAAACGCTGGTGTATTGTAGGTTCTCAACAAATCCTGGCTACTGATAATTTTAGCAGTATGATGATGCAGTTGATCTGTTTCAGTGTCATTTCTCTTGCATATGAATGCCTTCTTGAGTCTCAGTACCGTCATACAGTACATCCAATTCTCCCTTTTAATCTAGCTTTGAATAGTTTTGAAAATGAGGGAAGCAAATTTCTGCTTTCATTTAAATCTCTGATAAAAATACTGAGGAACAACGGTGACTATCCCATACTGAAGCTGTAATTCCACTGCACGCCATTAGGGATTGCCAATAAGATGGCACATTCATGAATGTTCTTTGATTATGGCTATGAAGTACCTGCCTAAACTTCCCCTTTCTTTTCAAGATATATGCCATCTGTGCCACAAAGCAGCAAGCTAA
Organism: Heterohyrax brucei; assembly: GCA_028571685.1. Lineage (NCBI taxonomy): Eukaryota > Metazoa > Chordata > Mammalia > Hyracoidea > Procaviidae > Heterohyrax > Heterohyrax brucei. The sequence goes on along the minus strand of CM053142.1, from coordinate 53,885,920 downwards.
AGCACACGATGCTGAAATGGAAGCCAGCACTTCAGTGAATAAATAGCAATCATAGAGCCATGTTTGGCAATATGATATTTAAGTTCCAGTTTACTCTCCACCTCAAAATAACAACATGATCACTGACAAGTCATTTAACTAGTTTTCAAAACGGAGACACTACCTCTCCCACCCTCCTCACACAGTGGATTAAGTGTAAATATACCAGCAGGTGCTTTGAAATGTTATGAAGCCATTATGATTATAAGAACAAACTGAGCAACTCTGCTATATGTGATACTCTGCTATACTTTATATATATTTTCACATTACCGTAAATTCTGACAACTGACTACAATCTTTATCTCACAGATGAGGAAACTGAGGCACAGGTGGGTTAAAAAAAAATAGAAAACTTGCTTAAAGTCACAAAGCAGGGGCAGAATCTGAATCCAGATTGGCCAGGTTTGAAAACAAAATAGGATGCCCTCCTAGTATAATGAAGGAAGATGATGTCAGCAGACTCAACGGAGAGCAAAACACCCTTATTTCTGAGTTTTTCCGCTGACTCTGACCCCACCACCTTCCCGAGAGCCTCTCATTGTCCCGAGAAGACAGACAGACCCAATAAGCTGCGAGCCCGCGTCCTCCTCCTCGTGAACACGTCGTGTGAGGCCACAGTTCTCCAGCGACAGCATCTCTAGCAGTTTGAAGTCCACGTCACTGCCGATGCCAATGGTGAAGATGCAGATCTGACCTCGGGCAGCTTCTCTGGTGTTGTTGAGAATCTTAAAGGTGTGGGTCTCCCCGACGGTGGGTTTCCCATCTGTCAGGAAGATGATGAGGGACACGCTCCGGTCTTCAATGTCATTGTGGGTCACATAATTGTTGAGCAGTCCGATGCCTCTCTGCAGGGCCCCATTGATGTCTGTGGCTGTGGACACCAAAACAAGACCACTCAGGACTTTGTACTCGCCTTCTGAACTTGAATCCACCTCCCTATCTGCAGCTAACTCTCAATGGGTCAAGCGTGAACAGGAGTGAGGTGAGCGAGAACAGTCACCTCCGCCTGCGGTGATTTCACATTATATGGCCTGTATGGAAGTTGGGCGAATGTTTACTAAATGAATGTAAATGACACAGAATTTGCTGCTGTTGCTACTGCTATTGTTACTTGCCACTCTGATTCATGGCAGCTTCACACAGAAGAAACAAACAGTTGCCCTCAACCAAGTGCTAGACGACATGGATAGACATAATGGCCACAACAAGGGACTCAAACTCAGCAACGACTATGAAGATAGTGCAGGACTAGGGCAGCCTTTCATTTCAGCATAGAATTAGCCCACTATTAAAAAAAAAGAAAAAGAAAAAAAAACTTCTTCTGAAGGTATCTGCTTATATCTTACCGAAGAAGTTTTCAGTATCTCAGCACTCATGACTTCTACATCCTTTTCTAAAAGGTTTTGCAAAGAGCAGGAGAGGGCTAGGTGAAGGAATGTGAAGGAAATGTCATAGAAGGAGGAATGGGACAGAGAACAAGAGGTGGAGAGTCCTTAGAAACTGCTGGATGACTTCCAATGTTGCCTGAGGCTCAGTGGCGCTTATTAAAGAACTAAGACATTAATTCCCTCTCCTTTGCATGCTTTTGTACCTTCAAAATTACCTCTTCCCGTTAGAACCTACCATCTCCAAAGAAAGGGGGCTTTAAATTTTATCCCTCCTGACCTTGCCTGTTTTCCTTTAGCAGTATTTGTCATTGAAAACCCTGGTGACATAGTGTCGTGGTTAAGTGCTACATCTGCTAACTGAAAAGTCAAAAGTTCACATCTTCCAGGCACTCCTTGACAGTTCTATGGGGCAGTTCTATGCTGTCCTATAGGGTCGCTATGAGTTGGAATCAACACAACAGCAGTGGGTTTGGTTTGGTTGTCATTAGCACTTGATGAGCTCTGATTAAAGTTGTGGGGCTGAATCTGTAGCAGGTCTTCAGCAAGTATTTACCAGATGGATGGAGATGGGGGCAGGCTGGCTGGCTGAGGAGAAAACTGCCAGCTAAAAGGAGGTTTCTGGATTAGCTAAGAACCTCATTCAGCCACTATCACTGTTCCCTCATCCCCAAGTATAACTGAGAGTTCTGAATGCAGCCTGCGAAGCCTGTCTCTCTGACTGCAGTGATTTTTTAAAAAACAGCTTTATTAAGGTGAAATTTACAAGCCCCCCAAAAGCATCTATTGTAAGTATAAATTGCAATTATTTTTAGTACATTTATAGAGTCATGCCACCATCACTACAGCCCAGTGAGAGGAGATTTCCACCATCCTGCCTGAAGTGATTTTTTTCTGCTTTCAAGGTTTATCAAATTTGAGTGAACCAGATAATTCTCCCACTGCTTCACTTCCTCCAAAATTGTTGGCTAAGAAACTCTGACTTTCTGTCTGCAGCAAACACACTTATGATACTTTCTAAGATGTACACAGAGTCGAAACCTAAGGGTAAAGCTACAGCTGAAAGAGTACCTAAAATTTCTTTGGGTCTATCAGGAAACTCTGGTGGTGCATAGTGGTTAAGTGCTACAGCTGCCAACCAAAAGGTCAGCGGTTCGAATCCTCCAGGTGTTCCTTGGAAACTCTATGGGGAAGTTCTACTCTGATCTATAAGATGGCTATGAGTTGGAATCGACTCAATGGCAGTGGGACTTTTGGGTTTGGGTCTACTAATTTGCCTCTTTGTACACAGCCTAATTTCATTTTGCCTCTGGATGTATGGGAATAGGATAACTGGCAGGTGTTCATTTTCTCCTTTATCTAGCACTTAGCAGCAATGCTGAATCTCTCACTCTACTTTAAAGCCCAAAGAGAGCCAAGGCACATGGGCTGGATTTAGCATTCTTAATATCATATGGTCACCAAAGGCACAGCAGTGCTTGCCTGGAATCAAATCTATGTTAAAATAGGGTGTCTCCCACCTACTTAACTGTAGTGATGCATTCTCTCCATAGGGACAGTACCACAGAGGTAAGCCAACTGCTCCACAAAGAACACACACAGCATCATCAAAGGACCCAAGGGCCAAATCTTCAGACAGGAATGGATTGGACTTGGTGACACAGAGTGACCATGTCTTGTGTACACTTTATGGTTTTATGCATCTATAGGATGTCATCCTGCTGACCTCTTAGTGGAGGTGGGGGAGTGGGCAGAGAGGAGGGGAAAGGAGACTGTTGGGAGGATGGGACATGCATAGAGCAGAAAGGAAGAGTGTGCTGTCACCGGGCAGGGAGAACAGTGGGAGCTGCATATAGGTGGGCATGTAAATTTATCTGAGAATGTACATTTTCACTCAATCATAATTAAAAAAAGAAAGAAAGAAATGACCCAAGGGCAACAGTCCCAGCAAGAGACTACTCAGGTGGGTAAAAATAATAAACATACCTGATATTTAAAAAAGACTCATGTACCACAATAAAATTTACTGAAATGAAGGATTCACCATGTGCCAGGCACTTTTCAAAGCACTTTCAGTATCTTAATTCATTTAATCTTAATAATGACTCCATTATTATTCTCCTTTTACAAATGAGAAAACTGAGGCTTCGAGAGGGTCAATGACTAATGGTGGAGTCAGAGTCAAATCCAGGCAGTCTCACTTTAAGACTGAGGCTCCTGACCACAATGTTGTCACTGTTAGGTGCTGTCCAGTCCACTCCAGCTCATAGTGACTGCATGTGACAAAAGAGAACCACACTATAGGGTTTCCCAGGCTATACAGGGTCACCAGGCTATACAGGGTCATGAATTTTCATTTGTGTGGAAGCAAACTGCCAGGTCTTTGTCCCACCGAGCTTCTAGGTGAGTTTGAACCAGCCACCTTTTGGTTACCAGTTGAGCACTTCATTACTGTGCCACCAGGGCTCCTTACATTAGTGCACTGCTTGGATGGGTATCAGTGAATTTTCTATTCATCTACAGACACTGGGCAATGAAGTGTAGAGAGAGAAAAACAAAAAGGAAACTCATGGGTTCAATTTTTTCCCCCAAAAAATATGTGCAGCAATTTGGCTAGACCATTGTCATGGATTGAAAATGCCCCCTCAAAAACACAAGTAGTACTTTGGCTGGGCCAGGATTACCCTGTGTTCTGCGATGGCACTCCATTTTGTGATTTTCTGATGCTGTAAACCCGAATTTCTATCTGTGGCTAACAGACAGGATGACTATGTTAAAGGTGGATTAGGTGGGGGCTGCCACACCCTTGCTGAGGGAGTTTCCCTGCAGCGCAGCTCGTAGCACTCTTTATCCTTTCATCCTATGGGAGATAAAAAGAGAGGGAAGCAAGCAGAGAATTGGGAGCCCCACATCATCAAGAAAGCAGCACCAGGAGAAGAGCGTGCCCTTCAGATCTGAGGTTCCTGTGCCAAGATGCTCCCAGAACAACGGCTGATGTGACACAAGGACTTTCCTCTAGAGCCAACAGAGGGAAAGCCTCCCCCTGGAGTAGATGACCTGAATTTGGAGTTGTAGCCTACCAGACTGTGACCGAATAAGATTTCTCTTTTTAAAGTCACCCACTGGTGGTATTTCTGTTTTAGAAGCACTAGATGACTGAGATAGAAACTGATAAAGTTTTGGAGGTTTGTATTCCAAAAGGAACATAATACTGGTCAACTCTTTTCTAAAGCCTTTTATTCCCCTCCACTGTCCCCATGTCATTCTATTCATAGGCAGCATAGCTACACTGACTTCAGTGTAGCACATGTTCACTGAACGTACACCACATGCTCTCTGCATGAACTATGCTAAGAACCAGGGGTTATACAGAGATAAAGAAGAGTCTCTTCCCTCAGGGACCTCACAGACTTTTCAACTTCCTGCCACAGATCATCACCACAATATTGAATTTAGTTTTTTATTTCCCCTGTTGACCAATAAAGCAGTCTCTGGGTTACACTGTATGGGAAAGCAGTGGGAAACCTCGTTGTAAATCAAAGTCTCATCCAAGAAAGATCAAGTTCCAAATGAAGTTCATTTGGCAAAAAAACAAAACAAAACAGAGGCTTTGTCTTCGAAAGGGAATAATGGCTCTGTGAAAGCTGAATAAAATCACAGATGGAAGAGGACTGAACTAGGTGTTTTATATGCTCTTACGTCTTTATATGTCTGAATTAATTGAGACAGGAATCAAGCAAGGCAGTGTCAGCAAAAGACCATGTCTTTGTAAAGGACTTTTAAGAAAGGAAGTGAAGGTTAGGTTTAGGTCCCCTAAGACACTCCTAACTATGCAACTCTTTTGTGTCCACTTCACTAGTAATGCAGATAACAGACTAAGACCCAGTTACCACATCAGAGGAACTTACACCTAGTAGATGTAACACGCTGTTCTGATCCTCCAGTCATCATCTTAGAATTCTTTATGAATTTGCTGCCCCTCCCTCCTCATCTCTCATCCGTACACTTCCCTGGGTCCCATACCCAAGACGAGTGTGTGGTCCCTAAGAGCCCAAGAGCCTCTCCATTACATTTTACATACAAAGCACCCCGTTCTACCTGAGACTCGTGCTCTGCTCGCTCTCCTGCTGCCAGGCCACATGAAGACTGATTGCCTAACAGGCATTTGTATCTGCTACTTCCTACAGTGGTAATATCCAAGCACACAAAACAGTAGATCATCCATTTGGCTTAAACTCTCTACCCCAAAACAATTTACCAAACACAGCTTCATTGTTTGGGACCCATGAGATAAGCAGGAAAGCCTCCAAAAACATATCAGGTATTCTCCCCTCGTCATTTACTTGACCATCTTACTGGGGAATGGAACAGGAGAATTTACAGATTTGGTGTTCAGAGAAACATAAGCTCCTGGGAAAGCTCTCTCACCTATTATCTCCTTTCCTGGAATCAGCCTCAGCTTTCAAATCTCTTGGGAGAAAATAAGCTACTAAGTTAGCACCATGTCAAAGTTAATGTGACAAGAAGGAATCATCACTACCTCCAGTAGGCGACATGTGGTGAATGTAGATTTTGCCGTCCCTGATGTTGTTGGGGGTAACTGACACCAAGTGGTCCTTCCACACTTTGATCCGGCTGGAAAATCCAATAATACTGAAACGATCCTGGGGTCGGAGGTCATGGAGAATAGTGAAGAGGGCATCCTTGGTCTAGGCAAACACAAATCCAGAACCAGTTACATATTGAGGCAATTAACTCATTTAGTCTTCACAAATCACCTGAAGCAAAGTAATTATTAATATTCCCATTGTACAGATGAGACAACTGAGGCAAAGAGAGGTTAAACTTCATTCCCTTTGGGAACCTGGATTAGAAGACTAGGAAGTGTGATCCCAGGGCCAACACTTAAATAACAATAAATAGCAAAAGACTCTGCAGCCCCAAGACTGTTGGATTTTAGAATACTCAATTATAATGCTTATAATTTGCAGCTCATTTTGGGATCCCTTCCAGGTCCCTGCATGTTGACGAGCTCTGCTTGTTTCTTTGTCTCTTTCACTTCATTTCTGGCAGCAATTAATGGATTCATCTCCTATAACATCCTCGCACAAAGCACTGTGTGAATTCTGCATCCACCCTGAGATGAGAACAATAAACATGTTTTATTAAACCCATCTTCTCATCCTACAGAGGACTGCTTCCCCCCACAGCTCTTCCAAGGGAAAAGAATGGCAAGGGATGCGCACACTTCCATCCCCTCCCTAGGAAACCCGCCTTCTCCGCTGTCTTTTCTCTCCTTACGGCTCTGTGCCCTTCCTCCTCCAGTCCCATCACACTTGGGCTTTTCAGAAGATGGACTCACTGGCAGCAGAATTCCTTGTTCTCTTCCAACCCTGACTCCCACCCTGAGGAAATATGTCTCAGTATCCTATGAAAAGAAACAGCCTCGGTACCCCAAATTGGTCAACATTATCCAGAAGACATGTCAAAGAGTCTGTGTGATAACTGACCACGATGGCCGTTCTCTCCTCCCTGAAACTCTGCTGGCCTCTGGCTTCCGTGGCACCACCCTACATGTGACACCTTCCCTGGTGTGTCCTTCTCAGCTTGCCCCTCGAGGTGAGAGTTACTTGGCATTTTTCTCAACCTCCATACTTAGTGCTCCTCTTACACCACGCACTTCCTCTAGGGGAGCTTATCCATTTGCATAGATCTAACTAGCAACTATTTTACTGATAACTTCTCTAGTTAGACCTAGACCCATCTGCTGAATGCTTTTCCCTACACATCTCTCAGGAATGTCAGACCCCAGGATGCTAAATATTTGAACTTTTCTCTTAGTGTTCAAACCTGCTTCTGCTGCATTGCTCTCCATGCTGGAGGACGCTGCTTTCAGCCACCCAGCAATCCAAGTGAGAAGCTGAGAGATCGCATTAAGTGTTCTCTCACCACGCTCTGCAGCTCTCAATACCCTTCAACCACCCAATCCTGGCATCTGTGCATGTTTCTTTTTCTTTTTTTTAATTCTATTTAACATGACTGTATATGAAAATGTACATTCCCGTATAAATTTACAAGCCCACCTCTACGCAGCTTCCACTGCTCTCCCTGTCCAGTGACAGCACACTATTCCTCCCTCTGTGCATGTTTCTTTTTGCAAATCCCTTCCCTTACTAAGGAGTCCTTCAGTGGTACAACTGAATTACGTGCTCAGCTGCTAACTGAAAAGTTGGTGGTTGGAGTCAAACCCAGATGTACCTCGAAAGAAAGGCCTGGTGATCTACTGAAAAACCAACCATTGTAATGGAGCACAGTTCTACACTGACAGGCATGGGGCTACTGTGAGTCAAAATCTACTCAACAGCAACTAATTGGCTTGGTTTTAGTTTCCCTTCCTAGATATTCCTGTGACCATCTGGGCTATGATCACCTCTGCTACAAATGGGTAATAGATTTTTTCTTCTTTTGCATTTTTTTCTCAATACAAAAGAATATTAGTCATTTAAAAATTCAGAAATAATCCCATCAACCTAGAGAACTGTTAATAAAATGTTGGCATGCTACATATCCTTTGGATATTGTGTGTGTGTGTATGAAATTTTAAATAAAATAAGATCATACAGTATGTGTGTGTATACATATTCATCATGATACAAAGGTTTTCTTTTACCGTATCATATACAATTTTCATGTCGATAGGTAAATGTGTGCCACATCATTTTAAGAGCGGCACAATATTCTGCAGTATGCATATATCATAACTTATTATTTTGGAATATTTAAATAGCATTACTAGACAGCTCATTATTCACAGTGCTGTATCCATTAGTTTCATCTAGGAAAGATTCCCATACATGAGATTGGTGTGGCAAATGGCTTTTACTTTCCAAAGGAGGATTTTGTGCATCCCCATGTGGCTACCAGAGTTAGATTTTCAACTTTCATTTGCTACACATTATCAATCCATCAACCACCCATCCGTGCTCTGAGCTTAAAGTTTACATTCCCTTTGGGAGCCCTGGTGGCATGGTGGTTAAGTGCCGCAGGGACTAACCATAACAACGTCAGCAGTTTGAATCCACCAGGCACTCCTGAGAAACTCTACAGGGCAGTTCTCCTCTGTCCTATAGGGTCACTGTAAGTTGGAATTGACTCAGTGGCAGTGGGTTTGAGTTTGTTTTTGGTTTGGGATTCAAGGTCCTTCATAAAATAAAATGATCCTAAGCTATCATTCCAGATTCATTCCCTGCTATTCCTACTCCCACTATAAAATCTAAGGTTCAATTCCCCACACACCCAACTTCCCTAAACATCCATGCTTTCTAATGACTCCATGCCTGTATACGAACTGCTCCTTCATTTCTCCCCTCTTTTCTATCCATGGAACTGCAATACATCCTTCAAGACTCACCTCACAGTCCTCCCCACTTTGATGAAGACATTCCTAGCTCAACTGCAAAGATAAGAATTGGCTGCAACTTTTGTGATCCTGCAGCACTATGGACACAGCCATTCAGGCACTCACTACCTTGTATTCTCAGTATTTCTTCAAGCTTTTTCCTGCCTCAGGACCTTTTCACCTGCTGTATCTGAAGTGCTCTTCCACACAGTCTTCACTATTGCTGGGCTTTCCTCACCCTTTAGGTCTCAGTTTAAACGTTATCTTCTAAAACAGCATTTTCTTGCCTCCCAACCCCCACCCCATAGTTTTCTCACATGCGGCACCTTATCCTTTTCCTTCATAACACTCATAAAGAACCTGTAATTGTAATATTTGTAACGGCCCAACTCAATTGTCTGCCTCTGGATACAGAAACTTCTTCTGTTTTGCTTCTCACTCAACATCTAACACCCAGCAGTGCCTGACACATCAAAGACATGTGATAAATGTTTTCTGAATCTGCCACATTAAGCAGGCAGCTCCTCACAGGAGTGTTCCCTTGCCCTTCCACACCCTCCCAACATGATGTTTTGTACACTGTCAGCTTTTAGTAATTATCTGTTAAACTAGTGAATAGATCAGTGAGGCTGGGGGGAGGGTAGATGGACGGATGTTGCTAACCACTGTCAAACCAGTTTTGACTCCCAGCATGCCCATCCTCAACAGAATGAAACTTTGCCTTGTCCTGCACCACCTCCATAATCGTTGGTATGCTCAAGTTCATTGCTGGTGGCCACGTTTTTTTTTTGGTTTTTCAATCTGGGGAGGAGGGGTCACCCTCCGGCATTCAGTCAGACAGCACACTAGTGTGCTCTACAGCATTTTCATTGGCTAGTTTTCCATTGCAGACCTTTCTACTAGTCTGTCTTAGTCTGGAAGTTCTGCTGAACCCTGTCCAGCATGGCTGACCCTACTGGTACTTGAAATATAAGTTACTTAGCCTCCAGCATCACAGCAACACGCAAGCCACCAATGTAGGACAAACGGATAGTCAGGAGGTAGAGGCATGGATACTTATGTAGAATTCCACTGGCGAATACAGGAACTGTCCTTTAGAACCTAGGTCAGAAAACACCCAGAAGGATGATGTATATGCAGGAAACAGGGCTACCTGATGATGTTACAGTAAATAACTCACATAGTGGCAATGAACAGACGTGGGCAGGATGCCCTAGGTGCTGGCACCAGCCAGGAAGCTGCCTATGCTTTGACTCCCTGTCCTTCCTTCCACTTAGAGCCAGTACCACCCAGCATGAGCGTCAGACAGGCTCAGCATCACCCAGTGCAACGATTCAGCCCTTTAGACGGTTTGAAGGTCCAGAATTGCGAGGTGGTGAGACCACAGGTAGCTCTGGTCATCCCTGACATAACACCCTTCAGAGCCCATCCTAAGGCTTTCACTTGGAAATGCTCATGCTGCTCTCAGGTAGAGCCTGGAAACTGGCCAGGTGCCACAGGATGTACACACGCTTGAAAAAGGGGAAACTGGCAGAAATTTGCTGTTTGTTTAGCCACTGGCATCCTTACAGAACTTTTAATAGCAAGCTGAAGACCACAAGATGTACCTGCTGGAATCCTTGGCTGATTTTTTTTTCTTCCTATCCTGATGAATATTCTGCCGTAGGAATACGTCTTTGCATCTCCCAGTCTTCCTTCCCCTTAGCTCAGCTACTATAGGCTTCTTAGGACCTCGCAAGGCCGCAGCTGCAACTTACCCTTGCACGCACCATGGGAGGCGGGCCGGCCTGCTCACAATCCTCTATAGCCAGCTGCCTGAGGACCTTCTGCGTAGTCGCCCGGCCCTCATCCCAGAGCAGCGCGGCCAGAAGCTGCTGCTGTCTGCAGCCACCACCCACTAAACCTCTACCTGTTGTCCTCTCTCCTTAAGTGGGCTGGCATGCCCGAGAGCTCTGCACTTTGTGGAGGGCTTAAAAGCAAAGAGGAAGATGAAAGTGTGGATAGAAGAACGAATGTAAGCAGGCTTACGCTGATCTTTCTGCATACTGTTTACATGCTGAAGATTAACAAATCTAGTCAGACTTTTTCCAAGAGTACAGTCCAGAGAATAGAGTAAGCACATTCCAGAAGGATCAGAAGAAGTCCAGAGAGGCAGCAAATGTGTAATACAAGCGTGTCTGAAGAACTGAATGGCCTTGACAGCAAAGGCATGTCACATAAGAGTTTGGACTAGATTTCTTGGAAAGCTGCCCCTAAACTTGAGATTGTATGACTGTAACTAAGAACAGCTGTAGACTCTTCCAGTGCAGGCAGACAGAAAACCCTGCTCACCACCCTCCTCCCAGTACTATTTCCAAGTAGCTGAATCTGGATGAAAAGATGCTATATACCCAAGAATGCCATGTTCCTTGGACGTCTTCTCCCATCCCCAAAGCTCCACCTAGTGGCCTCGTATGTTTGAAAACAGTCGAGCCTGCCACAGACAGCCCCCAAACACACTATTTGAAATAATGATGCCTGTTACAGATTGGGAAACCCTGGTGGTGTAGCAGGTTAAGTGCTACATTTGCTAACCAGATGGTTGGCCGTTCAAATCTACCAGGTGCTCCTTGGAAACCCCATGAGGCAGCTCTACTTTGACCACTAGGGCTGCTATGAGTTAGACCCGACTCAGTGGCAGCGGGTTTTTAGGTTTTAGTTATGAATTGAACCGCATTCCCCAAATATATGTGTGGTAAATCCTAACCCCTCTACTTATGGCTGGCTACTTACGGTTATACAGTACCATTTGGGAATGAGTTTTCTTTATGTTAATGAGACAGTATTAGTGTAGGAGATATCTTAAGTCAATTTCTTTTGAGATACAGAAGAGATCACCAAGGAAGTGAGCAAGCAGAAACTGGGGAAGAGAGAGGTCACACTACACAAAGATTAACAAGGAACCAAGGAACAAGGGTCTTCTCCTAGAGGTGACAGAGAGAAAGCCTGCCCCTAGAGCTGACACCCTGAATACAGACTTTTAGCCTCCTGAGCTGTGGAAAATCAACTTGTTGGTTAAAGTCACCCATGTACCAGCCAAAGCCATGTACAGTATATCTGTTATAGCAGCCATAGATAACTAAGACAATACCCAAAATTAACTTGTCAATCAGCGACCAAAGGAGACTGTGAAAATGTCTTCCTCAGAGATCTCAAAAAATACACATAAAATTTATGACTGTTGGTTATGAATAGAGTTGCCATGGAGATTAACATAATTGGGGGTGCAGGTCTGATTAGTGGGGAGAGCTAGATGTCTGACATACGATTACATTAGCTCTTTGAGCTTCTGGCAAGTCATCATCCTCATTCATCTATATGCTCAGAGACAAGTACAAAAGTTTATCTGGAGTGAAAACACAGAAGAGAGAGACTCCCATCACTGGAGCTACTGGAGAATAAGTCAGTTGGAGAGGAGTTATCAATTTTAAGCAGAGAAGGTGAGAAAGAGCTCTGCTACCAACTGAAAGGTTGGCAATTTGAATCCACTAGCCATTTCTTGGAAACTCTGATAGCGTAACGGTTAAGTGCTATGCCTGCTAACCCTGAGGCCGGCAGTTTGAATCCACCAGGAACTCCTTGGAAACTCTATGGGGCAGTTCTACTCTGTCCTATAGGGTTGCTATGAGTTGGAATTGACTTAACAGCAGTGACAGTAGGAGCTATTTCTTGGAAGCCCCATGGGGCAGTTCTTCTCAGCCTTAGAGGGTCACTATGTGTCAGAATAGACTCAACGCTTAACAGGTTTGGGACTTTGGTGCCTAAGGAGCACCCTTAGGAGCACCGCGGTTAAGCATTCAGCTGATAACCAAAAAGTCAGCAATTCAAGTCTACCAGGTGCTCCTTGGAAGCCCCATGAGGCAGTTTTATTCTGTCCTGTAGTGTTGTTATGAGTGGGTATTGACTCAATGGCAGTGGGTTTTGGTGACTAGCTAAATAAAAAGCACAGAAGGGGACCAGTGGAGGAGGAAAACAGGATTCTTAAAGACATAAAACAGTAAGAGGTCCACTGGGCTTCCCCCATGGGTAGATGCTAGTTCCTGAAGCTCTCAAGGCATAACAAATGGTCAGCTGTTTACTTCCTGCTGGCAGGAAAGGATAGTCTGCAAACACTAGACCACATAATCAGAATGTCCCCCCCCCCCAAAATCCACTGCCTTCGAGCCAATTCCAACTCATAGCAAGCCTACAGACAGAGTAGAACTGACCCATAGAGTTTCCAAAGGTCACCTGGTCGATCTGAACCGCCAACCTTCTGGTTAGTAGCTGTAGCATTTAACCACTACACTACCAGGATTTCCACATAATCAGAAGAAACCTTCAAAAGAGTATCAAGGTTGTTTGTAAAGGTAGCTAATAAAGGTGCATAAATAAGTCAGTCACAAAGGACAAACAATGTATGTTTCCACTTACATGAAACATCTAGTCTAGGCAAATGTATAGAGAACAAAGCTTCTAAGTGGTTACCAGCAATGGGAGGGAGAGGAAAAGAGGAATCATTGTTTAAAGAGCACTGAGTTTCTGTTAAGGGTCATGGGGAAAACTTGGAAATGGATAGTGCTGATGGCTGCATAACACGAGAGACATAATTACTGTCACTGCACGGTACATGTAAAAAATGTAGAAATGGCAATTAAAAAGAAAAGGTACAGAAATACAGTTAACATGGGAAAAGGATATAGTTCTTATTATTGAGGTAGTGAGGGACTTCCTCAGCTGGGATACAGGCATTATACAAGGTGCCTTCGAATTCTGGCTATTTAGAATCACAAAGGCTAGTGCTTATTCTTTGATTAAAACTATTTCATGGGGATGAGTTCCTGCTCTTGTGTGTACTTTCCTCAGATTTGAAAAAGACGGAAGTTACTTCCCTTAAAACTGATGTCTTAACATGAATTCCAGCTCTGCCTTAGGTTGATTATTAAGTAAATCTTCTAATGTCTGCCCTTTTAAATTCTTTCAAGAACAACCCATCACTGTCAAGTCAATTCTGACTCATAGCAACTTCTAAGACACAGTACAACTGCCCCGTAGGGCTTCCAAGGAGCAGCTGGTAGATCAGAACTTCCAACTTTTCTGTTAGCAGCTGAGTTCTTAACCACTACACAACCTGGGATCCTGCAAGAACAAGGTGGGACATAAATCAATTAAAGAAACTCTCCACTTCATGTTTTCCATCCATACAATAGGGCTGGAAATGGTCCTTCTTGTTTTACTGGATCTCCAAGAAATAACCCTATAAAATCTCCTCTAAAGGTGTCTGCCCATCATTAGAGGTTTGCATTTTGCTGTGATGCTGACAAGGTTCTGGGAGAGCTGCAGATAAAAATGGACTAGAATGAAAGGCCTGGTAAACTACTTCCAAAAGTGAAGTGATAAAAGCCCTATTGTAATGATCCCATCCTCAACCATCATTAAGATGGCACAGGACCAGGCAGCTTTCCATTCTGTCGGGTACAGAGTGTCCACGAGTGAGGGCCTAACTAGATGACAAGTAATAATAACAACTCAGAGTCTACAGGGAATCAGAGCTGGGCTCCTGGCCATGTGGCCCCTTTTCATTCCTCACTCCTACTGCCCCTCTGCACAGCATCACTGCTACCAGACAGAAGTGTCCAGGTTGCAGCTCTGCCCTGTGCCATTTGGGTCCCTACATTTAACCTGTACCTGAGGCAAGGGATGGAACTATCCCTTCCTCTTTCCCTTCTCCAAAACCGAGCCCAAGCAGCTGAATGCTCTTGGCACCATCCCCTCAAAAGAGTAAGCACTCCACTGCTAACAACCACCACGTCATGAATGGCTATGAAACAGTTCACAAGTAGAAAAGTATTATATTATAAGAGCCTCACAGTAGGACCTCAGGGGAGCCCCTGTAAAACCCAGCTGCCTGCCCACGATGTCTTAGGGTGCCCACTGGTGCAGATTTTCTCTAATATTTCTGTGTCTATGTCAAAGCAGACTTCACGGGAACTAACTCTGGCACAAAAGGCCTTTCTACCATAAACCGTGGGTTGTAGGACATTAACACAAGGGAAGCCCATGACATCACAGATGAAGTCCAAGTTCAAAGGTATTAGATATTAGCATTTCCATATTTCAGCACAATGATTGTTCTGTTCTTCTAAGCAACCCTATCACTTGCCTCATTCTAAAAAGTTTACTGAGGAGTTTCCATTTTCTCTTTCATTCTTCCACCCAGTCCTTTTGAATGAACCCAAGAGAAGTCTCCCACAATGAATAGCTTAAAATAAACCAACAAAGAAATCTAAGACTTAAAAGTCTGATTCAAGTCATGGAAAAGAATCGTGACCCAGTAGATACATACCACAAAACATCCTTATGTTTCTTAAAGATAATTCTGCAATATTGGCTACAGGTCAGCGTTCACCCTTTCAGAGGTGGGCAAAGATAATGGGTGCTGGGGTGGGAGTGGGGGTGTTTATACTGTACTCCTGTCAATCTCTCCTGATGCCAGCAGGAGGGATGTCTTCAGTGCCTGGGATATCCTGCTCCAGTGTGGCAGTAAGGCAGTGAAATCATTCTATTTAGATGGCACAGATGCAAACAGTCAGCGACTCCATCGAGGCTTCCAAGAATACATCCTCCCTACCACCTTAAATTACTCATTTACATCTGGAATGAAGAAGATGGCATCTGTCACGTCAGTGTCGGCAGTTCTGTCACTCCTGCACTCCAGCAGGCATGCCACTCCCTGCACTGTCCAAAGTCCCCTCTAGGCCATGTTCACAGCTAAGACTACAGCAACCATAACTTGCCAGCAACAGTCACCAGTCATGACCATCAAATCTGCTTTGGTGGGATACTGAAAGGTCATATGATATTTTGAGACCACAAAAACTTATTCTACAAATAGTAGCAGAGCCTTGTATTTATGCTTGTCAGGTCTTTCAATGAAATGAAGGAAATGTTTCTGAAATCTTACCATGACTGACCCATTCAGTAATTAGATTTTTTAAAATTCCAACTTTAGGAGCAAAGAAATAAGTTGAGCAAAAAAGGGTATTTCTCTATAATACACTTGTGTCTATATGGTTGTTATATCTAGCAACAGACTAGCTTTGGAGAAGAAACCGAAATATTTAAAAATAACATTACCCATATGTCATGGTTGGAATTGTGTCCCCCCAAAAATGTGTGCAGCCATGTGGCTGGGATATGGTTCCCAGTATCTTGGGACTGTCCTCCATTGTGTGGTTTTGCTAACCTGTATGTTAAAGGATTAGGGTGGGGCTGTGAATTCCTGCTGTGGGGGGAGTTTCCCTGGAGTATGGCTTGCCCCACCCTTAATGCTTTTAGCTTGCAAGGAATAAAAGGAAAAAGAAACAAAGGACAATTTGAGAACCTCGCTACCATCAAGCAAGCAGCACCAGGAGCAGAGCGCGTCCTTCAGACCAGAGGTTCTTGCGTGAGGACGCTCCCTGGACAAAGACTGATGCAATACCGGACTTTCCTCCAGAGCCGACAACGGGAAAGTCTTTCCCTGGAGCAGACACCCTGAATATGGACTTGCAACCTACTGGACTGTGTAAGAATAAATCTTTCTTTGTTAAAGTCATCCACTCTGTGGTATTTCTGTTAGAGCAGCCTAGCTGACCAAAACACCATACATTAACACTGACCTGTAGCCAGTATTCCCAAATTACCTCTAAGAAACATAAGGATGTTTCATGGTATGTATCTACCGGGTCATGGTTCTTTTCCATGGCTGAAATCAGACTTTTAGGTCTTAGATTTCTTTGTTTATTTTAAGCCATACATTCTGGGAGATTTATCTTGGGTTCATTCACAAGGACTGGGTGGAAGAATGAAAGAGAAAATGGAAAACTCCTCAGTAAACTTTTTAGAATGAGGCAAGTGATAGAGTTGCTTAGAAGAACAGAACAATCATTATGCTGAAATATGGAAATGCTAATATCTAATACCTTTGAACTTGGACTTCACCGATAGCAGCATAAGTACAATTAAAGAAGCTGTGTAAACTCATAAAGGATATCAGTGATAGCTAATACTTTTTCCCCCATCGGTGAAAATGTTCTTCATGGAGCAACACCAGAAACCAATAAGGCTCCTCTATCTAAATGGAAAATTTGGAATAGATGCCATCGTATCTTCCAATATTTTAAAACATTTTAGTAAATGCTAAATATTAAGCTGAAATTTCATGTAAAAGTTAACATAGAAAACACTGTTTCTTTGGTCTCTGCATTTTCAAGTTCATGCTATTAATAAAAAGCATATTTCTTGGACAAAGCAAAACCATAAAAACTGACTGCCATCAAGTTGATTCAGAATCGTAGCAACCCTATAGACTGCGTAGAACAGCCTCATAGAGTTTCCAAGGAGCACCCAGTAGATTTGAACTGCTAGCCTTCTGGTTAGCAGCCATAGAACTTAACCACTGTGCCACCAGGGTTTCCAAGCAAAACCATAGGACTCCAGTATCATAAAAAATACGATTTTGAGCTATTATTTCATTGAATTTTTTAATTCTAGACATCAAATGCTCTTTCAATGCACTACTGTGCTAGACAATATTACAGCTCTGGTTTTGATTACCTATTTGCATATGTTTCATTAATCTGTGTAAAAATATAAAATGGTTATTTCTTCATAGCAAGATAAAGGAGCTTTTTAGTAAAGTTTCTGATCTCAATACCAACATTACCCCAGTGGAAGTTCTAAAATAGAACAACTAGTTCAAAGGCTAAATTCTGGCTACAGTTAGCCTTAACTTAAAAAATGTCTGAGTAGTTTTATATAGTAGAACTTTTTTTTTTTTACAATATAAACGTAACTAAATTTCCAGATCCTTGTGTTGGAGTGCGCTACCCTAACTTAAGAAGCAAGCTATCTTTCATCTTACCCCTCTGACTAACATTAAGACTAGTTGTCTGCGGTTTTGACTTGGCTGGGACAAATGCATCATCAAACATTTGTTTAATAATGTCCCTGTACAGGTTTTTCAGAAAAGTTCATAACACTTCACCAGTAACACATCCTCAATTCTCTGTAATGTATTATAGATTGAATAAGGAGCCCTGGTGACAGTGGTTAAGCCCTTGGCTGCTTAACTGAAAGGATGGTGGATTCAAACCCACCAGCTGCTCCACGGGAGAAAGGTGTGGCAGTCTGCTTCCACGAAGGTTACAGACTTGGAAACCCTTGGGGGCAGGTCCACTCCCTTCTACAGGATCACGTGAGTCAGAATTGACTCAAAGGTAACAGGTTTTGTGTTTTTATGAAATGAATTGTGTCCTCCCAAAAGATAAAGGCACATCTCATTTAAAAATATATATTTATTTTTATAGTATTTTATTATGCTTTAAGTCTATAGCTTAGAGATGCTGGCTTCCTTTAAGTAAAGCAGAGTGTGGCCAGACCTAGAGCAAGCTATAGAAATAGAATCTTTCTTTCTTTTTAATATTTTATTACGTTTTAAGTTTACAGTCCAAGTCAATTTGTAGTACAAAACTTACACATTATGTAACTCTAGCTGCTCTCCTTACCCGGTGACAGCACACTTCTCCTTTCCACCCTGTATTTCCCACATCCATTCAATCAGCTCCTGTCTCCTTCTGCCCTCTCATCTTGCATCTGGACAGGAGCTGTCCAGTTAGTCTCACCTATCTACTTAAGCCAAGGAACACACTCCTCACCAGTATCACTTTACATGTCTCATAGTCTAGACCAGTCTTTGTTTAAAGGGTCGGCTTTGGGAACGGTTTAGTTCTGGGCTAACAGAGAGTCTGGGAATCACATCTTTTAGAGACTCTCCAGTCTGTCAGAACATCAAGTGTGGTCTTTTTAATAGAGTTCAAGTTCTGCAAACCCATTTTTCTCCCACTACATCAGGGCATCTCTTTTGTGCTCCTTGTCAGGGTAGTTGTTGATGGTGGCCAGGCACCATCTAGTTCTTCTGCTCTCATGCGGATGTAGTCTCTGGTTACGTGGCCCTTTTTGTCTGTTGGGCTCATATTTTCCTTATGCCTTTGACGTCCTTCATCCTCCTCGGCTCCAGGTCAGGAGGGACCAATTGATGCTTCTTAGATGGCCACTTGCTAGCTTTGAAGACCCCAGATGCCACTCATCAAAGTTGGATATAGAACATTTTTTAAGAAAAACTTTGTTAGGTATACCTCATTTTATTGTGCTTCACTTTTTGTCCTTCACAGATACTGTGCTTTTTACAATATTTGTGCTAATCTTGTGCCAAACTAGTTTACTGGCATCATGTTTTCCAACAGTGTATGCTCACTTCCTGCTTCTGTGTCACATGTTGGTAATTCTCACAGTATTTCAAACTATTTTATTACTACTATCTGGTGATCTGTGATCAGTGATCTTTGATGCTACTATTGTAATTGCTTTGGGGAGCCACAAACTGCACCCATATAAGACCACAAATTTAATCGATAAACATTATGTGTGTTCTTACCACTCCACTGGCCAGCTGCTCCCCCATCTCTCTCCTTCTCCTGGGACTTCCTTATTTATTGACACAGGACAATATGACAATTACACCAGCTAGTAACCCTGCAATGGCCTCTAAGTGTTCAAGTGAAAGGAAGAGTCACACATCTCTCACTTTATGTCAAAAGCTAGAAATGATTAAGATTAGTGAGAAAGGCATGTTGAAAGCCAATGCAGGTTGAAAGCTAGTTTTCTTGTGCCAAACAGTCAAGTTGTGAATGCAAAGGAAAATTCTTGTAGGAAATGAAAAATACTACTCCAGAAAACACACAAATGATAAGACAGTGAAACAGTTTTATTGCTGCCATGGAGAAAGTTTTAGTGGTCTGGATACAAGATGAAACCAACCACAAAATTCCCTTAAACAAAAGCCTAATCCAGAGCAAGGTCCTAACTGTCTTCAATTCTATGAAGGCCGAGAGAGGGGACAATGGGGCAGAAGGAAATTTTTAAGCTAACAGAGATAGGTTCACGAAGCTGTGTCTAAAACATAAAATGGAAGATGAAGCAGTAAGTGCTGATGGACAAACTTCAGCAAGCTTTCCAGAAGATCTAGCTCAGAAAATCACAGCAGTTTTCAATGTAGAAGAAACAGCCTTGTATTAGAAGAAGAAGCCATCTAGGACTTTCATAGCTAGAGAGGAGATGGTAATGCCCGGCTTCAAAGCTTCAAAGGGCATGCTGACTCTCTTGTTAGAGGCTAATGCAGCTTGTGACTTTAAGTTAAAGCCATAGCTTGTTTACCATTCCAAAAATCCTAGGACCCTTGAGAATTATGCTAAATTTAGTCTGCCTGTGCTCTATAAATGGAATAAAGCCTGGATGATAGCACATCTGTTTACAACATGGTTTACTGAATATTTTAAGGCCACTGTTGAGAAGCAATGCTCAGAAAATAAAGATTTTTTTCAAAATATTACTGCTTATTGAAAACACACCTAGACAGCCAAGAGCTCTGATAGAGATGTACAAGGAGATTAACATTGTTTTCATGCCTGCTAACATTATATCCATTCTGCACTCCATGAACTGAGGAATAATTTTAACTTTCAAGTCTTATTATTTAAAAAATACCTTTCATATGGCTCTAGCCACCATAGATAGTGATTTCTCTGATGGATCCGAGCAAAGTAAATTGAAAACCTTCCAGACAGGTTTCACCATTGTAGATAGCATTAGGGACATTCATGATGGTTATGGGGATGGGGAAGGAGAGAGAGCAGTATTCACTAACTAGATAGCAGATAAGTATTATTTTAGATGAAGGGAAAGACAATATACACTACAGGAGAAGGCAGCACAACTGGACTAAACCATAAGCGAAGAATACAATCAGACACTTGGAGGGACAGAGTAGTAGGGGTCAGGGACTGGGGACCACAGCATCATGGGAAATCTAGGTCAAACTGGCTTAACAAATTTTATTAAGAAAGTGTTCTGCATCCCGCTTTGGTGAATGACATCTGGGTTTTAAAAGCTAGCAAGTAGCCATAAATTGATCCCAAAGAAAAATAAAGAACACCAAAGACACAAGGGAGACATGAGCTCAAGAGACAGAAAGGGCCACATAAACCAGAGACTACTTCAGCACAAGACCAAAAGCACTAGACAGTGCCCAGCTACCATAAATGACCACCCTAACAGGGAACACAACAGAGTCCCCGATGGAGTGGGAGACAAGTGGGGTGTAGAATACACACTCTACTAAAAAGACAAGATTTGATGGTCTGACAGACTGGAGGGTCCCTGGAAGACATGACCCCAGAGTCTCTGTTAGCCCAGAGCTAAAACCATTCTTGAAGCCAACTCTTCAGACAAAATTTAGACATAAAATGATACTGGCAAACAGTGTCTTCTTGGCTCAAGTAGATACATGAGACTAAATGGGCAGCTCCTGTCTTGAGGCAAGATTAGGAAGCAGAGGGAGACAGGAGCTAGTTGAATAGACATGCAAAATAGGGGGTGGAGAGGAGGAGTGTGCTGTCACTTTGGGGTAGGAGGAACTAGGATCCGTAACAATGAACCACAGAGTGCATGGCGTTAACAAAGGAAAGCTTATTTTTACACAGTCCAGTAGGCTACGAGGCCAAATTCGAGATGTCCACTCCAGGCGAAGGCTTTCCCCTTTTCAGCTCTGGAGGAAAATGTGGTGTCACATCAGTCTTTGTCAGGGAGCATCTTGGCGCTGGAACCTCAGGTCTGACGGGTGCACTCTTCTCCCAGTGCTGCTTGCTTGATGGTAGGAGGTTCCCAATTCTCTGCTTGCTTCTCTTTACCTTTATCTCTTGTAGCATGCAAGGATTAAGGGTGGGATAAGACACACTCTAGGGAAACTCCCTTTACAGTGGAGCAGGGAGGTGATCTTCTGAAGGGATTTACAGCCCCACCCAAGTCCTTTAACATACAGCACAGTAAAATCACAAAATAGAGGACAATCGTGGAATACAAGGAATCACGGTCAGATAGCTACACCTATTTTTGCAGGGACACAATTCAATTCATGACAATTGTGTAAGCTTTTATATGAGACACTGACTTGAGTTGCAAACTTTCACTTAAAGCACAATTTAAAAAAATTATGATTCGTGGGGGAGGTCAAAATACCAACATTAACAGGTATTTGGAAGAAGTTGACTGTAACTCTCATGGATGACTGAGGGGTTCAAGACTTCAGTGCAGGAAATAACTTTAGATGTGGCCGAAACCACAAGTGAACTACAATTAGGAGTGAGCCTGAGACTGCTGTAATCTCATGATAAAACTTTAACAAATGAAGAGTTACTTTTTATGCACGAGCAAAGGAAGTGGTTCCTTGAGATGGAATCAGATCCTGGAGAAGATGCTGTAACCATTGTTTACATGACAACAAAAGATTTAGAATATTACATAAACTTAGTTGCTAAGCAGTGGCAGGATTTGAGAGGACTGACTACAATTTTGAAAGACACTGCCCAGTGGGTGAAACGCTATCCAACAGCATCACAAGCTTCTTTCATGAACAGAGGAGTTGATTCATGTGGCAAACTTCATTGCTGTCTTATTTTAAGAAGTTGCCACAGCCACTCCAGCCTTCAGAAACCACCGCCCTGATTAGCCATTAGCCATCAGCATGGAGACAAGACTTTTCACCAGCAAACAGAGTACAGCCTGTGGAAGGCTCAGATGATGGTCAGCCTTTTTTTTTTTTTAATGTGCTGTTTCTTGGACATAATGCTGTTGCAAATTTAGTAGACTACAATATAGTGTAAACATTACCTTTATATGCACTGGGAAATCAACAATTTCAGGTGGTTCTCTTCACTGCAGTATTTTCTTTACCATAAGTGGTCTGGAACTGAACCCACAGTATCTGCCTCTGTGTTAAATTCTTAACACCTGTATCTCTGAATGGGACACAGTTTGGGAACCAGGGTCTTTGAGACATGTTATCAGTTACAGTCACATGTGGTCATCTTAAAATAAGGTAAGTCCTAATCTTACATAACTGGTGTCTTTATGAAAGTGGAGAAGATTCAGAGACAGGGAGCCAGAGGAAGGATGCAATGTGATACTGCAGTTGCAAGCCAAAAGATACCTGGAGTTATGACAAATTAGGCAAAAGGCATGAAATACATTCTCTTTCAAAACCTCACTAAGAGTCAACAAGGCTGACATTCTGATCTCAGACTTCCAGTACCCTGAAATGTGAGATAAGAAATTTCTGTCTTTATAAGCTACCCAAAAAATCATTGCCGTCAAGTCCATTCCAAGTCACAATGACCCTATAGCACAAATCCGATTTATGGACAGATTTAGGAATGGAACTCATTCCCACTTCAAGGACTGCCTCTGACAAGACACTCTATTTTTTTTTTGCTCCACTCTCAGAGCCAGGCAGACACCTTTAGCTCTCTTTCCAATACTGCGTTTTGTTTTACTGAGAAGCCTGAGTGTCATGGATTGAACTGCGTCCCCGCAAAAATGTGTGTAGCCATTTGGCTCGGCCATCAGTCCCCAAACCTTGTGATTTTCCTGTGCTATATACATCCTAATGTCTGCCTGTGGCTAATAGATGGGGTGATTGTGTTAAAAGAGGATTAGGGTGGGACTGCAATACCTTTGCTAAGGGAGTCTCCCTGGAATATGGCTTGTACCACCTCTTATCCTTTCATCTTATGGGAGATAAAAAGAGAGAGAAGCAAGCAGAGAATAGGGAACCTCACACCACCAAGAAAGCAGTACCGGGAAAAGAGTGCATCCTTCACACCTGAGGTTCCTGCGCCAAGATGCTCCCCAACCAAAGACTGACACAACACAATGACCCTCCTCTGGAGCTGACAGAGGGAAAGCCTTCCCCTGGAGCTTGCACCTTGAATTTGGACTTGTAACCTACTGGCCTGTGTAAGAATAAATTTTTCTTTGTTAAAGCCATCCAATTTGCTGTACTTCTGTTAGAGCAGCACTAACTGACTAAAACAGCGAGCAAAATGATTGTGGCCAAAATTCAAGGTTTTTAAAGGAAAAAAAACGATAATTCAGATAACCTTATCTGGAGGAAGACAGTAACAAAGTTTTGACTGAACTGTTCTCAATGCTTGAGTGTTTTCTTCAATGATAGTAATCTAGGCAAATTTCCATTCTTGAAATGTAGCTTTTTATACTTGGCTTTGATTTGACCACAGTGTAAATGACTGCTTTAGAGAAAACATAACTGTGAAAGAGTCATGAAATAACATAAATCTAAATCTGTACAAAGGCCACATTAGCCAATAATTGATCATAACTGTTGCCATCATCCCAATGCCACTCTGTCTAGAAGTCACACTTGCAATTTCAATCAGCTGAACTAGGGTATGAGATTCCAGGAGTAACAAAACTCTCTAACACTCTGAGGAGCACGTCCACATTTGTTATTCCACTTAACTCTTTGACTTATAACAGTTAGTTAGGGCGAAGGCTTCCTTTTAGTCTCTGTCTAGCTCATTACAAAGTTTGCTGACCCCAAGCACAAAGTTAGGAAATCCGAAAGGGGGGAGGTAGGCTTTTCTGTTATTTACTAAGGCTATATGCTTTCAGATGCTTGCAACCAAGTCTCTGACCTGAACAGTTAACATTCAAGTGTACACAGCCCTATACTGTTAATTCTTCCTTTGTATGAAAACACAGTGCCTGCACTCAGAGATCCCTCGAGTTATTTAGATATGATCCCAATTGGATACACCTTTTATTTGTTTTTATTATGATGAAGTGAAATTATACAACCCAAATCAATTCCACACGCCCACCTATCTGCAGCTCCACCTGCTCTCCTCACTTCAGGGCCAGCAGCACATTCTAGGGGCCATGCTCTCAGGGACCCTCCAGGCTGTCAGACCATCAGTCCTAGTCTTTCAGAAGAGCTCTTAAACTGCACACCTCTTTTGCTCATGCTACATCAGGGACTCTACGTTGTGTCTCCTATCACAGCTGCCTTTGGTGGTGGCTGGGCACCATCCGCTTCTTCTGGTCTCACGCTGATGCAGTCTCCCATTCATACGGGTTCTTTGTCTCCTGGGCTCATTTTTTTTCCTCGTGTCTTTAACATTCTTAGTCATCATCTGTTCCAGGTGGGTTGAGATCATTTGGTGTACCTCAAATGGCAGCTTGCTAGCTTTTAAGACCCCAGACGTCATTCAACAATATGGGGTTCAGAAGACTCTCTTAGCTAAAG
Organism: Heterohyrax brucei; assembly: GCA_028571685.1. Classification (NCBI taxonomy): domain Eukaryota; kingdom Metazoa; phylum Chordata; class Mammalia; order Hyracoidea; family Procaviidae; genus Heterohyrax; species Heterohyrax brucei. The sequence continues at coordinate 53,860,875 of CM053142.1, read as the reverse complement.
ACTAGCTATGCCAATTGACCATGATGTTCCCTGAAAACATTCCCAGGCCCCTGCCTCAGCTACTCTATCTTTTGAAATATTGGGTTGAGTTTAGAAAACCTTTCAGTTTATGGTGTAGTCCAGTTATGCTGATCTGCTCTCCACTTACTGCGTGCTCTCATTCCCTTCACCTTTGACCAAATTCCTATCAGCTATCTAATCTATGGACATCATCCCTCTCCCTCCCCCACCACCCTTGAAGCTGTCAAACAGTCTTCTTCTGTACATAAGTCTATTTTTAAGTGCTTATAGCAGAGGTCTTAGACAATACTTATCCTTTTGCAGCTGACTGCTTTCATTCAGCATAATGTCTTCTAGTTGAAACCAGGTTATGAGATGCTTTCTAAAATCATCATTGTTCTTTATCATTGCATAGTGTTCCATTGTGTATATGTACCATAGTTTGTTTACCCACTCATCTGTTGATGGGCACCTAGGTTGATTCCATCTTTTTGCTATTGTCCATTTGGATAAATCTTAACCACCTCAACAAACACTATTTAAATCAATATCTCCAATTTGTTTCTAGAATGTATACACATCATCACTGAAGAGCAAAAGGTTTTGAAACTAAAAAAAGGTGAAAGTCTTCACTGATGACTTAAAGAAGAAAATGTTTTGCCCTCTGTCTATCATTTATTACCTCATACTCTGAGTCAGAGTCAAAAAATACCAGTTTACCCCCTGACTGTCTTCTGTTAACTGCCCCAAGTCTCAGGTTTTGCAATATATTTATGAAGGAAACATCTACTAGTGTCTTAACAACAGTAACTTAGTAGACGAGAATAAATATTTTCAGCCGAACTGACCTCTTGTCATACGACAATTAGCCACTGCCATAGACCAAAGGTTACTTAACTATGGCCAGAGGGCCAAATCTAGCCTACTGTTTTTATCAATAAAGTTTTATTGGAACACAACCACAACCATTCTTTCCAAATTATCCCTGTTTGCTTCCACTCTACAGCAGCAGGATTGACTTGAGTAAATACAATAAAGACCATGTGGCCTGCAAAGCATAAGATACTTAGCATTTGCCCCTTACAGAAATTATTTGTTGATCTCTTCTCTAGATTTCAAGCGCAGAATTAGGAAACTGGAAAGGGTCATGGTTTCAGATGCTTACAAGAAGACCTGTGACCCACACAGATAATTTAGGAGTACATAAAGTTCTGTAATGACTACAGTTTCTGTATGAAGTCACAGAATGCTCACGTTCAGTCGCTATTTGCTGCCAAGTCATCTCTGACTCATAGCCCCCCAACTACAGCAGAACGTCATGTTGCCAAGTTCTGCAACATCTTCATAATTGTTAGTATACTCAGGTCTGTTGTTGTGGCTACTGTGCAGTGTGGGTACCTTCCAGACTAGGGGGCTCATCTTCCAGCACTATCTTGGACAATATTCTGTTGTGAGCTATAGGATTTCCATTGGCTAAGTTTTGGAAGTCGATCTCCAGGCCTTTCTTCTTAGTCTGTCTTAGAATGGAACACTGCAAACTATCCACCTTAGGTGACCTGCTGGTATATCTGAAATGCCAGCAGGATAGCTTTCAGCACCACAGCAATACATCAGCTACCACAGCGGGACAAACTGACAGGCAGGTGGTGGCTTAGGTTCAGATTCTTCAGTCATGATCTCATTTGTTGCATGCATCTCTCCTTTTTTGAGTTCCTTCTTTTGATCATGCAGGGAAGGCTCCCCTTCTAACCAGGCCCCAGCTCATTACAGGCACTTTCAAGTTCTGCTCTCCCTGTGGATATTCTTCCAGGCTGCTCAGTGAGCCTCAGCCTGCCTCTTCTCATCCCTATCATTTAAAAGCTACTTTCTTCACACCGTAACATCTTCCCAGATTGCTCCCTTTCAAAAAGTGGCAGGTTATATATTCTCAAAGAAGATGGCTAGACTGTTATGCACCATTAGACACCATGGGACCTCTTAGCCAACCACCTTTTCATCACTCAGCCACTGTGCCCTCACTGAGCTTGTCCATTCCAAATCAAAAAAAAGGAAGGGAAGTCTGCATCCTTCACAGGCTGGTGGTGACCTTAATGTTAAATAATAAAATATTCCTAGTTCATTATTATGGACTAGAGCAGAACAGCTCCGCTGATGTTTCACATCATGCTGCTGGGTGAAGCAGGGGACATCGGTGTATGCTCAGCCAAGATGGCAGCATTCCACATGACATCACATGGCAATAAGAGCAGGTGGACTCTAAAAGCCTGAGAGGTGGGCTAATGTTATGGTGTGGCATGGAGGCTTTAGAGTACAACAGATCTGGTTTGAATCCTAACTTCTCTACTTATAACTTTATATACTTTAGCACAGTTAGGTCACCTTTCTGCCTATCACTTTCTCACTTATATAACGGGAATGATGATGTCCACAGCATTGGAATGCTTAAAGACTAAATGAGGAAACATACAGAAAACCCTCAGAATGTTTGTTATGTACTCATCACTCAATGATAGTTTCTGTGCCTTAAAAATTTCAGGCTACATTTAATGTTTATGTGCTGGTACACTTTTTAAATGCAAACAATAACTAGCATAAGTCAGTTATGTAGTGGTTAAGTGCTACGATTGCTAACCAAAAGTTCAGCAGTTCACACATGCCAGGCACTCCTTGGAAACTCTATGGGGCAGTTCTACCCTGTCCTATAGGGCCATGATGAGTCAGAATCAACTCAGTGGCCCTGGGTTTGGTTTTCTGTTCTGTTTTGTTTTTGCTTTTACATGTCATGTATACGAGCAGTGCTGGTTCAATGATAAATTCTCTCTTTCCAAGCAGGAGACCCAGCTTTAATTCCCAAGTAATGTACCTCATACACAGCTACCACCCATTAGTGGTGGTTCAGTGTAAGTATTCTCACCTCCCATACTGAGCCCCAGGTCTGACTGCTGGCCACACACCTCACGCACAGCCACCACCTGCCTGAAGGTGGAAGCTTGAGTGCTGCTATGACGCTGACTAGGTTTCAGCAGAGCTTCCAGACTAACACAGACTAGGAAGAAAAGCTTCACAATCGACTTCCAAAAAAATAAATCAATGAAAACCCTATGGACCATCATAGTTCAGTCATGAGGATGACGCAAAACTGGGGAGTATTTCATTCCACTGTGCAAGGGGTCCCCATGAGTTGGGAGACCAACTCAGTGGCAACTAACAACAACTACTAAGTAGTTCAGGTACTATGCTAGGGGCTGGGAAACGAACTATAATGATCAATAACAAAAAAGTCCTCAAACTGATGGAGCTTATAGACTCTAAGCTTGTGTGGCTATACATAAAATGCTTGGATTCTAGACATAAACTACCCAATTGTGGAAGATGAAGAAGAATCCAATGTCCTGGAGCATAAAGTAAACCAGTGACATTCACATTGCAGCCCTTCATTACTTCTCGTGAAACCTTGGCCATTATAGATCAGGAAAATTAAGTTTCTTTGCCCTCTACAATTGTTGATCAAATTAAATGGAGGCAGCTTCTAAAAGTTAGATCAGAAAACCTGCACTTGATATAGAATGGCACACATTATGAAAACAAGCATGAAAAGCAGCTGCTAAATGATCTATTAGTCACTGCTGGGTTGCCAGAGAGGATCCATTGGCCAAGCTCCTTAGTATGAGGATAAAAGCTGCAGTAAATGTAATTTTACACAAAGGAGAAAAAGAACAAAATATTGGCCTTGCGTAAGGGAAAATGTATTTAATCAACTACACGTTATCTTAAATTTTTCCAAGGACGTGCTTGTTTACTGGTGCCAATGCTCTACGCATGTGACCAACAAGAAAAAAATAAAGCTCTATCCTCAGTACTCAGCTGCTAACTGAAGGTCTGTGATCTGAACCCATCCTGCAGCTCTGTTAGTGAAGAGACCTAGTAATCCACTTCCATAAGGACGGCAGCCTAGGAAACCCTGTTCCCAAACCAAACCCACTGCTGTCGCATCACTTCTGACTTATAGTGAGTGACCTTACAGACAGGGTAGAACTGCCCCACAGAGTTTCGAAGGAGCGCCTGGTGGACTTGAACTGCTGACCTTTTGGTTAGCAGATGTAGCACTTAACCACTACACCACCAGGATTTCCTGTAGGAAAGTTCTAATCTGTCACCTGGAGTCACTATGAGTGAAAATGGACTTGACAGCACGAACAATGACAATATCCCAATCACTGTTTTATTCTTTTTGATGCTCTTCTCAGTCCCCTTGTTTTCAAATATTTTATTGTCCTTTAAATGAAAGTTTACAATCCAAGTCAATTTGTCATACCCAACTTACACACGCACTGCTATCTAGCTCTAGCTGCTCTCCCCACATTGGAACAGCACATTTCTCCTCTCCATCCTGTATTTCCTGTGTCCGTTCAACCAGCTCCTGTCCCCTCTGCCCTCTTATCTCACCTCTGGACAGGAACTGCCCAGTTAGTCTCCTGTATCTATTTACACCAAGAAGCATACTCTTCACCAGTGTCATCTTGTCTTATAGTCCACTCCAATCTTTGTCTGAGAGTTGGCTTCTGGGATAGTTTCAGTCCTAGGCTAACAGAGAGTCTGGGGGCCACGTCTTCTGGGGACCCTCTAGTCTGTCAGACCATCAAATCTGGTCTGTTTTCAGCTCCCACTCTTACTGAGGAGTCTTAGTAACTCAAACTGGGAAGCAGAAATCTTGCCTGACCCAGCACCAGAGCTATGCCTCAAGACAAGAGGGAAAACAGAGCTGAATCATTTGCCGGCAACCTGCAGGGTCCTGTCACTGTTTCTGAGCTGGATGAGTCCTGGTGCCAGCCTCACACTCCCACTGTGATCAGGACAAGAACCAGAAAATGCCAGAAGCACACAGCTTCAGGGATTCCCCAGACACGGACAGATGCCTTCCCTCCCGTACTGGCTATGTGTTTCAAGGTTGAATGATCTTTAAGCCTCCTAATAAATCAATTATTTGAGTAATTATTAAACACCAATGATGTGCCCTACAGAAACTCTGTCACCATGGTGGTTAAATGCTACATGTGCTAACCGCAAGGTGAGTAGTTCAAAGCTGCCACGTGCTCCTTGGAAATTCTAGGCAGCAATTCCACTTTGTCCTATAAGGTCACTATGAGTCAGAATTGACTCAGCAGTAGAGGGTTTGACTTTTTTGGTATGTGTCCTACACTGGGATAAACAGTGAAATAGTTCAGGCTCATCAAAGATGAAGGAAGTCCAGAATGTCCAGAATAACAGTGAATGGTTCTCTTATTATTATTGTGGCAAATAACACATGTAACAAATCATCTGCCCTATCAACATCTGTCACATGGTACAATCCAGTGACATCAGCCATGTTTATCTTGTTCACATTACCGTTCCCAAATTTTCCCAACACCTTTAGCAGAGGCTCAGTGTCCTCTAAGCAGTGAGTTCCACTTGCCCCTCCTTTTCATCTGCCCCTGAATGATTCTTAATGGAATGGGAATGAACCTGTGGCAAACACCCAATGCTGTCAAGCCTGTGGATATAACATGAAAGCCCCTGCTTGTAGGTAATTGTTCTTTTCTCCAGTGGACACGACATTTTATACAAGATTCTAGGAGGAGCCAAAGAAGCTTTTATTTAGTGCTGTAGCTTTACCAAAGCTGAGAGCTGCTAAAATCGTCACCAGTTTTCAAATCTCCTCAAGGCAGCATTCGGGCTTTAGAAATGGCTCAGAGGCTTCTGACACGTGTTTGGCTGGACTAGGGTGGCTCTCCTGGAAAGAGGCCACCTCATAGCTTAGAAGCCAGCAGGGTGCATGCCAGACTTCCAGTGACTAGCATAGCAAGGAATGGGATTTTAATATCCAGGAATGAAGGCAGAGAGGAAAAAAACAAACAGTATAGCATCTGTCGTGTTGCCTTTGCTCAACACAAGGAAATCCCTGCCTTTCAAAACGAAACTTTCTCAGCTGGGTCCTGTCATACAAAACTACACTAACCTCATATCCATTTGCACTTGCATTCACTGCACCCTAGTGCTCCTCCCCACAGTGCTCCCCGTAGGAAGGCACCACAACATCACAGTCTGCCTCACAGGCTTTGCAGTCAGTCCTGGGTTTAAAGCCTGGCCCTACCATTTACTAGCAGAGTTCTCTATCTTTCAAAAGTCTCAGCTTCTTCATCAGTAAAACGGATGGTAACCAAAACTTAAGTTGTGTTTTTTTTTTTTAATTTACCTAACGACTTTGCATAATGCCGAGCATACTGAAAATATCCCCTACTATAGTTTTAAGATGTGTCCAACTAACTTTTATCATCAAAGGCAAGCTTAGGAGGCCCTAATCTAGTTGACTAGTGCTCTCTGTGCAACGTGGGGTATGACTTGTCCTTCTGGGTATTCTTAGGTAAGAAGGGGATGGGGAGTGCCACCCTCAGAAGTGGAAACAGACCCTTGTGACCTGGAATGGAGGTTTGAGGCTAATCCCTGAAGTGACTGCCTTCAAGCTGCTGGAGCATTTGGAGATCAGTGACCTCTGAGTTAAGATTTCGTAGAACAGACCATGCGTGCTACCTTTCTGGTACTTCTTAATATTTACTGGGAAATAACTTAAATATATAATTTCATTTAATTTTCTAAGTGCACAGCATAGAAGCTGCCATTATAACTAATTTACACTATTAACAAAGGTGGACAGTATGAAGGTAAAAATAGTATTGCTCTTCATGTGAATTTCTTTAATTACAATTCCCATTAAAGATAAAACTCCTGTCTCTGTGATGCAGTTTTCCAGTCTTTTGTTTACTGTTATTACAGTTTTATTTACAACAAAATTAAAAAATTTTAATAAAGCTGAAGTTATTGATCCTTTCCTTTGAAATTACTTTCATTAAAAAGCAAAACATTCTCTGGAGGAATATGTCATTATTCTATAAACAAATTTCCAAATATAATATCCATCATGCAACCAAAGATAACCAGTCACACAAGAAAAAAACAACAGACAATAAAAATAGCCTTCCCATGAACTCCATGGATGGAAATTATCAGACACAGACTTTAAAACAAATGTTAAAACAACCATGTTTACTGTACTCAAGGAGATGAAAAAAACTGTTTAAAACACTATAAAATAACTAGAAACCTTAAAAAGTGACATAGCAAATTTTACAAAAAGGAAACCCAAATACAAGTTCTAGAAATTAAAAAAAAAAAAAAAAATTGAAATAGATGAGTTTAACAACAGATTAGATAGACATGAGTAGAAAATTTGTGAACTGGAAGACAAGTTTTTAATAAAGCATGGAAAGACAAATGTTGGAATAAACAGAAGACAGTGCAGGAGATACAGAAGAGATGAAGAAAAGCTCTAAGACTGGAATCCCAAAGGAAAAGCAAACAGAAACAATTTCGAAGATAATGCTGAGGATTTTTCTGTGAATTCATGCCTTCATGAAGCCCTAGGAACCTTAGGAAGAAGATACAAAAAGGAAACTGAAGACGGAGAAAATCTTAAAACCCAGTCCAACCAAACCCATTGCCATCAAGTCAATTTCCAACTCACAGCAACCTTACAGGACAGAGTAGAGCTGCACCATAGAGTTCTCAAGGAGGAAATCTTAAAAGCAGTCAATAATAAAAGAGAAATATCTTCAGTGGAACGATGGTTAAAATAGCTCTGACTTTTTAATAACAATGATGGGAGCAAGAAACATTGAAATGTATCATCAATATACTGAAAGACAAGAACAATCCACCTAGAATTCCATACCCAGTAGAAATATCACTAAAGAAGGAAAGTGAAAGAGATCACCTCCAGACAAACAAAAACTCACAGTTTGTCACCAGCACACCCACAATTTAAAAAACAGTGAGTATTCTTTAAGAAAGATGGGAGGTCAGTGATTCAAGAAGGATGGAAAAGCAGTGAAAATGGAGGCGTTAGCGGGCTAAATTCTACATGAGAATGTGATGTGGAACAACCAGAAGCTAGACCACAGGGCAAGGATTTCTTCCCCGTTATTAGTTAGAAATTACATTTGGCTATTCTCTGAAAATATAGTTAAACTCTATCCTCCTATCACATTTTAGAATATACTTCTTTGGGTGGCAGGAGGACCCAGATTCCATGAAGAATGTGTCAGCAGGTTTTACTACATGATTTTTATAACATAAATGGCCTGAGAAGCCATTTAGAAGGTAATAAACTGAGGGAAAAGATTTATAAAACTTATGAGTCAGAATTAGGTTCAAATGGGATCCTATGGCTGCTAACCAAAAGTCAGCAGTTTCAATCTACCAGGCGCTCCTTGGAAACTCTATGGGGCAGTTCTGCTCTGTCCTATAGGGTCTCTATGAGTCAGAATTAACTCAATGGCACTGGTTTTTCTTTCTTTTTTTTTTTTTTAGTGGGGGGGGTTCAACTATGGGGCTGGTGGTAGACTGGCTAAGAGCTATGACTGCTAAGCAAAAGGTTGATAGTTTGAATCCACCAGGTGCTCCTTGGAAACTATGGGGCAGTTCTATTGCGACCTATAGGGTCACTATGAGTTGGGATTGACTCAACAGCAAGAAGTCTGGTGCTTTTTGGTTTGGCGGGCTATGGGGTGAGAACTGGGGATTTAAATAGGTGGGGTAAGGAGTCCTTAAGAGCTTTTAGATACAATTTGATTTATTAAACCACACACATATGTATTATTAATTAATAAAACAGGAATTGGGTTAAAAAAGAAAAGTGGGAGATCTAAGTTTTGATGTATAGAGATATTAGTCAGCCTGGCAGCCAACAGTTCTGTTTTCCACTATGGTGTGTGAGCTGGAAATAAAATTTTCAGAAAGATGAGAGATTGTTTTCTCTTATGGCTTGTGAAAAAATAAAAGTAAACAGTTGTACCGTCTACCCTCTGTAACTGTGGGTTTGCATCCAAAGATTCATAGTAGTCCCGCTTTATCTGCCGTTTCACTTACTATGGTTTTACTCAGCCACGTGGTCAGTGGTGGTCCTGGGCTCAGCTGCAGCCACCATTTCTGCCATGCACACTCACTCAGGATCCCAACTCCCCACAGTCCTCAGTCCTTCACTTCCTAGTCTTCCTTTTGGGGGGTCACACTGGCTACGTGACTCTCTGTGGGCAGGAGGTAGTAGGGTCTTGGCACTGGGAGCAGGCATAGGGGGGGCAGGACCCTGTTCCTGGGCTAAAGTATGGGAGATGCAGTTGGGATGGTCCCATTTTATGTAAGAGACATGAGCAGCCATGGATTACAGTACCTGCATGGGATGGGGTGTTTCCCTGGAACTAGTTCCCTGTGGATACTGAAAGACGACTATATGTTCAAGATAACATCCCCTTAAATGTCTCTCACAGTCCTTAATCCTAAGGAAAGGCCAAAGGAACTGTCAATGAATCTATTCCATTAGTACTATAGGCATCATCACCGAACAGAACTATTCTGTCAACAGTGACGCCGGTAAGTGGCCCTTCTGGTGTACCACTGTCTTGCTCACAGCAGCCACTCTTTCAGTCCACTTTATTTTAAGGTGTTTCTATGGCATACTCCTCTGCCCTGTTACAAGTACCATGCTGAAATAAAATGATAGCGCATGTCAGAGATTTAGGTAAATCAGTTCTGGAATGTTCTCGGGAAGGAGGAACAACTGGATGGTCAAGCTAAATAACGACATTTGCATCAACTGGACTTCATGCACTGAGATCTGTGCCGCCAGCAGAAGCGGGAGAGGAAGACTGGGCAGCTGGCGCTCACTCACCTGTCGGAGTTTGGTTCCCACCATGGATGCACTGCTGTCAATCACAAACACCACGTTCTTGGGCAAAGGAGGAAGGTCTTTAGGGGCAAAGTAGTGCACAAAATAGCCATTTAGAACCTGGTGGAGGAAAAGGAACACAGGAATGGCAATACCCAGAGAGGGAGGAGATGGAACTAAAAAGCATAGTTCAGGCAATTTCTAAAAGTCACAGACCCTACAAAAAAGAACCTGGGGTTCAAAGTCTACATCCAGCACAAAATGACCTGTGGTCCTGATCCCTTCAAGGGAACTAACTGCCAATGTGACCTGTATAAGGATGGAACCACCCCTTAAAATTTTATTGAGTAGGTCTACTAATTCTATTTTAATTATCCAGGCCCTTTGACCCTTAACTCTTGAAATTTCTGCTTCCTATATTATCTAGTTTTTACCAAGACACTTCTTCCAAGTTGAGACAAGGTTGTCTACATTCTGCACAGACTTTATTACCTATTAATATTCCCATTGTGTCTCTGGAGCAAACATAAAGGGGAATGAGCTGTGGAGCAGTCTCTTTTAATTAAAAGCAAAAAGCAACTAAAATTCTAACTTCACCTAAAACACTGCAGGGCAAATTACAGGTTTTATTTGCTCTCTGAGTTATTGAAGCAGGCAATAGGTATCACTGACCTCCAGCAAGGCATATGTTGTATGAAAACAAATATTCTAAAAGCCAGAAAGTTCTCTCTCCTTCAAATAACTACTGGAAACCCTAGTTCTCATCTATACAGAAACCAACAGGGAACAGCAAAGGTGAACCCGTTACCTGGATGTCCCCGATGCTCTGTTCCCTATTGACATCATATTTAATGATGAAATCTCCCAAAACGCCATTCTGGGCAATCCTGGCTTGCTGTACAACAGTAGGCTTAAAAATGATTTGGGCTGAAGTTTCATTTTGGTGGATAACAGTAGAAGGAGGTGGCCCTGAATCATCTGGAAATAAGATAGACACATAATTAATATTTACATATGTACTATTTTTTTTTTCTGAGAAGAACTGAGGATTGCTTTTGCATGGGCACAGAGGGCTAAATTTAATTTTATTTCAGGTTTGTATTTCACATGAACTTCCAAGACTACTAACGATATACCACAATGCAAGAGACACATTATCATATATTGTACCTCCGCACCTCCTTTCTAACCTTATGAAAACATTCAAAACACAGTATTTTTAAAAATGTTTTATCTATCTCTTCACCATTTCTTGATTTTAACACAATTCAGCCATAAATATTTTAGTATATATCTTTAACTGTTGAGAACTTTGTAAAACAAACCTACAAAACCATGGTTGAAAGTAAAAAATATTAATATGCAATGACTTAACATCTATTAACAGTCTGTATTTAAATCTCCTTGATTCTTGGGGTTTGAAAAAAAGTCTCAGTATAGCTGATTTGTTAAACTTCAGAATCAATAGAAGGTACACACATCACATTCAGTTTATATGTCTCTTCAGTCCAGTTTAATCTCTTTCACTGCTTTTCTAACACTATATCTAACACTGTATACACTGTGGAACCACAGTCACTTGTTCTATGGTATTTCTCACATTATACGTTTTGTGACTGGCCCTCATGATGTCCTTTCACATGTTCCTGCATTCCAGTGGTTTCCATCCTTGACTCACATTGTAATATCTGGTGGCACTGTACAGAAATACTGACGCCTTGGCCCAAATCGAGCCCACTGCCACTGAGTTGACTCCAACACACAGCAATCCTACCAGACAAAGCAGAACTGCCCCACAGGGTTTCCAAGGCTGTAAACGTTATGAACACAGACTGCTGCATCTTTCTCCCAGGGATTAACTGGTGGTTTCCAACTGCTGACCTCTCAGTTTACAGCTGAGTCCTTAACCACTGCGCCACCAGGACTCCTCCAAGACTGAGTGAGAAGCACTGATCAATCCTCTGTGTTTCCTTGTTGTCATGGATTGAACTGTGCACCCCCACCCCCGCCGCCAAAACGTGTGTATTCATTTTGCTAGTCCTTAATTCCCAGTATTTCCTGGTGTTCCTGTACATTGCTAACCCTGCTTCCAGGATGCTAATGAGGGAGGACGGGCAGTGGTTGTGTTGGTGGGGCGGACTTCAGTGTGTATAACCGTATTGTGCCTTGAGAGAGTCTCCTGGGATATAAAGGAAAAGGAAACAAGTAGAGGATTGGGGACCTCAGACCACTGAAAAAGAAGCAGAGCATGTCCTTTGGAAAGGACTTGGGGTCCTGGTGCCTCAGAAGCTTCTAGTTCAGGGAAAGATTGACAACAAGGATCTTCCTCTGGAGCTAAGAGGGAAAGCCTTCCCTGGGAGCTGATGCCCTGAATTTGGACTTGTAACTTACTGGACTCTAACAGAATAAAATTACCCTTCTTAAAGCCATTCACTTGTGGTATTTCTGCTCTAGTAGCACTAGATGACTAAGACACTTGTGTTCTGATAGGTAAAGTTAAGAGGCTTGATAACACTCAGCCTAAGTTCTTCTAGCGAGAATGCTTCACAGATGATGCTGAGTGTTTCTATTCTACTACATACGAAGTTCTTTCCAATTAGTGCTAATAAGATTGACAGTGGGTTCAGGTGTTGCCAGCCAAACCCTTATTATAGTTCTCTATTTACGGTTCACTCGTTAGTTAAGCAATATTGATGATGCTGATCCAGATCCATCATTTCATTAAGATTGCAAAACAATGATTTCTAACCACATCATCCCATCTTTATGGAACTCTATAAAGAACATTTTTCCCTCATTAATTATTTAGTCTCCCTATCACATTGTTGGAAACCCTGGTGGCACAGTGGTTAAGAGCTACAGCTGCTAACCAAAAGATTGGCAGTTCAAATCCACCAGGTGCTCCTTGGAGGCTCTCTGGGGCAGCACTACTTTGTCCCACAGGATTGCTATGAGTCTGAAGCGAATCAGCAGCAGCAGGTATTATCATCCTGCTGAATCAAAGAATTTATGCCTCCTTTAAGAAAACATTTACCAAAGCTTTCTGCAAGCATATACTTTTGGATATAAATTAGAATTAAGGAAAGATAAACAGATTTAATGTAAAATATGAAAAACAGTGAGAGGACAGATGAAACAAAGAACATCCCAGTTTTTGTTCCTGACTTTAATTTCCTGTTCAATCACATAGACAGTTATTTAGCAGATCCCCCACATTTTTAATTCCAAACATCACAAAATCTATGTACTTAGTGGCAGAAATCCAAGTTTTTCTGATCAGCAGGTACCATAATAAATATGAAAATAAAAATAAGAATTCTTAATCACCATTATATGTGGAGGCTTTTATCCAGATACTGAATCAAACGCAGGCTTAAAACTGCTGCAAAGCATCTGATTATCTTTTAAAAAGTCCAGTCAAGTGAATATCTCAGAGTAGCCTAACTAGCAATGCTCTATCTCCAAATAGCAGAATAAAAAAGGAAATGGCCAGAGTACTTTGTTCCTGAAAATAAACTTCCTTCTGCTTAGAGTTTATTAGACACTAAAGTCAAAGGAAGTTTAAACTTTTTTGTCAATGGAACAGATAATTATTTTTCAGAGACAATTTACGTGTAACCTTAACAGGAACTCAGGGGCAGAAGCAATTCTATTTTTGCACATAGGAAGGACAGGAATTTGGGAAGTACTCAGAGAGCTGGAAAATAGAAAAGCTTATCCTGATAGACACCTATAGATGACAGCATGCTTCCAACATAGCAATTTATTGGCAGAAGGAATTGAGAACACTGAGAAGGCAGGTTGATAAACATTATCATCCAATTCACCAGCATGGCGGAAAATGCCCTAAAACCATTCCAAAAATTCAAGCCCATTGCCGTCAAGGCAATCCTGACTCACAGCGACCCTACAGAACACAGTAGAAATGTCCTGTAGGGTTTCCAAGGAGCATCTCAACTGCCAGCCTTTGGTTAGCAGCGGTAGCACTTAGCCACCATGCCACCAGACTTTCCTTAACCATTAGAGAGAAAGAAAAAGAAAGGCTCAAAATGGAAAGTTCCTTACATCAAAGAAAAATGCATGCTCTCTAGACTTAGTCTCTCATTGATGATTACTGGGAAAGCACTAAGAATGAAAGGTAAGGTGATACATCAGTTAAGAACTCAGGACTATAAGTCAGAAGGACTTGTATTCACATATGGCCTTTTCTCTTATTAGCTGAGAGAACTTGGACAAGTTACTGAGTCTCAGCTAGCTCATCTATATAATGGATTAATGGTAGTACCTAGCTCACAATACCAAGATTAAGTGATGCAATGTAGTCAGCACTGTAGTGATCCATAGTAAACAATATTATAAATGTATTATTATTAATTTCAGTGTGATGGGCTGTTTTTACATGGCCTGTCTAGCCATGTCTTGTAACTCCTTCCAAATGATTCGGTGGGACTATGCAAATAAGTATTTATTGTCCACCAAGGGGATTGGACAGCTTGGTGATAATGCAAATAAGTTGTATGAAACAATAACAAGGGGTTGGTCAGGTTTTCCATTCCACTAAGCATAAAATGAGCCATCATCCCAGAGACAAATGGCAGGAACTTCACTACCACCAAGAAGAGATGGGAGTGGAGTGTGACCTTAGTATTTCTTACCATGGAGCATAACAATATTATTTTTCAAACAGACCTTTGACTGTTATTTTCGTTAGGGTAAGTTTCTGTTTGCACAAAAATTTTATGGAGATGAGGTGTTTTCAGAGTAATTCTAGCTCATGGAATTAGGAGCAGGAAGAGAAGTTCCTGAAAAGCAGTGTCTGGTGCAGCATCAGTAAATTCTAAGAAAAATGTCTAATGGTATAGGCAGCTTTCACAACTCACCTCATTAGAAGTGTTGAAACAAAGCCTGCATGTGCCACCTCTGGGGATGTAGTAGAGAACAGTGGTTTTCGAAGGGTGGACTAGCAGCATCAGTACCACTTGGTGTTATGGATTGACTTTGTGTTCCCCAAAGATATATGTCAACTTGGCTAGGTCATGTTTCCTAGCATTGTGTGGCTGTCAACTATTTTGTGATCTGATGTGATTATCCTATGTGTTATAAACCCTAAACTCTACAATGATAATGAGGCAGGAGTAGAGGCAGTTATGTTAATGAGGCAGGTCTCAATCTACAGGAATAGGTTGTATCTTGAGTCAGTCTCTTGAGATATAAAAAAAAAAAGTGAGAAGAAAATAGGGAGACCTCCTATCACCAAGCAAGAAGAGTACAGAGCAGGGCACACTCTTTGGACCCAGAGTCCCTGCTCTGAGAAGCTCCTAAACTAGGGGAAGATTGAAGACAAGGACTTTCTCCCAGAACCGAAAGAGAGAGAAAGACTTCCCCTCGAGCTGGTGCCCTGAATTCAGACTTCTAGCCTCCTAGACTGTGATAGAATAAATTTCTGTTATAATAGCATTAGATAACAAAGGTAGAATTTGGTACTGAGAGTAGGGTGCCACTCTAACAGATCCTAAAATGTGGCAGCATTTTTGAAACTGTGAATGCATAGAAGCTGGAAGAGTTTTAAGGTGCTAATAGTAAAAGCCTGGATAGCACTGAAGAGACTGTTGCTGAAATTATAGACCTCAAAGGCAATTCTGGTGAAGGCTCAGGAGGAAGTAATGAGAGATATAACACCAGAGACAGCATAGATGGCAAGAAGCAGCAGCAGAAATATACCAGCAACAGAATGAGGAGACAAGTGTAAGATGGTGTGGAGCCAATCCACATAGCAAGACAGTTGACAGCCTTCAGGTAGGAGGCTTCGTGGTGGAGTAGGGTACCTCTGGGCACCTATCAGTGGAGTCAGGGTTGCTGACCCAAGAAGCAAGAGAGCTGAGTGCCTTCTGGCTGAGATTTACTGGGGAGGTGTGATGGGTGTCCCTGGGCAATTACTGGTAGAACTAAACAGCTCTGGAACATTTGTCCAAGCAGGGCAGATGATAAGCTAGTCCAATGGCTCAAGAGGTCAGAAGGCCCAGAGGCTAAGGAACCAGGAAGCAGAAGCTGAAGAGATAAGAAGCACAGGAAGCAGAGCTGCCTTGGTCTCAAATGAAGAGCCATTATCTCTGGAGTCTCATAAAGTGGAACCACAGGGCCACAGCCTCCTAGGTCTCTGAGTCAGATCTTCACCAACTCTGTTTCACAGTGTGGGACTGCCTTTTGTGAAAGTCAGAGCAGCAGGGACTCAATCCACTGCCCAGAGCTGATGAGGTATGGCTGCCGTGCCCAAGGGGCAGAAGAACAAGCACTGATAGGGCCAGTGGGGTAGGGTCACTGCTCAGGTGGGCTAGCGGAACGGGGCTGCCCAAACCCAAGGATGTAGAGTTGCCCTTCCTGGAATGTGGAGCTGAAGCCAAAGGTGGAGGGACATCCACCAGAATCCAGAGAGTCTAAAGTGCAGGGCCACTGCCTAAATGGTGTCAGAGGAAAGGATTATTGAAAATAATTCTGAAAGGCTTTGAGAGCTCAGGTCACGTGTTTTTCTAACTTGCCTGGTGCCTGTTACCCCTTCCTTCCCTCCAATTTGTTCCATTTGTAATAGTAATGTCTATCTTGTGCATGTTTCACCATTTTTGCAAGCAGATTAACTTGTATTCTAGATTTCACAGATGAAGAGGAGTTTTGCATAAGATAAGATTTTGGACTTAGAGTTGATTTAAGACTTTTGAGATGATATGATAAAGTGAATGTATTTTACATGTGGTTGGGACAAAGGGTGGAATGTTATGGATTGAAGTGCATCTCCCTAAAATGTGTGTTAACTTGGCTAGGCCATGATTCCCAGTATTGTGTGACTGCATTTTGTGATCTGAAGTGATTATCCTATGTGTTACAAATGATAACCTCTATGATATGATGTTAATGAGGCAGTTATATTAATAAGTTATATTAATAATCTGTAGGATTAAGTTGTATCAAATCAATCTCTCTTGAGATTCAGAGGACAAAGGCAAGCAGAGAGGACAAGAACTTCATACCACCAAGAAGGAAGTGCTGGGAGCAGAGTGCATCTTTGGACTCAGGTTTCCTACAATGAGAAACTCCTAGACTCAGGGGAAAATTGAAGTTAAGATCTTCCCCCAGAGCCCAACAGAGAAAGAAAGTCTTTCCCTGGAACTGGTGCCCTGAATTCAAGCATCTAGCTTTCTAGACTGGGAGACAATAAATATCTGTTAAAGTAATCCACTTGTGGTATTTGTTACAACAGCACCAAAAGATTAAGACCCTTGGAAACTGCCTAGAAATGCAAATTCTCAGGCCCACCCAGAAACCCTGGTGGTAGGGCCCAGAGACCTGTATTTTAACAAGTCCTCCAGCTGATGCCAGTTCCTACACCTAGAAAATAGGCATGTGCTTCATATACAGAAAATAGTCAATAAAATTTGTTGTATGTAATTAAATGGCACTAGATTGGCACAGTTGTTAAGAGCTTGGCTGCTAACCAAAAGGCTTGACAGTTGGAACCCACCAGCCAGTCCTTGGAAATTGTATGGAGCAGTTCAACTGTGTCCTATGCAGTTGCTGTGAGTTTGAATTAACTAGATAGCAATGACTTTTTTAAAAAAGATTATCTCTAACGTTAAGATTCTACAACAATTATATTAGATGCCCTGTATACTGCCAAAAATACCTACTTTTTTGCTTCAAATTTCTCATCAAAATGCTGTTTACAACTACCCTAAATTATGGCTATTCATGCCTGACTGAGAGCAGTAGGCATTTTAAAGTATAATTTCTCCCTTCATAATCCATTTGACTAGGCTCTTTGATACAGATCATGAGAAAGGATAGTGTATTCTTATTTTGGTTTCTCACAGACCTCTAGTTCACGATGAAAATTCATGAGATTCATATAAATGGGCTTATTTTACATTTTACAAGAGTGGGTTGATTCCCACTTACCAAGGAACTTAGCTTCTGAGGCTGACTTCAACCCATCAAGTAATAGATAGTAAAATTGACCCAGTGAATTTTCTGCTACCTATATTTTATTTTAAAAAAAAAAAAAAAAAAAAGGAGGGACCAGTCCCTGGAGAAGGACATCATACTTGGTACAGCAGAAGGTCAGCAAAAAAGAGGAAGACCTTCAATGAGATGGACTGACACAGCGGCTGCAGCAAGGGGCTTAGGCATGACGGTAATTGTGGGGATGGCACACAAGACCAGCAGTGCTTCATTCTGTTGTACCCAGGGTCATAACAACTCAAGGGCACCTAACAACAACTAAAAAAAAAGTTTATTAGGGAAAATTCCAGAATCATTTATCTATAGAAACTAAGATCCTTTCTATTCCTGGAGGAAACAAACAAACACTGTAAATTGAAAATATAAGCTGACCCACAGTTACTAACCAGCACCAAGCCAAAATAATATTTAGCATGTTCTTACTGTGAATTGAAACTTGTACTGCTGACCACCATGAATGTGGCATAAGCAGAAGGAGCTTTACAGGAGGGACCCTCAGCAGTCATGGAGATGTGTTACAAGGATGATGAAAAGTGCAGTGGAAGGGCTGGGAGCAGACCAAAAAAGAGCAAGAATCTGACCTATTTTTCTAATGTTTTCTTTCCTCTTGTCCACTTGGGGAAGGATGAAAGCAAACTGGTGATCGCTCTGAACTGGAAGCTGCTGCATCTTCTAACGGAAACCTTGGTGGCATGTTGGTTAAGTGCTAGTTCTGCTAACCAAAAGGTTGGCAGTTCGAATCTGCCAGGTGCTCCTTGGAAACTCTCTGGAACAGTTCTACTCTGTCCTATGGGTCTCTGTGAGTCGGAATCAACTTGCCAGCAGTGGGTTCGGCTGCTTTTCTAGAGTCTTCTAATTTCATTTTCATGTATTCAGGCTTTGGTAGTCTGATGCAAGATAACCTTTCTTCAGTGGCACACTGCCACGGGGGTCCTTTGTAAAATATACTATCTATTCTTCCTCTTCCCACAGACTATTCCCTGATCCCCAGGTCACTGAAGTTCCTAGGGGGGAGAGCGGGAGAGAAAACTCTGGTGGTGTAGTGGTTAAGAGCTATGGCTGCTAACCAAAAGGTTAGCAAGTCAAATCTACCAGGTGCTCCTTGGAAACCTTATGGGGCAGTTCTACTCTGTCCTATAGGGTCACTATGAGTCAGAATTGGCTTAACAACAATGTCTTTTTTTCTTATCCAAAGACCCACATTTCTGAGCAAAGGTATGTGTGGTCTTCAGAAATAATATAAGAGAAAAAGATAGTGGGCTCTTGACTTTGCCGTACCCGTCTCTAACAAGATGACCTGCTCAATATCTATAAGCTTCACTTCTACATCTATTAAACTGGAATAATTAACCTGCAATCATAGAATCATTTTAAGGATTACAGGTCATGCATATAAGGTATCAAGCCTGGTGCTGGGCTCAATATATATTAATTTCTATCTCTTTTCCCATTCAGAAGTAGCTTCTTATATTCTTTGTCTGCTATGAAAGGTAACTTTTGAGGACAAAACACTCTGATAATATATAGTTTACATTTTTGCCATGACAAGTTTATCTATACCACTGAGAACTTGGTAAAAACAATCCTTACTTGGAGAGGACACATCATAATGAACATTCATAACAGGGAATTCGAGAATGTTTATACAAAGAACATTGTTTATAAAGTATAACAGTTCTCGGTAGCTATCCAAGAACCTCCTGAAATTATATGCATAATTTTGCATATATGTGCACCTGTATATTTTCTCTGGAAATAGAATCTATCTTTGTCCAGATTCCCCAGGGGTCTAAGTAATGTTAAGAACTATGTAAGTAAGTGCTATTAAACACCTGCCTCTTAGATTCTGTCTTGTAATGCCAAAATACATATATAGTGCTTGAGAGATGAAATGAACAAAATGTATCTCCTTAGTTTTGTCCTGGAATACGGATGTTATTCACAGACAAATATTTTCCTCCCAGACAAGCCACATGGGGTGATAAAAAAGCCAACTACCATGTAAAATGACTAAAAGAGAAAAGACTTAGGAGCAAGGAACCACACTCAAAGACACCAGTTAGAAGCTCCACCCTTTGGGTCAATGGACAGAGGGACTTCCTGGCCTCTGTTTCCTGTGGGCCTTGGGGTTGGCTACTGTCAGAGGAAAGCAGCCAACACCTTTGAATTTTTCTAAAGAATTTCCAAACAAACACTGCCTGCTCATTTCCGTTTGGGAAAGGGACTAACTTGCCTATGTTTGTTTATACAACATGCTCACCTGGGATACAGTGACACAATTTCTAAAATACTACCTGTTGCTGTACAGTCAACTCCAACCCATAGCAACCTTCAAGGACAGAGCATAACTGCCCTATGGAGTTTTCAAGGCTGTAATCTTTATGAAAGCAGACTGCTATATCTTTCTCCTACAGAGCAGCTGGTGGGTTTGAACTATCAACCTTTTGATTTACAAAATATAGCACAGTCAATAATACTGTGAATAACTGGGCAACTACCATTTGCTACCTTTGAAGGTAGTAATAATGATGAAAATCGGTAGAGTATTAAAAGAAAACATGGTAAAGGTGAGACAATGAAGGTGAAAAAACTCCTTAAATACCGTAATAAGTCCCTCATATACTTCTTACTGAATTTTTCCCCTCTATATAGGGTCTCTATGGGTCAGAATTAACTTGACGGCAGTAGATTTGGTTTGGTTTATATTGATATTTGGTATTTTAAATCCTTCCAGAAAACAGAATCATAGAAACAGTGCAAATTTAAGCAGAGAGGATTCACATTCAACTCTATCATTTTCTTTAGTTAACTGGTTTTAGTCTGATTTCTTAGCAAATTATCTTTTTTCATTACTTATTCAATGTTTTTTTCTTGAAATAATACATTATCAATCTCAGCTTGCCATATTTGATCAACTTTCTAAGTTATGTATGAAATGCAACTATGTCACCAATAAAGTGAACATTTTAAAAGTACACAACCCTTAAAAATATGCATTACACCTTCCTGATAGCATTTTGTGTCCACTGAAGACCTCAAATATGAACTGCTCAAAGTTTTGAAACCAATCTAATCAGAAACTTACCAAAAGCAGCAGTAGAGCAGAAGAAGAATCTAAGACTAAGAGATTTCCATTAAATTTCTTTACTGCTGTCTTATACCCAAGGAGAGTAAGGTATAGTCATTAAGAAAACCTGAGAGACAACTTACATCAACTGTATGGAGAGTTTTTCCGTTTTAATTATTCAAAACTGCCAACTCTCAGTTCTCCAAGTGGAAACATCTTAAATATCTTTAGATTCCCACCACCTAACACAGTGCCAGGGATATAGTGAGAAATCAGTACATACTTGAGCACTTAGTGTGCAAATGACTACGTTTATCGGCAAATAGTTGGGCAGATGGCCAGAGGTGCCCTTCAAGAGAATTAACGTGACTCATCCTGAAAGTGTTTTGTAGGCACAACAGGTGCTCCTGGTGATCAATGTCCTATCTCCTGGACCCACCCCTTGTTTCATTCACAGCTGCGGACAGTGTCATTCACACTAACACCATCCCACCCCAAGTGCCTAACAAAGATGGCACAAGAGAAGAAAAACTAAAGAGTAAGGTTGCATAGGGAAATCCTGGTGGCATAGTAGGTTAAGTGCTACATCTGCTAACCAAGAGGTCTGCAGTTCAAATCCACCAGGCACTTCTTGGAAACTCTATGGGGCAGTACTGCTCTGACCTCTAGGGTCACTATGAGTCGGACTCGACTCAACAGCAGTGGGTTAAGGTTGCATAAAGAAGACCAGGTTGTTCACCGAGATCAAGTTAGTTAAAGGGAGAATGCCAAAGCTTTGATGCTGATCTCCTAGGTCCTTCTGAGTCATCCTGCTCACAGCTGGCCCGGCGGAACTACAACCAATGTCAGAACAAACAAAATGACATGGGTTCTCAGATCGGCATTAGGAAAAAAAAACAACACTGTGGAGCTATGTGATTCATACCTGAATAATTTCTGAGCTGAACAAGCTAGAAACCCTCATGCAACAACAGATTGTTTCCTGGCAAATCAAGAGAGATTTCACAGAGGCCAAAAGGGACATGCCTATCCACAGAGCAGAGATTGCATTGTGTGACAGAGCACACAACAGCAGGAAGTCAGAACTTGGTGGTTAATGATTGGTAATGATGGAAACCCTTTAGTTAGGTAGGCAAAGGATACCGTTGCTAGATTTAGCAAATAAAAACACAGTACACCCAACTAAAACTGAGTTTACGATAAACAGTGAAAAACTTCAGTAAAGTACATCACAAATAATTGCATGGGACATATTGTTTTCCTGAAATTCAAATTTCACTGGGCATCCTTTCTTTTATCTGGCAACCTTACCACAGAAGGACTTTTGTAATTAGCGCCCTCTGGGACCAAAGGAGAACTGTTGTTAATTCTGCCTCTAGATCCTTCCTTCACAATTACAGAATGTGACCAAGAGAACCAGTTCAAGCCAGGAAAGTGCTATAAGCCTAAAAGTGTTTTCATTGTCAGGACTTCTTTGTTATTTTATTTAACAAATACTTATTGAGACCCCATTCTACGCCAGGCACCATGCTAAATCAGTTGTAGTCTATTCCAACTCATGGCATCCTGATGTATCTCAGAGTAAAACTATGCTCCATTGTGTTTTCAAAGGGTGATATTAAAAAAAAAAAAAAGTTATTGTGCTTCAAGGAAAATTTTACAATCCACATCAATTTGCCATAATGCTGGGTGGTTTCAGCTATGAACTAACAGAGTCTGAGAGACATGTCCTCAGGGAATCCTCCTGTCTGATGGACCATCAAGTCTGGTCTTTTAATAGAGTTCTGCTTCTGCACAATCATTTTTCTCCTGCTTCTTCAGGGACTCTACATTGTGTTTCCTGTCAAGGCAGTCATTGGTGGTGACCAGGCGCCATCTAGTTTTTCTGGTCTCAAGCTAATAAAGTCTCCAGTTCCTATGTCCCCTTGTGTCTCCAGGGCTCAAATTTTCCTCAAGTCTTTCACATTCTTAAATCTCCTCTGTTCTAGGTGGATTGAGACCAACTGGGGCTACTTAGATGGTCAGTTGTTAGTTTTTAAGACCATAGAAGACACCAAAGTGGGATTCAGAACATCTTCTTTAAAAACTTTGTTATATCAAGTGACCTAGACATCCTCTGAAACCATGGTTCCCAGACCCATGTCCTGCTACTCTATCCTTCAAAGCGTTGGGTTGTATTTAGAAAACCTTCTAACTTTTGGTATAGTCCAATTGTGCTAACCTCCATTCTATTGCATGGGTCACTCCCTTCACCTAACCTGATTCCTATCTACTATCTAATCTATGGAAACCCCGGTGGCATAGTAGTTAAGTGCTGTTATTCCTAACCAACAGTTTGGCAGTTCAAATATGTCCAGTACTCTTTGGAAACACTATGGAGGAGTTCTATTCTGTCCTTAGGGCCACTATGAGTTAGAATCAACTTGACAGCAGTGAGTTTGGTTTTTCTGTTTGTTTGTTTAAATCTAATCTATGAATTAAAACAAGACCCATATCTTACAACTTATACAAAAACCAACTCAAACTGGATAAAAGACCTAAATATCAAATCTGAAATGATAAAGCTCATCCAAGAAAAAGTAGGAACAACAATGGAAGGTTTAATACACAACACAGACAGACTTCAAAATCAGTCAAACAAACCACAAACATCAGAAAATAGATAAATGGGAACTACAAAGAATCAATAACTTTTGCTCATCCAAAGACTTTATTAATAGAATTAAAAGGCCACCTACAGAATGTGAAAAAATATTTGGCAGTTCTATGTCAGACCGACACCTGATCTCCATAATCTATAAGGTACTACAAAATATGAATAAGAAAAAGATAAATCATCCAATTAAACTATGGGCAAGGAGATAGTCAGACACTTTTCTAAAGAGGAGATCCAGGCAGCCAAAAAACACATGTGGACATGTTTACGATCATTGGCTATTAAAGAAATTCAAATCAAAATGACAATGAGATACCACCTCACCCCAACAAGGTTGGCCATGATTCAAAAAATGCAAAACAACAAGTGCTGGAGAGGCTGTGGAGAGACTGGAACTCCCTCACACTTTTGGTGAGATTGCAAAATGGTGCAACATCTTTGGAAAGCAATCTGGTGCTCCCTTAAAAAAATGGATATAGATATACCATTTGACCCAGTAATTACACTGCGTGGAATATATCCTACAGAATCAAGGCCATTCACACCAACTGATACATGCACACAAATGTTCATCGCAGCACAGTCCACAATAGCAAAAAGACAGAATCAACCCAGATGCCCAACAACAAAGGACTGGATAGGTAAACTACGGTCTATATACTCAATGGAACACTATGCAGTGATAAAGAACAACAATAGCAGGAAACATCTCTTAATCTGGTTTCAACTGCAGGACATTATGTTGAGTGAAAGTAGTCAGCAACAGAAGGACAAATATTGTATGAGATCCCTACGATAAGAACTTAACAGCAGACTCACACGTAACAGAAAAGACTCTTTGATGGCTGCAAGGGTGAGGAGGCGGGAGGGCGATAGGGTGAGGGTTTAGATTAGATAGTTGGTAGAAATTCGGTTGGGTGAAATCGGTGACAGCACACATTAGTAAGAAGATCAGTACTAACTGGACTTCAACACAACTTGTGTACTCCTCCCATCTTAACCCAATATTGCAAAGACAGAGTAGCTGGGGCTGGGGGCCAGGTGCCATGCTATCAGGGGAAATCGAGGCCAACTGGTACAACTAGCATTCTGCTAATGAGGACTCTCCACACCCCACATTGGAGAGTGGCACCTGGGGACTTATAAGCTTCCCAGCTGCCATATGAGGGTATAGCAAATGGTCCCAACTCAGCAGGAATGGATGATTACCGAGGTCCATAGTGACATGGGGGAAAGAGAACCCAGAAGACAGAGAGACACACGTGAGTGGGTGTCTACATCAACTTGCGACCAGAAGAACCAGATAGTGCCCAGCCACCACCAGCAATAGCCATGATGGAGCTACAAAGTTGAGTCTCACTGGCAACACAACAATAGATAGGGGTGCACCCTGAGGTCTCCACTAAAAGACCACAATTGATGGTCCAGGGGCTTTGAGGTTCCCCTAGGAGCATGCCCCCTGGCCCTGATGCTGCTCCTCTTCATACATCATAATGAAGTTCAACTTTTCGGACAGCAATGTATTAGACTTGGCGATGCAGAGTGACCATATTTTGTGGGCACGTTATGGTTCTAGGCATCTATAGGATGTCATCCTGCCGACCTCATACAGAAGGGGAGTGGGTGGAGAGGAGAAGAAAGGAGACTGTTGGGAGGATAAGATATGTATGGAGCAGAGAGGAATGTGCTGTCACCATGCAGGGAGAGGAGTGGAAGCTGCATATAGATGAGCATGCAAATTTATCTGGGAATGTACATTTTCATGCAGTCATAATTTTTAAAAAAATCTAATCTATGAATACCCCTCTTTTTCCCTCCCCACACTTGTAACCATCAAGGATTATTTTCTTCTGTGCTTAAACTTTATCTTAAGTCTTTATAACACAGGTCTCGTACAAGATTTGTCCTTTTGCATCTGATTAAATTTACTTAGCATAATGTCTTCCAGATAACTCCATGTTATGTTTCCTAAAATCATCATTGTTCTTTATTGTTGCATAGCATGAATATACCACCGTTTTCATCTGTTGATTGGCACCTATGTTGATTCTTTCTTTTTGCTACTGTGGACAATGCTGCAAAAAATATTGGTGTGCATGTATCTGTTTGTGTGACAGCTCTTTTTTCTCTAGGGTATATTCCAAGAAGTGGGATTGCTGGATCATATGGTATTGCTATTTCTAGCTTTTTGTTCTTCCAAGCCAAGAGGTTCTTTCAGTATTTCTTGTAGCTTTGGTTCAGTTTTTACAAAGTCTCTGAGTTTCTGTTTATCTATGAATGTTTTGACTTCATTTTCATATTTGAAAGATAGTTTTGCAGGATATATAATTCTTTGAATGTGTCATGCCACTGTCTCCATGCTAGCATTGTTTCTGCTGAGAAATCCAACAAAAGCCTACAGGGTTTCCCTGTGAATGTTAGCTTTGCTTTCAGTCTTGCTGCTTTTAAGAGTTTTTGCTTAAGTTTCCTTTTGTTGAGCTTGATTATAATATGTCTTGGATTCTTTCCATTGAAATCTGTATTGAGTGATGTTCAATATGTATCTTGGATATCTATATTCTCTTCTTTCATAACTCTGGGAAGTTTTCTGTCAGCAGCTCAGCAACAATACTCTCTGTGTTCTCAGGTGTCTCACCCTGTTCAGGAACTCCAGTTAATCGTAGATTGTTCTTCTTACTAGAATCCAACATGGTTCTCAATGCTTCTTCATTTTTCTTGTTTCATTTGTTCCATTCTGTTTTTTGGCTTTGAATTGAAGTTTCTATGTCTTTGATTTTGTTCTTGATCTGTTGGATTTCTGAGTATTGATGTTCCATCAGATTGAACAGCTTGCTTAATCTCTCTGCTGCATTTTGTATAAGGTCTAGGAGGGCTCTCTATATAATCCTTTTGTTTTCACCTGCTGATAGTTTCAGAAAGGCTTCTTTATCTGGGAAGTTCTGAGGTGGTTTCTTCTGGGGGCCTTCTGATGCCATGAGTAATTTCCAGGTTACCATCTTCTCCAAAGTTTGTTGCTTTTGGGGCTTCATGTGGGTCAGTAGAGGCTAGGAGAGATGCTGTGAAGACGGACCACAGTTGTTTCTCTAGGCCATCTTAAAATGAGAAGTAAAAAGTATTTGACAACTTCCAAAGTCAGTCAGGTTTTCAGGTGTCTATGTCCCTCTTCCCAGCTGGCAAAGTAAGCACCTCTATAGTGAACCCCAGATGTTATAAACTAGCTCAAAATACAGAAAGGCTACTGGCCTGCTGGCCTCTGCTGTCAAGCCCCAGCTGTAGGTGATACTGTGTAGAATTCTGCTTTTCTGCTGGAAAAGCAGTCTCTCCTGGGTAGGCACTGCCTCCCAGGCCAGGAATTAAGTCCAGCTGAGGCTTCTGTATGGATGCCTCCCAACGAAACAAGATGGCATACTACATAAGCTTGCCAGCTGGCCGGTACCAGGCTCCCAGTGGAAAGAGAGGCCAAGAGTGCCGAAATGCCCAGAATCCTCAGCCTCCAAAGCTGAGCCCCAGCCTTAGGCACCACTGTGTAAAACACTGCCTGCATGCTGGAAAAGCACTCTCCCCCTGGCAGGTGCCACCTCCCAGCCTAGGAACCAAGTCTGGCCAGGGCCTCTGCCTAGGCTTCTCCATTTCCCAGTGGATCAAGATGGAGTCCCACACAAGAGCATCTGCATGGCCACCACAATACGGAGGCAGAAAGATACGCCAGGGGAGTTGAGATGTATAGAGTCCAAAGCCAGGCTCTCAGAACATGGCAATTACGCTTGCTGGTCTGACCAGCAGTGTGTCTCAGACCAGCAGCTAGTCAAATACCAGCTCTGCCCGCCAGCCAAGACAGAGGAAAAAAATATCAAAACGGTGAGTTACCTTCGATCGGTGCAAGACTGTGCTTGCCGAGAGTGGGGTCAGTGAAAGAGAGGAGGTTTTGCATTCAGTGGTATGAAGTCCAAATTAACAGCCCTATGGTGCATCCGAGGGCTTATTAGGTATCCAGAAGGCTCCGTTTAATTATCATTTCAGGTCTTGGTTTCCAGAGGGATTCAGGGAGATGTGCGTTTAGTCTGCCATCTTGACTTCACTCCCCTACTATTTCTAGCTTTTTAAGAAAGCAGCAAATCAATTGCCAAAGTGGTTGTGCCATTTCACACCCCTGTCAGCAATGTAGAAGTGTTCCAATCTCAACGGCTGATATTTTAGAAGTAGATTACCAGTCTTTTCTTCTCAGGTACCTCTAGGTAGAGTAGAGTAACCCACATGTTGGTTAGCAGTCAGCAGTTCTTAGAACTATTTGAAAGTCAAAGTCTTACAAGAAGTGTATATAAGCGTGACACTATGACAAACCAAAAACCAAAGCCACTGCCACAGAGTGGGTCCAACTCATAGTGACCCTATAGATCAGAGTAGAACTGTCCCCACAGAGTTTCCAAGGAGCACCAGGCCCATTTGAATTGCCAACCTTTGGTTAGTAGACTAGCAATTAACCCACTACACCACCAGCGTTTCAGATGTTATGACAAAGCAAGATGTCAGTTGAGTTGCCAGTGGCCCTATCAATTGCCTTCAGGGGGATAGTAAAGAAAGCCCATCCAACTACAGAGAGCACAGCAAAAGCTACTTTCACGGCACTTGATGGAGTAGAAGGCTAACAACCTAGAGTGGATGCGGTTTTAAGGGCACAGGCTGATATTCTTTATCTTCTGTCTATATTTTTCAGTGTGGAGCAATACTCAATGATGAACCCGATACAGGCAGATCATCAAAACAGGAAAGTCCACTTGTTCCTGAATCTAAAATTTCCTTTTATACTAGAGAGACATGAATCTATCAGTGTGACAGAAGCAAGGAACTGAGATAATCCAGGAACCCAAGCTGGGAAGCTTGAAAATAGACACTGCAGCCCCTCAGAAGAGTCTGAGGAACTAAAGCTACATAATTTTGAAAAGAAGAAGTCACAGGCTAGGCCCCAAACTTTGCTGCCCATTGGAATCACCAGGGGAATCTTTAAATAATACTGATTTAATTGGCATGAGACTAGGTTAACAGTTACAATAGCTCCCCATGTGATTCTAATCTACACTGGCCAAGGCAAGGGAGCAGTGTAAAACAAGGATGAAGTCTGACACTAAGTGAGGGCTTAAAATCAGTTCATTCTGGTTTGAACCTCTCCTGAGAATTTGAAGTTTCATCCCAGATATACTGAATCAGAATCTACATTTTAACAAGATCCCCAGGTGATTCTTATGTATAATGATTTTGAGAGCCACTGCTTTATTAGGGGTTCTCAGAATTGCTTGCTAACCAGCAGTATTAACATTGCCTGGCAACTTGTTAAAAATGAAAATTCTCAGCAGGGGGTTGAACCAGAGTGAACCAGTTTGAGGCCCTGCCCAAGCCAGACTTCCAAAGCTAGGAGATACTTCTCTCAAAGTGGCATGGAGAGGTACAATTCCCACAATGCTCAAAAGGCCATGATGAGAGTGAAGACAGTTAGAAAAGCTCTTTTGACATCAAAAATTTGCTGAATGATCATGTTTGTCTTTTCTGAGATGGGATACCTGATTGAATGCAACTGAAACTATTAAAAAAGCTACACTACCCCACTGGGATTGCCTCTTGGTACTTCTCCTTCTCAAGTTTCTATACAGATGAGCAACAGCTTATTTCCACCAACTACTGAACACAAGCCTCATTTTACATTGGCCTGTATCCAATACTGAAAACTCGCTGCTGGAAAAGAGCAGCAATATTAGCAATACCCAACATCAGAGTATTCTGAGGGCTTGTAAGATTAAGTGGACAATCTTGTTTAATTTAAAAGGTCCTTCTATAGGTCAAGGAAATCCTGGTGGTATAGTGGTTAAGAGCTAAGGCTGCTAACCAGAAGATTGGCAGTTTGAATCCACGAGTTGCTCATTGAACACTATATGGGACTCCTATGTGGTTGCCATGAGTCAGAATCAACTCAACAGTAAAGGGTAGTAAGACTACATAGGTCAAACAAAACAACCAAACCCAATGCTTCCAAGTCAACTCTGATTTATAGCAACCCCACAGTACATGGTAGAACTCCCACGTGGAGTTTCTAAGGCTGTAAATGTTTACAGAATTAGATTGCAACATCTTTCTTCTGCGGAGTCACTGGTGGGTTTCAACAATCAACCTTTGGATTGGGAGCTGGGCACTTAATCACTGTGCCATCTCGGCTCCTTTCTGTAGGTCAAGACCCTGATATATTTAATGTCCTTAAGTTCAGCTGAAAAGTCCAAAATAGCAATTCCCAATCTTTACTGAGCATCAGAATCTCCAGAGGTGATTTCAAGCCCGTAGAGTTTCTAAAGAGCACCTGGTGGATTCAAACTGCCAACCTTTTGATTAGCAGCTGTGGCACTAAACCACTAGGGTTTCCTTTTAAATGGTAGCTGTTTGAAATCTATGGAGATAGAAAGTTGATAAGTGGTTGCCTGGAGCTAAAGTTGGAGAAGGGAATGACTTCAAACAAGGATGTGTTTGGGATGATAGAAATACTTGAAAATTGGATTGTGAAGACAGTTGTACAACCCTGTTGATGTACTAAAAATCACTGAACTATTCACTTCAGTGAGTGAATTTTATAGTTATTCACCAATAAAACTTTCTAAATGCAAGAACATAAAGCTTAAACTATGAAAGTGACAGAACCATACCTGTCTGATATAGAACACTCGGCATTATTTTTTAACTTTGTAAATATATAAAAACTTTAAAAGCACTCATAAACTTTTCAAGTTCTTATAAATTCACAGGCTATTGCACACAAAAATGCAGCTACTCACTCCAATAGATTCTAATTTAATTATCTGGAGTTGGACTTGGAAACCTTGGTGGCATAGTGGCTAAGAGCTATGCCGCTAACCAAAAGGCTGACAGTTCAACACTACCAGGTGCTCCTTGGAAACTGCATGGGGCTATTCTACTCTGTCTTATAGGGTCACTATGAGTAGGAATTGATTTGACAGCAATGTGTTTGGAGTAAGACTCAGTTATCTCTTATTTTTTAACCTCTCCACCTTAGTATGGGGTACAGTTAGGCTTGAGAGTAATCAATGTACAGCCAAAAAAGGGGAACAACACAGATGTTCTGTGAGTCCATTTCAACCCACAGTGATCCCATAGGACAGAGCAGATCTTCCCCTAGATGGTAATGTCTATGGTTGCAGATTGTCAGGTCTTTCCCCCCTTAAGCTGCTGGTGGGTTCAAACTGATGCCATTTTGGTTCGTAGCTGAGTGCCACCAGGCCCCTTATAACACACACAAGGTATCTTACTTATCACTTTGTTCATCTCATTTTTTTTTTATTCTTAGTCTTCAGATACTATTTCATAAATGAAAATCTCATGTCCTCCAAATTGGAATTATGACAAGAGTAGTAATTTAGGTGACACGGGACACTAGGAAGCATATGAGATTTTAGCATAGTCAGAGACTAAAATAACCAGCCCTGAATCACTCACAGACACAGAATGTCTCTCTCAGGATATGCCTTTGGGAGATTACACATCCCAGGTGCTCAGGGTAGTCATAATTTCAAATATTCCATACCACTGAGCCCATAACTCAAAAAAATATCTTAAGGGAAGAAGAACAGAAGAGAGACAGAGTCCTGTCTTTCAATGTGTACCACTTTGTAATTCTAGGTTTTGAACCAGGTACAGATGTTAACTATTTTAAGAATCTAGAAATTTTAATGCTTTGGCTTCCAAACTGCATTCACAGAAATAACTTTTGCATTGGGAAGGTGCCTGTTAATTTACAGTTCATTAGATATGGACCCGAACTTGATATACCAGCTAAGTATATCAAAGCAAAAACCAAATCCAACCCACTGGCATCAAGTCAGTTCTGACTCATAGCAACCCTGCAGGACAGAATAGAACTGCCCCATAGAGTTTTCCAGGAGTGTCTGGCAGATTCTAACTGCTGTCCTTTTGGTTAGCAGACGTAGCACTTAACCACTATGCCACCAAGTTTCCAAAATCAAAGCAAAGGCAGATTATATTGCTTATGTAACTAGGGACAAGCTTAGAATTTGAATCCATACCCTCAGTATTTTACACTCTTCTATTTAACAAGGAGAAACTCTGGTGGCATAGTGGTTAAATGCTACAGATGCTAACCAAAAGACTGTCAGTCCAAAACCACCAAGCGCTCTTTGAAAACTGTATGGAGGGCAGTTGTATTCTGTCCTATACACTCATTATGAGTTGGTATTGACTCGATGGTAACGGGTCTTTTGGTTTTGTATTTAATAAGGTGATAATAGAGCACAGTGGTTAAGTGCATAAGCTTAGAGTCAGATCTATGATTAAATTTTGCTTCTATCAATAACTGATTATGAGACTTGTTCATATTATTCAAACTCTTTAAACCTTAGCTTCTTCATAAATAAAATAGAGATTTCAAAATATAACCTAAGAGGGTTGTTACAAGGATTGAATGAGATAATATATGCAAAGTGCTCAGTCTAGTAGCTATCATAATGGTTATCTAGGACTGCATCCCTGAAGATGGAAATGCGCGGAGTGAAGGGAGATGTGCTTACACAAATTGCAGAGGTCTGATTTCCTAATGACAGCCAGACTGATCAAGGAAATGTGCTTGCCTGAGTCCATGTTCACACAGTCACAGCTCATGTTCTGATGCAAGCCCAATGCGAGTTTGATCTCTATCCTAGATTTCTTCTGCAAACAAACAGTGATGTCCAGACAAAATCACAACATCCTGTGCCCCACACTGCTAAGGCTACCACAGTTGCAGGAACAGTAACAGCTGAGCTCTAGAAGATGGTAATGAGAAACAGCAACAAGGGAATCCGTCCACTGCACCTGGTTTGGCAAATGCCTCTGAAATCCCTGTGTTCTGTAAAGCAAAGTATCTGCTTTGGTACAGAGAGTTAGGAAAACAATTTTCCTAAAAATAAACAGATCCCAAGAGATGAATGGTCTGGAAAAATTCCTCTGAGATACTAACAGGGCCCTGAAAATAAACTGTAAGCAACTTTTCAGTTAACAGATGACCATAATTCAGAACTCCTCCAAATATAAGTTGGAATCTACTTGACAGCAACTGGTTTTGGTTTTCCAAATACAATACACAGAGGAAGAGAGAGACAGAACACACACACACAGCACACACACAGCACAACACAACACAACACAACACATACTCATCTTTGAAAAGTCACGATGGTTCTAAAAATAGGCAAAAGACACATTTGTTTCATTACTGAAGCATGACTGCCCTCAGAACACTCTACTGAGTGCTTTATTTTCTAAGCCCTGTCTATTCATCCCAGATACACTGCACAGATATACCTCCCTCGCATGAGATCTTAAAAGAACCTTCTGCCTCCTGAAAAAAGTTCTTCTTTCATACAGTGTACATTGTAAAATTTCTCCATAAATTACAACTAGAGATAAATGAAATTTTAAAACATTCTTTGTTAACGTTTTGCTTGTGTATTATCTGCTTTTTTCTCTCTAATTTGCAGACAAATTATTTTTTCTACTCTTTAAAAGGCCCTGTTGTAAATGCTATAAGAAGACAAACATTCATCATACATAAAACTGTCTTTTTGAAAGCACTTATGATGTAATAACAAAAGCAACAACAACCTGTTGCTGTTAAGTCAATTCCAACGCAAAATGACGCTACAGGACTGAGTTAAGCTGCCCCAAAGAGCTTCCAAGGAGTGCCTAGTAGACTCAAACTTCTGAATTTTTGATTAGCAACTGTATACTTAACCACCAGGCCACCAGGGCTCCTATGATGTAGTAAAACAAACAAACAAACAAACAAAAACAACCCCTGCCATCAAGTCAGTTCCAACTCATAGGAATCCTATAGGACAGAGTAGACCTGCCCCAGGCTGTTTCAAAGCAACCAGAGCACTTAATCACTACCCCAATAGGACAGAAAAAGCTTGCACAGAAAAAAAAAGTAAATATAAGACAGCATTTGCTTGGCTGGCATGAGCTGGTAATAATAATTCTAACTGTAATAAGTAATAATTTTTAATTAAGCTCTACCCTAGGCTAAGCATTTTATACACATTAATGTTTCACACTGACCTTAAGATATAATTATTATCCCTATTTTACAGATGAGCAAGTTGACTCTTACAGGGTTTAGGCATTTTTCACAAGATCATAGTTAATAACTGAACTAAAGTCCACTAGCCACATCACTGCCCCTTACATGCTACAATAATGATGTATCATAGCTTATACCTTTTCAAAATATCAGATACCTTGACAATATTTTTAATTTTTCAAGTAGATCTAGATCAAGAGTATCAAACTCAGTTTCTGGACTCACACAACAAAGGACTTGAGTCTAAAAGAATCAGAATAAACTCCAGTCTTTGAGAATAAACAATTCATGCAGGAAGTCATTAACTAAATGATTAGGATAGGAAAGCATGTTTATCACATTGTTTTCTATATACCACCCATAGGCCTTGGTTATATTTCTATTAGACTAAATAAGAACATTCTACTACTCCATTTGTCAAGTCATTTCCTTACTTTCCTTCAAACCTCACTTCTAAATATTCATGTTGAAGAAGCCTGTTTGGGCCACTCTAGACTCTCCTTGAAATCACTGGGGTTGAGTTCAAGATTCCACATATTCTCCTATTACTTAGCATTTCCCTGACCTCAGTGTCACAGTTACCTGAAGTGTTGTCATTTTAATACTGGTGCGGTGTCTTAACATACCTGTCTTGTTATCTAATTTGACATTAAGCTTTACTGCTTGCCCTAGATTGAATTATGTTCCCTGCAAAATGTGTGTGGCAATTTGGCTGGGCCGTGATTCCCACTATTGTGTGATTGTCCTCCGTTCTGTGATTTTCCTATGTTGTAAATCCTAATCTCTGACTGTGGTTAATAGGGTAACATTGGTTTATGATAAAGAGGATTAGGGTGGGACTCTAGTACACTTACTAAGGTCACCTCCCTGCTCCAATGTAAAGAGAGTTTCTTTGGAGTATGGCTTATACCACCTTTTATCCTTTTATCCTAAAGGAAATAAAAAGAAAGAGAGTCAACCATACAATTGAGGGCCTCATACCATCAATAAAACAGCACTGGGAGCAGAGGACATCCTTCGGACCTGAGGTTCCTGGGCTGGGTTGCTCCCAGATCAAGGAAAGACTGACACAACACAAGGGCCTTCCTCCATAGCCAATACAGAGAGAATGCATTTCCCTGGAACCAGTATCCTGAACTCAGAGCCTCCTGGACTGTGAGAGAATAAACTTTTCTTTGTTAAAGCCTTCTGTTATAGCATCACTAAATGACTAAGACACTGGTATGTTTGCTTAGTAATTATAGAGCCCAATGCAAGTGAATAAAACAAATGTACCGCTGTCACATTCTGACTCATAACAACCCCACGGGTTTCCAAAGTTGTAAATGTCTGTGGAAGCAGACTGCTACACAGTTCTCCCGCAGGGATGCTGGTGATTTCAAACCACCAACTTTTTGGTTAGCAGTCAATTGCTTTAATCACTGTGCTATCACTCTTCCTTTCCTGACCTTGGGTTCCCTATTACCAGCTTTCCTGTCCCTTCCTGCCTTATTATCTTTGCCTGTAGGCCCATTTAGTCTCATTTTGTTTTATGGGCCTGTCTGCTCTTTGGCTGAAGGGTGATCCTCGGGAGTGACTTTAGCACTGACTTAAAAGGGTGTCCAGGAGCCATACGCCCAGGATTTCCCCAGTTTCTGTCAGATCAGTAAGTCTGGTCATGTGTGTGTGTGTGTGTGTGTTAGAATTTTTTTCTCCAGCTCTGTCCAGGACCCTCTATCATGATCACCACCAGGGCAGCCAGTGGCGGTAGCCAGGTACCATCTAATTGTACCGCGGATGCAGCCTGGTGGAGGCTGTGGTCATTGTTGTCCATTGGTCCTTCGGATTAATCTTTCCCTTATGTCTTTGACTTTCTTCATTCTTTATTCCTCCAGATGGTGTAGGACCAATGGAGAATCTCAGATGGAAGCTCATAAACTTTTAGGACCACAGACACTACTCACACTGAAGTAAAACGTAGAACATTTTCTTGGGGGGCAATGCCAAGATGGCAGAGTAGTCAGATACTTCCTGTGACTCCTCTTACAACAAAGACCCAAAAAAACAAATCAATCAATTATATACGACATTCTAGGAACTCTGAACATTGAAGCAGAGTTGATAAATTTGACTTAGAGGCAGGAGAGGAAGAGAAGTTTTAGAAGCAGCAAGAAATGGCCAGATCTACTCAGTGGGAATCAGGACCTCTCAGGCTGGTTCCACTGACACCAGCATGGTAGGTGAACAGTGGTGTTCAAAACACATTTTCAACATCAGGAGCGACGTCACAGCAGAGAGTCCACTCAGGCCTCCAGAATCAGTGAAAAACAGTGCTAGATCATCATCAAAAGATAAATAATTTGCATCTAACCTAACCTCCCTTTGGGACAAACTTCTCTCCCTTTTACCAGTCCTCCCCTGCTCTGCTGGCTCCAGAGACTGATGCATTCCCTGATCTGGAAGTAAGAACCCTTGTGTGCCCCGAGCCATTTTCACAGCCTTTGAGAGGGAGCAAATTAACAAACAGGAAAAACTAATTCGCTGGCTCTCAGGGCAGAAACAGTTCCTTTGCCTAGGCAGAGGCCTAAGGGGTTCACCACTTGGAATATCTTTCACCTTTTCATAGATCTGTGTAGACCCACCACAGCAGCAGAGGTCTTCATTAGCACAATACAACAGGGTATTTACCTGAACCCTAATTTTACTGTTTCTGCCATATGGTGGAAAGGCAGGATCCTGGCATGTGACACCTATTAAGCAAGGTCTTCACCTACCCATAGCGGGGGCCTAAGGACTAGTGGCTCCACTCATGCCACCTAGCCACCCACAACAGGGGTCCAAGTATAAGTGGT
The DNA here is from genome assembly GCA_028571685.1 of Heterohyrax brucei. Classification (NCBI taxonomy): domain Eukaryota; kingdom Metazoa; phylum Chordata; class Mammalia; order Hyracoidea; family Procaviidae; genus Heterohyrax; species Heterohyrax brucei. Next base: position 53,824,422 of record CM053142.1, on the reverse strand, counting down.
GCCTCCTATTCCTTTCAGCCAGTAGCAGTGAGCACCCATAGTCTGGCTACAAAACCTACAAACCCATACACTTTAAGGTACAGGGATATGCTTTCCTCACAGACACTCAAGGATGGCTGTCAGCCCCTGCTTGTCTCAGTGCATGTAGCCAGATATCTGTGCCTATACCAATCACCCTGCTCATCTTGGACTGCAGGTGAAAGCCTGCAACAGCTACTTGGTGACTGACTACCTGGACAACTGAGCTAAATCCATATAAGAAAAGTAAACAGACTCCTGGGCTCATATACCTAGTAACAGTTTTACCCACATGGTGACAGGATGTTAGAGCTTCAAAGGTGCCAATAATTGAACTAGCTCACAGAACCACTGTATTTTCTAAAGAAGATAAGAAGTCAGGACACAATATGCAAGCCAGCCAGCAACATAAAGTAAATAAATATAATAACCTATTGGTGGCTCAAAGACAACAGTCCGTATAAAATCACATAAAGAGGCAGACCAAAATGGCTCCAGAAAGCTCCCCAAATAAAGAATCAAGAAACCTTCCAGATGAAGAGAAATTCCTGTAATTAGCAGACATAGAATACAAAAGATCAATATACAGAACCCTTCAAGAGATAAGAAAGGAAATCAGGCAAAATGCAGAAAAAGTCAAGAAAGACACAGACACAGCAACTGAGGAAGTTAAAAAGTTTAGAGTAGAACACAATGATAAACTGAGCAGGCTACAAGCATTTATAGAGAAGCAGCAATCAGAAATTCAAAAGATTAATAATAAAATTTCAGAATTAGGCAACTCAATGGAAAGTCAAAAGAGAACTGAAGAAATAGAAATCAGAATAAGTGAGACTGAAGATACAGCACTTGACACCAACATATTTGAGGAAAAACCAGATAGAAGAAATTTAAAAAAATGAAGAAAATCTAAGGATTATGTTGGACTCTGTCAGAGGCATAAAATGTGAGTGACTGGAGTATCAGAATTGGGGCGGGTAGACAATAGAAAATACAGAGAGAATAGCTGAAGATTTGTTGACAGAAAACTTTCCTGATACCATGAAAGATGAATAAATATCTATCCAAGAAGCTTATCAAACTCCACACAAGGTAGATCACTACAGAAAGTCTCCAGACATATTATAACCAAACTTGCTAAAACAAAAGATAAAAAGAATTTTAAGAGTGGCTAAGGATAAAAGAAAAGCCATCTACAAAGGCGAGTCAGTAAGACCAAGCTTGGACTACTTAGCAGAAACCACGCAGGTAAGAAGGTAATGGGAGGACATATACAAAGCCTTGAAGCAAAACAATTGCCACTTAAGAATTATTTATTCAGCAAAACAGTCTTTGAAATATGATGGTAAAATTAGAACATTCCCAGAGAATATTTTCTTTATAAACTATGTTATGCCAAATGAACTAGATGCTCCCCAAGATGGAACGTCACTTTTAAAATCAAAATTTGACAAAAACCTAAACTCAGTGTTCTTGGTAATGAACCAAAATGGCTGCAAAAACAATCCTATCATTCTATAGCTCAAATATGAAATTATTATCTTATATAACTCTCTAGTCTTTTGTCAGTTTCATATTTAACACTATTAACACATTTAACATTAGTGTGTACATACAATTTTTTCTATCATGTGCTGAGTTGTTTTTATAATTATATTTTACTAATTATTTCCCTATACTGAAGATTCAGGTTGATGGAATATTTTTACTACTACAAATACTGTCAGATAGGGTCATGTATGTAACATTCACAATATTTTAGATGTTCTATCTAGGATAGATTTCCAGAAGTGGGAATACTGAATCAAACGCTTTACACACTTAAAAATCTTCTGATAAACCCTGGCTCTTTAGAGAAAAAAAAAAAAGAGTCTTTGTTTTGTTGTTATCTTTCAACCCCCAACAGATTGAAACCCTTTGTTGAGAGGTGACCTCTCTGTTACAGATTTCTCAAAATCCAATAACTGCCTCTGAGTTACTAAGCAAGAGCTGAGCATATCCACTAAGTGCTACTTACTATTACCTCTCCCAGTGCCCTTCTGCCTGCTTTTGCGTAGCGGGAGCACTTCCAGTGATGTGATGCCCGACTTCTCCAGAATATTCACTTCCACAGTGAGCCTCCCAACCAGCTGCTGGGGTCGCACACTGATGATGTGCTCATATTTCCCAAGACGTCTCTGCAACAGCTCTTCATAACTTAAGAGGAAAGCAGCTTTGTCCTTGCTAGGAATCACTAAAGAAGCTCTGAACATTTCAGTCCCCTTCTCCCTGTAAGGAAGAAGAAAAGGAAGCACTGAGTATTGTTCAGGTGGCACAAAGTCAGGTTCCCCCAAGTACCCTCAGGGCACTGTTAACCAAACTACCAGTGAGAAACGTAGGCACGGCAGTGTAAGTCTTTACAAAAAATAAAAGTTAGCATAGAGACATGTATAAGTTATCTAGCACTGCGATAATGGACATATCACAAGTAGATTCATTCTCTCACAGTTTAGGAGACCAGAGGTCTGAATTCAGGTTGCTAGCTCCAGAGGCAGTCTTGCTTTCTCTGTCAGCCCTGAGGGCAAGTCCCGGTCATCAATCTTGCAGAGCCTCTCAGTGCAGGTCCAGCGGATGCACTCCCCTTCTTGTTCTTCCTTCTTGGTGGCAGGAGGTTCTGCTTATTTCTATCCTTTCTACCTCAAAACAAATTGACTCAAGGTACAACCTAATCTTACAGATTGAATCCTGCCATGTTAACAATACCATCTCTAATCCTGCCTCATTAATATTACAGAGGCAGGATTTGCAACAGATAGGAAAATCATACCAGATCACACAATACTGGGAATCATGACTTAGCCAAGTTGACACACATTTGGGGGTATACAACTCTATAACACAAGATGAGGGAAAAGATTACACTCAAGGGAAGTTAAACCAGTCATGGTCAAGTTGATTCAAACTCATTGCAACTCCATGTGTATCAGAGTAAAACTGTACTCTATAGGTTTTCAGTGGCTAATATTTGGGAAATAAACCGCTGGGCCTTTCTTACGACGTGTCTCTGGGAGGACTCAAACCACCAATCTTTCCGTTAGCAGTCATTCGAGTGCCTTAACATATGTACAACCTGGGACTCCAGAGGATCATCACAAAGGTTTAAAGAATCCTAAATAGTAGGGAATCTAAGATTGATGCAATTTCCTACCTGTACCTGAGACAGAGCCTAAAGGGTAATGGTGAAAAAGGATGTTTATAAAAATGAACGGCTAGATCAGAAGACTGTGTACCCAACATGTGAAGTACATTCTACTCTCTACAAAAATGGCCAAATGAATTCTGGCACTTTATTTCTCTTGAAATAGCTAATATAGGTTTTACATCTTAGTAAAGTTTGGTGAATGTATTTAAGAAGAAGAGTAAGGAACAAAGGATTTCAAACCTTATAAAAATGCAAAACATTCAGAATACTTTCAGTACTGGAAATTAAGTTTCTCTGATTTGAAATTACAGATTGATCTTCAAAGGGATAACCAAACCCATTGCCATCAAGGGGATTCCAACTCACAGCAACCCTACAGGACAGAAGAGAACTGCCCCACAGGATTTCTAAGGAGTGGCTAGCCGATTTGAACTGCTAACTTTGTGGTTATCAGCAAAGCTCTTAACTACTGCAACATCAGAACAAGAGTAAGAGATTAATCAAAATGAATAAGAGAGTGAGGAGTGATCATCAGTGGATATAACATTTCAAAAATTTCCTGGAAGACTAGAAGGACTCAGTAGAGCAATAACTCTACAGCTCAGAATACACAGGAAGGAACAGCAACAAAGGAGAGGAACAAACCAGCTGGCTGAGTCAGAGAGAGACTACAGGATCTAGTCTGCAGGAGAACAAAAGGAGTAATTCCAAGTCTGCATACAAATAACTATGACAGTAGACTCTCTATACTTCTCTTTCCTGGAGCTGAAAAGAGACACAAGTACTTAGATGGAATAGTTCCACTGAAGGTTAGTAGAACAGATAACAAAAGACTGATACCTAAATACATTATCATAAATTTCAGAACATCAGACAGAAAATAGGAAAGTCATTAGACCATATTAGATGTATCATCAATAATATTGGATATTACAAGACATTAGAACAGTGACTTCAAGTCTGAAGGAAAATTATTTTGAAGCCTAAGTTCCACACAGGGCCAAAATATTAATCAAGACTTCAGAAAATTGTCTCCTCTTATACCCACTTTGAGGAAGTAAGAATGTATTCCAGCAGTTAGGGTGAAAACCAAGAAAGAAGATAAGGAACGAACGACGTAATGAAACTAAACCAGAAGCAAAATGAAATGAAATCCCAAAGTAAGAGTTCTATAGTGAGGTTACTTAGCAATGACAGTATTTTATGGATCTGTTATAGCTAATTGTCCCATGTTTTAACAGCTCTGAAATCAGGATATGTCTCACAGTCAGGGCTTGCGAGGCATCAAGCATTACCCAGATACCACTACTTGCACAAACTTGGTCAAAGCTGTTTATTTTATCATCATTTCAAATGAGTTATGTGTCCTGTTAGGTAACAATAATGACAACATAAGTTACATCTTGTAAGAAAAAAGATACTTAGAAACTCCAGGAGAAACAGATATTTATATAAGTTATAGTCCAAAAGAACTAAAGTATGGCACAATTCTGAATAATTTATGAATTGCAAGAAAAGAGAATCCTAATGAAGCCCGTCTGGGATGATACACTTGCAGTCCAATACAGTTAGACTTAAAACTTGCAGCAAGGGAGAACCTACAACAGAGGGCCCAAGAGGTATCTCACCAACAAAGGAAAAGAAAGACAGTGATTACAGGATTAGGCAAAGGATAAGGTGTGAGTCCCTAGATGAACAAATGGTTAATGAACTTGACTGTTAACCAAGAGATGGCAGTTTGAGTTCACCTAGAAGTGACTCAAAAGCAAGACCTCACAATCTACTTCCAATAAAGCAATCACCAAAAAATCCTTTGCAGCACAGTTATACTCTGACATGCATGAAGTTACCACGGGTTGGTCACTAGGTTTTTTGTTTGTTCTTTGGCTTAAAAGGTCAAGGGTAGGTAGCAACTAAGTGAATTAGTATTTTGACAGACTCATAGTAAAGCAGGGTTATGAGTAAGGTGTTAATACCTGAACTGAGATACTGACTCAAGTTTGTTTCTTTAGAAATTAAAAAAATTAATATATAGGTGGAATTTTGTGTCCAAAAACCTGCATTAAGCTCTGAGCTTGGTTAGATATGGAGGCTGATTTTCTGTAGTGACTCCATGGCTCAAGTCTTCCAGGCAAGAATGGAATGTTCCATTTTCACTAATAGGATTTCACATAGCAAAGCTTCTGAAAGTCTAAGATTTTAAAGAACAAGCTTTCTCAGCACTATGCCCTTTTATTAATTAAAAATGGTTTTACATGTTCATATCACTTTATCTAGTTACTAAGATGACTTTCTTTCAGAGAACAGAGGCTTTCATAATCGACTAGTAGAGGAAAACATAATCCTAGTACATACTAGGTGGCTCTGTAGATAATGTTACTTAGATTCATAAAAAATAAATGTTACTTATTGGTTTCAAATGTTTAGATTCAGGTTATGGACAAAAATAAGACAAATACAGTTACAGATGAGAAGCTAAATGTTAATAACTACAAATGTAAATGACTGAGTAGCAAAAGATAGATACAGAAGGTAGAAGGGAAAGGTTGAATGAAGTGTGGGGAGAAAATGTTATCAGTTAAGATAGTAGGGAGCTCTAAACACTGCTTAAACTGATGAGAGAAGTAATGATATGAAAATTTGGAAGGCAGAGGGAATATGGGAGCAGTGTACATATGCTAACTCTCTTTATAGCAGAATGTCAGTAGATAATGCTTTACTTATTCATCAAGAAATAAAGGCCTAGCCAGAGCAAGGAGAAAATAAAAATACATAAAACATATCCAGACCTGGGGGGAAAAAAAAAGTAAAATTACCTCTGTTAATAGATAATATACCCTGTCCCCTAGGGTCGCCATGAGTTGGATCCGACTCGACAGCACTTGGCTCAGCTTATATGGAAAATAACAGAAAGTCCACAAGAAAACTTCCAGAACTAACAGCAGAGTTTAGCAAAGTTTCAGGGTATAACGTCAACATAAAAAGCAGTTGGGTTTCTACACACCGGTAGCAAGAAATCTAAAAAGGAACTTAGGATGCAATTCTCTTAGATGCAATTCCAATAGCATCTAAGAGAATAAAATACTTAAAAATAAATCTAACTGGGGATATAAAGGACTTATACAATGAAAACTATAAAACACTAAAAGGAGACTTAAATAAATGGAAAGCTGTTCTCTGTTTATGGACTGGAAAAACTGTGTCCCCCACAAAAAATGTGTGTAGTAATTTGGCTTGGTCATGATTCCCAGCACTGTGTGATTGCCCTTCATTTTGGTTTCTCCCATGCTGTAAATCCTGATCTCTGCCTGTGTTAATAGATACAATTACGTTAAAGAGGATAAGGGTGGGACTTTAACACCCTTCCTAAGGTCACCTCCCTGCTCCAATATAAATAAAGGGAGTTTCCCTGGAATGTGGCTTGCACCATCTTTTACCTTACAAGAGATAAAAGGAAAGGGAAGCAAGCAGAGTTGCTGACCTCATACCATCAAGAAAGGAGTACCAAGAGCAAATCACATCTTTCTGACTTGAGGTTCTTGAGCCAAGATATTCCCAGACTAAAGAAACACCAATGCAACACAAGGACTTTTCCCCCAGAACCAACAGAGACGATACTGCCGCTGAACTAAAGCAAGTTCATTCCACCTGTCACTGTAGCCAAAAACTCAGAGATGGTGAAGGGTTCAAGGAATGCTTTGTTTGCAGATAAGCCAGCAAATCTGGCAGACAGTGAGAATAGCTTCTCCCAAAACTGTCCCGTTTGGGTTATATTTCCAGTGGTTTTTATAGCCAAAGGGAGTGACATCCGAAGATTCTCACAGAACAATAACCAGGAGTCACAAGATTCCATTACATCATAAGATTGCATTACATCTTATCAAACAGTGTGAATTACCCCAAATTTCATTATCTCTCTGATGTCTTCGTCAATTTTACTTCCGTGGAGAGAGGGAGAGGAGTGCAGACCTGCTAATCCAGTCTAGGGGTGATAATTGAGGCAGAGGATAGAATGCAGTTCAATAACCTAAGTGACCTTTGTTAGATTTTTGTATTCACCAACAGTATATTCCCTGGAGCTGGCACTGAATCTGGACTGTCAGACTACTAGACTGTGTGAGAATAAACTTTTCTGTGTTAAAGTCATCCACTTGTGGTATGTCTGTTAGAGCAGCACCAGATGACTAAAACAACAGCAATACCTAAAACAATCTGAAGATTCAACATAACCTAAATTAAAATTCTAACAACCTCCTTTACAGAAACAGAAAAACCAATCTTTAACTTTATAAAGAATGGTAAGAGGCTCTGAATAGCTAAAGCAACGTTGAAAGAGAAGAAAGAGGTAGAAAGACATACCCTTTCTGATTTTAAAACATCCTACGAAGCTACAGTAATCAAAATAGGCTGGTACTGGTATAACAACAGACATACAGACGAATGGAATAGAATTGAGAGTCTAGAAATGAACTGACACATCTACGGTGAACTAATTTTTTGAAGAGTGTGCTAACTCCACTCAGTGGGAGAAAAAGAATCCTTCAGTAACAGCCAATTAAGTAATTGCTGTCAATACAGCTGCACAGTTGAACTGACAAAAGTTGTACGAAAGATATAGTTACAACAATTACCACAAAAAAAAGAGTAGCTACTGAGGTTGCCTATGTACAACCAAAATCCTCACGGGATTTGGTTCCTTTGGAGGTTTAGTACCATAATTTCACAGGACAGCCCAGTTATTTGGCCTAATGACATGCATAGTGCTTCTGTTCTACCTCCTAGTTTGATGCATAGTGCCTAGTGTCTTAAAAGCTTGCAAGCAGACAGCCATCCAAGACACACAACTGATCTCTATTCATCTAAAACAACAGGGGAAGAAAAAAGAGTCAGGAACAGGAGGACGACATAGAATGTGTGGCCAGTATCCTCCATGAACAGCTGCTTCATCTGTCATGAGTCCAGAACAGCTGGATAGTGTGCAGTTAGCACTACAAAACATTTTGATCAAAGATTCCATAGATGAATTTTGATCAAAAGGTGCAAAATGCAGAACAGAAGTTCATGTTAACTCCACACTCCCTGGACCCATGAAGGGTTGGATGAATTCCTACTACTACTGCCCTGAGATAATCTTTAAACCTTAAACCAAAAATGTTCCCTAAAGTCTTCTTAAAACCAAATACACGATTAGCTTAACTAGTAGAAAAGGTCTGCCTTGAGCATTATGCACTTTTAAAAACTTCCTATATGGGATCAGACTGGTAACAACTCAAAAAGAACCTTACCCACTGCCATGGAGTCAGGTCCGACTCATAGTGACCCTAGAGGTCAGAGTAGAACTACCCCATAGAGTTTCCAAGGAGTGCCTGGTGGATTTGAATTGCTGACCTTTCGGTAGGGGGCAGTAAACTTATGTTAATGGAGGAAATACATGGAAAAGGAGGGTGAGAGTGGTGACACAACTCAAAGAACATAAACAATGTCGCTAAATGGTACATGTAGAAATGGATTGGTGAATGTTTTGCTATACTTATTCTCAACAACAAAATAAAATTATATATTAAAAAACCCCAGATGAGCTGTTTAAAAAGAAAGACATAAAGGAAAATACTCATATCTAGAGTTATGAAGATAACTACAAAGAAAACTAAACACAGAAAAATTAGAATTGGGTGCTTCTAGGAAGTGAGAACTGGGAGAAAGGAGAAGTAACATGTTCCTTTTCATTATAAATCTTTGTTGCCTATATTTTTAACAAGATACATTTATTACATTGATTTAAAAAAAATAACATAAATACTTGGAGGAAGAGATGAGTAGGCAAAGGGGTATAAAATTTGATTCTTTCCTGAAAATTCTGTAATTAACTGGTACTTACCCATTATCTTCTGTGGTTTTATTCCTTTCCTCTTTTACCCTATTGCCATTTTTCTTTTCTTTCTCTGTAATTTCACCCTGATAAACTTTGTCTCCAATAAGCCTAAAACACAAGAGACAGCTGTGTCACCAGCTTGCAGTTCCAAGACAAATTCAAACATGGATCTCATAACCATGACAACCTAGAAAATATTTTTATTTGCCTCTTGGATATACAGAAGGAAAGAATTCCAGGCCAGGGCACTATGCTTGAATCATTCATTTCATCCTAGGGCAATTTTCAACAGGTCTGAATAGCCAACCCAACCACAGTGCTTCTTCAATTCTTTAGGAGTAAATCACAACACCTGCTTAAACTTTAGTGAAGATTCATCAGCTTGAAATCTTGCCGAAATTTGAAAATTAAACTCAAACATGAACACTATGTTACATGTCTTTACCACTTAATTCAAAACAAGAGAAATATTTAACCTAGTATGTCAATGGTTTCGTGTTACCTCATCATTTAGACGTCAACCACCATGTTCTCAGAGCTCCCTCCCTGATTTCCCTGTCTAAAGAATCTCCTCTGGATCCTGCTTGCTGTTCTATCATCTCTATAACATACACTAGTGGTTGAAATTATCTCACATGTTAATTTGTTTACTTGTTTATACTGAATGGTTCTCCTCACTGGAATTCCTGGAGTGTAGCAACACTGTTTTCTTGATAGTGATATACCCATCACTTAGATGAGTGCATGGCCCATAGTGGTCACTCAGTAAACATTTACAGGCAGGAAGAAAGAGGGCTGGAAGGGCAGAAAAGAGAGAGGGAGGAAGAGAGAAAAATTGGAAAGGAAGGAGAAAAGGAAGGAGGGAAAGAAGTGAGGGCGGGAGGGATGAACTATCCGTATACAGTAAAGCCTGTGTAAGGCAGAAATCTGTTAGAGAAGGAAAACTCAAATATTTTCCCTGTCAAAGGCAGAAAACTTGCAAGAATCAGCAAAGCAGTCCCATCATATTCCAGCTCTCACAGTGTTCACTGTATAATCCACTCAGGATATAAATTCTCACAGCCAAAGACAGATTCTTGGACCTCGCATCATCTCACTATGCCACTGACCACCCACAAAGATAATCTTCATTTCAAGACTTCTGTCCAGTGTGGCTGTCACCTACATGGTAAAGTTGGTGATGAAAGCTGCAGCTGGAATCTGCATCTGGAACTCAGCTTCCTGGTCCTCAGAAGCTCTATTCAGCATTCTGCAGGAAACCGTAGTGAAGGCATAGCGAGAAATAATGGTCGATTTCACCGAAAATTCTGTCATCAAGGGTTTGGTTTTCTGTGGGAATTGAAACACATGGTATTCTCAGGGATATATTAAAGCACATGACAAAACATTGTGGGGTTGGTATAGGTTTTTCTTTTTTTCTCCTTTATAGGAAAATACTCTTCAATTTGGACTTTGGTGAAACAACCACTTCTTAACATAGAAGCAAATCTTTTAACCTACCTGTTACAAATCAACACAGTGAAGATTTCCAATTAACAGAGAACACACATTGCTTAAACAAAATAAAATCTTGGAGTTTTGGAAGCAAAGTATGTCAAGTATATAATTCATTGCTATTATAAAATTTACATCACATTTACATCACTGAATTGATTAGAATATCAAAATGTGACTAAAGAAATGTTTGCATTTTCAATTTTCATTCAGAGGAATTGTAAGCTAGGGTTCTTTCATCTTGGCTACAACCACATTGTTGTAACACACGAGCAATGCTAAGCTCAAGAAAGGATCTGGGGAACTAGAACTCAGAAAGAGGAAAGACTGTGCTGATTAAGGAGCCTTGATGGTAGTTGATACCAAGAAGTTTGGCAGTTGGAATCTGCCAGTTGCTCTTGGAAACCCTATGAGGTGGTTCTACTCTGTCCTATAGGGTCACTACGGGTTGGAAATTACTTGATGGATTTGGTTTGGTTTGGTGCTAACTTAACATATTCCAAAAATTTCGTGTAAGGGCAGTTGCTAGATGTTATGAGTTTAGAAGCTTGTTACAACTATTCCTTATTTTTTCCACCTTTCATGACAGTGTTATGTCTGCCACTACCAAGAATACAGCAGAAGCCTAAAGACGTCAACACTAATGAGGAAAGCCAATGCTGAGTGACCGCCCCATTCCAGGAACTAAGCAACTTACATGAATAATCCCATGATAGCCCTACAAAAGACATATGAATTTGGTGTTTTTATTCTCATTTCATAGAAAAGAAAGTCAAGCTTAGAGACGTTACATACTAATGCAAGTCAGCAAGTAGCAGAGATGGGATCTGAACCCAGTCCCACATGATCTACTAAGGATTAAACTATGTCCCCCAATAACATCTGTTGTAAGTTCTAACCTCTACACCAGTGGTTACATTTCCATCAGGGAGTGGGCTTTCTTTGTCCCATCAGGAAGAAAAGATTTGTGTAGAGTATACCTCAAGTCAATCTCTTTTGAAGTATAAGAGATTAACCACAAGCTAACACAGAGAGACAGGGAAAGAGAAAAGCCAAGCCCATGAACTGTGCTCGGGAGCACAAGCTGAGAAGAGATAAAGACCTTCTCCTAAACTATGAGAAAATGAATTTCTGTTTGTTTCTGTTAGAGCCAACCACTTGTGGTATTTCTGTTAGAACTGCACTGGATAACTAAGACACGCTTCGAAGTCCACACTTTTCATCATTATACTGTACTGCCTGTCAACACTTAGTGGACATGTCGTACTCATCTTCACGTACTCAACTCCCAGCGTAGTCTTTAGCACAGAGCAGGCACACGGAACTGGGCTGCTGATAGGAGTCTTGTCTCTTCCACTGGGACTGTGGGCTCTGCAGTCAACACTCACCTGCTTTATTAACTTAGGTCAAGGCGTGTCGCTCCTGTGATATACAAAGATGGTAATAAATCCTGTTGCAAAGGAGTTACTACGAGGGTTATTCTATTTAAACAAATATTTACTCAAGCCATTAAAGTCAAATCATGCTCTGCACAGTCAAGCATCAAAAGCTTAAGAGAGATTTATACAATGTATTAGAGAAGTGAAGCTGAGTCTTCGTCAGCACACTGCTTATCAGAGACACACTCAAACATTTACCAGAGGCTATAAGGATCAGAGCCAAACACAAGAGTGAAGCCAGAAAGTGGGCGGGATGCTTGATGCGAGGTTTAAGGCCACTCATCTTTTTGACAGTTTGTGGCTGAGCTTCCATTCTGGGTGACTCAGAAAGATAAAAGGCAAAACAGAACAAGCTTAGGGAGAAAATTTAGGAGAAAATGTCTTTCATAGAAAGTTGGAACAATATATAGACTTCAGACTAAGCAATGATCAACTTGGCAAAAAAGGAAATCTGAAAGTATATGAAACATTTTTGCCTAAAAGAGGAAAGGAAACCCTCTGATTCGATCTGAGGAGGAATTATCTCAAAGCAGAAATTTCAAAGGTGGTCCTCAGGCCAGCAGTATAAACATCACCTGGAAACTTGGTAGAAATGCAAATTCGGATCCCATCACAAATGTAGCCACTAGCCATGCAGTTGAGTCAATTTCAACTCAGCAATCCTAGAGGTCAGAGTAGAACTGTCCCCACAGAGTTTCCAGGGAACACGTAGCAGATTTGAACTGCCAACCTTGTGGTTAGCAGCCACAGCACTTACGGGATCAGAAATTCTGGGGATGTGGTCCAACAATCTGTGTTTTAACAAACCTTCCAAGAGATTCTGAAGTTCAGCCTGGAGAACCACTATTTTAAAGTAAAGAAAGCCCTGCTGGCATGAAAGTTAAGCACTCATCTGCTAACTGAAAGGTTGGTTGTTTGAAACCACCTGCCTCTCCGTCGAAAGATGTGGCAGTCTGCTTCCGTAAACACAACATCGGAAACTCTGTAGGGTGGTTCTACTCTGTTCTATGGGATTGCTATGAGTTGGCAGTGACTGGATAGCACTGAGTTTACTTTTTATCTTAAAGTAATAGGATACAGTGGCCCTCCTCATTTATTTTTTTATCTATAAATTAATAGGCCTTGAAAAAATCATTAAGAGTATGCCCACTTCTGAGATCTGTAAATCTAAGGCAAAGCTGAAAATAAGAAAAAAACATGGAAAAACATTTTAACTTGGGCTTTAAGAAAATGTCCCCGAGTTCAGTAAAACTGGATTATAGAATATTCTGTAATGAACATCTACTCTCTTTGCAACAAAATCTGTCTCTCTTCCTGGAAGTGATTTGGATTAAAAAGAGATTCAATATGTGGTTATACCAAAAGTTTCTGTTAAATGAGCTCATTAAAAATCAGTATTTTCCAGGAAAGACCATGGAAATTAAGTTGACGATAATAATGATGATGATCTTAGAAACATAGCAACCTGTTGGGATTTTTTTAACTAAATATCAACATCTTTTAAAAAGGAATGCTAAAGTGAATAACACTATGAATTGAGAAAAAATGTTTATGTTGTTTCTAGCCATGGATTTTCTTCTTAACTTGTTGTTATTGCTAAGTGTCATCTAATTGTTACCACATCACAGCAGCCCTCTGTAAAACAGGAGAAAACATGGCCAAGTCTTGAGTCATCTGACAATTATTATTGTTTGAGACTATTGTTGCAGCCACTGTGTCAATCCATATCATCAAAGATCGTCCTCTTTTTCATTGACTACCAAACATGATGTCCTTCTCCAGGGACTGGTCACTCCTGAAAACATTTCCAAAATATGTGAAACAAAGTCTCACCATCCTCACTTCCAAGGGATACTCTGGCTGTATTTCTTCCAAGACAGACTTGTTCATTCTTCTTGCAGTCCGTGGTATAGTCAATATTCTTCGCCAACACCATAACGCAAATGCATCAATTCTTTGTCAGTCTTCCTTATTGTCCAGCTTCCACATGTGGCATTTGAGAATATCATGGCTTAGATCAGGTGTACCTTAGTCCTCAAAGTGATGTCTTTGCTTTTTAATACTTTAAAGACATTTTTGCAGGAGATTTGTCCATGACTTCATCATTTCGTTTCCTGACTGCTGCTACCACGGACGTTGACTGTGGATCCAAGTAAAATGCAATCTTTGACAACTTCAATTTTTTTCCATTTATCATGATGATGCTTGTTAGTCCAGTTGTGAGGATTTCTGTTTTCTTTATGTTGAAGTGTAATCCATACCAAAGGTTGCTGCTTTAATCTTCATCAATAAGTATATCAAGTCTTCTTCACTTTCAGCAAGCAAAGTTGTGTGATCGGCCCATTGCAGGTTGTTAGAGTCTTCTACCAGTCCTGATGCACATCTTTCTTGATTTTAAAGCACGCAATAGCCCCTTCTTTTTTCAAATTACTGCTTCTTGAAACATGTACAGGTTCTCCATGGACACAACTGAGTGTTCTGTAACTCCCACTCTTTACACTGTTATCCATAATTTGTTATAATCCATACAGTCAAGTGCCTTTACATAGTCATTAAAACACACACAAGCATTTTTCTGATATTCTCTGTTTTCAGCCAAGACCCATCTGACATCAGTAATGATATCCTTCATTCTACTTCCTCTTCTGAATTTGGCTTGAATTTCTGGCAGCTCCTAGTTGATGCACAGCTGTTACAACTTTTGAAAAATCTTCAGCAAAATTTTACTTGTGTATAATATTAATGATATTGTTTGATAATTTCTGTATTTTGTTGGACCACCTTTATTCGGAATGGGCACACATATGAATAACTTCCAAATCAGTTGGCTAGGTAGCTGTCTTCCACATTTTTTCCATAGATAAGTACCTCTAGTGCTGCATCTGTTTGCTGAAACATCTCAGTTGGTATTTCATCAATTTCTCACCAGTGCCTTCAGCCCAATCTGCATGTCTTCCTTCAGTACCATCAGTTCTTGATCATATGTTACTTCCTAAAATGGCTGACTGTCAATTCTTTTTGGTACGGTAACTCTACATATTCCTTTCTTCTTCTTTTGATGTTTTCTGCGTATTTCAGTATTTTACACATAGAACCCTTCGTTATTGCAACACATGGCTTAAAATTTTTCTTCAGTATTTTCAGCTTGAGAGATATTGAGTGTGTTCTTCCCTTTGAGTTTTCTAACTACAGTCTTTGCACATATCATTATAATATTTTACTTCATCTTCTCAAGCTGCCCTTTAAAATCCCTTGTTCAGTGCTTTCACTTCATCATGTCTTCCATTCACTTTAGCTATCCTATGTTCAAGAACAAGTTTCAGAATCTCTTCAGACATCCATTTTGGTCTTTTCTTTTTTTTAATGGCATCTTGCTTTCTTGGAGTTCTTGATGTCTTCCCACATCTTGTCTGATCTTGATTCATCAGTGTTCAGTGTGTCAAATCTGTTCTTGAGATAGTCTCTAGATTCAGAGGACATATACTCAAGGCCATATTTTGGCTCTTATGAACTTTGTTTTAATTCTATTTAGCTTCAACTTCAACTCTGAAATTGGCCACTGGCCTTGGTCTGACTGACGATAATAAACTTTTCCATTATCTCTTTCCATAGATGTAGGAGATTTCTTTTTTGTGTATTCCATCTGGTGCTGTCCAGGTGTGCAGTCTCCATTTATGTTGTGGGAAAAAGGTATTTGCAACAAAAAGGTCTTTAGTCTTGCAAAATTGTATCATGTGATCTTCAACATCATTTTTATCACCAAGACCTTATTTTCTAATTACCAGTGTTTCTCCTTAACTTCCAACTTGTGCATTCTAAATACCGGTAATTATGAATGCATCTTGATTGTATATTTGATCAATTCAGACTGCAGAAACTGGAAAAATCTTCAACTTCCTCATCTTTAGCATTAGTGGTTAACTAGTCTTCTTTGTAGGCATATGAATATTATCCTGACAGTGTACTTCAGGACTGATCATGAAATGTTCTTCTTTGACAAGGAATGTGATGTCTTTCTTTCCTCTTCACTCCGTCGTTCTCAGTATAGTAGATGACATGATTGTCAAATTCAAAGGCTGGTACTACTCATCTCAACTCACTGATGCCAAGCATATTGAACTTTCTGTGTTCCATTTCACTTCCGATGACTTCCAATTTCCCTAGATTCATTATTTTGTGCATTCCAGGCATCAACTTGATGGCACCTAACAGTAACAACCACCACAATGGGTGTTTGCAGCTGTTTCTTTACACTATGAGTCCTACCACATAAGGTCCCAAATGCTTGACTTGATCCACACCATCCACCCCACTTTGAGAAGTCATCTATCCCCTAGTTGTATTTTGAGTGCCTTGCAACATGAGGGGCTTTTCTTCCAGCACTATATCACACAGCATTTCACTACTAATCATAAGGTTTCCACTGGACAATTTTTTTCAGAAGTAGACTACCAGGTCCTTCTTCCTAGTCTGTCTTAGTTCAAAAGTTCCATGGAAACCTGTCCAACAAGGGTGGCTCTGCTGGTGTTTGAAATATCAGTGACAACACTTCCAATATTAAAGAAACAGGCAAGTCACCAACCCATTGCATGGTGAGCTGATAGATGTGCTTCCTAAATTATCCACATTTAAACAAACTGTCAATTATTTCAAATCCTATGCTATTTCTGGTCTCTACATACTGTTGTATAAACCAGATTTCTGCATTTTAGAAATGCCTTTGAAACCTTTCTGGAAGACATTACAGTATCAACCCTAAGGAAAAATTATAAAGAAAAAGGGTTTTCAAGTTCATTCCCTCATTTTGTTACTGTTGCTAAGTGCCATCAGAACAGTTCCAACTCATAGTGGCCTTATGTACAACAGAAATGAAACCCAGCCCAAATCTGTGCCATCCTCAAAATCTTTGCTATGTTTAAGCCCTTTGTATCAGACACTGTGTCAATCCATCTTATTGAGGGGCTTCCTCTTTTTCACTGACCTTCTGCTTTACCAAGCATAATGTACTTCTCCAGGGAGTCAGCACTTGGCTTTGCAATAATATGTCCAAAGTATATGAGATAGTCTTTCTATCCTTGTTTCCAAGGAATATCTTAGCTACACTTCTTCCAAGACAAATTTGTTTGCTCTTCTGACAGTCCAACATACATTCAAGATTCTGTGCCAACACCGTACTTTAACTACACCCGTTCTTCAGCCTTCCTCACTCATTATCCAGCTTTCATATGCATATGAAGTGATTAAAAATATCATGTCTTGGGTCAGGTGCACCCTAGTCCTCAAAGGAACATCTTTGCTTTTCAACATTTTGAAAAGAAGTTTTGCAGCATATTTTCCCAATAAAATACATTGTTTAATTTCTTGATTGCTGTGTCCATGGGTGCTGATTGTGGATCCAAGTAAATGAATTCATTAACCACTTCAATATTTTCTCCATGTAACATGCTGCTTATTGGTCTGGTTGTAAAATTTTTTTGTTTTCCTTCTGTTGAGCTGTAATCCATACTGAAGGCTGTAGTCTTCCCATACTTACTAGTCAGAAATCTTACATGACTGACATCTAATTCTTTTTCATAAAAGGATTCCAGAGACACCCTGGCTACCCAAGACCTTCTGAACTGTTCATTGTTAGGAAAGCAATAAAATACACAACTCAAAAGCTACACTAAATATAAGTCTTTCCTGCTGATTCACAATTCATTTGTGAATCAGTTATCATGTATTCAATTCAAGACGCAGGACATTAAGCTAGAGGCCTGTCTATGAAAAAAGTGCCTGTGGCCATTACCGCAACTGTGTTCTGTCCAAACCCATCTTTTAGATAGCTTTGTGACAATATCAGCTCAAAAATGCAAGTCAAATTTGTTTATCTTCTACTTAGTACATTATGACCTTACATGATCTCTCATGGCTGGTGATGGAACCAGTGATGGTTAATAAAAATCACTCAGTGGCATGCTCTTCAAGTGGCACCCAGGGCACATGCCACCCCTGCCATTCCTTAGATGTATCTCTGCAGCTGCAACTTCCTGTTATCATATTCTGATGTCTTCCAAAATTTCTTTCTAACATTTATCGCTTAACTCTTTTATTTTAAAAAGGTAGACTAGTAATGTGTGTGGGAGGGAGCTCATTATCAAAGTTTACATCTTAAACAAGTTTACACCTCTAGTTGTACAGCATTCTAAAATAAAGCTTAGCTGTGTCAGTAGGCAATCCTTGCCTAGTACCATACACACACGCAAATCTCTTCTTTTAGTACACTTTAGACTATTTTTTAAAACATTTTATGGTTATGAAGTGAAAGTTTATAATCCATGTCAATTTTTCATATAAAACCCCAAATACCTGCCTCTCTGTAACCCTACATGCTCTCCTCACCCTGTGACAGCACACTCTTCTTTTCCATTCCTTATACCAGTGTGTACTCGACCAACAGTTATCCCTCCTTCTCTACACTCTCCTCTCCCCTCTAAAAAGGAGCCAGCAGGACAACCTCATATATACTAAACCATAAAGTACACACACCACATCCATCCCTCTGGGCCCCCAAGTCCAGTGCATTCTTGGTCTGAAGTGTTGGCTTCAGCACTAGTTTCAGCTCTGGATTAGCATCAGGAGCCATGTTCTCGGGGGACCCTCCAGGTTGTCAAACCATCAAGTCTCGCCTTTTACTAGAGTTCTAGATCTGCACATCCCTTTTACTCGTGCTTCGTCAGGGACTCTTGCACTGTGTCCCGTATCAGGGCTGTCTTTGGTGGTAGCTGGGCACCACCTGGTTCCTCTGGTCTCATGCTGATATAGTCGCCCAATCACATGGGGCCTTCTGATAAGACTATTTTCAATGTTATGTTGATTTGTTCTTATTTATGACAGAAGATTTCATTGTGGTGGTCAGGATTATGTCAACTTGGCTACCACCTATTTGGCTGCTGTATTAAGTGGCAGGGCGGGGTTTGTGGTGGCTCCCTGCCCCTCGGCTCTCATCTCGTGACCCTGGACTACGGCTGCTGATCGCTCACGTGGCCAGGAGCTCCTGCTCTCTTCTTCCAGCGTCTGGTTCCAGGACTTGAGCTAGCAGCTGTTGGGCTCATCAGTCCTTACAGTCGACACGTGAGAGTCCTGCTCCCTGACCTGCCGATCCTGCGCTCGCCAGCCTCTGCCCAGTCCTGCTCCCTGACCTGCCGATCCTGGGTTCGCCAGCCTCTGTCACTTCGTCTCGCCACCAGCTTGGGATCCACCGACCTCCAGCCTCTGTCGCATCGTCTCGCCACCAGCTTGGGATCCACTGACCTACACACCCGGTGATCTGCAACTCTGGTCTCTGACTTGCTGACCTTGGGTTCCTCAGCTTCCGTGGACACGTGAGGCTTGTGCCAGAGCTTGGGACATTCAGCTTCTGTGATTACGTGAGCTGTTTCCTATATTTGTATCTATCTATCTGTCTCTATATATATATATATATATATTATAAATCTTTCCTTGTACCTACACGTGTTACTGGTTTTGCTTTCCTAGAAAACCCAGCCTAAGACATTCATTGAGCTCAAAATATAAAAATTAGAAGACGCCTGACAAAATACTTAGTTTAATGCTTACAATATCCTTTTTGCTTTAAATTAAGATTAGAAATGTAGCAGGATTTTCCACAACATTACACCAAGAATATGAAGCTTAGTTTATGGGTCCAAGAGACAGGTTGAGAAAAGATTCGAGAGGCTATGAAGTTTGACAATTGAGCCTGCAAACTCAAATGTTCTAAGCGGTACATACCTCACTGCTGAATATCACTACGGTCACCTTTAAAGTACTCCCCTTGGGAAGCTATGCACTGACACCATCATCCAGTCCAGCTTTCAAAGCAGTTTTGGAATTCTCTCTGGAATGGCCATTGCCCACAGTGGCATGATGGCAAGTTCACAAATTTAATTGTATAGTTGTCTGTGAGGGAGTTTTTAGCCAGTAAACAAATGACTGTATTGGAACACCCTCCCTACTCACGTGATCTGGCCCCCAGTGACTTTTTTCTCTACTCAAAGACTAAAGAAATATCAAAAGGAAGAGATCTGGATGACATTCACAACATCAAGAGTAACATGATGATAGCTCTAATGGTCATTCCAGAAAAAAAGTTCCAAAATTGCTTGGTGAACTAGGCTCTGGCATTGATTCATAGCTTCCCAAGGGGAGTGCTTTGAAGGCGTCCCTAGTTATACTCAACAATGAGGTATGTAGCACTTTTTCTAGGATGAGTTCACCAACTTAAATGCAGTCCTTGCATTTTAGTTTTACTGCTTCCACCCAGTTACTGTTTTCCCATAGAAGCCTCTATTATTACTTACAGGACATAGTTCCTACCTGTCTGTTACAAGGCTCTTGTCTATAACATACTAGAATCAGTTACATATAAGTCTCTTCCTCTCTACACATCCTGTGCCCCATAACCTATTAGATTATAAACACAAGGCAGACAAGGGCCATGACTTATCAAGGTTACTTTTTTTCCCTCACATCTCTTACTGTTGTTAGGTATTACCAAGAGTATTACAACTCACAAAGACCCCACCTGATGGAACAAACCTTCCCCATAGGGTTTTCTCGGCTGTCATCTTTACAGGATTAGATCACCAGGTCTTTCTCCCAAGGAGCTCTCAGGTAAGTTTAAAACCAACTTCTTGGTTAGTAGCCATGGACTTGAGCACTTAACTATTGTGCCACCAACTTTTTTTTTTTAAATTATGACTGAATGAAAATGTACATTTCATATAAACTTGCATGCTTACCTATACACATCTCCCACTGCTCTCCCTGCCCGGTGACAGCACACCCCTCTTCTCTGCTCCATACATGTCCTATCCTTCCAACAGTCTCATATCCCCTCCTCTTCACCCACTCCCCTTCCTCCCGCAAGAGGTCAGCAGGGTGACATCCTATAAATGCACAGAACCACAAAATTCCCACAAGATACAGTCATTCTACATCACCAAGTCCAATCCATTGCTGTCAGAAAAGTCGACCTTCATTATGACTTATGGACAGGGGCAGCATCAGGGCCAGACCATCAGGTACGGTCTTTTATTGGAGATCTCAGGGTGAACCCCTATTTATTCTCTTGTTGCCAGTGAGACTCAATGTTGTGAGCTCCATCGCGTGTGCCACCAACTTTTAGTACACAGTAAAACTCAAGAAGTATTTATGGACAGCTTAAGTGCCCATCAGTGGATAAATGAATAAACAAAATGTGGTACATGCATACAATGGAATACTATACAGCATTAAAGAAAAGGTGCATTCTCAAAACAATCTGGTACATGGATGAACCTAGAGGATATTATACTGAGCAAAACAAGTAAATCAAGAAAAGGATAAATACTGGATGATCCGACTTTTATCAAATGACAAGTACAACTCTATAGAGGGAGACCAATGTTCACTGGCTGTGGTTACCAAGGGTGACGGTGGAGTGGACAGGTATTCATTCTATAGACAGTAGTTACGTTTTATTTATGGTGATGGAAAAGGTAGTACTGAATATAGGGGACATGTGCACAGCTTAACCAAGAAAACTGATACTACAAGCTATACACATACACATAAAAGAGGATGATTAGATAAATGCTAGATTATTTATAATTATGCAGCAACAACCACCAAAATACATGCATGTGAGTTTATATGTATGTAGGTATATGTGTATAAAACATATATAGATATACATATATACATGTGTGGAGATTTATGCACACACACACACACACACAAAATGAAACAAATAAGGTCACAAAAAATGGTACTCCTTAGACATAACCAATCACCTCAACAGATCCACTTTCTGGGTTTGAAATCCTTCACCTATAGTCTCCTGAGACAACTTGGTCAACTGGCATATTATAGGTCATAAAGTTATTATTCTACATCCTAGTCTGCTGAGTAGTATCTGGAGTCTTAAAAGCTAATAAACAGTCAGTAATGATACAACTATGTATCTCTACTCATCTGCGAGCTAAAGAGAAAGAATGAAACCCAAGACTCAGTGAAGGAACCAGTATACAGGACTAATTGCTTATATGAACCATGGCTTTCTCTACCCTGAGACCAGAAGAACTATATGATGCCCAGCTACTAATACCAAACATTCTGATCACAACCACAACAGGTATATTGTGATACAAATGTATAAAAATATGGAACAGAACTTAAACTTAAAAAAAAATCCAGAGTTACTGGGCCTAACAGAGACAGGAAGAGTATCTGAGACTATCAGCCTGAGATATTCTTTAAGTCTTAAACTGAAACTATCCACTCAAGTCACCTTTTAGCTAAATGGTGGCTTAGCCCATAAGGCAATGAATATTACCCTTCAGTACTGCACCCTTTTAAAAACCATCACTATGAGACCAAACAGTGAACAAATACTGTAAATGAGGAGATTACAGTCTCTGAGACTAATGAGAATGGAACTAGAATAGAAATAATGAGAACGCTGACCCAATAACAAAAAATGTAACCAATGTCACTGAGCAGCTGTGTAGAAACTGTTGAATGAGAAGCTGTTTTGCTGTATACACTTTCACTGAAAATGGTGTTATTTTAAAAAAAACTATCAAATTGAACATTCTGAATCTTGAACGATTAAAGAAAAATATGTTTCTCAAGAAAAAGAAATAGTAATCAATCAATATTTGTCAAGCACTACCACAGACTAAACTCTGTGAAGGATTGGAAATAAACAGAACGCCCAGCTATTTCTTTCAAGGTACTTCAACTTAGGAAGAAAGTAC
Organism: Heterohyrax brucei; assembly: GCA_028571685.1. NCBI lineage: Eukaryota > Metazoa > Chordata > Mammalia > Hyracoidea > Procaviidae > Heterohyrax > Heterohyrax brucei. The sequence goes on along the minus strand of CM053142.1, from coordinate 53,801,637 downwards.
AACACATACGAGGTCTGACGATTATGTTCGTGAACTCATCCTAGAAAAAGTGCTACATACCTCACTGCTGAATATCACTATGGTCCCCTTCCAATCACACCCCTTGAGAAGCTATGCACTGACACCAGTAACTAGCCCACCCTTCAAAGCAATTTTGAAATTCTTTTTCCAGAATTGCAATCAGACCTGTCATTGCATTACCCTTGAGGTCCTGAATGTTACCAAAATGTTTTCCTTTCAATATTTCCTTTATTTTCAGGTAAAGACAAAAGTCATTGGGGGTCAGATCACATGAGTAGGGATGGTGTTCCAATACACTTATTTGTTTACTGGCTAAAAATTCTCTCACAGATAACTATACAGTTAAGTCTGTGAACTTGCCACTGTGCCACTGTGGGCAATGGCTATTCCAGAAAGAATTCCAAAATTGCTCCGAAGTGTAGACTAGGTGCTCGCATCAGTGCATAGCTTCCCAAGGGGAGTACTTCAAAGGTGGCCATAGTGATATTCAGCAACAAGGTATGTAGCACTTAGAACAATTAAGTTTGCAGACTTAATTGTTGACCTCGTAGAAACCAATATAACAAGACATAGGACAATATAAACAATCACCTATTGACGATAAAGGTTTCCAGAGTTTAGGAATCATTGAGGTCTATAAAGGAAAATGTTTTAAAAATAGATGTAGAACTCATATGTGGTGAAGAGAACAAAAAGAACATTCTAATAACACAAAAGATAGGCATGTAGGAATGAAGAAGGACTTTGAATCAGCAATGTCCAGCTCAACCATGGCTAAAGAAGCGACACTGGAAGAGACTCAAGTTGTTAAATGTGTATGAACTGGAATGAGAAAAATTACAGGTGGAAGCCTTGCTAGGAACCTAATCACCCTCTTAGAAAACAAGGGCAGTGTACACATTGCACAGCAACGAAATCTCCAGCCTGCTGAATTTTGAACAGAGGCATAAACAGCTGTGCCCTGCTCAGAGACAGCAGTCAAGCACACAGCTTTGAATATGTGTCACTCTCCACAGTCCTCCCAGTAATCCAGTGTCATACATCATGCTCCTAAAAGGGCTGACTGCATCTCTTCCAAGTCTCTCATTCCAGGGATTTTCTCACTCAGATTATTGTTCCAGACCACTGAAATTGTTAACAATTCAGGTCTGTTCACATTTTGCTTCATCAGCCATTACTGAACTGGTTCAAACCAGTTTGAAGCTCTGGAATGAATATAGCGTATTTCCAAAACAAAGAGTAGCCCGGTTTAATTAGTAAGGAGAATACTTGTGTGTGCGTGTGTGTTTGTGTATGCACTTTAAGTGACATTTCACAATTCAACTCAGTTTCTTGTACAAAAACTTATACACATACTGTTATGTGACTCTAGGTGCTCTCTCAGTAATGTCATAGCACACTCCTCCTCTCCTCCCTCTGTTTTTCATGTCCATTCCTTGTCCCTTCCTGCCTTCTCGTCTCGCTCCTGCTAGGAGCTGCCCACTTAGTCTTGCATATCTACTTGAGTTAAGAAGCACACTATCCACCAGTATCTTTTATGTCTTACAGTCCAGTCTAGTCTTTGTCTGAAGAATTGGCTTTGGGAATGATTTTAGTTTGGCACAAACACAGAGTCCGAGGGCCATGTCTGCTGGGATTCCTCCAGTCTTAGTCAAATTACTAAGTCTCTTCTTTTGACTAGAATTTGAGTTCTGCACCCCACTTTTCTCCTGCTCCTTTAGGAGCCCTCTTGTGTGCCCTGTCAGGGCCTTCACTGATGGTAGTAACCAGGCCTCATCATCTACTTCTTTCTGTCTGGCTGATGGAGTTTCTGGTTTATGTGGCCCTCTCTGTCACTTGGGCTCATATTTTCCTCCTGTCTTTGATGCTCCTTATTCAGAAGGAAAATATATTTTGAGAAATATACTGGACAAGTAGGTAAAACAGTCAGGAAGTGAAGAATACTAAAAGCCAAGAACAGAACTTTGAGTGGGAGAGGTTTGTGAACATTTGCCATAAAAGAAAAGATATAAAAGAGTGGCCTCAATATTTTCCAATGCACAGTTCTCAAAACTCTAACATGCTTTCTACATTTATATTTAATTAGCTATTTCATTTTGGAGTGTCAACTGGAAAAATAGGAGCAAAAAGAAATCTTCCTGTGACATAACATAATTTCTTCATTATTTTTCCTACAAAGGCTAAACAGATGGAAATGCATTTTGAGGCAGGGAGTGCCTTAATTAGCTTCTCAAGGGACCAAAGGTTTATGTATGAGTCATGTGAGTCACTTAACATCAAGCCACCCAGAGGATGCCTTGAATTACCCAAGATGCTGTCTGGAAATGTAATGAGGAATGTGTGGGGTAGCATTTGCCAGAATCCAGGCTTCAATGCTTCTTCCCAGAAGATTAACCTTTTGTTGTGTTATTTTGGTCTAACAATACTTGAGTGACCATTAGAATAAATTACATTAGAGATGGTAGAGAACTTAGAAATAACCTAACTCATTCTCCCTCATTTTACAGAGTCAGCTATAGCTACTTATAGCTATAGCTATATGACTCCTGGTCCATAGCTCTTTACTAAACCTTGTTGCATCTCATTTTTGAAAAAGCAACACAGCCCATGTTGTTATCACAAGAAGCAGAAACTTCAGGACAAGGATACTGGCTGAGGATTGCATTTGCCACCTTAGGAAAATAATTCTACCCTTCTAGAGTAGTTAACCAAAATCCACATCGCTGTGAGTCAGAATCAACTCAACAGCAATGGGTTTGGTTTGTTTGATATAGCAGTTGAGGAAACCCTGGTCTAACAGTAGTTAAGAACTAGGGCTGCTAACCAAAAGACTGGCAGTTTGAAACTACCAGGCACTTCTTGGAAATCCTATGGAGCAGTTCTACTCTGTCCTATAGGGTTACTATGAGTTGAGTTTAGTTTTGGTTTATAGTGGTTAAGAGCTACAGGTGCTAATCAAAAGGTCAGCAGTTCAGATCCATCAGCTACTAACTGGAAATCCTATAGGGCAGTTCTGTGCTGGGGTTGCTACAGGTATGCTGTGATTGACTGGATGGCAACAGGTTTAATTTTTTTTTGGTTTATACAGAGTTGATAGCATCAAATCTGAATCACCTATTTGTGGTAATACATTCTACTTAGCAATAGTACATTATGTTCAGGGGGTAAGAAATATGAAGTGCAATTGCCACCTATTCTCCACCTTTCAGAATGTAAGCATTTTTCTTTTTGCAATGCCATGGAGCTTCACAGATACGGTATCTATTTAATTCAAAATAAAATCAAACAAATCCCTGTGGTCCATAAGCTAGAAGTAGTGGTGGCAGAGCATCTGCTGTTGGCCTTCAAAAGCTGCACATTAAGTACAGATCATTCAGAGAATTTCAATTAGTGCTACATGGCTAGGGCACAAAATATAAGCGATTGTTAGATGACAGTGAAACAACCAGTAGAAGCAGATGGGAGGGAGAGCACGCAGGACCCTATATACATCTTTGAACTCATCCTGTAGGCAATGGTGAGTCATTGAAAACATCTGAGGAAGAGGATGAGGCATCAAGTCTATGCTGGAAAGATTATTCTGGTACCAGTTGGCTGAGTAAGTAAAACTCATGATAAAAATGTACTAAAACCCACTGTCATCAGTTCTGACTCATAGAGACCCTACAGGACAGAGCAGAGCTGCCCCAAGTTTCCAAGGCTGTGATCTTCATGGAACCAGACTGTCACATCTCTCCCCCATGGAGTGGCTAGTGGGTTCAAAGCACCAACCTCTTCAGTTAGCAGCCAAGTTCTTTAACCACTACACCACCAGGGCTCTTTAAAAATGACTAAAACTTATAAAAATAATGCTTGAAAGATTCTCTAGAAACTGCAAGAGATTACCTAAAGTACTGGTCCAGGGTTCCAGAAATTCCTTGACCAAGAACAAAAACTCTGAGATTATAAAAGAAAAGCCAGCCAAGCCAAGTGCCGTCGAGTCGAATCCGACATTTATTTATTATTTAGGTGCTTAGAACTTGTACATGGCAAATATACCATAAACATATGAGGCATAGACTTGATGCCTCATCCTCTTCCTCAGATGTTTTCAATGACTCACCATTGCCTACAGGATGAGTTCAAAGATGTATATAAGGTCCTGCGTGCTCTCCCTCCCACCTGCTTCTACTGGTTGTTTCACTGTCATCTAACAATCGCTTATATTTTGTGCCCTAGCCATGTAGCACTAATTGAAATTCTCTGAATGATCTGTACTTAATGTGCAGCTTTTGAAGGCCAACAGCAGATGCTCTGCCACCACTACTTCCAGCTTATGGACCACAGGGATTTGTTTGATTTTATTTTGAATTAAATAGATACTGTATATACGAAGCTCCATGGCATTGCAAAAAGAAAAATGCTTACATTTTGAAAAGTCGGTTAAGATAAATGACAAATTTAAGGAGGAAGTTTTCCAATTCAGAAGACAGACGGTACCTATAACATACAAAGATGATTAACAAATGGACAGTTAGGGCATTAAAAAAAATCATAGAAAGATGGGTAAAAGACCTGAAGAAACAATTCACAGATAAATCGCTCTGAATGGCCAAAAAAAAAAAAAAAAAAGAATTTTAAAAGCCTAAACTTTCAGTTAAGACAGAAATGTAAACAAAAGTAACAATCACTTTATAACTAAGAGACTGGTAGATCAAAAAGAGTAATTATATCTATTACTGGCTGGAATATGAGTATTCATCATTGTTGACAGAAACAGGATTAATACAGACAGTATTAAGAGTACCAGTATTCACAGAGTAATCTGATTAATATCTATCAAAATTAAAGGTGTATATGCCCTTTGAACCAGCAATCCTCCTACTGAAATATAGGTCATAGAATTGAAAGTGCTAGTATAACAGAAGAACCAAGCAAGCTTATTGAGCAGTGTTTACAGGGGCAAAATACTGGAAACAAATCAAATGGTCATCAGTAGTAGAATGCCTCAGAACTCACGATGTGCCAGCAACATGGAATAATATTCAGCCATTTAAAAAAAAAATAGAGCCATGCCAGGTGAGACACCATTAAGGAAGAATAATAAGGAATTAAAAAAATGTATCTAACTGAGACAGCAGTCTGCTGTTTTAGTTAAAATTATGAATCCACAACCCACATTACTGAGACTCAAATTCTGATTCTATCACCTCTTGCCAACTGGGTTCTCTTGGGCAAGTTTTTCAATCTCTTTGAACTCAGTTTTCTCATTGGGCAAATATCTTAAAAAATTGTTACAAGGGTAATTGAAGTATGAGTTGTAAAGCACTTAAAGCAATGCCTGGCATATAGCAAGCACTCAGTAAAAAATAGCTGTCAGTATGTGACTCCAACGTTTGAAAACGATGATCAAAATCTCATACATGGAAATGTATACAAGGCTCCCCCGTCTTCCTCTACCGTGTTGTTTTCCTCACTGGCATTTACCACCCTCTTGACGACTGAGGTAATTCACTTGTTTACTTTGTCTTTCTGGACTCTCTCTATTCCCTTTTAGGCTTTAGAAGGGATTCTGATCCTCTCTAAAAAACAGGATTTTTATCTTATTTATTTATTTTTGGTCTGTTTTGTTCACTGTCGCATCCTCAATACTTAGAGAAGGGACAAGCAGGTAGCGGGCATGCAAAAATTAAATTTGTTGAATGAATGAATGAATGAATGCATGTATATATAGCTTATTCTCCAGGGATCTCTTACAGTTTTGCACATTATGTGAGTAGAAGCACTGACTGCCTTTGCTCTGAACTATCTTTCTAAAAATGTTTGTAAAGGAAACGGTCTTGGAAGACAGAAGTGGTGTCTCCACAGCAAAAGGCAAGTTTTTGTTGTTGTTGTTACTGCTTTTACTGTCCAGTATAATAAAGATGGAAACTCTGGTGGCGTAGTGGGTTGAGTGCTATGTCTGCTAACAAAAGGGTCAGCAGTTCAAATCCACCAAGTGCTCCTTGGAAACTCTATGGGGAAGTTTTACTCTGACCTCTAGGGTTGCTATGAGTTGGATCTGACTCAGTGGCAGCAGGTTTGGTTTTCTGGTTTTGGTATAATAAAGATAATGTTTCTATCTAGGAACAACAGTCAAGTAGGCTTAGTGATCACTATGACGTATTCATGTTCCTTCTCTAATTTAACCAAGTATAGGCATCACCTAGTCCTCTTTGCACACCATGTGGGATTTAGGAATAGAGGAATGGCACAGATGCTGGTATTCTGGCTACTGCTATTGCTGTAATAAATTATTCTTTGTCTCTGACTCAGGCATCTCATGTCTTCTGCCAGCATCCACAAAACAGACTAATTTATTAGCTTGTATGTAAGGTAAAACTTCAGACCCTTCACAGTTCATGACATATTTAAATACACATATATTTGCATATGAATACAGAAATAAATACAAAAGAACAAATTCTGGGCTAATTGAGGGCAGGTTAGGAAGATCTGGGAAGGACACAGGAAAGCAAAATCTAGGAATAAATGAAAAACATCAAAAGTTCCACTCAAAACAAAGATGGTAATGATTGTGACATCTATAATGACAAGACATCTGGAACAGGTTCAAACACCAGTCAGATAGAGGAGAACGTGGAGGAACGTCTCCCTCCTAAGGAACTACTGAAGAATCCATATCAACAAAGCTTGAAGCTCTACATTCTGGTATTTCATTGCATGCACAGTAGTAAAGCAAGAACTGTGCAAGTTTTAAATAAGCTAGTAGTATTTCTGAACATTAGTCCTAGTTCCAATCCAATCCCATCCCACATGCATAGAGAGCCTTGCCCAACTCCCAAAACATGAAGCATTAGTGTACAATTGTGAGTTTCCTTGCTGCTCTGTGTTGTTAACTTCACAACAAAGCCTTTCCTTTCTGGGTAAAACATGCCATAAAAAAGGCTATATTTAGTCTGCTTTGTGTTTCTGAAGAAAGGCTTTGAAACTCCATTTAGCAGAATGTTTTTAAACGCTTTGTCTTTATAAACCAAAGCAAACCAAATCCACTGCCATCAAGTTGATTCTGAACCTCAGCAACCCTATAAGACAGACTAGAACTGCCCATAGAGTTTCCAAGACTGTAATCCTTATGGAAGCAGTCTGCCACATCTTTCTCTTATGGAGAAACTGGTAGGCTTGTCCCTAGAGTCCTATGAAATAATCAGTCGTCTTTCCAGAGGGGGGAAAATCCACTTAAAGAACACTTTATAATTAGCTATACTGCTTCATGTGAGGAGCTATAAGCAAAGTGAGTGCCTGGTTAAAACGGAGCAGGAAAATGAGGGAACCAGCTGTTGAGATGAATCAAGAACATACATACCAGCCTTTGCAACAGCCTCACTTGCCTTGGGACCCTGCGTCCAACCTGTGAAAAGAGAAGACTCATGAAATATACTTGTAATGTCATTGAGGACTTTATTGATTGAGTTATCTGAGGAATTTAAAACCCATCTAAGTTCATTAAAAGGACCATCCATCATGAAAAGTAATTTTGACCTTTTATCAGGGAGCTTCCAGGCCAGAATTAGAATTCACCTTTCTCACATCTGGTTGACTGTCTAACCCATCATGTCACACTACCTGGTCACTTGACTGTTCTTAAATCTGTCAGAGAAGCATAGATGAGATGGCTTGAACAAAGAGATAATTTGAGTGTTTCTATTCTGTTTCATTTTACTTGGGGCTTAAAATTAAGCTCTTTGCTACTGTGTCAACTAAGTAGTAAAAGTGTTCAGTCTTACTCAGATAGGCTCGGTTACTCAACTCAAAACTCCAGGAACCTCTGTGGGTAGATGAAGCCATGTGACTAGTTCTGACCAAAGAGCTGTGACTGTACTATCTGCCACTTCTAGGCCAAGTATTTAATTATGGTGCAAGGTCCTCCCGAAAGCCCTTTTCTGCCCAGCATAGTATTCTGCAATGTTTGAGATGGTAACTGTTCCATCAGCCCAGATTCCCAACTGACCACAAAGTGCACAGTTATCCGGCCACCAACCCAAAATGAACAAGTTGTATACACAAAAAATAAATACTTACCATTTAAGACATTGAGATATGCAGGTGTTTTTGTTTTGGGGGGAGGGAGGTTGTTCTTTATTTATTTGCCACAGAGCAATGTAGCCTATCGTGACTGACCCACTCTGAACATACTTTAAGTGATTAGGTCAGGTAACAAAACAGCATATTTAACATGACCCCTCTTTATAGTAAGTATAAGAGTTTGTGTTTGTGGAATGTATGCCAAAACGTGAATGGCTGTTACCTTTCAGTGGTAGAGTTCTTCTCCCTCAAACCTCTGTATTGCTTCAACTTCTTGACAAACTAGATTACACTATTACCATAATAAAAGAAATAATAAAAGATATTTCCATTTTGAAAAATAAAAGCATAAGACAAACTGCTTTAACCCCAGTCATCTCTGTGATCTTCCCAAAATACACACTATTACAAATTCTCATCATTAGCTGTTCTATAGCCTCCTCTTCTATGGGACATTTAATAGAAAGAAATAGTACCACATTTCTGTTGACATTCACCCAAACTTCTAAAGAGAACCAGACAAATACCCGGGGAGAATGAGACGGGATGACACATTATGTGGAGCTGTGACACAGAAAGCAACAGCTAAGTATCTCAGTCAAGTTCTCTGCCAGTTCTACGGGTTCGTTTCAGACCTTTCTCTGTGGACTGGCTGATGAGTTCAGACTGCCAACCTTTCCCTCCCTGAAATTGTGAACTTGGCTGGGATTGTTTAGGTCACTCAAGTCAAAGGGAAAGCCCAGTCCCTCTCAGGTATTGAGTTCTCTGAGTGATCTAAAGTATTTTCTTTGAAGTTTCCTCCTTTGTAAAACAGGTTTCATAAAATAATAATAATAAACAAGCTTTAGGGAGAATAAGAGAAGTTGGATCTTCATCTATGAGATGACTATCTACTATCTGGTGTCTCAGGGGATCACTATGGCTACACTTCAGTGGAAGCTTAAACTCGACTGAATCAGAGTCAAAATATCCCTGTTCACACAGTTTCCTGGTGCCATTCCTGGAAATGGAAATGACACCAATGCTAACGTGGTTGTTTATACTTAGGAATTCCTGATCCTATTTCTTGTTTGTGTGGTTTCCCATTGTCTTATAACAAACTGGAGGTATGGGCTTGGGAGCAGACACGTAACTGATTTCCAACTCAAAGGCAAGCACTACCACAGCAGTAATCCTAGAGCATCTACTTGCTTGCTTGGGGACCCAAATAATAGACTGAAAAGAGGGTTCAAATAGGATTTTTTGGTCCTACTGGTCTTATCTCTCTAGCATCAAAGCAGAAAATGTCCAGGCCACAATATTTATTGAGAAAGATGGGCCACGATCCTGCTATCAAGGACCTTACTTAAAATAAAAAATTTTAAGCAATGTAAAAGCTGACAAAACTGAATAGACAAGGAAATTTAATAAGCTACAAAGTAAATGGAAAAGAGTTCACTATGTTCTTGGGTGATCATAAAAGCTTTTATGATGGCAGTATGGCTAGAACTAGTTTCGTAGGATATTTATTGGAACAGGATGAATATGAAAGAAAAATTTGTAAAGAATCAGGTTTGATACAAGAACTATGCCGAAAAAATAATTGAGCTCCATAGATTTGCTACTGCCTTTTAAATTTATAGACCAAGCACAATCCACACTACCAGAAAGGTAGGTAACAATTTCCTTTCCACAAACAATGTAGCAGTAACACTATCAGGGCTGTAGAGTTTAGACTCTCACTATCTACCCAGTCACCAGGGATGAATTACCAATAAGCAAATTATAGGTGGGCTTGCTGGTACTTACATAGCAATCTGCAGTACACATCAGTATATGGTGAAACCCATGGGAAACTACAGAATAGTACATAAGCAGGAGTAAATCCATGCTTCAGTGTATGCCCATGTGTAATTTGCTTGCTGGTTAGTCCACCACTGCCTACCATCAATCATTCCAACTATAAGTAAAAAATATCAAGTGCTGCCGAAATGTTTATAATTTGAATAACAGGGATTCCTTTTTTTCTCGTGATCTCTCATTAGCACTGAGGACCCCAGGTGGCACAAATGGTGTATGCTCAGCTACTAACAGAAGGGTTGGAGGTTTGAGCCTACCTAACTAAGCTGTGAAAGAAAAGTCTTGGCAATCTGCTTCCATAAAAATCATACCCAAGAAAAGCTGATGAAATAGTTCTTCTCAGTAATATGTGTGTCACCATGAGATGGAATCAACTCAAAAGCAATGGGTCTGGTTTTTGTTTTGTTTTGTCATCGTGTTGGAACATGATGGAAAGAGAACCATCCTTAAAACATTCCAAGGGCCCATCAGTGGGAAAGAGTGTGGGAAGGGAGGAAAGAGCAAAGCCGAATTCTTAATTCTACCCATAGTGAACGACATTCTGAATACGTGGTACACATACATTCCCTTATGTTATGGCTGAGCTTTAAGGGCTCAAGCTGACTGAAAGAGAGATATAAAGGAAGGGCTCATAACCTCTTCTCTACCTTCTGTTCTCTGTCACTGGGTCTGTGGCCTGGTCCCATGACAGATTCAAGCAACGCTGCACTTAGGTTCATCTCAACTATGCACCTTCAATTGACTAGAATCATGAGTTTCTAGAGGGAACTACACTAGGAGTTTGCCTACCTGTTGTCTCATTCCTTTGAGGAAGTTCCAAAATCCTGAAACCAAGACCCAACCAGTTAGAGTTGGTTAGCTCACAGATCTGCTATAGGAAACAGAACTGAGGTCTACAGTTTAGAAAGCCACTGGAGATGCCGTTTCTCATCTGAGCCAAGACCTGTCTACAAATACTTCCCTTTGCATAATTCTATGTTACTTGCAGAGATTTTGGGTGGTGTGAATGGTTAATGCAATTGGCTGCTCACCAAAAAGTTGGAGTTTCAAATCTACCCAGAGATGTCTCAGAAGAAAGGCCTGGTGATTTACTTCTGAAAAATCAGTCACTGAAAACTCTATGGAGCACAGCCCTAGTCTGATATGATGTGGGGTCACTACAAGTTGGAATCAACTCTACTGCACAGAATTTTTCTTTCCTTGGAGGAATGTGGCCAGGGGCTGTTCAGCTATTCACAGTTGCAGTTTAGAGCCCATGACTTTAGTAATAAAAGAAGAAGTATTAAATTTGCCTTAAAATTTCAAAAACTCATCAGGTAGATTTAAAAAAAAGAAAAGAAAAAACTAGCTATAGATACCTTATCTCTGTTCTCACCCCTGAGAAACAGGAGAAACAAACTTTACTTGTGGGTAAATAATGAGAGGGTTTAGGACCCAGAAAAGAAAACCTCAAGTCTCTAATCCACAGTCCCATCTTCCCAAACAGGCTCTTCTCTCCCTTGGATGGAGTCCCGATGGTACAACCATTAAGAGCTCTGCTGCTAACCTCAGGGTCAGCAGTTCAAATCCACCAGGCACTCCTCCAAAACTCTCATGGGGCAGTTCCACTCTGTCCTATAGGGTTGCTAAGAGCTGGAATCGACCCAACAGCAGTGGGTTTGGTTTGGGGTTTTGGTTCCTGTGGGAGTAGCCCTGCTGGCACAGTGGTTAAGAGCTGGGCTGCTAACCAAAAGGTCAGTAGCTTGGATTCAGCAGCTGCTCCTTGGAAACCCTCTGGGGCAGCTCTACACTGTCCTACAGGGTGACTCTCAATTGGAACTGATTCTACAGCAACAGGTTTGATTTTTTGTTTGTTTGTTTCCTTTTTGGGTTTTACTCCTTGGATAAAGAAACCTTGCTGAGATTCCTGACTGGGAAGCTGACAGCACATAAAGTAAGATTTCTTCAAGTTTGAATCTCCGAAGTGTTGGGAAAAGTGCCAGCAGCAAGCATGAAGTCACAGTCCCTCATCAGCCGACTCTCAAGACTCCCCCTTCCTTCTTTTCCCTTTAAGAAACAAGATACAGCTGGCTTGGGAGTGAGCAAATCTCTGGAATCTCCCCCACAATATTGTATTTTCCCATTCAGCTTTACAATTCTGTTTCAACAATCATGTCTATGCACATAAGGGAGACATTACTGAGTGGCGGCCTGAGGCTCATGTAACTTTTTATTGCCTTTGTGTAGGGAAGTGTTGGTGTGGGTGTGGTAACATATAATAAAAAAAATGTACCATTTTTAAGTATGCAATTCAGTGACATGAATTATATTCAACATGCTGTGCAATCATCACCACTATTTATTTCCAAAACTTTCTCATCACCCCAAAACAGAAACTCTGTACCTATTAAGCAATAATTCCCTAGTCTCCTTTCCAACCCATCCCTAGTAACCACTTATGAACTTCAGTTTCTATGCACTTGCCTATTCCAGATATTTCATATAAGTGGGATATACAATATCTGTCCTTTTGCATCTGACTGACTTCACTCGGCGTAATGTTTGCAAAGTTCAACCATGTTTTGCTAGATATCAGAATTTATGTCTCTGTGTTTTTCCCAAATGCAAAGATTTGGTTCTTAATGAGAAATTAAAAATCCTGATATTCTCATTTCAAGGGACTGAATCCCTAATCTAGGCAATTAGAAATGAATCACTGTGATGGGTGTCTTCATTACAATAAATGAGCACTGAGCATTTAACTATGTATGTGTCAGGTGCTGTCTACAAATAAAAATCATATTCAAGCTAATTAAACTATATCATAAACATGAAAGTGACTTGCTATCTACAGTCACAGTTTTGGCATCTAGCATACTTGGATTCTAATCCAGGCCTTACATACTAACTTGGATACCTCACTTACCTGGCTGGACTACCATGGTTCTCTTTTGTAAAGTAAGCACACTGACACTTACCTTGCAGAGATTTAAATAGGCTATACATGCATAAGGAAACCCAGTGGCACAGTGGTTAAGTGCTACGTTTGCTAACTACAAGGTCGGCAGTTCGAATCCACCAGATGCTCCTTGGAAACTCTATGGGTTATTTCCACTTTGTCCTATAGGGTCACTATGAGTCAGAATGGACTCAACATCAATGGGTTTTTCAATGGGTTTTCTCCAAAAATAAAAAAGGTCCCTGGGTGGGGCAAACAGTTTGTATTCACCCACCAACCAAAAGATAGTTAAGGGTAGTGGTCTGAATCCACCAAGGGGCACCGCAAAAGGAAGCCCTGGAGATCTGCTGTCATTAAGATTACTGCCAACAGAAACACAGCAGAGAGTACCTGATGAAGCAAGAGGAAAATGGGGTGCAGAACTCAAACCCTATTAAAAAGACCAGACTTGACGGTCAGACAAACTAGATGGCCCCAGAAGACATTGCCCCTCCAGACACTGTTAGCCAAGAGCTGAAGCCATTCCTAAAGTCAGTTTTTCAAAGACTGGACTGAACTATAAAACAAAAAATGATACTGGTGAAGAGTGTGCTTCTTGGCTTAAGTACATATAGGACAAACCGGGCCACTCCTGGCCAGAGGTGAGGTGGAAGGGCAGCGGGGACAGGAGCTGGTTTAATGGACGAGAAATGCAGGGTGGACAGGTGAAGTGTCCTGTCACAGGGTGGGGAGAGCAGCTAGAGTTATATAACAGTGTGCGTGTAAGTTTTTGTATGACAAATTGACCTTGATTGTAAACTTTAACTTAAAGCACGATAAAACATAAAAAAAGAAAGAAAGAAAGAGGGAGGGAGGAAGAAGGGAAGGAGAGAGGGAAGGAAGGAAGGAAGGAAGGAATGAAAAGATTACAGCAAAGAAAATCCTATGAAGTAGTTCTACTCTGTAACAGATGATGGCTCAATGTTTTCGAACCAACTGAACAGCAACAAGTTAACTTTGATTTTTTTATACATAAATAGTCAGAACAGCTAGCCTTCCTCATACACGCAAGTGCTTTGCCTGAATTAACTCAGACAAACCTCACAGTAACAGTAAGATCAGAAGTGTATCTCTCTAGAAAGGAATAAAATACAAGCTTTGGAGTCCCCCACTCCTATAGGCCCTTAAAAACATGCTAAATCTGTGGTGTTTGTCAGCTTGTTAAAAATTGTAATATGTTTGTGAATCTAAACATGTGTTCACATTAGCACCTAATTTTATATTTCTAGTTTTATATTCTTCTTCTTAAAAAGGACTCCCTAAATGTGTAAGTTCTATGCTCTCCCCAAACCTAAATCCAGCCTTGCCTATGAGCAGAAACTACTAACAACTCTCTTCTGTAGATGGTGAAACTGAGACCCAGAGAGGTTAACTTACTTGCCCCAAGTACACACGGCTTGCTCACAGCGGGTTCCAAATTTTAACCCAGGAAGTCTGGCTCCACCTCAAGTATTCTTAACCATAATCCTTTACTGCCTCATACTATGTTTTCACAAAGAGCTCCTAACAAACTCTGTGGCACATTATAGACAATACCTCATAGTTATTATTTTTTAGATTAAAAACTGTTTTTGCAATAATAGGAATATAGCCTTGAATTTACAAAACAGATAAATCTGTATAGATGAGACTACCTTTCAAAATACCAGTTTCCTGAATGATTCTTTTAAAGGAGTGTTTTTCAAAGTGTGGTCCATGGATCACTTGCATCAGAACCATCTAGGTCTCATCCCTAACTTAATGGGTCTGAAATTGACAGAAGTGCAACTCAGTGATCTGTTAATAAGCTCTCTTAAGTTTCCGTTTGCACATCTGAGTTTGAAAACCACTGCTTTTAGTGGTTTCACTATGGGTAAACTTTGTTTATGGATGGAGTAGGGAGCAGAGGAAGAAACTTAAAAAAGAAAAAAAAGATATTAGTAACTGTTTCCAGTTGAAGTTATGACAAGACAACATCTCTGGAATTACAATGCAAGTTAACAGATACAATAACATTTCCCTATAATTTAAAAAGGTGCCCTGGAGGTGCAGAGGTCAAGCACTCAGCTGCTAATCAAAAGCTCGCAAGTTAGAACCCACCAGTTGCTCCTTTGGAGAAAAATAAGGCAGTCTGCATCAATAAAGATTATGGCCTTGAAAATGCTATGGGGCAGTTCTCTTTCCTATAGGGTCTCTATGAATCAAGAGACTCAGTGGCAAAGGACATAATAAAAGAAAAGAAAGTCATTGCCTTCTAGGTGATTCTGACTCATAGTGACCCTATAGGGCACAGCAGAAAAGCCCCATAGGGTGTCCAAGGAGTGGCTGGTGGATTTGAACTATCGACCTTTTGGTTAGCAGCCAAGCTCTTACCCACTGTGTTAAATGTGTATTGATGGGTGTATAATGTTAAAGACCACAGTTACTGAGAACAGAGCACTAACTATATGGCGAGGCACTGTTTGTGCGTGCGTGTGTGTGTGTGTGTGTGTGCGTGTGTGTTTTAAGTATATGAGTTATTTCAACCTTGAATTAAATTATCTCATCATCTCCATTACAGAGAAGAGAAAATACAGGCTCACAGATGTTAAGTAACTTGCAACAAATGCAGAGCTAGGATTTGAACCCAAAGTCTCGCTCTATGCTTCCTGTTCTTAAATCTTACATCACACAAGACTAAGATGGGGGAAAGAAAAAAACAGCACAGAGCTGTAAAAGCAAAATTGCAAATTTTCCTAGAGGTTAACATGTTGGAATGTTTTTGCTGTTTTAGTTGTTTCTGAGATGAATACATACTGCCATGGGTTGGAGACAGCATGAAATCATCAAAACGGGAAAGTTTGGAGAGTGTTAAGTCTACTAAACTTGCAAATATTAGGGCTTTAATACATCCTCTTAGTTTGTAAACAGAATCTTTGTTTCAGCTCTGCCTACACTCTTCCCGCTCCACCTAAAAACACGTTTCAAGATCTTTACCCTAAAATTCCTTCCCTCAGCACTTGAGGTACACAAATCTGACAGTTAATAGCTAACATTAAGTGACAACTCTGCTGTAAGCGCTAGAGGTGTATTAACTTATGTGATCCTCACAACCCTATTATCTCCCGTATTTTCAGAGGAAGAAATTGAAGCACCTCATAAGTTGCCCAGGGTCACACATGTGATAAGTGACAGAATTAGGAATCGAACCCAGACAGCCTGGCATCAAGTCCATGCCATTACCCACTTAACAAAACATCTACCACTTACATATCATTTATGAGTACCTATGGTATACACGCATACATACTAGCTGAAATTCTTACCATTATGCTCAAAGGGAGGTGTCATACCCTACTTTTATCAAGAAGGCTCATTGAGATTAAATAATTTGCCCAAGCCACATAGCTGTAAATAGTAATAATAATAATAAACCAGCTGCCATTTAGTTGATTCTGACTCATAGTGACCCTAAAGACAGGGTAGAACTGCCCCCATAGAGTTTCTCAGGAGTGTCTGGTGGATTCAAACTGCTGATTTTTTGGTTAGCAGCTGTAATTCTTAACCACTATGCTACCAGAGTATCACAGATGTAAATACACCACCAAGCCAACTGCTGTCAAGTGCATTCCAACTCATCGTGACCCTATGGGATAAAGCAGAACTGCCCCCACAGAGTTTCCAAAGAGCACATGGTGAATTCGAACTGCCAGTTTCTTGGTAAGCATAGCTATAAATGATGGAGTAAAAAATCCAGCCTTTCTCTCCAGGATCCAAAGCCTGCATTTTTCCCACTCACCGTAGAGAGCCACCTTGTTGGCTACTCATTTGAGTCAGAATTGACTCAATGGCAACAGGTTTGATTTCTGGAATTTTCATCCTAGTAAGGAGTCCTTGCGGTGCAGTGGTTAAAGTGCTCAGCTGCAAATGAAAACAGTGGTAGTTTGAACCCACCAGCTGCTCCATGGGAGGAAGACTTGGCACTCTGCCTCTGCAAAGATTTTCAGCCTTGGGAACCTTACGGGGCAGTTCTACTCTGCTCTGTAGTGTCGCTATGAGTTGGAATCAACTCTACAACTTTTTGTTTCTGTGTTCATCTTAACAACTCTGCGAGAGAATTACTAGTTCTGTTTTACAGATAAGCACATTCATAAGAGAGACTCAGCATGAAAATAACCATCAGATACTTAGACAGACTCTGCTTACAAATGTAACTCCCAAAAACAAGGTGCTAGAAGAGGAAAATTATGACAACTTGTGTCTTCTTCCTATCATCTGAAAAGAAGCTTTAACCTAAACAGTTTAAATTTAAGACATGTGAGTGAGTAGCACCAGAAGATATATACTACTTTGTGACAAAGCCCTTTCAAAATTTTTCATTTATAAAACCGCTTTATATTTTGCAAAGAGCTTTCCAATCCAACAGACATTGTATGGAGATTTCATACTTCCAAATTATGTTTATAGGTAAAATTAAACCATTTAAAACACAAACCCTGGCTAGTGTGCAGAACAGAGTTGAGATACTGAGGCTGTCTGGGTCTTCCTCCTGGCGTTTTAACTTGCTAAATCAGCCATAACAGCGTGATGGGAAAGGTGTGTTCTCCCAAAGCTGAGGTTTACACACTTACACACACACACACACACACACACACACACACTCATAAAGAAGGAATCTTAATTTAGGCTCTATTTCGGGGGCGGGGGGAAGTGACAGAAATCGGCGCAGATAACGGGATCCGGGAAAAAAGTTTAGTTCTTGTGGGAGACTTCTCACGTAGGGCTGGAACTGAGGACGAAAGAGACGCTCCCAACCGAGCAAACGATGGGGAAACTCTCCCTCAGCAGTGTTGGAGAAAATGAAGGAGAAAAGAGGAAAAACGTAAGTGGAGAAGGAGGCGAGTCCTCCCTTCCTCTAGTCAAGGACGGGTCACTTGGGACCCTGTCAAGAAGCCATGCGGCCCAAAGGAGGTGGGTGGGAAGAAACTGCTGGCTGGCACCCCGAGGTTCCCCGCCAGGCTCCTTCTAACTTGCTAACTTACTTGCTCCAAAGTGTCATCCCGCCTCTGAGCCTCTTCCAGCTCCAGAGCCGGCGCCAGGCGGTCCTGCGAGCCTGAGCAGAGGGACAGCACCCAGCACAGCCCGAGCCCCAGCAGCATGGCGGGGGCGAGAGCGCCGCGACCCAGGCTCCGGGACATCGCGAGCTGCGCGCGGAGAGGGCAGCGCGGCAGCTCGGGCGGCAGCCTTCGGCCGAGCAGCGCCGCCTCCGCGCGCTCTCCGGGGCCGGGCTGCAGCGCCGCGCCCCCCGCCGGCGCCCCTCCCCCCGGTGCCCCTCCCCGCCGGCGCCCCTCCCGCCGGCGCCCCTCCCCGCCGGCGCCCCTCCCCCGGCCACGCCCCGCACGTGGGACCTGCTCTGCCGACGGATTCCAAGAGGTGCCGCTGGGCGTCGCACTGCGGGAGAGACAAGGGCTGGCTGCTGCACACCGACCCCCGAGTCTCCCTCCACGCCCCTGCCAGTCTCTGCGCCCCCTGCTTCCCCTACCGCCTATTGCACCCTCTTCATGTCCCCTCCTCTCTCTTAAACCAGATCTTGCTGACTTTTCCTCTGTGCCAACTAACCCGGGCTCCGTCCCACGCCTCTTCTGCGGCCTTCCAGATCTTGCGCGGTATTAATAGTTTATTCTGAACTGAATTCCTCTATAGCAGTCCTCTCCTGTTATCCACCTCTTCTTAAACCATCCTGCATCGTTCCCTCCTGGGAGGTGCAAATTCTTCTCCAGCAACTCTCTTAATTCCTGTAGTCAGAGGACATGGGACGTGCTGACCGTCAATAGTCTTGTCCCCCACATCACCTGCTAGCCTGACACCAACAGGAAGGTCTCCCTCAGGATCCAGCACACATGCTTGAAAGTCAAGATTAAGATATGCTAAACAGCCTAATGCAGAAGGCATCGGCAATATTGTTCCCTCTTACACTGTTTCGACGTTTAAAAGCAAACAAAACACTAAACCCATTGGAGTCAAATCCATTCCGACCCAAAGAGTAGAACCCCCCAATACAGTTTCCAAAGATCGGCTGGTGAATTCTGCAGTCCTTTTACTTAGCAACCGTAGCTCTTAACAACTAAACGAAGTAGAATTGGCACCATGAAGCAGTATTTCTAAATGGTTTAGGCTCTTAATCATGAAGGAAACCCTGGTGGTGTAGTAGTTAAGTGCTATGTCTGCTCACCAAAAGATCAGCAGTTCGAATTCACCTAGAGCTTCTTGGAAACTCTATGGGTCACTTCTACCCTGACCTCTAGGGTCTCTATGAGTCAGAACCAACTTGATGGCATGGGTTTGGTTTCGGTTTACTAATCATGAACTTGAATGTCGTTGTATTTGCTCTGCTTTCAAACTATCGATATTTTTGTCCTACCTTAGGCAGAACTTTATCCACCAACCATCAGCATATGGCCTTTTATAATATGGGTGCTACCTTTTCACGTGGTAGATACACAATGCAGCTAATGCTACCTGTTAGCTTCGTCTTCGCTTAAACACAGCTTTTATGTCTCTGTCCCAATCCCACAGCCCTCGAATCATTTCAGACTCATAGCAACCCTAGAGGTCAGAGTAGAAATGCCCATATGGTTTCTAAGGAGTGCCTGGGGGATTTGAACTGCCGACTTCTCAGCAGACGATGCACTTAACCACTATGCTACAGAGCAGTTCTACTCTGTTCTGCGGGCTCTCTATATGAGTTGGAATCGACTCAATGACAGTGGACAGTAGCTTAGGTACCATTCCATCCAAATTTGTATGTGCTGGATAGTAAGGGTAGCAGCAATGGCCAGAAACAGGAAAACGGCTAGTGCAGATTATGAAACATCTGTCCTGTGAAATATTATGCAACCAATAATCATCACAAAACCTATGGAAATGTGAAACACATTCACAATGTAATTATAAAGAAAAAAATCCGAATGTATAAGCAGTATGGTTGTAATTAGGTAAATACACATGGATGTAAGAACCAGAAAAAACATGGAAAATAGTGGTACCATTTCTTCTTAAAATATTTTATTTACTCTTGTTGAAGCTGTTGAAATGGAAACCCAGATAGTTTAGTGGTTAAGTGCTACAACTGCTAACCGAAAGGTCAACAGTTCAAATCCATCAGGTGCTCCTTGGAAGCCCTATGGGGCAGTTCTAGTTCTACTGTGACCTATAAGGTTGCTATGAGTTGGAATTGACTCGATGTCAGTGGGTTTTTGTTGAAATACTGTTTGTTCAACAAATAAAAATCACATAAGGTAAAAAAAAAAAAAAGTGGTGCTACAACAAAGATGTTGCTACCGTGAAATACATTAAAGGAAAATTACTGTCATTAACAGCTAATCTTTTAATCGTTTAACCACTGACTGATTAAAAGGCATGCAATCTACAAGAGCAAATATTGTCAACAACTGCTAGCCCTATGCTATGCTGACTCAGTAAAGTTTCTAAAATGAAAGCACTGGTAAAGGAGATTTTTGTAGTATAACAGAGGATTTTACTTTCTGGTTCCTTAACCTAATATAATCATGAATCACAAATTTTCTGCATGCTCTAGGCAGATTTAGAAACTTTCCAGTATGCAAATCACATGCACACCCTTTCCTTATTTTTAACTAATGAGGACTGTCCAAATCTTCTGGAATCAGGGTTTGACTATTTTTGCTCAAAGGGAAAAATAATTATTTGTGAACTGAAAGTTGAATTGGACCAATTCAGGTTATTTGCAAAGGAACACCAATAGCTGCTATTATTTGAATCCTCCAACAGAAGTGGGACTACATATTCGTCTTCCCTTTCCTCTCTCGAGTTAATGGGACGAGCCATATTCTGGCCTTGTAGCTGCTCTTTTTTCAAAATTTGTACTAAGTGACTCTACAAAGGCCCAACATTAAGGACAATGAGTGCTATTTTCATAGTCCTAGAGGCTCTGGGAGCCCTGCTGGCATGGTAGTTAAGAGCTACAGCTGCTAATCAATAGGCTGGCAGTTGGCATCCACCAGGTGCTTCATGGAGACCTTAGTGGACAGTTCTACTTTGTCCTATACAGTCACCATGAGCTAACTCAACAAAAATGGGTTTGGGTATTTGGGTAAAGGACTTTGATTATGCCCGGGGCTATGGTGCTAGTACACTGCTGCATTTATTTACGGTGAGTCTCTCCTTGAGAGCAAATATTGTCAACAACTGCTAGCTCTATGCTATGCTAAACATCTAAACCAAAACATAAAACAAACGATTGGCATCAAGTCAGTTCCAACTCATAGCTACCCAACAGTAGAGCAAACTGCCCCTTAGGGTTTCCAAGACTGTTTACAAAGGCAGATTGCCATATCTTCCCCATGTCAAGTGGCTGGTGGGTCTCAGCCACCGACTTTTCAGTTAGTAGCTGAGTGCCTAACCACTGTGCAACCAGGCCTCCTTTGCTAAATATACAGCGGACACGTAGTGAGCATTTCGTGAATTGAGTTAGGAGACAGGAGGCACAAGGATGGGGCCAAGGACTAAGTGATCATCCAAAGTTAACCACTAACTAGTGACATGATCAGAAGGTTTCTTACTGCTTTTACACTGTAATAGCCTATGATCCTACGTGACATCAGAGCATCTGAATAAGGATGGTCTTGTAAAACTGGGCAGGTGTAACAAAAATCAGATCCGGTGAAAGTTTCTCGTAATGGTTTACAAACATAAGCAATGATTTATATTTGCCGTGGATAAAATGCTTGGCTGCTAACCAAAAGGTCTGCTGTTCAAACCTACCAGCCTCTCCACAGGAGAAAGATGTGGCAGTCTGCTTCGATAAAGATTGATCGCTTTGGAAACCCCATGGAGCAGTTCTACTGTGTCTTGTAGGGTTGCTATGAATCAGAGTCCATTTAACAACACTGGAGATAAGTAAGGATGAAAAACTCACTGTCCCTGCCGAAAAGTGGACTTGTATGAAGACAGGATAAGATGTCCCGCACACATTTGTCCTGTGATCCTCTATTTTCATTTCACTTCCAGGAGCTAATTTTTCATTTTAAAACTGCTAAACTCAGAGTCTCAAAGCTATGAAACGCCCTAATGAGTATCCAGTCCAATCCTGAGATTGTTTCCAGTGAGATATCTGCAAGAGGAAACGGCTTGCCCAGGGCCATGTGGCAATTCAATAAAGCTTAAGCAAGGATCCGGGTGTTCACTGGCAGAATCAGACACCAAGGCTGAGCCGTAGGGTATCAGAGTGCAAGAACGGCCAGGAGCCACTCCTCCTAGGTCAGAGATGTTGCTCTGTTCCAGATGTTTGTTAAAAAATAGCTCTCCCAAGTAACTGAATGACGAGCCAAGGGACTCCAAAGTTTTATAATCAAACGTGTTATAGTTATCAGCTTTATCTTGATCTCCTACTTGACACTGCCAATTAATGGGGCCAAAACCAAGGATAAGTTGTCCAAGCCTCAGATTAAAGCATAAAAAGCAGGTTGTGTATTTACATATGTTTTCCTTTCTGCTCCCTTAAATTCACACCCCAACACATGCCTTGGTTCTTATATGTAACTACCTTAAAATTCAAGACATAGCCCAAGTCTTTAAATTCACCCCTTCCATGTCCCCATCCCAACCATGTCCATTTTTGAGTGTCTGTAAGGCCACTGTTCTATTCTGGGCCAGCTAAGCCTCCCTATCATTGGCCTGCACCTCTTTTATCTACTTATATGGCCTTGTGTTTCTCTTGGGCCTTTGACAGCTTTGCATAATCGCTACAGTTTTTTACAACCTTAGCTTTTTTTAACTTAATCAAAACACTAAGGGAGAAATAAGTTCCCTGTTGGCTGTGGCTTCATGTTTTCTCAGGATCTTGTCGTATCTTAGAAGACTAGTCTTGCCAGTTTTTCCTCTATTTCATCAACCATTGAGTTTCACCTAGAGAAAAGATTTATGAAAGAGATGATAAAGAATAAGATTTTCTAATTTGTTATGATTAACATTTTGTTGAATTAATCAACTGCTCACAAAAATATAACACTTTTATTTTAATAATTTTCTTACAGATCTGTGATTTAAGGTTGACTCTGACTTCTCAGGCAAGGGTTATGTCTTGCTTGTTTTTATATCCTTGGCTCTGAAACACTGCTTGCAGTATAGAAAGCTTTTAGTATGTTTGATGGATGAATGAAAGAATCCATATTCATCATTATGCCTACCCTGTACTATGTATGATAAAACAGAAGTTTTAGACATGGTCCATAACCTGGAAGAATTTTTTGCTTGCATGTGAGGTGGAACTAACAAAATGAAAATGATGTGTGTCCGATCAGGAGCTGGTAAGAGGAGACGTTGTCATTATACAAAGTCTGACAATTAAGCCTGTGAACTTAATTGTTCTAAGTGCTACATACCTCATTGCTGAATATCACCATGGTCAACTTTGAAGTACTGCCCTTGGGAAGCTATACAGTGACATCAGCACCTGGTATACCCTTCAAAGCAAGTCTGGAACTGTTTCTGGTGGCATGGTGGCAAGTTCACGAACTTAATTGTATAGTTATCTGTGAGGGAGTTTGTAGCCAATAAACAAATAACTGTATTGGAACACCCTCGCTACTCACCTAATCTGGCCCCCAGTGATGTTTTTCTTTACCTGAAGATAAAGGAAATATTGAAAGGAAGATATTTTGATGACATTGAGGACATCGAGGGTAATATGATGACAGCTCTGGTGGCCATTTCAGAAAAAGAGTTTCAAAATTCCTTTGAAGGCTTCATGAAACAGGTAGAAATGAATCTTTACATGAATCCAATTTTGAAAGCCAAATGGAAAAGTGAGAACATTTAGGGTATGTAGAAAGGAGAAGGCACAAGGAAGAATGACAAAATACTGAGGGAACATTCAAATTTGGAGAGTTACCTATAGGAACATCTGTAAGAGAGAAAGCATAGGTTAGTGGTCCCTAAATGCAAATCTGCATCTATTTGTTTACACATATGTCTTTCTCACTAAACCCAGACCCAGAGGACTGCAGCTCTGTATTCTACCCATCTTTATATACCTAATTAGCATCCAGCATGTAATCCAAGCTTTTGAGAAATATCTGTTGAATAAATGAGGAAGACTTAACAGTATATGCTTTTTATATTGCTCATTCAATAAGATTCGTTTGCATAGCCACTGACTAGATGTAGGAGCTTAGACAAAGTAGTTACCTGGCTGGAGGGGAATACCTTGAAAGAACAATATACCACTGACTCTTTAATTGCCAAAAAAATTTTTTCCTGTTGCTGTAAAGTCACTTCTAACTTGAAGTGACCCTATAGGACAAAGTAAAACTGCTCAATAGGTTTCCAAGTTTAGAGATCTTTACAGAAGTAGGCTTGTGTATTTTCCTCCTGTGGAGTGACTGCCAACCTTTTAGTTAGCAGTCAAACACTTAACCACTGTGCCGCAAGGGCCCCTTTAAGAACATTTACAAAAAAAAAAAAAAAAAAAAAAGAATGATTGAATGAAACCCATTGTCACTGAGTCAATTCTAAACCACAGCTACCCTATAGGACAAAGCAGAATGGTCCCATAGCATTTCCATGGAGTCCCTGGTAGATTCAAACTGATGACTTTTCAATTAACACTGGAAATCTTAACCACTATACCACACGGTTTCCTAAACATAATCATTCCTTTTTTGTTATTTATTATTTTTGTAAGAGTTACATCATTATAAAAACTAGGGGAATATTCAAACCAACTGATACATGCACACGAACGTTTATTGCAGCACAGTCCACAACAGCAAAAACATGGAATCAACCCAGATGCCCAACAACAGAGAAACGAATATGTAAACTATGGTGTATATATATATATATATATGTATATATATATATATATACACACACACACACACATATGTATATATGTATACTCAATGGAACACTATACAATGATAAAGAACAGTGGTGATTTTAGGAAACATAACCTGGTTTCAACTGGAGGACATTATGTTGTGTGAAAGTAGTCAGCGGCAAAAGGACAGACATGGTACGATACCCCTATGATAAGAACTTGAAAACAGACTCATGCATAGAAAAAAAGACTCTTTGACAGCTGCAAGTGTGGGCAGGAATGGAGGATGAGAGGGGAGGGTTTAGATTAGATGCCAAAGCCAGCCAAGTGCCATCGAGTTGGATCTCAGATAGTTGATAGAAATTTGGTTGGGTGAAATCTGTGACAGAACACATTAGAAACAAGATCAATATTAACTGGACTTCAGTGTAACATGATTCCTCCTCCCATCTTAACCCAATATTGAAAGGACAGAGTAGCTGGAATGGGGGCTGGGGATCATGCTCTCAGAGGAAATTGAGACCAAATTGGCACAATTAGCATTTTGCTAAGAGAGCCCTCTGCACCCCACATTGGTGAGTGGTGTCTGGGGTCTTAAAAGCTGCCAAGCTGCCATCTGAGGGTACAGCAAATAGTCCCAACTTAGCAGGAACAGATGATCGCCAAAGACCAAATCGACAGAGGGAAAGAGAACCCAGCAGACAGACAGACTCACGTGAGTGGGTGACTACATCAACTTGTGACCGGAAGAACTGGATGGTGCCCGGCCACCACCAGTGATAGCCATGATGGAGCTCACAAAGTTGAGTCTGACTGGCAGCACAAGAATAAAAAGGGTACACCTTGAGATCTCCACTATAAGACCACAACTGATGGTCCAGGGGCCTGGGAGTTCCCCTGGGAGCATGGGTCCCAGCCCTGTTGCTGCACTGTCCATAAATCATAATGGAAGTCAACTTTTCGGACAGCAATGAATTGGACTTGGTGACACAGAGTGACCATATCATGTGTACACTTGATGGTTCTATGCATCTATAGGGTGTCGTCCTGCTGACCTCTTACTGGAGGCAGGAGAGTGGAGAGGAGGGGATAGGAGATTGTTGGGAGGATAAGACATGTATGGAGCAGAGAGGAAGAGTGTGCTGTCACCAGGCAGAGAGAGCAGTGGGCATGCAAATTTATATGGCAATGTACATCTTCACTCAATCATAATAAAAAAAAAAACTAGGAAGAGACAACTGAATTTTAGACCCTCAATATAATACTCTTTCTGATGCTTAATATTTCTTAAAATATTAGAATATTAGATTTCTGGTAAATTTGAAGCTGACATGGAGAGAGAGGAAATTTCTTATCAGTTTGTCACCCTGCATCTATTTTTCTACCCTGTGCCCTGATTCTTTCAAGGATCCCCACAAAAACATCTCTCAGAAACTGCCATATCCTTTTTTCCAAACACACACACTAAGAGCATTTCACTCCCTTGGAAGCTTTAAGGTTTATATGTAGTACTATATTTTTAATATTCCTGAGGCAATTAGAAAACATAATTAGTGCTAATTTTGCCTTATTTCAAAAGAAATCAAAGCCAGAGTTTCACTCTTCTGGCATTAGCTGTAGATAGACATCTTTGTTCCTCTGTGTCTGCTTTAATGTGTAGTTCAAAGGCAGGTGAATAGTTCTGAAAAGATATTTTTTCAGTTTAGTAATAGTTTGTCCCTATGTGAAACAAAAACAACAACAACAAAAGACCAAACCCACTGCCATCAAGTCAATTCCTACTCATAGCGACCCTATAAGACAAAGTAGAACTGTTTCATGGAGTTTTTAGGAAGCACTTGTTAGATTTTAATTACTGACCTTCTAGTTAGCAGCCATTGCACTTAATCACTTTGCCACCAAGGTTTTCTGTCCCTATGTGATTACTCATTAAACACTGAAAAGTCCCAATACAAAGTTAAGGATCATTTTTACTTTCTTTTGGAAGGATGCCTGTAGCAACTTGAGGTGTCCTATTATTCTGAGCCTTTAACTGGGTCCACAGAGAGGCTGCAATATTGCAGACGACTTGCTAATGCTGTGAAATATGATGGAGGTTCATTCAACCTACCCTCAGAGCTCTACATTAATCCCCACACCCTTCTATGTTCTTTGACTCCAAGGCATAAGAACAGAGAAGCCAGAAAAACCTGACTTTGTTCCATTAGGTGTGTTTTCTCCCTGAAGACTTGCCAGATGCTTTTTGGACTGGTGTTGGGAGATCTCCAGAGAGCTTTAGTCAAAAGCCACAGGTGTGTCCTTGGAAGGGTTTTGGCTAAGTAAGGCAACTCTGGTTTTGTGGTTGATCCAGATAGATATATCATACTCCTTGAAAACAAGATCTAACAACAAAGCTGTCATCACATTCTTAAGGTAGTGCTGATGGGCTTTTTGCCTAACCAACAAGGGAGTAAACCTTCTTCTCTGTGTAATGTGTGTAGCAGGTTTGAATCTCACAGGTACAAACTTACATAATAAAAATATGCAATCCTTTATTTTTCCTGTATCGCAAGTTTATCTCCACAAGGAGATTTTCTTCTCCCATGGAGAATGAACTTTACTCTTGTCAATTCATGATGAGAAGTCAATATGGGGTTTTTGCAGGTCAAATTATTGCTTTCTTAATCAATTTAGAGTCTCCACCTTTCTACCTATCCCTTTGATTTGTTCTAAGTTTCACAAAATCATTAGGTAGTAAGATAAGGGTATAAGGGAGGATCACTGATCCTTGATCATCATGTATCCATCCTGGCATGTGCATCATCTCATCTGGCTCAGGACCACACCTGCCTCCACGCTGGACTCCACTCGGTGGCTCAGTTGTCCATCTCACCTCCAGTTATAAGGTTTATCTCTAGTAATCTGTACGCCCCTGCATCCCACCCACAAGGCCCTTCCGGGTCTGCTGGCTTTCGTTATCACATCCACCTTCAGTCACCTGAAGAAAATCTTTGTCTCCCTCTCCCAGGGCATGCGGCTCCTTGAGGAGCTCTTAGACTTGACACCAAGACACACTCCATAAGAGAAAAAAATGGGTAAATTGGGCTTTGTCAAAATTGAAAACTTTTGCTCTACCAAAAAAATGTATTAAGAGAATGAAAATACAAGCTACAGACTGGGAGAAAATGCCACCAGGGCTTCTGCCCACACATATGAGAACTGCTCAAGCAAAAAACAGTGGCGGTACCAGGTGCTGTTATGGATGTGAAGAAACTGGGTATCTCAGGTATCGCTGGTGGAAACATAGAATGATACAGTCTCTTTGGAAAATAGTTTTGGAGTATTTTTTTAAAAAAAAACACTAAATTAAAAAGGTGCTTATCACACAATCTATGATTCCCAGTCCTAAGCACTTATTCCAGGAAAATAAAAATTATGTCCTCGCAAAAATCTGTGCCTGAGTATTCATAGCAGCTTAATTTGTAAAAATTGTAAATAATCCAAATATTCTTCAATGGATGAACAGTTAAACCATGATGCACCCAGCTCCTGGAATACTACATAGCAAGAAAAATGATTGAACTACTGATACACGCAAACACATGAATTAATATGAAGAGAATTATGCTGAATAAAAAAAAAGTTGATCCCAAAAGGTTACACACGATGATTCTGTTTGTATGACATTCCTGAAATAACAAAATCATAGAAATGGAGAAGAGATTGGTGTTTGTATCTCAAGTGAAGGAATAAGCCTATATCTGACTAGGGTGGTAGTTATATGAATCTATACACGGTAAAATTGTATACAACTAAATACACATGAGTGCATGTAAAACTAGTGAAATCTAAATAAAACTTACAGACTCTATCAGTGTCAGTTTTCCTAATTTTGACATTGTGCTACCGTTATATAAGATGTTATCAATGGAGAAACTGGGTGGAAGGTACATGGGACCCCTGGGTACTATTTTTACAACTTCCTGTGAATCTGTAGTCATTTCAAAATAAGATGAATAGCTTAAAACTTACATTGATTACATCTTGTGGCCTTGTGGAAAATGGAACTCTAGGTAGAGGTGGAAGTGGGAGGGAAGGGATGGATTCTTTCCTGCTGTACCTGATATTGTCGCCCAGCAACAGTGTTGGGGGGGGTGTCTTTGTGTATGCCTTTGTGTATGTGAGTGTACGTTACCATCTTCTCCCTTCTCTCTACCACAACTACAGCCATACTTTTGACCTGATCGGCCTTATCAAAAATAGTGCCTAAAGAAGATCAGTCTATCTTGGCTCACACGGTTAGTCCTGGCCTATCTAATGAGGAAGACTGTCGGCTAATGAAACCTATTATACCGGGTCATTTCTCAGTTCTGCCACTGGTTGCTTAACCGGGTAATGGAGTGTCTTTTTTTTTTTTTTCATTTATTGTATTTATTTTTACATTGTCAGAGTTTTGCCATCTATTAAATGAAAATACTGATGTATGTCGCCCATTGATCAAGAGTTTCGCTAAGGAAACTTTATAACCACAAGAGGAAAAGCCATCATTTGTCTTAATGCCAACACCATGCTAAATGTTTTGGGTACCATGTCTTATTTACTCCGCAATCTTCATCACACAGATGAAAACACAAATTATGAGAAGTTGAATAACTTCTTCAAGAAGACAATGAAGATAAATAGTACATCTCAGAATAGTAAGTCCATGACTCTGAATTCCAACATGGCTACATAATCCGTGTTTTCTCAAAAGGGCTGTGTATGTTTACTGAATATTTGGTCTGTGTCACAGTCTAATTTAAGTGTTTAGAGTCATTAAGTTCTTAGAGTCATTAAACATGTCATAGAAAATGCCACTGGTTTTGTGATTTAACCTTGTAATGAAGTATCTTATTTTATTTTTAAGTTTCCATGATTTTTAAATGGGAATACTAGTATTACACGGCAAACTTCACTTCAATTAAAAATCAGTTTTTTTCAGGGCAGACAAACAAAAAAACTTTCCCATATTCCAGTAGCACTCATACAGTGAATTGATGCTTAAAGTAACTTGGAATCATAAATTTGCAACAAGTAAGCTGGGATGAAGATATAAATCAAATCCATTGCGGTGGAGAAGTGCCGACTCACAACGCCTTACAGACAGAGTAGAACTGTCTCACTCAGTTTCCAAGGAGCGCCTGGCAGATTGGAACTGCTGACCTCTGGATTAGCAGCTATAGCACTTAACCACTGGAAAACATATAAACGATGCAAGTGTGTTTTCTAAGAAATTCAGCGATTTTGCTCCACAGTCACACCCTAGGTATTCAACGGTTAAGGAGGACAGCAGCCGGCAACGAGCTTGGATGCTGTGTGGGCAAATCTTTCCAGATACAGAGGGTCTTTTGTGAAACGAAGTCTTCAAATAGGTGGTTTCCAGAATTCTGAATTTATTGGAGACATTCGCCACCCTTGAAAAATCACGGATCAAATGTATGCCCAAAAGCCCAAACCTCCTGCCATTGAGCGGATTCCGACTCACAGTAGCTCTATAGGACAGAGCAGAACTGCCCCATAGAATTTCCAAGGACTCAATCTGCCGAACTTTCGGTTAGCAGGCGACATAGCTCTAAGCTGCTAGGCCCCTGGGGTTTCCAATAGAATGCATGGCCCTGCTAAAATTTCTAAATTGATTTGTTGATGAAAGTGATTCTGAGTTTAGAGAAACTGTGAGAAAGGTCTATACAACTTTATCCTGGAATTTAATTTAAATCAACTGTATATGTGACTTAAATGTACAATGAAGAATAAAGGTAGCAAGAGTTTACACGCTAATATAGCAAGCACTTCTGTTGTGCTTACATGTGCCAAGCACTGTTCTAACTACTTTACATGTGTTAATTTAATCCTCAAAACAACCCTAGGAGGTAGATGCTATGATTTTTCTCTGCATTATAGATAAAGACACGAGGCAAAAAGGGGTTAAGCAACTTGTCCAAATCTACATGGCTGTTATCCACTTTTCTCCTTCCTAAAAGACTACTGAGCCCCAAGAATTTAAACGGACAGTGTTTTTTGTATTTGTTTTCCCTCATGTGTGCGTGTATAAGTGCGTACACGCAGTTAATCAACATCAGGTTATAACAGTTATGGCATTACATGATTTTTTACAATGTAGCTGTTCCCCACAATAATGCATAAGCCAATTAGTTCTGTGTAAATCATGTCTTAAGTTTAAAATTCTAATAAAACCTGTTAAATTTTCCTTCCATCTCCTCTCTCTGTTCACCTCACGATTAGAATCTCTGCAATGGCATCAGTATGTCCCCACGACCCTAGGCTGGAAACCTCTTGACTACTTTGGATGTTTTCCTCTTTTTAGCTCTCTGCCATCTAATCACAACTTCATGCTTCGTTCCACTGTGCCTCATGCTTCACTCACTGCCAAAGTCTAAATTAAAGATTTTAGCATCAACTACTACAAGAAGCTCCTAACTACTTTTCTTCTTCTGATTTGCCTCCCCTCCAATCCACTTAAAAAAAAATTACAAAAGTATCTTCTTACTCTTAAAAGCAAAACAAAAACACTTGGAAATAGTACAAGGCATTACTAAGGAAATGTAAATTAAGTGAGACATGACCATGGCTTTGTGGTTACATAATGAGATGTTCTTTCTAGCAGAAGATACATTCTTGGGTATTCACAAGTACCGTGACTTGCTGTCTGGGATTTCTTTATTAAACACCCCCAGGGGGAAAAAAAAGAAACGTAGCTGGGGATAAATAAAACATGTGCAAAATGTTGATGACTGTTGAAGTGGTCCATGAGTACTCATCATACTAGTGAGAGTTTTCTTTCATTTTTGTTTTGAAATTTTCTATAATCACATTTCAAAAAAGAAAGAAAGCAACCTTTGATTATACTAGATAAAATGTATTCAGCTACATGTAACAGAATATTTCTTTTGCACTAGCAAGAATTCCAAACATGGGAGGCTGCTGCCATTAATTCAGTTTTCAAATCTAGTGTCTACATTCTTTTCATCTTCCTTCTTTGTGTTGGCCTCTCATCCTCTTTCTTGTCACCTCAAGGTCTCAAGTAGATTGCTGTAGCTTCAGATGTTACACTCACATTTAAGATAGGAGAAGGAAGAAGAGAGAATCTTCACCATAGGAAAGCAAAAACTTTCTCAGAAGCCACAGAGCACTTTTTTGATGTTTTATCGGCTAGAACTGGATCACAAGACTATTCTCAGCTGCAAAGCAGGAAAGGAAAGCTTAAGACATCGCAAAGTGTTCTCAAAATTTTCATGACGGGTATTAGCCAATTAGGATTCAAGATCTGGGTCTGTGTGTGTTGCCCTCTTGAACAAAACAGGGGTCTTTGTAGCATGGATGGAGAATGGCTGATGAGTAAAGAACTCGCTGCCTACCAAATATGCTAGATGGGCATTCATGGGCCCGCCCGATCTGGATTCACATTCACTTCCTGGATGTCTTTCTTTCCGTGCGGCCTTCATTCCAACCTTCTCCAGATCCCACCAGCAAGCCAATGAGGAGCTTCTTAGGGATCCTTGTTTGTGCCATTCCTTTCTTGGAAATGCTTCCTCCATACCTCTGCCCATTAAATGTCTTCCCATATTTAGAAACCCATTGTTGCTGAGTCAATCCTGACTCACAGTCACCCCATAGGACAGAGTAGAACTGCCCCATAAGGTTTCCAAAGAGTGGTTGGTGGATTTGAACTGCCAACCTTTTAGTTAGTAGCCAAGCTCTTAAGTGCTGTGCTACCAGAGCACCCCAAGCTCTACTCAAACCTTTTATCCTCCTTTCTAGATTATTGTATCATCAGTATGTTTGGTTTCACAGGGCTGCCATAAGAAAGCACCACAAACTAGGTAGCTTAAAACAACAGAAACGTGTAGTGTCACAGTTCTGGAGACTGGGCGTCTGTGATCAGGGTGTCAGCAGTGCTCTTTCTGAGACTTTGAAGGACAATCTATTCTGAGCCTCTTGTTGGCATTTCTTAGCATCACATGGCATCTTTCCTCTTTTCCTTGTCATCATGTATTTTGTTTTTCCTAAGGACACAAGTCATGTAAGATTAGAACCTACCCTGCTCCAGTATTATCTCATGTTAACCTAACTGATTACATCTTCAAAGGCCTTATTTCCCGAACAGGGTCATATTCAACATATCTTTTTAGGAAATACGATTCACTCCATAAATATTGGTATTACTGGTATCACTATGTTTCTTTGTGTTACAGTTATTTGTGTAATCTTATCTATCCTACAAAATTCTTCAATTCCTTAAAGCTGAAATCTTGCATTACACATTCAAATTGTCCTTGATTCACCCACGCTGTCTAGTACAGTGCCATACATGTAACAGGAACTCAGTATATTTTTGTTTAGCTGAACCCTACAGTGAGTTCCTTTATAAAGTGAGAAATCATGTTATAATAATGATAATAATGATGATGTCCTATAGAGCACTTACTATACTCTAGGTAATGTTTGGAATTAGCTTTACTAATATAATTCCTTTCAAAGACCCTGTGAGTTAAGAATTATCACCCCTATTTTACAGATGAGGAAACTGAGGCACAGGCAATTTCCTTGCCTGAGGTCATAACTAATAAGTGATGGAAATTCAGGCTCTCTGGTCCACTATGCTATACTGCCTCATGTGCTGTATAACCTGTTGCACTTAAGTCAATTCTACCTCATAGAAACCCTATAGGACAAAGTAGAACTGTCCCATGGAGATTCCAAGAAGCACCTGATGAGGCTGAATAGCCAATCCTTTGGTTAGCAGATGTAGCACTTACCCACTATGCCATCAGGGTTTCTCATGTGCTCTGTAAAGTCCAGCAATGTACTTTGCATATAGAAAACATGCAGTGAATATTGGTTAATAAGTGCAAGTTTTGAGTGATATTTTAAAAAATGAATCCCTCTTCTATCTTCACTATGCATACTGTATTTATTTTGCATCACGTTCAATTGATAATAATAGTTTTAACATGTGACCACGGCATATATAGAGCCCTGGTGTCATAGTCGTTAACAGCTTGCCCGCTAACCAAGAGGCTGGCAGTTCAAATTGACCAGCTTCTCCTAGATGGCTCTGTCCTACAGGACTTGATGGCAATGAGTTCGGTTTGGGGGATGTGGCACAATTTGTACCTAGCTAGTAATGGAAGCAGTTGGAACCCACTCAGTGGCAAAGCAGATGAAAAGGCTGCGAACTTGCTTCCATAAAGATTACAGCCAAGAAAGTTCTATAGAGCAGTTCTACTCTTTTACACTTGGGGTTGCCATGAGTTAAAATTGACTCAATGGCACAAGGTGACAAAAGCAACATGTTTTCTGAGAGAAAAATGATATTAGTATACACATTTAAATAAGGCACACACTTATTTAAAACCATTATAATAAAATTCATTGCTATATTACTTTGTAGTATGAGATAGTGGTTTATACCCATCAGCTGCACAGTGGTACAATCCATCCTTAATGAGAGGCATCTTGCTTTCAAGTTCCACTTCAAAGATAAGGCTCATCAGCTCCAAATAGGTGAGCTCTTTACGCCACCTAGTGGGGATACATTTAAAAAATATTTCAAGTGAACCTAAGTACTGGACTTTGTATACTGATGCCATCCAAATGCCACAGAAAGATTTTTAAATAAAAACAAAAGCTGAAAAAATGAAACTTAAATTTCCCTTCAATAAATCCACACTGCAATGAGGGCGATTCTGACTCACAGCGGCCCTAAAGGACAGAGTAGAACCTTCTTGTACAGTTTCCAAGGAGTGCCTAGAGGATTTGAACAGCCAAACTTTTGGCTAGCAGCCATAGCATTTAAGCACTATGCCACCGGAGTTTCCAAAGTCTTAATTAATAGCTTCTCTAAAATGGTTCTTCCCAGCTCACCCAATGTGTTAATCCTTAAGCCTGATTCTCCACAGTAGCCTCCTACAAAAAAAAAAAACAATTTCACTAAAGATATAAAAGTGATCACCTTCCCGAACAATTGAGCCCAAAGATTTCTTTAACCTCACAGTATGAGCAGAGAGCTCCTGGTACAGTCAATATTGCTGCCTACATGCCTACATGAGAGGGGGTGCTGTTTGTGATGGAAGGCAGACGTTTGTGGTTTACCCAAATCATCAGCTAAAGTCACCTATTTAAGGGACCATTAACCAAATGTGCTATTCGATGCTCCAGGCTGGCTGTGAGTTGGCAGTGACTTGATGGCAGTGGGTCCGGTTTTGGTATTCCTTGCTTCACAAGAAGTTCAGGGGCCTCCCCAAGATCTCTGCAAATTCTTGGCCATAAGTCTCATGGTCACATCAACTTTTCTTCCCGTTGAATGCTCGGTGTCAGCTACAGCTTCCCTGCAGATGCAGACGTTAGTATTCTACACCAAAATCCAGCTTCCTTCTTCTTCCAGGCATAAGGAGACTGCCCTTCTCTCCCCCAGGAAGTAAGCCATGGCCACGTGCCGTACTCTGGCCAATGAACTATGAACAGAAATGACATGTGTCACCTCCAGGTAGGTACCTCTACTCAGTGTACTCCTCTCCGTTTTCCTGTCAACTTTTCCATGCCTCTCTCAGGCTGAGCGTCTGAGGAAAGGTACTCCGTCCATCAGCCATGGGTAGGTATTCTGTCTGTTACGGATTGAATTGTGTCCTACAAAAACATGTGTTGTAAATCCTAACCCCTTTGCCTGTGGGTATAATCCCATTTGGGAGTAGGATTTTGTATTCTGCTTAGGGTATATCCTAAACCAATCTCTTCTGAGATACATAAAGAGGGACTAGGTATAGAAAAAGGAAATGCCAATGAAGGAAGACTGATGTCATTTTGAGGTCACCAATGAAGACGGAAGAGAAGCTCAAAGAGAAAAGCATTTCCTCCAGAAAAGAGAAAGAGGGCTGTTTTAGTCAGCTAGGGCTGCTCTAACAGAAATACCACAGAGTAGATGGCTTTAACAAAGGAAGATTTATTCTTACACAGTCTAGTAGGCTGCAAGACCAAATTCAGGATGTCCACTCCAGAGGAAGGCTTTTCCCCTTGTCGGCTCTGGAGGAAAGTCCAGTACTGGATCAGTCTTTGTCCAGGGAACATCTTGGCACAGGAATCTCAGGTCTGAAGGATGAGCTCCTCTCCCGTGCTGCCTTGCTTGATGGTATGAGATTCCCAAATCTCTGTTGCTTCTCTTTCGTCTCTTGCAGTCTGAAAGTATTAAGTGTGGGGCAAGCCATGCTCCAGGGAAACTCCCTTTACAGTGGAGCAGGGAGGTGATCTTATAAAGGGATTTACAGTCCCACCCTCATCCTTTAACATACAGCATAGGAAAACCACAAAACGGAGGACAGTCACAAGATACTGGGAATCACGACCCAGCCACATGGCTACACATATTTTTGGGGGGACACATGATAAGGGACTTCTTTCAGGGCAAGTGACCTGAATTTCAACTTTGAGTTTCCAAAACTGTGAGAAAAATAATTTCTGTTCATTAAAGCCATGCACTAATAGTATTTCTGTTATATCAGCACTAAGAAACAGACTTTTGTTGTTTTAAGTCACTGAACTTTGGGGATATTTTTGTTACCTAACCATAGCCAGAAGGCCTGGCGGCACAGTCGGTTAGCTCTACGGCTGCTAACTAAAAGATTGGCAATTCAAATCTGCTATCAGCTCCTTGGAAACCCTATGGAGCAGTTCTACCCACTTGTATAGGGTCACTATGAGTCAGAAAGGACTCGATAGCAATAGGTACCCAAAGTCTAGCCAATATTGACTAGTATCAACTTGGTTCTCTCTCTTTTTTTCTCTCTCTTATACTGATGTAAACAAGGAATGCAGCCCCCTCAATTTTTTTTTTTTTTTTAACTCTCCAAACCAATGTTTACTAAAAGCTCTTGAGCAAAAAAAATCCAGTGGCCGTCAAATCCGGTCCAACTGAAGGTGACCCTATAGGACACAGTAGAACTGCCCCCTAGGGTTTCTGAGGCTGTAATCCTCATAGCAGCAGACTGCCACATCTTTCCCCCATGCAGCCCCTTGTGAATTCTAACTGCCAATCTTTCAGTTAGCACCTTAGTGTTTAACCACTGGGCGACCAGGGACCTTCCTCCTGTGAGTATCAAAACGATTTTTTAAATTAAACATTAATATACCCTAGTTCTTACAGATTCTTTGGGCACCGTTTCCCTCACTAGAATAACCCTTTATACATGTCTTTCTTCTCTTCTCCCCTTAAAACTCGCTACACAGTGTCCTAGCAATTCCTTTGTCTTGTTGCCTCCTTCCAGACCAGTTGTTCTCAACTCTGTCAGATCTAATGTCCTGTTTATAACATGTATTCTAACTTTTCCTTACTATCTCAGAATTAAATTAATAAATACTGTAGCTTAAGTGCACACGTGATTTTTGAAATGTAAATCACTAACTATAACATAAAAGAAAAAATACGGAGATCAATGGGTGTAACTAGAGAATTGCTAAGGGAGTCTTCTGCACCCCATATTAGTGAGTGGCGTCTGGGGTCTTAGAAGCTAGCAAGCTGCCGTCTGTGGTACACCAAGTGGTCCCATCTCGACAAGAACAGATAGATGATCACCAAGGACAAAAACAATATGTGGGAAAAAGACAGAATGACTCATGTGAATGGGTGACTACGTCAACATGTGACCAGACGAACCAGATGGTGCCTGGCTACCACCAGTGACAGTCATGATGGGGCTCACAAAATTGAGTCTTAGCGGCAACAAGAGAATAAAAAGGGGTGCACCCTGAGAACTTTACTAAAACACCACAGTTGATGGTCCAAAGGCCTCAGGGTTTCCCTGGGAGCATGGCCCCTAGACCTGATGCTGCCCCTGTCCATAAATCATTACTGAGGTCAACTCCTCAGACAGGAATAGATTGGACTTGGCAACACGCAGTGCCCATATCATGTGTGCACTCTACGGTTCTATGTATCTATAGAATACATGTTGACCTCTTACTAGAGGGGAGTAGAGAGGGTGGAGAACAGGGGAGCAGGAGATTGTTAACAGGATATGACATGTACAGAACAGAAAGGAGGAGTGTGCTGTCACCAGGCAAGGACAGCAGTAGAAGCTGCACAGAGGCAGGCATGCAAATTTAAACTGGATTGTACACTTTCACTCGATCACAATAAATAAATAAAAGAAAAAGTAATCTGTAATAAAATACTACTTTCAGTAGATACATACTCAGGCAGAACCACACTGGGAGACGTTTTGAAGGAGTCAGATGTTTGCACTCAACTATGAGGCTCTGGGTTGCACAACTATGAGCCAAAAGCCTGGCAGTTCAAACCTACCCAGAGGTGCCTGGGAAGAAAGTCCTGGTGCCCTCCTTCTGAAAGATCACAGGCATTGAAAACACTGGGAAGCACAGATCTACTCTACATACATGGGGTCTCCATGAATTGGAACAGACTTGATGATAACAGCTTTGGTTTTTTTCTCTGCAATATGAGAAAATAATATTG
The DNA here is from genome assembly GCA_028571685.1 of Heterohyrax brucei. Classification (NCBI taxonomy): domain Eukaryota; kingdom Metazoa; phylum Chordata; class Mammalia; order Hyracoidea; family Procaviidae; genus Heterohyrax; species Heterohyrax brucei. Next base: position 53,763,414 of record CM053142.1, on the reverse strand, counting down.
TATGCATACAAATGAGTATTTAAGAAGTAGAGGCTGGCTGAGTAAATGAATGAATGACAACCAAGTCCCTCTCTTGAAGAAATGTAAAAAATTGGTAAATTTATGTAGTTTAAACATCAAACCAATCGACTGCTGTCAAGTCACTGATAACTCATATTGACCCTATAGCTGTGCTCTTTAACCACTAGACTACCAAAACAAAACAACCAAATCCACTGCCATATAGTCAGTTTGGCCCACAAACAAATGCAGCAGGTGTATGTTATTTGCATAAAAACACAGTACATGTTTTAGAAGGCTTTTTTTTTTTTTTTTGCTACAATTTGAAGAGGGCCTTAGAATCCCTGGTAAAAAAACAAAGCCCATTGTCATCAAGTCAAATCTGACTCACAGTGACCCTATAGTGACCAAAAATGCTATCCTTGTTGGTTTGCCTTTTTATGCTGCCCTCTTTTCATTTAAAAAAAAAACTAACCAACCAACTCATTGCAATTCAGTTGATTTTGACCATAACCCACTGCTGTCAAGCAGATTTCGACTCAGCAAGCCTACAAGAGTATATAACAGCCTCATAGAGTTTCCAAACAGCACCTGGCAGATTCAAATTGCCAAACTTTTGGTTAGCAGCTATAGCTGTTAACCACTATGACACCATTTCAAAGTGGCTCTTCTCTAAATAAGAGAAAAAGAAACTAAAATACAGAAGTAAAATGTCTTTTCTGTCTTAGATGGGAGAAGGGTAGGTGCTTTGAGACAAGTGAAATTGAGAAGAAAGATTCTCATAACTTTCTGCTGAATTGTGGAATCTTCTAAGCATATCAGAGCTCCTTTTTTTAATAGTTCAGTGATTTAACAGTAATCATTCCAACTGCTTCTCAAAATGTGGTCTTACAGCCTCTGTTAAGAGTTTAGATGCTTTAATGACAGACATGGCATTGAAAACACTGTTAATAACAGCTACCGTTTAATGAAGCTGTGTTGCATTCCAGCTATTGTAAAGATCTTTACATGTCATTTCTATTGATTCTCATAACTTCCATTAGTCAGTTATTTGCATCTTAGAGTTAAACTCAGAATCTCTGAAACTGCATTTCCTTGCACTATCTACCACTCCCACTGTTCCTTATAGTAGACTAAAAATGGCCCCAAATTCTATTCCATCCATCCTATCAGAGGTGGACAATATGGGCTGGCCCTGTTATTTTATTTGGTCAAAAGAATGTTGCAGAAGTATCACTGGGTAATGATGAAGGATGTGCCTTGTGAAAGCTGCAGTTTCCATTTTCACCCAGTTGGAATGATTCTTCTTGAAACCCAGCTGACGTGCTGTAAGAATATTCATGTCATGTAGGGAGACTATACAGAGATGAATTGAGGTGCTCTGGTAACAGTCCCAGCTGAACTCCTAACCAGCAGCACTAACTGCCAACCATGTAAGTGAGCTATTTGGTAGGTTACTATCCAGTTGATCCTCTGGATGACTTCCCAACCAATACTAGATCTAGCAGAAGAACCTCCCATTGGATCTCAGTCAACCCACAAATTCAGGAGAAAGATTAAAGTGTTGTGTTAAGACACTAAGCTTTGGGGTGGTTAATTATACATTCCAGGTGTGACCATTAAAAATATAGTCAGATAGACCATTCCTGCAGGGCAGCTGGCTCGGTTTACTACTATGAAGACCTCGCCCTGGAGAAGTGAATCTTGCCAAACTGTACCTCAGAGGAATGTGTCAGCAACTCTCAATATTGTTGGGGTTAGTTGTAGAATGGCCCCTTTCATCCCATTTGAAACTTCCCTTTGCCCTCTACTTTGTATATTCTTCTGTCACATGAATCGGTGTAGCTTCTTCCAACTTTTGATTTCTTCCCCTGGATTCTGACATTGTTCTTTGATTTTGGCATGGAGTATCCAAGGAGTAATGTCTTGTTCTTTGGCAGACCGAGGGCCTCATACTTAGATAGTTATTGTAATCATCCCATTTTCTCATGTTTGAACAGCTTTATTCTTGAATTTTGTATTATGTCCTCACATGATACAGGTTTCAAATCTCTAATTACCCTGACTGTTTTCCAATGATTTATTTCTAATTTATTAAAATGCTTCATAAAATTTAATTCAAAATTGAGTGCAGTATGCCACATTAGCCTACATTAAACAATGCATTGTGACTTTACTATATTAATTTTAGAATTTATTCTTTGCATATCAAAATGTCTTTGAATCTTAAATCTGTGCTCCAAAATATTAACCATCCTTCCCAAATACCTGTCATCTGAAAAAAAGATGATAAGCCTATCTTCTTTTTAATTGTTTCAGCTTATTTCAAGTATATTTTATTTGATCAGGTTCAGCAAGTATAGGACTCTGTTTCTCAACACTAAATTGATTCCTTCAAGTCAACATCAATCTATTAACCAAAGCTTTTCTGGTTGCATCTGTTCAAACCACTGGTTCTGAAACTAAACAGATAAAAACTCATTCCATTTTCATTTTTCTGTCTCACCCATGATAACCACATTGAATTCAGTTTGCACATGTAACAAATCTGGGTCTTTTACTTTAGAAATACCATAGTAAAAATAAGTAAAATCAGCTCAACTTAATGTTTAATCAACACTGATTCTGTGGACAGTAAACAGCTCTTCACATTCAAACTCAAAAATTAAGGGGAAGAATTTGACTATGACATATGAACAGTGTTTATGGACCATGTGTATGATAGCTAAAATTCTGTGTCCAATTTCACTGGGCCATGATTCTCAGTGTTTGGACAGTTCCATTATGGTCACCATCATGATGAAATGTGCTATGGTACCAGCAGGGGGAGGGCCTTCATATCTCTGCCTTCCACCACCTACTTCCTGCCTGCCCACCTTGCCAAGGTTTTGGCTTCTGGAGCCTGCAGCTGTGCTGCTCATCTTCTGATGTTTGTTTCTTGGGACTTGAGCTAGCAGCTCTTGGTTTTCTTTGATGGTCACAACCTGCAAGTTAAGAGTCTTATTCCCTGATTGGCTGATCCTGGTTCACCAGACACTGCAGCTTCATAAATCAGCAGAAACCTTGCAGTCTTGCCCACCATCTTGGGGTTCACTCACCTTCATAGCCTGTGAGCAGGAATCTTGCCCTCTGACCCGCCAGCCTTTGATTTGCCAGCTTTCATGGATGCATGCTGTCTGAAGTTGATCTATTGCTTCTGCAGTCCAAAATTAACTGAATATGCAGTCAGGATGCACTGATAATTACTGGTGATTGGAATGCAGAAGTTGGAAACAAAGAAAGATTAGTAGCTTGTAAATATGGCCTTCATGACAGAAATGATGCAAAAGATAGAGTTTTGGAAGAGTAACAACTTCTTCATTGCAAATACCTTTTTTCACCAACACAAATGGGGCCTGTACACATAGACCTCACCAGATGGAATACACAGGAATCAAATTCACTACATCTGTGCAAAGAAATGATGGAATAGTTGAATATCAGCAGTCAGAACAATAACAGGTGCTAACCGTGGCATAGAACATCGATTATTCATACACAAAGTCAAATTGAAACTAAAGAAAACTAGAACAAGTCGTGAGAGCCAAAGTATGATCTTAAGTATATCACATCTGAGTTTAGAGACCATCTCAGGAACAGATTTGATGTGTTGAACACTAATGACCAAAGACTAGAAGAGTTGTGGGATGACATCAAAAACATTATCCATGAAGAAAGCAAGAGGTCATTAAAAGGACAGGAAAGAGAAAAGACCAAATTGGATGTCAGAGAGACTTTGAAACTTGCTCTTGAACACTGAGTAGCTGAAAACAAAAAGAAAGAATGATGAAATAAAAGAACTGAGCAGAAGATGTCAAAGGGTGGCTCAAGAAGAAAAAGTATTCTAACGATATGTACAAAGATCTAGAAATAGAAAACCAAAAGTGAAGAACACTCTGCATTTCTCTAGCTGAAAGAACTGAATCAAAAATTCAAGCCTCAAGTTGCAATAGTGAAGGATTCTACAGGGAATTTTTTTTTTTTTATTTAACATAACTGAGTGAAAATGTACATTCACGTATAAATTTACATGCTCACCTATATGCAGCTTCCACTGTACAGGTAAAATTTTAAACAACTCAGGAAGCATCAAAAGAAGATGGAAGGAATACACAGAATCATTATACCGGAAAGAACTGGTTGACATTCAATCATTTCAAGAGGTAGTGTATGATCAGGAACTGATGGTACTGAAGGAAGAAGTCAAAGCCGCATTGAAGGCACTGGAAAAAACAAAGCTCTAGGAACTGATGGAATATCAATCGAGCTGTTTCAACAAACAGATATAGCACTGGAAGTGCTCACTCATTTATGCCAAAAAATTTGGAGGACAACTACCTGGCCAACTGACTGGACGAGATTCATGTTCATGCTTGTTTCCAAGAAATGTGATCCAACTGAATATGGAAATTATTGAATGATATCATTAATATCACATGCAAGTAGAATTTTGCCAAAGATCATTCAAAAGTGACTGCAACTGTATATTGACAAGGAACTATCAGAAAAGGATGTGGAACCAGCAATGTCATTGCTAATGTCAGATAGATCTTGGCTGAAAGCAGAGAATATCAAAAAGACGTTTACCTGTGTTTCATTGGCTACGCGATGGTATTCGACTGTGTGAATCATAACAAATTATGGATGACATTGCAGAGAATGGGAATTTCAGAATACTTAATTGTGGTTATGTGGTATCTGTACATGGATCAAGAGGCAGTTGTGTGCAAATTGTGTGCAAACAGAACAAGGGGACACTGCATGGTTTAAAGTCAGGAAAGGTGTGCGTCAGGGTGATGGCCTTTCACCATACCTTTTTAGTCAGTATGTCGAATAAATAATCTGAGAAGCTGGACTATACAAAAAATGATGAGGAATCGGGATTGGCTGAGGACTCATTAATAACCTCTGTTATACCAATGGCATAACCCTGCTTGCTGGAAGAAGAGGATTTGAAGCTTTTACAGATAAAGATCAAAGACTACAGGCTTCAGTACGGGTTACTCCTCAACATCAACCAAACAAAAACCCTCACAGCTCGACCAACAGGTGACATCATAATAAATGGAGAAAGGATTGAGGTTGTCAAGGATTGCATGTTACTTGGTTCCACAATCAACTTCCATGAAAGCAGCAGTCAAGAAATCAAAAAATGCATTTTATTGGGAAAATCTGCTGCAAAAGACCTCTTTAAAGCATTAAAAAGTAGTCACCTTGAAGACTAAGGTGTGCCTGACTCACACTGAGGTATTTTCAATCACATTATATGCATGTGAGAGCTGGACAATGAATAAGAAACACAAGAAGAATTGATGCCCTTGAACTGTGGCGCTGGAGAATACTGAACGCACCATGAACATCCAAAAGAACAAACAGATCTGTTCTGGAAGAAGTACAAGCAGAGTGGTCCTTGGAAGCAAAGATGGCAAGACTGTGTCTTACATACTTTGCACATGTCAGGAGGGATCAATCCCTGGAGAAGGATATCGTGCTTCGTAGAGTGGAGGGTCATTGAAAAAAAGGAAAATCCTCAACAATATGGATTGGCTCAGTGACTGCAATGTGGGTTTAAGCACAAAAATGATTGTGGATGTGGCACAGGACAGAGCAGTGCTTTGTTCTGTCGTGCATAGGGTCACTAAGAGTCAGAACCAACTCACTGGCGTCTATAAACAACAAAAACATGGTTGCATGAAGCTTGTGTTCTGATCTGGGACTTGGGATGTTTCAGCTTCTACAGTTCCATCAGCTGTTTCCTTTGTATGAATCTCTTTCTCTATATATTTATATCCTTTACTGGTTTTGCTTCTCTAGAGAATCCAGTCTAAGACAACATGTTACTAGGTTCTGGATCTACTGACAAATTATTTTGCTTTCGGTTACCTGACTAGGTGTCTCAGGCTGGGTTTTCTAGAGAAGCAAAACCAGTAACACATGTATATACAAAGAAAGATTTACATACATAAAGTACAAGGAAAGATATATCTCTCTCTATATATATAGGTATAGATTGATATAGGAAACAGCTTACGCAATTGCAGAAGCTGAACGTTTCAAGTCCTGGCACTAGCCTCATATGGACACGGGAGCTGGTGAACCCAAGGTCAGCAGGTCAGAGACCAAAGTTCTAGATCACTGGTTGTGTAGGTCGGTGGATCCCAAGCTGGTGGTGAGACGGAGCTGCAGAGGCTGGCAAACCCAGGATTGGCCAAGTCCGGGGAACAGGACTCTCAAACATGGGCTGCAAGGGTTGATGAATCCAACAGCCGCTAGTTCAAGTCCAGGAACCAGATGCCAGAAGAAAGCAGGCACTGCTAGCTAAGTGAAAAGACTGACAGTAGGTGGTGGAAAACGGAGAGAAGAGCGCTGAGCAGCAGGAGCGGGAAGCCACTGCAGGCCCTGTCCTGCCACTTAATACAGCAGTCAAACATGGAGTAGCCAAGGTGACATAATCCTGACCACCACACTAGGACTGGACCCATGTCTTTGTCTTAAACTCGAGCTCAGCATCAAAATATGATTTCGAGTTCTTCTGCTCTCTAAACAGTAAGAACAGCTTGGGACTGGAAGAACCAGATGGTGCCTGGCCACCACCAGTGATAGCCGCGATGGAGCTCACTAAGTTGAGTCTCACTGGCAACACAAGAAGAAAAAGGGGTGCACCCTGAGATCTCCACTAAAAGACCACAATTGATGGTCCAGCAGCTTCGGGGTTCCCCTGGGAGCGTGGCCCCTGGCCCTGCTGCTGCCCTTGCCCGTAAATCATAACAAAGGTCCACTCTTCAGACTCGAATGGATTGGACTTGGTGATGCAGAGTGACCATATGTTGGATGCACTTTATGGTTCTATGCATCTATAGGCTATCATCCTGCTGACTTCTGGCTGGAGGAAGGGAAGTGGGTGGAGAGGAGGGGAAAGGAGACTGTTGCGAGGATGAGACTTGTATGGAGCAGAGAGGAATAGTGTGCTGTCACCGGGTAGGGAAAGCAGTGGAAGCTGTATATAGGTGGGCATATAAATTTATATGGGAATGTACATTTTCACACAGTCAAAATAAGAAAAAAAATGTGACAGTATCATTTGCACTAATACTGTGCTAATCTGACAGGGCTGAAAAATAAAAAGGATTTTAACAACAACAACAAAAGAACGGCTTTAGATTACTGTCTCAGTTTAACTTGGTTTTCAAACTCCTCTTCTGCACTTAACCACTACTCCACCTGGTTTCCATATGTAACTACATGTATGCATGTATGATACTATTAAAAAAGATGGTTTGGGAATATGTCTTTTCATAAACATATGTGTTGTAAGTGGTACATGTGGTTTGTGCTCAGCTGCTAACCTAAAGGTTGGCTGTTTGAACTCGCTCAGAAATGCTGTGAAAGAAAGGACTTGTAGTGATCTATTTCCACTCAAATTTCAGCAAAGAAAAATCCTACTGAGCAATTGTATCTATAGCACATGGAATTGCCATGAGTCAGAATTGACTCAGTGGCAATGATTTTTATATGTATATAAGTAAATTCAACTTCAAGCTCCCAACCTATCATTTATAGCATTTAAGTTTCCTCCGTTTTGAAAACTGTGGTAACTTAATTGTAATAATTTACAAGCTCTTTCAATCCAGAAGTTCTTTCAGTTCCCTGGTGTGCAATTAGTCTGGGGCTGGAAACTATTCATTTAAATTACTTCAGTACAGTCTTATTATCGCCACATTTATCTTGGTTTTATTTCCCTCTTGACTGTGTTTTTTGTGCCAGCCTTTCAAGGTCAGTGGTCCTATTCCAATGAAAGCACAAGTTAAATAAACTACTAATTGTCATTATTCCATCTTTCCTCCACTACAGACCTATCTCCTTAACTCTTTTTTTCCTTGTTTCAAACATGGTTTTAAAAGTGAATTTTGTTGTTAGTCTGTCTCAAAAGGTGTTGTCCCCCTTCTATGGTTTTTGTCTCATTACAGGGCCCTTTCAACTTTCATCTCGTTAGAAGGGAGGGACAAGAGTGTGTTGCATTGCCCTACACTGAACAGCAAAGGGTAATTGGAGGTGAGAGAAAAACCAAACCAAATCCACTGCAAATCCGACTCATAGCAACCCTATAGGACAGGATACAACTGCCCCCATAGAGTTTCCGAGTAGCTCCTGATGGATTCAAACCACCAACCTTTTGGTTAGCAAATGTAGCACTTAACCAGGGAAATGGGAGGGAGAGACAGAGAAAGGAGGGGAGAGAAAGGGGGAAAGGAGAGGGGGGAGGGACGGAGGGAGGGAGGAAGGGAGGAAGGGAAATGTAACTTCCCTTGATAGAAAACAGGGAAGGCCTTGTTTCCTCTCGGCTGTGTTCATTGTATTTTGAAGTGTTCTTTAGACACCTCAGGGAGTCCCTTATATTCATAGCACAAGAGAAGTACTAGGAAGTGAAAAGGACCCATAATACGTACCCGGAAGTCAGAATTCCCGTTATTGAATTTGCTTTCATACTAAACAACACATACTGAATCCTTCATGTGTTCCAGGCCCTCTAAGTCCTTCCATGTGCTTGTGAGGTAAGCACTATATTTATTGTCCCCATGAGGAAACTGAGGCACACAAAGGTTGTTTTTTTCTCCCCCCCCCCCCCACCGGAGTCATTAAGCCAGGTAGTGAGTTAGAGACACACAATAAGGTAGTGGTTGGTAAAGAGGCTCTTGAACCAGACTGCCCAGCTGGCTTTCTGCTGTCACTGCCAGTCTGTGACCCCAGGCACCGTTCTTTTTCTTTTTTTTTTTATTGTGATTAAGTAAATTTTACAATCCAAGTCAATTTACCTTAAGAAACTCCCAGCACCTGCCTCTATGCAACTGCTCTCCTTACCCTGTGACAGCATACTCTTCCCTTCTGTTCTTTACTTTCAATATCCACTCGGCCGACACTTGTCCCCTTCTCTCTCCCCTTGTCTCTCTCCTCACCTCTTCCCTCTAAAAAGAGACCAGCAAGACAGCCTCGTATGTACATATATATATATAACCATAAAGTACACACACTACCTGCATCACTCTGTGTCCCTTAGTCCAGTCCATTCTTTGTCTAAAATGTTGACTTCATTACTGGTTTCAGCTCCGGGATGGCAAGGAGTCCAATGGCTGTGTCCTCAGGGAACCCTGCAGGTTATTGGACCATGAAGTCTGATCTTTTAACAGAGTTCTTGATCTTCACAGCCCTATTTCTTGTGCTGCATCGGAGACCATACATTATGTTCCCTGTAGACAGTTGTCTTTGGTGGTAGCCGAGCACCATCTAGTTCTTCTGGTCTCATGCTAATGTAGTCTTCCAATCTTATGGACCCTTCTGTCTCCTGGGCTCATATTTTCCTCACGTCTTTGATGTTCTTAGTTTTCATCTGCTCCAGATGGGTTGGGACCAATTGATGTTCCTTAGATGGCAGCTTGCTGGCTGTTAAGACCCAGGCACCACTCATCAATATGTGAACCACTAGTGGTTCTATACCATTTCTACACACTACCTGGCTGGGTGGTTCTGGACACATCATTTAACTCCTGTGAGCCTTTCTTTCATCATCTTTTGAACAAAAGTGTTGGACTAGATGATTTTTAACATCCTGTTATGGATTGAATTGTGTCCCCCCAAAATGTGTGTCAACTTGGCTAAGCCATGATTCCCAATATTGCATGATTATCAACCATTTTGTGATCCAGTGTGATTTTCCTATGTGTTGTAAATCCTACCTCTCTGATGTTAATGAGGCAGAGTTACAGGCAGTTATGTTAATGAGGGGAAACCTTGGTGGTATAGTGGTTAAGTGCTACATCTGCTAACCAAAAGGTGGGTAGTTCAAATCCACCAGGTACTCCTGTGAAACGCTGTGGAGCAGTTCTATTCTGTCCTATACGGTTGCTATGGAGTCAGCAGTGGGTAGCGGTATAGTAACGAGGCAAGACTCCATCTACAGGATTAGGCTGTATCTTGAGTCAATCTCTTTTGTAATTTAAAAGAAAGAATCAAGCAGACAGGAAAGGGACTTCCTACCACCAAGAAAACGGAGCCAGGTGTAGAGCGCGTTCTCTGAATTGGAGTCCTTAGGCCAAGAAACTCCTACAGCCGGGGAAGACAGACGATAAAGACCTTACACCAGAACCAACAGAGAGAAAGCCTTGCCCAGGAGCTGGTACCCTGAATTGGAACTTCTAGCCATTTAGACTGTGAGAGAATAAATTTCTCTTTGTTGAAGCTACTCTCTTGTGGCTTTGTTTATGTTATAACAATACTAGATAACTAGAACACATCCCTTGTGGCTCAGTTATCCTAATATTAATCCCTGCTTTCTCATAGGAAGTTGCAGTAACTCTTCTGAAGATGCTTTCTAGCCTACTACACAAAAAACCATAGCCAAATTTTAGTACTATGGTGACAGCAGCTCCCGAATATGACTCCTTCACAGCCAAATTCTCTGGAGTCAATGTTGGAACTGATACACTGAAATTAACCTGTAATGGCTGGTCACCTGGCATTCTGGGCTGAATTCTCTCTACTCCGGCAATTGGTCTGAGACTGAACTTCAGAAACAAGGAACACAAAACAGAACTGAAGTGAAATGGCTTCATATCACAGCCAAGTTTCCACAGCTCAAGAACTAAGAAGGCAATAAACCTTGTACTCTTATTTCTATTTTTGGCTTCTGGTACTTCCATTCAATTTCTAACATTTTTCTTTCAAAATTTCTCTAGATTCTGGGCCCAAAATACATTAACCCACACCTATGCCTTAAAATGAGGAAAAAGATGTGGAAGAGTAATAGAATATCTTATTAAAACATTAAAAGCACAGGAACAGATGATCACTGAGGTCCATAACGACATGGGGGAAAGAGAACCCAGAAGACAGAGAGACCCATGTGAGTGGGTGTCTACATAGACTTGTGACCAAAAGAACCAGATGGTGCCCAGCCACCACCAGTGATAGCTGCAATGGAGCTTGCAAAGTTGAATCTTACTGGCAACACAAGAATAAATAGGGGTGCACACTGAGAACTCCACTAAAAGACAGCGGTTGATAGTCTAGGGGCTTTGGGGTTCCCCTGGAAGCATGGCCCCTGGCCCTGATGCTGCCCTTGTCCATGAATCATAATGAAGGTCAACTCTTCAGACAGCAATGGATTGGACTTGGCAATGCAGAGTGGCCATGTTTTGTGGGCACTTTATGGTTTTATGCATCTGTAAGATATTGTCCTGCTGACCTCATACTGGAGGAAGGGGAGTGGGTGGAGAGGAGAAGATAGGAGACTGTTAGGAGGATAGGACATGTATGGAGCAGAGAGGAAGAGTGTGCTTTCACCATGCAAAGGAGAGCAGTGGAAGCTGCATATTGGTGAGCATGTGAATTTATATGGGACTGTACATTTCCATTCAATCATAAAGTAAAAAAAAGGAATACAATGATAGAAATTTAAAAAAAATTAAAAGCAAATAATCACCGAAGAACCTGTAACAAAATATCTTCACAATGGAAAGGAAGACACTGGGGTTCAAACATGTGTAAACAGACCTTCTCCATGTTATACCTCACACAAACTAATAAAGAAGGTAAGAGTCTAATATAGGTATTGGTAAATCAGTTCAACTTTGAATTGAGATGTTTAAAAATATACCCCTTCCTAACAATAAAACTGAATTTCGTAAATGTATGACTGCCATCACCACACTGCTAGCTAAGCCGCAGTAGCGTATCTGAAGTCATGAATCTCAGGCTTACTGATATTTCTCAGAATTCCTATTGAGTGCCAAGTGAGTTCTCACTTTGTTTAAGTATAAAGAAACAGTGAACTTTTTTTCTTGTAGATTTTGCACTGATGTTGATATATATGAAACTGGATGTTTTTGCAGCATTTCCTGTAGTGATTTCCATCGTTTAAGTAAGGCAGGTAGAGGAACAGTGGATACTTTCTATTCACCATATTATGGCTGCTCCGGTGTAGGGCAGACAGAAGCTTCAGGACTGACTTATCTGAATCCACAGTCTGCCCTGGTAGACAGCCAAACATAAAGAGAGATCAAACCATGGTTTTTTTTTGTTTGTTTTTTTCAAAATCTTAGGATTTGCTGACAAGTTATCAGCACGGAAAGAGAAGTGTAACCAAAGTGGCCCTTGGTTTGATTTGTTCTGAGATAGTTCTGCAGATAGATGAAAATCACCAGAAGGAATTATGATATTGGAAATCATAATTATTTTGAAAACTATGCCACAGGGTCTTAGTTGTGCAGGGGTGTTATCTCAGTGGAGAATACCCTAACTGTAAAAGGACTGTGTCCGATACCATCTCACCCCAACGAGGTTGGTCATGATCCAAAAAACACAAAACAACAAATGCTGGAGAGGCTGTGGAGAAAGTAGAACCCTCCTACACTGTTGGTGGTGTTGCAAAATGGTCTAGCCTCTTTGGAAAGCAATCTGGCGCTTCCTTTAAAAAATGGATATAGATATACAATCTGACCCAGTAATTCCGCTACTTGGAATATATCCTACAGAATCAAGGCCTTTCACACCAACAGGCACATGCCCAAGAATGTTTATCATAGCCCAGTCCACGATAGCAAAAAGATGGAATCAACCCAGATGCCCAACAACAGAGGAATGGATAGGTAAACTACAGTATATATACTCAATGGAGTACTATGCAATGATAAAGACTAATGATGATTCCAGGAAATGTCTCATAACCTGGTTTCAACTGGAAGACATTATGTTAAGTGAAAGTAGTCAGAGACAAAAGGACAAATATTGTGTGAGACCCCTATGATAAGATCTCAAAAACAGACTTATGCATAGAAGAAAAGACTCTTTGACAGCTGCAAGGAAGGGGAGGGAGAGAGGGCTAGGGGAGGATGGTCTAGATTAGATAGTTGGTAGAAATTCGGTTGGGTGAAATCAGTGATAGCACACATTAGAAACAAGAACAATATTAAGTAGACTTCAGCATAACTTGAATACTCCTTCCATCTTAACCCAATATTGCAAGGACAGAGTAGCTGGGGCGGGGGGCAGGAGTCCATACTCTTAGGCAAAATCGAGGCCAATTGGCACAACTAGCATTTTGCTAAGAAGGCTCTCTGCACCCCACATCGGGGGTCTTAAAAGCTGCCAAGCTGCCATCCGAGGACACAGCAAATGGTTCCAACTCAGCAGCAGCAGATGATCATCGAGGACCGAAATGACATGGTGTAAAGACAACCCAGAAGATAGAGAGACCCACGTGAGTGGATGCCTACACAGACTTGGGACCGGAAGAACTGGATGGTGCCTGGCCACCACCAGTGACAGCCGCGATGGAGCTCACTAAGTTGAGTCTCACCAGCAACACAAGAATAAAATGGGGTGCACCCTGAGATCCCCACTAAAAGACCACAATTGATGGTCCAGCAGCTTCAGGGTTCCCCTGGGAGCATGGGCCCTGGCTCTGATGCTGCACTTGCCTATAAATCATAATGAAGGTCCACTCTTCGGACACAAATGGATTGGACTTGGCAATGCAGAGTGACCATATATTGGATGCAGCTTATGGTTCTATGCATCTATAGCGTATCATCCTGTTGACCTCTGGCTGGAGGAAGGAGAGTGGGTGGAGAGGAGGGGAAAGGAGACTGTTGGGAGGATGAGACATATATGGAGCAGAGAGGAATAGTGTGCTGTCACCAGGCAGGGAGAGCACTGGAAGCTGCATATAGGTGGGTGTGTAAATTTGTATGGGAATGTACATTTTCACTCAGTCACAATAAAATAAACAAATAAATAAAACACTGTATCTGTGAGGACTGGACTGAGGCACTTGCCTGACTACTGAGAGCTTGCCCGCCTATCGTGGAGAAGAGAACAGAAGATCTGTTTTCTTCCTTCCAGAAGATAAATTGCAGTGCTGTTTTGAAGGCTAACAGGGAAACAGGCAGAAAAATGAGACAGCACTCAGTTACATGCCCTGTGAGTCATAATTTACACTTGCACGGTTTTTTGTTTTTGTTTTTTTTGTTTTTTTCTTTTTTTGACTGTTGGGAAAAACGACGATGATGAAATAAGTACCCCAGTAGCAACTACTTACCTTGCTGCGAGCTCTCTCTGCTTCACTCACTCCTCATCTTCTCTTCCTTACAGCAGCTCTTTGAGGTAGATGCCACACTCCCTTTTTACAAATGAGGAAACTAAATTTGAAAAGGGAGAGTACTTGCGAAGCTCACAGATCTAGTAAGTGGTGGACTCTAGACTTTCAATACAGAACCATGATCCAGTATTAAGAATTAAATGGCATAAAGATAAAATGCAAAATATAAAAGCATGCGTTAATCTTACACCCAGGGCACCACCTTCCAATAACGATTCCAGCCAGTGCAAACACTTGAAAAGCTCTCTGGTGATTACTATGCTCAGTGCCGGTCACACAGTAGGCTAACAACAAGTAGATGTTGAATGATTGAGTGTGTAGTCTCTGCAGTTGAAAACATTTACAGATACACAAAACATACATCACCGCAGTAATGTACATATATTCATGAGCAATGTAAAGACTATTGTTTATTTGTACTTTTAATTTCTACAGTAGATTTGTGTACAAGACTCCTCAAAAACTTAGTGATGAGAGGATATGGATGCCAAAACCTAAATCAAAACCTGTTTCCGTGGAGTTGATTCTGACTCACAGCAACCCTATAGGAAAAAGGCTGTATATCTTTCCCCCTCCTTTTTTTTTTAAAAAAAAAAAATCTTAAGTGAAAGTTTCAGAAACATTGTGGCATAGTGATTAAGTGCTACATCTGCTCACCAAAAGGTCAGCAGTTTAAATCCACCAGGCACTTCTTGGCAACTCTATGGAGAACTTCTACTCTGTTATATAGGGTTGCTATGAATCAGAATTGACTTGACAGTAGTGAGTTGAGAGAGTGACAGTTTACAATTCTACCCAAGTCGCTCATTCAAAAATCTATGCACATTTTGTCATATGATCCTAGCTGCTCTCCCTATACTGTGACAACACACTCCTCTCCTACCCCAAGTTTCCTGTGTGACAACACACTCCTCCCCTCCACCCCAAATTTCTTGTGTCCATTCAACCAGCTCTGGTGCCCTTCCGTTCCCTCAAGTGAATACTGAACAGGAGCCATTGAGCTAGCCTCTTGTCTCTACTAAGTCAAGGCTGTAAATCTCTACAGGTACAGATTGCCACAGCTTTCTCCCCTAGAACGGCTGGGTGGGTTCAAACCACTGACCTTTCGATTAGCAGCTGACTGTTTAACCACCGTGGTACCATGGCTCCTTATGGATATGGATAGTGGCTAAAACTTCTCATCCTACATAATTGGCCTTGGTTATAAATATGTGGCAGCCACTAAGTCTGACTGTGATTCCCCAGTGGTGTTATTAAAGGAATTTCCCAACCACACTTAAGCCAGATACCCACACATCATGTGGGGTATCTGTACTCTCGAAGGATTTGGATAAATCTCACCCAAACTCCCAGTTTCAAACCAGAAGAGTTAGATGGCCCACTTTTGATGCCATGGATTCCCAGTGTGAACTCTCTTGGCCTCTGTCTGTATAATCCCGGAGAATGGTGGCCATTGAGTTCTGAGGGAAAATAACACAGGAAGTCTGTAGCTATCCACCATCATGCCAGACAATTTTTTGTTCTTTTTACTTTCTCTCCAAGCTTCTTGGAACAAAATAGGTGCTCCAGTGAATATTTGTTTGCTTGTTTTCCTCAAAATTTCTGCCATGGAAATATCCAATAACTAAGATAGAGACGCAAAGGCCCAGAAAAGGAGGGGGCCCTGCTGTGTTTCCTCCTCCAATCTCTACCTTACTGAAGTGATAATGGCATGCAACCGAGCAGGGAGCTCCAGGACACCAGAAGCTGCCCCAGGTGCTCAGGCCCCAGAGAACACATTCTTCCCCTGCATCACAGTTCTGCCCAGAGCTGGAGTATTTCAGTGGTGTGATGAACAGATGACACTTTTTGTTCATTACAATGAAAGTTGCCAGGGCTAGGCAATGGATAAATTTTTCTTTTATTCTAAAAGGTAGGAACAGATTTATACATTAATCCTACAGGAAAAATTTGATGATAACCCAGGTATAAAATCTAAGGTATATGAAATCCATTAAAAAGATTGAACCATTTATAAGAAATAACAAACAAGAGAGCCACAGCACAAAACAGTTTATGAGGAAAAACTAATAAATCATTTAGCATACATTTTTGGGGGACTCTACAATGTGAAAGGAAGTATGCCAGTGGGTTCTGAATTAAGATTCACTGTCAAGTATCTGAAAAATAGAAGTTTTCTTATAATGAACATAAATAACTTTATGGATAAAATTACATAATAAAAATGAAACTATTTGCATATGTTCTAAATTTCTTCATGCAGAAATCTGTGTTTTTTCAAGTAACAAAAATAATTTATAACCATAGCTAACATTTATCTACTATTTACTGTGCCAAATATTTTGTATGCATTGTTATATTTAATGCTCACAAGATCCCCACAAGAGGAGATGGGGGACCATTCTCATTTCATAAATAAGGCTCCAAGAGTTAAGTAGACTGACCACTTAAGGTCTCACAGTTAGTGGAAGAACAAAGATTTTGAACTTAGGAAGAGACTCCAAAGCTCAATGCTCTTAATCACTACCCTAAAGAAGAAGGCATAAGTTGCCCATAAACTCACAAACTAGAGATAACAACCATTAACACTTTAGTCCGTAACTTTCTTGGCTATTTGCCGATCTGCATATTTTTATAGCTATAAATTTATGCCCCCACTAAATTGCCTTCTGTTATCATTACTTGATAATTCATCCATACATCTCTGTATATCACAAGCACATGGTTGCAATTTTACACAAACGTACAGTTTTACGTTAACATCTCATGAATTCATCATCTGAGACCATGTCACTGCCATCACCTTGGTTTAGACCGTAGGATGCCCTACAGAGGACTTGCAGGCTCTTTGAAATAGTCGGCAGGTTTCTCGTCTTGCCGTTTCTATCGCAACAAATCCTTTGCCATCAAGTCGATCCCAACTCAGTGACCATACAGGACAGAGTAGAATTGCCTCAGAGGCCATAAACCTTTATGGAAGCAGACTGCCGTATCTTTTTCCCACTGAACGGGGTGCCGGGTTTGAATTGCCAGCATTCAGGTTGTTTAACCACCACGCTACCAAGGTTTCTGCATGCAAAAGGATCTGTAAAACAGCAAACTTGAACACGTTTTCTCCTCCTGAAAATCTTCCTTTGGGTCTCGATTGCCAAAAAGGCGGAGTTCAGTCTCCTCTGACCTGTTGCATCAGTGTCTCCATGGTCCACCTCTGTGTCCTGCTCCTTTCCAATCTGCACTCTGTCTCCAGCCGCACAGAAATACTTCCATTTCCCTGAGTGCCTGGCCCCGATTCATGTTGATCTCACTCTTTGAGGGGGATTCTCTCATTGTTAGCCTGGAAAACTCCTATTTGTCTTATACCCAACTGAAGCATCATCTCTATGAAACATGTCGCCACCTCTAAAAGTCAGCTGATTGCCCAAGACTCTATAGGAGAGTCTTCATTTTAAAGCGGAAGGGGGGAGGCAGAACAGAATTTCAAGTTCTTACAGAATCTGGACTTTTCTGGGGCCAAGGAGGCTGGATGAACTTTCAAAATTATTTCCCTGAGATATCTTTAAACGGTAAACCAAAAATACCACCTAATTTTTTTTCTTAAACCGAATAGTAATTTAGCTTAATTAGTAACGAATGCTTGCCTTGAGCATTGTGCTCTTTAAAAGCACTACCTACATGGGATCAAACTGACGATAGCACCTTGAAAAGCTAGAAGGAAAAAACCTTGGGGGCAATGAGTTTATGTTAATAAAGGAGGAACAGTTCTGAAAAGAGAGTTGAGAATAGCTGCACAACATGAAGAATGCAATCAATATCATTGAATTGTACACATAAAAATTGTTAAATTGGTGTATGTTTTGTTGTATGTATTTGTAGCAACAGCAGAAAAGGTAAAATAAATTATTTAAAGAAGAAGGGAGTTGATCCCACCTTGCCTTATACCACCTTTGCACTACATAGGATTCTTAAGTTATTCGCAGCTGTTTGCACATTCTTCCCCACTTCCTCTCTGCGCTCCTTGAGGGTAAGAAGGCTCTGCAATTTGTTTTTATTATATATTCAGTATCCAGTCGACAAACCATGAGTCAGATCCAGCTCGACGGCACTTGGCTTGGCAGTCGACACAAAAAAATAAACCTTCCATCAATGTTTATGGTAATGAACTAATGCATTAACTTAACTATTTTCTTAACCATTTCCCCATTTGTCATCTTCCTGGTTTATTTTTCACTGGCATGAAGTTTTTCATACACTTTTCCTTTTGTATTATTTCCTGAAAATTTGTTCCTCCAGGGAGAAATAGTATAGAAACAATTCTGTAGATTATAGCTTAGATTTATTGCATTACTCACCAGAAAACCTAGGCCAACCTGCTGTGGTACCAGCTGTTGATGATTATGTTTCTCCATCACCTCTAAGGCAATTTTCAAAATTTCATAGTTTTCTGATATGACACATATTTTGACAGTAAATCAAAGTTGCTTTCACTTTCACTTGTTTCATATGAGCAGTTCCACCTACGATGATATATTACCTGCATTGTCTTATGTGTAAACTGTGGGTTCCATTTAGTACTTTCCTCAGAATGTGCAGGAGCTGAGTAATTGCCTTACATGAGACTTCAGGCCAAAGGGAGCAGGCTCAGGAATCTCAGAGCCTGAGAATGTTCACCTTTGCCCCCAGTGACCGTTGGCAAGTTATTTAACCTCTCTGAGCCTCAATTCTTTCATCTGTAAAACTAGGGGGGAAAGAGGGTTGTAACTTAGTGCCTGGCGACTAATAAATGCTCAGTAAGTGTCACCTATTACTACTGTGGAAACTCTGGTGGCATAGTACTTGTTACAGCTGCTAACCAGAACGTTAGCAGTTCAAATCCACCAGGCACTCCTTGGAAGTTCATAGGGTCACTATGAGTCAGAATTGACTTGATGGCAGTGGATTAAGTTTGGTTTTGGTTATTATTGTTGCGTTTAGTATCAATCTCGTCTGCAATATGGATAGCAAATCTTACATTCATCCCATAAAATTTACTCATTCTATTATTTACTTTTTATCTTCAGTGCCTAAAAGAATACCTAACATCAAATTAGAATTGTATTATAAATTTTCACTCAATCTCAATAAAAAATTTTTTTAAAAAGAATACCTAACATATGGTAGCTTACCCAGTTTTCACTATTACCGTTTTTAACACGGAATTCTTCAAACCATTTCAAAATTGTATTACAAGTGATGTAAGGTGCAGATTAAAGTTAATTCTCCTACAAACTAAAAAGTTATTATTTGTTCCTGTAGCACTTATTTGAGACTAAATTCAATCCCCCACTGATTTGTTGCTACAGGTTTGTAACATTTGGTATGAAATGTATTCCTGGACTCGTTACTATTTTACTCTATTGACAAATGTAATTGAAACCAAACTATGCAGTTTTTCATTTTTTGTTTGTAATATCTGAAAACCTAGGCAAAATTCATATTGTTTAAAAACCATGATTTTTGGGGGGGGTTTGGTTTTTGTTCTTATTACCTTTCATCCTCTGGAGTTTTCATGTTCAATCGGCTCTCCTGTGGGAACACTAACATCAATATTTTGTAAATTTGCATATTAACTTAAGCAATAAATTAGTCAATAGCATACTTAGCTATTAGTATCTCTGGAAACCTTATTAACATAGTAGGTTAAGTGCTACATCTGCTAACTAAAAGATCGGCAGTTCAAATCCACCAGACACTCTTTGGAAACTCTATGGGGCAGTTTTACTCTGACCTCTAGGGTCGCTATGTGTTGGACCCAACTCAGTAGCAGTGGGGTTGAGTGTTAGCATCTGTAATGGTAGACTTCTCCATCTATTCTTATCTTCCTTTAATTTACCAGAGTTTAAAAGTTTCTTGTTATAAAAACCTCACTCCTAGCTAAAATTTCTTCATGTTTTTGACACAATTGGTATAGATTCTTTCTTACAGTTTTCTGTGTATCACTAGTAAAGGGAGATGCCACAGATTATTGTGCATTCATCTTACATCTTGCTGTTCAGCTGAACAAATTTTTACTACTTCCAGTCATTTTTAAAAATGGATTCTCTTTGTTTTCTTAGTAGGAATAATAGACACATAGACACACACCACACATATACACATACACATGAAGCCTTTGGTTCCTCTTTTTAAGAGAAATTTTTGTTTAGCTCCTTAATTATCAACAAATTGGCTGTTAATGTATATAAATACTCATATCCACCATGTGTCTGTCAGTTTATTGTACTGCGGTGGCTTGTGTGTTATTGTGACACCAGAAGGTTTGCCACTGGCATCTCAAATACCACCAGAGTCACCCTTTTTAGACAGGTTTCTGCTAAGCTTTAGGACTAAGAAAGACCTGTCAGTCTACTTCTGAAAAAAATGGCCAGTGAAAACCTTAGGAATAGCAGTGGAACACTGTCTGGGATAGTGTCAGAAGATAAGCCTGTCAGGTTGGAAAGCACTCCAAGTGCCACTGATGAAGAGCTGCCTCTTCTACGTGCAGTCAGTACTAATGACCAGGATGGAACCAAGCTTTAGGGACTTTCAGCTGCTTACATGACACGACTAAAGCAGAGAAGAAACAGCTGTAAACTTCCATTAATAATAAGGCGTGCGGCCTACTGTGGAATAGACCATCATTTGCTCATACGCAAGTTGAAGTTGAAGTTGAAGAAACTTAAAATAGGTGCAAGAAAGCCAAAGTATGACCTTGAGTATATCCCACTTGAATTTAGAGGCCGTCTCAAGAATAGATTTGACATACTAAACACTGATGACTGAAGACCAGATGAGTTGTGGAATGACATTGGGGATATCACACATGAAGAAAGCAAGAGGCCATTAAAAAGATGGGAAAGAAAGAAAATAGATGCTAAAAGACACCCTGAAATTTGCTCTTGAATGTAAACTCGCTAAAGCAAAAGGAAGAAACCATAAAGTAAAAGAACTGAACGGAAGATTTCAAAGGGCAAGTTGAGAAAGTAAATTATTATAATGAAATAAAATGTGCAAAGACTTGGAGACAGAAAACCAAAAGAGAACACATTTAACATTTCTCAAGTGGAAAATACGAAAGACAAAATTTATGTCTCAAGTTGCAATATTAAGTTCTACAGCAGAAGTATTAAACAATGTAGGAAGCATCAAAAGGTAAAGGGAGGAATAGATTCACTATACCAAGGGGAATTGGTCATCATCCAACCGTTTCAGGAAGCAGCATACGATCAGGAACCAGTGGTACTGAAGGAAGATACCGAAGTCACATTGAAAACGTTGGTGAAAAGTAAGGAATACCAATTGAGATGTTTCAACAAACAGATGAAGTGCTAGAAGTGCTCACACATTTATGCCAAGACAGTTGGAAGTCAGCTACCTGGCCAGTCAACCAGAAGAGATCCGCATTACGTTCATTGCAAAGAAAGATGGTACAACAGAATGAGGAAGTTACCAAACATTACCACTAATATCACACACAGGTAACATTTTGATGAAATCATTCAAAAGAGTTGCAGCAGTAGCACATCAACAGGGAACTGACAGAAATTCAAGCTAGACTGAGAAGAGGAAGTGAAACTAGGACTATCACTGCTGATGTCACATAGATCCTGATCGAAAGCAGACGATACCAGAAAGATGTTGACCTACGTTTACTGACTATGCTAAGACATTTGACTGTATGAATCAGAACAAAATTATGGGTAACACTGCAAAGAATGAGAATTCCAGAACATTTAATTGTGCTCATAAGAAATCTGTGCCTACATTAACAGTCAGTCATTCAGACAGAGAAGGGGCCTGACGTCAGATTTAAAGTCAGGAAATGACAGGGTTGTAAGTTTTCACCATCCCTATTCCTTCTGTGTGCTGAGAAACAATCTGAGAAAATGGGCTGTATGAAGCAGAACAGGGAATCAGAATTGGAGGAAGACTCGTCAACAACCTGTGATATACAGATGACACAAGCTTGCTTGCTGAAAATGAAGACGTGAAGCTCTTGCTGATGAAAATCAAAGATCACAGTCTTCAATACGGATCATACCTCAACATAAAGAAGACGAAAATCCTCACAAATGGACCAATAAACAACGTCGTACTAAACAGAGAAAAGATTGAAGTTGTCAAGGATTTTATTTTACTTGGATTCACAATCAACACCCATGGAAGCAGCTGTCAAGAAACTAAACAACACATTGCATCAGGCAACTCTGCTGCAAAAGACTTCTTTAGAGTGTTACAAAGCAAAGATGTCATTTTAAAGACTAAAGTGCATGTGACCCAAGCCATAGTGTTTTCAGCTGTCTCATATGCATGTGAAGAGTAGACAATGAATAGGGAAGACTGAAAAAATATTGATGCCTTTGAATTATGGTGTTGACAAAGAACATCGAATATAGGATGACTGCCAGATGAATGAATGAACAAATCTGTCTTCAAAAAATTATAGCCAGAATGCACCTTAGAAGCAAGGATAGAAAGACTTCTACTTCCATACTTTAGATACGTTTTCAAGATGCACCAGTCCCTGGAGAAGGGCATCATGCTTAGTAAAATAGAGAGGGTCAGTGAAAAAGAAGGCCCTCGGTCAGACAGACTGACACAGAGGCTACAACGGGCTTAAGTATAACAATTGTGAGGATAGTGTAGGACCAGGCGAGCTTCATGGCACACAATGTCACCTCAAATTGGAGCCAAGTTGATGGTGTCTAACAACAGTAACGTGTGTGTGTGATCTTGATTAAGTTAAGAATTTAGGTCCTAAAGCTAATACTTTAAATAGTTTAATCAAAAACAGATGTTGGGATTTGTTGAATTACTTCTCAATATCTATTGATACGATGAAATATTTATTATTTTTCTTGTTGATGTGTTCATTATGGGGAGGAGGGTTACTTTTTTACTATGACAAATATGTATGTAACACAACACTTGCCATTTCAGCATTCTTCATGTGTATAATTTAGTGAGATTAACTGTATTCATAATGTGCAACCGTCACTGTTATCCATTTCCAACTTTTTCTGTCGGCCTTAACAGAAATCAGTGTCCCTGATGTGCTATTTTCATAAATTTTCTAATGCAATAGCAGCCTCACCTGCCTAAGACAAATCATTTTCAATGATACTGGATTATACTTTTGGACATCCAGGATCATGTTTATTATTTTTATGTTTTTATTAATAAGTTGGTCCTAAACTTTTTTTAAATGTTATACTTCTCAGATTTGGGGTAAAAAAAAAAAAATCTTGCCTCAAAAAATGAATTAAGGAGCACTTTGTCACTTTTTATATGTTATACAGGTATTATGCCCTGTAGATATTACATACCCTATAAAATTTGGAAAAAATGTGCAGGCTCAATTGTCTTGTTATGTCACTTTTTCTATTTTCTTCTCTAGTTTTGGTCTGTTTACCTATATATTGTAGATTATTTTTAATATTTTACATTCATATGTTTCACTAGTATTATTTACTGCTACATTTAAAAGTAGACAGCTGAGTATAATATCCTAATTTATTATAACAGCATTTATATTAATCATTGTATAATTCACTTTTATACATATGATTATATATTCTCTTTTTTGGATAATTGGACAAGTATGTCACTTTTTTCTAATTTAAAAATACATGTTACAAAAATTATACATGTTACGACATTAATTCTCCGAAAAATCTGTTTCTAATCCTAATTTTCATTCTCTTATCTGAATTTCTTTTTTATTTGCTATGACATCTGTTTTGATATGATGCTATCTTTTGAACAAACTAGGTAGATATTAATGTCCTTAACTGTTAGTTTGTCTTTGCCTCTTGGAGATGAAGTGTAATTCTTAAAGACGTTATGCGACTGAACTTTTTTTGAAAAGTCCTTTACCCTTCATAATCTTATAGATGAGTTTAATCTGTTTTCATTTTGAATTACATCAAAACTACCCCAAGTTATTCTTCATCTATGGTCAGGTATGCATACATACATACGTGTGTGTGTGTGTGTGTGTAAATTGAAGTTGCTATATTTACACCGTCCTACATATTAATCTGTAAATTTATCCTTTGTGACATTATTCTTTGTTTTTCTTTTCACTTTCATTGTTTCTGAGGCAAACTTTAAACCATTTCTCTGCAAACAAAATCAGAAGTCCTTCTCAGACAAATGGCCTGTTTGTTCCATGTTCAGTTTAAACCTCACAGTGACCCTGTGAGGCACAGGATACCTGCTGAGTCTAGTTAGAACAGCATTTAGTGGAGACAGATATAAATCATTAAATTCCACAGGCCAGAGCAGACATTAGTCTAGTTTATGCTAGTAAAATTTCCCTGTCTAAGCAGACTTCGACAATGTAGTAGTTCCCAGCTAACATTAGATCCATGGCGAAGCCCTTGATCAGGAACATCAACAGAGGTCCAAGTTATCAACATAACAGGAAACCATGTATTTCATCCTGGGGAAAGAAACTGGCCAAAACGGCTGGGGAATTCAGATCCTCAGCTGACCAAACTGGTGTTCACAGCATGGTCCTTGCTCAAGCAAATGTCTGACGTAGATTCTGGGAAACCAGGACTCAAGGAAAAGGGTAGCCAAGTAGATCCATCACCCTACTTGAGAGTTACAGGTACATCCGACTCTGAATTCATACTTGCAATATCACATCCCAGTGATGGACACAGGAGGTTTCTTCCTAGGTGTAACAAAGGCTTTGGGGTCAGATAGGAAGAATTTGATCTGAGTCTCCATTCCATTTCCATGTACTGTGAGGTATGGGATAAATGGCTTAACTTAATACACCTTCATTTTTTTAATTGTTGTTGTTGTTAGGTGCTGTCAAGTCAATTTCAGCTCATAG
Source organism: Heterohyrax brucei (assembly GCA_028571685.1). NCBI lineage: Eukaryota > Metazoa > Chordata > Mammalia > Hyracoidea > Procaviidae > Heterohyrax > Heterohyrax brucei. The sequence continues at coordinate 53,738,362 of CM053142.1, read as the reverse complement.
TGACCCCGTGTGATGACATAGAGCTGCTCCACAGGGTTTTCCTGGCTGTAATCGTCATAGAAGCAGATTGCCAGGTCTTTCTCCCAGGGAACCACTGAGTAGATTCCAATGACCAGACTTTCTGTTAGCACCCTAGCACTGAGCCATTTGTGCCACCAAGGCTCCTTCTTCAACTGTGAAAAGAGAATAATTGCACACACTGTGTATCTTTCTAAAAGGTAAACAGGTAAAAGTTGCTGACAGAGGAAGGGCTCAATAAATTTTAGCAAACTTTTGCTTTGGCTTATAATTATATCTAGACAATGAATGGGAAAGAATAATACAATATGCTATGCTTCTAATGTGGGTTTTCATTAATATGGGAACTGAAGGGGATTGATTTTTCACTGATCAGAGCAGGCAGCATACATTCCTGTCTTAATCAAAGATACGAGTGAAGCATTCTCATTCACAAGCCTCCCTGTGTATCCTACACGGCATCCTGCATAGTTCTTCGTAATTAATAGTACTCAAAAAACTTCAACAATGAATTCTTAGCTCAGAAAAGCCACTGTCTTTCGTTTTTCAGTGTTTCTCAATTTTCTCTATTTTCACATAAGTTTCCCAAAACTTCTTCATTAACTTTTTCTTTCTGACTCTTCTTCTCAATATAGTTCTCTTTTGGCTGTTTAAAGAGGAAGATGATAACCTTTAGGTCTCTCTGATTTTAACAGAAATCAGCCACAAAAAAAAAACAAACCACATGCACCCTAGTGTGACTTGTCACAGCCTAGTGACTGTCTCTCTTTAGCTTTGCTGTTTGAATAACCTCTGGGTGTCTGATCCACCCCCATAGCTCAAGTTTGAACTCCAGAACAAATATTTGTCCCATTTTTTGAGCAAAGTTTGAGAGCCTGCTTCTTCTTTTCCTTCTTTTTGAAAATAGCTATACTCTTTGAACTGGGTTTAGTAGGAAAGAGCAGACTTCTTCCCAGATCATCTGCTCTGGGACGTCTGGCAAAGCTGTCCAGCAAAATGAAACGACTCATGTGTTTTCTTTTGTGGTTATTTCTTTCTGAGACACAAGGCTTGGAGATCCCCACAAATGGACTTCCTGAAGTAAGTACTTCCAGAAGAGGCCTGTTTGGTGAGCTGTACTCCACATGCTCAGTAAATAGCTTATTTCTATCCAGTGACTGTATACTGTATTCTTACCATAAAGTTCCTCTGAGAAATGTTTACTGTTATAATTACCAGAAAATATATTTGCCTTTTAAAGCATTAATAAATTTTGCATGAGAATTTAGTCAAGTTCAGTGGGTCAACAAGCTCCTTACTCTTTATCTAAAATTAAAAAAAAAAAAAAGAAAGAAATAAAGAAAGGGATAATAATAGATCTAACCCAAAGACTTGTCATGAGAATTAAATGCTATATATGAACTGCCTGGCATTAGAAAGCATTTAATCATTATTAGCTTTCTTTACTATTATTGCTATTAAGAAATACCTTATCACTCTTATTAAAACTGTAAGAAAAGTTATTATCAAAGCACCATTGTTTTTGCACCTAAATGAACCATGATTTATGTAATAAACAATGACTTCCATAATAAAGATTTTTTAAATACTCCTGTTAAGGGAGAAAATGGCAAGTAATAGGCAGAGCATAGGAACAAGGTCCCTCCACTGGCCATTGCCAACATATATCATTTTCATGTAAGGAAACTCTTGGACCGAGTAATTCTGGACATCATGCAGGAGCTGCTATTGTGTCAGAAAAGCAAAGTATGTTATGAAACTATTCTAGCAAATGCAGTGGCCTATAATGCTTGCACAGTAGATTATCTTTCAAAAAAATTATATATACCTTATTTGCTAGGGAAAAAAAAAATCTATCATATTTTCCAACACAGAAAAACTACCAGAGTGCACAGGGAATCTTATGGACAGAGCCAGGAATTGAAGCTAAGGCACCCAAGTGTGTCTGTGCTTTTTGAGTCACTGCTTACTGGTAATCCTTTCATGTCCAATTTTTTAACTAGGGGAGACTCACGGTTCACATCTATTCAGTGAAACATCATTAATGTTCCCAAGATCTGCCAGGCACTGCCACAGGCACATACCTAATTGCTTAGTCATTTTGACCCCTACCTGCCTTTAACCGGAAAAAAAAAAAAAAAACTCTGCCATCTAGTTGATTCTGACACATAGCAACCCTATAGGATAGAGTAGAACTGCCCCATAGAGTTTCTAAGGAGCACCTGGCAGATTTCAATTGCTGACTTTTTCGTTAGCAGACATAGCACTTAACCACATGCCACTCCTGTCTTCTAGCAAATTCAGAAACGAATTTCTATGTTCAGCAAATCTGAAGGTGTTAACTTCCATTTACTTGTCACTGAGATATAATTAAGAAACAACTATATTCATCAAATCATTGTATAAAACAATGAAATTGCCCAGAGGTATAATAAAGGATACAAAATAACTGTAAGTGCCACTAGTTGTGTCACATCTGAACATGTTGCCTCTTTTGCTCTGTTGTTGTTAGCTGCCACTGAGTCAGTTCTGATCTATAGTGACCCTGTGCACAACAGAATGAAACACTTGCACCATGTCCACAACCGTTTTTATGCTTAAGCCCATTGCTGTGGCCACTGTGTCAATCCATCTCATCAAAGGTCTACATCTTTTCCCTGACCCTCCACTCTACCAACCATGAAGTCCTTCTCCAGGGACTGATCCTTCCTGACAACATGTCCAACGTACAGACACAGTCTCACCATCTTTGCTTCCAAGAAGCACTCTGGTTGTACTTCTTCCAGAATAGATCTGTTTGTTCTTTTGGTAGTCCATGGTACATTCAATATTCCTCCGGACTGAGCTGAGTTTTTGCTCTACATATATATTTTGTAAATAGAAATAAACATCCTGAATTCTTTTTAAGTTTGCAGAATATGAAGATCTTGTGGAAGTGGCCCCAAGCAAATTTCAGTTTGTACCAGATAACCGGAGGTATCAGGTATAGTAAGCTTCAGATCCAAAAGGGCAAATAAGTGAAAGAGATTATGAATGAAGAAGAAAAAGAGGTATCAAGATGCCTTTTGCTAGAAATTCTCAAGAGTTCATTTTTTAGCAGAGAAGTGTCCACCAATTTTATACCTAGGTGAAAATATTCTCAAGGTAATACGAATATACAGCTGTCCATTAGCCTCCGAACCATAATGGCCACCTTAGTCTCTTCAAAGGAATATGGCTCTATATTTTCTTCAAGTTCTAACATTATGGAATGACTTTATTGCCTTATAAGGAAGAATTTCACATAATGAGGACATGACTTACCTCAGTGGTGATGGACACATCCTTTTGCAGCCATGGTATTCCCCTTTGTCTGGCCACTGCTGTCTTGAAGAATGTCTCAGAGAGCACCCTAGATGCTACCAGCAGCAACGCAGACAAATTAAAACCAAATCAAACTTATTGCTATTGATTCTGATTTTATAGCAAGTCTATAGGACAGTATAACTGTTCTATAGGGTCTCCAAGGCTGTGATCTTTATGGGAGCAGACTACCATATCTTTCTTCTGCATAGCAATTGCTGAGTTCAAACTGCTGACATTTTGGTTAGCAACTGAATATTTTAACCACTGTGTCACCAGGGTTTCCTAGCATAGATAGGGTTCTCTAGTTGATGGGAATGAATTCTCTGGTCTAGAGCTCATGTGCTGAGGAAAAGAAGCAATTATGGAAACAAAGCTAGACTCATCAGTAGCCTATTTTGTGTGGGTATGAGTTTTCTGGAAGTCCAGGTATTTTATAGACCAATAATGCTAAAACCCAATAAGCAAAGCAGCACTTCAAGGTCTTCATCATTTTAAGAAAGAAAACTTAGTCATTGGGAAGCACACTCAGAAGGTCCATAAGAAGGCAACCCCTGGCCTCACTGTGATATGTAAATCTACTAAAACCTCACTTTGCCTCCAGCAGGGCAAGCTAAGCTTATATCCAACACCTGACTTAATATTTTAAAATTCATCAGACACTAGCTGTTTAGTTTACCGGTCACTCTGGAGTCACTCGGCATTCATAGACAGTGAGATTACCTTTGTTCCGCTCACATGACAGTCATTCATGTAAATAATCCCCTAGTATAATGGCTAAAAACCCCAAACCTATTGCCATTGAGTCAATTTTAGTGACCCTGCAGGACAGGGTAGAACAGCCCCATAGAGTTTCCAAGGAGTTTCTGGCAAATTGTAACTGCCAACCCTTTGGTTAGCAGCCATGCCACTTAGCCACTGTACCACCAGGGTTTCCTGCATAGTGGTTAACAGCACAGAATTATCTAGAGCTCAGTCACTGCGCTTGCTTAGCTCTAGGGCTGCACCAAGGAGAGAGAGAAGCCAAAGTCCCACATCCCGTGGATCTTAGTCTACTAGAAGAGACTAACATTAATCAGACAACTACTCAAATAGAATGGATAATTACAAAGCAAGGTGAGTATTCATAAGGAAGAAACATGTTCCTATGAAAATACTTGATAAAGGAAGCTGACCCAGCCTGGGAAGTCAGAGGATGTTTCTTGGAGGAAATTCTGGCTGAGCTGAGATCTGCAGAATGAGTGAAAGCTAGCTATGGAAACATGAGGGCAGAGGGAACCTAGAAGCAGGAGCATTGCAGATGGTGGGAAGAGCATGTCCAGAACCTTGTAGCAGAATGAAGTATCTAAATAATCATTTATCTGGTTGAAAAATAAATCTGACAAATAGGATGAAGGTAATATATGCTACTCAGTACACATATGATTGAATATTTTCACTTAAAAATATTTATTTTAGCACTATATCAAAAAAGTATTGTGCCTGTCCCCAAAAAGTGGCTGAGAAATTTGTTTAGAGAAGCACACTCAATGGGAAAATGATGTTCAAAAATATACTCTATTTATGTCCCCATGCCATTGAATGAATTATAGCTCGCTATCCAACAATTACTGTTTCACTGAGAGAAAACCATTTTAACCCTCAAAGTAATAAGTAACAGACTATTGAAGAATGATTATCTAACTTCTTTTCACAGAGAAGTGTTTCTGGAGAATCTGGAGAAACCACAGTAAGTTTAACTTTGATTTTGTTAAACATTGATGTCAGAGTGATTTTTCCTGTTAACTGTTACTTGGAAATCAATCCAGTTGTTTATTTGGTTTTCATCACTGACAGTATTGACTAGATTTTCAACATATTACCTTGCCCAATCCTTTGGAAGTGTTTCTAAAATTCAGCATGAAAGGGTACAGTGTATTTGCAGATGTACAAGATGCCAGCAAGGATAGTTTCTATTTTTTTCCTCAAGCTTTGCAAACAACATAGGTTTCATCCAAGCAGATGTATTTATTTCAATTTAACTGTTACATTTGATTTAGAATATGACAGCTAACAGTTTTGAAGAGTAAATGGATGACTACGGGAAAGAAATGCTCCAACATGAAATAGCTCAAATCCTTGAAAATTCAAAGTATGCCTTTTTGTGGCAAGAAAATTCAAGAGGAAGTGGTTCATTTTGGACTTCCTACTCTGAACTGACAAAACTAAGAAAAGCTTGCAGTTTATTGGTGTAGAATGGACAAATTAAATTTACCTCAATTTTATTTCAGCTTGAGGTGAACTGGATGACACCTGGGGTAAAAAGTTTAATATTATAAAACAAAGTTTAAAGGATAATATCTAGTACTGAAATAAGTAAATCCTTTTGGAGAAAAAAGAAAAATCTAAGGGGTCACACAATTTCTAGAGATCTGAGGAAGCTTGCAGTTCTCAGGCAACTGCTCATAGTTGTGTGTTTTTAGCACCTTGCATTTGAGAATGCTTGACATACTGTAATTTTTTTACACCAAACCCACTGCCATGGAGTCAGTTCCCTATAGGATGGGATAGAACTACCCCATAGAGTTTCCAAGGAGCGCCTGGTGGATTTGAACTACTGACCTTTTGGTTAGCAGATGTTGCACTTTACTACACTACCAAGGTTTCCATGCTGCCTTAAATCAATAGAGAAGGATTAGGAAAGGTGGATCCAGAGTGCGGGACCAATAATGGCATCAAAAACCCTTCTTTCTGCTATTCCATTTCTTGCCTACATCCATGAGAGTTCTTACGTTTTTGTTTTAATTTGAGAAAGAAGAGGACTGTGAGAAGTGGGATTGGAGTAGATAAAACTGAAAGGGGTAGACAGCAGTACGGGGCTTTGGGGGTAACATGTTTACTTCTAGCTTCCATCTGTGTCCCATTCTAAACACACACTCAGGTTCCCCCTCCAACCCTGCACACCTAGTCTTTTCTTAGTTATGACTTTGACTTGGAAGCCATTTCTTGGACTTTCTCACATCCAGTCTTCCTTCCCATAGCTATTTTATACTTGCATTCTTATTTTTAAAAGAAGGAAAAACACGATTATGAATAGACTCATAGAGCTAAAAGGATTGCAAGATATCTCCACCCCATTCCCGGCCCGCCTCCCCCCACAAAGTCAGACTTCTGCCTGTGGTGGTATATTCCAAGAAATTGGGAGGGGATGGCTTACTAACAGCTGAGCTGTGCACTTAACATTGCCCCAGAGCTGCTCTTACTGAACAGAATATGCTGCTGTTCATATGAAATATCTAGTGAAATGCTGTACCATTTTTTTTTATGGTATAGTTATTGTACCTTCTTTCCTATTTTAGGAAAATGTTGATCAAGTAACACTTTACAGCTATAAAGTCCGGTCCACCATTACATCTCGTATGGCAAATACCATCATCCAGAGCAAAGTGGTGAACAACTCCCCAAAGCCTCAGGATGTTGTCTTTGATGTTCAGATTCCCAAGGGAGCCTTCATTTCCAACTTCTCCATGTAAGTAACTCCTCAGACTAAAATCAAATAAGCTCTACTCGCAGAATCAAAGACCCTCCAAGTTAGGAAGATCTTCGCGATCATTGGCCCCAGCGGTTTCCACCTGCAGAGATGGGAACTCACTGTGTGTCATGAGTCCTTGTGGGCTGGGTCCCAATAATTTATTTCTCTTCAAGGTGTCAGAATTATAATGGATTTACTTTTATATTTTAATCAAGTCAAAGATAACTTAAGGCCATCACTACGGTAGCAGCCTTTCACTTAACTTACTGTTCAATACGTATTTTAAGTAGGAGAAAAATACGTAGAGTTGCCCTGGTTTCCAGAAAATATATATGAGCATATGTGGAGCATGTCAGTGTCATCTGTCACATACTTCTCTATGTTGAGACCGGCTTGTTAAACCTAGTCATGTATTCAGTACCTGAATTTCTCTATTATACTGCTGATAGGTGGGTTACCTAGGCTTGACTTGACTATCACCGTAATGATAAACTCACCACCTTTTGAGGATTAAATGTTTCTCACTTTCTTCCCAATGACTCTAATTCTAAAAAATTCTTTACAAAATACATAGTGAAGTACTCACAGATGAAAGAATACGAGGTCCAACAATTAAGTTTTGCTATATACATCGTTGCTGAATATCACTACAGTCACCTTTGAAGTACTCCGCTTGGGAACTATGCACTGATGCCAGAAATCAGTCCACCGTTCAAAGCAATTTTGGAACTCTTTCTGGAATGGCCCTTGCACACGGTGGCAAGGTGGAAAGTTTGTAAACTTAATTGCCTGGTTGTCTGTGAGGGAGTTTTTAGCCGTTAAACAAATAACTGTATTGGAATACCCTACCTCCTCACTTTTTCTTTAACTGAAGATAAAGAAATATTGAAAGGAAGACATTACCCTGATATTCAGGGTAATGTGACAAGAGCTCAGGGTAATATGACAAGAGTTCTGATGTCCATTCTATAAAATTAGTTCCAAAATTGCTTTGAAGGGTGGAGCAAGCACTAGTGTTTGTGCACAGCTTCCCAAAAGGAGTACTTTGACTCGTGGTGATATTCAGCAACAATGTATGTAGGATTTTTTCTAGGGTGAGTTCGTGAACATAATTGTCAGACCGCATAAGCTATGTGGCGTTGACTTCAAAATAAGTGAATGGGACTATAGATGAAATGGGTGAAATGGAACCCTGGTTGTTAAGTGGTACAGTGAGCTCAGCTGCTAACCAAAAGATCAGCAGTTTGAATCAACCAGCTGCTCCTTGGAAACCTTATCAGGCAGTTCTGCGCTGTCCTATGGGGTCATTATGGTCAGAACTGACTGAATGGCAACAGTTTTTTTTTTTTTTGTTGTTGTTGTTGTTTGTTTGTTTTGTATATAGGCAAAATAACTTTGGCCAAATATTGATAATATTATAAATGAGTGATAGTTACATTAGAGATTTTTTTTATATTATTCTATTGTTTATGTGTTTGAAATTTTCCGTAGTAACAATAAATGAAAAACACTCTACCTACCCTTCACATAGTTAAGACCAGGTTTCTTGTCCTACCTGGGTGCTTCATTTATTAGGGTTAGACATTCCCTGGTCCTTTAAGTGGCTGGAATGATAATCTAGCCCTTGACCATTAAGGTGCCATCTCTAGATGTCTTCTACTTAATCAAGGTTCTTTATAAATTGCCTAAAACAGAGCACACTACTAAATAACTTACATATATGGTAGCTATTCTTACTAAGACGTGAAGTTGAATTTACTCCTCCTCTGATTTTTGCTTTTAGACACCAACATTACCCATGATAACTGTGAATAAATAAAATTAAGAGTTCAGTTACTTCACATTTTGGGTTCTAAAAACTGCAAAGCCAAAACAAAATCTGCAAAGTCATGTTAACTATATTTTCTAAATAAAATAGGCCAAAAAAAAAAGGATTAGATGGCTTTGAATTGGTATCCTTTATGTTGGCTTAAAAATTTATAATTTGTGTTGTCAGCCTTTTCTAAGAGGCAAAGGGAGAAGAGTTTATAAAATGATAAGACTTCATCACTAAAAATTGTATTTGTAACTATTTTAATAAACTTATTTTATGTGTATGTGCCTCTGTTTTTTAAATCTTTGGTAAAAATGCACAGCAAAATGTATACTCACTCAACAATATCTACGTGTACAATTCAATAACATCAATTCCATTCTTCACATAGTGTTACCATTCTCAGTATTGTTTTCCAAATGGTTTCATCACCACTAACTTAGACTTCTGCCTCCTAAATTTCTCTCCTATCTGTTAGGGTTATTACTGTCAGTTTGATCTCATATAGATAATTCTTTAAAATAGCACAATGCTCAGGGCAGAAGTTCTCTACAACTGAGCTAAACTGTTATTTGGTTTAATGATGATTTCAGGGAATAGTTTTGTTTTGGGTTAAAGGTTTAAAGATTATCTCAGGACAACAGATATGGGGGTTCTTCCAGTCTCAGTGAGTTCAGGAAGTCTGGATTCCACAAGAATCTGAAATTTTATTCCACACTTTCCCCCTTTTGGGTGAGGATCCGTCTACTGAATCCTTGATCAAAACATTCAGTAACAGTAGGCGGGTACTATTCAGTTCTTTTGGTCTCACAGTAAATGGAGGCAATTAGACTTTCAGTCCAATTCCTTCTCTGGTTCCTGGACTTCCTTCTTCCTCTACTCTCAGAAAAACCTAACTCACTGCCTTCAAGTCGATGCTGACTTGTAGTTACTCTCTAGAACAGAGTAAAACTGTCCAGTAGATTATCCAAGGAGTGCCAGGCAGATTTGAACTGTTAACCTTTTGGTTAGCAAACATAGCACTTAACCACTGCTCCAGCAGGGTTTCCATCTTCCTCTGCTACTCCAGGCAAATAAAGATCAATTGTTATATCTTGAATGTCTGCTCAACAGCTTTTGATTAAACATTTAGTTTAAAACCACACAATCAGAATTTATTCACCTTTCTTTCTTCCTTTTCTTCGGTATCTTGTTCCATAGAAGATTTGAAGTTACCAAAGGTGATTGCAAAATATACATTTATTTTGGTCTCCCTTGTTCAAGATCTTCCCGGTGCTCCTTGGAAACTCTATGGGGCAGTTTTATTCTGACCTCTAGGGTCATAAGAATTGGACCCGACTTGACAGCAGGAGGTTTGTTTTTTGTGTTTTTTTTTTTTTGTTGTTGTTGTTCAAGACTAGGTTTACAAGATGTAAGAAGATAGCTACTTCTATTGCCACAATTTAAGGTGGGCTGCACAGACTTCTTATATACAGTCTAAATATTTCTTTTGTCTTTTTGTCAAGATTCCAAATATTCTATCGTAGAAGATAGTTTCATGTTGTCCTGAAACTTTTTAGTTGTTGAACCTTGTGGTTTAATTGAAGAAAACATGGAGATTGCTGAAGAAAAAGTTAAATACATAAACACAAACTTTGCAAAATGATTTACCGACATATACTCCATCTTCGTTTACTTCAGCTCTGCTGAATTCTTAAGTCATGAATGATCTGATAAAGCAAATACAGCCCAGATAATGAGTGATTTATCAGCTGTCCCTTCCAGACACACTCGTAAGTCAGTGGAAATACCTAAAGAGAACAATCTTTGACCTGAAGAATAAAATTTGAAAATAAGGAAAAATTTTTAGGATAGGAGTCTACCTAAAAAAAAGGACAAAGAAAATAAAAATAAAAAACCTCATGTGTTACAGAGTAGGACTGTTCCACAGACCTTTCTTTGTTGGACTCTGTAGAGAAGCAGACTGCTAGCCATTCTTCCACATACCACTGGGTGGGTTTGATCCACCAACCTTTAGATTATAGTAGAACACAGATCATTTACGTCAACCAGAGACTGGAGTCTCCGTCAAACTGATTGTCACTGAGTTAGTTCTGACTCATAGCTACCATATAGGACAGAATAGAATTGCCCCATAGGGTCTCCAAGAAGCAGCTGGTGAATTCAAGCTACCAACAACCCTGTAGGACAGAGTAGAACTGCCCCACATGGTATCCAAGAAGGGCCTGATGGATTTGAACTGCAGACCTTCCATTTAGCAGTTATAGCTCTTAACCCCTATGTCACCAGGGTTTCCTAAGCCTACATAGCCAAGCCTACATAGTACCTCTCAAATCACACTGGAAATAACATAAAGGGAGCCCTTTCTAAAATATTCTAAAGTTAAATAATCTCTTCTGCTTCTAAGAATTGCAAAATACTGATTTCTCACCATCTTTACTTACCACAATGATTCAATCATCCTGCTGGGGCTGTTTCCTTGTTGCTTGTTTCATTAAGACTGCTCTGCTGACTAACTGGCTACCTTTTGTGGTTTTCTAGGACCATAGATGGCACAACATTTAGAAGTTCCATTAAGGAGAAGACTGTGGGTCGAGCACTCTACTCACAGGCGAGAGCAAAAGGCAAGGCTGCTGGATTGGTAAGGTAAGGGGTCGGAGAGCACAGCCTACCCGCTCACCCTCATCGCTGCTCCATCTGATTTCCCATCACCCAACTGCAGACCTCCGGGAGGACACAGGGCATAAGAAACAGTGACAAACTGTTGTAGTAAGATGGTTCAATTAGGCATCATCATTCCCATTTCCTTAAAGGCCTCATTTCAGTGAATAGATTTTGAGTGATCTCACATTTATCCTCATTTACTGCTTTTCCAGTAGATAGATATTAGTAAATGAACATTGATGTTCTGAAAGGGGCATAAAATTACTGCATGACTTACCATATGTACAGAAACAAAAGTTTGGAATTCATTTTAATGATTTTTATGGAGTCAGCATGGGTTAAGCAAACATCAGTTACTCAGATTTCTTTTTTACTTTGTTTTTCCTCATGTAATCTTATATAAAATGCTGGAAATACTAATCACCCCTTCAAAAGGGCAAGAAGTGTTGAAAGAAGTTTTCACCTACCACTCTTTACTTGGTATATAGAACCTGATGCCAAATCCTGCCATCTTTTCCACTTCATTTCCTGCTCCATATTGTCAAACCTAGTTTTCATTTCATTCACGTGTTTGCTCATTCAGAGAAAATGTGTTGAAGGTCACCTCTGTACTTAGTTCTCTCAGAGACAGCAGTCAACACTGCTAGGCTAGTGGAGGAGACAGACTACTCCAGGACTCAGTGCACTAACTTTAACAAGTCTGTCTAGGGGTGGAGGAAATCATCATAGAATTAGTGATGTTTGAAGTGAGCCCAAACAGATGAATAGAATTTAGCCAGGTAGATAAAAAGAAAGAAAGAGAGAGGAAGGGAAGGAGGGAGGCAGAGACGGAAAGAAAAAGGAAAGGAAGGATGGAGGAAGGGGAGGAGGGAGGGAGAGACAGAGAAACAGAGAGAGAGGCAGGTAAGGAGAAAGAGAGAAAAAGAAAGACAGAGAGAGGGAGGGAGGGAAGAAGAGTGAGAAAGAGAGAAGAGAAAGAGGAAAAAAAGAAAGCGAGAGAAGGAAGGAAAGAAAGAAAGAAATTCTAAGCGGAGGGATAGCTCCAAGGTTGCTCCAGGTTAAATAAATTATTTTACCGCACCTAGTCCCTTTGTTAGCTTTACCTGTCATTTTGACCACATAATCCATTTAGTTATTCCACAAATATTAGTAACAGGAACTAGTCTAGGCTGTGGAGATACAACAGAGAGCAAAGTAGATAAAATTTTCATAACACTTACAGGGAAACGTGGTCACTCACTATTTCTGTTGGCAGCTTTGCACTGGGCTGTGCTTTTTCCTCAACTACCTAGTATCCCAAGTGTACTTCCTTCAAAGATCTTCCCTGATCCTAAATGGACTGATTAAACACAACCTCCTCTAGCTTAGTTACTTAATTATAAAACAACACTTACTATTTATCCCATTGCTTGTCTCACTCTCATGTGATTAACCTGATATTTTCTTGAAAACCATAAACACTTCAAGGTCAATGGTCACATTAGACTTGATACATACAGTGACTGAAGAAGGCTTTATGCTGAAAATAAGTATTCAAATACCTTCAAAAATTATCAAGAAATCCTAGAACATGTCTCAAATGTGGTATACTGAACAGTATGCAGTCTTTGGAGTTGTCCAAATATGGGGTTCAGTCCTTGCCCTACAAGTGACAAGCTTTGTGATCTTGCGATGATTACTTAGCCTCTAAGAGTCTGATTTGGTATCATCTGATAAATGAGGGTAATGGTATCTACCATGCAGAAATGCTATGTGAGAGATAAAAAGCCAGAAATTAATTGCCATAGTGTCAATTCCAGCTCACAGTGAACCTATCGACCACGTTAGAACTGTCCCATAGGGCTTCCAAGCCTGTAAGCTTTACCCAAACAGGCTGCCACATCTTTCTCTTGTATATTAGGGATAATGTATGCCAAACTGTATACACTGTGCATGTTCATGAATAACTGCACGAATCTGATTGCCCAGGGAAATTCAGACACTATCTCTAGATTTGAGGTTTTCTGGGTCTATTATGTCAACGATGACTTACACTGAGGGCTCATGCCTTTAGGAGCAATGCTCTCGATATGGAGAATTTCAAAACAGAAGTAAACATCCTCCCTGGATCAAAGGTGCAGTTTGAACTTCAATACCAGGAAATGAAGTGGAGGAAGCTAGGATCCTATGAACACAGGATTCATCTGCAACCCGGGCAACTGGCCAAACACTTGGAGGTAGGCATGAATCTGTACACACGGTATAGTGTTCAATACAGTCATCCTCTTGTGGTCTGTCCCCAGTTTATACTTTATGTTTCATCACTGTGTGTGGTGTTTGATGCCACTCTTGATCCTGCAAGACAATGTGGTGTACTAGAAAGCTTCTGACTTTGAGTCAACCAGGCAACTTCTTTACATATTCAAATGTCAACTTGGATACTTACTAGCTTTCTGACAAGGGGCAAGTTGTTCTGAGTCTCCAGGTTCTCTTTTATAAAAGCTATAACACACTCAGAGTCCTGCTGACACAGTGATTAAGAACTCAGATGCTCACCCAAAAGGTCAGCAGTTTGGATCCACCAACTATTCCTTATAAATGCTATGGGGCAGTTCTACTCCATCACATAGAGTCTCTATGAGTCAAGATTGACTCAATGTCAATGTTTTTTTCATAACATACTGGCCTTAGTTGCATACAAGATAAACTTAAGGAAACAGGTGGCAAATTGTAAGAGCCTTAGTCATCTTCCCCATCCATCCCATTCATCACCCATATCACACCCAGCTACCATCAATCACCTCAAGAGAATAACGTTTTTGGCCACTGCATTGGCTATGAACTTGAACACATCTTGACTGTAATCTTCATCTCTTGCTTTAAAGTCTGGAACACTCTTTGTTGGAATTGTAGTGATAGCCTACAGACACTTTATATGTTCAGTTACATGAGGCAGAACAAGGTCAGAAGGAAAGCATACAACCGAGTATACTCCATTTGACAGATGAGAACATGGAGCAGAAGGTTATGAGTTACCCCTAGATGCTCAAGACTAAAAGGGATGAATTAATCATGGTAAAATCTTAATTCCAATTTAAAGAGTTGCATAATATGTGAGAAATGAACAAATACTCTTTTCTTCATGTTTATCATATGGCTTTTGTCTACCATCGGGGTATGTGCTATGAGATCTCTTCAGGGCCCCACTTAACATAGACAATGCCTTTGTGCAAAATTACAATGCCTTTCCTTGAGGCAAATGCAGTCATGTACCTGGATATGTGGGCATGTGTCTTATGGGTTTGATTCGGCTCACTCTCCCCCTAACCAGATGCCTTGTGTGACTAAATATGCACTCCAGATTATTTTTCCATGGCAATGATCAACACATGCCAGTCATTCACATTCTCTTGCTCAATACTATGAATCCTATGGTAAGTAGTATGAAGCAGGAGTTACATGAAATTAACATCCAGTTTCTAACTATATAATTGTTGAGGTTACTGATAACAAGAATACTGTTAATAATAACTGAGTTCATGACATGAAGATGTTTGTATTCTATATCATAACAACAACAACAATAACAAAAGCAAACCTAGTGCCATGGCGTTGATGACTCATAGCGACCCTATAGGACATTTTTCATGTCTGCATCAAAGTGAGCTTCTACTTTCTTCCTTTTGTGAAGAGATTAAGCCTTTTCCTTTTTTGATTCTTTTGCTCCCCAGAGTTTCCAAGGAACACCTGGCAGATTACAATTGCCAACTTTTTTGGTTAGCAGATGTAACACTTAACCACTATGCCTCTAGGGTTTCCCTGGTTTATACATTCTGTGTCATTTTATGCTGGTGGATTCGAACAGCTGATCCTTTGATTAGCAGCCATAGCACTTAACCACTATGCCACCAAGGTTTCTATTTACGAGTTACAAATCATTATGCCTAGTTTACAGATATGGAAACTGGGCCTCAGAGTTAAATAATTTGTCTAAGATCACAGAGCTAAGAAAAAGAAATTAAGATTTAAATTTAGATCTGACTATGTCTCTGACTATACTCTCCGTCATAAATCCAACAGTTTAAGTGTGAGTTCGCACAATTAGTAATTCTTATCACACACATCAAGTAGCATACAAAGAAATCTTTCTTATGTTTCTCACATTTTTATTTACTCATAAATCTCCTGTGATCTTAGATACACCTTGTCTGAAATAGTATTAACAGGGTTTGGTATATTAGAAAGAGTGTTGGACAAGAGGCTTATTTCCTGAGCTTTGGTCCAGAATTGGCATGAGTGAGCTACGGGATCTGGGTAATTTCACCTGCTGACTTTTATTTTCTATCAGTAAAATAAGGAAGTTGGATTAGAAAGTCTTTAAAATGCCTTCTAGCTCTACATGATATGAATTTTATCTGCTTTCAAAGAACTTGAATCTCCTCCACAGATAAGTTGGAGAGAAAACATAAGATTATGTACCTCCTTCTTGCCCTCATTCCATCTGATGCTGCTGCCGCTCGCTGTTGTCCACTCAGCTCCTGACTCACAGTGACCCTGTGCACAGTGAGGCACAGCATTGCCCAGTCCTGCACCATTCTCATCACCAGTTACAGAGCAGACTACTGTGATCCCTAGGGTTTTTACTGACTGACTTTTGGAAGGAGATCGCCAGATCTTTCTTCCTAGTCCATCCTAGTCTGGAAGCTATGCTGAAAACTGATGAGTATCCTAGCAACACACAAGCCTCCACTGGTAGACACATGATGGCTGTACACAAGGTCCATTGGCTCGGAATTGAACTGGATGTTCTGCATGGAAGGAGAGAATGGCATCACTGAACCAACGCTGTCCTTTAATCTTCATCAGAAGGGCCACAAAACTGGAACACATTTCCCTTGAAGGAATCAAAGAACATTAGGTCTCTTTTTAAAATCTTCTTGATGTATCATTTTGACAGAGTTATTTTATTTCAACCTTTTGGGTTCCTTACAGAAAGACCAACAAGTATAGTAAGTGACTGACCCACAGAGGCGGGTCCCAATAGCTCAGAATAGAGCAGACCCAGCTCCAGAGGCTTAGGCACAACTCCCCCAAATGTTCAGTGTCCCAGCAGATTTTATCTTTTTCAGTGACTATGGCTGCATTGGAAACCCCAGTGGGGTAGTGGGTTAAATGCTACATCTGTGAACCAAAAAGTCAGCAGTTCAAATCCACCAGGCACTCCTTTGAAACTCTGTGGAGCAGTTCTACTCTGTCCTATAAGGTTGCAATGAGTCAGAATCGATTAAACGGCAGTGGATTTGGTTTTGTGTTTTGTTTTGCATTGGAGCCCTGGTAGTGCAATGATTAAAAGCTTGGCTGACAACCAAAAGGTCAGCAGTTCAAATCCATCACCCACTCCTTGGAAACACTTCAGAGCAGTTCTATTCTCTCCAATAGGATTGCTATGAGTCAGAAGTGACTCAGTGGCAGTAGATTTGAGCTGCTTCTGGAGTCCCTGGGTGGTACAAACAAAAGACTAGAGGTCTGAGTCCACCCAGAGGCTCCTTGGAAGAAATTCCTGGCAATCTGCTTCCAAAACAAAAAAGCCATTGGGAACACTGTGGAACACAGTTTCATTCTGCTACACATGAGTTGAAATCAACTTGACAGCAAGTATTTTTTTTTATGTCTGCATTAAATTGAGCATAAAATTGGGAAAAATCCTCCTTGTACCTTCTCCTTCTTGTGAAGAGAGCAAGCCTTTTCCTGCACAGCCTATGCTTACTTATAGATAGAACCTTGTAGAAGAATGAGAGCAGAGACCCCAGTTCTCTGCAACTCCTGGAGCTTGGCCTTCCCTTCCTCCAAGAGCTGTTCAATTATCAACAAAGGCTGGGTCAAACTCTCCAGAGATAATCCATCTGATATTACATAGATTGAGTTTTTACCAACATGTAGAATTATTTAGTCTTTTAGAGATAAGAGGAAAATAAGAGGCATATTAAATTCACATATTATACAGAAATTTGTAATAACCAAGATAGAAAATGCTGGCTTGGCTCAGACACATGCCAAGACTTTACAAAATCAGAGTTAAGAAAAGCTTTTTTTCAGAGATAATGTGGGCATGATTGCAAAAGGGAGAGTGCCTGTCTCTGCTACAAATGATCACAGTAAGGAAGAAGCATGTACAGAAAACAATGTGTGCACAGGCCATTGTCTGATGAGCTCACAGTGAAATGGGTATCTATAATAGATAGAGGTAGATCTCATGAAATCATAGACAGAACACTGGGGCATGGTGCCTGAAGAACAATCTGGGAACTGTAACC
This sequence comes from Heterohyrax brucei, assembly GCA_028571685.1. Classification (NCBI taxonomy): domain Eukaryota; kingdom Metazoa; phylum Chordata; class Mammalia; order Hyracoidea; family Procaviidae; genus Heterohyrax; species Heterohyrax brucei. The sequence goes on along the minus strand of CM053142.1, from coordinate 53,720,721 downwards.
CATGAAGTGAAAAGACTGAGCTGAGGCAATTGAAAACTCAAAAAACAGTCTACACTACACAGCCAAGCCTGGTCTTTATCTGGCCCTGTTACTTACTGGCTAAATCACTTCACCTTTTTCCTTCTTCACACGTAAATCAACAAATAATACATCCCAAACCAAACCCAGTGCCACCTAGTCAATACCGGCTCATGGCGACCTTATAGGGCAGAGTAGAACTGCCCCATGCAGTTTCCAAGGAGTGCCTGGCAGATTTGAACTGCTGACATTTTGGTTAAACAGCTGTAGCGCTTAACCACTATGCCACCAGGGTTTCCAAAAACAGTAACAATACAGGGGAGGGTTAAATGAATTAATACATAGAAAGTGCTTACCACAATACACAGAATATAGCAAGCAATCAGAAAATGGCAGCTGTTACTATGGGTTTGCCAAAGATCACCAAAAGGGTTTTTCAACTGTTTAGGCAGAAAGGAATAAAGAAGCACAGGATTTAACAAATTTATAGAGCAAATACAGAACGATTTAACGAAGCCCTTGCTGCTGATGTAAATATTCTTGCTGATGTAAATATTCTTCTAAACAAAAAGAATAGAATAATGAAGATCAAACTCATTGCCGAAGAGTCAATTCCACTCCTAGCAACCCTGTGGGCCACAGTAGAACTGGTCCCCAGAGTTTCCAAGGAGCATCTGTTGGATTTGAACTGCCAACCTTTTGGTAAGCAGCCTAGCACTTAACCACTATGCACTGAGTGTTTCTACATAATGACTAGGGGGAATTAAATCCCAAAGGAAAGAGGCAATAATAAAAGGCAGTACTGAGTTGCTGGAAGGGGTTTATACTTCTATGGCCTGATGGATTACACCTCAAGGGGCTTAACCTAAAGAATGATCATGGAACCATGCTGAGTAATCTTTGAGAAAACCTGAAGATGAGAAAAGCATCAGAGGACCCATCAGTCATTGTGTTTCCTTTTTAAAAAGTATGTGCAGATTTTTAATGCTTTCATTGTCCTTCCCATTTCTAGGTGGATGTATGGATTATTGAACCTCAAGGATTGAGATTTCTTCATGTTCCAGACACATTTGATGGCCATTTTGAAGGTGTCCCAGTCATATCTAAAGGACACCAGAAGGTCTGATGAGCATTCCATGTGTTAAGTGGTCCAGGTAGCTAGTGGTAGTTCACAGGGTCTGTTGTCAGCTCTGAGAAAAGGAAAGTGGTCAAGTCTTGAGCTAAGAGCCCTGTCATGAACAGCAGTGATCTCTGAGCAGAGTCCAGGGTCTTTCGCAGAATATGCAAAACAAAACTCCCAGGTGTCTCATTCCATTTTGACCAGTGACTGTCCCTTTCAGAGCTTCATTTCCCCATATCATTCATTTGACCAGTAGCCAAAAGACAGCTTTCATGGTGGACACATGGCAAATTGTCACTTAAAAAGAGAGATTCTCTCTGCTTTAATGGACATCAATAATCAACTATGAAGAGAACAAACATGTCTATGAACCCTCACATAGAAAGCTAGTCACCGTTTCTACCATAAGGGAGGGGAGCCATTCTTTGAAAGTCTTTAAAAAATAAATCCTGAGTATCTGGCAAAGTAGCAGCACAGGCTGGCAGATGCTTTTCTGGAATATACGGGTACTAACTTTTCCTAATGGGTCTACCGACACTGATGGGATGCAGAATGTCCACTGGGCAATACCTCCTCACCTGCGTGCACCAGAAGGTGCAGCTGTCAATCCCTTACCTGGAGAGAGATTGGAACTAAGACCAGGCTCTGATATCAGTGATCTTTCTAGGCGCATGTCTCCTTCAAGCCCACAGCAGTACAACAAAGAAAATGTTCTAACTGCTCTGAGTCTGCAGAGGAAAGCGAGCTGGTGGTGCTGTATGATGTGAACAGAGAAGAGAAAGCTGGAGAACTGGAGGTGGGTGAAAATGGACTCTAGGACTTCCAAGCTGGTGCCAAAGAGCCATTTCTTGTTGAAGAAATTCCCTAGCCTCTGGGCGGGTCACAGCTATCAAGGCAAGTTAGAATCTGCAGAGAAAAAGTCAGAATACTTCTCTAAGTGTCCCTAAGCAGCATCTTTTTATATCAAGAAAAGTAAAAGGGGGAAAAAAAAAGTTAGCAGATCTCATGCCCCTGTCTCAGAAGGGCAAATCTCATATGAACAATACAAAGTTCAAAATAAAAAAATTAAGATTACTTCCCAAGGCCCTTTGCAACTATACTATCAAAGAAGACACAGAGATTATGGGCTAAGTGGAAGGTACAGTCAAAGCCCAGAGAAAGATACAGTGCTACTGCTGAACTCCAGGGTCAGTGTTTATAGTGAGATTTCCAGCATTCTCATGCCTTAGACACGTGTCTATATTCGTCATTGTGATGCAATCACAATTTTTGGAGAGTCATAAAAAGAGTAGGAGTCCCTCTAGGGCAGGGAAGTGGAGGAGCAACTTGGAGCCCACTGCTCACACCATGTGCTCACCGCTATGAAGTCTTGGATAGAAACAACCACAGGGCATTGGAAAGAGAATTAGATGAGTCAATTGTTGAAGCCTACAGGAGAAATTAGAGTGTGACTGAGGATCTAGCTAGCATTGGTTCTCAACAACTTCAAGAAAAATGTAAACTTCCTAGAAGGGCACATGGAGTACCTTCATGATCTGCCTGTTGTTTCTGCCCCCTAACTTCTTGGCACATCCTCCACCTTGAATTTCACGTTCCCGCCGTGCTGAACCCCTTGTAAAGCTTCAACTGTGCCACATGATCTCACAGCTGAGTCTGCTCTGTCTGGAACTCTCCTCCCCACCATTATCCTCTCACCTCTTTTCCAGCTCGCATGCTGGATGGTGACTCCAAATTCATCCTCCGATTCCAGCTTAGGGGCTATTTTCATAGAAAGCCTCCCTGTCTGTGTTAGAGGCACCCCCATTGGGCTTTATTAGAGCCCTAAACTTACTTTCTGATCATAGCATTTCGCATGCCATGCCACACTTGCCTGTTTACTTCTCTGTCTCCCCTACTTGTCTGTGAGCCCCTTGAGAGGAGGGATGGCTGAGTCACAGCCATTTAGCTTGATGCCATAAGCAGACTTTCACCATATGCTGGGTAGAATGGTAAGAAGTGAAGAACCCTGGGGGATAAACTGCTGAGAAGACTTGGACCCTCAGAGGAAAGGGAACAGGGAAAGCAGGAAGGAAAACGTAGAGAGGGAGCTACACCTTTTTTGTCTTCTTTTTTTTTTACCATCATGCCTCCTGCTCTCAACTGCTCACCTCTCCTATCTCCTATCTTCAATCTCCAGCCCACCCATCCCAGCACCCATCCTACTCCTCACCCTAGGATCCCAGTCTCAGGTTTTCACTAAAGAACTCTGAGGCCCCCACTCTCTCCCATCCCCACAACACCTGGTTCTACCCTTTGTGTGTCAAGAATCCTACCTCCTGTGGTGAGAGCCCGCTGCGAGGAGGTGTTCGCAGGTAAGGAAACCCCTCTTCCCATTATTCAACAGGCAAGAGGGCAAATCTGGGACTCTGTACCACTTGCTGGGGACTGGCCAGAGAACTTGACTACAATGCTTAACATCTGTTCCACAAAACCTGCCTGCAAATTACCAAGTAACAAAGAAGCTTTGAAAGTATCACCAGTTTCTAAACTGAAAAAGGCTTACAGCCTGAAAAACTAATCCCCAAATGTATTATATGGATTAAATCCTAAAAGAGGAAGTTTCACATGAACATTCAGAATGATTTCTGTCATTTTAGAACAAATGTACATTTCACTAGAGAAAACAGAGACATTTAGTAATTTTCATAGAGGAGTCTGGTCTTTGCCTTCTAAATATTGATATTGATTTGACTCACCAATCTGTTGTTCTGCTTTGCAGGTATTTAATGGATATTTTGTACACTTCTTCGCTCCTGACAACCTAGAACCAATTCCTAAAAACATCCTCTTTGTCATTGATGTCAGCGGCTCGATGTGGGGAGTTAAAATGAAACAAGTATGTACCCTCTGCTTGCAGCGGTGTGTGGGAACCCCTCCCAGCAGTGCAACCATTCTATCCTTTCTCCCCCTTCACGGTTATAACTCAGTAACTGGTTATTAAGACTGTGTAGTTTTTAGATTATTATGTGTTTAGAGGATGTACACATCAATCTTCTAGCTGTCCATCCCTTCTGAAATTTCCACCCTTCTCTTTCTTTTCTGCTTCTCCTCTCCCTTATCCTCTTTTTTATTCTATCACCACTATTTTCTTGGAAAGCTAGCTCAAAACTTACCTCTGTAAAGGCTTTCTCTGTGTAATTTCTTCTCTGATCACTCTCCTGCTGCACCTTCTTTTTACTCTTTTGCGTGATGTTTTACTTGAACAGCATACGTAGTAATTTCTTGAGGCTGGCTGTCCTGTTTCATGTCTTCCAATTCTTTTGTGTTCTTCAAAGTTTTTGTTGAGTTTCGTTCAAAACTCAGTGTAGACATATTCAGGATGTGTTAAGTATTATCAATGCAATTCTAAACAACAAAGAAATTTCTTAATTTCTTCATTAATCCATCCAGCCATCCAGTAAAACAGCCAATTATTCATTCATTCAACAACCATTTTGACCACCTAGTTGTTCGCTACTACTCTAGGACCTGTAAAGAATCCAAAAGAAGTAAACGATCTGGATTCAACCCATTTGTGTTTATGCCCCAGTACAAGGTTTCTGACTAGCGACACTACTGATATTTTGGACGAGAGAATTCTTGTTTGCGAGGGCTGATCTGCATATTGTAGGATGTGGCCTCTATCCACTAGATACCAATAGCATCCTCCCCAGTCATGTTGCTGTTGTTATGTGTCGCCAGCTTGGTTCAGACTCATAGTGACCCCACGTACAACAGAACGACATGTTTCCTGGCCTTGCGTCATTCTCAGAATTGTTGCCCTGTTTGAGCCCATTGTTGCAGCCACTGTATCAATCCATTTCACTGAGGGCCTTCTTTTTTGCTGACCTCCTATTTTCTCAAGCATGATGCCCTTTTCCAGGGAGTGGTCTCACCTGATAATGGGTCTGAAGTAAGTGAGATAAAGTCTCACCATGCTTGCTTCTAAAAATCATTCTGGCTGTAGATGTTGCCAAACGTCCTCTGGGGGACAAAACTGCCCCAGTTGAGAACTACTGTTCTAAGACAACATTCTATAGACTTAATCCTTTCTTCCTTCATTTATTTAACAAATATTTACTAAGTAGCCACTACGAATTGGGGTCTACTCAATGGCACTGTTTTTTTTTTTTTGTCAGACACTTCATCAATGAATAAAACAAACAAAACAAAACCAAAAAATCATCCCCGTTGTTACAAAGCTTATGTTCAAGCATTGGATGGCATAAGGTTAAAGATAATAGAAAATGAAAATGACCCTCATAAGTAAATTTAAAATATGTAAATCTTTTAATAAGTGAAAAAAATATTAAACAGACTTGTTTTCTGTTCTGTTTGTTTTTAAGAGGAATACAGTAGGAATCAAGAGTGCTAATTGCAAGCAGATGAAATTGTAAATTAGTTTGTCATTTAATTGGTGGTTTCATTGAGAAGACCTTTGAAGAAATCCTTAAGAAGGTCAAGGGGTAGTAGTGCACACATCTGGAAGAAGACCACTATCAGTAGTAGAAACATCTGTTCAGCAGCTGTAAGGCAAAGCTGTGCCACACATGTTCAGGGAAGAGAACTTCTGTGCATTACGAGGATGAGAAGAGGAGCAGGAGTTGAAATCTGAGAAGTAAGGGGCAGGGGCAGATTATGTAAAGCCTTTCAAACCATTGTCATAATTTGGGCTTTTACTTTGAGAGGTAGCAAGCTATTGAAGTAGCCCTGTTGATGCAGTGGTTAACAGCTTGACTGCTAACCAAAAGGTTTGAGGTTCCAACCCAACTGGCAATCTGCTTCTGTAAAGACTACAGCCTGGAAAACCCTGTGGGGAAGTTCTTCTTTGTCGTATGGTGTCACCATGGGTCAGAATTGACTCCATGGCACACAACACTAACACAGAGCTGTTGAGGGTTTTAGATGAAGGTGTGACATGATCTGCCTTATGTTTTAAAGGTTATCTCTGGCTAATGTGTTAAAAATAGATTGGTATGAATCTAGGGGAGAATGAAAGCAAGGAGAATTTGCATTTCTACCCCCCAGAATATTGAATCAGAATTTACAGTTTAAGAAGATCCCCAGGTGATTCTTACGTACAACTTTTGAGAACCACAGCTCTACAAGTGGTTCTCAAAGTTGGTCCCTAATCAGCATCATTAGCATCACCTGGGAACTTGTTAAAAATGTAAACTCTCAGCATGGATTCTAATCTGGCCAGACTGGTTTGAAGCACTGGTTAAGAGGACATTGCAGTATTTCAGGGGAAAAAACAATGATGGCTTGTTTCAGTGTAGCAGTGGGCGACATGGTAAGAATTGATTGGATTCTAGATCTATTCTGAAGATAGAGCAAACAGGATTTTCTGAAAGATTGGTTGTAAAGTGAGAGAAGGGTCAAAGATGCTCCGAAGCTTTTAGTTTGAGCAATTGGAAAGGTAAGAGTTTGCCACCAACTGATACTGAAAAGATCTGGGAGAGACTGCATTATGTGGTGCATATCAGGAGTTCTGTTTTGCACATGTTACCTTCAAGATGTCTGTTCAACATCCAAGTACACATATCAAGTTGGTGTTTAGATAAACAAATCCGGTGTTCAAATGTGAGAACCGAGATGGTACAGCCCACACTACTATACAGTTAGCAGTTACCAGCAAGTGTTGTTAACTGTCATGAGGTCGGCCCTCGACACATAGCCATTGCGTGCACAGCAGAACCAAATGCTGCCCGGGTTTAACCATTTCCAGGCTTGGTGATGGATTTGAACGTTGTGATCCATAGAGTTTTCACTGGCTGATTTTCAGAAGTAGATTGTTTCTTTCTTCCAAGTACCAGCATATTGAAGGTATTTAAAGCAGTGAGATCACAGACGAACATCAAAAAGTAAATGTAGATAGAGAAGAGACCCTAGATTGAATGCTAAGGCACCACAATATTAAGAATTTGGGAAACAAAGGGAGCTAAGAAAAAGCAATCAGAAAGACAGGAAAAAAGAGAAAATTTGAAGACAGTTTGTTCAAGAAATTTTACTCAAAGAGAATCTGAGAAATGGGAGAGACATGTTCAAATTAATTTTTTAAGGGGTGAAAAATAATGACATGTTTTGGAATGTCTCAACAAGGAGGGAAACTTAAGATGTCAGAGAGACAAAAAAAGAAAAGTTGTTAGAGAGGGAAACCTTTCAGTACATGAGATGGGATGCAGTTTAGTTCCTCAGTGGATGGATTTGCACTAGATAGACATACTGCTAGTTCTCCTGTATCACCAGGCAGCAAGGAAAACTGGTTATGCATAAAAACATAGGGGAGCAAAAGGTCAAGTACCAAAATATAAAAAATATATGTTCAGAAAAAGTGACAGATGGGTCTCTGTTGACTGAAGTGGCTTCAAGAGATTTTCTGAAAGAATTACAGCCTGAATCAGTGCTTGAAGAATGACTGTGATGAATTACTGAGTTTTCTAGTTTTCTTTCAGGCATACAGCTTATTTAATGAGATCTGTCTTCATTCTCTTTTGGAATAGACTGTGGAAGCCATGAAGACCATATTAGACGACTTAAGAGCTGAAGATCAATTCTCTGTGGTTGATTTCAACCACAACGTTCGAACCTGGAGAAATGATTTGACTTCCGCCACTAAGACACAGGTTGCAGACGCCAAGAAGTACATTGAGAATATTCAGCCTAACGGAGGTGAGTGGGTCAAGCTCAAGTAGGAAACTTCAAGTCTTAGCACTTTTAAGAAAGAAGCACTAGACCCTCCCACAATGGTCTTTGCCCAGTGTGCTATGATTTGCCTTAAATAACACATTTATTATTAAATGACTATTAAATCCATGGTAAGGAATCCTGGTGGTACAATGGTTAGGCACTCAGCTGCTAATTGAAATGTTGATGGTTTGAACCCACCGGAGATTCTGAGGGAGAAAAGGCCTGGTAATCTGCCTCCATAAAGGTTACATTCTAGTAAATCCTGGGAGGCAGTTCTACTGTTGCACAGAGTCATGGGAGTTGAAAATGACTCAATGGCACCCAACAACAATAAATCCATGATTCAAGTACAAACACATAAGCCAGTCCAACACAGTTTTTACTAACCACTCCAACCGTTCTCAGAAAAGCGTGTTAGTATACGACACTAATATTCTTCATTACTGTCATAGCATAAAATGTAAAACCTTCAGAGCAATATCCAAGTACATCAGCAAGGCTGACTTAGGAAACCTAAATTTGCTGGTTAATAAAAACGATAAAGTGGTACTTTGAAAGGATTAATTCATCTCTAAAGGGACAGGTCACCACAAAGAAGATATTTTACTCAGTTGTGGGATTCTGACTAGCACAAGCAAACATCACTGGCAAAACAACCACTCAGTTTTGACACAGAATAAATTATACAACTAATCAATGTGCTTGGCTTGGCTAATCAATGGGTAGATGGACATGAACCCCAAATGTGATTGTTTTTGTGGAAAGAATGGATATGTATGTTTTATCATTTTAACAGGTACAAATATTAATGAAGCACTTCTGCGAGCAATCTTTATTTTGAATGAAGCCAATAACCTGGGAATGCTGGACCCCAACTCAGTCTCTCTGATCATTTTGGTTTCTGATGGAGACCCCACAGTAGGCAAGTATTGTTTCAGTTTTCTGGTGATGAATATTATACCGTCATTTCTGAGAAAGTGATTTTTGCTTAAAATAGAAAATCTAATGGCATTGCCTGAGCTTCTAAAGCATTTTCAACGCGTGCTTCTCCTTTCTCTGAAGCACTTATTTTCCTCCCTCCTTAAAGCAGCCCTCAGCCATCTTTCCATGGTGCTTCTGAATGTCTCATGTTCACCTCCACAGCACAAGGAAGAAGAGGTTTCAGCAGCATGTTACAAGGCTTGCTGAGACGTGCTGGTGAAATGCATGTATTTCTCAACTTAAAGTATATGCAGATGGTGTATGGAGCTTACGGATAATGAGTATTTATGACATTCATAAACCAAAACACCAAACTCACTGCTGTCGAGTTGATTCTGACTCATAGTGACCCTATAGGACAGAGTTGAACTGCCCCATAGAGTTTCCAAGGAGCACCTGGTAGATTTGAACGCCAGCCATAGCTAGGAGTAACTCAGAGTTACTCCTAACAGCAACTCTGGAGTTCATAATGACATATTCTCTCATTGCTGTCTACATTTCTCCTCAGTTCTTCACTGTGACTGGAAAACAACTTTTGTCCCATGCGTCCTTTAAGTCAAGCTTTTGTCTTATCCACAGAGTGACTCCAACAGCTGCCCACTTCTCCTATGTACTGTTATTTCTGTTTGCTTCACTTGTTTCTTTTTATAGCGACAAGTCTAAGTAAGAGAATTAGATTGTGTTGCAATCTGTCATGTAAACAAAGACTATGTCTAGCATGATGACTAAGACATGATGAGATGGAATGAAAAATGGTTGCTAAGACCATAATGACAGCAGTTAACTAGAGTTTTAGAGAGTAAAAGGCACACAGTTTGTTAATAATGAGACTAAGATGAGCAGTGGTTATTATTTGTAGGCTCAGTGTTTTTCTTCCTCTTAATAGACTCACTTTTAAAATTAAATTTTAAAATAAAATGATAAATAGGAAAAATTAAATCTGTTTGTCACTCCTGGCCCTCAGCTATCCAGTTCCCATGCCTGGAGACAGCCACTGGTTGCCACTTATTTGTCTATCTTTACAGAGATATTCTACACATCCCAGTATAGAAGATACAGATTTATATATAATAAATGCACTATATATACAAAACAAAGTATACATACACATACATACATCTATATAATGCATCCTCCATACACTGAGCTTTATCTTTTTCACCTGTAAAATGAATCATATCACTTAAGGTAAGTACGTGAAGAATCCTTGGCTCTTTTTGATGACTGCACAACATTGTACTGTTGGCGTGTACCAATAAAGGGAGTCTATTGATGGACATTTGTTTCCAGTGTTGCTATCCCCAACAATGTTGCTGTATACCACTGCCAGTATTTCATTTCAGTGTGTATGAGTACATCAGTCTAGACGTTGAATTAACAGATTAAAAGGTAAACACATTTTTGATGTTGACAAATTTTACTCAACTGCCCTGCAGTGAATTTTCCACAAACTTTATAATACTGTTTCCTCATTCCTTTCCTTTCTGTTACCATCAACTTTAGGAGAACTTAAGTTGTCAAAAATCCAGAAAAACGTGAAGCAGAACATACGAGACAATATTTCCTTGTTCAGCTTGGGGATAGGATTTGATGTTGACTACGATTTTTTGAAGAGGCTCTCCACAGAAAATCACGGAATTGCTCAGAGGATATATGGAAACCAGGACACTGCTTCCCAGCTCAAGGTCACATTTTTGTCCTGTTCTTTGTCTGTTTCTCATCCCTCACCCCAACTCAAAATCATGCAACTAGCAATTATCTAATGCCAGAGAGAAGATGGACAAATTTCAGATTTGACTGAACACTATCATTATTTCTAGACATATTCTTCTCACCATCCACTCCCTTCTCCTTACCTACATTTCTGCATTAACAGTGATCTGTTAACTAGGAAGGCAGTGGATTCACAACTGTACTCCCTCAACAGAATCCCCCAGGACACTATCAAAGTTTCTTGTAGTTCTCCAGTCCCACTAAGCAAATGGTCCTCTGGATCATCATGGCTACCCATTTCTCCTTTAAAGTACAGTGACAATTTTTATATCAAATTTGCATAATGTCAGATCAGACTATGGCCTGTAAGTTTCCTTAAATATAAATGATATGAATTACTCATTTAGTTTGACTAAGTGAGACTAACATGTAGAAGAAGAAAATCACACCATACTTGTTTTCTGTTAATGCCAGGCACCATTTTTAACTTGGGGGTGGGTAAGGGATATGGTTTAACTTAGAGAATGTCCACTCTAATGAATTTTCTTAGTACGAGTATCCATCAGTTTTTCATGTTGGTCATAACTGGAAGGAAAAAAAATGGTGGGCTCTTAAATCAAAGGTAAACCTCTTAACTATCCTTATCTTCAGTCTCGATTTTTTTCATTTGATAATTACAAATATTTTCCCTGATGCCATAGCTTTCTGCAGAGATCTTGTGGGAATAAACTAAGATATACCTATTAAGCATTTGAAGAATTTCAGCAAAAAGTGCTTTAGACCTATAAAGTGCTGTGAAAATAATCATCTTTCTGATTTTCATCAATTGTAGAAATTCTACAACCAGGTCTCCACTCCACTGCTCCAGAATGTTCAGTTCAACTATCCCAATACAGCAATAACAGATGTCACGCAAAACAGTTTCCATAACTATTTTGGAGGCTCGGAGATTGTGGTAGCAGGAAAAGCTGACCCTGCTAAACTGGATCAAATAAAGAGTGTTATCACGGCAACTTCGGTATTTCTGCTAACCTGCTAATTCTAAAAACGCTAATTGACCCCTTGGATACAATCCATCCTGTACACTAACAGGCTAACGATCTCCATTTCAAGAATGATGTATATGGAATAAAAGCAATAAGCGAAGGAGAAGGCATGAGACTATGTATGTCATATTCCCAACTATTCGTAAATCTCTGCCTTTTTTCACCCTACACTAAGTCCCAAGCTCTAGTGATATGCATTTGCTTCCTAGATATTTTGTCTTTCATTTCATTTGTATTCCCTTTAAAATATATAGTACCCTGATTTGCTCATAATGTGTACTAAAAATATGTTAACCATTAACTATAATTCAGCTCCACTGACGTCTTTCAATTTTATCATAGGCCAGCACAGACCTTGTCTTGGAAACCTTAGCTCAGATGGATGACTTGGAGGACTTTTTATCAAAAGACAAGCATGCAGACCCTGATTTCACCAGGAAATTGTGGGCCTATCTAACAATCAACCAGCTTCTAGCTGAGCGGTAAGAAAGAAATCTACACCACCAAACCAGAAAAACCAAACCTATTGCTGTCAAGTCACTTCTAACTCATAGAGACCCTACAGGACAGAGTAGAACTGCTCCACAGAGTTTCCAAGGAGCACGTGGCAGATTTGAACTGCCAACTTTTTGGTTAGCAGATGTAGCACTTAATCCACTACATCACCAGGGTTTCTATTTAGACCATAGGGATTTGATAAGAGTGAAATTTTTACTTTGAAATTTTGGAGTAATATGCAATAAGAGTTTGCAACCAAGAAAAGTAGCAAACAAAAGGACAAATATTGTGATATCCACTTATCTGAAATACAGAGAAGAGGTAAGCACATAGAGATGAGAGTTTATTAGTGATCACCAAAGGCTAGGGACAGGGAATGGGAACTTTTGACACAGGAGTATAGAACTCCTCTTTAGGGGTGTTGAGAAAACCTTTGGAAATGGATAGGGGTAATGGAAACATGACACAGCAAATGTAAGTAATGTCACTAAATTGTACTTAAAAGTGATTAAAGTGGCAAAATTTATATGTATATATATATATTTTACCTCTAAAAAAAGAAAAAAATGAAGAAAGGTAATAGAGTTTAGATTAATACTTTCCACTGTTTATTCCACTAGTTATAAGCCATGTAAAGAAGCTTTGGTAATACAGTGGTGAAGCACTCAGTTGCTAACTGAAAGGTCAGTGGTTTAAAACCACAAGTCACTCTAAGGGATAAAGGTATAGCCATCTGCTTCTGTAAAGATTTCCAGCCTTGGAAACTAATAGGGCAGTTCTATTCTGTCTTATAGGGTCAGTATGAGTTGGAACTGAGTCAATGGCAACAGGTTTTATTTTAGTTTATAAGCCATGTAAGTGAGAATGAAGTTGGGTTCATTCTTTTTTAGAAAAATAAATAAAGTATAACATACACAGAGTATGTGAAGTGCATTAATTTAAGTATATAGCTTGATGAATTTTTATATATGACCTGTGTAATCATCACCCATCCAGGTATAGGATACTCTCAATGCCTCTGAAGGTTCCCTTGCATCTCTTCCCATTCCCTTCCCCGCCCCTCTCCCCAGAGAGGAAGTTGCTATTCTCAGGTATTACCATCACTTAGTTTGGCCTGTTACTGAACTTCATAATTACACAGTTTGTACTCTTTTGTTTCTATCTTCTTTTGCTCAGTATGATGTCTGTGAGATTCATCCGTGTTTCTGTGTTCATCATTAGTTTGTTTTATATTCACTCTTGCAGACAAGTTACTGTCCAAAGAGAAATCTGGCATTGTGAAAACATCAAAGGAAAGCTCTCTAGAAGTTGTCTATTTGATCTCTGAACTCTCAGCTGAGCTGCATTTAAACTGTGTTATAAGAACAATATTGCTAGAGTAACAAATGGCTTTTAGATCACCTACATCAGAATTACATGAGGAATCTGATAAAAATTACCAGCCCTCAGCCCCACCCCACCTATTAGAACACCTTAATTCTGTCTTTTCAGGAAAATAGATACAATCATCTGAACTTAGTTAGAAAAGTGAAATATGGCTGTACAACTGTGCTCACGAAGAAAATCCAGGATAGCACAAGGAAAAGCTTACACACAGTCGTAAACTTTAGCCTTGAAATAAGTGAAAGATTTTTTTCTGCCCCTTTTAGAGAAGCACACTGAGTGCCTCTTAAGGTCATATAGCAAACTACTGCAAAGTTAAATATCGATTTTTTTTTTTAAAATAATCTCTTGGGAGCTCATAACTAGATAAAATACTAGTTAGTTCTTTGCTTGTAGTCTACCAGCATCCTGGTTGAACAATGTGTGAAATGCCAGCCAAGCCAAGTGCCGTCGAGTCGGATCCGACTCATGTGTGAAATAATGATCCGTAATGTCTGTATTTCCTGCATACAGAAACATGGCAACTACAGCTGCTGCCAAAAGAAAAATTACAAAAACAATCCTGCAGATGTCTCTGGAGCATCATATTGTGACCCCACTCACTGCAATGGTGATTGAGAATGAAGCTGGGGATGAGCGGATGCTGGCAGACTCTCCCCCGCATGACCATTCCTGCTGCTCAGGTCAGCATTTCAATCTGGTGGAGGAATACTGCAGCCCAACTTCCTTGCCCCGTGTTGGGTCCCAGAGTCTCTGCGTCTCTCTTGCTCTCACATCTCACGGCCCCAGGTCTGCATTACTTTGTGTCCGGCTCTCTCCATTGGTTGACTTTGGGGAAACTTTTATCGCTATGGTTTTTGAACATCTTTACTGACAAATATCCTAAAAGAATTTTGAAGACCTAAGTATCTCCTCACACATTTTAAAATCAATATTTAAAACGTTATTTTGCTGAATTACCAAGAATACAATTTCTGGCATATTGCAAAATAAAAGAGTTCCATGACTGTTTTAAATGTATCTGATGGAATCCAAACCCCAATTTGATGTTCACCATCAGCCCTGGTGCCATAGTGGTTAAGTGCTACATCTACTAACCATATAGTCAGCAGTTTGAATCTACCAGGCGCCCCTTGTAAACTCTATGAAACAGTTCTACTCTGTCCTCTAGAGTCACTATGAGTTCGAATCGACTCAGTGTCAAGGAGTTTGGTTTGGGGTCAGCCATGAAAATGAAAAAAAAAATACACAAGTACGTTCTACTTTAATTATTGGAAATTTTATATTATTTTTTCCTGATTGAATTTGTATTTCTACTCCACTCCTCTCTCCCTCAAGGAAGCATACTGTAATGTAAGATATTTTTATGCTTGAAAGTCTTTTATTGATCACCTTGCTCTTCCGCAAGGAAAAAAAGTTTATAAATTTAATTTTTCTTTAATTTTTTGTGACCGTAAGTTTTTGAGGGTTCAGAATTTCCGTCTGAATGTTTATTCAAATTACAAGTCATAAATACTTGATGAAAAAATAGAAACACATTATAAATTTTTGTATACATAACAGAATTCAGGGCTGATTACATTACTTTGATATCCTAGCTGGTAGGAGACTGTACTGCCCTGAAGAATTCTGGGCTGGTTGTGTTGATTAGGTAGCTTAGCTGATAGGAGGAGTAAAGATAGAGTGAGCAGCCCCCACTTGTCTGTCATCAGGGGCTTGCTTGTTGCTGTGATGCCACTGGTATTTAGGTACCAGCAGGGCCACCCATGGTAGACAAGTTTCAACTGAGCTTCCAGATTAAGGCAGACTAGGAAGAAGAATCTGGCACTCTACTTCTGAAAAGAATTAGGCAGGGAAAACCTTGTGAATAGCAGCAGAACACTGTCACACACAGTGCTGGAAAATGAGCCCTCCAGGTTGGAAGGTACTCAGAAGATAACTGGGGAAGAGCTGCCTCCTCAAAGTAGAGCTGACTTGAATATTGTGGATGGAGTAAAACCTTCAGGATCTTCATTTGTTGATATGGTGCAACTCAAAATGAGAAGAAACAGCTGCAAACATCCATTAATAATCAGAACATGGAATATACAAAGTATGAAACTAGGAACACGGAAATCATCAAAAATGAAGTGGAATGTGTAAACATCAATATCGTAGGCAGTAGTGAGCTGAAATGGGCCTGCATTGGCCATTTTGAATCCGACAATCATGTGGGAACGAAAACTTGAAGAGGAATGTTGTTGCACTCATCAGTGATAGGATAATATCAGTGATAGGATAATATCCATATGCCTACAAGGAAGACTAGTTGATATGACTGTTATTCAAATCTATACAGAACCACTATGGCCAAAGATGAAAAGACTGAAAATTTTTACCAGCTTCTGCAGTCTGAAATTGACGGGACATACAATGAAGACACACTGATATTACTGGTGACTGGAATGCAAAAGTTGAAAACAAAGAGAGGAAGGACTGGTAGTTGTAAAATACAGCCTTGGTGACAGAAATAATGTCAGAGATCACACGATAGAATTTTGCAAGATTAATGACTTCTTCTTTGCAAATACTTTTTTTAACTAACACAAATGGTGACTGTACACATGGACCTCACCAAATGGAATACACAGTAACCAAATCGGCTACCTTTATGGAAAAAGATGATGGAAAAGCTCCATATCAGCAGTCAGGACAACACCAGGTGCTGACTGTGGTACCAATCATCAACTGTTCATGTGCAAACTCAAACTGAAACAGAAAAAATTAGAACAAGTCCACAAGAGCCAAAGTATGAACTTGTGTATATCCCTCCTGAATTTAAAGACCATCTCAAGAACAGATTTGGTGCGTTGATCACTAGTGACCAAAGACCAGACAAACTGTGGAACAACATTAAAGAAATCATCCATGAAGAGAGCAGGAGGCCATGAAAAAAGACAGGCAAGAAAGAAAAGACCAAATTGGATGTCAAAAGAGGTGCTGGAACTTGCTCTCAAACATCGAGCAGCTAAAGCAAAAGGAAGGAATGATGAAGTAACATATCTAAACAGAAGATTTCAAATGGCAGCTCAAGAAGACAAAACAGTATTATGATGACATGTCCAAAGAGCTGGAAATGGAGAACCAGAAGGGAGGAACATGTTCTGCACTTCTCAAGCTGAAAGAACTGAAGAAAAATGCAAGTCTGGAATTGCAGTAGTGAAGGATTCTACAGGGAAAATACAAAATGACTCAGGAACCATCAAAATAAGATGAAAGGAATACACAGCATCGTTATTCCAGAAAGAATAGGTTGATGTTCAGCCATTTGAAGAGGTGATGATCTGGAACTGATGGTACTGCAGGAAGAAGTCAAAGATGCATTGAAGGTATTGGCCAAAAACAGGGCTCCAGGAATTGATGGGATATCAATTGAGATATTTCAACAAACAGATGCAGCATTAAAAGTGCTGACGCCCCTATGACAAGAACTCTGGAGGACAGTTACCCGGTCAACTGACTAGAAGAAACCTGTGCTAATGCCCATTCCAAAGAAAGATGTTCCAGCCGAATGCAGAAATTACCAAACAATATCACTGATATCACGTGCAAATAAAATTTTGCTCAAGATCATTCAAAAGCGACTGCAACAATATATTGACAAGGAGCTGCCAGAAATTCAAGCTGGATTCAGAAGAGGATATCAGCAGGGATATCACTGCTAGTGTCAGATGGTTCTCAGCTGACAGCAAAAAATACCAGAAAGATGTTTGTTTCATTGACTCTGCAAAGGCATTCGACTGTGTAGATCATAACATACTATGTCTAATACTGCATAAAATGGGAATTCCAGAACACTTAATTGTGCTTTTAAGGAATCTGAGTATGGATCAAGAGGCAGCTGTATGAACAGAACAAGCAGACGCTGCATGTTTTAAAGCCAGGAAAAGTGTGCATCAAGGTTGTATCCTTTCACCATACCTTTCCAATCTACCTGCTGAGCAAATAGTCCAAGAAGCTGAATTCTATGAAGAAGAATGAGGTTTCAGGATTGGAGGACAACTCATTAACAACCTGCATTATGCAGATGACACCACCTTACTTGCTGCGAGTGAAGAAGATTTGAAACACTCACTGATGAAGATCAAGGACCACCAGCCTTCAGTATGGATTACACCTCAACATCAAGAAAACAAAAATCCTCACTACTGGACCAGTAAGCAACATCATCATAAATGGAGAAAACATTGAGATGTCAAGAATTTCTTTTTACTTGGGTCTACAATTAACACTCATAGTAGCAGCAGTCAAGAAATCAGAATATGTATTGCATTGGAAAAATCTTCTATAAAGGATCTCTTTATAGTACTGAAAAGTAAAGATGTCACCTTGAAGACTAAAGTGCATCTGACCCAAGCTGTGGTATTCTCAATCATATAATATGCGTGTGAAAGCTGGACAATAACCAAAGAAGACAGAAGAAGAACTTTGAATTGTGGTGTTGGAGAACAAACGTTGACTGTACCACAGACTGCCAAAAGAACAAACATCTGTTCTTGAAGAAGTACAACCAGAATGCTCCTTCGAAGCATAGATGGCAAGACTGCATCTTACATACTTTGGACATGTTGTCAGGAACAATCAGTCCCTGGAGCGGGACATCACGCTTGCTAGAGTGGAGAGGCAGCAAAAAAGATGAAGTCCCTCAATAAGATGGATTGACACAGTGGCCACAACAACGGGCTTATCTATAAAAACGATTGTGGACATGGTGCAAGAATGGGCAGTGTTTCGTTCTGTTGTTCATAGGGTCGCTATGAGTTGGAACCAACTTGATGGCACCTTACAACATACATAACAAGTAAAATTTTATTGGAAGTCATCTGTTGGTGAGATACAGGTGGCTGAATGTTTTGTGTAGTATCCATGGACAAGGATTTTCAACTGAGAGTATGAAACAGGATTTGGCATCAATTCTTTTCTTTTTTTCATTTTTATAGGAGAAATGCTGATACACCTTGTTAACATAGGTACACAGGTAGGAATTGAAAGAGCTTTGTTATAGCAATGTTACTTATCTGAACTCCCCTGAATTGTATCCCAAAACTCACGTACAGATTTATCATTCAGAACTTGAGCCCAACTCTATATATGTTGAAAACAAAGAATTGAAAATCATCTGATTTGCAAAATGATTTGTTACTCTGTCATTAGAGTCATTCAATTTTTTGGCACTATGCCAATTATCTCAAATTGATACTTAGCTGGAAGAGTGAAGGGAGGTAGGGGAAGGGTGTGTCATCCTTTTAAACTACAAGGGTGGTCATGAAATGGCTTTCTTAGAAAATAGTACATATGAGAGCTGAGAATCAAGAAATTGCCTTAAAATTATTCATGTTTTGCGTGTCCTGTGGAAAGTCTCCAGGGACCCCCAGGGGGTACACACACCCTAGTTTATTAGACTCTTTCTTCCTCCCCTCCTTGGTGACTCATCCTACTGAGACGTATTCTTGAGAATGACCTACATGTGCTGGATGGATCATTTTCTGAATGTTTTATTTTGTTAACGTGAGGCACCGACTTTATAGCAGTGGCCTAGGGTTTAAAGAACTCTGACTTCTGATGTCCCGGTTGAAATGGCTTTCAATTCAAACAGTTAAATTTATCCAGAGAGCATCAAATTTTGGAGAAATAGCATTTGTTTCTCAAAACAGGATGACTGACCAGATGTCTGAAAGCAAAATGGACTTTTTCTATGTTAAATGTCTCCTCCTAGTAAAGGAACCTCATTGGGTAACTTACGCTGCTCAGATGGTTCTATAGTAGGTAAACACAGATAAGGCATAAGAAGATGCCTGCAGTAATCTAGGTCTTCTCCTGGGCTGGACTGGACAGTATCTCCTACCCTATGGTGAAGGCAAGAGACCTGTCCTTCCCTAACCTCTGTGAAACTATTCCTCCAACCTCAGGCTCTGGACCCTACTGAGAACTCTGTAGCAGACCCACACAGCACCATGCCCTTGGGAACCAGAAGAGAGAAAACTCTGGAATAAAAATAGAGGGACAACACATTAGCTGAGAACCTCTAGGAGCTGCTTAAAAGAGATTCTTGAAATTATAAGTAATATCCATGGAAATGTAACCCTGTAAATTAATGGATATGGGTTTTTCCACACAGGTGCTCTGTATTACGGCAACAGAGTTGCTACAAGTTCAATCCCGTCTTGGGCCAATCCTTCACCAACACCAGAAGTCCCACTGCATGCAAAGGGAGCTCCAGTGGTTGAATCAGCTCCTCTCCATGTGATAAGAGGTAAAAGACCTTCCACCCCTGCTTTTACAACCAAAATCATGATCTGATCATAATTCTGCAGAGCATATATATACATTAATGAAATCACACTGTCCCAGTAAACTAGGTGATTTTTATAAGCATCACTGGCTTCAAAAGAAGATGATAGCTCCATTTCCAAATGCATGAGAAAAACCTACTGGAACAGAAGGGAGGCTTCTCTCCTGCAGGAAGGGTCAATGGGGCATCCATGAAAAAGATGCTCCCTTTGGGGTTTACACCACTTGGGTGAACGCGAGCAAGTTATTTAATGTTTCTTCACTTCATTTCCTTTATATTGGAAAGGCATAATGACAATTATACAGCTAGGTGGTGAATTAAACACTGAACTTTCTTTCAAGTGCTGATACGTAATAGTCACTCAATAGATGGATGCTGTCCCTAGAAATAGAAGGTATCTTTAGACTGCCTGGAATATAAACTTTTCTATAGAGAAATCCTCAGAACTGACTACTCGAGGACTGTACACTCATCACTCACCAAACATTACAACAGAGAAGGATCAGCAAGAACTTGTAGTAGATATTTAAAGTGATTTCATCTTACTCCTGTGACTTATGTCTAAAATTATTGTTTGTGGATCCCAAGTGATCTGTGTCTTCACTCTTTCATGAGTAGTAATCATTCATACAGGAGCTCTGGTGGTGCAATGGTTAAGCACTCAGCTGCTAACTGAAAGTTCTATGATTTGAATCCACCAGTGACTCCTGGGGAGAAAAGACTTGGTGATCTGCTCCTGTAAAGATGCAAACCAAACCACTGCCCTCAAGTCGATTCTGACTCATAGCAACCCTATAGCTCAAAGTAGAACTGCCCCAAAGAGTTTCCAAAGAACACTTGAGGGAGTTGAACTGCTGACTTTTTGGTTAGCAGATGTAGCACTGACTCACTACACCACCAGAGTTTCCCTTGTAAAGATTACATCCTAGAAATGCCTATAGGGCAGTTCTCCCTCCTATGGGATTGCTATCAGTCAGATTTGACTGGACTACACACAACACTCATTTGCATAAGCAAACCTCAGCTCTCATACCTAATCACTCTTGTTTATGAGGCAAAGGAGAGAGTCTGTCTTTAACTTCCAATTAAAAGTGGCAACCTTAAGTTGAATGTTTGAATAGGAATCTCTGTGGAAGGTTATCATGCTTACACAGTAGCCATTTTTGCTATTTTCAGTATGCCTTTCTGAATGACTGGCTGCTAAGAGCAAAAGACTACTGCAGGGACATGAGTGAGCCATTTAAATGTTCTGCAAAATAAAGCTTTTAGAGAAAAATTTAGAGATAAAGTTAACTTTTTTTTTGTAAATACTCTTCTTAGTAGTGTCCCTACTTCCCCTTCCAGTAAGAATATAGAGTCCCCTCAGAGTCCCCATAATATAGTCTTCCCTCTATGATGCAGTAAAAATAATAATGCATTGAGAATCAGACAATCCTGGGATCAAACACTGTCTACATTACCATGACAATGCACTGAACACTTTTTATAAAATGGGGATGATCGTGACTCCCCTGTAGTATCAGCTGCTAACTGAAAAGTCAGCAGGTAGAACCCACCAGCCTCTCCATGGAAGAAAGACCTGGGGATCAGCTCCCATAAAGATGATAGTCTCTGAAACCCTGTGGGGCAGTTCCACTCTAACATTCAGGTGTGCTCTGAGTTGGAATCTAACTATAGCACACAGTAGGGTGGTTATGTTGTAAGTTCCTGGCACTCTGTAGGAACTCAGTAAACACTGGCTAGTCTTGTGCCCCTGGTGGTGTAGTGGTTATGTGCTATGGCTGCTAACCAAAGTTATCAGTTCAAACCCAACAGGTGCTCCTTGGAAACTATAAGGCAGCTCTACTCTGTCTTACAGGGTTGCTATGAGTCAATGGCAATGGGTTTGATTTTGGTTGAGTCTTGTGCCAGTAAAACTTAAGTCTTAATGATCCATGAAGTTAGTAATGGGTGTCGTCAAGCTACTTTCAGCCTAATCAAAATCTAAGGCTACACGAGATAAACACAATGTCTCTCTTCTTTTGCTTGGAATTGTATCAACTCAATATGCTAGCATTGATTAGTTCTTGCTTATCAGAAGGTCTGCTGGGATTTTATTACTGTTGTTGTACTGTAGATGAAAGTTTACAGTACAAACTAGTTTCTCATCAAACAGTTGGTACACATATTGTTTTATGACGTTCATTAACCCCAGATTAACACTCTCCCTTTTCATCTTTGGGTTCCCTATTACCACTTTTCCGGTCCCCTTCTGTCTTCTGGTCCTTGCCTCTGGGCTGGTGTGCCTCTTTAGTCTCATTTTGTTTTATGTGCCTGTCCAATCTTTGATTGAAGGGTAAATCTCAGGAGTGACTTCATGACTGCGCTGAAAGGGTGTCCCGGGCCATACTATCTAGGTTTCTCCAGTCTCTGTCAGGCCAGCAAGTCTAGTCTTTCTTTTTGAATTAGAATTTTGTTCTACATTTTTCTCCAGCTCTCTCCAGGAGTGTGTGTTGTGATCCCAGTCAGAGCAGTCAGGGGTGGTAGCCGGGCATCATCTAGTTGTGCTAGGTTCAGTCTGCTGGAGGCCGTTGTAGATGTGGTCCATTAGTCTTTTGAACTAGTTTTTCGCTTGTTTCTTGTCTCCGTTCTACCTTACTCCTGAAGGGGTAAGACCAGTGGAGTATCCTAGATAGCTGCTCACAGACTTTTAAGATCACAGATGCTGCTTATGAAGCGCAATGTAGAACACTTTCTTTATAAATTGTATTATGCTGATTGAGCTACGTATTTCCTGAGACCATGGTCCCCATAGCCCTCAGCTCAGCCATTTTGTCCCTCAGGGAGTTTGGATGTGTCTATGGAGCTTCCATGGCCTTGCCCTCTGTAAGCTGTGCTGACTTCCTCAGTAGTGTCTACTGTCTCAGCCTTCATCAAAGTTACCACTTATCTATTGTTTATTAGTGTTTTTTGAATCACCACCCTTACCCTTCCCAGTAACCATCAAAGATTGTTTCTATGTGTAAACCTTTTTTGAGAGTTTTTACAGTAGTGAGCTCATATAATATTTCTCTTTTAGTGATGGACTTATTTCACTCAGTATAATGCATTCCAGTTTCCTCCGTGCTGTGAGATGACATCCAATTTTACCAGTACCATCTGTTAAAAAAAGACTGTCTTTTCCTCATTTCAGGAAACCCTGGTAGCACGGTGGCTAAGTGCTAGACTGCTAACCAAAAGGTTGACAGCTCAGATCCACTGGGCACTCCTTGGCAATTCTATGGAGCAGTTCTACTCTGCCCTATAGGGTTGTTATGAGTGAGAATCAACTCAATAGCAGTGGGTTTTTCTCTCATTTCACAGACTTTGGGCCCTTGTTAAAGATCAGATGACCACAGATAGATGACTTTACATCTGGGTTCTCAACTTTGTTCCATTGGTCAATGTATCTCTCATTGTGCCAGTAACAGGTGCCCTTGTCTCTAAGGTGTGTCTTTTGCAAAGAGCATATTGATGGATCCTGGTTTTGCATCCATTCTGTTACTCTCCATTTCTTTCTGGGTTCATTTAGGACATTTCACATTCAGAGTAATTACTGATAGGTGTGAGTTTATTGTCATTTTGTAGTGCTTTTGTTTTTGTGGTGCTGATATTTTCTTTGTTTCTCTTATTCTCTTCTGCTGAATTTCTTTGGTTTGTGGATTTATTTTTCATTTCTTCTGTTTCAGTAGATTTTGGGATTTTTTGTAATTTTTCCTTTTTATTTTGATGGCTAGGTTTGTTCACTTTCTTTGTGGTTACCTTGAGATTTATCCTTATCTTCCTAGGTTTGAATCAGTCCATTATTGCTTAGTATCGCCTTGCCTTCCACTCCATTGGAAGTTCTGTACCTACACTGTTCATTTTCTGTTTTACTGTTCTGACGTTGTTGTCACAGATTAACCACTGTTTCCCTGTTTGTCTTAATCATCTAGTATAGCCATAATAGAAATACCATAAGTAGATGGCTCTAACAAAGAGATTTATTTGCTCACAGAAAAGCAGGATAAAAGTTCAGATTCAAGGCATCAGCTCCAGTGGAGATCTTTCTCTGTTGTCCCTGGAGAAGGGTCCCTGTCACCAGTTTTTATCAGGACTGGGAGTTTCTGAGGCAAAAGGACCCCAGGTCCTTTCCAAAGGATGTGCTGTGCTCCTGGTACCACTTCTTAGTGGCATGAGATCCCCAACTCACTGCTTACTTCCCTTTCCTTTATGTCCCAAGAGATTACCTCAAGGTACAATACAGTGTTACATATTGAGTCATGTCCCACCAACACAACTGCCATTCATCCTTGTTAACATCATGAAAGCAGAATTTACAGCATATAGGAACATCACACAATACCAGGAATCGTGGCCTAGCCAAATGAGTACAAAATGAGTACACACATTTGGGAGGAATGCACAATTCAATCCATGACACTGTTGTAATTCTTTTATTTTGTGTAGTCCTTAAGAGTTCATTTTCTAGGTTCGTATCTGCTGGTCTAATCTTGCATCCCAGATTCTGGTTGTGGTCTGATGTTGTTTGTTCTCAGGTCCAGAATGTGTGTATTCATTTGACTAGGCCATGATTCCTGGTATTGTGTGATGTTCCTATATGCTGTAAACCCTACCTCTGTGATGTTAATGAGGATGAGTAGCAGTTTCAAAGGACTCCCTTTAATAATTGTGCTAAATTTGGTTTAGTTATTACATATTCTCTTAATCTCTGTTTGTCTGGAAATATCCTAAGTTTACCATTATATTTGAATGAGAATTTTGCAGGATATATTATTTTTGGTTGGCATTTTTTTTCTTCTGAGGTTTTATGTCTACCATCCCACTGCCTTCTTGCCTCCATGGTTTCTGCCAAATGATCAGAGTAATCTTATTGTTTCTTCTCCACATGTGACTTTTTTTTCTCTAGCTGCTCTCAGAATTTTTTCTCTGTTTTTGGTTTTAGTGTGTGTTATTATATTCCTTGCTGATTTTCTTTCAGGGTCTACCCTATATGGGGTTTGCTGAGATTCTTGGATGGTCACCTTTTCATCTTTCATGATATTAGGGATATTTTCTGTTAGCAATTCTTTAGTGATCCTCTCTGTGTTTTCCATTTTCCTCCCCTGTTCTGGAACTCCGATCACTTGCAAATTTTTGCATTTGATTGTATCTCACATAATTCTCAGGATTTCTTCATTGTTCTTCACTTTTTCTGAATTTTTCTTCAAAGTTATACACAATCTTTATCTTCAGTTTCACTGACCCTGTCTTCCATCATTTCAAATCTGCTCCTCAGCCCTTCTATGACATTGTCCATTTCTGAAATCTCGTTGTCTGTCTTTTATATTTCTAATTGTTGTTTCCATATGATTTCTAGTTGTGGATTTACTTTGGCATTTTGTGACTATATTGTTTTCCTGAATTGTTGTATGAATTTGTGTGCCTTTTCCATGAATTGGTCTATTTTTCCCTCATTTTTGCCTGCTTTTTGCTTCTACTTTTACATGGCTCGGTATATTAAGAGATGTGAATTCCCTAGCAGGTGATTCCAGTGCTTTTTCTTCTACTGGAAGCCAGCCAAGTGCCGTCATCTTATATTTTATTTTGTACATCTGCTGGAACCATCCTGTTCTACTTTTCAATACGTTCTGATATTTTCTGCTGTCTTTGGGCCATTCATTAATCATTTTCTTTGTTATTGATTGTAGATCTGTTTGTTTCAACCTGATTTTTCTCTTTTATTTGGTTATGTCAGAACTGGTGGGCTATGTGTTCTTTGTTGTTCCTTATCTGTGGTTGTAAATTTCCCCCCCTTGTACAATGGCAGGGCCAGTCGCTCAATTACGGTGTAACAGGCTAAGTCTAGCTGAAGGGTACAGGCTGAGATGGGTTGTTTATGCCACGTACTAGGGCTGACAAGGCAGACCTGGAGTCAGTGCTGGGCAGGTTCCAGTAGGCTGTACCTGTGCTGCTTAGGGGTGTGATGTTCAGCACATGGTGCAGGTAGGCAGGAAGGCGTAGAGAAGTTGTGATGTATGGAGCTAAGATAGGTCTAGGAAAGAGGAAAGGGGTCAGAGAGAAACGGGAGCCAAAAACAAAGAAAAATAAATAAATAAAAGAGTACTAAGGGAAACTTCCATTAGAGTGGAGAGATGAGAAATCAAGAAATGCAGAAAAACAAAAATATTTTTAAAAATTGGGAAAAGAATAAAGAAGAAAGGCCTCCAGGGTTCCTGCTAGTGCTAATGCAAAGACTAGGGAAGTGTCTTCCAGGCTGAGCAGTATAGCTTAGCTATAAGGGCTATAAATGTCACACAGTGTCAAGTATTCAGGAAACAGGAAAGAGACAAGTATAGAGAGATAAAATCTAGGAAATAAAGGACAGGAAGCAAAGAAGGAAAAGGAAGAAAAAAAGAAATGCCTGCAGGAATCCTAGTGGCACCGATGCCCAGACTGCAAACATGGGCCCTACATTGTGCAGTACACTCTGGGTAGAACTCCCAAGCTAGAAAGGAAAAAAGAAAACAAGCAGACAAAACAAAACATAACAAAGCAAAAAGAAACAAAACAAAGCCAGGGAAGAAAAGTCCTGAGGATTCCACCAGCGTGGCATCACATGCTTCACAACCTTCCAAGAAGAGGCAAAGAAAGCATATGGAGCCAGGTGTTCAAGAGAAATGAGAGAGAAGTAGTAGGAGACACAGAAGAAATGAAAAGATATGGAAACAAGCAACATCAAATACAGACAAACAGCACTCTGGGAGGTGGCCAGTGGGGACAGGAGGGAATCCAAGTGGGGGTACCTTCAAGAGCTCCCACAAGGTCACAGATCACCCAGTAACCATGATATACACTTTCCTAACCTCATCCTCACCAGCCCCCTATCATCAGTGTGGAGGTCAAGACTGTGGCTAGGACCAAATGAGTTTGCTCTTGGACAAGAGACTGCAGTCAGCAGGAAGCAGAGGAAGCTGATTATCTTAGCTGATTTCTAGGGAAGCAAAACCAGTAACACATATACGTACAAGGAAAGATTTATGTATAAAGGAAACAGCTCATGCTGTTGTAGAAGGTGAATGTCCCAAGTCCTGGCACAAGGCTCACATGGCCACAGAAGCTGGTCAACCTAAGGTAAGCAGGTCAGAGACCAGAGTTCTAGATCACTGGCTGTGTATGTAGGCAGATCCCAGGCTGGCAGCAAGATTGTGAGGTCTCTGCTGACTCATAGAGCTGCAGAGGCTGGTGCATGCAGGGTTGGCTGGTCTAGGAGCAGGACTCTCACTTGCCAGCTGTAAGGGTTGATGAATCCAACAGCTGCTAGTTCAGGCCCAGAACCAGATGCAACAGAGAGCGGGAACTGCTCGTAATGTGAGCTGACAGGAAGTAGATGCTGAAAGGTGAAGAGATGAAACCTCAGGGGAGGAAAGCCACCACAGGCCCTGCCTCTGCCACTTGATACAGCAGCCAAACATGGAATTTCCAAGTTGACACAGTCTTGACCACCACACTAATGCTGGGGGCTGGTGAAGATGAGGTTAGGAAAGCATGTATCATGGTTACAGGGTGATCTGTGTCCTGCTGGCAGCTCTTGAAGGTACTCCTTGTCTGCTGATCTCCAGTGTGGGTGGAGCAAATATAAGCAGCATGGACACTGCACTTCCCACATGGCTGGGCCACTGCAGCTACTCAGGAGGCATCAGAGGTAGAGCAGTGGGGAGAAAATGGGGGATAGGAAGATATGTATCTCTGGTTACCAGGTGCTTTGTTTTCTGCTGCAATTTCCATGAACCTGCTTTCTTGTGCTCCCTGTCTGCTGATCTCCCACAGAAATCCAAGATGGCTAACCCATCCTGGGTTAGCTGACAGGGGACATCCTCTCAATATTCCTTCTCACTCTTTTTTTCTTCCCCCCTGTTAGTTTCTTATTCAGTGTTTGGCTGAAATCTTTATCATTTCCTTTGATACTTCCCATTCCAAGACTGATGCTTGTCTCTGTTTTACTTAGTTTTTTGGGTCTTTGCTGGGGAAGGAAGGCACAACACTTCTGTCTCTGGCACTATGTTGACCAGAAGTCCTCTGGTGGGATTTCTGATTAACTAAAATGGCAAAACCAATCACTATTTTTAATAAAAGCAATTTCCTTCAAAAGAATATTTCAAAACACTGTATTTGTGTAAAGGAAGGCAGAGGATATCATAACACGACAGTCTGTATAATTAAAAAAAGAAAAATGGTTGAGAACCTCTGTTCTACATTTTAACAGTGCCTTCTAATACCCAGCTCCAACACAGAATCAATTAACTAAATATTTATTGATGTAGCATGAGGTTGGTGGTGTGAAAGATGGAAAAAATATGAGAGTTTGTTCTGCCCTTGATTAGTTCATGTTCTTTCAAGTTACAAAATACACACTTGAAAATTAATTTCTATGACATAATAACACATCAGGGTGATGGGAGCATGGACTTGTAATCGGACAGCTTGGGTTTGAATCAGTTCTGCCCATTACTAATTCTGTGCTGTGACCTGAGCATCTCACTTATCATCTCTGCCAAGATACAGGGAAAAGAAATTGAGTTAATGGTTGCAAGGAGCTTTGCAATACCATCTAGAAAACTTTCTCAATGGATAGTAGCCAACTCTTCCAATTTTTTCCCCAAAATACAACCTCTACATTTCTAACTCAGACGTTCCTCTTCAATCCCTTCAGTTACTGAGTCTGGCAGCACTGAGTTCCTTCTCTCCACTGAGATATTGTGGATTCGATTGGAATATTTCTGGAACTTTTCTGCCCTTATCAATCTCATTCATCATCCTTCTTCTTGAGTTTAATATTTCTTGCCTTTATTATGACTTTACTAATAATCTTCATATGTTTTCTCCCCAGTACTTTATTTACACTACTGCCAGTAATTTTCTTAAAATGAGGGTCAAGTCATATCACATCTCATCCCAAAACTCTTTACTATCTACCCCACAGAATAAAGGTCCATTCTTTATCATGATATTCAAGGATCTCTAAAGTTTGTCTTTTCTTTGTTCTACATTCTTCAAGAGCGTATCTCCTATCTGCATTAAGCTACTTTTCTAAACAAGTCACACTTTTCCACCTTCCTGCCTTTCTCATTCTGTCCACTCAGCACAGATTATCTTTTTCTTTTTAATCTTACCTCTTCCCCTCGTCTCCTACCTTCAAGATTTAGTTCAAAAGCCAACTCTTTTCCTAAATCCTCTCTCACTTTATCTAGGTGGAGTTAATCCATTCATTCACCTTCATTCTCACAGCCTTTTGATTAGGCCATTATTGTACCATTTACCTTATTCTACCTTACATTAGTGGCAACATTGTCCTCTTTCACTAAATTATTAATTTTTACAAGATACAGACCATGACTTACTTATTGCATCAACCATTGTCTGACTCAGGGTTTTTCTCATAGTCTTTCATTATTTTCCTTCATCAAATATTTGTTGGATGATCAAATAAATAATTTAATTAATACCAGGAACCATCAGCCAGGATTATTGTGGTCTGGGAATCAAAGGGGGCTCCGCTGGGAGTAGCCCGACTCTTCATTTCTCTTTGAATCAATTAATCTTAACCTGTACATTAACAAACGATATTGCATTCCCTTTATATTTCTGAACTCTGTACAGCTACTTAAAAAATATCTATCTATCTATCACATGTTTCTTATGCCTGTGTCTTACTCACTTTTTTATCTTTGTTATTATTTCTGCATCTCACAGAATGCAAATATGACAGCTACACAATAAATATTCACTGTGTCTATTAGGTAACATAAATCTCTAATGGTGGCTTCATGAGGAAAGGACCATGGAGTTTGGACCACTGAGTCCTCATTGCTAAAATAGATACCTAGCACAGATTAGAAGCACAATAAATATCTGCTATTGTTAAATTAAAAATGTTCAGGAACAAAATCCTTTTAAAAACCAATGTTGTTTCCTCCTATTTCCTTCTATGTCTTCCAGTCGAAAATGACCCACACTTCATCATTTACCTTCCAAAAAGCCAAAAGAATATTTGTTTCAATATTGACTCAGAACCTGGAAAAATCCTCAGCCTCGTTTCTGATCCAGAATCAGGTAAAATAATAAGAACTTAGTTTTGAATTAGAAAAACTTGCAATTACCATATTCACCATCCTTTTTTTCCTCATCTTAATTAGTCATTTATATTTCAAACTCCAATGATTTAATGATAAATTAATTATAAATACATTACATTCCTAAGTATTTTGAACTGTCATAGGTAAAATATTTTCCTTTAATAGGTAGATCTTATTGTGATATAGGAAACCTTGGTGATATAACAGTTAAGTGCTATGTCTGCTAACCAAAAGGTCGGCAGTTCAAATCCCCCAGGTGCTCTTTGGAAACTCTATAGGGCTGTTCCACTCTGTCCTATATGGTTGCTGTGGTTTGGAATTGACTTGACAGCAGTGGGTTTGGTCTTTGGTTTTATTGTGATACAACTAACCTATAATTATATATATTTGTATAAATAAAATTTACAAGAGAAAAATATTTAAATTTTGAAGCAAAATGATGACAACGATTTTCTCATATAGTCATGTTTTATAAATGTGAATTATGGTGCACACACATGCCCATACAAACAATGTCACACAAAACAGAATTTTTTTTTCCCCTATAGGGATTTTGGTCAATGGTCAGCTCCTTGGTGCCAAGAAGCCCAAGAACAATAAACTAAACACCTATTTTGGAAAGCTGGGATTTTATTTCCACAGTGAAGACATGAAAATAGAAATCAGCACCGAGGCTATTACCATGACTCACGGTTCTCATGTGTCTGTCTTGTCCTGGGCTGACACAGCACATGTCATTAATCAAAGGCAAGTATTATCAGAATTAGGACTTGTCCTTGGAACATGACCCCATAAATAAGCCTAGACATCAGCAACATAAACACAGAGCTTAAAATCAACATTTTAAATACGAGACAGCCAATGTTCAGAAAAACTTTACTTATCCACTACCTGCTTCACAGTAGCAGAGACCATGTATTTTGTTCACCATGTGTTTCATTGCTTAGCTTTGTGCCTGGCACCTTGTAAGTACTCAATACATACAAGTCTGTGTTGAGTAAGTATAGAATTCCACCCTCAACTGAAGTCCATAGCAGATTCTATGTCAAGAGAGTATGCTGGAACTGCAATTGTATTTTATGTGTGCTATCTACCTTCCCAATTAATCTGCTGCCTTTGAGTCCATTCAAACTCACAACGACCCTATATGACAGAGAAGAACTGCCCCATAGGATTTCCAGGAAGTGCCTGGTGGGTTTGAACTGCCAGCTTTTGGTCAAGTAGCCAAACTCTTAACCACTAAGCCACCACTTTCCCAACAGGTATCTGTTAATTGATTGCTCACATACAAACATATAAATTGACAGAATTTTAGATTCAGCTAAAACAGCAAGTAACAAGCTGTAGCAAACACATTATAAAGCTCAAGAAAACTGGTGGACTTGTACTAGAAGGAATCAAGAGTTCATACTAGGGATGAGAAAACTGGCTTCCTAAAAGTCTGTTCTGCAATAGTAATAGTCATTTTGACTTCACACTAGGGTGCTTGTCTCGGTAAAAAAAGAAAAAACTGTGACTATCACTCTGGATAAAGAGATATCTTTTTCTGTTTTACTTCATCGTGTTTGGAAGAAGCATCCAATCAATGTAGACTTTTTGGGGATCTACATTCCCCCTACAAACAAGTTTTCACCCAATGCACATGGACTAATAGGTAAAGTATCAACGACCCTGTAAGTAGGGGTAATACTTTGGGCTTTAGCAGTTTTGGATGACAGTGGTTAGAACTTGGGAAAACATTAAGTCTGAGCTCAGGAAGGACCTAACACAACTCTGCTGGGTGACTCAGGAATGCTACAGCTGGGACCATCTACCATTCTAGACAAAGTTGTCCCAGGACCAGAATCTCATAACCACAAATGGGAATGTTAAGAGACACCTAATAATCAAACCAGTCATTGTCCAGCTGATGCTGACTCATGACGACCCCATGTGTGTCAGGGTAGCACTTTGTTCCATGGGGTTTCCAATTGTTCTAATCTTTTGGAAGTCCATCACCAGGGCTTCTCCTGAGGTACCTCTGGGTGGATTTGAATGGCTAACATTCAGTCAGCAGCCAAATGCCATGCAGGCTGCCATGTTAACAGAAGGGAAAGATAAATGGGACAGATAAATTTTAAATCTTACATTAAAATTTTTTTCTAATAGGAGAAAGGTGAACTGGTTTAGGAGGTCTTGCAATGCCAAGCAGGGCATCAACTTTCCTTAGTATTCTAGGAATTATTCAAACTTAAGAGTATGGTCTCATGATCAAACTTTATTTCTATGACTTGAGCCATGGTATCAGGTGCTAACTTTCATCTCCCACTTCATCACTACCACTGATCAGGACTTTCATTTTACTTGTGATCTTGGAGGATCAATCTCGTATGTAAAATGATCACGAGGGGAGCAGCATGGAACTGCACCAGGGAAGGAATCTACCCTCACATGGCTGTTCCCGTTTCCTCTCAACATGGCCCTCCCTCCTAGAAATTCTGGAGGGAGGACCAAGGGGCAGCTTAGATTAAATGAGGAGGCTGTCTTTTCATTTAACCATGGATTAAAGGTAATAAATATCTGGACTTTGTTTCTTTAGGTCAGTTCATGCATGAGCCCGAGATACGCATCTTTAATGAGAGACCAGGAAAGAACCCTAAGAAGCCAGAGGCAAGCATGGAAGTGAAAGGACAAAAGCTGACTGTCACCAGGTAGGCCTCAACACATATCCAAGTAATGAAAAGGAGTCCAACTAGGAGTGGACTCACATAGCAAAATTCAAGAGCAAGAAAAGCTGTCTTAAGCATTACTTCCCTCAAACTAAACAATCCATTAAAAATAGACACACGCATATTTTTGTGTAAGGACACAGCAAATAGTTCATCTTTAAACACAAACAGTGATTAGAGAAATATGCATCATCAAACGCCAAGACCAGTAGGCATATTAATTGATTGTTCTCACCTGCATGAGTTGGATCCAACTCTATGGAACTTGGCCGGCTAGCTGCATACATTTAGAAGTTCTATCTACCGTGACAAATTGGGTCATTGGAAAGGATGGGTCTGAGGAGGGAATTATAAAAACTGCTATGTACCACTATGCTTGAGAACGAATGTAATTCATTATGTAAGACCAGAACCTTCTTTCTGAGTATGTATCTACTGAATGTATTTTTTGAGTACTTGTTCTTACACAAATCATGTCTATAGTGTTTCATTTTGAGATGAGAACAGAGACACTTGAAAATTGTCTACTTTTCCCTACTTGCATCAGATCTAATGAGATAAACTTTCCAGCATTTTTTTGGCTTTTTAGAGTTTTTACAAAGCAGCCAACATTGATTATCAGAGATAACTCTAATGACATAAATGTCACTGACTTCCATATACTTAAACCATATTAAATTACAATAGTAATTAAACCACAGTCATAGTAAGCACAGCCACAAAAATCATTTTGTTAACTTAAACAGACTCCTGGCAAGCATACCACTCAACTGGTTATCTGTATACTAAAGAGCAACCAAGGCATTAGTGACTATGTTTTATAGAAGTGATGTGCATCAATTAATAATGTTATCTGAGATTGGTAAAAGAGCATCTATTATAACACCGATGTCCAGAGGCAAATTCTGGGCCACATTTCATGTTCTAGGAAACTCTATGGGGCAGTTCTACTCTGTCTATAGGGTCACTATGAGTTAGAAATGACTTGATGGCAATGAGTTTAATGGTAATATGTCATAAGCTTTTCAACATATTGGCTTGTTTAACCTTGAAATGGAGGACATGAATTTGCTAACAAATAGCAGGCATTAGGCAAAAATAAAAAACCCATAAAGTAAAGGCAAGACACCTCTTAAGTTCATGCTTCATATAACATTTTCAGGTGGGCTCACTAACAAAACTTTGGAGTTTTGTTCCTCTCTTCCTTCCACTTCAATTTTTTTTCCTGGAAACGTCCTCATTTGTATTATTTATCCAAGGATAAAATGCTTGTCCTCTCTCTTTCCAACACTGGTCTCCAGACTCTGATGTTTCATTTGACTTAGGGAGCAGGAATGGATGAGGGGAGCACACGGTGAGGGAATGCCAGGCTCACCATACTTTGGTCTCTCTCCTGACCTTGCTTTATCATTTTCCTCGTAGAGGCTTACAGAAAGACTACAGAACAGATACAGTATTTGGAATTGATGTTCCTTGCTGGTTTGTACACAACAGTGGAAAAGGTTTCATCGATGGGCACTACAAGGATTACCTCGTACCTCAGCTCTATAGCTATCTTAAACGGCCTTAAAGGTTTTCGGAAATTACTTGTACAAATGACAATTTTTCCCTGCCACTTTGAACAGTTGGAATAATTAGAAGCTAATTAGTTGTTTATAGCACTTGCTAAAATATCTAATAAACTTTTGCAAAAAAGCTTTAGTATTTTGTTGTATTTTCAACTGCTAAAATCTATTTTCAACTGTTAATCAAAGGGAAGCTGGCCTCCAGCCAGAGCCCTAGCTTTGCCACTTCCTGCAATAGTTTAGGAAACTCTGGTGGTGCAGTGGTTACAAACTACGGCTGCTAACCAGAATGTTAGCAGTTCGAATCCACCAGGTGCTTCTTAGAAACCCTATGTGGCAGTTACACTCTGTCCTATAGCGTCACTATGAGTCAGAATAGACTTGATGGCAGTAGGTATGATAGTTTCACTATTGTTAAGTATCAGATCCTCGGCCTTGTCAACTGAGTACCTTTTTATGATATAAACTATATGGGAAGTTTAATTATAATAGGGTTATTTGGTGAGCAAGAAATGAGAACGGGAGAAGTCACTTGATGTCAGTAGTTTTGTAGTTCATACTGAAGTCCTGACATCCCTTAGGGACAGCATTGTCAAGGCTGTGGTGCCCCACTATGCTCAGCCAAGATTCCCTCCATGGTGCTGCCAGCCCCTTTTTAGTCCACAGTGTCTCAAGTGACCAACCTCATTGTTTTCCCAGTTATCCTCCAGATCAAATATACTACAATTAGGTAGGTTTCTGCCTATTAAATTACAGTCTCTTGACATAAGAGTCTTGAGTCCCTAAAAGTCTTATGCAGGAGATTTTGTTGCTCCTCCATTTTTCACATATTTAAAAGCACTTGGGATACTACCCGAGATGGTTAATTACTTGCAGTGTTATCATCACTCAATGAATTCCAACAGAATCATAGTTCCAAATTCTCTGGAGCCTTTTGTAAACCAAATGTCACACAAATTTACCACATCTTGAACAGTGTTCTTTAGTAATCTCTGTAGTTCTTTTGTTTGTAGTTAGACAATTCCTAGGAGTAATATTATATTTACATTTTAAACCTTATTAGACTTTATTTTAAAATAACTTACAATTTAATATGATTAATAATTATGATGACTCTCTATTAGTATAATCAAGTCAGATCCATCACAATTCTGTGCTTCCTTTGCGTATATCTTTTCTTTAAAAATAAACTTCTAAAATAAATATACTTTAAAAGGGCACACTGTACTTTTAAAACAGATTTTAAAGGTTCATTTTTATGAAGTTTTCTTTCCATACTTTGGTAAAAATCATTTTTCTTCTTAGAAAGTAGACAAAATTCCCTTTTTGCACATACTTATCCCACATGTGGGCAGAAAAGGTGATTTATGCTTTGGCTTAATTGTGAAAGGTTAAATAATTATGATTTTTTTCTATAAAGTTAATTTCATTACTGAAGAGGTAAAACTGTACCACCTTTTAGCTTCATTCTTCTCTAAAAAAACAGCTATCTGTGACACTATCTACAATAGCAAAAAGATGGAACCAACTTAGGTATCCATCAACAGATGAATGGATAAACAAACTATGGTATATTTACACAATGCAACATTATGCAATGATAAAGAACAATGACGATTTTAGGAAACATAACATGATGAACCTGAAAGACATTATGCTGACTGATTTAAGGAAAAATATTGTATGAGACCACTATTATATGGGCTTAAGAAAGACCTGCAGAAGACAATCTTTGATGGCTACAAAGGTGAGGAGGGAGGAAAAAGGTTATTCACATAGATTAGACAGTCCATAGCAATTTGGTTAGGTGAAGGGAGTGACAGCATGCAGAAGGGAAGTCAGCACAATTGGATTCTACCATCTACTAAAAGGTTTTCTAAATACAAGCCAATATTTTAAAGGACAAAGTAGCAGAGACAGGACTCTGGGGACCATGATTTCAGGAACATTGAGGTCATTTGGCATAACTAGTCTTTTTCTAAGAAATTGTTCTGCATCCCTTATTGGTGAGTGGCACCTGGGGTCTTAAAAGCCACTCAACTGCCATCTAAGGAACATTAATTGGTTCCAACTTACCAATAGATGAAAACCCAGAACATTAAAGACATGAGGAAAATTTGAGCCCAGGAGACAAGGATTTATATGACTGAGAGACTACATCGGCATAAGACCAGAATCACATGGTGCCCAGCCACCACCAAAGTCTGCCCTGACAGGTAACACAATGTGGAATTCTAATGTAGCACAAGAAAAGGGAGAATGAAGATCTAGAACTCTACTAAAAGACTACACTTGATGGTGCGACATCCTGAAGCGTCCCCTGAGAATACTGCCCCTGGACTTGCTGCTAGACCAGAGCTGAAACAAGTACTAAAGTCCACTCTTCAAAGAATGGACCGGACTATGGGACATACGAGTGCTACAGGTGGTGTATGTACTTCTTGAAAGTATATACATAATTTATATATATATAAATATACATACATACACACACACATATATATATACACACATATATATGAGGTTGTCCAATCAGTTCCTCTGTAGAGGGGACAGGGGAGGGTGGAGAGAATGCAACATGTGTAGGTTGAATGGATACTGAAAGTACAAGGTAGAAATGAGGAGTGTGCTTTCACAGGGTGAGGAAAGCAGATACAGTTGTACAGAGGCCCATGCTCAGAGTTTTAATATCGCAAATTGACTTGGATTGTAAACTTTCACTTAATCACAATAAAAATACAATAATAAAAAAATGTGAAAAATAAAAATGCATCCTAGGCAAAAAACAAATCAAAAACCACCACATCTTCTTCATCGGCTACTTCAAAAACATTAATCTTAAAATGCTAATACTTAATACAAATGTCAAAAATAGGTCCTTGTAATTACTAGTTGGTAAAAATCTTGACTTACAAAACTTCTATCTTTAGATATCTAAGTTTTGATTCCTGATAGTGCTTAGTAGTTTTTAAAGTAATAATGAAACTGGGGTTAATATTCAGGATACTGGACAACGGAGAACTACTTTTAAAAATAAAAAGCTAGGTTTAAAATCAAATACATCTGATGCAAATTATCAACACTTTTATTAATTGCTAGTTTCAAATTACCTGTAAAAAAAAATTATTCATGTGTCCCTCTATGCACCTTTAGCTATATAACTAATTTTGAATTAAAAATGAATAATCAATTTTAAATTTCAAATTGTGGAATCTAATTAATGGA
Source organism: Heterohyrax brucei (assembly GCA_028571685.1). NCBI lineage: Eukaryota > Metazoa > Chordata > Mammalia > Hyracoidea > Procaviidae > Heterohyrax > Heterohyrax brucei. Next base: position 53,683,292 of record CM053142.1, on the reverse strand, counting down.
AATAGTTTCTTGATTAGTTTCTGAAAATACATCTCAGTAATAAGGAAAGGCAACCTGACAATGACCTGTATTATGTTTGATTATTCCTTGAGCGCCTTGTCACCCATCGGTAGCTGATCAACACTAAAATTTGTAGAGTGCTAGCATTCAGAAAGACTAATTAACAACCTGCATTATGCAGATGACACAACTTTGCTGGCTGGAAGTGAAGACTTAAAGCACTTAACTGAAGACCAAAGACCACAGTCTGCAGTATGGATTATCCATCAATATAAAACAAAAATCCTCACAACTGGACCAATAAACCACATCATAATAAATGAGAAATGATTCAAGTTGCCAAAGATTTCATTTTACTTGAACTCACAATTAACATCCATAGAAGCAACAGTGAAGTAATCAAGACACATTGCATTGGGCAAATCTGCTGCAAAAGACCTCTTTAAAATGTTCAAAGGCACAGACATTGAAGACTAAGGTGTGTTTGATCAAAGCCATGGTATTTCCAGTTGCATCATATGCAAGAGACAGATAAAGAATAAAGAAGACAGAAGAACTGACACTCTGGAATTGTGGTATAGGCAAAGAATATTGAATATACCACGGGCTGCCAAAAGAACAAACCTGTCTTGGAAGAAGTACAGCCAGAATGCTCCTCAGAAGCAGGGATGGCAGCCTATGTCTCACATACTGTGGACATGTTATCAGGAGAGATCAGTCCCTGGAAAAGGATCTCATGCGAGGTAAAGCAGACGGTCAGTAAAAAGAGTAAGACTCTCAAGGAGGTGGTCTGACACAGCAGCTCCAACAATGGGCTCAAGTGTTCAACAAGGATTACGAAGATGGCACAGGACCAGCAGTGTTTCGTTGCTATGAGTCAGAAGTGACTCAACAGTACCTAATAACAGTGGTATTCAACTGAAGTCTCAGCTAAGGGTATTACAGAGCTGCCATTTGTCAGAAATCAATCATCTTTAGGACTTTAAGTGGCATACTTCCAAAGCTTTTTTCTAAGTATCAATCTAAAGAGTTGCCATTAAACCAACTAAATGTATGTCTTTTCACCAAGAAAATGGAAGCCTTGTTTGAGAAAAACCAGGCTCTTACCTCAGATCATACCTTTCTCGTTTTTTTTGGGTTTTGAAATTACTGAGAATTAAATAACTTTCCTTAGGATTGGGCTGCTGTCAGTACAAGGACACAGCTATACGGAGAGAAAGAATGACTCAGCATTGGTGAAACTGAAGCATGAATCAGGAGTTATTTTAGTACCAGTATGAAGTCTTATGCAAATCACTTTACATACTTTAATGCATCACTTAATACCACAAACAGTGGCACCTTCTCTTCAGGCTTATCCCCAGCAGAAATTCAGCGACTTGAAAGGCCCAGTTATAGTCAAGTAAAATTACCTTGCTTCTGCTACATGAGTATAAATGCTTGTAATCCTTTAAGAACCTAGTATCACTTTTCTTGTATTAATACTTTTCTACATTGGCCAGCTCTACACTGGTGACGACTTCTGAAACATCCATCCAAGACAAAAAAAACTTAAGGATGGTTCCCTTCAATGGTGAAATGATTCAATAATTCTCCAATGAACATCACTGGGGTCACATCAACTAACAGTAATGACTAACTTTGCAGTCAAAGATGGCTCGTATTTTAAATCCTGTGATTCCATTTTACTTAAGTAGGAGCCTAGGTATAACACTATCAACTTAATAGTCTCTTACCGAGGTCCTGCAAAATCAGGGCAGATTTTTAGTTGTTCTAGGTTATCAAAAGCTTCTATTTTTCTGGCTTATTATTGCATTTGACTGTCAATTCACTGAACACTGTGAATTTCTACACAACAGGCATCCTGAATCTATACCTCTTTTCACTTTTGTATCTTTAGCACCAAGGGCACTCCTTTACATTCCAGAGGCACTCAGGATATGTTTGCTGAATGAACTTCATGCAAATGTGTTATCAAAAATGGACAGTAAATACCAGAAAACAAAGAATAAATCAGTAAATAAGGCAATGAAATTCAATGACATTCCAATAAAGAAAATTCAGAGAATTTGGTTTTCCAGGACTGCAAAGTTAATAATTTGACATGATCTTAAGCAAGTTGATAAAATAAAGATGCTTCAAAAAGAGAAAAAAAAATACAAGATTTGATTTTAGACATCTGAAGTCATTCTGCTTAACACAGTCACTGCTGACATCTAAGAATTTAGAGGACAAATGTGTTCTATAGTCTATCTAAAATCATATTTTGTGCCTCGGATATTTCACTGACTTTAAGCTGCAGCACGCTATTTTATCCTGAGATTCTTTCATGAAGATGCTGGAGAAAGGAATTAAATGAAGCTGAGGTTAGTAGGAGGCAGTGGTGAAACATTTTTTCCTAAGAGTAAATACCACTGAGTTGATTCCAAACTTAAGAATTTTGTAGGGAGCATATGCAATCTGTCATTTTTTAGCCATTACATTACCATCAGTGAGAACCATTCTTCCTTATTAAAACTCTTCATGTCACACACCAGACCAGAGTGGACGTCAAATATTATCGATTGCCTCCATGTACTGCCAGTACCACTTGTTTTAAGTTGATATCCAGCTGACTCTGGCTCCTGGTGACCCTATGTGTGTAGAGCAAAACTTTCACAGTGTTTTGAAGGCAGGCCTTTCAGAAACAGACTGCCAGGCCTGTCTTCTAAGGTGCCTCTGGATGGGTTTGAAATGCCAACCTTTGGCTAGTAGTTGAGTGCTTAACCATTCTCCACCAGACCTCAAAATATTGTTTGCTTCCTTCTACTGCCACTCACTATCAATTATTAAACACCTAGGGTCATGCTGAGCTGGTGACATAGTAGTTAAGTGCTACAGCTGCTAACCAAAAGGTCCGCAGTACAAATCCACCAGGAGCTTCTTGGAAACTCTATGTGGCAGTTCTACTCTGTCCTGCAGGGTCACTATGGAGCCACAATTGACACAATGCCAATGGGTGTTATGTGCTGAACATTATATTTGACATCTTATGTGCATTTTCTTTAATTCTCTCAAGGACTCTGCAAGGATCCATTATTTCTGACAATTTATAATTAGAAACATTGAAATTCAAGAACGTTAACTTTTCTAAGATAAAGTTGGTGAACAGAATACACAAAACTCAATCTGAAGTCTACCCAGCTCCCAAACCTAGATCCTTCCCATATCATGCTGTCATTTCTGATACACTTCATTTAGGAAGAACATTTTCTGTAAAGCTACTGATAACACCCTGTTATTTCTTGCCTCTTATAGTTCTTTCCACTTACCAGCATACAGTCTCCCATCTTCTCATAACAGGAAACCAACCACTCCTTCTCACTCTTAGTCCAAGAGAGACGGCTCAGGGGTTGGCAGATGAACCAGGTTGGGCCAATTGGTCTATTGCAGTCTACGGTCCAGGTATGGTGCCGTAAGACGCAACAACAGGCCTTTTGTTTGAACTGCTATAGAAGATAATTTTTCAGTGGTCTTGCTGAAGGATATCATGTAAATCTGGAAATGCTGGTAATCATCTTGTTACAAATGCCTGAGAATGAATGAAGTCAACAAAGAGGAAGCCAGGGATGTACAGTGACCTGATCAAGTGTTTCTACTCTGATCTCTCAGCCCCAGAAGCTGGGGTTTACTCCTTTACAGTTATGTCTTCTTTTTCTGAATAAGCAAATGTGAGGTAGGTCTCCTGCCTTTTGTACCCTTAAGTAATATACTGTTCTATTTATTAAACGTGTACAATTCACCATTAGTCTCTGCAAACAGATGAGGGATTGGCTGCTAACTGAAAGCCCAGAGGCTCAGGTCCACACAGAGGTGTCTTGGTAGAAAGGCCTGGTGGTCACTTCTGAAAAATCACCCACTGAAAACCCTGTGGAATATGGTTCTACTCTGACACACATGGATCACCAAGAGTCAGGAATGACTCGTCGGCAAATGATTGGGTGGTTCAATTCAACACTGCTGGTAGGATCATAAAATGGCACAGCCATTCTGGAGAAGTTTGGCAGTTCCTCAAAATATTAAACATAAAGCTATCATATGACAACAATTTCCCTCCTAGCTATACATGTTCTCAGAAAACCTGTTGCCATAGAGTTGGTTCTGACTCATGGCAACCCTACACGACAGAGCAGAATGGTCACATATGGTTTTCAAGGAGTGGCCAACCATTTTGGTTAACAGCCTGAGCTAATAACCACTGTGTCACGGGACTCATATACATACCCCCCAAAACTGAAAACATATTTTCATATGAATTGTGGGTAACAGCCAAAAAGTGAAAACAACTCAAATGTGCATCATCTGATGAAGGGATAAACAAAACACGGTGTACACATACAATAAACACTATTTAGCAATAAACTGGAATGAATTCTTGATACATGCTGCAACTGGAATGAATCTTGAAAATGCTACAAGTGTAAGAAAGCACTCAAAAAAGACCCCTCACTGCATGATCCCATTTATATCAAATGCTCAGAGTACACAAATCTACAGAGATAAAGTAGATTAGTTTTTTTTAGGGGTTGTACAAAGAGGGGATTAGTGAATGACTGCTAATGGGCACACGGTTTCTTTTTTGGGGAGACAAAAACGTTCTGAAATTAGGTAGCAGTGATGATTGTACAACTTTGTGAATATACACTGGACATCACTAAATCACACACTTTAAATGGATGAATTGTATAGTATGTGAACTGCATTTCACCAGGGCTTTTCAAGTTCAACTTCTTAAACCTATAGTTATGATGTTTACAGTTCAAATACTGCTGAAAATAGAGAGTATGTGCAGGATACCCTCCAATAATACAATGCTAAACAGTCTTTTATAAAACACTTGACAACAGTATCCCTTTAATAAAGATCAAAAACCATCCAAATAATTACAGAGGAAACAAAAATAACAAAGACAAAATTAGTTTTGATACGCAATAAGACATAATGAGATTTTATATAAGTTTAGCTACACAACTATACAGTAATATTTAAATAAATCTTTTTGTTTTATACAAAAGTCACACCCTGACACAGTAGAGTCTTATAATGCCTTAGAGAACACCAATTTGATGCTTTGGGATTTTAATATGTTGTTAACAAAGTTTCAAGCTCAGGCAAGTTTAGAAATGTCTTCATATTGAATTCCTTCAACTCTGCGTCCTTTTAAAGGGCCCTACAAATTAAATTAAAAGAATTTTTAAAAACAGGTGACAAACACACATCTACTTAAAAGATGAGAACATGACATCATACTTACTGACACGTATTTACCTTTTCCATATCCCTAAAGTATTATTAATTTAAGGTAACTAAAATTTTTATACTTCTATAAATTTTAGAAATCATCCACAGCATTATTAGGAACTACCATATTTTCTTCAGAGATTCACTAGCTGTTCAGTGTCTATTCTCCTTCCTAAATAGTTACTGCATTTCCTAGCTCCTCTTGCTGTTATGTGTAGCCATATAACAGAGCGCTCAACTTTGCAAGTGAACAGAAATGAGGCGTGCCACTTGCAGACCCAGGCCATAATATTCTGTCCTACACGATAAATCATGCTCACTTCCTTTGCTGCCCCAAACAAAAAACCCAGTGCTGTCAAGTGGATTCTGACTCATAGAGACCCAAAGGGCAGAGCAAAACTGCCCTATAGAGTTTCCAAGTGCCCGGTGGATCTAAACTACCAATCTCTTAGTCAGCAGATGCAGCACTCAACCACTGTGCCACCAGGGTTTCCTGGTGCACAGAAACACGGCAACCAAAGAAAGGCACTTGTAGAACATAGTAAAGCTATGAACTCGAAGAACCCTAGGTCCACAAATCACTACTTAGAAAAGGTTGCTCCCTGATCAAGAACACCCACTTGAACCTTTACGACAAGAAGCTAATTTCTATCACATCTGTGCCATTATCAATTTGAGGGTTTCTTTTTCACAGCATCATTTTAAGTAATACAGATACTCCAATTGTAGTTTGCCTGGTTTAGCTGTGACATTTAGGCCGGCCTAAATCGTAGACAATAAATCCAACTTTAAATATATTCTCTGCTTTCCTCCACACTCAACAAAAAGGGAAAGAAGAAAATCTGATTAGTTAAAGACAGTATCTCTCATAAAAAATGGTATCACCCGGGAAGACAAAAGTTAAGAATACGGGCTCTACAGTCAGACTAACCTAGTTCAAATCCTACCTTCAGCAAGTGACTTATCACTTATCACAGGGTTGTTGGGAAGAACAAGTTAGTTAATAAAGTACTCAGAATAACACCTACAACAAACAGAAGAATGAGTACAACTGTCAACTTTGTTATTAAATGTCTTGGTTAAAATTTAAAAGTCGGTCCTCTCCCTTACAAAATATAAGATGATGGCGATAACAATAACTATAACCCTGAACTGAGATTTTTGGCATCTTTTTGCTTTTTTTAAACTGAGAATCATTATCTTCTCTCAAAAATGCTTTATGAAATATCATTCTTTCTAACATATAGTAATTATTCTATTTAAAGGGAAAAGTTCTCAGATAAAGCATGACCCAGGCTGAATCTTTCAGTATTACGTTTAAACATCTATTTAAGGGTCAAGTACACTTTTCTGAAAGAACTACAAATCTGGGGAATAAGAAAAAAACCACAGATTTCGGTTATTAGGAAAATAGCTAAAAAACTGAAGATGATTTTGAACAATTATCTACATTCAAAACATACATAATAAGTGCACAAAATTCAAAAATTTAAGAAGCTAGAAACTATTTTTTTTTTAAAAAGGCAGACAAAATCAAGCAAAACATTCATGTACTTTGTGGCAGAGACTCACAGAAAACACGGTGACATAGTAGGCAAACATACTAGGTATTTTATGTGGACAGGCTACCAGTAACAAAATAAAAACCCCAACAGGTAGGTTGTATTATTCCAAAGCTACAGGCTGCTTTGGCATCAACCAGGCTTTTTATATAGATTTGCATGTAAATTCTACAGCAGTGCATGGGGTATTAAGAAAGTAATCATGAGGAACTAATGTGAGGTATCTTTATGCACACTGTCTTCAGCAGGAAAGATCAGCAACTTGCCCTCCTCCTAATAGCCTGTTTAGAACTCTGAAGTATAATACTACATTATCTTTATCTCTAAAAATGACAGAATTTTTCATCTCCAATATGATGACTTTTAGTATTTCAGGGGGAGAAAATAATGCTTTAGAAAGGAAGATGACACTGGGGGGTTATAATCAGGGAGGCAAGAAATTATCTCTCAATGAAAATCTTAAAGACAGTGAATCAAAGATATCTTGATTGAACCTAGGGTATCCTCAATAGTCATTAGCTGTTCTGTGTACTTCTGAGTCTCTTAGTTGAAAACACGGAGCAGGATCTAAATTTTACAGTATTAACAAATTAAAAAGTGGAAAATAGTGCATCTGTCAAGAAATACAGGGTCTTCCACGGCCTTATACAGATCGTGTCAAAGAGAAAAAAATCTGTTGAGTTTCTTTTTTATACATCTAATGATTAAGTCAGACTGACTGACTTTCCAACACCAGGTCAGGTTCCCCTTTCTTCTCCCCTCCCCGCTGTATTGTTAGTGAGTGACAGTTTCTAGGTTACTATTGTCTGAGACAGAAAAAAAAAATGCCTAATGTACTTAAAGGTGTATTTTTTCAAATGGTTTTTCTTGACACACATATTCTAAAACAGGCCCATGAATGGGTTTAGGGAGTGTGTGAACTCTGTGTGAGAGTACATAAAATTTGGCAATTGTGTGCAATTTTTTGGAGAGTCCAAAATTTTCATCAGTGTTTCCAAGGGGTCTATTATCCACCAAAATACTAAAAAATACTGAATTGGAGACGAAAAACTCTATCACTGAGAGATAAAAATATAGTATTTCAGAGTTCTAAACAAAATCAGGCAGTTAGGACAATGGCAAGTTTCTGACAGTTCCATCAGAAAACAGCTTAGACACCACCTGATCTCACTCATAAGCCCTGTCAATGAACCACCTTCAAACTAATCAACTTACGGATCTCTGCTAACAGCGTTAACAACATTTTCAAAAATGTTGATTTCTATGGTTCTTCTTCCATTAACTGTAACTATAGTTTATTCACTATTTTAACTCTGCCAAACAGTTTTATATGAGATATGAGAAAAAAGATCAGGATACAAAACTGTACATGTTGTATACGACTTTATAAACTACTGAAAAAAAATGAAAATAGTAATGGGGATTATCACTGAGCTGGAAGATCATAGATAATTTCCTAAATTACAGTAAACTGTATTTTGCAGGTTTTATACAGTGATTATAATTAGAGTAATGGCAGCGTCACAAGGAAAAATAAGTGTACTGATTTCCAAACCGAACAGGATAGAAGGCAAGACTCAAACTCTAATATGAAACAAACATCAAGCCAATGAAAAAGAACAGTGGTCTAGTTTTACAGTATTTTTAAATTTCTGCCTTTGTGTAAACATACGTACAGTTTCAATAACTATAGTAGCTGAAAAAGTCTTTTCATTGATGGATTCTAGGGTACCTTCATTTCCTCTGTAGCCTCCATTTAAAACTAGAATTCTTTTTCCTACAATAGAAAATAAAACTTAATGCAAAGAAAACATTCACTTCTTTTTTCATCCCACTGCAGCAAAATGCAGTCATACTGAATGACTATAACTTAAAAAAAAAACCAAAAACCTTCACTTAGAAGTTTTAATCATTTCCTAACTGTATGACATTCTGAAGTATACTTTGTGAGTACTTTGATTATTATAACACTGTAAGACCCCTCATTTACTTCACTTATTCATTAAAGGGGTATGTTTTAGTTTTAGACTATCAGGAAAATATGGTAGTTGGAAGAAATGATGAGTCTAGAAATAACCAGAAAACTTACAGCTCATTTTATCTTTTTTAAATATTCATAACATGACCTGGTAGTTTTTATAAAAATTTATACCTATTCCTACCATATGACCAAGCCATTCTACTTCTAGGTTATTTACTCAAGAGAAACTGTAAGTTCATATAAAAACCTGTGTAAGTCTATCCAGAGTAACTTGATTTGTAACAGCCAAAAACTAAACAACATAAATGTCCGTCAACAGGTGCCTGGATAAACAATCCACGGAATATTCATAAAAGAAAGTACTACCTAGCACAGAAGAGAATGAACTTCAGACACATGACAACATGATGAATCCAAAATAATTATGCTACGAAGCCAGACAAAAAGAACAGGACATACTGTAGGATTTCATGTGTATAAAATTCTAGAAAAATATAAACTAATCTACAGCAAAAGAAGGTCGATCAATGGTTGCCTGGGAATATGGTTGCAGGAGCAAAGAGGCAGAAGGAAGGGATTATGAAAGGAAATGAGCAAACTGTGGGGGGCAATGAATATATTCAGTATCTTCATTGCAGTGGTAATTTCACATGTAAAAACTTACCCAACTGTATATTTCATATAGTACAATTTAGCATATATCAATTATATCTCAACGAAAATGAAAAAAACATTTTTTTATTTTATAAAGATTACTTTTATTTTACAGGGGAAAAAGGAATGAGATGGCGAAATAAGAATAAGGAATAGTGAATATGAGAAGTAGACATTTTAGAAGCTGATACTATCACTGTGTCTAAGTACCCAAATGTAAAGACAATTAAGGGAGAAAAAGGCAAAATACACACTTTCACATTACAATCTAAGTAGCTAAAACAAACATAACCTTAATATGACTGACATCAACCATGTATGTCTATATTTTGCTTCCAAAAAAAAAGCATTCTGAATAATGGAAAATTCATACAAGCCACAAAAATAGCTTTCTCAGCAAACTGATAAACCATTACATTACCTGAAGTCAAGTAAGAATCACAGTTGTACTGAGAGTCATAAATTGCTAAAAAAGGAACTTTCTATTCATAACCATCAAGTAAAATAAGAAAACTATGGTTTTAAGAATGGAATCATTCATTCTGATGGCATACACAGTAGATGGTCCGCAGAAAGATTTACCTGGTGCTGGTATTACTGTTTCTAAATGAGTCTGGTCAAGTTTCAGTTTGTCTCCTGAATCAATCATCTTTACAACAGCTGTGTATTTGTCAATTACTTCCTGTCATGTAAAATTAACACTGTCATGTAGAATGAACACAAATTCAAAGGTACAAAAATACACAGGATGAAAATAAATGAAATTCCAGTCAAGAGATCTATAAATGACATTGTTTTCTAGACTTCGGATACAGTTTCTCAACATATGGTTCTCAATCAAGAATTCAACTCAAAACTTAGCTAAGGTTTTGAATTGGAAACAATAAGAGACTAGTGATCTGAGAGTAAGATTTAGGATATACAGAGCAAGAGGGGTTCATTGTACCTAGCTTATAGCAGAAGGGCAATTCGTCAATGCACAAGCTAGGTGCTAAAATATGACTATATTTAAGAAAAATAAGGGAGAAAACAACTAGAATGTTGATATAAATTTTAAAATTCTAAGGCAGTCAAAAAAGAGATACTTAACACCTGTTTGGAACTCTGGGGCATAATTACACTCCCATCACTAACAAAGAGAATATATGAGGGCTGCCAATTAAGTTAGTGAACTTATCCTAGAAAAAGTGCTACATACCTCATTGTTAGGTATCACTATGAAAAGCCAAGTGCCGTCGAATATCACTATGGTCACCTTCAAAATACTCCTTCTAGGCACCTATTCACCAATGACTATGCCTAGGCCACGCTTCAAAGCAATTTTGGAACTCTTTTTCTAGAACGGCCATCCAAGCTGTCGCTGTATTACTCTTGATGTCCTGAATGTCATCAAAATGTCTCCCTTTTTAATATTTCCTTTATCTTCAGGTAAAGAAACAAGTGACTAGGGGCCTGATCAGGTGAGTAGGGAGGGTGTTTCAATACAGTTATTTGTTTACTGGCTAAAAACCCCCTCACAAACTACTAAACAATGAAGTTTGTGAACTGGCCACTATGCCACCAGGCACAACGGCCATTCCAGAAAGAGTTCCAAAACTGCTCTGAAGGGTGGACTAGGCACAGGCATCAGTGCACAGCTCCCCAACGGGAGTATTTTGAAGGTGACCCTAGTGATACTCAGCAATGAGGTATGTAGCACTTAGAGCAATTAAGTTCATGGACTTGTCAGACCTCATGTCTTACTCTCATGATCAAAGCACGCACGCTGACTTTAAGAGGCACTGATGGAATGTATGCACATACAATTTGCCCACATAAGGTAAAGCCAAGCCAAGTGCCGTCGAGTCGGATCCGTAAGCATATACTATAATTGGATATGAAATATTTTTCCTACAATCATGAATTTAATGTTCCATTTATGAAGCCATCAAGAGCTCAGTATCTCTGCTACTAAGTCTCAGTCTTAGCTTCACTTAGTTACCCACCAGCTTTTCCACAAAGTCCACTCATTGCTTCACGTCCTTACCTTTACAATACCCTTTTTCTTATGGTATTTCTCTCCAAGTTTTTTGGTTATAATTTTCACGACGATTTCCTAGAAAGACAACAAGAGTAAAATATAAAGATGAAAAGACATAAATTATATTTTCTATTTTACTCCTTTACTTTAAATCATGTACTCTGCTTACTAAGAAATGACAGAGTTCTTGAAAGATTGAACCGGAAGCTTAGAGGGCTGTAAGTTTACATTCATGGAGCATGAACAACTCAGAAAAGGAACATGACAACAGACACACAACTTGAAGACTGTCATCAACTATACACATCGATAACTGCTAAACTGGTGCATGTTCTGCTGTGTGTGTTCTCAGCAATAAAAAAATAAACACAAATAAATTATGGCATTTTAAGCCTTCCATAGTGAAAGTTTCTTGAAATCTAAGACTTTTATCTGTAAAATTTCAACTCAGCATGTCTTTCATAAATAGCATCTTTCTTTCTCTCTATTCAAGGAACTGAGAAGCGTCAAGGACATTATACTGTTGGTGTTCTCTGTTGATAAAAACTCAGATCACAGAGGTCTCATCAAATTGCAAGGAACTGAGCCTTTGATTTTACGCATGACATTTTTCATAATGTTATTTTCTTGTTACTTTGCTTTGAATTTTTAATACAGACAGGATTCCTCCAGATTAGCTCTGGCTAAAAGTATCTCTCTTCTGAGCACTGAATTCTCAAATGTGCAAGAAATCTCGGCTCATTTCATCTTAATGAATTTGGAGTTTGCTTATTTATTATTGTTTCCCTGATTAGTTTTTAAACGCTGACAATGAAAATTAAATAGACTGACTTATTGCCATATTCATGGCAATGATTCTATTTTTGCTGCTTGAAGTAAATATAACAAGAGGTACCAAATGGTCAAAAGTACTTTACTACATTATGCTAAAAACCTGCATTAACAAAAAATTTAGGAAGGAGTTTGTAAGAAGGGCATTTAACAGTAGGAAGACATCTTTAGGAGAGAACTAGAGATGTCATATTGTTAAGTTGCTGCGCCACTTGTTAACTGCTGCTGAGTTGATCTCAACTCATGGCAGTCCCAGGTGTACATAAACTACGCCCAAGGGTTTTCAAGGCTGTGACCTTCCAGAAGCAGACTGCTAAGGCTGCCTTCAGAGTTGTCACCTGGTGGGTTCAAATCATCAAGTTTTTCAGTTAGCGGTCAAGGAGCTTAACAATTTGTATCACCCAGGGACTACTTGACTAAGATTTTCTAAATGAAGCCAATTACAGCCAAAGCAGCTTTTCTGATTTAGCTAGAAAACTTCTGGGCTAAATTTCTCAAAGGCCCTACGGATTCACAGTATAGTAATGTGAAGACAACTCAATATGTCATTGTATTTACTGATACTGACTCCTTCCTACCAAGAGAGCTGTTCAAAATACTTCTTTTTTGAGTTTAAAAAATAAAGTCCTAAAAGTCTCCTTGTGTGAACTGCTGGCTATTTTAACAACTATTTCATACATTTCAAAATAAGAGACAGCTTGAATTGTTATAGCGTATCTGCAAGATCCTTGCTTTCCATATAACATCCAGTAAGGAAAGCTAACACAAAAAAAATCAGAATTTACTGTACGAGGAAATAATCAAACAGAAGATGAAATTTAATTGTAACTATTGTCACTGAGAAGACTTTTTTGGACTAATGAAAATTTGGGATGTTTTGCTTTTATTTATTTTTCTGCTTTCCTTTTCCTTTAGACCAATGACCCTTAACCTAGGCCACACATCAGAACCACTTGGGAGGCTTGTGAAAAATATACATTTCACCTCAAGAGACTGGACTAGGGAGTACGAAGCATACGTGCTCTTGAAAAGTCCACTCTGAGAAATTTTGACATACACTCTGCTTAAGAATATTGCTTTAAGCAAAATTCTTGATTACATTTTCAAAAATAATACATGTGACTATTAAGATTCCAATGCCAGCTACTCTGACACGGAAAAACAAACTATAACCCACAAAATAATAGATGGCCTTTTCCCTATAGATCGTTCCTTTAATAATTTTTAAAGAAATAGGTATTTCCATCCCATGAAATATTCTTTGAGCTTACAATGACCCAAACTTTTACCCACTGATCAGCAAATCACAATGACTAATCAGCAGTACTATTTAGTAGTTGAAACCAACAGAATCAGACTGCCAGAGAAATCCTGGCTCACCACTCATTAAATGACCTTGAGAAAATAAGCCAATTTTTACATCAGTTTCCTCCCTGTAAAATGGGAATAACCGTAACTACGTTACAGAATTGTTATGAGGACTAACTGAAATAACTCATACAGAGTACTTTTCTTCCGTGTAACACAGCAATCACTTCCATGTTAGATAAGCTTATTTCATGATCCTTCACATCACCAGATAAGAATGCTTCCCATTGTATAAAGGCATAAACTAAGACATGGAAGCTAAAGTACTTTCAAGCTAGTGGAAAAAATGACTATGAATATTTGAATTTCAACTTCATGCTGAAAAAAATATTTAATTGAGTTTCTGGTTAAAGCTGACACAGCAAGTCCGATTCCCATGTGACAATCTGCATGCAGATTGTTTAACAACACTAGTTACATTTACTACAAAGTGCCAACATTTTCTTTAATTAAATTCAGCTTGTTTTCCCTTTCCAGTTCTCTAGTTTCCCTGCTTGTTTAAAATCTTCTCATCTCTGCTTCTGAGTAACTGTTGACCTTATGGTCTCAACAGATGATTTTTAAGTAGGGCACCAATCTTAGGGGTAGTATCCTTTGTGCGCTACTCTGTTATTTTGCTAAACGGTGGTCTCAGGTGATAGGTTTGGTTCTAGGTTTAAAGAATGTCTCAGGGTGAGAGTCTCAGAGTCCTCTGCTCTCTACTATTCCATTCATCTAGCTAAAAACAGTAAGAATTTGGGCTTCTGCTTCACAGTTTTCTTACATTGCATCTGGCACCAATGACTGTGGCCCCAGACAGAATGGTCAGTGGTGTTAGCCGGGCATCACCTAGTTCCCTTTATCTCAGGGTAAATGATGAGGCTGTGGCTCCTGTGGAGCTGTTTCTTCTCTGTGCTTTTAGTTACCTTCTAACTGCTTTTTCTCTTGGCAAGCAGAGATCCACAGCTGTGTCTTAGACAGCCGCTTGCAAGCTTTTAAGACCCTAGAGACTACTTACTTCAACATGATGCAGATTGTGAGTTTGTGAACTACATTATGTTAACTGACTGACTTGCCTCATGTGATTCTGGTCCTAAGTCTTCAAACTCAAAAAACCACCATGAAAGGTGTTTGGTTGTATCTGATAAGTATCTATATTTGTATCTTTAATGGCTACCTATCTGGATTTGCACATACCTACAGATACTTCTGCTTTTACCTAGGCACACCCTTGTACCTACTGATATCATCCATATTTACTCAAACATTCATTTTTACTTTGGTTGTGCTATGTTATTATACCTACATTTGTTGCCACTTTCCCCATCACCAAAAATGACTTGTGTGTATAGTAAAAAATATACTTTCCCCACCTTCCTCTTCCATCAACCAACAGTGGTTTTTTTATATTTACCTATATTTTTCTTCTTATAAAAGAGGGATCATACAATATTTGTCCTTACATGCTTGACTTTTTTCAGTCAGTATAATGCCCTCCATGTCCATCCTTCTTATAATACATTTTGTGGACTCATCACTGCTCTTTATGGTTGCAGAGTATTCCACTGTGCGTATCACAATTTGCTTATCTACTCACCTACTGATGGGCACTTCAACTGTTTCCATTTATTTATTATTGTGAATAAACTGGCAACGAACACGGGTGCATATGTCTGCTCAAGTCATTACTTTTAGGTCTTTAGGGTGTACACCTAGTAGTAAGATAATTGCATCATCTAGTAGTTCTATTTCTAGTTTTTTAAGAAAGTTCCATACCATTTTTTATAGCAGTTGTACCATTTTTCAGACCTATCAGCAATGGATTGCTAAGCCAGCCATGTGCCCTCGAGTCGGATTAGGCTTTCAAATTTTCCAACCTCCTCGCCAACATTTATTTATTTATTTTTAATTGGTGCCATTTCAGCTGGGGTAAAACAGTATCTCACTGTACTTCTGATTTGCATCTCTCCTTGGAAACTCTACGGGGTGGTTCTACTTTGTCCTACACGGTTGCTATGAGTCAGAATCGACATAATGGCTACAAGTTTCATTTTTGATGCCCAATGATTGCAAACAGCTTTTCATGTTTGCTAGCTGCCTGGATGTCCTCTTTGATTAAGGTTCTGTTCATGTCCTTTACCCATTTTGTGACTGGGTTATTTGTCTTTTTGTTCTTTTTAAAAACAAATTCTGAAGATTATACACTTAATTGACATAGAACTTATGATTTCTTGATTTTCAGGGCTATTACTGAACTTATTTCTCAAATTACATATGTAAATAACATATTACTTTTCACCCCCTTGTTACTGCAACAGATTAGATCCTTTAACGCATTCTGAGAGTTTTATGAAAATTTCACATCTCAGTAAATTCCAACAGAACATCAATAAATAATTTTAAAAATAATAAACAATAATGCATAAGTAGTAAAATGCAAAGCTTCCTTCGGTTTATAAAATTAAAATTAGCTTTTTTCTACAAAGCACCTAAACTGGTATTCTAGGTTCAATAAGCCACAAGTTGAAGACAAATATTCCTACATTTACAACTCCACATTTTAATCCCATTTCTGAAAACACAACCTTTGTCTTATTCCAAAAATTGAAAATAACCCCAGGCTTCAATTTAAGATGTCCATTAACAAATTTAGCATTAAACTCATGCAACATTACTGGCATATAAACAGGAAGTAATCTTCTCATATAGGTACAACCAGTAATTAAAAATGAAATAGAAAATTCATTAAAGCTGTAAATCTAGCCATATAATTTGCATATACTTGAAAATTTTCATTATTTACACTAAATCTTATTTAGACCATTCACTGAAAAGGAAATCTGCAGCTTAAGACACTCAAATTGAAAACTTACAGGCTGCAGCCAGTAGTCTGTTCGGGCAGTTCTTTTCTTTTCCTCTTCAATCTATAGAATATATAAGATATTCAAAAAATTGTCTCTTTAAAAGCTTCAATTTTTATCAAGTACCACTCTACTTAGCAAAAGAACACCATAAAATATTCACTTCACAGAAGACAAATAAAATTCAAAAGCTCCAGTACATACAAATGTTTGAAACTAATGTTTGATCAAAATAAACCTTAGATTAAAAAAAAAAATTGTAACAAAGCAAGCCAATCACCAAGAAAACAGACAAAAACCTCTATTTAGTCAACACCGCAAGGCTGTCTGCCAGTAAAGTATCACCCTACCCCAGCTTCCTCCTCTGTGACTATAACTGAGCTGGAAAACATGTGACATTTTCCTGTGGTGAAAAATAATATACCCATTCCTGACTTATTGACATGACATCAGGTGATTATGTGAAAATTGGCATTATGGAGGATGACCACATCAGATCACACAATGGAGGACGATGAATTCTATCATTACACGACAGCCAAATTACGGAGAATCAAGACCCAGCCAAGCCGACACATAACCTCAATCATCATACCCTCACACCTTGGCCTTCATTACTGCCAGATATATGTCATTAATATGTCACATAGTTGGACAGTAGATTTTTTACTATTAATGAACAATATTGGACAATGAGATAGCTGATACGTAATGAGCAGGTGTGCTTACATAAATGCCACTTTAGCACAGCATGGAAAGCTATACAGTTTGATAGTAATTTGAAACCATTTAATAATGGTTTGCGAGAAACAGTACAGAAAACACAACTACAAGACATGCCAGTACAGCTCTGTATCATTCCATTCCTTTCTAACTACTTAAAGTTAATGCTCAGTACCAACCTTCAATAGGATTGAACAATGTAATTTCACAAATAATTCTAAGCCTTACCCTAAATCCTCCAAATTTCCAATATCAACAAAAAACAGTTTGAATTTAGCATGTATTATCTCCAAAGTAGGCAGATCTGGCATTCTATTTCACCTGGAATTAAATTAAAAAGATCCTGCCACAGCATACAAGACCTCCACGATGCTGTCCTCAAGTATCTCAAGTGACAGCATCCTTCCCTCTGTATTCACTAAGCTCTACTCACACTGGCCTTTCCTTCAAACCCATGGTGGCTCCCAGTAACACACAGACACAGAAGATTTATGAAAACAGACTTCATTTTTAACTTCAATTGCCACTAAGCCCTCGTAACTGAATTCTACAGATAATACTCACAGAGTTTCAATGATAGCACTTTACACAAGACAATAAAGCTGTGGGAGGGTGCTCCGATGTTGTTCAGATGGAACTGCAGCTAAGCTGCTTTGCTGAAACTCGTATACATAAATGTTTATAAGTTTACACTACTAATTGACAAAATGGTTTAACTATTCTTAGGTTTGAATGACATCACTCCTCTGCTGAGTCACTTAGCAATTCATAAACTGTACCTCCATGATTTCATCAAGTGCAGATTTCTTTTTCTTCTTTTCTTTTGACTGAGCTGAGCTATGGGAAGATTCTTTCCGTTTCACTGATGCTGCACTCCCTATCATCTTCAATGCATTTGGCCCCAGAGAACTGATGAAAAGAAGAATTGTACTTTTTTATTAAAAACACAGAGATAAATGCTTTATGTTCATTCATATATGCACCTCCTCAGCACTTGGCTGGCTCACAGTAGGGGAGGGACTATACTTTTTCTTCTTGTAGAGTAGCAGTAACATGTCAATTCCCATAAAACAGATGCTCAATTAATACTTGCTGACTAAATGAATCTTACCAATCATTTGTTGTATTTACAAAAAGACAAAGGATATTTACATAAAAAGAAAAACAAGTTCTGATTAGTATAAAATACAGTTACTGGTTATTACAACTGGTTATCAGGTGCTGTTAAGTCAGTTCTGACCCTATGTAAAACAGAATGAAATACAGCCCAGTCCTGTGCCATGCTCACAATCCTTGCTATGTTGCAACCAACTGTTGGAGTCACTGTGTCAATCTATCTTGTTGAGGGTATAGCAAGGGAAAAGGACTTCAGATATAAATTCTATTAAATGAGACTTTTATAAAGCCAAGATAAAGACAATTACTTGAATGAGGGATCTGCCAGTGTACACTAGGCACAAAAGACTAGCAGAATCTACTGAACCAGAACCGAAGAGCAGCTGATGCACAGTTAAAGGAAATATGGTTAAGAAGAATTCTAATTGGTTATGGCTCAAAAAATTATCATCATAGGCATAATCTTTATAACGGTTAGGTTATCAGGGGTATAGGAACCTTCTGGATTGGTGGCTTACAGTTTTAAGGCTCTTTGGGAACAAACTATATACTGTTAAGCTCTTTGGGAACAGGCTAGAAACACTCTAACTAGTGCTTGGTGAAATAAGGGAGTTACTCCTTGATGACATGGGTGCTTTGCTGATTAGTTAACAGTTGGTAACCATAAGGGGACTTCTTTTCTAGAAATAGAGAAGTTACACAAAAGCTCCTTGGCTTGATTACAAAGCAAAGAAAAAGGGGGGAGGGGAGGGAAATGGACTAGCTACAGTGAGACGGGTCACTTTTGTGTGGCCTTTCCTGCCATGGTCTTTAACTCCTATCCAAGTGATTGGGTGGGATTATGGAAAAAGAGTAACTGTGACCCACCAAAGGGATTGGCCAGTTTTGCCATGTGCTAAGATTGAAACAAGCTATTCTATAGGTGAGAAAGAAAGGATCTCATCACCACTAGGGAAAAAGAGCCCAGAGGAGCCTTTGGACTTGGGTTCCCTGTGCTGAGAAGCTCCTGGAACCAAGAGACCCATATAGACAAGGGGAGGAGAAGGGTGACAAGAAGGGAGATGGAGGAAGACAAGGGAGTGAGCTGTAGCACTGAAGACAGGAAGAAGCGGTGATAAGAGAGATGGTAGCAGAGACCAGTAGCAGAAGGTATGGTAGGCTTCCCGATCCATGCAGCGAGAAAATCGAGTGCCTTCAGGCAGGAGGTTTGCCAGTGGGGTGTCCCTGGGCATTTATCAGCAAAGTTAAGACAGTCTGTAATGCCTGCCTGAACAGGGCAGAGGCCAAGGGACTAGAAAGAGGTATGCTAGCAGACACAGCTGACAAGAGGCTATCATGATGAAAGAACTGTATTCTACGTGTTTCTGAGCCTGAACTGTAACCTGCTATTTTCCTAATCAACTCCATAATCATTGAGTATTGTCTGTGAGCTCTGTGTGGCTACTACAATGAATTATCAAACACAGGAGGAAGTACACTACACCATGGAAGGACGGGTGTCAGACCTGGCACAGACGGTAGAGAGAGAATGCATGTGTGACCTCTGCCTTATAGGAATCAGCCTTAAGTAGCTGATCTTGACTGTCCTCCCCACTTTCGACGTTAGAGGAAGTCAGACATCTTCCAGTGTCATTTCTACATTTGTTTATAGTTTTCTCGCTCTACAGGTTTTCTACACAGGCTAGATTTGGTGCTTAGATCCTGCTTTAGCTTCTTCTGTTCTGACCAGACACTTGATGCAGGTTTTTAGGGTCTGCCTATCAATGGCTGGGAACCACTAGCCCACTGGAGAGTGGATAAGAGCTACAGCTGCTAAGCAAAACTTAAACAGTTCAAATTTGCCAGGTGTTCCTTGGAAACCCTATGGGGCAGCTCTATTCTGTCCTATAAGGTCACTAGGAGTAGAAATCAACTTGACAGTAACAGGTTTATCAAGGGTCTTTCTCTTTTTCACTGACCTCGTACTTTACCAAGCATGATGCTCTTCTCCAGTCCCTCCTGATAACATGCCCAAAGTAAGTGAGACAAAGTTTACCATCCTTACTTCTAAGAAGCATTCTGGTTGTACTTCTTTCAGGACAGATTTATTTGTCTGGCATTGCATGATATATTCAATATTGAATATTCTTCACCAATACAATCACTCGCACACATTAATTCTTCTTCAGTCTTCTTTTGTCCGACTTTTGTATGCATATGAAGTGACTGAAAATACCATGGCTTGG
This sequence comes from Heterohyrax brucei, assembly GCA_028571685.1. Lineage (NCBI taxonomy): Eukaryota > Metazoa > Chordata > Mammalia > Hyracoidea > Procaviidae > Heterohyrax > Heterohyrax brucei. The sequence goes on along the minus strand of CM053142.1, from coordinate 53,662,692 downwards.
GTTGGCTATACCTTAGTCCTCAAAGTGATGTCTTTGCTTTTAGCATTTTAAAGAGGTCTTATAGCAATGCAGTATGTTGTTTAATTTCTTGACGACTGCTTCCATGGTCACTGATTATGGATCCAAATAAAATGAAATCCTTGACAATTTCAGTATTTTCTCCAGAAGACAGTAGAAATGTTATTTTCCTTTATTTTATCATATTTCTAGCATTACATTTATTAACAACCAGGTTATTTCAAAGACTCACATTCAGCTTCAAGTTCACTGAAGTCTCTATCTTTCCTATATAAAGTATTAAAGGTCAGGACTCTCCGATACTGTCTTTACGAAAGCTGTTTTGTCTTTATCAAACAGTAAGGTTTGATATTTACCTCTGAAAAATTGCTCTGACTGGGTCTGTCTCCTCATTCAATCTTCAAAACATCTTTTTAAGTTCTAATTATGTTATTGAACATGTTTCCCAGCTATGGGACAAATCTAAATATATTGTTCTCAACAAATAAGTCCATATAGAGATAAATTCTTGTTGCCACTTAGTTTTTCTAGATTTAAATGTACTCTGGGCTATGAATTCACCCGTTAGCAAATCACTTATTTCCTACTGTAATCAGTCATCAGCTGGGAAAACTTCCTAGTGTATTGTTTTCTAAAGTAGTACCTCCACTTTTTAAAAAAAGACATTTGCCCGTTTTTCTGACTTCTGACTCTATTTTTCATAACTCCTCAAAGAGTATCACCAGCGACTCCCCAAATACATCCATCTAAGATTTCATTATTTTGGTATTTGTCTCAGTTTAGAATCTTAAGCTAATGTAAGGTCACTACCAAAAATCCAAACCAAACTCACTGCTGTTGAGTCAATTCTGACTGACAGCAACCCTACAGGACCAGTAGAACTGGTCCATAGCCTTTCCAAGGAGCACCTGGCAGATTCAAACATCTGACCTTTTTTAGGGGAGGTATCACTTAACCATTACCACCAGGATTTCCTAAGGCTGTTGGATACCCTTAAAATTGAACAGAAAAAAATTTTTCTATCAGGAAAATTTATTCAACACTATTAAATGGTTACAATGTTACAAGGAATGAGTAGAGCAGTGTATCAAAATCTCACAATAGGAGAAAACACATGGAAGGGTAATCCTAAAATAGGGAATAGCAGCTGCAATGGCTAGAAAGGATAAGACATCACAGCACATTCACAAAACAGCAAATGGTTTAGCTAGAGTACAACCAGCAAGGGAGAGTGGCAGGAGACAGATCAAATCACAAGAGTCACATGATGTTACGTAAAAATTTAGAAGTTATTCTGTAGATGATGACACTGAAGTCTTTAATGAGAGAACGACATGGTAAGATTTGAAGTTTAGAAAGATCCCCTGTTTACAAAATTAAGATTCAGTATAAGGAGTGAGAGACCAAGACAGGATGCCTTAGTAATCTAGAGCTACTGTAACAGAACTAACCATAAATGGATGGCTTTAACAAAGAGAAGTTTATTCTTCCAGTGTACTATGCTAGTAGTCTAAATTAAGGGTGTGAGCTTTAGGGAAAGTCTTTCTCTTCAGAAAAGAATATTCTAATTTAATTATTGTATAAACAATAATTAGACACAAAATAGAAAATTTATTAAACCAGTACTAATCTAAATAATTTACATATACTTGAAATTTTTCATTACTTATACTAAACGCTATTGTAGTTAAGACTCGGTCAACTTCGCTGGACAATTCTCCATGTTTGCTAGCTTACCAAATGGTAGGGGCAGGGCCTGTGGTGGCTTCCCACCCCTCAGCTCTCATCTCTCTGCCTTCCATCACCTACTTCTTGTCTGCTCACATAGCTAGCACTGTCTGCTCTCTTTTTTGTTGCGCCTGGTTCCTGGGACTTGAACTAGCAGCTGCTGGACTCATCAACCCTTACAGCTGACAAGTGAGAGTCTTGTTCCCTGACCTGCTGATCCTGGGTTCGCCAGCCCTGGCAGCTCCATGAGTCAGCAGAAACCCTACAGTCTTGCCCACCAGCGTGGGATCTGCCAATCAACACAGCCTGTGATCCAGAACTCTAATCTTTGACTTGCCAACCCTGGGTTCACCAGCTCCTGTGGCCACAGGAGGTGTGTGCTAGGATTTAGGATTGTTCAGCTTCTTCAACTGCGTGAGCTGTTTCCTTTATACAAATCCTTCCTTGTACATATTATATGTGTTTGTACATGTTACATTTTTTTTGCTTCCATAGAAAACCCAGCCTACCACAGCTATTTAGAGCATTCACTTAAAAGTAGATACGTACCTTAAAAGTTTCCAAAAGAACACCTACTGGCTATAACCAGTGATGGGGAAGGAATGGGGAAAACAAACAAACAAAAAACCCTCCACTGCTGTCGAATCCATTTAGACTCATAGTGACCATACAGAGAGAGTAGAACTGCCCCACAGAGTTTTCAAGAAGTGCCTGGTAGATTTGAATTGCCAACTTTTCAGTTAGCAGCCATGATACTTAACCACTATGCCACCCAGGGTTTCCAACAGGGAACTAGGGCTAGTTTTGTGCCTTAAAAGCCACTGCTGTCAAGTTAATTCTGACTCATAGTGACCCTAGAGATAAGAGTAGGACTGCCCAATGTAATTTCCAAGGACTTCCTGGTGGATCTGAACTGCTGACCTTTTGCTAGCAGATGTAGCATTTAACCACACCATAACAGTTTCCACTTTTGTGTCTCACCATAGCCTAAAACGTCCACTTTTTGTATCTAGATCATTTATTTCTTTGTTTTAGATATATCAAATATATAAATTAACATGGAAATAAATCTCATTTGCTATACAAATGCACTATAATTTCAGAGAAAAAAATAAATTATGAGTGTTTTAATTGCATTAGCTGGACAGTATTTACACTGTTACAGATAAATGACAACTGGCAGAATTCGGTAGAAAAGAACTAATATCTTTATTAATGATGACTCTTGGTACAGGAATGTAGTAGGCTCAATAACGGCCCCCCGAAATAACGAGTCCTAATCACTGAAACCCATAAAATTTTACCCTATTTGGAAAAAGGTTTTTGAATGTGACTAAAAGAAGGATTCTGACATGAAGAAATTGTTCTGGGTTATCTAAGTGGGCCCTAATGCAATTATGAATCTTTGTAAGACAGAGGAAGTGGGAGATTTGACATACACAAACGAGAAAATGGTATGAAAATGGATTAAAATGAGATCTGCACATGCTGGACTTGAAGACTAGAATGACGTGGCCACAAACCAAGGAATGCTGGCAGCCAAAAGCAGCTGGAAGATATAGGGTAACAATTGTCCCCTGGAGCCTCACAGCTCTGCTGGCACCTTGGTTTCAGCCTCATGACAATGACTTCAGAATTCTGGTTTTCAAGCTTGTAAGAGAATTGTTGTATATAATCTAATTTGTGATAATTTGTTACAAGAGCCAAATGAAACAAATACAAAAGGTGGTAATTTAAGGGCCACTGAAACCAATATTCACCTACACCAACTCCATGGCACTGAGGTATACCCAGGGAGAAGTCCTCGTGTCACAGCGGTTAACCAAAACATCAACAGTTTGAATCTACCAGTTGTTCCTTGGAAGCCCTACGTGGGTAGCAATACTGTCCTATATGATTGCTGTGACTCAGAATAAACTTGACAGCAATGGGTAATGGATATACCTCAGAGTAACAATAAAGAGAAACACAAAGAAATACATTAAGGGTCTAAAACTATAAAATACATATATTAATATTATAGTTTAGCTTATCTTCCAGATCATAAAATACCAACAGCAGAAATTTTTTTCCAAATGTAATCACGCACAACTCAACTGATTTCTCAACGTCATCTAACATGGGCTAATTCTGAAACATTCTTTTGAACAACATTATGACTTCTGTCAACTCATTCTAAAGCAGTTACAAGATGCTGACTCAGCCTGCCTATTTCCTTCAATTCCCCTAGCCCTTATTTAATCACACCGAGAACCACTAGCCTTACCTAACCAAAAAAAGCTGTTAGGTCATAAACAACATGTAAAATACTAAGTAAAACAGAAATGATAACTCAGCTTAACACTAAATTCCAGCATATACTGATACTTTGTGAGGTACCAGTATTTTGTCCTATTCATTGTTTAACTTCTGTTAACATAAATGAATGCATTACACATCACAAAAACTCAGCAAATATTTGGGGAAAGAATATGCTACCATGTAACAAGAAAAAAGAACACGAAATATGAATAGTACTATTTGACAGCATGCTATACCAAGACTTGGCACACTACAGTTTGTGGACCAAACTGAGCCTGCTGCCTGTTTTTGTAAATAAGGTTTTATTGGAACACAGCCACACACATTCGTTTACATACTGTCTACAGCTGTTTTCTCACTACAACAGCAGAGTTAAGTAGCTGCAGTAAAGACATATGGTCAACTAAGCCTGAAATATTTACCATCTGGCCCTTATAGAAGAAGTCTGCCAACCTCTGTTCTGTACCATACCATCTTGAAGAGAAGGCAACTTTTAACAAATGCCTCAGAAAATCACAATACAGCAAAAAAACAAAAAAGTACTTCTCAGCTAACATTTAGCCTGTGATAAGTGGACTCAGAGTAAACAATGTTACAGCAACACAAAAAGAACCATTAAACAGAGAAACACTCATGCAGAACCAACATTTTATCCATGTGCAGCATTTAATCAAAATGAACCTTTCCTCAAAAGATAGAATTACCCCATCACAGACAAATAAGAACAGCTGCTAACAAACACTGGAACAAACAGAAATCAAAAATGAAGACAACTGCAGGCAGAAAAAAATAACTCACAATACCACTGCTTTTAAAATGCAGAAACCAACACTTCAGAACTGTTAACGTAGCTCACCTTGATTTGGAAGATGCTGCTCCTCCTGAACTACATGCTCCTTTATTCAAGTTAAATGTAACTGAAAGAAAAAAAAATTGCTATTCCATATATATCTCAGGAAAATTACAATAAAACTTTTCAGATAAGCTACCACACTGCAGTCTCATAGCTGTTTATGGACACCGAATAAATGAGAGTCAAAGTTCCTGTTAAAACATCCTAGACCAACGCTATGGCAAAAAGTGCTGGTTGCTTTCCCTATCTTCCTCTTGTTACTAGTACTCCACGTTTTTTTACACATCTAAGGAAACTCTAGTGGCACAGTGGTCAAGTGCTATGACTGCTAACCAAAAAAGGTCAGCAGTTCAAATCTGCCAGGTGCTCTTTGGAAACTCTATGGGGCAGTTATACTCTGTCCTATAGGACTGCTGAGTCGGAATTGACTCAACAGTGGTGGTTTTTTGTTTTTTTTTTTTAATAGCACTCAACGTAGCTCAGGGTAGATCACAATCATCTTAATCTCTGGGGTAAACTCTGTGTATACCTATCAAAATGATTCTATTCCCTTATCCAATCACAGTTTTTAGAGGGACACGTAGCACAATTTTGACTCATGTCATTCAAAATGAAGTCTGCTGGCAAGTGGGGAGGGAAGTGCCTTCCAAGCAAAGTTTCCTGCTCACTGGGAGACTCCAGAAAAGATATTCTTCTGTATCCTCTGGATAATGCTGTGCTTCGCTACTGATGGCTGGATGTGCTGGAAGCCTTCTTGTGTTCAGCTGCAGACAATATGGTGTCCAAAACCACCAACCTCTGACATTGTCATATGGCAAGATAATACATTTCCTTGTTGTTTTGCCTAATTTCAGCCAGTTTTGTTACTTGTAGCTGAAGGTGTCCTGTTAAATTCATTAATATTACCTTTTCATTTTACAGATGACAAAAAGAGACTCAAACAGATTAAACTATACTGCTCTTGGACATACTGCCAGTTTTTGGCAGAGTCAATATGAAAATGTCCATGTCGAAAAAACAGAAGGAAAAAACTGTAAAACTACCTTTCTCTTCATCATCTTCTCTGCTTAATTCCGTGAAAACAGGAGCCTCCTAAATAAAAAATATTTTTGAACATTTTGGTTCACAGTGCATTTGCTATTAACACTCAATAATCCTATACTACAACTTGTTACCTACGTTGAAAGACAGTTTTGAGAGACAACTCTAAAATTAATATCCTGAATAAGAAATTACACACGTTGCAAATATTCACCGAGACTTAGTCTAAAGAGGGAAAGTAGCTATTCTAGACTCAACATAGATGAGTATCCACATTTTAATTAATATTGTAATTTAAACAGGAAACAACAATAAAAAAAGCAAGATAATTATTGAGGGCTACTTTAATAAATGAAATCTTCCTATATCATAGGATAATTCAGTGTAATGACTAACAGCCTCAGATAAAAAAACAAAAACCAAAAACTACATGTAAAATCCACTTCTGCAACCTACTAACTTTGCAATTGTCAGTCTTACCACCTCCCTTAAGCCTCAATTACTCTATCTTTAAAATAACGATAATACACATACTCAGAATTGTTATAACATACAGAAAACACTTAGCATAGTGCCTATCACAGTAATGTTCAATAAATGGTGATAGTGATAAGAGCATTAGTAATGAGATGTTTTCGAAAATTAAATATTCTTAAGTGATGTCCTATGTAAGATTTTACAAAGGAAAGGAGAGAATATAATCTTACTTTTAAAATAACTAATATATTTAAATGTAGAATGATCAGTAGACTCTCACCTGCCTTTTAGGGTGAACATACTATTTCTATCTGAAAAGTACAAAATAACTTGATGGTTTTAGCGGTACTAACTAAAGCATTGCAAAACCACAACTTTATTCCAAAGAGTAAGTTACTTGATATGTGAAGATGTGATTCTTTTTAATTTCCTCTGGTGGAAATTAAAATGTTTCCTCTACTTAAAAAGAGGTTTAAATTTTAAAAAGGTAACAGAATTTCACGAATAAAAAGTGTTTGGCTGTAAGCACGAATTTAAATAATTTTATAATTACAGCACTTTAATCATTTTTCTTCTTTTCCTCAAACATAGAAAATTCCTAAAAGCTTCTGTGACTACATGTGTTAATGTAAGTAATACCATAATACATTCACATACAAACTCAGTCATCAAGATGTTCAATTCACATGGTATAAAAGTTGATTCATATACCTGTCCTCAAGTCTTACGGACTGTTACTTCCTACATCACTCTTCATACTAAATGGTTTATATAAGCCCTGCACAATAATGATCGTAGCAGATGTATTCATTAATAGCCAAAAACTGAAGCCAAGCCGAATGATTTTGAACAGCATATACCATATTCAAGAAACGGAATTTTATCCAATGAAAAAACACTGACAGAAGCAAGCACATGGATTAATTCCATAAACATTATGTTTGAGTTAAAGGAGCCTGACACAAGACTATGTTCTGTATGATTCCATTTATACGAAGTTTAAGAAAATACTAAAATAACTGATAATGGTATGTCAGAACAGTGGTTACTTCGTGGAAGACCAAAACCAAAAATACAATCCGTGGCTGGTGAGTCAATTTGGACTCACATTAATTTTATAGGACACAACAAAACTGCCCTATAGTATTTCCATGGAAAGCCTGGTGGATCTGAACTGCTGATGGTTACCAACTAGAGCTCTCCATCACTATGCCACTAGGTTTCCTCTTGGAGGATAAAAACCCAGTGCTGCTGAGTCAAATCCAACTCACAGGAGGGGTTAACTGGGAACAGATATGAAAGAATCATCTGGGATACTAGGAATGCTGTCTTGATTGGGGTGGTGGTTACACAGGTGTGTGTGTGTATGTAAAAATTAAGCTGTATACTTATGCATCATATACTTTATTACACATTTAAAAAATGACAAAACATTGTGGTTGAGTCAATTTCCAGCTCACAGTGACCCTATAGGGTAGAGCAGAACTGTCCTGTATGGTTTCCAAGGCTGTAAATCTCTATAGATGCAGACTGCCACATCTTTCCCCCAAGGACTGTCTTTCAGGTTCAAAGCACCAACCTTTCGATTATCAGCTGGGCACTTAAACACTGACTCACCAGCACTCCTTACAGGAGGAACTCCAGTGATATAAACAGTAAGTGCTCGGCTGCTAAATGAAATACTGATGGTGTGAACACACCAGAGGCTTCATGAAAGAAAAGAACTGGCAATCCGCTCACCACCAAGTTGACTCCAACTCATAGTGATATTGCAATAGAACAGAGCAGAAATGCTCCACAGCGTTTTCAAGGCTGTAATTTTTACAGAAGCAGACTGCCACATCTTCGCTCCATAGAGCGGCTGGTGGGTTCAGACCACTGAACTTGTGGTTACAGTCAAGTCCATTAGCCAGTGTACCACCAGGGCTCTTTTCAAAAAGATTACAGCCTAGGAACCCCTATGAGGCAGTTCTGCTGTTACAGAGGATCATCATGAAGCACAATGGATTCAATGGCACACAGCATTACCACCACCACCTCAATAAATTTTTTTTTAAATACTCAATGGCTCAGATACACAGAGGGTTGTGTTTTTCTCATAACACACAGTTTTTAGCACAAAAGCTCCAAGAGGGTACGGATTTTTATCTTTTATTCACTGCTAGAGGAATACCTGCCACACAAAACCAAAAAACCAAACCCAGTGCCCTCCAGTCGCATTTCACTCACAGCAACCCTATAGGACAGAGTAGAACTGTTCCATAGAGTTTCCAAGGAACACCTGGCAAATTCAAACGCCAATCTTCTGGTTAGCAGATGTAGCACTTTACCACCATACCACCATGGTTTCCTGGAGGCACCTAATATAGATACATTGAAATAAATGTCTTGATCTATCCTAACACACTTGGGACCACCTTTACTATGCCCTCCCTCCCCCATTTACCTGAGTTTCACCATTAATTCTTTAAGACTCTTCAGCTCCAAGGCTGTATCTACCTTTCCATGTTCTCTGTCTTCCCCAAGGCGTTCCTCCACGTTCTTACACACTGTATTTCCAGCAATGCATTAACTACTTGACTCACATTATCTGTTTATATGCCTTCTACCACATGTATGCTACCTCTGTTTTAGAGATGAGGAAACTGAGGTTCAGAAAAATTATACAATTATACAAGAGCATGACATCAGTAAGTCAGGAACTGAACCCAGGTTGGTCAACTCCAAAACATGTGCATTTATACTCTGCCATATACTTTATGTTCTTCACTGAGAAACAAGATCTAAAAAAATTTGCTCCTTAAGAGTTTTTATACTGCCTTTCCAGTTGATAGTAGTTCCCACCTGTTCTTTCCCCTCCAGACCTCTTCTCACTTGCTCTTCAATAAATTTGGCCGTTTTTTCTTCATCATCAAGGTCCTGCTTCTTCTTTTTCTCTAGTTCCAGTTGCCGACGGATAGTTTCTGGGTCCCTATCTATGTACTGAATATACCAACCTTTTGGTGTCTCATCCACTTTGCACAAGCCTTAAAACATATATAAATACCATACATTTTTAGACAATTGAAGTTACATCAAAGCATAAATAAAATAATCTATTTCCATATTACTTATTCATTTTCATTCAAATGTACTTATTCAAACATTTAAATAAACAAATTCACACATACATGAATTTCTCACACTAACGTTGATGAGATTTGGATACTTTAAATGGAATTTATCTTCCTAAGCAAAAAAAAAAATAACTCTGATTTTTCTATTGCTAGCAACATGTTTAAACACAGCAAACACATGAAACAAGTGTCATTTTGCATAGCAATTTCACAACTGTTTCTAACTATTTAACACTCAGTGAGTTCATGGTACCATAACAACTTAAATTATTCCCCTAAAATGGAATAAAACAACACAGTGAGTAAAGTAATACACTGACACAAAATTCTTCTCCTTCCTTTTCCCTAATTCATCACTCTATGTAGATTAAAAAAAAAAAAAAAACCTTTAACAAGGAGTTCAGAAAAGTGTCCTAAAGTAAAATGAATATAAAAGAAAAAAATGAGATTGTTAATAATCCTTAATCTAAATGAGAGGACACTTCAGTGTTAAACGCTCCTATTTTTCAAAAGCACTACTCAGATATTACTATTCAACAGAAATAAACAAAATCAATCCTCTCCCCCAGTTTTTCAATTGCCCTACTTATCCTCATCTACATAAATTTACATAGTAATTATGACAATTCTTTCTCTCTCAGTAACAGAGCCATTTAACAACTATCAATCTTACCTTCTCTGCCCAACCACTTAGTAAAGTCGGTCAGAGTTTCCCACTGAGTAGCATTCATATGGATGTGCTCTCGGTGGCTGATATATTCATTGTACACAATGTTGTTGTGGACTCTCTTAGTGCCTAAAACCAAAATATGACATTGCTGATCCAAGGAATACTATCATATTAGAAAATTATTATTTATACAATAATTAAGGTGTTTACCAAAGCGTCTCCTGAGAAGTTCTAGAAAGTCATTTCGAAATTCCCTAATAAAGAAAAAAAGACAGGTATTATGGTAATTTCTATAAATATACAGTACTATATTTCTGAATTTTAAATAATCATACAGTTTTAAAGTCCAAATGATTTATGAAATCTCTACATCATGAACCTATAAAATCTGAACAAGAAAAGAATTCCACCAGATAGGTGACTTCAAAAAGAATTAAAGTTACAAGTTTCGGATAAAACATTTTGTCTTGGCAAAGTAATCACAGCAAGTTACTACATTTTCTTGTAGATGGTCCTTCAAGTCTGTAAGTGCTACTGAAAGTGGTATAACCACCCCACTTTATGGTAATAACACTACCGTTATTCCACATGGAATTGGTACTTAAAAATGTGTCCTTCAGAGAGTCTACTGTGCTAACTGCTAGATAAACACAGGTGACTAGATTTAAATCTTGACTTTCAAGAAGCTTACAAACTAGTAAAAGCAAAACACTGAAGTCAAACTGAAAAAGAGATCTAACAAAATATCATAGAAAGAGATGAGAAAGATTTTTCAACTTATAGACACTGAAAAATATAAAAAGGACATTGACAGGTGGAGAAGGCAGAGAAGTTTATTATTTAGCTAGGACAGAGACAGGAAAGCAAGGTACCTATGAGAAATGACAAAAAGTCTGATTTGGCTGAGCCAAAGCCAAGTGCCGTTGAGTCAGCTCTGACTCATGGTTAAGGATAAAAATCAGGGTGTAAGTAAGGGTAGAATAGAATAATGGGAGGATGATGTGGCTACATAATAAGATTTGGACTAATTTTTGAAGAACATTGTACAGTATCTTAACATGGCTGGTTTTAGGCAGGCACTGGAAAACCACTAAAAAATTTAAGTTTGGGAACTGGCTTGTTAAAATCTGTAATTCAGAAAAATTCTAGTGAACGATATAGAATAGCAACTCTCTAAACATAGTCCCCAGCAGCAGTATAACCTGAGTACTTAATAGAAACATAAACTCTGAGGATAATATAGCTTAGGTGTCTGGGTAGCTACCTGTCAGCAGAAGATACAAAGTGGGTTTAGACAACAGAATATTGAGTTCAGTTTTGGAACTGTTGACCATGAGAGTGCTTTCAGACATGAAGACCAGAATGGTGGGGTGAGGGAAGTCTATCACTCAAGACTTGTAACAGAAACAAACATCAAGGCTGACGTAACACTTGGAGACTAGCTGGAGTGGGCTGAAATCAAGCCAAATGGGGACCTAGAAGAACTTTTTGACATTTGAGGAACCAGTAGAGTAAGAAGCGTTACTGAAGAAAAAAAGCACAATAGTAGTAGGAATGCAGGAAAACCATGGAAAGAACACAAAACAGAGGAGTTTCAGTGAAGAGTTAACATCATTATCCACTGAAGAAACATAATGCAAGATGAAGACAGAAAAAGCCATGACTCTTCCACAGACTGACAGAGGCAAAAGTCATGCTACAATGGACTGACTTACAAAGGAAGGCACTGAATGTGGATGCCTGTTATCAGAATGGTACTTTCCAGAGTGTGGCATATGTATCCTGGTGGCATTCAAGATGATTTTAGGTAGTTCAAAGGTGGTGAATAATTTTTTACTTTTCCACTGTGCTGCTGGCACTGATGGTGCAAAAGCAATACTGGGCTCAAACACAGCAAAGACTGTGAGGACGCAGACTTGAGTAGCATTTTGTTGTTATACATGGGGTTGCTGAGCTGGAGCCGACACCAGGGCACCTAACAACAGTCTGACTCCAAAGACTACTACCAGGCACAACCATCTTTCTTTGCTTTAGAATGATAGTGTAGTACATTTGAAACAGAAGAAAAGGTTAAATTGTGAGAACCACTTTTGTTATAATTTCATACCATGACAAATTGCCAAAAGAAGATAAAAACTGAGAAAATACAGCTGTGTTAATACACAAGGAAAATCAATACATACATTAAGTATGTATTACATACCTAACTGAACAATACATACAAAGGATGTCTCTGAGTTACTTACTCAGAAAAATAATCCATAAATTGTTGAGGATTTTCTGAAGCCAGCAGCAGTTGTCTCTGATGAGATTCAGACATACAATGACACTTAAAGCCATTCTATAAAAACATAAAAAGTTGTAGTTAAATTCTGATTTCATTAGAAATCACAAAACCAAAAACCAAACCCACAGCTACTGAGTTGATTCCTATAGAATGGGGAGAAACTGCTCCATGGAGTTTCCAAGCAGTGCTGGATAGATCTGAACTGCTGACCTCTTGGTTAGTAGCCATAGCACTTAACCAGTAAGCCACCAAGTAATTTAGTTTCTTAGGTCATTGTAAAACAAAAAAACCCAAACCCATTGCTGTCTAGTCAGTTCTGACTCATTGTGACTCCACAGGACAGAGCAGAATCGCCCCATAGGATTTCCAAAGAGCACCTGGTAGATTGAAACTGCAGTCTTTTCTGCCGTAGCACTTAATCACTAAACAAACAAACCAAACCTACTGCTGTTGAGTCAATTCTGACTTACAGCAACCATACTGGGCTCTAAATAAGAGTATTTAATTAAACTCTAAACGCTACACTCTGAAAAGTGATAAAAGAAATAAGCCAATTACTCCTGTTCTCTAGCTGTAATTATTTTATTTTTTATGGAGTTAAGCTTCGCAGTGCTGCTAATCTAAGAATAATCCTTAAAAAGATTAAAGAGACAGAAAAATCCTGCCTTAGAAAATAGACATTTTCAGACACAATAACAGAAGAGTAATTTAGTTGTTTTTAAATTATCAACTTCTTATTGAATACCTACTTCATACAGAGTGTGATCCAAGTGCTTAGAGGGACTACAAGGAAATAAAATGCACCGTTAATATGTCATTAGGGAGAGGATTCACTCTTTGCTTCAACTTTTTTTTTCTAAATACATGGATGCATATTACATAAGCCTTATAATAAATACATTAAATACATACCTTCTTCAAATAACTGTAAGGGGAAAAAAAGCAAACTTTAACTTAGTACCTTCTACTTATTATTTGACCTCATTCTTCACAGCTGAGGATTCCTGGGTGGCAAAAGTAGTTTGCACCATACTGGTGCATTAAAAGAGGTTGGCTGCTAATCAAATAGTCATTTGAGTCTACTAGGTGCTCCCTGGAAACTCCATGAGATGGTCTGACTCTGTCCTATAGAGCTGCCATGAGGTGGAACCAACTCTATGACAACCAATTTTTTTTTTATTTACTAGCGTAAAAAGTAGTGGTTCAAACCTACCCAGCAGCTTCATAGAAGCCCTGGAGAGCTGCTTCTGCAAAAATAACAGCCAAGAAAACCCTCTGGAGGTGATCTACTCTGTAGCATTTGGGATTGCCATGAGTCAGAATCGACTTGATGCAATGGATTTGGTTTTTGGTTTCTTTATTAGTAATAAAAATGAAAAATGTGCCTATCAGTTAACAGTACTAAAAGATCCCCAACTCTTCACCTAAACTGGAAATTAGCAGTCAGACTAGATTTTTTATTCTCCTCATTAAATTTAACACTAACTGTAATCTGCCATCTTAGTAACTTTTATCCAGTCTCTCTGTTTAACCCCATTGCCTCACCCCTGATTTCAACATCATAGCTTGCTCAGTTTCCAAATCTTTAATCATCCAAGAATAATTTACACAATTTTTGCCACATCTGTGCACTATGAGAGTCACAAGATTTCTTAAATGTAAGTAAACTAATAAATAAATAAATAAATAAAGCCAAGCCAGCCAAGTGCCGTAGAGTCAAATGAAAACAAAATGTCATCAGATTCTAGACTCAATATTATTAAACTCACAAACTCAAGGGAGTTGGGGAGGGATAGAACACCCTGGCTTCACCCTTCCTCCTGCCAAACTGTCCAGTAATACGAGGAGATAGAAGACACGGAGGGAGCTTGCAGGAGCTAACTTTGCCTTCCAGGAGGCTGGCATCCAGGGCAGGAAAGGGCAATGAGTACATGTAAGAGTACACAGGCCCAGAACCACCACAAGAGCCTTACTCTGAACGTTGGTAACTAAAGAAAAGAATTATATATCTAGCCTGCCTTTTCCACAGGAATTGTGTTTCAAGATAAAAAAGATAACCAAGTATCACCTAAGGCACAATACAAAAGACATCCAAACAGCTCTAAGACTAAAACCAAACCAAACTTTTTGCTGTCTAGTCGATTCCCTAGTTGACCAGAAAAAGCTCTTTTCTATAACACAATATCAGCTAGCAATGAATATACAAAGAATAACTGTATTACAAAATATTCCTAATGAAATAAAAATAGGCAAGGATGTTAAACAAACAAAAATCTACAGACATCATGTCAATGCCGACTCACAGCAACCCTATAGAACAGGAATACTACATATGGCTTCCAAGGCTGTAAATCCTAACAGAAGCAGAACGTCACATCACTCTCTTGCAGTGGCTGGTGGGTTTCAACCTCTACCACTGTGCCACCTATAGTTTACCTATATGTGCTAAAACACAAACGTAAAAAGTTGGTGGTAAACTAGATACATCGGCACGATTCTAAAGTATCACCCTACTAATACTTGCTCTCACAAGGAGGAAACCATTAGTTTTAGAATATTACAGGCTGTTATCTCTATTTGATAATTTTAGCATGAGACATTATGGACTTCTTTATATGACGCAATATGAAATACACAAGGTCACCTACAAAATATTCTTCCCCAAATATTTAACCTGAATCTAATCAAGTCTTTAGATCTAAGTTCCAATTTACTGGAAACCCTGGTGGCATAATGGTTAAGAGTTATGTCTGGTAACCCAAAAGTTGGCAGTTCAAATCCACCAGGAACTCCCTGGAAACTCTACGGAGCAGTTTTACTCTGTCCTATAGGGTCTCTATGAGATGGAATCCACTTGATGGCAGTAGGTTGCCTTTTTTTTTTTTTAAATAACAATAACCAAAATTGATTTGGGGCTTTTGATTGGATATTGTTGTCGTCAGATGCCATGGAATCGGTTTCAACTCACAGCGACCCTATGTACAAAGGAACAATTGGATATTAAATTTGGGGGGCAAAAACTGCTTTAAAAAACATTTGAGGGGCAACTGAGGAAATGTAAATATGGAATGCGTATTAGGTTATACGACACAACTGTTAGTAATTTTGTTATGTATGATGACATTTGTGGTTATGTACAAAAAAATTCCTGATATTTTATACATGCATATTTAAGTGTTTGGAACCCTGGCAGTGGACTGGCTAAGGGCTACAGTTGCTAACAAAGAGATCGGCAGCTCAAACCCACCAGCTGTTCCCTGGAAACCCTACGTGACGGTTCTACTCGACTTGACCACACGTTTGGCATATATTTAAATATCTACAAGTGAAAAATTCTGGTATTTGCAATTTACTACTTTAAAACGTTACGGAAAAAAGGAAATGTGGATATATGCATGCTCATTATGCTATTTTCTATTTTTTATATTACATTTTCCTCTTGATTTAAATAGTTAGAATTAAAGAGAACAGAATAAACAAGAAAAGAGTATGGAAACCCGGGTGACTGTGGTAGTTAAATGCTATAGCTGCTAACCAAAGTTGGCAGTTTGAATCCACCAGCTGCCCCTTGGAAACTCCATGGGGCAGTTCTACTCTGTTCTATATAGTTAGAATCGACGCTTGGGCACCCATTTCCAGCTAGACTTTATATTCTGACAGCCTGACTCTGTATTCCATAATATTAACCACAATATTATTCTGGGCTTAGTACACTGTAGGTGTATGGTAAGCGCTTTTAAAATAAGTAGTCTTGAAGCGTTAGTGTTCGTTTTTCACCTGACTCCGAAAAGAGGTGTGAATTCAATTACTTTGTTTCTTAAGAACCATGTAAAGTCAGACAGAATAGTGCAGCCGGGCACCGCACTATTTACGCTCCGGTTTTAAGATAGTTTAAGAAAGATCACTTCCTCGGGAGCTGCAGAACCTTTTCCTATTTCACTTCTTTTTAGAGCAGGTACGGGAGGAATAAGTTGTCCAAGATTACAAGTTTCCGGGTGGCGGCTGAAGGATGGCTCTACTGGGTAGCTGACTCGCCTTAAGCAGAATTCGGAAACACTGAAGCTGCATGACTGAGTATCTGGAACCCATACTCTTAATCCCCAGCGTCAGTGACGTGAACCCAGATTTTCGGGGGCCTCACCCCTTACGCGAAGACAGGGCGTGGGCACTGGGGAGATGGAACCATTCCGGGCTCCTTACCTCATCCCGACACTGCTTCTGGCACATTTGGCAATACCAGCGAAGCTTCTGAAGCCCCTTGGATTTGATCCTGTTGGCGATAGCCTTGGGGGTAAGAAAATCTGACTTGCCCATCTCGGCAACACCTGCTGTAACTTTGCAAGGCCAGATCCTAGCCGACCGGAAGCGGAATGGGCCGGCAAAGGTGGGCGGGACAAACACTGAAGGTAGCTGAGAGACAGAAGGAGGTGGGCGCTTAAAAGGCAGGGCTCCAAAGCTCGCGATTTTTGTTTCCTTCTGGCGGGAGGAAACGAGACTGAAGGAGAAAGCGAGGTGGGGGCGGGCCCTTGGGAAGCTTCCGCGCACGCGTAGTGACGTCTGTCTGACCGACCTTCAGCGAGGCCGGTATCACCATGTTGTCTCGGACTAGCCTGGTTGTGGTCTCGGCGTGGGCTTTGCAGCCACAATGGTATGGCAGCTTGTGGTAAAACGGGAGCATTGGAGGAGATGGTCAGGTGGGAAGGAGAAGAGAGTGGAGGCGAGTAGGACGGACTAGGGGCCTAAGGGCTGTGCTAGGCCTCCTTGTCCCAGCAGAGGCGCGGGGAAGCTAGGGTTGCAGCAAGGGCTTTAAAACTGGGAAGGGCGCGAGAAGGGCTGGAGATGGCGAGTCAGTGCAAGGTCACGCCGCGTCTCCGAATGGAGACTTCAGTGTCAGGACGCTGTTTAATTCATTCGTCTGACGCATGATTATTGACTGCCCCTTACGTGCGGGACAACTAGTATTGTGGAGTCCTTAGCAGACAGGGGAATACAAGAGAAAAACTGTAGAGGAGGTTGTGCTTTATGTACTTAATGCCTTTTGAAACCTTCTGATGCTGGGCAAAGTTTGAAGTGCGCCAATGCAGAGCACCTAAACCAAAACACTTGTTGCCGTCAAGTCGATCGCTACTCATAGCTACCTTGTAGGACCGAGTAGAACTGCCCCTCAGGGTTTCTAAGGAGCGGCTGGTAGGTTTCACACTGCTAACCTTTTGATTAGCAGCCTTGGTATTTATATTGAGCAGTTACTCTGATGGGCCCTGGAGAATCAGGTGAATTTAAAAATGCTGTCTTGGGCTGGTGATAGTTTTGGTGCAGAGCCAAGCCAGCCCAGGGCCGTCGAGTCGGATTCCAGAGGACCTTATAAATCTGGCGGTTGCAAGGAGAGAGGAAAGACACCTTGAACTATCATGAAACCCTTATGCTGAAGTAGTAGCCCTGCGAGGTCATGAAACTGTCCCAGTGTCCTCGGGGAGGAGGAGATAGGTGTCATATGTTAACTGCCATGCAGGTAAGAAGCACTACAAGTTTGAACAATTTTATTTAGAGATTGGTTCCTGAAAAGACTGCATAGCAGAAGGCAGAGGAATAGATAGATTAAAATTGGTTTGTGGATAGTAATATATTATGGAATGCAGTGGGTTGTAGAGGAATTTCTGATGGTACTAAAGGAATTACTACCTATAAACTGTATCATAGCAATTCCTTGGTTTTATATTATGGAAATTACTTTTAAAAAAATCCAGAGCCATCGAGTAGATTCTAACTCATAGGGCACCAGTAAGACAGGGTAGAACTGCCCCATAGTTTCCAAGAAGCATCTAGTGGTGATTTGAACCACTGACCTTTTGGTTAGCAGCTGTGGCACTTAACCACTATGCCACAAGGGCTTCTGGGAGATAGCTAAGGACTTAGATTTTTGTAAAAGCATTAATTGAAATATTTTTCATTGTGCAAAGAATTTATAATAGCACATAAAATTTGCAGAAGAATGAAGTAATTGTCAGCTGACATAGCTACATGAAATTTTTGGTGGAATGCCACTGAAAGTCAGTTTTCTTTTCTAAAATTGAAACAGGTGATGGGAATTACATCCTTGTAGCTCATTTCTGAGCTGTTAAGTTTGTACTATGTAAATCACCCAGCAGACATTTGTTAAGTTCTTGTTCAAGAAGTTGGTACTGTGATAAGTCCTAAACTGTGATGATGAGCTGATAGCCATGGTCTGACTGAGTTTCATGGTACTTGACAGCACAGTTTTTGGCAGTGGAGGTCAGCGAACATCAGCTGTCTGTGCCACGTCTTGCTGTACACTGTTGTTATCTGTCACGGTAATTTTAGAACTTGTAGTAGCACCTGGGTTGATCGTTAAAAATGGGAAAACTTTCTGCAGCTAGGACAAAATATTTTTCATAAAATTTTGGAGATAAAGAAAAAAGAATATCTGTAAAACAATTTGAGGCTCTTTTAATGAAACACTGTTTTAAGTCACAGTGCTAACCTAGGACAACAGCTGCTAGGAGCCGAAACTGGAACGTCATTCAGCAAATGCAGGTCATAGTCTTGACCTTAATCCCTTTGGTGCATTGGTTTTAAATCAAAACATTAGGTCTTTTCTAAGTTGTCTGCTGCTTTTAGAACAGAAATACCACAGGTGAATGGGTTTACTTTCTCACAAAAAAGTAACCTGAAAGTCCAAATTTAGGGCTGTCGACTCCAGAGGAAATCTTTTCTCTCTTACCTCTGGAGGAAGGTCCTTTTCAGTCTTCCCCTGGACTGGGAGCTTTTGAGACTCAGGGACTCCGGTCCTTCTGCTCTTTGAACTGTTTCCTTCCTGGTGGTGTGAGATTTGCTTTCCTTTCATTTGTATTCCAAGAGATTGCCTCAAGGCACAATACTATTTTAGAGTTTGAGTCCTGCTGCCCTAACACAACTCTACTACCTGTCCTCCCTTATTAACATGATAGGGACATATAGAAGAATCACACAATACCTGGACTCAAGTCTTAGCCAAATTGTTACACACATTTTTTTAAATTATGATTAAGTGAAAGTATACAATCTCATTTTGCATGTCTGCCTATCTGCAACTCCATTGGCTCTTCCCACCCTGTAACAGCATATTCCTCCTCCTCCATTTGTGTAGTATCCTCT
This sequence comes from Heterohyrax brucei, assembly GCA_028571685.1. Lineage (NCBI taxonomy): Eukaryota > Metazoa > Chordata > Mammalia > Hyracoidea > Procaviidae > Heterohyrax > Heterohyrax brucei. The sequence continues at coordinate 53,643,049 of CM053142.1, read as the reverse complement.
TAATGAGCACTTGTCCTCTGCTGTCCACCCTCTTCTGTCCCTTCTAGAAATAAACCAGTAGGACAGCCTCCTATAAATGAATCAAACCATGAAGTACACTCACCACATGCTCACACTGTGCCGTGAGTCCAGTCCATTCTTGTCTGAAGAGGTGACCTCTGTACTGGTTTCAGATCAGGGCCAGCAGCAAGTCTAGGGGCTGTGTTCCCAGGGAGCTCTCCAAGCTGTTGGACCATCAATCCTAGTCTTTTAGTAGAGTGCTTGAACTGCACACCTCTTTTTCTCATGTTGTCTCTAGGACTCTACTCACAGCTGCCTTTTTAGTGCTGATTCTTCTGGTCTCGTGCTGATGCAGTCCTTCTGTCTCCTGGGTTCATTTTTGTGTCTTTGATGTTCTCGTTTGTCATCTGTTCCAGATGTGTTGGGACCATTTGCTGTAACTAAGATTGCAGCTTGCTAGCTTTTAAGACCCCAGACGCCACTCACCAATATGGGGTACAGAAGAGTCTCTTAGCTAAAGACTAGCTATGCTAATCGACCTCAGTGTCCCCTGAAAACATGGTTCCTAGACCCCTGTCTCTACTCCTCTATCCTTTGAAATAGGGTTGAATTTAGAAAACATTTCAGTTCATGGTGTAGTCCAGTTATGCTGATCTGCCCTCTACTGCATGCTGTCACTACCTTCACCTAACCGAATTCCTACTGACTGTCTAATCTATGAAAAGCTTTCCCTCTCCCTCCTCACCCTTGTAGCTCTCAGTCTTTTCTTCTGTATGTAAGTCCATTTTTAAGTCCCTTATAGCAGAGATCTCAAGCAATACTTGTCCTTTTGCAGCTGACTGATTTCAGGCAACATAATGTCTTCTAGTTGAAATCAGGTTGTGACATGCTTCCCTTGCCAAGCCAAGTGTCATTGAGTGGGATTGTTCTTTATCACTGCTTAGTGTTCCATTGTATATGTACCATAGTTTGCTTATCCATTCATCTGTTGATGGGCACCTATGTTGATACCATCTTTTTACTATTATGGACAGTGCAGTAATAAACATTCATGTGCATGTATCTGTTTGTGTGACCACCTTTATTTCTGTAGGATGTGGTATTTCTGTTTCTAGCTTTTTAAGGAAGCACCAAATTCCTTTCCAAAGAGGTTGTACCATTTTGCATTCCCACTAGCAGTGTAGGAGAGTTCCAGTCTCACCACAGCTTCTCCAGCATTTTTTTTTTTTTTTGGTTAGTGCCAACCTTGTTGGGGTGAGATGATATCTCACTGTAGTTTTGATTTGGATTTCTCTAATAGCTAAAGATCATGAGCATTTCCTCATAATGTCCTTTGCGTACCTGGATATCTCCTTAGGTGAAGTGTCTGTGCATCTCCTTTGTCCATTGCTTAATTGGATTATTTACCTTTTTCTTGTGAATGTCTTGCAGTATTTTGTAGAGTATGGAAATCAGACCTGTCCGACATGTAGTTGCCAAATATTTTTTCCCGTTCTGTAGATAGTCGTAACTTACTTGATAAAGTCTTCGGATGAGCGTAAGTGTTTGATTTGTAGTAGTTTCCACCGATCTATTTTGTTTTGTTGTTTGTGCCCTGTTGATCAGATTTTGTTGTCGGTCTAAGCTGTGTATTAGAACTTCCATTGCTGACCCTATTTTTTCTTGTGTGAGCTGTATCATTTTAGGTTTGCTATTTAGGTCTTTGATCCATTTTGAGTTCGTTTTTGTGTAAGGTGTGCAATGTGTGTCTTGTTTCAGTTCTTGCAGATGGATATCCAATTTTGCCAACACCGTTTGTTAAAGAGACTGTTTTGACCCCAGTTTACAACCTTTGGGGTAGTGTCTGTATTCTGTTCTATTTGTATGTCTCTTTGTACTGGTACCAGGCTGTTTTGACTACTGTGGCAGTGTGGTGGGTTCTAAGATCAGGTTGTGTGAAGCCTCCCACTGTGTTTCCCTTCAGTAGTGCTGTACCTATCCAGAGTTTCTTCCCTTTCCAAAGTTGATGATTTGTTTCTCTGTCATTAAAAACTGATACTGGAATTGCTTTGGGTAAGATAGATATTTTCACAATGTTAAATCTTCCTATTCACGAGCAGGGTAAATTTCTCCACTATGTAAGTCTCTTATGGTTTCTTGCACTAGGGTCTTGCATTTTCTCTGCATAGGTCTGTTACTTCTCTGGTGGTTTATTATTAGGTGTTTTATGTTCTTGAGGACCATAGTAAATGGTATTGATTTGGCAATTTCCCCTTTGATGGTTTCTTTGTTGGTGTAAAAGAATCCTACTGATCTACTTAATGTTTATCTTATATCCTGATACTTTGATAAACTCTTCTATTAGTTCCAGTGGATTCTTAGGGTTGTCTGTGTGTATGATCATATCATCTGCAAATAAGAATGTATCTTCCTTACCCATGTGGATGCCCTTTATTTCTTTGTCTTGTGTGATTGCTGTGCCTAGTAACTCTAGCATGATGTTGAATAGAAGTGGTGGCAGTGGACATCCTTGTCTAGCTCCTCTTCTCAGGGACAGTTCTTTCAGTCTGTCTCCATTCAGGATGATGTAGGTGGTTGGCTTTGTGTAGATGCCCCTTATTGCATTGAGGAATTTCCCTTCTGTTCCTATTTTGCTAAGAGTTTTTAACATAAATGGGTGTTGGAGTTTGTGACATGCCTTTTCGGCATCAGTTGACAAAGTCAGATGATTCTTATCCTGTGTCTTATTTGTGTTGTTGATCACATTAATTGCTTTTCTGATGTTAAACCAGTTCTGCATCCCTGGTATGAATCCGACTTGGTCATGATGGATTATTTTTTTTAATATGTTGTTAAAATCTATCGGCTAGGATTTTTTTGTGTGTATGTGATTAAGTGAAAGTATACAGTTCAAATCAATTTTACATGCTTGCCTGTCTGCAGTTCTTCTACTCTCCTTGCGCTGTGACAGAACACTTCTCCTTTTCATTTTATACTTGTCGTATCCTCTTAACAAGCTCCTGCCCCTTTCTCTCCACCATCCTCTCTCCCATCTAGAAAGAGACCATTAGGACAGCCTCCTATATATGCATGGAACCATAAAGTACACCTATGACATGGTCACATTGTGTCCTTGAGTCTAGTCCATTTTTGTTCAAAGAATTGACCTCAGAGTGTTTTCTAGACAGGGGCAGCAGCAGTCTAGGAACCATACTCCCAGGGAATCACCTGGTCTGTCAAACCATCAGTTGTGGTCTTTTAATAGAGTTCTTGAGCTGCACCCCTCTTTTCCTCATGTTGTAGCAGGGACACAACATTGTGTACACCATGACAGCTGTCTTTGGTGGTGGCCATGCACCATCTGGTTCTTCTGATCACATGTTCATACAGTCTCCCATTATATGGGTCTTTCTATCTCCTAGGCTCTTTTTTCCTCGTGTCTTTGTTCTTGGTGGTGATCTGTTCCAGCTTAGTTGGGACCACTTGGTGTACCTCAGATGGCAGGTTGCTAGCTTTTAAGACTCCAGACTATTGGCTAGGATTTTGTTGAAGATTTTTGCTTCTAGATTCATGTGTCCTATTGGTCTGTAATTTTCTTTTTTTGTGGGATCTTCACATGGCTTTGGTATCAGGGTTATGCTGGCTTCCTAGAATGAATTTGAGAATATTCCATCATTTTCTGTGCTGTGAAGTAGCCTCAGTAGTATTGTAATTAACGCCTCTCTAAAAGTTTGGTAGAATTCTCTGTGTAGCCATCTGGCCCAGGACATTTTGGTTGGTAGTTTTTTTTTTAATTATTATTACTACTTTTTCAATCTCTTCTTTAGTGATGGGTTTATTAAGTTGTTCTACTTGTTATGTTAATTTAAATAGGTGATGTGAATCTAGAAAATTGTCCATTTCCTGTAGGTTTTCAAATCTGTTAAGAGTACAATTTTAGGATACTTTTAATTTCTATTGGATTTGTTGTGACATCTCCTTTCTTACTTCTTATTCAAGTTATTTGTTTCCTCTCCTGTTTTTCTTTAGAAAGTTTAGCCAGTGGTTTATCAATTTTGTTGATCTTTAAAAAAAAACACCTTTTGGTTTTGTTAATTCTTTCAATTGTTTTTTATTCTTACATTCCTTTAGTTCTGCTCTAATTTTTATTCATTTTCTTCTGGTGCCTGAGGGGTTCCTTTGTTGTTCTCTTTCTACTTGTTTAACTTGTAGGGTTAATTCTTTGGTTTGGGCCCTTTCTTCATTCTAGATGTTTGCATTTATAGAGATAAATTGACTTCAGAGCACTGCTTTTGCTGTGTTCTATAGGTTCTGGTGTGATCTGTTTTCATTCTCATTTGGTTCCATGAATTTCTTTATTGTATCTTTGATTTCTTCTATAATTCATGAATTTTTGAGCAAAGTATTGTTCCATTTCCATGAGTTTGAATTTCTACCCATTTTTTTTCTGCTATTGATTTCAACTTTTATGTCATTATGGTCTGATAAGATGCTTTGCAATAATTCAGTGGTTTGGATTTTGTTGAGACTTGCTTTATGACCTAATATGTAGTCTATTCTGGAGAATGTTCCATGTACACTGGAAAACAAGGTGTGCCTATGTGTTGTTGGGTAAAAAGTTCTGTATATGTCGGAGAGGTCTAGTTGGGTGATTGTTGCAATAAAATCTATCTTTATTCAGCTTTTTTTGGATGATCTGTGCATTACCGAAAGTGGAGTGTTGAAGTCTGCTAGTATTATTGTGGAGTAATGTATGTGATTTTTCAGTGTTGTCAGCATTTGTTCAATGTATTTAGATGCTCTGGTGTTAGGTGCATAAATATGTAATATTGTTATGTCCTGTTTATGTGATGAACCTTTCAGCAATAAATAGTTGCCATTTGTCCACAGTGGCTGATTTTATGCATTAAAATTTATTTTATCTAAGATTAGTATTGCCACTTCTGCCACTTTACATGTTGTTAGCTTGGTGTATATTTTTCCATCCTTTGTTTTTCAGTTTGTTGATATTCTTGAGTCTAAGATGTATGCCTTATAAGCAGCATAGGGATGGATTGTGTTTTTTGATCCAGGCTGTTACTCTGCCTCTTTATTGGAGCATTCAATCCATTTACATTCAGTGTAATTATTGATATATGTTTAGTGCTGTCATTTTGGTGCCCTTATTTTTGTGTTGCTGATGTTTTCTTTGTTCCAGTTAATACTCTATTCTGGATCATTTTTATTCATGGGTTTTCTTTGCATCCTTTTCAGTTTTGATTTTGTGTCTTTTGAGACTCCTCCTGTATTATGTTTCTTGTTTTGATATGTAGTATTGTTAGCTTGCTTTGCAGCTATCCCTTAAAGTTCTAAGTTTAAACCAATCTTTAACTTCTGCTTATCTCCTTAACTTCCTCTCCATCTGAAAGGGCTGTAACTATTATAATATATCCCTCTTTATTGTGTGATGATGTGATAGTTTACATGTTAAGATTCTGTTTCCCTACTTTTAGTATTTTAGCTTTGATTGAGCTATGTGACTTCCGTAACTGATTAGGATCGTGGATGCACTGCCCTGCATTGCATCCTTAAGGATATACCTGATGTTATTGATTTTCTACACAAAGAGCTTTTTTTCAGTATTTCTTGTAATTTTGGTTTGGTTTTTGCATTCTCTAGCATTCTGTTTATGTGAGACTATCATAATTTCACCATCATATTTGAGAGACAGTTTTGCAGGATATGTAATTCTTCGGTGGAAGGTTTTCCTCCTTCAAGGCTTTGCATGTGCCATGCCATTGCCTTCTTACCAACTTGGTTTCTGTAAGGAAGTCAGAGGACAGCCTACAAGGCTTCCTTTGTACGTTAATTCTGATTTTAGCCTAGCTGCCCTTAAGTGCCTCTCTCTGAGTTTCATTTTATTAAGCTTGATTATAATATGTCTTGGTATCTTTCTTTTGGGGTCTGCATTTTGTGAAGTTTGATAAGCATCTTGAATATCTATGTACCTTTTTATGATATTAGAGAAGTTTTCTGACAGCAGCTCTTTGACAGTTCTGTGTATTTCCTGCTGTACCTCCCTGTGCAGGAATTCTTTATTTGTAGATTGTTCCTCTTGATAGAGTCCCACGTGTTTCTTAATGGTTCTTCATTTTTCTTGTTTTATCTTGATTCCTCCTCATAAATGCTATTGTCAGTTGGTTTATCTTTAGTCTCCCTAATTCTGCATTCTGTTTCCTCAGTCCTGCTCTTTTGACTTTGCATTGAATTGCCCAACTTTAAACTTTTTATTGATCTACTGGATTTGAGATCACTGATGTTCTATGGTTCACATAGCTTGCTTAATTTTTCATTTTGTTTTGCTGCACTTTTGGCTTTGGCTTTGCTGCACTTTGTTTAATCTCTAAGAAGGGCTCTAAATAATTCTTTTGTATTTTACTACTGATAATTTCAGAAAGGCTTCTTCATCTGGGACGTTTTTGATTACTTTGGGAGTTATCCAAGGCCATGGTGGTCTGCTTCTTCAACTGATTGTATAGTGATTGTTGTCTTCGTGCCATCAGAAAGCTGTTCAGCTTCTCTGGTGATAGACCAACGGGAGCTGTGGAGTAACTCTTAAGAAGGGAATAAGTAACAGCACTGCTAGACTCTGCTGCCAGTCACCACTGTGTTCTCTATGTGCAGCTTCTCTGGTAATTAGACACACTGTGAGGCCTCGCAATGCTGATTGGTGGTTAGCCCAAGCTGGGTCCTCAGGTGGCAGTCCCCACTTCCTGGTTTATAAAGATGGCGACCTGCTTGTGCCTGCTCTTCAGCGTCATGTCAGTTGACACTACAGCATAGCTCAGGGAAGGGTGGAGAGAAGGATACCAACACACTCAGCCCCCAAGGACCATTGCATTCTCTAGTTGCACATGTCTTAAAAACTGCTTTTTTGCTGACAGGGGTGCTATCCAGCAGCACCTAAAAGTAGCCAGGCCCTCAGGTGTGGCAGGCCCTGCGTCCTGGCTGGCAAAGATGGTGCCCTACTTACAGCATCTCTCGCAGATGCTGTGACGTGGCTCAGTGAAGACAGGTGGAAATGGTGCCACTGCACGTGGCTGCCAGGGTCTGGTGCAATCTCTAGCTGTGCTTATGTTGAAACTGCTTTTCTGCTGAGAGAGGTGTTGTCCATCAGCAGCTGATGCCAGCCCCACCCTCAGGGTTGGCAAAGATGAAACCATACTTACAGAGTCTCTTGGGGGCCATCAGCAGACACCATGCCATGACTCCAAGAAGGGAGTGGGTAGGGAACTGCTACACTTGGTTGCCAGCTGCCACTACATTCTCTAGATATAGTTGTCTTAAAAACAGCTTCTCTGCTTGGAGAAGCATTGTCCAGACAGGCAGTATTGCTCAGCATGGGAGCTAGCCCCAGCCAGCCCAGAGGCATGGCTTGTAGCTGACCAAGATGGCATCCTGCTTGAGCCCTCCTATGCTGAGTCACCTCTCCTGTGCTGACCCAGCATTATCTATGATGGAGCTCAAAGAAGAGCTGGAGGTACTCGCACCCTCAGTCATCAGCTGCTGCTGGGTTCTGTAGATGTGACTGTCCTAAGCACGGCCTCACTGCAGTGGGATGTGCTGTTTACTTAGGTACTGCAGCTCAGCTTGGCAGCTGGCCCCTGCCAGCTCTTAGGCTCAGTAGTCCCACTCCTAGTGTCCCATTTAACAAAGATGGTATCCATACCTGTAAGCCTCTCAGCTGCTCTGCCAGCAGATGCAGGACTCACTGCACTGCTGTCTTTTGTCCAACAAAGGTAACTTTCCCTTCTGTCACCCAGTCCAATCTAACAATCCTACGCCTGATCTTTGGGCTCCCAGAATTCCCACACTGTTGCCTTCAATTATTTTTCTAGACCATAGTTCTCATAGGGAATCAATGAGATGTGTGACTGGTCTGCCAACTTGGTCCTACCTCCTCAGTACATATATTTTTGGGGAGACACAGTTTGATCCATGACAATGCTCCACTGTGTCAGGCATAGCCTGTCCTTTTGCTTGTCACATAATTCCATCACTCTTGATCCAAAGTCTTTCCAGCCTCTTCCGCCATTTCTTTTCCTGCTAATATTGCTTTTTAATTTCAGAAATTAAAACCATCTTGATGTTTCACACTACACAGAGTTTGAAATGGGGTAGAAAACCTTTACCTTTATAGATTCCCTGAGAAGACATTTTTCAGTTTTGGTCACTAAACACTTTTAAAAGTACAGTTTGTTGTTGTAGTTATTGATGAGATGGCTTGACACAGTGGCTGCAGCAGTTGAGTTCAAATATATCAATGATTGTGAGGATGGTGCAGGACGAGGCAGTGTTTAGTTATGTTTCATGTGGGTCACTGTGAGTCAGTCAACTTGACAGCATCTAACAATGTAGGTATCATAACTATACTAACTGTAGTTAGCTATCATTCATTAAGAATTAGGATTAATTGAAATCATGGTGAATTATTTTAAAAATTGCTTTGAGTATGAGCAAGATATCCTAAACTTTTTGGAAATTAAACTCATTTTAAAATTAGGCATTGCAAGGTACCATTTAAGAAAATAGAAAAAATTTAGGAAAAAAATGTCCTAATTTTACTGTTCTCAAATTGGAGAAAATATATGTTTCCTTGGTGTTTAATAACTCCTGAAATCATGCTATTTTATAATAGGATACTAGTGGCCTTAAATTGAACAATCCATTTGATTCTCTGTGTACTCTACTTGGTACATAACAAGTTTCTCAAATAATTTTTAGAGGATTTCATGTTGTAAGGTGCTGTCAAGTCAGTTCCAACTCACAGTGACCCTATATACTACAAAACAAGACAATGCTCCATGCTGTGCCATCCTTACAATCTTTGATCTTCATCAGGAAATGATTTTAGAAAGCAAGGTTGTGTCATCTGTGTTTTGTGAGTTAATAAGTCTCTTATTCACTTGATCTTCTCATCTGAAAGAACTCCATAGCCAAAGAGCAAGCCCTTCCTAAATATAGTTCATTCATTTCATGTTTATTCAGTGCTCAAATTATACCTAAAAAATAAAGCTATAGTGTATACAGACCTATTTAAAGCTAGAATGAAGGCTAAATGTAAGATTGCTTTAAAACATGTGGAATTAGGGCATGTGCATAGCATGAAGAATCACAGAAAATGTTACCTCTTCAAACCTCTCACCTATCATACTTAAAAAACAAAATACTGTGTGTTCATGTAAACATGGCATGCAGTTCAGATTTCTTCCATGTGATACTGACCAGAAACTTGTGTCATTTAAATTGGAGCCTTTACCTAAAATCCTAACGTCAAAATGTCACTTGTTAGAGTGTGTTTGTGTAACTTTAGAATTATAAATAAACAGAAATGCCCTCTGCCCCATATTTTTATCCCTCCTCTCTGCCCCCACACCTTAGGCAGTCACTTGTCTCATTTTACTGCCTCTGTGGTTTTTCCTTCTCCACAATGACACATAATTGGAATCCTACAATATTAGGGTATTCAGACTGGCATGTTAAACACCTGAGAAACAAAATCAGTTGCTATCCAGTCATTTCTGACTCAGAGCAACCCCAGGTGTGTCAGAGGAGAACTGCTTCATGGCGTTTCCAATGGCTGATTCCTTGCAAGTAGATCATGAGGCTTTCTTCTGAGGTGCATCTGGGTAGACTCACGCTACCAGCCTTTCAGTTAGTAGCAGATTGTAGTAACTGTTTCTAACACTCAGGGTTCTTCCATGTCTTTATGTTCTTATTGTTGGATAATACTGCATTATACAGTGTTTGTTCAGATACTCTTGTTTGCTTCCATATCTTAGTGATTATAAATAATGCTGCTGTAAACACTGTATTGATTATTGTAGATTTATAATAAGTTTGAAGTTGGGGAATATCAGTCATCTGACTGTTTTTCATTATTTATTGGCTGTTCCGGGTCTTGGGCATTTCCATATAAAATTTAGAATTGATTTGTCAACATCTGTGCAGTAATTTGCTGGGATTTTGATTGGGATATGTTGAATCCACAGATCAAGTAGGTAAGAATTGACATCTTAACAGTATTAAGTCCTCTTATCCATAAATATAAAATATCTCCATTTGTTTAATTGTCCTTTGATTTTTCATGAGAGTTTTGCATTTCAAATTCCAGGTCTTCTTTGCTGACAAATAGAAATACAGTTGACTTGTGTATGTTAATGTAGTCTACAGTCTTGCTATAATCAGTTTCTAGATTCAGGAATTGATTTGTCAGTTCTTTGGGATTTTTCTACAAAGACAATCACATGATCTACCAACAAAGATGGGTTTATTTTCTTCCCTATATTCAGCCTAAATGTAGTGAGAGAGGACAGTCTGGTTTCTCAACATTAAAAAACGTTAACTGTATTGTTTTTTGTAGGTATTCTTTATAGGGTTGAAGAAGTTCACTGTTCATAGTTTGTTGAGGATTGTTATCATGAATGAATATTAGACTTCTGTCAAACTGTTTTTTCTACATCTATTGATGTGATCATATGGTTTTCTTTTGGATTGTATTAATTGACTCCAAGGAGCCCTGGTGGCCAGTAGTTAAACTTGGCTGCTAACTGAAAGGTTGGCAGTTACAACCTTCCCAGCAACTGTTCAGGAAAAAGACCTGGTGATCTGCTTCCATAAAGATTATAGGCTAGAAAACTTTATGGGGCAGTTCTGCTCAGTCACTTGGAGTATCCATTAGTTGAAAGTCAACTCACCAGCACTTGCTACAGTAATTGAGTCTTGAGTGTTGAACTAGCTTGTATACCTGGGATAAATCCCACTTGATTTGTGGTATATGATTCTTCCAATACATTGTTGGTTTTGATCTGCTAGCATTGTGTTGAGGAGTTTTGCAGCTGAATTTATGAGACCCTAATCTGCAGTTTTCATTCTGGTAATTTATCTGGTTTGGGTATTACAATAATCGTGGGCTCAGAGAATTAGGAAGTATTCCTTTAGAGAACTGATAACATTTCATAAATGATAAAATTCACCAGTGAAGTCCTCAGGGCCTGATGCAGTCTTTTTTAGAAGGTTATTTATTGATTCAGTTTCCTCAATCAATGTAGGCCTGTTTCGGATTCAGTGGTGTTCTGTCCCCCCACTCCTGCTCCACCCCTCCCCCCCTCAGAAATACGTGATATAAATCCTAACCTCTGTGCCTGTGGTTATAATCCCATTTGAAAATGGGTTATCTCTGTTATGTTACTGGGGAAGAATTAATGTAGGGTATGTCTTGAGTCATATTTTTTAGATGTAAAAAAGATTAAACAAGCAATCTAGAGAAGCAGAGAAAGGGTAAAATAGATGCCAAGCCATATAGAGATCTCTTTGAAACCAGGAGAGCAGAAGCTGAAGAGACAAGGATCTTCCTCCAGAGCAGACAGGGGGAAAGCCTGCCCCTAAAGCTGGTGCTCTAAATTTGGACTCTAGCCTACTAAATTGTGAGAAACTAAATTGGTTTGTTAAAGCCACCCATTTGTGGTATTCTGTTATGGCAGCAACAGATAACTGAAACAAGGCCTATTCAGATTAACTGTGTGACTTTTGGAGCTGAGATGATGGCAGTGGTTAAGAGTTTGACTGCTGAGCAACAGGTCGACAGTTTGAATCCATCCACTGCTCCTTGGAAATCCTGTGGGGTGCTACTACTCTGTTAGGGTCGCTTTGAGTTGGAATCCACTAGACAGCAGCAGGTTTGGTTTGGTGTGTTTATGCTTTTAAAGGAGTTGGTCTGCTTTCACCTATATGAGCAAATTTAAGGGCACAGATATATTCATAAACCAAACCAAACCCATGCTATTGAGTCAATTCTGACCCATAGCAACCCTGTAGGTCAGAGCACAACTGCCCTGTAGAGTTTGTACAGTTTCCAAGGGGCACGTGGCAAATTTGAATTGCTTACCATTTGATTAGCAGATAACAGCACTTAACCATTACACCATCAGGGTTTCCGAGGTATTCATAGTTGTTGTTTATCAACCTTTTAATGATAATAGGATCAATAGTGATGGTCTGTTTTTCATTCCTGATACTAGTAATTTGTGTGCCCCCCCGACCTTTTTTTTTAAAGTTAGCCACAAACCCCAATGGCATAGTGGTTAAGGGCTATGGCTGCCAACCAAGAGGTTGGCACTTCAGATCCACCTGGTGCTCTTTGAAATCTATGGGGCAGTTCTGTGCTGTCTGTCGAGTTGCTATGAGTCCGAATCAACTCAGTGGCAGTGGATTTGGTTTTGGTTTTTGGCAAAATCTAACCAATTTTATTGATTATTTCAAAGAACTAGCTTTTGGTTTCAGTGTTCTTTGTTAACTTTCTGTTTCCAATTTTACTGATTTCTGTTCGATTTTTATTATTTCTATTCTTTGTTTGCCTTAGACTTATCTTGCTCTTCTTTTTCTAGATTCCTAAAATAGGAGTTTAGATTATTGATTTTAGATCTCCTTTTGTAAAATGTATATTTAATGCTGTAAATCCCTCCTCTTAGCACTGCTTTTGCTGCATCCCACAAGTTATGATACACTGCATTTTTATTTAACGTATTTTTTAATTTCTATTGAGACCTCTTTGACCCACTGTTATTTAGAAGTAAGTTTTTTTATAATCTCCCAAGTGTTTTGAATATTCTGTCTGTCTTCTTAATTCCATTGTGGTCTGTGAGCATATTTTGTATGATTTATACTTTTAAATTGTTAAGCAGTATTTTATGGCCCAGATTATGGTCTTTTCTTGGTGACTGTTATATATGAGCTTGAGAAGACTATGTACTGTGCTGTTGCTATAGTACTTAATAAATGTCAGGTAGATCAATTGGTTGATAGTTCTCCTTAGTTCAAATAAATCCTTAACTGATTTTCTGCCTGCTGGATCTGCCAGTTACTGATAAAAGTGTTAAAGCCTACAATTATAATAGTGAATTTGTCTATTTCTCTGTGCAGTTCTATCAGTTTTAGCTTTCTGTATTTTGACACTAGTTGTATAATGCATTAATGACTGTTATACCTTATTGAAGAATTGACCTTTTATCATTTAACCCTGTTTGTACCTGATAATTTCCCTTATTCTGAAGTCCATTTTGTCTAAAATTAATGTAGCTACACAGGTTTCTTTTGGGTAGTGTTGAAGTAGTATATCTTTCTTGATCCCTTTTTGTCATACTTTGTTTTTTTCATTTTTTAAAATCTTCCCTTTTTCTGTTGCTGGTTTTAATTGAGCAATTTATGTGACTGTTGTCTCTTTTTTTAGCATATCAACTATACTTCAAAAATTATTTTGTGGCAACTATTTACAAGTTTTACAATAATCTAAGTCCACTTTTAAGTAACACTGTACTACTTCACTGGGAGTGTAGGTACCTTATAGCAAAATATTGCCAATTCTCTCTTGTCCCTTAATAGCATCACTCATCCATGTGCTGTAATCACCCATTAATGTTATTGTTATTAGCCTGAATAAAGTAACCTGCCATACTGGATCAATTAAGAATAAGAAAAAAGATTTTACTTTACCTCATTTACTCCTTTTCTCCATATGCAAATTTCTTCCATTTTTGTTTGTGTAAAAGCATTTCGCCTTCATTTCTGAAGGGTAATTTCATTGCATACAGAATTCTAAGTTTTGTTTTTTTTCCTTTCAACACCTTAAATATTTCACTGTACTGCCTTCTTGCTTGCATGATTTCTAAAGAGAAGTCTGGGTTAATTCTTAGCCTTCATCCATGAGAGGTAAGACCCCCCTCCAGCCCTTCCCTAAGATCTTTTTTGCTTATCTGCAGTTTGAATATGCAGTGTACTATGGTGTAGTTTTTTTGTTACTTACTTTGCTTAGAGCTGAAATTCGAGATGATCATAGCCTCTTTTAATAAAAATAGGTTTTCTTTTTTAAAAAAAACTTTATTGTAAACATATTTCACTGTTTTCTACATCATTTTTAATGATATTCTGATATTTTTTGATATATTGATTATGTCTCCTATTGTTGGACACTTTGGGGTTCTTTTTCTAATTATTTCCCTGTGACAAATTGCTGTGCAGAGAATAAACAACATAGCTAAATCTTTTCCATGCACTCTTGGAAGCTTTGCATTTTTATAGATTATTTTTACATTTTATTTCATGGATTGAGATGAACCTAACAGTATTTCTAGTTTATTGTAAGTATCTCAGTACAAAAAGTTCCTAACTCAGAAATCTGTAGAAATACCTATCATGGTAATTGGGGGGACTTACAAACCATGGTCGCATAGTGGTTAAGTGCTACAGTGGCTAACCAAAAGGTTGGCAGTTCAAATCCATCAGATGCTGCTTGGAAAGTCTATGGGGCAGTTCTGTTCTGTCCTGTATGGTTGCTATGAGTTGGAATTGACTTGATGTCAGTGGGTTTGTTTTTTTAACAGAAAGCCATTCATACAATAGTTTTAATTTACACCAGCAAACTGGTAGAACTTGAGTACCTCAGCTCCTCAGAGATAATCCATTTTTTTCTATGGATTTTATAAATAATAATATTTTACATTATATTTTTGTTAGATTGGTTCAAAATTTAAGAATTATTTGGTCACTTAAGAAAACTTGGAAAATATTTGTTCTACATGAAATAAATAAAGACAACCACATAGTTCAGTATTGCACTTACATTGGTTTGACTGAGTGGCTTTTTAACAACCTGTGTTATAGTTTTGTTTTAAATATTATGTTCAGGCAACCTCGTAAAATAATACTTAGAATCCCAATTGACTAGACCAGATGAGCAACTGCCCCTTCCAGCCTGGGCTTTGGGATTTATCATCTTCACCTAGTCTGACTCGTGACCTATGTAGGCATTTGATGTTTTTCATTATTCAAGCTTTCCATTTGTTCTGAGTCCTCTCTGTTTACTTTCTCATTTTCCTTAGCCTCAGACTCCATCCTAATACAGCATTCCCTTACTTATAATTAGGTTACCACTTGTGTACCTCCTTCCTTCCAACCCATGCTCTTTGAAAATACTATTCTGCTTTCACTTTCTCTGTGCATAATTTTTAACTCATTAGCTCTTTTAAGCCATTATTGTCACTTAAATGTTAGTTTGTTGACAAGTTTTATTCACAGTCTTTCTTCTAATTCTACTTGCCATTCTCCCCCGCCTTCCCCCTTTTTCCTGGTGTGGTTTCAGCTAACATGTCTGCTAATGATTTCTGCAATCCCCAAACCTGTCCTCATTCCTAGACCTTGGAGATTTTCATCTGGCCCCATGGTCTTAACTATATTATATTCAAAGTTTATTATTTCCAGCGAAATCATTTTCAGCCAGTGTTTGTTGTTTTCTTTGTCACTCTAAGATTTGTTCTCAGATCTAGCCATATATTACTTTACTTGCCAACACCTTAGTCCAGGTTTTTAATCTGTTTTGTCTGAAAAGTCCTTTATTCAATTCCTGTGTCATCAGTACTGCCATTCTGTATGCTTTCCACTGCCATCCAAGATCTTCCTTAAAAACTAATTTGTGGGCTTTATATACATTCATTGTGTCCCTGCTACCTATAAAATAATACTTAAACTTGTTAACCTCAACCTGTTTCTAGCTTCATCTTCTACCATTTCTCACTGTTAACTTCTTTCAGAATTAGGTCCTGTTCACAGAATGCCTCCCTTAGGCCCTTTTTTTTAATGCACAGATTTATTGGTTTTCCAGTTCTCCTATGAAACGTTCCCTGGCAATGGGTGCTTTGTATGAATTCAAGGGCTGACAGTTAATGTGTTTTAACATACTGTCTCATCCACTAGACTTAATTTTCCTAAGACAGAGATCCTTTCACACTCACTTTTGTATAATGCACCTGGTACACCTTTTTTTATATAGTTAGTGCTCTGTACAGTTCTAGGTAATGAAAGAACTGTGAAGACTTAACTAAGATATTTACTCTTGTCTGTAATGATCTTACATCATCTCAATGGTAAGAGTCCTGCTTGAGATATAACATAAAGTCTGGGACCTTAGAAAAGAAGGAAATAAACCTGTGTGAAAATAACACCAGAAGAAGAATTTCTATACTGTCAGTCATACATACTATACATTCCCATACTATTAGTGTTTCAGTTATATTAGGATATCAAGGTTAGAAAAAAGTCAAATCACTTTTATGGGTAAGTACTACCTGTCTCATGTATATTATATACTTTAAAAACTAGGAAAATATTTAATGTAAATTTTATGTTTTCATTATGTTTTATGTTGTATACTTCTTGTGGTCAGAGCCCATGTCCTGGGAATATAGTAGCAGCTGAGTAAATGTTGGATTGACTTGGAAAAGGTAAAAGTTAAAAGTTGTTTCAGGCAAATTGCACTTTCATACCTATAGTTATGTTAGTATAGTCATGTTAGAATGCATGATCTTAACAAAATGAAGCATAAACAGAAACTCTTAAAGGAAGTGAGACTCAAAGCAAAACTAACAGTCAGAGGCAAACCCTGTAGGCTTTCATCTGACTTTTCAGTGGAATCAGTGCTGACACGGATGCAATGGGATGACATATTCAAAGCCCTAAAGGAGAAGAATTTCCAACCAAGAATTACATATCCTGAAAAACTGTCTTTCAACTATCAAAATGAAATTATGACATTTGCAGATAAACAGAAACTCACAGACTTTATAAAAACCAAACCAAAGCTATAAGAAATACTGAAAGAAGCTCTTGGCTTAGAAGAGCAAAACCATTACCTTGATATTTTAGGAGGCAATACAGGACACAACACTCAGAAACCTACTCAGGGAAGGCAGAAAACTCAAAGCTAAAATATTAAAAGAAGTGATCCAGTGATCATATCATGCAAACTATGATATCATCATGTTAAAAAGAGGAATGTACTACAGTAGTTATAGTCCTTCCAGATGAAGAAGTTAATAAGACATGTAGAAGTTAAAATTGGATTTAAACATAGATTATTAAGGGAGATCACAAGGATAGCCACAAAGCACAACAAAGATGCAATATATCAAATCAAGAAACATAATACCAGGCGTCTCAACAAACACAAAGCCAGTACTAAAAAGGGTGAAAAATCAACCCATAAAGAATGTCCCAGAACAGAATAGTAACAGCAACAGAGAAAACAACACAAAAATGAACACACCACACTGACAGCTCTAAACACATACCTATCGATAATTACATTGAATGTAAATGGACTGAACAGTAGAGACAACGAGTCATATCTTGGATCAAAAGACACAACCTGTCTATATGTTGCTTACAAGAAACTCAGGCTTAAAGATATGAACAAACTGAAATTTAAAAGATGGAACAATATATACTAAGCTAATAATATACAAAGGAGAGTAGGTATGGCAATACTTATATAAAATAGATTTTAATGTAAAATCCACCATCATGGACAAGAATGAACACTGTTTATTGGTGAAAGATTCAACACACAAGCAGGACTTAACAATATTAAATATATATGCACCTAGTACTAGAGCATCTAAATACATAGAAGAAACACTGACTACATTAAAAAATGAGATAGATCACTACACAGTAATAGTGGGAGACTTAAACACTCCACTCTCGGTATTGGACAGATCTTCTTAAAAAAAAAGCTCAGTAAAGACACAGAAGATCTTACTGCAGCAACTAACCAAGTAAACCTCATCTACATATACAGAGCTTTCTATCCATCAGCGGATAACTACACCTTCTTCAGTGCACATGGAACATTTTCCAGAATAGACTATGTGTTAGGACGTAAATCTCAACAAAATCCATACCACTGAATTATTGCAAAGCATCTTCTCAGACCATAAAGCCATAAAAGTTGACATCAATAGCAGAAAAAAACACACATAGAAATTGGAACTTATGGAAACTGAACAACATCTTGCTCAAAAAGTCATGGGTTATAGAAGAAGTCAAGGATGAGATAAAGAAATTTATGGATGCCAATGAGAATGAAAACACTTCCTACCAGAACCTATGGAATGTAGCCAAAGTAGTGCTCAGGGGTCAGTTTATAAATGCGCACATTCAGAAGGACAAAAGAACCCAAACCAAAGAACTAACCCTACAGCTTAAACAAGTAGAAAGAGAGCAACAGAGGAAACACTCAGGCACTGGAAGAAAACAGATCATAAAGATTAGAGCAGAACTAAATGAATCAGAGAATAGAAGAACAATTGAAAAAACTGAAAAGACCAAAAGCTGATTTTCTGAAAAGGTCAACAAAATTGACAAATGATTGGCTAAACTTACTAAAGAAAAACAGGAAACAAGTAACCCATATAAGAAATGAGAGGGGAAATGTTACAGCAGATCCAACAGAAATCAAAAATATCACTACAAAAGACTGTACTCTAACTAATTTGAAAACCTAGAGGAAATGGACAGATTCCTAGATTCATATCACCTACCAAAATCATCACAAGGAGAAGTAGAACACCTTAGTAAACTCATCACAAAGGAAGAGATTGAAAAAGTCTTCAAAACTACCAAGCTTTTAGAGGAGCGTTAACTCCAATACCACTGAGACTATTTCACAGCATAGAAAGGGATGGAAGTCTCCCAAATTCATTCTGTGAAGCCAGCATCACCCTGATACCAAAGCCAGGGAAAGACCCAACAAAAAAGGAGAACTGCAGACCAATATCACTCACCTAGATGCAAAAATCTTCAACAAAATACTAGCCAATAGAACTCAACAACATGTCAAAAAAATAATTCATCATGACCAAGGATGCAAGGCTGGTTCAACATCAGAAAAACAATGTGATCAACCACATAAATAACACAAAGGACAAGACTCACCTGATTTTGTCCATTGATGCAGAAAAGGCATTTGATAAAGTCCAACACCCATTCATGCTAAAAACTCAGCAAAATAGGAATAGATGGCAAATTCCTCAGTGCAATAAGACCATTTATACAAAGCCAACTGCCTACATCATCCTGAATGGAGAGACTGAAACAATTCCTCTTGAGAACAGGAACTAGACAAGGATGCCCATGCTCACTTCTCCTATTCAACATTGTACTAGAAGTTCTAGCCAGAGCAATCAAGCAGTTAGACAAGACCAAGAAATAAAGATCATCTGCATCAGCAAAGAAGTAAAAATCTTATTATTGCAGAGAATCCTGAAGAATCCACAAACTACTCAAACTGATAGAAGAGTTTAGCAAAGTATCAGGATACAAGGTAAACATAAGTAAATCAGTAGGATTCCTTTATACTGACAATGAGCTTATCGGAGAAGAAATCAGCAAATCAGTACCATTTACTATAGCCCCCAAGAAGATAAAATACCTAGGAATAAATCTTAACTAGAGAAATAACAGACCTTTACAAAGAGAACTACAAGGCCTTACTACAAGAAACTGAGACGTAACATAAAATGGAGACACTTATCCTGCTCATGGATAGGAAGACTCAACATTTTGAAAATGTCTGTTTTACCCAAAGCAATCTACTTATATAATGCAATCCCAGAACAAATTCCAGTGTCATTTTTTAATGAGTTGGAGACACAAATGAACAACTTTGTTTGGAAAGGGTGACGCCCTAGGTAAGTAAAACACTACTGGAGAAGACCACACTGGGAGCCTCTTACTACCCAACTTTAGAACCTGTTACACTGCCACAGTAGTCAAAACAGCCTGGTACTGGTACAAAAAGAGACAGATCAATGGAACAGAGTTGAGAGACCTAAATATCAAAACTAAAATGATAAAGCTCATCCTAGAAAAAGTAGTATCAGCAATGGGAGTTTTAATACACAACATAGACTTGAAAATTTGTCAAAGCACGATCGACAGAAGAAAAAAATAGATGAGTGGGAACTACTACAAATCACAGTTTTGCTCATCCAAAGACTTTATCAAAAGAATTAAAAGATGACCTACAGAATGGGAAAAAATATTTGGCAACTATGTCAGACCAACGTCTGGTCTCCATAATCTATAATGTACTACAAAATACCATTAAGAAAAAGATAATTAAGTGATGATCAATGGATATGGACAGACACTTCGCTAAAGAGGATATCCAGGCAGCCAAAAGACACCTGCAGAAATGCTCGCGATCATTACCTATTAAAGAAATTCAAATCAAAACTATGATATCTCACCCCAGCAAGGCTGGCCATGATCCAAAAAACACAAAACAACAAATGCTGGAGAGGCTGTGGAGAAATTGGAACTCTCCTGCACTGTTGGTGGGATTGCAAAATGGTACAATTTCTTTGTAAAGGAATCTGATGCTTCCTTAAAAAGCTGGAAATAAATAACACCATTTGAACCAGTAATTCCACTGCTTGGACTATATCTTACATAATTAAGGGCATTCACACCAACAGATACATGCAGAGAAAAGTTTATTGCAGCATATTCCACAATAGTAAAAGTTAAAATCAATCTAGATGTCCAGTAACAGATTAATGTATACACAAACTGGTATATACCGTCAGTGGTACACTATGCAATGATAAAGAACAGTGATGATTTTAGGAAGCATCTCATAACCTCGTTTCAGTTGGACGACATGTTGAGTGAGAGTAGTCAGCAGGACATGGACAAATGTTGTATGAGACCGCTACAATAAGGACTTCAAAACAGACTCATGTACAGAAGAAGAGTCTGATGGATGTAAGGGTGGGAAGGGAGGGAGGGAGAGGGTTAGTTACAGATTGGATATTTAATAGAAACTTGGTTGGGTGAAATCAGTGACAACACATTAGAAAGAAGATCAACTTAAGTGGACTTGAACATAACCCAGTGTTACTGGGACAGAGTAGCAGGGGCGGGGGCCCAGGGACCATGCTTTCAGTGGACATCGAGACTCAGTTGGCATAACCAGCATATTGCCAAGAGAATCTTAGATGCCCCATATTGGTGAGTGGCGTCTGGGGTCTTAAAAGCTAGGAGGTTGCCATCTGAGGCACACCAGATGGGCCCAACTCAGCAGGAACAGATGATCATCAAGGAACAAAACGAAAACCAGAAGACAAAGAGACCCACATAAGTGGGTGAATGCATCGACATGTGACCAGAGGAACTGGATGGTGCCTATCCACCACCAGTGATAGCCGTGATGGGGCTCACAGAGTTGAGTCCGATTGGCAACACAAGAATAAAAAGGGGTGCACCCTGAGAACTGGCCTAGGGATTCCCCTGGGAGCATGGTCCCTGGCCGTGATGCTGCCCCTGTCCATAAAATAATGGAGGTCAACTCTTCGGATAGGAACGGATTGGACTTCGCGACACAGAGTGACCATATCGTGTGCACTTTATGGTTCTTTGCATCTATAGGATGTCATTGTGCTGGCCTCTTACTGGAGGTGGTGGGGCGAGAGGGAAGAAGAAGGGACAGGAGATTGTTAAGAGGATATGATGTATAGAACGGATAGGAAGAGTGTACTGTCACTGGGCAGGGAGAGCTGTGGGAGCTGCACATAGGCAAGCATGCAAATTTATATTGGATTGTACACTGTCACTCAGTCACAATTTTAAAAAAAAAGAATGTATGGTCAACTCTTAAGATGGCTGTGAACTGAGGAAGGCAAAAAATGCTTTTTAGAGGCGGTGCAGTGGTTAAGAGCTCAACTGCTAACCAAAAGGTTTACAGTTCCATTATGGACAGGTCTGTGTCCATTAGGGTTACCATGAGTCAGAATTAACTTGACAGCAATGAGTTTTTGGTTGGCTTGGATCTTAAGTCTAGTTGAATAGCCTAGCCAGGGAAAAAGAGTTTTCTGTTATAGAAATAATAAAGGCAAAGACATGGATTTGGGAATAGGGCAAGTGTGAATGCTATTGTGACATTAATGTAAAGTTTGTGTTACAGGAAAAGAAAAAAAAAACGCACTGCTGTCTAGTCAATTCCGACTCAGAGTAGAACTGCCCCATAGAGTTTCCAAGGAGTGCTTGGTTGATTTGAACTGCTGACCTTTCGGTTAGCAGATATAGCATTTAACCACTATGCCACTGGGGTTTCCATTAGGTTTGTAAAGTACAAAAGGGCCTTTAATACAGGGCTTGGTATCAGTATTAAGAAATTAATGTATATACAGACATATATATTTTGAGTGCTGTATGTGATAGATTATTTCTGTGGGGCATGTGTTAAATACTTTAACTTGGAATGTTGTTCTTGTATAATAGAACTGTTTACCAAAAGTACTGAAATATTCTTTAAATCTTTATTTTCAGGACCCAAGTTCGAAATATGGCAACTTTGAAAGATAGTAAGTACTTTGTTCAGTGTATGAATTAAAAGACAAAACAATAAAAATACTTTCAAAAATAAATACACTCTTAATCCATTGTATACTTGGTCAACATGGATAAAATAAACCTATGTACTTGTTTGGAAAAGACAAGGTAATGCATGAGAAAATTTTGTTCTGATACTGTTGTCTATATAATAAGTATATACTTAAAAAATATTTGTCCATGTAAGAAAATAATGTTTCAGGATAGATTTTTAAAAGCCATTTTCAGTATCTTTTAATATTTTACATGTGTAATGTGCTGTTTCGTTGCCATACTGGTTGTCTTCAGTGTTAGACTTGACCTCTTTTATTATTATTACTAGTTCTAACATTAAGCTTAATTTCACATTATTTATCCACCGTGTATTAATTGTCAAAGTGCTATTTATTTTACCTTGTACTTTAAGGAAATTCACAAATGAAATTATTCTGTATTTCCTTTACCTTAACAAGACACTTACATTTTTCAGTTACCAGGCGACTGAAGTCAATCAAAAACATCCAGAAAATTACCAAGTCTATGAAAATGGTAGCAGCAGCAAAATATGCCCGAGCTGAAAGGGAGCTGAAGCCGGCTCGAGTGTATGGCACAGGCTCTCTGGGTAAGAGAAGAGCATAATTCTCAAACTGAAAAGAACTGAGTACAGAAATTTCACGCATGACTTTTATTAAATGTTTATGATTATGCTAGACCAAGTTTGAGTACTTTACATGTACTCACTCAGTTTTTACAACAGTCCTATGAAATAGGAACTATAGCCTCTGCTTTATAGAAGAGAGAAACTAAAGCACAAACTTGCCTGGTGTGAGAAGCCTCTCTGTAAACCTGCACAGTTTGACCTCAGGACTTGTGTATTTATTAACCGCTGCCAGGTATTCCTTAGAAACTTCCACAGAGCAGAGTTCTACTCTGTCCTATAAGGTTGCTCTGAGTTGGAATCGACTCAACATCAGTGGGTTTGGTTTTGGTGAGTGACTAAAACTGGCTTTTAAAATATTCTGAAATTTTTCCTAAATTATCAAATAATACTGTCAAAACAACTTGGAAATGTAGTGCATCAGATTCAAGTGATTAATTTCTCCAGTTACTTTGTGATGTGGTATTTTGGGACTGCAGAATGGGGATTGGTGGTGGGAGGTGATCCCTACACGTTGATGTTGACTATGTAGTCATGAGAATGCCTCCTCAAGTAGAAGCAGAGAAAAAAAGCAGAAAACTTACATTTTAAGATACTCTATTCACCCTTATTCCTATCCTTTTAAAAGCATGAGAACATTTTTCCTTTATTAACATCATATAGTACATTTTTGGTTTGTCTTGGTACTGGGGAGGACATGTGACATGGTGCCAGTACCACTTGCCATCAAGTGTCAGAGTAGAACTATGCGCCATAGGATTTCCAGTAACTGATTTTTCAGAAGATCACCAGGGCTTCCTACAAGGTGTCTGTGGTTGGTCTCAAACCGCTCAACTTTTGGTGAAGCAGCTGAACATGTTAACACTTTGCAACACTCATTTCATTATAAATTTGTTTGCTCTTTGAAATGGTGAGGCTATGCTGAAATGATAAAAGAATTGGAAAATTCCTATTTTAACTTTTAAAAATCCCATTATAACTCTCCTAACTTTCCTAACTTATTGACTAACTCATTTTATTCAACATTTCATATTTCCAGTACTAGTAAAAAAACACCTTGTACATGATTATTGCATGTTAATGATGTGTATCTGGCAGTTATGAAGGCTGAGATATGAGGTGAGAGTAACGCTGCTGTGACAATTCGTGTGTCACTTTGGCTGCAGGATTCTTAGAGGTTTGGCAGTTATGTAATGATGCCATCCTCCATTTTGCGATATGATGTGGTCATCCTCTGTTTCCACAAAACAGTGGTTTTGTGTAACTGCCTCGTTAGTAACTGTCCTGGTAAGTGAGGAGAGGGTGTAATTCTCTCTCTTAGCTTTTCCATCAGTATTCTGCCTCATATTGGTTTAAGGCCACCTAGATACTTTATGTGGTCCTTGGTGGTATAGTGATTAATGCTACAGCTGCTAGCCAGAAGGCTGGCAGTTCAAATCATCCAAGTGGCCCTCGGTATCTATGGGACAGTTCTACTCTGTCTTATAGGGTCACCATGAATCAGAATGGAGTCAACAGCAATGGATTTGATTTTCGTTTTAAATACTTTATATTATAAATCTTGCACAAAGATAAAAGTAAAAAAAGTCATACTGTGAACCCCATTTACCTATCACTCAGCCTCAGTAGTCTCAACTCAGGGGTGTCCACATTTCAAGTTTTGGTTTATGGCTTCCTAAGGAAGTGATGTAGTTACTGTTCCTCAGTGCTGTTTTAGCTTTCCTTTATAATTAAAATTTAGTTTTTATCATTGCCTACAACCTTGTGGTTTGGTGGTAGAGTGGTTAAGCAGTCAGCTGTCAAATAAAAGATGGGTGGTTTGAACCCATCAGCTGCTTCGTGGGGAAAAGACAGATGATTTGCTTCTGTGAAGATTTATAGCCTCGGAAACTCTGTGGGGCAGCTCTACTGTTGTATGTGGTCACTGTGAGTTGGGATTGACTCAGTGCAGTGGGTTAATAGGGTTACAAGCCTGTACATGATCCTGTAGCTGGCGCCTCTCTGACTTCATTTCTACTGTTCCTCCCCTTGCTCACACTGCTGCACTTGCTTTTTCTTTTCTCTGCTTAGAATACCCCGACTCCCAATAGTTTCATGGCTTTCTTCCTCACCTCATTTAGGCTTCCACACAAATACTATCCCTTTGGGAGGCCATCTCAAACTACCTACCCCAAATTACCCTGTTTTATTACTTCATGTACTTTTATTACACCTTTGTTTCTTTGTTTTTTTCACATGTCATCATCTGACGTGTCTTTGGGTACTTGTTTCATTATTTGACTATCCCACTAGAATCTAAGCAACTTGGTAATAGTACCTGACTCAGTAGGTAGTCAATAAATGTATGAGTGAATGAAGACTAAAGAAAGATGGATCTTAGAACACAACATACCAGTGGAATGTTTTTAACATCAACTTTAGAAGATGGCAAATTTATTTTCAAACTAAAGATAATACATATATGTATATCATTTGTCTACTCTTACGTCTATGTAATAATGTAACTCTGTATTAGGTGTAGAAGTGCCTTGTGTAGTTTCCTTATGCCCTTCCATATTTTCTTAAGCATGCATTTATACCTCTTAAGAAAACTTGCTGTGAGAAAATGATAAAGCATAAGGCCTCAACTGAAATGAATCTTTGCTTTAAAAATACCACATTTAGTTTTACCTAATTGATATGTTCCCACCAAAGCCACTGCCACTGAGTCAACTGCCACTCTTAGTGACCCTATGGGACAGAGTAGAACTGCCCCAGAGGGTTTCCAAGGCTGTGATATTCATGGAAGCAAACTGCTACATCTTTCTTCCGTAGAGTGACTAGTGCTTCAGACTACCAACCTTTCGATTAGCGGCTGAGCACTTCACTACTGTGCCATCAGGGCTCCTAACTGGTATACGAAACCCACTGCTGTCAAGTCTGTGCCAACTCTTAGTGACCCTATAGGACACAGTGGAACTGCCCTCAGGGTTCCAAGGAGTGCCTTGCAGAATTGAACTCCTAACCTTTTGATTAGCAGCCCAACCCTTGCTGTCAGGGACTAACTGGCATGGAAAAGAATTTAGATTTTTACAGTCCTGATTAGCTCTAATTCATGACTCTATGTCTGACACAATTCTAAGCATGCATTTGGTGGTTTAGAAAATATTGGTTGACTCTCAAGTGTGGCCTAGAATAGGGCACTTAATTTTCAGTTCATTTAGGATTTTATATCTTATTCATAATTTCACCTTTGGGTATATAACATGTATAATGTATGCTACAGTGGACACTTAATATGTGCGCATTTTTGTTGTCTTCCTGCACTGAAGAGTCTTGGTGGCTCAGTGGTTAATGTGTTCATCTGTTAACCAAGAGGTCAGTGGTTGCAATACATCATCTGCTTAGAGGAAGAAAGATGTAGTAGCCTGCTTCCATAAAGACTATAGTCTTGGAAATCCTATGGGACATTTCTGCTCTGTCTTGTAGAGTCTCTGTGATTGGAACGGACTCAACAGCAAC
Organism: Heterohyrax brucei; assembly: GCA_028571685.1. Lineage (NCBI taxonomy): Eukaryota > Metazoa > Chordata > Mammalia > Hyracoidea > Procaviidae > Heterohyrax > Heterohyrax brucei. The sequence goes on along the minus strand of CM053142.1, from coordinate 53,616,669 downwards.
AGACTTGTTTTTTTTATTTGGTAGTCTCCTACACACTGAATTTCCTTAATTAGTCAAAACCTATGGTTAGGTCAACTTGGGAAAAGAAAAGTTTTCTTTTTTTTTTTTTATTTAACATAACTGAGTAAAAATGTACATTCACATGTAAAGTTACATGCCCCCCTATATGCAGCTTCCACTGCTCTCCCTGTCCGGTGACTGCACACTATTCCTCTCTGCTCCATACATGTCTCATCCTCCCAACAGTCTCCTTTCCCCTCCTCTCCATCCACTCCCCTTCCTCCAGCCAGAGGTCAGCAAGATGATATCCTATAGATGTATAGAACCATAAAGTGCTTCCAACATATGGTTACTCTGCAGTGCCAAGTCCATTCCATTCCTGTCCAAAGAGTGGACCTTTGTTATAATTTATGGGAACGGGCAGCATCAGGGCCGGGGGCCGTGCTCTCAGAGGAACCCCAAAACCGCTGGACCATCAATTGAGGTCTTTTAGTGGAGATCTCATGATGCACCTCTTTTTATTCTTGTGTTGCCAGTGAGGCTCCTCTCTGTGAGCTCCGTCATGGCTATCACTGGTGGTGGCCGGGCACCATCCGGTTCTTCCGGTCCCAGGTTGATGTAAGCACCCACTCTTGTGGGTCTCTCTGTCTTCTCGGTTGTCTTTACCGCATGCCATTTTGGCCCTCGGTGAGCATCCGTTCCTGCTGAGTTGGGACCATTTGCTGTGTCCTCGGATGGCAGCTTGGCAGCTTTTAAGAACCCAGACGCCACTCACCAATGTGGGGTGCAGAGAGCTCTCTTAGCAAAACGCTAGTTGTGCCAATTGGCCTGGAATTCGCCTAAGAACATGGTCCCCCGCCCCCCGCCCCAGCTACTTTATCCTTGCAGTATTGAGTTAAGATGGAAGGAGTACTCAAGTTATGCTGAAGTCCACTTAATGTTGTTCTTGTTCCTAATGTGTGCTGTCACCGCTTTCTCCCAACTAGATTTCTAGTAACTACCTAAACTAAACCTTCCCCCCCTTGCCCTCCCTCCCTCCCTCCCCTCCCTTGCAGCTGTCAAAGAGTCTTTTCTTCTATACACAAGTCTGTTTTTGAGATCTTATCGTAGAGGTCTCATACAGTATTTGTCCTTTTGTCGCTGACTACTCTCACTCAACATAATGTCTTCCAGTTGAAACCAGGTTAGGAGATGTTTCCTGGAGTCATCGTTAAGAAAAGTTTTCTTTAAAAGTTACCCTCTGGCTTATTGATATGAAAAGGACAAATCATTTTACTATTTTTTTCTTCATTAGCATTTATTTCACTTTTATGTCACTGTCACCTTTCTTTTATGAATAACTATCATCAGTCTGCCTTCTCCCAAAAAAGTTAGTAGGTACAGAATTTTTCATTTAAAACACATTACATGCTGTTCACATAAAAAGAGAAATATTAGCTCTCTCCACTCCCCTAATTTTAGGGTTGAGTATTTACTTTTCTGTGCCTTTTTAATTTTTTTTTGAAATATGAGAATCATTGCCATATACTGAGTAGTAATCTTAGCGATTATGAAAGGGGTGAATATGGGAGTCATGAGAATTCACCTTGTAACTACAGGGAGCACAACTGGTGCCACCTGATGAAATCCATCATTGTGCACCTGCCATATTTTCCAGGGCTTCCTCCCCACCAGTGACTAAGGCAGGCCTGTTGTTAGGAGGCATGGGGCTCCTGTGATTTGCAACTTTGGTTTGAGGCTTCCGAAGTCACCTTGCCAAACTTCCCTTAAACTGCACAGCAGCCTAGAAAGCGTCCATCCAGCCTTTTTGCCCTCTGTTTCTTCCCATGAGTCAGACTTGGATCATAATCTGACTAGCTCCTCTGAGCTTTCATCCTGTTTTCTGACCGAAGCCTTTTGCCTAGGAAAGTCTTTGCATTTAATCTCGCCTTGTCCTCCTTTTCTTAGGGGACTGAACCAACACAGTGAGGTAGTTAATCTCTAAAATAAAGTGGCAACCATTAAAGTATATAGTTTTTATTAAGAATTTCATATGCAGATTATATAAGCAACTCATATTTGCTTTCTATGCTTTTGCTTTTGCTTGTATACTGGAGATTTATATTGTCTAGACTGGAGTCATATCCAGATAAGTGGGTACATCTGTATATTTGGCCTATTTACAAGTACTTTAATTGTACTAGACATTTCTTTTAGTCAGTGTTCAAAATAAATTGGCCACTAATTGGTCTTCAGGAACCTCTGCCATATACAGATTGAGACTTCTATGGTTTTCAGCTTGATTTTAAAAGGACTGCATACACAAGGAAAGCCTAGGTGTAGTGATTAAGTGTTACAGCTGCTAACCAACAAGTCAGCAGTTCAAATCCACTAGGTGCTTCTTAGAAACCCTGGGGCAGTTCTACTTTCCTATAGGGTTGCTATGAGTCAGGATTGACTCGACAGCCATAGGTTTGGTTTTGGTAAATGCCACCTGTGTTTAAATGTATCATTTTGAAAACAGCCAACTGTTTTGTCAAGTTAGGGATTGTTTTCTGTATTTAGTGTTTATTGCTTATAAAAATATATATATTTTTGTTTTTAAGCTCTCTATGAAAAAGCTGATATTAAGGCACCTGAAGGCAAGAAGAAACACCTCATTATTGGTGTATCTTCAGATCGAGGACTTTGTGGTGCTATTCATTCCTCAGTTGCTAAACAGATGAAAAATGAGGTGGCCACACTCACCGCTGCTGGAAAAGAAGTTATGATTGTTGGAGTTGGTGATAAAATCAGGGGCATACTTCAGAGGTAATTAAACGTATGTTGTTTGTGTTCAAAAGGATGCAAGCATAACTAAATAGAAGTTTCTCTGATGGTTTATTTAGTCGGGATTTCTTTTTTAATTACCTATTTTATAGTTAGGGAACAGCTTTTGTTCTTTCCAGAATATATAGTAGAATATAGATTTCTTTTCCTTTCTACTTGTCTTTTGTTTCTTCCTATGCAGTGAGCACATCAAAAGCCATTCATATTAATCCAAATGAGAACTTTTAGGAGATGCCACTGCCTGGAAATACTAGAAATGAACAATAACTAATTAGGATTGGAAGGAGAAAAATAAGGACACAAGTATTAAAAAAAAGAAAGAAATGCCTAATTTTGTAGTCCCAATCAGTTCTTTGCATGTGGTGAAGGAAAGGCACAAACATAATAATGTGTAGAGCAGCTTAACCTGGGAACACTCTCACCCCCAGATTTGAGCCATAGTGATAATGTTTATCCTTACTCCCTGTCTTCTTTAAGCTGAAGTATTTTGTTAAACTGTGTGACTGCTACATTTTCTTGTAGGACTCATTCTGACCAGTTTCTGGTGACCTTCAAAGAAGTGGGAAGGAAACCCCCTACTTTTGGAGATGCATCAATTATTGCACTTGAATTACTGAATTCTGGATATGAATTTGATGAAGGATCTATCATCTTTAACCGATTTAGGCAAGACAGACTTAAAAAATCAAAGCACTTTTATGTTCATGAGCTGAATTGTTTCTTTCTGAATAAGCACATGTCTGCTAAACAGTTTAAAACTTAGTGTTTTAAAAAGTTACATTGTTTTTTTCTAGGTCTGTCATCTCCTATAAGACAGAAGAAAAGCCCATATTTTCCCTCAATACCATTGCAAGTGCTGGTAAGTGATTTTTGTGTGACAGGTGTTTTTGATATACAGAGAGGAAAGACTTGTACATTAATGAGAATATTGTTTGCTAGCATGTCCTGTTTTTTGCATTAGGAGAGTGATGTGGGCTGCACTAGCACAATGGCTTCATGCTGTCATAGTTCATTCATTGTTGAAACAAATCTTACCCTTTCCTTCACTGATTGAACAAGTGAGTATTGAGTGCCATGATGAGATATGCTGCAGTCTGCAAGGGGACTATATCAGTCAATTAGAGAAGCTCTAGAACAGAGATTGGAACAGAGTTTGAAACTGATCTACCTTGACCCCCTCAGCTGTCTCATTTTATTGTTTGAATCAAGTCATCATTGACAACTAAAACCAGAAAGAATAATTCTGGAATGGATTTCATTTTTTAAGGCTTTTGTCCTTCCTCTGTACTGTATTTCATCTACTAGAAGCATACACTTTTACAATCTCTGAAATTGGCATGCCCCTAACAGGCTATGGTGTGTCATGGTTCTTAATCACCTGTTTTTTCTTTCTTTCTTAGTGGGTATACCCAATAACATTTTAAGTCTGATGAAACATAGTACTGTCCTTGACCCCAGTAAATGAATTTTGAAGAAATTTCTATAGCATAAAATTCACATCAGCTTGTCCTTTTCTTTTCATAGTCCTTAAAAGGGTTTCCCTTCCTTGTTTTCTGCACTGACACTGTAAGATTTCCCAGTAATCAAATGAATGCATTGGAATTTTGTATAATATTATAGTGGTTTCAATTGTTTTGTTCATTTCCTTATTCTAAAAAAAAAAAAAAAAAATGAATGCTTGCTGGCTTTGTCCCTGGCCCCATACCAGATGTTCTTCAGTGGGCTTCATATCCTTGAAATTTAGTAAAGCTATTTAAAAGTTGGCTTCCTAATTTTTGTTAAGCACTAAAAGTAAAACATAACATACTTTATATACACATTACATTTTGCTAGAAATTGCTATAATTAAAGCAGATTCATTTACACTATCTTACATTGATCTCTACTCTGCAACTGTATTATAAAAGACATTAATGTTAGTAAGCTGTGTTTAAGTTAGTCTTTGTAATGTCAAAGAAATGGATCATTTGTTTTACAGAGACCATGAGCATCTATGATGATATTGATGCTGATGTGCTGCAAAATTACCAAGAATACAGTCTGGCAAACATCATCTATTACTCTCTAAAGGAGTCTACCACTAGTGAGCAAAGCGCAAGGATGACAGCAATGGACAATGCTAGCAAGAATGCTTGTAAGCACACAGTCTATCTTTTCTGAGAACTCTTTCACTGAGAACAGTGTGAAGATCCTAGCATCAAAATCAGTAACATCCTGTAAATAGACCAGGAAGCAAGAGAGCTAGGATCTAGCCCTGGACTCTCCCTTTGATTGACCCTACAGATTTTTTGAACAGTTAGCTCTTTTTCTGTATTTTCTTATCTGAAAAATCAGAAATATACTATTTTCTGTTTTGTAAGGAGAAGTGTTAGTGTTAGCAATAGGTTGGCAAGTATTTGGAAAAGATATCCTGTGAGAGATGTGAAAACATTTTCATTAAACTTTTTGAGAGGCCAATTACTGTACAAAGGAACCTAAACAAGAAGGGACACATTAATTTGATTTCCTGTCTCATATTTTTAAATTAAGCATTATATGTCTATGAAGGAGTCTGTTAACAATACATGTTCTTCTGGTTTTAGCTTTTATCTGTTTTTGCTTTGTTTGTAGCTGAGATGATTGACAAACTGACTTTGACATTCAATCGTACCCGCCAAGCTGTCATCACGAAAGAATTGATTGAAATCATCTCTGGTGCTGCAGCTCTGTAAGTAATTGTAAATCACTGTCAGAGTTTTTCTGATATCTCCATTATCCTAGGTTAACCCTTGTATACTTGCAAGTTTTCTGTTTTGTTCGTTAAAGATGAAGTGATCCATTACTTATATCTTTTAAGATAAAAAAACCTCACCAGTTTATTCTGATTTTTCAATGGAAACATTCAGGCTTGTTCTCTTCTGTTTGGAAATTAGTATATTGTCAGTTTTCACTGTCCTAAAACATTAGGAATAAGGATGTGGGTCATTTGTAATATATATGTCAGTGGAATTGAAAACATTACAAACCATGTAAATGAAGCTTTCTGAAATACAGTACTAGTTTTGGTTTTGTTTTCATATAAATCAACTCATTGAGTGGTGGCAGTTTCTGGGAATTTGTAACATATTTGTATATCAGTACTAAAAGATAGTATACCTTTTCCTCAAGAAAATTCTTGACTCTACAAAATTTGATGTTTATGAAACCAGGATTAAAGTAATAGAAATTTTATTCCAGAAAAATTAGTAAATTGAACACACACTGCTGTCAAATACTTGATGCACAGTAGCATTATAAAGATTAAGGATATGATCCTGCTTTTCAGGGCATTTGTATACCAATAGGATAAGAGCACATATACAAATAATTATAAGATACATTGTGTAGTGAGTTACCTTTCATTCATTCATGCTCATCTCCAACTAACTGGCCACCAAATCTTACCTTCTGAACATCTCTTGAATCTTTTTCCTTCTAAGGCCCACTTGCTTAATTCAGATGCTTGTTATTTCTCACCTTAATCAAAAAAAAAAAAAACTTTCATTTTTAGTGCCTCTGTGTCAGGCTCTGTATCACACTGTTATCAGTGGTAACAGTATCTGTGTTCAGCGAGCGCACAGGCTTCATGGGAAAGACAGACATTAAATAAGAATTCTAGCAAGGCAGGGGTCAGCAAAAGGAGCTACAGCTAAGAATGTTTTACATTTTAAAGTGTTGGAAAGAGAGAAAGAGACTGTATGTGATCCACAAAGCCTGAAATGTTATCTTTGTGGCCTTTTACAGGAAAAATTAGCCAGCTTTTATGGTAAAGCACTTTAAGGAAAACAATAGAATCTATCCTTGATTGCGTAATCATCCTGTAAAAACAGCTTAGCATGATACGTGTGCTCCTACATTTTCTGGCCCCTGACCCTCTTTCCGGTCTAATCTCTGGCCATTACCATTTCTCACTTCCCTTTGAACTGCAGCCACATTGATCAATTCTAGGCCTGTAGGTAACGTTACATTCTTCCTGACCTTCAAGAATTTGCACATGGTGCTGCTTTTACCTAGAATGCCGTTTTGTTCTTCTCTTAGTCCCTTTGATTCGTCATCTCACTTACCCCGTTACCCTTCCTTAACTAAATGAGTGAACTCATTTCTTCCAAAATACTCTTTCACAGGTTGAGGGGGGTGACTACCTTGCATATCCTGTGCATCTCTTTTCATAGTATTTAAAACATTTTATTTATTAAGAATCACCTTTTTGTTTGTGTACTTCTTGAGGCTGGGGAGATCATGTCGCATTTACTTTTGCATCCCAATCAGCTGGCACGTTTGCCCTCATTGTTGATGGAATGAATGAGTGAAGTGCCTCATATGTATTAAGAACTACAAATTTAGAAGAGAGAGAAATAACATTTTACTGGGAACCAGATTCATCATTAACATTTAATTTACCACTAAGAACTCTGGGTAGAATACCAAAGAGAGACAAATAAATAGATGGTTTCAACAGCAACTGTTGTATAAGTTGTAGTTGGTTGCATTAGCTTTGCTATCCTAGGCACCCTTCCTCCTTTCTTACTCTGCTTTCTAAGCATAGCTTTGTCAGGACTAACCTCAGCCTGGTCACTAGTGTTGTATTTGCATGATACAGTAATGTATTTACATTATAGAATGGCCTGTCACTAGCTCAGTAAACTTAAGTTGTTCTCTGTTTGACTTAGTTTTGTTATCTGTCACTGTCCTCCGTATTTTATGCCCACTGCTAATGCTAAGCTGATTTCTTCTTTGATGTTATTTGTGAGAAGCCTGGGGAAAGGAACTCCATCCTATAGGGTTCCTAAGGCTCAGTAGTTCAGAGGGTTGTGTGTGATGCAGAGAACTCATGGTCCTTTTCTGTTCATGAAAAGGGAGTGCTAAGAATGAACAATGAGGATACAACTTGGCAAGATTGAGGACCAAGCTCTTTCTTGACTAGGAATGGGGAAAACCTGACTAAAAATGAGCAAAATCAAAGGAAGTAAGGAGAGGGAGATGGGTCATGAAACTGATGCCAATAAAAAAGAAGAAGAATTAAAAATTCAGATAATTGGAAACTGACTTAAATTTTCACTTTGTAAAGTGTAGTCTAATTCCTTACATAAAAAGTTAGCTCATGTGCTTCCAAGTTGGATCATTTTCACCAGTGGATTTGCAAACTCTAATCTGTTCATTATTCTAGTTAAAGAATTTAATATTTAGAAGAAATACATTTGGTTATTTAGTAACAAAATACAAAACATGACTAAGCAACACATTTTGAATTGCCAAGTATTAGTTGCCAACACTAAATTTTAAATATATTATTTATACAAGAAAGTGATTTCAGTTATAGCTTCGTAGTATTGCTTACTTGCATGAATGTGGTTTTCTTGCTTCTAACCAGATTAAAATATAACTTTTTATAACAACTATTGAATCTTTTTAAAGAAATATTTTGGTATTTATGCGGTATATTCAAGGTTAAAAATTATATATGCATGGATTGCTCTTGACATGCTTGTCTTTCTCTTCTAATAATAATAACCAGGAATTAATGAACACCAACTGTCATCCTCAGACAAGAGGTAAAGTGGTAACTATTTCACACATTCTCCCTATATTCCTTCAGAAAAGAAACCCAGCCAAATATAATTGAAGCTAATTTAGAATAGAGAAACTGTTTCTGTAAGATATTTGGGTTTGATAGGCAATTTGTAGTAGCCTCCAACTTGTGGGAGCATAAGGGTAAAAGGTAATGCTTGTGGGCTTTTATTTGAAATTTATATTTAATGTGTTGGTCATAGAAAACCTAGACTCATTGGTCAAATGACACAAGGAGATAAACGGTGCAGATAGAGAACTACTAGTCTTTTGAAAAAGATATTAAATACAGTTTGGTTAAGAGTGGTGGTTCTCAAAATTTATAGTCTCAGGGCCCTTTTTACACTGTTAATGTCTGACTTAAGAGCAGACAGCTGTATTTTCATTATTTCTAAATTCATTCTGTCATGCATCATGTACCGTATGGAAAACTCACTGTATACTGCTTAGAGTAAAAGTAAAACAAACAATACTATGAAAATAGTTTTGTCCTCACTGTCCCAAGAGTCTACAGAAGTTTGAGAATTAGTGTTGTAGAGTAACAACATTGTATGATATGAATCCAGTTCATTAAAGCCCACTGTGAATAACTATCATGTTTTGACAGTAATGTTTTCCAAAAAACTGTTACTTGATTTTTACTTGTTCTCTACTTTGTCTTTCAGGTAAAAAAGAAAAGTTAAGCCAACTGATTTTGTTTCACTTAACTTCTGTCCTTGTCAGAAGACATCGTTGGTCCATTGTTCAAATTACTAAAGACAGCAAGATATTTGTAAATTATCTTACAATAAACAACTTAAAATTTAAAAATCCACTGTTTCTTTAATTATATAATAATGATAATAATGGTGTTTTTTTAATGAGATATTAAAACATTTAACATATTAACATGTTACAGTTAAAATATTTTGGTAAGAATTATTTATAGGAGGCTGTCCTACTGGTTTCTTTCTAGATCGGAGAAGTATAGAGTGAAAAGGAGAAATGTGCTGTCACTGGGTGAGGAGAGCAGATGGAGCTGCAGACACGCAGAATGGATTTGGATTGTGTACTTAATCACAATAAAAAATATTTTGGTAAGAAGATAATTTAAAAAGCTCTTCTGACCTTAAACAATTCTCTAATAACCTAAAAAAGTCTACTTAGTCAAGGCTATATCGACATAAGAGATTCAGCCCAGGTTTCCATCCTTCTGCACCTTTGGAGGACAGTCAAAGAAATTAAAATGCTCCTGGAGTCCTTTGCTGTTTATTGTATGTGGGATGAAGAATTCCAGGCATATACTTACTCTGAACAGTGGGTAGGCAAATTAGGGCTCTGGGGCTAAGGATTAATTTTACATTTTTAAAAGTTGCTAACAAAAAACAAAAAGAAGCGGGAGCATGTCTCCTGGCCCCGATGCTGCTCATGTCCATAAATCATAATGGAGGTAAACTCTTGGACAGGAGTGGATTGGACTTGGTGACACAGTTACCATATCATGTGTGTACTTTATGGTTCTGTGCATCTATAGGATGTTGTTCTGCTGACCTCTTACTGGAGGAAGGGGAGTGGGTGGAGAGGACGGGATAGGGGATTGCTGGGAGGATAAGACATGTATGGAGAGTAGAGAGGAAGAGTGTGCTGTGACTGGGCAGGGAGAGCAGTGGGAACTGCCTGTAGGTGGGCATGTGATTTATATGGGAATGTACATTTTCACTCAGTCGTTAAAAAAAAGTCTAAGAAAAATGTACAGCAGAAACCAAATATGCCCTAAACCCAAAAAAACCATTGCCATTGAGTCAGGTCCGACTGTTGGTGACCCTAGAGGTCAGAATAGAACTGTCCCCTAGAGTTTCCAAGGCATGCCTGGCAGATTTGAACTGATAACCTTTTGGGTAACAGAGGTAGCACTTAGCCCACTGTGCCACCAGGGTTTCCAAATATGCCCTAGGACGCCTAAAATATTTACTGTTGGGCCCTTGACAGAAGTATGCCAACTCTTATTCTAACATTTTGTTGGATGCCTGGTAATACTTAGTTGTCTGTAAATAATTAAGATTGAAAAAAAAATGCAGCCTGTTGCAGTCGAGTGGATTCCAACTCATAATGATCTATAGGACAGAGACTTGCCCCATAGGGCTTCCAAGGATTGCCTGGTAGATCTGAACTCCTGATCTTCGGGTTAGCAGCAGTAACACTCAACCACGGTGCCACTAGGGTTTGCAGATTAAGAGTAGATGACTAAAAATCTGATGAGCTCTGCCCTTGTGAGTGGAGCTCTTTAACCACGAGCTTCAGTGAGGGGTAATTTAGTTGGTCCATTTATTAGGATACCCTCAATATGAGTATCTTTAGGTCTTTCCTTTTACTCTCTGGTCTCAGGAATCCTTTTACACTCTAATGCCTGACTTAACAGAAGAACTTCATCAGGTTCTTCAGTGAAGACTGCAGATTTTCCTAAGTGTGAAGTCGCCTGAATATTAGCACCTAGGACCAAAATGTGGGTGTGGGGGGGAACTAGGAATCTCAGTATTCATTAACCCCCACTGTTTTGAGGACCCACACTTGGTATCTCTCAGTCCAGAAACCTCTTGCCAAAGAATATACCTCAGGACTTCTGCTGGCTTGGGGTAATCACAGTCTCCCAAAGGCCTGACATGGGAGAAGGGGATCTACAGATTCCTTAAAAATCATTTTACTGGTGTTTTCATGTTGTGTCTTCAGCTCCCTCTGTCCTCTTAATGCCTTGTTTTAAAGTACCTTTACTTGGGATGCACCCTGAGATCTCCACTAACAGACCTCAATTGATTGTCCAGTGATTTCGAGGTTCCCCTGGGAGCATGGCCCCTGGCCTTGATGCTGCCCTTGCCCATAAATCATAACGAAGTTGCACTCTTCGGACACGAATGGATTGGACTTGGCAATGCAGAGTGACCGTATATTGGATGCACTTTATGGTTCTATGCATCTGTGAAATATCATCCTGCTGACCTCTGGCTGGAGGAAGGAGAGTGGGTGGAGAGGAGGGGAGAGGAGACTGTTAGGGGGATGAGACATGTATGGAGCACGAGCAGAGAGGAATAGTGTGCTGTCACTGGGGAAGGAGAGCAGTGGAAGCTGCATATAGGTGGGCATGTAAATTTATATGGGAATGTACATTTTCACTCAGTCATAATAAAAAAAAAGGGATTTTTTTTTTTTAAGGACCTTTACTGAAGCTTTAGTTGCACAGAGGAGAAACAAATTTACATATTTGTGTGTTCACTATGCTGTCTTTAAATGGAAGTCCAGAAGAAATCGTTTGCATGTAGTTTTAACCGTGGACTTTCTGCACCGATACATAAAAGAGCTACTGAGGCAAAGGTGGACATTCTGCACTGATACATAAAGAGCTACTGAGGCAAAGGAGTTTCCAGCTTTTAACTATTGTAAAATGAGCATTCTTCAGCAAGTCTGCACACTTGGGTATTTCTGTAGGTTAAATTGTGGATGGAAGTAACAGGCTCACCCCAGGTTCCCTCTTCAAAGAATGGTCAGCAAAATTAAGTTACAGTGCTACTGGAGTCATTTGCTGTTTCTCCTACATAGAAGGAAGAATTCCATGTATATACTTAGTCTGAATAACGAGTTCTGAAGTTCTGAATAACGAGCGGAATTGTTGAGTCAAACTATATGTTTTAAATTTTAATAGACACTGCCAATTGCTCTTTAAAAAAAGACTGTAAACTTGTAAAGATTGATTACCCCATTCTTTAAAACTTCGGCTGTCTTTAATCTTAACGATCTGATGGTTGAAAGCTAATGGTGTAGTCATTCATTGTTGGTTTTTATTGACTTTATGAGATGTAACCTATTTGCATATTCAAACAGCATCAGACTTGTATAGTTTATGCTGTGATTTAAAATTAGGGAAATGTGTATAATTGTTATTAGGTAAGAATTCATTATCAGTTTTTCACTCTACTTTTAAATACCATCTGCCTACATAAACAACCAGTAAAGCATATTTACATGTACAGAGAGAGATTTATCTCAAGGAAATGACTCACAGGATTGTAGAGGCTGGCAAGTCCCAAGTATGTGGGTCAGGTGTTAGGCTGGAGGTTTCTCCTGTCTCAGCTCCAGGGGCTGACAAACTCAAGATTAGCAGATCAGATGCCAAGTCAGTGGCTCCAACTACAGAGGCTGGTGAATCCCAAGATCAGAAAGTAAGCTGCTAGCTCAAGTCCCAAGAACCAGAGGTCAGATGATCATGAGCCAGATGCAGGATCCAGAGCAATATCCTTGCTGGAACATCCATTTAAATACTAGAGGCAGCCCACACTCCCAAGGTAACTTCCTTTTAACTGACTGCTTATAGCACATCTCATGGAGGTGACTACATCGTTACACAACTGCAAAATCACAGCACAGCCAAGATGACACAACCTTCACCATCACAATTCACCCTTTCACAACTTGGCACATATACACATCTTAAATCATATAAAGTCTATAATCAAACACAATTATAAAAGTCACTTGCTGGTAATACAACTAACACAACCAAAAATGTTCTAGCCCTGTTTACATCTTATATAAGAAAACAAAAAAATTCGATTGCGCACGTGAACAAGAATTACTCGTAACAGTTGTCTTTTCTACAACTGGTCACATGATGATAGGAGGTACTTAGAATATCTTCTACCACCCATTCCTTATTCTCTTTACTGTCAGCAAGCTCCTCGGTGGTTCTTTGCCTGGTAGAGTGACTCAAACTCATTCTTGAAGGGCCATCAGTATGTTGGAACTGGCATATAGTTTTCCACTCACTTTAAGTCCACAGATGGTTTTGGCAGAAGTACTGTGCAGATGAGGCAAATCCACAGCCTGAGTGTCTGTCCCAGTAAGAACAAAACATGGCCTTTTCAATGATGGAAGCAGTCCAATATGATTAGCCTGCCACTAGGTTTCTGGCTGATCATCTTAAGAGAGAAAGTCATTTTGGAGTTCAGTCTTGGTCTGCTTCTGGAAGATTGGTCACTCAGCAGTGGCTGTAGCTAACTTGGCTTCAGCACGTGGAAGTCCACGCTGTTGAGGCCAGGTATAACGAACCTCCATCCCTGCCACTGTGGTCACTATGTTCTTGAGCCCATTGGGCAAAATGATGAGAGTCGCTGGGGAAAAAGGATGACTGGTCTCCTCAGAATGCATCATACTATCTACTTGACTGTTAAAATCTTCATCTGCCAAGGTCACCCTTTGGTGGGCATTCACATGAGACATAAATATCTTTTGTCCATCTTTTGCTGCTTCTCACTATCTGCATATTCCTTGGTGTTAACGGCTCTCCTCGTTTCCTTCTTAGTCTTCCATGCATTCACAGTTCCCAAACCCCTTCCCTATTTTAGGTATCTGTTAGAACGGTACCCCGCTCTCTCAGTACCAAACTCTGTTTCAGTCATCTGGTACTGCTCTAACATAGTCCAGTAGGCTGCAAGTCCAAATTCAGGGTGTCTGCTTCAGGGGAAGGCTTTCCCTCTTTGTTGGCTCTTGAGGAAGGCCCTTGTGTTGCATCAGTCTTTCTTTGGTCTGAGAGCATCTTGGCACAGGAACTGCACATCAAAAGGCCATGCTCTGCTCTTGGTGCTACTTTCTTGATGCTCTGATGACCTCTCTCTCTGCTTGCTTCCCTCTCCTTTTATCTTATAGGATAAAGGGTAGTACAAGCCACACTCCAACGAAACTCCCTTTTACATTGGAGCAGGGAGGTGACCTTAGGAAAGGTGTTACAATCCCACCTTAATCTTATATAATCTTATCTATTAAGCACAGATATTAAGATTTACAGCACAGGCCCGGCAAATGTTCCTAACTCAGCAGGAATGGATGCTCACCAAGGACCAAAATGACATGGGGTAAAGACAACCCAGAAGATAGAGAGACCCACACGAGTGGGTGCCTACATCGACTTGGGACCGGAAGAACCGGATGGTGCCCGACCACCACCAGTGATAGCCATGATGGAGCTCACTAAGTTGAGTCTCACTGGCAACACAAGAATAAAAAGGGGTGCATCCTGAGATCTCTACTGAAATACCTCAATTGATGGTCCAGTGGTTTTGGGGTTCCCCTGGGAGCTGGCCCCTGGCCCTGATGCTGCCCTTGCCCATAAATCATAATGAAGGTCCACTCTTTGGACACAAATGGATTTGACTTGGCAATGCAGAGTGACCATATACTGGATGCACTTTATGGTTCTATACATCTATAGGATATCATCCTGCTGACCTCTTGCTGGAGGAAGGAGAGTGGGTGGAGAGGAGGGGAAAGGAGACTGTTGGGACGATGAGACATGTATGGAGCAGAGAGGAATAGTGTGCTGTCACTGGGCAGGGAGAGCAGTGGAAGCTGCATATAGGTGGACGTGTAAATTTATATGGGAATGTACATTTTCACTCAGTCATATTAAATAAAAAAAAGATTTACAGCATAGGAGACACAATAGGCTGGAGAGCTGATACATCACAGAGATAGGATAGTGAAGGTGTACTGCTGGCCTTGCCAGCTGAAGGCAAACTGCTTGTGGTGGTCATTTGAAACAGGTATGGAGAAATGGGCATTAGCCAGATCAAGAGTATTACTTTGCTTAAGCAATGAAACGACATGTGCAATAGCAGCTGTAACTGGAGACACCACTTGGTTAAGTTTTCAGTAATCCCCTGTCATTCTTTAAAATTCATCTGTCTTTTGGCACAGACCAAACAGATGGCAGACATTGGACTTCCATAATGTAATCATCCCCATGATGAGATGTGATATAATGCAATTTCCTTCATGATGGATAATGATATGAACAGCCAATCAGTTATAAAGGGAGTGTCTTTGGGAGTACAATGGCAGCTACATAGACCAGTGAAACAGAATTAAGAACCTAAAAGTAAATCTTTCTAGTTATGACAGCTGATTGTCAAAAGGGTCCAAGTCCATTAAATGGTGATGAGATAATCTCTAATAAGTGGGGCTGACAAAACTGGGTATCCATCTCCAGAGAAATGAAACAGGATCCATACCTCGTGCTATACAGAAAAACAAACTCAAAATGTATCAAAAAGCTAAATGTTACAAACACAAACCTATAAAGTTCAGTGAAAAAAAAAAACAAAAAAACTAAGGACAAAGTTAGGGGCCGTAATGCTGCCAAACTAAAAGCAAGTTCATTCCACCTATCATTGAAGCCATATTCAGAGATGTAGAAAACGATACAAAATAGGCTGTAACAGAAGCATGCAAGCCTGGGGAACAGTGAGAACAGCTTCTGCAACACTGTCCCACTTAGGTTACAATTCCAGTGGCTTTTATAGCCATGTTACAAAAGGAGTTTGCATGAGAATGAACATGGAGTCACAGATTCCATTACATCTTACCAAAGAATGTAAATTAGCCCAAATCATTACCACCCTGAAGCTTCTGAAATAACCAGTTCACCACCTGAGAGACCGGGAAAGGAATGCAAGTCTGCTGATGTGGTTCAGCAGTCTAGGTTACCTTTATACACTACCAATAATTTATGGTACAAACTGTCAAGTATAACTAATTATGCACAGATAGCAGAAGAGAAAGTAGATAACTAGGACCTGCAAAAAATTAAATGCTACATGTATCAAATACTTCACCAAAACAATGAAAAGACAATTTACTGACTGGGGATAAAATGGCAACAACCTGTGTGACAAGGGTGTATTGTCACAAAATTCAAAGAAAACAATACCTCAAAACAAAGACAATCCAGTTAAAAAATGGGCACAAGACATGAACACACATTTGACCAAAGAAGACATTCAGGCAGCTAACTAACAAATACAGAGAGAAGAGGGTGGCTTAAGCAGATCATGTTCTGACCCTCCCCCACAAATACAAGAAGACACAGAACAAGGAAATGGCCCTTGGCTTTGAGGGACTCTGAATTGGGGAGTAGAGCAAAGCAGCAGACAGGCAAGAATCAACAACAATCTGCATATGGCAAGAAACTGCTTCTTTCAAAGTCCCTGCCCCTCCCCCCAGCCACCTGGGCTGCTGGCTACTGTGAACTGGGTGGTGGTCCTGAAAAAGAACCCAGTTCCCTAACCACCATTCTCTGACTATACAGAAAGACAAGACCCCAAATTTGTGTTCTTAAACCAAAAAGGCCAATCTTCCTGGGAGTCCCTTTGAAGGGTGCCAGCACCTCCCCTACAAGGACACTGAATTACAATCTACTGTGAATTGCTACAGAAGGCTCCCTGCAGTGGAGTCTATTCTCTTAGTCATTACTCTACCAGTCTCCCTATTCACCCCACATCTCTGGCCCTGGAATCCAACAGGACAGACCTCCCAAGGAGTCCTTTGGAGTCCACCTGCCTAACTAAGGCTGCCATGTACTATGAAGTGGGCATCCTGAGTGGAGGCTACACCCACAGCCAATATACAACTTGGAAGGAGGTCTCTCATAGCAACAAGATAAACATCCGTCAGGAGGTGGAGTCTGTCTGAAGCATGACAACCTCTTTCCCACTGAGAGTATCACCTCTGTGCCTACAGTGAATTGTCCCAGAAGGCTCCCTGCAATGGATCTTCTGTGATCAGCACTCTACCTGCTCTGCCTGCCTCCCTGTGCACCCCATACCTCAGGTCTCTGAAACTAACAGAACAGACCTCCCTGGAGGCCAACTTGGATCTATCTGCTTCCTTTTCCAGTCAGAAGTGAGGACTGCTGACTCAGGCTGCTGTGTGCTAGCAAGCAGGTGTCTTCAGTGGAAGCCACGCCCATAGCACACTACGGGGCAGACTACGATGACGACAAGGCTGACTTCCCTGGGGGTCCATTCATAACGTGACACTCCCTTGTCCAGTTGGTAACTATCAGTCTCTACACTTATAGGAACTCCTGCACAAGGTCCCTTACAGAGGAGCCAGGCAGAGGAGGGACACATAGAGGAAACTGAACCCCACTCCTAACCACCACAGGTCCACTGGGACTCTGCAACCAACAAGGCAGATCTCTTGAAGGTTTCTTTGTGGCATGTCAGTCCTTCCTCCTCCTGAAACAGAGCAAAGTCTGCTTGTTTCCCATAAAAGCCAAGCCAGCTGAGGCAGAAGCAACCCCAAAAGGCAGGGAAGGAAGACTTGGGTAAAAGTGGAAG
Source organism: Heterohyrax brucei (assembly GCA_028571685.1). Classification (NCBI taxonomy): domain Eukaryota; kingdom Metazoa; phylum Chordata; class Mammalia; order Hyracoidea; family Procaviidae; genus Heterohyrax; species Heterohyrax brucei. Next base: position 53,599,132 of record CM053142.1, on the reverse strand, counting down.
GCAACACCCAGACCCATAGGGGACTTCCTGGGTATAGGTTCTCCAACTGAAAACATGGTTGCAGAAACAAAGAAGGGAGTAATAATCAGAGGGACTGTACCTCTCTAGCAGATACATTGATTACTATACAACAGCTCACCTGAATAGTGGTGCCAGCTGGCATAAAGGTTCATCACAGCTTGTTTATTGCTGTGTTCGGGAGAGACTGAAAGTTGAAACTGCGATTTGCAACTTTCAAATCCTAATTAAATCAGAAAGGCAAAAAGACCTATGTCTCAAAGAAAAACAACTGGCAACCAAGAATACCACACCCAGTAAAACTATCCTTCAAGAATGATGGTGAAATTAAAACATTCTCAGACAAACATAAGCTGAGAGAATCCATATTCATCAGACTGGCCCTACAAGAAACACTATTGAGCATTCTAAAGATGGAAGGGAAACAAAACTAGAAAGCAATTCAAAGCTATACATAACAAGAAACATCATTAATAAGTGAATAGACAAGTATAAGGGCTGCCAATAAAATGTTCAGACAATTCTAAATGTTTTGTCCTTCATGTTTTTTAATAACAAATATGAAGTCTGACAAGTCTGCAAACTTAATAGTTCTAAGTGCTACATACCCCACTGCTGAATATCACTATGGTCACCTTTGAAGTACTCCTCTTGGGAAGTTATGCACTGCTGCCAGTGCCTAGTCCACCCTTTAAAGCTTTTTGGAACTCTTTCTAAAACGGCCATTGCACACAATGATACAGTGGCAAGTTTGGGAACTTAACATTATAGTTGTCTGTGAGGAAGTTTTTAGCCAGTACACAATAACTGTATTGGAACACCCTCCCTAGTCACCTGATCTGGCCCCCAGTGACTTTTTTCTTTACCAGAAGGTAAAAGAAATATTGAAAGGGAGACATTGCCATGACATTCAGGACATCAAGGGTAATATGATGACAGCTCTGATGGCCATTCCAGAAAAGGAGTTCCAAAATTGCTCTGATGGGTAGATTAGGCACTGGCATCAGTGTGTAGCTTCCCAAAGGGAGTACTTCAGTGACAGCAGTAATGTTCAGTAATGAGGTTTGTAACATTTTTTCTAGGATGAGTTTGCAAACTTTAATTGGCAGTCCTCATATGCAAAAGGAGAGGATAAAATTAATTTACAGGGCACATGAAATATAAAGATGTAATCGGTGACAACAAACACAAAAGGGGCAGAGGAATGGTATAGATACAGAATTCCTTGTATGCTCCTGATGTTGATACCAACTTACCCTAGAATGTTGTAAATACAAGATCTTAAATGTAACATTCATGGTAACTACTAAGATACAAAAAGCATATACAGGGGGAGAAGGGAACTAAAAAGGCTCACTACAATAAACCAATAAAACACAAAGCAAATAGTACTAAAAGACAAATATAAAGAAGGCTTAAGACACATAAAAACAACAGAATGACAAAAGTATGTTGCTTCTTATCAGTAATTTCAGTGACCGTAAAGGCAGAGAGTGACAGAATGCATTATGGTTGTTTTTTTTTTAATTCATTCTGTCACTCTCTGCCTTTACGTTGACTGAAATTACTGACAAGAAGAAATGACACTAATGCTGGTAAAACTCTCTCAAAAGATACAGAAGAAAGGGACAATCCATAACTCACTCTATGAAATAAACATAATCCTGATGCTCAACATAAAGACACCACAAAAAAGAAAACTAAAGGCCAGTATCTCTTACTACATGGATACCAAAATCATCAACAAAATACTAGCAAACAGAATCCAGCAGCATATTAAAGGAGTAATGTACTAATGACCAAGTGGGACTTATTCTAGGAACATAGGAATGGTTCAATATTAGAAAATCAATCAAGGTAATACACCACACTACTAGAAGGAAAAGAACCACATGATCATCTATACAGATGCAGAAAAAGCATTTGATAAAGTCTAACACCTTTCTTGAGGAAAACCTACAGAAGATAGTAATAGAAGGAAAATTCCTCAATATGATTCAAGGGATAGATGAAGAGTCAACAGTCGACAATATACTTAAATGACAAAGACTGGGAGCTTAAAATTTCTCTTGAAATTGGGAACAAGATAAGGGTGCCTACTCTCAAGGCTTCTATTCATTATCTATTACAAATACCAGCTAGAGTAGTAAGACAAGAAAAAGAAATAAAAGCTATGCAGGTTGAAAGCGAAGAAGTAAAATTGTCTCTATTCTCTGATGATGTGATCCTATGTATAGACAATTCCAGAGTCTACTTGAAAACTTCTAGAGCTGACAGAGTTATTTAGCAAAGTTTCAGAGTACACAGTCAACCAACAAAAATCAGCTGGGTTTCTATTTACCAGCAATGAGAACTCTAAAGAGGACATCAGGGAAACAACTCCACTTAAAATAGCATCTAAGAGAATAAAATACTTAGTAATAAATTTATTGAGGGATGGTTGATACTATTACTGAAATGCATTAAAGACTTAAATAAATGGAAAGATGTTCCATGTTCATGGATTGAAAAACTTAATATCACTAAGATTATACTAAACCAAGTGACTGATAAATTCAGTACAATCCTGATCAAAATTCCAAAAGCCTTCTTAATAAAAATAGGAAACCTAATCTTCAATTGCATATGAGGCAACACACTCTGAATAGCTCAAACGATGTTGAAGGAGGGAAACAAACTAGGAACACTCACATTTCCTGATTTTAAATGCACACTCTACAGCTGTGGTAATCAAAACATCCAGTACCAGAGTAACAACAGACACATGGGATAGAATTGAGAGTCCAGAAATAAACAAAGACATTTACAGACAACTAATTTTTGACAAGAGTGCTAAGTCCATCAGATGGGGAAAAAAACAGTCTCTTTAAGAAATGGTGCTGGATAAATTGGGTTTCAATATACAGAAAAATGAATTAGGATCCATGCCTCACACCAAACACAAAAATAAATTCAAGATGGATTAAGAACCTAAATGTGCAAAGTAAAATCAATAAATTACTAGAAGAACAAGCAGGTACAACACTGTCAGGTCTAGCTTTCAACAATGGATTAATCTAATATAATGCCTAAAGTTAAAAATAGAAGAAAAACAAGTGATTCCCAGGTAATTATAAAATTTAAAAATTTCTGTTGATCAAAAGACATTAGCAACAAAGTGAAAAGACATGTTAGTGACTATGAGAATACATTCAGAACCGTTATCTCAAACAAGAATCTAACAACCAAAATACACATAAAGCTTTGACAACCAAAAAAGACACTCAATGGACACCATACACATGAAAAGATGCTCAATGCCATTAACTATCTGTCTTGGTCATGTAATGCTGCTGTAACAAAAATAACACAAGTGGATGGCTTTAACAAAGAGAAGTTTTATTCTGTCACAGTCCAGTATGCTACAAGCCCATATCAAGGGAATCAGATCCAGGGGAAGGTTGTCTCTGTTGGCTTTGGAGGCAAGTCCTCATCCTCAGTCTTTCCCTGGACTGGGAGCTTATGAGGCACTGGGACCACAGACCCAAAGAAGGCACTCTGCTCCTTATGCTACTATTTCCTTGTGGTATGAGGTCCACAACTCTCTGCTTGCTTCCCCTTTGTTTAAATCCCAAGAGATTGCCGGACAGCACAATACAATCTTACACATTTATTCCTAACTCACTAACACAACTGCCACCATCCTCCCTCATTAACATCATAGATGATGACACAATTCAATCTATGATATCAGAGAGATCACACCTCAGTGAGACACCATTTCATTCCCACCAGGATGGATAAGGAGCTCTGGTAGTGCAGTGGCGAAGTCTGGCCGTTAACCAGAATGATAGGCAGTTTAAATACATCAGCTGCTCCTTGAAAACCCTATGGGGCTGTTCTACTCAGTTTTACTATAATAAAAAAGAAAAACAGACCCCAGAAAATAAGAAATATTAGTAAGGATGTGGGAAAACTGGAATCCTGCCCATTATTCACTGGTGGTGGGAACACAAAATGATACGGCGTCTGCAGCAGTTTCTCAAAACAACTGCAAATAGAACTACTATATGACACACAGTAATTCCACTCCTAGGTATTTGCATAAAGCTTGAAAGTAGACACTCAGACACTCGCACACCAAAATTCACTGCAGTATTATTCACGATAGATAAAAGGCTGAAACAATGTAAATGCCTATCAACAGATGAGAGGGTAACAAAATGTGATACATACACACGATGGAATACTATCTGCCAGTTGGAGAAATGAATTTTGAAGACATTAATACTGAGTGAAATAAGCCAAGCACAAAAGGACAAATACTGTATGAACTCACTTCCATAAAAAAGTATATCTATATATATAAAAAGGCAAATGTATAGAGAACTAAATTTATTGAGGTTACTAGGTACAGAAGGAAGGGGAAGAGGGTTAACAGTGATGGAAAAATCTCAGTGATTAACGGTAGGGATGCACAGCAGATCACTGGAATTGCTGTCAATAAATTGTATACCTGTAAAAAGTTGAACTGGCAAAAAAATGTGATAATTTACAACAAAAATAAGTGAAAATAAGAGTCTCTGCTGAGGCTGCTTATGTACAATCTAAATCCTCATGGGATTTGGTCTCTTGGTTTGGATGTTTAGCGTCATGATCGGCTTAATAATGACACTTTTTCTTTTTTAAGTAAATTTTATTGTGGTTTAAGTATATAGTCCATGTCAATTTCCCATATAATATCTGGAACTCACACCACTATTCTATTCTGATTTTTCTCCGCTCCTTTTCCCACCATTCTGTGACAGCACACTCCCTCTTATCATCCAAAGTTCTCGTGCTCATGGGGTCAAGCTGTTCCCCTCTCACTGTATCTTCTCCTCCAGCAGTGAGCTTCTCGGACAGCACCTGTGTACCTATCTAAGCTTGAAAGCTTGTTCGGTGCCAAGAGCACTGCGTATGTTATACAGCCCAGTTCGGTCTTTGTCTGAGGAGCCGATAGCGGTACTGATGCGATTTGGGTTAGAGTTCAGGGCCATGTTCCCAGGGGACCTTCCACGCTGAGAGACCATCAGTTGTGGGCATTTGGTGGAGTTCTAGTTCTGCATGCTTATGCTTCCGCTGCTACATCAGGGGCTCTATATTATGCACCCATCTTGGTAGTCACTGGTGGTGGCCAGGCTCCATCTGATTCTTCTGGTCCCACATTAGAGCAGTCTGTGGATTATATGGCATCTTCCATCAGCTCTAGCTCTGGTCCAGGTGGACTGGGATCAAATGGTTACTTCTTAGACCACAGCTTATTAGCTTTTAAAAGACCCCAGAAATCACTCACCCAAGTGGTACACATAACATCTGGGGAGTCATTGGCGTTGGCCGGGCACCATCTAGCTCCCCAGGTTCCATCCTGAGGCAGACTCTGGCTTGTATGGTTCTTTCCACCTGATGGGTACATATTTTCTTCCTGTCCTTGATGTCCACTGTTAATCTCTGTTCCAGGTATGTTGGGACCAGTTGATTCTTCTTAGATGGCAGCTCGTTAGCTTTGAAGAGCCCAGATGCCACTCACCCAAGTGGTATGCAGAACATTTTCTTAACAGAAAAAGCAAAAAGAAAAAAAAAAAACTTGGATATGCCAATTAGTCTAGATGTCCCCTAAGAGTGTGGTCCCCTGATCCCAGACCCTGTTAGTCTGTCCTTTCAAAGAGGTGGACCACATGTAAGAAACAGTTTAGTTTTGGAATTGAGTAGTGGTGGGTAGTTCCTTTCTATTACATGCTATCATACCCTATATCCAACCCTAGTCCTAACCTCTATCTGATTTGTGACCGATAATGACACATTTAATGCTTCTGTTCTATTTCCTACTTTGTCGTGTAGTGCCTGGGACCTTAAAAGCTTGCAAACAGCCATCCCAGGCATAACAACTTTTCTCTATTTGCTTGAAGAATTGATGTCTTTGAATTACGATGTTGGTGAAGAATACTGAATATACCACAGAATACTAGAAAAATGAAAAGAGCTATCTTGACTGAAGTGCAGCCAGAAACAACCATGGAGGAGATAACGGTAAGACTGTCTCACATACTTTGGACGTATTATTAGGAGGGACTAGTCCTTAGAGAAGGACATCAGGCTTGGGAATGTAGAGGGTCAGCAAAAAAGAGGAAGACACTCAATGAGGCAGCATGACACAGTTGCTGAAACAATGGGCTCAAACAACAGCAACGATGGTGAATATGGTGCAGGGCCAGGTAGTGTTTTATTCTGTTGTACATCGGGTCACTATAGTTGGAAACAACTCAATGGCACCTAACAAAAAGAACAATACCTGGAGCAACAGTGGAACAAGGAGAGCAGCAATAGGAGGAAGATACGGAATGTGTGGCTAATTGCCTCCATGCACAACTGTCTCCTTTGTCACGAGGCCAGATCAACTGGGTGTTGCAGCTACCATTGCTACACATTGTGATCCACAGAAGAATCCTGATCAAAATGGGAAAAATGTAGACAGAATTTTAAATTCTCATGAATTATAGACTTCTTAGAGCCACGAAGAGATGAACTCCTAAGACTATTGGGAAAATAGAGGGAACCCCTAAGACTATTGCCATGAGATAATCTTTAAAACAAAAATATCTCTGAAATCTTCTTAAAACCAAACAATAGTTTAACTTATCTAGTAAAAAAAAGGCCTGGCTTGAACATTATGCTATTTTAGGTACTATCTATATAGGATCAAACTGACAACAGCAACTTGAAAGACAGGAAAATTAGGGGGCAGCGAATTTATGTTAATTATGGAAGAGCAATTCAGAAAAGGAGGCAAGAGTTGCTGCACAACCCAAAGAATTTAATCAGAGTCACTAAATGGAACATGTAGAAATGTACATGTCAACAACAATAATAAAATAAGTATAACTTATTTAAAAAAGAATAAACTGAGAATATAAAAATAATTAAAATAAAAAATAAATAAGGAAATAAAGATAAATTGATACAGGTAAGAATCGGAAAGAAAATAAACAAAAAATAAAACAAACAAGTAAAAAGAATGAAGAAAATTACAAAGTCAGTAAACTGAAAAAGTAAAAAAGAAAGGAAAAAGAAGGAAAAGAATAAATACAAGCCACATAGAGAGAAATAATAAACTAAGAAAATAATAAAAGAACTCCAAATGCCAATAGAAGAGAAACTAAGTTCAGGTACAGTTCAGGTCACTGAAAACCAAACTTAGGCAGCAAGGGATTTATTATGTACAGGCTTGGAATGACAAAACAATGGCTCCTCAAGAGGCCATGAGCAGAGATGGACCAATCAAAACTGGGAATAGCTCACACTGGTGTTCACACTTTCTTGATCTTGAAAAAAACAACAAAAAGAAGCTAACACATGAAGAGATGGCTCACAATCATTATCTGAGAGAACTGCAAATGGCACTGATTGAGAAACACCAAGTCAAAGGCAAATGCTGGTGACGCTGGAGGGAGACTGGAATTCATACACACTGTTGGTGGGATTGTAAAATCTTACAACTGCTGTGGAAAATGGTATAGCAATTCCTCAAAAAGCTAAAAACAGAAATACTGTATGATCCAGCAACCCCAGCCATATACATATATTCTAGAGAAATAGGAGCCATCACATCAATAGGCATATGCACACCCATGTTCAGTGTAACATTATCCACAACACAACAGCAAAAGGATGGAAACAACCTAAGTGTTCTTCAACAAATGCATGGATAAACGTATTGCAGTACCTACATACAATGAAATAATGATGAATCTGGGAAACACCTTACAACATAAATGAATCTGGAGGACATTACGCTGAGTGAAATAACTCAGTCACAGAAAAGACAAATTTTGTGTAAGAACACATAAAAACTCAAGAATAGGTTTATACAGAGAAACATTCTTTGATGGTTACCAGGGAACGGAGGGGGTGGGACAGAGAATCACAAAGTAGATAGTAACCCAAAATCAAGCCCAGTGCTGTCAAGTCCAATCTAACTCATAGGGACCCTACAGGACAGAGCAGAACTGCCGCAAAAGAGTTTCCAAGGAGTACCTGGTGGATTTAAACTGCTGATCTTTTGGTTTGAAGCTGTAGTACTTAACTACTATGGCACCAAGGTTTCCAAGTAGATAGTACACATATATTAATTCTCGTGAAGGGAAAAGAAATACACAGTAAAAGAGAAATCAGTACAATGCACACAAGAATAAACAGCATCTGGTGGATTCCAACTGATGGCTTTTTGGTTAGCTGCTGCAGCACTTAAATACTACACTACCAGGGTTTCCCTTAATATACATGGTAAATGCTACAGCATATACAGTTGTGCAACAGAAACAACAATAAGTTGTGAGTAGATACATAAATAGATTATACTCTTGTGCATATACAGATATAAAAAAATCCAGCGCTGTCATGTTGCTTACAAGTATAGTGACTGTATAGGGCAGTGTAAAACTGCCCCACAGTGTTTCCAAGGAGCACCTGGTAGATTCAAACTTCCAACCTTTTTATTAACAGATGTAGCATTTAACCACTATGCCACCAGGTTTTCCATAGATAGGTATAGTTGTAGATACTTCTACATTCATATTGGTGTGTGCTGCATTTATATTCGTCTGTGTAACAGAGTGTATGGGGGACACAGCTATGGAAACTTCTTAGATATAACCAAATGCCTCACAGGACTGTGTTACCAGGCTTGAAGGCTAAGGGCCATAGTTTTGAGGGAACAAGTAAGCCACTAGCTTCAGTCCCAAGAATTAGAAGTTAGATAGACAGGAGCCACCTGCAGAATCTAGTTAAAGGTTCTAACTAAAAGGAGACAAAAATATACAGCAAAATCCAAATTTATAAAAATAGACCAAACTTACTGATTGGACAAGACTGGAAGAATCCCCAAGACTCCTTGCCCTAAGACAGCCTTCTAACTTGGAATTGAAGACACTCCCAGAGGTCATCTTTCAGTCAAACAGTAAGAACTACAACTGCTAACCAAAAGGGTAGCAGTTCAAATCCACCAGGAGCTCCCTGGAAACTCTACAGGGGCAGTTCTACTCAGTCTTATGGGGTCCCTGTAAGTTGGAATTGACAATAACATCTGTGAGGAATATGCTTTTTAGAACTACCAATATATGAAAGCAAAAGGACAACATCTGTCCAAAAGCAAAGAGCAGAAGGAGAGAGGGTAGGGACAGGGACAACAGATGAATGGAAAGGAGGCAGCCAGGGCAGAGAAGGGGAGAGGGCTGGCATACTGTGGAGACTGCAACCAATATCAAGAACAGTTTATGGATGCATTATTGAATGAGAAACTAGTATGTTACCTAAACTTTTACCTAAAGCACAATAAAGTGTTCAGCATAAATAAAAACTATTATGAAACAGCACCTGAAGGAGGAACACTGAGCCACACAGTAACTTACAACTTACTGGGAGAAGCAAAGATGCTCAAATGTTAAATGCACTTGAACGTCAAAATACACAGAAGTAAACAGAGGGATACAGCGCAGAGAGATGAAGGAAAGGGAGGAAGAAACACTACAGAAGATTAAGCCTGTCCCCCTGAGTCTAATTTAACTCTATGATTAACTGGGGTTGCAAATTAAAACTTTTAAAATACTTTCCAATATTTAAAAATCAAGATTATTTATCTTGAGATCCCTATTTCCAGCAACTTGGAAAGATCTGGCATCATTCAGCTAGATGTAGGGGAACACATCAGAATAGACAATAGTTTGTGATACATCCACCTTACTCAATTCAGTTATTTCTTAAGCCTCTGTAGGCAACTGAGTTTCTTGTTCCCTTGACAGATTAGTGGCTACAGACTGACAAATTGGCAACTAGAGTATTCCTGCAAGTGGCTGGTTTTTCTGCAAATAAAATTTATTGGAAGCAGGGCAGAGATTAGGATGAACTGAGTGAGACAGTCATACTTTGGAGTGTAGAGCCATCTTCTGTCTTTATTTAAAACACTGATACTCTACTGATTGGGATGTGTTATCCTGACATTAAATTGGATTTAAAAATGCTTAAAAATATTTAAAAAATATATTACATCAGTCTTCATTACTTAGTTTTATGTTGCCCTCTATATATGCAGTCATGGACTGAACCGTGTCCCCTCAAAAATGTGTGTAGCCATTTGGCTGGGCCATTATTGCCATTATTTTGTGATTCTCCTATGCAATAAATCCTGTTCTCTGCCTGTGGCTAATAGTATGGTTGCGTTAAAGAGGATTAGGGTGGGACTGCGACACCCTTGCTAAGGGAGTATCCCTGGGGTGTGGCTTGCACCACCTTTTATCCTTTCATCCTATGGGAAGTACAAAGAGAGGGAAGCAAGCAGAGAGTGGGGAACCTCACACCACCAAGAAAGCATCAATGGGAGCACAGCACATCCTTCAGACCTCAGGTTCCTGTGCCAAGATGTTCCCTGACCAAAGACTGATACTACACAAGGACGTTCCTCCAGAGCTGACAAAGAGGGAAGGCCTTCCCCAAGAGCAGACACCCTAAATTCAGACCTGTAGCCTACTAGACTGTGCAAGAATAAACTTTTCTACTTCTAAAACCATGCATTCATGGTATTTGTTAGAACAGTACCAGATGACTAAAATATACCCGCCATACCTAGTCCCTGTACTCTTGTTAAAGGGCTTTCAATGACATGTTAAAACAGTTTGGACTTTATATACCATAGTAAGCAGTTTCTGAATTCTCTTTAGGAAAATTTTATTTGTGTGTAATATTAAAGATACTACTGAATAATACCCATATTCTGTGGGGGATCACCTTTCTTCAGAATGAGCACTAATATAGATCTCTTCCAGTCAGCTGGCCAGGCAGGTTGTCTTCTAAATTTCTTGGCATACGTGAGTGAGTGCTTCCAGTGCTGCGCTGGTTGGTCGAAACATTTCAATTGATAAGTCTGTCATCTCCTGGAGGCTTGTTTTTTCCCAGTGTCTTCACTGCAGCTTGGACTTCTTCCTTCAGTACAACTGGTTCTTGATCATATTCTACCTCCTGAAGTAGGTGACCATCAACAAATTATTTTTGGTACTGTGAATGTGTGTCTTCCTTTCATCTTCTTTTGATGCTTCCTATGTCATTCAATATCTTGCCCAGAGATTCCTTCAATAGCAAACTGAAGCTGGAATTTTAAACTTTGAGCTGCTCTTTAAAATCTTCTGTGCAGCTTTTATTTCATTGTTTCTTACTTTCACTTTAGCTACTCTATGTTTCTAACATCCATTTTAGTCTTTTCTTTTGTATCCTTCTAATGGCCTTTTGCTTTCTTCATGTTTGACGTCTTTGATGTCATTCCACAACTCACTTTGTCTTTGGTCATTAGTGTTCAATGGATCGAATGTATTCTTGAGATGGTCTTTAAATTCAGGTGGGATATGCTCAAAGTCATATTCTGGCTCTTGTGAATGTGTTCTCATTTTCTTTAGCCTCAATTTGAACTTGTATGTGAGCAATTGATGGTTTCTTTAGCAGTTGGACCCTGGCTTAGTTCTGAGTGATGTTGAGCTTCTCCATCAACTCTTTCCACAGGTACCTGATTTGATTGCTGTGCATTCCATCCAGAGGGTCTGTATACAACTGCCATTTACGTTGTTGAAAGAAGTATTTGGAATGAAGAAGTCATTGGTCTTGCAAAATTCTATCATGTGATCTCCAGTGTCTTTTCTATCACCAAGGCCATATATTTCAACCTCTGATCCCTTCTCTTTGTTTCCAACTGTGACAGTTAAGATTGCGTATTAATCTGGCTGAGCCATGATTCCAGGTGGCTTGGCAATTGTATGATGCTGTGATCACTCCCATGATGGGATGATTGTTATGAGAAACAATCAGTTGAAAGGGAGTTTCCTTGGATTGAATACAAGTGAAATGAATACAAATGGACATCCTGCCAAAGCTTGTGGCTTCTGCTTGCTCTGGATCCTGCAGGTGGCTCCTGTTTATATAACTTCCAATTCCTGGGACTGGAACTAGTGGCTTACCTGCTTGCTTGTCTGCTGATCTTGGGGTTTAATCTCTGCAGCCTGTGAGCAACAGGTCTGCTCTTTGACCTTCCAATCTTGGGTTCACCAGCCCGTTGGTATGTGAATCAGGAGAAGTCTCCTGCCTGACCCATGAATCTGGGACATTTGTCTCTCTATATATTTACACACTTTACTGGTTTTGCTTCTCTGAAGGACACAGCTTAAGACACCAACTTTCACAATGCAATCATCAATAATTATCAATGTATCTTGATTTGGCATCTGATCAATTTCAGACTGCAGAAGTTGGTAAAAGTCTGTAACATCTTCATCTTTGGCATTAGTGGGTGGTGTGTGAATTTGAATAATATAGCATATTAACTGGTCTTCCCTGTAGCCATATGTTTTCCTACTACCAACAGTCTTGTATTTCAGGATAGATTTTGAAATAAGAACATTTCAAAAAGAACTTTAATGATAAATGTGATGCTGCTCCTTTTCAATTTGTCATTCCTGGCATAGTAGACCATGATTGTTTGATTCACAATGGTCAACATCAATTCGCTTTAGCTCACTAACGCATAGGATATCAGTCCTTACGCGTTCCATTTCATTTTCACAACTTTCCATGTTCCTAGATCCATACTTCTTACATTCCACATTCTGATTATTAATGGATGTTTGTAGCTGTTTCTTCTCATTTTGAGTCATGCCATCTGTTTTAGTTAGCTACTGCTGCTCTAATAGAAATACCACAAAGTGGATGGCTTTAACAAAGGAAAGTTTATTCTTACACAATCTGGTAGGTTACAAGTCCAAATACAGGATGTCTGCTCCAGGGGAAGGCTATCCCTCTTGCCAGCTCTGGAAGAAGTTTCTTGTGTTGCATCAGTCTTTGTTCAGGGAGCATCTTGGTGCAGGAAGCTCACGTCTGAAGAACGCATTCTCCTCCCAGTGCTGCTTTCTCGATGGTGTGAAGTTCCCAATTCTTTGCTTGCTTCCTTTTCCTTTTATCTCTTGTAAGATGAAATGGTAAAGGGTGGTACAAGCCATATTCCAGGGAAACTCCCTTTACGGTAGAGCACGGAGGTAATCCTATGGAGGGATTTACAGTTCCACCCTAATCCTTTAACACACAGCATGGAGGACAACCATAAAATATTGGAACTCATGGCCCAGCCACATGGCTAAACATATTTTTGTGGGGACACAATTCAATCCACGACATACAGCACATCTCAGAAAATAAGGTCCTGAAAGCTGGGCTCCAGCCACATTGTAAAAGTTGGGCTAAACATATTCTTGGGGGGACACAATTCCAACTATGACACCATCTCAGCAAATAAAGGTCCCGAAAGCTAGGCTCCATCCACATCATAAAGGTTAACTATACTTTCAGCAGACAGCTCTTCCTCAGTTGTACTTTGAATGCTTTCAAACTTGAGGGGAGTATCTTCTGGCAGTGTATCACCAGCCAGTTGTTTTGGAAGTAGATTGTCAGGTCCTTCTTCCTAGTCTGTCTTAGTTTGGTAGCAGCAGCAAAAGAGATGCAGCAGTACACCAACAAGGAACCACCATAAATTCAAGCTGGATTTAGAAGAGGATGTGGAACACTGCTGAAGTCCAATGGATCTTTGTTGAAAGCTGAGAATATCTGAAAGATGTTTACCTGTGTTTTACTGACTGGAAAGGCAGTCAACTGTGTAGATCACAACCAGTTATGGATAACACTGTGAAGAATGAGAATTCCAGAATACTTAGTTGTACGCACATGGACCAAGAAGCAGTTGTTAAAAACAGAAAAAAAGGATATTTTGTGGTTTAAAACCAGGAAGGGTGTGTGTCAGGGTTGTATCCTTTTACCATTCTTATTTAATTTGTACATTTATTTAATCTGAGAATCTGGACTACAAGAGTAAGAATCCTGTATCTGGACTAGAAAAAGGTTAATTAACAACCTCTGATAACTAAATAATACAACCTTCCTCCTGAAAGTGAAGAGGACTTGAAGCACTTACCGATGAAGACCAAAGACCACAGCCTCCAGCATCAGTTATACGTCAATATAAAGAAAACAAAAATTCCCACAATTGGAGTAAATAAACTACATTATGATCAAAGAGGAAAATATTGAAGTTGTCAAAGATTCCACTTTACTTGGATCCGCAATCAGTACCCCCAGGAATCAACAAATGAAATATCACATCAGGCAAACCAATTGCTAAGACCTCATTAAAGAGTCAAAAGGTGTCCAAAATCCAAGGATATCACTTTGAGGACTAAGATGTTTCTGAATCAAGCCATGGTATTTTCAGTCTCCTAATACACGTGCCAAAGTTATACACTGAATAAGAAAGATGCTTCTGAAGTATGGTTTTAGCAAAGCTTAGCAAAGTATACGGAATACACTACTGGACTGCTAGAAGATCCAACAAATCTGTCATGGAAGAAGCACAGCCAGAATGCTTCGTGGAAGTGAGACCGGAGAGACTTCGTTTTACATATTTGGACATATTATCAGGAGGGACCTCTTCCCGGAGGACATCATGACTGGTAAAGCAGAGTACAAGCGGAAAAAGGGAGCAAGACCCACAGTGAGGTTGACAGATACTGTGGTCACAACATTGAGCTCTGACATGGCAACGATCACTGGGAAGTATTTCGTTCTCTTGTACTTACGGTCGCTATGAGTCCAAACTACGGTAAACAACATGGCAAGCATCTCAACTTTCTGAGCAGAGGTAAGAACAGATTAGATCCGAGTTTTCACCATTTCTCCCTCACAAGCCCCACCCCTCTATTTATAGCCTGATTCTAATCTCTCTAAACCTTTCCACTTAATATCCCAGCTCTGTTTTTTTTCCAGAATACCGCGGTGAGCTTCCATCCGCTTTTCCGAGTGAGTGCCCCACTGGGAAAACCTCAATCACCTGACTTTTCAGAGCCGCAGTCTGTAACAGTGCTCTTCACAGCGGTTTCCGGCAGCGTTCTAGGCTTAAGAGTTGATACCAAAGCAATCGATCAGCTCAAACGGGGCGGAGCGCTTTCTCATTGATGCAATCAGTATTTATTTAGTGCTGCCTCGCCCCGGCGACAGTCCAGCGGGAGGCGGAGCGAGCCCAAAATGGCGACTCTCAGGCTGGCGCGCTCCGTGTCGCTGAGGCTTTAAAGGTGGTCGCCAGGGGTCTAGGGGACGATTTCCCCGCCACGGGGGCCCTAGAAGATGAATCGGGGGCTCTGCTAAGGTTAGGCGGTGGGGCTGGAGAGAGTGGCAGCAAGGACTGCGGTGGAGTCAACGGAACGGGATGTGCGAGAGTTACTCCAGGTCGTTGTTGAGGGTCTCGGTGGCGCAGATCTGCCAGGCGCTGGGCTGGGACTCGGTGCAACTCAGCGCCTGCCATCTCCTCACGGACGTGCTGCAGCGCTATCTACAGCAGTTGGGACGGGGCTGCCATCGGTACTCTGAGCTCTGTGAGTACCGGGCAGGGTAAGGGAGGGTTACCTTTAGCAAGTCACAAGTGACACCTTCTGTCTCTCCTTCTCTATCTCAGCATCTGTGAGTTTGTATTTCTTCCCTTCTTCTCCGAAATGTGCTATCTTCTCGGCCCCTGCGGTCCGTCACTTCCACTCACCTTTGAAACTCTAGTCATCCCTTGAATGCCTCTTCCTCATCCGCTAACTTCCCGCCACCAGCCTTGGAGCCCTGTTTCTGCTCCCAGCTCTATAGCCTTTTATCTTTTTTTCTGTTCTGAAGTGTGCATCAGTTTTTCACATTGTCTCGTTGTGGGTGCATATAGAACCATCCCCAGAATGTCTTAAATCCTTTTACCTTGGTCCTGTTCCTTCGTTGCCCGCAAACTACTAGAACTAGTTGTCACAGGCGCTCCGTCTACCGGCCGTTTCATACAAGACTGGCTATTCTCGAGCTCAAAACACACTTACTGACAGCTCTGCTCCGTTAGGACACTGCATTTTCTTTCGGTATCTGTTTATTTCGGAGACAACATCCGTGTTCACCGTTTCCCAGCCTCGGCTTTGTCAGTTTCACTGATTAGTTTGACTCACGTCTCAGTCACTCACTGATTTCCCCCTTTGCATTTGTGTATTACTTGGTTATGGAAGTGTGGTACAGGGATCATAGCAGTTTACGAAGGTTCTTTAGGTAGTGTGGGCTACAGGTATTTATGGTTTCTAGATGAATGTTTGGTAATATCTGCGCATAATAATTTGGAATACTTAATAAAAGTCTCGTAATGTAAAATGTGAGGGATGGAAGGCGCTGTCACTCGTTTAAATTCCAAGTCATGATTTCTTATAATGACAAGCTGGATAACTCAATGAAGCATTCTATATGATAGTTTGTTTTGTTACAGTGTTTCCTAGAACTCAGATTATCTGCTCTTATAATTCTGTGCGTATTTTTGTTATTTATCGCTTTGTTTGATCATTATCTGTGTATTTCTCTCATCGTTTCCCCTCCCTAGGAGACGGTGGAACTCTGTGTGTTTTATTTGTGTTCTGTAACCTAGTGTGGGGCTATAACGTAATAGGCATCTCTCAAGTATTTGCTGAACAACTAACTGTTGTTGGAAACCCTGGTGGGTACCGGTTAAGCACTATGGCTGCTAACCAAAAGGTCGGCAGTTCAAATCTGCTAGGCGCTCCCTAGAAACTCTATGGGGCACTTCTGCTCTGTAGGGTCACTGAGTTGGATCTGTTGTTTGCTTTTTGAGTTCCAGAAATGTGTCTTTTTGTGAATCCTTGATTTCACTGATACTTTGCAGCTCCAAATCTGCTAAGAAGTAACGTTCATTCATTGATATCTTGCATGCACACTAGCAGCTGGTACTTTTTTGGCTTCCCTCTCCCTCTTCCCAATCCTTGAGTACACTGTTAGCCATTATGCATAGTCCAAATTACATGTTTGTTACTAAGTTCCCTAAAAAGGATATATTCTGTATTACTAGATAATAAAAGTTCCCCTGAATACTTAGTTACCTTTCCAGTCTTATACACAAACCAGAATATGGCTGTCACTCTCATGTATTCCAAAGTTATCAAGTCATCATTGTCATGCATTGTTGTGACCCTTTTTCCTAATTGCCCAATTTCCATAGTCATTTTCTTGATTATAGTGAGAGTGC
This sequence comes from Heterohyrax brucei, assembly GCA_028571685.1. NCBI lineage: Eukaryota > Metazoa > Chordata > Mammalia > Hyracoidea > Procaviidae > Heterohyrax > Heterohyrax brucei. The sequence continues at coordinate 53,581,974 of CM053142.1, read as the reverse complement.
AGTTGTCAGGTTCATTGTTCCCTTCATGGTTTCATGATTTTTTTTTTAAGAATTGTAATTCCTGGATTACTTAGTTGTAGACTTTTTTAAAAAATTCCTTTTTTATACTGTCATAATTTTAAAATCAAACTATAGAAACTCAGGTTACCTCTAGATAGTCTTTTTTCCCCCGTTTCTTTAAAGCCTTTGTTTTTTTCAAGAAACAATAATTGAGCACCAAATTTGGCTTGGCAAGCTAATGATTTCTCCAAGCATTGAAGGACATCCTCTTGACTGGTTGTGAATCAGACCATTGGGATCCACAGGGTTTTCATTAGCTGATTTTTGGAAGTAGATCACAGGTCTTTCTTTCTTACTAGTCTGTCTTAGTCTGGAAGCTCCACCGAAACCCATTCAGCATCATAGCAACATGCCAGCCTCCACTGCTGTTACAGGTGATGGCTGCACATTAAGTGTATTGGCCAGGAATCCAACCCACGCATCTTGCGTGCAAGACAAGAATTCTACCACTAAACCACTATTTACCTATAAAATAGGTGGTAGATAATAGGAAAGCATTGCATACTTCTAAGTAGAGAAACAGTATGATGAGTTGTGGGTTTTTAGGAAAATTTTAGTGGAACTGAAGTACAACCGAGTTTCAAGTGGAGAAAACTTGAAGCTATACTTAGGTAGTAGGAATAGCCAGAGAATGAAAACAATCTGAAATCCGTGGCAAAAAGGGAAAAAAATTACCAGAAGCTCCTGAACTGAGATTAGAAAACTTAAGGAATAATTAAAGATTACCGTATTTTTTAGGACTGAGAGAATAAGAATATATTGAAGATAGACAAATTGAAATAAATGTTGTGTCAGTAAGAAGAAAAATGAGTATTAGTTTTCTTGCATTTATTGTTTTATTTTCTTATAATTACGGAAGTAGCCCATGCTTATAGAAAAAAATTAAAGACTGTGAAAGTGATTAAGAACAGAAGTGAAAGTCTCCCTCCTCAACCATATTCCCTTCTTTCTGTCCAGAACTTTTCTGTGTGCATGGGGACACATACATGTATCTAGTTTTTATAAAATTTGGAATTGTTTTTTCATTTTCCAGTGATTTAATTTTAGATATACTGAACTGGATGTGGTTACTGAAGATTGCAGTAAAAAGAAATTCTTTAGTAAACTATTGGAAATTTGGAACTGGAATTTAAATAAGATGATTCAACTAAAAGACATAAAGACCTGCTACGGTTAAGGGATAGAAAAAACTCACTTTTGTAAAGAAAATCTCATTATATCAACCTTTTTTTCTCAATGTTAACACCATACCACTCTATCCATTTTATATGGAGTCTTCTAATTACATTTTAAGATTCACACATAAATTACCTTTATGCTGTAAGTCCTTCCTGATCAATTTTCTTGGGTTTTATAAATTAATTCAGTGGTATAATTCATGTAACAAATATTCATTGTATGACAGGTACATGCCAACCACTGTTTTAGGTTGCAGACACGTATCTGTGAATAAATAGAGAAAATGGAATGGACATTTGCAGAGGCAGTGGTGCTTTCTAGTTGGTTGATAATAAAAAATAGTAACAGTAATAGTTATTGAGGATTTACTGTATGTTAGCCACTGTTCAGATGCTTTTGATTGTCAATAAACTACTTGTGATTCTTGTTCTAAATTGGCTGACTTTTAGTGTGAATTGTCTGTGTTGTTCTGGTTGGTTGTCAAATCATATTTAAAATGAGCTTTTCAGTGTATTTAAATAAATGATGTTCTGTTTAAAATCTATCCTTTCCAGTAACTTGAGTCATAAAGGCATAGTATATTTGATCCTGAGCTGTATATTTACTTAATACTTCTTAATATTTAAAAAAAAATGTTCATTGAATTTTCCTTAAAATTATTTTATTTCCCTTTGACATTGTTTCAGATGGCCGAACTGACCCAATTTTGGATGATGTTGGTGAAGCTTTCCAGCTTATGGGGGTTAATCTTCACGAGCTAGAGGACTATATTCATAATATTGAACCTGTCACTTTCCCACATCAAATTCCTTCATTTCCTGTTAGCAAGAACAATGTGCTTCAGTTTCCTCCACCTGGAAGTAAAGATGCTGAAGAAAGGAAAGAATACATTCCTGATTACATGCCACCCATTGTGTCTTCTCAAGAAGGTCTGTGATTTTTTTTTTCTTACTCATGTGTTTGTGACTGTTGTAATGATTCTTTAACCTTTGTGTGCCTTTAAAATGCTGTGCCAACATAGAAATTCTAGAAATGCAGTCAAAATATTTTAGTGTTGCTCACAATTATTCTAACCTCTAATCCAGGAAGCTTGCAACTAGTATCAACAGGCAGAATTATGGCACAATCAAGATCCTTTGTAAAATTTAAGAAGGAAAGGTCAGAATGTGATCACAGAGAGAAGCCTTTCAATAAATATATGAGAATGAAATATTAAAAATTTCTGAAAACCTTTGAAATGTAAAGAAAAATTGAGTTCTTATCCCCTCACTATTAATGTAAGTTGGACACTGTTGCTTTATGTAGGAAACAGTTGTGAAGATTCACTAAAATGCAGATTGAGCTCCATTATTTATGATGAGTAGAAATATGTATTGTTTGGTCATATGGAATTTTTGATTATAAAAGAATAGCTAATTAGGCACAGTGTGTGAAATCCCATTGGAGAGTTTCTTTTTTTCTTGCATGATTTTGCATGTTGGGCCTTTGAGTTTGCTAAGATACCAAAGAGATACATAAGTAATTTGTAATCTCTAGTGCAGGTACAAATATGTTTTCTTCTAGAAAGGTTGAAAAAGTAGCAACCCCATGTGTATAATCTCCTGCTTCACTTTGATAGTGTTTTGAATTGTTACTGCTTAATTTCATTAGTTTACAATTAGAGTAGATTGTTTTGTAATCTGTCTCATTGTTGTCTGGTTTGAAACACTGGGAAAACACTGAACCTATGTTGTAGGGATTGGCAGATGTCCTCAGACATTCTGGTATCTTGAGTGCAGTGGACTCTCCTAAGCAGTGCCAGTATTGCGAGTACCATAAGTGTGCTGAAAATTAAGCACTATATCACTGCTTAATTGCTTTGATCTTTTGGGGAGTTAGAGTGTTCTGGTTTGAGCCCCTTGGGAAATAGATTCTGTTGACAGCCGAACACTTCATCACTTTAAGTTCTTGAAGATTTGATAATACTGACTGAAAAAAAATCTGAAAGCAAGAATCTGTAGCTTCAGGGCCTAGGACAGTGCTTTGTACAAAGCATGCCTTCAGTTAATGTTCTTGAACTTAGTTAAGTAATACAGTATTTGCAGGATCTTGACTACAGAAGTTCCTTATTTCTCCTTCTTTCCAGGTCTACTGATATTATTAACAGCCAGGATTTGGCAATCTAATAATGCACTTCTGTCATTCTCAACTTTCTTTAGCAACTGCTTTAAGTTCTGTATTGCCACCCTGCCCTCACTGAATTTATTTGTATTTGTAGCCTGTATTACCTTTGTGCAAGCCTTACTGTATGAAGTAAGCCCTTTGTATGAAGTAATTCTGTTTTCAATTCTACATTCTGTGGTTTCCATGTTTTTAAATTTCCCAAACATGAAACCAAACCCACTGCCATTGACTCAGTTCTGACTTATAACAACCCTATAGAACATAGTGGAACTGCCCCGGAGGGTTTCTAAGGCAGTAATCTGTACTGAAGCAGACTGCCACATCTTTTCTTGTGATGTGGCTGGTGGATTTAAAATGCCATCCTTTTGGTTACCAGCCAAGCACTTAACCACTGTGCCATGAAGGCTCCTGTATTGTTTTTTTTTTCTTTTCCTTTCAATCCTATAAACCTATATATGTTACAACTTATTTAAACATATTATTGCTTTCTTTAAAAATGTAACAAATACCTTTAAGTACCAACATACTCAAAGGAAGATTTCTTGGGCACAGGCTTTATAGTACCTGCATTGAAAATAACTGTTTTCTTTCAACAGAGCAGAAGTGAATTTTTTTCAGGAGTCCTAGAATTTTCTTTTCTAATCTTGTCATTAGATATTATTTATTAAGCATGTTAGAGGTCTTCATAGAAGTAGTGCCACATTATTAATCTAGGATGTGTGTGTGTGCTTTGAGAATTAATCATTGTGTGACTCTGAAATTTTTAGCTGAAAGACCACCTAGAATTAAATGCTGTAAGAAAACTTGAGGCTTTTTGTAGGAGAAAACTGAGTAAAAAATACTAATGCATATAAGTAACTGGGACATCAATAATTCTCAGAATGATCTGTAATTACAACTTTTATGTTGGTGATTCTAGGTAAAGTTAATATGCAAGAATTATGTACATTATTAAATGACTTGTAATTGAGCCAAAACTGCTATCTTAACCAGTTAGTCTCTCTACCTGTTGAGCTGTCTAACTATTTTGTGATTTACCTGCCTTTCTCCTTTTGTATCTTCTGTTAAATAGTTAAATGGTTAAATAAATGATTAAATAAATGGTTAAATAGTTAAATAGTTAAAAATAAATTTATTTATTTTTTCTTTCTTTAGTTTGGACTCAGACAGAATTGGTTAAATCTTAGTACTTGTTTCATACATAGTTTCGTTATTGTCCGTGGAAGGCCTGCATGCATTTATTTATTTATTTATTTTTAATAATAAGCCCTAATAAACTCACTACCCAAAACTAAAGGTAGTACTTAGAGAATAAGCTGTGTTTAACTATTTGGTCCCTCTTGTTTATTTTTATAGAATGCAGATAATGTGCAATAAACTTCATCGTTGTGGTTATCTTATATAATTACTGACAAAGAAATACGGTATCAGATTTATATTGGGTAAAAAGGAAAACGAAATCCATGGATTTTTAGATACTGATTTCTATTTCAGTATATTGTGGTACATTTTTGGATTTCTGTATTATTTGAAGCCAAAGAAAACTTTTTTTTTTATTGTGATTCTGTGAAAGTTTATAATACACTTGAATTTCCATGCCCGCCTACCTGCAGCTCTTCCTGCTTTACTTGCCCCGTGACAGCACACTCCTCCTTTCTGTTCTATACATGTCATATCCTCTTAACAATCTCCTGTCCCCTCCTCTCCACTCCCTTCTAGTGAGAGGCCAGTAGGACAACATCCTCTAGATGCATAGAACCATAAAGTGCACACATGATGTGGTCACTCTGTGTCCCCAAGTCCAATTCATTCCTACCTGAAGAGTTGACCTTAGGAATGATCTATGATCAAGGGCAGCATCAGGTCTATGGGCCATGCTCCCAGGCCTTCAGACCATCAACTGTGGTCTTTTAGTGGAGTTCTTAGGGTGTGCCCCTTTTTGTCTCGTTGCTGTTGGGATTCAACATCGTGAGCCCCATCACGGCTGTCATTGGTGGTGGCTGGCACCATCTGGTTCTTCTGGTCACGTGTTGATGTAGTCACCCATTCACATGGGTCTGCAAAAGAAAACACTTATTTCATTGGAAGTTTTAATGTATTAAAAGTTGTAAAGATTTTAAGAGGAAAAGAACAAAGTCTTGAGAATGCTACTTTTCTTTTTTCAGCTAACTCTCATGGATCCTCTAAGGAACAGAAATATTGCTGATTCATAAGATATGCCTGTGGTTCATAAAGTTCATAAGAGATGCAATAAGTGTTAGCCAGTATAATATAATGATTATCCAAACCTTTTTACTCTGTTCATGGTAAACAAACAAAAAAACCAAACCCACTGCCTTCTATTTGATTCTGTAAGAGGATATAAAATGCAGTCCTCTGGTCACCAGTTTTCAGTATAGTCATGCAAGTTAACTTAGTAAATAAATTACTTACAATCTTAAATATTTTTTCATGTGTACAGTGTGTTACAAAGTTCCCGGTATTCTGGTTAGTGGCACAGACTATAGTACACTGGTTAACAGTTTTGACAATAGCAACTGTTTACCACTTTCTTTATTTATTAAGAGTCGTAGATAGAGTTAAGACTTTGGTCGTAAACTATTATTAACAAGGTACTTGTATGGGGCTACTCTGTACAAAGCATTCTGCTTGGTTCATGTCAAGCGAGTGTTTGAATATCTCTTCTGTGTGTACTACTTTTAAGTACTGTGGTGAGTATAATAATAGAAGGTCCAGAGTGAAGGCAGGCTATAGTTGAAAAAGTGTGAACTTGTTGGAGCCACTCAGACATGACACAAGTAGGCTGAGTTTGCAGCCTTACCAAAGTACTTTACCTTTTTGATCTTCATATTCATAAGCTCCATGAGTCGGATCCGACTCGACAGCACTTGGCTTGGGTATTCATAAGCTATAAAATAGATATAATGACACTACATTCGTAACTGTAGGAATTAAATGAGATATCTTGTAAGACATTTGTATAAAATAGGATAATATTTAACATAACAATATTAGTTCTCATCTCATTTCTTTTTCCTTAGTCTTAAGGAATTTGCTTTTGAATTGAAATACAATGTACATTTATTAAGTAACTACAAAAGGAATAAATTTAAAATAGTGTTAACATCATATGCTTAGAGACTAAGAAAATGCAAACTTAATAGCTGGGCTGGGCTGGATGCTTGAATGAATGGCTGTTTATCAGCAGTGTAAAGGTATAGACAAACAAAAAACTAAAGCCACTTCTGCTGAGTCAGTTCTGATGCTATAAGACAGAGTAGAACTGTCCCGTAGAATTTCCAAGGAGCAGCTAGTGGATTGGAACTGCCAATGATATTTAAAAAAAAAAAAAGCCACTGCTGTCGAGTGGATTTACACTCATAGTAACCTTGTAGTCAGACTACAACTGCCCTAGAGAGTTTCCAAGGAGTGCCTGGCCGATGTGAACTGCCAAACTCTTGGTTAGCAGACCTAGTGTTTAACCAGTATTCCACCGGGATCTCCACCAGTAATATAGGAAAAAATAATATTGGAGAAATTCTTGCCTAGATATCTGATCATATGTATAGAAATGAGAACTCTGAAAATACTGTATAAATGTATATTTTTACTTGAACTGTTACAGTTTTGGTACTGAGTATGTTTTATCCAGGAACATTCTCCCCCTAGCTTGCCATATGTAATTTTAAGATTAACACCAATACCATATTTTTTGCTCCCTCAATCACCCTATTTTATTTGGCCAAGGAATATCTGAAAATAGTATAGCATACCTAAGTCATAGTTGGAAACCCTGATGGCACAGTGGTTAAGTGCTACAGCTACTAACCAACCAATCAGGAGTTTGAATCCACTGGGTGCTGCTTAGAAACTCCATTTGGCAGTTCTGCTCTGTGTTGTCAAATTGCTGAGTCAGAATCAACTCAATGGCAGCAGGTTTGGTTTTTTTAAGTTATAGTTTGGTTGTTAGAGTATGGTCACTAGATCACTAAGTAGTATTTGAAGGGTTTCTGGAGGGTCTGTTAGTTAGTCTAAAAAATATTTGCTTGAGGAGGAAAAGAGAGAAATAGAAAACATTTACTCTCTTTTACTTACTGCTGTGGACTTAGAATCATCAACCTAAGCAACTTGGTAAAGATGCTGTGATCCTGCCACTTTTAGGATTTCTGTGTTTTTTTTTTGGTTCTCATTTTTATTTTAAATAGACTTTATTTTTCAGAACAGTGTTAGAATTACTTAAAAATTCATAGTATGGTATACCTTGCACTGCGTTTCCACTATAATTAACATCTTACATTAGTTTTATGCATTTGTTGTAATTAGTGAACCTATATTGAAACATTATTAATAACTAAGTCTTTATTCAGTTTCCTTAGTTTCTAATCTAATGTACTTTGTCTGTTCCTGGCTATCATCCAGGATGCCACATTATATCCACTTGTCGTGTCTCCTTAAGCGCCTCTTGGCTGTGACGCTTCTTTCAGACTTTCTTTTTTTTTTTGGCCACCTGGACAGTTTTGAGGATTATTGGCCTAATGTGTTGTGGAATACCCTTCACCTGGAATTTGTCTGATGTTTTTCTCATGACTACACTGGGTTATGGGTATTTCAGGAGGAAAACTTATAGAGATGAAATGTATCTTCATCACATCATCTTGGGGATACCTAACTGATTTGTGAACAAGATTGATATTGGCCTTGCTTACCTGGCTAAGGTGTGGCGTTCCTCCGTGGAAAAGTTAATAATTTCTCCCCTTTCCATCCTGTACTCTTTGGAAGGAAGTCATTCTGTACAGCTACTACTTTAGGAATGAGTTGTTACACTTCCCCTCTTTGAGAGGGGCATATCTGCATAAATTATATGGAATTCTTCTGGATGAGAGATTTTGCATATTCTTTCCTAGAGATTTCTGCTATTATTATGAAGACCTTTTAAAAAAATAAAAATTTACGGGTTTGAAAAACATTAACCATGTCAATTACTATTTTTTATATAAATGTATTTTAATTAAGTATATGAAGTATAAAATGAAAGATCCCTCGTACTTTCCTCATACTCTCATTTCTCAAGAATAGCCTTATTTAACAGATGTGAATCCTTCTAAATCTTAATCTTTTAAAGTGAAGTTTTTCAACTCCTTAAACTCATAAGTGTCTGGTACCTGCTGTTCATTTCTCAAATAACTGAAATCTGTCTCTGGCTCCTACTCTTTTCTTGTAACAGTTTTCACTGAGATCAGTCACCAATTATTACCTAATTCCTGAGCTCATGGAAATTTTTAGCCTTAATGAATCTCTTTTTGGGGGAAGAAGGGAGATACCTTATACTGTACAATACTTTTGTAATAGAACTTTATCACCTAACCCAGAAGCTCTCCATGTACCAAGTCTCAACCACAGCTCCCTAAAAGTAATCACTTCTTCGCTTTTGTTTATAATTTTATCAGCCACATGTATATCCTTAGACACATTACTCTCCACTCTCTCCCCCTTCTCCCCTCCTCACTTCTTCCCTCTTCCCCCCCCCCCTTTTATGTCTCTTTTAATCTACAGGTTACTCCATTTCCCCTTCCTCCCAACTCAATCCTTCTCATTTTCTTAAAATTTATTTGTTTAAGACTATGAGTCATTTGATTTACAGGATTTTCAACAGTCCGGATTTTGGTGATTGTGTACTTATAGTTCAACATGTTGCTGTTTCCTCTTTATTCCCTGTAAAGTTGGCAGCTGGAATCTGAGGCTTCGTCAGACTCAGCTCAGATACCTTTGTCAAAACTATAGATAGTATTGTGTTTATCAGGAGGCTAATGTCTGGTTTTCACTTTTTGTTGTTACTGTCGATGTTTAGTGCTTAGACCCATTAGTTCACAAGAGAGTTGTAAAGTAGTGGTATCTTTTTTTTTAGTTCTTTGGTTGGAGTACTTTTATAAGGAAATCCTTTCTCTCATCCACTCAGTGGTATAGTTCATGTAGGAAGAGCAGGGGAAATGCTTGATTCTTTTATTTTCTGTATCTAGTTTTCAAGGTAATTAATTGGCTAGAAGGTAACTAACTAGCTTTTTAAAAATACATCATTATGAACTCAAAGATTTAAACATATTTGATAAGTTTCAATCACTGCAGTTGTTACTCTTTTTTCAGCTAGTATTTGTCACATATTTGACAATGGAAACTTTTTAATCTGATATCTGAGGTCTTTTGGTTTGATAGCTCTCTTGCTATCTGACATATCAAATGTTCTAGGCTCATACTGTACAAAAATTCTTGCCACTTTAGAAGCAGTCATTTTTTTGAAGAAACTTTGGTTTCTTGAGAAATAGCATTTCAAGTTCACAATCTGGACACTAGGGATACTTACTACAACTAAGTTGGTTGTTTTTTTCTAGGCATTAAGTAAATAAATGTTTATATTCTTGCATACATAGATGTGTAAGGAGAAAGAGATCCTCGTGTTCGTACTGATACTTCTAAGTTAAATTCAGGATTAGAGGTGGGTTTTTTTTTCCTTTTTTTGTTATATTACTAGCAGAGTATTGTCATCTATATGAAGAATTCTGGTTCTCAGGGACAAAGAAAATGAGAGAAATAGAGTATTTGTAGTTATGCATTTGTTTTATCTCAGATTACACATACAACACAAATGATTATTGAAACAGGTAAAAATATTTTTGTCTTTGTTTAGCATTATCAGTCACCCTAATTTTCTCTCTTCACTAAAATATCCTTATCTTTCACAATAAACCTTTCAACAGAAAGTTAGTATGTTCCACAGTATATTTGCTTCCTACAGCTGACAGTTAAAGTGAGCAACTTTTTTTTTCTCAAGGAAAGACAAAACTGTGTAGAGAGAGAAGTTTCCTTTTTTTCATTCACAATGAAAATATCTTTAACTGTTCTAGGAAAAAGGTGTTTATTTGTACAATTTAAATTACTAATTGAAGAATGTTAATGAAAAACTTTACACTGCTTTTCTACCACTAGAATGTTAATACCTATGCTTATTTGCAAGTAGAATAATTTTTCAAATAATTTATCCTTGATATGACATATTATGAATACCGTTAAATCAGATAATGTGAAACATTTAATTCTTCCACTCCTAAAGGCAGATACTATTATCATTCCCACTTTACATGAGGGTAAATTGATGTTCCAAGAAACTGAGTGAATTTACTTGTTCAGTGTTACATTGTGAATTGTGAATTGGCAGTAGAGCTGGATTAGAAATTAGTCCATTCCAGCCTGACCCATGTCCCAGTCTTTTCAGTTGCCTTATATGCATGTGAAAGTTGGTCAATAAAAAAAGAACATTGAAGGAATACTGATGCATTTGAATTGTGATTTTAGTGAAAAATAGTGACTATAACTGTAGGGTGCCAGAAAAATAAACATATATGTCTTGGAGGAAGTATGGCCAGAATGCTCCTTAAAAGTGAGCATGGCGAGACTTACCTTACTTAGTTTGGACACATCAGGAAAGGCTCATCACTAGAAAAGGCTGTCGTATTTGGTAAAGTGAAAAGCCAGCGGAAACGAGGGAAACTATGTCAAGACAGATTGACACAGTTGCTGCAGCAGTGGGTTCACGTACTAAAAGTTGTGGATGTGGGACCAGGCAGTATTTCATTCTGTTGTGTGTAAGGTCGTGATGAGTTAGAGCTGACTCTACAGCAGCAGCAACACTGTGGAAGTCCCTGGGTGGTATAAACAGTGTCCTTGGGTGCTAACCAAAAGTTTGAAGTTTGAGTGTTTAGCAGTACCTCAGAAGAAAGACCTGCTGATCTACTTCCAAAAAATACACCATTGAAAGCCCAGTGGAACAGTTCTACTCTGATACACATGGGGTTGCCATGAGTCAGAATCAACTTGATGGTAACTGTTTTTTGTTGTTGTTGTTGTTCTGTTTTATTTTGTTTTTCTGTATGTCAGATCCTGCATAAGGAATTCTTGAAGACAGATGAGTAAGATGTCATTACCTCCACACCTTTGGCCTTTCTTTCTGTGGTGTTGAAAAGCAGCTTGGGCTAAACATTTCTAAACCTAGTAACACCATTACCCAGCCAGTTTCCTCTCTCTCTTTTTTTTTCTAGAGCTGTGCTTTTATTCTTGTTAAAATGTTATATATTCTTGTTGTTGAGAATAGACTCAGCAAAATGCAACACCAATTCCGCTGTTTCTGTGGGCACAGTTCAGTGGCACTGTTTATAGTCTTCCAGTTGTGCAACAGTTCTCACTCTCCTTCTCTGAGGTGTACTTTTCTCGTTAACGGGAATTCACTGGCTTCTAAAGCTCCTGTCTCATCCTTTGAGTTGCTGATGTCAGTTTGATCCCACATAGGTAGTTCTTAAAAGCGCATAGTGTTCAACAAGCCAGCTTTCTTAATGGAGAGGCTGTCAGAACATCCTCTGGTCTCTTGACATCCCCACCTTTGCTGGCCTTACCTAGGCCCAGTCTCTACGTAAGTGTCTTGCTGCCCTCCCCATGGCCCTTTCAGATACTTTCTCCGCCATTGCCTCGTAGGGCTGGAGTGCAGTGCGAAGTCTGGGGGAGTTATTCTGTGCATCCAAGGTCATGGCCTAGAGGCACTGTTTTGTTGCTTTGTTATTCTTAATCCTTCACTATTGAAACCAAAAGTTCACATTTGAAATTATTTCAAGGCTGATATGTCATCACTTGCTTGTGATGCTCACTACAGATTTCTTAGCACAACTATTATAAGGCCCTCCATCATCTGACTTCTTTCTTGCCACTCACTGCTTCATGCTTCATGCTGGTCCAGAATCTTTATATAGCTTCTGTTCCCCAGAAGGAACTGTGTGCATCTGTGTCTTGACTCACATTGATTTGGATTTACCCCTCTCTTGCCGTGCCCACCTCTAGTTCCCATGGACTCCCATATAATATGTGTCACTACCATTGCACTTAATACATTTTGTTACAATTACTGGTTTGTTCTGTAGAACTTACACTGGTCTTGCTTCCTCTTTAAATCTTAAATTCATTTTCCGTTCCACCTTTCTTACATAAAACTTACAGTCCTACGTGCCACAAACTGAAAGATTTTCCAAATTCAGCCTAATATTTCAAAGGACAGAGTAACAGAAATAGGGGTCTGAGGACTATGTTTTCAAGGGACATCAAGGTCAATTGGCATAACTAGTCTTTTTTATAAGAGACTCTTGTGACCCCTGTATTGATGAGTGGCATCTGGGCTCTTAAAAACCAGCAAGCTGCCATCTGAGGAACATCAGTTGGTCCCCACCCACCTGGAGCAGATGACAACCAAGAACATCAGAGACCAGGGAAAATGAGTACAAGAGGCAAAAGGGCCCATATGATTGGGAGACTCCATCAGCATGGGATTGGAAGAACTAGATGGTGCCTGGCCACCACCAAAGACAGCCCCTGTAGGCGACACAATGTAGAGTTTCACACATGGCACAAGAAAAAGAGATGTGCAGATCAAGAAATCTTATTAAAAGGCCACAGTTGATCATCTGACAACCTGGAGGGTCACCTGGGAACATGGCCTCTAGACTTGCTGCTAGCCCAGATCTGAAACCAGTACTGAAGTCACTACTTCACACAAAGAGTGGACTCGACTTGGGGACACAGTGTGATGCCTGTGGTATGTTTACTGAATGGTTTAATGTATACATGAGGCTGTCCTACTGGTAACCTTTTAGAGGGGAAATGAGGGTGTAGAGAGGAGGTGACAAATCGTGGTTGAGTGGATACTGGAAATAAAAAGTGAAAAAGAAGAGTGTGCTGTCACAGGGCGAGGAGAGCAGATAGAGTTGCAGAGAGGTGGGTGTTTGGGGTTTTATATGGCAAATTGACTTCAGTTGTAAGCTTTCACTTAATAACAGTAAAAAGTAAAAATAAAAACAAACCAACAAAGAAGACCTCATATTAATCTGAGAGTTAAATTCCCACATGGAGAAAGTTACTAACTGCCTTTGGGGAAATTGGCTCAAGAAGTAGCTTTCCAAAGTTATATAGCTGTTAAGTGACAGGGATGGCAGTTGAATTCCAGGTTTCTTTGTCTTGGCCCACTATTTTTTATATATCATTCACTTTCTCTGGCGCTATTCTCAGAGTATAGGTTTAAAAACAAAGAAAGATTTATCTTGTGACTCTTCAACTTTTATGTTTTTTTCCTCCTTTCCCAGCTGAATTTTTGAGTGTGGGTACTTTTTTTAAATCATGTGTTGGTAACATCTTTTTTGAGTCTTTTACTCAGATTACTTTTTCTGCTTATCATAAATTATGCCTAGAAATACTTTTCTACCTGTAGCATAAGCATCAAGTTAGAGTACTTCAAAATATGAATATCTCTTGCTTTGTGTTCAGACCAACAAAATTATCTTTTATGTGGAGGTACGTTGTGTTTCAGAATACATAGTGGAAGTAGACACTTTGCACATGTCTGATAGATTACAATTTAAAGTAGACTGTGGCAAAATTCTCTTCCTTGTGAGTATTTTTCCTTTCATTATGTCTGAATGAAAAAAAGCAAGAGTACACTCCTAATGTTATAATAATATAGTTTCTTTTTAAAATTATTGTACTTTAGGTGAAAGTTTATAAAGCAGTCGTTTCTCATTAAACAGTACAAAATATTGTCTGTGACATTGGTTGACAACCCTATAACATGTCAACACTCTCCCTTCTCAGCCTTGAGCTCTTGTTGCCAGCTTTCCTGTCCCCTCCTGACTTCTCATCATTGACCCTGGGCTGATGTTCTACTTCAGTCTCATTTTGTTTTATGGAACTGTCTAATCTTTGTCTCAAGGGTGAGCCTCAGGAGTGACTTCATTACTGAACTGAAAGGGTATCCAGGGGTCTTACTCTCTCCGTTTTTCCAGTCTCTGTTGGGCCGGCAAGTCTGCTCTTTCTTTTTGATTTAGAATTTTCTTCTACATTTTTCTCCAGGTCTGTCCAGGACCCTCTTCACTAGAGCAGACAATGATGGTAGCCAGGGACTATCTAGCTGGACTGGACTCAGTCTGGTGGAGGCCATTCGTGGATTGTGGATTAGTCCTTTGGACTAATCTTTCCCTTTTATCTTCAGTTTTCTTCATTCTTTCTTGGTCCTGAAGGGGTAAGATCAGTGGAGTATCCTAGATGGCCACTCAGTCTTTTAAGACCCCAGACACTACTTACCAAAGTTCAATGCACAACATTTTGTTTATAAAGTATGTTATGCCAATTGAGTTGATGTTACCTGAGGTGATGATCCCACAGCCCTCACTCCAGCGGTTCCGTCCCTCAGGGAGTTTGGATATGTCTATGGAGCCTCCATGACCTTGCCTTGTACAAGTTGTGCTGACTTCCCCAGTATTGTATACCGTCTTAACTGTCACCAAAGTTGGCACTTACAGGTTGTCTGTTTAGTATTTTTCCATTCCCTCCTCCCTGTCCCGTAAGCATCAAAGATTGTTTCTTTTTGTATGTAGACCTTTTCATGAGTTTTTACAGAAGTGGTCCCATACAATATTTGTTCTTTTGTTGTGATTTTTTTTTCATTTCTTTTGCTTTATAGCTTTTGTTTTTATTCAGACAATGCTTTTCTTTATTTGGTAAATTTGTTAATTTTCTTTGTGGTTACCTTGAAATTACCCTTATCTTCCTAAAGTTTGAACCAGTCTATTATTATTTGTTATTGTCTTGCCTTCCACTCCATTAGAAAAGTCTATACCTATACTGTTTATTCCATCTTTTATTGTTCTGATGTTGTCTTTTACAGGTTAACCTTTCTGATTCCCTGTTATAATTCTTTTGGTTTTGGATAGTCCTTAAGAGTTCATTTCCTAGGTTGTTGTCTGGCTGGTACAATCTCATGTCATAGATTCTTGTTGGGTCTCAGACTAAAAGACTCTGTTTAATGATTGTTATAAGTTTGGCTTGGTTCTTAAATATTTCCTTGATTTCTGTGTATCGGGAAATATAGTAATTTCACCATCATATTTGAACAAGAGTTTTGCAGAATGTAATATTATTCTTAGTTGACGGTTCTTTTTTTTTCTTTCAAGCTTTTAAATATATTATCCTATTGCCTTGTTGTCGGCATGGTTTCTGCTGAATAGCCAGAGTTTAGTCTCATTGTTTCTCCTCTGTGTATAACTTTTTGTTTTTCTTTAGAAAAATGTCTCAGAATTTTTTCTTTGCCTTTGGTTTTAGCAAGTATGATTATGAAACACTGGTGGTTTTCTTTTAGGATCTGTCTTTTATGTGATTCACAGAGCTTTATGGATAGTCAACTTTTCATCTGTCATGATATTATGGTTGTTTTATGTTAGTAACTTTTCAGTGATTATCTGTTTTCCATCTTACCCTCCTGTTCTAGAACTCCAATGACTTGCAAATTTTTGCTTTTGATTGTATCCCACATAATTCTCAGGGTTTCTTCATTCTTTTTTCTGAAATTTCCTCGGAGTTGTATCCAAGTGTTTGACTCAAATTTTGCTCATCCTGTCTTTCATCATTTCACACTTGCTTCTCAGTGCTTCTGTGACACTGTGAACTTCTGAAATCTTGTCCATCTTTTGGAGTTAACTCTTCTCTAAAGGCTTGGTAGAATTCTGTGGTGAAGCCGTGTGGGCAAGGCATTTTTTTGGTTGGTGGTTTTTTGATGACTTTTTCCATCTCTTCCTTAGTGATGAGTTTATTAAGTTGTTCTGCCTCAGCTTGTGATAATTTTGGTAGGTGATATGATTCTAGAAATTGTTTCCTCTAGGTTTTCAAATTTGTTAATTGTACAGTCTTTGTAGTACTCTATTATGATATTTTTGATTTCTTTTGGATCTGTTGTGACATCTCCCATATCATTTCTTATTCGGGTTGTTCCTGTTTTTTCTTTAGTAAGTTTAGCCAGTGGTGTGTCAGTTTTGTCGATCTTTTCAAAAAAACAGCTTTTGGTCTTATCAATTTTTTCAGTTGTTCTTCTGTTCTCTAATTAGTTTAATTCTGCTCTGATCTTTATGATTTGTTCTCTTATGTCTAAAGGGTTTCTCTGTTGCTCTCTTTCTACTTATTCAAGCTGTAGGGTTAATTCTTTGGTTTCGGTCTTTTCTTCCTTCTGGATGTGTGCATTTATAGAGATAAATTGACTGACCTCTGAGCACATCTTGGCTGTATCCCATACATTCTGGTAGGATGTGTTTTCTTTCTCATTTGAATCCATAAATTTCTTTATTTCATCCTCGATTTCTTCTGTAACTCATGGCTTTTTGAGCAAGATGTTGTTCAATTTCCATGAGTTCCAATTTCTATCCATGTTTTTTTCTGCTATTGATTTCAACTTTTATGACTTTATAGTCTGAGAAGATGCTTTGTAGTAGTTCACTGGTTTGAATTTTGTTGAGACTTGCTTTATGTCCTAACACATGGTCTATTCTGGAAATGTTCCGTGTGCACTGAAGAAGAAGGTGTAGTTATCTGCTGATAGACAGAAAGTTTTGTATATGTCGATGAGGTCTAGTTGGTTAATTGTCACATTAAGATCTTCTGTGTCTTTATTGAGCTTTTTTCTAGAAAATCTGTCCAATACTGAAAGTGGAGTGTTGAAGTCTCTCACCACTATTGCTGTGGAGTTATCTATGTCATTTTTCAATGTAGTTAGTGTTTCTTTGATGTTGTTGTCCATCTTTTGGATTTCTAATTTTTTTTTTTCATTATGTGAATTTGTTTTGACATTTTGTCTCTGGATTATGTTTCTGAATTTTGCCATGAATTTGTCTTTTTTTTTTTTTTTCTTTTTCTCTTTTTTCTGTTTTTTGCTTCAACTCTGGGATAGCTGTGAGGAGTAGAGATTTGAATTCCTTCTCAGGTAATTGTAGTGCCTTTTCTTCTAAAAAGTCATCTGGTGTTTTATTGTAGATGCCTGTTAGAACCATTTTCCCCTATTTTTTATGTTTTGATATTGTCTGCTTTCTTTAGGCCATTCAGTATTTATTTTCTGTATGTATTGATTATGGATCTGTTT
Source organism: Heterohyrax brucei (assembly GCA_028571685.1). Taxonomy (NCBI): domain Eukaryota; kingdom Metazoa; phylum Chordata; class Mammalia; order Hyracoidea; family Procaviidae; genus Heterohyrax; species Heterohyrax brucei. Next base: position 53,564,585 of record CM053142.1, on the reverse strand, counting down.
GTTTCCTACTGTTGTTCTCTTTGGTTATGTCAGAGGAGGTGGGCTATGTGTTCTTTGTTGTTTGCTCATCTGTGAGTCATGATAGTTTTCACCTCCTTGTCTAGTGGGCAAGGTCATTCCCTCAGCTGTGATATAGCTGGACAGGTCCAGTTTAAGGGGAGGGGCTGGGATGGGTTGTTTGTGGCACATGTTAGGGATGACAAGGTAGGCTGGGTGTCAATGCTGAGCTGTTTCCAGTGTGTCATGCTTGTGCTGTGCAGGGGTATGATGTCCAGCATATGGTGCAGTTAAGGAGGAAGGAGGGGAGAAGTTGTGGTATGTGGAGCTAAGATGGGAATGGGAGAGAGAAGAGGGAAGAGAGAGAAACAGGAACCCAAAACAAACAAATAAGCCAAGAGAATGCTGAGGGAGCTTTCTGTTGGAGTGGCAGGTTGAAAAACCAAGAAATGGAGAAAAACAAAAAGAAAAAAATACTAGATGAGAATTTTGAAGCGAAAGAAAGGCTCCAGGGGCCTCACTGGTGCTGCTGTGATGGCTTGAGGAAGTGTATTCTGGGCTGCATGGTATGACCTGGCTAAAAAGGGTATAGATGTCACGTAGTGTCAGAGGGTCAGAAGATAGGTATAGAAGTATAGAGAGACAGTAACTGATAAGAAAGCCAATCAGTAAAAAAGAAAAGGGGTCCCACTGACGTAGCTATTTAGACTGATGACATGGGTCCTAAGCCGTGCAGTACAGCCTGATTTCAGAGGACTCTCAAGATGTGAAAAGAAAAAGAAAACAGACAAAATAAAATCCGGGGGCCGGGGGCGGGGGAAGGAGGACCTCAGGCTATCAAGGGAATGGTTTCCCCGTCTGAGTGGGGCTTCACAGCCTTTCAAGAAGAAGCCAAGATGGCACACAGAGCCAGATGTCCAAGATAAAGGAGTAGAAGGTGGTGAGAAACAGAGGAAAAACCAAAAGAAATGGAAAAAAGCAACTCCAGCTACAAATGGCACTCGGGAGGCCTGTCAGTAGGGCTGCAGTGATTCCAGAGTGGCCAAGGCAGAAGGAGTTTCCTCCTGGCCAAGAGACTGCAGCTGTTGGGAACCAGAGGAAGCTGAGGGAGGCAGGGACAGAGGTTAGAAAAAGCATGTATGTCTGGTTGGTTACTAGGTTGCTGGGAACTTCTGAAGCTGCATTGCCATGCTTTATGCCTGCTAATCTTCGACAGGAGTCCAAGATGATGAATCCATGCTTGGTTAGCTGATAAAGACATCTGCTCGTATCTCTTGTCACTTACGTTCTGTGCTGGTTTCTTATTCCATTCAGTGTTTGACTGAGATCTTTCTCTCTTCATTTGACACTTTGGGTTCCAGGATTGATGTTAGGCTCTGTTGTACTTAGTTTTTCAGTTCTTTCCTATAGAGAGGCGGTGTGGTGCTTCTGGCACCGTGTAGGCTGGAAGTCCAGTTTCTGTGTCCTTAAATCAACAAATTAGCTGTTTCATGTCTAAAATAAATATTTTCATATTTTACTTAAAGCCAGTAAATTTATCTACTTCTTTCTTCTAGGCATCCAGAATAGAAAAAAAAAGTTAAAAAAATTTTTCTTCTAAATTTTAAAATGTTCAGAAGTTTAACATCTTTGTTATCCTCAGTTTTCTGAGAAAATTTCCTACTCATAAACATGTGTCTGTGTGTGTGTGAGAGAGAGACAGAGAGAAAGAGAAACAGGGAGGGTGGGAGTGAAGGAATCAGAGAAGGAGAGATAAAGAGGGAGTAGTATCAAGGAGGAATTAGGCATTAAATTCTATTTGACTGACTTGATATAAGTTCCCCAAATTAGTACCTTTGTTAAAAGCCAGGATTTTCTGTCTTTCTTCAGTTGGAATTTTGTTATCTTTGACCAATTATGTAATACAGTTATGTAGCACTTTCCTATTTTAGGTAAAATAATGCCAAGTTGTTTTCTTTCTTTGTGGTCATTAACACACTAATCGTGTGCTATGGGTCCTTAAGTGAAATTAAAATCATTTTTTAAATTTTATTAATTCATCAAGTAGCTGTAGAGTACGTATTGTATACCAGGCACACAGCATGTTTTGGTAGATAACATAGGTGAACAGAAAAATGAAGGGCCTTTCTAATTTTTGAGTTTAATTGCGGAAAGGAAGATTAGACTAATATATATTATTTTAAATTATAATTTGGAATATTTGATTCAAAACCAGGTGCTCTAACACATATCAGAGGTTTCTAATCTATTATACTATAAGGAATCAGGCAATCAGTTATATATTTTTTGAGTAGCTGGAATAAGATGGTTGCATTAGTAAATTCTGGTGGTAATGATAAAGGTGGATTCAAGAGAGAATATGCCATTGGAAGAGAGCCTTGAGAGAGCTTGTTGCAATCACCCAGGTGAAATATGATGACAGTGTGGATTTTGACAGTGATGGGATGTAGAAGGGCCAGATTTCAGAGATGTCTAATAGACAGGATTTAGTGATGTGGTAGAAAGTGGAACTATGGTTTCAAGCCTGGGATTCTGGTTGGCAAATCTAAATATGCAAATACAGAGGCCTTACATAGACTAGTTCTAATTTTTATTATTTATTATTTTATTATATGTCATCCCATCGCCCTCTTTCCTGCGTGGTCTTAGTAGAGACTAAGTAGTCTGAGTTTAGTCCTATTGACTCTCCTTTGTAGATTATTTTTTGTTTATCTCTTGCTGCTGTTAAAATTCTCTCTTTATCCTTGGATTTGCAAAGTTTGATTATAATGTGTGTTGGTAACGTTTTGGATATTTACCTTGTGTGGAGTTCGATGAATATCTGGGATAGATATTTTCTCATCTTTCATGATATCTGGGAAGTTTTCTGTCAGCAAATCTTCAAAATTTCTCTCTATATTTGCTGTTACCTTCCCCATGACCCATTGCCTACCCTAGTTCTGGTATACTGGTCACTTACAGGTTAGGCCTGTTGACATAGTACCACATAATTCGTAGGATTTCTTCACTTTTAAAAATTCTCTTACCTGATTTTTCCTCAAATATGTTGGAAATATGTTGGCACTAATTCTGCTTTCTGTTGCCTCAGTTCTGGTCCTTTGACTTTCCACTTTCCACTGAGTTGTCTAATTTGAAAATTAATTACTAGTCTGCATTTCTATATGCTATCTCTGCACATTCTTGTAGCCTGTTTTAATTTGTCCTTGCACTATGCTCTAAACTTCTTAAACTCTTTTAATTGGTGTGTCTGTCACTTGTTCTGTGTTTTGCTTGTCCTGATCTCTTGATGAGTTCTATCATTAATCTTTTGTATTCTGTATCCGATAATTCCAGAAAGTTCTCTGCATCTGGAGGCTTTCTTGATTCTTTATTTTGAAAAGGGTCACAGGAAGTGTCTGATTAATCTGCTGTCTTGGCCACACCTTAGAAACATAATATTTAAATACACTATGCTGTCAGTAGTATTTTATCATCATGCATTTTAGTCTTAGTGGAGAATTCAAATTCTGCAGTCTAAGTATGAACACAGATTCTTTTCTTTCTATAGAATTGATTGTAGTTCAGTAGATGGCACCCTTTCCTTTTCTGTTACTGTCAGTGAATGTGCAGGTAAATACCAAGGAATGTTTCCAAAATCTCGAGCATACAACTTAAATTAAATCATTGATGGCTTGCTGAAAATAGTAGTAGCAGTTTTGTTAGAAATGCAGGTTTCTCTGGAACTTTATCTAGAGTGGTTACACAATGAATACACTTAATATGTGTTTGCCTTGAAGTCTTTTTAGCTAGAATGAAATTCATTTTGTCTTGTAGTAAAGTTATGGTGTAATCACTTCTATAACTCTAGATTTCCTTTTTTAAAATTTTGAAATTGTCTTTTAGTTATCTATTTTTTGCTTCTGTGTTTCCATTTTTAAACATTATCTTCAAATTCACCGTAGAAGATACTGTATTAACACATTTTCCCCATTTTAACACTGCAAGTTTCTTTGTTTTTTAGCGTATTCATCCATTTTTTAAATTATTTATGAGAATATTTAGCTGGTTGAAATAGTTGACACAGCTTTGTTTTGCTCTTTTTGTTTAACATTCCTGTCATGCATGTTTCATGTAATGTTGCTATGTGTTTTTGCTATTCCCATTTATTTTTCATATTTATTATTTTTTATAAGAATGTACTGCAGTTCACTTCATTCTCTAATTGGACATTTTTAATCTTAAAATGGTGAATCTAATATCTTTGTACCTATTTTTCCTGTATATTATTCCCTTCTGACAAATCTCTAGGGTAGGAGCTTTTAGGTCATAGGTATGTTTTTTGACATGTATTACACACTGCTGTCTAAAAATAATTGTATTACTTTATGTTGACATAGTGAATGTATGAGTATACTAGTATCCTAACAGTTTCACTGACATTGAATTTTGATGTATGATCCTTTTTTTTTTGCTACTGTAGATTTTAAACAAATTTGAACAGGAGGTCATTTTGTGTTAGAATTGAGGAACTATCAAAGAAAGAATCCACTTCAGGAACATAACCATTATTATTATTTTCCTGCAGTTTTCAACAGCTTTTGTGTGTGTGTGTGTGTGTGTACATGCACAAAGATATGTGCCCTTGTAAACATTATTTAATTATGGTACATCTGCTTCTCACTTACTATCTCATTTTCTGATATTTTATGTTTACAAGAATTGTAAAAAATCTACTGCCCAGTTGTTTTGTGCATTATATACTTCTGTCAGTAACAAACGTGGAAATACGAGTGTGAGTAACATGGCCTATGATAGCTACAGTTACATGTGAACATGGCAGGGCTGTGATCTGATGTGGTTATTCTCCATTTTCTCATTATTACCATTTTTGCATAACAATCTAGTCTTAGGAACCTAACTATGTAAATAAGTAAGGAGTGAGTATACAGTAGATATACTTACATACTGTTCCTAACTTAAGTAATTCACTTGCTGTATACCAATCATTAAATAACTTCTTTTGCTAGACAGTAGTAGGTGTAGGAATGAGCAGAAAATGTACAAAATAAGCTTAAATGATTCTGTTTGCATGGTTCCCTTAGTCATGGTAGGGTGTACAGAACATAGTAGGGTGTATATTTGGGGTAGCGTGGTAGCATGGAGATACGCAAGTGTGTTGGATATTTTTACTTGAAGTGCTTACTTAGTGAAAATCTGTGAATATGTGCCTCATAGCAGTTGGCTATTCAGATTTAGAGTTAGACTGTCCCTTAGTATTGAATATTTAGGCCTCTTCTAATGTTTAACTTCAGTGAATACCACTGCAATAAAATCTTTCTGTTCACACAGCTCTCTCAATATTTCAGATTACTTACTTATAATTGAGTTGAAAACTCTGATTACCAAGTTTAAAAGAATGTTTAAAATTTTTTTTAACAGAATTTCTTTAAAATGTCTTGCATTAATTTATAGTATTACTAGTAATATAGAATGCCCTTTTTTTCATTTAAACATTTTAATTTAGCAAACTTTGTATTTTTTTATTTTTAGTTACTCTGGTGCTACATTTAACAGAATTGGAGAAGAATGTGTTGTTGGTCCTGTACTGGCAGGGTCCAGTGGCTCCAGTTTTTGTTTTTGGCTCTTAGACTATTTGAAAGAGTTGATGTTTTATGATTTTCGTTCTTTCTTAGAAGTTTTCAAAAGAACAAAGAAACTTCTCCACTTTTTAAAAATTAAATAGAACTTATTCTGTGTTGCTATTACTGTATGGGTTGATTGGACTTTCATCAATTTAAGATAAATTATGGACTCTTACGGATTATGTTTTTCTGTATCTTGAAACATTCTGTGATTTTATCATACTAGGAATTATTTTATTATTATGCACTAACTATTCCTATACCACTGTGTCCTGGTTGCACAGTGGTTAAGTGCTACAGTTGTTAACCAAGAGGTCAGCAGTTTGAACCCACCAGCCATCTCTTGGGTTAAACCCTATGGGACAAGTCTGATCTGTCCTTGAGGATTGCTATGAGTTGGAATTGGCTCAGTGACCATGGGTTTTTGTTTTCTTATGCAAAAAACGGAAGACTGAAATAATAAGAAGAATGAGGGAATCACTTGGATAAGGATGAGAATATAGTGAAATAAATCATCATTTTCCTTTTTTTTTATTGTGAGGCTCAGTATTACTTTATTGCTAGTCCATGAGGTATCTTTTAGTTAAATAGTAGACTGGCTTATAAAATAAACAGTATCACCTGTGAATACTGGACTGCTTTTGAAAAACATCTGTGTGAAATCGAATGGTTTACATTTATTCTATAAGAGGCATGGGGGCAGGGTGCGTAGATTTCTGGAAATGGAATGGCTAAAATGGAAATGAGGAGGAGGTTGACACATTGTGTAAAATGTCACTGAGCAAACTGTAGAAATTGCTACATGGGAACCGAATTTGCTGTGTGTAAACTTTTATAGCAAACAGAGTACAATATTATTAAAAACAATAATAAAAGAACTTGAACGGAACAATTATGTGTGAATTGTGGTGGGAAGCTTGCCAATCAAGACTGGTGAATACTGCTGGCAGGGAACAGCGTTTAACTTCAGCTTTTATTTATTGTCATTTACCAAGTTTTACATTATTTTCAAGCACAACACACAGAATTACTTTGTAGGAGATCATATCTGGTGCCCTTTAAAAACATCTTTGCATTGAAACAAGTCAATATCATATTCTCACTTTTAAAAATAATCAGGAATTAAAGGTGGTAAAAATGGATGAAAACCTTCTCATTTCCCTATTATATATGTTGTAATTTCCTGTAAATAATGCCACAAAAGAGAAAAGAGACATCAGAAATATAAAAGGAATATATTAAAACAAGGCCAAGAACATCATCTTTTTAGTCTGCTTTTAGCTTTATTGAACACAGTTGAAAATTTAGAATGTTACATTTTCCACTTATAATGGGAAAGAAAAATTGACATATTTTACAATTATTAGACAAATCGGAAAATGAATGCAAAGAAAGCAGTGTTTGTGGACTGTGATCATGGTGGTGGTGGTGGCAGTGACGAACAATGAGACTGTATAAGTGAAATCTCAGGTTTGGGGTCTTTGGATGATAATATGCTAGATAAATTTTCATAATCTCAAGAACTGACAACTGATATGTGTGTGTATATGTGTGTGTGTATGTGTGTGTGTGTGTGTGTGTGTGTGTGTGTGTGGTGCATAAAACAGCTTTATTGAGATATAGCTCGTATACCATACAGTTCACCCATTTAAAGTATACAGTTAGTTTGTGGTGTATTTAAAGATGTGTGCAACCATTGTTACGGTTTTGCAACATTTTCATCATCTGTAGAAGAAGTGGTATGTCGTATTACACCTTAGTCTTCTCCCAGCCCTAATCAGCTACTGATCTACTTTCTGTCTCTATAGATTTCCCTGTTCTGCACTTTCATAGAATGGAATCATTTAGTACGTGGCCTTTTGTGATTGGTTTATTTTATTTAGCACAGTGTTTTTGTTTTAATATTTTATTATTGCTTTAAGTGAAAGTTTACAATCTAAGTCAGTTTGTCATTCAAAAACGTACACAGACATTGCTATGTGTAACTCTGGCTGGCTCTCCTCACATTATGATAGGGCACTCCTCCTTTTCACCCTGTAGTCTCTGTATACATTCAAACAGCTCCTGTCCCCCTCTGCCTTCTCATCTCACCTCTGGGCAGAAGCTACCCTAAATTAGTCTCATGTATCTAGTTAAGCCAAGAAGCACACTCTTTGCCAATATCATTTTGTTTTTTATAGTCCAGTCCAGTCTTATCTGAAGAGTTAACTACAGGAATGATTTCAGTTCTGGGCGAAAAGAGAGTCCAGGAGTTAATGTCTTCCAGGGACCTTCCAGTCTGTCTGACCATCAGGTCTGGTCTGTTTACTAGAGTTCGAGTTGTGCACTCCTTTTTTCTCCCACTCTGTCGGGTTCTTCATTACATTCCTTGTCAGGACAGTCGGTGGTGCTGGCTGGGCACTGTCTAGTTCTTCTAGTCTCATGCTGCTGTAGTTTGTGGATTATATGGCTATTTCTGTCTCCAGGGCTCATATTTTCCTTATGTCTTTCCTGTCCTTCATTCCACTCTGCTCTGAGTGTGTTGGGACCAATTAATGCTCTGTAGATGGCCACTTGATAGCTTTTAAGATGCCACTCACTAAAGTGGGATATAGAACATTTTCTTTAAAAACTTTGTTGTAGTATAACATTTTCAAGGTTTAGGCATGTGAACAGTGTATTTCTAAGGACAAACAAGAAATTTGGTATTGTCATGTAGTTACTTAAGAAGAAAAATATCATCATGTAATAATATTTTTGTTACAAGAACTTAGACCATCCTGTTTTGCTAAAAGGATGTGTGACAGTATTTTTTTCACATTTTATGGTTTTATGAATCAAAAGTTACCCACTATAAAGGATTTGCTGTATTTAAATTCTTCTTAAAATTCAGGAGAAAAATGGGATAAAGAACTCCATTTTTATTTCCACTATTCTTGACTCACACTTCTGTGAATTATTCATGAAATGGCTTAAAAATATAAAAGTTCCATTGTCCTCATATGTTAAATAGTAATGACTGTTTTGTCTGACAGACTGAGGATTAAAGTAAAAAGTATTTGTCAGATTTAGTTGCAATATTACATTTTAACACTTATTTTTAGTATACAACACTTACTATGTCTGACAAAATTGGGAATATTCAGGAGGAAATACTAGTTCTGGACCAATCAGCAATGGAATGATAAATTCAGAAAGTGCCAGTACCACAGTAGAGAAGGAAAACTCACTGCTCGTTTCCTGTCATGTTCAGTGTGTTCAGATTAACTTTAAAGGAAAGTGAGATGTAGGTCCAAGATGTTGTCTACCGTGAGCTACTACCTGTTTGTGGGAGCCCATCTCAGCAGGCGTCTGGTCATCACGTAACAAACCTTTCCATGGCCCCTGATAGCTACTGAATAGTGTATTGCAAATGAAATATGTAACAGGGATACACTTAGTTTTGCACTTAAAAAGTTCAACTTCCAGCAGAGGTTAGTACATTCATATTTATTAAAACTGTTGTTAGAAAGGAAAGGATAGGTAGAAACACATTCTGTTCTGCTAACTTAAAAATGTTTTAGAAAAATAAGATAAATGACATAGAATCTGTACCCTTTTAAGTTTATATTCTACATATAAACTTTTTGTTATGTATTGTCCCAATTAGCAGATATTAAAATTACAGCTATTACTGTAGGTTCATGAAATTATTTGATATTAAATAAGGGGGTATTTTTTATTAGAACTCCTTAATGAACCACCAAGTGACAGATTATAATAAACCTTACTGAAAATGTGAGTTCTTTTCTCTTGATAAATTCCTTATATCTGGGCCAGGGTAAATTGCTTAGACAGCAGTAATAAAACTCAGTGTAGTGTTCTTTTCTCAGTGATGTGCCTGTAGATGAAATCTTTACTACGCTGTGATTAAGAAGCAAACTGCCCTTTTCATTGTTTGTTCTCATGAGGGAGGAAAGTGTTACATTCATTTTATTTTGGGATTGACAAGACAAACTCATGCTATCAATTTGGGAAAAGTCCTACATTGGAGGCAAAATCCCTATCATATGTAAATTTATAGCTGGAAATAGGTACTGTGTCAAATATTGACCTTGGAATACATATTTTAATATTTACACGCTCACTTAAGGGTTTAGATTTCTTTACTAGTTTCCTCAAACTTCTTTCAGTTGTCTGTCCTTTATGTTCTTATGATACCTGATGGTAATTCTTATTCATTCACTTTATTCGGCAAATATTTATTGCTTTCTGATTTTGTATTCCAGGCATTATTGTGAACACAAGAAATATGTTAGTGAACAAAGCAGACAAAAATCCTGCTAGTTTACACTTTAGTGGGTGATACAGATAGTAAATAATAAACATTGTAAATAAATCATACAGTATTTTTGGAAGGCCATAAGTACTACAATAGAAAATAGAGCACTGTAAGGAGACATTAAAATGCTGGAATGTCGGGAGACATTTTCAGTTAAACTATATGACAGATAGATGTTACTGAGAAAGGGGTATTTGGGCAAAGATTTAAAGGAGGTGAGGGAGAAAGCCATGTAAGACATCCTTGGATAGAACGTTTCACCCAGAGAGAAAGCTAATGCAGAGCTTAGTGATGCATGTCTGGTGTTTTTGTGAAGAGTAGAATGATGGTAGAGGAGCAGAGTGTCAGGGCAAGAGGAGGTTAAGAGGTAACATCAGAAGAGATCATGGATGGCCGTATAGTAGGACTTTGACATTTACTGTCAGCGAGGTAGATAGCTGTTGAAGCATTTTGATATTTAAATTTTTTATTATGGAAAGTTTTCAAACATATAAAAATAAAGACTAGAATAATTAACACTCTTGTAGCTGTCATTTTGGAAAACCTGGTGGCATAGCAGTTAAGTGCTATGTCTGCAAACCAGAAAGTCAGCAGTTCAGATCCACCAGGCACTCCTTGGAAACTCTGTGGGCAGTTCTACTCTGTCTATAGGGTTGCTGTTGAGTCAGAATTGACTCCACAGCAGTTGGTTTGGGTCCATAGCTGTCATTCAGTGAGCACTGGTGGTGTGGTAATGAAGCACTTGGCTGGTAACCACAAGGTCAGTGGCTTGAATTACCAGTGGCTCCATGGAAGAAAAGACATGGTGATCTGCTCCTTTAACGATTACAGCCTAGGAAAACCTATCGAGGCAATTGTACCCTTTCCCATAGGATTGCTGTAAGTCAGAATCGATCAACAGCACCCAGCAACAACATCTGTCACTCAGCTTCAACAATGTCTTCTTACGGCCAATCTTGCTTCATCTGTATGCCCACTTAATGTCTCCCTGTTCTGTATTATTTTGCAGAAAATTTTCAACATATTAATTTATCCATGAATGTTTCAGTATATATATATATATATATATATATATATATAAAAGTAAGGACTATTTTTTGGCTTAGCTACAATAGTATCATCATACCTCAACAATTAATAATCTCTTCAAATTTTTGTCTCAAACATCATAAATGTTGTTAGCTACAGTTTGAATCAGAATCTAAACATACACACATAGAGATTGGTTGATGTCTCCTCCTTACCTCCTTTCCCCCCACTTTTTCTCTTTCCATCTGTTGTATCTATATGTTTTTCCTTCTTGCAGTTTTTTTTTTGTTTGTTTGTTTTGGTCAAAGAAACTCAATTGCTTTGTCCTGTAGAGTTTCTCATAATCTGAATTTTACTGATAGCATCCTAATGATTTTATTTAACATGGTTCTTTCTATATCATACAAATTGGTTATCCCAGGTCTATAAGGTAGATTAGTATCAGGCTTCATAGCTTTAGAAACACTACTATATTTTTTGTACAAATAATGCTCGTGTCATGCTTCTTCTCCTTTTTTTTTTTTTTTTGGTCAACTGCTTCTTCCATGATACAGGCTATTTTCATGAGAGCGTAGTTGGCAAAAATACATTTAACATGTGGGGTATTTGCATAAAAATACTGTAATTCATAATTGGATTATGTAATTCCGTCAGCAGACACTTAAGGTCATTTTGTGTGAGTGTGTGATTTTTAACAGACTTTGAACCATTAATGCAGTAGAAGTTGAAAAGTGATAATAGTCTAATTCTATTTTTTTGATTTACTAGATGAACTACTTCTATAAGGAGAAACTTCCCTTCATCTGCTATTTGGTTGCCTAGTGGTATAGTTTGTATACAGGAAGGATAGATAAATGTCTGATTTCTTTTATTTATCAGGTTTCAGACTCAAAAGTTGGTTTTCTAGCTTCTTACACTGCCCAACTAGTTGTTCAGTTTTTTTTTTTTTTTTAAGTATCATTATGAACTCATGGATTTAAACAAATTATATTGGTGTCAATCCATTGCAGTTATTATTATCTTTCTTGTTAGATGCTGCTGAATTGGTTCCAACTCATGGTACCCCTACATACAACAGAATGAACTACTCAGTCCTGCATGCTTCTTATAGTCATTTCTGTGTTTAAGTCACTGCTGCAATGCTTGTGTCAATCTGTCTGACCGAGACAGATTGTCTTGACCCTCTGTACTACCAACCATGATGTTGTTCTCCAGGGTCTGGTTCCTCCTGGTAACATGTGCAAAGAATGGAAGATGAAATCTTGCCATCCTCACTTCTGAGGAACATTCTGACTAAACTTTTCCAAGACAATTTGTCCGTTCTTCTGACATACTTTTTACCAACACTGTAATTCAGAGGCATTAATTCTACTTTAGTGTTTCTTGTCAAACTTTCACATGCATGTGAGGTGATTGAAAATACCATGGCTTGGGTCAGATGTGCTTTAGGCTTCCAGGTGACATCTTTGCTTTTTAACAGTTTCAGCAGATCTTTTGTAGTGGATTTACCCAGTGCAATCTGTCATTTGATTTCATGAGTGCTGTTCCCATGGGCATTGATTATGAATCAAAGTAAAATAGAACCCTCAACAGTTTTAGTCTTTTCTCTGTTTTTATAATGTTGCTTATTGGCCCAAGTGTGAGGATTTTTGTTCACGTTTTGTTAAAGTGTAATCCACACTGAAGGCTTTTGTGTTTGAACTTCTTCAGTAAGTGCTGCAAGCTTTTTTCATTTTCACCAAGCAAGGTTTTGTAATGTGCACATCACAGGTTAATGAGTTGTCCTCTAATCCAGATGCCATGATTTTGTTTATATAGTCCACTTTCTCAGATTATCTGCTCAGCATACAGACTGAATAAATATGGTGAAAGGATACAAGCCTGACACACTTTTTTTTTGACCTTAAACTATGCAGTATCCCCTTGTTCTGTTCAAACAAGTGCCTCTTGGTCTATGTATAGGTTCCACATGAACACAAGTAAGTGTTCTGGAATTCCCATTCTTTAAAACATTAGCCATAATTTGTTATGAGTCACATAATTGAATGCCTTTGCATAGTCAGTAAAGCACAGATAAACATCTTTCTGGTATTCTCTGTATTCAGCCATGATCCATCTGACATCAGCAATGATATCCCTTGTTCTGCATCCTTTGCTGAGTCTGGCTTGAATTTCTGCCAGTTTCTTATCACTTTTTAATTCTCTTTAGAACAGTTTTATTTGCATAGAGTATTAATGATACTTTTTGATTTCCATGTTCTGTTTGATCCCCTTTCTCTGGAATGGGTACATAAATGGATCACTTTCAGTTGGTTGGCTAGATACTTGTCTTCCAAATTTTTTGGCACTTCCAGTGTTGCATCTGTTTATCAAAACATCGCAACTGGTATCCTGTCAACTCTTAGAGCGTTGTTTTTTGCCAGTGCCTTACAGTGCAGCTTGGCCTTCTACCGTCAATTGTTGATCATGTCCTACCTTCTGAAATGGTTGAGCATCTACCAGTTCTTTTTGGTACAGTGACTCTATGTATTCCTTCCATCTTGGGATGCTTTTTGCATTGTTTAACTCTTTAGTATTGCAGCTCATGGCTTGAATTTTTTTTTTCATTTCTTTTAGCTTGAGAAATGCCAAACATGTTTTTCACTTTTGTTTTTCCACCTCCATGCCTTTGCACATTTTATTACAATACGTTATTTTGTTTTCTTGAGCCACCCTTTGAAATCTTCTGTTCAGCTGCTTTATCTTTTCTCCCTTTTGTTTTAACTACTCTATGTTCAAGAGCAACTTTTGAGTGTCTTCTGACAACCTTTTTGGTCTTTTCTTCCTTTCCTGTCTTTGTAATGATCGTTTGCTTTCTCCATGTATGGCGTCCTGATGCCATCGTCCAACTTGTCTTCGGTCGTAGTGTTCAGTGTATCAAAGCTGTTAATGAAATGGTCTTTAAATTCAGATGGAGTATATTCAGTTCGTGTTTTGACTCTTATATACTTGTTTTAATTTTCTTCAGCTACAACTTGAACTTACATATGAGGAGTTGATGGTGTGTTGTTCAGTCAGCCCCTGGCCTTGTCCTGAGTGATGACACTGAGCTTATTCATCATCTGTTTCCACTGATGAGTTGATTCCTGTGTATTCTATCAGGCAAGGTCTGCATGTATAGCACCATTACATGTTCAGAAAAGATATTTCCAATCAATAAGTCATTGGTGTTCTAAAATTACATATCTGGTATCGTTTCCGTCATGAAGTCCATGTTTTCTATCTGCTCATCCTTCTTCTTGGGTTCCAAACTTGGCATCCCAGTCATCAGTAATTATCAATGCATTTTGATTGCATGTTTGATGAATTTCAGACTGATGAAGTTGTTAAATATCTTGCTTCATCTTTGGCATTAATGGTTGGTGTATAAAATTTGTATAGTACTGTATTTGTATGCAAATAATTCATACTGTATGTTTGTCAACTGTTTCCTCCCTCCACAAGATATTTTGGTAACTGTGCTATGTCAATTTTTTCTTCACAGCAACATGTGAAAAAAATAGACATAACAGTGTTTATAGAAATGCCTCACAAGGGAGGGAATGACTGGAAAACAAACATAGAAGGTGTATGTTATAGGTATAAAAATACAGTAGTCATATTAACTGATCTTTCTTTTAGGCATATGGATATTATCCTGTCGCTGAATGTGTTGTATTTCAGAATAGATCTTGAAGCATTCTTTTTTGTTGAAGAACATGATGCTATTCCTCTTCAATTTGTCATTCTTGGCATGGTAGGCCATGTGGTTGTCTGATTCAGAATGGGCAATACCAGTCCATTTCAGGTTAATAATGGCTGGGAGACCCTCCATCTTTAAGCATTCTAATTTATTTTTGATGACTTCTGCTTTTCTTAGGTTCATATTTTGTACATCCCAAGTTCCGATTATTAATGGGTATTTGAAGCTGTTTCTTCTCATTTTAAGTTTTGCCCCATCTCAAAAAGTCCTGAAAACCTTACTCCATCCATGTCATTAAGATCACCTCTACTTTGAGGAGGCAGCTTTTCCCCAGGCATACCTTGGGTGCATTCCAATCTGAGGTGCTCATATTCCGAAACTATATCAGACAATGTTCCACTGCTATTCATAAAGTTTTTCTGGCCAATTTTTTCAGGAGTAGACTAACAAGTCCTTCTTCCTAGTCTGCCTTAGTGGGGAAGCTCCACTGAGACATGCCCATCAAGGGATGACCTTGCTAGTATTTGAAATACCAGTGGAAAAGCTTCTAGCAACACAGGAACACACAAGCTATTGTAGTATCACAAACTGACAGACAAGTGGTAAGTTATTATCCTAACTGGTGTTCAGATTGTGTCATTTTTAGCATGTAGGACCACTTGAGTTGGCTCATACCAATCTATGGTGAGAGCTGACTGTAATAAATTCAGGAAGTTTCCAAGCCAATTGTTAAAACATAACCTTTATTAAAAGTTAAATCATGTAAACTTAGAATTAAATTATATTAAAAATCAGAAGTACTCAAAGCTCATCACTTTCCAGTCATTTCATTCTTGAGGTTGTTTAACTCCGTCTAGTATGTGTATATGGTAGAAATACTGTAGATTGTTGAGCTACCCCCAGCTCCACATTCAGTGACATCATGTTGGTATTTTGAAATTGGCCATGTTGGGAGTATTTATTTGTATTATGGAAATCAGTAAATAGTATTATCACAGCTTGATTTTTTCTTTAAATTTTATTTATTGTTGAGAATATGCACTGTAAACATCCACCAATTCAGTTATTTCTAAATGTAAGGTTTAGTGACATTGATTTCATTCTTTGAGTTGTACAACTATGCTAACACTCTGAGTTTTTCCTTCCTTATTAGATAAACTCACTACCTCCAAGGTTCCTGCCTAATCTTTTGAGTTGCTGTTGAGTTTGATCCCATACAAATAGCTCTTAAAACTCAAGGCAGACCTTTATTTTAAGTAGTTAAGCAAAACTGTTGTTTGGCTTTAAGAGGAGTTGAGGGCATATTTTTGGTCTTAAGTTTTAAAGATTATCTCAAGGTAATAGTTTCAGGGATTCTTCTTCCTTCTGTTGCTCCAGAAACTCTAGAGTTCATGAAAATTTGAAATTCTGTCCTGTGTCCACCCTCTTTTCATCAGGATTCTTCCATTGAATCTTTTTTTTTTTTATTATGACTGAGTAAAAGTGTACATTCCCATATAAATTTACATACCCACCTATATGCAGCTTCCACTGCTCTCCATGCCCACTGACAGTACACTATTCCTCTCTGTTCCATATCTATTGAATCTTTAATCAAAATGTTCGCTAATGGTAGCTGGGTAACCATTTAGTTTTTCTGGTCTCCTCACAAAGAGGACAGCAATTCATAGAGTCCATTAGCTACACATGCCATATTTGACTTTTTTTTGAGTCTCCTTCTTCCTGTGTTGTTCCACATGAGTAGAGATCAATTGTTGTGTCTTAGATAGCTGCTTGCAAGCCCTTGACACCCCAGCCCACCATGCAGTGAACTAGTAGGTAGAACAGAATCACTAAAGACATTAGGCCAATTAACTGGGATGTCCCCTGAAACCATGACCCCAATTTCCAAAACTAGGAGTCAGATCCCATGAGGCATTTCATTGTAAATAAGCAGCCTCAGCAGCTACTTTTCTTTTCTTTTTGCTATTGTTGTAAATATATCTGTCACACCATCTTCCCACTTCAACTTTTTATTGGTGTACAACTTATTGACAGAAATCAGTGTAGTCATCTGTACCTGTGTACCCTTAATTGGTGCAATTTTTCTGTCACTGTTAAGTCTTCTTCCTGCCCTCTCTACCTTGCCTCTTAATTTATTTTTTGTTCATTGTCTAGGCTTAAGAAAGTAATACAGAAAAATGTTGAAAATGTAGATTAAATTTCAAAATGTATAGTGTCTGTAGCTATTCCATTGCAAATAAAGAAAATCGAGGGATTATTCTTCCATTATTCTAAAATTGTCATCTGATACAGCAAAGAAGATATTCACATCACTAAGAAACAAGTGAAGTTATTACATATGACTTTCTTTACTTTAGTTTGGATCAGAGGCCAGCAAACTACGGCCTGGCTGACAGTCTAGTCTTGTAAGTAAAATTTTACTGAAACGTATTCATGCCTTTTTTAAAAAATAATGTTGTCAGTGGCTACTTTGACATTACAGTAGCAGAAATGAGTAGATGTGACAGACTTATGATTCAGCCATAGCTTAAAACATTTACTATCTGGCCTTTTAAGATAAGGTTTGTTTTTCTCTGGTCTAATTCTGCGTCTTAACTTCATCAGTTGCTGCTAATCACTGGCTACTGATAAAAATAAAGTTTGACATATACCAACAAAAACATTTGTGAGAATTAATTGGCTAGATGGAATTTATAATAAAGAGTGTTTCTGGTAAAGCCTTGGAAATCATAGTTCTACTCTGTCCTATTGGGTTGCTATGAGGGGGAGTCACCTTGATGGCAATAGATTTTTTACTGTATACTTTATTATTATTTGTAGATTGTATGCTGTATATCCTTTATCTTAATAAAATTTGTAAAAGTACAATTATACTTTTTTTCTGGAAAGCCAGTTGTTGGACAGTATACTACTGAATCAACTTTAAGTTTCTGGCAAATGAATTCATTGACTTATCTCAGTACCAGAATGATTCAGCTATCAAATGAGGTGTTTGGGATTTGAGTGCAAAGCAAGATCAAGTTTACAAGGGAAATATATTCAGGACCTATCAAATGTAGTTGTCAGTAGGTGCGTATTTGTGTACATGCTTGGGGTTTATATTTTGTTTGTTTTCAGCATCTAAAAATAATAGCATACAAACTGTCTTTAAAAGATAATTGGAAAGAAATAATGTTTGTCTCAAAGTTGGTACCTGTATGTCCATTATTTGTTAGGTGCTGTGAGATACACAAATGTAAGCTATACAGGCATACTTTGAACATGTTATGGCTTCAGTTTCAGACCACTGTAATAAAGCTAGTCACACTTGATTTTTTTAGTTTCTCAGTGCATATAAAAGTTATGTTTACTCTTATACTGAAGTCTGTTAAGTGTGTATTAGTATTGTGTCTAAAAAAAAAAAATTAACATACCCTAAATATAAAATACTGCTAAAAAAAAATGTGAACCATCATCTGAAGCTTCAGTGAGCTGTAATCTTTCTGCTGGTGGAGGGTCTTGCCATAGTATTGATGTTTATTGACTGATCAGGTGCTGAGGTGGCGGTGGCTGTGACAAGGAAGTGTGCCAAACCCATTGACTTTTCCTTCCACAGAAGATGTATCTGCAGCATATGATTCTGTTTGGTAGCACAGCAGAACATTTTCCAAAACTGGTCATTCCTTTCAAACCCTCCTGTTGCTTTATCAGCTAAATTTATGTCATAGCCTAAATTCCTTTTTGTCATCCCAAAAATATTTGTAGCTTCTTCACTGGGAATAAATTCCATCTCAAGAAACTGTGTTCTTTGTTCATCCGTAAGAAGCAACTCCTCATTCATTCAAGTTTTATTATGAGATTGCAAGAATTCTGTCAATCTTCAGGTTCTACTTTTAACTCTAGTTCTCTTGCAGATTCCACTATTTCTGCAATTCTTCCACTGAAGTCTTGACCCCCTCAAAGTCATCCATGAAGGTTGGAGTCAGCATCTTTCAAACTGCAGTTGATGTTGATATTTTTACCTCCTCCGATGAGTCATGAATGTTTTTAATGGCATTTAGAGTGGTAAATCCTTCTAGAAGGGATTTCAGTTTATTTGCCCCAAATCAGAGGAATCATTATCTATGGCAGCTGTATCAAAAAACAAAGGAACTGCTGTTGAGTCAGTTCTAACCCATAGCAACAACCCTGTAGACAGAGTAGAACTGCCACATAGAGTTTCCATGGAGCTCTTGGTGGATCTGAACTACTGGCCTTCTGGTTAACAGCTTATCGCTTAACCACTGTACCACCAGGGTTCTGTGGCAGCTGTAGTCTTATTAAATGTATTTCTTAAATAATAAGACTTGCAAGTCAAAATGACTCCTTAGTCAGAATGGGTGTAGTGTTAGCAGGCATGAAAACAGCATTAATCTTCTTGTACTTCTCTATCAGAATTCTTGGGTGAGCAGTAACATTTTGAAAGGAATCTCTTTCTGAACAGTAGGTTTCAACAGTGGGCTTAAAATATTTAGTAAACCGTGTTGTAAATGGATGTGTTGTCATTCAGGCTTCGTTGTTCCATTTATAAAGCACAGCTAAAGTAGATTTAGCAAAATTCTAAAGGGTCCTAAGATTTTGGGAATGTTAAATGAGCGTTGGCTTCAACTTAATCACCAGCTACATTAACTCATAACAGGGGAGTTAGCCTGTCCTTTGAACCTTTGAAACTAGACATTACCTTCTCCTCTCTGGCTATGAAAGTCCTAGGTGGCATCTTCTTCTATTATAAGGCTGTTTTGTGTACACTGAAAATCTTTTATCTAGTGTAGCCACCTTTATCAATTATATTACATCTAGATAACTTATTACAGCTTCTGCATCAGTACTTGCTGCTTCACTTTGCACTATTATGTTATGGAGATGGTTTCCTTTCTTAAGCCTCGTGAAACAACCTGTGCTAGTTTGAAACTTTTCTTCTGTGGCTTCCTTACCTCTCTGAGGCTTCACAGAGTTAAAGAGAGTTAGGGCCTTGCTCTGGATTAGGCTTCAGGTGAAGGCAGTGTTGTGACTAGTTTGATCTTTTCTGTAGATTACTAAAACTTTCTCCGTGTCAGCAAAAGGCTGTTTCACATTCTGCTTTCTTGTCATTCATGTGTTCAGTGGAGTAGCACTTTTATTTTCCTTCAAGAACTTGTTTTTTGCATTTACAATTTGGCTGTCTGGTACAAGAGACCTAGCTTTTGTCCTCTCTCGATTTTTGATATACTTCCTTGCTAAGCTTAATCATTTCTAACTGTTCATTTAAAGTGAGAGATGTGTTACTCTTCCTTTCAGTTGAACACTTAGAGGCCATTGTAGGGTTATTAATTGGTGTAACTTTAATATTTTTTGTGTCTCAGAGAACGGGGAAGTCCGAGGAGAGGAAGAGAGGCTGGGGAAGGGCTGGTTGATAGAGCAGTCAGAACACAGAAAACATTTATTGATTAAATGTGCTATGTTATATGGGCATGGTTCATGGTGCCCCAAAACAATCACGATAGTAATATCGAAGATCACTGATTGCAGATCAACATAATGATAATGAAAAAGTTTGAAATATTGCTAGAATTATCAACAGAGGCACAAAGTGAGCGCATGCTTTTAGTAAAATGGCACCTGTTGATTTGCTTCACACTGGGTTGCCACAAATCTTCAGTTTTTTAAAAAGCCGTGTGTGGGAAGTACATCAGAGTGACTTACACGAAAATGAGATACACCGGTATGTAGTTTTTATCCTTTAAATAGTTGACCTTCTCAAGAAATAAAACTAAAACATGAACGTTCCCATTACTACAGGTTAGTGTCTTAGTCTTCTAGTGCTGCCGTAACTGAAATAACACAAGTGGATGGCTTTAGAAAGAGAAGCTTTATTGTGTCACGGTCCAATAGGTTAGAAGTCCAAATTCAGGGTATCAGCTCCAGGGGAAGTCCTTATGTGTTGGCTCTGGAAGAAGGTCCTTGTCGTCGATCTTCCTGTGGACTGGGAGTTTCTGAGGCTTAGGGAACCCGGTCCCGAAAGATGCGCTCTGCTCCTGGCATTGCTTCTTTTCTGATGGTGTAAGGTCTCTAACTGCTTGCTTCACTTTCTTTTATATCTCTAGAGATTGCCTCAAGGCACAATACAGGCTTACACTTTGAGTCTGCCCCACCAACATAATTGCCCCCCATCTTCCTTCATTAACATCATGGAGGCAGGGTTTACAGCATGTGGGAATATCACATAATTCCAGGGATCATGACCTGGCCAAATTTCTACACACATTTTTTTTAAGGTACACAGTTGAATCCGTGACAGCAAGTATAGAAGCAGTTCAGAATTGGGAGGGGTCTATGTAAGTCAAAACAAGTGGAAGCTTATAGAATAAGGGAGCCTTGACCTGAACCTAGCCGTTGAAAGATAAGAATTAAATAATAAGAGAGCTACAAAGAATATTGTAAGTAAAGGGAATTCCATTAGAGAATCCATGAAAGTAAGGACAAAAGTTGTAGGTGGTGAAGTATTTGAGTACACTAGTAGGCCTCCTGAAGATAAAGAATAATTGAGGATCCATAAATAGATTGATCATATATTAGGGTGTCATGGAAGTCATTTAGAACAGTTTGATTGTGACATGAGCCATTGTAGATTCTTAATGAGTAGAATGAGACAATAAAAGTGTTGTTTGTAAAACGCTTCTGATTTCTGGGTAAAAGTGGAAAATTGAACCTGTATATTGACATTTGCAAACCTTGGTGGCATAGTGATTAAGAGCTATGACTGCTAACCAAAAGGTCAGCAGTTCAAATCCACCAGGTGCTCCTTAGAAACCGTATGGGGTGGTTCTACTCTGCCCTGTAGGGTTGCTGTGAGTCAGAATCGACTTGACAGCAGTAAGTTTGGGTTTGGTATCTACTTTTGGTCCCTCCTGAAACCTCATTAAAACAGTACTAAAGGGATTTGTTGGTTATTGCTGTAGTGGTTAAAGGCATAAATTTAAAAGAGTGGAAAACGTAGAAGAGAAACATAAAGTAACAAATTTTGTGAAACTGGCAAGTAGATAGTCAAATGATAGAGAACTTTTTTGTGGTTGTGAGGTGCCTTTGAGTCAGTTGTGACTCAGAGCCATGCTGTGTACCGCAGAATGAAACACTGCTCAGTCCTGTGCCGTGCTCACAATCATTGTTTTCCCTGAGCCTGTCGTTGCAGCCGCCGGGTCAGTCCGTTTCACTGAGGCTCTTCCTGTGTTCCACTGACTGTGTACTTCGCCAAGCGTATTTGTTGTCCTTCTCCACAGGCTGATCCCTGACAACATGTCCCAAGTATGTAAGGTGTAGTCTTGCGATCCTTGCTTGTAAGGGGCTTTGTGGTTATACTTCCAAGACAGATTTGTTTGTGCTTTTGGTGGTCCATGTTATAGTCAGGATTTTTAGTCAACACCGCAATTCAAAGTTGTGAATTCTTCAGTCTTCCTCATTCAGTGTTCAGCCTTTGCATGTATATGATATGATTGAAAATGCCATGACTTGGGTCAGGCACCTTAGTCTTCGAAGTGATGTTTTTGCATTTCAACACTTTAAATAGGTCTTTTGCAGCACATTTGCCCAGTGCACTGTATCTTTTGCTTTCTCAACTGCTGTTTCTGTGAGTAGAACGAAATCTTTGACAATCTGAGTCTTTTCTCCACTTATTATGATGTTGCTCATTGGTCTAGTTATGAGGGTTTTGTTTTCTTTATGTTGATGTGTAATCCATACGGAAGTCTGTGGTCTTTGATCTTTATCAGTAAGTGCTTCAAGCCCTCTTCACTTTCAGCAAGCAAGGTTGTGTCATCTGCATAACTCAGTTTGTTAGTGAGTCTTGCTCCAGTGCTGATGCTATAATCTTTTTCCTGTTATCTCAAAAGAGATTGGCTTAAAACACTGTCCAGTCTTGTAGAGCTCATTAGTATAACTGCTGCTAATCTATCATATCAAATAATAGTGATGCAGTTGACAGCACACAGAAAAATCCCATGAAATGACAAAATAGTGGGCAGTCACACAGTACTGGAATCATGGCACAGCTAAATTTCTGTACACATTTTTTGGGAGACATAATTCGACATGACGATATAATACCTCTTGAAATAGTTGAAATCTGGTGGCGTTGTGGTTAAGTGTTATGCCTGTTAACCAAATAGTAGGCAGTTTGAATCCACCAGGTGCTCATTTGGAAAGTCTGAGGGGCAGTTTTACTCTGTCTTGTGGGGTTGCTATGAGTCCGACTTGACTCTCTGGCAGTGGGTTTTTTGTTTGGTTTGAAATGGTTGAATGTCAACCAGTTCTTTTTGGTATAATGACTGTATTTTTTCTATCTTCTTTTGATACTTGTGTCATTTGATATGTTGCCCATAGAATCTTTCCCTGTTGTAACTCAAAGCCTGAGTTTTTTTCAGCTTGAAAAATACCAAGTATGTTCTTCCCTTTTGGTTTTCTATCTCCATCTCTTCACATATGTCGTTATAATACTTTACTTTGTCTTCTTGAGCCATCCTGTGAAGTGTTCTGTTCAGTTGTTTTACTTCATCAATTCTTCCTTTTGTCTTAGCTGCTTGATGTTCAAGAGCAAGTTTCAGAGTCTCTTCTGATGTTCATTTTGGTAATTTCTTTCTTTCCTGTACTTCTGTTAACATCTTTCTTTTTGTATGATGTCCTTTATGTCATTCCACAATGTGTCTGGTCTTCAGTCATTAGTGTTCATTACGCCAGATCTGTTCTTGAGATCGTCTCTAAACTCAGGTGGGATACTCAAGGTTGTACTTTGGCTCTTGTGTACTTGATCTAATTCTTCAGTTTCAGTTTAACTTGCGTGTACTGATGGTCTGTTCCACAGTCAGCCCCTGTCCTTTTTCTGATTGATGATATAAAGCTTTTCCTTAGTCTCTGTCTACAGATATAGCTGATTTGATTTCTGTGTATTCTGTGTGGTGAGGTTTCACCATTAATGTTGGTGAAACAATGTATTTGCAATGATGAAGTTGTTGGCCTTGAAAAATTTTATCAGGCAAGACCCAGCATCGTTTCTATCACCAAGGCCTTATTTTCCAACTACTGATCATTCTTTGTTTCCAGTTTTCCATCCCAATCATCAGTAATTATCAGTCCATCCTGCTTGTGTGATTGATCTATTTCAGACTGCAGAAGCTGGTAAAAATCTTTGATTTCTTTATCTTTGGCCTTATTGATTGATATGTAAATTTGAATATTGGCTGGTAGTTCTTGTAGGCATATGGATATTATCCTATCACTGACAGTGTTGTACTTCAGGATAGATCTTTTCGTTGATGATTGTGACGCCATTCCTTTTCAAGTTGTCCTTCCTGACACAGTAGACCGTATAACTGTCCAATTCAAAATAGCGAGTACCAGACCATTTCAGCTCACTAATGCTTAAGATATTGATGTCTATGTGTTCTATTTCATTTTTGATAATTTCCAATACTAAACTGATAAAGAAACATAAAACTCAACTCGATTTACACTTAAGAATCTCTGAAGGCTCAGTCTTTCGTGACACTTGGTATGCCTCAAAGTGAGGGGGTGAATTGGTTGAAAATTTGTGTAAGAAGCAGACAGATATATAGCTTCCTTTCCAGATTTGGGGCAACTGAGTGACTTCAGTCACTAAAGACTGTATACTTAAGCTTTATTCAGAGAGTAATACAGAAGTACTCTGGATTGGGGCAGAGGGACATCAGACTACGTTTAGGACAGATGTATCATCCTGTAGACAACGGGATTGACAGAATGTGTGAATACCGGGTGCTGTGGCATCCATCCAACCCTTTTCCCCTACTTGGCCTCCAGAATGCTGACAGCTAGACTTTCATCTTCCAGGGAAGAGATCAGAGATTTCTCTAAAAACCATGACCAGATCAAGATTAAATACCTAAAGATTTGACGTCAGGCGTTTCTTGCCCAGTTACATCCCTCCGAAGTCCCTCCTTCATGAGCTTCATTGACATCCTCAGAGTCCCAATCAAATTTTTAGTCTTACTCTTAAGTAAGAGCAGATAACCAAGGAATACTAGAGAAATGAAGAAATCTTCTAATGCACAGCCAAGCCAAGCCAAGTGCTGTTGAGTCGGAACCAAGAGAACAAAATAAACCCAAAAGCAACCTAGATAAAACAGAATCATGCTAGCAGGGGACGTGAAATGAAACTATTATTTGTATCATAAGAGAAATAAAAGAAAATACTGTAACCGTGAAATAATAACAGGATGTTATTTTAGAGAAGGAGGAGATTGAGGAAGATGAGAAGTAGAAGCAGTAAAAGTAACATTTTGAGAGGGAAAAAAAGCTCTTCAGATGAAAAATTGTAGCAGGGGTAAAAAAATAGTGTTAGAAGATAAAGTTCAGGAAATTCTGTAGAAAGAATATATATATTAAAAAAAAAGATTTTAAAAGAGAAAAGTTTCTTTGTTTTAAATTTATAGGACTCACCCAGGAGATCCAACATCTGAATAGTAAAAGTTCCAGAGAAAAGGCATGGAAACAATGATCTGCCCAGTAAGAGTGAACACCCATAGATTCAGACTGTGGTCTTGAAATTACATTTTTCACTAAAAGGAATCAGAGCTCCTTAGAAAAGTAACTGGCTGGGGCACGAATTCTTCCCAGTGACCTGGAAAATCTTGTCATATCAGAGGGCAAGGAAGCTGTCAGAGATTACTGGAGTGGTATCAAAAGCATTCCCATGTGAATTTAAACAGTCCCATTCATTAATATTCCAGTAAATATTTAATAACTGCCCCCCAAAGTAGATGAAATGCATATATATGGCTATGTGTTTATTATAAATTTTACTAACATGAAAGATACGTAGCATATGATTTATGAATAATAAAATATACGTTACTGTTTTAAATTCCATATAGCCTGCTGATACAGAATGCATTTGTTAAGTTTTGCTGAACTTTTCTATGCATAGGCAAGCTACAGTTATGACTGACATATGAATGTTGTTGTATATTTTTCTTTATGCTAATGAGGAAGACAAAAGTAAAACAACAGTATGTTGGAACTTCACACGTTGGTCAGTTATATGAACAACTTTACTGAGTGGGATACAGTTTTGAATACTGAAAGAATAACTAGGAAGTGTTAAATTTATTACCTTTGTTCTTGTATATGTTAATAATTATAAAGTTACATGTCTTAATTTTATAATTTTTAAAAATTCTGCCATAATTATCTGAAAATTTTGATGTTTTGCAAGTTTTTAAAAATAAAATTTCAAATGAAGCCAAAATGTTGACTATTTAAAAGGAAACTTGCTCTGAATCTTTTGTAAAATAATAATAATAATGAGAAATCCTTCTGTAAAACAAGTAATGGTCTGCTAGTCTCGTATTAGGAGACCCTTTTTTGAGGAACATCTATCTATATTCAACGAAGGACATAAAACTGAGAGAACTGCCTTGGACTTTTAGTTCACTAGGGTGAAGATAGATGGTGCTTTGTATTTAGTAATTTAGTGTTCAGTAATATTTTGATACTGATATTATAGTTCCATCACAAAAGAGCACCTTGAAGACTGTAAATCTATTTAATTTTCTGAAGTTTCTTTTGAATTTGCTTTTTAATAGAGTCAACTCTACTTTTTTTTTGTTTAAGTTATGGTTAGTGCTTTCTTTATTTCTGCAGTGATGTTTTTTGCATAGTCTTTCTGGTGCCTAAAATAATACATGTGAAGGTAAGGAAGAGGAAGGAGAAAA
Organism: Heterohyrax brucei; assembly: GCA_028571685.1. NCBI lineage: Eukaryota > Metazoa > Chordata > Mammalia > Hyracoidea > Procaviidae > Heterohyrax > Heterohyrax brucei. The sequence continues at coordinate 53,538,176 of CM053142.1, read as the reverse complement.
CAAAGATGAATTAAATTAAAATACAGTGCTCTCAGCAAGCCATAAGAACTTCTTTCTGAAACTGTGCCTTTCCTATAACAGGTACATGGTGTTTTACCATTAGTAAGTTAGAACCATTTATCACCGCTGCTTTCCTACATGATAAGTCTAGGAGAGAGTTCTTTGGAATTAGAGGAAAAAGTTGGCAGGATGCCTGCTGCATAGCAGTGGGTACTACCAGAGAGGAGGAAAGTTGGTGCCGGAAAGTCTTTGGAACATTATAAAGTAGACACTGGATAGTGTATTATTTGGTAGACTGTCACAGAACTCTACTCATACTTGTTCTAAAGTTTTGCAAACCATTTTGATTTTATGTTGCTTGAATTCTTCATCCTATTTGTGAGTTATTTAATGAAAGGGTAATTGTATTTTCATTTGAGGAAAGTAGTGACTTTTTTTTGGACATGGTATAAATATCATCCAGGAAATATTCTTGTGATGTTTTCATTAAGTTTAAGAAAGAAAAAGGTAGGAGGAAATTAGAGACATTGTGAAACTAGTATAGTTTTCTAAATGTATTGGGGGAAATACTGATTTTCAGCTATGTCACACCCCAATGCTCTTTTCAACATTTCTGATTTTTTTTCCTAGAAATATTAGAAATTTCTTAGAAATTTTATCAGTTTGTTAATTGAATTATTTTAGGATGTAGGAAACGGTAGAATTTGAGGGTTTATGGGGTTGACAGAAGCCCTGGTGGTGTAATGGTTAGGTGCTATGCCTGTTAACCAGAAAGTTGGCGGTTCCAGTTGACCACGCACTACCTGGAAACTCTAGGGACAGTTCTTCTCGGTTCTATAGGGTCACTGTGAGTGGGAATTGACTTGACGGCAGTGGATTTATTTTTCTGGGGTTTGTGGTATTGACAGATTATAAGTATGCTTGGATGACTCCTGTAGCATATTAATGTTTGAGCTCTGTTTTATTACACATGGGAACATGAAATCATATTACTTGACCTTATATTCTACAGTGAAAAGAACTATTCTTTCAGAATAGTAGTTTGACCTGGTTAATAAAAAGAATCACTGAACTTTCCCAAGGAATTCTAATTTAGAATAACATCTTTATTCTAAAGCCACATGTTTACAAATTACCAAAGAAATGATTGATATGAAAAGTGACTTCCAGTATTTTATGTAATTTGGATTTGGGTTGTGGTTCTTCCACTATATTTTATGTATTTTTTTTTTCCCCCTGGCCCTTGGTGCTTGAGAATTTCCTACATGGCAATCATTTATATCAGCTTTGATGAAGTTATTGTCATCAACAACTTTTATTTGTTTCTGAATACATACTTACCTAATTTTTCACGTTTTGGTCATTATTTAGTAGTTAGAAAGATTCTAGAATTTCTTATTCATGTGTGTATGCAGATCAAAGCAGTGAACCGGGAATCAGAAAAAATTAACATTGGTTCCTGAATTCCTAACGGTGTCATGTTGAACAGTATCATAATTTGTTATTAGTTAGTTCTACCTTTTGGCTTGTTTTGACCTCAAAAAAAGGTACATCTTTTGTTCATTAGAACTTACTTCTGAGAGTCCTAATGGCATAGTGGTTATGAGCTATGGTGGCATATGGCTGCTAATCAAAAAAAGTTGGCAGTTTGAATCCACTGGGAACGTCTTGGATAGTCTGTAGAACAGTTACTGTGAGTGAGAGTTAACTCAGTGGCAATGAGTTTGTTTGTTTGTATTTTTTTGGTTGTGAGTTTATGTTACACAGAACATTGTCTGGGACATAGTCAAGTGCCCAGTACCTGTAGCAGCTGTTAATTGCTTCAGTGTTGATATTATCATCATTATGCTCATCAGCTTTTATTAGATCATCAAAGACACTTCTTCACTTGTAGAACATAAAGATAAGAAAGTTCCCAGAGTCCTGCTCTTGGTTCTCATACCTGTCCAAACTAGTTCTTCCAGAGAATGGAGTGAGGTATAATACTGGGTATCCCTTGATGGTAAAGGAATGAGAAATAAAATCTATTCCTTTACCCTCCAGAATAATTAAAGCAAGTTATTATTGTTGATACTAGAGAGAAGGAATTCCAGTCTTTCCCTTTCATATATTTTATTGACAATGTTATCAGACCCAAGATGTTAAAACTCTTATAATCTACTTACTTCAAGAAATATGAAATAGCAAAATGCCAGTATAAGAGAACAATTAGATCATCTTTGAGATTTGTTGTAATAAAACTTTGACCTGTAGTGGTTTCAGATGGTGCTTGATTTTGAAGGCCTGGTATCATCAGATTTCAAACAGACAGCAGTTAACACTGTTAATTGAAGTCAGGTTTGTTTAACTGTCTGGTATTGTTTATTTCTGTTTCCTAATTCATCTTGTATTAAACCAATATGAGTGACAATTGGGGGTGACCCGAGGCCAGTTGATGGGGGTGACACGACAGTATTTTGCTATTTGTCAGTATGTATAGGAGCCCTCTGGAAACCCTGGTGGCTTTGTAGTTTAGTGCCACATCTGCTAACCAAAAGAGAGCAGTTCACATTCTCCAGGTGCTCCTTGGAAACTGTGGAGCAGTTCTACTCGGTCCTGTAGGGTTGCTGTGAGTCAGAATTGGCTCAGTGGCAGTGGGTTTGATAGGAGCTCTGGTGGCTCAGTGGTTAAGAGCTATAGCTGCTAACTGAAAAGTCAGCAGCTCAAATCCACCAGCCACTCTTTGGAAACCCTATGGGGCAGTTCTACTCTGTTCTGTAGGGTCGCTGTGAGTTAGAATCGACTCAACGGCAATGAATTTATATGTATACATACATACATATACATATATCTATATCTACATATGTATATATATATATAGGAAACCCTGGTGGCGTAGTGGGTTAAGTGCCATGTCTGCTAACCAAAAGGTCAGCAGTTCCAATCCATCAGATGCTTCTTGGAAACTCTATGTGGTAGTTTTGTTCTGTAGGGTCACTATGAGTTAGAATCGACTCAATGGCAGTGAATTTATATGTATATATACATGTACATGTGTGTGTGTATGTATGTATATATAGGAAATCCTGGTGGTGTAGTGGGTTAAGTACCACGTCTGCTAACTGAAAGGTTGGCAGTTTCAATCCGCCAGACGCTCTTTGGAAACTCTTTGGGGCAGTTCTGCTCTGACCTCTAGGGTCACTATGAGTTGGATCTGACTCGACAGTAGTGGGTTTTATTTATATATGTGTATATATATATACATATATATATATATATGTATCCATGTAGTAAGAGTATATGTGTATACTACTTTCCTGTTTGCTTCTTCACCTTCCTCAGGTTTTTATTTCCGTATCATTTTCTCATTTGAGGCTGTTCTAAAACATGCTATTAAAAATCATAGCCCTTCTACACCTACCTATCCTGCCTTCACACTCTGCTATATAAAGTGAGTTTTAGGTTCCTGTCAGTTGGATCCAATTCAACAGCACTTGGCTTGGCATAGCAGCAGTAATTTCTGAAATCACCAGATGGGGGCTTTTTCTTTAGCCCACTCCAGATTGTGTTGGGAGAATAATGAGAACCTGAGGACCCCTACTCCAGCTTCCCCAGTTCATGGCCAAGATACAGTTGCTTGCTGTTTACTGACTTGATCTCATGTCATTCATTTGTACTCCCACCTCTTCATCCTTGCTAAAGAAAAGAAATATAGCTCATCCTCCATGTGCAGATGAGGTAAGGACGCAGGAAGGCATTCATTTGCCAGTTGTGTTTTGACAGTCTGCTTCCATAAAGGTTTATGCATTGGTGGAAATTCTGTGGGTCAGTTCTGCTCTCTCCTGTAGGGGCATATATGAATTGGAATCAACTCATCGGAAACAGACTAGGTGTTTCTTTTGCAATCCTACACTAGAATGTAATGTATGAGAAGATATTTTCCCTGTTTTACGTACTATTTCATTGCTTTCATTATTTTCTGTTTCTCTTCTCAGTGCACCTTATATTCCATGGGTTAATGATGATAGTTATATGTTGGAATTCACCCTTTTAAATTTTAAGAAATGAATTCTTAAGTGTTTGGACTGTTGGTTGAAAATTTGATTTTTAAAAATGGGTGGTGAAATAGGGGAGGTATGAGTCATGGAACAATAAGATAGTAATTTTTTCTAATAAATTTAATTTATATGTTTAAAATGTATATTGATTCATATAACAAGTTGATAGCTAATGCAGTAGACTAGTTACAATGTTCCCAGACTGCATGCTGAGGAACTCTGCCTGGGGTGACATAGTGAATCACAGGAGTACCACAGGATATTTTTAAAATTTCAGGAGAAAACACAGATACTTGGCAACTGTCAGACCATAAGTTGAAGATAGTTTACAGTTTCAACATTAGATCACAGTAAGTTTCTTTTGATGATGTCACATATTTGTGAAATAGGGCTTTTCGTGGTTGTGATAAAAAGCAAGGGTTGTGCAAAAATCACATGCTGACCCTGTCCAGTCTGATTCTAAGGTGTGAGAAGCTGTGCAAAGCTGACAAGTATACATATTCAATCAACATATAGTTGACTTATTTAAAAATTAAATTTTTTCCCCATATGTGTATACACCCACACCTCACTTACCAAGATGGTTAAGTTCCAGAAACTAGGTTATTATGTGAAAATCAGTGTTATGCAAAGATGGAGGATGATCACATCAGATCACAGAATGGAGGATGCGTACATCAGTATATAATTGCCAGATCATGTCATCGTGTAAGCGCCAACCACTGAAAATCATGGCCCAGCCAAGCTGACATAACTGTCACCATCACAGCCAGTGTCACGCTTGCCTCACACCTCAGCAGTTGTTACTACCAGAAGTATGTCATTAATGTGTAAAATAGTAAGATAGTAACCAAAACAACTCCAGTGCCATTGAGTCAATTCCAACTCATAGCAGCCGTGTAGGACAGAGTAGAACTGCTCCATAGAGTTTCTAAGGAGTGCTTGTGCTTGGTGGATTCAAACTGCCAACCTTTTGGTTAGCAGATGTAGCACTTTATTGTACCACAGGGGTTTCCAGTAAGATAGTACATTATTTTAATTGTCATAAATGTGAAATGTCAGATAATGAAATAGATGTAAGTGTAGAGCAGATATTTTATTTTAATGATTACTGAGTTGCTGGGACCTAAGTACTTCAAGTTGTTTATACTGAGCAGCTACTTAATAAATGGAACTGTTAGATGTTTCTGTTGGCCCTAGTATACTATGAGAAAATTCCTGAGCCACTAAGGGCATTGTGAACCAGGAAAATTCGGGAATATGTGGACCAGTCTGTTGAGAGGTATTGGCATCATCAACAGCAGTTTTCTGGGATGGGAGAACAATGAAGAGACATTGTATGGCTACCTCAGGGGGCTTAGACAAAGGACTAGACTCAACCTGAGGTCCCTGTCAACCAGAAGGGTTTAACTAAACTTTGGTTTTGGTGTAATGTTGCTTTGTGAACTTTTTTTTAGAAACTCTATTTTATAATAATAATTTATAGTTAGCAAAACTCATGGAATCTATATAGATCTAAAGATCACTATTAGATGCCTTCAACCAGGTGTGTGTTTTTGGCTTTTGGAAAGGCTTTGCTCTGATTGAATGCTCACATTTATACTCTAGTTAACACATTGTGAAAGGTAGATTTTTAAAATCTGAAGCTTCTAGCTACCTATTTTGAAAATACTCTTGGAACTGAGAAATTGGAATTACCTATTAGGTGCCCTGATTGCACGGTGGGTAAGAGCTAGGGTGCTAACCAAAAGATTGGCAGTTTGAATCCACCAGCTGCTCCTTAGAAGCCCTGTGGGGCAGTTCTGCTCTGTCCTAGAGGGTCAGTATGAGTTAATAGCAACAAGTTTGTTTTTTTTTTAACTAGGTTATTTTGCCTCATCCATATCACAGCCTCTTCCTCTTTCCAAAAGTAACCCCTACACTGATTTACACACTTTATCTTATAAAGGAAATATTTTCTTTCATTTATTATTTGGTTACCCAGTGGTGTAAACAGCCTGTTGCTGTTGAATTGATGACAGCTGAGAGTGACCCTGTTTATTACAGAACAGAACTCTTCCATAGGGTTTACATGGTTATAATATTTATGAAAGGAGATGGGGGGGCAGTTCTTTTGGAGTGCCTTAGGGTGAGTTTGAACCACCAACCTTTAGGTTAGTAGTCAAGTGCAAACCACTTGTGCCACCCAATGACATCATTCAGGAAGGAAAGGACAAATACTCTAGTTTTTTACATACTTTTTTTATATACTCGTATCTACTGTTACCTATAAAAGGTATAAATTTAAATTTTAGTATCAGTATAAACTCATTGATTTAAACATATTTGATGTGTTCATCTATTGCAGTTCTCATCCTGATTGAAACTTTATTGCTCAGTCTTTAACTGTTGCTCAATCTTAACTTGTGCCTTATTTCTTTTGACTTGATTGTAGTGATCTTTGATATAGGTTTCTTGCTAGCTGATATATTAAGATGTTCCAGATTCATCTTGTACATTTCTTGTTCCAGAATCAGCCACTTCTCAAAAAGGCCTTGATTTCTTTTAATGGGTATAAAATTCTATGTGAAGTTTGTATTTGCTTTGTGTTTGTTTTCTTTTGGCTCTTTACAGATATTCTACTGCCTTTGACTTCCATTGTTTCTGAGAAGAACACAGTGGTTGTTTATATTATTGTTCCTTGTATGTAATATGTTGTTTTTCTCTGTTTGCCTTCAAGACTTTGTGTTTCTATTTAGTTTTCAGTTCTTTTTGACTTGTGATTTTGCTAGATTTGGTTTTCTTTGTAGTTTTCTTGTGTGTAAGTTGCTAACCTTCTTTAATCTGTATGTATTTCTTTTGTCTAACTGGAAAATTTTCAACCATTTATTTCTTTAGATATTTTTTTCTGCCTCATTCTCTCGTCTTCTGCTGGGACTCCAATTACATACAGATGCGTTAGGTTTTTTGGTATTGTTCCATAGATCATTGATGTTCTGCCTGTTCTCGGTCTTTATTCTTTCTGTTCTTCAGATCTCTTAATTTATATTGATATAGTTTCAGAGTCACTGACTGTTCTGTCATCTCCTATCTGCTGCACATGTTGTTAAGTTTTAATTTCAGATATAGTATTTTTCAGTTCTAGAATTACTATCTGGTCATTATAGTTTACATTGCTCTGCTGAGATTGCCAATGAACATATTTTCCTTTGTGTTTTTGAACATAGTAATAATAGCTTCTTTATAACCCCTATGGTCTTCTTAGGGTTGGTCTTAATTGATTTTTTTCTTTTTTTAAAATATGATTGCAAAGAGTATAGATATGTTCCACTGAAGAATGTTCATTTCCTGTTTCCAAGTGTTGACTTTCTTTCAAGGTGTGCTTGTTTGGGTTGTGCTCCAATATCTTCAGATAGTTGTTTTTAGTATTTTTTCACAGTTCCTAATTGTTATCTGTTGGAGAATTGGTCTGATGTGAGCTGTTGTGCCATTACTGGAAATTGAACTTTAATGACTGATTTCTGTTTTGAGAAATGGTATTTCAGGACCATATTCCAGGTGCTTGGAATACTCCTTGTCATTGGTTTGGGCTTTTGTTCCTAGATCTTTTCTTCCTCTTATAAGGTACTTGTTCTTTTTTGTTTAGATACCCAATTAATTTTCACCTTTTTTTTTTTTTTTAATGCAGTCTGGTAATTTAACAGAATATGCCTTGGTTTTTCTGGATTAATATTCTTAGGAGCATTGTATCTTTTTTTTTAAATATGTGTTTTAAAATCTTCAAGAGTATTTTCTGTAGTCATTGATCTCAGTGTTTTTCCTGTTTCTTTACTATAACTTTATTTTTCGGGAACTTCTGTTAATCATACATTGGGACTTCTTTGCTTTTCATCAATATTTATCATTGGTCATGAATTCTTTCTGATCTCATAATTTTTTCCTGATTTCAAATTTTGCCCTCTTTTCACTTTCTGTTTCTCTTACAGCATTATTGTGTTTATTTTCTGTTTTCTCTAGTTTTGTTTTTGTTTCTAGAATTTTTTTATTTTAAGCATTTTATTTCTGTTACCTTGTTTCTAAGTTTTTCTAATTCTGACATTTTTTCAAAGCTTATGTAATTATTAAATGTTTCATGTTTTGAAATACTGTGTTTAATTTTGAACTGTTCTTGTTTTTTTCAATATGTTTTTCATTTTTAATGGAATACTGCTGTGGATAGAATTGTGACTCCCCAAAATGTATTTCAGCTTGGCTAGGCCATGATTCCCACTTTTGTGTGGTTGTCTTCTGTTTTGTGATCTAAGGTATAAATCCTGTGTGTTGTGAGTCCCAACCTCTATGATGTTAATAACACAATATTAGAGGCAGTTATGTTAATGAGGCAAGACACAATCTACAGGATTAGATTGTCCTGAACCTGTCTCTTTTGAGATATAAAAGGGAGAAATCAACAAAGAAAAGGCGATCTTCTGTCACCAAGAATGAAGAATTGGGAGGGGAGCATTTCCTTTGGATCCTGGGTCATTGCTCTGAGACACTCCTGAATCAGGGGAGATGGATGATGAGAGCTGACAGAGAAAGAAAGCTTCCCCTGGAGCTGGCACCTTGAATTCAGATTTTAGTCTCCTAACTGTGGGAGACTACATTTCCCGTGGCTAGATCTATCCATTTGTGGTAATTCTGTTATTAAAACAACAGGTAACTAAGACAGATGCTAATCTGCTTCTTCTCACTTTTCTTATAGTAACTTTGTGTATTTTTTTACCTTAATACTTTCCAGATGGTCATTTTTGTTCAGATTAGTTTTCCTGAACGTTTAGAAAAAGACTTGATTCAATTGTTCCAGCTGCCCTGCGCTCCTTCTTTTGGGGTTGTCATGTAGTGTTATTGACAGCTTGTTTTTTGAGGGCTGTGTTTCCTTTATCTCACTGTATCTTTCTTTCATCTCTTTTATCTCCATTTGGCTCAAGTTGGATTCTACTTACTGTGAGGTTCTCTTCTGGAAAGGGGGCCCTGGTGGCACAGTGGTTAGGTGTTGAGGCTGCTAACCAAATGGTCGGCAGTTCAAATCCAGTAGCCATTCTCTGAGGCAGTTCTGCTCTGTCGTATAGGGTCACTATGAGTCAGAAATGACTCAACAGCAATAAGCTCTTCTGGAAGGGGACCCAGGAGGGTCACTTTTGGTGATTCACAGAAGCCAGACTTTTTTAGCCACTTCACATCTCTCTTCAGGGCCCTGGGACTTCTCTGGTATTAGAATAAGCCAAACCATTCCCAATTTAAGCTGCTATTCTCAAATTGACCTCCTGTGCTTTCCATTAAGTTATTGTGGGATTTCTTCTCTTCTCTGGTTAAGTCAGTGCTCTGTTGCTTTCCTCTAGAACAGATGCTGATAATAGACAAGACTTGTGTCACTTGGTCATTGATCAGGATCTCCTTGTATTTTAGACTTGATGAGGTTGCTTTATCCCTAGTTTTGTTAAAAATGTTGTCAATGGACTTTTTATTTTGGCTTCTTGTTTTTCACTGTTTTTGAGTGGGAATTTAAGAATAAATAAAAATTGTGCTGCTACTGCTATCATAGTTTTTCCCGAATTTCAAGAACTGTTCTTTAGAAGGTGAATTTAAGTGAGAAAGTTAAAGTGTATCTAGAAAACATGTGTTTTTTTAATTTAAAGTATTTTTTGTGATTAAGTGAACGGGTAGAATCCACATTAGATTTGTATGCCCACCTATCTGCAGCTCCTTCTGCTGTTCCTGCCTGGTGACAGCCCACTCCTCCTTTTCGTTCTCTATATGCCATACCCTTGTAACAATCTCCTGTCCCTTTGTCTCCACCTTCTCCTCTCCTTTCTAGTAAGAGGCCAGTGGGACAGCATCCTATAGATGCATAGAACCATAAAGTACACACACCATATGGTCACATTGTGACCCTGAGTCTAGTCCTTCCTGTCCAAATAGTGACCTCAGTAATGTTTTCTGGTCAAGGGCAGCAGCAGCTAGGGGCCATGCTCCCAGGGGTACCTCCAGGCCTCCGGACTGTCAATTGTGATCTTTTAGTGGAGTTCTTGAGGTGCACTCCTCTTTTTCTCATGTTGCCACCAGGAATCAACATTGTGTCCCATGTCACAGCTGTCTGTGATGGTGGCTGGGCACCATCTGGTTCTTCTGGTCACGTGTTGATAAAGTCACCCATTCACATGGGTCCTTCTGTCTCCTGAGCTCTCTTTCCCTTGTGTTTTTGTTGTTCTTGGTGGTCATCTGCTCTGGATGAGTTGGGACCATTTGGTGTACCTCAGATGGCAGATTGTTAGTGCTTTAAGACCCCATATGCCACTCACCAGTATGGGGTGCAGAAGACTCCTAGCTGTTGGCTAGTTATGTCATTTAGCCTTGATGTCCCCCAAGCATGGTCCCAGTCCCCTGCCCCTGCTACTGTATCCTTGCAATGTTGGGTTAAGATTACAAGAGTTAGAAAACATATTTCAAAACTTGGCTGTAAGGAAGAGTAGTAAGACTCATTAGTATTGGGTAGTGTGGGTGGATCAAGAGCTTAGGAAGATTTGGGGATTTTTAAAGATTGAAGAAAGCAGAGCCCGTTTGCTGATGAGAAGGATCTGGATGGGGTCCTTCAGATGATAACAGGGTGTACAGCACACATGCAGAGTTTGGTCCTTTATTTTTTACAGTGCGTTTATTGAATTCATGAGTGGCCATGAGTTGGATCCGACTCGACGGCACTTGGCTTGGCTTATTGAATTGTCATTTACATACAGTAACGTCATTCCCCTCAAGATGTACAGTTCAGTGAGTGGTGACAAACATTTGCATTCATTCAACTACTACCACATAGAAACTGGCAGTTGGGTTCATCCAGATTTATAGTTTTTCACAGGCAAGAACGAAGGAAAACTAGAAAAATCAGTAAGTAAAGATATTTCTCTTGAATGGGTAATGCTTCACATGTTCAGAAATCAAAACAACCTAAGAAGATATACAGTGGGAAGACTCTTCTGTCATGCTCCCTCGCCATTTCATTCCTTGTGCTCCCAGCATGTCCTCGCTTTTGTTACTTTGTTGTGTATCTTTTCAGTGTTTACTTATGCGGATGAAAGGAGCTGTGAACAGATTTTATCCCTCCCTCCATTTCTTACAAAAATACAGCATACAATGGATACTGTTCTGTTCATTACTAGTTTTTTAGTTTGTTTTTAGTCTAACAGTATAGCCTATAGATATTTCCTTACAAGTAAAGAGCATTTGAAAGTCATTGTAGTGATGAAAGTACCAAAATGTTAATAGCAATTATTTTGTTTGGCTCTTACAGTGAATTTTAAAATACTTTTCTGGGAGCAGAGAGGAATAGTGTGCTGTCACCGGACAGGGAGAGCAGTGGAAGCTGCGTATAGGTGGGCATGTAAATTTGTACGGGAGTGTACATTTTCACTCAATCGTATCAAATAAAAAAATAAAAATAAAAAAACAAAATACTTTTCTGTATTTGTTTTCTAAGTGTGTTGATACTATTATAGTTAAAAAAAAAAAAAGATCTGATTCTTTCAGCAGATGCCTACTCTGTGTCGTCACTGTTCTGAGCACTGGTGATGTAACAGTAAATAAAATAGACGAGGTTCTTTCTGTTTTCATGGCCCTTATTTTCCAGTGTGGGCTAATAGTCACCAAGTTAGAAAACTGGAGGTGGTTATAAGCCAACCCCATTGGTTAAAGCAAACACAAAACATTGCCATTGATTCCAACTCATAGTGGCCCTAGTTCTACCCAGAATAGAACTACCTGAAAGAATTTCCAAGGCTATAGGTTTTACTGAAGCAGACTGCTGCATCTTTCTCCCAACCACTGACCTGCTAGTTAGCAGCCAAGCACTTAACATCTCTGCCAACAGGGCTCCTTCAACGGTGGTAAGTGATGTCTATGTAGAATTAAAACAGGTAGGACTATGATAGTGGAATATGATAGATTCCATGGTCAGGGGAAGAAGGGGACCTTTAAGCTGAAACTTCAAGGATGACAAACAGTCATAAAAATTAGGGAAGAATGTGCTAGACAAAGAAGAAGCCAGTGCTGTAGTTCTAAGGGGAGATTAAACTTAGTGTTTTCAAGAACCATAAATAAGAGCAGCATGTGTAGAACCTACTGAGTGGCATAAGATGAGTCAGAGGTTAGTTCTTACCTGATAATCAGGGAGAAGAATAAGCATGTTAAGTGTAATGGGAAACCATCGAAAAATTTTAAGTTATTAGAAAGGAAACAGAACTATAGATAACGTTAATGTAGGAAGATAAGTAGAAAGAGAACTTATAAAGTCAAGTTAGAGGCACATTTCAAGAAAACTACATGTGGGTTAAATGCATATCATGTTGACATTTAGGCTGAAGATGGAAAAAAGTTTGTTTTTTATGGTACTTGCAGAAATGTAATCTCTCTGAAATGATAACCTCAAGTTTAAAAGACAAATTGCATTTTAGGTGATTGTACAGTTTAAATCCTAAATTCAGAAAAGCAGTTTTTAAAGATGTGGTTTCAAGTGTACACTTAAAAACTATTTTGTTTTAGAGCATAGAATTAGTCACTCATTTTTTTAGAATTATAGTATTGATGCTGAGACTTCATGAAATCCAGTGTTTAAAATGGATCTCAAAACCAAGTATTTCATGACCAGATATGTCATGCTCTAGCTCTGAATTAGCCAAAGTGTTTGGGTTTAACTAACTACTAGATCGGTGGTAGACTGGGATACAGGTTGAAGTGAGAAAAGTAAACACTTATTTAAGTATTGAGCAAGTGAGATGACTGCTAGTAATTTGAGGGTAAGGGCACAACTTTGCGTAGGAAGAGGACTGGTATATTAACCAAAATCAACATTTACTTCTTATTATATTGTTTTACAAGTGAAATTTTCTGAAATAATAATAACAAAATCATTATCCAATACTAATAGTAATAACAACAGGAACAACAGCACAACTGTAGTTACCACTTACATGTGAAGACAGTGTAATAGAGGTTTGTAAGCTTGGTGGTTCACATTTTGGAGTGATTCTCTAGCCTCAATGTTTTACTGAGTGAATTATTTAAATGTTCCAAATTTGTCATTCCACATGTTCTCTTAGGATTGGTAAAGGTGGCATGATAATCTGTAAAGTCCTTAGCACCATGTCTGGCAAATAGAAAGTGCTTAGTAATCAACAACAATAATAATATAATTGTTATATTTTGTTGTTCGTTTTACCTATAATCTCAAAGCCAAGTATTACTTCATTTTCAGAAGAAAACAGAATTTCGAGAGACTTTCTCAGGGCACACAGATAGGAAATATAGAGATGGGATTTAATCTTACAATGATCTGTTGTGTTTTTAATCATTATTCCATATTATCTCCTAAAGAGACCCTTCTAAGATTAGAAGTCAAATCAGAGGATTCAAAGTGTAAACCAGCACATCACGTAACAACTACCCTGTTTTGTTTGTTAATCTAAGATTTCATACTATATTGTCTTCTCATGTCTACTCCTATTTAACAAATAAAACTGTAGTGTTACCCAAGATAAATACTATTTGTAAAATACAGATATAGTGAAAAGAAAGGTATCACTAATAATCCATCTGCTTTGTAGTATATATGCTTCCTGATTTTTTCCCCCTGTGTATATGTATTTAAGTTGTTCCTATTGGTTTCTTTGTTCCAAAATGAGGTTGTACCATATACACTGTTTTCTTATTTGCCTTCATTTTCCTCCTGCTGTGTATATCTTTCCATGTTTTAAGGGCAGTAATATATTCCATGTGTAGGTAAGTATGCCATAATTTACTTAGTTCCCTCATGACATTTAGGTTGTTCAGAATTTGTCACCGTTTTGACAATATTTTCATTAGTATCATTGATCACACATTTATTTGTAGTTTCCAGATATTTCAGTAAGAGAAGTTTCTAGTAGTAGAATTACTTAAATTGATTTAAGATTAGTCATCTTTATGGCTTTTGACACGTATTCCAAAGTGCTCTCCAGACAGTTTATAGCAGCATGTACTCCTGTTAAGTGTGAGGTGTTTAGTTCCCCATACCTGCATGATAAGTATTATAATTTTTAAAATAGTTCTATTTTGTTGTCAAGAATATGCACAGCAAAACATACATCAGTTCAGAAGTTTCTGTATGTACCATTTAGTGACACAAGTCTTGTCTATTATTGACATCTGTTCTGGAGGAAAGCAGTAGAGCACTGACTTAAACAGAGAAGAGAAGAATCCCCATAATAATGTAATGTAATGTACCATTTCGCAATTGTTGATCTGTTCGAGCCCATTGTTACAGCTACTGTATGTTTTAGATGACCTCCAACCTGAGGGAGTTGTCTTCCAGCAATGCGTTGGACAATATTCTATTGTGATTCATAGAATTTTCATTGGCTAACTGGTGGAATTAATCATCTGACCTTTTTTTCCTAGTCTGTCTTAGTTTGGAAACTCTGCTGAAATTTGTCTGCTGTGGGTGATCCTGCTGGTATTTGAGATACCACTGGCACAGCTTCTGTCATCATAGTAGCATGGAAGTCACCAAGTATGACAGATGGTGGATTCTTACTAATAGAAAATAATAATAAATAATAAAACCCTCACTACCCGCCCCCCTGAAAAACCAAACCATTGCTTTCAAGTCGATTCCAACTCACAGGTACCCTATAGGTCAGTATAGAACTGCCCCATAGAGTTTCCAAGGAGTGGTTGGTAGATTTGAGCCACTAACCTTTTTTTTTTTTTGGTTTGCTGCCATAGCATTTAACCACTGAGCTACCAGGTTTCCTTTCTTTTTTGTAATCAATCATTCTGTTTGCTTTAATTCTGAAGTTCTGTTAATTCATTGTTGTACTCAGAAACTGCTATACATCAGAAACAAATTCTGACTTTTTCAGGGCACGTGTTTTGCTTTAAGTGACAGTTTGCAGTCCCTGTCAATTTGCTATATAAAGCCCCACAACCTACACCACTATGCAACTTAAGCTGCTCTGCCAACCCTGTGACCACACATTCCTACTTTACACCGTGTACTTGTAACCATTCAGCCAACTCCTGTCCCCTTCCACTCTCTATCTCGCCTCTGGACAGAAGCTTCTCAGCTATATAGGCCAATGTATATATTTAAGTCAAGAAGCACATTCTTCACCAGCATCATTCTATGTCTTCTAGTTTAGTCCAGTCTTTGTCTGAAGAGTTGACTTCGGTACTGGTTTCAGCTCTGGGCTAGCAGAGTCCAGGGAGTTGTAGTTCTGCCCACCCATTTTTCTCCTGCTATGTCAGGGACTTTACATTATGTTCCGTGTTAGGGTGCTATTGAGGGGGCTAGGCACTAGCTAGTTCTTCTGATACAGTCTTGAATCATATGGCTCCTTTTGTCTGCTGGGCTCGTGTTTTCCTCCTGTCTTTGATATTCTCCTCTGCTCTAGGTGAGCTGGGACCAATTGATGCTACTTATAGATGGCTGCCTGCTAGCTTTTAAGACCCTCGATGCCACTCATCATAGTGGTATGCAGAACATTTTCTTAGAAAACAAAAAATCAAAACCTAGTTAGGCCACTTAGCTTAGATGCCTCCTGAAACCGTGATCCCCAGACCAGGGCATATATCTTTAAACATCTTTTTATTCTTTCTGCTTTTACTTCTAATATAATTCTTTGCTACTTTTAGACTCCACCCCTCCGTCCCCCTTTTCTTCCAGTGGTCAGTTTGAATATATTTGTTAGACAGTAATTAAATATTATTTAGTTATTTGCTAGTGAGTCAACTATAAAATAAGATTTTGTGATATAAATTCTATTTTTCTATCGATTTCCATTGTAAATTTGAAGATATAATTTGTGCTTATGGAGAAATGGTGGTCTTCTGTTGAAAAATCAGAATGATAGTCTGTCAACAAAACTCTTCTCACTTGAAAGTTTTTAGCTGTTGTGTAGCAGCAGACTTTGATACATTTCTGCTTTCATTTCTGTTACCAAGTGCTTTCTTTGAACTTCTAAACACTGCTCCCCCTACCGTCCAAGACATTACACTCTTGCCTGACAGTTTCCTGCTTGTGACTACTTTGTTCTTGATCCCTTCCTTCCCCACCCCCTGCATATTTAAGTTGTTGAAAGAATGTATTCTAGGCATTCTCCTTCTTGATGCTGGTTCAATATTATGTAATATCAGCTGGTTCCTGTGTAAGGAAAGACAATAAGAATCGTCAGTTATAGGCATTGGGAAGAGTTTATTTTTGCTAGGGATTAAAAATAGCAGTACATTAATGGGTCAGTTGTTTGTAAGTCCTGCATTATTATTCTTTATGAATCAGTCTTTCATGTTGTAGAATTATTGCTTCATTCAAAGAGCTGTATTAATCACAATGATTAGTTTGTTTTTGAGAGCCATATGCTTTGTATTTTAAAGAAATGACTTGCTGATTAAAAGAAATAAATTGGATAAATAAATTTTCTCTAAGGCAAAATTGATTACAAATATCCATTGCTATTTTGACAAAATGGCGTTACATGCATGATCACATTGCTGTCAAATGTATTCCAACTCATAGAGACCCTATAGGACAGAGTAGAACTGCCCTATAGAGTTTTCCAAGGAGCTCCTGGTGGATTCAAACTGCTGAATTTTTGGTTAACAGCTGGAACACTTAACCACCGTGCCACCAGGGTTTCCTTATGTGCACAATAAGTTGGATTGGGAATTAGAGAAAGATCTATACATTTAATGAAGGAGATTTTGTTTCTTTTACTAAATATAGTATTTTAGATTAAGAATTGTTATTAGTAAATTATCCAGATATTTATAATATTTATCACTGTAAAGAACGTAGTGCCATAGCAATTTACAGATTGTTTTGTCCAAATGATACAGTTGGAAGCCAAATTTCTTGATTTCAAACATTATTTTACAACTAGAAACTTTGTCAGGAAGCTTTCCAAATCTCAGGGTAAATATTGATTTAGATATAGAGTCAGTAGCTGCATTCATTATTTATCTTAAGAAAGGCAGCAACATTTCTGTAGTTACTAATGTGTTTTTTCCTGGCTTTTCTAAATACGATGTCATTTTTCCGGCAATGTTCTATGTTTAGCAGTAGAGGGCAATGTTGTAACATGATAGAAGTTTTTATGATTGAATAACTCCCTGCTGTGCCTTTGCAGTTTGGAAGGGCTTTTTAAAAGCAGTGTTCTCTGTGTAATTAAAATCAGTTCCCTGTATAATTAGCAATGGAGCCTTATTCTTTGTGGCAAGAGTTTCTGGATGGTGTTATTTTTTTTTAGTCTGTGCTAGCCTACAGCCAATGCCAAGAACCGTCGTCGCCTATTAAAATATAAAGAGTTGTATGACTGTTTATCAGCAGTAAGCAGTATTGTAGATGGAAATATGTAAAATTACAATATGTTTCATTTAGGTGCTCTGAGTAAATTATTCGATAGGGAACATTTAAAATTCCTAGTTCTAGCTTGAGAAATAGCAGAGTTAATGTGCCATAATAATACTATCTTGTGTTCAGGTGCCCTGAATAATAATAGAGGACAAGTAATTCTTGCAAGGTGTTTAGAAATGTATCTGCATTAGTGGGTTGCTTAAGAAAACCACTGATCTACTTAACAAACTCTCCGTATAATTTCTTTTTCATGCTTCCTTAAAATCTTACAATATTGATGCAGATACCTAACTACTAAAATAGTGAATATTAAAACACAATGAAAATTGTACCTGTCTTTCTTAGAGGATCATAAATGTTATATAAAATGACAGGAAGTGTGTATTCATTTCCTGGCTACCTCTGGAAGTGTTTGGGGCCAGGGAGGTTAGGGAGAATCCAAGCCCACATTTTAAGTGGTCAGCAGTATTTTTTACAAAGTTGTAATTTTGTCAGTAAATCCTGAGTCTCCGTAAGGGGTTTAGAAATAAAGAAATGCAGATCTTACTTTAAATTATATTATGGATTATTAGTCATATAGTTTTATTCAAATTAAAAATTTATAGTAACAATTTAATGTATTTGAAATTAATTTAATTCTGTTTCCTAATACATGATTTGTAAAAGGAAAGTATTTCAGAATTAGGAATCTTAGTGGTTTATTTTTTCATCTTTAATTTGTAACTCGTGGCATTAAGAAATTAAGCTAGCATTTTTTTAAGTTTTTTTTTTTTCGAAAACTTTATGAAACAGTGAAGTGGCCAGTCAGCTCTGTTGCAGTTGTTTTTCACAAAACAGACCTTTATGTTAAAAGGTGGAACAGGGCTTGCGTGGCTTGCATTAGCTTACTTTGCATATCACAGACTTAGGAAAGCAGTATGAAACAATTGAACAGTGTACCTAGCTCTGACAATAAAAATGTAGTGATAGAATTTGAAGGTGAGTAAAATCATTGATGCTACCATGTAACTTTTGAAAAACCTTTAGATATATTCATATGCATTAGTCACTGTGCAAAAAATACATTAGGTAAATTTTAGAATATTTTAGTGGAACTGAAGTAAACTCTGAGCAGAAAATTTAAATGCACTTTAAGAAAAGCTCTGTGTTTTTTTTTTTTCCCTTGATTTTTCTGATGTTACAGATGTCTGTGAAGGAAGGCATTCTAATTTTGTTCTCTTCCTCATACCAGTTCCATATTCCTTTGTGCTTTAGGGTGCATCAGATGACAGGTGGGGCCAGGTGTTTAAACCACCAGCCAAAAAGCAGGAAACACACTATCAAGAGACCAATTTCTTGTTTAAAATATGTTAAATTGATTAGCAAAAATAACATAATGCTATTTATCTATAGATACAAAATTATTGTTTTCTCAATTCTTATTACCCAAGTGAGAATAAAATAAATTTTTATTTTGTTGAAGCGTCTATATTAAGTACTTACAGTTCCTTATATCATCTTCCTAACTATTATCTCTGCATTTCCCCCCAGAAGGGCCATCACAGGTTTTAGTCTAAGCTATTTGTATTCAGCAAGGTCAAGATAAGTTTTATCTCTACAGATAAGTCAAGTGCATTAGAATCGATAGGCAATAGTAAAATGCACTGAAAATATTGTTGCCAAGCTCTTGATGAATTTTTAAAGCTTGTGAGCTTGTTGTAAAATATACCTCTTATTGTTTTTATTTGAGTGGAGATCGAAAGTGCAATTAATGTTTACATTCACTTTGTAGAAGAGGAAAGAAATTTAGGAAGAAATTACTGTTTTTGGAAATCCTTAACTGCTCTAGACTTAAACCTGTACTGACAAACTTAAGCTTTTTACAAAACATTTTTAATAACCTATTCAGTAGAAATTTAAAATTCACTTATAAATCACAAGTATAATTTGAGTTTGCTTGTTAAGATAATCATTGTATGATGCGTATATATGTATCTTTCGTACCTAAATCCAATTCCTGCTGCCTCAGTTGGGAAATAGTAGTATAGAAAAAGACCGCACATATACCAAGAGGTGATGCTCAGTATTTTGTGATTTTTGGATTTTCATTCTAATCTAGATATATATGTCATCTTTATGTTTTTAAACGCAGTAAGTATTCAAGCATTTTCATTGATTTAAAAAAAAAGCTTTCATAGCTTGTATTTATGAATATATAATATGTACTTTAAAAAGAAATGTTTTGTCTTAAATTTTTTGAGTGAATTTTCTGTAGGGAATATGACCCTAAACAATATTAGGAGAAATGTTGACTGAACTTATTTGCTTTCTAGGTGCAGATTACATGGATATTTTTTCCCTTACAGATTACTTACCTACAAATATCATGGGGCTGTTTGTTCAAAACACATACTAAAGAAATTATGCTTTGAACTCAGATTCTTTTTCTTCTTCAATATTGTTATAAGAAAGAAAGCCTTTCTAAATGTTATGGGCTTAATAGTTTGAAATTATGCTGTACCTGTTTGTGTTTATGCTTTGTGGTTGTCCAAAATAATCCTGTTTCTCTTTGAAACTCACTTAAGTATACCAGCTTGTAGGTTTTCCTGGTTTTAAATGAAATTTGTTCATTTTAGTTGTTAATTGAAATAAGGAAAGTGAACTAATCTTCAGGTTGATTTTAGTGTTAATTATCTGTGATTATGTGGTAGTAAATAACATATCCATTGCTGTCATAATTTGTCCCTTGTGGTTTTTTCCCCTCTCTCCATACTTCATATATTGTTTCTTTTGTTAAGCCATTTAAATTGAAAGTAATGTAAACATCTAGTATTGTCTCTGGAAATTGTTGCAGTTTTCTGGATAAGTTACTATAAAGTGTGGTGTTTGAGCCTGGCGTTTTCTAATCTTTGTAATATGGGTGTACATTTCCACCTACTTAGCCATTTCTCTTTCTGGCCAAAGAATGACAGCTTTTACTCAACGTTAGGTCCGTTTATTTTCTTGCTGTGTTAGATAGACTATGATAGAAGAAAGAGAAGATGAAATGGTATGGAAAGTCTAGAAAACCCTGCTGAAAAACAGACACTATTCTTCTAGAGTAAGCAGGCATGAAAGGTGTTGCTGGCTTTTGGTTGAAAAGTAGTCTGAAATAGAAGTTGACTGTCTCTTGAAAAGTTAGCTTTGTATGCAGTCCTAATGCAATATTAAGAAAATTAGAGCTATAAAAATAGAATAGTGGTCCTTTTAAAACATACTTAGTTTAGTGAATTTAGCACCCAAGGTCTTTGGTGTCTGTTTACTCAAGAAAAGAAAAAGGAGTAATTCTTAACTACTAAGAGAAAAATACATTGCAGAAAGTGGCAAGTTTTCCGTTTTCTCTTGGAGAACACTTCAGTTCTGTTTTAATCAGCAGGCCAGTAACAGCAAACTTGACTTTCAAAAGCAAACAAATTTTAAAATATTCATTTTTTTCCTCATAGGACTAACTTTATTGACAGAAAATAATTGAACTACAAGCACATTGTAGTAATGTCATATTGCTGTTACACTTTACATTTCTGTTGCTAAAAGAAATTTTGTTTTCTCTTACCTGTGATTTGTCTCTCTTGTCTAATAAAGGGAGACACCTAAAGACGAAAATAAAAAACTTTACATGTAAATAAATCAGTTTGTGCAGCGCTTTCTATTTTTTCTTCTTGTTATCCCTGAATAGTCACAGAATAGAAATTTCAGTAAGAGAAAGAGAAGTAATATTGTTTGGGATTAATGTCCTAGAAATCATTTAATTTTTTTACTTAAAAATGATTGTTACTTGAAAATAAAAATTTTTAGCTCATTATTGAAGTGTCTCAGTATTTCAGACTAAACTATTGTATTGACATATTTTATCTTGAGTGAAATGGACCATGTGTAGATATTTTAATGTATTTGTCAGTTTTGAAAAGTTTTTATTGGTTTTATAAGAATTAAATTTAAAAAAACAGTTTCTTTAATGCAATAATCAGACATTGAAGTGCTTTCATTAGAGAGAAGAGTTTATTGTACACATCTGAGAAAGAAAGGAGTGGCAGTGTTATTATGGGAGCTGTATACAAAATTATGGGTATTAATAGTTTTATCATATTTTGTGTATGTATTTTTAATCAGTTAGGTTGAAAATAGCTGTATTGTCCTAAAACTCATGAAAGTTTTTTGGTTTAATTATCTTTATCTTTAGAGCATAGCCAAAATGTACTGTTTCTATTGAAATCTCCATATGTGCTTTAAATTTTCTGCCATCTGTTAAAGCTATTTTTCTGCTCCACCAAATAGATTACTTAAACTTTGGAAAGTGCATGATTCTTCCTCCTGACTTTTTTCTTGTACTGGAAATAGAACAATGCTAAACCTATCACTTTTACTTTGATTTGCTTCCTTTATCTTTAGCAAATCTAAATAAAACTGTCATCCTGATTTTCAAATCTCCCTTTGAACTTCCTTTACCCAAATTGCTCACTTTCCTATCTGCTTACTGCCTTTTTTTTTTCCTAATGGAGATTCCACATCTGAAGTTTTTTTTTCTCTGCCGCTGACCTTCTCTAGATTTTTAAAATACTTCTATTTTGTAGCATATTACCAGTTACTAGCTACTAGTTTTGTTATAACTACAGATTACATGGAGAATCCTGTAGAGTAGTAAGAAAACTGCCAGTTTCCATGAATCTTTATTTAGGATTAAGTCAGTATTGATTGCATAATTTAAAAAATATGTGCACTTGAATTTCTAACTTTGAGAGTCGTCATTAGAGATTGAGGTTGTGGGAGTTTCCTTTTAATATTTCCTTGTACATTTGAATGTATTTCATATATTTAGTTTCTTAGTGGTTTTCAAAACGGGTAGAATACATAGACCCTTTAAGCACAGAATTGTCATCAAAGGTGAAGTAAACAAAAAGTTTTAGATTTATTTTACTCCATTCTTTAAGACACATAGAAAATGTGGTTGATAAGAATACTTGTTTATGTAAATCCAAATATTTGGAATGTGAATGAGAATATGGGATAACCTATTATTAGAAGTTGTGAATGCTGTTTTTAAAATTGTGTTGTAGACATAGGCACCCCAAACCCACCACTCCAGCAACTTGCACATTTACAGCTCAGTAATCAAATACTTTCAATAAAATAATGCTTTCCTTTATCATTGTTGTAGTAATGAATGTAGGAATTTTAGAGCTGAAAGTGACCTCTGCAATTACAAGACCAAACCAAACATGTTGCTGGTAGGGTAATTTTGACTTGTGGTGAGCCTGTGAGCAGAGCTGTTCCATAAAGTTGCCCAGGCTATGATCTGTATGATCATACTGTATGATCAGACTGTCACATCTTTCTCCCACAGAGCAGCTGCTAAGTTCAAACCACTGACCTTTTGACTAGCAAGCAGGCACTTAACCACTGTGCCACCAGGGCTCTTTGCTTTGAGGTTGCAACCTTTCTATTTTAAAAATGAGGCAATGGAGGCCCATAGAATGACTTGATCAAAGTCTTAAAAGCTAGTTAGTGGAAACAACCCAAGTGTCCATCAATAGTTGAATGTATAAACAAAATGCAGTGTATACATACAGTGAAGAACTATTCTGTCCTGAAGAGAAACAAAGTTCTGATACATGCTATGCCGTAGATGAACCTTGAAGACATGCTAAAGTTGTATAAGACAGAACCAAAAAGGACAAATATTGTGTGATCCAACATTCATGAAATATTTAGAAAAGGCAAATATGTACAGACAGAAAATAAATTAATAGCTATCAAAGACAGGGAGAATGGGGAGTTTCTGCTTACTGGGTATGCTAATATAATGGCAATTTAAATCTAAAGTACATTTGAACTAATGTTTTTGTCATCTGTCACAGTGTCCTTTGGATACACTTGTAATTTCCAATTTGGCCTTTAATCAGTACACACTAATGAGTATATACTGTGTGCCATTAGTATGCAAAAGTAGGTCACAG
This sequence comes from Heterohyrax brucei, assembly GCA_028571685.1. Taxonomy (NCBI): domain Eukaryota; kingdom Metazoa; phylum Chordata; class Mammalia; order Hyracoidea; family Procaviidae; genus Heterohyrax; species Heterohyrax brucei. The sequence goes on along the minus strand of CM053142.1, from coordinate 53,514,768 downwards.
ACAGCGTGAGTACATGTGACTTTCCTCTGCTGTTAATTTTTTTTTTTAAACTGTAATTCCATTTATATTGAGTTCAAGAGCAGGCAAAAACTGGCAAGATCTTAGAGATCATAACAGTGGTTACTTTTAAAAATAATTTATTGTACTTTAGGTGAAAGTTTATAGAGGAAATTAGTTTTTCATTCAAAAATTTACACATAATTGTTTTCTGGCATTGGTCGCGTCTCCACAACGTGTCAGCACTCTGCCCCCTTCCATACCATGTTCCGTGTGTCCATTCGTTTAGTTTTCCTGTCTCTTTCTGCCTTCTTGTCTTTGATTTGGGGCAGATGTTGCCCATTTTGTCTTGTCTGCTTGACTGAACTAAGGAACACCTTCCTCAGATGTCTTGTTTGTTTTTATAGTCCTATATAATATTTGGTAGAAAAACTGGGGTTTCCTCCAGCCTCAGACCCAGTAAATCTGATCTTTTTTGTTTGTTTCGTAAATTTGAATTTTGTTCTACATTTTTCTCCCACTCTGTCTGGGACTTTATTGTGATCCCCGTCAGAGCTGTTGATGGTAGCTGGGCACCATCTAGTTCATCAGGGCTTAGTCTAGTGGACGCTGTGCTCCGTCTGATCCGTTAGTCCTTTAGACCAGTATTGTCCTTGTGCTTTCGGTTTTCTTCGTTCCCCTCTGCTCTGCATCAGATGGGACCAGTAGATCCACTGTAGATGGCCACTTGCAAGCTGTTACGACCCCAAACACTACTCACCAAAGTAAAATGTAGAACATTTTCTTTATGCTCTGTGTTATGCCAGTTGACCTAGATCTTCCCTGAGACCATGGGCTGTAGCCCTCAACCCTGGTAACTCAGCCCCTCAAAGTGTCTGGATGTGTATAGTAAGCTTCTATGACTTTGCTTTGGTCAGGTTATGCTGATTTATTCTATATTGTGTGTTGTCTTTCACTTTACCAAATTAAACATTGACCTGCTGTCTAGTTTGTGATTTTCCCCTCCCCACAATTTCTCTACCTAGTAATCAGTGAAGATTGGTTTTTCTTTCCTGTTTAAAATTTTTCTTGGGTGTTTTTAATAGTAGATTCATAAAATGTTTTTACTTTTGCTCAGCATAATGCCTTGCAGATTCATTCATGTCGTGAGGTGTTTTGCAGATTCATCATTGTTCTTTATCATTGCATAGTAATCCATCGTGTATGTGTACCATAATTTGTTTATCCATCTATTGACTGATGGACACATAGATTGTTTCCATCGTTTTGCTGTTGTGAATAATGTTACAGTGAACAAAGCTGGGCATATGTCTATTTATGTGACGTGATGTCTTATATTTCTCAGGGATATGTTCCTAGGAGTGTGATTGCCGGATTATATGGCATTTCTATTTCTAGTTTTTTAGGACAGTGTCATATTATTTTCCATAGTGGTTGTACCATTTCACAGTCTTGCCAGCACTGCATAAGAGTTCCAGTCTCCCAGCAACTTCTCCTACCTTTGTTATTTTCTGTTTTTTTTTTTTAATTTTTTTATTAGTGTTATTAATGTCAGGGTAAGATGGCATCTTGCTGTAGTTTTAATTTACATTTCTTTGACCTCTACTGATCATGAGCATTTCCTTACATGTCTGTTAAGTTGCCTGAATATCTTCTTGGGTAGTGCCTGCTCATATCCTTTGCTTATTTTTCAGTTGGGTTATTTGTCTTTTTTGTTCTGGTCATGTGGCAGTATTCTATAGATTTTAGAGATTTGACCTTTGTCGGATATGTTGTAACCAAAATTTTCCCCAGTCTGTAGGTTCTGTTTTCACTTTCACGGGAAGTCTTTTTTTTTTTTTTTTCTTTCTTCCTATGAGTTGGAGTTGACTCAATGGCACTGGGTGTAGTTTCTTTTCTTTTAATGTTTTATTGTGCTTTAAGTGAAAGTTTATAATTTAAGTCAGTTTGCCATATAACCCCCCCTGCTGTGCAACTGTTAATTGTTGTCCCTACCTTGCCACAGCACACTTCTCCTTTCCACCCTGTGTACTTCTTGAATCCATTTAAGCAACCCCTATCCTTCCCTTCCACACTCTTATCTCACCTCTGATCAGGAGCTACTGAGATAGCCTCGTGTAAATATTTAAGCCAAGAATCATACTCTTTGCTGTTGTCCCTGTATGTCTTACAGTCCATTCCAGTCTTTGTCTGGACAGTTGACTTTGGTACTGGTTTCAGCTGTGGGCTAACAGAAATTCCAGGAGCCATGTCCTCAGAGGACCGTCTAGTCTGCTGTACCATCAAATATGGTCTTTTAATAGAGTTCTAGTTCTGCATATCCATTTTTCTCCCACTATATCAGGGACACTACTTTGTGTTCCTAATCAAGGCAGTCATTGGTAGTGGCTGGGCTCCATCTAGTTCTTCTGGTCTCCTGCTGATGTGGTCTTTGGATTATTATGGCTCCTCTGTCTCCTGGGAGGAAACCCTGGTGGCTGCTAACTAAAAGGTCTACAGTTCAAATCCAACAGGTGCTCCTTGGAAACTCCGAGAGGCAGTTCTACTCTGTCTTGTAGGATTACTATGAGTTGAAATTGACTTGATAGCAGTGGGTTTGGTGATTTTGTTCGTTTCCTGGGCTTTTGTTTTCCTCATGTCTCTCCTGTCCTTTATTCTCCTCAGCTCCAGATGTATTGGGACCAGCTGATGCTACTTAGATGGCAGTTTGCTAGCTTTTAAGGCAGACAGCACTCACCAAGGTGTGATGCAGAGCATTTTCTTGGTTGGTGTGTGTCTGTGTGTGTGTGTGTGTGTGTGTGTGTGTGTGTGTGTGTGTGTGTGTGTGTGTGTGTGACAAAATTTAGTTGTGCCAGTTGACCTAGATGTCCTCTGAAACTATGGTCCCCAGACCCCTGACCCTGCTACTCTGTCCTTCAAATGTTGGGTTGTGTTTAGGAAACCTCTCAACTTTTAGTGTAGTCCAGCAGTGTTAATTTCCCTTCTACTGTGTGCTATCACTCCCTTCACCTAACTCAATGCTTATCTACTGTATAATCTATGAATATGCCTCTCTTTCCCTCCCCTCTCTAGTAAACATCAAAGATTATTTTGTTAAGTGCTTCAGCCTTTTCTTATGTCCTTATAATAGTGGTGTCATACAGTATTTGTCCTTTTGCAACTGACTAATTTCACTCAGCTTTATGTCTTCCAGATGATGCCATGTTATCAGATGTTTGCCAAGATCATCGTTCTTTATCACTGCATAGTATTCTACTGTGTGAATATACCACAGTTTGTTTATCCATTCATTTGTTGACGGATACTTAGGTTGATTCCATCTTTTTGGTATTGTGGAAAGTGCAGCAGTAACCATTGGTGTGCATGTATCTTTTTGTGTGACATCCATTATTTCTCTAAGATATATTCTAAGAAGTGGGATTGCTGGATCCTGTGATATTTCTATTTCTACCTTTATAAGAAAGTGTCAGATTGATTTCCAAAGTGGTTGTAACATTTTACATTCCCACCAACTGTGTAGAAGAGTTCTAGTCCCTCCATAACCTCTCCAATGTGTATTATTTTGCGTTTTGGGATGAATGCCAGCCTTGTTGGGGTGAGATTGTGTTCTCATTGTAGTTTTGATTTGGATTTCACAAAAGGCTAAATGATCATGAGCATTATCTCACGTATCTGTTTGCCACTGGCTATCTTCTTTGGTGACATGCCTGTTCATATCCTTTGCCCAATTTTAATTAGGTTACTTGTCTTTTTGTTGTTGAGGTTTTACAGTATCATGTAGATTATGGGGATTAGATGCTAGCTGGATTTGTGGTAGCCAAAAATTCCTTCCCATTCTTTAGGTAGTCTTTGTACTCTTTTGAAGTCTTTGGATGAGCATAAGTATTTGATTTTTAGGAGTTCCTAGTTATCTGTTTTCTCTTCTGGTGTTTGTATATTGTTAGTAATATTTTGTAGTCTGTTTATGCGAGGTATTAGACTTTCAGTGTTGTCACTATTTTCTCTTCCATGATCTTTATTATTTTAGATTTTATATTTAGGTCTTTTGATCTATTTTGAGTTAGTTTTTGTGCATAGTGTGAGACATGAGTCTTGTTTCATTATTTTTGCAGATGGATATACAGTTTTACCAACACCACTTCCTGAAGAGACCGTCTGTTGCTCAGCTAATAGACTTTTGGTCTTTGTCAAATATCAGCTGCTTATAGGTGGATGATGTTGTATATGGATTCTCATTTCTGTTCTGTTAATCTATATATCTGTTTTGTATCAGTACTAGGCTATTTTGGCTACCATGGCCGTGTGGTTGGTTCTAAGGTCAGATAGTGTGAAGTCTCCCACTTTGTTCTTCTTCTTCAATAATGCTTTACTTACCTGAGGCGTCCTCCCTTTCCGTATGAAGTTAGTGACTTGTTTTTCCATTTCATTAAAGAAATGCCATTGGAATTTGTATTGGGATTACATTTTATCTATACATCACTTTGGGTAGAATAGACATTTTCATGATGTTAAGTCTTCCTATCCATTAGCAAGATAGGTTTCTCCATTTATGTAGATCTCTTTCAGTTTCTCATAGTAGAGTCTTGTAATTTTCTTTCTAAAGGTCTTGTACGTCTCTGGTTAGATTTATTCATAAGTATTTTATCTTCTTAATGGCTATTGTCATTGGTATTGTTTTGGTGATTTCTTCTTTGATGGTCTTTTTGTTAATTGTAAAGTAATTGGTAAAGTTTTTTGATGGCCAAACGCAGTGCAGCTTAATTTTTAGAAGCTCTCAGTTATCTAGTTTGTCTCCTAATGTGTTTGTGTATTGTTAGTTATGGTTTATATTGTATTTTTGCCATATATTAGAATCCTTACATTATCTCTGTTTTTCCCCCGTGACCTTTATTGTTTTAGGTTTAATGTTTAGATATTTGATCCATTTTATTTTTTGCATATGCTATGAGGTATGAGTTCTGTTTCATTTTTTTGGCACATAAACATTGGGTTTTGTCAGTATCAGTTGTTACTAAGATGATCTTTTCTCTGGTTAATGGATTTTGGTTCTTTATTTTAAGTGTTTTATTGTGGTTAAGTGAAGGTTTGCAAGTGTAGTCAGTATACCATATTCAAGCCCGTACAGAGACCCCCCCTATGCAAGTCCTTCTGGTATCGCAGCCCTGTGACAGTGCATTCCTCCTTTTGAGTCTGTTCTTCTCATATTCATTCAACCTAGTCCTATCCCTTTTTCTCTACCCTCCCATCTCATTACTATAGGAGAGCTGTTCTGCCAGCCTCATGGCTTATAGCCCAGTCCAATTTTGTATAAAGAGTTGTCTTTGGTGCTAGTTTCAGCTCTGGGGTAGGAGTGATACCACGGGCCATGCTCTTGGCGGACCCTCCATGTGGTGTTTTTTTAAAGATCATCTGACCGTAGGTGGATGAATTTATTTCCATGTTCTCGATTCTGTCCCACTGCTCTGTCTGTCTGTCTTTGTAACAGTGGAAGGCTGTTCTGACTACTGTGGCTGTTTAGTAGTAGGTTCTTCTTCAGTTGTGCTTTGTTTATCTGGGACCTCTTTCAATACAAAGATGATGATTAATTTTTCCGTCTCATTAAAGAATACTATTTGTATTTGGAGACCCTGGGAGTGTGGGAGTTCAGTGCTACAACAGCTAAGCAAAAGGTTGGCAGTTCAGATCCACCAGGTGCTCCTTAGAAACAGTACAGGACACTTCTGCTCTGTCCTATAGGGTCACTATGAATTGGAATTGACTCAGTGGCCATGGCTTTTGGATGATGTTTCAAGCAAGATTCTATCATATTTATAGATTGCATTGTGTAGAATAATAGAATAATGAAGAGGAGTAGTGTTCTGTCACCGGGCAAGGAGGGCAGTGGAAGCTGCATATAGGTGGGCATGTAAATTTATACAGGAATGTAAATTTTGACTCAGTCATAATAAAATAAACAAACAAACATGATTTTTAAAAGAATATAAGGTTCTTAAGTAGATTCTGTTTTGGTAGAGCCCAAAGCTTACAAATTTTGGTGCCATCTGTAAAAAGGATAATACAAAATAGCATACAAAAGCATATTCAAGGACCTGTCAACAGTAGAATGTATAATACATTATAGAACATTATGTAGCAATGAACATCATGATCTCCAGCTGCACAGAATTTGTACAAATCTCAAATAAAATTGAATGAGATAAGCCAGGCCAAAATAGAACTTCTTACGTTTTTAGAAGACTACATAGGAAGAGAGTGAGTAGTGAAAGAAGCCTGAGGTAAGAATTCTTTTCTTGACCTGGGTATTCTGACTCTGTAAAAATTCGTCAAGATTTATATTTACATGTACTTTTATGTATGTTTGTTATACTTTAATAAAGAGTTCTTTAAAATTAGATATATGCCCTTGGGGGAAAATACCAAACCCATTGCCATCAAATGTATTACAAGTCACATTGACCCATGTGTTAATCTCTTTAAACAAGGAACTCCAGGCCGTGAGTTATATCCTAGATATACTATAGATACACTGTAATTATCTGATTTACTCTTCCTAGACATTTAGGCTGGTTCCAGTATGATTTCTCAGTACCTTATGCAGCTAAAAATTTAATGAATAAAGAAGTTGTGATACGTGCTCTTTTGGTCACGTATAGAATGTTATATATAATAGAATGTTATGCAGTGATGAACAACAGTGATGAATCTGCAAAGCATCTCACAACATGGATGAATCTGGAGGTGATTATGTTCAGTGAAATAAGTCAGTCACAGAAAGGTAAGAATTGTGTGAGACCACTACATACACAGATTTACATGCAGTAAAAAACCATTTTTATGGTGGTTATGAGGGTAGGAAGTGAGGTGGGCATGAGGCCACCAACTGGGTAGTAGACAAATGTCAACCTTAGTAAATGGAGGGCAGCACACACTATGGGGGAGGGGGGCGCCCTACCAAAGCAAAGGTGTAGAAGTTTCCCAGACATACCCAAACACCTTGAGGGACTAAGTTGCTGGGGCTGGGGGTTGGTAATCATGGTTTTGGGAAACTTCTAGGTGAGCTGGCATAGTATAGTTTCTAAAGAAAATCTCCTACATCCCACTTTGATGTAGCATCTGGGATCCTCAAGGCTAGTGAGTGGCTATCTGAGATGCATCTGTTGGTCCCACTCCATCCAGTGCAAAGGAGAATGGAAAAAAACCAAAGACACAAGGAAAATATTAGCCCAAAGGACTAAAGGACTACGTGAACCAGATCCTGGGCCCAGATCCAGCAGCCTGGGCCCAGAACAAACTAGATGGTCCCTGACTCCCACCACCAACTGTTCTGACAGGGATCACGGGAAAGAAGTACCAGATAGAATAGGAGAAAAGTGGAGAACAGAACTCCAGTTCACGTAAAAGACCAGAGTTACTGGACTGAGAGATGCTAAAAGAACCCTGAGACTATGGCCCCTGAACACACTGCTAACTTGGAACTGAAACCACTCCTGAAGCCCAATTTTCAGCCAAAGAGTAGATAGATATATAAAACAAAAAATAACACAGAGGAATGTGCTTAATTCAGTCATATACTAAGACAAAAAGGCACGTCTTGCCTAAAAGCAAGTCGAGAAGGTAGGAATGGACAGGAGCTGAACAAATGGACATAGAAAACCCAGAGTGAAAAGGGTGAGCATGCTGTCACATTGTGGGGATTTCAACCAGTGTCACTAAACAGTATGTGTATAATTTTTTCAATGAGAGATTAACTTAAGCTATAAACTTTCACTTAAAGCAAATAACATTTCTTTTAAGTTTTTGTAGTTTATAGTTTTATAAAATGTTTAATATGCCAATTGTTTGGAGTTTCAAAAAAAGTACTGTTTTCAAATAGGATAGTAAGATTTCTGTCTTTTCTTTGGAAACCCTGGTAGTATAGTGTTTAAGTGCTATGGCTGCTAACCGAAAAGTCAGCAGTTCAAATGTGCTACATGCTTCTTGGAAACTCTGTGGAGCATTTCTGCTGTGTCCTATAGGGTTGCCATATGAGTTGCCATCAACATGATAGCACCGGGTTTAGGTATTTTTGGTTTTCTTTTTAGTTTAACGAACTATATCTTTGGTATAAATTTACCATTGTTACTTGTAATAATTAAATTTATAGTAGATAACTGATTGCAAAATTTTTAGCATTATATGCTATTAACCAAATACAACTTTGGATTTTAGTTGGTAACATAATTATCAAACCCCCAAATGGGCTCCTTAAAAGAAATGTAAAGTGTAACTGAAGGGTTTTTATATTTTATCTTTTGTATTTTTAACAACGTATTTTATTTTATCGTTGTTAAGAATATACACAGCCAAAATATATAGCAATTCAAGTTTCCACATGTACACTTAAGTGACTCTCATTAATTCTTTGAGTAGTACAACTATTCTCACCCTCCTTTTCTGAGTTGTTCCTCTTCCATTAACAGAAATGCAGTGATCGCTGAGGTTCCTATCTAATGTTGCAAGTTGCTGCTGTCGTTTTAATCCCACATATAATTAAGATAGATCTGAAAAGAGAATACCATACTTTTACACAAATAATCCATGCCTTCTGTTTATACATGTACTCTTGAACATTGTTTCCCTCTCTCTCTCTCTGTATGTGTATGTATGCATAGGAATGCGTGCGTGCACACACACACACACACACACATATTTCTGTTAGATACTGTCATGTTGGTTCCAACTCATAGTGACGCCATGTATAACAGTGAAACATTTCCTGGTAGTAAATAACAGAAACAATGTCAGAATTTCATTACATTGCCCCTACTCTCTCAATTGTGTTATATATGTCTTACAAATGTATTCCTATTCCTAGAATAAGCTGCTCTACATAGAGCAAGTTATACCTTCCCATAACTTTCAGTCCCTTGTTCTTGCGTGTATTCTATTTTGATCATCAAAGTTATCAGAATCAATTCCTTACTACTCACCATTAAGCCATTTACACTGTAATGGGATAAACATTTTTTTACAGTGAGTACTACAGAACATGTAATATTGAAACTAAATAACCTATTCATATTAGTGTGTGTAGTTTTTCTCAAATCCAGCATATCAGTGTTCAGAAGTACAAAGCATGCAAACTTGGGAGAGGTTATCCATATCACAATGAGTTCCCTTAAAAAGTTAGCTCTTTTAATGTATTCTTTTCTTCACCTTGTGCTGAAATAACTTCGGCATATTTGAGTCATCAGTTACATTTCAATACCCTGGGTCTCTGACTTCTGAGACCCCATTGCCATAGAGTCAGTTTCAACTCACAGTGACTCAGGAGCTGCCTCCATTTAATACCTTCAAGTTAACAGTATATCAAAATTCCAGATCCGTTAAAAGGACCATGTTATAAGATAGAGGTGATAGCAAATCTGCCAGGTGCTCCTTGGGAACTAGCTTCATGGGAGCAAATCTACTCTGTCCTGTAGGATTGCTTATAGTTGGCTTGATAACAGTAGTTTTTTTTTTTTTAAATAGTTTAATTTGGAAGGAAAGTTAAAAAAAAAAGACTTCTCTGTCAAACACAAAGTAGACAATAGATTAAGTATAAAGTTCAGAAATAAAACAAACTTTATGATTTGTTTTTATGTGAGATATGTGTGTATATTTTATAGGTAAGGAGATCAATTTCAATTTTGAGAGGGCCTCAAGAGATGATAGAATAACAATTGTGCATTTAAATCTAATAAAATTGTCCTAGAGGGGGTATTTCAGTATTGAGCTATCAGAGTGAGATAGTAAGAAGACCTCTAAGCAGAGGAGACTAAAGATTTGAGTTCTAGTGTCAACTTTTAATGTTAATTTACTGTACAATATTGGATAAGATACTTTACCTTCCTTGTGCTTTAGTTTACTCGTTAAAAAAAAGAAAAATAGGGAATTAGATTTGTGATTCCTTAAGCAGAGATGTTATCGCTAATCAAACCAAACCCAAACCCATTGCTGTCAAGTCAGTGGCGACTCTTTGGCTAATTATGTCAGATGTTGGTCTGCTTCCATACTGGCTGTTCTTGAAAATTCACAGATGTGTGATGGAATTAATAATGTAAGGGTAATAAGTTCAATTAAACTGATACTGATTGGGCACCTACACTGGCTTTAAAACTGTAAATCAAGTAGGTTTGATTTACTCACAGTTTTTCAGGAACTCAGCAATTTCCTGAGGTAATACATTATGTATTTTACTAGGTTACTGGAAAACTATTTAAATTATGGACATGTAAGGATGGTTCCTTGTTTATATCTTATGAAGATTATATGTAATCTGTGGCATAGTTTAGAGGCCTTATATATTGCAGAGTATCAAAGAAACGTTGATCTTAACATGTTAGATTTGGAAGTGTGGTAAATCTAACACTTGCATTCCTCATTTAGAGTATGGTAGTGCTAGACATACAAATATCCAATAGTCTTTGCCTCTAAGAATCTTATAGTCTCTTAATAATATCCTACAGTTCATCTAGCCCAGCCCATCTAATCACTTTATGGTGGTGGAAATAGCATTAATAAGGAAAGAAGAAAAGAAATCTTCAAAAGCAAGTAATAGGAGTGAAGTTTGGTCTTCAAAAAAAAAAAAAAGAAAAGAGAGTTAGTTACAGTTAAACCCCACAGGTGGTAGAAAGCCATTGAAAGGATTTAGGGAAATAACATTGCAGCCAGAGTAAGAGGTACATAGGTTTAATGGATGAAAAACAGTATAGATTTCAACTCAGTTTAAGGGAGAATTCTTTAACAGTTGTAACTGTCTGATGATGGTATGGTTTATATCACAAGGAAGTGGGTAATGAGATAGCTTCTAACAGTGTTCAAGCGTTGCTGGAATGATCACCTGATGAGATTTTTACCAAAAATATTAAGCAAAAGCTGATTTAGTACAATAGATGATTCATTTTATATTTAGGAATAATTTCAGACTTACAGAACAGCTAAAAGAATAGTATGAAGAATTCCCATGTATTCTTTACCTACGTTGTTGTCAGGTGCAGTTGAGTTAGTTCTGACTCATAGCAACCCTGTGCACAACAGAATGAAACCCTGCCCAGTCTTGTGCTGTGCCCACATTACCAGGTGTTAATGTTTTACCTCATTTGCTTTATCATTTGATTTCTGCTTCTAAAAGAAAAAAGCAAACCCATTGCCACTGAGTAGAGTCCAACCCATAGTGGCCCTATAGGACAGAGTAAAACTGCCCCCGTGGGGTTTCCAAGGAGCACCTGGTAGATTCAAGCTGTCTACTTTTTGGTTAGCAGCTCAGCTCTTAACCATTGTACCACCAGGGCCCCTAATTCTGTGTATATACTTTTTTTTCTTTCAAGTTTTTTGTCTTCCTTGAGCTGTTTGAAAGTTAGCTATGAATACAATGCCCTGTTACTCTTAAATATTCCAGTGTGGTGGTGGTGGTGTTGAATCTGTTCCAGCTCATAGCAACCCTATGTAGAACTGAATGAAACATTACTCGGTCCTGTGTATTTTCTAAAAACTAGAATTGTGTTATATGTAACTATGGTATAGTTACCAAAAGCAGAAAGTTAACACTGATAATTAACATTAGGAGGCCCCTGAGTGGTACAAATGGTAAAGCTCTGGACTCTTAACTGAAAGATTGGGGTTGGAACCCACCCAGAGATACTTCAGTAGTGAGGCCTGGTGATCGCTTTCTAAAGGTTGGATGGAGCCTGTGAAGCCCTATGGAGAGCAGTTCTACTCTGCTTTTGTGGGATCTCTGGGATCTCTGACTTAGTAGTAACTGACAGTAACATTTAACTTTAGATTCTACTGTCAGTTGTCCTAGTAATACCCTATATGTTGTTAAGTTGGTGGAGTTGGTTCTGATTCATGGTGACCCTGTGTGTGCAGAGTAGAACTGCTCCAGAGGGTTTTCTAGGCTGTGACCTTTCAGAAGCAGATTGCCAGGCTTGTCCCTCAAGGTGCATCTGGGTGGAATGAACCACCAGCTTTTTGACTTGTAGTCATGTGCTTAACTGTGCCACTCAAGAACTCTGTAATATCTTTGATGGCAAAAGGAAAAGAAATTTTGTTTGATTTGGTATCTAATTAAGAACCACATTACATTCAGTTGTCATTTTGCCTTAGTTTTTATTTTCTAGATGACTTCCTCAGTCTGTCTTTGTCTTTGCGTTTCCTGACCTTACCATGTGTTAGGTAGAGTGTCCTTCAATTTTGTAGAGTGTCCTTCAATTTGGATATTCTGATGAGATTTAGCTTATATATTTTTATCAGAACACCATAAAAGTGATGTTTTCTTGTGGTGCATCGTATGAGGAGCTCCATGATGCTGATTTGGAGTTAATTTTTCCTGGTTAAGGTGGTGTCTTCTTATCAGGTTTCTCCACTATGAAGTTATTATTTTCCTCTTTGTCATTGATAACTGTCTTATGTGAAGTTGGTTTGAGACTTTGTGAATATCTTGTTTCTCATCAAGCTTTTACCTACTAGTTGTAGCATCCATTGATGAATTTTAAATAAATCTACTCTAAAAGAGATTTTTCTTTATATTCTGCTTATGTATTTATTCACATTCGAATATATCAGTATGGAAACCCTCATGGCATAGTGGGTTAAGGACTGCGTTTGCTAACTAAAAGGTCGGCAGTTCAAATCTGCCAGGCGCTCTTTGGAAGCTGTACGGAGCACTTCTACTCTGACCTAAAGGGTCGCTGTGAGTCAGACCCGACTTGATGGCAGTGGGTTTGGTTTTGATTGTATCAGTATAAACTTTTGAGTTCTTATTGTAGTCAGCATATTACACGCCATTAAATTTGCCCAGATGGCCAGAGGGAGCTCCTCATTGGCTCCTGTGTCTTTTTACGTGTTCCATAGTTCATTGAGTACTTCTTTACTTTGGGTCCAAAAAGATGACACAGGCTCTTCTTATGTTTCCCTGCTGCAGCTGTGAATCAGCTATTTCTCCACAGAGCACAGCCCTTTTATTTTGAAGATCAGGGCACTGGAAAATTTCATTGCTACTGGAGTGTCACTGCTTTTAGATCCTCTTAGTAGATGTAACTAGGAAATATATTCTATGTATATATAAAGTCACAACTACTTCTGTTATTACCTCTATGTACATTAAAAGCATGAGTTCATGTGGATACCTCCAGTTCTTATTTAGTACCACAGAGTTTATTCTCTCGTTTGCTTATTCTAGAGTACGTAGAAAGTGGTTTCAAAATTGCTAACCCATACTGGTGTGGAAAACTCAACTAAGGAGAGTTCAATTTTTGTATGTGGAATGGGTTTTTTTCCCCTTTATAAAGGGTTAAAGGAAAAATACAGGATTAGAGAGGAAGATACCTGACTACCCTTTATGTTATTAAAATTCTTTATAATTTGAATTGACCCTTAAAAAAGAACACTAAACTGTAGAGTTGAAAAAGCAAAGCATTTGAACCTTTAGTTTGAAACGATACAGACAAAAATATATGTTCAAAAGTTACCTAGGTAAGTTCCCTCACCTCCTCTCAAGGTAGGGATGTATTTATTTGAAATACAGTTAGATTCATTTATTTCTATTTATACCTCTTTTTAGATTCCTCCATCTCCCTCATTGAATTTTTAGTATGTAAAGTACTAATATATGTCTATCCAAAAAAGGCATACCCAGATACATGTCACTCCCTGCGTCTTTTCTACCTCTTTGCTATGCTACACCTCAGTTTTTCCTCTGGTTCCCACCCACCCCTTAGCAAACTCATCTCAGTTTCCGATGTATCTTTCCTGGCTCTTTTATATATTTTCTCCTTTGCTTCTGTATTTGATTATAAACATTTCTAATTCAGATACTTCTTTCTGTCTTTGATCTCATTACTTCCCATGCAGTCATCACACTCCTCCAAAATCATCAGCCTTTTTTCCTTAAAAGGATGAAACATGAGCACGTTTTCTTCTGTCGGCAGAACACCTTCACTACTTTTCTCTAAAGTAAGTTTTTTTTTTTTGTTCTGAACACTTCTGCGTATATATTTGCATCCACATTCTTAGTTCTAATTATCTATTGTTTGTAGAAGCTAATTTAGGCCACATCTTTAGTGCATTGTTATTTTTAGATAAGTTGAGCACATTAAATATAATTGATTACATCCTAATCTTGTACCAACTGTTTCATTCTGTTACTTTAATATTACCATCCTGGCTTCATATCACTCGTAATTTTTCCACCCGGGATATGTAACTTGACTACAGTTTCTTTTTTACTCACATTATAATCAAAGAAAAGTATGAATTTTGCATTGCTGTTATGTTAGTTGCTGTTGCATGTGTTCTGACACATGACTACCCCATGTGTGCGGAGTAGAAGTGCGGCATCAGTTTTAAAGGCTGTGCCTTTTGGAAGCAGATCACCAGGCCTGCCTTCAGGGTGGGTACCTCTCAGTGGGTTCAAACAACAAACCATTTGGATAGTAATCAATCACATAACCATATGTGCCACCCAGGGATTCCTTCTAAAGTGGTATCTGCCTTCAAATGGCTTCTGCTAGTCTTACAAAATAGATAGAAAATAGCATCTTTGAATTTGGTTTGAAATGGTCTCTCTTTAAGGATACAGCTGATTGAGAAAATGATTAGGGAAACTGTATCTAAAGCAGTTTATGAAGTGATACCATTGTTAAAGGGATTGCTAAGGAAAATTAAGTTGCACAGAGACTGATCATTTTATATAAAATGGTCTAAATAGAACCCATCTTGAAATTTCACTTACAAATTTTTTGCTGGTTTGGAGAGAACTTTTTGTGATTGCAAAGAGTCGAGAAAAGCTTTATACTCACAATGAAAAGATTCTGTGTGTAGCAGCTCTTCTGCCCCCACACCTCCCACTTCTGCTGCTTGTAGGAAAGGAAGCAGGAGATCAGAGAGCAGAGTAGATGGAAATGCAACATAAGACTTTCCTAGTGATAACTGTGAACTGTGTAGGCCAGATGAATTGACTGCCTGTGACTGAAACAGATAAGAACTCCAGGAGTGTTTTGATGCTGAGTCATCTGAAGTCTGAGTACAAACCTCAAGAAAAGGCTTTTCAATCCAAGTTAAAATCAGAGTGATAAAGGAAAAGTGCAGGATTAGAGAGAAAGATACCTGATTGTACCCTTTATGTTATTAAAATTCTTTATAATTTGAATTGACCGTTAAAAAAGAACACTAAGGTAAATTATAGAGTTGGAAAAGCAAAGCAGTTGAAAACTGCTAGGTATTAAACCCTGGATCTGAGTTCGAGGGCAGTGGTCCCAGCTGCATTTTAGAGACAGCAATGTAAGAATAACTAAGCAAACTTTTCTTTTAAAGAAAAGAAATTTCTGGTCCCTTGAATCTATGCTTTAAAATGCCCCTGCCACCCTTGCTATAATGAGGAATCAGATCCCAGTGTCTGATTTGAGCTCCATTGTTCTATATCCCATCACCTCTCATCTCCAGCTCTTTTCTTCTCTGTTGCACCTTCCTGTCAGCTGGTAAATGTGCTCACATCTCCCTGATCTTAAGAAGAAAGTGTAAGCCTTTCTTTACACCAGCCTCCTCTGGGCCAGAATCTTTGCACACATGCGCCCATGCATGCACACACTGTTTTCTTTTTTTTTATGATCAGGCTCTCTGAAACACTGATAAAACATGTTTTCTTTACTTATTATTCACTCTTGAAACTTTTCAGCAGTGGTTTTCAAAGTGGGACATGTGAGATGACTCACTGGGGCACAGGAAACAAAATTCCATCTATGTGTTTTTATCTATGTTTATTAATATTTAATATGTTAAATACATTTATTTCGTATTTAAAATACATTTAAACATTGATACCCTGTATTCAAGCAATAGTTGCCCATCTGCAACTCAGGTTGATTCTGACCTAGTTATTCGTGGTCGGGTGGCTGATAGGTTTGAACCACCTGTCTTTTGGTTAGCAGCTGAGTGCTTCAACACTGTGTCACCAGGATTTCTTAATAGTAGGCATAGACCACACAATGTCCATGAGATATGATGACTGGTGATTCCACAGTGTTGAAGGACTGATGGTGGTCTTCATTTGTTTACTTTCAGCCCACAGCAATGTGTAACAGTTTACATGTGCCTAGTTAAGTGGGTTTATGAATTATGTATATTGGACATGGGAAATTGCCAGTATTTGACCATTTTTATCTATCTTTAGCTGAGTAAAAGGCCCAGTGATCTACTTCTGAAAATCAGATCAGCCAGTGAAAACCCTGTGGATCATGACAGTTCGATCCTGTTGTTCATGGGATCACTGTGAGTTGAGGACTGATACTTACCAAGTGGCAAATGCCTTTTTAAAAAAAAAAAAAAAAAAAAAGTTCTAGTCTAGAAGGCTTCGAATGAATATACTATGCTAATTATAATGCAAGCACATTTGAGCAATAAGTCAATAGTTGTGCTTATATGTCTACTCCTATTCCATGGTCATTCTTAGCCACATTGTGCATTTATCATCATGGCCTGATCAGATCCAGCAAGAAAATGATTCCCCAAATTGGAAGTTCTAATTAGAAATCTCAGAACTATTTGAATTAGAGCTTTATGTCGTCTCTTGGTATACGCAACTCCACATCAGTGTACATGGTGCCTTCAAAGATTAGTTAATGATGTAGTTGAATAGGTAGATGACTTACAAAGAAACCGAATAGTTGTAATACATACATATTTGTTGTTTTTATAGGTGAGTTACACAGTTTAGGGATCTTCATATTGAAACTGCTTTTATTAAAATCCCTGGTGACGTTTTAATTCCCACCGATCTGTATGTTCAGAACTTCAGTTACTTATCTCTGTGGCCTTTAACATGACTGACTTTTCCCTTTTCTGTATAACTTTTAGAGTTGCTTCACTTCCTTGACAATACTTTTCCCTCTTCCCTTCTCCTCTACTTTTTCTGCCTCTTAAATGTTACTGTTTCTGAGCTTCACCTTTGATTCTGTTCTCCCTCTCCACATTTGGATTGTGAGCTCAGACATACAGATAGCTTTCTTATAGTAACAACAATAATAGCTAATACTTAAGAGTCCTCTGGAAACCCTGGTGGTGTAGTGGTTATCTGCTATGGCTGCTAACCAAAAGGTTGGCAGTTTGAATCGACCAGTCGCTCCTTGGAAGCTCTACGGGGCAGTTCTACTCTGTTCTGTAGGATCACTATGAGTTGGAATCTACTCAATGGCAATGAGTTTGGTTTTTTGGATAGTGATTAAGAGCTATGGTGGTGGCTAGGTTGCTAACCAGAAGGTCGATAGCTCTGGCTCCCTGTGTGATGGAAATGGTTAGGAGTAGGACTGCCAGCTGAAATGTTGGTGGTTTGAACCCATTCAGAGGCTCACCTTGGAAAGAGGCCTAGCGGTCTGCTTCTGAAAGGTCTCAGTCTTGCCAGCCCTGTGGAATACAGTTCTGCCTGAAACATATGGGGTCCCCGTGAGTTGCAGTTGTCCAGATGGGCAACTAACAATAACAACAGCATTGACTATGTGCCAAGCACTACTCTAAACACTTCACAGATTCTCATTTAATCTTAACCACAATCCTTTGAAGTAAATAAAATTCTTAGCCCCTTTTTATAGTTGAAAAAGCAGAGGCACAAAGAAATTATGTAATTTGCTTAGGGTCATGAAGCCATTAGTGGCAGAGCCTGGATTCAGAGTCAGTCTGGCTGCAGGGACCATGTCTTTAGTCATTCTTGTACGTTGCTCATGTGTATCTCCAGTCTCTTTCTCAAGCCTTAATCTTTCTGTGAAGTCCAGATGCATATATTCAGTGGGTTATTAGACAAACTCTACCTTATTTTCATAATTTCTGAAGTGAAATTAATTATGTCTTCCATTGATCTGTATCTTCTTTGTATCTGTGTTTTTAAATGGCATCATTATTTATCTCATGGTAAAAACCTGGAAATTCTCTTAAATACCTCAGTTATGAACTCTTCAACTCTGTCTTTAATACCTATCAATTCTACCTCCTAAATATTAAACTCATGCTCTTTTTTCAGTCCCACAGGCTCTGTTCTTACTGGGAATCTCAAGTTTCTCTGCCTTTAGTCTTCCTCCTTTATGTATTGTGTCTTCCACATTCCTGTAGAGAGCAACATTTCTGAAATAGAAATCTTTTGGGTTACTTTTTTACTTGAAATTCTTCAAATCATTTTGCTTTCCTGATAAAGATCACATTTTTGGCCATAGCAAGTAAGACCTTTCAATAAACTAGTTGCTGTACACTTTCTAGCCTTACTTTCTCCCATTTCCCCTTCTCCTTTTATGCTAAACTGCAGCCAACTAAAATTGATCGTGGTCTCTCACCTGCTTTCCTTTTTACATGATGTTCCCTCTGCCTTGAGGGCCCTCCCTGTCTTATCTGCCTGCTGAACTTCTATATCCCTTTTTTCTTTCTTTTTTTTTATTATGACTGAGTGAAAATGTATATTCCTGTATAAATTTACATGCCCACCTACATGCAACTTCCACTGCTCTCCCTGTCTGGTGACAGCACACTATTCCTCTCTGCTCCATACATGTCTCATCCTCCCAACAGTCTCCTCTCCCCTCCTCTCCACCCACTCTCCTTCCTCCAGCCAGAGGCCAGCAGGATGATATCCTATAGATGTATAGAACCACAAAGTGCATCCAACATATGGTCAGTCTGCATCACCAAGCCCAATCCATTCGTGTCCAAAGAGTTGATCTTCGTTATGATTTATGGGCAACAGCAGCATCAGAGCCAGGAGCCATGCTCCTAGGGGAACTCCGAAACCGCTGGACCATCAATTGAGGTCTTTTAGTGGAGATCTCAGGGTGCACCCCTTTTTATTCTTGTGTTGCCAGTGAGACTCAACTTAGTGAACTCCTTTGCAGCTATCACTGGTGGTGGGCAGGTACCGTCCGGTTCTTCTGGTTCCAAGATGATGTAGGCACCCACTCATATGAGTCTTTCTATCTTCTGGGTTATCTTTACCCCATGTCATTTTGGTCGTCGGTAAGCATCTGTTCCTGCTGAGTTGGGACCATTTGCTGTGCCCTCGAATGAAGTACCTAGGAATTAATCTATATCCCTTTTAAGACATAACTCATTTCCAATTCTCTTAAGCCTCTCCCTGCTATCCAACCTGAGTTGGATGCTCTTAGCATCCTATTCATATTCCTGCCATGGCATTTTAACATACTGAATAGTCAGTGAGCTTCTTGTGTTTGAGTGCAGGCTCCAACATAGTGGGTAGAAACCTCTTATTTATCACCTGTCATAGTTGGTCAATTATTTAAAGAAAGGAAGTGAAAGCAAGGAGTTGTTTAAAAAAGGGGAGAGAGAATTATACATGAAAACTTTAAATGTGTTATTTTAACTTAAAAAATTTAAGTATACATTTGCCCATGTTTTTAAGTAAGGCAAAGACTGTTAGTGTGTTAGTACACTGATTGGAATTTAACCTTACATTTCTCAAATAAAACTTTCTCTAGTATGTCATGTATGACCTCCAATTTCAGTTTCTTAAAAGTCAAGTTAGAACTTTAAAATACATACTAAGTAATAGATACAGAATCCCTCTAGATTTTAACAACATGTGTTTTTAAATACTTGCCCACATCTAGATCAGCAGGCATTCCCCATCCCTCCACTCGCAGGGGTTATTCTCAAAAACTCTATAGTGCATTTCTGCTGTGTCACATGGGACAGCTGTGAGTCAAAATACAGACAGAGTGGTACTTAACAACACCAAGCTGTAGCATTCTATTTAATTTCATTAGAAACATCAACTCTCTTTTTGCAGTCTTATTTCCTTGGTTAATATCTGATTAAGTAACACAACTACAGTAACAAATACAACTGGCAAAAACTAGTTTGAGGACAGCATAACTGATTTTCGGTAAGCGTATATAGCTCAGCTAGTGGAAGCCAGTATTTATGGAACTGTTAGAGACTAGCTGCATGCTTTCAGCAGACGGGGGGGGGGGGGGGGGGGGTAGTAGACAGATTTTTGGAGGAACAATGGAGAGCATTGGTTTACTTCATTGAGCCAGTTTGCAGGGTTTCGATGTATGCTATGTCCTTTGTTGACTGGTGTTTGTAAAATTTTTTGTCTTTTTTGTGTGACTGATTTTACAGTTTTACCAGTGTTAATAGCCCCTTGTTGTTAAGTTAATTCCAACTCATAGCAACTGTATAGGACAGAGCAGAACTGCCCCACAGGGTTTCCAAGGTTGTAGTCTTCCTGCAAGCAGACTCTGCCACATCTTTTCCTACAGAACCCCTAGTCAGTTCAAAACCGGTGTCCTTTGGTTAGCAGCTGAGCACTTAACCACTGAACCACTAGGGCTCCTTGCTTATGTTAATAAAGTGGAGTAATTTAGTGAGACAGTTTTAATCTTTCATGTTTTATTGATTTTTTTTTTTACTTCCAGTTACCTTCACAAAAGATTTGAAGAAGCTTACAGTAAAAAACACACGAATTAAATTTTGCACATACTACCATTTCTTAAAACCTACAAATTATATCCATTAAAAAATTTAATATACAAATTTACTTATTTTTTAACTGATTATTTGTATACTAAGCTGTACCATAGTACAGACTGACCAGTGCATTGTATTAAAAGGCATGGTTACAGAAGATGTTATAAAAAACATATTTTTCTAAAAATATTAGCATTTCTTTTAGTTCTCCTTTATTGTCTCTCTGTTCTTCTCTGTTTGTTTTTTTGTCTTCTCTATATTTTTGTTAGAAACTTTTTCTCTTAAGATATTTGATTATGGTATAAGGCAGCTAATTTAAGCATCTGTTTATCACTGTCTGGCTAGACTGAATGTAAAATTTCAGTTGAATTACCTCCCAGGAGAGCTTTGAGCTCTTAGGGTACAACACATCATTTTCTCTTCTCTCCCCTGGGATTGTCAGTAGAAAGAATCCATCTAAATAGTTTACATGCATTTTGAAAATGTTGTATCTACTGGACTTAGCTTTGTTGTTTGTGGACCATTGCCAATATAAATGTAGTATCTACTTTGCTTGTTAACTCAAGTACAATAGCATTATATGGCGTTGCAATATGAGTATAAATTGCAACAGAGTGACTTTTGCTAGTAGTTACTTTCAACCAGTTTTCATATTAACAAATAGGAGATTTCCTCTTTTAAAAATTTGATTTCTAAACCCAGATGTTTAATCATTCACTTATTCATTAAATATTTACTGAGCAATTACTGCACATACAGTTTTAGGTATTGCAGAATTTAGATGTTCATTGTGAATGCTTACTTTGCCTCTTTGGAAGAGTTTTGGGTTTTTTTATGCACTTTATATTATAAAAGCATAGTTAAGAAGTAATTTATTGAGTTAAACTAGGAATATCAGAGACTGTGGCATGTATGTAGTGTTCTGTGAGCTTCCAAGGCACTTTAAACATAACATAGTATTCATTCCTTTTTTCAAATTTTATTATAAACCACCGTAAGATACTTTACTTTGTTCTACTTGATTACAAAATATTTAGCAAATATAGTAAAAAAGAGATGATGAAATCTCTATTGATGTAGTTTTTCTTTTGTTATGATACAGATGGTTTTGAAACCATCATACAGTGTTTTATAATTTTTTAATATGTTAAAGTAGTCAATGTTTTGATCTTAAAGCCAGACAGTAGTTTAGCTTAACTGGTGGAAAATATCTGCCTTGAGCATTAGACTCTTCTAAGAACAGTATACAGAATCAAATTGACAACAGCAACTTGAAAGATTAGATAGGAACCATAGGGGGCAGTGAGTTTATGTTAGTGGGGGAGGAACAGTTCAGAAAAGGAGGCTGAGAATGATTGTTCAACTGAAGAATGTAATCAGTGCCACTGAATTGTACTTGTAGAAGCTGCTGAATTTGTGCTTTTCTTGTATATATTCTCAACAACAGCAGCAAAATAAAATTTTAAGAAAATCAGCATATCTTTAAAACAGGCTTAAAATACAGTTTTTGAGTACTTGGAATGCGTACTGGAAAAATTCCTAATTGTATCTTTACCTTAATATCTTGTAAGAAAAATGTAAAGGCCTGAATTACTGAAGGAAAATTTCATTGACTGTTATTTAGTAATGAGTTAGCATGGGCCTAACAGGCAGAAATGCTTTTATCTGTTGTTTTGAATTTGATAAGTTTACCACTTAAAAAGTATATTGCTTTTTAAGAGCAGATAATCAGGTAAGAAGTAGGGAGTACCTATGGAAATTTCAAGTTTCTGCAAGTATTTTTTCACATTGTGACCCAGCCCATCAGAATCCCTAAGCAAAATTTCCTTTTGCTGTCACCAAACTTCTATATTCTCAAGTGTTTTTGTCTCTGTGCTTCATATAGAAAGCTAGTTGCTTCTCTTAATGTTGTTGGTTGCATTTGCCACTTCTTTTTCACTCATGTAGCCAGATCTGCCCTGGTAATCTTCTGCTGTGTTTACCAGTGTTAATCTCTTGGGGTTTTCCAGCTTCAGCTTCAGCTTCTTAGATCTGCTTTGCTCATATTAACCTATTAGATGCTCTCAATTCTTTGGGGGACTCTACTCGTGTAAACTGATCCTCATACTTGAAATATCGCATCTTT
Source organism: Heterohyrax brucei (assembly GCA_028571685.1). Lineage (NCBI taxonomy): Eukaryota > Metazoa > Chordata > Mammalia > Hyracoidea > Procaviidae > Heterohyrax > Heterohyrax brucei. Next base: position 53,492,165 of record CM053142.1, on the reverse strand, counting down.
TAATATTCCAATATGTTCCGTATCTATTTCTGTATACTCAGTGTCTATTTTATCATTGTTCTCAAAATAATTATTTATGAAAAACAGACTGAATCTCTCTCTGTTTTTTTTCTTTTCCTTTATCATTAAGCTAATGCTTTCACCAGCAGTTGTTGTTAGGTGCCATTGGGTCGGTTATGACTCATAGTGACCCTGTGCACAACAGAAGGAAGCACTGCTCAGTTTTGCACCATTTCCACAATGGTTTTATAGTTAAGTTTATAGTTCTGGCCACTGTGTGAATACGTCTTGTCAAGGTTCTTTCTCTTTCTCACTGACCTTCTACTCTACCAAGCATGATGTCCTTCTCCAGGGACTGATCCTTCCTGATATGTCCAAAGTATGTAAGATACAATATTACTATCTTTGCTTCCAGGTAGCTCTCTGGTTGTACTGCTTCCAGAACAGATCTGTGTGTTCTTTTGGCAGTCCATGGTACTTTCAGTATTCTTCTGTAACACCACAATTCAAAGGCATTGATTCTTCTCTTTTCCTTGTTCGTTGTCCAGGTTTCACTTGAATAAGATGCGATTGTAAATACCATGGCTTGGGTAAGCCACACTTTAGTCTTCAAGGTTGACATCTTTGCTTTTCACTACTTTAAAGAGGTCCAGTGCAGCAGGTTTTCCAGTGCAATGCATCTTTTGATTTCTTGACTGCTGCTTCCATTCACCAGCAGAATAGGTATAAAACTCAAAATGTATTTCTTCTCTTCAACTGTAATGTGCCCTGTAGCATCAAAGGATTATACATTTTATTAGTAATATAATTATCCTTTTTATTTCCCGTATTTTCTTCTCTGTTACAGTAAATGAATAAAATTTCTAATATCTGTCAACCATCTCATCTGTAGTAAAACCTCACAACCCTGCTCTTGCAGCGAACAAAGTTATTTTCTCCTGTAGATAATTCTGTTTTTAAGTCCTTATGACAGAGGTCTCATCCAGTATTTGTCCTTTTGACACTGAGTGATTTCTCTTAGCATAATATCTTCCAGTTGACACCGTGTCATGAGATGTTTTCTAAAATCTACTTTGTTTTTTATCGTAGTGTAGTGTTCTATTGAGTATACGTACCATAGTTTGTTTATCCATTCATCTGTTGATGGGCATCTGGGTTGCTTCCATCTTTTAGATATTGTGGACTGTGCTGCAGTAAACATTTGAGTACATGTATCTGTCCACATGACAGCCTTTGTTTCTAAGGATAAATTCCAAGGGGTGAAATTACTGGATCAAATAGTGTATCTATTTCCAGCTTTTTAAGGAAGCACCAGATTGCTTTCCAAAAGGATTATACCATTTTGCAATCCCGCCAGCAGTGTGAGAGAGTTCTGATCTCTTCATAGCCTCTCCAGCATTTGTTGTTTTGTGTTTTTTGGATCATGGCCAATCTTGTTGGGGTGAGATGATATCTTGTTGTAGTTTTGACTTGGATTTCTCTGATAGCTAATGATTGTAAGCCTTTTCTCATATGTCTGTTGGCTGCCTGGATGTCCTCTCTAGTGTTATCTGCCCATCTCCTTTGCCCATCACTTAATTGGGTTATTTACCTTTTCCTTGTTGATATTTTGCAGAATCGTGTAGATTATGGAGATTAGATGACAGTCCAACATGTAGTTTCCAAATATATTTTCTCATTCTGTAAGTGGTCTTTTAACTCTTTTAATAAAGTCTTTGGATGAGCAAAACTGTTTGATTCATAGTAGCTCCTATTTATGTATTTTCTCTTCTGTTAATCATGCTTTGTTTATTAGATTTTGAAAGTTGTTTAAGCTGTGTATTAGAACATCCATCGTTGATCCTGTTTTTCCTTGCATGATTTTTATCGTTTTAGGTTTGATATTTAGGTGTTTGATCCATTTAGAGTTGGTTTTTGTGTAAGATATGAGATGTGGGTCTTGTTTCAGTTTTTTGCAGACTGATATTCGATTTTGCCAGCACCATTTGCCAAAGAGACTGTTTTTACCCCAGTTTACAGTCCTTTGTCAAATATCAACTGTTTGTAAGAGGAGAGTAGCATCTCTGGGGTCTCCACTCTATTCCATTGGCCTATGTCTCTTTCTGTACCAGTACCAGGCTGTTTTGACTACTGTGACAGTGCAGTAGGTGCTAAGGTTGGGTAGTGTGAGCCCTCCCATTGTGTTCCTCTTCCCCAGTAGTACTTTACTAAGCTGGGGTTTCTTCCCTTTCCAAACAAAGTTAGTGATGTGTTTCTCCATCTCCTTAAAAAATGACACTGGAATTTATATTGGGATTGCATTGCATAAGTAGATTGCTTTAGGTAAAATAGACTTCTTCACAATATTAGGTCTTCCTACCCATGAGCAGGGTAGGTTTCTCCAACTTTGTAAGTCATTTTTGACTTCTTACAGCAAGGCCTTGTAATTCTGTCTGTACAGGTCTCTTATTTCTCTAGTTAAACTTATTCCTAGATATTTTATCTTCTGGGGGGCTATAGTAAATAGTGTTGATTTGGTGATTTCTTCTTTGATGAACTATTTGTTGGTATAAAGGAATCCTACTGATTTACTTATGATTATCTTGTATCCTGATACTTGGCTGAACTCTTCTATTAGTTCCAGTAGTTTACTTATGGATTCCTTAGGATTCTCTGTATATACGATCATATCATCTGTGAATAGGGAGATTTTGATTTGTTCATTGCCAATGTAGATATCCTTTATTGCTTTGTCTTGTCTGATTGCTCTGGCTAGAACTTCTAGCACAATGTTGAATAGAAGTGGTGAGAGTGGATATCCTTGTCTAGTTCCCATTCTCAAGGGGAGTTCTTTCAGTCTTTCACCGTTCAGGACAATGACAGCAGTGGACTTTGCATAGACGCCACTAATTGTGTCAAGGAATTTCCTCTCTATTCCTGTTTTTCTGAATGTTTTCAGCATGAATGTATGTTGGACTTTGTCAGATGCCTTTTCCTGATCAATTGACAAAATCAGATGATTCTTATCTTTTGTGCTATTTATGTGGTTGATCACATTAATTGTTTCTCTGATGTTGAAGCAGCCTTGCATCCCTGAAATGAAAACAACCTGATCATGATGATTTTTTTTTTTTTTAAATATACTGTTGAATTCTATTGGCTGGGACTTTTTTTTGAAGATTTTTGCATTGGTTCATGAATCATACTGGTCTGTGATTTTCCATTTTTGTGCAATCTTTCCCTGGCTTTGGTATCAGGGTTATGCTGGCTTCATAGAATGAATTTGGGAGTATTTCATCCCTTTCTATAGTGTGAAATAGCCTCAGTAGTATCAGAGTTAACTCTTCTCTAAAGACATATTGTAATTAAGCTTAGTAAAGTAAGACATAGACAGATACTTTTAAAGACAGCAAGCCTCAAAGCAAAGCTAACATTCCATGGGACACCCTGTAGGCTTTCATCTGACTTCCCTGCAGAAACAATATTGGTTAGAAAATAGTGGGATGACTCATTCAAAGCCCTGAAGGAGAGAAACTTCCAGCCAAGAACTATATATCCTGCAAAATTGTCTATCAGATATGACAGTGAAATTAATACATTTGCAGATAAAGAGAAACTAGAAACTTTATAAAAACTAAACCAAAACTACATGAAATACTGAAAGAAGTTGTTTGCCTAGAAAAACAAAACTGTTATGATACAGCATCCAGAATCCTACTTAGGGAAGTCACAAAATTCAATCAAAGCTACAATATTAAAAGGAGAGTATCAGTAATCATATCATGAAAACTGTGGCAATAAAAGGAGAGTATCAGTAATCATATCATGAAAACTGTGGCACTATCACGCTAAAAAGAGGGATATACTGCAGTACTTATAGTCATTTCAGATGGAGAGGAAGTTAAAAAGTGATGCAGAAGAGAAAACTGGATTTGATCCTTAGTATCTTAAGGGGGAGTCATAGGTGTAGGTGCAAAGCAAATTAATGATGCAACATCTCAAAACAAGAAGTACAATACAGGAGGCTCAACAAACACAAAACCAACCCATAGAGAAAAGTCAACCCGTAAAGAAGAATGACCCAGAATAGAATACTAAGGGCAGTATAGAAAACATCAACATAAAAATAATTGCATCAAAATGATGGCAGTAAACACATACCTATCAATAATTATACTGAATATAAATGGTCTGAATGCACCAATAAAGAGACAGTGAGTGACATCCTGGATCAAAAGACCCGACCCATCTACATGTTGCTTACAAGAAGCACACCTTAGACTCAAAGATATGAAAAAACTGAAAATTAAAGGATGGAATAATATATCAAGCTAACAACATACAAAGAAGAGCAGGTGCGACAATACTGATGTCAGATAAAGTAGATTTTAATGTAAAATCTACTATCGTGGACAAGGATGGTCACTTTATTGCTGAATGGTTCAACACTCAAACAGGACTTAACAATATTAAATATTTATGCACCCAATACTAGAGCATGTAAATGCATTGAATAAACACTGACAGCACTGAAAAATGAGATAGATCATTCCACAGTAATAGTTGGAGACTTCAACACTCCCCTTGCAGTAATAGATAGATCATCCAGAAAAAACTAAGTGAAGATACAGAAGATCTCATTGCAACAATCAACCAACTTGATCTTATCCACATATACAGATCTTTTCACTTAACAATGGATAAGTACACCACCTTCTCCAATGCATGTGGAACATTCTCCAGAATAGAGCATGTGCTAGTTCATAAAGCAGTTCTCTACAAAATCCAAACCATTGATTTGCTGTAAAGTGTCTACTCAGACCATAAAGCCATAAAACTTGAAATCGATAACAGAAAAATCATAGATGGACATTCATACTTACAGAAAGTGAATAACACTTTGCTCAGAAAGCCTTGGGTTATACAAGAAATCAAGGGCATAATAAAGAAATTTATGGAATCAAATGAGAATGAAAACACATCCTACCAGAACCTATGGGATATGGCAAAAGTGGTGCTCAGAAATCAGTTTATCTCTGTAACTGCACGTATCTGGCAAGAAAAGGGCCGAAATTAAAGAATTAACCCTACAGCTTAAATAAGTAGAAAGAGAACAAGAGAGGGTCCAGTTTCTCTGCATCCTTGTACTTGTTATTTTCTGGGCTTGTGATTAAAACCACCTAACAGCAATACAACTTTAATAGGTGTGAGGAGGGTCCTGGGTAGTCCCAACTGTGCTCAACCGCTAACCTAAAAGTTGGCGGTTTGAACCTACCTAGCAGTGCTACAGAAGAAAGGCCAGGAGATACATTTCCTGAAAAATTCCAAAAACAAACGAAACCCATCACCATGGAGTCGTCCTGACTCATAGCAACTCTATAGGACAGAAGAAAACTGCCCTGTGGGGTTTCCAAGGCTGTTACCCTTGTGGGTGCAGACTGCCACATCTTTCTCCTACAGAGCAGTATTGTATTCCAACTACTGACCTTTTGGTTAGCAGCAGAAGGCATTAATCACTTTACTATGAGAGCGCCTTTCTAAGAAGATGACAGTCAAGGAAAATCTTATGGAGCAGTTCTGCTGTGTAACACATGGGATTGCCATAAGTTGGAATGAACTCATTGGCAACAGATTTATTTGTTTGGTGTTTTGGAGTAGATGTGGAACCCTGGTGTTGTGGTTAAGAGCTCAGGCTAGAATCCAAAAGGTCAGCAGTTTCGAATCCACAGCCATTCCTTGGCAATGCTATAGTGCAGTTCTGTGACCTATGGGATCACTATGTGTTGGAATGGATGCAGTTTTTTTTTTAAGATATGAATTGGTATCTGATTATGGTTTTGATTTCCATTTCCCAAATGTCTAATTCTGTTGAGTATTTTTTAATGTGTTTCTTTGAGGACATTTATACATATACATACAGATTACCTCTAACAGTCACCCGTGAGAGTGCACGCGCACACGCACACACACATATCTTCTTTGAAGAGATGTCTGTTCAGTGCCCATTTTTAAACTGGATTATTTGAATATTTTTGTAGTTGAAGTCTTAAGAGTTCTTTATGTACTGTGGATGTTAGTCCTTTATCAGATGCATGATTTGCAACATTTTGTCACATTCAGTGAGTCTTCACTTTCTTGACAATGTCTTTTGGTATGGAAAAGTTTTTAATTTTAGTGAAGTTAAATTTATTTAATTTTTCTTGTGTTGCCTGTACTTTGGGTATCTGCAGTGTAAAGCTTATGTCAGTGTAAAACTCACCGACTCTGGTATAACTTATAAGATTAATTGTAGCAGTACTTTGCCTTTACTTGACGTCTTAAAAAAGAAAACAACTCACTGTCGTTGAGTTGAATCCAACTCACAGCAACCCTGTAGTCAGAGTAGAACTGCCCCATAGAGTTTCCAAGGAGTGTGTGGCAAAATTGCACTGGCAAACTTTTGGTTAGCAAATGTAGCACTTGACCCACTACACCACTAGGGTTTCAACTTAAGACCTTAAATACTATTAATTTAGCTACTATTTACCTTTTTTTTTTTAATTAACCACTTTTTCTGTTTTTTAAAAAAGTCAAGAAATGGCTGAAAATTTTGTGCCTTATAGAAATTATTGATAAATTATACTTCTAGTAGTCACATTTATGCCAAAATCATTTTAATAAAGAAACAAATACAAAGTTTTGATTGATTTTGGTAGCTAAAATTTGCAGATAAAATTTGTAACTGTTTTACATGTAACTTCTGCTGTTACGTGGGATAGTTGAACAGAGAGCCAAATACTGTTTTGTGATTTTTGAATGCAACCAAGAAAATAGCCGTATTTTCTTGTATATACATACTTTTATGTAATGCTGGCATAATTGAAAACTCTTGTGCTTTTATAACATGGATTATAAAGTTCACTCTTGGAAAATGTGGAATTTTGAGATGATTCTGATTCTTTTAATTGCTCCAGAAAAATATTTCTGATAGTTTTCCTTCATAATAAGATATGTTTAAGTAGCAATTTCCTCAACTCTCTTGAGAAGTTACATAAGGAATGTATCTACTTATTATTTATTGTTGTTTATTTTTAATTTAATCTATTAGGGAACTTTTTTCTCATTAGAATTTATATTAAGAAAATTAATGTTTTGACTGGAAATTTGTGAATTTTATCCTAAGTTAGCAAGAGATTGTAAAACTTTTTTAAACCATAGTAAATTCACTATAAAACAATTATCATTTAGGAGGCCATGTTAATTTTTAAAATCATGTTTTTAAGTCATGCTTCATGAAGCAGTAATGTTTATAAATATTTATAATTTCTTTGGGCATGCTTATGGAAATTTTCCAGATGTTGACTTTTTTTCGGGGGGGTAGTAAATCTAGACTAGTAAATGCAAAAGCTACTTTTTAGGCAACACATTTAAAATTACTACAATCTATTACTTCTGCTTGTATTTTAAGAGTATTACATATTATAAATGTGTCTTCTTTATGTTGATATGTCTAGGTGTGTATTGTCAGTGATATTACTAAAACTATTTCTAATTAAGTTTAAATACAACACTATAATGTGGTGCGATAAAGAAAAAATATTGTAAAAAGTAAAATTTTAAAACAAATAAATACATTCTTGGAGTATTTCCAAACCTAAACCCGATCTATACCACACAAGTAAGGAATCTTTCTTGAATGAAGCTAATTACCCGCAGGGTGCATGTTGGTCACTCTTTAAAATTCGTATAAAAACAAAGAAATTAATTATCCAGCATAAAGAGGAGTCATACTCTTTCTGGCAAACATTCAATTAACTTTTTAGTGCTTGCTGTTTAATGTTGTTTTTGACCGACCAACCATTGAAAACTGCTTTCCTTTGAAACTGGGCTTGAGTAGAAAACAGTCTTGTGTGAAGCTGTTTAGACAGTCATGAACTTTTTTTTCTGTAATCTTTGAATTGAGTGACTAGTTATATTTTAGACTTTTTCTGAGGTGTACAGTTTTAGCACAAGTATTTTGAGTACTTAGCATTTCGTAGAGGTAACCTCTAAGATCTGTTTGAAAAAATCAGAATAATTCTCAAATTAGCATTCATATTAAGATATTTCAAGAATGTAATAATACTCAGAAATTTTATACCTGAGTGAGGACTAAGACAATAACATTGATTTTTTTTCTCAGAAAATATATACTTGTATTGCTTTTCCTTTTGCTATTTTGACTGATAAAGACCTCCTCTGTTTTGAACGGTACATTACAAATTTGGCAATGTAAGGTTTTAGCACATTTGTGTTCTTGCACACTTTTTCTGACTCATAGTTGCTTTCTCTGTATCTTCATGCACAAACAGCACATACACACACTTTAAGTTTTGAACCATTTGAGAGTGACTGCACATGTTGTGATGCTTCATCTCCTAAATACTTCAGTGTGTGTTTCCCAATAACAAGATCATTTCTTCTACGTAACTACAAATTAAAACACTTAGGAAATGTAACATTAATGATACTGTCTGGGATTTAGTATTCCCCTGTTTCCCCAGTGATACTATTTGTAAATATGGCAGTGCCATTGAAGACTGCAGCCAATATGGGTTGTATTATTTCCTTATGATAGAATTTGGTTGAAAAATTTTGGCAGAATTACTTCATAGGTGATACTCCCTTTTCAGTGCATTACATTTATAGGTGATAACTCTCTTTTCAGTGCATTGCAGAAGGCTTAAAATGTCAGTTTATCCTTTGTGTGTGTGTGTGTGATGATCATTTAATTTAGGTTGTGTTCAACAGAATATTCCATTTTAAAGGTACCTTTTCCCCTTTATAATTAATGAGTAATAGCAAGGTGATATTGTGAGACTATGTGAATATTCTGTTACCTAGTAATCATTAACCCAGTTATTTTTAGGATCTACTGATGATTCTTCCTTAAGTTTGTAGCTGTAATAATAGTAGCTGTTAAGTGTTCATTTTCTATTGTTTTCATTTTACCTACATTGGAATTCTGTTAAAAAACAACAAAAAAAGGTTTTCTTCTTGCTTTCTTGCCCACTTTTTTAGTTACTAGAATGAACTCCAGATTCTTGCCCACTTTTTTAGTTACTAGAGTGAACACTGGATTCTTACTTTATTCAGTATGTAATATCCATTCCTCTCATTGTTTAGAAACCCTGGTGGTGTAGTGGTTAAGTGCTATAGCTCCTAATCAAAAGGTTGACAGTTCAAATCCACCAGGCACTCCTTGGAAACTGTGGGGCAGTTCAAACCTAAAGAGTTGCTATGAGTCTGAATCGACTTGATGACAGTGGTTTTTTTTTGGTTGCTCTGGTCATTGTTTATCTTGCTGCTCAAGCTATCCCACATTTGACCAATGTGAGACCCCCCTCAAGCTAACTCCTGTGTCCTTGGACATGCCCATATCAGTTTGAGCATTTTCTTACTTTCTGGTACAACATGATATTCCAGAACCGTTTCATGCTGCCTTTGTCTCAGCCCTGGAAGTGTTGTTTCTGCATGTGAAGCTCTTGCTCCTTTTGGTGGGGAAATGATGTTTAGTAAATTATTTATTTTTTTATTAAGGGCAGATATATTTATGCTGTAAGTCTGTGATTTCATATGCATTTATCTTGGGAAGCAATCCCTTACCTGTAAAATCAGGAAGTCCTGTTACTACTATCAACACAATTAGTTCATTTCTTTATTCCTTTCTGTGTTCTTTTCACTCATTCATTTGTTCGTTTTCTGGTTTATTCATTGGCTTATTCAACAGCTTATACAACAGCTGTGCCAGGTATTATGCTAAGTATAGAATATGTGAATAAGGCAGACAGGGTCCTTTTCTTGTGACATTTACAGTGTAAGTGGTGTGTGTTACAGATTCAGCAAGGAGCCCTGGGGCTTCATTGGTTAAGTGCTTGGCTGCTAACCTGAAGGTAAACAGTTTGAACCCACCAGCCACTCCATGGGAGAATGACCTGGTGAACTGCTTTCTTAAAGATTATAGCCTCGGAAACCTTATGGGTGCAGTTCAGTTCTCCCATATAGGGTCATATGTGTTGGAGTCGCCTCAGTGGCAAACACCAACAACAAGGACTGAATTGTGCTTCCCCAGAATATGTGTTGCGGTCCTAACCTCTGTACCTGTGTGTGATCTAATGTTTGTTAGTAAGACCGCATCAGTATAGGGGGTATCCTAAATCTGATCACTTCTGAGTTATTTTTTTAAAAAAGTCGGTTAGACATATACGGGGGAAGTGAGATGCCATGTGTGGATCCGCAATAAGCCAGGGAAACACCAAGGCAACATGTAAGGAACAAATTTTACATGGCTTAGACCCCAGTTTGGGTTTTCAGCCTCCCAAAATAAGAGAAAATAAATATGTGTTCTTTAAGGCAACTCATTTGTGGCATTTGTGTTACAGCAGCACCTGGAAACCAAGTAGGGTGACAGACACTAAACAAAAAATACATAAAAAAGTTATTTAATTCATTTGTATTGGGGCTACAGACCATAAGTAAAACCTAGCCCAGCCTTCCCTCATTAGGAAAGGCTCATCAGAGAAGTGACATTTTCAAGTGCATTTCCACCAAGTTCCCAGAAAATGCTGATGCTCCTGGTTAGGGTGAATCACGCTTGAGAATTATTGTGCTCGAGATTACAATCTTATCTGTATGAATCAAGAAAGAGACTTGGTTTGCAAGGAAAATGATCTGAGGAAATAGTTTGCGTGTCTCCATAGCCGTGATTGTTTCTTCTTAGATGTGTGAGGCCATTTATCTAGAATGCGTTTGGTGGTGTAGAACAACAGCAATCAGTGTTACTTAGAGCTTGCTATAACTCATGGAGCTCATTCTAGATCTATTGATTCAGTCACTGGGCTCAGAAATCAGGATCTGTGTTTTCAGAAGCCCTGCAGTGGATTGTTACACATGCTGATTTTTGAAAATACTGGCCTATCTATATCCTAGTCAGAAGTTAAGGAACAGCTGTAGAAACTACTCCTAATACAGAATTGTATTTACTACTTTTAATGCTTGACCTGTACCGCTTTCTACTCCCTCAGGACAGCACCACTGCAATTGTACTTTAGATGAAGGTTTACAGAGCAAACTAGTTTCTCTTTAAACAGGTAATACACATGTTGTTTTGTGATATTGGTTGCCAACCCCACAATATGTCAACATTCTCACCTTTCTTGACCTTGGGTTCCCTGTCACCAGCTCTCCTATTTCTTCTTGCCTTCCTGTCCTTGCTGCTTGGTTGGTATGCCCAGTTAGTCTCATTTTGTTTTATGGGCCTGCCTGTCTAATCTTTGGCTAAATGTTGACTCTCAAGAGTGACTTTGTTACTGAATTATAACGGTATCCAGAGACTTTTCTGTGGGCATGTGAGAGTTTAAACTAACATTTTTCTAAGTCTCATATATGCTGGATACTTTACTAGCCTCCATGTAATTCTCATAAAAACAGAGAATTTTTACTACCAAGTATATTCCTCATTTGCAGAATAGGAATCAGTTAGGAATCAGAAGGGTTAGGATTTGAACCTAGGTCTGTATAACACTAAAACCTATACTCTTTCCACTCTGGAAAGTTTACTTTAACAATAATAATGGTTATTCCCTGAACTTTAATTCCTTCCTTATATTGAACATGTATTGTTCATAAACAAGATATGAAATGTCCAGTAAGGATGTATTGTATAGTATGTTGTCTACTAAACAGGCAACACTACTACAATATAAAAATTCCTAAATATTAAAGATTCAAAACTTTTGAAATTAATTCTGTACTTTGTAAATTTTAAATATGTTTAATTATGAATATTAAGCTACAGTTGTTGGGGGTAATTAACCTAACCACTAATCAAAAAAACTAGAAGTAATTTAGTGAGTTCTGAACTGAATTTAAATGTTTTTAATGCTAAAAAATGAGTCCGGCCAGAATTTTTTTAATTTTAAGTTCAAACAAAAAATAATGTTTCTTATACTTTTTTAAGTTTTTGAAGAAGAAATGATATTTTACTTGTTATGTAGCACTCCTGATCATAATAAAAACCAAAAACCAAACCCACTGCCATGGAGTTGATGCTAACTCATAGCAACCCTATAGGACAGAGTAGAACTGCCCTAAGGAGTTTTCAAGATTTGCCTGGTAGAGCTGAACTGCTGACTTTTGGTTAGCAGACGCAGCACTTAAGCACTATACCACCAGGGTTTCCGATCATAAGAAGGTAACTGTTTAACCGTAGCTTTTCAGTGTGCTTGGTTTCTTATTTTTGGCCACATTCTCAGTGCTAAAATATACGATGGTATGTTTAGGGATTCATAACAAGATCTGCTGAGTATCACCATGGTCACCTTTGAAGTACTCCCCTTCAGAAGCTATGCACTGCTGCCAGTGCCTGGTCCACCCTTCAAAGCACTTTTGGAACTGTTTCTGGAATAGCCATTGCACACGGTGGCATGGTGGCAGATGCACCACCTGATTGCATAGTTGTCTGTGTTTTCTTTTTGTTGTATTTAGGTTGTATTTCAAAGGTGTACGCCGTAAAATTTTAAGATTAATTTTTAAATCCTTTTAGATGAGGAACTCCCTAATGTTCCTTCTCCTACCTAATCTGCAAACTTACCTTTATCTGTATAAAAACATCTTCTCCAGCTTCATTGCCAAGCCAACTTCTTTATTTACCAAATTAGACCAGCTCTTTCTTACTCCAGGGCACACACTGATGTTTCCTGTGCCAGGAATCCTTTTTCTTTCCCTCTTCAAATTATCCTATTCATGTATCTTAGCATCATTAAAAGTGGAACAACCAGACATTTGTGCCTCTGATGGGATACACCCTAAGAAACACACTGCATCACCTATATAGGGTGACAAAATAAATTGAACCTGAGCTTAATCAAGCGTTTAGAGAGATACAGGGGAAAGAACAAGTTAAACAATACCATTAAGAAAAAACCAAAAGCCAAGCCCATTACTGGTCAAATCAATTCTGACTAGTTGCTACCCTGTAAGACAAAAGAAAACTGCCTCATAGTTTCCAAGGTGTGTCTGGTGAATTTGAAATGCTGACGTTTTGGTTAACAGCATGCACTTAACCCCTATTCCACTAGAGTTGCAGCCATTAGGAAGAAAGGTTTGATGGTCTACAAAACAAATGAACCAATTTGTTCACTAAGTAAATGGAATAAAAAAAAAAAAAAAAGAAGAGGCTATAAACTGTTAGGAGGGGAGACTTAAGTGACATAGTAACCAAATGCAGTGTGGTCCTATTTTGGATACTGATTTAAGTAAACCAGTTGTAAAAAGGCAACATTTGAGGATTTTTAAGGAGATATGAATGTAAACAGGATGTTAAAATTCTTAGTAATTTTTGTTAGGTGATAATGACATCTTCGTTATACTTTTTTTAAAGTATTTTTTTGTATTAGAAACAACTATGGAAGTATTAAGTGGTGAAAGGATATAATATCTGAGATTTACATTAAAATCCTTGGAGGTGGGTGGTTTGTTTCTCATTCTTCCAGTCTCTCTTACGTTACCTTCTTGGGGATCATTGACCAAAGCAGGTGCTTGCTCCATCCCATTAATTTGTGTCATTTCAGTCTATTGGTTTATTTCACAGCACTTATCAATAACTGAACATAAGATTTTGCCTGTTTCTTGTCTTTTGTCCTTCCTGTACTCCAGACTTTAGAAGGAGGACAGGGGCCATCTGGTGCACTACTTTATATTCAGTACATAAAATGTATGGCAAAAGAATAAATGAACGAAAACTTGATTTCATGTAATATTTGTATTTTGGTGTTTTAAATTTGGAATTTTACTGTAAACTTTTACATAACAAATAACTATTGTACATGTCTAAAGCTTGTTACTTCGCCTTTTTTGGAAGAGGAGAGCAATAAGTGCTACTTTAGCTTTTGTATTTGAGGGCTAATATATGAGATAAATGTGGACACTTTAAATAGTTTCTTTAACGTACTGGCTGGTTCTTTGTTGTTAGTATTGAAAGTAGAGGAAAAATTTTGTTGTTACATCGTTCACCCAGTTGGCTTTTCTTTATTATTATTATTATTGTGATTGAGTGAAAGTGTGCAATCCAGTTTAAATTTGCATGCCCACCTATTTGCAGCTCCTTCTGCTCTCCTTGTCCAGTGACAGCACATTCCTCCTTTCTGTTCTGTACATGTCATATCCTCTTAACAATCTCCTGTACCCTTTAGTAAGAGGCCAGTTGACAAGGTCCTGTAGATGCACAGAACCATAAAGTACAAACACTGTATGATCACTCTCTATGCCTGAGTCCAATCCATTCCTGTCTGAAGAGTTGACCTCACTAATGATTTATGATCAGGTGCAGCATCAGGTCTAGGGGCCGTGTTCCCAGGGGAACTCACAGGCCTTCAGACCATCAGTTGCAGTCTTTCAGTCGAGTTCTTAGAGTATACCCCTTTTTTTCTCGTGTTGCCACTGGGACTGAACATTGTGACCCCCATCAAGGCTGTCGTTGGTGGTGGCTGGGTACCATCTGGTTCTTCTGGTCACATTGATACAGTCAGCCATTCACGTGGTTCTTACTGTCTTCTGGGTTCTTTTTCCCTCATGTTGTTGTCCTTGGTGATCATCTGTTCCAGATGAATTGGGACCATTTGGTATACCTCAGGTGGCAGCTTGCTGGCTTTTAAGACCCCAGATGCCACACACCAATGTGGGGTACAGAAGACTCTCTTAGCCATAGGCTAGTTATGCGTTTGGCTTGTCTTATATGCAGTAAACGTATGCTTACATCGTGTGCCCATCATACCCATATGCTGTTTGCTTATCACGCGTTTTCCCTGTCCCCAAGTGCTTTTGTGAAAGAAAAAGGAAAAAAAAAAGTGTTGCTCTTTCAGGATTTCTACAAGCAAGAGACTTCTTGATGGAGTTTAACAAGGTAAAAGCTTTTTAGGCTCCTAAAGTATTATGTTATCCTAAGTTTAATACCACTTACCTTAACAGCTTCGGTCTTGTTAAGCATTTAAACAGTCTTTTGTGTCTGTTGTGTCAGAATGAGAGAATGGTTTATAAATTGTTTCCGTGTCATTCTTTCACTTAACTTAGAAGAGTCTGGTTTGGGTGCTACCCAGCAGGTAGTTGTTAAGGTACTATACAAAACAGAAACCTTGCTTTAAATCAGCTAGATATTTTCCTTTAATAAATTATTATAGTATGTCTGTATTTTAATTTTCAGGTAATTAATATGTGCATTCCTATCTTTGATTGTGTTTTTAAATTGCATTCACATACAGAAACTAAAGAGGAGAATATTCACATAGTTTTTAAGTTTTTTGGGGGGAAAATGGCAATCATATACAAAAGTAGGATAATGTAATTAACTCTGTATACCCGTCAGCCAGCTTTAACTTATCAACTTCGTATGTAGATTTTAGCTCTAAAATATAATAAATATATGTGGATTAATTCTAGAAACAAAAGAACTGAATTAATTTTTGAAACATTAGTTTGTCTGTTGCTATACCTACATCAGCAATAGGTTTATACCTACATCTATCCCAGTTTTATTTCTGTTTATTTTAATAATTAGTTCCACTTCTAAGACACATATTTTCGTGTAATATAATTTTGAAGCTACCTAAATTTATACATGCCTTTCACAATAGTTGAGATTTGTTTAAGTATATAGATTTAATCTGTAGGTCAAGTCTCAGTTTAACTGCTCTAATACAACTTGATATTTAAAGGAATTATTTTAAAAATCAGCTTTATTTCTGCATTTGTACATTTAAATTTTCATTCATTTTATTGTCTTTAGCCAACTCAGGAGCACTTGTAGTTTCTTTTTTCAACAAGGATACTTTTTTTTTAATCGTTTGAAGGATTTCCTTTATGTTAATTCATAATAAATAAATATGAAGTCAGTTAATTTACTGGAAAAAAGTTAATTGAGTTTGTACTCATTCCTGGGTTCTCTAGAGGAGCAAAACCAATGAAGTATGTGTTGAGAAATGCAGAGAAAGAGATTTACATCAAGGAAATAGCTCACACAGTTGTGGAGGCTGACAAGTCACAAGTCCGTTGGTCAGGCATCAAGCTGATGGCTTCTCCTGACTCACATGGTTGCAGGGGCTGACAAACTCAGAATTGGCAGGTGGACAGCAGGCTGCTGACACACATCCCAAGAACTGGAGGTCAGAGGATGGTGACTTGAAATCAAAAACTCAAGAGAGATTTCCCAAAGCTTGTATTATATATTTGATGCCGGCTACCCACCGAAGGCAACTGATTAGCTTTCAACTAATTGGCCTTTCAACTGCTTGATTGCTCATATCAGATCACAAAATGTAGGATGGTTACAAAATACCTGGCAAACTACTAAGAATCCTGGTCTAGTCAAGTTGAGGCATAGCCTTAACCATCCACTCATCTTGTTTTCTTAGGAAATGTGTTGTGTACTGGAAAAAACATAGGTTTTGAAATCATAGTGGTCGGGATTCAAAGCCTCACCATTAATTACTGATTTCATTCATTCATTCAAGAAATACTTATTGAGCACCTCATTTGTGTCCACAAGTATAAACCTTTTCTTTAGATATGAGAGAGAGATCAGTGAACAAAATAACACAGGGTTCTTTTCCTTACAGTGCCTACATATCAGCTGGGTAGACAATATAGAAGTAACAAAATAAACATGTAATCCCATTTCTGATAGTAGTACATACTATAAATAAAGCAAGGAGGGGACAGAGAATGAGAAGGGGGAGGCAGGAGAGGAGCTACTTTTAACAGCCTGGTCAGAGTGCTATTTGAACGGATCTAACTGAAGTGAAGAAAACAGCCATGTGGATATCTTTTTTTTTTAGGGTAAAAATAGTTTAAGCAGAGAGTACAATAAGTACAAATGCCTTGATATGGAAACAAGCTTTGTACTTTCCAAAGTAGTCTTTGTGGCACAAGCAAGTCCAGAGAGGATGGTAGTAGATGAGTGTGGAGAGAGGTGAGTTTGAGAGCGAGGCGGGGGTCAGGCCAAAACATGGAATTTAGACTTTTTTATAATGGTGGTAAAACAAATTTTGATTAAGGAAGTGGCATGTTCTAATTCATGTTTTAACAGGATCTTTCTGAGTGCTGTATGGAGAATAGAAGTTTGGGGGGGGGTGGGTCAGTTAGGGAGCTGTTGTCGGGTGATTGATAAAGTTGGTTTGCTGTACAGAGGTGGCAATGGTGGTTTTAACAGGTGGATTTGCTGATGGTTTTGATACGTGAAATGTGGAGAGAAGACTTTGGAGCCTATGTGGAAAAAATGATTTAAGAGGGAGGATATTTTTGAGAAATTATGTAAGATATAGCTCCCAAACATACCATTTGATTTGGCAAGGTAGAGGCTATCTTTGAGCAACTCCTTGGCAAACTGTATGGCACAGATCTACTCTGTCTTATAGAGTTGCTGTGGGTTGGAATTGACTGGACAGCAGCAGGTTTTTATTTTTTTCATTTCAAGGAGGCTATAATGGAAGTAGTATCCCAAGAGAGTTAACAAGAAGGTGAAGGTTGTATGTAGGAAAATCTCCCATATGACCAGACATATGAATAGGGTGGGAAATTGAGTCATATTAGAGGTAGGAAAACAATATAGGAGTGAGAATTCAGCTGATGACTGATGAATATTTTGGGAGGCTTAGCTTCTGGAATGACTGATACCTACCCACTGCCATCATAGTTGATTCCGACTCATAGCGACCCTATAGGACAGAGTAGAACTGCTCCATAAAGTTCCAAGGAGTGCCTAGCAGATTTGAACTGCCACACTTTTAGTCAGCAGTTGTAGCACTTAACCAGTACGTCATCAAAGTTTCCTAAGGTAATGTGGTATGTAAAATATGTCATCAGTCTTGATTTTCTGCTAGGGAGTGGTGAAAATCTGTTTCATGTAGGCCCTTAAAGAGCTTGGAGCCTTGGTGGCATAGTGATTAAGAGCGACTTGGCAGCAGCTAATCAAATGGTCAGTAGTTTAAATCCACTAGCTGCTCCATAGAAACTGTGTGGTGCAGTTCTGCTGTGTCCTTTGGGGTCACTGTGAGTCAAAATCAACTCACCAACAACAGACTCAGTTTGGTTTGTGTTAGTGAGTAGACATTATTGAGCTGGGTGGTGGAGGAGGGTAGTCCTACCAAGAATTCAATAATGTGAGCAAATCATATGGCCTTCCTAGGCCTTAATATTTTCACCTGTAAGATAGTACAAGTACAGTTTTACAAGTATCTAAGATTTCACTATAAATGATAAATATGTAGAACCCTGATAGAAATTAGGTCACAGATGTTTAAGGCATTTTCTTGTGTACATTTATAGTTCCTGTACCTTTTGTATTTATAATGGATGGTTCATTTATTGATGTTATCCTATAAATGAATGAATATGTGTTTGTATAAAAAATATATATTTTATATATATATATACATGAATAATACATTTGTGTGTATGTGTATAAATAAAATGTTTGGTTCATTTGTTGGGCTTTTTCCCCCACTACAAGAATGCTATGGGTAAATAGTGTGATCCTAATCTTTGTTTATAATGTTGAGCTTTCCATGCTGTGCATTTTCTTCTGAGATATAAATGATAAAATGTATTCTTAGCCATCTTATACCAAATAAAGTCTTATTGATTTTTGTGTAGCATATGATAAAATAGAAAATAATCTCCTGGTGTCTATTCTGTATTGTTCACAGAAACAATTTTTAAAGAAACAGCCCGAATTTGTACAATTTAAATGCCTTGTCTTGTTTACTTGGTATAAATAGGCGTTTTTAAAGTCAGAAAAGAGATAAAAATCACAGTTGTTGTTGTTCTTTAAAATAATAAAGCTAAACCTGAAAAGCTTTAGATTTGCAAGTAAAACATTTTTGAAATAGAGCTAATCTTCTTACCAGATATTTTAAGGATATCTGGTAGCATTGAAGTAGAGCAAATCTGTTTCAGAGCAAATCTGTTTTTCTATTTACAAAGTTAAAAAAAATTTTTTTTAAAACAATGATTTACATTGTAGCTGAAAAGCTGCTGATGGTTTCCTCAGTCTTAAAGCTAACTGACCTTCTCTTTGAACCCAACTTTAATGTAAACATTTTCTTGAGATGGTTAAGGCTTGGGCCAGCCAATCTGGAGGATATTAGTAGTGTTCTGTTTGAGGGAAGTTGGAATCCCTAACCGGTTCCCAGGAATTCTTTCCTAGGCTGGAAGCTGTCTTAAGCATTATGTACTTCTTAAATTTTTTTATTTTTTAAATTGTACGTCAGTTGAAGGTTTACAGAACAAATTAGTTTCTTGTTAAACAGTTAAAACACATATTGCTTTGTAATGTTGGTTGCCAACCCCATGAATTGTCAACATTCTGTTTCTTCTTGATCTTCTGCATTACCATCTTTCCTGTCCCCTCCTGCCTTCTCCTCAGTGCCCTGGGGTTGGTGTGTCCATTTAGTCTCATTTTGTTTTATGGGTTGTATTTCCTAATTCTTCCCTGATTTTGTTAGTAATGGCTACTGTGCCTCTTGGAAATGTAATTAGTAAAAGACATAATTAACTTTGAAGTATAAAAAATAAGGGCAGTCGTATTTGATAATTTTTCCATCCTTCCCACTCTGTTCTGTTGTTAAAAATATTATGTGGTAGTCAAGCTGCTGGGGTTGAGGTTATTGCCCTATTTCTTTTAAAAATTCCTATATTTTAGTATTGCATATTAAAATATTTTGTTCGAAATTAAAGGCAGTGTTAACTTGTTTTGGTCTCTTCTGCTTTTTCAAACTTTCTGAAATGTACTGAGGAGCGTTTTTCACACTTATGATCATAACTCATTTGTTGTTTTCGTTGTCAGTGAGTCAGTTCTAACTCACAGCGACCCTATGGACCAAGAAATGAAACACCGCTCAGTCGTGTGTCATCCTCAAATCATTGTTATGCTTGAGCCCGTTGTTGCAGCTATGGTGTCTGTTTTAGCCAGCTAGTGCTGCTTTAACACAAATACCACAGAGTGGATGGCTTTAACAAAGGAAGGTTTATTATTACACAGTGCAGTAGGCTACGAGTCCAAATTCAGGATGTCCGCTCCAGGGGAAGGCTTTCCCTGTTGTCGGCTCTGGAGGAAAGTACGGTATTGCATCAGTCTTCGTCCAGGGAGCGTCTTGGCTCAGGATTCCTCAGGTCTGAAGGATGTGCTCTTCTCCCAGTGCTGCTTTCTTGATGGTGTGAGGTTCCCAATTTTCTGCTTGCTTCTCTTTCCTTTTATCTCTTGTAGGATGAAAGGATTAAGGGTGAGGCCAGCCATACTCCAGGGAAACTCCCTTTACAGTGGAGCAGGGAGGTAATCCTATGAAGGCATTTACAGTCCCACCCTAATCCGTTAATTTACAGCACAGCAAAATCACAAAATGGAGGACAATCACAAAATATTAGGAGTCATGGCGCAGCCACATGGCTACATATATCTTGAGGAGGACACAATTCAATCCATGACAGTGTCAGTCTGTCTTGTCAAGGAACTTCCTCTTTTCCATGGCCATCTACTTTACCAAGCGTGATGTCTCTCTCCAGGGACTGATCCCTCCTGATAACAGGCCTGAAGAAGATGAGAGAAAGTCACACCATCCTCATGTCAGAGGATCTTTCTGGCTGTACGTCTTCCAAGACAGATTTGTTCACTCTTTTGGCACAATATGTCCACGGCATATTCAGTACTCTTCACCAGCACCGTAATTCCGAGGCATCAGTTCTTTGATCATTGTCTAGCTTTCATATGAAGCAGTTAAAAACACCATGGCTTGGATCAAGAGCACCTCAGTCCTCAAGCTCACTTCTTTGTTTTTTAACACATCAAGGAGGTCTTTTGCAGCAGATTTGCCTGATGCAGTGCATCTTTTGATTTCTTAAAAGTTGCTTCCGTGTTGCTGATTGTGGATCTAAATAAAATGAAATCCTTGACAAACTCAAGCTTTTCTCTGTTTATCTTGATGTCACCTATTGGTCTAGTTGTAAGGATTTTTGTTTTCTTTATTTTGAGGTGTAATCCATACTACAGGCTGTAGTCTTTGTATTTCATCAGTGTTTCAAGTCCTCTTCACTTTCAGCAAGCAAGTTGTGTCATGTGCGTAATCCAGGTTGTTAATGAATCTTGCTCCGGTTCTCAAACCTCCTTCTTCATA
This sequence comes from Heterohyrax brucei, assembly GCA_028571685.1. NCBI lineage: Eukaryota > Metazoa > Chordata > Mammalia > Hyracoidea > Procaviidae > Heterohyrax > Heterohyrax brucei. Next base: position 53,471,007 of record CM053142.1, on the reverse strand, counting down.
TAGTCCAGATTCTCAGTTTATTTGCTTGGCGTACAGACTGAAAACACATAATAAAAGAATACAACCCTGGCACACAGCTTTTCTGACTTTAAAACATGAAGTATTCCCTTGTTCTGTCCAATGACTGCCTCTTGGTCTGTATACAGGTTCCTCATGACCATAATTAAGTGTTCTAGAATTCTCATTCTTTGCAGTGTTTTCCATAATCTTTCATGATCCACAGTCTAATGCTTTTGCATAGTCAGTAAAACAGAGATAGGCCTCTTTCTGCTATTCTCTGCTTTCAGCCAGCATTCATCTGACATCAGCTATATCTTGTTCCACATTCTGATCTGAACCCACCTTGAATGTCTCGCTTTTCCCTGTCAGTGCCCCGCTGCAACCCTTTTTTGAATGATCCCCAGCAAAATTTGATGTATATGTAATACTAGTGATACTCAATAATTTCTGCATTCATTTGTATAGTTTCTTTGGAATAGGCATAAATATGGATGACTCGATGGCAGTGGGTCCAGTTGATTGTCCAGGTAATTGTTTTCTAAATTTGTTGGCACTGAGGACTGAGCACTTTCAGCCCTGCATGCATTTGTTGAAACATCTCAGTTGGTATTCTGTCAGTTCCCAGAGTCTTGTTTTTTACCAGTGTCTTCAGTGTAGCTTAGATGTCTTTCAGTACCACTGATTCTTGATCATATACTACCTTCTGAAATGATTGAATATCGACCGACTCTTTTTGGTATGGTGACCCTGTATATTCCTTCCATCTTCTTTTGATGCTTCTTTCATCATTTTGCCTATAGAAACCTTCACTATTGCACCTTGAGGTGTGAAGTTTTTCTTTAGTTCCTTCAGCTTGGGAAATACTGGGTGTGTTCTCCCCTTTTGGCAAATTCTTAACTTTAGGAATTTGCACATGTCATTTGTTATACTTTGTCTTTCTAAATCTGTCTTAGTCTGGAAGCTCAGCTAAAATCTGTCCACCATAGGTGACCCTGCTGGTATTTAAATACTGGTGGCATAGCTTCCAGCATTACAGCAACACACAGGCTACCACAGTACAACAGACTGACAGACACATAGAAGCATAACCTGTTAATAATTACCAAATCATCTTAGTGGTTTGAAATCAGCATTAACAACAAATAAATAAATAGAATATGTTGTTTGTATAAGCGTAGCTATCGTTTCATGACACTTTTGTTGCACATATATATGTATATGTGTGTATGTAAGTGTGAAGATGTGAAATATGTTTTACTATAAGTCACCAAGCTTAAAAAACATTACCACAGAGAGTATTTTAGGTAAAGGTTTTATAATCCTTTTTGCAAACATTTATGTTTTAAAATTCTGAGCCTTCTGCTATGTGGTTAGTACCATAGTTGAATATTTTAGAAGTTGAAGTTTGGTTTTTTTGTTTTTTTTTTTTTTGTAAAGTAAAGGATCCCATAACCCTAATGGCATAATGGTTAAGTGCCAAATCTGCTAACCAAAAGTTTGGCAGTTTGAATCTTCCAGGTGCTCCTTTGAAACTCAATGGAACAGTTCTACTCTGTCTTATAGGGTCACTTGAGTTGGAACTGACTCGATGGAAGTGGGTTTGTTTGTTTATAGGTATCTTAAAAGTGGCTTTACTACTTCTGACATTGCCATACAGTCAATAACTGAAATGCCAGAGCTGAGCAAAAGCCATGTCTGTATGAGTTCAAGGAACATTTACTAAGAATATTATGCCAGTTTGTAGAGATACTGAAATATTTAGGCACAAGTTTCCATCTTCAAGAAACTGCAACCAAGGTTTAGGGGGGCACATGTTGAAGTATATTCATATTTATTTTTTCTCTTTAAAAATGGTGGCCTATTAGTAAATTTGATTCTAAGTATTGAAACTCAAAGGAATTTTACAAAGAGATATACGTGTCCCTTGAATCTTACCTGATTTCCCAACGATATAATTGAGTAACTTTTCCTAGTTGAATTTTTTTTCTGCTCACTAATTAGAAACCTTCATTTTTTCTTATCATTGAACTAATATTAATTGTTAAAAGATTTTGGAATAAGTTTGATTGGGGTCCTCATATGATGTCTATCTTTATTGCTGTTTCTGGTGTTAGGGCCAATTTGTGGGATTTTTTCCATTGTATTTAAACTGTCATAATTCCATCCCTTAATTTCTTGAGACTTCTTTTTCTCTTCTCTTAAAAAAACAAACAAACATAGATGATATTAAAATCATGCTGCAAATATCAAATATACGATACCTCAGTGTGTTTTTAAATTCCCAGGAAGTTGCAGGTTGAAATGTGCAGGTTAGTAATATGGCCCATAATATTTTTATGTTAAATATTATTTGAGTAGAAGTATAATGTATTGAGATTACTGCCTGGTGAGTGGGACTTAATTTTTAATTTGAAACAGTGGTTATACTCTGTAGTCACTTAGTTGTTGTTGTTTTAATTGTATTTTAAATAAAAGTTCACAATTCAAATTATTTTATCATAAAAGTATATACACACATTTCTCTGTGACCCTAGTTACTCTCCCTGTAGTTTGACAGCACACTCTTCCTCTCCATTCTATATTTCCAGTGTCCATTCATCCAGCTCCTGTCTTCTTTCTGCTCGTCTCACTTCTGTGCAGGAGCTACATAGTTTCACGTGTCTACTTCAGCAGAAAGCGCATTCGTCACAGGTATTTTATGTCTTATATTCTAGTCTAATCTTTGTCTGAAGAGTAGGCTTTGGGAATAATTTTAGTTTGGGTCCCTCCAGTCTCAGTCAGACCACGAAGTTTGGTCTTTTTATATGAGTTTGAGTTCTGTACCCCACTTGTCTCCCACACCTTCAGGAACTCCGTGTTGTGTACCATGCCAGGGTTTTTGTTGGTGGTTGCTGAGCACTGTCTTGTCCTTCCAGTCTCTGGCTGATGGAGTGTGTGGGTTCTGTGGCCCTTTCTGTCTCTCTCTAGGGCTTATGTTTTCTTTATTTCTTTGGAATTCTTCATCCTCCTTTGTTCCAGGTAGGTTGGGACCAATTGATGGATCTTAGACGGCCTTGTTAGCTTTTAAGCTTCCAGACACCAAGTGTTCTCGCTTAAATAATTGGTTTAAAGTCAGATAACTAGCAAGCAAGCCCTTCATTATGGTCCATTAGTTAGTTACGAGGGTTTTCATGGATATTTTGACTGCTAAATGTCAGTTTTATATACTAAAAAAGGTGTTTTATTTCAAAATGTTGTTACAGAATAATAATATTACTCCTTAAAATGTTTAGAATCACTTGGAGTTAATTTATCTCAACCAAATCACTTTAGAGAAAGCAAAAATGTACAATTAAAACAGTGTATTAGTCTGTTATAAAGAATAAGTTTATTAGATAACTTGTATATCCAGCATATGCATTAAAACCAGTTGTATCAGTTTCTCTTAATATATGTAAATCGTTACAGATTTCTGGTCTGCCTACTGATGAACTGACTTTCTCATATTAGGTATTTGCTTTCTATATGAATAAATGAAAGTCATTAAAATGTGAGCAACTACTTTTAAATCCTGTTATGATTATGACAGGAGTCTCTAATAGCAAAACAATTTAAGTCGAAGGCGGAGATTCTGTATTCTTGATTCACACTGTGTGGACAAGAATAGTCGTGATTTGTGATAAGAGCAGCGTGCCAGATGTAACTGAAAATTGCTTTGTGTCACATCTTAAATAACAATTAGATAAAGTTTGTGTATCTGTTTAGTAACCTTTCATTATAGATATGTGTATGTGATTAAAATTAACTCCTGTGTACTTGTTGTTTGGGTGGCGGGCTTGTTTAATATCTGTATCCTGTAACATTACTTGCATGCAAATATTTTTTTCTACCAATATTTGCCACATTTTTATGCTTAAAATGTCTCAAAATAAGCTTATTTTTTCTGACTTTATTTTTATTTCGTGAGGGTACCCTGGTAATGAAGTAAGTGAGTCCTGTGTCTGCTAACCAAAAGGTTGGCAGTTCAGATCTACCAGGCATTCCTTGGAAACTCTGTGGAACAGTTCTACACTATTCTATAGGGTTGTTGTGAGTCAGAATCAGCTTAGTGGCAGTGGGTTTGGTTTGAGTTTTATTTTTGAGGTTACTGGTATGTTTGCTGTATAGCTGTATTTTTTCTAGCAGTTGCTTTGCTATTCATTCTGAATTAAGAACTGTAGTTGATTCATGATGATGAAACTTTTTTTTTTTAATACAGAGAAAATTTGGATTGTTTTCGCCAGTTTTTTTATTCTCTATGCCAATAGCAGAGCCCTGTGGCTCGGTAGTGAAGAGTTTAGCTGCTAACCAAAAAGTTGTCAGTTTGACTTCACCAGCCACACCATGGAACCCCTGTTGGGCAGTTCTACTCAGACCTGTGACATCGCTGTGTGTCAGAATTGACTCAGCGGGTTTGATATGTTTACAGATATTGCTGTAGTTGAGAATTCAGTATATTAGAATAAGTGGAAGGGAAGAATTAATTTTTTTACACCATGATTTACTTTTTTGCCCCATGTAATAAGTTTGTTGATGAACATATCCAGTATACTCAATGAGTTCAACAGAGTTTGATCCATTTTTCAGAGGCTGGACTTCTCAAACCATTCCTTCCTCTTCTAACCTGTTTTGTGGATAAATTTAAACATCTTTGTTTGTAAAGCACTTGCCTTGCTATAAAGACAGCTGCAGACAATCCGGAGTATGCTGCCAGCATAGTTAGTAACCACCGTTTGTTTTCCGCTGAGAATGGCGAATTCTTTCCCGGTCGTCCTCACAGTAGCTCCTATGGACCACAGTGATAATAAACTTTTAGATGTTGTTCCTCAACATGGCTCTACGAAAGGCGCAGAGAGGGAGGGTTGACAAAACAACGGCATCAGCTCGTGACTTACTTTATACAAAACCATGGTTCGTTATCTTGAATGTTGTTGTTGTTAGGGCGTGTTGAATTGGTTCCCACTCATAACTATCCTGTGGACAACAGAACGAACCACAGCCTGGTCCTGTACTGTGCTCACAGTTGTTATGCAGGAGCCCACTGTGGCAGCCAGGGTGTCAAGCCGTTTCCCTGAAAGCCTTTCTCTTTCACTGACCTTCCACCTTACCAAACATGATGTGCTTCTCCAGGGATTAATCCCTCCTGATAGACAGCATGTCCAAAGTGTGTAAGACACAGTCTCTTCCATCTTTGCTTCCAAGGGGCACTCTGACTGTACTTCTTTCAAGACAAATCTGTTTATTCTTTTGGCAGTCCGTGGTATATTCAGTATTCTTTTCCAGCACCGCATTTCACAGGTGTCAATTCCTGTTTTGTGTTCCTTGTTTACTATCCAACTTTTGCATACACATGATGCAATTGAAAATACCGTGGGTTGGATCAGGTGCACCTTAGTCTTCAAGGTGATGTCTTTGCTTTTCATCATCTTAAACAGGTCTTTTGCAGCAGATTTGCCCAATAAAATGTATCTGTTGATTTCTAGACTGCTGTTTCCAAGGGTGTTGATTATGGATATAAGTAAAATGAAATCCTTGACAACCTCTACCTTTTCCCCATTTATTATGATGTTGCTTACTGATCCAGTTGTAAGGATTTTTGTTTTGCTGATGTTGAGGTGCAATTCATACTGAAGGCCAAGGTCTTTGATCTTCATCAGTAAGTATTTCAAATCATGTGCACTTTCCGGAAGCAACGTTGTGTCATCTGTATTATACAGGTTGTTAATGAGTCTTCCTTCAGTCTTGATGCCATGTTTTTCTTCATGTAGTCCAGATTCTCAGATTATTTGCTTGTCATACAGATTTAAAAGGTATGGTGAAAAGATACAACCCTGATGCACACCTTTCCTGACTTTAAACCATGCAGTGTTCCCTTGTTGTATTGGACTATCTCTTGATCCCTGTACAGATTCCTTATCAGCACAATTAAGTGTTCTGGGATTCCTGCTCTCTGCAAAGTAACCCATAATTTGGCATGATCCATACAGTGAAATGCTTTTGCATAGTCAATGAAACACAAGTAAGTATTCTCTGCCTTCAGCCAAGATCCATCTGACATCAGCATTAATATCCTTGTTTCTACATCCTCTTCTGAATTCAGCCTGAGTTTCTAGCAGTTACCTCTTGATACACTGCTACAGCCAGTTTTGAATGATCTTTAGCAAAATTTTATTTGTATGTAATATCAATGATACTGTTCAGTAATTTCTGCATTTAGTTGAATCATGGGAATAGTGTAAATACAGATCTCTTCCAGCCGGTTGGCCACGTAGCTATCATCCAGATTTCTTGGCATAGACAAGTGAGCACTTACATCATTACATCCATTTGTTGAAACATCTCAGCTGCTATTCCATCAGTTCCTGAAGCTTGTTTTTCACCACTGTCTTCAAAGCAACTTCGACTTTTTTGTTCAGTACTGTCAGTGGGTGATCATGTTAGCTTGTGAAATGTGTGAATGTTGACCAGTTCTTTTTTGGTGTAATGTCCCTGTGTGTTCCTTCCATCTTCTTTTGATGCTTCCCATGTTGTGTAATACTTTCCCTAGGAGAGTCCTTCAACATTGCAACTCAAGGCTTGAATTTTTTTTTTCAGTTCTTTCAGCTTGAGAGATGCCAAGCATGGTCTTCTTCCCTTTTGGTTTTCTATCTCCAGCTCTTTGCACATGTCTTTATAATACTTTTTCTTCTCAAGCTGCTCTTTGAAATCTTCTGTTCATTTTTTACTTCCTCATTTCTTCCTTTGTCTTTAGCTACTCAGCGTTCAAGTGCAAGTTTCAGAGTCTTTTCTGACACCCAGTTTGGTTCTTTTCTTTATTTCCTATCTTTTTAATGTCCTCTTGTTTTTTCATGTATGATGTCTTTGATGTCACTCCACAACTCAAGTGGTCATTAGTGTGCAGCACATCAAATCTATTCTTGAGGTGGTCTTTCAACTCAAATGGATATACTTAATGTTGTACCTTGGCTTTTGTAGACTTTTTGTAATTTTCGTCGGTTTCCGTTTGAACTTGCATATGAGCGGTTGATGGGGTGTGCTGCAGTCAGCACCTGGCTTTGTTTTGACTGATGATACTGCGCTTTTCTGTCTTTTCTTTCCACAGACGTAGTTTGGTTGATTCCTGTGTATTCCGTCTGGCAAGATCCGTGTGTATAGTTGCTGTCTAGGTTGGTGTAAAAAGATATTTACAATGAAGAAGTTATTAGTCTTGCAGTATTCTATCATGTTATCTCCAGCATCATTTCTGTTCAAGGCCATAGTATCCAACCGCCAATCCTTGTTCTTTGTTCCCCTTTTGCATTCCAGTCACCAGTGATTATCAGTGCATCCTCATTGCATGTTCCACTGCAGAATGTGAATGTGAAATAGCAAGGGACATTCTGAGGTACAAAGTGTACCTCATAAATTTTGTAAGATTTGATGGAGGCTTTAAAAAAAGTAGTAATAATAATAATAAAACCCTAGGACAGTTTAACTATGTGACTCAACTATAATTTCACAAAACAAATTGTTTTGGAGCATCCTTAATGCCACTGAAAAGAAAGCATTCCATTTCTTTGCTGTCAGCATTAATCAGTTTGAATATGTTATTGTGTTCATGATTCTGTACTTGATATCAGTGTATTTGGGAGAAAATGGGGGAGAAGTGGAATGCCAAGGCTTATTTTTTGGTAGAGTACACCATGTTTGCTTTATTTTGTGCTAACCTGATGAGAAAATACATTGGTACAAAAACATTGACAAAAGCAACAGTTGTCTGCTGGGATATTTTGATTTCAAAGTATATCTGAGAAGTATACACTTTTTGTTCTTAATGTAACTGGTTTGATTTGGTAACTGTCTATACTTCTTTGATCATCTAGAAGGAGTTTAAGGTCCCCCTGTGTGTTACATCCAGTGCAAATGGTAGCGCACACACAAGTCGAACATGGAGGTCCTTTCTAACTTTTCATATATATTTACTATTTTCATTTTGCCTTTTTCAATGTTAAAGTTGAATCTTTTGGTAGAAGTTGAAAGTTCAGTATTTTGGTACTGGACCTGTGAGGAAGGATCAAGTTCTTTATTTTTTTAAATATATACATTACAGAAAAAATGAGAAAGTAGGGAAGGGAAAAAAACAAGACAAAACAAAAATCTATAACCTCTCCACCTCAAAGCAATACTTTTTTTAGGTGGAGAAAAAAGATCAGTTTTAAAATCACTAGTTTTCTAGTTGTCACATTAGTTTCACTCTAAGATAAAGTCTGTTCAAATTCTATTTAAAAGATAATCTCTTCAGAAATTAAGGTTTCTGAAGATTACTTTTTTGGAGTAGTGTTAATTTCGTTTCTGGTATCTTCATATTGGTTCTTTTTTTTTTTTTTTTATGACTGAGTGAAAATGTACATTCCTGTATAAATTTACATGCCCACCTATATGCAGCTACCACTGCTCGCCCTGCCCGGTGACAGCACACTATTACTCTCTGCTCCATACATGTCCCATCCTCCCAACAGTCTCCTTTCCCCTCCTCTCCACCCACTCCCCCTCCTCCAGCCCGAGGTCATCAGGATGATATCCTATAGATGCATAGAACCATAAAGTGCATCCAGTATATGGTCACTCTGCATCGACAAGTCCAATCCATTTGTGTCCGAAGAGTGGACCTTCATTATGATTTATAGGCAAGGGCAGCATCAGGGCCATGGGCCATGCTCCCAGGGGAACCTCGAAACCACTGGACCATTATTGAGGTCTTTTAGTGGAGACCTCAGGGTGCACCCCTTTTTATTCTTGTATTGCCAGTGAGACTCAACTTAGTGAGCTCCATCACAGCTATCACTGGTGGTGGTCAGGCACCATCCGGTTCTTCCGGTCACAAGTTGATGTAGGCACCCACTCATGTGGGTCTCTCTATCTTCTGGGTTGTCTTTACCACATGTCATTTTGGTCCTCGGTGAGCATCCATTCCTGCTGAGTTGGGACCATTTGCTGTGCCCTCGGATGGCAGGTTGGCAGCTTTGAAGACCCCAGATGCCACTCACCAGTGCCATCTTAGCAAAACGCTAGTTGTGCCAGTTGGCCTCAATTTTGCCCCAGAGCATGGTTCCCTGCCCCCTACCCCAGCTACTCTGCCCTTGCAATATTGGGTTAAGATGGAAGGAGTTTTCAAGTTATGCTGAAGTCCATTTAATATTGTTCTTGTTCCTAATGTGTGTTATCACCGATTTCACCCAGCCAGACTTCTAGCAACTATCTAATCTAAACCCTACCCCCCTCACCCTCCCTCTCTCCCATCGCTTGCAGCTGTCAAAAAGTCTTTTATTCTATACATAAGTCTGTTTTTGAGATCTTATCGTAGGGGTCTCATACAACATTTGTCCTTTTATCGCTGACTACGTCCACTCAACATAATGTCTTCCAGTTGAAACCAGGTTATGAGATGTTTCCTGGAATCATCATTATTCTTTATCATTGTGTAGTGCTCCATTGAGTATATATACCATAGTTTAGCTATCCATTCCTCTGTTGTTGGGCATCTGGGTTGATTCCATCTTTTTGCTATCGTGGACTGGTTCATGTTTTAAGGGTGGGAAATACCATTTAGCCAGAATGTTCAAACTGTCTATTTAGCTTTTATAAATTCACTTGTTCAAATGTATAGGATACCAAAATTGAACCCCAAGGTGGCCACCAGTTTATTAACTAATGCTAGCGACCTATTTCTTGTGAACTTTTGGATAAAGCCCCCCATTTATTTCTGATGGTTTTTAAATTTTGTAAATGTATAATTGAATAGAATTGTAGCTCTTCATTAATCTTTTAAAGAATTGTATCACTAGTGGCACAGTTGGGTAAGTGCCCAGCAGTTGGAACCTACCAACCACTCTGTAGGGAAATAATATAGCAGTTTGTTTCTGTAAAAATTGCAGCCTTGAAGTCCTCTGTGGCTGTGTTACTCTGCTTTATAGGGCCACTGTGAGTCAGAATTGAATAGGTGGCATTGGTTTGGTTTACATACTTGCTTACATAAAATAGAACAAGGAAGTACACATTTCTAGCTCATAAGTGTAAAATCCTCAGTTGCTAGCTCTGACACATCAACTCAGTTTATATGTACCCTCTTGGTTTAGCCCTCACCTTGGCTCATTTGTAAAATAATAGGTAAATGCACATGAATGCATTATGTTTGGGTGACATTTTAATGTGGCAGTTTTAACTTTTGTGTATGTGTATGTGGAAACCCTGGTGGCATAGTGAGTTAAGTGCTACATCTGCTAACCAAAGCGTCGGCAGTTGAAATGTGCCAGGCGCTCTTTGGAAACTCTGTGGGGCATTTCTGCCTTGACCTCTAGGGTCGCTGTGGGTTGGACCCAACTCGACGGCAGTAGGTTTGGTTTGATATGTATGCATATATATATATATATACATATATATATATATATATATATAACCAGCATGATTCTTGTCTAACTTCTGTCTTTGTGATAGCAAATGTAGGAAGTTGCGTTGGAAAGTCATGATTGTTTTAAATGAAGACTATCCTGAGACTTCAAAGAAAGCTGTTAAAACTTATATTACGGTTTGTATCCGCTTACCTTGGTGAATCGATGTTGTCTCTGTACTAAGAAACTAAGATCAACTGCAAAAACTAAATTGGAACAAACTGTATGATTTTAAGTTTCATATACATTCATCAATTTTATAATTCTCAATGATTTTTATAAACAATACATTTCATAAATTTATTTTAATTATTATATACAGTAAAATACTTTTATTTATCAGAGTTATGTAAGAAATAATTGGTTAAGTAAAAGTACAGAGACAACAAATAATAGGTACCTTTGATTTAGTTGTCCTATGGAAATAATATTTTAAATAAATAGATTGAATCAAGTATAGATCTTGTGTTTCTAACTGAGAAAAGGTGAATTAATTTATAGACATTCTCTTTGCATGATCCAAATAATTTTGTGGTATTCCACCTGTTTAGCTATAGCCTGAATGTTACTATTATGTTTTTAAATGTATCAAACTTACTTTCTTCCCATGGAAAAAGTGAGTGGATTGCTATGGTGTTACATATTTTGCAGACATTCAATAAATACTACTTTACCTGATTGAATAAGAGTTAAACTTCATCAGAATTTTGGGGGTTCATTTGGGCTAAATATTTTTCTTCCAGCATTCTGGTTAGGAAAAATGGTGTTTCTGAGTACACTATATTATAAAAAGAGCTGTAGAGAGCTTGTCTTTTGCTAATCAAAAGGATGAATTAATTTTAAAAGAGTCTATGACACTAATTTTTTATGTCTGCTTATTATTTGTGATTATTTTCTATTAAAGTGGGTTCAGCATCCTGTCTACTGACACTCTTCAAATCTTTTTACCAATTTATTGCATCATTTTAATATTAGTTTATTAGGGAGAGAATTAAGGTAATTTTGCATTCCATTCAGCATACATTTGTTATCAGTGGTAGTATGGTAGATGTTGAGGAGTTAGACGTGAAACTGCTACCTACCACTGTGACTATTATAGAGAGGGAGGAACATAGTCACCAGAAAAGAAAATTTCATTGTACTACAGTAACTGCATGGCTTATCAAATGATAGAGATATGCTCTGTTGTTAGTTCATTGCTGTGAGTGATCTTGTGGTGATCTTTGTAGAACATTGCATGTTGTGTGTTTGAGCCCTTTATGCTTGGTGTGTTTGAGCCCATTGTTGGGCATCTGCCAGCACTGTATTAGACAGTGTTCTGTTGTGATTCATAACGTTTTCATTGGCTAATTCTAGAAGTAGATTGTCAGGCCTTCCTTCCTAGCCTGTCGTAGTCCGAAATCTTTGCTGAAGCAATACCAGTGGCAAGTCTCCAGCATCATTAAAAAGAAAAACAAATTCAGTGCCTTCAAGGGGATTCTGACTCATAGCGACCCTACCAGATAGGGTAGAACTGCTCCAAGGAGCACCTGGGACATTCGAACTGGCGACCGTTGGGTTAGCAGACGTAGCACTCATCCACTATGCCACCAGGGTTTCTCTCCAGCATCGTAGCAACCAACAAGTCACCATATATTACACAAAATGACAGGCAGGTGGTCAGGGAATGTTTATAAGTTATGCATATACGCTGTGGAGAGACACTGGTTCAGTCCAAAGGTTCAGAGAAGGTTTTCTATGCTAATGTTGTATATTTACCTTTTACATCCATGAGATTAAAATTAATTTCAAAAGATTTGAGTAGTAAAGTGTGTTAAGAGAAGATAATCAGCTAAATTATTTTATCTGTGCTTATACATGGTAGCCGTGTAACTTCATCGTCGTATTCTGCTCTCTGTTCTTCACTTATATTTTAATTTTCCCACATGTTCATCCATACATGTTGAGATATACTGATGGTTGGAAGTGATTACAGCAATCCTTGCTAGTTTTCTAAATCTTCGAGCATTGTTGTCCTGGCCCAGGAATGTATGCACAAAAATGTGGAAGGAAGTTGCTGAAGTCTGTCTCTCTTTGTAGTCCCTGTACTCCCCAGAATGCCCTTTTACTCTTCTCTACACACTCTCAGTTTCTCCATACATCATGTAACTGTCTCTTAAGGATTTCACAGATGGTTCAAACCCCAAATCTCTTCGGATTTCTTTAGTCAGTTATTGCCCATGGAAGGAATTTGTTAACTGTGATCTCTTCTGCTCTCACCTTAAACTGTATTTGCAATTTTTATTCAACGATTCCAGTATTTCCATCTTTTTTCCTCAACATGCTTATAAATTCACTGAGGATGGAGTAGCATAGAATTAGGAAACAAATCTCCATTTTTACCAGTACAAACTAGAAAAATACCAAAACAAATTTATACGTATTTAATTAATTAGTACATGATATCAAGGAAAAACTACAAATGAATTTATGTAGAATTAAGGTGAAACACAACAAATTAAAATATAAAACATTTTGTGAGTCTTTAATAAAGTAATTTTAGCAAAACATAATACATAAAGCATAAAGGAAGTACAGTAGTAACATTAAATAATTGCAACCACATATGTTTTATAATTCTAAATTACATTAATACATTTTAATTGGATCAAATTTGTGGGGGGTTTAAATTCATTTTATTGAAGTGTATTGTCTTCTCAGTTTTTCTGTCCAGTGCCCTAACATTAGAATGGAAACCCTGGTGGTATAGTGGTTTAGTGCTATGGCTGTTAACCAGAGTGTCAGGAGTTCAAATGTACCAGACACTCCTTGGAAACTCTATGGGGCAGTTCTTTTCTGGCCTGTAGAGTTGCTGTGAATAGGAATTCAACTCAACAGCAATGGATTAACATTAGAGTATCAACATTGCATCATCAGGATATAGAAAGATCACAAATTAAACCTACCCACTGCCATCAAGTCAGGGTACCTTGACTTTCAAGTTTGTCACTTGAATAAATAGTAATTATTTAAATTATAAGCTTTTTTTATATTCTTTTTGAGTAAGAAAATGAACCTTTAGATAACTGCTTAGTTTTAGAAATATAGAATCAAAATCTTTCATGAATTGACCAATACCTAATTTGGAGTTTTGTATTTTAGCAGAAGATAATGTCAAGAATCTTTTAGACTCCAGTTTATAAAAATCGGTTATAAGCCATCTCTTTTCTGGTTAAAATAAGTGTGTTAATGTATGTAGTTGGTAATATAACATGTACCGTCTAACCAGCTTTATAATAAAAGAAACTATTACAGCTGTGATAAAACAACAGTTATAATCATGTTTTGCTGATGATGAGATGTTGTTTCTCTTTTCTTCAGTCACATTAACAAGGAAGTTGAAAAAATGGGGATATATATGCATATATGGGCACATATATGCATATGTATTAATGTAGAATGCTATAAAAATGTTTAGACTTTCAGAGTAAAATCAGAGGGAAGACTTTTCTTCCTATATTTCTGGACATTGTTTTCTTACCCTCCCTTTTTTTGGAATGCTGGGTTTTTTTTATGAAGAATTATCATCTTACTACCTGTAGTATTTTGTGAAAAGTGGTTGATCAAATCTTTATTTTAAAACAGTATTAAAAGTTTATTTGTACTTGTTTTAGATTTAGGTGGGAATAAAAATAATGATTTTGAAGACATTTGACCTTTTAACAATAAAAAGAACTACAGAAATAGAAACTACTGAAATTGTTTAATCTGTCTCCACTGGAATATAAGTTCTAAGAAGACAAGAATTTTGTCTTAGACATTGTTGTATCCTCGATAGCTAGAATAGTGCCTGGTATATAGTAGTTGTCAAGTATTTATTGGGTGAGTTAATTAAAATAGTTATACTATGACTTGACGGCACTTGGCTGGCTATACTACCGTAAAAATACATTTATTCTGCATATTTAGATACCTAGGGAGTTATATAAACAAAATTTTCCTTTCGTGTCAAAAATGCTATTAGAAGAATAATTGTAATTCCTGGTGAACCAGTGGTGCCTAAAGTACTTACCCCTTATGTTAATAACTGTGAGCTGGTTTGTTGACAATTTGGAACAGACAAGAGTTTATCATCTAATGGTTTTTAAGTTCCTGTCTTGGGTCTTCTTTCATGCTACCCTTGATTATCTGGGATGGCCTAAGTAAGACCTTTTTCTCTTACCAACTAATGTGAATGGATTTTGAGAAGCATTTCCTTTCAGGCTCAGAGAACTATGCTCTGGAATGTTAATGTTTCTTGATGCCTGGCTATAGACTGAAACAAACAAACAAACAAAAAAAACCTTGTCATCGATTCCGTTCCAACTGATAACAATGCTGTAGAACAGAGTCAACTCATAACAGTGCTGTAGAACAGAGCAGAACTGCCCCATAGGGCTTCCAGGCAGTAGCTGGTGGATTCAAACTGCCAACCTTTTGGTTAGCACCCAAATACTTGACTGCTGTGCTATCAAGGCTACCCTGACTATAGAGAAGTAGCCGTATTATAGGTAAAACCATGTGCTTATGGCAAAATTTCTGTCTCCAAAGCAGCATTATTTTTTAGTGTCCAACATTTGCACTTATTAGAAGATGGATGGCCTGTTGCAGAGAACTTTTCCTCCTTAGTTGTTATCATAAGAAAAGTTTTTATAAATTTGAATGAAACATAATAAGTATATTTGTTCAAAAATGTGGTTTACCTCTTGAGAGGTTCTTCATCTTTCAGAATGTTTGTTTTGTGATTAAATATTTTTATGCACTCTGAAGGATATAGTTGTAAACATGGGAAAATATTTTATGTGTTAACAGTCTTTACTAACTATAACTAGAATTACACAAATCTTGTCATTTGTATTGAGATAAGTGATTTCTTTTCTCTGATAACACTTCAAATTTTACATTTCTTGTTAGCAATTTTGTATTTTACATTTAAGGAATGGTTAATTGAATTAAGGTGAGCAGAAAGTAATAGCATTTGCAAATATTGTGATTATATGTGTTTTGTTTAATGTTCACATTGCTTAATCTATATTCTACTTTTCAAAAACCACTAACCTTTTTAACTTTCCAATGATAGCAAGAGCATACAATGACATTTATGTCCATTTAAGAGTTAAGCTTTAATTTTACAGTGGTTTTAAAGTAGTAGGATGGAAAAATGTTCAAAAGTTTTAAGAAAAGGGAACAATAAATTATATTGAATAAATCCAAGTAAGAAGTTAAGTATCTGTGAAAATATAAAAGATGCAGTTTAGGGGAGACTCTAAAAGACGAACATTTATATAGACAAAATATATACTTAAGTAGGAGAAAGGTGGATAGATAGGGCAAAAGACACAGACAAATATATAATTAATTCAGTCATGATCATCCATAAATATATTGTTAATGGTTAGTGCTTAATGCCAAGCCAGACTTATTTGGCCCTAATCTTAGATTAGGGAGTAAAATTGATCTTTTGACTCATGTACCACAGTCATCTGCAACAAAAAATGAATATCTATGCCCAATGAATTTCAAGGGCCATAGCAGCATATTAACAGTCAGCAGTTCAAGTTCCTTCCTTTTGTTCAGTTAGTTCTGTGATAGTATTTCAGGAATCAAATTTATTCTATACTATGATGCCAAGAGAAAAGGGAAAAGTACCTGAGTGTAATCACAGCCATTTTTAAGCACCATTTGATCAGGAAAAGGTTATGTATTCCCTAAAAAACAGGATTTACCTGGGAAAATCATTTTAAATTACTGATTTTTGAAGTCAGCAACACTGTAGGTACACTAAATGCTAATATCCATGTTTTCCTTCTTACTACTACAGAATTAGCATAGGGATACGCGCCAGCCGGATACATAAGATTATACCTATTTTGAGCACGTATAATGGATTAGTGGGTGGAGGGAAGGGTCTTTAGATTTAGAATCCCTACAACTTTCTCTTTTCATTTATCTGTCAAGTCTGTGGTACATACAATTTAACAAGAACTTAAGTTGGACCTATGTTGCCCACTGAGTCTGTGCATCGCCACCTCATGCCAGGAAGAGCTGCTGGTGGGAACAGTAGCACTGCGTAACATAGCTTTATTTATTTTTTTGCTGTATTGATTCATCTACCTAATAACCTACATAATAGTTTGAATGTATTGTGTTTACTGTCCTTCATGCTTTAACTCACAGTAACGGAGTCATTATTATTATTGTTACTTCTATTTTACTGATTTACAAGTGAAGGTGTAGAGAAGGCATACATCATCTTCAGTATGCTTTAGCTAGTCGGGGGCAGACCTGGATTTTGAATGCCAGGAAGCTTAGTTCATAGCATGCAGCCGATACGGCAGTTTTGTGTTTCTGTTGATGTTGGAGTTCATTTAAGACAGAGATCCTTTACTTTTCATCCTTGGGGTAGACAGTTATGCACATAGGCTTGGGTCTCTGAGAATTCACGCGGGCAATTTAAATCTGAACAGCGTTTCAGTTATTCTACATTTCTGATAATGTAAGACTTTAGGAATAAACAGAATACAGGTTTTCATGAAGGTTCTAGAAAGTAAGAGAGTGATAACAGTGTCTTCCAAACCAGAAAACCAAACCCAGTACTATGAAGTCGGTTCTGACTCATAGCAACCACATAGGACAGAGTAGAACTGCTGTATACAGTTTTCCAGGGAGCTCCTGGTAGAGTTGAACTGCCTACCTTTTGGTTAGCAGACATAATACTTAACCAGTACGCTACCAGGTTTTTGAAGTCTTAGAGATAAAAGTCTTAAAGATAAAAAGCCCGTGTTTCTATTCAACAACAAAAAGACAAACATCCCACTTAAAAAGAGGGCAAAAGACTTAAACAGACATTTCTCCAAGGAATATATGTGGATGGGCAATAAGCACATGAAAACATGCTTAATGTCATTAATTATTAGGGAAATTTAAGTCAGAATACAGTGAAATACAACTTCATACCCACTAAGATGACTATTATCAGAAAAACTTAAAATTACAAATATTGGGGAGAATGTACAGAAATTGGAACTCTTAGGTATTGCTGGTAGAATTGTAAAATATGCAGGCTCTGTAGAAAGCAAATGGGCAGTTCCTAAAAAGGTTAAACATAGAATCACTGTAAACCCAAATAAAACCAAACTCACTGCTATGGAGGCAATTAGGACTAATAGCAACCCTACAGGACAGAGTAGAACTGCCCTAAGTGTTTCCAAGGAGCAGCTGATAGATTTGAACTTTCATTTTTAGCTGAACACTTAACTATTATGCCACCAGGGCTCCAGAATCACCATTAAAACAAAATAACCATTGCCATTGAGTTGATTCTAATCCGTAGCAGACTTACGGGACAGAGTAGAACTGCCCATAGAATTTCCAAGAAGCACCTGGTGAATTTGAACTCATGACCTCCTGGTCAGGAATGATAGCACTTAACCACTATGTCACCAGGGTTTCCAGAATCACCATATGACCCAGCAATGCCACTCCTAGGTATTTACCTAAAAGACTTGAAAGCAGAGGCTCAAACAGATAACATACACAACAATGTTCATAGCAGTATTTTTCGTACAATAACCAAGAGATAGAAATAACCTTGTCCATCTGACTGAGATAAAATTAACCCTTAAGTGATTCCAAATATTTGAAGAAGTAGCATTATTATTCTGTAACAATATTTTCAAATAGAATACCTTTTCAGATACATAAAACTGGTGTTCAGTAGTCAAAATATGCACTGAAACACTAAATAAACAGGATGTAGTATATATATATATACAATGGCATATTATTTAGCCATAAAGAAAAGTGAAGTTCTGACACATGCTACCAAATGCATGAACTGTGAAAACATTCCAAGTGAAATACGTCAGGTAGGAAGGACAAATATAATTCCACCTATATGATACATCTTGTTGTCAGGTACTGTTGAGTCTATTCTGCGCTATGCACAACAGAATGGAACACTGGTACGTCTTGTGCCATGCCCACAATTGTTTCTATGCTTGAGCCCATCATTGTAGCCATTGTGTCAGTCCATCTCGTGGAGGGTCTTCCTCTTTTTTACTGACCCTCCACTCTACAAAGCTTGATGTCCTTCTACAGGGACTGCTGTCTCCTGACAACACGTTCAAAGTATGTAAGATGCCATCTCGTCATCTTTGCTTCCAGAGAGCACTCTGACTGTACTTCTTTCAGAACAGATCTGTTTGGTCTTTTGGCGGTCTGTGGTACATTCAATATTCTTATCCAACACCACAATTCAAAAGCATCAATTCCTCTGTCTTCCTTATTCATTATCTAGCTTTCCCATGCATATGGTGGGATTGAAAACAGCATGGCTGGGTCAGGCATACCGTAGTCTTCAAGGTGACATCTTTACTTTTCAATACTTTAAAGAAGTCCTTTGCAGTAGATTTTCCCAATGCAATACACCTTTTGATTCTTGACTGCTGCTTCCATGGGCATTGATTGTGGAACCTAGTTAAGTGAAATCCTTGACAGCCTCTGTCCTTTCTCCATTTATCATGATGTTGCGTAATATCTAGAATAGGCAAATGGATAGAGATTAAAGAAGTTTTTGGTAGTTGCCAGAGGCCAGGAGTAGGAAAGAGTGGGAAGTTACTGCTTTTGTGGTGATAACAGATTTTTAGAAGTAGATAGTGATGATGGTTAGTTATACAACATAAAACCAAAAACCAAACCCAGTGCCATGGAGCTGATACAAACTCATAGTGACCCTACACAACATAAAAAAACAACAACAACAAACCCATGGCCATCGAGTCAGGTCCAACTCATAGCAACCCTAGAGATCGGAGTAGAACTGCCCTGTAGAATTTCCAAGGAGTGCCTGGTAGATTTGAACTGCAGACCTTTTGGTTAGTAGTTGTAGTATGTAATGTGCTACGCCACTGGGGTTTCCCTACACAATGTAGTGAATGTAATTAATGTCACTGAATTGTACACTTTATGGTTAAAGTGACAAGTTTCTCATTTTGTTTACTTCCCCCCACAAAAAGCACATGTTTTAACTCTCTGTGGTAACAAAGTATATACTTCAGTTTAATAACAATCGGTGGACAATAATTAATGTTAATTTTTTATTTCATTTGTTCAACAAACGTTTATAGGCATTTGCTTTATGTCAAGTACCGAATATACAGCAATGATTATGAAAGTTCCTACCATTTCAAAGTATTACTGTACTTTCTGTTGCCTTATAGGTAAGACAGAAACATTATTGGCTTTATTTACAGTAAATAAATATAGAAATGCACTGAGTGAGGAGTTCCAGGTGTTTTTGCTGTCATGCTGACAGAAGATGTTTTTCATATGAATTATTGTTGCTTAAGAAAATTATTGCAGTACCTTACCTGGAAATGCAAAAATGCTCTTTGAATTGTGTTTTAGTTACTTATTGGAAGTCTTAGATTCTTAGAAACTAAATTGGGACTATGTTTATTAGTGGGAGTATATTTTTTCCTCCTAAGTAAAATGATGTGAACATGCAAGTATGTGCAATGTTGGGCTTGTTCTTATATTTCTGGTGGATCTTTTCTCTTGATTCCACATTTTCTACCTTCTCTCCCCTAGTATGCCTTTGCATTCTTGGAAAGGAAAAATTATTTATATCAGTCAGTGTGTCAACCAGATCTGTTAAAAATAGTCTGAGGAGTAGATGTGTGCACTAGAGAAGGGTATCAGTTTTCACTTGGACTGATAATTCTCCCCCCTCTCCCATTTAGAAAACACAAAAAGCTCATTGAATACTGAGTATACTAACCAAGCTTGCATTCAGTTCACTAGAGAGAATGGCATCTTGACTAGTCAGTATGTCATCAGATAGCACAAACTCAGGAAATACTGATGAAATGTTTTCTGCACCAAATATCCAGAAGTGGAGAGAGGAGGAAAGAGAAGTAAGAGAGATACACAGTTATTAGGGCTCTGGGTTTACAGTGTTTACATGTGCAGTCAGAAGCAGGAGTTAAACAAGAACATTTCTATGTTCTCTAACTTTTAAAGTAATCCCAAATGTAAAAACCAGTTATGTTGACCTATTAGTAGCCAAGAATACGAAATTTCTAACTGTTGGTGATTTATGTTTCGGTACTTATTAAATGAGCAAAACTGGAAGAAAACTAAGTTCTGCTTAAATCTTTAGAGTCTGGCAGTCTTGTTACTAAACTAAAGCAGGGTGGGGGAATAAACTAAACCTAACCAAAAACAACAAAAAAAGTTACTCTGAAATCAGTATTATATTCTCTTCAAGATTACCATCATCTCTGTTGTAACTTTGTGTTACTGAAATACTGTTACTTAAAACTTAAGGGAAATTTATTGTATGAAGACAGTTTATATTGCTTGCACTATGGCATTCTACTTTTTTAAATGTCAGTTCTGTAACGCATGCATAGAAGAAAAGACTCTGACGGTTGCAAGGGTGGGGAGGGACAGGGTAGGGGAAGGGTTTAGATAGTTAATAGAAATTTGGTTGGGTGAAATCGGTGACAGCACACATTAGAAAGAAGATCAGTGATAACTGGACTTCAACACAATTTGAGTACTCCTATCCCAGGGCCGCCATGAGTCGGATCCAACTCGACGGCACTTGGCTTGGCTTATCCTAACCCAATATTGAAAGAACAGAGTGGCTGGGGCCCCGGGATGGTTGGGGGGGCGGGCTGGGGACCTTGCTCTTAGGCGAAATCGAGGCCAGTTGACACAGCTAGCATTTTGCTAATGAGGACTCTCTCTACACCCCACATTGGTGAGTGGCATCTGGGATCTTAAAAGCTGCCAAGCTGCCATCTGAGGGTACAGCAAATGGTCCCAACTCAGGAGGAATAGATGATTACCAAGGACCAAAATAGCAGGGGTAAAAGAGAACCCAGAAGACAGAGAGACCCACATGAGTGGGTCTCTACATCAGCTCGTGGCCAGAAGAACCAAATGGTGCTCGGCCACCACCAGTGATAGCCACGATGGAGCTCACAAAGTGGAGTCTCACTGGCAACAAGAGAATAAATAGAGGTGCACCCGGAGATCTCCAATAAAGGGCCACAGTTGATGGTCCATTGGCCTTGGGGTTCCCCTGCGAGCATGGCGCCTGGCCCTGATACTATCCCTGTCCATAAATCATAATGAAGATCACCTTTTCGGACAGCAATGGATTGGACTTGGCAACCTTAGAGTGACCATATCTTGTGGGAATTTTATAGTTCTGTGCATCTATAGGATGTCATCCTGCTGACCTCTTGGTGGAGGAAGGGGAGTGGGTGGACAGGAGAAGACAGAAAACTGTTGGGAGGATAGGACATGTGTGGAGCAGAGGGGAGGGGTGTGCTGTCACCAGGCAGGGAGAGCAGTGGGAGCTGCATATAGGTGAGAATGCAGATTTATATGGGAATGTACATTTTCATTCAATCATAATAAAAAAATAAAAAATAAAAGTCAGTTCTCTGAAAATGCAAGCGGCTACACTAAATAAATTCCACACCAGATGCACATAATGTGAAGAGTTTATCTCATCATTCTCACTCTAAATTTCTTAGTGCAGCAGCTTTATGGAACCTTCCAAAGGAATGGGGATACCCAGCATGGAACAGGTGCTCCATTGCAGGCTGTCATGCAGCCTCTGATGAAACCTCCCTGGTTCCATCGGAGAGTAGAGCTACCACTGAAAATAATGTATCCAGTAGGAATAATATCTTCAAGGAGAATTTCTTTGCTGAGTTCTCTTATCCCTTCTCAGTCCTCTTTCCTTTCCACATCCCCAAATCCAAGTAGAAGGAAAAGTAGTACACTCTTCATGGAGATACAGTGATGTTAAAAATGCTCTCAGTATTTTCACATAGACACACACACCAAAACCAAACCAAAACAATGTTATCTTTTATACATATCTAGAGATTATCCTTAATGGGGGGTAGGGAGACAATATAATTTCTAGTGGGAGGAGAGAGATAACATAAGCCAGAAAATTATGGAAAACATTTTACGCCTATTTTTGATGATTATACACCGGAAAAAGCGTGTTTTATAGGCTTTACATTGCATACTTTTTCCTTTTTTAACATTCCTGAAACCCATATTATCTTGCAGTCACTGTCTCCCTGGCAGCTGCCGTGACGTAGTTGTCATCGCCTGTCCACACACACATACCACAAACTTGAAGAATTAGTGTCAGTGGCTTCTAAGAAAATACTGGAGACGCTCATTGAGCACAAAATGCTGTATTTCCAGTACTTTTGATGGCACAGAGATTGATGTTATATGATAAAACATGGATTGTTGACAACTCAGAGTTGAGAAATAATTCAGAAACATTATAAACTAAAAGTAAAGCAAATAAGTAACCAGCTTATTTTGTTTTTATTTGTGGGTAAGAGTGATATATCTTAAAAATCTATGTAAATCTAGAACACCTTGTTCAGTTAGTCTAAAGTAAAATTTCTAAGTAATAAAAATACAATGTCAGAGTTTGACAGGTTTTAGTTTATGGTACATAAAATAATAGTGTGTCGTATAATTGATGGCATCTTAGAGTCAAAGAAATACAATGGTCATTCACTTATATAAAGATTTTCATCTCCTGTGATACATTTAATATTAAAAAGTAATATATATTTTTTTGAGGAAGCAGTAATCACTGTTAAACATCAATGACAGCAGTCTACTAAGCAGTTAGTCCATTCACTCTGAAAATACTCCTTTAGCTCCACCACTGAATCAGGTGGTTTTCTAGGAGCTGAAAATATGGTCAGGAACAAAACCAGTTTCCACTGTCACAAAGTTTAAGTTCTAGGGAGGAACATATACATTAAACAGTAATATCTCTGTCAGTTAATAAATACTAAAAAGAAGAATAAAGGTGGATAAAGGAACAGACAGTGATGAGGTTACTATTTTAGATACATTGTTCAAGGAAGAGCTCTTTGGCAAGTAATATTTAAGTAGGAGCAACTCATACAGTTACATAGGGATAGAGCATTCCAGACAGAGGCGGCAGATTCTAAGCCCTAAGACAGGAGTGTGCTTAATTTATTCAGGAAACCACAAGATGACAAATGAGACTGAACTGAATGGGTGAGATGAGAGTAAACTAGAAATGGGATAACAGGGCAGATGATTGTAGACCGGCACCTGAGATAGGATGGTGAGATGGGAAGCTTTAGGGAGTTTAGGGTACAGGAGTGAAATAATCTTGAGGATCACTCTGGCTGCTAGCTGCAGGGGATGCAAGGATGGGAGCAGCAAGAATGAAGAGGCTAGGAGACTAATTCAGCAGAGAGACAATGTCTTGGGCTAGTGTAGTAACTGTATCTTAAAATAGATGATGTGATTCTAACCATGGTATTGAAGTTATAAGTAAAGTCAAACAAAAGACAACAAAGTAAGATGAATTCAGTAAACAGTGAAAATGTTAGTTATGCTCAGTTCTGCAGACATTGGCAGTGAAACACTACAGCTAACAGCATTTTCCTGAAATAAATTCAAACCTTCCTTTTTTTTTTTTGATTTGCTAGACATTGTTGAGCATGTAAAAAAATTCACCATCCCTGAGAACTTCTAATTGGGGGCATAAGACATAGCAGGATGTCATAACAGTTTAAAACATTACATGATTAAGGATCAAATGTCAGCAAGTTCTTTGGCGGTTAAGAGTAAGTAGAGATTGTTGTGAATTAGTGTGTATATCAGGAAAGCTTCACAGAGGAGGTGGAAGTTGAGCTTCGTCTTTAAGGATGATGAAATAGGGAGGAGGGAATGGCTGTGCAGACAACTGCAGGGAATAATAACAGCAACAATAACAACTGCTAAAATTTGAGGAGTACTCACTATGGGTCAAACCCTGTGCTAATAAAGCGCCTTTTACATGGTTTATGTGTTTTTATCTTCTCAGCTATCAGAAACCAAAACCAAAACCAATTCAGACTGATAGCAGTTGTATGGGACATAGTAGAACTGCCCCATGTGGTTTCCAAGGAGTGCCTGGTGACCTTTTGGTTAGCAGTTGTAGCACTTAACCACTATGCTACCGTGGTTTTACAACTATGAGGAGTACTATTTTTGCCTGTTTTATAGATGTGTCAGGTGAGGCACACTGAGATTAGGTAACCTGCCCAAGGGTACATGGCCTGGAAGGGATAGGGAGTCCAACTGTGGAACCACAGAACAGTTAGTAGAACAGCGGCTTGGAAAGTAGGGTTTGCGTTGAAGACTAGTGAGAGACAGTTTTGCGGTAGCCTGTGACTGGCTTGTTTAGGGCTTTAAATCCCAAGATAGGGTATTTAGATGTTAGATATAAATGATTTTGGTAATTAAACGTCTTCTCAAACAGAATCACATTTCAAACCCTATGATTTAAAACAATAAACAGAATTATTGGGTGGGCTAAATAGTGATTGTGGACTCAAGCAATTGAAAAACCAGTACTGCTAACACTGGGAAGCACTGACAAATTTTGTGTACTTAACAGATGAGGGAAACGTGTCTTGTGATGAAAGGGGAACTTTAGCAGGATGCAAGATAAATTGCATAGAGAGAAATTTGGAAGCAGGCTTCTCATAGTTATCAGACTACTATAGTTCAGAGAGAATGTAGTGTGAGAGCCTAGCCCAAGGTGGCGATGGTAATAAGAGAAAATGGTGACTACAGGAGATTTTTGTGAAGGGAAAATTAATAATACTTCCTTAGCAATTGAATATGGATGGTGAATGGGAAAGACTGCTAAAACTGTGTCTCTAGATGACTCAGAGAATGGGAGAGCCAAGCAGAAAACTGGGAGCCCTTGAGCTTCTTTTGACCAAGAAATAAAGAGGTCAATTTATGACCTGTGGAATTTGAAATGATAGTGAAATATTTAAGTTAGAATGCTTAGTAGGGAATCAAAGAAAATGAAACTGAGATAAGAGAGGAAGAAAGAGCAGAAGATAAAGATTCAGGAGTTAACAATGTTAAAGTGAAGGCTGAAATCAGAAGAAACGATGAAATTGACAAATTGCTAAATGTTGAAAGAGGCTGCCCAATAATCTACAGCTGAACCTTACAACAGCCAGAGATAAACCCTGGAGAACCTGGAATTTCTGTTGAAATATAGTGAATTGAACATACAGGTTTACTTGGGCTTTGTTGTAGACTCCACTACAGTGACAGTTAAAGAATAAAAAAAAAAAAAAATGTGTAAATCTATAAGGACAAGAGAGTAAGGGAAGAGATGGAAAATGCTAACTGAAGAGTCAAAGAAGCTGAAACCTGCCATCCTGGAGAGGAGAATACCAGTGAGAAACAAGCTGATTGGTTTCATTGAAGCTGTTTAGAAAGTGTCAGGTACGGAAAAGACAGAATGAAGAGCTGAAAATAGAGGGATTACTTTATTTTTAAATAGCACATGCCTTACACCTTTGCTGACCCCTCCTTCCCGTGCCCCCGGGGTATTTTCATCAGTGCAGCTATACTTATTCATTAGGGAAAATGAGAGTCATTGAAAGATTGTGATCTGGAGAGCTGTCTTTGCGTAAGACTCATTCAGAAAATTACCAAGTTTTGCCTGTTAGATAGAGCTCCTTGACAGGTGGGATATCTTTTACTCTGGGTCCAGTACCTGGCACTGAATAGGCGTGCAATAAATGTGTGTTGAATTAAACTTTAAATGAATATCATAAATAAGAATCTTAAGAAGCAGAAAGACTGGTCAGCAATCACTGGTATATAAAGTTCAAGAAGGGTAAGGATTATTAACAATTAGAAATGAGGATGTAAAAGGGGTCATGGGAAAGGTATTTTAGGTAAATAGCTGGAGCAAGCCAGATGGTTAGGAACTTAAGAATGAGTATCCAAGTTAAAACTTACTCTTTGAAACAAACTGATAAAGAATTAAGAACATCTCCTCTTTGCTTTCATACAACCTTTGCTTGACTGTATTTGAATTGTCCTGTGTCTTTCCCATCAGACTGAGTTTCTTGGAGCTCGAGAATACCTTTCTGATTAACTGTTTCTGTTAGGCCTGGCAATTAATGAATTCTTAAGTAATCACTAATAGATAAAAGAAAAATTAATTTAGTTGGGTAGCAGCATTGAGGAAAAGTGAAAGGTTGTAATCCATGGGTTTTTCAAATTTATGTGTTTTGTAATTGAGACACGTTGATCATACTTGTAAGAAATAGAGGAGAAAGATACTAGTATATATTGGAGCTGGTACTACGTTCCTACTTCCTTCAAATTTTACTTTGGAACTTTTTTTTGTTTCTGATAGGTCATTTTAATTAGTTCTTGTCATTTCGCCAAAACTCAAATCACATACAACTTTAAGGATTCAGGAATATTTGCTCTGAGGTCAATTTCTTGCTTCACAAGTGGGCTTGTATCATGTGGCTCCACTTCAGCTATATTTCAAGTGATAACAGACTGACATTTTTATTAAGTTGTATAATGTTCTATTAGTTATGTTCTTATACCTCATAATTCTGATTTGGAAGAAATCTCTGAGAGTCAGGGTAAAGAAAAGTCAAACTAGCAGTCATCTGTGACAGTACATAAATTACCTTTTGTAGTTTGCAGTAGGGCTTCCCATATAGAATAAGCATATAAATATTACTTAAGTGAAAAGATACTCAAGCTAAATATTTTATCAGATATCTTTTTAACCCATCTGCTGTAATTAAATTTCACTGGCATATTTATGGGATTTATCTTTGGTAACTCAGGATTTTTTTTAAAAAACCAAAATCACAGTATTTTTGCTGATATGCATGCAAAATCATAAGCTTTGCCTTTCTTTAATTAAATTAAGTTCCTAGAGAAAACTTTAAGGAATTCAACTGTCCTAGGTCACTGCCTGTAGTGGTTCCTATTTCTGGTTTTCTAGTAGGGGTTGCAAACACAGATACCAAGAGGAATTGGGGAACACAGTGACAGTGAAGTATATATGCCCCATCTCAAGTGAGCAGCCTTGCTAAGCCGCAGTGGATTATAGTAATATAGAAATGAGGGCACAGTGTTCTAGATCTTTGAATGTTTTAATAAAGGTAAGAAATTTAGGTTTGTTGGGGTAAGAAAGGAGTTGAGTAGTGTCTAGATTCTTAAATCTGTATAACTAATTTAAAATGTTTTAAAATATTCTACAGGCCAAAAAGTTCTGATCAAAGGGGGAGAATGTAGAACAGAATTTCATATTTTCATGGACTTTAGACTTCTAGGGGCAGAAGACTGGATGAAGCTCTAAACTATTGCCCTGAAACCATCTTTAAAATTTAAAACAAATCATCCCTTGAAGTCTTCTAAAAAATCAAACAATGGTGCAGAATAACTAGTAAAAAATGTCTACCTTAAGCATTCTTTTAAGAACTGTCTATATGGGATAAAAGTGACAACAACGACTTGAAAGATTAGATGGGAACCTTGGGAGACAGTGTGATTATGTTAATGGGGGAGCAGCGACTCAGAAAAGGAGGCTGAAAATAGTTACATAACTGGAAGAATGTAATGTGCATCACTGAATTATACATGTAGAAAAACCCATACCCACTGCTGTCAAGTTGATTCAGATTCCTGGCAATGCTGTAGAACACAGTAGAACTACTGTATAAGGTTTCCAGACTATTTATCTTTACAGAAGCAGATTGTACATCCTTCCTCCCTAGAGCTGCTAGTGGGTTCCAACCACCAAACTTTCAGTTAACAGTCAATCTCTAACCATTATACCACCAGAGATGAAAATTGAAAAAAGATTGTGCAGGCCAAAAAAAAGTGCAGGCCACATTCAACCCTTGGATTACTCATTTGGATCTTCTGCTGTCAGCCAGAATTTGAGCACCTGTCACAATCTCTGGAAACCCTGATGTTGTACTAGTTAAGTGCTACAGCTGCTAACCAAAAGGTTGGCAGTTTGAATCCACCAGGCACTCCTTGGAAACTGTGGAGTAGTTTTATTCTGCCCTATAGGGTTGCCATGAGTCGGAATTGACTCAACGGCAGTGGATTTGGTTTGGTTTTTGGCATCACAGTCTCTACCACCACCACCACCCTGGTCTAAGCTACAGTCATCTCTCTCCTGGGCTATTCCAGCATTCTCCCAACTTCTCTGTGTGTCCATGTTTGCTCCCCTAAAATCTGTTCTCAGAGAGCCACCGCTGTGATCCTGTTAAAATAAAATCTGAATTCGATCCTGTCATTCCTCTCAACTCCATGACTGTACTGAAAGCTCCACTCAGCCTCAGCCTTCTTTTCACAGTACCTCCAGTAGAGAAAGCGGGCTGAAGTGTCTGACTCATCTCTGTTGAATTCTCTTTTCCTCTGGATCTTGGTCCTACAAATTCTCGTTTCCTTGGTAGCTCTCTAATACCTTCGAAGGGACAGAGTGGGAAAAAGATTATGAGAGTGAAGAAGGAAAGCATAGATAGATAGCTATCCATTTTTCTAGTTCTCTGCATGAAGTTTCACCTGAAGCAAGCCTGGTCAGTGTATGTATGCTAGAAACAGAATGCCTCCTGACACTGTCCATGGAACAGAAGTCTGACGTCAGTAACCTAGTGCCTTCATGTGGTGGCAGGGGGGCTGGGGAGGGAACTTGGAGAAAAATAGAGAGAGATTGTTGGCTGGGCAAAAACAACAGTAAAAGGTATATCAGAGGTAAAGAAAAAGTGGAGGGAATTCAAAACCTGAGAAGAAAGAACTTTGAAAATTATATTGGCACTCAAACAGTTGCCGCTTAATGTGACTTCTAAAGTGTTTAAGTTAACCACATTGAAGGTACTGTGTAGCAAATAAGTCTGTCTACTTAACATTTATTGAATGACAAGATATACTTAAGCATTTTACAAGAAGACATTACCCCTGCTTTGTGGGCTTGCCATATAAAATAGGCATTTTTGAAAGAGTGTAAAAATAGCTCAAATACAAAGGAGACAGCAATTGATAGGCAAATTTTTTCTTTTATTGAGAATCTTTTACTCAACTGTTTAGTCAAAACTGTGTTTAAAGTCCATATGGTAATGATTCAAAATACTTAAAATTAGTAATAAAATGACAGGCAGAAAAGATAATGTGTTTTCAAAACAATGTTTATCATTCAGTTTACTGTGTTAGGTTTTCAGCTGAATGATACAACATAGTTTGGATGAATTTCTGTTGGCATAGGATCTGTAGTTTCCCTTTCTATATTACTAATTACTAAAACACAACACAAATAAAAGTATACAACACATAAACATGATCTTTGCCATACAGAGACCTAGAACTGTATGGTAGGTATTCACACTGAAAGGGATACTTCTTATGTAATGAAGAGAAAAAGTCTGTCCCAAGAAGCAGAATGAGGTAATGGGCTGTAGATTCTGGCTTTTGCTCTTGCTAGCTCTTACAAGACCTTGGATTACTCTACAAAACAGCAGCTAATCTTCTCTGTAAAGTGATTGTGAGTATTAAATGAAATCCATATGAAAGTACCAAACAATGTGTGTAATTCACAGTAGCTGCTCAGCAGCTGTTAGTTTTTTACCTGTTTTTGTATGTATCTATGTGAATGTATAAATACTCATTGCCGTCAAGGAGAACTCCAACTCATACAACCCTATAGGTAGAATAGAAGTGGCCCATGGAGTTTCCAAGGAATGCCTGGTGAATTTGAGCTGTTGACCTTTTGGTTAACAGCGTTAACACTTAACTAGTACTCCATCACGGTTTCTGAATGTATAAACAGTGATTGTAATTTTACAGGTCACAAGGAAAAAAAATCTTTTATGATTATGTCTCATTTAAGAAGTATGAATTTTTAATAGCAGATATAGAATCCTAACTACAGAAAATATTTTTGACCAAGCTACCCCCTTCGTAAACCTACCCTGGAGGTCAATAAATAACAATTTAATTTTCATAAACAAAGAGAAGTAAAATTTGTACAGTTGGTTTCTTTTTTGACTTATTTCCTACATGATTACATTTTTTAGGTACCAAGACTTCAAATTTATTCTCCAAGTCTTGAATTTGTATCTCCAGCCCAAGTCTTTTCTCTGAACCTTAGATGTGTTTCCTATGTTTATGACCTCCTACTTGGTATCTCTATTTGTAGTTCTAATCAGGATAGCAAACTTCACATGTCTGAAAATGAACTTCCCATCGTTCCTGCTCCCAGCCTGTTCCTTAACAGAGTGTTTTCATCCCAGGAAGGCACCATCTTCCCATATAGTAAGTGAAAGAAATTTACTAATAAATTTCTTTGACTGTACTGTAAATGTAGGTTTACAGAGCAAACAAATTTGTCACTGAACAATTAATACATATATATATATATATATATTTGTGACACTGGTTAACAACCCCATGACATGTCCAAACTTTTGCATCTCGACAGCCCTATGACACGTCAAGACTCTTCCATCTTGACAACCCCATGAGATGTCAAGACTCTCCCATCTTGACTTTGGGTTCACTATTCCAGCTTTCCTGTCCCCTCCTGCCTTCTATTTCATGCTGTTCGAGTTGTGTTCCTGTTGAGTTACGTTTTGTTTTATGGGCTGATATCTTTGGCTTAAGGGTGAACCTCAGGAGTGACTTATTAATGAGGTGTAAGGATGTCTGGGGGCCATGCTCTTAGGGATTTCCTAATCTCTGTCAGACTAATAAGTCTGGTCTTTTTTTCTCTCTCTCTCTCTTTTCAAGAAGTTAGAATTTTGTTCTACATTTTTCTCCAGCTATGTCTAGGATCCTGTATTGTGATCCCTGTCATAGCAATCAATGATGGTAACCAAGCACCATTTGGTGGTGCTGGACTCGGTCTGGTGGAGGCGGTGGTGGTGGTCCAGTAGTGCTTTAGACTAATCTTTCCCTTTGTGTCTGTGGTTTTCTTCTTTCACCTTTGCTCCAGATGCACTGAGACCAGTAAAGTGTCTTAGGTGGCTGCCCAAAGCTTTTAGGACTATAGACACTGCTCAGCAAAGTAGGATGTTGAACATTTTCTTTATAAACTATATTACGCTACCTAAAGTAGATATTCCCTGAAACCATGGTCCCCAGAGCCCTCAGCACAGTAATTTGGTCTTGGGTGAAAAGTCTTGATATCCACCCTAATATGTCTCTTTCACACACATGTTTTAATCTCTCACCACCACTACTAGTATTGTTTTAGTCTAAGCCACCATTGTATCTTTCCTGAATAATTTCCTAACTGGGGTCTCCTTTGCTGCCACTTTTTCTCCATATCAAAAGGATCCTTTTAAAGTCTGACTCATACATGCTACTGACACTTTCCAGTGGATTCCCATATCATTCAGCGTTATCCAAAATCCTTATTCTCTGCCCTGCAAGATGCCATGATCTGACCCTCTTCCACCTCTTTGACTTCTTTCTTTAGCACGGCCCGACCTGAGCCTCACCATGAAGGCTGCATTGCCTTCTTTGCAGGCAACGTGTCAGGCATACTTCCACCTCAACCTAGAATGCCATTCTCCCAGATATCCGT
This sequence comes from Heterohyrax brucei, assembly GCA_028571685.1. NCBI lineage: Eukaryota > Metazoa > Chordata > Mammalia > Hyracoidea > Procaviidae > Heterohyrax > Heterohyrax brucei. Next base: position 53,439,087 of record CM053142.1, on the reverse strand, counting down.
GTTTCACAGCCTCATTTCCTTTAGGTATCTGTTCAAACTCATCTTGTAGGAGAAATCATCCTTATCATCTCTTCCCACATTTAAAGTAGCATATCTCCATTACTCTCTGTCCCTTCACACTGCTTTATATTTTCTATAGCACATCAACATTATCTTACAGACTCTGCTTTCTCATTTTCTACCCCAGTGAAAGCAAGAATTCTTTCTGGTTCCCCGTTCACCCACTGATGTGGTGTCAGTGCCTGGAAGAATGCCAGATACACAGTAGGCATTGGGATACAGGGTCAGATTAACCAGTATGCAAGGTATACATAAGCTTACATTAAGTAAGATACTCATGGACTTCATGTGTACTTCATGTGCTTGTTGAATAACCTGTCCCTGTTCACATAGCTGTTGAGTAGATGCTTTTTATAAAAAATTATGTTTTTTTCATTTGTAGTTCACATGCCATACAATTCCCCTATTTCAGTGGCTTTTAGTATATTCATAGTGTTGTTTCATCATCACCACAGTGGACTTTAGGACACCGTTTTTGCCCTAAAAAAGAAATTCTATGTTTATTAGTAGTCAATGCACATTTCCTCAGACTTCTTCTAACCCTAGGCAACAGTTAGTCTACTTTCTGTTTAGCTATTTCACATAAATGAGATCATACAATGTGTGGTCTTCTGTGCCTGGTTTCTTTTCACTTAGCATAACATTTTCAAGATTCATCTATGTGCTAACATGTATCAGTACTTCAACACTTGTCAATGCCAAATAATAAAAAGAGTATACCATATTGTATGGATATATTATGTATGGATATACCGTATTTTATGTATCCAACAGTGAATGGATTTTCAGTAGCAAATGTAATAATCCAGGTTGATGTCTCCTCCCCACAGAGCATATTTGTGACCAGTTCACGCCCACCTCCGGTCTGCCATCTAGTGAGGTATCAATGAATGCAATTTAATTTTCATATAAGTCCAGAAGAAACATTATTAGATGTTACAAATCCTGGAAATGTATCATTTATTCTAATCAAACAGATAATTCATTGAATATTATACCTACCATGTCTTAGGCACTGTAATGTGTATTAGGGTTTCAGAATGAGTAAGGTCACATTCCCTGCCCTTAAAAAATACAGAGGGTAATAGCATAAACTGTGATAGAAATAACTGTCTCCTATTCACAGATGATGCTACTGCCTAAGAAAAGTTACTGTCAATCGAGTGCCTTCTGTTTGTTAGGTAATGTTAGGCTTTTCCAACTTTCTATTAGGATGTATTCCAAAGCAATTATTAATGAATTTGGAATGATGATGATCATCATTTCTATATGTTAGCACATATAGTCAAGAACTGGTGTGATTTGCTCTATGTGTAGAATAAATAATTTTTTTAAAAAATTGTTACCCCTTAGTAAACCAAGTTTGAGTGAACTTGGTATTACAGGGTTCTTTGTAATTTGAAAAGAGGAAGGTTTTCTTGTTCTATCTACGAGTTACCCATATAAGGGGAAAAATACAAAGCCATGAATCCATTTATGAAACGTACCTTTAAAATTTTTAACTCAGTGTTTAAACGTGTGTATGAGAGCGAGAGAGAGAGTTGTTTAGGCATGGTTGTCAGTTTTATTTTCTGTCTGCTTATTGCTTTGGATAAACATCCTGGGATGCTGCCAAAAACTCAGGTGGCTGAATACTAATTTTGCTGAAATTAGATAGAACATTCATCCACTGCCAATTTTGTATCTAAATTGTGTAGAAATTTGACTCTTGTAAGACATAAGTCTGGTCAAAAATAGAGTCCTAGTTTTCCAGTTAGTCAGTAAGACCCTCAACAGACTAATTATTCTTGTGTTAGCTTTACTTTTTACGTAGAAAAGGAAATCAGAGAAAAGTGAACTGTCGTGAAAGTTACTCCTCATTTTCCTCATGTAACCTAAATGTAGATCTGTAATGCTAAAGGACATAAACTTCATAACATTTTCTTATATAAAGCAGAAGTGAGCCTTAGAAAAACAATTAGTGCATCTTTCAAATGTACTATAGTTATTAAATAATTACTCAAATAATGGTCAGTAATAGAATACAAAGGGTTATCTCTTAGCTAATCCTCAAGTAATGGAATTGGTATACCTCTGATTTTTCTCTGAGCCTTCTAGGGTTTAGAAGAATGAGACAAAAGTGATTATGGGAAGTAGAGAGAGCCACTGGAGGCCAGCAACGGAAAGGAGACCTTATCTTAAGCAATTAATCAAGAAACTCATATTGTGGTACAATTATTCAGAGCTAATTCTAAAATAGCTTTAGAGCCCCAGGTCTTGAGATATTTTTCTAGAATTTTGTCAAGGTCGTTCAGAGCACTGAGACAATTTTGCATTAAAGATTTGATTAAGAGTACGTATTATTCTATACCTAGGACTTTGTGCAGTATGAAAATGTGGCATCAAACAGAATTAAGCATTGTGATTTTTCTCTCCATTTTCACTTCCATGGCTGCAGACTGTGCAAATTAGAATAGGACATTATCCCAAAGACAGACAACCTCTCTTTATCGATGTTCCTAAGTGCACTGGTCTCTAGCATGCATAATATATTGAAAATTTTGTAAAAGTTGAATCATAATGCTGATCGTACATGCTTTTACTTTATATTATTTCACATAGTAATCAATTTCCCCTTGAGAACAGCTCCACTGGAAACCCCGGCAGCATACTGGCGCAGTGATACATCTGCTAACCACAAGGTCGGCAGTTCAAATGTGCCAGGCGCTCATGGAAACTCTGTGGGGCAGTTCTGCTTTGTCCTATACAGTTGCTCAGAACTGACATGATGGCGGTGGGTTCAGATAGCTGTATTAAATGTGACCAGTCATCTTAAATTCATGTTACTGTTATTTTTACTCCCGTTAGTGGAAATAAAGAACGTTTTATTTCTGGTTCTTTTTTTATTTTATCTAATAGTTTATCTTGTTTACCTGCTCAGTGAGGGTGTTAAAACCTGTACTTAGCTTTCTTTAACTACTGTGCTCATCTTTTTTTCTTTTAGTTAACCTTTCCTGCTTAAAACTCTCCAGTAGCTTCTCACTGCACTCTGATATAGTCTAGCCCCCGACCGTGGAGGACAAGGCCTGCTGTCTCTCCTGCTACCACTTGCCCTCTCTCCTCACACTTGGCAGTCTAGCCCCTTTCCCATCCACGTTTTTCTCTCAGCAGGGCTTTTGCCCTTGTTGCCATGTGGCTACTCTATATGCTGTTCCCTGTGCCTAGAATACAGTCCTCTAGTTTGTCTCTGACTGGTGGGATGTGAAATGCGTACAGTGTAAGATTTGTCTTTTTAACTGTTTTCAAGTGTATTATTCAGTGACTTTAATTATGTTCACAGTGCTGTAGAGCTGTCACCGTTACCTCTTTGCATCACCCTTATCTTTTTGGAGTTAGTGGAATGAAATAAGGATAAACTGAATCAAAAACCCACTGTTGTCGAGTCAATAGTGATTAGTGACCCTATAGGACAGAGTAAAACCGCCCTATAGAGCTTTCAAGAAGCAACTGGTGGATTCAGACTGCTGACCTTCTGGCTGGCAGCCATAGCACTTACCGCTACACCACCAGAGTTTCTAGAAATACAGATAGACGCATAAAAGCCATCCCTATCACTTAACTGGTGTTTCTTTTACTGTATCAAACTGGTCATCTCAAACTTTGTCTTCTCACTAATTTTGCTGCCTGACAGTTGTTATATCATTATACTGAGCTTTCTTTCTTTTTTTTTTTTTTAAATGATTTTACTAGAATCTCTAAGATTATGCATGCCTAGTTGAGAAGAGAAGAAAAAGAGTAGGTGTGGGAGCAGCTCCTTTAATAGGGGCTAGCTCACCGCAGGTGCTGGGTGAGTGGAGAATTAAGTGGTTTATACTGTTGCTGCTAGGACTGATATCAACTTTTTTTGAATAGTGCTTATTTACAGTTTTCAGAATGATTTTATATTAATATTTTATTGATCATGATAATCTTATGGAGTAACTAGTGTCAACATTATTGTGTGTGTGTGTGTCTGTCTGTCTGTCTGTAATCTTGTTCTCATCATCACAAAGAAAGGAGAAGAAGCTGACCCTAAAAACTAAGTTTTACTTCTGCTCTGATACTCTTTCTATTGCAGTGAATTGCTGCCTTAATATAACATTTTAAAGTGTGGCTTGAACTAGTGTATTCTAAATATTATCACCAGAATCCAGAGTTCAGGTGGCAAGTCAGTCTGGTAAAAATAATTATATATAAGATCTGGTAATTGTGTAACAGTATATTATTTAAGTGGACACAAGAAAACAAAGAAAATGGAATTCAAGAACATGGAGCAACAACAAAGTTTCCACTTATAGCCATCCCCATGTGTAACAGTTTGTAAATGCTCCCTTTGTTGGCCTTGGATTTTAAATGTGTCCAGTTTAATGGGGGTGGGGGAGGACCTTGCTAATCTGCTCCAATAAAGATTAAAAAACTTGTTGCCATCAAGCGGATTCCTACTCATAGAGACCCATAGAGCAGAATACAGCTGCCCTCTAGGATTTCCAGGTTGCGCCTGGTCAATTAGACTATACACTTTTTGGCTAGCAGCTGTAGTTCCTAAAATGTTAATGTAAAACTATTCTGAGAACTGTAAATAAAGCACTGTGCAAACAAAAGTCGATACCAGTATTAGTAGCAACAGCATAGACCATTTATTCCAGGGTTTTTTTCTATAAAGATTACAACCTAGTTTCATATAGGGTTGCAATAAGTCAGCATTGACTCCATGGCAAGTACAAAGAAAACAAACAGAAAGAAAAATACTAGTTTCATATAGGGTTGCAATAAGTCAGCATTGACTCCATGGCAAGTACAAAGAAAACAAACAAACAGAAAGAAAAATACTGCCAATTCCTCTCACAATTCTTTATTATTATCTGTAGAGCCCTAGTCACACAGTGGTTAAGCATTTGACTGCTAACCTTAAGGTAAGCAGTTCAGATCTACCCAGCTGCTCTTTGGAAACCCTGTGAGGCAGTTCTGCTGTGTCCTGTAGATTCAATGAGTAGGAATTGACAGCAACAGATGTGTTGGTTTTGTTGATTATAAGGCACATCCCAGTTTCATAGAGCCACTTTTTTTTTCATATTTTAACAACTTAGAATCCATGAAATATGATTCAGTAGTTGTAATTATTTTAATATAGAAGCGCTACTGAAGAAAATATTTGTCACCAGCCTGTGATGTTTGCTTACAGCTAAAGACAAAAGTAGCTTCTGTCTTACGAAGTTTAGTTGGGTAAACAGGCAAAAAATGTATTAACGATCAGGTACACATCATTAAATCCTTAAGAATAGGGCATTACCAGATGATGCTTCATTGAAAAGACAGTGCTAAAGCTTGCTTGAGACTTAACAGATGAGAAGTAAGCAACATCGGAAAGCAAGTTTCTTGTCAAGAGGACAGAATATGTGGGTGTAAAGATCCTAAGTGGGAAGGACCTTAACATACTCTGGAAATTCACTTGAGTATTATGCACATAGCTAGTTCTTTGCCTTTAAAGTATGTCCCTATATGGATTTTGGGAAGAAACAAATCTTGTCATTCATGGTCAGAATGTCATAGTTTGTATTTAATCTTTTCATGAAATGACTTTGAGTACCAGAATTACTTTTAATTAAAATTTTTAATCTGTGGCACATAAAAGTAATTGATGATGATGAGTCTGTATTCATGTAACTGTGTACACATGTACATAATTTACATCTTGCTGTATGAAAAGCTATCCCAATGTTTAGCGTCTTAAAGCAGTTTAAGTTGGCTTAAACTGGGCAAATCTACTGGCTTTGGCTAGCCTCGCTTACATGTCCAGTGATTACAGACTGGAGCTCTGGCCACATGCTTCATCCAGCAGGCTAATCTGGGCTTATTCATTCACATCAGGGTGTGGGCAAGTTTCTCATGGGCAGCAGTAGGACAAGCCCTAGTGTGCAAGTACTTTTCAGGATTCTGCTTATAGTACATTTGCCAAATATGACCCATTAGCCAAAGCTACTCACTTGGCCAACCCAAATCCAAGTAGGTTCTACCTCTTGATGAGAGGAACTGCAGTAGCACACTGAAAGGGCATAGAAGCAAGGAGGAAAAGGATTTCTCCTACCTTTACTATGTAGCGACATAACAAACATAGTGTCATCAAGTCAGTTCCAACTCATAGTAACTCTATAGGGCATGGTAGAACTGCCCCATAGGGCTTCCGAAGCTGTAATCATTATGTAAGCTGACTGCCACGTCTTTCTCCCATGGAGCAGCTGGTTTTGAACTGCTCACCATTTGGTTAGCATCCAAGCATTTAACCACTGCTCCACAAGGGCTTCTTAACTGGCACATAACACATATTGAACACCTCAGAGGGTTCTTTACTTACTTTATCTCACTGTTACTCAAAAACCAAAGAAGTAGTATGTAATATTATCCCTGTTTGGCACTTAAGGAAGCTTAAAAAGGATAAGTAACCACATAGCCAGTTATTGACAAAAAGCCAAGCCGGATCCGACTCATGGCTACCCTAGAAGCAGATGTTATATGGAATCGCAGGGTTTTAAGTCTTTCTCTATCGTTCTGCCTTCTGATAGATGGGTAGCTAATTTGCTTACTTTGTGTAGTTAGGGGCGGGGGGTAGTTTAGGAAGCAGAAATAAGAATAGCTTCGTAAATACTGGAAAGAAACAACTCCCACTGTCTCGCTTGGAAAAGAAACTCTATCCTATGCATAGTTTTACTATTGTAAGTTTAAGAAAATCGTGATAGTCGTGATTTGTGAATATGTGGTACATGCTTATGATTAAGAATTTGATTTGTGCAAAGGACTTGCATCCTGGGTATAGAATCTTAGTTGTAATAGAATTTATTCTGAAAGACTTAAAGGAAGATGATTAAAATATTAGAGATATTGACATTGTCTGAAAAGATCTACTAGTATTTATTTCTTTAAAAAAATCCACAATATTACCATCACTAGGCCCTATTATGCTTTTGTAATCATAGTTGAACCAAGAAAGGTGATTAACGATAGCAATTTGTTGTATCTGTGGAGAAGAGAAAATAAGAAATGTTGTCATTATCATAAATCATATCATAAATAACCAAAAAGAAGCACTCAGAATGCTTGGTAGTGTCAGCAGCCAGCCCTTTCAGGCATGTTAGCCCAGGATGTAGCCATAGAAACCTCAAAGTCATGTTGTTATCTTACTCTTGCTGCAGTTATGTGATACAACAGCATTAACATATAGATTAGGCCATTTATAATACGAGGTGTCATTTCAGGTTGGCTTGCTTATATAGCATTTTAGTTTTTTATTGTGCGGAATGTTATTGAAATACTACTTTTTTACAGGTCAGTGTATATAGGTATTTATAACATACCTTCACTGTACTGTAAATCATTGTTATTGATTGGTAATACTGTATGAATTGTCATTGCCTAATTGTCTTGTCTTTGCTAGCAATTTCTTTTTTTTAAGTAAATGAGTTCATTTAAAAAATATGTACCCATTTATACACATTTAGCTGTGAGCTAAGGGTCTCATTTCAGTTACATTATAGATGGGACAGTTTTAAAAGTGTCTTATGAAGGGACGTAAATAGTTTTTTTTTTAGCCTCATTTAGGGCTAAAATATAAAATGTTGAAGTGGATTGTACATGTATGTGTATATATATGTATACATATATATGTATGTGTATATATGTGTGAATGTATGTTGTGTGTTAGGTGTGCCTGGGATAGTTCTGACTCATAACAACAACACAAAGCACTGTCCAGGCCTGCACTATCCTCATATGTTTTAGCCCCTTATAACTACAGTGTCATTTAATCTCCTTGAGGGTCTTTCTCTTTTTCACTGTACTTTACCAAGTATGATGTTGATTCTTAAGGGTAGGAGCCAGCCAAGTGCTGTCGAGTCGGATCCGACTCATAAGGGTAGGAAGTCATGTCTTATTTGACTTTATATTACTAATAGAATATAATATAGCACTAGCCTTGGTGCCATACAGAAGACACTCAATGGGTGAATGAATGAGTGAGTAAGGGAGTGAGTGAATGAATATTAGAAGCATTGAGCCATTTGAAGATCCAGGTAGGTAGAAAGATGTTGTTTTTTTTTTTTTAAAATAGATATTTTAAATAAGTCTTTTCATACTTGCTAATAAAAATGGAAGCTGTTATAAAGACAGTATGATGCATAAACTTATAAAGACACTGATGGATAAATTAGTAGGGAGATAATATAGGAAAGTTTGTGCCATCTTTGCTAGAAATTAGCTGTAGCATATGTATTTCAAAAATATTGAATATTTCATTAATTTAAATTTGATTTTGCTGAAATATATACCGATAGCCTTTTTTTCCTATGTATTTAAAGTTTCTGAATGCAAGTGTATTTTCTGATTGTTTTGAGAGAACACCTCTGAATTTTAAACTTGCATACATTTATGTAGTTTATCAGATAAAAAGCTCATGCCATATACAATTTCCTTTTTTTCTTAATGTCTATGAGCTTTTTAGATTACAGTGTTTCTTCAGAGATATTTACTATGCTAATTAAAAAGGTATTTTGTCTTAAGTCAATATTTATAGCAGCTTAGAAGTAACCCGTAAAAAATCCTTGTGGGTGTGCTCAGGCCTTCTTGCCCCACTTTGTTTTTGTTGGAGAAGTTTTGTAGAGAAGTATGTTTTTCTCATTATTCCCTCAGGGAAATGTAGGCAGTGTGGATTATTTGTTTGTGTCAATACTGAAAGAAAATTGGAATGAAGTTTGTAGTGCCTCCGTCAACCGTTTTTGAATTTCTTAAAATGGTGGTGTGAGTACAGATTCATTTGTTTGTTTTATATAATTAAGAAAGAATTTAACTGTTGTTCCATAATCATATAAAGGAGTATTTTTGTCTTTAGGAAATATACACCAGAGTAATTAACAGGACACATTGTCTACAACTCACTCTCACATGATTACTATAATTATCATTGTTATACAGTGGTATATATAAGACAAAATGTTAGCAGTTGGTGAATTTGGATAAAGATGTTTTCATAAGTTCTTTGTAGTGTTTTATCAATCTGAAATTATTCCAAATTTAAAAGTTTAAGTGTAGTAACAGTCAAATGTTGACTTAGGATTATTGAATGTTTAAATGAGAAGATATCTTAGAAATCATGTTCTCTACGTCCCTCTTTTCCCATACATAGTGGTACAGTATCCTGCTGCCAGTTAAATATCTGTTTTAAGTTGTATTCTTAGCTTTGGTGATGGGTTTATGCTGAGTTGTTTGCTTTACTTCACACGTTTCCCGTTTCGACTAATGAGAAAGCATACCATATATGCAAGACATTTGGCAAAGTGAAACATTTCTTCTTAGTGACAGTTTTTCCTTTGGCAGAATCATGTCATTCAAATTTTGATGAGTTTGTATGAGTAGTGTGAAAAATAGATGCATTTTATTTTTTTATTATGATTGAATGAAAGTGTACATTCCCACATAAATTTGCATGCCCACCTATATGCAGCTTCCACTGCTCTTCCTGTCCAGTGACAGCACACTGTTCCTCTCTGCTCCATACGTGTCTCATCCTCCCAACAGTCTGCTTTCCCCTCCTCTCCATCCACACCCCTTCCTCCAGCAAGAGGTCAGCAGGATGATATCCTATAGATGCATAGAACCATAAAGTGCACCCAAGATATGATCACTCTGCGTCACAAGTCCAATCCATTCCTGTCCAAAGAATGGATCTACATTGTTATTTATGGGCAAGGGCAGCATCAAGGCCAGGGGCCATGATTCCAGGGGAACACCGAGGCCTCTGACCGTCAATTGTGGTCTTTTAGTGGAGATCTCAGGGTGCACCCCTTTTTATTATTGTGTTACCAGTGAGACTCAACTTTGTGAGCTTCATCGCGGCTATCACTGGTGGTGGCCGGGCACCATCCGGTTCTCCAGTCATGAGTTGATGTAGACACCCACTCATGTGGGTCTCTCTGTCCTCTGGGTTCTCTTTCCCCCATGTCATTTTGGTCCTCAGTAATCATCCATTCCTGCTGAGTTGGGACCATTTGTTGTACCCTCAGATGTCAGCTTGGCAGCTTTTAAGACCCCAGATGCCACTCCCCAATGTGGGGTGCAGAGAGCCCTCCTAGCAAAATGCTAGTTGTGCCAGTTGGCCTCGATTTTTCCTGAAAGCATGGTCCCTGGCCCGCCGCCCCAGCTAGTCTGTCCTTGCAATATTGGATTAAGATGGAGGGAGTATTTGAGTTACGTTGAAGTCCACTTAATATTGTTCTTCTTTCTAATGTGTGCTGTCACTGATTTCACCCAACCAAATTTCTATTATCTGTCTAATCTAAACCCTCCCTGCCTCACCTTTCTTCCCTCCCCTGCCTTGCAGCTGTCAAAGTGTCTTGTCTTCTGTGCATAAGTCTGTTTTTGAGTTCTTATCGTAGGGGTCTTGTACAGTATTTGTCCTTTTGTCACTAACTACTTGCACTCAACATAATGTCATCCAGTTGAAACCAGGTTGTGAGATGTTTCCTGAAATCGTCATTGTTCTCTATCATTGCATAGTTTTCCATTGAGTATATATACTATAGTTTGCCTATCCGTTCTTCTGTTGTTGGGCATCTGGGTTGATTCCATCTTTTTGCTGTTGTGGACTGTGCTGCGATAAACATTCATGTGCATGTATCAGTTGGTGTGAATGGCCTTGATTCTGTAGGATATATTCCAAGCAGTGGAATTACTGGGTCAAATGGTTTGTCTAGATTCAGCTTTTTAAGAGAGAGCCAGATTGCTTTCCAAAGAGGTTGCACCATTTTGCAATCCCACCAACAGTGTAGGAGAGTTCCACTTTCTCCACAGCCTCTCCAGCATTTGTTGTTTTGCATTTTTGGGATCACAGCCAACCTTGTTGGGGTGAGATGGTATCTCATCGCAGTTTTGATTTGAATTTCTTTAATAGCTAAAGATCGTGAGCATGTCCACATGTGTGTTTTGGTTGCCTGGATCTCCTCTTTAGGGAAGTGTCTGTCCATCTCCTTTGCCCATCATTTAATTGGAGAAAAATAGATGCATTTGATGGTGAACATAAATCTTTACCAGCAAGTTACCTTCTTTTTCTTTTTTAATTAGAGGTTCCCATACTGTGTGAGTTTGAGTCTTCATCTCTTTTTTTTCTTAGTGTCTTTTGTTTTCTTCTAGAGTATAGAGGTTATAGCACAATTTGTGATATTATTTAATGAATGAGGGTGCTACTAATCAACTATAACGTGTCATAATTTTTGAATAAGTTCTTCCACAAAGGAAAATCAAATAAAAAACTCATCTGACTTTAGACACATTGTAACACAAGCAGAAAATTAAAACACAGTTTTGTAAATAATGCCTTACTACACCTCTAGCAGTGAGCATTAATACTTTTCCAGAACAAACTTCTGACTAAAAATACTTGTTATCCTTAGAAAGTCTTCCCAACAAGTGTAAATTGCCTTCATTTTAGGCTAAGTTGTTAGGACAAATAGCTGAGGTAACACCCATTTGATCTAGAGATGCTAACTCCAGACCGGTGCTGTTGTGATGTGGTTTTAGAGAAATTATGGTAAGGCGAGCTGGTTTTTTGTTGTTGTTTTTAATCTTCTGAAAAAGAATTGCAAGGTTAACTTTGCATTGTGTATGTGTATTATTGACCAATGTTGTTATTTAGTAGTTTCATTACTTAAGAGCTGTTATTAGCAATTTTTACTATCTTATCCATGTAAATGATGATAAGTGTCCCCATCTTCTGAAGGAACTAAAGCACTAAGACATTGAGGTGTTTTTGTTGTTGTTGTTGTTGTTTTTAATCTCACACCCCGTGGTTTTCCTTGAAGTAGCTTTTTCTCCAGTTTTTTTTAATCACGTTTGTATGGAAGAGTCCTTTCCTGAAATTTCAAAATATTGAAAGACAGTAGAAAAAGAGTTTTTTAGTTCTCTAGAAATAAAAATCTTTATATCATATCATATCATAGCCATAGATAGCCCTTTTGACTTTGGAACACAGATTTTATTCTTATGTCTGTATTTGTGTGTGACTGTTAAATACTTTTTCTGACTATTTCTTCCTTGTGTATAGTAACATCAAGATCTGATATCTTGCAGTAGTACACTTCCCTGAACCAAATTGTGTATATTTTACAGTGGAAGTATTTCTTTTCCTTTCTTTTTTTTTTATTGTGATTAAGTGAAACTATACAATCAAAAACAATTTTGTGTGCTCACCTATCTGCAGCTCCTTATGCTCTCCTTGCCCAGTGTCAGCACACTCATCCTTTTCATTCTGTACTTGTCGTATCCTCCCAACAATCTCCTGGTCTCCTCTTCTCCACCCTCTTCTTTCTCATCTAGGAAGAGACCAGTAGGACAGTGTTGTATAAATGCATAGAACCATAAAGTACACAAACCATATGGTCACATTGTGTCCCTAAGTCCAGTCTGTTTTTATCCAAAGAGTTGACCTCAGTAGTGCTTTCAGGGCAGCAGCAGCAGCAAGTGTAGCGGCCGTGCTCCCAAGGGATTTCCCAGGCCATCAGGCCATCAGCTGTGGTCTTTTAGTAGAGTTCTTGAGTCGCACCACTCTTTTTTCTTGTGTTGCCACAGGGACTCAACATTATGTGCCCCACCATAGCTGTCTTTGGTGGTAGCTGCGCACCATCGTGTTCTTCTGGTCACATGTTGATAGAGTCTCCCATTCACACAGGTCCTCCATCTCATGAGCTCTTTTTTCCTCATGTCTTTGTTGTCCTTGGTGACCATCTGTTCTGGATAAGTTGGGACCATTTGGTGTACCTCATATGGCAGCTTGCTAGCTTTCAAGAGTCCAGATGCCACTCACCAATATGGGGTGCAGTAGACTGTCTTAACAATATGCTATTTATACCAATTGTCCTCTATGTCCCCTGAGAGCATGGTCCCCAAACCCTGCTCCTGCTACTCTATCCTTGCAGTGTTGGGTTGAGATTAGAAGAGTTTTCAGTATATGTTGAAGTCCAGTTAAGTTGATTTTCTTTCTGCTGTGTGCTGTCACCTCTTTCACTCAACCAAATTTCTATCAACTGTCTAATCTATGACCAGCCGTCTCCCTTCCTCTCCACCCTTGTAACTATCAAAGATTCTTTTCTTCTGGACATAAGTCTTTTTCTAGATCCTCACAGTAGGGCTCTCATGCATATTTGTCCTTTTGATTTCACTCACCATAATGTCTTACACTTGAAACCAGGTTATGATATGCTTCGTAAAATCGTCATTCTTCTTTTTCATTTTGTAGTGTTCCACTGAATATATGTACCATGGTTTGTTTACCCTTTCATCTGCTGATGGGCATCTGGGTTGATTCCATCTTTTTGCTATTGTGGACTGTGCTACAGTAAACATTCATGTGCTCACATCTGTTTGCATGACAGCCTTTGTTTCTGTCGGATAGATTCCAAGCAGTCGCATTACTGAATCAAATGGTATATCTATTTCCAGCTTTTTAAGGAAGTGCCAGATTGCTTTCCAAAGGGTTGTACCATTTTGCAATTCTACCAGCAGTGTAGGAGAATTCAGATCTCTCCACTACCTCTCCAGTATTTGTTGTTTTGTGTTTTTTGGATCATGGCCAACTTTGTTGGGGTGAGATGGTATCTCATTGTAGTTTTGATTTGGATGTCTCTGATAGCTAATGATAGTGAGCATTTCCTCATGTGTCTTTTGGCTGCCTGTATGTCCTCTTTGGTGAAGTGTGTGTCCGTCTCTTTTGCCTATTGCTTAATTGGATTATGTACCTTTCTCTTGTTGATATTTTGCAGAACCTTGTAGATTATGAAGTTCAGATGTCATTCTGACATGTAGTTGTCAAATATTTTTTCCCATTCTGTAGGTGGTCTTTTAATTCTATTGATCAAGTCTTTGAATGAGCAAATGTGTTAGATTCATAGTAGTTTCCATGTATATATTTTCTCTTCTGTTGATTGTGCTTTGTTAAATTTTGAAGTCTGTCTAAGCTGTGTATTAGAACTTCCATTGTTGACCTTATTTTTTCTTGCATGATCTTTATCATTTTAGGTTTGATATTTAGATCCTTGATCCATCTTGAGTCAGTTTTTGTGTAAAGTATGAGATAAAAGTCTTGTTCCAGTTTTTGCAGATGGATATCCAGTTTTGCCAGCACCATTTTTTAGAGACTGTTTTTACCCCTGTTTACAATCCTAGGGCCTTTGTCAAATATCAACTGTTCGTAGGCAGATAGTGGCATCTCTGAGGTCTCACTTCTGTTCTACCAGGCTGTTTTGACTACTGTGACAGTGTAAAAGGTTCTAAAGTCAGATAGTGCGAGGCCTCCCACTGTGTGTCTTCTTCAGTAGTGCTTTACTTATCCGGGGTTTCTTCCCTTTCCAGATAAAGTTGGTGGTTTGTTTGTCCATCTCATTAAAAAAGGACACCGGAATTTGTACTGCATTGCATTCTCTATGTAGATTACTTTGGTTAAAATAGATATTTTCACAATGCTGCGTCTTCTTATCCATGAGCAAGGTAGGTTTCTCCATTTATGTAAGTCTCCTTTGGTTTCTTGAAGTAAGATCTTGTAGCTTTCTCTGTGTGGTCTCTTATTTCTCTAGTTAGATTTATTCCTAGGTATTTTATCTTCTTGGGGGCTATAGTAAATGATATTGACTTGGTGATTTCTTCTTTAATGATCTCTTTGTTGATATAAAGGAGTCCCACTGATTTACTTATGTTTGTCTTATATCCTGATACTTGGCTGAATTCTGCTTTACTTCTAGTAGTTTACTTATGAATTATTTTGGATTCTCTGCATATAGAATCATGTCATCTGCAAACAGGGAGATTTTTACTTCTTCTTTGCTGATGAGGATGCCCTTTCTTTGTCTTGTCCAACTGCTCTGGCTAGAACCTGTAGTACAATGTCAAATAGGAGAGGTGAGAGTGGGCATCCTTGTCTAGTTCCTGTTCTCAAGGGAAACTCCTTCAGTCTCTCTCCATTCAGGATGATATAGGTGATTGGCTTTGTATAGGTGTCTCTTATTGCATTGAGGAATTTCTCCTCCATTCCTATTTTGCTGAGAGTTTTTAGCATGAATGAGTGTTGGACTTTGTTGAATGACTTTTCTGCATCAGCTGGCACACCAGGTGATTCTCCTCTTTTGTGCTTTTTATGTGGTTGATCATATTAATTGGTTTTCTGATGTTGAACCAGCCTTGCATCCCTAATATGAATCCAACTTGGCCATGATGAATTGTTTTCATATGTTGTTGAATTCTCTTGGCTAGGATTTTGTTGAAGATTTTTACATCTAGGTTCATGAGTAATATTGGTCTGTAATTTTCTTTTTTAGTGTTATCTTTTCCTGGCTTTGGTATCACGGTTATACTGGCTTCAAAGAATGAATTTGGGAGTATTCTGTCCCTTTCTATGCTGTCTCAGTAGTATTGGAGTTAACTCTTCTCTGAAAGTTTGGTGGAATTATCTGGTGAAACCATCTGGGCCAAGACTTTTTTTAGTTGGTAGTTTTTTTAATGTTTTTTTTCAATCTCTTCCTTTGTGATGGGTTTATTAAGTTGTTCTACTTCTTGTGATAGTTTAAGTAGGTGATAGGAATCTAGAGATTTCTCCATTTCCTCTAAGTTTTCAAATCTGTTAGCATACTTCTTTAGTAGTATACTGTTATGATACTTTTGATTTCACTTGAGTCTGTTGTGACGTCTCCCATCTCATTTCTTATTTGAGTTATTTCCTTTCCTATTTTTCGTTTGTAAGTTTAGCCAGTGGTTTATCAATTTTGTTGATCTTTTCAAAAAACCAGCTTTTGGTTTTGTTAATTTTTTTAGTGGTTGTTCTATTCTCTAAATCATTTAGTTCCACTCTAATCTTTATGATCTGTTTTCTTCTGGTGACTGAGTGATTCCTCTGTTACTTTCTTTCTACTTGTTCTTGCAGTAGCATTAATTCTTTGGTTTGAGTCCTTTCCTCGTTCTGGATGTGTGTATTGATAGAGATAAATTGACCTCCGAAAACTGCTTTTGATGTATCCCATAGGTTCTGGGAGGATGTGTTTTTATTCTCATTCAGTGACATAAGTTTCTTTACTTCATCTTTGATTTCCATAACCCCAAAATTTTTGAGCAGGGGTTGTTCAGTTTCCAGGAGTTCAAATTGCCACCTATTTTTGTTACTGCTGTAGATTTCACCTCTCAAAGCATCCAAGAAGATGCTTTGCAGTAATTCAATGGATTGGGTTTTGTTGAGACTTGCTTTATGTTCTAACGTGTGGTCTATCTGGAAAATGTGCATTGGAGAAGAAGGTGTACTTACCTGTTGATGAATAAAAGGTTCTGTATATGTCAGTGAGGTCTAGTTGGTTGTCTCAGTAGGATCTTTATCTTCACTGAGCTTTTTTCTGGATGATCTGTCCATTACTGAAAGTGGAGTATTGAAGTCTCCAGCTATTGTTGTGGAGTAATCTATCTCAGTTTTCAATGTTGTGAGTGTTTGTTCAGTGTATTTAGATATTCTGGTATTGGGTACATAAACATTTAATATTTTTCTGTCCTGCTTATGTGTTGAGCCTTTCAGCAGTAAACAGTAACCTTCCTTGTCCACAGTGGTTACTTTTTTGTAATCTATTAAAAGTCTATTTTATAATCTGAAATTAGTATTGCCAGTCTTGCTCTTCTTTGTGTGTTGTTGGTTGGCATGGTATGTGTTTTTCCATCTTTCAATTTTCAGATTGTTCATATCTTTGAGTCTAAGGTGTGTTTCTTGTAAGCAGCATATAGATGAGTTGTGTCTTTGATCCAGGATGTCACTTGTTGTTTGTTTGTTGGAACATTCAGTCCAGGTACATTCAGTGTAATTATTGATAGGTATGTATTTATTGCTGTCATTTTGATGCTTTTATTTTTGTATTGTTGATTTTTTTCTGTACTGCTTTTAATACTCTGTTCTGGAGCATTCTTCTTTATTGGTTGACGTTTCATCTTTTTCAGTGTTGGTTTTGTGTTTGTTGAGACTCCTGTATTATGTTTCTTGTTTTGATATGTTGCATTGTTATTTTGCTTTGTGGCTACCTTTATGATCCCCCTTATTATTCTAAGTTTAAATGGGAGAGTAACTTCTGATTATCTTTTTAAATTCCTCCCCTTCTGAAAGGATTATAATGACTGTAATATATGCCTCTTTTCAGTGTGATGATGTCATAGTTTTTGTGGTATGATTACTGGTTCCCTTCTTTTAGTATTGTACCTTTGTTTGAGCTTTGTTACTTCCCTGAGTAGGATTCTGGATGCTGTGTCCCTGCATTGCTTCCCTAAGTATACACTTAATGTTTTTGTTTTTATAAGCCAAAAGCTTCTTTCAGTATTTTTTGTGGTTTTGGTTTGCTTTTACAAAATCTCTAAGCTTCCATTTATCTGCAGATGTCTTAATTTCATCTTCATATTTGAAAGAGAGTTTTGCAGGATATATAATTCTTGGCTGAAGGTTTTCCCCTTCAAGGCTTTGAGTATATCATTCCACTGCCTTCTTGCCAACATTGCTTCTGCTGAGAAGTCAGATGAAAGCCTACTGGGTTTGCTTCTGAATGTTAGCTTTGCTTTAAGCCTTACTGCCTTTAAAATTGATTATAATATGTCTTGGTGTCTTTGTTTTGGGGATCTATTTTTTGTTATGTTTGATACACATCTTGGAAATCTGTGTTCTCTGTCATAATTTCAGGGAAGTTTTCTGTCAGCAACTCTACAGCAATACTCTCTGTATTTTAGAGTATTCATCCCTGCTCATGAAATCCAGTTATTCATAGATCATTCCTCTTAATAGAGTCCTACGTGTTTCTTAATGTTTCCTCAT
Organism: Heterohyrax brucei; assembly: GCA_028571685.1. NCBI lineage: Eukaryota > Metazoa > Chordata > Mammalia > Hyracoidea > Procaviidae > Heterohyrax > Heterohyrax brucei. Next base: position 53,421,152 of record CM053142.1, on the reverse strand, counting down.
TTTTCTTGTATCTTTTCTCTGATTTGTCCTCATAAATGCTAGTGTCAGTTTATCTAACCTCAAAGTCATAAACTCTGGCTTCCATCTCCTCATTTCTGCTCTTTTGCTTTGAATTGAATTATCTAATTCTGTAACTTTATTATTGATCTGCTGGATTACAGATTGTTGATGTTCCATAAGTTCAAATAGCTTGCTTAAGTTTTCATTTTGTTCTACTGTATTTTGTTTGATCTCTAGGAGGGTTCTATATATAATTCTTTTGTACTTATCCTCCAATAGTTTCAAAAAGGCTTCATCTGGGAAATTTTTTATTCTTTATTTTGGAAATTTTCTCAAGCCGTGATGGAGTGTTTGTTTAAATGGTTAGCTGTGGACTGTTGCCTTTGTGCCGTCTAGAAGCTATTTGGTTTGTGTGGTGTTTCATTAGCAGTAGCTGAGGCATAGTTTTAAGAGGAGAGTTGATCACCAGCCGCCTCTGTGTATTCTAGTGACTGGTCCCAGGTAGACTCTGAGGGATGGCAGGCTCTGTCTCCTAGCTGGCAAAGACAGCACCCTACTTTTGGAGTCAGTTAGGGGAGGGAGATCAGCTGACACTATACTGTGGATCATTGTAAGGTGGAGGAAATGCTGCAGGCCACTCAGCCATTGGTTCTCCAGGTAATCTTATTTTGAAAAGGTGCTTTACTGCTAAGTGAGGAACTGTCTGACAATTGCCAAAATCAGTCAGGCCATCAAGTGTGGCATGCCCTGTCTTCTGGCTGACAACAAAAGCAACTCACAGGCCATTCCCAGATGCTATGATGTGGTTCAAAGTAGAAGGGGTTGCAGCCTTGCTGCTCTTCTCTGATAGGCTCTATTCATAACCCTAGGGGCTCCATTGTCATAAACACAGCTTTTCTGCTGGAGAAGCACTTTCCAAACAGGCCCTGCTTCTCAGTGTGAATATTAGCCCCAGCTAAGGACTAAGTGGGTGACTCTACCTCCCAGCTGACCAAGATGGCATCCTACCCAAGCTGCTCTTCCTGCTGTAAAACAGCAGAACATATGGAGCAGCTCAGAAATGAGAGAGTAGAAGGGCAATGCTGCCCTCAGTCAGCAGTCAGGCTCTCAATATGCAACTGTCCCATGCACAGTCTCACTGCTGCACTATATACTGTTTGCTTACACACTGCTGTTCAGCCTATTAGCCAGCTCCTGCCCAGGCCCTGACTCCTGGAAAACAAAGCATCAGTACCTGCAGTCCTCATAAACGGTGAATCAGCTGAAGCAGGACTCAGTATGTGCTGTCTCGTGTTAGAAACAGGTAGTTCCCTGTATACTGGCACATAGTCCAATCTGACAAGCCTATGCTGGATCCTAGGGATCCCTGGATGTCCACGCTGCTCCATTCAATTAGGAATTCAGGCCCTCAGAGGGAATTGAGGAGACGTGTGTGGTCTGCCATATTGTCCCCACCTCCTAGTGAAACTATTTCTGTGGGTGAATATAGGAAAATCTTAAGACAGTTTAGGATAGTTTATAGGGTATTAGTAAACAATATTCATTATACACATGCAACATAGAACACTTTCTTGCCATTCAACTGTCATGAAACTGAAATTAACATTCAGGTGGGGGCATTTGGATGGCAATAATGAATCTGTCAGCCATTCAGTAGCTATTCTGTTATTTTTCTCAATCCAAACTCTTAGAACACAAAAATGAAATTATTCGTATAATAAATAGAAACTTATTTTATATGTAGCCATCAACTCAGTGTCTGTCTCAGCATGCATAGCTAGGTCAACTGTTTTGTTTCAATTTTTTAATATTTTTTAAAAAATGTTTTCACTCAGGTGAAAAATATTCACACCAAAAGAATGGATTATTAAGGGTGATACATTTTATAACAGTGAAAGTAAGTGGACCGAAGCTACTCGAATCTCAGAAACGTAATGTTGAGTGAAAAAGGCACAGGTCGTTATAGTATGATACAGTTTACCTGAAGCTTAAAAACAAGCAGACTACATTCAGCTGTGGTAAAACTGTAAAGGAAGCGTGGCAATGATAAGTTATAAAAAAGTTAGGTTAGTAATAACCTTGTGGGGAAGGAGGTAGAAAAGGCAAATGAAATCAGAAAGGAGCCAAAAGAGCTTTGATGATGTCATGGTTTTGTTTCTTAAGTTAGGTGACAGTTTCATAGGTATTTAGTTGTTATTCACTGTATAACTTACATGTGCATTGCTTATACTATCTGGTATATATCAAGTGTTTTATAATGTAAACATTATTTTAAGCATCTTTACATTTTTCCTGTTCTTATTAAAAGTTTAATGCTTTCCGAGCAGAGTTCATTGTTTGGTCATTTTAATTAATTTTATGCTGGTAATTGAAGCCTATAAAATCCACAGAAATGAAAAAGAAATTGTAACTTAAACTAATAAAAATAAGAAACCTCTGTTGGTTCTTTTTTAAAAAAATGTGTCTTTTTAAAACATTTGCATTTTCTTATATTCCTAAGATCAGTAGTTCTGGGAGTTTTTTGACTTATTTACATTCCTTAGAGCTAAGTAAAGACTAGACACATACAAGCTAGCACTGAGGACTTGAAGTAAAAAATAAAAGTAAATGATAAAAAACAATAACAGAAACAGATTACCTTCTCCTAGCTTAAGTAATTCTACTTTGAGTCAATCTTTGTATTATTTTGTAGTGTTTTGTTTAGTTTTTACTTGAACAATAACCATTTTTTTTTAAATAGTGTTATGAGTTACTTGTCCCAAATGCAAAATAAGCCAATGTATTTTCTGAAGTATTTACAGGAAAGTGATGCATTTTTCCCTAACCAAACGTGCTGTTTACTTCCTGCAGTTTAAATGCTTGCCTTGTAGTCATCTTGTCAGTTCCAGTCTGCTAGAACTGCACCCTCTTAAAGTGAATCTGCTCAGATACAATGTATAGAAAGCCTAAATTCTCCAGTTGTTCTAGCTGGTAAACAAGCTTTACCTTTGTAGGACCTACCACTGTCTTCCAGTAGTCCTAAGTGGAGAACTTCCAGCCCAGCTTTATGGGGCTTGCATATTTTAGAGTGGTTTCTGTGGACACACACTCTCAAGAATAATTTTGAACAACATTAGCCTCCAGAATTAGAAGAACTTTAAAAGTCCAGATGGTAAATGTTCTAGGTGTTCTCTGTTGGAGTTGCTCGTCTCTTGCTGTAGTATAAATGTAGTCATCCAAACCCAAACAAACCCATTACTGTCAGGTTGATTCTGACTTGCAGCGAACCTATAGAAGAGAGCAGAACTGCCCTATACAGTTTCAAAGGAACACCTGGTGCATTTGAACTCTTGACCCTTTGGTTAGCAGCCATAGCATTTAGCCACTAAACCACCAGGGTTTCCAAAAGTAACCACAGACATTATATAAATGAGCAGTCATGATTGTGTTCCAACAAAACTTTATTTATGGATACTGAAATTGAATTTTGTTTAATTTTCACATGCTACAAAATATTATTCTTTTGATTTTCTTTTCACCAACCATTTAATAGTGTAAAAGTTGTTTTTAGATTGTAGACACCATGCAAAAACAAGCTATGATCCAGATTTGGGTCTCAGGCTGTAGTTTGAAAACCCACTGGTCCAGAACATTGTTTTGCAGTGATCTGGTCTCGTAAGGATTAGGCTTAGTTTAGGAGAGGGAAAAATCATGACTGATTATCACATCTCTTAGCTAATTAAACCAAAGTCCATTTTGGTATATTTTAAAAACCATAATCAGACGTGATTTGTTCTGTTCACTGATAAATTCAGTGTACACAGAATACCTCTTTTTTTTAATTTGAAATTTCTTTTCATTATGATTAAGCAAAAGTTTAAAATCCAAATCAATTTTGCATGCCCACCTGTGTATTAATTCCATGAGCTCTTCTCACCCTCTTCTCACTCCTCCTTTTCACTCTTTGCCTCTAGTATTCTCTTACTGAGCACCTATCCCCACCTCTCCACCCTCTCCTCTCATATCTGAAAAGAAACCAGTAGGACAGACTCCTATAAATGTAGCAAACCGTAAGGTACACTCACCACATGCTCACACTGTGTCCCCAAAGTCCAGTCCATTCTTATCTGAAGAGTTGACCTCAGTACTGGTTTCAATTCAGGGCCAGCAGCAAGTCTAGGGACTGTGATCCTGGGAGACCCTCCAGGCTGCCAGACTATCAGTTCTGGTGTTTTAGCAGAGTTCTTAAATGGCACACTTCTTTTTCTCTCAGGGGCTTTATATTGTGTACCCCATCACGGCTGTCTTTGATGGTAGCCACACAGCATGTGGTTCTTCTAGTCTCATGTCATGCAGTCTCCCATTCACGTGAGTCCTTCTGTCTCCTGGGCTCATTTTTCCTTGTGTCTTTGATGTTCTCCGTCATCATCTGTTCCAGATGGGTTGGGACCATTTGGTGTAGCTCAGATGGCAGCTTGCTAGTTTTGAGACCCCAGATGCCACTCACCAAGATGGGGTGCATAAGACTCATGTAGCAAAAGACTAGTTATGCAGATTGACCTCAGTGTCCCCTGAAAACATGGTACCTAGGCCCTCATTCATGCTACTCTATCCTTTGAAATATTGCATTGAATTTAGAAAACCTTTCAATTTATGGTGTAGTCCAGTTGTGCTAATCTGCCCTCTACTCTGTGCTGTTGCTCCCTTGACCTAAACAAATTCCTATCGACTATCTATGGATATCCCTCTCCCTCCCTCCCCACCCTTGTAGCCATCAGAGTCTTTTCTTCTGTATGTAAGTCTATTTTTAAGTCCCTATGGCAGGAATCTCATACAATTCTTGTCCTTTTCCAGCTGACTAATTTCACTCAGCATATCTTCTACTTGAAACCCGATTATGAGATGCTTTGTAAAATCATCATTGTTCTTTATCATTGCATAGTGTTTCAATGTATAGATGTACCATAGATTGTTTATGCATTCTTCTGCTGATGGGTACCTAGATTGATTCCATCTTTTTGCTGTTTTGGACAGTGCTGAATACCTCTTGTTGATCTGAAACTGAGCTAAACCTTAAGACCATCACGGTGAATGATACTGAGTCCTTGTCCTCGAAGAACTTCCACTCTAATCAGAAGGCAACCTTGTAAACATACAAGGGCAATAAAATGTTCCTCTGACACATGTGTAAGGGGGTTGCAGTAGATCCAAGAGGATGGGGTGGTCATTACAAGGTCCCACATTTGACTGGAGTCTTAGAAGATAGTCACCAAGGCATGAGGATAATAAAGGAATTCAAGGCCAAAGGAGTGACATGTACAGAGGCAAAGAGGTATCACAAAATACTGTATAGCTAATGAACTGCAAATAAATTAGTATGGCTGGAATGAGTAGGGCCCAGAGGGGCTCACTGTGAAAGATGAGATTAATTACTGAACTGGGTGGTAGACTACTGTATAGGACCTGCTGGGAAACTGAATTTCTGTATTCTGGAATACAGGTTTTCAAGTATGTTTTAATCTCATAAGAAAAGCTTTTGTGGAACCTCGACAGAACAGATAAATTTGGGGCTAACTGTTCCATTTAATAGAGGGTAGGAAACCCAGTCTGTATCCCTCAGTAACTCCAGAAGGGGTTCCATAAAACTCTTCAGGCTCCAAGGAACATCTTTTTGAAACTACTGCTGTAGACACCAAAGAAAAGTTTTTTAAAATGAGGAACTGTGTAGTAAGATTTGCATTTTTAGAAGATCACTGTATAGCAGTGTGAAAGATGGTTCAGAAAAAAAAGCAGTTGGAGAGAGACTAATTACAGTAGTACAAAGAAGTGCTAAGGATTTGAACTAAGACAGTGTCAATGGGAAATGCACGTTAAAAGGCATAGTAGAAAGCTTGTGTTCCCAATTTGGATATGGGGAAACAAAGTCCAAAATGACTTGCATGTTTCTGAGTAACAGAGTAGATGATGGTATCTTTATCAAGGTAACAATAACAATAATTATTTCTAAATTTGTTTTGTTTTTTTGTAGCTTACCAAGTGCTTTCCACATACATTGCCTCATTCGTTTCCTGTGTATTCACTTCTTAATGCTTTTCCACAGTGACTTCTGTTAGTCTTCATTCTCTTTGAACCTCCTAAACATTCAAATTCTTTCACTAGTCTTCTCTTCAGAATTCGGGCTCCCGTGATCTTACTGATGTCTCCTTGATCCTCCAGGTATTTCTTATCTCCTCTTTGTCTCTTTTGTATAGATAGTCTTCAAATAGCTGTCCCTAACTGCCTGTTATTTCCCCCCCGCTGAAGTTCACTGGAGAAACCCTCATTGCATAGGGGTTAAGTGCTATGGCTGCTAACCAAAAGGTCAGCAGCTCGAAGCCACCAGTCACTCCTCGGAAACCCTGTGAGGCAGTTCTCTTGTGTGCTATAGGGTCACTGTGTGACAGAACTGACTCAACAGCAATGAGGTTTTTGTTTTGTATTTAATATCCATTATTGTGATTTCCATTATCTCAACAAAGATCTCTCTTTTTCACCCTGGCCTGGCTTCTGCTAGACTATCACCACCTAAATGTTCATTGAACTCAGTGTCTAGGAGCTCAACTAATGATCCTTTTTCTTCTCTGTTTTTTTTTTTAATTTTCTGTTTCTCTTAGCTGCATTTATCATTCAGAGCACTGAAACTGTGTTTGAGTTCTTCTTTGACTCTTAAACTCAATTGTTTATTAGGTTCTACCCATTCTGTTTTCAAAGTATCCTTTACACCTATTTTAGCTCAGATCATTATTGCCTCTTATCTATGTCATATCAGTAACTTCTAATGTGTCTCTTCTCCTTTAGTATCTGTTACTTCCCCTTTGTGATATATGTTCCATCCAGGATAATTTTCTTAACACATACTTCGGTCACTTTTCCTCCATGTCTAAAACTCTTCACTGTGTCCAAACTACCTGTAGAATCAAGACCACATTCCTTTTTCTACAATTGAAAACTTGCATCTGGGATATGAATGCAACTGAACTAAACTTTGTTTTTACTATTCCCCATCTTGCATCCTACTTTACAGCCAAGTTAAATGACTCCCTAGTTTGTAAACACTTCTGTGCTCTACCTCCATCACTTTGTCATATTTCTTCACCCTGAGTGACACCACTGTCAGTCTTCAGATATCCCAAATGCCACATCATTAGTGAAGTCTTCCCGCAGATTTGTTACCTTGGCAATAGTCTGTTTCTCCTTTGAACTGCTGGACACGTTGTTTATGTTATGGCAGTAATCACTTTCTATGTGCTATGTGAAAAAATTATTTCCCCTGCTGAACTGTTAAGCTTTTTAAGGTCATGATTGATTTCTGATTTATTCCAGTAGCTCTTTCCTTCTCTATCATTGTGCATTATACATGGTATATGCATAGTTAGTATGTATAGGATGAAATAATCTGATTTTGCAACAATTTGGTCATATGAGCAGGGCAAGTAAAATTAGTTCCTTCTATACAGTCAGGAAAAAGGGTCAGAGAGCGTAAGAGTTGCCCAGGGCATATTTTTCCATAGTAGTAGAACCCTTAACTAAAATACTGTTTTTCTAATGGCTAAACTAATATGTATTCCATTGAAACATGCTGTCTCTCAAAGTGCCTGGCATTAAGCAAGCAAAATAGAAAAATATAGTAGTGTGTGAATTGTGTTCAAATTCAAGACTTGTATTTTCCAAACTCCATGAATTAAAATTTGGTTACAAATGTCCTGAAAAATGTATACCTTTCTGTTATCTTTGAGGACAAAAATCAAGCCTGTTGCCATCAGATCTGTTTTGACTCATAGTGACCGTATAAGACAAGAGTAGAACTGCCTCATAGAGTTTCCAAGGAGCACCTGGTGGATTTGAACTGCAGACCTTTTGGTTAGCAGCCATAGCACTTAACCACAATGCCACCAGGGTTCCCTGTCAGAGAGCAATGGTCATAATAACCCATCTGATTTTTAGAAATGTTGGTTATGGTTAGAAACTTTCCATGCCTATCCCCCTGTGTACTCTGCTGTCTGTATGGATATGTCTGCAGTACATACAAATGCACATGTAGAAATATCCCCTGGACCCATGAGCATACAAGGATTGCCAGTTAAGTTCACGAACTCATCCTAGAAAGGGTCCTACATGCTTCATTGCTGAATATCACTACAATCACCTTTGAAGTACTCCCCTTGGGAAGCTGTGTTCCGACACATACCCGATTAGTCCCTTGTCAGATATGTTGTTGTCAGAAACTTTTTTCCCAGTCTATAGGTTCTCCTTTTACTCTTTGGAGAAGTCTTCAAATGCACAGATGTGTTTTAATTTTTAGGAGGTTTCAGTCATCTATCTTTTGCTTTTAGTGGATTTTTATAGTCTGTGCCATAATTTGATAGTCTATGCCATAAATTATGGCCCCTAGGTTTACTCTTATTTTTATAGTTTTAGGTTTTACCTTTGGGTGTTTGATACATCTTGAGTTGGTTTTGTTTATGGCATAAAGTATGTATCCTGTTTTGTTTTCCTGCAAATGGGTACCTAATTTTGCCAGCACCATGTATTAAAGAGACTCTCTCTTCCCTATTTAGTGGATTTCAGCCCATTGTCAAAGATTAACTGTCGGTTGGTACATGGGTTTTCTTCTGTGTTCTCATTTCCTTCCATTGCTCTCTGTGTCTATCCTTGTGCCTGCACCAGGCTGTTCTGACTACTGTGGCCATGTAGTAGAGTCTGAGATGAGGAAGTGTGAGGCTTCCTTCTTTGTTCTTCTCCAGGAGTGCTTTGCTTATCTGGGACCTCTTTCTTGTTCATATAAAGTTGATTAATTTTTCCACCTTGTTAAAGAATGTTGATGGGATCTGAATAGGTATTGTACTGTACCTATAGATTGCTTTGGATAATTGTGGTATTTTCACCATGTTAAGTCTTCCTATCTACTTTCATGATATGTTTTTCCATTTATGTAGGTCTCTTGTTTTTTCTTTTTTTTCCCCCTCCTATAGCACTTTGTAGTTTTCTTTGTATAAGTCTTTTACATTCCCAGTTAGATTTATTCCTAAATGTTGTATCTGTGGGGGATACTACTGTAAATGACGTTGTTTTTCTGATTTCCTCTTCAGAATTTTCCTTGTTAGTATAGAAGAATCTGATTGTTGTGTATTGATCTTGTACCTTGCCTAATTTACCCTTTAAACCCCATCAGTAATTTCCTTTCCTTGTTAGAAATCATGTGTAAAGTACTATTTTTATTCATGAGGTTTTATTCTGTTCCAGTAATACTACTTTTCTCTTGCATTAACAGAGGAAGAAGAAGAGCAGGTGCCCACAGATGGGGGCACATCAGCAGAAGCCATGCAAGTTCCCTTGGAAGAAGATGATGAATTGGAGGAGGAGGAAATTACTAATGATGAGAACTTCTTGGGTAAGAGACCCTTGGATAGCCCTGAAGCTGAAGAAATGCCTGCCATGAAGCGACCACGACTATTAAGCACTAAAGGGGATACTCTAGATGTAGTATTACTGGAAACTCGAGAGCCACTCAGCTCAATAAATACTCAAAAGATTCCACCAATGCTTTCTCCAGTCCATATACAGGACAATACAGACCTAGCACCTCCATCCCCAGAGCCACCAATGTTGGCTCCAGTTGCAAAATCACAGATACCAACTGCAAAGCCATTAGAAACAAAATCATTTACACCTAAAACAAAGACTAAAAGTAGTTCTCCGGGACAGAAGACTAAATCACCTAAAACTATTCAGTCACCAGCAATGGTTGGAAGTCCTATTCGGTCACCTAAAAGTATATCCAAAGAGAAGAAGTCACCTGGACGTTCTAAGAGCCCCAAAAGCCCCAAGAGTCCCAAGGTTATGACTCATATTTCCCAAGTACCTGTCAGACCTGAAACACCAAATAGGACTCCCTCTGCTACAATAAGTGAAAAAATCAATAAAGAGATTATCCAGGTAAAACAAACACAAATAACCCCTGATGGTGGGAAACTGAACAATGAAAATCTGCTGAAAAAGGTTGTGGTAACAGATAAAACAATTGATGACTCTATTGATGCTGTGATTGCACGAGCTTGTGCTGAACGAGAGCCAGATCCTTTTGAATTTTCTTCGGGATCAGAATCTGAGGGAGACATTTTTACCAGCCCTAAGAGAATTTCAGGTTCAGAGTGCACTACTCCAAAAGCTTCTACTTCCTCAAACAATTTCACTAAGTCAGGATCCACTCCTCTCCCTCTTTCAGGTGGAACTTCAAGTTCTGATAATTCATGGACAATGGATGCTTCGATTGATGAAGTTGTGCGAAAAGCAAAAATGGGAACACCGTCAAACATGCCTACCAGTTTTCCTTATTTCTCTTCTCCCTCAGTTTCTCCCCCTACCCCTGAACCCCTTCACAAGGTCTATGAAGAGAAAACCAAACTGCCTTCATCAATAGAAGTAAAGAAGAAGTTGAAAAAAGAACTGAAAACTAAACTGAAAAAGAAAGAAAAGCAGAGAGATAAAGAGAGGGAAAAAGACAAAAACAAGGAAAAAAGTAAAGAGAAGGATAAAGTGAAAGAGAAAGAAACCAGCAAGGAAACAAAGTATCCATGGAAGGAACTTCTTAAAGATGAAGATTCAGATCCCTATAAGTTTAAAATGAAGGAGCTTGAAGATGTGGATCCCAAAGTGAGGTTGAAAGATGGAATTGTGAGAAAAGAGAAAGAGAAGCATAAAGATAAGAAGAAAGACAGAGAAAAAGGCAAAAAAGATAAAGAGAAGAGAGAAAAAGAGAAAGCTAAAGATAAAAGCAGAGAAGACAGGACGAAAGCCCCACCAACTCCTTTAGTATTGCCTCCAAAAGACTTGGCTTTGTCCGTGTTCAGCCCCGCTGCTGCCGTGCGGATCCCCTCAGGGTTGCCCTCCGTGTCTCCAGTGCTTCCTGAAAAGCTGTTTGAAGAGAGAGAGAAGCCTAAGGAGAAAGAAAGGAAAAAAGACAAAAAGGAGAAGAAGAAAAAGAAAGAGAAAGAGAAGGAAAAGGAAAAGAAAGAGAAGGAAAGGGAAAAAGAAAAGAGAGAGAGAGAGAAGAGAGAAAAAGAAAAGGAGAAACACAAGCATGAAAAAGTAAGCAGTTTATCATTTTCGGCACTGTCTGAGCAAAGTCCTATTGAAAAATACAGGTAAACAAAGCCAGCAATTATATCTGTATTTTGGATGTAAATTACCCATAACTTTACTGGAAATATGTTTGTAATGAGGTTACAAAATTTAATTATAATTCTAAAGCCTATAAACTTGTAATCAAGCCCCCCGTCCCCCCTATATACATAGACACACACACATGTGCTGGAAAATGTTTAAAATTCATACCTTAAGAGGGACCTAATCACAAACTATAAACCTCTGCTAACTATAGTAATCTCTGGCAGTTTTTTAAAAAATGATGGCATCCATTTTTATAAAAGCATACAAAACTAGGGCACTGTTTTAAGAGGCCACTGAAGTACCTAAACTCTTTGCTGTCAAGGCCAATCGGACTCAGCAACCCTGTATGACCAAGTAGAACAGCCTCATAGAGTTTCCAAGGGGCACTTGGTGGACTTAAACTGCTGACCTTTTGGTTTGCAGTTGTAGCTCTTAACCACTGCACTACCAGGATTCCTAGCAGGGTAATACTGACTAGTTTTTCCTTTTTGGTGAGCCATTTTTGCAAGTATTCAAGGTTGTGGTTGTCTACAGTATTTTGTGTAGCATTTCTTAGTCCTTCCATTTTCTGCTTTAATAAAATTAAGGCCAACTTCTGAATGTCTGGGCTGATCTGGAAGCCTGGTACATGGGCAGAAATTCCATACAGCACAAGTATTTTGCAGTGTAAATAAACCAGGCTTTCATATAAACCACCTAGAGAATCTGATCTACAGCCTGACACTAGAACCTCAGTCCTTTGGACATAGATTGTGAACTCTACTTTTATGGCCGTGTTTCTTAGTCAACAGTTCTTTAGAATATGTGGTTGACTGACTGGTTTGGAGAGTTTCTTTTAAACTTTCTTAAAATATAGCTAGGTATTTATGGTGCCACGCACAGAGATCTTCAGAGACCTTCTCCATGCCTGCTGGAAGCCTTGTTTCAGGTTGGCTACAAAATAATATCCAGTAATTTTTTTCCCACATAAAATATGATACACTTGACCTACAGCTAGTGTGTAGGTCACTTTCATTGACCTATTAATAATTTTGCAATAAAATTTTAAGCTTCAAACTTACCTAGAAAAATGAGCTTAGCTAACAGCAGTGGTGGCTGCTCCCATCCTTTTTCCCTGTGCCTGCCTTGGCTACTCTGAAATACAACCAAAAAAACTGCAAACCCTTTGTTTTTGTGCTGACTCTGACTCATAGTAACCTGACAGGATGGAGTAGAACTGTCGCTCAGAGTTTCCAAGGAGCGTTTGGTGGATTTGAACTGCCGACCCTTTGGATAGCAGCTGTAACAGTTAACCACTATACGACCAGGTTCCCGAAATATAAAGGAGAGTGAAAATTCTGATGTTCGTAACTGGACAGCTGGAAGTTAACAAGACGCAGAAATCCAACCTTTATTTCCATATAAAAAATCATTTCATCATTGTTATATTTTTTGTACAGGAATTTGACAGGTTTTTAAGCACTTCCACCTACATTATTTTATGCTCCTGGCACACCTGTAACATAGGTTCCTCAGGTATGATCGTCAACATTTTATGGATGAGAAACTGAGTTTGAGACAGTGACTTGTCCAATATCAAGATCACACAGCCAGTAAGCACCAGAGTCACTTGTCCTGCAGCTATAGTTCACATTTTGAAATTTTTATTGCCAGAGGATCTTTCCTGACAGCAATTAATCATTTATCAGTTGTGTACTTAGTAATTTAGTAGCTCAGCTCACAGTAAATCAAGCAAGATACTGTTACTTTCATCACTATCTGAACTCTGAAACAGCAATGGAGTTGCTTCAGTGACTGTCATGAATTTGAGTAAAGGCCATCAGATTAGATTTGTAACAGCAGTACACATCTTTCTTTAGCATCTGCCTAGCTTTGGGGAAGAAAAGTTCCTCAGACCACTATGATTTGAAGCAAAAAAAGCTCTGATACTAGCAACATAGATTTCACCTGAGGAATACAAATATATCAATTTTGATAGGTTATGAGTTCAGTAAATGAAAGATAAAAATGTATAAAAGTCAGCGATCCTATAAGGCCTTAAAAAATAATGAGCAATATTATCTGTGCTGTTAGACCTGAATTTGCATCCTAACTATTTTAGTGGTGTGAAATGGGGCAAGTTACTTACCCAAAACCAAACCCACTACTGTTGAGCCAATTCCAACTCATAGCGACCCTATAGGACAGAGTAGAACTGCCCCATAGTGGTTCCGAGGAGCACCTGGCTGATTTGAACTGCTGACTGTGTGGTTAGCAGACATAGCACTTAACCACTATGCTACCAAGGTTTCCGGGTTACTTACATGAAGATTAAATGTCATGGAAGACATGAAAAGTACTTAGTACTATACCTGGCACATAGTAAACGCTCAGTAAATGGAGTGGTGGCATTGAGTGTTACTCCATTTTCAGTCAACCCACAATATACAGAAACATGTAAAATGTAGAAACTTAGAGTTTGCCGTTTCAGTCGACCGTACTAGCCAACGTACGTGTGACAATGTGAGTTAGCTGCTGTTACAGTTTTTCAGAATTTTTTCTACTTCCTTGGCATTATTTTAAATTGTAGCCCTGTATATAAATAGGAAAGGATAAAAGCTAGTACATCCCATAGGAAGGCCAGTGACAAGGAGTAGAAATTGGAATATTAATGTAAACATTAAGACTTCTCCTTTTTCAAACGTAATCCTCCCAGCTGTCAGGCCGTATGAGTAAGTTTGAAAGTATACCTGAAATGAAGTTACATGTGGTCTAGGATTGTTTGTCTGTCATTATTTAATTTGTCTGTTATTATTTAAAATAGAACCCAATTAACTTTTTATTAAAAACAAGTCAATAGCAAATATGTTGACCAGTCACAAACTTAACCATAATAGCTTTAACAATGATATACGGTACAGTTGGTACAATTCAAAACAGTTTAAAATGTCCACAGAAGTGAGGCTACAAGTGTTAGTGAAGATGAGGTATAGTTTGGCTGCCCCAAGAGTCATGTTTTTTGTCTTCCTGACCAACTCCAAGGGGCAACTCAGGGACATTGACCCAGATCAGCAAGCAAAAATGTGTGTCTTTTGTTCGTTTATTTTCCTTGTGATAAAAAGATTCATAACAAAAGATTTGCTGGTTCAACCACTACTACATGTATTAAGTGGTATTTATTGATTGTATTCTTCATGTTGTGCAACTGTTATCACTATCCTCTGTTTACTTTGCCACCATTAACAGAAACCAGATGCATCCTGAAGGAGCCCTGGTTGTGCAGTGGTTAAACACTCAGCTGCTTCCTGAACAATCAGTGGTTTACACCCACCAGCTGCTCTACAGGAGAAAACTGTCATAGTGGCTTCACTAAAGGTGTATAGCGTTGGAATCCTTACAGGGCAGTTCCCTGTCCTGCAGGGTTGCTGTGCATCACAATTGGCTGTGTTCTACCGACTTGAATCTGGTTTTGCTTTTTAAAGGAGCCCTAAGTAAAAGCTCAGAGCCCTGGTGGTAAAATAGTTAACAAGCTCTGGCTGCTAACCAAAAGGTCAGTAGTTCAAATCCACCAATTGCTGCTTGGACACCCTACGGGGTAGTTCTCTGTCCTATAAGGTCTCTGTGAGTCAAGACTGAGTCACTGACAATGGTTCGCTTGTAGTTAAGTAAAAACTCACCCTTGTCCCCTCTCCCCACCTCTGGTTATCACTAATAAACTTTGGTTTATGTACATTGCCTGTTTCACATAAATGAATTCATATGGTACTTTCCCTTCTGTTCTTGACTTACTTCACGCAGCATGTTTTCGAGGTTCATTTCTTATTGTGTTGTAGATCAGAACTTCATTTCTTTCTATGATAATAGTCTATTGTATGTATACACCACCTTTTGTTTATCCATTGATCTATTGATGGATGTTTCTGTTGTTTCTACCTTTTGTCTGTTATGAATAGTGTTGCAATGAACATTGGTGTACAGATTTTTGTATTATTTTGTTTTTTAAAGAACTTCTGTATGTATTTTACCTGCATAAAGTTTTCAACCACTGCATACACATATATCAATACCAAACAAAAAAAAAACCCAAACCCACTGCCACTGAGTCTGTTCAGACCCATAGCAACACTGTAGACAGAGTGGAGCTGCCCCATAGAGTTTCCCAGGAGCACCTGGTGGATTTGAACTGTTAACCTGCAGGTTAGCAGCCGTAACACTTAACCACCACACCACCAGACTTTCCATGTATCAATACCAAGAAACATTAAAGGTACTATTAATGAAATGAGAATCTGCATAGTTAGTTGAAGGAGCTTTGGATTGTAGAATCCAAGAGATTCGGGACAAATTTTTTAGTTTCTTTAATCTTTAGATACTTCATCTGTAAAGTAATACTGAAAACAACGAAACAGTAATCATTAACATTTATTGAGTAATTACTGTACGCTAAACATTGTGCTAAGCACTTTGTATAAATTTAATTTCTCATCACGACCATATGAAGTAGATATTATAATTATTATCGCTTTATGGTGAGAAACTGAGGCTTAGGAAGATTAATAAACTTGCCTAGGGTCACATAGCTAGTAAGTAATTGAACAAGAGCCAGAATTTCAACTCAGGCCCTCAGGTGTTATAGTTGATAGTCTTAACCATCATAATTTTGTACATTAAGGTAAAAATGGATTAAGTGAAATAATGTATACAAGGCATCTGGCTCAGTGATGCCCCATTAGAAGATAAAACTGTCTTTCTGATTGTGGTAATAATCCAAAGTGTGGTGATTTATACACAGTCTTTTAGTTTCCCTTTATGGGCATTAATATGCATTAGTTAAAAGTCTGGTCTGTCATTATTTAAAATAGAACCCAATTAACTTTTTTATTAAAAACAAGTCAATAGCAAATATGTTGACCAGTCACAAACTTAACCATAATAGCTTTAACAATGATATACGGTACAGTTGGTACAATTCAAAACAGTTTAAAAGTTTTATTAAAATTTTTGTTCATGTATGTGTATCAGGATGTATGCTACAGAATTAATTTATTTCAAACGATGGATCTTTGGGGCTTAAATGAAGTACAGGGCTTCTTTAATTAACATTTAACCTTGGCATTTTAAGTATTCTTCAGTGTCACGATCATTGTGAAAACTAAGTAACAAAATTTGCTGTTACTTATATTTGTGGAACCCGATGGTTGTATGTATAAATTTTAAATAGAAAATCAGTCAACATCTTTCTGTCAAACTTGAGAATTTGTTTTTATACTCTTATTTGAGTATGATCTGGGAAGGTACAGTAGAGTTTTATGAAAAAGTTTAAAAAATGATGATGACATCGTGATCTGTAGATAAGCCAGAGGGGAACTGACCTACAAAAATACAGGATTTGGCAACCTGGCTTTATATTCCAGCTCTATTGCTTGCCAGTTATCTTCCACACTTTCTAACTCTTTGCTTCCTCCCCTCAGTCTCCTCCTTCTGGCTAATATGGGGAGGGGTCAGCATCATTTTAAAATATTATTCACTTGCTTAAAAACAAGATTCATGCCTTTTTTAAGGAACATTTTGACTTAAAAGGCCTATTCTGCCTTCTCATAGAAAATAATAAGTGAGGAGCAGTTTGGGTGATTTAACTGAGTTGTAGATGACTATGACAATTGAGAACTTTCTTACAAATAACCAGTCATGTTGATAGTCATGGATAATTGAGAGTTGTTTATAATTGAAAGCTCTTCAATTCTGTAAAGGATTCCTAAGGTTTGTATCCTGCTGATGGGTGAGTTTTTTTAGTTGAGCTAACATTGACTGTTGAATGAACTAACCTAGATTATGAATGATACTAGCCAATGCCCATTACTGAGTACATACAAGTGCCAGGCCTGGTCAAAATTTTATTATTTACTCCTAACAGCTCTGAGAGGTTGGTATTGTTACTCCTGTTTTAAATTAAGACATCTGGCACAGAAAGATTAAGTAATTTACCCCAGCTAGTGAGTGGAAGAGCTATGACTTGACCAGGATCTGTTTGACTGAAGCCTGTATTCTTCACTATATGAGATGACTGTCTCAGGATAGTCACTTGGGTCAACTTTGGTGCATCTAAATAATGAGATGCTAATAAAAGGACAAGACTGGCTTTAACTTACAGGATAAGGTGACATCATTATTTTATAGACTTTTATTATTTGTGAAGAGACCTTGCTGCTAGGTGACGTCAAATCAGTTCCATTTCACAAGGACCCTGTGTACAGCAGAACAAAACACTGCCCGTCCTGCACCATCCTCCCTGTCCTATGCTTGACTCCATTGTTCCAACCACTGTGTCACTCTATCTGACGAAAAGCCGTCATCTTTTTTTGCTAACCCTCTACTTTATCAAGCATGACGTCCTCCTTCAGGAACTGGTCCCTCTTGATAACATGTCCAAAGTGCATGAGACAAGGTCTCCCCATCCTCACTTCCGTGAAGCATTATGGCTCTGTTTCTTCCAAGTTAAAACTTGTTTGTTCTTCCTACAGTTCATGGGGTGTTCCCTATTCTTTGCCAAAACCATAATTTGAAGACATCAGTTTTTTTCAGTCTTCCTTATTCACTGCCCAGCTTTTACATGTATATGATTGAAAACACCATGGCTAGGGTCAGGCTCACCTTAGTCCTCAAAGTGATGTCTTTGCTTTTTAACACTTAAAAAGGATCTTTTGCTGCAGGTTTGCCCAGTGCAATATATTGTTTGATTTCCTGACTTCTTCCACAGGCATTGATAGTGAATCCAAGTGAAATTAAATCCTGGACAATGTCAGTATGTCTTGGTCATCTAGTGTGGCTATAACAGAAACACCACTGGTAGATGGCTTTAACAAGAAGTTCATTCTTTCACTGTCAGTAGGTTAGAAGTCATACTGCAGGGCGCCTGTTCCAGGGAAAGGCTTCTTCTCTGAGTTCTGGATTCTTCCTTGTCATCCGTCTTCCCTCAGTTTGGGAGCATCTCCACACAAGATCTTCATGGCCAAAGGATACACTCTGCTCCCAGCACTACAACTTTTTTGATGCTGTAAGGTCCCCATGTCTCTCTGCTCACTTCTCTCTTTTATCTCCCAAAGGAAATATGTTTAAGCTACTATCCAATCTTGTAGATCTCATCACTGTAACTGCCACTAATCCATCTCATTACATCATAGTGATGAGATTTACAATACTTAGGAAAATCACATCAGGTAACAAAATGATAGCCCACCATACACAGTTCTGAGAGTCATGACCAGCCAAGTTGAAAGATGTTTTGGAAGAACACAATTTGATCCATGCAACACTCATTCCTCCATTTATCGTGATGTTGCTTATTGGCCCAGTTGTGAGGTCATTTTTTTTTTATGTTAAGGTACAATCCATACTAAAGCTGTGGTCTTTGCTTTTTGTCTTTGAGACCTTGGAGATGATCTGTTCAATTGCTGTATTTTAAAGAACAAGAAATGGAATCCTCAAAGCTTTAATGATTAAGAGTCAGAACAATTAAAAATGAATGATTCTTTAACCTATCTCTAAATCTTTTAGGATTTGACCTTGAGTAATCTTTTCTAGAATTTAAATAGCTTGTTCTTTAGAGAATGATAAATAATCTTATTGGCCTTTAACAAAAGGTTTTAATTTTTTCTCTTCTATTTAAAGTAGTATACTCTCATTTCCAGTCTTTTTGTGTCAGCTGTCATAATTAACAGGGTTTTCAATAACTAAATAACCCTGTAAAAGGGGGATATAGTCCCTTCCTGTTTCTTAACAGCTGTTCCAAGAGGAAATCAGTAACTGTGTTTAAGTGGTTATTTGGAATCTGTGGAAGTTTACAGAAGGCTTTTTTTCAAGTCTTTATATGAATGGACTCCTGACATTTAATGAAAGTCTGATTTCTATTCAGTTGTCCATGCTAAATACCAGTTGTTATGCTTAACTACAACAGTACATCTTCTGCCTGCCTCGTCAATATTTTAAACAGTTTATTACTATTTAGTCAGGCTGTGTTTCTAAATGTAATTAATGTAAAAACCTTAATTACTAAGACAACAAGATAGTTTCTAGCTGTCGTTATCAAAAATATTAGGTTATTAAATTTGTCATTTCATCAATACTGTTAAGGGTTTTCCTCTGACATATTAATATAGACAGGAATCTGAATTTCTAAGGATCTGTTGCTACCGTGTGTAGTACACACACAAACACACACATGTGTACATATGTATGTATATATATACTTTTTTAATGAAAGAAGAAAAACTTGAACAGATTATATTGACAGAGCTGCCCATTACCTTTGCCGAAAGTCCCTGTCAAAAGATAAACTTTAAAGCTGGAATGCATGAAAGACTTCCAAGATAGAATTTAAATTTAAACTGATTCTTTATAGATAAGCTTTTTAAAAATCCACCTCTTTGCTTCAAGTCAGGATTTTAAAAATAAATTTCCCCTTTAAATCTCTTGAGCGATTTTCATTTTTTGCAAGGCCGCACTGCTGGTGTCCTGGAAAAATGGAGAGTTAGAGCTTTATCAGTTGGTGCCCTGAGGTATGTGGCAAAGAAGCTAAATCCTTGAAGATTAGCAAAAAAAATGTAGCACATGGCAATAAGGGGCTTATATGACTACTAGTATTAGTTCAGGTGAAAGAAGTATTGCTTATACATAAAACTGGACAAATCCACTGACAATGTATTTTTAGTTAGCTACAAAGGAGTCTTATATTGCTGGACTTTACCTCTTTGGTGAATTGGGAAGCTTAGTAATCCACTGTAAATGCTCTTCTGCTCGCCCCAATTCTCAGCATTACTCCAAAGTGCTGCTCTTTTATTTTAACCCTTAAAAGCTTATGTTGTTCCCCAGTTAGGGCTTTGTGCCATTAAGACATGACATTAGTCTTACTGTTTAGTAATAGTCATTTAGTTTCTTGGTTTCTGCAAGTACACATGAGAAAATATTTTATGACTGTAGAAATGTCTCATTGCTTTGGTAGACATTCGGGTAAAATTAACGTAAAAAAATCTGGTAAGAAACTTTTTTTAGAAATTGTGCTTTCTGTTATCTTCATTATTATTAGCATCCTCATTAATTTTTTTGTTCCTAGACTTGCTTGAATTGTTTATGTTAAATGTTACTTTACTTCTTTAAGAATGAAATTAAGGTGTTTGAGGAGATTGTTTGATAGGGTTACCATAGTTCTTGGTTTGCCTGAGACAATCCCAGTTTGTATCTGTTACAAGGTATAATTAATAGCTGTCTCTTTCACTCTCAAAAATGTTTGGATGATATAGTCACCCTAACTGCAGATAAAACCTTAACCTGTAGTAACAGGGTTTGAATCATTCATTAATTGGATGAGTTTACTGAACACTTGTTATCTTCAAGGTACATTTATACCATTTTTAATCTACTAGTAAAATGGATCTGTTTTTGTTTGCTTATTTTTCTCATGTTCTGTAATTGTTTTTTATAGTAGGTCGTAAATAGACCATATATTGATTCCTTCCCCCAGCATGTAATTTAAGATAGCATGAAACACCCAGCTAGTTCAGTTGAGTGAAAGTGAGGCCAAGTTAATCTGTTTCCGTATAAACTAATTAGCCTTCCATAGAGAAAAATAATTTTACAACCCAGCCATCTCACAAGTGTATGTCATTCATCATAAGAAACACTGGCAAAGAAAATGAATAGTTCCATGCAGCACATCAACATTACCATAAGAAAAGACTCCACATGGGTTAAAGACTCAAGGAGCCATGTGGTAAGACAGAGAATGAATTTAGTATCAGATCCTATAAGTCAGAATTGACCTAACAGTGGTGGATTTGGTTTTTGGTTTGGCTTACTAAAGGCAGAAATTAAGTTGGGAGGTTTTTTTTGTTTGTTTGTTTGTGTATTAATTCACTGATGTTTTTATTGTTGAGAATAGGGGGACTGCCAATTAAGTTTTCACTCATCCTAGAAAAAATGCTACATACCCCATTGCTGAATACCACTACAGTCACTTTTGAAACATTCCTGTTGGGAGGCTATGCACTGACACCAGTGCCTAGTCCACCTTTCAAAGTAATTTTGGAAGTCTTTCTGGAATGGCCGTCAGAGCTTTCATCATATTACCCGTGACATCCTGAATGTCATCACAGTGTCCTCCTTTCAATGTTTCCTGTATCTTCAGGTAAAGAAAAAAGTCACTGGGGCCACGTCAGGTGAGTAGGGAGGATGTTCCAGGATAGTTAGTTGTTTACTGGCTAAAAAATCCCTCATAGAGAGTTATACAGTTAAATTTGCAAACTTGTCACTATGCACAATGGCCGTTCCAGAAAGAGTTCCAAAGTGGCTTTGAAGGGTGGACTAGGCATTGGCACTGGTGCATAGCTTCCCAAATGGAATACTTTGAAAGTGACAGTAGTTATGTTCAACAGTAAGATATGTAGCAGTTAGAACAATTTCATGGACTTAATTGTGGGATCTGATATACACAGCAAAAACATGCACCAAGTCAAGTTTCTGTATGTATGATTCATTGGTATTAATTACATTTTCAAGTTGTGCAGTCTTTCTCACCCTCCTTTACTGAGTTGTCACTGAGTTGCCCCCTAAAGGTTCCTATCTAATCTTTTGAGTGGCTGTTAATGCTTTGATCCCATACTGATAGATCTGAAAAGAGCACACTGCACACTAAAGATATTCCTTTGTTTGTTGCTGTTAGGTGCCCTCAAGTTGGCTCCACCTGACAGTGACTGTGTGTACAACAGAACGGAAAGCAGCCCAGTCCTCGGCTGTACAGGGTTCTCTGTGCTTGAGCCCGTCGTTGCCCCTGTGACAGTCCATCTCACTGAGGCTCTTCCTCTCTTTCACTGACTCTCTGTTTACCAAGTATGAGATCCTTCTCTGGGAACTGATCCCTCCTGATAACCTGTCCCACATATGGTCGACACAGTCTCGCCATCCTCACTTCTGAGGAACGTTCTGGCTGCCCTTCTTCCAAGACAGGTGTGTTCTTTCCAGCAGCGTTCAGTTCTTCTCCAACGCCATACAGGTCAAAGGCATCAGTTCTTCTGGTTCACATACGTATGAGCTGATTGAAAACACAGTGACTTGGCTCAGGTACACACCTTAGTTCTCAACCTGACATCTTGGCTTTTTAACACTTTAAAGAGGTCTTTTGCCACAGATTGCTGGATTCAGTGTGCCATTTGATTTCTTGAATGTTGCTTCCGTTGGTGTTGATTGTGGATCCAAGTAAAACGAAATCCTTAACAAGTTCAGTCTTTTTTCCATTTATCTTGATGTTGCTCACTGGTCCAGTTGTGAGGATTTTTTTTCTTTATGTTGGAGTATAATCCATAGTGAAGGCTGTAGTCTTTGATCCTCATCAGTAAGTGCTATAAGTCTTCTTCACTTTGAGCAAGGAAGATTGTGTCATCTGCATATCACAGTCTTTTAATGACTCTTCCTACAATCCTGATGCATATTCTTCAAATAGTTCAAGGTCTCGTATTATTTGCTTAACATACAGATGGAATAAGTATAGTGAAAAGATACAACCCTGACGCACACCTTTCCTGATTTTAAAGTACTCAGGATTCCCTTGTTCTGCTCTGGTCTAAGTGCAGGTTCACTGTGAGCACAGTGAAGTATTTTGGAATTCCCATTCTTCACAGTGTTATCCATAATCTATTATGACCCACACAATGAAATACCCGCACGTAGTCAATAAAACACAGATAAACATCTCTCTGATACTGTCTTGCTTTCAGCTGAAACCATTGACAGCAGCAGTGATATTCCTCAATCCATATCCTCTTTTGAGTCTGGCTTGAATTTCTGACAGTTTCCTGGTGATGTACTGCTGCAACCACTTTTGAATGTTCTTCAGCAGAATTTTACTTGTGTGTGATATTAATGATAATTATTCACTAATTTCTATATTCTGCTGCAGTATGGATGGGGCTTGAAGATATGCTGAGTGAAATAAGTAACAGAGGACAAATGTATGTATTTCCTTCAAATGGGCCTAAATGTGGATCTTTACTAGTTAAGGTTAACTATTGTTTGATTTTAAGAAGACTTCAGGGGATATTTTTGATTTAGGGATTAAAGCTTGTCTCTGGGTGATAATTTCAGGCTCCAGGATGTCTGGAATTCAAAAAAAAAATTTTGAAATTCTCTTCTGCATTTCCACCTTTCTGATCAGGACTCCTCTTAGAATTTTTTTTTATTTATTTAATATAACTGAGTGAAGATGTACATTCCCATATAAATTTACATGCCCACCTATTTGAGCAAAATGTTCAATAATGGTAGCTGGGAACTGTCCAGCTCCTCTGGTCTCATGACAAAGGAGGTGACTGTTCATGGAGGCAATTAACCACACCTTCCATTTCCACTCATATTCCTGACTCCTCTTCCTCTATTGCTGCAGGCAAATAGAGACCAACTTTTGTGCCTTGGATGGCCACTTGTAAGCTTTTAAGACCCCAGGCCCTGTTGAACAAACTAGGAGGTAGAATAAAAGCACTAAACATGTCATGAGGCCAGTTAACTGGAATGTTGTAAATAGATATCCCACACAGCTTCACCAGTTCAACTTTTTACAAGTGTACACCTGATTGGCAGGGCTTGCAATAATCAGCTCTACAACCCTACCCTTAATGTAATTCTTCCATTACTGTAAACCAAAACTCAATACTACATGAACTGTAATCCCCCTCTCCCCTTTCCTCATGCCCCTTGTAACCACTAATAAGGTTTGATCTCTATATATTTGCCTTTTCTTGCCTTTTTATGTAAGTATGGTTATACAGTGTTTGTCCTTTTGTTACTAACTTACTTCACTCAGCACAATGTCTAGAAGCTCAGTCCATTGTTGTAGCAGGTATCAAGACTTCATTTCTCTGGCTGAGAAAGCGTTACAGTGTTGTACCACATTTTGCTCATCCAGTCATCCTTTGATGGGCATGTAGGTTGTTGCCACCTTTGGGCTGTTGGGAATAGTGCTGCAGTGAGCAATGGCGCACAAGCATGTGTTTGAGTCTCTGCTTCAAGTCTTTGAGTAAATACATTGAGACTTGCGAGAGCCAGAACTCTATAGGATTGCCTTGTTTTTCTGGGTCTCACAAGTTTTCCATCTTTGACAGAATGCGTCCTTCCTCATGTTCACTTATTTTAGTGATTTTTTGTTTAGTTTTCCTTCTGAGACTGGCTGCTCAAACAGATTCTGGCTTTTTCAGGTTTTACAGTACATAGAAGTCAAATTGCTCGGTCATGTGGTAATTTTATTTTCAGTTTTTTGAGGAACTGCTGGATTGTTTTCCACAGCAGTTATACTATTTCACTTTTGGTTGTTTGGTACACTGACTGGCAGTGTACTGCTAACATACAGGATCCCGAGACCAGGGATATTAAACTCTGGCACTGCTTTGGGACAGTCTTACACAACAAAGAACTGTCCCATCAAAATGCCAGTAAAGCCTACACTGAAAAACCCTGTTGTAGGTAATAATGTAGAACTACAGAGCTTTTGTTATTCTATTTGCTCACTCAAAATATTTGCCATAGTATCTGCAAACCAAAAATATTTGCCATAGTATCTGCAAACCAAAAGTGTTTACAGAAGGCCCTTTAATATTAAAACGTAATTTGTATATTGCCTGGCTGACTGATGGCTGGCATATTTAAGAAGTCTCCAACTTAGAGTAGTCATCAGATTCATTATAAACTGAGACTTTCTTTTCACATTTAAATTTTTTTTTTTTTTTTACTTTTAGCCAAAAATGGACCTATTTAATGCTGTAAATACGCTTGGTGTTTCCACTTTCTTATACAGCTAATGCAAAATTAAGATGAATATAATGTTTGCCAAGTCCCACAAATAAGTTTTATCTCACAGTGGAGATTGCTTTGCATTTTTTTAAATA
Organism: Heterohyrax brucei; assembly: GCA_028571685.1. Taxonomy (NCBI): domain Eukaryota; kingdom Metazoa; phylum Chordata; class Mammalia; order Hyracoidea; family Procaviidae; genus Heterohyrax; species Heterohyrax brucei. Next base: position 53,396,061 of record CM053142.1, on the reverse strand, counting down.
ATAAGTCTAGCAATCACTTATGCTCCAGCAAGTTGTTTAAATAACAGTTTTTATTTGTTAAAAATATTCTGTCACTAAAATCCAAGAAATCAGCCAAAATTAAGAAAATGTAGAAATAACTTTACTATGTTTACATAATGTGATTGAAGTTTATAGACTTTGTCATGATGTGTCAGGTAGTCTTGAGAAACAGAAACATAAAATAATCTAGATTATTTTGCATCTAGCACTTTAGCGGTACTTGAAACTTAGACTTCTTTATCAAGTTTGCGGGAGTGGGGAAGAAGGAGAGGTAGGAGGAACTTTTGCTGAAAAGATCTGTATTGATTCTAATGTACTAACTTCAACAGATAAAAGTGGAACCTGTTGTTCCAGCCCCCAGTCCAGTTATCCCCAGACTGACTCTCAGAGTTGGAGCTGGCCAAGACAAGATGTAAGTACCAAAGTTTTGAATCAAGAGTGATGCAAATTAAACTTAACCTTCTCTATCTTTTCCCAGTGGTTAAAACTGATAAGCCTTCTCCAGGGATGAACATGTAGAACCCAATTTTAAGAACTCTTCATTTTTAAAGTTTCTGTTTCTGGTTTGTTTTTTTTTTCCTCAGAGTTAATGCTTTTCGCTTTATTTGACAAAAAGTACATTTTTTAATTTTCTCTCTTGCTTTTTTCTGAGGCTACCATGTGACATGGTTTCTCTATATCGTTAAAGGAACTGGTTGTCTAAAAAGTAAGAAACTTAACTACTTGAGTAGACCAAACCCAAATGGATATAGTATTTTTATACCAAGTGGATATAATGCTATACCTTCTCAAGCCTGTTCTCTATCATAATGAGGAAGAAAGAAGATTCTTCTTTTGCTCAGGTAGTAGATGGTTTTATTTTGTACTTAAAACACACACACACACACACACACACACACACACACACACACACAGCCAAAGGTTTGGTGAAACAAAATATAATAGTATTAAAGTCTTATCATCCACTTGTTTATTTTTCATAAGAGAGAATGGGAAATCTAAACACTATGTTTACTGTTTTTTTATTCTTAATTTTCACTGAATCATATCATCTTACATTTATTTAAAGTAAATTAATTATTTTTATTTTATTCATTTTTTGAGGGGTGCTCTAAGGCCGATAGTACACTTGCATGATTCTAAGATAATGAAACATTAATTTTTTATGTTCTGTTAAATCATTTCCTTTGCCCTGAAATCATGCTGTATACATCATTTAAATGAATTTCGCAAGCTATAACTACAAGTTTTTTTATTTCTAGTAAGCCTAAAAATGGAGTAGTTTATGTTGCAGGCAATCAGATATTAATAGGAAAATAAAGAGTATAACCCTATCTAATTCCCATTCAACTTTTAGCCATAAAAATGAGTAGGACCCGTGAGTTTATTAAGAGGAATTAGAAACAAAAAAACCAAACCCATTGCCATCGAGTTGATTCTGACTCAGCGACCCTAATAAACAAAGTAGAACTGTCCCGTAGAGCTTCCGAGGAGTATGTGGTAGATTCGAACTGCAGACCTTTTGGCTAGCAGCTGTAGCATTAGCCATTACACCACCAGAGTTTCCAACAGGCAGTATCAATTAAAAAATAATAATAATAATGAAAACCAAACTCATTGCTGTTGAGTCAAGACCAACTCATAGCACCCCTATAGGACAGGGCAGAACTGTTCCATAGAGTTTCCAAGGAGTGCGTGGTGGATTCGAACTGCTGATCTTTTGGTTAGCAGACAGAGCACTTAACCACTGTGACACCAGGCTTTCCAACAGACAATATAGAGAAAAGAAAATTTGGCTTGTGTTTTCAGTGGTCTAGTTCATCTTCAAGTTTGTGTTTTATACTGCTGCTTTTGTCAATACCAAATAGCGTACAGTGAAAACGCTTAATATGATTATGACAAATGGTAGAATACAGGTAAATGAGGTCTTCCAGGACAGTGCATGTTCTTCTAAAGATTAAGGTGGTTCATGTTTTTCTTCTCTAAGTCAGCTGGATAATTTCTGTATCATCCTTTTTTGTTGTAGCGGTAGAGATCTAGACAGTGGGTAGTAAGTACTGCTGGAAAGCTTAGAAAATGTAACAAAAATAATGTGAACGTATCTCTTTTTAGACAAGATATCTGGTGTATCTTACGCCCTCTATATAACCTACCAAAATTTCAGTGATATCCTAGCTCATCAACCCAGCAGGCAATAGAGCCCTAGTAAGTACGTAGACTCAGCCAAAGACACTGTTCATACCATCTCCTTGGAAATTCTGTATATGGGTTCATTTTGATAAGGGAAAGATGTTCTTCTTCATCCTTCAACAGACACTTTTCTCCCACCGGTTAGTATGCCAGTTTTCTCAGTAACTCACATTATTTAATTTTTATTCCTACACAAAAGTTTGACTTGCACATTCACGTTAAAGAAGCAAGCTTTATACAAAGGCATTGGTGTGTATTTTCATCTCACCTGCTTTTAAATATTCTTCACTCATTCTCTAGCTATTTATTCTATTTTTCTCTTCTTAATAAATTACAGTATTGGGAGATGTGAGAAGCAGACCCTTTCTACTCTAGAAGAAAACATCCAAAATTGGGGAATTAGAATTCCTACACATTCTGGACAAATTGTCCATAAAAATATAGTTTCATATGATATGTACACCTGTAAGTAAATAGCTACATGTTGTATAAAGGATTAATCAGTTAACCGTAGACAAATTCAGAGAGATCTTATAATGAACAAAAGGATAAATTAGATGAAATGCAATGCATTTTGAATTCAAAAAGAAAGAGACCCAAGTCATACGAGGACTGCCTGTTAAGTTCACGAACTCATCCTAGAAAAACTGCTACATACCTCATTGCTGAATGTCACTATGGTTACCTGTGATGTACTCACTTTGGAAAGCTGTGCACCAATGCCAGCACCTAGTCCACCCTTCAAAACAATTTTAGAATTCTTTTTCTGGAATGGCCATCAGAGCTGTCATCTTAATACCGTTGATGTCCTATGTGTCATCCAAATGTCTTCCTTTGCTTTCAATATTTCCTTTACCTTTAGAGCAAAGTCATTGGGGGCCAATCAGGTGAGTGGGGTGGGTGTTCCAGTACAGTTAGTTGTTTACTGGCTAAAAACTTCCTCACAGGTAACTGTACAATTGTTAGCAAACTTGTTACCATGCCACCATGTGCAGTGGCCATTTAGAACAGTTAAGTTTGCGGACTTAATTGCCGTACCTAATATTAGTAGAATTTTATGTGAAATACAACTTAATTGCTAAAATGCCTTTTTAAAAAACCATACCAGACCTTTGCCAGTTTTTATATGACCCACAAGCTAAAAATGGTTTTTGCTGTTTTAAAGACTTGAAAAAAAATTAAGACTATCGTGACGGTGCAGATCATATGGAATTTAAACTTTAGCAATCTTTTATGGTGATGGCATAAGGTACATTTCTTATTACTTGGCAGTGATAATGGAAGAGGCAATAAAATTTATGTAAATGTGCCCGACATTATTCAGTTGTACACACTTGTATATTAATGAGCTAGGATTTGTAAGGGAGGAACTTAACGTGGGCTAAACCAAACCCATTGCCATCGAGTTGATTCTGACTCATAGTGAGCCTATAGGTCAGAGTAGAATTGTCCCATAGGTTTTCCACTGAGTACCTGGTGGGTTCAGACTGCCAGTCTTTTGGTCAGTGGCCGTAACTCTTAACCGGTACACCACCAGGATTTCCTACATAGTTTTAGAGGATGTTTATTTTGAAGAACAGGCAGAGAATAAAGTATTTTGACATTATGGTGTGGGTGGCAGGGGGACAGGACGTCTTACAGAGTTCACATTATTCCCTCTAGCTAGAAGATCTTTATGACAGCATTAAAGTTCTAAGTCTTCTTAAACAAAGAAGTTATGTCTTCTTTCCTTGCTCCAGAATAGTACTTTGGAGCCTTGAAGGAGAAGAACTTCCAACCAAGAATTATATGTCCTGCAAAACTATCTTTCAAATATGAAAATGAAATTAAGACATTCACAGATAAACAGAAACTCAGAGACTTTGTAAAAACCAAACCAAAGCTACAAGAAATACTGAAAGAATCTCTTGGCTTAGAAGAATAAAACCGCTGACTTTGTATTTTAGAAGGACACATTATCCAGAATCTGACTCAGTTAAGGAAGGCTCCAAACACAGTCAACACTATAATAGTGATAGAAATGATCTAGTGATCATATTATGTAAGCTATGATATCATCATATTAAAAAGAGGGATGTACTACAGTCATTATAGTCCTTCTAGATGGAGAAGTTGACAAGACTGGTAGCAATCAAAATTGGGTTTATATATACTTTGTTAAGTGGGATCATAGAAGCAGATGCAAAGTATAATTAAAAAGCAACATAACTGTATCAAGTAATGTAATACAGGAGTCTCAACAACCACAAAACCAACCTTGAAAAAAGTGAAAAATCAGCTCACAAAGAAGATCACGGAACAGATTAATAAGAACAACAGAGAAAACATCAACAGAAAAGTACTTTGGGGTCAGATGTTTCCACTGTCTGTTGTGATTCCTTGAAGCAAGACAGAGGTGACTTTCTCTCTGACTTAACCGTTCAAAGGGGTCTATGTTGTGTCCAGTACCTCTTCTTGGTAGCATTCGTATTCAAGGCAACTTTGCCAGGACTTCAGATTCCTTTAGTGTATCCCCCAGTGATGGATATCCAGAATTCCCTGACATCTATATTGAAGGCAGAACTGAAATCCTAGCCCTAAAGTTACAATCTCAACACCTATAACATTTATTAGATTGGTTATAAACGGGCAGAAACAACACATTTAAGATGATTTCTGAAATATTTGATTCCAGCCTCTAACAGTCAGTTACTTTAATGCCAGGATAGCGCGTAAGTTTCACCCTGCCCAGTAAGCAGCTGCTTGAAACCTGATTAGTATTGGAGGTCCCACCTGGACTCGGTGAAAAAGAGTACAGTGATTATGTCTGCTGTTGTGGTACAGACAAGCGACAGCACAGTTGATACTGTATTATCATACCTGCCTAATTATTTACTGTGTTAACTTATTTTGAGGAAATATAGGAAGAGTTATCCAACTTGTGATTCGTTTCTGTGAAGAAGGCAGAGCATAGTAACACAAGAAGGGCAGGGAGTGTTTAGATCAGATTGTCAAGAGAATCCTGGCAGAACAGCACCTGCAGCTTTTCTTAAGTGTAAGTCTGTGGCTGTCTTTATATAGCTCAAAATGGCTGTTAATGGAGTTCCTCATGAAAAAAAGATAATTTAAAAATATTGTTGGAGTGATAAAAAAAAAGTAATATAATTGTGAAAAGATCAGATAAATAATATGGGGATTGAGGGTAAACCTTCTCTCACATTTCTGAGATGTGTCTTTTAATGCTCTCTCTGCAGTAGTACTGGCCAGGACATTTCTGCTGGTTTCTCCATCTAGTTATCTGCTTTTCTCCCTTGGGAGGAGTGGCTCTTCTACTTACCTATGTTATTTATACCGATAGATGAAGTTACAGTATTGGAGAAATTGTGAACTGATCCATTTGTTCTCAAGACATTCCTGCCCTTACTCACCAAGCTCAACAGAAACCAAACCAAACTCACTGCCACCAGTCAGTTCCAACTCGTAGTGACCCTATAGGACAGGTTGGAATTGCCCATAGAGTTTCCAAGGAGCATCTGGCAGATTTGAACTGCCAACCTTGTTGGTTAGCAGCTGTAGCACTTAACCAGTATGCCCCAGGGTTTCCAGCAAGCTTAGCAGAGCAGGGGTAATTAATTGGGCTCCTCCAAACCTTTAGTAATGGTCTTTTTTCCAATTAATATCTAATAGTAGGTTTGAGAAATGACACAAAAGTCACTTATGATGCCTTTCAGAGAATGATACTGTTACCAGCGATAGTTCGCAATTCCCATGCACTGAGAGACCACAGTAGCTATTCTTTTTTTTTTTTTAACGTATGCCGTTTCCCCCCCTCCAAAATAGATTGTGCTGAGGTATTGTTCAGTTTTATTTCTGCTAACATTTTGATTTCCAGTGGCAACATAGCTGGGAGTGTTACCAGATTTCTGACAATAGCAGAAATTTGTTATTCAACAGTACACTGATAGCAGAGGCACAGAAATGTTTATGCTTTTCTTTTCGTGTAAAGAATTCACTTTTCTGCTGCAGTTTAAAGAGTTTAGCTTAAGTAGGAAACTTTTTAATGGTTGTAATTTTTTAATTATTTACATGTATCATGAAAGTGGAAGCTAAAACTTTTATTTTTTAAACTGAAAGATATAAAGTACTTAATCTTTAAAAATATAAAACATCTGGAGCTATTTGTTGCCTTTATGTGATCCAAACAGAGAGTACAACTAGAAGCAAAGAATATTAATCGTAAACAGTTACAAAAGAATCATTTAAAATATTTTTGAAAAAGTAAACATTTTGTATTTTAAAATTTAGCAAGATTCAGCTAAAAGACATTTAACATAATGAATGTGTCCTGATGTTTCAGCGATAAGTCCTTTAGAGTAATAATAGCAAATGGTGTTATCTCATGTCCTGTGTCTTACTTTCTATATTTCAAATGTTTTTATTGATGCTTAACTTTTTTCCTAGTGTAAAAAAATTTATGTTCATTTAGAGAGGGCATACAGTAAAGTGGCATACTGGTTAAGAGCTATGACTGCAAGCCAAAAGGTCAGCAATTCAAATGCACCAGCCACTCCTTGGAAACCATATGAGAGCAATTCTGCTTTGGGTATTTACAAAGAATATTTACCTACTAGTGGGAACACTTGGGCAGTCGTATTATTGCTAACAATGACACAGAGTGTTTAAATTCTTTGTTATTTCATGGGATGAGAAGGTTAAAATATTTCCATAAGAGATCTTAGTGTGTAACGGGAATTTCACTTACAATATTAGTGTCTCTCACTAGCGTTAAGTATAAGCCATTTTCTATACATTTTTCTTCTCTGCTTCCATTCTGATCTTTGTAGCTTATAGGGTCCACTCTGCCCTATAGAGTCACTGTGAATTGGAATGGACTCAACAGCAGTGAGTTTGGTGGTTTTTTTTCTAACATATAGTAAAGAAAATAGAAATAGGAAACTAAGTCAAAGGAAAGAAAAGCACAATGATCTTGATACAGTTTGATATAGTTTTCGTGGTTGAATTTCAAATATGCTTTTCACTTCCTCGCATTGGGGATCTGGATGGTTCTTAGTGTTCAAAGTCCCTTGTGAAATGTCCCTTCACAGTCTACATTATCCATCCTATCAGATACTCCAGCTGGCTACCCCAGTGTTCCAGAAGAAGAAGAGAGCTGTCTCAACCAGAATGAGGAGTGAGGGACAGGCAAAAGGAACAGATGTACTTTAGTTAGGAAAAGGAAGTCAGATTTAATATTTTTTAAAAACATGCTGAGGAGGCAGGGCAAAGAAAGTTTTGGGTTAAAAAATAGTAGAAGTGAAGTTCAGGAGCATTTCCAAGCTTCATTCTGCCAGACTTGAAAAGCCTTTTTCTTTTCTATTTTTAGTTTGTTTCCTTTTCCAGGTATGATTTTGTTTATTTGTTTTAATTAAACAGTGTCTGGTGTTTTATCCTGGTTAACTTTGCCCTGGAACTGATATGTTACAGACATTTTGCGTGTGCTAGACGCTATATGACAAGAACAGTGACTAAACATTGTACAAATGATTGCATTTGAAATATATAAAAAGTGACTTATACTTAATGCTAGTGAGAGGCACTAATCTTATAAGTGAAATTCCCGTAGCAGCTGATAGAATACATGTTGTAAGCAGTATACATTATTAAGAAACTACTTTATTATACTTAATAATTACAACAGACTCAAACCCATATAACTCAGAACCACCTCTAATAGGAACAGATAGCAAAGAAATTTCTTATTCAGGTTTTTAACCCTTTTCTGATTTTTCTTGACTTTCTTATATTATTAGTCTCTTTACAGACCTACAGTCGTGATGAAGTCTTTAAGCTTAATGTTTTCCCCCTGCCATATAGTTTGTTCATTAACACCAAAGATGCAATATGTGCGAGAAAAAAAAGTATACTATCAGAAAAACTGGCTGTAGGTTTTGAAAAATGCTTTTACTACACAGTAAAAGACAAGTAGGAAGATTATAATCAAAGCGTTTCCATCTTACTTGTAAACAATTACAGCAGTTCGTACATGGGTGCCACATTAGAAGACTTGGGAAAATTTACTGGATTCCATTCTAATGCAATTAGAGCTAATTTTGTTCTTTAAATGAATAAAAGGTCAGCTAGTAAATCAAGCTTATCTTGAGTCCAGACTTCAATAAATTGTTTTATTTAATTTGTTGTAAAAGATCTTATCCTTAATGGGCCTAGGTCTTATTAGTTCACTTAGGTTTTAAAATATTTATGACCACCTTTTTAGATATGATTTGAGTGATAGTTGGAAAGTTTCTCTCTGCGGTGTTATCAAGACCCAGCATCACTAATTGAGTGAATATAGGAAAGTACTTAAGATTTTTTTATCTAGAAAAAGCTTATGTGAACTTCTAGAATTTAAGTGTTCTTTCACTCAAGACAGGCAGAGATAATTTAGCTGTATCATGGTAACCTTTTGGATTCTATCTGATTATAATTTCACCTAAAGATTTAACTACTCTCACTTTTGGTATTTACAAAGAATATTTACCTGCTGATGGGAAACCTTAGGCACTCTTACTATTACTAACAACAACTCAGAGCATTGAGATTCTTTGTTATTTCCTGATACTTCATGGCATCAGAATGTTAAAAAATACTTCCGTAAGAGACTTTAATGTGTAGTGTTTCTTCTTTTTTGCTTCCACCTGGCCTTTATAGCTTCTAAGGTGGGCACGTTTGTCTTTGCAGGACCTCTGTGGTCTAGAATTGGGTAGGTTTTTGTGACTGGGGTTGTGAGAGTCTCAGCATGTGAGTTGAAGGGTATGTCTAAGGATGGGCTAACTGCATTACCCTGTGTCCGTGGGTTTACCATTGATGAGTCAGGACTCCAAAACTGCATCCACCCTTATCTCCACATTCTGCCCTCTAGGCTCCAGCAAAGAGGACAGCGGCCTTCATATTTTTAAGGTCAACTCCTCATCCTTTCTCCTTGTCATTCCTGCCTCACCTAGCCCCTCTGGAATTCTATTTACCTCATTTCCTTTCCTCTTTATCTCCCTGTCTTTCCTTTCTCTCATATCTTTCCTTCAGCCTTAAATTCTCCATGCTAAACTCCTCACCCTCACCTTTACATGAGACAGTCTATAACTTGTCTTCTCATTCAGACTTCTCAAAACTTATCGTTAATGTATACTCTCTTCCAGTTTTTCACCCTTAAACCCACTGATGTCTCAAGCTTCTCCCTGTTACTGTCGTCTCTAGCCATCATCAAGCTGTCTGTGACACGTGGCAACCCCATATACAACAGAATTGAAACATTGCTAGTCCTGCACCATCCCCGTTATCAGTTGCTGATTGGTCTGTTGTAATCTGTAGAGTTTTCACTGACTCATTTTCAGAAATAGATCACCAAGCCTTTCTTCGTATTCTGTCTTCAGTCCATAAACAGTCATGAGACCTGGTTATAATGATTATTATTATAATCATTATTATGGTTGCCATTGATTGCATTCTAATTCATAGTGACCCCGTGTGTGGCAGAATATAACTGTGCTCCAAAGGATCTTCAGTGACTGATTTTTTCAGAACTAGATTACAGCCCTTTCTTCTAAGTCATTTATGAATGGACACAAATTTCCAGTTTTTAGGTTATCAGTCAAGCGTGTTTGTCTTTTGCACTCCTGAAGGATTTCACAACTTAGATAATACCTGTATGTTTCTCCATCTCGCCCACCCCTGATAACTACTAAAGAAAACTTTGGTCTCTGTGCATTTGCCTCTCTAGATATCTACTGAAAACCAAACTAGTGCTATTGAGTCAGTTCTGACATATGTGTAAGTGGGATCATATATTTGCCCAGTTGTGGCTGACTTTTTTCACTTAGCGTAATGTTTTCAGTGTTCATCCACGTCATAACAAGAAACTCATTTCTCTTAATGCTGAATAATATTCAGTTGTATGCATGTATCATTATCCACATTCATCTGTTGATAGCCACTTCGGTTGTTTCCATCTTTGGTCTGCTGTGAATATGCAGCAGTATACACTGACGTGCAAGCATTTCTTTTAGTTCCCACTTTCAAATCTGTTGGGTATATATGCCAAGGAGTGGTATTGCTGGGCCATCAAGTAATTCTAGGAGCCCCGGTGGCACAGTGGTTAAGAGCTGTGGCTGCTAACTGAAAGGGTCAGCCGTTCACATCCACCAGTCATCCCGTGGAAACCTTACGAGACAGTTTCAGTCTGTCACATCGGGTCATTATGAGTTAGAATGGACTGTATGGCAGTTAAGTTTGGTGTGTGCATGTGTGTGTGTACACGTATATACACACATACATGCATATATACACATATATACATAAGCATATGTATATAGAGAGAATTTACAAAGTAGAATAAGAACTCATGTATGGCATGGTAATTTTTTGTGAAGATACACCCATTATTTTTTTAATTTAAGTAGATTTTAAAGTTACAATGTTGGATTTTTCCAAGCATGACTTCAGTAATGACTGAATTTTATAACATTCCAGTGAGATACAAATCTTAATCAAAATCTTATTCATTTTTCAAGCTCTCTAACTATTGTACTTCTATCATCTTACTGCTTTTTATATTTTTAAATAACTTGGGATGCTATTTAATCCTAAAACAAAAATAGTAAGAATGTATCTTTTATGGTTAACTTACAACTTCAATATACTTCCATATAAAAGCTTTTACCAAGTAATAATTCATCTTCCTCTTCAGTTTGTAGGGTCAGGAAATACTATAAGTGAGGTTTCGTACTCATTTACCCATGTTTTTCAGTTTCATTCAGCTTTGCTTTTCCTTCTGAAAACATCCCCTTGTTTGCTTGAGAGAAGCACAAACCTTTCTGAAGTCACAAAACCTTGCCTTTTAAAAGTTCTGACTCCAGATGATTTGATTTGTGAAAAGATCCCCCAGAGTGCCTCAGACAACAGTTATCATGGGAAATTAAAAGTTGTCTGCATTTAACAAATGTTAGTTTTGATTACATGTGTGGTACATCTGTGTTGAAGGGGACGGACTTGTGAAATTGGTAAATTTGAATTGGATGTTGACTCTTCTCTCAAAAACATAAATGTAAATAAATGTTTTAAAAAAGTAGAAAGTGTCAAAAGCCATCAGAGATACATCTAAAATTATATAAAAGTTGTAAGTGATTATTTCCAGCTAGAAAGGGTTAGAAGTGGATAAGGGACTTGAAATTTGAATAGAGCCCTGAAGGTTATGTGGAGTTTGTAACTGGAGAAATGTGATGAAGAAAAATAAAAGCAAAGATGAACTGAGTCAAATAACTAATGTTGTTTTACTAAGAAATGTTAATATTCTGGTTAATACAGTAATACATCTGTGTCCACCCTAGCTTTATTATGTTTTATGATCCTAAATCATTCTGGATATAATTCTTACTACCAGCATTAAAAGTTTGTTATTCTGAACATTCTTCAAACATAACAAAAGAGAGAATAAAATAATAAATTTTCAAATATCCATCACCTAGGTAGATTTGACAGTTTCAGGATTTTGCCATACTTTCTTGATCTATTCCTTTTCTCTTTTTTTTCCCTCCAAAAACATTTCAACACAAATCCAGGCCTAATATCATTTCACCTCTACAAACTTCAGTATATAGCTCTAAATATATGGTCCTTTTCTTATGCAGTAGAATGCCATTATTATACATAAAAATATGAATACTTTCCTTGGTTTTATCTGATACTCAGTTGATAACCAGGTTTCTCCATTTGTCTTATAAATGTCTTGGAACAGTTGGTTTCAGTCAGGGTCCAAACCAGATACCTCTCATGTACCTTTTCATTTAGAACTATTCTTTCTAATCTGCACTCCCACTCTGTTCATCCCTTTTTGCAGTGCTGTTGACTTGTTGAAGAAACAAACCTGATGATTTGTCCAGGAGAATGTCTCACTTTCTGGATTTGTCTGTTTGGTTCCTTATATTGTTATTTAACTTCATTTTATCTCTGTAATAGGCATTTACCTTTAAAGACATAAGCTTTAAAGGCTTGATTAAAGTCCAACATTGGGGGAAAGGGTGTTTTGCTGTTATGTACTTCTTATTGCATTACATTCTTAATTACATGTATTGCATAATATCTGATTATCACAGTCTTTGAGATACCTGAATCAGTTATTTTGTTAGGAACTGTGAAATAGTAGTTTTGTTTTTTAATTTCAATCATTCCTTTTACTTTTTAAAATAATTGTTTTATTGTGTTAAGTATATAGGCAGCATTTGCCATTTCTACAATCTTTATTTACATATACAGCTTGATGACATTAATTACGTTCAACATGTAATTCCTTTCCCATTTGTTAGCTGAAATCCTTCTGTAAGGGAGAACCTTTCTTCATCAGCTAGGCCTTTTCAGTTACCTTGAAATATATAGTTCATACAACAAATGCAAGATAAATGCTTAATTCTTGTTGTCTATTTGCAAATCTTCAGAGTAAGAAGTTAATACCATTATCTCCTCTGGTGTGAGCGTTCAGCTTTGGTTTGGGGCAGGGGTGTCTTTGTCTCGCTCCTGTTCTGTCTCTGTGTTCTTTTCAATGCTCAGATTGTCTTGTCTTTGTCAATAGGTATTCCTTTTTGTTGTCTTCTGGATTTTGAAACAACCCATTAATCTTTGATAGCTTTGTCCTTTCTGGCACAAGTCATTTCAGTTTTATCTTGGGTGTTTTCTGTCATGGACCTGAAACTAGCCATTCCTCTGAGGAGCACTGGTTCCTTTTAGTGGGTAGTGTGTTTTTGTTTGTTTGTCTGTTTTTCAAGAACCACATTCTGGGACTAGAAGTGCTCATTGCTATTGCTTAGAGGCCGCCATGTTTGGCAGACCTAGGATATATGTATTTTTGAAAAGAAAAAATGGTATGAGCTTATAGTGATGTGTGACTTTAAAAAGTAATTTTACCCATAGAATTTGGTCTTCGTCCTTGATTCCTGAGAGATAACCTTTAAAACCTTGGAATTTCTCCAGTGATTGAAGTGTCTTTGATGAGGGTTCCAGACAGCACCTCTCTAACAGGTTATGCTAATGAAGTGACTCAGGTGGAAATTGGCCATGCCAGAAAGACCCACCTCATGATACCAACAAACCTCAAGGAAAGGAGCCAAATCTTGAGTTTAACTATGTGGGCAGTGATTCCATCAATCATTGCTACATAATGGCACCCTCCACAAAAGCGCTGGATATTACGTCTTGGTGAGCTTTTTGGTTAGTAAAATGTGTTCATGCTTGAGAGGATGATGCATTCCTTTTTTGAAATGTGTAAACTCCATGTCAGAGACCCTCTGGACCTTGCCCTATATATCTCTTCATTTGTATACTTTTTGGTAAAATAATACTGTAATTGTAGTTATAGTACTTCTCTGAGTTCTGTGAATTGTTCTAGTGAATTATGGAATCTGATGAAGTAATGGGAGCCAGCGTGTCAGAAATGAAGGGGGACAATGACAGGCACATAGAACCATGGAACGGAATTAAGAACCCAGATGTAAATCCATCCATCTGTGGGCAGCTGATCTTTGACTAGTTACCTGTAATGTATGGTGTAAACAGAATACCACAAATGACTAAAACATTCACAAGAAGCAGAAGATGAACTAGATAAATGGACCCTCCTAAAATTTAAACACATACATTCATCAAAAGACTTCACCAAAAGAGTAAAAAGAGAACCTACAGACTGGAGAAAAAGTTGTGGCTATGACACATCTGAGAGGGCTGTAATCTCTTAAACTCTATGAAAAACTTCAACAACAAAAAAACAAATAACATGATTGAAAAATGGGCAAAGAATATGAACAGATACTTCACCAAAGAAGATATCCAAATGCTTATGTTCGTTAGCCATTTCCCCATTACCATTAAATCGATTCCAACTCATAATAACCCTATAGGATGGAGTTGAACTGCTCCATAGAGTTTCCAGGGAGCATCTGGTAGATTCAAACTGCTGGCCTTTTGGTTAGCAGCCATGGCAGTTAACCATTATGCCACCAGAGTTTCCCATTAGCCATTAGAAAGATGCAAAATTACAGTCAGATATCATCTCACCCTGGCATTACTGGCACTAATCTAAAAGACATAGAATAGCAAATGTTAGAATGGCTATGGAGAAATTAGAACTGTTATACACTCCTGAGTTCTGTGAATGTAAAATGGTATAACTCTTTTGGAAAACAGTATAGTGCTTCCTCAGAAAGCTAAATGTAAAATACCATATGAAGAGCAGTCCCACTCCTAGGTGTATACCCAAAAGAAATAAGAGCCGTGACACAAATGGGCATATGCACATCCATGTTCATTGTAACATTATTCACAATAACAAAAAGATAGAAATAACCTAAATGCCTGTCAGCAGATGAATGGATCAGCAAATTGTGGTAGATGCCCACACTGGGATACTAAACCATGATAAAGAGCAATGACAGATCCACGGAATGTTGCACAGCGTGGTTAAGAAATAACATAATCACAAAATGGCAAATATTGTATGAGACAAATATTCTAAAGAAATAAAAAGTTTACACATGGGAAAATTACAAAAAAAACTTTTTGATGGTTACCAGGGATGAGGTGGAGGAGAGGGAAAAAGATCAAATAGCTAGAAGACACATGTTAATTTTGGTGAAGAGAAAAGCAATACACACTATAGAGGAAATCAGCAAAACATGACCAGTGCATGGGAGGACACGGAGAGAAACATAAAAATAAAAGGCATCAATACTGATTACTATAGTGTGCCAGCCAAGTGCCGTCGAATCAGATCCAACTCATACTATAGCATAGACAATCTTAATATTAAATAAAATAAAAATAAGATTAACAGACACTAATTTATGAACAGATACATAGCTAGATAGATATGAGATGTGGAAGGGTATAATGGAACACACCCCTCTGCAAAGGTAGGTCTGGTGATGGATATCTCCACATATATAACTATAGGTGATCCTTATAGATCAATACAGAAAACAGAGCACAGAAGGGCCACAATCAGGGCACATTCTTAGACATAGCTAAATACATCACTGGACAAAGTTCCTTGGCTCAAAAGCAGAAACCATAGCCTCAGAGGACACCTTGTGTCAGTTGATACAACATGGTTCATAAAGACCAAGTTCATCCTTCTTTGGTAAGCAGCATCCAGGGTCTTAAAAAGCTTGTGAACAGCCATGTGAGATACAGTTACCAGTCTCTTATCATCTGGAGCAAAAGAATATTAAAACCAAAAACCCAAAGAAACAATCAGTTCAAAGAACTAATGGGGGCTCATGAACCACAGCCTACATGGCTCAGTGGACAGAAAAACTAGATGGTGCCCAGCTGCTAATACTGACCACTCGGACTGGGGTCACAGCAGAGAGTCCTGGACAATGTGGGAGAAAAGTTGCAGAACAAAAAAGCTAAAAAAAGAGCAGACTTCCTGGTCTAATAGAGACTGGAAAAACCGCAGAGACTGTGCACCTAAGACGCCATTCTTATCCAGAACTGAAGGCATTACCAGAAACTACCCAAACCATAGACAAGCCCATAAAATAAACAACACTCGAGAAGAACATATTCCTTAGAATGATCTATTATGCAAGATCAAAAGGGCAACATTTGGCTGGTGGCAAAGATGAGAAGGTAGGAAGGAGTAGCAGTTCAGGATGAAAGGAAGCTAATGACCTAGGAAAGAAATAGGGGGAAGACAGGCACACTGTGGGAAATGGAACACAGTACAAACTATCCAGTGGAAATTGTAAGCTTTCACCTAACGCAGGATAGGGAAGAAAAAAAAAATTAAGGAGGCCCCTAGAGACTACTGAGCTTATAGCTGGCATCCTGAGGGCTAGAGTGATCCCCCCAAATTTGTAGTTAGCAGATCAGAAGTGAGTGTGTCTTGGTGATCCCCAAGTTTATGGCTTGCAGCTGAAGTCTTGGGCAGACTTGCCAGTTTGGAGGCTGTTGGTGGTACCTGGCCCAGCTCTGGTGGTTAGTGTCAGGGGAAGAAATACTGCATGTGTAGTTGGGGTTATAACAGAGGTGAACAGAATTGGATTGATCCAACTTAATTGATGTTTCCAGTTCAGAATTGACATTATAGGACTATTAGTTATTTCTGCATCTCTTTTACGTTAAAAATCTTGATTCTTAATGGTACTAACAATTATTTACTTGTTTTATTCTAAAAGAATTATATAAATTAGTATGAAAATAATACCATTATTGCTACTAATAACAAGACTGTACTGACTTGACAGCACTTGGCACTGGCTGAATGAAGTTAAAGATTAAGACATTTTTTCAATATATTTGCCCTTAAAATAAATTTCACTGTGAATATATGATCAAAATGTTGCTCTTCTGAAGTAACCTGAAGTGATTTTTTTTCATGTAGTTATGGCTCCTACATAATACACAGTGAGATTCATCTACTTCCAGTGATTTTCAGTTTGTAGACAATTTTTTTAAGTTTTCTGAATATGTAAAACGTTTATCTGACTCCAAAGTTGAAACTATATAACAAGATATATTCAGTTGTTTCTTAATTCCCTCCCTTTGCCTGTTATTCTTCACCATTTAGGTTGCCATTTTTGTTTGTTGTTATTATCCTTTCAATTATGTTTTTGTAAATACAAGGAAATATGCATCATTTAGGTACATCTGGGTATTAAAGCCCTTTTAGGATATTTTGTAAATTTTGAACATTTGAAAATAGAAATATAATCACTTGATCATCTCTTTCGGAAATGAAAATGTCTGTAAGAACAATTTAAAAAACCCATTGTCATGTAGTCGTTTCTGGCTCATAGAGACCCTATAGGTCGAAGTAGAACTGCCCCATAGAGTTTCCAAAGAGTAACTGGTGAATTTGAACTTCTGATGTTTTGGTTAGCAGCCAAACACTTAAATACTGTGCCACCAGGCCTCTATAAGAGCTCTTCGGTCCTCTAATTATTTCATGTAGTTTGTTTCATTTTTCAAATAGATCATGTCTGCGTTAAAAGTGAAAATGTTTATAAATATGTACTTGGGCTATGACAAGATAGAATGTCTTTTATGAGATAACATTCAGGAAGTAAGCCATAAACTTGAAGATTTAAGTTCAGTTATAGTTATAACATTTGAATGTTATATATTATGAATGTTAAAAATGTAGCTGTGAGAATCAAGAAAAGTAAAGAATATTGATTGATTTGAAGAACTTTTATAAAACTGATACTCTGGATATTTGTTCCTTTTTATCATGCAAAATGCAGAAATGACTGTTATGGTTTAGCATTTTAAGTATTGATATTCTGAAATATAATTTCACCTATCTTGTTTATGAAGGAGCCCTGGTAGTACAATGGTTACGCACTCAGCTGTAACTGAAAGCATGGTGGTTTGAACCCAGCCAGTGGCTCCTTGGGAGACAGACAAGGCATCTGCCACCAAGTTAGTTATGTAGAGAAGTATGAAACATTACCTACTCCTCTGCCTTCATCAGAATTGTTGCTGCTTTGGAGCTCATTATTGTAGCCACCTTGTCAGTCTATCCCTTCAAAAGTCATCCTTTTTCTGTGACCCTCTATCTTACCAAACATGATATTCTTCTCCAGGGATTGGTCCTCCTCATAAAATGTCCAGAGTAAGTGAGACAGAGTCTCGCCATCTTCACTTTCAAGGAACATTCATGCTGTACTTCTTCCAAGATATGCTTGTTTGTTCTTCTGGCAGTCCACATATTTTCAGTATTCTTTGCCAACACCATAGTTCAAAGACATAAAGTTGTTTTTAGTCTTCTTTATTCATTGTCCATCTTTTACATACATGTGAGACAACTGGAAATACCAGGGTTGTGTCAGGTGTAGTTTAGTCCTCAAAGTGACATCTTTGCTCTTTAACACTTTTAGGATATCTTTTGCAGGATATCCTAATGTAATAAGTTGTTTGATTTCTTGATTTCCACTTCCATGGGTGTTGATTGTGGATCCAATTAAAATGAAAATTTATGGGGTAGTTCTGCTGTTTCACATGGGGTTGCTATGAATCTAAACCAACTCAACAACACGTAGCAAATGAAACATCTGTTTATAGGCCTATGTTAAATAAATGAATATTTGGTGTATTAATTTTCTATTTGTGTATAACAAATGACCCTAAAATTTAGTGGCTTAAAGCAATAAGCACTATTGAATAATTTCTTAAATTTTATCATGGTTAAAATACCTTTTAATATTAAAAGACATTTTCAAAATTGCCATTTTAACCATTCTTAAGTATACAGTTCAGTGACCTTAGCTGACTGACATTCACTGTGTTGTGTGACTATCACCACTGTCTATTTCCAAAAGTTTTTCATCCTTCCAAAGAGTCAGATCTGACTCGACAGCACTTGGCTGGCAAAGAGAAACTCAGTAGTATCTCTTGACCAGTAAGGGGTAACCGCTAGTATACTTTGATTTTTATGTATTTTGCCTGTTTTGGGTGTTTCATGTAAGTGGAATCATACAATGTTTACCGTATTGTGTTTGACTTATTTCACTTAGAATAGTGTTTTCAAAGAGCCATTTATGTCATGGCAAGTTTCAGAACTTTGTTTCTGTTTATGGCTAAATAATATTTCATTATATGTATAGATCCCGTATATCCATTTGTCTGTTGATGGGTCCTTGAGGTGCTTCTACCTTTTGGCTATTGTGAACAATACTACAATGAACACTAGTATACAAGTGTCTGCTTGAGTTCCTGTTTTCAAGTCTTTTGAGTATATACCCAAGAGTGAGGTTGTTGGGTCATGTAGTAATTCTGTGTTTAGATTTTTGAGGAATTACCAAACTCATCTCCACAGTGGCTACATCATTTTACATTTTCACCAGCAATGTATGAGGGTTCTAATTTTTCCACATTCTTAATAATACTTGTTATTTTCCACTTTTCTGATAATAACCATCCTGGTGGGTATCTCATTGTAGTTTTGATTTGCATTTCCCTAATAGTTAATGATACTGCAAATCTTTTCATGTGCTTATTGACTGACTGTATATTTTCTTTCCAGAGATGTCTGTTTAAGTCTTTGCCCATTTTTTATTGGGTTGTTTATCTTTTTGAGTTGTAGGAGTTCTTTATATATTCCGGTTGTTAAACTCTTATCTGGTATATGGTTATCAGATATTTTCCTCTGTTTTGTAAGTTGTTTGTTCAGTTTGTTGAGTCTTTTGATAAGCATAGATTTTTAATTTTGACAAAGTGAGTTTGTCAGGCTTTTTCTTTTTCACTTGTGAAATTTCGTATCTAAGTATTAATTGTCAGAAACTGCATCCTGAACTTTTACCTCTGTGTTTTGTTTTTAGAGATTAATAATTTTAGTTATTACATTTAAGTCGTTAACTCATTTCGAGTTAATTTTTGTATCTGGTATGATAAATCGATCCGACTTCTTTTGTTTTTGCATGTGGAGATTTAGTTGTCCCATAGACATATCAGTTTGGTTGTAGACTCTCAGTTCTATGCCATTGTTCTATGTGTCTATCCTTATTTTATTACCAAACTGGTTTTTATTATTGTGGTTTTTGTAATACATTTTGAAACGAGGAAGTGGAAATTCTACTTTGTTCTTCTTTTTCGAGATTGTTTTAGCTGTTTTCGAGTCCCTTGCAATTTCATTTAAATTTGAGGATTAGCTTTTCCATTTTATGTGGAAATGGCTGTTGAAATTTTAATAGGGATTATGTTGCATCTGTAAGTCACTGAGTAGTATTGACATCTGAAACAATAATAAGTTTTCCAATCCCGTAAACATGGATTGTCTTTTCATTTGTTTAGATTTTCTTTAACTTACTTCAACATGTTTTATAGTTGTCAGTGTATAAGTCTTTTACACCACTGTTTAATTTTATTCCTAGATACTGTATTCTTTTTGATGTCATTGTAAATGGAATTGTTTTCTTAATTGCCTTTTCAGAGTGCTTATTGCTGCTGTATTACACAGATTTTCTAAAGTTGAACTATCCTTTTATTCCTGAGATAAATCCCAGTTGGTTATGGTGTTTAATACTTTTAATATGCTGCTAGAGTCAATTGCTTGAGGATTTTTGCATCTGTGTTCATAAGGATGTTGACCTGTAATTTTTCTTTATCTGACTTTGTGTTCAGGGTAATGTGGCCTTGTAGGCTGAATTAATAAGTGTTCCTTCATCTTTTATTTTTTGGAACAGTTTTAGAAGAGTCTGTGTTACTTCTTTAAATGTTTGGTAGAATTCACCAGTGACACCATCTAGTCCTGGATTTTCCTTTGTTGGAAACTTTTTGATTACCTAGTCAGCCTCTTTGTTGGTATAAGGCAAGTGATCCAAAAGGCAGCAACATAGAAGCTGCAGTGCCTTTTCTTGGAAGTCAGGCATCATTATTTTCACAGTATCTTATTTATTGGTCATGTACATCATTCCTGCTCATTCTGGGGACCACACAAGTGTGTGAAACTAGGAGGCGGGGGTCATTGAGGGCCATCTTGGAGCCTGGGGATCACACTTGGGCTTAAACTGTATTTGGGACTTCTAAATAAAAAATACAAAATGTAAAGTTATCTGTTTTATAACCATAAACTTTATATTTTATATCTATATATAATATAAAATAATATTTATGATTAGTGACCCAGCCTACATGGTTTTATAGTAGTATTAAAGTGATATTTTGTTGTTTATATATGGTGATCTTTTGTTGTTTGTTGTAGAGAAGGATTAGTTTAAAAGGCAACATGAAAATCTGTTTCATATGGTATTGTTAAAGGTGGTTGGTGAATTTCATAGCTTGATTAGAATTTTAAATGTAATGAAGAAAAGTGCATTGTGGTTTAAAGAGCGTATTTTTTATCAAAATGTTTTTTCTCTCAAACATTAAAGAACTGCCCTGTTCAGAAGTTTATGTAAAATTCATGGAAGTAATTACAGTAACTTTTTTCCTATGGCATCACTTTGTTACCATTTTAAGATGGCAGTTCACTTTTCAGGTAGATAAATAAGCTATTATGAGGGAACTTGTGAACTTTGTGTGTAGTTCAGTAGTCACTTACTCAGACTTTGATAATTTAGATTACTGGTTTCATAGTGTGTACACACAATAGCTGAATAATGAGGATCATTAAACTCCCTGTTGCAGACATATCCAAAGTGCGTTTACCTCTAACCTTGGAGACTCTGTGTGACTGGGGAGGGAGGATTGGCTCTTTATTGACATGTCGTAAGCTGTGAGTTTGCATTACAGGCCAGCCAGCTCATGACCCTTTCTATTTATTCCACTGTTTTGTGGTACGGAAACAGGTAAAGAAATCCTGCTGAAAATCCCTCCTACTGCACGTTTTTATGAATAACTCCAGTGTTACAGCAGTTAGGGCACTGTGATCAAATCCTCCAAAAGATGTAACATTAGCATCATGGAGCCATTGTAGGACACAGCTGTGGGCAGTGTGTGTTACTTTGTGAGATGTTTCTCTTTCAACAGAAAGATTTGGAAGAGAAGTTATTGTGCAATTAACTAAGAAGGGAAAAGTGATATTTCAGTGAGAAAAAAATAATACAGACAAAAAATGCTATTTAAAAGTATTAAACAATAAAGGCCTGGCAATGAAGAAGAACAATAGGAATTTAAAATTATTTTCACAATGATCAAATTAGATTGTGATGACAGTTTGATGAGAAATTATATCATGTTATGCTATTTATTTTTACTGTAATGTTCGAAAGTGAAGAAATAGTAAAAGGTATTTTTATTTTAAAGTATGCATTAAGTTACAGTGAAAGTAACCTGGAAGTTAAAATCAAAATAACTTTGAAATGCTAGTGAGTTTTCTCTTGAAATTCAAAAGACTTGGGAAAAATAGCTTTCTTTATTACCGTATGGAGTATCAGGTGGTGCTAATTGTTAACACACAGGGTGCTAACCAAAAAGTTAGAGATTCAAGTCCATCCAGAGGATCCTCAGGGTAGAGGCCTGGCAACCTGCTTCCCAAAAATCAGCCACTGAAAACCCTGTGGAATACAGTTCTCTGACACACACAGGATCACTCTGAGTCAAAATCAACTCAATGGGGTCACTCTGAGTCAAAATCAACTTGGTAGCAACTGGATTTGGTTGCTGGTTTAGTTTTTTTGTTTGTTTTAGCACCTGTATTATTCTTGAAAATCGAATAATCCGGATGTTCCTTAGTAGAAGCAAGGTGGGTAAGACTTCATCTCACTTAATTTGGACATGTTGTCAAGAGACAGCATTCCCTGGAGCTTGGTAAGGTAGAGGGTCAGTGTAAAAGAGGAAGATGTTCAATGAGATGGATTGACAAAGTGGCTGCAACAATGGGCTCTAGCATAGCAATGATTGTGAAGATGGCACAGGACTGAGCAGTATTTCATTCTGTTGTACATAAGTCATTATAAGTCAGAATTGACTCAATGGGACCTAACAACAGCAACAATCTCTTAAAAACGAAAAGTTAGGGTGTCTTTATTTCATCAATACTAAGAGACTTTGTTGTTTTTGCTTTTACCACTGAAAATACTGGAGTGATATCTACACACACACACACACGCCCACACACACCCCTCTTATTTAATCTTTTAAAGAACTAGTATCATTGAACTTGAGGGGATATATTTCATATTTTGGAAGAACTCTTATCATAAGAGCTGTTTTTATCCATTTCTCTAAGCTGAAAAATAAGAAGATAAATACTAGCAGATATTTCTGAGATTACAGATACTAACCCTTAAAATCAGTCATCAATTTGTTTATACACTTTGGCCCTACCACTCATTGTAAGCTGTTCTGATGAGCACCATTAGTATGCCTTATAGATAAGGGAGAACTCTAAGAAAATCTAAAGGTTAAATAAAAAAAATAAAGCAAATAATGTTCATTATGTCTTTGTTAGAGTTTAAAACAATTTACAAGCATTTACAGAAAACAAAATGAAACCGTAATGACCTGATTGTGCCTTGCATTGACGTGTTAAAAGCATTCTTGACCTGAGACTCATTAGGTAAATGAAGATTTAGAATCTGTGTTCACAGCCATAGGAATCTCAGTGGTTTGGGAATCCATTAAGTAGTATGGAAAGATGGTGAGCAGGAAAGAAAAATAAAGAGCACATATCTTAAATATTTTAAACAGATGTGAAAATGTTCAAAAGTAAATTATAGAGGAGTTCTTGCAGTGTTGGGTTTTATGCTTATTAAAGTTGATGAATACATAAAGACAAATAAGAATGAAGTCTTGCTCTTAAGAAGTGTACTGCCTATTTCAAATGATAAAGAGAAAGGGTACAAGTAATTAGAATACAAAGCATCCATAGATTATGAATCAACCTTAATACCTAAAGGCTGTTCAAATTCATTTTTAGTTATGTACAAAAATAACATGATTTTATTGGGTTCACCTCCCTTCCCTCTTTCTTGGCCCTTGTTGATCTTTAGTCTGTTAATGATGATACACTTAATTTTTGGTTGTTGTTAATTGTCATACAGTCAGCTCCAACTCATGCTGACCGTATCTACTGAAATGTTAACATTTTGCTTCTGCTTATTTTGTCTTCTGTTTCTTGAATTATGATTAGACATGTATGTATCAATTATACCTTTATTATTTCTACCTCTTTAGGCTATGTTGTAGATGAATTGTTTTGTCCTACCATCCAGTTTTTAGTTCCCTCTTCATTTGTTTCTAGTCTGCTGTTAAGCCTATCCATTAACTTTTAAATCTGTGTTACAGTATTTCTATAAAGTCTCTTTGGTTCTTTTCAAATCTACTAGGTCACTCTGTAAATTCCAATAACCCACTGCTGTTGAGTTGATTCTGACTCATCGCTACCCTATAAATCAGAGTAGAACTGCTCCATAGAGTTTGCAAGGAACACCTGGTGGATTCCTTTTGCCAACCTTTTGGTTAGCAGATGTGGCATTTATCCACTACACCACCAGGTTTTGTAAGTTCCAAAGACCTACAGATATTTTCCAGCTTGTCTTAAAAAAAAAAAAAGAAGTTTTTATAATGCAGTAATTATGGTATCTAAGATCTTGATGGATGTCTTTATATTCTAGAGGTGTTATTTCTCCCTGCTTTACCTGATGCTACCTTGCCACCTTATATGCCTGGTTATCTTTGATTATGTGCTTTTTTTTCTTAAATAACTGCCTTTGTTATACAGCATAATATGCAGCCTAGATTTTAAGTTTCTTCCTCTCAAAGTAACTTGTATTGGGTACATGAAAGCACTGTGTAAGTCCAGATTACTTTAGATATTATGTCCTCTACCACCAAAGCTAAAAGGAATGAGATTCTGATTCATCATTATCCAACTGGTATAGCTCTTTGGGATTTCCAGATTAATATTGGGAGTGAGTTTTATTAAACTTTCCTTCCATTTTGGGCAGGCCTTGGACTTTGATATCTGTCCTCATTATCAAAACCAAAGATTAGATTTACATTATGTGCAAATGTCCTCAGAACAAAAACATCTGTGTTCTACTTTGCTCTCTGGTTTCCTCTTTTTCCTTCACTTTTGGTTCCTGCACTCATGTGTTAAACTATTATGGGAAACTGCCTCAAAAAGTAGTATGTGTTATGTAAAAAGACCAGGTTGATGGTCTGACCAAGACTGGAGGACATGGCTCCTAGGCTCTGTTAGCCAAGCCAAGTGCTGTGCCAAAGCTAATTTTTCAGACAGAATTAGACTGGATTATGAGACATGAAATGCTACTGATGAAGGGTGTGCTTCTTGGCTGAAGTAGACACATTAGTCATAAGGCTAAATAGGAAGCTCCCAGCATTTGGGATTTTTTTTTTCAGTGACTGTGTAATGCCAATCTAATCTCTTAAAAGAAGTACAGCATCCTCCTTAGAAGCAAGGATTGCAAGATGAGAGACTGTAAAGGGACAGAAGCTGGTTGGATGGACGCAGGAAACATGGGGTAGAAAGGAGGAATGTGCTGTCACTTTGTAAGGGGAGCAACTAGGATCATGTAACAATGGATGTATATGTTTTTGTGTGAGAAACTGACTTGAACTTAAACTTTCATGTAAGGTACAATAAAAAAATTGTGCATTTTACATTTTTAATCTAGCCATAGATACTATGTCTGCCTTCTGAGTATTAATGGGATAGTATAACTTTGAATTCCTTTCTTGTGTATAAAAAGTCACAAACCCATTGCTATCGAGTTGATTCTGACTCAATAGCTACCCTATAGGATGGGATAGAACTGCCCCGTAGGGTTTCTGTTTTAGTCATCTGGTACTGCTCTCACAGAAATACCACAAATGGATGGCTTTAACAAAGAAAAGTTTATGTTTACATAGTCCAGTGGGTTGGAAGTCTAAATTCAGGGTGCCAAGTCCAGAGGAATGCACTCTCTGTCAGCTCTGGAAGGAGGTCCTTTGTTGCATTAGTCTTTGTTTGACCTGAGAGCATCTCAGTGCAGGAAAGATGAGCTCTGCTCCAAAGGGTGCACTCTGGTCTCAGTGCTGCTTGACGGTATGAGGGCCCCAGCACTGCTTGCTTCCCTTCCCTTGCTTGTAGGATAAAAGGATAAAAGGTGGTACAAGCCACAGTCGTCGGAAACTCCTTTTACATTGGAGTAGTGGGTGACCTTAGTAAGGATGTTCCACCCTAATCCTCTTTAACGTAATGAAATCTGTTAACCACATGCAGAGATTAGGATTTACAGTATAGGAAAATCACAAAATAGAGGGCACTCACACAATGCTGGGAATCACGGCCCAGCCAAGTTGTTATGCACATTTTGGGGTGGAGGTGGGGACACAGTTCATTCAATCCATGAGTTTCCAGGGAGCACCAGGTGAATTTGAACTGCTGACCTTTTTGGTTGGCAGCTGTAGTACTTAACCACTACACTACTGAGGCTTCCCCTTACATGCAAGGCAACATTTATTCAGTAAGCATTGATGGACAGTAAAATATAGTGGCTAAGATCACAGGTTCTTTAGAATCAGACTGTACATGTTGTCTTTGTTTTTTAATCCATAAAGTAAAAATAAAACAGCTTACTTCGTTTGGTTGTTGTGTGGGTCAAAGAAAATAAGGTAGGTAAACATTTAGCACAGTGTTTGGTGCTGAGTTGACTTTCTAGTGCTTAAAACAGGACCATAGTAAGTGTTAAATATGTATTCATTATTAAGTAAATATTTATTGAGTGTCTCCAACACAAACAGACCTACATTAAGTTCTCTTGGTCTATTGTTATTTTCAAGTTAGGAAGGTAATCATGCTTCCGTTTGTATGAAACAAGTTAAAAGTAATCAGAAAGCATTAATTAAGCTGTTGCATAATGATAAAATTGTTTTTAATATTTTTAAAGTTTCTGATCAAAATAGCAGAGTCAGTGCTTTCTGTTGGAGGTGGTTTCTGAACTAGGACTATAAGAAAGTAGCAGTAAGTAGATAGGCTGTCAGTACTAATGCCAGCTGGTTGTCGTGAACAGCCAAGAATGGAATGGTGGTGCTAATAATGCACATGTGTACCTTGATTTTGAACTGTTTTCATGTATTCACATTCTTACCACAACCCTCTGAGGCAACTATAATTTTATTTTGTTGATCAGAAAGGCAAGGCCTAGAAAGTTAAGTATACACAAGTAGAAAGAGAGGTTGATACAGTCACCTTAGAGACTAGGTTGGTGATTCTTAGTAAAGGTGAGAAACACCATGCGCTGTGATCCAGCGGTTTTACTTTCAGGAATGTACCGTGGGGCAATTCTTGAACATATTCACCAGCTAACATGTACCTGAGAGTTTCATTGCAGCACCACTGTTAACAGGGAAAGTGTAAGTCAGCTGCTTCTCAATGGGTCATCAGATAAAAAGTGGTATTTTTTTAATATATGGTATAATATATAATACATAATACAAATTATACCATGCAATAACATGTAACAAAGTGAGTAATTTAGATCCTTATGTAGCAACATCAATAAATCGAGAGACAGAAAATTAAGTGGGAAAAGCTAGTTGCAAAGGATATAGTGTGATGTTGTTTATATTAAAGTTAAAACACCTCCCAGTGGCAACCTAAGGAAAAAAGGGGTGCACCGTAAGATCTCCACTAAAAGACCACAACTGATGGTTGAAGGCCTGGGAGTTCCCCTGGGAATGTGGCCCCTAGACCTGAGGCTACCCCTGATCACAGATCATTAGTGAGTGCAACTCTTTGGATAGGAATGGAATGGACTCGGGGACACAGAATGACCATATTGTGTGTCCACTTTGTGGTTCTGTGCATCTATAGGATGTTGTCCTACTGGGTCGTACTAGAGGAGAGTAGGAAACAAGACGTTGTTAAGAGGATATGACATGTATGGAAAGGAAAGGAGGAGTGTACTATCACCGGGCAAGGAGATCAGAGGGAGCTACAGATAGGCAGGCTTGCAAGTTTGAATTGTATTGTAAACTTTCACTCAATCACAAATAAATAAATAAATAAATACACAAATAGATAAATAAAATAAAAATAATTTTTAAAAAGTTAAAACATGTGAGACTTGTAAAAACCAGTTGCTGTCCAGTCAGTTGTCACCCATGCATGTGACAGTAGGGGTGTGCTCCTTGCGGGGATGGTCAGTGGCTGGTTCATCCAGAGTAAATCATCAGGCTTTTCTTCCGAGGAGACCCTAGTAGTGTTGTGGTTAAGTGTTATGTTTGCTAACCTAACGGTTGGCAGTTCACACCCACCAGGCACTCCTCAGAAACTGTGGAGCAGTTCTACTCAGTCCTATAAGATTGTTGTGAGTCAGAATCGACTTGATGGCAGTGGGTTTTTATTTTTTCTTCCAAGGCACCTCTGGGTGGACTTCAGCTTCCAGCCTTTCAGTTGGCGGTAAAACATGTTAACTGTTTGCACCACCCAGGGGCAGCATAGGAAACACAAGTACCATGTATTTTATCTGTGTTAGTGGTTGTTGTTAGCTACCTTAGAGTCAGCCCCGAACTCATGGCAACTCCACACGCAATGAATTGTTTTGATCCCTGGGATTTTTTACTGGCTGATTTTGAAAAATAGTTCACCAGGCCTTTCTCTCGAGACCGTTAGTCCAGAAGCTCTGCTGAAACGTATTCACATTACTGCAACATGCAGACCTCCACTGACTGATGAGTGGTGGTTGCACACAGGTGCACTGGCCAGGAATCAAAGCCGGGTTCCTGCAGAGGGTGAGAATTCTACCCTTGAGCCACCACTAATAATGGTATTTTCCAAGTAACTTACCCAAGCTCACATAGGTAGTCTGTGGCAGATCTAGGATTTAAACTCTTGGTTCTTCCAGAGTAAATCATCAGGTTTTTCTTCCGAGGAAACCCTTATGTCTGCTAACCTAATGGTTGGCAGTTCACATCCACCAGGGCGCTCCTTGGAAACTTTATGGAGCAGTTCTACTCTGTCTCGTAAGATTGTTGTGAGTCAGAATCGACTCGATGGCAGTGGGTTTTTATTTTTTCTTCCGAAGCACCCCTGGGTGGACTGGAGCTTCCAGGCTATACTCTGAGTATAGCCTGAGTTATATGAGTAAGATATTTTTGATAATGCAACAGATTGTTACCTCTTGTCTCTCATTATCAATTATAGATATCACCAGAAAAGTCGCTAAAGCTGCTGTTGTACTCCAGGGATCCACACCTCACTACTGCTACTTCACATACCTCTGCAGAGAATCTTACATCACTCATGCCTGCTGACTAACCCAAATCCAGAACTGGAAAGTTCTTTAAATTTCTACTTTGCAGTATCATTGAGAGTATTAAGAATAAGAAACACTGAAATGAGAAAAGAGACAAATATTATTATTTTTTTTAAGGTACCATATCCAGCAGTTTGGGCTAGGTTATATTGCTCTAATTAACAAGCCTAAAAATTGCAATGACCTCCAACAACAAGTGTTTATTCCTTGTTCACATGGCGTGTCTGCCATGGCTCTGCTCTAAGTTCTCTTCATGTTGGGGCCTCAGCAGCCCCTTCTGTCAGAGACATAAGGGAGGATTCATAGCAGAATGAAGAGAGAAAAAAGCTCAAATACTTGATGACTTTTGAAGCTTCTACTCAAAAGTGGCACATTTCACTTCCACCCACCTTTCACTGGCCAAAGACGTGACATTGCCAAGCCCAAAGTACACAGGGATGCACAGTCCTGCCCAAGGAGGGACACTGACACAATCTACCTCAGCTGTCTATACTGAAAACAGGTGTTTTTTGTGAACAGCATATGTGTATTTATTTGGTTTCTTAAAAACAGATTCTAAATGTCTGGTCATTGAAGAGCAATTTGAGTAAGTTGAAAGGTCAATCAACAACCCACTTGAAGGAAACCCTTTGCCATCAGATCTATTTTGACTCATAGCAACTGTGTAGGACAACGTAGAACGGTCATATAGGGTTTTCAAGACTGTCTGCTACATTTTTTTCCCTCGGAATATCTGGTGAGTTTGAGCCACATTAACCACTGTGCAACCAGGGCCCCCTTCAGTTAGAAAGGACCTTTAATTCTGGGTTCTGTAACTATCTTTGGACTCTTATTTTGCTACTGGAAGAACAACATTCATTTGTGATAATGTTTTTAAAATACCCATTTTGATTAAATTATCCTGTTTTTAACTTTCTGCTTTTCTCCCTTTTTGTTGCCAGTGTTATCAGCAAAGTGGTTCCAGCCCCGGAGGCTAAGCAGGCTCCGCTGAGTAGACCAAAAACCCCACCGCCCGTACCCGTCCCAGCATCTCTGCCGCTGCACATGGCTCCTCCCGTGGTGCCTTTGCCGCTCATCCCACAGTCCGCTGCGTCACCTGCTTTACTTCCGGCTCCTTCCCCCGCTGTCTCGGCGGCAGGAAGTTCCAAGGCCCCTGTACGCAGCGTGGTGACCGAGACGGTCAGCACTTACGTGGTGTGTTACGTTTTATTTTTGCAGTACTTAAGAAAAAGTTACTGAAGTGGTTCCTCTTTTACTATGAGAATATCTTCAATTAAAAAGAAATGTGTATTGTTACTGAATTTTGGAAGCAATTATGTATGATTGGAAAGGTATTTTCAAGCTTTTGAAAATATCCTGGCTGAAAATTTTTTATATCATTGCTGAAGTATTCAGTTTCTGTAAACCATATCAAAGTAGTGTTTTTCTTTATTGCATATTGTTTTGAGATATGAGTATATATGTGTTCCTTATAATATCAATGTATAAAGATAAGTTGCTAGCTGCCATTGAGTCAATTCCTAGTGACATTCAAATCCCATTTTAAATTTCTTTCTTGTTTTGTATTGTGCTTTAGGTGAAAACACAACAAATTAGTTTCTCATTCAAAATTTATGCATAGATTGTTTTGTGGCATTGGTTACAATCCCTGCAATGTGTCAGCACTCTCCCCTTTTCTACTTTGGGTTCCCTGTGTCATTTGTCCAGTTTTCCTGTACATTTCCACCTTCTCTTCTTTGCTTTTGGGTAGATGTTGCATAGTAAGCAATTAAGTTATTCACTTAAGATTATAGTTTACCTAATGTATGTATAGCCTAGTAATGTTTTTGAGTAGTCCTCAAAGGTAACAGAACTAATATATTATTTAATTGGCTAAGATGCAAAGTATGCAAGAGCCTGCATATTAAATGAAAATGAACTTTTGAACCGCAGAGCTTCCTCCATGTCCAAGCATGTCTTTCAGTTGTAAAACTCAGTGTTCAGTAAGTTGACATTGTCCTGGGCACATTTTGAGCTGTTTCCTTGTATTTAACAGTATTGCAAATCAAGATTGTTGTTCAAACCCTAAATCTAGTTTGGCAACAAAGTATATACATAAATATGCTCTTAGAGTAATAAACACACAACAAAATATTTTTGACACATGAAAGTCACTCAGTGGGTTGATACTGCTATGACTACCAAATATATGCCACATCTAATAGCCCTGGTCTTTGTGAATAGATAAGATTGGAAAGTGGTAGGGTAGGTATCTGGGTATTTATTGTTCTAAACTGTATAAATATTATATTTCCTTTAAAGAAGTTTGGGGAGGAAATTTCAACAAGTGATTAAGTATCTCTCATTGTAATGACAAAGGATATGTGGTGGCACAGTGGTTAAAGTGCTTGACTGCTAACCTAGAGATTGGCAGCTCAAACCCACTAGTGTCTGCATGGGAGAAAAGACCTGGTGGTCTGCTTCCATAAAGATTTACAGCCCTTATGGGGCAGTTCTACTCTGTCATACAGGGTCACTATGAGTCAGAATCATATGGCATACAACTTTAAATGTATTGAGAGGGGATATAAAAAGCCAAAAAGGTAATACTAAATTGGCAATTCAAGACAAATACAGAAGTGTTACCAACTCTGTCAAATGAGTAGTCAAGGACCAACTGCTGTAGCTGTTTAACTGAGGGCACATCACCCAAAGAGGGATTGATCAGGGACAATTGCATACTTAACCTCCACAACCTCCATTTCTTCATCTGTAATTGTGGGTTTGTGATACACTAGATTATCTCTATGGGATGTTCGAACACTCAAATTCTGATTCTCTGATGGATTTTGAGCTAACTCCCTGAACGTGGGTCAGATTTGAATAGACAGGATAGATGAAAAGCTCCTAAACAGGCATTTTGTGGACACAGTGGTTTAGAAGAAAGATAGAGGCTTTAGGAAAAAGGCTTTGTATCTTCATACTGTACCTGTTGTTGTCAAGACAATTCCAATGCATAGCAACACTAGGATGAAGTAGAACTACCCTATATGGTTTCCAAGGAGTGGTTTGTAGATTCACACTTGCAATATCCTTTGCTTAGCAGCTGTAGCTCTTGACACCTGTTCCACCAGTGCTTCTGTATCATCACAGTGCCTCAAATACTTAATAATTTGTTGAAATTACCTACCAAAGCTCCTTTGTTAGTCACTGCTTAACACAGTGGCTTGGGAAATGTTGCTTAAATTCTCTTAGCTACAGTTTCCCCATTCTTAACCTATTTAAGGATTGTTCTGTGATGGTTAAATGAGGTAAGATATTTGAAAGAACTTAGTATAAGTGTTGGGTTTTAGCTAGTATGAATACTGTGGCAAGTTTCTTGTGTAGCACAGGGAGTCGCTGCCTTTTAATTTCAAGAATAGGTCAACAAATTGCAGGATTGGTCATGCATGGTAGCTTCAGGGTGTAGGATGCTGGACCAGGCTTAGCTACTGGATCTGACACCATGGTGACTGGTGGTGTCCCCCCATGTTACATTCTGTGTTGAAATCAGAGAAGGATGGGTTATGGATGTGGGTATCCACAGATTCTTTAGGAAGCTTTTGTATCAACATAGTTTGACTTTCTAGAGATATTTTCAAAATTGGTAAGCCATAAACATATCAGTTGGATGAACATATTTACACCCTCCACCCAGTATGCTGCTCACATACAAAGCCATTTCTTTTTTGTAATTAATCAATGCACCATTTGAAAATACAGGAAGGGACTATGATCTTGCAAAATAAACCAAATTAAATTTTATGTTATAAAAACTTTGGAAGATCAGCTTTTTGTGATTCCTGTTTTCGAGTGCCTGTCTTAAACTATATCTTCCAAATTTGTCTATTAATGTGGAATTAGGAAGAATAATCCCACTTAGGGATACTCCCTGTTTATAACTGATAAATAAATTCCAATGTATAAACTATTTGTAGCAAAATAATGTTAAATATGTGGCTGTTTGGCCTCTTGAGCCCCTTTTTTCATTTGCCTTTTAGTTGATTGTACTTTGCTGAAAATGTCATAAAAGGAATGGAAAGTTACTTAGTAACAACTCTTTTATATCCTTGATCGTATCAGCTAGTTCAGGAGAAGGGTTTGGCTAATAAGTAATAAGGTGATACACGCTTATTTGGCTATATGTATTAATTCCATGCCTATGAATGTGCTTGAGGAAACTACCTGTAGCAGAGCTCTGTGGTTTTCAAAAATACTGTTACTTCCATAAAGATATCAATAGTTTAAAATGTACACATTTACAGTTTTTTTAAATAAAGGGGATTGTGGGTCATTTTGTTCACAGAGATGATTACAGAATTCTTTGCTTCAGTGATTTACAAGAGAGTTTAAAATGCCATGATCTGTTAGAAATGCCTTACCACAAAGCTTTTTTTTTTCACCTGATCCCAGAACAGTGATGACCATATTTATGACTTTAGTAAATTAGATGTTAATCTACTATACATATATTTTTAGTTTTACTTGTCTGTTAAATTTATAGTAGGAAGTATGGCTTTTATCCTGTCCCATTTCTGGTTCATTTTCCTCATTCTGTCTTTGTTTTTGCTGCCTCCTCATTTGAAAACATCAGATCAGAGATGAATGGGGTAATCAGATCTGGATCTGCCCTGGATGTAACAAACCTGATGATGGAAGTCCAATGATTGGCTGCGATGACTGTGATGACTGGTACCATTGGTAAGTGGCTCTGAACTTCCCTGGCACACTTAATGTGTATTGCTTTATCATGACAACTCCAAGTTACTACCTGAGAAGAGGAAATTTAGTTTAATAATTTTGAACTATTCTAGATTTTCTCCTGATTCAGCTACTGTCCTAAGAACAATAAGTGGGGTAAAATCTCTAAGCTCTAGTTTCATTGGTGTGATACTGGCATACTCACTTTTTTTTTTATTATATTGCATGCCCAGCTATATGCAGTTCCCACTGCTCTCCCTGCCTGGTGACAGCACAGTCTTCCTCTCTACACCATAGATGTCGTGTCCTCCTCACAATCTCCTATACCCTCCTCTGCACCCACTCCCCTTCCTGCAGTAGGAGGTCAGCAGGACAACATCCTTTAGATGCATAGAACCATAAAGTGCACACATGATATGGTCACTCTGTGTGACCAAGTCTAATCCATTCCTGTCCGAGAGTTGACCTCCATTATCATTTATGGACTGGGGCAGCATCAGGGCCAGAGGCCATGCTCCTAGAGGAACTCCAAGGCCTGTGGACCATCATTTGCGATCTTTTAATGGAGGTCTCAGAGTACACCCCTTTTTTTCTTGTGTTGCCAGTGAGACTCAACGTTGTGAGCTCCATCATGGCTATCAGTGGTGGTGGCCAGGCACCATCCAGTTCTTGCAGTCACAAGCCGATGTAGTCACTCACTCAAGTGGATCTCTCTGTCTTCTGAGTTCTCTTTCCCCCATGTCGTTTTGGTCCGTGGTGATCATCCATTCGTGCTAAGTTGGGACCATTTGCTGTACCCTCAGATGGCAGCTCAGCAGCTTTGATTTATCTTTTTCTTATTGATATTTAGTAGTACCGTATAGATTATGGAGGTCAGATGTCAGTCTCACATAGAGTTGCCAAATATTTTTTCCTATTCTGTATGTGGCCTTTTAATTCTATTAACAAAGTCTTTGGATGAGCAAAAGTGTTTGATTCTTAATAGTTCCCATCTATTTTCTTTTCTGTTGCTGTGGTTTGTTTGACAGATTTTGAAGTCTGTCTGAATTGTGTATTAAAACTTCCATTGTTGTTCCTACTTTTTCTTGGATGAGCTTTATCATTTTAGATTTGATATTAGGTATTTTATGCAGTTTGAATTGGTTTTCGTATAACGTGTAAGATGTGGGTCTTGTTTCGGTTTTTGCAGATAGATATCCAATTTTGCTAGCACCATTTGTTGAAGAGATTGTTTTTTCCTCAGTTTAATGTCTTAGGGCCTTTGTCAAATATCAACTGTTCATTGGAAGATAGTGTCACCTCTGGGGTCTCAGTTCTGTTCCATTGATCTGTCTCTTTTTGTACTAGTACCAGGCTGTTTTGACTACTGTGGCAGTGTAATAGGTTCTTAAGTTGGGTAGTGAGAGGCCTCCCAGTGTGTACTTCTTCTTCAGTAGTGCTTTACTTACCTAGGGCTTCTTTCCTTTCCAAACAAAGTAGGCAATTTGTTTCTCCATCTCATTAAAAAATGTCACTGGAGTTTTACTGGGATTGCATTATGTAAGTAGATTGCTTTGGGCAAAATAGACATTTTCACAATGTTAAGTCTTCCCATCCATGAGCAGGGTAGGTTCCTCCATCTACGTAAGTCTCTCTTACTTTCTTGTAGTAAGGACTTGTAGTTCTTTTTGTAAAGGTCTGTTATTTCTCTGGTTAGATTTACTCTACTTTATTTTCTTAGGGGCTATATAGTAAGTGGTATTGATTTGGTGATTTCTTCCTTAATAATCTTGTTGTTGGTATAAAGAAATCCTACTGATTTACTTACGTTTATCTTGTATCCTGAGACTTTGCTAAGTTTTTCTATCAGTTTGAGTAGTTTACTTATGGATTCTTTAGGATTCTCTGTGTATAGCATCACATCATCTCCAAATAGGGAGATTTTTACTTCTTTGCTGATGCAGATGCCCTTTATTTCGTGGTCTTGTCGAGTTCCTGTTTTCAAGGGAAACGGTTTCAGTCTCCATTCAGGATGATGTAGGCGGTTGGCTTTGTATAAATGGGTGTTGGATCATGTTTTTGTGTTTTTTTTAATTGTGTTTTAAGTAGAAGTTTACAATTCAAGTCAGTCTCTCATACAAAAACTTGTACACACTTTGTTATGTGACCCTAGTTGCTGTCCTCATGCTGTGACAGCACACTGCCCTCTCCACTCTATATTTCTCATGTCCATTCAACCAGCTTTTATTTCCCTCTGACTTCTCATCTCACCTCCAGATAGGAACTGCCCAGTTAGTCTCCTGTATCTACATAAGTAAAGAAGCACACTCTTCACCAGTATTGTTTTAGGTCTTATGGAACAGTCTGATTTTTAAGGAGTTGGCTTTCAGAATACTTTCAGTTCTGGACTACTAATGTCCAGGGGCCTTGTTTTCTGGGAACCTGCAGTCTATCAGACCATCAAGTCTACTAGAGTTCAAGTTCTACACCCCACATTTCTCCCACTCCATCAGGGACTCTTTATTGAGTTCTTACCATCTAGTCCTCCCGATCTCATGCTGATGTAGTCTCTGGTTTATGTGCCCCTTCCTGTGTCTTGGACTCATATTTAATTTATGCTTTTCATATTCCTTATTCTCCTTTGTTCCAGATGAATTCTGATCAGTTGATGGCTGCTTGCTAACTTTTAAGACTCCAGATGCCACTCACCAAAGTGGGATGCAGAACAGTTTCTTAATAAATTTCGTTGTGCCAGTTAACTTAGATGTCCTCTGAAACCATGATCCCCAGACCCTTGTTCCTGCTTCTCTGTCCCTCAAAGCATTTGGTTGTATGTAGAAAACATCATAGCTTTTGGTTTAGTCTAGTTGTACTCATTTCTCTTCTGCCATGTGTTGTCCCTCCCTGTACCTAAAATAATTTTTATCTAGTATCAGATGAATAAATGCCCCTCTTCTTCCCTCTTCACCCTTGTAATGATCAAAGACTGTTTTCTTCTGTGTTTAAATTGTTTCTTGAGTCATAGTAGTGGTCTCACACAATATTTGTCCTTTGGCAGCTGGCTGATTTCACTCAGCATAGTGCCTCCCAGGTTCCTCCATGTTGTGAGATGTTTCTTTATCATTGCATAGAACACATGTTCTTTATCACTGCCTAGTTTTCCATTGTGTGAATATACCATAGTTTGTTTATCCTTTCATCTGTTGATGGACACTTGGGTTGATTCCATCTTTTGCTATTGTGTCTGTGATGAATGTTCTGGTGCTTGCATCTACTCGTGTGACAGTTCTTACTTCTCTAGGATATATTCCACAGAGTAGGATTGCTAGATTTTTGTGGTGTTTCCATTTTCTAGCTTTTTAAGGAAGTGACAAATTGATTTCCAAAGTGGTTGTACCATTTTACATTCCCACCAGCAGTGCGTCCAACAGCAGTCCCTCCAAGATTTATTGTTTTGTGTTTTTTTACTTAATGCCAGCCTTGTTGGATGAGATGGTATGTCACTGTAGTTTTGATTTGCATTTCACTAATAGCTGATGATCATGAGCATTTCCTTGTGTATCTGTTAGCTGCCTGAATGTCGTCTTCTTTGGTGAAGTGCCTGTTCATATCTTTTGTCCATTTTTTAATTGGGTTATTTGTCTTTTCATTGTTGAGGTTTTGCAGTACCTCATAGATTTTTAAAGAATAGACACAGGTTAGATTTTTGGTATCCCAAAATTTTTTCCCAGTCTGTAAGTTGTCCTTTTACTCTTTTGGTGAAATCTTTGGATGAGCCTAAGTGTTTGATTTTTAGGAGTTCTCAATTACCTATTTTCTCTTCTGCTATTTATGCGTCATTAGTAATGTTTTCTGTTTTGTTTGTGCTATATATTAGGGCTCCTAGCATTCTCCGTATTTTTTCTTCCGTGAAATTTATTGCTTTAGATTTGGTATTTAGGTCTGTGATCAATTTTGAGTTAGTTTTTGTGCATGGTGTGAGATACGGTTCTTATTTGATTTTTTTGCGGGTAGATGTCCAGTCATGCCAACACCATTTGTTAAACAGACAGTCTTCCCCCGGTTAATAGACTTGGAGCCTTTGTTAAATATCAGCTGCACAGAGGTGGATGATTTTATGTCTGTACTCTCAGTTCTGTTCCATTACTCTATGTATCTGTTGCTGTACCAGTACCAGGCTGTTTTGACTACTATGGAGGTGTAATGGGTTCTAAAGTCGGGTATTGTGAGGCCACCAATTTTGTTCTTTCTCTTCAGTAATGCTTTACTTACCTCAGGCCTCTTCCCATTCCATAGGAAGTTGGTAATTATGTTTCTCCATCTCGTTAAAAAGTGCCTTTGAAATTTGGATTCGGATTGCACCGTGTCTATAGATCGCTTTGGGTAGAATATCCCTTTTCACAATGTTGAGTGTTCCTGTCTGTGAGCAAGGTAGGTTTCTCCACTTGCAAAGGTCACTTTTGGTTTATTGCAGTTGTGTCTTGTACTTTTCTTTGTCTAGGCCTTTTACATCTCTGCTTAGATTTATTCCTAAGTATTTTAGCTTATTGGGTGCTGTTGTAAATGGTATGATTCAGTAATTTCCTCTTTGATGTTCTCTTTGTTAGTGTAGAAGAATCCAACTGATTTTTGTTCATAGGAGGATGGTGGCATCTCTGGGGTCTCAACTCTGTTCCATTGGGCTATATTTGTCTCTTTTTATACCAGTAACAGGCTGTTTTGACTCCCGTGGCAGTGTGGTAGGTTCTAAAGTTGAGTACTAAAGGGCCCCCTGGTGTGTTCTTCTTCAGCAGTGCTTTGCTTATCCCAGTTTTCTTCCCATTCCAAACAAAGTTGGTGATTTGTTTCTCCATCTCATTAAAAAATGTCACTGGAATTTGTATTGGGATTGCATTGTTTATGTATATCGCTTTGGGTAAAATAGACATTTCCACAATGTTAAGTCTTCCACTCCATGAGCAGGGTAGGTTTCTACATTTGTGTAAGACTCTCAGTTTCTTGCAAGTAAGGTCTTATGGTTCTGTTTGTAAAGGTCTCTTATTTCTCCAGTTAGATTTGTTTCTAGGTATTTTATTTTCTTGGGGGCTGTAGTAAATGGTTTGATTCCAACTGACTTTTGTATGTTTATCTTCTATCTTGATACTTTGCTAAACTCTTCTATTAGTTCCAGTAGTTTTTTTGTGGATTCTGTAGAGTTTTCTGTGTATAAGATCATACCATCTGCAAATAGAGACACTTTTACTTCTTCCTAACCAACTTAGATGCCCTTTATTTCTTTTTCTAGCCTACCTGCTCTGGTTAGAACCTCCAGCACAATGCTGAATAAAAGTGGTGATGGAGGTCATCCTTGTCTGGTTCCTGTTCTGAGAGGGAATACTTTCAGACTCTCCGTTTAGGATGATGTTGGCTTTTGGCTTTGAATAGATGCCCTTTATTATGTTAGTAATTTCCCTTCTATTCCTATTTTGCTGAGAGTTTTTAACATGAGTAGGTGTTGGACTTTGTCAAATGCCTTTTCTGAATCTATTGATATAATGATGTTTTCCTTGTCTTTTATTTATGTGGTTGATTACATTGATTGTTTTTCTAATGCTGAATCCTACTTGATCATGGTAAGTTATTTTTTTGATATATGGTTGAATTCCATGGGTTAAAATTTCACTGAGGAGTTTTGCATCTAAGTTCATGAGAGACACTGGTCTGTAGTTCTCCTTTTTTATGCTGTCTGTACCTGGTTTGGGTGTCAGGATTATACTGGCTTCATAGAATGACTTTGGAAATATTCCATCCTTTTCTGTGCTCTGGAATACCTTTGGTAATAGTGGTGTTAACTCTTGTCTAAATGTTTGGTAGAATTCTTCAGTGAAGCCATCTAAACCAAGGCTTTTTTCCTGCTGTTGGGAGTTTTTAATTACCTTTTCAAGCTCTTCTTGTGTTACAGGTTTACTTAGTTGTTCTCCCTCTGTTTCTGCTAGTTTAGATAGGTAATTTGTTTCTAAAAATTTGCCCCTTTAGATTTTCAAATTTATTACAGTATGATTTTTCATAATATTCTCTTAGGGTTTTTTAAATTTCATTTGGGTCTGTTGTGATATTTCCCATCTCATTTCTTCTTCAGGTTCATACTCACTTTTTAAAAGCCCCAACAGCTTTTAAATTATTTTAGAAAATAATTCCAAATATATAATTGATTGCCCAAAATCAAGAGTCTTGGGACTGTTGTTATTCAACCTAAATTTCAAATATTTTGCTTAGCTTATAGCTCCTTAAAAAAACTTTAAAAAGAGGATAGATGCATGCTTCTCTTTCCTTGTTCTAATAATTTTCTGTAAGAGCTGCAGCATGTGACTGAGACAAGAGGTCATCCCTTGTAAACACGGAGTAAAACAAAGACAGTCTTTTTTTCATGCCTTTTCAGCAGTACCCCAAAACTGAAGAAACTCTTAAAATTTATGTAAATAATCTTCATATTTTATCTTTAAAATATTTGATGGAAAAAGAAATTGCATCAGTTACATGGTACATATCCGTAAGATAAAAACAAAGCAGCAGTGGCTCAGAAAAATTATACTGTTTCTGGCTGAAAGGGTAAATGAACTAATTAATTTCTCCAACGGGACCTATAAAAGAGAGACTGCATAATATAGTAATCCACATGCCCAACAATAGTTGTACGTAAATTAGAGTTGTTTGACTTAATTTCTGGTAAATATACAGTAGAACTTAAAAATTATTTTAAAGTATCAGAAGGGAAAGAATATGTACATATAGCTCACTTATCTTTTTTTTTTTAACTGTGTAGGCCCTGTGTTGGAATAACAACTGCACCACCAGAAGAAATGCAGTGGTTCTGTCCCAAGTGTGTCAACAAGAAGAAAGATAAAAAGCACAAAAAAAGGAAGCACCGAGCACACTGATGTCTTCATGTGGCCCAAGCCATATGGTCTCAGATCAGGGCTGCTTTCCTCCAGAGGGGAGTGGGTGCAATTCTGCCATCACTACCTACCACCAAATTCTTGTGGATAATGAATCTTGGAAGACTGAGGACAAGAACCCTCTGTCCACCCTGGATTTTTCCCTCCTGCAATAGACTAGCCCCTGTGGGCTAACTGTAGTGTCACTAAAGAGAAACTGAAGTAGGGGCATGGCACAGGAACTGCCACGTCTGCATTTTTCTATACCAGTGACAAGTATCATTAATAGTAATAAAAAAATCAGACTTTTCCCCTTGATTTTCTTTATTCTCTCCAGGGTCTTCTCCTTAAGGTATTAGATGAGATGATAATGTGTAAGCTGCCTTGACTGTAATTTAAGGATGATATCATTAGTCTGTATACAGTTTTCAACTTCTGTCCATCTATAGTAAGATAATCATAAAAGACAACTCCAGTTGGAGTATTAGTAAATATTTTTGTGATGAGAATATATGAAGCTTCCCCTCCTCATTTTTAGTACTAACATGTAAAATGTTCAGGCTTTTGTGAAATACCTTATATTTTTTAAGAAAAGGGTTTCTATCATGTCCTGTTTGCTTTTGTGCGAATTATTTTTGTTTACTATAACATTTTATATCTTTGTTGCATTCTAATTTTGCCCATCTTTTAACTGCTGGAGTCTCTTCTCATGCTTGTACATTTCATCAACTTGTATAAAAACTCTTCATACTACAAGATTCCCCCTAATGTAAATAATAAATATTTATGAAGTAGTTATTTTAAATTTTTTATCATGTTTAATTCTGACTTTCTGTGAAATCCACTGTGATTTCAGCCATGTTTATAATTACTGCTGCACATAAAGTGAAGAAAGCTAGAAAAAAGAGCCGCAGCTGAGAGGGATTCACCTTGAGTGGAACCTGTGCAGTGCCCAGAACACGCTGTGGACAAAAGGACCCTAGCAGTTAGAAGGAAAACAAGACAATTTAAATCTGTGGGTTATGATTGGAAATTGTTTTGTTTGTTACCTATTTTGTTTCTGTAAATTTCTTTGGTTTTTATTAAAAGGACATGTAGATTCCATGAAAGTTAAAAAAAAGAAAGGAAAAAATACTGTAGCATTTGTGTTTATATTGTTTTATTTCTGCAAATCTATTCATTGATATTGTGGTTTAAGGCTGAAATGAAGTATATTATGAATTTTCTAATAAAGTTTCTCAAATTTCAGGGTATCACAAAACTATTATTATATTACTATACTGCCCACTATTTATTATGTTTTAGATGTCTGAGAGGTAAACCAAATATTTTATTTTTAATGTAAAACATGAAATTTAATTTTATTAGCCTATTTTAGCAATGTTAGAATACATATGGACTCTTGATTTTGAAATGACCTCAAATTTGGACTAGTATGATGGATGTCTTGAATGCCGGAATATGGGCTTTGACCCTAATACAAATATATTGATAGAAATTGTGGGTTTTTTTAAAGATGCCAAGTAAATTAATATTAGGATATGTACAAGTAGTCATACAAGCAGTACTCGGATTACGAACAAATTCTGTTCCTAAATTTGTCTTTAAGTCAAATTTGCCTGTAAGTTGGAGCAGTTAGGTACAGTTCATATCTACTATCAGTTACTCAAATGTTTGTCTTAGTATATTGCACATAGTGTACCTTGTTATGCACAGAAGTCATTAAAGAAGCACCTCCAGATACACTAAGACATCTTTAACATAATAATAGAGTAATAATAACAATAATGTGTTAATGCACATCAAAATGTAGCACCCGCTTGTTACTGCGAACCATTGTTATGTACCTCAAATTTTTAATATAATAGGCTTTGTGGGAGTTGGTTCATAACTACAGGTTGTACGTATATGGGATGTTCGTAACCCAGGGACTGCCTGTATTTTAAAACATATGGTTAGAGAAATGAAGTTTTCTGACATGAATGTTAAATAGCAAATCAGTGGAAATGGAGTAGACCATTTAAGAGTGCAGTATTAGATTGCTCTCCTTGTTCTGGAGGTCAAAATGTTTCTATCCCTGCAAAAAGGACAAAAGCATATATGTTATGTGTTTTTTGTTTTATTAATTTGAGATCATTCTAAATACTTTATATATTTTCACATGCACAAGTATACCCATTAGTGCTTTTTGGAGAGGGATAGGGGTGGGGGAATTGAAAAATAAAGATTATTGGCTTATTTCATAGTTTGCTTTTCCATTTTCTTTATTTAGGATTTAGTTCCATGAGGCATGGTTAGTGGATCTAAAGTTGCCACGTTTAAGTGAGCAGGTCATGCTACTGAAATAAGAATGGAGGAGCCTATATATAACCTTTTCCCCAATCCTACTGTCTGAGAGACTTCAGCCCATACTTCATTTAAGGAATTTCAATCAGTTTGTTGTCCCTTGCTATTTCATGGTTGCTTTCCTAAATCCAGTTCATGATTTTATAAATGGTCTTTGCAATAATAAAACCAAAGAATCATTTTCAGGGGGCTGGATAGCTCAAGGGATTAGTAATGGAATACAGAGCCTTCACCGCTAGGTCAGTGAGTTGAATCCAGTCCAGATCACTGGAGACCAAAAGTTGTTACCATCTTATGACTGTTCAGTGGCCTGTGTGAAATGAACTGGTGGTCGCAGTCTCTAGTGGATGACACCAACCAAAGAAAGTTCTCAAGAAATCCGCAAAAAAAAAAAAAAAGTAGATTAGAAAGTAAAACATCTATTATTAAAAAGAAAGTTGGGCATAGTCATTCTTCATAAGGTAATAAA
This sequence comes from Heterohyrax brucei, assembly GCA_028571685.1. Lineage (NCBI taxonomy): Eukaryota > Metazoa > Chordata > Mammalia > Hyracoidea > Procaviidae > Heterohyrax > Heterohyrax brucei. The sequence continues at coordinate 53,352,697 of CM053142.1, read as the reverse complement.
ACAGCAACTTACATACACTATAGATGGTGACAAGGATGTTAATTTACTTTCCTTAATGACCTTGAACTTAATAGGAGAAGAGAAACTCTATATTGGACCAGAGGGAAGAAGTCTAAATTGGGAACGATTGTGTAATCAATCAGAAGAAAAACTTTATCGGGCCCAAACAATAGGAAAAAGTGGATTTTGACTTTTGCGGAGGAAGGAAATCATAAGCAGCGAGAATTTGAGGAACTATGGTGATTGGGAGAGATGCACGGGAATGAAAAGCATTTCCCTTTAAAGAGTGAGTGAAAAACAGGGCCTTAGACCAGTTCATTTGAGTTCAAATCTCTGCTGAGAATTTTCATTTCCACCCCAGATGTACTGAATCAGAATCTACATTTTAATAAGATCCCCAAATACAGAGTAAATTTTGAGAACGACTGCTCTACTAGTGATTCTCAGAACTGGTCCCTAACCAGCAGCATCAGCATCCAGGAGAACTTGTCAGAGATGCAGATTTTCAGCAGGAGTCTGAACATGAACAAACTGGTTTGAAGCCCTAGTTAGAACTGTTTTCCAGTTTTAGGTAAAATCATGACCCAGTTTTTTCTGGCCCTGTCATTTGGCCTTACTATCAGTACTTCATTAAAAGAATCAGCCCTGGCTAGTGGTTTTACTGGAGGAGATGGTGGTTAAGAAACAGAATGTCCACACAGGGAACTGAGAATCTCGCTTAATGAGATAATCAACCATCAGAGCCATGTGTAGCTCACAGAGCGTAATTTCTGTGGCTAACAAGGTGTTTCTCTTCTGCAGGTGTCTGCAGTTAAGTACAGGGAGGATCTTTATCCTTCAGCTGGTTCATGGCTCCAAACATCCTGCAGGAAATCAGAGACTATCAGAGTATTCTGACTTTGTCAAGCTTTTTCAGAGATAAAATATAATGCATTACTCTACTGTATCACCTAAACTACCTTTGTTCTCCTTTCAATAGGACGATTAAACAAAGCCCTACTAACCAAATTAAAGTATAAAATGAACACTGAGATGGAAACCTTGCCAGTAGGAATGCTAATGAATGAAGTTCACTGAAGGCATGCTGGCTAAGTTTCCAATACAAACAGTTTTATGGCCAGTCTCTTTAGATGTAACAGTTCTCTTTAGAAGTTTAAAAGTAGATGAGTGACTTTGACTGTAGAATGATATAGATAATGTTCTGAATAATGTCTCTTTCCACAATAGTACCACTCATTTTCTTAGAAAACTGTTTTTGAGAATCTTGGATTTATTGTGGCCTGAAAAAAAAAGTATAGAGTAACTACTGATCCATGCGTGCAGGCCAATAAATGACACTGTAATTAGATACCTAGATGTACAGCTGAACAATTCTTCACTTGATTAAACATGTATTTAGTTTACATGTGAAATTATTAAACAACTGCCAGTGACCATCCTGGACAACTTAGTTTTTCAGTTTGTATAAGAACAGTTTCAAGTATGTTCATTCATTCAACATTTGCTAGGCACTTTTTGTGGGAATTGCAAAGATTTGTCATATCCAAGTTCCATCTTCCCTATAATCTGGATTCTGAGGTCCTCCAGTCATTTTGCTTCTCCATGGTATTGCAGTGGTTCCCACAATGTACTGTATATGAAAATGTATTTCATAAAAGTCTATGCATGTTGCAAATTTGCTCTTTTCCAGTTTTCTCTTTACATGCTCCTCTATCCACCTCAGACTGCAGTTTGCTTTTAATTTTGATAAGTTTAGCCCCAGATTGCAAACAAGTTTCATTCGTAAATCTGCCTTTAAGTAGAATTTGTATGTAAGAGCAGTTAGGTATGGTTTGTATCTAAGATCAGCTAATCAGATGTTTGTCTTAGTATATAATGTACTTTTCTGTGCATAAAAAGCATGAAAGACACACTGCCAAATACACTGAAACATCTTTAACACAACAATACAGTGATGATAATGTTTTGATGCATGTTCCAAAGTAGTGCGCATTTGTTATTACAAATCTTTGTATGTACCTTACCCTTTTCATATAATAGATTTTACAGGGATTGGTTTGTAATTACAGGTTGTATGTAAGTCAAACATTCATAATCAAGGGATTACCTTATAGCTTTATGCTTTGAAATGTTTATGTCTATAACAAAATAATTAAAAGCTTACTAGCAAGTGTTTATATTAAATATTCTAGGAACTAGCAGACTAAATATTACATAAAACTATAAACATGTAGTACATATGAAGTCAGCAAGATTTGAAAGTTAGGGAAAAAAGCATATTTTAAGTACTTTCTTAGCCTTAAGCAATAATTTCCTGCTAAGCCCTTGGAAGCTAGTATTTGTTAACATTTTCAAGTTTTGTGGGTTTTTTTGTTTGGTCTTATTTTTGACTAATTGAAACATTTAAAATGGGACTGTCATAAGCAAAACACAAATCTGAAGAATGTTGTTGTCCTTAATGAGTTAACTGTTGCCAAATTAAACAGTTTTTAAGAAAATGTGCTGGTTCTACTAAATGCATTGAGTGCTACAGCATTAGTTATCAGAGGAAGGTCAAATAGTTCAAAACTATTATCAGGTTAAATTCTGATTATTTCTTGTTATTAAATTGGAATGTTGATTAAACATTTCTGCTAGTTTTCAGAAAATAAATCTATAAGTGGATTTCTAGGTAACCAATTCTTCATCTTCCCTTCATTCTTGTCAGTTTCAACACAGCCATTTACAATGTTCACCAAAACAAATATTAGCCCCAGAATGCCCTGCCCTTAGCAATGTCCATATATTTCTCAAAAAAAAAAAAAAGACAAGATACGTCCTGCACTGTGGGAACCCCAAGATTAAATGAGATAGCATGCCCCCAGTGTCAGAGAAGAACAGTAACAAGAAGTAGATTATGAAGGTGGTGCACACCTCAAATATGGATACAAATCAGGAGCTCATGGAAAGATGATCATTTCTGACTAATTTTCAGGTATATATCAATAAGGAGAATCAACACAAAATGCTGTAAGAGAAGACACAAGAATAAACATAGTATGATTCCTTATGTATAAAGTTCAAAGAGATGTGATTGTTAACCAACAACAGTAAGCATATGTTGGGGGGCCCAGAATATTCTCTGATAAGAAGGCTGGGAATTGGATTACCTTGTGTGTGTGACAGCACTTGGCTTTAGCTGTGTGTCTCAGTTCCTTCTCCTTATCCTAGAAGACTTTCTCCTATTCTGGGCACAAAGAACTTTCTCTGTCTCTTGCACATGCATGAACACCACAAAGGACCTGGCCACCCCTGCTTCTATTGCTGTTCCCAGCAGGAAAGAATGAGGTCTGTCATTCAACAGCACAAGGGACAACATGTGCTAGAATGTAAAAGCCAGCCTCAGGGGAGTGGCTGGACACAAACTTTCTGAGGCTGAAGTTGAGCACCCATATACAGTCTGCCAGTTCACTATGGTTTGCATTCTTATGTAAGCACCTGGCTGGTGCCATTGTTGTCTACCACCACTATCAAACCTTCACCCTCCCCAAGTGGGATGCAGAGATCTGTGCTGATCTTAAAGCTCCCAGGACTTATCCTGGTACGTAAATCTCTCAAATAAACCCTTTTGCTGCTAAAAAATATTAGTGTTTGGGGATGCATACAAAGCCAAGCCAAAAGCCAAGTGCCAAAAGTGATCATAATAAAAGTAGGGATAGTGACTACTTCTATAGGGAGAGAGAGGAGTTGTGATGGGGAAGAGATAAGGGAGGTCTAGGCAACAGATCATGTGCTATTTCTAGACCTGGGAGATAGTTATATAGGTATTCACTTTATTTGTTAATGCTATATATATAAGTTTTAGGTGTCTTTGTGTTTTGTTTCTACAATTAAAAATAATAAATTGACCAAAAAAAGGAAGTTTAAAGAAGTATATAACATTATAACCATCTCAGAATAAATTGACTTCTCTAATCTCAGTTTCCTTATTTGTAAAGAAAGAATATTTGCCTTGGGAAGGTGTAAAAATTAAATGAGATCATATGCCGAACATTTAACACATGGTAAGATTTCAATAAATGGTATGTATTGTAGCTTCTAAATTTTCTGATTAATATGTTAATATGTACAATTTTGCTATTTCAACACTTTATCCATGCTTTATGAATTCTAGTTTTCAACATCCTTTCCAAAGGAGTAATTTTAATACAACAATTAATGCTTGAAAAATTGGAGAAGACGTTAGGCCATTTCATTATCAAATGATTTGATTATTTCACATAGAAGATCACCAGAAGAGACGTCTACTCAGTGTGCTTTTTCTCCTGAGTGAGTATTTCAGCTCAGTTTAACACACACCTGTATGGAAACTGTGGTGGCATAGTGGGTTAAGTACTGCGTCTGCTAACGAAAAAGTCAGCAGTTCAAATCCACCAGGTGCTCCTTAAAAACTCTATGGGGCAGTTCTACTCTGACCTCTAGGGTCTCTGTGTCAGACTCAATGGCGGTGGGTTTGGATTTATTGATTTATTTGTATGTTAAACAGAGTCCCCCAGTGGCACAACCAGTTAAGAACTTAGCTACTAACCGGGATGCTGGTAGATCAAAACCACCTAGAGGAGTCTCAGAAGAAAGGCCCAGCAGTCCACTTCCAAAAGATCACAGTTGTTGAAAACTCTCAAGAGCACAGTTCTGTTCTGAAACATGCAGAGTCTCCCTGAGTTTGAATTGACTCCACAGAAACTGGTTATTTTGTTTGTGAATATAATGAATAGAGGTGGGGATTAGCCAAAAAGCCAAGTGCCATCGAGTCAGAGAGGGATAAATATAACACACTTGCAGGCTTAGGAAGTACATCCATTAGCAGGACTATATAACCAATGCTAATATGCAGCAAGTCAATATGCAACTGATTTGGCATTGGTGATTTCTAATGACTGCACTGAATAACCTCATAGAAGAAAATGGGATAATAAATCATAGAGCGAAAGTCATAGCAGGCTTCACCTACACATGCAGGAGATCCGAGATTGTGCCTCCATTCTTGAACAACCTCAGGTCTAGTGCAGTAAATGTGTCAGATAAAGTAAGAAAACCCAACTTCCATTTAAAAGGAGAGATTCCTGAAAGTGTTCTAAATGTAACCCAGTTAAAGGGATTCATTAACTTACCAAATATCCCCTAGTGGAACCGGTATCATCACATCCTTTCTCTACCTGTTAGGAATCCATTCAGTATACAAATTTTTGTACTTTTTATTCATTGTACTAAATTTAGGGGCTCAAGCATAGTTCCACACCAGCAATGTTGAAGGAAATATTCTGTGATGATGGAAAGTTACTATAATTTCTTTTTGATGTATTAATTGTGCCTTAGGTGAAAGTTTACAGCTCAAGTTAGTTTCTCATACAAAAATTTATACACATACTGTTATGTGAAACTAGCTCCAGTTAGTACAACATGACAGCACACTCCCTCTGTCTGTCCTAGTTTCCCATGTCTGTTCAACCAGCTTCTGTCCCTTTCTGCTTCCCCATCATGTCTCCAGACAACAGGAGCCATTCAGTCTCATGTATTTACTTGAGCCAAACAGCACACTCTTCACCAATATCATTTTGTGTATTATAGTCCAGTCTAATCTTTGTCTGAAGAGTTGGCTTCAGGAATGGTTTTAGTTCTGTGCACACAGTGAGTCCGGGACCATGTTTTCTGGGGTCCCAACAGTCTCTGTCAGATCAACAATTCTTGTCTTTTTACTAAAATTTGACTTCTGCCCCTCACTTTTTTTCCACTCAGTCAGAGACTCTGTTGTGTGCCCTGTCAAGGCAGTCATTGGTGGTAGTGGAGTACCATCTAGTTCTTCTGGTCTCGTGCTGAACTCGTCTTCAGTTTATGTGACACTTTCTGTCTCTTGGTCTCATATTTTCTTTGTTGTCTGTAGTGTTCTACATTGTCTCTTGCTCCAGATGGGTTGGGACCAATTAATGCTTCTTAGATGGCTGCTTGATAGCTTTTAAGACCCCAGATACCACTCACCAAAGTGGGATGAAGAACATTGTCTTAATAAACTTTGTTAGGCCAATTGACCTAGATGTCCCCTCAAACCATGGTCCCAGCTACTCCATCTCTCAAAGTGTTTGGTTGTATTCAGGAACTTTCTTAATTTGTGGTTTAGTCCAGTTGTGCTGACATCTCTTGTGTTGTGTGTTGCCCTTCCTTTCACCTAATTCTTCTCTACCATGTAGTAGTGGAAACCCTGGTGGTGTAGTGGTTAAGTGCTACATTTGCTAACCAAGAAAGGTCAGCATTTCAAATCTGCCTGGTGCCCCTTGGAAACTCTATGGGGCAGTTCTACTCTGTCCTGTAGGAATCAAAGGCAGTGGGTTTGGGGGGTTTTTTGGATCTATTTGGTGAAAACTCTTGTCCCACCCTCCTCATTGTCATAACCATTGAAGAACACTTTACTCTGTGTCTAAACCTTTTCTTATAATAGTGGTCTTATACAATATTTGTCTTTTTGCAACTAATTTCATTCAGCATAATGCCTTCCACATTCCTCCATGCTATGGTTCACAAATTCATCATTGTTCTTTATCATTGTGTAATATTCCATTGTGTGAATATATCATAATTTGTTGATGCATTCTTCCCTTGATGGATATCCAGGTTTATTCAATTTTTTATTTTTTATTTTTTTGCTACTGTGGACAGTGCTGTGTCTGTTCTGCTGTGTGATAGCTCTCATTTCTCTAGGATATAGTCCAAGGAATGGGATTGCTGGACCATATGGTATTTCTATTTCTAGCTTTTTAAGGAAGCATCAAAGCAATTTCCAAAGTGGTTGTACCATTTTACATTCCCACCAGCAGTGTGTAGTCTCTCCACAGCCCCTCCAACATTTATCATTTTGTCTGTTTGTTTTAATTAATGCTAGACTTGTTGGGGGTGAGATGGTATCTCACTGTGGTTTTGATTTGCATTTCTCTAATGGCTAATAATCATGAGCATTTCCTGACATGTTTTTTAACTGCCTGAATGTCTTCTTTGGTGAATTGTCTGTTCATATCCTTTGCCCATTTTCTAAATGAGTTATTTGTTCTTTTATTCTTCAGGGTTTGCAGTATCCTGTAGATTTTTGAGATGACACCCAGATCAGATATGTCATAGCCAATTTTTTTCTTCCCACTCTGTAAGTTGTCTCTACTCTTTTGGTACAGTCTTGATGAGCAGAAATGTTTGAGTTTTCAGGACCTCTTGGTTATCTATCTTCTCTCTCAGTGTTTGTACATTGTCAGTTGTGGCTTATATTCTGTTTATGCCATGTGTTAGGGCTCCTGGTGTTATACCTGTTTTTTTTTTTTTTTTTTTTTTTTCTCCCATGTTCTTTATCATTTAGATTTTACATTTAGGTTTTCGAACCATTTTGAGATATGGGTCTTGTTTCATTTTTTTGCAGATAGATTTCCAATTATGCCAACACCATTTGTTAAAGACTGTCTTTTCCCCAATTAATGAACTTCGGGACCAGCTGCTCATAGGTAGATGATTTTATGTCTGGACTCTCAATTCCATTCCATTGGTGTATGTATTTGTGGTTGTATCAGTATCAGACTATTCTGACTACAGTGGTGGTATAATAGACTCTAAAATCACGTGATGTGAGGCCTCCCACTTGGTTTTTCTTTGGTCATGCTTTATTTATCTGAGGCCTCTTATCTTTCCATATGAAGTTGGTGATTTGTTTCTCCATGTCAGTAAAAAATGCCATTGAAATTTGAATGGGGTTGCATTGTATCTGTAGATTACTGTGGGTAGAATTAACATTTTCAGAATGCTGAGTCTTCCAGTCCATGAGAAAGTTAGGTTTTTCCACTTATGTAGGACTCTTGGTTTCTTGTAATAGTGTCTTGTAGTTTTCTTTGTATAGATCTTCTGCATCTCTGGTTAGACTCATTCCTAAGTATTTTATTTTCTTGGGGGCTATTGTAAAGGACAGCGATTTCCTCTTCTAAGTTCTCTTTGTTAGTATGGAGGACTCTAACTGATTTTTATATATTTATCTTGTATTCTGATACTTTCCTGAAATCTTCTATTAGTTCCAGTGGTTTTCTTGGGGGTTCTTTGTGGTTTTCCGTGTATGAGGTTGTATCATCTGCAAATAGGGATACTTTTTCTTCTTCCTTTCCAATATAATTTCTGTCCTGTACAATACAGTAGTCACTGCCATGTGTGCCTATTGATCACTTGAAATGTGGCTATTGTGACTAAGAAATTGAATTTCTTTTTCCATTTAATTTTAACTAAATAGCTACAGCTAACTAATAGCTATTGTGGGTATGCTTTGCTATTTCATTAGGTTCCTAACTTTCATATGGTCAAGGAGGCTTTTGCATGACGAAGGAGACAAGCGTTACATCCGAGGGACACTTCTCAACTGGTGACATGACTCTTCTAAGAACTTCAGCTCTTTCATTTTGAATCAAAGAGCTTGTGTGAGGTCTGTAGACCTCTAGTTGTAACATTCTGTATTAGAGATCTAAAAAGTTATAAATGAATAAGTTCTGTGTAAGAGGTAATATAACACTTGGAATTTAATTAAGGTTTGTTATGTCAAATCAACAGGTTAAAGGATGTGTATGTTGTATGAGTGGAACCTAGTCAGAAACTAGTTAACCTCAACAGTTTGGGTGAAAATTAGCATAAAGAATAGGGTTAAAATTAAAAAAGAAGAAGAAATAAAATTAGGAAACAAAAAGAAGGGTCACCCTTTGTTCAAACTTTCAGATCATCTATCTCTTGTAAAGGTAAAAACAAGCATCAGGAGAAGGAAATTTCTCCACCTGGCATAATGGTTGTAGCAAAGGTGGGATGGTAGGGAGTTGCTGATGGAGTGAATCTATTCACTAAAAGTTCTCTGCACAGCATGTATCTCTAATTACAGACGGTGCAGCAAAACAGTACAGAGACGTTTCTAGTGCTTTATTGTCACTGAAATGGAACAAAGCAAATGGATACAAACATTTTGATATTTTCAGTTTATTCACAATTCTTTAGGAGTTCCTGGGTGGCACCGATGGTTAAGTGCTCAATCACTTGCTGTAGCTTGGCAGTTTGAACCCCTCCAGAGGTGCCTCAGAGCCAGGCCTGGTGGTGATCTGCTTTTGAAAACCCTGTGGAGCACAACACAACTTCACATACATGGTATCACTATGCATTAGATTAACTTGACAGCAATGAATAACAACTTTTTAGTAAATACTTATTTTATATATCCAGGAATCTGAACCTGTGCTCAAAAGATCAGTGGTCAGCGGTTTGTATGCAAATATAGTGAAAATTCTCTACTGCCTGATTTAACCATTAATATGAATGTAGGAAATACTTGTTTGTATACCATACACTGAATCTCTGTGTGGTTTCTAGCAGTATAGGAGTCTATTTCTTGAATGGCTAGTTATTTTTTCAAGTATTTTTATGTACAAATCATTGTCACTGAAGTTTGTTTCAAATCACTAAAAACAGCAGAGAAGGGCTGCTGATGGATAACAAAATACCAAAACCTGCTCACCCGAGGGCCTCAAATTACCCGACTGCCAAAACAAAGTTAGCCCCCGGTTTCAGTAAGTAGTCACAGACAATACGGTAATTTAATGCAGCAGAAATCCTGATTAAATTCAAAAGATGGTATTTATGTCATGAGGTTATTTCATTTCTTTTCCCAAACAACTAACTGATGTTTGGGTTTGACAGTTGCCTACTTTGTCCTTGAGAAGCATAATGCTTCTAAGTGTGTGTACAGAGATCCATATGAAAGACATTTATATATAAATGCATGGTGCAATTTTTGTATGCAACTCGCACCACTTCGTATTTATATTCTTTCATGTAGACATTACTCATTTGCCTTTGAGCTGATTCTGACTCACAGTGACCCTACAGAACAGAGTAGAATGACCCCATTTTAAATAGAACTGCCCTTAGAATGTCCAAGGAGGGCCTGGTAGATTCAAACTGCTGACCTTACGGTTGATGGCCAAGCTCTTAACGACTGTGCCACCAGGGCTCCATATTCATACATATATATGTTTTTGTAGTTATGTAATTTGTAGGCACAAAAGCCACATTAAATTGCTATAATTTTTAATATATAAGGCACACGGAAGAGTATTTTTGATAACAGTTTGCAAGCTTGTATTTTTTATTTTTATTCAGTTACTAATCATGTTTCATTAGTTCTCAAAGATCACAAGAAAACTAAAAGGTTTGGTGGAATAGTAGGGAAAGGCTAAGTGAGCTGTCTTTTTTACCCTTTCCCTTTCAGCCATCAGGTGTGGCATCTGGTTGCATTAAAACAAACTAACCTTAACACAGTTTGTCTGTCTTTGTTGATATTGTCTGATTTTTTTCCCCCCACAAGAAAAGCTGATGTTTCATATTAAGTGGAGTTATGTCAGCAATTAGACAACAGTGCAGCAAGAAGAGGGGAGACCGGGTACCTCATGTGAAGCAGCAGCAGCAGCAGATAAAAAGCATGCTAGGATTTCAGTAACTTGATTGTTTAGGTTTAGATTTAGGTGACAGCACCAGCTCTTTGAGCCAAAAAAAAAAAAGTGAAACATTAATCATATTGTACCTAAGCCAACCCACTAATCAGGAATACAAAATACAGAGTGCTAAGATATGAAGGCGCTATAGAAATACCGCCGAATACCGAACATGAAAGTAAACATTCCAAACTCCCTAACCCTCTCACACCTAATCTGATAGAGCCACCCAATGGCTTTACATAAGGGTAAGTGGAGACGTCTCCCTGGGCAGTCTATCACAGGCTTTTAAATGGACTTCTATTAAAAAAAAAGGAAAAAAAAAAAAAAAAAAAACCCGAGCTGAAGTATCTCCTGGGATCAGTGAGGCGTTTAGTTGCCGGCTGGCCCCAATAGTTTCAGCCACCCCTAGAGCAAACCCCCACGGTTATGGGAAGCATCACGTGATCACCAAGGTCCACCTCCGTCTCTGTTTTCAAGGTCTTTCCTGAAAGTTGGCCACGTAGATAACCTGGTTTCCATGCTATTTATTGCCTAGGAAGGAGGTGGGGTTGAGCCCAGCCCCTTTGGGATGTGAACTTGTGGTTCCAGGGAGTCTAGGGAGTCGAATCTGATGCTTTCAGGACTAAGTTGCCCCATATAGTGACTCAAATTCGAGTCTTCTCTTAGAACCAAAAGAGAGAACTGAATTAACAATAGCTCTTTCTTACTTGTGTCACAGAAAACTTTCCTTAGTACTTTAAAATATATTTAACGTGTGGTTTTTGCAAAGAGTAATTTTTGTAAATTAAGAGCGAATTCCTTTAAATATTCTGTTTTATTAACTCAAACATCATTTCACACAGGACCTGCATTTACTGGTGGCAAATCTGGTTAACTTCAGAGACCCAATATCATTTCTTCCATCAAAATTGATTAGTCTGGAGGTTTGGGAAGATTATGTGGTCAGGTCAAACTTCTCCCCTCCTCCCTAGTGTTTTAGCAAAGATAAAATTCAAATGATGTTTTTAGTAAAAATGATTGCCTTCCTTTAAAAGATTACCTTAGAGATATCAGTGTAATAATATATATTTTTTCAACGGCACCAAGGTTGGGTCTCTTTGTAACTGGGTTTATGAAACAACCACCTTCAGTGTATTTGGAGGCTTTCATTTTGGGTGGGTTCTGGACATAGCATTAGAGCAGATACATGTGGTTAAAGTAATGAAGTACCTCCATAGACAAAACTTCACTGAAAGACAGTGGAAAAACTTAACCTCCTCAACATGGAAGAATAAATCCTTACTCAGAAATCAGTTTGGGGCAAGGCTTCACAATTTCCAAAATGTTGCAGGGGTGAGCATCTATGGATTCCAGACACTAATCAAGTATTGAAAAGCAATTTTTTTTTTACCTGCTTCTAGTTACTAGAAAAACATTTGCATGGATTTCTCAAGGTTCTGCCAGTCTTTTGAAGACTGTTTGTGAAATCCAGTTCCTCAGACTTGCTCAGGTTTCATGAGATTGGAACATAACACACCCTGAAAAAGTCTCAAGGGCTAGCTTCCTGCAGAGGTGATGGTTTAAAATTGAGAGAAAAATAGATTTTGATGCAGTATGATGTATATAAAGTTGCATTCAAAAAACATGTCTTCCTCATGCAGAAGAGCTAGACATTTAGCCCCCATTTCTTGTATTTTAAATAAAGTTCCCTATTCCAGGATTATTTATCATGGTTAGTGGTTGCCATCCGTCATGGAAAGTTAACAAAGACCTATTGGTTTATCTATGGGCAGCTAAACAAACATATCTTGCTCTCCTGTTATCTTCTTGTTAACAAAGCCCTATCAGGATGTTCTAAGCATCAGCATTTACTGCACAGTGGCCCTTTATCTAGCATGATATATACAGAGCCCATCAATTAGTGTAACGGTCTGTAGATACCTGCCACATATTCATGAGTGTGTCCCTTTTTCACTCTCCCATCACAGACACGTTTCAGTGTGGCTTCTTAGGTATGTCACTGCTTACCTTTTAGGTGTTGGATCATCTCTATTGTAGTGTCACATTCCCGTCACAATTCCTTTGGGCCAAGCAGAGCTGTGACTTTAAAACAAAGCCAATAAACAAGAGTGCTTTTCTCAGCATGCTCAGCTCCAAAGGACTCAGGCTTAATGTGATCATATTTAAACAGGATCATATTAAACAGGCAGAGAAACGGGAGCCTTGGTGTAGATGCTGCTTATCCTAAGCGTTTTGCAAAAACAGTATTATCACCTACATATTTTATAAAATTGGAAAGATCTAGCAAACATTTTATTTCCGGGTGTGTGCATGAGGGGAGGAAGAAGCTCGTCACTAGAATGGGATTTAGCATCTATGACTTCGTGATGCTCCTCTGCTTAAATACCATCCTTGATTCGCCACTGCTCGCAGTAGAAAGCGACTCAGCTTGACTTGACTGGTGTTGCATTATCAGACACTTAAACCTACTTCTCTCACCTGTTTGCCCTGCTCAGGGCACACATTTCTCAGACTTGGTTGAACTCGCTATGCTTCTTCCCAACCCCGTGTCATAAAACATGCCTTTCCGCTCCGGAAGTGCTTTTGTCCAGCTGTACTCCTCAAGTTCCTAGTCCTTCTCTGAGAGCCAAATCAAGCATTATCTTTTTGGCAAAGCATTTGTGGGGTCTCCCAGACCTTTGCTCATCCTAGGCTCACACAGTATTCAGATCATACTTGTAATATAGTGTTCATTGCATCTGTAATGTGTCTCTATGTGCTTGTCTTTCTCCTGGTGTTACCTGTGGGCCTCTTGAGGATAAAATTTCCTACTGTGTAGTCTTAGAGCCCAGCACAAAAGTTAAGGGAGTGAATGAATAAATAAAAAACGTTCTCCACTGTTGATACACCTTAGTATATAACTGGCAGCCGCCAGATGGAAGGAAAGACACTCAAGAAGTTGTAATAAGGGCTAAGGTTGTAGTGGGACAGACAGCCTGGCTGGTAAAAAAAAAAAAAAAAAAAAAGATACAACTGTCTTATTGGATGTTAAGTATCAAGCAAGATAATGCTTGCAATGTCTTGGTTACATGATGAGTGTAGTTATTGCTATATAATGCTATTATACGGCCTTGGCAGCAAAATTTGGATGGTCTTTTCCCTAGGACTAAAATTTCATCAGTTTGATTCCCTCCCAGATACCTCATGAGGTGATAAGTATGTCAGAGAACTGTCATACCTAAAGCTGACCTAGAGTAAAGACTTCTGTGGCCACAAGAATACTACTGTTTTCACCTGCCAAACCCAAATCCATTGCCAACAAGTCAACTCCACTCATCGCAAACCCAGTATGACAGAGTAGAACTGCCCCACAGGGCTTCCAGGAAGTGGCCGGTGGATTCACACTGCTGATATTTGGGTTAGCAGCCATGTATTTAACCACTTTGCCACTAGGGCTCCATTTTCAACTCCACTCACCTATAAAGTAACCTCCAGTTGTAAAGCCCACAAGCCCACACCCTCAGCTCTTTTGCCTTCCTTTAAACCCCAAACCTGTTGCTATCCAGTCAATTCTGACTAATAGCGACCCTATAGGACAGAGTAGAACTGTCCCATAAGGTTTCCAAGAAGCGGCTCATGGCTCTGAATGGATGAACTTTGGGTTAGCAGCTGGGCTCTTAGCCACTATGCTACCAGGGATCCTTTTCTTCTTCAACTCCTCCTCAAATGCCCCCATCACTCGCCCAAACCCAGCCCTCCACAACCCACCCAATCTAAGGCTCAGGCCACAGAGAGAAATTTTACATTGCTTTGACCCTTTGAACCCTCACGGTGGGAGAGGGCAGCGCCAGGAACTCCTTCTTCTTCCGCCTCGCCCCAGTTCCAGACCTCAACCAGCATCTATAGAAAGGAAATCACCCTCACCGCTTGAGTTCTTCCTTTTAAAAGCCAAGTTAGCTACCAACCGCCTTCCCTTTTTGCTGCCGGTGCCCTGGCCTCTTCAACTCAGCACTAAGCCCACTCCCTCCCCCGTGCCGCCTCCCAGCCCCCATTCCTCCCCCTAGTGCTTCTGGTCACCGGAGACCTAGGCGCAGTGTTGCCCATGGCCATGGCCATGGCCATGCCCATGAACTCTGGGCCCCGGGAAATGAGAATACCCGCTGAGAGATGGCCTTCCAGAAAGGCAAACAAGCCTGAGATGCAGTTTTCTGGGGTATTTCACTCAAGGGAGAATGACAAATGTGGGGAAAAAGAGGGGACTGGAGAAGCCCCCTGAATATTCGAAGAAAGATTACCTTTCCTCTTTCTCCCCATTAACTCCACACCAGGGGCCCTCCCAACCTGCCCTGCAGGTGGACGGCAGTGCTGTTAATGGGCCCATGGGTGCCGGAAGAGTGTACATCTTCCCTGAGCCAGGCAAAGTCTCCACTAGCAGGTGAGGTCACCTGAGTAGTTGAACAAAGCATTACCCTACCTCTGGGTGAGACAGGAGTGGGGATCACAGTCTGAGAATAACATTCTACAAGGGCCCTCAGCAGAGGGTGGATAAGCATTCCTGGGCTTGGAGAGGGAGGTGGGCAGGTTGGCCCATGGAGCCTTTTGGGATACCTTACATTTGCTGACCTAGGAGTTCATTCCTAGCTGTTACCCAGCTGTGTGTCTATTCATGCCCAGCTTCCAGTCCCACCAAAGTCTGCAATAAAGTGAGCTAACACCAGGGCCTGGACCTAGCTTGCTGGTGACTGTGACAGATCTTTTCTTCATAGGCCTAGAGAGGGTTCCCTGGTTGTGAGCTCAGGCAAGTGTATCTGCACTGCACAGCGGGAGAACGGGGAACTCGAGGGGCTACAAGGACCAATGAAGGCAGCAACGGGGGGCTCTCGGGCCACCCCACATCCACTGTCTCCAGGGGAATTTCCAATAGTAAGGCCCATCTGGTGCTAGAAGTGGATCTTCCCCTGGCCAAGCTCTTAGGGGGGCATCCTGGAGCTGGGAAACTTGTGCCTGAGCTCCCCAACGCAGTCACTGCTCCCAGGGAAGAGAAGAAAGTCTGGGAGGAAAGGAAGGAAAACAGAAAAGAGAAGAAAAAATCGGGAAAAGATGGGGGAGTACAGGCAGGCTGTGGGCAACATCTGCCTTTCTAAAATGCCCTTTGGTTTGGGAGGCCTTGCAGGTTGGGAATGGCGATGTTTGTCACGTTTGCTTTGAGGTGGACCGGTATCTATGTAAGTCCCTGATTGACCCCATAGAAGTTCTGATTCTGATCTATGTACCCCACCCACTAGTGAGATCCTCGCTGGAAAAAGAAGACAGGGGACCAAATTCATCTGTTTCCTGAGCGCTTCAACCCCCCACCCCTACCGCTCCGCACGTGCCAGAGGCAGGCAGGGAAGTTTCAGCATCAACAGGCCCTATTTCCTGGTCAAACTGAGAAAAGAAACACAGGAATTGAGCACTCCCAGCAGGTGGTTTTTCTGAGCCTGGGAGCTAGAGTGATCTGGCAGGGCAGGCAGGGGCCCAAGAGCCTGTGTAGGCCGCAGCCAGCCGAGTCCGCAGACCACCCTGGGAGGGACCTTGGCCAGGATCTCAAATCCCAAGGGGAAAAGATAAGGGGTGGTGCCCAGGGAGGACACCAAGAAAATAGAGCAAAAGATGATTTCATTTCAGAAGTACACAGACAAGCAGTCTCAGTTCACCAAGTGCTCACAGCTAGGGTGGCATGGCCAAAGAAACCAGGTCTTTCTTGTACTCTTAGATGTTGCCACACCTCTTCCCATGTTCAGAGTCCAAGAGACTGTGTCAGGCAAGACCTCTAAGGGCAGGTGGAGGAAGAGGAGAGACTTCTACTCCCATCCCAGGGGAGCGTTTGAGACTAGGCACGTGGCTCTGGTGTATAAATGGGTGTCCGTGTACTCCAATTCACTTGTTACCAATACAGAGCAGGACAATGATACTCCCCGGTACAAGTGCAAACTAGTTTCTGTGTTGGGGAGAAAAAGAGAATAAAAGTTTAATAAACGTGCACTGTGTTGTGGATGACTTTGTGACGACCTTTGTTGCAAATGGCCTATGCATGCGGAATAATGGTCTCCTTGCAGAGAGGGAAATAGCTTAGTGCTATCATCGTTGCCTCGGTAACCATCAGAGTCCCCATCTAGCAAGAGAGAAATGAGTTATGAAAAGGCTTGAGTGAAGAAGGGATTAACACATGATCCCAGGGACAGTATGTCAATCAAAATCAACTGAGAAATTACACTGCTCTATTGGAGAATTTCTCCAGAACCCGAATGGTAGTGGAGTTGAGTGCATTTTTTCCCCCTTCCTCTCTCTCTCTTTTTAATTTGAGAAAGAAGAGAGAAAGTATCATCATGATTATTCTTCACAACTATCATTGAGAATTACACCGAGGGGAAGGAAAGGCTCACTAAAGAGGTTTAAGAAGACAGACACCCCACGCCCACATGGACACCTTGCTCTTTTGACCACCTCACCCCAGTGCTGTCCCCTCTGCCAACCCCTCCTTCGGAGACCCCAGAGTCCACAGGAGAATGTCTATCCAGCTGAGAGACCCCAGGCCTCCTGGAGCTTGGTTTTGCGTCAATGCTGGGCTGCTCCCGGGTGGTTCTAGGGTGCGGGGAAGTTTACACTGTAGACATGGGTCTGAGCCCTGCAATATAGAGCAGGAGCTTTTTGAAGCAACCTCTAGCCAGTTGCCTTCTGCCTCCACTAAATTTTCAGCTCTGTTTTCGGGAAATGCATCACTGAGTCTAGTGCACAAATACCCATACCTGTGAGACACTCTCCCTCCCCTCTCACCTCTCCCAAACACACCCATGTACACAGTCCCAACATGTGCAAATTCACAAACGCTTCCCATCCCCTTGGTGAGTACAGAACAACGGAGGTCTCAAAAAGAAAAACCATACACAGTAAAATCCTAAGGGGGATTAGGGTGGGGGCAGGGAGGGTGGAGTGGGGTTGGGAACGTAGGGGGGTGGAGGTAGGGGAGGTGGGGGTGCAGGTAGGGGAGGTGGGAGGAGGTAGGGGAGGTGGTGCTTAGTCGATTTCAAGCACCGTGGGTTCTGATAACCCCTGGTTCATCGATGCTGTCTGCTCAAAGGCTTGGGCTCTCATTCTGGCTCTTGAGTTACAAAATCTCCTGAGTCGACTCTGACTCATAGTGACCCTACAGGGCAGAGTAGAACTGCACCATCGAACTTCCCAGCAGCACCTGATGGAGTGTAACTGTCGACCATTTGATTAGCAGCCTTAGCTCTTAACCAGGTTTTCCACTGAGTTAGGAATGTGGAAATAAACTTCAATCTGCCCCCCATTTTGCTCCCCACACCCAGGACGGGTCCCTTTTGGAAACCCTGGTAAGGCACAGGACGTTGTGGAGTGAGAGAAGCTAAAGAGCTGAGATCCGCCACAGTAGGGGAAACAACCTCCTTAGATGATGACCCCCAGAATAATCACGGTGAACTATTATACCCCGGCTGAGGAGCACCGGGGTTTGGATGAGGCTCCTTCAGGGCTTTAGCTAAGGAGTTTCGTGGCTCCTTCTTTTATGGGAATCTGTCTGACCAGAATCTGCAGACCAAGCTGGGGACGGTACCAGTGTCCTTCCCCAGTTGACATGGGTTGCATGCAGTCCAGGGCTATGTCACTTTAGATACACCACACTCTATTTTCTGCCCCAGGCACACAGCCTGTTCTCTTTCCCAGTAGGAAGGGACCTCAGCTATCATCTCATCCAATCCCCTTCAACAGATGGGAAAACTGAGTTCTTGACATAATACAACACATAGACAGGGTTGGGGTTAAAGCCCCATCTTCTTAATTTAGGTTTAGAGTTTCTGCTCTACGAAAAGGAAAAAAAAAAAGTTTTAAAGGAACTGGGAGTCTTAACTGTGCTGGGCGAGGCTGAGAATTGTGTGGAACCCCTGGAGCCCAGGAGGGGCTGACTGCTGCCTCAGTGCGTCCTTGCTTTCTGGGTCTCTTTCTCCGGGTGCAGAGAGCTCCTCTCCACTCACCTCACTCATTCGTTCTTCCTCCCCCGCCTCCGCCTCCCCTGCAGAGTCCCACACAAGTTTCAAGTCCTGAGCGTCCGAATGGTTAACTAAATCGCCTTGACCCTTGCGCTATTTGATATTCGCCTCCTTGACACTCATTTAGGAGCTCGCAGCAGTAACGCAGACACTGGACAAGTCCAGCCTGAAACCAAAGCCTTATGAAAGGGGGGAGATGGGGAGAACTTGATAGCTGGAAACTCGTTTTCTCCAAAGGCTTTCGGGACATTTTAGCCTGGCTCCAGGTCCTCGGAGCGCCAGGGTGCCGCCAGTGCGGGTGTAAACGTTAAATGTTAGCTATTTGTTCCAATGATTGGCATGAAAATCGACTCTTTCTTGTCTTCCCCCCACCCACCCCCCTTCTTTCCCTTTCTCTATCCTAGATTCCCACAAACACTCATTCACTCCGTGGCTTCTGAAATCTGCTTGGCCGCCTGCTCCTTCACCACACAAGTCAGAAAACTCTCAAGTTGTGGGGGTGGGGGCGGGAAACAATATAACCATTAGAGGGGAGGGGGCCTTTCTGGTTTTGCTCCGCTTCTGGAAGTGACACAGCACGTCTGAGCCCCACTCCCTGTTTCCTTCTCTTCTTCTTAGTCTTTTTCATCGGTCTTTCTTACCCTTTTCTTTTCCTTCTGCCTTTTATTTCATTTAAAACAGGACTGGAGAGAACGAAGTGTGTCGGTAGCATATTAGAAATTCAGACGGGCTGTGCTCTCTATTAACGAGAGACAAACAGATGAGCAGATAAGGCAGTCACCTGTTTTCAAAAGTTCCAGTTTCTGCTTAAGGTGAACAAACCGACAGGGACGTCTTATTCAGAGAGATAGTAATTACCTATTCTCCAGAAAAGAAGGCAGGAAGGGTCTTAGTCGAGGGCTGCTCCGAACCACAGTCCCCAGCCCTATCAATTTTTCAACTCCTCACGCCAATTTTCGTGAGCACACTCCTATAGTCTCTAAATAGTAAAGCAATTATTGTCCAGATTCTCCCATTCCAAGGAGCAGATCCTAACTTCTCCCCACCCCCACTCCACCTTAATTCTCCATTTATCTTATTTGTCCTGCTATTACCTATAGCTTATTTCAGTGTAACCTTCCCACACTCTGATTAGTTAAGCTTCACTCTTCTCACTCTTTTCCCCAATCCTCTCTTTCCCTTTCTCCCCCTTCTTAAAAGATTTTGGAAAGGGAAAGATAAGATATTCAATCCTCTATCGGGAATCCTCTAATATTAAAGATCAAACGTGGCATCAGTGGAAGACCAAATGCAGGGGAAAACAAAAGGGGGAGCCTGGGAGATGTTCATCAGCTAATTACAGCTGCAAATATTATGCAAATTTATCTTGGCACAGAAATGGAGAAAGCAAGTTTAAGTGGGAAGATAATGCTAGAAAATTGAATGTTCATCTGGGCATGGGAAATGGCCCAGTAGGCTCCACTGGTCTGTTTCATCTAGGGAAGCACTGTTTTTATACTCCTATCTGATCACTGGCACTGCACTGGCTGGGCTGAGAAATTAATATGACTTATAATTGATACTTGAAATACTTGGAGTGATGTAGTGTAAAGATAAGGAAAACAGTCTGAGAAAGGAGGGCGAGAGGAAGGGAGGAAAAGAGAGAGGGAAGGGGAAGAAAGGGAAAGAGAAGAAGGAAAGGGAAGTCATGAAATATTAAATATAAAAATGGAACTAGAAATCTGAAAGCCACCATACTAAGGCCAAAGTCAACTAGAAAGATAAAGAGAAAGCATCTTGGAATACTAGACCTCCTCCTCTGTCATCACCCTGAAACTGAAATATCTTTATAATCAAGATTTTAGCTTAAAAATAATTTAATTATTTGACTAGGTATTTTCCTTGACAGTGTAGGACAGGCCTGAAACTGAGGCTTGAATTTGAGATAGATAGGTAATCCCAAGAGAGGGAAACTGTATGGGAAGGCAGTGACCACTGCAGAAGTCTTGTGGACCTGAGCTGAGGGAGGACAGGGGAACAGAAAGTACGACTTGGCTCAGCCGACTCTCAACATGTCTCTGTCCCAGATGCTTCTTCACTGCCTGCATCTTTACTGGCCCATGTTCAACATTCTTCAATCTACTTAAGAACTGTCACTCAAAGAGTATGAAAAGGACATTCCCAGGAGACAAACTCCAAATGCTCCTACGAGGAGTAAATGATCTTAAGTGGGGGAGGAGGGGAGGCGGTGATGGAAGACAACTGGAACTTGATGAATAGAAAAGGATTCATAATAAAAAAAAAAAAAAAGAAAAAGAAAAGGATTCATTCACCTCCCAGTACAAAATCTACCGAAACCTAGGGAAACATGGAGAACCTGAGATGAGCATTATTCGGGTACAAGTCTTCCAATTACCAGGAAATTATGATCTGACGTCAGAGGGTGAATATGTATGAAGCTCTTTCTCACTGGTTTGCATATTTGCAAAGGATTGTTTGATCCAAGTAACCAGAAAGTAATCAACAGACACAAAGCTTAAAGAGCAAATTACCAATGACTCTTGCCCTTTCTACCTCTGGAAGCTGGGATGTTGCTAGTATTGTTGTGAGGAGGGAACTCACAGCATAGCCTTGGATTTTAAAATCCATCTTGAAAGGGGCAGGGAGTAAAGCCTGTTGCCGTCAGACGGCTTTTATTCTTTTGGTGTGGAAGCAAAAAAAAAAAAAAAAAGAAAGAAAGAGAGAAACAAAAGCGCCAATTATTAAAACTAATTAACCATTAAATAAGACGTGTATCCTCTTCTCTCTAACTCTAAAATGGAAGGAAGTTGGTGAGGGTGGAAGTGGGGTCTGGGAGAACAGGTGGACTTGCATTCCCACCACTCCACTTTAATGGAAGGAAACCTATGCACAATCTGCATGTGTTAAAGACAAAGCCACAAGAGCTGAATACACACACAGGTATATACACATATATATACACACAAGATGAATACTGAGAA
Source organism: Heterohyrax brucei (assembly GCA_028571685.1). Taxonomy (NCBI): domain Eukaryota; kingdom Metazoa; phylum Chordata; class Mammalia; order Hyracoidea; family Procaviidae; genus Heterohyrax; species Heterohyrax brucei. Next base: position 53,331,163 of record CM053142.1, on the reverse strand, counting down.
GAACCTGGAATTGACTTTCTTGTTTACTTGGAATGGGGCTAGACTGGGCAGTGGTCAGGGTAGGAGTTGATGGTGGGGGTGAAAAATCTCAGAAAAAAAATTAACATGATTGGTATCTTCCTATATAAAGATGCAAATGGCATTTTATCTTAACTTGGCTCTATGCTTTAGTCAGTATTTATGATTAATTATCTCCTTTTTCACAAAAATAAATCATGTTAAAAATTAGGATCTGGGAGCTGGGAGCAACTAAGCGCTGGTTTTCAGGTCGATCTTGTTAATTTCAGCCTGAAATTGACACACTAATTAAAGAGCAGGATGGTAAAGCACGAGCAGGCAAGATTATACCCAGCTCTTTTTTTTTTTTTTTTAATTTTATCAGATCTACCTTATATTTTCCCAATTAAAAACTGCAAAAAGCAGTTTCATTGCCCCGGGATAAAAAATAAGGGCCCCCTTTTCACAACGTTGGCCATCACTTTCTACCATCAGATTCATTGTGATGTATTAGATGCAATAAATTATCCCATGTAACAAAACATTGGGAGCTGAAAGGCAGATAATCTGGAAAGCAGAGATAAGGATTCATTATTCCAAATCATTATGAATCCAACGTTGCCTCTGACTTCTTTCTTAATCAGCTCCTCTGATCCTGGATATGTGAGCAGCGCAGATAAGGAAAGAGTCGTTTATAATTCTCCACCTCGTCTAATATTTTAAAATAAAGTCAGAGGCAAGAAAACGCCATAAAACACTGGTGAGCAGGCAAGCGCCGAATGAAAAATCACTTCCATGTTATTATATCCACAGTAAGATTTAATTAAAATTCTCCACGTCCACGTGCTTTATTTTCAGATAGGATTTTTTCCCATCACGTAATAATTGATAGGAATTTGCAAACGGGGCTATTTATTTAGGGCGCCTGGGTGGAATAGTTCTTTTTTTTTTTTTTTTAATTTTCAGTTGTAGCCTTTTGAAACTTTCTTTTGAGACATCCCTGACTCCCCAGCACCCAGTGTCTTACCACTCGCCAATCCCAACCGAGCTGCAGTTCTTGGTGAGGGAAGCACAGTGAATGTCGCAGACTGGAAAGCTGCGTTTAACACAAATGTTCTGTTAAAAAGAAAAATGATGAGAACTGGGTTGTCCCCACCCCACTGCCCTTTCTGTTCTCCTACTCCCCCTCACTTTGCATATTGATAGTAAAATAAATCTCAGTGAGTAGGGCTGAAAGATCAGAACCTTAAGGCTAATGTTAAGTGTGTATTTATTTGGCAGAGAGCACTCTCAAGAACTAAACCCATCTGAGGGTATATATGACCCAAACTAAACCCATTGCTTTCAAGTACATTCTGACTCCCAGTGGCCCTGTAGGACCGAGTAGAACTGCCCCATAGGGTTTTCAAGGCTGTAATCTTTAAGGAAGCAGACTGCTGCATCTTTCTGCCACAAAGTGGCTGGTGAGTTCCAAGGGGACACCTTTCAGATTTATGCAGGAAGTTAGAAAATCTTGTCAAGGGGGTTCATGCTGAAGACTGATTCACAGAGAGACAAGTATTACCTGTATTTTAGAGAAAGAAAACAGAGGTATTGCAAACCTGGAAGAATAAATACATGGTTTCCCTGGCCCTGCACAGAGCAACACTAAGCAGTCACACAGGAAGATTGGAGATTCTGCCAGGGATGATTTCTTCCTACCGGGTCTGTATTTCTTTATCCAACAGGTGAATTTCGTATCTGCTCGACCATTGCAGAGATCCCGACACAGTGTTCCTATTATCTATTAGTCACTGATTCATCTTCTAACCCCACATGACGAGTGGACTTCCCTTTATGTTTAAAATCCACTGAAATGCCTTGGCTCGTGAAAATGTGGCTTTGAGAAACTTGCTGATCAGACCACTGGATTTAAAGCAGTTGATACAAGTGCCAATTCGGCTGACTCATTTGCCTTAATAAAGAGTCCTGAACCCAAGCTCTGTTCCCAGGCGCAGGAGCCTCAGACCGTTTCTCTAGTGGGTTCAGCCTCTTAATGCAAGTTCGAAGAAAAATGAAGGCTTGCCTAGGGCAAAGAGGTTAAAAGGCAGGCAAGGTGGTACGCTGTCCTGGGAGGGGAAAGGAGCCAGCGAGGCTGCAGCAGGGGATGTGGGCATGCTGGTGTCCGGAAGCGATGAAGAACATTTGAGTGTGCCTGTCTGTGGGTGGCCATGAACTGGGTCTGTTGCTTGGGTTGGTTCTCTAGGGGCATGCACCCAACACAGCGGGCTCCTCAGTGAGAAGGTTCACTGGAGGAAATCCTAAAACCTTGGGCGTGAAGTCACCCTTGTCCTTCAGACTTGTTAAAATAGGGGTCTGAACGCCAGCGCTTTCTTGCCCCTTAGCATATAACACAGAGAGAATTACCACCAAATAATTGTCAGTTTTTCCCCCAACCTCTCTCTTACAGAGACCTGAACTGCGAATCAGCAAGTCACAGCAGTAGCTTTTAAAATTCAGAAAGCGACTTGTGGCTTCATTAAAGCGGTATCTTTACCGTGTGCAAGTGCCTGTGTCCACTAATCATGAATAAATCTTCAGCCCTTTTGCCGAGGAAGCCTGATAAGCTACTGGATCCTTTCTTTTCCTTTCCTTCTTTTTTTGTTTATTTTTCAGAATAAATTCTCTCCCTTCTTTATCCCACTTTCTCCTCACCATTGAATCTTTCCTAACTCTCCTGGAACATTTTGCTCTTGGACCTGGTATTTAGCAGTATTTTCGACCCTAAGTCCATCATGATGGCAAGAAACGCCCAGCGGGAGCACCTACACCCATTCTCTGAACCTAGCTCCAGTCTGATCATTATATCAAGCAGATATATTTCAATTAAATCCTTTTTTTTTTTTTCCCGGTAAGTTCGAGGCTCTTCAGTAGCCTAATTTCCTTCCCTTAAAGCTCCTTTTCCTAACAGTAGAATTGGGGTGGTGGGGTTGTCATGTGTGCGATCAAATTTCTCAACCCTTTACCAGAAGTCACTTTAAAACTGGAGACAAGCAAGTCCCCGTGTCAGCAGAAAAGGAACGGAGAGGAAGGCCACCAGATGGACAGGAATCAGGCAGAGGGGTTGCCTGTGTAAGTGGGAGACATGGTGAGGATGCTGTGGGCTTGAGGGGGGAGCAGAAGAGGTAATAAAGACGACAGAAAAGAAGGCTGCCTTTTACCTCGGAGGGTGCATTTGCAGGATCCAGATTCAAAGGGGAAAGGCTTTAGGGGTTGGAGCTGAATCTGAGGCGAGGGGGTAGGGAGAAAAGAAGAGGAGGGAAGAAGATTGGAAATTCCCAGGGGACAAGAAGTGGAAGAGGGTAGCTTCACGAAAAGTGGAAAGGGCTCCACTAGACTGGTGGACTGGCAAATTCGTTATAGCTAAGTGCTGGGCCAGAGAGACAACTGTCGCTGCCTGGGTGAAGGATGTCGCCTTCTTGGACCCTGCGTTCCTAACTATTTTCCTAACAATGTAGCAGGTGAGAAGGAGCCAAGTGGTCTCTGACTCTTGAGGGGGGTCTAGGATCCCAGAGACACTCTTGTCTCCAGAGGTCACCACCCAAACCTTCACAGCCTTCTTGGCACAACGCAGACAACCCCTTGAGGTGCATCATGGCAACAGGTTGGGTGAAAGCTGTGACAATAGCGACTTTCTCTCTTCCATCCTCAAAAGACGCAGCCCTTTCGAGTCTTTGCCCTGGTGCCCAAAGGCTGCTGTCACCATTTGTGGCAGAAGGCGGGAGAGGGCAGGAAGGCAGAGGAGGGGTGAGTTCTCAGTGAGGGTGACAAGTGTGGGCTCAGCAGTTCCCCAAATGGTAGGGAGACATCTTTTCCCTTCCCAGCCAGGTTGGCAGATAGTAAGCCAACTCTTGCTTAAACTCCCCCAACTCTTGCTTAAATTCTGAGCTCAGAGCAAGGGGCTGGCAAACAGGTTAGTGTCTGAGTTCAAGGTGATTTCAGAGCTGAATTCTGAAGCTGGCTGACGGCCCAACCAAGAAGGCAACAAACATCCTTCACTGGGAGGTCCCGTCCATCTCCAAACCTCCACTTGCCCTCCTAGCCTGGGAGCAGCTCTTGCTCTTCAGGCACCATTGTTCATAGCCAGCTCTGCTCACACTGCTCGCACTTCCAGACTCGCCACAACTCTACAACTTCCGTTCTGTTTCTGGCTCCTACTCCCACCACTGACCTTGCTGACCAATTGCTTTATCCTTCCACGCCATGGAATGGTCACCCCCTAAAGGCTTTGCCCAGATGAAACCCAACAACTCCTTCGTAGCAGAATCTTCAAAAAACCTAACTGGAGCACTAGAATCTTCCTGACTCCCTGGTTCAGCAATGCACGAATTTTGTTTTATTTCTCCCCAAAGATCTATTTATTTTTAAATAGCCAGTCTCCATACTCTTATTGTATAAATATTGTGAAGGAAAAACTCTACCTGTCAAAACAAAAGGACTCTGACCTTTCTACCCCAATGTTTATGGAGTTTCATTTTACTCTTGCTGAAACTTATTCATGACAGATTCTCTCTGGATATTTTGATCTCCCCACCAGCAGGGGAAGGGATGGTACAGAAGATGGGAGGCTTTGAAAGGGATAGCTGGGGTTTACTCGGTCCTCTGAGTTAGCAGAATGGATCATTTTCCCTTAGACTTCTTATTTCCGGAGTGACCTCTGCTTCTTGCTCCCTTATCTCGCTCTACTAGAAGGGAAATTTTTCCTTGAAATCTCTTGAAAAATAGTTGGGATCCCTAAAAACCTTCCTCCTAAAACTTCCTGTATATGTGTTCACAGGTATTTCTTCCTCCAAATATAACTATGCTTACAGTAAGGAAGGTCAAAGAACAGCAGAGAACATCTTCTAACTTTTTTGCTGGTCAGCTTATGCAAGGTAGAGAGTGTGGGCATTTCTAGGCATTAGCTCAATACAAGGACAGGAAAAGCCCTGTGGGGCAGGCACGCTAGTGCCTTGGCCCTACTAATGGGTGTTGTGGCTTTACCTCTAGGTGCTTGCATTGGGTCCCCACGTTTTCCATACAGGAGTGAAACAAAACACAGCAAAAGCCTTTGCATCTCTATAATGACCCACTACACTACTGATGATGATATTTATAGTGCTAATTCCAACCCTGCGGAAGACGGTGGGTTTTGTAGGCACCGGGGTCAGGTCACGTTTCCTCCAACTGCCAGCTCCACCAGTTCCACACACCGCTGATGGGTGGTTTGCCTGTTTTCAAAAGAGGGTGAAATTCATTCTCTCACTCCTTCTTCTTTCCTCCCTCCCTTTCCCCCTTCACAACCCGGAAGAGCTCTGCTCTCTACACTGCTCACGAGAAGGAGGAGGGGAGAGGGGTTCCTCGGAAGGATGCACATCACCCAGGTTTTACTTCTCGCTGGAAGCCCGCGTGAGATGCAGTAAGCAGCGGCAGAGGCGACGACGGCAGCGGCGGCACAGTGGCGAACTCTGCTTGTCATTTCTTCCTTCAGATCTCCCAAGCAAGTCACGAAAAAATAAAAAACAGCTGGCCTTCGGGAGCCGGCTGCCCAGGTCAGTGAATATCACTATCTTCCCCCTCTGACTCTCCACTCGCTTTCTCTGCTCCACGTGGAGAGAATTGGGAGGAGGTTTCGACTGCAAAGGTACAGCTGTCTTTGGAAGAAACTGAACTCAGCCCCTGTCCCGATTGTTGCTGCTCACTGCAAATTCTGGGCTTTCTGCAGTGACCTTGGGCAGGCATGGTATGTGCCTGTGCGTAGGGTGTGTGTTCTTGTTTGCAGCAGAGAGCTAGCTGAACTGGGGATGCCAGGAAAAACTGAACAGGAAGAAAAGAGATGATGGGAATTACTGGAATGGCTGGACACACATTTTCCAATGCAAGGAAAGCAGCGAATTGGAGAGTCCTGAGCAAGCAGCTCAGCCTTCTCTTGAAGGTGGCTATAGTTGTTAAGGGAGTAGTGTCAATTTTGTGTTTATTTACAAGTGTGTGTTTAGGTTCATTGTCTCTGCATGTAATTAAAGAAACAACTGTTAGCTTTGAGATCAAGCTGGAACCCAGATGTGATGGTATCTGTTATTCCTGCAGGAAGCTAGTGACTGGGAGTCTCTCATGCTTCCAGGAGCACCCTGAGGTGGGCAGCAAAACCTCAGCCACACTGAGACGATGTGGAGGATTGTGGAAAGTGACGGGGATAGAGGGGATGAGAATCTCAGTTTGTCGAAGAACATAAAACTAAGGGATGTCCAAGTAGTCACATAATCAGAGGCAGTTTCAGAGAAGAAAGATGCTAAAATGCAAAGGAAATCTAGTGAATTGGGGAAGGACAGTTCCTTTTATAATTCCCTTTTCTCTCTCTCAGACACCAACGGGAGCCCAGGGTACTGACGCAAGGGGTGATCTGTGTCCAGAGCAGGGGGTGGAAATATTTAACCTGTGAGATCCCTGCTCAGTATGGTTTCCATATTTCCGAGCCCTCTCTCCTTTCCCACCGCCCACGGTCACCAGGGTGCTGAGATTGTTCAGAGGAGACTAAGAACTTTAAAGGAACAAATAATAAAGTAGCATTTCCTCAGCCCTTTCTTTCTTTAACTGTAGAGGAAAGAAAGCTGATAGTGGGAAGTGGGCTATTCACCCTGTGATAGGCTGCAGCATAGAGATAGCTTAGGTTGACTATATGTGTGACATTTGGGGATCCAAACGGCTGGTGGTGGGGATGGGATTTACCATTTAAACATTTGTGCGATTCCAAGGAAAATAAATTTCTTGGTTTTGCTTTGCCATTTGAATCTGGGTTGGGGGCCCCACGTTTGTGATGTACAAGACAGACAGACTGAGATCCAAGTGGGTGTGGGTGTTACAGCATTAAAGGTTTGGGATCTACCTCCTGATTCTAGTGATCCGTCGGCTGGAAGCCAGGCTTTCAGCTTCAGGCAGGTAGCCCTGGAGGCCTATGACACCTGACCTGAGAAGCTAGTGGGGCTTGGAGGATGGGGTTGAATGGTGGTTGGTGTACAAGCCTCCGCACCCCACATCCCCACTCTCCGTTCTACACAAGATGTCTGCACAAGATGACTCTGTGCGCCCTGCTTGAAGATCCACAGTTGGGCTTGCTCTGTCCGCACAAACAGCCTGGAGACAAGAGGGAATGGCATTTTTCTGTATCTGATATTTCTAGCCTGCCTACTTACAGAAGATACATGAGGTGAGGATAAGTTAGGGATAGAAATGAGTACCCTTGGGTGCTCATTGTTAAGACTCCTGCCTTCAGGATGCTCAGCAGCCCAGGGCCAGCGAGAAAGCCTGAAGAGGGTAGGTACTGGGAAGGCAGTGGCTGAGACTCCTTTTCTGGACTTCAATTTGTGCTCAGGAACCTGTGAGATGTGTGACAGAGAATTGGGAATCCTGATCGTGTGCGGCAGTCGGAAAGTACCTGGGTTTGCTAGCAGTGGGTTGTTCTGACCATTTCTGGGTTGCAGTGAGGTGTTACCTGAGCCATTTCATGTATAAATATACATTCTTCCCAAGGTATGTCTTTGTGTGAGAACCAAATATGTTTTTATCATCTCTTTCGAAACTAATAGTTGGAATAATGGAGAGCAGCTTGGCAACCTCATGGGAGCCAGTCAAGTAAGGTCCTGGAGTCTGAACCCTTTTTGGCTCCTGGCAGCCAGTGTGCCGGGACTCTAGGTGTCAGGTGCCGCCGCTGGAAAGAACATGAAAGAAACAATTTGTACCAGGAGGCTGGGCAGTATCCTTGGGTGTCCGTTTTGCTGGGTCTGCAGACACTAGTGAAGAACAGGCAAATATGTGTGCGGTTTTGTGTTAGACAACAAATTGCTTTGGGCCCATGAGGTGGCGGACCGCAGAGAGCTGAGCGCAAGCTGGGGCCTCACTGGGGAGAGATTGCCGGCTGCGGCTCGGAGTTTCGAGGAGGGAAGGGCTAGGAGAATACGCAGGGTGTCTTCCTCTTTACACCTTTGACCTGGACAGATTGACAGACGTGCGTCCACACTGGGGTACCTAGCGTGTCCAAAGGAAGAAATGAACAATTCTTGATGCTAAAAATCTGCCTCCAATGTCTCCTTGATATGAACGAAATTTTCCTCTCCATTTTTCCTGTTCACAATGTGAACACTCCCGCTTCTCTTGACACCCACAGCCAACAGTCCTGCAATCATCACCTCTCAGTTCCTCAGGCTAATCTAGAGATGTGAAAACACAGCCATCTCCCAGATAAAGCCCTTCTAGTCTCTGCCAGTTATCTGCCAGATCGAAGCGGCCAGAGCAGCTCGAGCGAAGCCAGCGCTCCAGGCGGGACAGGGGCCTGCTAAGGGGCTCTAGAGGAGCATGATGGTGAGTCGGTGGGTGCTAGTCTCAGAGCGCCGGGAGTGTAGGTGTAGTGGAGCAGGTGGCCAGCGTTGGCTGAGCCGAACCCCAAGTGCACCACACCTCCTAGCTGAAAAAAATGCCGGCCGGACAATCAGTTTCAACTTGGTGAAATCACTGCATTGCTCCCTTTCCTTGGCGAAGGGGGCCACTCTCAAAGTCCTGTTGCTTACAAGATGCGGCCTTAAGTCCCCCTGTGAGGACAGCTGGGATCTAGAACCAGTGAGAGTTCTCTTCCTTTAGAGTCATTGCTGCTGCTGGAAGCTGGACAAGCTGCCACTGTCCCCAGAGGCACCACTCGGACCTGCTGGAGCACCTCCATCTTTTCCCGTCTGGGCTTCCACCTGTCCCCTAATGACCAGGGCCAGGAGGGAGGGAGAACTGGGAGGTGTACCCTGCCTCCGGGATGACTGGCATTCCTTTTAACTCAGCCTCAAAGAGAAGTTCTTTCTCCTTTACCCAGCCCCGGGGTTTCCCCCATTATTGCCCACCCTCCTTCATTGTTAAACCTGAAAGCAGAAATCCCCTGTCTTCTCCCTCCTCCTCCCCCTCTCCCCTTTCCACTACACCCCTGCCTACTCAATTTTTTATCTTGCTATCATCAGAGTTTTTCTTATTGGGGAAGAAGGTGGGCAGCTGCAGAGGCAGGGCCGGGATCCCTCGAAGCTGGAGGGCCGGGCCAAGGGATGAAGGGTGGAGCAGGAGGGGAGTTAATCTCTGCCAGTGCGTGTGCTCGCTGACTCTCTACATCTTCTGGTGCTCCAGCGGATTTCTTTCTGTTTTAAATGGTGATAGATGAATAAGCAAAAAGAGGGGTAAATCAAATCACATACACCCCCAAAGCGATGGCTCATTTCAGAGAAGGTAGCCCCTAAGCTTGGAAGTGGGGAGGAGCTGTGTGTGTACCACACTTTTTGTCTGAGTTTGTGGGGGTTTCCTCTTTGATTCTTCCACCTCCAACATCTTCTCATTGCCAGTGAGTTTGGGGGTCCCCTTCCTTCTGCGTTTCTGTAAGTCCTCAGCTGTTGTGACTTGTTTTAAAGCACCAGCATGTAAGCCTGGAGCGCCTCAGTGATCACTGCTTGCTTCTCATCGCCTTTTCACTTCCCTCCACCACTCTCTGCATTTTAGCTCACGGAGGAAAGGGGAAAGGGCCCGGGGTGCGAACTGCAGATAGCACGTATGTAACTTGCATTGTCCTGAGCCACGCAGGAGCTGGCTCCAGCGAGGTGCGCTTTCGAAGCCCCACCCCAGCGGTGGCGCCTTAGGCCGTGTCCTCGGAGTAACCCGCCTGCCCGCCCAGCAGCTGGGGAGCTGTTTATACAGCTTTACCTGTGCTATTCTCGTATCCAGTAAAAATCTTTGCCCGGCCAGGGTAACCTAATCCTGGGGCTGAGGCGGAGGAGGGGGTTAGGAAGGCTGGCTCTGGCGTAGAGGGAGGTGGGTACGCGCCAGAACCGGGTTTCTCTTTTTGCTCCTCCTTCCTGAATACGGAGTGAGATTCTGGCGAGGTTCGGGTGATCGAGGTGGGGGACCTGGAGCGAAAGAGGAAAAAGACCGCTGTGTCCCCGTCCTCCTGGTTTCTCCAACAGTCGCTGAGGACTCACAAGGAGGCCGAAGCTCCCGTAAGCGCTTGCAGCTGCCGCAGTGGTCCCAGTGGTGCCCCTAGGGCTGGCCACCCTCGGCAGGGACAGATTTCCGTCCCTGGTGTAGCACAGCTCACTCTCGCCTCACGTTCAGCTTGTGTCAGTTTCCCCATTAGAACTCACCCAAACAGGCACGCGCACACCTAAGTGGGAGGAAAGAAAAAAACAAAAAGGGGCAAGAAAGGGAGCTGGCACCTAAGGACTCTCCGGCCAGCCTCTGACCACCCTCGCAGTAGCTGCCGCTTGCGCGCACCAAATCGAATTAAACGCCTCTCGGCGCTTATTGTCTCTCCCTAATTGCTCCAACAATGGCCACTGTTAGAGCAGAGACACACAATTAAAGGCTCAGTTGCGCTCTGCTTGGCTTCCAGTGTCCATCTGGACGCCGGCCGGCCGGCGGGTCTTGCAGACCGCCTTGTAGCGAACTGGTTTTTGCCGGGCGCAGGCCTCCGCACCTCTGGGCTCCACTTCCTCCCCAGGCACACAGCAGCAGCTGACAGTTCACACAGTTTTTATTGACCGATCGCAGCGCAGGAAGATGGATCGAGCTAGAATGGAAAAAGGATTTCTCCTCCCCCAGCCGCAGCTCTCCAGGACCTCGGTGCGGTCCTCTAATTTCTGGCCTTTGGTCTCCTTCGCGCCCACCCCGCCCCCAGCCCCACAGGTACCCGGGTTCACTGCTGTCTGTAACTGCGCGGCTGGGTCCGCCCAGGCCGGCGCCGCAGCTCCGGGGGGAGGGACGTGGCGGCGCTGCCCGGCTCCGCTTCTTTCTCCAGCCTGCAAATATTTGCTGCCTCGCTGGAAATCCGACTATTTCTCGCGCGCTGGGCTTGCAAAGTCCTTAAGTAAACACGCTCAAATGACTGCCCCAGGCGGCCCGAGGCACACTCACTCCCCCATCGCGGGATTAGTAACTTTATGACTTCGACCCTGAGGCTCGGCTTTTCTGGTTACCCTCTGCGGGCATCAAGCAGGCGCCTGGGGCGCTTCTCCCAGCACCTCGGCCCCGCGGAGCTCGCCTTGACGTGCCCGTCATCAGGCTCGGGTGGGTGATGCTGACCACGTGGATCTCTGCTCTCCCGGTCTTGCGACCCAAGGGGTGAGCCTGGGGGGGGGTGCATTCCTCCTTTGCGCCATGGACTCAGGTTTTTATGTGGCACTGCGTTTCCCACTTTCACCCAGGACAGATCTTTGTGTCCCCGGGAGGGCGGGACCAACACTTGTGTGTGTGCGTGTGTGTGTGTGTGTGTGTGTGTGTGTGTGTGTGTGTGTATGAGAGAGAGAGAGAGAGAGAGAGAGAGAGAGAGAGAGAGCGCGAGCGAGCGAGCATGGTCCCGTTTACCCCAACCACTGAAAGAAAGTAAAACTCTATTCCTTACCCTTTCCCCAAGAGGGCACACATAGCCCGCTCAACTTGATGCCTAAAGCAGCAGCCTTGAGGCCTAGGCTTTAAGAAAGGCCATACTGGCTCCCCGACGCCCCAAAGAAGTACCAAGACCAGTTCCTCTGGTGCGATGGCTGCATCAGCTGCTGGTCTCCAGGATGTTTGTCCCCAGGGCCCCAGGCGACAGGCGTTTGCCAGCCCCTTACCCTGGTGAGAGGCCTTTCACCCTGCAGGAGCCCAGGGCCCTGTAGCAGCGGCAGCAGCATCCTTCCTGGTATCCTTGTGTACTCCACCGGAGCTCTGCCGATTGCTCCTGGGAAGGAGGGGAGACTTGCTAGAATAGGCCAGAGCCTTGTTGCCTGGAAAGAAGGGGTCATCAGGTCTGCTGGAGGGTGTTGAGCCTCTCTGCAGGAGGTCAGAACCAGCTTTGCGGGCGACAGAAAAGGGAGAATGTGGACCACCTTTCCCCCTTCTCCCCAGCCTGGAGCTGCCTCCCCTCCCCCAGCCCACCCTCATAGGAGGAAGCCCGGCTTGCATTTGCCAGCTAGGCGGGTCAGGCCGGCGCCTGGCCTGGCCCAGACCCCTGCAGCCCAGCTCTCCGCCTCAGGCCCTGCTGAAGCCTCTGTTAGGCCCTGCTCCCTTCCCCCTTCTTTCCCGGTGGGTTCCAAGCCGACCTCGGGCCACCCTCCCTGGCATCCTCCTCCCATTCCTCCCCCCACTCCCCGTGCTCCTGGCTCCGAGGCTGGGCCCGTGACGTCAAACCCAGTGTGGCGTCGGCGAGACTGGCCGGCGCGGGCCATCAAAAGAGCAACGTCCTCTGTCCCAATTATCCACTGTCACTCCGGGAACAGGGGCGGACCGGCTGGGAATTAAATGTTAAATACCCCCTACAGACTGGCTCCATTGCATCGGGTATCCAGTCCTGGGCCCCCCAACCCTCTCTGCCAGCTACAAACCACCCAGACCAAGAGGGGCCTTAAGATCTTTTATTTTCCGAAAGGGGGTTGACTTCTCCACCCCAGTGCAGCCCGACTAGGTGTTTGTGATTTAATTAAAACTAGTAACATACCCTCTGCTACCAAAGTTATCAGAGAGGCTAGCTTACCCGGTAGGGCTACCTTCTCACAAATGTTTTCTTTTGTCTTTTAAAATAGTCTTAAAAGTTAACATTTTCAAGTCAAGTCCTCTGCAGTTTTTCTTTCCCTAGGAGGACGGCTCCGATTTACCCTTCCCAGATTCTCAGTTGCTTTCTCTGAAGCCTGATTGGAATTTTCGGGGTGCCTATAAACTAGGGTCAGCCTCGCATATCCACGTTCTGAAACAACGCGCGAAACTATTTTTCGTTTTTTTCTTTATGCTTCCGTCCTTAATCTTGAGACTGTCAGCAAAAATGCACGTGTGTTCCTCGTTCCTTGTTTATGGAATGGTTTCCAGTGAATGTTAGATAGAAACTAAATAATTAAAAGGTTGGGAGATTGCGCTGTGGGCCAGAGGAGATGTTGGAAGCTTGACTGGCCCTAGAGAGAAGAGTCGTCCGAGAGTGAAGAGAAAATCGATGCTCCTTTACAGGGCTTTACAGGGCTGCCCTAATAAACGAGACACCAACTGGACTCTGGAGAAACGGACAGGGGATTTAATTTTGAGATTTTCTTACTGTTCTATACTGAAAAATTCAACCCTGATTTCAAGCATCAGATTCAAGAAGGTGGGACTCAGGAAAAGTTCCAAATTTAGAATCGGAAGGACCTGTATTTCTAGTGCTTCGTCTAAATAAATTATACAAATCTTTCTACAAATAGGCCAAGTGCCGTCGAGTCGGATATTGATTTTAAAAATACGCTACCTCACACACCCCCAATTACTTTTAGGGTTAGTATCTTCTATTTCAACTTGTGTTTGTAAGGAATTTTATGCGGTAGAGGGGCGGAGAGAACCATGTCTTCATCTTGATCTTTAGGTCCCTTAAAAACAAGACCCCCCCCAAAGCAAGATCTTTGCTTTGAGAATGTCTGAGGGAGAACCTACCCTCTCCCCCGCATTTGTTTCCTTAGGGTAAGTAGAAGGTGGAACTTGAGTCCTCTGTTCTCGCCCGACACCAGCCTGCTTGGTGTGTCAGGCCGGGCAGCTGCAGGAGCCTCAGCACCACTAGGGGATGCAGTGGCTCAAAGGACAGAAAGAAACCAAGGAGCTTCGAACCCGCGGAGCCAGCCAATCGCTGCCCGGCCGCAGCCTCGCTCGGTGATTGGTCCCCTTGAGTTGTCCGGCCCCGCCCCGGCCCCGCCCCGCCCCTTCGCCGTGCGGTCTGGGAGCTTTGCTCTCTCAGCCCCGGGCTACCGGCTTCTGCTTAGCTTCTGCCGCAGACCGCTGAGTCTGAGGAAAAAGGTCGCTGTGGAGTCCTGTCGGACGGCCGGGGGCTCGGGTCAGTGGACGGGCTTGGGGGGCGGTAGTTTCCGTGGCTGGGAGAGAAACGCCGAGAGCCGGAGTAAGTAAGGTTCCGGGCTTAAGTGAAGGATCCGAAAGGAAAAGTTCTGTAACTGGACTCCAGACCCAAGTTACTTCAGGAAACTAGTCAGTCTTTCGCTTCACTCTCTTCCTCCCGCCCTTCCTTTTCATCCGCCACTTGTCACTCAAATCAAAAGCAAATACTTACTACCGATACTAGCTCTAGAGAGGACAGTTGCAACAGCTGAATCGTATTCATTTGAGAGGCTTGTTAAAAGCCAAGAGCTGGCGAAAATGTTAACAACAAAACTAACCGGACATTCTCATCAAAGGCGTACTTCTCCGCCCGAGTTCGTCAGTCTTTTAGGATATTTGGACAAGAGGCAAATCTCAAAATACCTCGAGAAGAAACATGTTTTTTTATCCCTTATCAGTTTTGCGTGCACATTTTCCTCAAATAAAACTCTCCCTAATACTTTGCCTGGAATAAAAGCAGTTTTTGGGCCCATGAAAACATTTTGGGGTGGGGGGGGCAGGGGAAAGTCGACCCGTAGAAATTCACTTTATGAATGGGGCAGACCGGTTTCCCTGAGACGGAATAATCTAACCAGCCCGAATGAATTGGCAGGAGCCGGAGCCACATTTAAAGGGCCAGAGCGCGAATTCCCTCTCGCTCGCCCCCTCACCCCGAACCTCGGCGGGCGGGCCTCGCCCACCTTCTCCGCCCGCGGCCGCCCTCCGCGGCGCCCCTTTCCGGTCAGTGGAGGGGAGGGCGGCGGGGCGGGGGGCGGTGGAGTCTTGGAGCGGGTTTGGGTTGCAGTTTCCTTGTGCTGGGGATCGTGTCCCCTCCTCACCAGCGCCAGGCTCCTCCCCCCTCGGCGCGGATGACACTAGAACCTCCTTAAGTTGCGTCGCGCCACAGCTGTCTGCGAACACTGAGCTGCCTGGCGCCGTCTTGATACTTTCAGAAAGAATGCATTCCCTGTAAAAAAAAAAAAAAAAAAAAAAATTACTGAGAGGGAGAAAGAGGAAAAGAGAGAGACGGAGAGAGAGGGAGACAGAGCGAGCCACACAATCTGACCGAGCAGTTCTGCTATCAGGTCACACGCCTTCTCCTTCTCTCTGCTCCTCGCTACCCAGGTTGGTACTGACGATTTTTTTTTTTTTCAAGTCTGATTGTTTTATTGCACTTAACAGGACTTTAAAATCCTTTTTAAATCCAACTTTCCTCTCTTGGAGAGTTTCTACCGGCTGGAAGGTCTTGGGACCTGTGCCCCTGGAGGGAGGGAAGGGGGAGTTGTCCTCCAAGCTGAACTGCTCAGTCCTGGGCTCCAGAGGGTCGGGTTGCTCGGGATGCAGTTGCTAGTCTTTTTCCCTCCAGGCCTGTGTCCTCCTTTTGCGAGCTGCAGAGGAGGTGTGTGCGTGTGCGTGCGTGTGTGCGTGGCCCGCGGCGCCGCCAGTGCGCGGGTGCCCGGCGCGGGGGAGGTGCGCACGCCCCACGGCCCGGCTCGAGGGGAGGTGGTACCACTTGCTAAGCTCAGGTGCTGAAGTACTTAGGCGCTCATCCAGGACTCCCCCTTCTTTCCGTTGCAGGTGACCCGAGAAGAAAGACGCTCAGTCTAGGAACCTGTGAAGGACACACGGTGCAGAGGAACCCCACTGGCAGAAAATTCAACCAGTCCTCGCCTCCTTTTACAAATTGGTCATCTTTTATTTTTCCGACTCTTTTTTTTTTTAATTTATTCTTTCTTTTCTTTGTAAACTACCCTTAAGACTTAAAGAAAATCTCATTTCTTCACCTTGCCTTCCCAACTTTCCCATTCCCCACTTCACGACTGAAAACAATTCAAAGACTACCCCACCCCTCCGACGACAGGAGCACCTGCAGAACCTTGAAACCCCGCGACCTCCCAGCCCGACCGCCCTCCCTCTCCGCGCGCGGGTTCCGGGCCGGGCGAGAGGGCGCGAGCGCAGGCCGAGGCCATGGAGGTGACGGCCGACCAGCCGCGCTGGGTGAGCCACCACCACCCCGCAGTGCTCAACGGGCAGCACCCGGACACGCACCACCCGGGCCTCGGCCACTCCTACATGGACCCGGCGCAGTACCCTCTGGCGGACGAAGTGGATGTACTTTTTAACATCGACGGCCAAGGCAACCACGTCCCGTCCTACTACGGAAACTCGGTGAGGGCCACTGTGCAGAGGTACCCTCCGACCCACCACGGTGAGTTCGCCCCCGGTGCGAGGATCTGCGCCTCTTCGTCCTCTTCGTGTCGGGTGTAGAAAGCAGGGAGGGATCAGCCGGGTGGAGAGACTAAGCGAAAGCCCCCAAGTGCTGTTACTGGCTCTTTTAAAACCTTGGGGCCCGGAAATGGGCGAAGCAGTCTCGATTGTCGTGCGAGTGTATTTTTTCCGCGTCTCTGGCCCCTTTGGGCAGAGGTTCACCTGGCGGCGCAGAGCTGCAGCCCTTTCGCCCTCGCTGCCGCCAACTCTGGTCCCCCTAGGTCTCGGGCGCGGGGAGCTAAGGCTCTGCCTCGGCCGCTGAGGCTCCTTGGGCCCGGCAGCCGGCGCCGGTCAACAGCGACCCCGACAAGGTTCTTCCAAAGGGCTTCGCTCTTCCTGATTCCTACACTTCTTTCTGGAGGGGCTTCTGCCACCGTTTCTGACTTTGATTCTTGAACAAATTTTTAGAAAGGCCCGAGAAACGTTTTGATTCATACCACTGTTTTTTAACTTTTCTCCAAAGCTAGTGTGCATTTGGCTTCTAGGCAGGTCTTCTGCTTTTGGCCTTTAGAAATGAGATTCTGGAGCTTAAAGGGGTATTAGTGGAAAGGCCAACTGACTTAAATTGGAAAGAATTGAGGTTTCCTAGTTTCCCGGCTGCACAGAATTTTCCTGCGTCTTTGCTTTTAGGTTGCCTCATTGCCGGCTCTTTGCAACTCTGGCCTTACTTACCTCCAGCCTACGGTACCCCAGTAGACTCTCACCGAGGATCTAGGATTGATCAGGGTTTCTTTCTAAGTAGGAGCTAATTCCAATTGACTTTTTGCCCTTTCTCTTTTCCCTTTTCATCTTGGAAAGGTTAGGAGGGTCCTGAAATGTAAAAAAGAAACCCAGCCCTGGGAAGTTAGCAAACAAGCTTGGACACTGCTCAGCTGAAAGTTTGCTACTAAGGTAGAAATAGGACAGTTCAGGCAGAGAAAATGTGAGGTGCCCTTGGTGCATCTGGACCAT
Source organism: Heterohyrax brucei (assembly GCA_028571685.1). Lineage (NCBI taxonomy): Eukaryota > Metazoa > Chordata > Mammalia > Hyracoidea > Procaviidae > Heterohyrax > Heterohyrax brucei. Next base: position 53,314,054 of record CM053142.1, on the reverse strand, counting down.
GGGTTGGCATATGTCCCCCTACTCAGAGAGCTCATGGCGCTGGTGACAGAGCCCCTCTGGCAGCAGGCTTCTTCCAGCCTGCTGTCACCAGGTTTTAAACAATTGTTTCTGCGGATGGGGTGCTCTTTGCCCTTACTCTGTGCAGATCAGCAGTTAAGTGGAAATGCGGTAGATGCAGACTTAATATTATTTACTATACTACTTCCTGCATAATATGAATCTTGACCCTTCATGTTCAGAGAACTCTCCTTCCCCCTTCATTCCCCTCCCCTTCCTCCCTCTTAAGATTTTTAGTTTCAGTATTGTTCTTAATGGTTAAATAGAATGTCAAATGCTGATGCAGGTCCAGGATTAGATCAATAACTTGGATTTGCACCACTTGGGGTTTAAATTTACCCCTCAGAATGTATGGACTTGTATGAGGTATAGTGGTCTTATGTTTGTGCATTTTAAATAAATGCCAGTTATACTCAGTAGGAGTCATCACTGCTTTTAAATACATGCTGGAATTGTGTCTCTCAGGGGCTCAGCTGAAAAATTCACACATTGTACTGTTGGAGTCACAGCTTTGAAGGCATATAGGGCTTTTTGTCTTCCCCATTAGGCTTGGGAGGGTAAGAAAAGCAGAAGAAACTACTACTCCAGGCTCTAGCCCTGGAAATTTTCTCCAGCAGCCTGAACGTTTAAAATTTCCTTGTAAATCCCAATTCAGACCTTTTAGAAACAGCCTTGGTGATTAAGAGCAAGCGTTGAATTAGGTTTACTTGAAAATAACCCTCAAATGTGTCTTCTCTCCTCTCCCAAGTACTCTCCTTCCCGGCCTCTCAGCATTTGGAGCTGGGCACTGCTGCCAGGGCCTCTCTCAAGGGTCCATGTGTTACCCAGCGTTAAGCAGTTATTTGGGTCTAGGCTGACTCCTTCAGTCTCATCATTCACACTTATCTGGCTGGCTTGGATTAAGTCTGGGCTGGGGGACTCTGGGCCATTGAAGGAGACCAGTAAATCAAGTCAGGTTCTAGAGAAGGGACCTCAGGGAATGTGATTTAGAGAGTGTATCTGGAGAGGCCAAGTAAGCCAAGGGGCCCTTCTCCACGCCTTCTCAGCACCTTTTGGGTGTCATACAGGGCCCCTTAATTCCCCCATTTTTGATGGGACACTTGTATGGAGAAAGGGCTCACCAGAGTCTGCCTTCCACCCTAAGACGTGCTGAGACCACCCGGATTAGACAGAAGGGGTTCGAGCCCTGGTCCCTTTCTGTTTTGGGATTTCATTAAGGCTGGAGTGGGAGAGGGAGAATCCGCAGGTGTGTCTGAGGGCCTCAGAGGGCTGCTTTCAACTTGAATCTCTTTCTCCTGCTCTTTCTCCCCATGCTCGCTGCAGGGAGCCAGGTGTGCCGCCCTCCACTGCTGCACGGATCCCTGCCCTGGCTGGATGGCAGCAAAGCCCTAGGCAGCCACCACAGCGCTTCACCCTGGAATCTCAGCCCCTTCTCCAAGACATCCATCCACCACGGCTCCCCGGGGCCCCTCTCAGTCTATCCCCCGGCCTCATCCTCCTCTCTGTCAGCGGGCCATTCCAGCCCGCACCTCTTCACCTTCCCGCCCACCCCTCCGAAGGACGTCTCCCCGGACCCATCCCTGTCCACACCGGGCTCAGCCGGCTCTGCCCGGCAGGATGAGAAAGAGTGCATCAAGTACCAGGTGTCTCTGCCAGACAGTATGAAGCTGGAGTCTTCGCATTCCCGTGGCAGCATGACTACTCTGGGAGGGGCTTCTTCGTCGGCCCACCACCCCATCACTACCTACCCACCCTACGTCCCTGAATACAGCCCTGGACTCTTCCCTCCCAGCAGTCTGCTGGGAGGCTCACCCACCGGGTTCGGATGCAAGTCGAGGCCCAAAGCGAGATCCAGCACAGGTAGGACCCTTCAGTCCCCTGGGTAGGATTCCTTTCCGCTTGTGTCTCCCTATGTAAGCAGGGCAGGGAAAGGAGAGCTAGTAGTCGGGCTCCTCAGGGGAGCTAGCTGGTGTTCCAAGCCCCTTGAGATTTGATTTCTTCCCATTCTTCCAGCCAGATCAGAATGAAGTGTGTCCTCTCTCATTCCTGTTCTAGGAAGTGAGGAGAAATGGGATCTAAGTTAAAACCCCCAGTGAACTGGGAAAGGAAGACAAACACAAAATGTGTTACTCTCTCCTTCATGTTGCAGAACTTCTGTGGCTGCCGGTAACCTTAGTCAGTTTCCAGGACCAAATGGGAGGCCACGGGAATAAATCTGTAGTGTTTAATGCTAAAACGAAACCTCCTTAAACCTAAACAAACACAGGTCCCTCCAATGACCCCTCTGGCCTCTCTGTCAGTCTGGTTGTTCCTCTCCTGCTCAGCTCAAAGGGGGTCATGCAGTCAATAGCAGAGGGCAAGCTTTTATAGAGGCATGGATAAATAAAGGTTGTGTGAGTATATATGTATATGTAGGGGAGTTTGGGGACAGGAACCTGGCGAAAGCCGCATGCACTTTTTTTTGTTTTTGCGTGGGAAAGGGTGCTACTACCTTAATTTCTAGGAGATGTGGGCTGTGCACTGGAGACTACTCAAGTGAACTGAATTCAAGTGAGCAATGGCCCAGTTACCTAAAGTCTTTTCTAATGCTCTCTCATCTCATCTCAGCACAGGCAGGGCAGGGAGGTGTCTAGGGCGCATTCCTCCACTGATCTCAAGACTGAGAAGATAGATAGGACTGAAAAAGATTGTTTAGGTGTGTGCCTCTGCTTCCTCTCTGTCAAGAAAGCAACCCCTGTCTGGAAGCACACCGTTTACTTATTCTGTTGGTGTAGTCAGTTGCATTTAAAAACAAACTCTGCACAGGTACTCATTTAGCTAAGATCAGTTTGCTTTGAAAATAAAATAGTACATCATCCATTTTGTTTCTAACAAAAGCAATGGAATCATAGAACTAGGGATTCTCTAAGAATTATGTATTTTCGATATTATTTTGGTGATGATTGCTGTGTCCCCTTTGTCAGGGTAGTAGGCATCTCTGCTTTGGTCTACTCCAACACTGTGGCCTCTGCTCTCTAGATACATAGATTCTATATAAAAAGACGTAGTAAAAATCAGTTGTCTTTTGTGGGTGCAGTGAGGAGTCTTGAAACTGAGCTCCCAAAGCCCCGGTTTGGGAAAAAAAAAGACTCAGAGGTAGGACTCTGGGAGCTCAGTGACCATGAGATCAGTTTTCAGGGTTTTTTTCCAGGGTGACATTTACTCCGACTGCCTGAGCAGGACTGTCTCTATTTAGTTGATATGTTTTAGCTAATCCAATTATTTTCAGACTGCTGCACGCGACAGTTGCATTGTTTATCCCGCGCCAAGAACTTTAATAGAGTCCGGATGCGGTTAGGCTGACAGAAAAACTCAGACCTGCATGCTCAGTACATGAAAGTGGGCAGGAGGGAGAGAGAAAGAGAGAGAGAAGGGCAGACAAGCTGGCGGAATCAAAAAGAAAGCAAGAGGAAGGGAGAGCTGGCGGGAGGAAAGTGGCCCCTGGTGGGGGTGCCTCATCAGGGGCTGGGTTTGGGGGTGGAGGCAGAGGATTGGAGAGAACTGGGGTACAGCTTGACTCAGAGAAATGGGAATTAGAGCAGAGCTTGAGGGCTGGCTATAAAAAGCAAAATTGTTCCATTTTGAGGGACTCTGGGCTTTAAAAAAAGTTTTCTGGTCTTGATGTCTCAGGTTAGGAAGGAGATCTTGGTATCTGAGGCTGGTGTAGTGGTTTGTAGGGGAGGGAGGGGAAGAGTGACTTTTCCAAAGGACTCCGGTTTCTTTGCCCACATTTCCGTGTTGATTTCTCTGTCTCTATCGTGCATACCTCCGGCTTCAATTTATTCTTTTCCTTTCTCATCTCTTTCCTTAAGTCTTTGAACATGGAGAGGGAAGAAAGAGCTACGGGTTTTCTAACCCAGAAGTAGGAATAGCTATCTATACAACTATTTTATTTTTTGACATGGAGAGTGGAGGGGATGACAGTGTAGATTTGGCTGTTTACTCCCTCCCTCTTGCTTCTTTCTCACAGTCACAAAAACGAAGTGCTGCACACCTGGCCAGCCAGGGAACTGGGACTTTGGGAGTGTAGGAGTTTAGAAAGGAAGTTTCAAGAAACCGTGTGAAGAGAGTGGAAGTGGTGGGAATTCTTGAGAAGATTGTCTTGGTTTTAGTGGTTGCTTTTTTTTTGCAAAGGCATTTGCTGACTGAGGAGAGGAGAGAAAAGAGGGTGGTAGCATTTAGGGAAAAAACGGTTGAAGCTGTGGTTAGGGCACCTATTGCTTTTCTAAAATGCCTGGGCTTTCAGTGCTGGCATGTATCTTTGCAAACAGAAGACAAACCCTTTTTTGCAAAGGGCCATTTCTTAACTCCCCACTATAGGGTCACTATGACTCAGAATTGACTCAACGGCAGTGGGCACCTCCTTTTGACTGTGGTCCTCTCACTCCTCCACCTTCCTCTTAACAATCTCCTGCCCTCCCTCCCACCCACTTTGGTCCAGCCCAGTTTCAAGGTTTTGGTAAGAAGACCAAACCCAGAGGTGAAAGGGGTGTTTGAGAGTGGCTGTTGAATGTCAAGAGACCTCAGAGCTCTGTGGTTCTTGTCACCTATGAGACAAGTGTCTGCCTGAGTAGCTCAGACCACGCAGTGAGCAAGGAGAGAGAAAGAAAGCAGGAGTCAGGGCCTCCATTAGGAAAAGTGGTTGTTTGCTGAAGTCATAGACTAGAGGCAACAAGGGGGGGGAGAAAAAGAAACCCGACATCCAACACCAGGTAATCGTCACAAACTTGTCACAAACTTGCCGAGTGAATCAAGACAGAAAATTGCTCCAGTGTGCAGAACCTTGCTAAAGAGGTAACCGTTGCTAGCTGCTGCTAGCTTTCAAGGTCCCTCTGAAAAGGAAGCAATCATCCTCCCCACCACCTGACAAAAGAGGAAATCAGACTTAATCACGTCAGCCTGGGAGATCCCCCAGTGCCTGGGGTGTCTAGGAGCAGGGATGTGCATAGCAGACCCCCGCCCTCCTTACTGTGGCAGCAACCCTGGCCTCAGCTGTGCTGCGGCTTCTGGTGGAAGAGGAAGCAGGGAGGTAGTGAAGCCTCTCCACCTTGGGTCCATTGCCCGACTAGGAAAGGAACAAAATGGCTGGGAACCTGTGCTGCCCTGTCTTTGCTGCATGGGAGGTGGGCCTGGATGCTCCATCAGGGGCAGGGGCAGTGTTGCTGCCTCCTAAGATGGGGGTGACTAAGTGCCCAGTTGGGGCACATAAACTGCAGGGCTCGGCTGCCTGGTGGCTGAGGCTGGTACCTCCTCACCCACTCATCCTCCCTCCTTCCTTCACACCTCCCCAGCCTCCAGTCTAACACATCTCTCAGACTTTAGACTCCAAAGGAAAAGGGTCTAGATTACGTTGACCCCAAAAGTCATCTAATCTAGTCCAAAGCCTTTTTGGAGCACTTGAGTACAAAGGAAAGTGCTGCTGGCACTTTACAGTTGTGAGGTTCTGGAATACCTTCAAGTTCTCTGTGGACCTCTGCTTAAGAACCCTTTGTAATCTAAAGTTAAAAGAACAAATCTCTCAATTCCTTCAATTTTTTTTTTGAAAAAGCAAAATAGACAAAACTTTTACAAAACACCTGATTGATTTTAGGCCTAAAGAGTGCAAACCCTCTTTCATTTCCAAAAATCTTTACTTTCTCCCAGAATGAGTCCCTGGAGAAGGATACGCAGTCACAGGTGTGAGCCCTCCTCATTCCCTTGTACTTGGGTTGGTATTGGCCTCCAGGACTGCCAAGCCAGCTTTTGTTGCCTTTTTCAAGGAGTCAGAATACCAAGCCGCCGGGCTCCAGGTAGATTGGTGCTCATTGACTCATCTTTTAAAACAACTAATAGGGCCCTTCCTCATCCTCCCCTGCCTCCCACCATTTCCTGTCCTGGGCCTCCTCCCTGCGGGACCAACGCTAGCGCAGCCATTCACTCCGGCTTGGGCCAGCGGGGTCGGGTGGTCTCCGTTAGTAAGGCGGCAGCCAGAGGTTCCCGCCGGGTTCTGCACAGCCGCGCCCGATCGGGAGAACTAGGCAATTCCGCCGGCGGCATCTCCTCCCGCCCCACAAAGTGGAGGAGTTTTTCCTAGAATCCTTCCTCCTCCGGCAGAAGTAGAAAATAAGTCAGCAAGCTCCACGGTGTTCTAAGTTGCTGCTTTAAGGGATTCTCCCCAGGAGCTTTCTGGAGGTGGGTCAGGGTCACTCTCAGACCCCTGGACTGAATGCTACTCAAACCCAGCCTGGCCGGGTTTTTTTTTTTTTTCCTGTTTATTTATTTATTTTTGGAAAAAGCAACTGCAGGCAGGCTTTGGTTCAGGAGCTTCCCCCTCCCCCTTTGTTAACTTGCCTCATCTCCTGATCTACATCAGATCTTCACTGAGTCCCTCCCAAACCTACCCCCCTTCCCTTCCACCCCTTTCCAAGTTGTCTGTCAGAAGTTTGCACTTAGTTTCTCTCCAGTAGGTGGAGGACAGAGTTAAACTTGAAGTTATTTAACAGTTGCTGGAAAGCTATGGTAAACTTTGATATTTTCTGGAGAGAAAAAAGATGAGGAGGAATGAGTAGACCCTGCTGGGTCTTAATCTGTTCCTTCATAGGCAGGGACATTTACAGTTTTACTGGAAGTGAAATTAAAGGTCTAGCTACTAAAATCAGTCAGCTGATTGATGAATCTATACATCTATTTATTATCTGTTTATCTATCTAGCCATGAGTTAATCTTTCCTTTTTCCTCATCGCAATCTTCATTATTTAATCAATCTGTATAGACAGACCTAGTGATGATAATGGGGCCCCTTTGTTTTCCTTTTTATCCCCTCTGAAGGAAATGAATGGAATGTTTCGCCTTTGCCATAGTCCAGGGTTCAGAATTTTCTCAGGGAAATGTTTCAAGTTGAAATTCGTCTTCCTCTTTGGCTCTGCTTAATCTTCCCCGTCAAGCTGGGCAGGCCAAGAGCAAGGCTCTGTTGCTATTTATTTGTTTATTTGCCACTTTTGTGGAGGATCGCTGTGTAGGTACAAGGAATGGTTATGCTGTGAATGGCCATATAGCTGTTGTTTTCAACTTGGGAGCACCTTGAATGGAGGTAGGGCAGAAAAGTTCCCAGAAAATGGACAGAAATTTTCCCAGTTTTACTGTGCACCCTGAATTTAGTCTCTCTTAGTTTCTGTGTATGTTTTCATTCCATAAGTGACTTATGTATGCTCTTGCTTCCAGAAGGCAGGGAGTGTGTAAACTGCGGGGCCACCTCAACCCCACTGTGGCGGCGAGATGGGACGGGGCACTACCTTTGCAATGCCTGCGGGCTCTACCACAAGATGAATGGACAGAACCGACCCCTCATTAAGCCTAAGCGAAGGCTGGTAAGTTCTCCTTGGGAAGCACTGATCCAACACTAACCATTTCGTGTTTTTAATTTCCTAGCTTCAGGAAGGAGAGCTTTCTGCAGGAAATTGGCAGCACAGCTCAAAATCATGTCGGCTTGCTTGGGAGAACTTTTTTTGGTCTGTCTTTGTTTTCTCTTTTCAAGTTAGACATATAGAAAAGCTCTCGTTCTCTCTCTTTTTTCCTGTCTGTTCCTTAAGTCACTCATCCAATTTTTATGTATGCTGTGTTCTTGGTTATCAACTCTTAAATGTATTCATTGGTAGAGTGATTAAGAGGACCAGGCCAACTGACTTAAAATGCATTGATAATCATTGCCTCATATACAGAGAAATTTAGTATGAGAATGGAATGTCCTAAGAACAATCCATAACATATGAAATAGCAGAAGGTGAGGTCCTGGGGCGTGATCACAGCCTTAGCGCTGTATCGATGCTGGCGATGACTCTCCTGAGCTTTGAGATTGATGAGGCAGTTAACTGGATTTCAGAAGCAGCCAGCCATTGACCCTAATGGACTTCTTCTTCTTCTTTTTTGGTTGTAGAAATTGAGGACTTTTCACAGGTCATTCCTGTGAGAAAAATGTTTGTGATTCCTATCTTGACTCTTGGTCTCAGTCTCACCTAGTATTTGATTCTGATTTTCCCCTCGCGTTACCATCAGTAGAGTGATAGTTTTCCTTTCTTTGTTAAATATCTTGACCATTTGGAATACTTGAGAAGCCCTGGCACCGGCAAGCATTTACAAGGAAAAGTAGCAGGAGAGGATGATTTACAAACATGTCTTTGGCTAGATTGAGTAATGAATGTATGTAGGAAAGACAAATAAAAGCAGGCTTGGCAAATGATAATTGTAACCACTGTCAAGATATCAATATGCTTTTGCTGGTGATGACATTCCCCAAGTAGAGAGGGGAAGAAGGAAGTTTTCTCAGGCAGACTAATGGCTGAATTAACATCCATCAAACACACATGCACGCATGCACACACACACACATGCACAGTCACACACATGCACAGTCACACACATGCACAGTCACACACATGCACGCATGCACACACACATGTGAGCACTCATACACACGCCTCTGTATTCTTTTTATGGCATTATTTGTCCTTCCTATCAGATTTTAATGCAACTCAACACCTTTTACATCCTCTTTAGAAAAAGGAAAAACTTTCTAGGGATGGGAGTGCCCACATGACTTTAAATTTTGGCAATTCTAGATATCTAGGCTTTATCCTTTCTAATCTTGACCCCTTCCTTCAAGTTTCTCAACCTCCCCCACTTCTGCTCATACAGTTTGGGTTTTTTTTTTTTGTCCTTTCTCTTATGTGCATAGCTGACTTCCTAGGAAAAAGCTGCCGGATATCTGAGTCCTGAAGATAACTCATAAACAACAACTCAGCTTCCCCAACCTAAACATCAAGATGTTTGAACGAATCAGAACAAGAAGTGTTTGGGGGAAAAAAAAAATGGCTGGAGGTGTTAGCACAGAATGAATATGATCACACCACAAAAGAATGTTCTGAATCACTCAAAACCTGGCCTTAGTGAAGAAAAAAAAAGAAAACCGACAACAAAAACCTTCTTGTTAAAATAGGTCATAGTATCACTAGAGTTTTTTCTCTTTAAGGTAAAAGTAGAAAAGGTAAAAGAAGAGGGTAGAAACTTCAGATTGTGTGCTGATGGATAAGGAAGAATATATTTGACCTTTTCTTGGGGTTTCTCTCCTACAGAGTACAGAGGAGGGTTCTACTTCCATTTTATATAATTTTGTCTTCACTCACTTTTCCTAAGAAATCTGGAGAACTCTGAGTAATAGTTGCTTTTAGTTCTAGAGTCCATTTGCTGTCACATTTTAAACTGTCTTCTGTTTCTTAATCACCTCTTTCTAGGGCTTTTATATTTTTAGATCCAGAGAAATCACACACTGCAGAGACATATGCAGAGCTTATTTTGGATTTTTTTTTCTTTAAGAAAAGAAGTGTTTGCCTTCTGAATACATAGAACTTTTCTTTCTCTTTCCTATATCTCCTGGCCTTTTACTCCACCTCCACTTTTCCAGTTCGCTGTGTTGATTCTACATATTTGCAGATTGACCGAAGACCACCTAACCCATAATGCAGCCAGCTCTTTTGTCACATGTGTATCTATCACTGAATAAACGAATGCAACAAGTGGAACACATGATTGAAGCAAAGAGCCATAAATTTTTTTTTCTTAGCATGCTAGGATTTTCAAATGTCGACTGCTAGCAAAAAGCTAAGCAGCTTGCTTCATTACTGTACCATGCCTCCTGCTAGTGAACAAAATAGTGTGGCTTTTAGAGATTATGTGTAAATTAGTATAAAGTCTGTGGTGCCAGAGATACATTCTGAGACTGATTGAATTTATGTTATGTGGATGTACTGCAAAGGACTCTAGAGTGGGCCTTGCCATTGAAAAAACTGTTTTTACCAGTTAGCATTCCATCCTGGTAGTGTATATTCAGAATCGTTGGGCTGGGAAATCCAGCTGCCTGAATAAGTATTAGTCTACTATACTTGACTATTTCTTTGTATTTGAAGAAAAAGAAAAGCTATAGGAAGGCAGGCAACCCTGGTCGCATCGTGGTTAAGTGCTACGTGTGCTAATCAAAAAATTGGCAGTTCAAATCTTCCAGGTGCTCCTTGGAAACTCTATGGAGCATTTCTGCTCTGTCCTGTAGGGTCACTCTGAGTCTTAATCGACTTGAATGGGTTTGGTTTGGTTTAGGAAGGCAGTAATAACAATAGCATGCTAACGTAATTGTCAAAACTATTAAGCACTGATTTAGTGTAGTACCTTCTTCTTCCCAAGTGCACACAAGTGAAACAAATACTTAAGTATTAAATGATCATGTTTCACAGTCATGTGGGCATAGGCATATGGAGTTCGAATCAATATGTGTGGACTATGGTGAATTAGTCTCAAAAAACAAAAAAGTTAGAAACTTCTCAATTTGAGAGAGAGTGACATTTTTAATTTTTAACTCCTTAGAAAACAGAAGAAAGAAGAAAAAGTCATGGCTCTGCTATTGAGAACCTGTGGAACAATTTAGTGACTTTGAAAAGAAGGTTATCAGTCTGGTTAATTCAGAATTGCCTCTGGGGTTCCATATCTGGTGCCACTTTTTGCTTCATAAAGTATTGGTAGAAAAGCACACCATCATCCCTCTAGTTTCTCTCCTGTGTTTTTATAGCCATACCAGAATTTTCTTGATCACAGATAGAGACTAGCTGAACTCTTTTTCTTTCTTCTGCTTTTATGGTGATACTACTTTTGTATCTAGGAGCAGGGGTGATTTCAGAGTTCACATGTACTTTTCATGGTGGGAGATGAAGGAGAGAGAGTGGTATATGCTAGAAGTGACCCAGCTTGCGTCTTCTTTGAAAAATTTTTAAGTATTTTAATCATTCAGCATAGACATAGAGAAGAGTCATCTTCTAAATTTAAAATGAGCCAAAAAGTGAGGAGACATCTCTCTTTCAAGGAGAATAAAGGCAGTGACACAACCAAGGAGTTAGAATCCAAGTTGAGGCTGATATTGGACCAGCTGCTGTTCTGTTTGGTAAGCAGTGCGTAGGAAATACCTGGTTTCAGGAGAATAAAATGAAAGGGAAACAGGAATCACACAATTCCTGGGTCTTTTGAGGTGGTCTCATTAAGCAGAAGCTACTTAAAGAGAGAGAAGGTGGCTTTTGTCCATGCGAGCAACAAGTAGCGAAGGTTGAAAGGGTGCCATGTAGGGTTAGAACCACTGCAGACTTGACAGGGTCTTGTCTACTTAGGATGTCCAGCTTGGCACTCCCTTACTTATACACCCCGTGAGTACAGACCACACAGAATTCATTTAGAGAGCTAAGTCACTCTTAGTGCTCTGCACTTTTTATTAGCATTTCTTTATCTGGGATCTGTAAAGGGGCATTGATGTTTGGGTTTACTCTTCCTTTGTTCCTTTGTGTGGTCAGTATATCCTGAGAACTGATATTATTGCAAGTTTTCCTGAAGAAAACCTCTTGTAGGCTTTAGCCTAGTAAATATGGGCACTGTAAAAGCTTAATACCAAAAGTAGTCTGGTTAAATCAAAACCACTATCCATATAAATTAGCCATGTGATCAACTTTGTGGGGTAAAAGTAGGGGATGGATAATTATGTCACAGAGATCATGTCAGCTCTATGATTCTGTGTTCTACAATGAAGAGCAGCAGGCTAAGTTCTGACCCCTGTCATACAGTTTAAAAGTCCTAGTGGCGTAGTGGTTAGGTGCTATGGATGCTAACCAAAAGGTCGGCAGTTCCAGTCCACCAGGTGCTCTTTGGAAACTCTGTGAGGCAGTTCTGCTCTGTAATATAGGGCCACTGTAAGTCAGAATGGACTCAATGGCAATAGATTTGGTTTTGTTTTGGCAATACATTTTTAAACACTGCTATGTGAGTGGATTGGCTACACTTTCTTCTTGAGGAAGCTTTTGGGGATGTTTATTACTTTCATGTGGGCCACTTGCTAGTTTTGATTTCAATGATAATTTCTTTTTATTTTAAGTCTGTCTCTGTAGTTATGAAAATACATGTAATGTGTTTTTATTTTATCCTCTTCTCTCTCTCCTCATTCCCAGTCGGCAGCAAGAAGAGCAGGTACGTCCTGTGCAAACTGTCAGACTACCACTACTACTCTCTGGAGGAGAAATGCCAATGGAGACCCTGTCTGCAATGCCTGTGGACTGTACTACAAACTGCACAATGTAAGTGTCACTGTCGCCCCCCCAAGTGTGGGTCTTGTTGCTGATGGCCATCAAGCATCGCCACCACCCTCTGAGGTTCCCCTGCTCAGACAGCTTTGGGCAAAATACAGCAAAGCTTCAAATAATTGGTGCAGTGGAACCAAGTTAAGAAAAATACTTTTTTCAGAATAGTTTCTCAACTTTGTAGATAGCATAGCCTTGCTGAGACTGAATGGGTTCAAAAACAGTGAACCAAGTAACCCACTTAGTATGGACTGGAAAACATACAGTATGCCCAAGCAATCCAATATGCTTGGTGGGCTTGGTCTGGGTTTTTAAGGAAAAAAAAGCTGCCCCTTGGAAAACAAAAAAGTAGGCAGTTATATTTTGAATGTCTCCTTGTGTTTTAGCTTTGAGGCAAAAGAGAGAGCCAGTGAATGGGAGATGGAAAGACAAAGATAAATAGAACTGTAGTGCACAGCACGTGAATTCCTGAAAGTAAGAGGACCAAGTCAGTTACTGAGGGGTAAAGAGTCTTGGTTACACCTGTGCTGTGAATGTTAAATGGATTCTCTGTATAAAAGACATGAAATGAAATGTCTGAGTGATTTCATCTGATGTCTTTGTCCTAACCAGCTTATACATGCAGAGACATCCTGGAGAATGCTGCAATATAAGTTGATTATACCAGGCAGAAGAAACTAGAGTTTTCCCCCATCTTCTTGTATCATATTAGCAGAGTGATAATTGCCAGTTACTTGGGTTTCACTGTGTCATGTCTTATCTTTTAATTTGGGGTCCTCCCATTTTATAATACCTTTACTTGAACACAGATAAGTTGCATAGGTATTTTGTTTCCTGAAACAACTCTGGCTGACAGACCCTGACCCTAGTGTAGTACTCTGTAAGTTTATATTAATCCTAGAGAAAGAATTGTCATTTCATTATTTTTTTATTTTGCCTGTTTTTAAACAGGGCTCTCTGATTCTCCTCAAGTCTCTTTGCCAGTCTAGCTTTGGCAAAGTCTAAGACAGGACAGGGAAGGGGTAGAGATTCTTGCTTAGGGCCACTCTGGCAGTAAATTCATCTTACATAGAAATACCTTGGAATCCGGGAGGAAGCCCTTCTGGTTAGACTTTGCAGGCACAGGAGAACTTCTCAGGGGGACCTCAGCATACTAGTCATTTTTTTTTACTCTTTGGGAACAGGTTGCTATGATTCCCAGGGACCTTGTAGAACTCACCCTGCTTCTTGCAGTATTCTCTTTTGACACAGGCCTAGTCAGGGCCAGTGCTAATGAGCTAGATAGAGTCTTGTTATGATTGACTCTTCTCCCACAGATCCCAGAACTGTGCTGTAGGTACAGTTATCAGCAGTTAAACCCAGGTCTCATTTTCACTTTGGGGAATTTATTTCCTTGCTGCAGTGGAGATAAAAAGACTTGTGATTAAAATCTGAAAAGATTTAGGATGTTAGTATTTATTAGCTACTGCTTTAGTCAGCTTGTGCTGCTCTAACAGAAATACCACAAAGTAGAGGGCTTTAGCAAAGAAAGGTTTGTTCTTACACAGACAGTAGGCTGCAAGTCCAGAATCAGTATGTCCGTTCCAAGGGAAGACTTTCCCCCTTGTCAGCTCTGGAGGGAAGTCCTCGTGTTGCATCAGTCTCCGTTCGGGAAGCATCTTGGTGCAGGAACCTCTGGTCTGAGGGACACTCTCTTCCATGCTGCTTTCTTGGTGGCATGAGGTTCCTAGATCTCTCTGCCAGATTTTTTGCCTTTATAGCCCAAGAGACTACCTCAAGGCACAAAACAAACTTACACATTGACTCTTGCTCCACCAACACAACTGCTGCCCATCCACCCTCATTAACACCATAGAGGCAGGAATTTCAGTGTGGGAGAACATCACACAATACCAGGAATTATGGCCCAGCCCAGTTGTGACAGACTTTGAGGGAACACGTTGAATCCGTGACAGCTACCTAGTCACTAGTAAAGTTGTGTTTGGGTGGAGTTTCTGATTGGCTGGGGTTGGCCGTAGGGAAGGCAGTGGCCCTAAGGGCAGGAATGGCAGTAAGGACAACGATGGCCGTATAATAGGAGGTGCTATTTAACGTTATTTGGTCTCAGTGAGCCTCAGATCCACAATATAGACAGGGAAGTAAGGGCTCAATTTCAAGTTTTACTGGAGGAAATGATGACACAGAGTAGTAACTTGTGCTCAGTAGTGTCACTGATGAAGTGGAAGAGTTAGGACTGGGATCTCAGTTACCTTGAATCCATGAACATCTTGAAGCCTCCCTGGGAGACTCAATAGTGTGAGGACCAGTGGGAAGATCATTGGAAGATAAACCCCTTTTTAAAAAAAAAAATGCAACCAACTTGTAATTTTGTATATCTTTTTTTTTTTTTTTAACTATTTCTATGGCAACAAACAGAAATTATGGGAAATTAGCTATCTGTACAATTTTTTTTTTAAAGTGTTAACTTGAATGAGATAGGGTATTACTTGTGGTCAATCCAAAAAAATTTTTTTGGTGAAGAATGTGAAGTGTTGAAAGAAAGTTAGGGAACCTTCCCCACTTTGGATTCCTACCATATTCTTAATTAGCTCCCGTATTCCTGACAGGGCTCTAGTGACTGGGAGACAGAGACTTATTGTAGAGTTCATCAACAAGAATAGCTTTCTCTCTTCTCTGGTTGAGAAAAAATTCATAAAAGGGCACAATTTATGTGTATTTAACAATAAGTGATAACAATCTATTAATATTTTCCTGATGTTGTGTTTTGTTCTGCCCATCAAGATATCTAAACGTGTATGCCAGAAGTCCCTTTCTCCTTATCTAGGAATTGAGATAATTGCATATCTCACTATCAGTGTATCTAGGTAGGGTTGTAACTAGTTATCTGGGTTTGTGTGGCTATCTGTGTAACTAGATATTATATTTAGATAGATAACAGCATAAAGGGCTGTATATTGGGACATTATCTTGGTGAAGATTTGATATGGCAATAGATTCCCATCATCTCTGTAGGCTGCATCTTTATCTTGATTGTAAGTTGGATGAAGGAGCCCTGAGAGGCTCTTTGGGCAATGACCTTTTAGCTTTTCTGCCATCACTCACTTGTGACACAGAGAGAAATAAGGTCTCAGCTCTAGTGTTTGGCTCCAAGTGCCTTCTCCCCAGTTCAGCCTCTCCCCGCTTAGATGCAGGAGGCTGTGCATGTGCTGCTCCCGGAAGCATTGTCCGCAGCCTGGTCTCCCTCTTGGCCATCTGGAGTCTCTCTTAATTGTCATTTCCTAGCTTTTGGAGCCATAGGAATTTCTTTCTCTACCTTTGAGGACCCTGGTGGAAGAGAATGTTTTCTCCTTGGGGAGTCAGGAATGTCTAGGATGCTGACATTTACCTCTGGAGTCTCTTGGCCACATTTGTCTGGGAACAGGATCATCAGCTGTGCAGTGTGCCATACAGGGAAGGTGTCTGCTATTGAGGTTAATCGGATTCACACTATGTGTGGGTAGCAGCCACTGTTTGCTTTGTGAAGTCACTTCTTGATTCTGGGTCCGAAAGCAAAAGCATTAAAAAAAAAAAAGGGTTACCGAGAAGAGAGACATGGTATGCTGTCACAAAGACTGAAATCTGGTGATCTGTAGAGCAGGGTGTTGCCTCTGTCTCTTTATTCTAGTTCATTCTTGGCCTTTAATTTTTAGCATGAGTACTCTTTCCTGCTAGCACAATACTTTGTACCCAGTAAGTAGTTATTAAATATTTGTCGATTGATTGTTTGGGTGTTTGCTAGTTAGGAGTAGGTAGAAACAGCAACATTCCATCATTGAATTTGCTATTGGAGAGATTACCTTTAGGAAAGATCCCAGAACATGCAAATTCCAGGGGGGGAGATTTATGACCCTTCTCATTATAAAAAGGTCAAGTGAAAGAGGGGAAAACAGAAATTACCTTTAAGATTGGTACAATCCCAGTTTCTCCAAAGCAGATAGACCTAAGTACTTCAGATAACCTTGGTGGTACTTTTTAAGTCCTTAAAACAGATCTTGTCAGAGGACTGGTGAAATGCTGTTTCCTTCTTAAAGATTCCTTAATTGGTTCCATTCTCATGAAATAGTTTAAGGAAACTCTAATGAAATAAGAAAAGTTATTATCTTTTAATTATCACAAAAA
Source organism: Heterohyrax brucei (assembly GCA_028571685.1). Taxonomy (NCBI): domain Eukaryota; kingdom Metazoa; phylum Chordata; class Mammalia; order Hyracoidea; family Procaviidae; genus Heterohyrax; species Heterohyrax brucei. Next base: position 53,297,663 of record CM053142.1, on the reverse strand, counting down.
ATCATACTGGATAGATCTCTAAAATATGGTCCTTGGAGATGCAAAATTCCCTGAAGAAAATTTCCCCCCAGATTATTGATACTGATGCACAGAATTAGTAAACTGTACTTGGGACACTTCCCCTGTGGCCTCCTAATTTCTGAAACGGATGGAACCTGACAGTCACACCCCAGCCAGACCCAGTCTGTGCCAGACCACATTTGTTGGGGTCCCCGGGAAGGAGGCAGGAAGAGATGGGAGGAAGGGGCCAACTGAAAGCAGACCCCTGATCAAGGGCAGTCGGAGGTACCCGTGGTGGTATGTGAAGCCTGTGCCATTTCAGAGTTAGCAAAAAAAGTAAAAAAAAAAAAAAAAAATTGATCTTTGTTTAGATTAACAGACCCTTGACTATGAAGAAGGAAGGAATCCAGACCAGAAACCGAAAAATGTCTAGCAAATCCAAAAAGTGCAAAAAGGTGCATGACACGCTGGAGGACTTCCCCAAGAGCAGCTCGTTTAACCCAGCCGCCCTCTCCAGACACATGTCTTCCCTCAGCCACATTTCACCCTTCAGCCACTCAAGCCACATGCTGACCACTCCAACACCGATGCACCCACCGTCCAGCCTCTCCTTTGGACCTCACCATCCGTCCAGTATGGTCACCGCCATGGGTTAGATTCCCTGCTCGATGCTTACAGGTCTCCAAGCGAGAGTCCCTCCAACCCCTTATACTTGCATTTTTGCAGGAGCAGTATCATGAAGCCTAAAACCGATGGATATATGTTTTTGAAGGCAGAAAGCAAAATGATGTTTGCCACTTTTGAAAAGGAGCTCACTGTGGTGTCTGTGTTCTCAACCACTGAATCTGGATCCCATTTGTGAATAAGCCATTCTGACTCATATTCCCTATTTAACAGGGTCTCTAGTGCTGTGAAAAAAAAAAAGCCGAACATTGCATATAACTTATATTGTAAAAAATACTGTACATTTGAGCAAGACTTTATTGCATCTGGGTAGCTATAAGAAAGGCATGAAAAGACACCAAGAATTTTAAGGAATATGGGGAAATAAAGTATGGAAATTAAGAAGAAACAGGTCTAATATTCAAATGGACAAACTGCCAGTTTTGTTTCCTTTTACTGGCCACAGTTGTTTGATGCATTAAAAGAAAAAAAATAAAAACAAAAAACCAAAAAAAACCAAAAAACAAAAAGAAAAAAAAAAGTTGTAGACAAATCATTCATCCAAAGCTGTGGGCTTCTCCATAGGAAATACTATCCAGTCCCAGGCAAGCAGTGTTAACACATATTGTCGTTGGTGGGTTCAGATAGCCTTTTTCCAGACCTACAAGCTTTGTGAACAAGTCTCTGTAATTGTTGTTTGTATGTATAATTCAAAGCACCAAAATAAGAAAAGATGTAGATTTATTTCATCATATTATACAGACTGAAATTGTTGTATAAATTTATTTACTGCTAGTTGCTAAGAACTGCTTTCTTTTTTTGGTTTTGTTTTAATATTTTCCTTCTCTCTCAATTTTTGGTTGAATAAACTAGATTACTTTCAGCAGACCTAAGGTGGTTGTACTCTGGAGGGTTTGTTTTCCATTTTGTTTTTGTTTTCTTGCTGATATTTATTAAATAGCTTCTAAGGGTACAGCAGCATCTGTCTTTGCACCCACTCCCCCTGCGGCCTGTACTACGAGGGTAGCAGTGTATGAGCTACCGACCGACATGCATGTCAGGGACTGAGGCCAGGCAGTCCCAGGTCCTGAGAACAGCCTGGCTGATGTTAGCTCCTGTTGTGTTCTGTGTTAGTGATCACTGCCTTAATACAGTCTGTTGGAATAATAATAATCATAAGTAATACTAATAAAATGAAATATTTTAAAACAACAAAATAACATTGTATCAAAGTGATGGCCAAGCTCTTATAGAATTTGGTAGCTCTAGCTCATTTAAGAAAAACAGGTTGAAAAACAAAATGTGATAAGTTTTTCACAAAGAGATCACTCTAACCCTAGATAGTCCATGTCTATTCCTTTGGGAAGCTGGGAATGTTTGGAGCTGTGCAGTTTTCCCAGAAGGATTTATCCCAGGGCTGGAGGAATGTCAGTGGGCCCTTCAGGAGCAGCAGCTCACACGACCTGCTCTCCTCGTGTCCCTCGAGCAGGCACTCTTTTGGGGGGAGAAATGGGAGGGAGTCGACTCCTTCACTGAGCCTCACAGGCGAAGACTGCGGCAGACTGCAGACTGGATTCGGGTTCCGGGTTCCGTGTGGTTCTCTTCAAGATGTAAATGAGCTGGGCTGGCTCCTGAGTTCATTTCTGTTTTGCTTTTCTACTGTTGAATTGGATAACACCACAGTGAAGGGTTTATTGGAATGTTTGTGAAACACGAAAGAACCGTTTTGTAACTTTACGTTGTATAGTTTTCGTTCACTCTGTTGACAGAATGTGTAACTGTGGCACACATTTTAAAATCTCTGTTAAATCACCTCTCTGCTTTCTTAGCAAATATTTTAAACCTAAAGCTAAATGTTGAAATAAAGAAGTAGAGAATTACTGAGATACAAAATGGAGATCTTACTGGCTCCTAATTATGTACAATTTGAATGTTGTTTTTAATTATTTTTGAAGCACCTGAGGAAATACCTATTGCCATATTAAACTTGGGAGATTTTATTGTATAGTTTCAGTGTCTCAGGATTTGCCACTTCTTTTCTTCATGAACAGATCTGAGTTAATGCCCTTTCACCTTAAGAACAGGGAGTTCAAATTCTTGGCATTCTTTGGGGTGAGGGGAAGAACAAACATAGAAAAACCCCAAACTCAGTACTCAAACTACTCTTTCTTTTAGGTCTTATAGCTATAATGGCGTATTTGATTCTCTCTCTTCGTAAAAAGTTATTTCAACTTTCTGTACATTGGTTTAACACTCAAAGACATTTCTGGAAGATGATGCAAAAGATTTTTAAAAATATAACAGCCATTTGGTTTCTTTAGAAACTTATCACGTGTTTACCAAATTTCAGTGGTTTTATTCTATTTTTCTTCATTTAAGAATATATGAAACACATTAGAGAGAGTTTAATGTAGAGAAAGAGATCAAAACTGTAGATCTAAAATACTGCTAAAGGAATTTTGGGTGAACTATACCTGTGATTAATTTTTCCATTTGTTTTGCCTCCTTTTTGCTGTAGTTACGTTAGTTCATCCATAGAAAAAAATAAGCCATGTAGGAATTGAACAGTTTTGCTATTTTTGAAATCCTCTTATTGGCTGGCTTATTTATCTAAGAGTAGGCATTCATAAAGTAAAAAATATGGATTTAAACACTTTATTATTCTGAAATATCCATTGAGTGTCTAGACTGAAGTCCATGTAACTCCTTTAAAAAGCAAAAAACAGCAGGAAATAGAGAAACCAAGACTCCAGTGATCTCTTTCTTACTTTGTGACATTTAAATTGTTATTCCCCTGTTAAAAAAGAACTGCTTGAACTGTGGTGAGGTTCCTCACTGGGCCTCTTGAGTTAGCCAGACAGACAAGGTGTGACTAAGGTGGGGACTCCGGGCTTGTCTTCTGAGGTCCGCTGTCTGTTTTCGAAACCTTTCTAATGGTTTAAAATGATTTTTAAAGCTTACTCCGCACCATGAGACTTGACTGTGTGAAGGGAGCAAATTCTTTCCAGGTATTGCATATCTGACCTGAATTTAATAAAACACCTGTTCATACAATTCAGACTCAAACTCAGGTGCAATCTGTTCCCTCCTCTGAGGCTTTTCTCTCAACCCTGAATTGCCCTATTTACATTTCAAAGATTTAGAAGTATTATCACTCCATGTTTGCTTTTATTCCAACCCCTGCCCCCGACATCCTCAGCCTCAAACCTATCCCCACTCCTAGAAACATTTTTGTGATCCTTCCTGGGCAGAGACTATTGCTGAGATGCCTCTGCAGATGAATTTCATTCAGTTTCGAAGCTAAGGACAGATAAAGCAGACTAAAGGCCAAAAGAAAACATCTGAACCATGATGCAGCCAAGTGCTGTCGAGTCGATATAATATAGTTTTATCCTGAGAACAAAAAAAATTAGCCATTATTCCAAAAAGCAGTTGAGTGACCCTCCAGCCACTCTCTTGTACTAAAAAAATGAAGGGAGCTTCTCAAAAACATTTTCATTTTTGTTTACCTCATCTTGTTCAAACAAATAATGGATTCTCAGATCTGACTTACCCTTTTCAAAGAGCACAGTAACAGGAAAACTCTGGAATTTAGAGAAACCCATTCATTGATATCATTAGAACACATTAGGAACTAGGAGTCTGGAGATTTGGATGTTGTTACTGGCTCTGCCGCTAACCAGCAGAATGATTAGAGGCCATTGGTATTTTTCTAGGAGCTGAGTTTTTATCTGCATTATTAGATGATTTCGAAGACCAATTCTACTCCCTCCTATAGTGTTGCTTTATGTCAGAATTGACTCACTGGCAGTGGCCTTTATTATTTTTTTCGAGAACAACCATTACTAGGGTAGCCTCTCTAGACTCCCTGCTAGAATTTTGACCAGGATATTTTAAAAGTCTGAAGTGATGATAGTTTATAAGATTCCAGATGGTCAGGGGTAGCTATACTCTTATCTGTCATTACTCCTATCTTGTGAAACACAAATTAACTTGTATTTTATGACTGTCAACCCAGAACAAGAGTCAGTGTCTCAATCTTCAGACTGACTGTTCTTTCTGAAAAGTGTGCAGGCTCCTCTTCAGTTGAACACACAGTACTTGCTTGTCTTGCTGATTTTGCAGTGTGGTTCATGTTTCAGTCATCTACTGTGTAAAGAAATTCTGTCTGAACTGCTTACAGTCTATTCTAGGGTTATAGTCAGAGTCCAGTATTTCTTTTTCCTTCTCTCTCTCTGGAGAAAAGGATAAACAGAGGAAGTAGATCAGTGTTCAAAAAAGCTTTTCCTTTTAGGGTGCCCTATTCAGATTCTGATATCCCTAGTCACTTCCTAATTCTCCCTTGAGCTACTTTGCAGGGGATCCTGGTACATTAGCCACATTGTCTATCGTGCATTTTTACAATGCCCTGTCATGTCTGTGTGCACAGTTTGGCAGGCTGCGCATTGGAGTGGGGATTTGGAGAGTGGACCCACTAACACACCATCCGTCCTCTGCCCCTGCTTCTTACTGATCTCAAGCTAAATAAAAGCCATGCTTTATAAAATACTTATCTGTACTCCCCAGAGCAAGGATGCCAGACCTAGGCAACAGCTCCCATGGTATGCAAACAAAAACCTGGAGGAAAGGTTATGTTTTTAAGGAATCAGCTTCTGGACTATAATTGTGTGTTTTAGGGATATAGGGGTGGAGAGACAAGACAGTTGGCTTCTGGAATCAAGTAGTCCTAATTCAATGAATTCGTGTGATGAAGATCCTACTGCAGAAAGATCTGGATGGTGTCTGCACAATGCTTATTCAGCCAACCAAAGGGTCTATGAAGAAGTCAGCCAGTCTGGTTTTTTTTGGCCTGTGGGCAAAAGAACTTCTAGAAAATGGAAGTTTTGTGTTTTCTGTTTTTCTTTCAAGTTTCTTTTTATTTAGTGATTGTACTACTAATTCATTCTAAGCAAACTTGCAAAGTACCAAAAAATTAAAAAAAAAAAAAAAAAAAAACCCAAACCAAAAAACTAACCACACAGAAAGAACTGTGAGATTTCTCTTTGAGCTGCTGAATTGGCCCAGGCTTCTGAGTACTTTATTTTGAATGCCATAGGGGATGGCCCTAGGCCTGGGAGGGAGCAGACACTTAGGTAGAGCTTTTTGAGGGTCATTAAAGCTCCATTTCAAGAACTGGAAGAGGTCTGTAAATGAAAGCTACCTTGAGGAGTGTGGGTCTCCTTTCTTAAGGTTAGTGGAGGCTCCACTCCTCTTTGCTGAGAGTGCTCTTTCATAGCCCGTCCAAGGGCAGCTTGGGCACGTCTTGAGCAGGCCTAGAAGCAGCTCATGCTGCTCTGAGCACATCAACAGCTGTAGCTGAGCTCCTACCCACAGGCGCTGCTGACTGAGCTGAAGCTGCCTGGATTTCCCACTGTTGTGACCCGGTAATACTGAACCAGAAGTCCTCCTCCACTACAGGCAAACTGTTCTCTTACTAGGAACAGAAGGTGTCCAGTCTTTCACAAATTTGAGACCGGAATGCAGAAGCTACCTTGTCTTTTTCCCATTGAGAATCTTAGGACTCCCTTGTCACAGCACAGTAACATAAAGGCTTGAAGCAAGCTGGGGTGCTTTCAGAGAATTCTCAATTTCCCAGCCGGCAACAGATTGTGTTCTTCCTTCTGAAGACTCTAGGCCTCCTGACAACTGCATGGAGTCATAGTGGCCTCCTAGAAGGACAGGGAAACTGATCATTTGTTCATGCCATCATTTAGGAGTCATTTAAATAGAAGGATGAGAGGCTGAAAAAACAGGCTGCGTCTTTTCTTGAGCAATATACATATAGTATAAAAAGCCCTAGTGGCACAATAGTTTACACTTGTCTACTAACAGAAAAGTTGGCAGTTCAAATCTACCAGCTGCTGTGCAGGAGAGAAGACCTGAGATGTGTCCTGTAAAGATTATAGCTTAGGAAACTCTATAGAGCAGTTCTATTTCATCATACAGGGTCACTAACACGTTACAATTAATCCAGTGACGCATAACAACGTATATATGTATACCATATGTGTAACTGGTTGCCTTTCAGTTGCCTCTGACTCATGGCAATTCCTTGGGTGTCAGAGTAGAACTGTGCTCCATGGGATTCTCAGTGGATGATTTTGCAGAAGTAGATCATCAGGCTTTTTTACCAAGGCATCTCTGAGTTGACTTGAACCTCAACATTTCGTTTAGAAGCTGAGTCGTTACCCAGCTATTATAATACGTGTGTGTAATGTACATGTCAGAAATCCTGGTGGCATAGTGGTTAAGCACTATGTCTGCTAACCAAAAGGTTGGCAATTCAAATCCTCCAGGTGGGGCAGGTCTATTTTGACCTGTAAGGTTGCTGTGAGCTGGGGTTGACGCGAAGACAGTGGCTTCTTAGCTTAAAGTACGTGTTATATATGCATGGAAACCTTGAGGTCATAGAGGTTAAGAGCTTGGCTTCTAACCAAAAGCTTGGCAATTTGAATCCACCAGGTGCTCCCTGGAAACACTGTAGGGTAGTTCTACTCTGCCCTGTAGGGTCTGTGTGAGTTGGAACTGACTTCAGGACAATCAGTTTATATATACATATATAAAGCATAGTACATACATCTAAATAAAGCTTAAAACAAACAAAAAACCCAAACCCATTATCTTTCAAGTTGATTCCAACTATAGATACCCAATGAGATGGAGGAGAACTGCCCCATAGGGTTTCCAAGGAGCAGCTGGTAGCTTTGAATTGCCAGCTTTTTGGTTAGCAGCCAAGCTCTTAACCACATGGCCACCAGGACTCCAAACCAAACCTGTTAGCATTAGGTTGATTCCAGCTCATAAATGAAGTTCATTACATGTAAACTGCATAAAATGGTAGTAAATTTTCCAACTAAGCATTTTTTATGTGCAAGGCATAGTGCTAAACTCCTCAAATAAAGTTTCTTATTTAATTCTCAGAAAAGCCCTGTGAGGTGGGTAGATTATTCCCAGGTCTGTCAGTTAAGTCCGTGAACTTAATTGTTCTGTGTGCCGCACACGTCACTGGTGGTTATCACTATGGTCACCCTGGAAGTACTCCCCTTCGGAAGCTATGCACTGACACCAGCACCTACTCCACCCCTCAAAGCAATTTTGGAGCTTTCTCTGAAATGCCTATTGCATACCATGGCACAGCGGCAAGTTTGTGAACTTAATTGTTTGGTTTTCTGTGAGGGAGTTTTCAGCCAGTAAAGAAATAACTATATTGGAACACCCTCCCTACTTACCTGACCTGGCCCCCAATGCCTTTTTTCTTTACCCAAAGATAAAGGAAATACTGAAAGGAAGACATTTTGATGACATTCAGGACATCAAAGGTAATATGATGATAGCTCTGACGGCCATTCCAGAAAAAGAGTTCCAAAATTGCTTTGAAGGGTGGACTAGGTGCTGGCATGGGTGCATAGCTTCCGGAGGGTACTATTCTGCAGGTGACCATAGTGACAGTCAGCAATGAGGTACATAGCACTTTTTCTAAGATGAGCTTGTGAATTTGTCAGTCCTTGTATCTCCACTTATGGATGAGAAAATTGCAGGGTAGAGAGGGTAAATAAAGTCCCCAAAGTCACCCACCTCATAAATGAAGGTGAAACTGGGATCTAGATAATCTGACCAAAGGGTCAACACCACAAGGTCAGGGACCAGGTCTATTTTGCTCATCACTGCATACCTGTAGGTAGTACAGTGCCTGACACATAATACACAACCAGTACATTAAAAAAAAACAAGACTAATGACTCTGCTATGCTGCACTGAATATAAAAAGGTTCCTTTCTCAGAGGGGAAATCCTGATGATTCAGTGATTAAGTGCTATGGATGCTAAGCAAATGTTGGCAGTTTGAGTCCGTGTGGTACTCTTTGGAAACTATGAGTAGTTCTGCTCTGTCCGATAGGGTCACTATGAGTTGGAATCATTTTGTTTTTTTTCTACTCTGTCCTACAGGGTAGCTATGAGTCAGAATTAGTTTTTCTCAGAGGAGAAATTATTCTAGGAACCAAAGCTTCCAACCTGACAATGTTCCTGCAGGGGTAGGAGGATGTAGACATGTGAGGCTGACTGGATGTGTTTGAAGTTGTTCAGAGGCCTAGTAACAGATCCACCAAAACCAGAAAAACAAACCAGTTACCCCTGAGTCAACTCCCCAGTTATGATGACCCCCTGTCTCAGAGTAGAGCTGTGTTCCATAGGTTTTCATGCTGTGACATTTTAGAAGCAGATTCTTCCAAGGCAGCCCAAACCCAAAACCAAACCTAGTGCTGTCAAGTCAATTCTGACTCATAGAGACTCTATAGGACAGAATAAAATTGTCTCATAGAGTTTTCAAGGAGTGCCTGGTGGATTTAAACTGCTGTCCTTTTTTTTGGTTAGCAACTGTAGTACCTCACCACTATGCCACCAGGATTTCTGCCAGGTAGGTTCAAATCCTCTGCTTTTTGGCTGATAGTCAGACACTTAGCTGTTTACACTGCAGGCACACCTAAATTTTTTGCTTCTAGGTGAACTGCTCACAAATAGCAAGTCCTCTTGTCTCTGTGAAGCTGAAGTCAGTATTTGTATCCTCTTGCTACTGTAACACATTACCACCAACTCGTTAGCTTAAAACAGCACAAATTTATTCTCTTATTGTTCTGGAGGCTGTAAGTCACAAATTAGATTCACTGGGCAAAAGTCAAGGTGTCATGAGGGCTGTTCCTCCTGGAGGGTATGGGGAGAAGCCGTTTTCTTGCATTTTCCAGCTTTGGGAGGCTGTTTGCATTCCTCGGCTTTATCACCGTTTGCTCGCATCATGCCAACCTCTTCTGTCCTCACATCTCCTACTCCTCTTCTGTCAAAAACAGGAGATGCCCTTCACCTTGGAGAAAGACCTGGTTTTTAGATGTTACCACAGGCCAAGGGACCCCTTCCCTCCCTTCCTGGAATGAGCATGCAATGTGAATCTAAGGAGTTTTGCTTCTTTGCAATATTAACAAGCCCCAAGTAGACACAGGGCAAATACAGATTTTGTCTGTATTTGCATCAGGCATTAATTCATTGACGTTGACCTTGCTGACTACTGCAGGTCTACCCTGATACCGTGATACTAGTTAAAGAAATAAAGAAATGAAGAAACTTCTTTACCCAAGTCCATTGCAGTTTAATGTATGGGTTGTGATCTTTTGCGGTGACTATTTTTTTGGTCCTCAAAGTGAGGAGGGAGTGTGATCTTTTTCACTTCGTAATGACTGTATCAAGATATGCTGACAAGATAGCTTCGTGAGACATCTCTCAGTAAGGCAAGGAGGGGATCCTCTTTCTATATCTTGCTACGGAGGACCTTTCTGTAGTGGGGGAATGTAGTAAAATGATAGCAACCCTTGTTATTCTGCCCTTGTGTATCAATGAGGGCTTTGCAGTGACAAGTATTTAACCTAAATGAAAAGTTTTCTTAGAGTGTTCAGTGACTAAAGTGGATGAGTGGCAGGATATCTGTCTGGGTAGGAGCAGCCTTCTGCCAGCTTCCAACCAATTATACCAAGTAAGTGAACAGCTAATCTGACTGAGTGAAGTCAACCCTACCCTTAAGAGGTTTATTATCTCTTTGGGGGTGACAAGATGAGCCTGAGAACAATTAAATTGGAAACGTGGATCTGGCTCACTCATTGAGCAGGTTTGGATGCTCAGTCCTGTGCTTAAGCAGAGAAAACAGGAGACTGTGCCTTCTTAACTGGATCAGGGGGCCAGGAGCTGTCACCAGGCTCTTTAAATGTGATTGCTGGGTGGCATGAAGGGACAGCATTTGGAGCTGAGTTCACTTCCTGCTGCTTTTGCCCGCGACCACATCCCAGTTCCATCAGAGGCTGACTATCCCGTTTGTGGATTAGACAGGGCCCTTGACTCCTGCCACATTTCCTTCCAGGTTCCCAATGCAGCCCACTTCCCTGCTGTTCAGCATGTCCATCCAAAGGTAGGGAGCAAAGGCAGCAACATCTCTGCCAGCCAGTCTCACTAATCACTAGCAGCTCTGATGAAGGTAGAGGTTTTAAACTACAGTGGTGTCTAAGATGAAGTTTGGGGATTAGGTGTCTCTGCTTTCCATTACCGCAGATAGAATGAGCTGGTGGAATGTCTGCCCTCGTAGCCAGCTGGCTGGCCAGAGGTGAAAGGAGAGGAGGAACGAAAAGAGGTGTGTATCAATCCACTTTTTCCATCACCACGGTCCTCTAAGGTAGACTGCTGGCCAGAGTTTCCTCTCTGTCATGACCCGGGAAACCGAAGCTCTGAGGACATAGCTGAGTTACCCAAGGACACAAAGTCCTGTCTGCAAAGGCCTGCCCTAAACCCTGGGAATATTGGTACATCTGTTCTCAGCACTAACAATAAAAAAAAAAAGAACGAAAACCCCACAAAATAAACCTTAAAATTCAAGGAAATACTGCCCTGCCTTACTACTGAGAAAAAGATGTTTGATATCTAGATAAAGCTGTCCCTAACAGAAGATGTCACCTCGATTCCACATCTTAAAAATCAAGTCCCATTTGTGTCAATAGATGTCCCATTACATGTCCTAGAACTGTGCTTTGTACCCATCGGCCTTTGAATTTAATGTCTGATAATGTGACAAGAAAGAGTTCCAGCTTGGTTCTGTAAGCTGAATGGCTAACATGAATTTCCTGTACAGACAGACAGCCATAATTTAGTGAGAAAGGATGCTTGGATTGGGCTGAAGTTTGCAAATCAAGACAATGTGTTGGCTTGCTCGGAAGTTCCCATTTTGTTAAGGATTACATTTCTACATGCTTTGGGGACTAGATGTTAATCAGTGGCTGTTGGCCAGAGAGGACAAACCCCATCAGCAAATAAATGTATTTAAGATGTTAGGGAGTGACCAGTGTGCAGAAACCTGAAAAATATGAAACCAGTTAAGAACTCAAAGGTCAGTTTGTTCAGGGCAAAATTCTTGTGCCTGGTGTTGACAGTTCATCCTTTGGGTGTTTTCAGAGCTTAAAGGATCAAACTCGTCTATATGAAATATGGAATGCCTAGTACAGAAACCCCACGGACCCTTCATCCCAACCTTTTTGCCCTATAATTAACATGTCTCCAGCTTCACAATGGATGCTACCTTGCCTATAGTTCTAGCATAGGCATTGACTTTGCTGGTTATAGGCTGGTACATCTAGGGGATGCTTTAAAGAAGTCTTAGATATAAAATGAAATAGAATACTTAGCAGTCCAGAGCTTACTTCAGGATTTGTGAAGGAGGGGGAGGGTTGTCCACATCCCTATCTGGGATCAGCTCCTGGTGATAATGGACCTTCTTTGCCACTGTGCAGTAATTGCACCGAGGCAATCATTCCGAGTCACTGTCAAAGGGACTGCCATACCAAGAAGGGGAGGAATCATGGACCTCCCATTTTTAAAAATAAACTGTTATTCTTCTGGAACTTGATAGGGGACAGTAGGAATTTATTTTTTGGGTCAGTGGCCTTAAGAAATAAAAACAAATTATGAACAGATGACTAACTCAAAAGGGTGAAGTTTGCTTTAGACTTGTTTCCATCCTTCACCCCCTTTCTGGCACCCCGCTGGCTCCCTTTTGGCATCTGTCACTGTGATGCTGATCCCTCATTCTGCTACAGAATCATGACCCAACTAGAGCCTAGAACCTTGGGTTGGTTTGTTAATGACCCCTTTTTCCTCTCAGAACAAACCTAAAATGTGCTCTAAAGCATTGTTTGTTGTTAGCTACTGTTAGGTTGGCTCCCAACTCAAGGGAACCCTATATAGAATGAAGCAAAATTTTGGACCAGATTATTGCTGTTCATAGTATTTTCACTGATTGATTTTCAGGCCTCTCTTCCCAGTCGATCTTAGTCTGTACTCTCAGCTGAATCAGCATCGTAGCAACGCACACAACTCCCCTGACAGACAGATGGTAGCGGTGCATGAGGTACAATGGCCAGGAACCAAACTGGTTTTCTTGCATAGAAGGCATGAACCACCTATAGCTTGTCCCAGTCAAAATTCATGCTGAGTCTCAGCTAATAAATTTGTTTGAGCTAAGGTGTTGATGATGCTTAATGGCTTAGAGATATCCTTCGCTTGAGCTTTGCAAGTGAAAAACAAACCAAACCCATTGCCTTTGAGTTGATTCTGCTCATAATGAGTAGGGCAGAGTAGAATTATAGGACAGAGTAGAATTGCCCATAGCGTTTCCAAGGAGCACCTGGTGGATTTAAACTGCTGAGTTTTGGGTTAGCAGTTGAGTTCTTAACCACCATGACACCAGGGCTCCTTGTAAGTAAAAGAAGCCTTTAAAACTTAAACCAGGCAAGATAATCCCATGGGAAGTCTAGGCACCAGAGGAGAAACAAAATATTTGGGCAAAGGGGCCTTCAATATCTAGCCCACTGTTTTTTTGTTGACTAATGGTATCAGCTAATATGCAGGGTGGCCACCAAATTTGGAAACAGAAATTATTTTATCATGTAACTAAATTAAGATTAATAAGCCATGTATGGATTCCTCTATATTCCTAGACCTAGTGGCCACTCTAAATAGTGATCACTTACTTTGTGCCTTACATTCGTCACCTTGTTTAATCCCCCTAACAAAGAAACCCTGGTGGTGTAGTGGCTAAGTACTACAGATGCTAACCCAAAAGTTTGCAGTTCGAATTTGCCAGGCTTTCCTTGGAAACTCTATGGGGCAGTTCTACTCTGTTTATAGGGCTGCTATGAACAGAGTCATATTGAGTCAGAATTGACTTGATAGCAGTGGGTTTGGTTTGGTGGGTAACAACTTTATAGCGGAGGTATTACTAACCTCCTTCCTCCTTGTCCAAAAACAAGACTTGAAGAAAGGATGCAATGCCCTGTGTCCTGAGGAACTTGATTTTTTTTTTTTTTTTTTGGTCCTGAGAACACTTCCTGTGGTTTTTGTCAGCTGAGTGATTGCCTTCTTGAAGTTTCCCTCTTGCAAGGCAAGCTTACCATTTACTCTCCCTTCCAAGAGGTTAAGTTACTTGCCCAACATCTCATGGCAGGCAAAGGTCAAACCTGGGGTGAAAACTCACAGTCATAGTGCTTGGGGCAAGGGTCTCTCTGGGAATGTTCTTAGTGGAGGCAGGCTGTACTTTTCAATTGCTTGGTGGTCTTGAGCAGTCTCTAGGATCCATCATAATTTCTAATATGGAAGCTCCAATTTTAAAATCCTCTTCCAACACTGAAGGATGATATGACTTGTCATTGGATGACTTTGAAGAGTGACTGTTTTCTTTTAAGTTAGTTGCTTGCCTATTCCTCACTGGAATAGATAACGGACTCTCAGGCATCATTTGGAGACTTGCCCTCATTAAGTATGTTTGGGCTGGTAAAACTCAACCAAACTAATCACAAGCCATTCCATCCAATAAAAGAACCCTCTTTTTATAATAGGGAAATTAACCAGTGTTGAGCAGTCGAGGTTAGAGAAATGGCCATAAAATATAATTATAATAATATTAATGATGCCATTTTGTACAGGGCCTTTCATTCCAGATCTGAGAGCCACTAGCTAAGCTAATTAATAGGATTCTTACCCTATGGGAGCTATATCTGTGGGTCCAGTAAAAGAAGCAGGGACCTTTTTGTTTGTTTTTATGAATGGGACTGTTGGCCTCATTGAAATGGAGGTGGAATTATAACACCTTGAATCTTCCACCCACCCGTGGATGAGAGGGCAATTCCAAAGCAATGAACTGAAGAGAACTGTAAGTGAGGGAGGTGCCCTGGTGGCACAGTGGTGAGAGTGATTGCTAACTAAAAGTTTGGGAATTTGAAACCACCAGCAGCTCCACAGGAGAAAGATGTGGGTGTTTGCTTCTGTAGAAATTTACAGCCTTAGAAATCCTATGGAGTCAGTATGAGTCAGAATTGACTCAGTGTCAGCGGGTTTTCAGTTCGAGTGAGTTGGGATTGGAATTCCTGACTCCCCAAAATGGGCATGTCTCTCTGTGACTGACTTTCTGTGACATGTGGATCCAGTCCTGCTGTCTGTCTGTTGAGGGGTTAGAAGGGGTGTGTTAATAAGAGTTGCTTTCCTTTGGGTTATGAACAGAATTCATAAGAGGACAGGATTTTAGAAGCCTGTTTTCAACATATGATGCTGTGTGCTTTTCCTCTGGGTGTGTTTGGTTTCTCTCTAGGCTTGGCCCAGAAGCAGGTTTGGTTAGTAGCTGAGTGGACTCCTGAGGACCCAGATCGGTGGTGTTGTTTCTTTGGGAGAAGACATGAAGATGAGCGGAGGGCCGAGCATGTGTGTGGCAAAGTTTCAAAAGTTGGTACTTCAGGCATGCACTTCTTTCCCCACGGATTTAGGGTAATGGGGTGACAGCCAGTAGGGCACACTTTCCAGAACCATCAATCAGATCAAAGATTTGGGAAGTAATAGGGATATGAGTACCGAAATGGTTCCCCATGAGTTTGAGGTGAAAGATTAGTAGCCAGAGAGATCCATTTTTCTGGAAACAGTGAGTGTATCAAAGATTTGGAAATGATAAGCATGTGAAGGCCAAGATAGATGTTTTTGATCTGTAAACTGGGCTGCCAAGGCCAGGATCAGCTCTGGAACAGGCAGTTGTCACCTTTCCTTTCTAGTTGTACACAGTGGTAAAGAACACAAGATTCTGAAGCCGGATGACTGAGATGTAAATTCCTGGCTCCATCAACAGAAAGTTACATAATCCCT
Source organism: Heterohyrax brucei (assembly GCA_028571685.1). Taxonomy (NCBI): domain Eukaryota; kingdom Metazoa; phylum Chordata; class Mammalia; order Hyracoidea; family Procaviidae; genus Heterohyrax; species Heterohyrax brucei. The sequence goes on along the minus strand of CM053142.1, from coordinate 53,282,250 downwards.
CTAGACTTCAGTTACTTCCTCTGTAATATGGGAATACTCTACTTGTATGTATTTAGTTACTGTGAGGATTAAGTGCAATATTACATGGAATGTTCTTAGAACTAAGTTGGATACTTATTAATCCTACAGCGATGAACTACTATTACCATCCTTCCAACTACTGAAGTCTTTCCAGGCTTTCTAATTTTTAGTTGTTAATAAATTGCCTAGAAAGGGTCTGTTAATAGCAGGATCACAGAAGAGGGTCAAGGATCATTTTAATAGGGAAAGTGGAAGGGCTTGAAAGATATACTTGCCCTGATCTAACTCGGCTGTTTAGAATCCTTTTCAAGGTTTTCTAAGGTTGCCTGGTAACACAATAATTAAGCACTCAACTGCTAACCAAATGGTTGGTGGTTTGAACCTACCAGCTGCTCTATGGGAGAAGGATGTGGCAGGCTGCTTTCATAAATATTACAGCCTTGGAAACACTGTGGGGCATTCTACTCTGTCCTATAGGGTTGCTGTAAGTTGGAATTGACTTGACAGCAATAGGCTAAGGCTCTCCATTAGACTCTTGAAGAATAGACTTGAAGCTTCTGCTCTACCACATTTGTGGACAAAGGTAGGAGATGCTAAATGACCCCAAAACACAGTACTTTGGAAAATGATCCCAAATAATTTATTCAGGATAAAAATCTCAGATAGGGAAACTCTTCTAAAGTTAGATAGCATGGGAGGTAGAATTGTAGAGGATGGATGGAAGGAGGCTGGAAAGAAAATGTGAAGAGGAAGCAGAAGTTGAACGAGCTATCAGGAAAGACTGATTTAGTGCATTTCTGTTTCTAGGGACATTTAAGACCTCATAAGTTATATGTTTTTGTTGTTGTCAGTTGCTGTTGAAGTGGTTCTGACTGATGGCAGCCCCATAGTTGACAAAACAAATTTTTACACCATCCTCTGTCTTCTTCATGACTATCAGTATACTCGAATCCATTGTTATGGCCACTGTGTATTTCAATAGCCTTAAATGTAAGGTGCTCATCTTCCAGCACTTTACCCAACAGTGTTCTCTTGTAATCCATAGGGTTTTTACTGTCTAAGTTTCAGAAGTAGGTTGCCAGGCCTTTCTTCCTAATTTCTTAGTCTGGAAGTTCTACTGAAACCTGTCCTGCATGGTGACCCTACTTGTATTTGAAATATCAGTGGGATCGCTTCCAGTACCATAACAACATGCAAGCCACTACAGTTTGATAGACTGAAAAGTGGATGGTAGATGAGTTATATAGACCAGCCAAGCCAAGTGCCGTGGAGTCATATCTGACTCATGGTGACCCTAGGCCAAAAAACCCAAATCTGTTGCTGTCAAGTTGTTTCCAATCCATAGTGATCCTATAGGACTGAGTACAATTTCTGTATAGGGTTTCCAAGGAGCAAATGGTAGATTCAAATTGCTGGCATTTTGGTGCCACCAATGAGTTACACAGAAAGACTTAATTGAACATTGGTCTTATGTCTTTGGGCAGGGGCAACCATTACACATTTGGGGTTGTATGGGAGACTGTGATATCCAAATTAAGACTGAAGATTATACTCAGTCTCGTGCATTATTTTAAGAATCAGAGCATCCCCTGAAATCACGTACTTCGTATTATATTGAATAGGTGGCTCCGTATTGGCATACTGCAAATGATACCCATCAAGGGACAATGGAACAAACTGAAGTGTTCATAACAAACTAAACTAAATGCAAATCAATACAGTTTGCCTTCTAAGAGCTGTTACTAGAGTTTAAAAAGGCGGTTTCTGAATGTTAAAAGAATCAGTTGCACCAATACAATAAAGAGGAACTGTTACCCCACAAGAACTGGCCAACCATTGTCACCTTTCTAAATGTCTCATTCTGGGATTCCTTTCTTCCTCTCTTTAAAAAAAAAAAAAACTCTAGAATTACAAGGATTGAGATAGCAGTGTAAGTACAATACAGATTTTAGTTTGCGTGTTTCTCTATCAGAATCACAAAACAGCAGGACCCAAAATCATTTGGAAGAAGAGTAATGGGTATTGCCAAGACCTTGGATTTAATTGTTTGACATCTTTTTTTTCTTATTAGAAACCATAATAAGATTTATGAAACATGGAGCTGACAAGTATACGGACTGTTAGAGATTCTCAGACTTTGTCCCAACTTTCACTTGTTACATGATACCAGACAAGGGGCTTAATTTCCATATGCTATAGTTTGCTCATTTTAAGATCATGGAATATCATGGTAATTATAACTTATGCATCCCTTGATGTAGGGTGTATCAATAACAAAGTGTTGTCAGTTCCACTGTGGCCTAGTTTGTTACTCCCAAGAGTTGTTACTCTAGCCAAGGATAAGGTCACATAGTTGGATGATACTGAAAAATGTTATAATGCAAGTTGCTATTGGACCCAGTATATAAATGTACTCTTGGCAGCCAGAGAAAAATACTGGTGGTGTGGACATCCGTCTGGACATCAGTTCCACAAGCAGTCAGGGGGATCCATAGAAAAGGAAAAAAGTTAACAGAGCTTAATACTGTTCTGGTGATGGCCTCAAACAACAGGATCAAATTAAAGTCATACTGAGAATGAAGACAAAAGTAGGTATTTATGTCTGAAAGTATGTTTCTTAAGAGATATGCAGTCATTTACACATTTTTTTGTTCATCTAGATCTTCCAAACCCACACATAAATTAGGTTGTTGTTAGGTGCTGTTCAGTTAATTCTGACTCATGGCAACAGAACAAAACACTGCCTGGTCCGGTGCCATCCTTGCCTCCTTTGAGGGTCTTCCTCTTTTTCTTTGACCCTCCACTTTACCAAGCATGATGTTCTTCTCCAGGGACTAGTCCTTTCTGATAACATGCCCAAAGTATGTGAGATGAAGTCTTACCATCCTCAGTGCAAAGGAATATTCTCTCAAGACAGAGTAGAACTGCTCTATACAGATTCTAAGGAGAGCTGGGTGGTTTCAAACTGCTGACTTCTGCTTATCAGCCATAGTTCTTAAGCACTATACCACAAAGTTTTCTGCCTTCTATTTAAGGGGGACTGAATTACTGGCTGCCATCCATCTGTTGGTTTGTTGTATTGTGGTAACTTGCAAGTTACTGTGATACTGAAGCTATGCTATCAGTTATTTTAAATACCAGCAGGGTCACACATAGTGACAGATTTCAGCACTGTTTCCAGAAGAGAGCTAGTGATCTCTTTTTGAAAATCCGCCAATGAAGACCTTATGGATTACGACAGAATATTGTTCAACATGCATGTTCAATATACCTCATCAGGAGAGATTCATTGTTGGAGGAGAACATCATGTTTGGTGAAGCAGAGGACTGGCAAGGGTGAGGGAGACACTCAGTGAGAGGGACTGGCACAGTAGTTGCAATGAGGGGTCAAATCGACTAGTGTCCTGAGTATGATGTGAGACCGGGCAACATTCCATTCTTTGGTAATCGGACTCTATGAGTCAGAGTTGACTTGACAGGCACTGTTTATCTGAATTCGCTGGAGAACAAGGTCAGTGAAATCCACTGTTTTTCAGCTATTTGGATTGAATATCTAGCTTAGACAAGGACTCAAGGCCCTGGGCTCCTCTAGTGAGGAGGTTTCTGCTGTGTGTCCAACTACTGGCTTACTGTTTCTAAGGAGCACAGAGAGGCTGGGAAGAGTCCTTGGGACTTTAAGGGTTCATTGGTGTCGTGAATGCTTATCTAAACTGGTTTCCTGAAACATTCCGCCAAGTGCTATAGGCAATCATCATAGAGGACTTAGCTTTCTGACTGTCCCGGACACAAATCTTCTTAGGATCATTGAGAGGGAAAGGAAGCAAAGTCTTTCTTTTATTCACTTATGGAGGCTGTATTTCCAAGAGCCCATTACCCTTGGCCGTTGAGTTGATTCTGCCTCATAACAACTCTATAGGATGGAGTAGAACTGTCCCATGCGGTTTCCTAGGTTGTGACTTTTATGGAAGCAAACTGCCAGGTCTTACTCCCGCGGAGCTGTTGAGTGGGTTGAACCACTGACACTCTGGTTTAGCAGCTGAGCACTTAACCATTGTGCCACCAGGGGCTCTTGTTTCCATGTCAACAAGGCAAAATTTCTGGTTACCTATTATCATTGTGTATGCACAATAATTCAATTACATCTAAAAAAAAAACAACCTATAAATGTGTTAAGTCTATGTTCCAGACATACATTATGCCCTCAGTGGGGGGTCCAGTGGTATGTACTATACACAGAACTTCAAAAGTGGGCAAAGATTCATTCACCCTAAGGCAACCAGGTCTGATTACATCTCTTTGCCTCTAGTATCGTATTGACTTGTGGTTAGAGTTGATGAAACACCAAAACCCACTGCCACCAACTTGAGTGCAACTCATAGCAACTCTATAGGACAGTATAACTGCTCCCCACAGTTTTCAAGGAGCTTCTGGTGGATTCAAACTGCTGACCTTTGTGTTAGCAGCTTTAGCACTTAATTACTAACTCACCAGAGTTTCCAGAGCTGATGAATAGCAGTGGTAAATTTCATACAAGTGGCTCTTCACAAAGGAAATTAGTGGCTTTGTAAACTCAGATAAATTTAGGCACCAACGCCAATTTCCAATTAACTCCCCAGGCTTCCACGGCTTAACTCATGATGGACAAATCACAGAATGACACGTTTTAAGTCTGTCGACAACACATTTCCTCATCTGTAGAATGGAAGTCTCTGAACAGTAATGCAGGACCTTTAGCCTAGTACATGGTAGAAAACGGGAAATGATGCAACAAGAACTAGTTTTATTTATTTTATGGCTAAGAGTAGTAGGTAGTCAACAGATCATGATGATGATTAGAAAAGACCAGTGCTACCTTTGAAAGTGATGCTGAAGAGGCTGTGTAGGTGTCTTTCAAAACAAAGACAACCGTAACCAAAATTTTTGAGTCAAGAACTCATGTGTAGGCTCAGTGAATGATCAAAACTATTTCCATCTGTATAACGAATGAGTGCATACGGAGAGTCAGCAGTGTGCAAGACAACATGCCAAACTCAAGGAGGGATGCCAAGAAGTAAAAGCATAGCCCTTACCTTTGAGGAGCTTAGAATCTAGAAGGAGTGGTGAATCATGCAATAAATTACCACACTATCAACTATGATAAAAGAAGTGAAAACTAAAAGCTTTTTTAGAGAATAGGCCAAGGATTATTTTGGGGAGTGATTGTCATTTGAACTGGGTTTGAAGGATGAGTAGAATTTTATCAGGCAGAATGGTATGAATGTTATTAGGCAAGAGAATTGCATGCAGGAGAAAATGCAGAGTAAAACATGGAGGCAGGAAAGAAAAAAGACACCAGGAGTTGGCCAATGTTTCAGGAGTATAGAGTACATTCAGGGGCTGGAAAGGGAATCCAAAGTCAGTTCACACGTACTCTAATGGCGGTCAAAGAGTTGGGACTTTATTCAGTGCTCAGTATGGAGTCACTAATGGTATTTTAGCAGAGTGATCCAGTCATAGCCATTTATTTGACAGTGAGTATAGGATGGTTGGAATGAACTCAACAGCAGTGAGTTTTTGGTTACAGGATGCTGTGATGGTTAAGGCAGTATGTCTTCTTGGCTGGGCTGTGATTCTCAGTGGTTTGGTAGTTACGTAATAATGCAATGAACTCCACAATGAGATCTACTGTGAGCAGTTAATCATTTGAGTTTCCTTGGGAGTATGACCTGCTTCCAATATATATGGACTTTCTGACAAAGCTTTTGCTCTGCTCTGGGTTTTGCATTCAGCTCATTGCCATCTGATGTTTGGTTCTTGGGACTTGAGCCAATGGCTTGCCGTCTTACCTGACGATCTTAGATTTGTCAGCCTCTGAAGCTTGAGAGCCAGTGACCAGTCATCTCACCTGTTAATCTTGGATCCATCAGCCCCTGCAGCTACATGAGTCAGAAGAAACCTCCAGCCTGATGCCTCATCCATGGACTTGGGATTTACCAGCCTCTGCAACTATGTGAGCCATTTCCTTGATATAAATCTCTCTCTTTGTCTATAGATAAACATACGTATGCACTTAAATGATTTTGCTTCTCTAGAGAATTGAGCCTAAAACAGATGGCTAGAAGACATGGGAAGAAGAGAAGCCAGTCACAAAGCTCTGAGAGAAGCCCAAATAGAAAGTAGTAAGTATCATATAATCAAGGTAACAACTTGCAAAGGTGGAGATGGCTAGGAGAGATTATTTTGAAGGAAAAATCAGTGTAACCTGGAAACTGTTTAGGTGAGATAGCTGAAGTACAATGAAAGAGTTTATACTGGATGACAGTGAAAACGGAAAGCCATTCTCATTTGCTTTACTTTCCAAAGTACCCTGTCACCTCTTAAGAGTCCATATCAAGTCCTGAAGGGACAGTGATTTGAAAGAAAAATGATAGGCTTAATCTCACACATACTGAGTTTGAGGTATCTTGATCCAGTTGTCCAGCAGGCAGTTAGACACTTGAAATTTGAGTTTGGAAGAGATAAACATTTGGGAGTTGTCTTAGTTATCTACAAATGGGTGACTTTAACAAAGATCAATTAATTTTCTTACAGTCTAGTAGGGTAGATGTCAAAATTCAGGGCATCAGCTTCAGGGGGAAGGCTTTCTCTCTACATTGACGTTGGAGGAAGACACTTCTCATCAATCTTCCTCTGGACTAGGAGCTTCTCTACACAGGAACCCTGGGTCTAAAGGATGCACTTTGTTGCTGATGCTGCTTTCTTGGTGGTATGAGGTCTCTTGTGTCTCTCTGTTTGCGTCTCTCTTTTGTATTTCAAAAAAGGTAAACTCAGGACATAGTCCAATCTTGTAGGTGGAGTCCTGCCTTATCGACTTAGCTGCTGCGTATCCCACCTCATTAACACGACAGAGACAGCACTTACAACATACAGGAAAATCCCATCAAATGACAAGATGGTAGACAACCATACAATACTGGGAATCATGCCTAGGCAAATTGATACACATATTTTTTGGAACACAGGTCAGTCCATTTCAGGAGTAATCTATGTAGAATTATCTTTTCCATCAGGTAAGGCTATGAGATGATGAAGAGACAGCTTGAGGGTGGACAATGTTAATTAACCTTGAAAATCATTCCATTTAAGAGGTAGAAAGCTGAAAGAACAGGAGCTGCCTAGGCAGATAGAGAAGAATGTCTGAGAGCCAAGAGTAGAACCTGGTAAGAGCTTCCTCCTGGATATCAAGAGAGTAGAAAACTTCAGAACATGAACTGTTGCAGAAATCAGGGCTTAAAGACTGAGAAAAAATTACTAGCTATTGGACTAGTTTGATTTGGAAAAAGCATTTTGGTGAGATGAACCTGGTACCTGCAGGATTGCCAGGAATAAAGCCTGAGTTGTAGGTAAAGAAGAAAAGCTGAAGGCCTGCATATGTACTGTGAAAGTCTTTGTCAGGAAAAGACTAAGGTGGTAAACTGAGGGGGTTGGAGGGTCACCATCATGATTTTTATACTGGAAGACATCTGATACCATTGGTGAGCAGAAGAGAAGGAGTCACTGGAGAGAAGACAAGACTAAAGATATAAGACAGATGGGGCTGAACGGAGCGGGGCCCTGCAGGAGGTAGACGGAAAGGAATCAGGAACAAAGGCCTGTTAAAAGGAGGTAGAATCAGCTTTCTCCTGAGACAGAATAAAGAGTCAAAAGTTAAGGAAGGAAGCAGAGAAGAGGGTGTCACTACGCAGGTATCACTAATTATATCTTCAGATGTTTCAGGCAGAGGGGAGGGAAGTCAAGGGAGCTCATGCAAGAGTCATGTTCTTAGTGAGGTACGAGGCCGTGCTACCCACAGGAAGGACAGGAGAGCCACGCAGGTTGGAGGTTCAAGGAGTGAGGAAGCCTTTGGAGTGGAAGGGAATCAGTGTGGGAGGACTAGAGGACTGCCAAACAGTAGAGCAGGCTGGATGAAGTCACGGACTTTCTACAACAACACTCAAAGGTCTAGGTGCAAGAGTGGAGAGATTAGACTGGGCTTGTGGACTGATCTGGCATGCTGCATCAGCTGCTTCAGGGCTGAGGAATTCTGACAATTAAGGACAGTAAATCTGCAGACACGTGGGACAGATGGTGAACCACTGCTGTTGAGTTAATTCACACTCATAGTGACCTTAGAAGACAAGTAGAACTGACCCACAGGGTTTCCAAGGCTGTAATCTTTACGGAAACAGGTTACTGCGTCTTCCTCCTGAGAAACAGCTGGTAGTCTCAAACTGTTGGCTGAGTGCTTTAACCACTGTGCCACCAGGGCTCCTTGGGACAGACACCAGGCACTAAGAATTTTGAAGAACTACCATGGCTTTTCACTTTTTTTCTTATGTGGGCAGCAGAAGTATTGCATAGGCATATGTGTTCAGAATACCTCTCTTGACCCACTGCTCCCAACTCAGCCTTTAGGCTACTCTGCAGATTCTCATCCCATGATTTTCTTTTCCCCCTCTTAAAGATGAGAGAGTGCCTCCCCTGAGAGATAGGAAAAGCTGGACCATTGTTTGTGTCCCACTCTATTCATCTGTGCAGGATGTCTGGCTTCTTTATGGCTACTTTAATAGGCCATGTTTAATCATCACTGTCAGGCAGTGAAGGACAGCCTTCAGCAACAATGGCCTGGTAGTCATTTATAGTCCTGGGGCCATATTTACTACAGTGACATTCAGGGTTACAATTTTGTAATGACAAAGACAGCAACAACAACAACAACAACATGAACCACAGCTGATGAAAATCTGCAGGTAATTTTGCATTAACCTGCAAAGTTGATCATGTAGTGGGTGAATGTATTCACTGATTTAAAGCTGTGTTCAGTGTTGGGCAATCTTCTGAGCTAATCTTAAGAAGTCCAACAGCTTTGGCGGACCCTATAAGCAGGAGACAGAAAGAGAGAAGGAACTGATGATTGTGGATCAAGAGTACTATGACTGGACTCAGATCTGGGTTCCAGTCCACAAGCATCTACTTACTAACCAGGTGACCTCCAGACCTCAGATTCATCATCTGTAAAATGGGCACAATAATATCTACCTTCTAGCATTATTGGCAAGGTTATATGAGATAGTTTATGAAAGGATGATCATAATACATCACTAAAGTTATCAAGTGATGTAATAATTATCTGTTTTTAACATTGGCTCTCCCCCACTAGATGATGATTTCCTTGAAGGCAGAAACTACGTGTCCTTTGAGACTCTGGTTTTCAATAAATAGTTGTTGAGTGAATGAATTCTTGGACATCAACAACAAATATTCATTAAATGCTTATGTGCTGGATTCTGTGTGGGTATTACCTCATTTAATCTTCATAACAACTTTATGAGGAAGGTCCTATTATTATTTTACAGATGAGGACATGGAAGCTTAACTGCCGACCTTTTGATTAGCAGCTGTAGCTCTTAACCACTATGCCACCAGGGTTTCTATAGGGAGGCTTAGAGAGATAAACTGACCCTGGCTAAGTTGAAATGGCAGTTGATGGAGGAGTCACCTCTTAACTGGTCTTCTGAGCTGCATCGTGGGAGAAACACAGGACGCAGGAAAACACATCACGGAGCTGAGTGTCAACGGCATTATCAGCCACTGTGAACTCAACAAGGAGGTGATGTCTGATCAGAAGCCTTCCTCCAATACTCTTCAAGTTGTATCGCCAGCTGGAAATGTGTAAAGAGATAAGACCAACCTGCTGCCACGCATATGTTATTAGGTTAAAAAAAAGATTGTTTCAGAACTTCACATAAGTGAGTACACATTAGAGTGCATACAATGGAATGCAATCTCACTAGGGAAGTGGTAAATGGTGGTAGAGCTGGGTGGGTCTGAAGACCTGGAATGCCTGAGCTGGGTCCTGCCACGGTGTTTCCTCTCCAGGGCTGCTGCTTTCATGATTAATGGGGCAGTGGAAAATTCCTCTCTTGGTTTATTTTTTTCGCTGAACTGAAAACTCGATATAGGAGCAGTAAGTGCCCCAGGGTGATGCTTTCCCATTTGTCAGTACTTGGAGTACTCCACCCTCACCTGGACAGATGTCTCACATTGCAGAAGAGCAAGGTGGAGATTGGGCCAGGCGGCAGCTCCCCAGGGTTCGGCCCATGTATTCTGGGGAAAAGAGGCCCTGGGAATGTGGAGCTGTTATTTTCCAGGTCCCTAAGCTTTAGTCATCTCGCTACAAGGAATGTAGTCTTAGATGACAGGAGGTAGAGCTCCGCGCCATGGATTCCTTGATGTGGAAGTAAGATGTCCTGCCCTTGAATAGATTCCCATTGCTCCCATTTCAGAGAGCAAAGAAAACTTCCTCTCTTTAGAGAGCTCTGGAAAGATGCTAAAAAATGAGCAGTAGTTACCTGAGTAGTGTGGTTGTGGATGCTTATGGGCACTTTCCAGGTTTTCTACAATGAGTCTAAGACGTTTTCATTGCTTTAATAGAGAACACGAGGAAATCTCTGACATAAGAAGCTCTTGGAAGCCTACCTTTTGGTTCACCCCAATTCCTCACTGCTTCACTTTGCGGAGGTGGAGAAACCAGCCAGCTCTTTCTTCTCAATGCACCACATCTTGTGAAGTGATTATTGTTCTTTTCATTTCTCTTTAAAGTTTCTGTATTTTTTTCTTAAACCCCAATATCAATCTGGACTTCTATGTGAGCTTGGAGCCCTGATGGCACAATAGTTAAGAGTTGGACTGCTAACCAAAAAGTAGGCAGTTTGAGTCCAACAGGTGCTCTGTGGAAACCCAATGGGGCAGTTCTATCTTCTCCTATAGGATCACTATCAGTTAAAATTGACTGGAAGGCAATGAGTTTTCATTTTGGTCTGTGGGTTCTCCTAACCAGTTTCTTTTCCTTTTTTGTGTTATTTTATTTTTTCTACCTCTCTTCAGGGTTTTGTCTCTTGTGCCTTTCCTTTGGAATAATGCTGCTGAGAATTCATGATTCTTTACCTTTTGATGACATTTATTCTTCACCAAAAGGCAGGCTTCCTTCTTTAACCTGTTAATAATTATTTTCTTTCCATAAAATTCCTACAAAATCCTTTCTTGGTGGTGGGGGGTGGATTGGAGTTAGGCCTGGGGTTTTTCTCTGGTTAAGAGCAAGCTGTATTGAAGATGATGGGAGAAATTAAGAAAGAAGTATTATCTGTCTGATTTATCTCCTGCATCCACTCCAGCTCAAAATTCTTCCTTCCCAAGCTGCTCCTGAAGTAGTGTCTTTTATGGAATCTGAGCAGTGCTGAGAATAATGAGAGAAGTAGCTTTCAGCAGAGATATACACTTCCGTTTAGGAAAAACTGATTTATGAAATAGGAGGAATTATTTGCTTTGCAGAAAGATGCTTTGCTAATAAAAAGGATTCACTGTAGGATTACTTTATACAGCCAACTCCCCAGTGCATTCAAATGTGATCATTACAAAAATGCAATATAAATATAATAGTGTAAAATTTGCAGGAAGTAAGGAATACCTGTGGGATTTTGGTGGTGCAGTGATTAAGAGCTCATCTGCTAACCTAGAGGTTGGCAGTTTCAATCCAACATGTACTCCTTGGAAACAGTATCAGGCAGTTCTACTCTGTCTTACAGGCTTGCTATGAGTTGTAACTGACTTGACGGCAATGACTAAGGCGTATCTGTACTTCTGTATTATTATGAATTCTGATGTGCTTTCTTTTGAGACTTTGAGACTAATGTCTTTTTACTCCAGAGGTGGTGTTTCTGACAGTTTTATGCAACTCAAATGATGGTTATGAGTGGGATTAAAGTAAGCATGGTGCTCATTGCAGTATTTGCATATGCTGGCTAGTACAGAAAACCCAAAACAAATCCTCTGCCATCAAGTTGGTAACTTTCAGTTAGCAGCTGAGCTCTTAAGCACTGTACCACCAGGACTCTGGCTGGCACAGAGGGGCGACCCAGTTATGGTAGGGGGTGTTGGTGGTTCAGTGGTGGCATTCTCACCCTCCATGTGGGACCTGGATTTGAATACCAGCCAGTGTACCTTGTATGCAGCCACTACCCATCCGTCTGGAGGCTTGTGTGTTGCCATGATGCTGAGCTGGTTTCAGAGAGCTTCCAGAGTAAGACAGATTAGGAAGAAAAGCCCTGATCTACATCTGAAAATCAGCCAGTGAAAGCCCTGTGGATCACAATAGTCTGATTTGTAACTGTTAATGGGCATGGTGCAGAACTGGGCAGCATTTTATTCTGTTGTGTGAGAGATCACCATGAATTGGACTGGAAGACTGATTCCACGGCAGCTAACAACATCACTGCCTAATTATGGCAATGCTCCGTTATTTTTCTCATTTATTTGAAATCAGGAGGCTGGGCTTCTAATGCTGGCTCCGCCAAAATCCTAGTATGTGTCCTTGGGCCAGCTACTTAGCCTTCTCGGTCCTCTTTCTTTATTATCTAATCAGAGGTATGGCCTGGAAAGTCTCTGTAGGTGCGACATTTATTTATTATTTGACCACATTCAGCTGTGTGGATGGGCGGCTAAGATGCTCTTGGGAGTTACACAAGTGATTTTAGAATTTTATCAGGTTACAATTTTTTTGCTTTTAAGGAACTTTCTGAGAAACCTAGAGCAAGAAACAGTTCCTAGAAGAGAGCCCTGTTCAACTGTTACATACTTTCAGGGAAAAAAAAAAACCCGAGAAACTGAACCTGTTGTCATCAAGTCAATTCTGACTCATGGTGACCCTCTAGGACAGAGTAGAACCACCCCATGTGGTTTCCAAGCAGTGCCTGACGTATTCAAACTCCCAACCTTTTGTAGCACTTACCCACTATGACACCAGGGTTTCCACTTTCTGGAGAGTTAAAAAATTCAACCTGGATTGATCCAGCTTGAAGGGTCTAAGTTTATAGACATTCCTCTTCTTCCTGCAAGGAGCTACAGGGAAATTGAGATTCTTCCTGGATGGAGAACTTCAAGAAAGGGCTTGATTGCCATCTTCTACACTTGACCTTCCTATTCTTGAATTCCCTTCTCTTCCTCCTCCCTATTAAGGGAACTGGATATGGAAAAGAATAGAATGCTCTCCAAAAGTCCTGGTCTGGCAGGAGTAGGATAAAATCCAGAAATAGGGCTGCTGAGATTCTATCAAGCCAGAGCATTAGGGTGGGATATATTTCTAATCAAACTGTGACTCCTGGAGGGGACGGCGAACTCCTGGAGGGCAGAGATGCCTCCTGCATGTCTGTGCTGCCCCAGCTCAGCTGCCTGCTCAGATCTGGGTCTCAGTCTGCTCTGCAGAAATCAAGGACATCAGGTATGAATAAGAGACAGCAGTTATGAATAAGATTGAGGATGATGAAGCCTGAAAGCAAAATTTATGAAGTATCCATAATGGCTATAGATTACTTATTTCTCTTTCCTAGGAGATGGCATAATTGGGTATTTGGAGGTGATAAGGATGACCCCTCCTCACCAAGAGGGGGTGATGGGAAAGGAGTGATGGAGGTGCAGTTTGGATTATTGGCTGCAGCCTTCAGCTCTGAGAAAGGAACTGGTATAGAGGTCCCTCCCTAAGCCACCAGCCCTGGGGGGCCAGCGGGAGTGGCTGAGACTCCACCCTAGCCACCCACTCCCACTAGAAGGAAAGGTGTGGCAGGAGACACCTGCATCTGCCTCTTGCCCCGGGAGAAAAGGAGAGGCAGAGACACCTGTTGGGGCTGCCACCTCCTCCCTCCCCGGGAAGAGGGAGGAGAGTTGCTATCTGGAGCTCTTGCATGCTCCAGGGGAGGCAGAGCTGGGAGCTGTTTGCCACTGTTTTAAGAATTAGGGAGCAGATCTTAGGGTGAGGGCAGAGAGGAGATATTTCCTTGGAGAACATTGTCCAGGACTTTTTAGGCTATTGGGATGGCCTCTAATTTAGCAAGTTCAGAACTTGGAAGAATGCCATTCTGGAAGGAGGAAGTAGGGACAGAAGAATCCCATCATTCTCAGTGTTGTTGGATTAGAGCCTGCTGGAATTTGCCCTGTGGTCTAGCTTGTTCTCTTCCTCCCCTACCCCTACCTTTATCCTTAGTAAGAGAGGGAGCAGTGGAAGCCAGAGGATGTGTTCAGCTTGCCCTGTCTAACCTTTCTGACCTCCCCCAAAGGCAGAGTCTTTCTATTGGGAAAAACCAGGTCATTCTATTGATGGGAGTTCTCCAGATCTCTTGGGGACAGAGAACCCAGAGTGCCCAGATGACTCCTGTGGTTGTTATTAGATATCCTGTGATCTATACAGTTTAACCCACCTCGACTTATTGGACCCTGTGATCTGATACTGTTTTAATATGCAAGCTGTCACATTTGTTAGACTTCTTCTTTTGTGTGAATTGACAAATGTATATATATGTGTGTATCGGGGGTGGCAGTTCTGGAAGTTGAAGACCTGGTATAGACCTCTTGCTACTCTAAAACTACAGCTGGAAACATTTGTGCAACAGCTGAGTCTCAAAGGCTAGCCAAAGAAGAAAGGGTTAGCTTCTAAAAGTCTTTTCTTCTTATAGTTCTCGATGCAGCCTGACAGCATGAGGATTTCATGGACTCAGTAAACAAGATGACAGCAGAGTAAGTCGGGTTCCCTGGGTTGGACCACAGCTTCACCACCAATTACCCTCCTTTTCTGGAAAGGTTAGCCAGCACTCAGTTACATGCCACAGAGAAGCCTCTAGGCTGGTAAGCTCATAAGTATGTGTGATTGAATATTAAGTAGGGTATTGAGTTCACCCTTTAGGCCATACAATGCCAAATGGGTCATTGAGACCCACACCGAAATGCTGTCCCATGGGAGAGAAGAGTGGGGACCCACAGGCCTCTCTAAGTCAGAATCTTAACATTATTTCACCTGTGACCACTTACCAAAATGACCTTCCACTTGGTGGATGAAGACTCATCTCCTTAGCATGGAGAGGAACTCTTTTGCTGATGCTTGTTTTAAGTCTTTAAAAAATGTTTTATTGTGGTAAAATATGTGTAACAATTTGTCAGTTCAACAGCTTTTACATATATAATTCAGAGACGTCAATTGTATCCCTTATGTTTACAACCAGTATCACTACCCTTTTGCAAATTGTTCTGCCACTTTTCATAGGAATTGAAAACCAAAATAATCTCAAACCCAGTGCCACTGGGTCAGTTCCAACTCACAGCAACCCTATAGTACAGAGTAGGACTGCTTCATAGGGTTTCCAAAGTGCTCCTGGCAGACTAGAACTGCTGACCTTTGCGTTACCAGCTGTAGCCCTTAACCACTACACCACCAGAGTTTCCTTGGAGAAACTCAGTGCCTGCTAAGTAATGACTTCCCTTACCTGCTCCTTTTCCCTATACATTTGCCTGTTTTCTATGTCGTTTTGTGATGGACTTATGTTGCTCAGTATAATGTTTTCAAGATTCATCCGTGTTGTAGCATGTACAGTTGATGTTTATTTTTAAAAATTGGTGTTATTGATTTCATTGCAGACTCTGGGGGACAGGCTGCATGATGTGGGGACCTTCAGGAAAAGACTAACTCCTAAGGGCTGCAAGAAGGTCAAAACAGAGCCACGTATGTTCTACCGAGCAGGTCTTCTTGCTCACCAGAAGCAGTCACCTCCAGAGACTCCCCTCCTTATCCTCAGGAAGATCTCACACATCAAAGAGAACTCACATTAGGAGGGAATCAGATCCCTAACTAGGATCAAATGATGGAAGAGGTTCCAGCCACGGTAGCCAAAACTTATCATCTCAGCCACTATCTGATGCTGGCAAAGGGGAGCCCAAGATGACTGCCCTGAGAATGACCAGGGGGCATCCCACAGAGTCCTGTGTTTGTAATCTTGCTGAGTGTGCAGTCAGGCCTTCTGCAAATAATAATCATAATGATGAGCCATGGCCACCATGATCACCCTGTAATAATGCCCCTTGTCTCCAACTCTGGACCTGTACAGCACAGAAAGAAGTAGAACCCTGACAATTCCCCCAAACCCAGATCGAGAAGATAACTTCATCAGTTCATCATGTCGAGGTGTGGCTTGAAAAGAAAGCTGAGATGAAAGGTGTTAACGTGAGTGGTGGCTTTTAAACGTTGGTGGTGTTGGTTCTACAACTTTGGCTGCCCTAGGCTTGTTTTCTCCTGAAGCTTTGGCTGGAAAACACCCAGTCTCAGAACAGTCAGGTCCAGCCCTCTCCTCTTGGCTTTGAATTGTAACCTGGGTGTTGAGGCAATGGAGAGGTTTGATAGGCAAGCTCTCCTTCCCTCTCTTCCTCTCTGGTGACTGTCATATCTTCTTTCCCAGCCCCCACCACCCTCCAGTGGGAACTTGAGGGAAACAAAGAAGCACAGCATCAGATGTTGTACTTTCTCAGTGATGTATTTTCCAAAATCTCAGGCCTTAGAGAGACCCACCCGTAAGGCAGCTTTCCTGGGGCACTTTGATTCCTTTGTCCATCACAGGAGGAATTCCTGGGTGGCACAAATGGTTAAATGCTTGACTCACTGAAAGGTTGATGGCTCCAACCTACCGAGCGGTGTCTCAGAAGAAAGATCTGGTGATCTGCTTCTGAAGGCTCACAGAAATTTTATTCTGTAACATTTGGGGTTGCCATGAGTCAGAATCAACTGAGTGGCAAGTAGTAAGATAATCCCTTACAAGAGGCATTTGATGGGGAAGTCTGGTCTGCGGAGAAGACCTCGTGGAGGTGGTACAGGTTGTGGGCTCACTGTGAAACCAGTGAGGCAAAGTGCCAAGGTCCCAGGCATCAGACAGAGCCTCAGCTGTGTCCTCCTCTACCATGACAGAGAAGATGGAGATGTTGTTAGATGCTGCAGAGAGACAGCTTGGTCATTTTCTCCAGATACTTGCTTTTGGTGATCAGGAGGAAATTTGGCCCCTGAGTATCAGTTGGAGCTGTTGCCAGAATATCATGCCCAGTGTCACAGCTGGGAAAATGTGTAACTTTTTGGTGAAGTGCAGAGGTTTGGGATAAGGCAGGTCTGGGTTCCTGTCTCAGCTCTACCACTTGCCAACTGGCTGATCTCTGGGAAATCACTTAACCTCTCTTAGCCTTGATTTTCTTATCTGAAAACGAAGATAATGATATCTCTCAGAGTTGTTGTTGGGAGGATTAAAGATGATAATGGAGAGCTTTTCATAACACGTGCCTAGCATTTAGTATCTCTCTCTAAAAAAAAATTTTGTTGTACTTAAGTACAAGTTAATTTGTCATTCAAAAATTTGTACATGTATTGTTTTGTGACATTGCTTACAATCCCCACAATGTGACAGCATACTCCCCCTTTCCACCCCTAATGCCCTGTGTCCTTTGTCCTGTTCTTGCCCCTTCTTGCCTTCTTGTCTTGCTTTATTTGTTTGAGCTAAGAGGCACATAACACACGTGTGTGAATTTTTGCTTTATAGCACTGTCTAATATTTGTCTGAAAAGCAGGCTTTGGGAATGGTTTCAGTTCTGGGTTAGAGAATGTCCAGAGGCCATCCTCTCAGGGGTTCTTCAAGTCTCTGTCAGACCAGTAAGTCTAGTCTTTTAATATGAATTTGAATTCTATTTTACCTTTCCCATCCCCCTCCCTAGGACTTGTTGTGATCCCTGGCAGAGTGGTTGTTAGTGGTAGCTGGGCACCATCTAATTCTTCTAGTCTTGGGTTAGTGGCACTCGATTATTAGAAACCAAATTCTTAATTCTCACCCTTTCCTAGCAAAAGTCACCTGCTTCCTACTTCCTTTATCTGCGGACCCTAACAGTGAGCTTATGAGGCTTTCTATAGACTGGAGGCTAGTTCCTCAGCACAGACCTGAGGAGAGACTGAGCAGACTGAGAGCGTATGGTCTGGGAGGGAATACTGGGAGATTCAGGCCTCTCTCTCTCTCCGTGTCTCTATTTTTTGTTTGTTTCCTTGGGTTCTCTTGAATCCTGGTAACTTGTCACATCAAAAATATTTTGGGGGATTAAAAACTGAATCTTAATTTTTGTCAAAGTTTCTGTCTTAAATCTTAATTTTTGTCAAAGTTAACTTCAGTTTGAGAAAATCCTTTCAAATATTTGTTGATATGTATATGACATGTGTTTTACGTAATTGAAAAGTGTCAGTAAGCATTACACTTCCTTTGTGGGCTTTACTTGAAAATACTTTTAGGATCCTATGTACAACATATTGTAATTATTCCCACCTGCGTATCATGTACGATTGATTATATAATCTACTATAGCTGCCAAACATCCAAAGCTCTTTGCCATTTTGGATTAAGCTTTGTGTCCTGCACTCAACATCTTCACATGCCAGTGTGTGTGTGTGTGTGTGTGTGTTTCACTCACCTTCCTAGGGCAAAGTCCCAGAAGAGAAGTGACTTGGTGTTGTCCTTTGGATGCTTCTCTTTGCTTTCCCTTCCCTATACTTCTCCCACAGAGTTGAGCCGGGGCCAAAGGCATGGCACCATGTTAGACAGCACTGCTAAGAGAGGCCTTAAACACTGAGCCTGCTTCGGGGCTGCGGGCCTTCCTGCCATCTCCGGGACCTCCTCTGCCCCCTCATCTGGCTGTAGGTCAGCCTGGGGTGGGCAGGTTAGGCCAGCACCACTGAGGAATGAACAGAAAACTGATTTTGTTGTCTTTTGTTTGGGTTTGTCATTTCTGCCTCTAGAACAGTGGGCTATAACATAGCTGAAAATTTATGTGTGTGGTTGCAGAGAAAGGGCTCAAGGTGCTTACACAGTTTCTGGAGCTGTAGGAAGCTCAAGTCTGCCTGCAGCCTGGGCAATGAAGGCCTCCCCAGGGCTAGTCCAGCTCACCATGACCTGGAGGGGTCATGACATACCCTCCTGCACAAGAGGAAAGATGGCAACAGAGACACATATAGAGGAATGTACATACACTTACAGAGGAAGTACATAAACTCAAATATTGTTATTAAGGCTTAAAACCAATGGCTGCCACCTGACCTGAACTTCCCAACGCTCAATTCCTGTGCCCCAGAGGAAACTGCTTCAACTCCTTAAGCTGTTTCTCATAACACGAAACCAAACCAAACTTGATGCTGTCCAGTTGACTTGACTCATGGCAACCCCATGTGTTTTGGTAGAACTATGCTCCATAGGGTTTTCAATGACTGTAATTTTATGGAAGTATATCGATAGGTCTTTCTTTTGCTGTTATTTCTAAACAATGTGTTTACTGCTGTTCTTGCTTTTTCACTTTTATACGTTGTGAATTTTTTGTCATGGCTAGGGTCAACAGATTAGCAAATAAGAATAAAAGGCATCAAGTTAAATTTAAATTTCGTATAAACAATACGTGATGTTTCAGTGTAAGTATATCCCATGTGCTATTCCGGTCATATTTTTTATTTGTTGTGGCAAACATGTGTAACAAAACATTCGCCATTTCAACATTCTTCACATATACAATTCAGTGATAGTAGCTTATGTTTTTCATGTTGTTCAACCACCACCCTTCTCCATGCATTTGGGATGCATTTGTGCTGAAAATTATTCAGTGGTTATCTGAAATTCAATTTTAACTGGGCTTCTTGTATTTTATCTGGCAACGCTAACTATGAGGGGTAAAATCTAACTTTTCTACTGCCCATTACCCTCTCACACTATACCATATACCCCTTTCTAGAGGCCATGGATTTCTTGTCCCATCCTCTCCAACGTGCTGATCACGTCCCTTCTGTCTGGGTTCTGGGGCTTTGGGACGAGAAAGGCCCAGTGCAGACTCTGTAAGCACGTAATTGTGTCCAGTGCTCTTTCAGCTGTTAAAGAGGTCCCTCTGTCTCCTTTTTCAGCCACCTAGGTCATCTTACTTTCCCTGGTAGTACAGTAGTTAAGTGTTATGGCTGCTAATCGAAAGGCTGGCAGTTCGAATCCACCAGGTATTCCTTGGAAACTTTATGGGCAGTTATATTTTGTCCTACAAGGTCTCTATGAGTTAGAATTGACTCAGTGGCAATCGGTTTAAGTTTTCGTACCTTCTGGAAGAAATGCAACAGAAGTCAAGGCGAAAATATACATGAGATCTGAAATCCAGCTTGATCTTACCTCTTTCTGGCCTGGGCTAGTATAATAATCAAGAACTGTTAATCTAGTAGCATTTAATTACTTTAATTCCAATAGTTAATTCTGTAAAAAGAAAATGAAAAAAACTCTGCAAAATTTACTCTCTTGTTCTGCACAAACAGCTCTCTTTTTTGCTTAAGGAGGGCATTTTGACTTACATATGGATGATTTTATTTTCTCCTGGCGTTGGCTTTGGGAACAAAGTTAAATTGTCCTTTGATAGGAAGATCTTAACTTTGTTCTAGAATGTGTTCTGTGTTCTGAGTTTTCAGCATTGTGCTAATTAGCACTAGATAAACTTGAATTAACTTCTCAGAGAGTTAATAGTGGAAATACTTATAAGCTGTAAATACTGT
Organism: Heterohyrax brucei; assembly: GCA_028571685.1. Classification (NCBI taxonomy): domain Eukaryota; kingdom Metazoa; phylum Chordata; class Mammalia; order Hyracoidea; family Procaviidae; genus Heterohyrax; species Heterohyrax brucei. The sequence continues at coordinate 53,261,804 of CM053142.1, read as the reverse complement.
TTTAGGTGGTTACTGTTCACTTTTAAGATTTTCTTGCCGACCTGAATGTATTTTCTGTGATTTTAAATGCAAGATATATGTACTTTACAGGTTTATAGTGGACAAGCTTGGCTGCTAACCGGTTAGAACCCAACTGCTGTTCCTTGGAAATTTACCCTATGGAACAGTCCTACTCTGTCCTATAGGGTCATTATGAGTTGTAATTGATTCTGTGGCACCTGGTTTGGGTTTGGTTTTTTGGTCTGCTGTTGCCTTTATTCCCCTTTCCCTTCAAGAAACTCTGATATGACTGTGAGTCAGAATCACAGAATAATGTCTTATTTTAAAGTCAACAGGTGTACGTTTCCTCAACACCTGGTCCTGTCAGGTCTGCTGACTCTTTCCTCCTTCTTATCTCACTGTCTTCATACAGGCAGGCTGTTTTCCAGTTTGGAATGACCTCACCACACCTTTACAGTCTCCCAAGCCTTTATCCTCCTTTCAGACCCTGAGGACGTCTGTACCCTCTAAAAGATGTCCTTCAGGAACACCCCCCACCACAGGAATCTTTCCTATAATGGAATTGCCCTCAGTGTTGAGATTTAATCTGTTGTCCTAGGCCAGAGGGCCCAGAGATACGTGACTTGTATTCGTTTCCTTCCCTGAAACTAGAAAAGTAAAAAACAAACCTTAAATGCACCATGTTGGATGAAGTATGCAGCTGTATTCTGTGTTAACAGCTGGAATTTGTGTTCAGTAGTTAAGAGTCTTGGTTTTACTTTCTGAGAGTTTGAGCCACTCAGCTGTGTGCCTAACAAATCAGTCAAGATTTCCTACTTAGCACCTTAACAAAAAAGACCGGAAGTCTTAATCCTCCTAATCACATGTTTCCTTATGTCAGTGGACTGTGGCTAGACATGATTATTCTTATTTTTGTCACCAGTTGAGTCTCATAGCTTCAAACTTCATTAGCTTTCCTTTTCTTTCTCTCTCAAATTAAAAAAAAAAATGTGGTAAAAGTATATACAAGAAGAATTCACCACTTTAACCATTTTTAAGTGTCTAGTTCATTGAAATTAAAACTACATTCATCATTTTTTGCATTCTTTGTCACTATTTCCAAAAGTTTTTTGTCACTCACACAAAAATGCAGTACCTTGTAAGCAAGAGCTCTCTAGTTTTCCCTTCTCTCAAATCCTGGTAACTACGAGTCAACTTTTGTTTCTATGCATTTACCTTTCCTAGATATTTCCTTTAAGTAGGATCATTCATGAAGTATTTGTCCCTTTGTGTCTGACGTATTTCACATGGTGCATTTTCAAGGTTTGTCTATGTTGTAGCGTGTGTCAGAACTTCCTTTCTCTTTGTGGCTGAAGAGTATTCTACTGTAAGTCTATCATCTCTCTTGAAAATCTCACTTAGAAAGAAATCTGGTATCAGACCCCAAAGTGAGTAGCAAGATTTAATTGGCTATAAAAGCCAGAGATTCTCAAAAAGGATATATGGTAGAAAAGTGTTCTTAATAATATCCCTCAGTATGCCCATTTTCTGTCCGTTGCTTCGTGTGTGTGTGTGTGTATCCCTGCTGAAAATTGAACTTAACTTGACGGTGGAGGACTCAAAAACTATTGCATGAGAGAATAAGTCTCATCCTTCAAAAACCACAGACACGGCTACAAGGCAGGGGCTGATCCACTCACGCAGGAACCATTTATTTACAGTAAGAAAGGTGTGGAGTATAGCGGCTTAAACACAGAATTAGGCATCTGCAACTTCTAATTCTGGCTTAGAAACTGCATCTGGCCTGTGGCACCTCACTTAAAATCTACCTCAGTTTCCCTATCTGTGAAGTGGGAATTATAACTGCAGTCACCAGGGTGGAGCTATGCCTTAATTAGCTAATGATCATAAAAGGCTTTGAAGAGTCTTGTAGAAGCAGCAGTTTAAGTATAAGTATTATTATTAAATGGCCTACACCAACAGGCATGGAGAGACTAACCATAGGTTTGGAGTTACTTCTTGACATTTACAGAGGTCGCACTTCAAAACACCAAGGCCCTGGGACAAGTGACACATGATGGCACCTGGGTTGAATGAAGATCAACAAAGTGCAACTCCTCTCTCTAGAACAACAAGAAATGGGGCTGAAACTTGGCAGGTGCAAAGAACTTGACAGGTGAATCAGGAGCCAGGCAAGGGGCTGGGCGCAGACAGGGAAAGATGGCATCGCCGAGAGTCACCAGGCATCCTTCAACAAATGTTTATCATATCCTCTCCTATGTGCAAAGCACGAAGTTGGCTAGAAAGAAGAATTTTATGCCCTCAAGGTATTTGAAGTATAAGACATAGGCATCTATACCAAAACCCATTGCTGTTGACTTATTCTGACTCATAGCAACACTATAGGACAGAGTGGAACTGCCCCATAGGGTTTTCAAGGAGCAGCTGGTAGATTTGAACTGCTGACCTTTTGGTTAGCAGCCAAGCTGTAAACCACTATGTCACCAGGACAACTCGGCACTCGTACCTTAAAAAAGCAGCAGGAGAAGCTAAATTTGTTCTAGAGACAGGAAGTTCCCAAGGTCCAGTTGTGAAAGTATACCCTAAGATTGTTTTGCAAATGTCCTAGATGGCTCTTAAGAAGTCAGGGAGGGGTGGGAAGGAGGAGGTGGAGTGTGGATAGGGGTGTAGGGGAGTGTGGAGGTGGGTGTGGGTGGGGGGTTAGTGCAAGCTGAAGATAATATAGAAACTTTCCCTCTGGCATTTCTCTCAGCTAATATGGAGTTCTGGTCCTGGAACTTTCCCTTGTCATTGATAGGGAAGTTGGCTGAGAATCTCAAGAAGATTCAGATTAAAAAAAAAAAAAATTAAATAAGTTTGTTTTGTACTACAAAAGTAATATAGGTTTATTTAGAAACTTAAAAAAATACAGACAAAACTATAGGGAAGAAAATGTAAATCAAGCATCATTTACTACCCTAATATAATTGTCAGTGTTTTTCTATATTGCCTTTCCATTCCTTTTTCTTTCCCATTACAACATAAGTTTTGAGCCATGAACAGAGTCCTTTCCTTTCTGCAGCCCCAGAGGCCTCCCTGACTTTAGCAATGTCTTTTTCTAGCAGAAGGTGTAGCGTGATGGCCTGTGGGGGCCTTGAGGGACGGAGGAGATAGCTGGCCTCAAGAGCTCGGGTGTCTACTGTTGTAGAGCACCTCTCTCCGGTTCTGGAGATTGGTTTTGAGCCACCTTTCTCTTTGCTCCTTTTTCCATTGACTGCAACCTTGTTGGTGTAGTGGTTAAGTGCTATGTCTGCTAGACGAGAAGGTTGGCAGTTCAAATCTGCCAGGCACTCCTTGGACACTCTATGGAGTGGTTTTACTCTGTCCTATAGGGTTTCTATGAGTCGGAATTGACTTGATGGCACTGGGTTTTGGTTTTGGTTTGTGGCTTCCCTGTGTGCCCGTTTCTCTCTCCTTACTTAACTGCAGAATATTCACCTCCAGCTGTGCACTGACCCAGGAGTGTCTTATATGTGGACAAGGTGGTACCGTTCTGTTCAGTTAGCAATTGCCGGTCCATCCGCACTGACTCCGCCACAGAATGCTTTCCAGCACAGGGAGTGACAGCTACTGGTCATCACCTGGAGTGGGCCATGGAAATAAAACTTACTTTCCTTCCTTGTGTTTTCAACACTGACCAGGCAAACATGCTTGGATTGCCTTATTTCCCACAGCTGTTTTATTGCCCCTAGTCCCATTGATTTTCCTTAGAAGTCTCGTCTCTCTTCTATTTCTTCTCCTTCCTGTCTTTTTAAGTTGACACCATCCAGCTCTAGTCACCGTAATCTTTACCTTTCTTAAACACTTAGTTGTGATGTCTTAATCTCTGTACAAATTCTGGCATATTTATTCGAAGGCTTACTATGTGCAAGATGGTGAGATATCTCTTTCATGTAACAGCTGTTGCTCTTGTTGTATGCCCTCCAGTGGATTCTGACTTTTAGCAACACTGTAGGACACAGTAGACTTGCCCCATAGGGTTTTCTAGTTTGAAATCTTCATGGGAGCAGATTGCTAAGTCTTTTCTTCTGTGGGGCTGCAGATGGGTTCAAACTTCTGGCCTTTGGTTAGCAACCAAAGAATTAACCATTGCATCACCATGGATCCTTACATAACTATTAAAGGTAATTTTAAAAATTACATGGCAGTTGTTAATAGTAAATTCTTATAAACAGGCTGACACAAGTCACATATACACACACAAACCTTTTTTATTCCTTTAACTAGTATTTATTTCTGTCAAATGTGTTAGTTACAATTCTACTTATAGATTCAAAACCCACTGAAGACAGGGATCCTTTCTCCTCTGTACCTCTTTCAGTGCTTATATACAATGTTCTGTGCATTGATTTATGAATTTTCCCTAAACCTTATGAGGTAGGCACTTCATTATCCCATTGTATAGAAGATTGCCAGGGTCATACAGCTATTAGAGACAGATCTAGAAGTCAGTCCAGGTCCAAATCCAGGTCCAGGTCCAGGTCAAGGTCTAGAACTCTAGACCCATGACCTTGGCCATCACACTAATTTTGGAATCTAAGAAATTATTTAATCCAACCTAATTGTTCAGATGAGGTACCAGAGCCTGAAGACATGAGTCGTTCTTTTAAGTTTCTTTTTCAGCTTGACTGGGACCACAGCCCAGGCCCTTTGACTCCTTAGTTTAGTGCTCATGATAATGGAATACTTCTTTCTTTGCCATCTCTTGGAAATTGATCCCAGACCTGTCTGGAACTTTACCATATAGCATATGGTCACCAATAATAGATCTGCTGAGGTTCAGCCCCTACTCTAATTATTTTTAGTCATGGCTCTTTGTCCCAAATATTCCCTTTAAAGTATGAGGGTGTAACAAATAATAACCTCTCTTCTGAACTTAATGATATGACCCTTTGATCTATTATCCTTAATGATAGACAGTCACGTAGAGATAAGGCACCACCAAAGTATGAAGAACATTTGCTCGTCAAGGTTTTTTTTTTCTTTTTGGGAAAAGGTGAAACCCTTGAAAACCTAGAGGAACAGGACTTCCGTGTGACCCTATGTGAAGTCCCTGGAGGCTCACCAGGAGGACAGTTGCTATTGCCCTTCACTTCCGGCTTTCTCTCCTTTGGGGCCACTTGGGATGGAATACACTTCTTCTGTAGGTTGACTCAATTAATGACAAGACCCTCCTGGGCAGTGTCTTCTTGGCCTGGGGATTAGTGGGTAGCAGTTTAAGCACCAGAGAATCCTGGTGATACAAAGGAGCCCTGGGGTTAAGCCTTTGGCCGCTCACTGAAAGGTTGGCTGCTTAGACACACCCAGCAACTACTCAGGAGAAAGCCCTGGTGATCTGCTTCCTGCTTCCATCAAGATTACAGAAAACCCTGTGGGGCAGTTCTACTCTGTCACACGGGGTTTCTATGAGTCAGAATCGACTCTATGGCATGCAGTACGCACAGGCACACACACACGCAGTTTAGGTATCAGCCAATACAGTACTGTCAGTAGATCTGTTTCTGGTTTCAGTTTTTTTCTATTCCGCTTCCTCTTATTTTGGAAACCCTAGTGGTGTAGTGGTGTAGTAGTTAAGTGTTGAGGCTACTTATCAAAAAGTGGGCAGTTTGAATCTACCAGGCATTACTTGGAAACTCTGTGGGGCAATTCTACTCTGACCTATAGGGTTGCTATGAGTCAGAACTGATGTGATGGCAGTGGGTTTGGTTTGCTGGTTTTGTTAACCTTTTCTCTTCTTCCACACGATGAAGGCAAACAAATGAGCCTGAAGGGAAGTATGAGCTTCCATGTTCTCCTGCTGGCCTGCTTTTCTAGTCCAAGATAGTGATCCTCAGGTTTTTAAGAAATTTTGCATGCACAAACCTTGCCTCACTTCTCTGTGGCTAGTGCAGGATAGCTGTTGGGTCACCTCAGGAGTTAATTCCTTTCATTCCTCAGGTTCTTCTTCATAGTCCTTCCCTTCCCTCTGGCCAGAAGGAATGAGTCAGTTTTGACCATGGACAAAAAGAATCTTGCCCCCTTCCACTTATTTAGAGTCTTGAGGAGCAGTATTTCTTCTCATACTCATAAAATAGAGGTCTCTGAGGTAATTGGACCCATCTCCCTTAGCTAATTCAAGATGATTTCCTGCCAACATTTTCTAGGGATTTGTATAGACCTTTCTCGAATATCTCTCATGCACTCCCTGAAATAGTAATAGCTAGCCATTTGTTGAATGTCTAGTATGTGCTATATGTGGCATTTAATATATTATTTCATTTAATCTTCATCAAAATTTGGAAAGTAGGTATTATGTGGCAGTTCTACTCTCCTAGGGTTGTATGAGTTGGAATCACTTTGATGGCACATAATAAAAACAGCAGGTATTATTAAGGAAATGAAGGCTTAGAGAGATTAAGTAATTTACCTGAAGTCATACAATAAATGATACAGCTTGGCTTCAAAACCAGGACTTTGTGTCTTCACAGCTGATGCCTTTCCCATCACACACCACTCTGCCATGAGCATGTGTGATTGAATTGATAATAATGAGTTCTCCTATGTTCTGCATTGGTGAGAAGGCCCTTGTTTTGGTGAACAGGGCGCTTTAGTTTTGAATCTCCTTGGCAAGGTGTAAACCTGTTTACAATTCCAGTTTCAATTATTCTGCCCCCAGCATGCAATGTCTTGGTTTCAAACAAAGTAGCCAAGACCAAGTTTTAACTGGGGCCTTGCCATTCTTTCAAAGCCTGGATGGCACAAATGGTTTAGCTGCTGATTGAGAGATTGGACGTTGGAATCCACCCAGAGGTGCTTCCCTTCCGAGGCAATTTACTTCTGAAAAGTCAGCTGCTGAAAACCCCATGGAGCAGAATTCAGCTCTGATGTACTTTCAAAAAGAGAGAATTAATTGACACACATGGCTTGAATCTGCCAGTTTCAGTATCAGGGTTTTCCAGAGAATTTTCTCTAAGTTAACCTAAAACTCACTTTCTCTATCAGGTGGTTTGGCTATGCAAACGCAGTTAAAATCTCCCCATAATCTGTATCATCACAGCAGCATTCATTTGGAGGTTCCAGGAAGAGGAACTCCAAAAGCCCACTGCCATCTAAATGATTCTGACTCACAGTGACCCTGTAAGACAGAGAACTGCCCCATAGAGTTTCCAGGGAACACCTGGCAGATTAGAACTGCCAGTCTTTTGGTTTTAGCTGACATAGCACTTAACCACTATGTCACCAGGGTTTTCAGAAGAGGAAATAAAGTATTTCTTCTCTTAAAAATGAGTTTCAAATCCTAGATTGGAAGGGGCTTTAGAGATCTAGCCTAATTTTCTCATTTTACAGATAAGCTAACTGAGAGTCAAGCAGAAGTAACTTGCTCAAGTCCGTAAGGTGATAATTGGCAAAGGCAGGAGAGCTAGGAGACTGGGTTTTCTGTCCATTCATACTGCTTCCAGGGGCTCAGCTTTTTCATTTTTGTTCTCTTGACAACCTACCACTTTTAAAACCCAGCAAAACCCCTATGCTGTTAATTCTGACTCATAGTGATCCTGTAGGACAGAGTTACTTGCCCCGTAGAGTTCTAAGGAACACCTGGCAGATTGGAACTGCCTGTCTTCTGGTTAGCAGATGTAGCACTTAACCACTACACCACCAGGGTTTCCAAAAAGTTAGGAAAAAATTACACCTGTCTTTGAGAGCAACATCTACTCCAAACTAGTAGGTATAGTTATAAAACAAAACAAAAAGAAGCTCTGGCTTAAGGCTTGAACTTTAGAGATGACCCATTGCCACACAAAAATTAATAGAACTGAAACCCTGCCTGATACTAGGGCCAGAACAGGGTCGCTAGGGGAGTGGTGTCTACTAATTCCTGCTGCTTTTAGAGAAGCAAAATTAATCCTCCACCTCCATAGACTTTAAATGGCATCTCACACACAAACCAGATACCCTTTCGTTCATTTACAAAAGAGAGGGCTTGAGAAAAGATAAGAGGTAAAACTCCTGGGGCAATAGGAATACAGCGGTAGCTAACAAGAATTTTTAGCTGATCAGCCGCTACACCCACAACTGACGTGATAACAAAGCTCTTACTGTCACTGGCATGCTTTGTAACAGATGGTCATTACCCTGCCATTCATTTAATTGTTTTTAAAAATTTCTGATTTCAGGATGAAGCTTTCTGTTGCTTCAATGCCTCAACAGCCTCACGCTTCCTCTTCTGTGTGAGCCTCTTGCTGGCCTTGGTGTGTAAAGGGCTATATGCTGTCTTACTATTTCTTTTTTTAATTGTGGAATATAGATACCATTTGAAATCTTCACATGGGCAGTTAGGGACGTTAATTATTTTCATCACGTTGTTCACCCATTACCATTGACAGTTTCTGAACATTTCCATCACTGTTAACAGAAGCTCTGGGTCCCCTAATCATTGAGAATCCCTTATCCCCTTCCTGTAGCCCACCCCTAGTGGCCCCTTAAAAATGCGGTCTGTATCCACTTGTCTATTCTAAACCCACTACTTTTCAGTTGATTCCAACTCCATGGCTGTAAATCTTCACAGAAGCAGACTGTCACATCTTTCTCCTGCAGAGCAACTGGTGGTTTCAAACTGCTGCTCTCCGGTTAGCAGTCAATTGCTTTACCCACTGTGCCAAGCCTTAGAGCTTGCCTATTGTAGGTATTTCATATCAGTAGCATCATACAGCATTTGTCCTTTTGTGACTGACTTATTGTATACTGTTTTAGATATTCTCCAAATCATCCCTGGTTGAGGATAAAACTCTGTCTTGAGCTGACTTCTAGCTCAGAAAGATTTAGGACTATGTTTGGAGGAAGTGCAATGCCCAGGGAAAATCATGTTGTATACTAATGCCTTTTATCAACAGTTTTTCTGAATGTGAAATCATGTTAAAATGAAACATAAGAGGAACTTTAAAGGTATAACCTTAACAGAGGTAGACCTAAATAGTGTCTCCCTTTTCTGGGCTGGAGGGTGCAGATGTGAGAGGAAGCAGTTTAGGTAAGGTCCCCAGATGGTGTTTAGCGTGTCTGGTAAACCTATGCCCCATTTCCCATAATGTTGAGACTTCAGGCAGCAAACAAAACAACATGGGCTTCACAAAGCGCAGACCTAACCAAATTGGAAATGATTTTTGCCTTACCTTAGAGATGTGTCTTGCCATGAGCCAAAACCCAAATCTCAGGGTTTTCTTTTGACAAATAGAAGCATGACAGAGAGAGAGATCTAAATTTCTTGGAGACATTTCCTGAAGTATCATCTCTTTAGAAACAGTCAGCTATAGAAAAGCCAACCTAAGTGTTGGTTGGTGAAGTAACATCAGGAAAGATCTGTGTAATGGTGGGAAGGTACCTTGACTACTCTAGTTATTGGCACCATCGAGGAAATCTGGAGAGATCCTATGGTAACCAATGTCCTTTAACATTATTATTTGTTGATTTAGAAGGTTAATCCTGCCTCCACCAAGGATGTGCTTGACTACAGTATGTAATCTTCTTCAACTCTAAATAATATGAATAGGGAAGACAGAATGGGGAAGGAATATTGTTAGATTGCCTGGTACCCAGAGAAGCCAACCACGAAGGAGTTGGTTCTCCTCCATTTAGAAGCTTGGGTTAGCATCCATCGCCTTAGTGTCTAGGTGTGCAGAGCCCTCAGTTTTTCTTCCTACACCTTGAGTGTATAGACATTTGACCAAATGGAGCAATGAGTTGCTTAATAAATTACTGCAGTGTTACAAAATGAAATAGTGTCTGTCTTGGGACTTGAAGAACATACTTGCTTCTTCACTGAGAATGTGGGTTATGAAAATGATTTCCTGCAAAATTAAGCTAAGCCAAGCCAAATAAACAGTAAGCTTGGTTACCTGTCTGTTCCCAATGCACCAGAAAAATAAAGCTGTTTCAACATGGCTTAAAAACAGGTTGAAAAAGAAATCATTTGGCTCATCAAAGGCTTGAGCTTATTTATTTATTTATCTATGTGTTTAATTTACTATAAAAGAAATGGAGTTAAATGGTTGTTTTGAATGTAAATAGACCCAGCATTTTAAATCAGTATTCTATCTTAGTAGGGGTGATTACTGGATGGGAAGTTGTCATATCGAAGTTACTGCTGGAAAAAAAATATTGGTAGAAGATCATACCTGCGATGCTTCAATTGCGTGTTCATCTCCAAGCCAGCGGAGGAGGATTCATTTATACGGAGAAAGGTTCTTCAGCAAAACATTGAAAATAACAAACATCATCTAGACTGTGCTCATAGGAAGTCTTTCATCTTCAGAGCTGACTGTGCTCCACAAACACTCATTAACCCCTCCAAAGGCTGTTGCCGAGTGGGTATTAGTATCTCTGTTCCCACTGAGAAGGGAGTGAAGATGTTAGGACACATTTCATTCTTCAAAGTTTTCACCGTGGTGTGGAGTTGGGTAATCGTTTCAATGTCCAATTTCCAATCAAGAAAATAGGGGGTGGATTTAGCAAAAAATGAATACAGATTGAGCCAGAGGAGTTCTTTAGCATAAGAAAAGCTGAAGTGGATGTCTTAAACAAATTTGTATACTGAAGCAGTAGAAAGCACTCTCAGTGAGATATGCCATGTTTTCTTAGATGTATACACTTTCACAGTAAACACATTTCTTTTATAGTTGTAAGGTTAACTCTCTTATGTCTATTTGCACGTATGTTCTCCTGGGTATACTCTTGCTATATATCTAATGGAAAGACATAAATTTGGCCTCATTTCTACAAAGACATTAGTACATTTGAAATCTGTAAACTTTTGCTTCCTTGGATTGAGGGCAAACATCTCAGCTTTATTTCAGAAACTTCTGTTCTTGTACTTTGGCTACAGTTCGAAGGGTTGGTTGGTTTATGCCCACGTGTATGTATCACTCAGTTAGAATTTCTCCCTGATTCCCATTTTTTGGAGAAAGAAGGCATAGATCCAAATTGCTTGAAAGATTGGACTGGGATTAGCTACTGAGGCAGAGTTTCCCTGTGACTTCCTGAGGTCAGGAAAAATGGGATCACCAGGAGGTCAGCAGGAGCCACAGGCAGAATGAAGGAACTGTATTTCCTTATTTAGGTGAATGTAGTTGTCAACCACCCTCCTGCCTAAACCAGAAGCCTGGCAGTTGTCCATGGTTCTTCCACATTCATCCCTAATTGGTCGTAAAATCCTGTTGATATTACCTGAAGAACTATTACTATGGCATTAATTCGCACTTTACTTTTTTATGTGGATTTTTGTAACAGTGTCCTAACAGGTCTCCTGTCTGTAATCTTGGTCTACTTCTTTTATCTCCAAATTGCTGCCGGAGAAAGCTGTCCACAGTGCAATGGGAGTATGTCACTCCCTACTTAGAAACTTTCAATAGCTCCCTAGGGACCTCATGGTAGCCTCAAAATCACATTGGGTGCCATAGTAAGTGATGTTATAACTTGGCCTAGGCCTATCACCTGAGCCCGATCTCTTACCTCTTGGTGTTATGGACTATGTTTTAGCTGGACAAGCTGTCTCATCATCTCGTGCCTTGGTTGGCCTCTCTGACTGACTTATTTATCACCTCTTCCAGAAAGCCCTGCTTGAATTTTTCTCCCTAAATCTGAGTAAAGACACTTTTTGTTTGTTCCAGTAGCACAACCTATGTCAAAATGCTTAGCACATACAGTCATCTGTTTCGGTGTTTTCTGCAATAGACTGTGAGCTCTTTGAGGGGGAAAGAAGGCATCCTTCATCCAAAAAGCCCTACATAAAGCAAGATACACAATATTTCATAATGAAAAGTTTCAAAATTAATAAATTAAGACTTTAGAATATTTCATCATTTGCAGAAAATAGTTTAGAAATTGCTCTAATGCTTTATTTTGCTGAATAATATATTAGCACTCCTGTTGGGGTTAATATTCCCAGGCATATCACCGTGCATGTTTTTCCTTGGGGTGCACACCTTCTGTTTGTGGGAGTCTTTATGAGTAACATTTCATTTCCCACCTGAATCAGTATCCACAGGCATTGCAGAAGAGGAAAAAATGATTTTAAAAAGATCCAATATATATTCTTTGGAAACTCAAAAAAGAAAAAAAGAATCTGCCTAGCATCAGGGTCAGTATTATTTGAACTGGCTCCTCCTCTATTTTGATAGAAATGATTCTCCTGTATCGTGCTCTTGGTGTCCTTACAAATGTGCCTGGTTTTCATTGCCAATGTCTCAGAATGCATTCAAATCCATCTTCTTGTGACTCTTTTCTTTCTCTGGTTAATGGGCAGAAACATAGGCTGTTTGCTTCCCTTGGGACTGTCCTGTACTCTCAAAAGGCTGCCTTTAGCCTGTGTCCCACCACCAGCCCATGCTGTTAGTAGTATTTCTGTGGTCACTTACTAAGATTCCAAAATGGTGAAACAGTCTCAAGGGGCAAACGCTAGTCGAGAGCAAGTGAAAGTTATTAAATATGGGTATGGAATGCATAACTTTTTAATGGAAACAATGTGTTTTGACAGCATTTTTATACTGTCTAGAGCTGTTTTAAGATGTAGTTAATACCGCTTCATTATAGATCACCCTTCACTCCTCTGTCTCCCAGCCTGACCCAGCCTCTGTGTCTGGTTGCAGGGTTTTCAAGCAGATTCATTTCTTTGCAGTGTTTTTGAATTAATAACATTCTCTAAGTAGCTAGTTCAGGCGTCACTTGTTCATGTATCTATAGGTATGAGATTGCCTGGGTCATATGTACAGAAAACAGGGATTTTCATTGGTGTGTGATTCAACCTAAGTCTTCTAAAACAAAGCAGCAGAGCAGCTAATGGGATTGCCTTCAAAGTTCCTGTTCACAAGAGGGTGCTTGGATAATGGTTGAGCCGTGATTCTCAAAGAAAGTTTTCAGGAATCCCATTTGGTCCTAGGTGCTTGCCTGCTCTGAAATTTAGATACACAAAAAGGTGCTAAACAGTTACAAGTAAAGAAAAAGTCTCCTCTAATTTTTTTTTTTTTTTTTGCCAAACATACATGTAAGCAGCTGTCGGCAAATTTTGCTCTGAAATGAATCCCTCTGTACAAAATACTGTGGTGATCATTTGAAGTTAATTCAGGTTAATTCTCAAGAAGTGATTCTAACGTGTTTCATTTAGATGACTTTGTTATTTTGGTGATTGAATCAAATGACCTTACCTATTAAGATTGCTTGAGTGCCAGTCAATCTGAAAAGGGTCAGTTGCATAGTGGGTTAACTGATCACACAAGTATTGACAAGAACTGTGATACCGCACAAACCAAAACATGCAGCATTTCAGATGAGGAGCTGGGTGCTGCAGTATGAGTTTTCACAAGATCAATTAAGCGATGTTACATAGTAATTTAAAAATTGCTTTAAAATTGACACAGAACCAACCATAAGTGTTTGTTTAAATTGCAAGCTTTCTTCTACAATAAATGAAAGAGAAGCTATAAGGTTTTCCAAGACACTGAAGAAGTCACATGCCCAAGAGCTTGTATATTTATGTAACTGAATATATCAGAATTTAGTTAATTTGATTTTACAGGTCTACAAAGATTTCCCTTTGTTATGTTCCTTATAATAGGGCTGATACTACACATATAAAAGAAGAGGAACTACCCAGGAAGGCAAAGAAATCTCTTCTACCTTCTGGCCTCAATTTTCTAAATATTTTAGTATTTCTGAAAAGCTTATTTTACTTAACATTTTATTTCAGCTAGTTTTCTCAATTAGCTTCTGGGTACTGGAGGAGATAGCTAATCCCTGTGGTCATTGAATAGTATTAATAATAATCAATACTGCTTGTCACGAGTCAGTTCTGAATTGTAGAACCCCGTGTACAACAGAATGAAACCCTGCACAGTCCTGTGCGATTCCCACCATCGTTGCTGTGTTTGAGTCTGTTGTTGCAGCCACTGTGTCAATCCATCTCATCGGGGGTCTTCCTCTTCCTGAGTACTGATATAGTGCATGTTCACGGTGTGTACTGGGCTAAGTGGTTTACAAGCGCCAGCTTGTTAAAACCTCTCACCATTCCAATGGATGGATGAATAAAATGTAGTACATGCATACGGTGAGATGTTATTCTACCATGAAGAGAAATGAAGTTCTGATTCATGCTATAACATGAAGGAAACTTGAAAACATGCTGAGTAAAATAAGCCAATCTAAAAGGACAAATATTATGATTCCATTTACATGAAATATCTAGAACAAGCAAGTGTATAGAGACCAAAGGTTACTAGTGGTAACAGGGGAGGGAGGGCAGGAGGGAAAGGAAAAAGAGAACTCAATGCTTAGGGGGCATCAAGCTTCTGCTAAGGGCAGTGGTATACTTTGGAAATTGGATAATGGCAACGATTGAACAGCGTGATGATTGAACAAACATAATGTCACTGAATTTTACATGTGAAGCATGTTAAAATAGCAAATGTCTTATTATGTATACACATATATTTACTACAAACAGCAACAGCAACAAAAAAAACACAAACTAAAACTTCTCAGTAATCCAGACGATGGGGATTAGAACAAGTTACAAAATTTGTGCAGGTGACCAGCTTCTAAATGGAAGAGTCAGGACTCAGTTCCAGGTTTGCCTTACTATAATGCTCAGATATTTACTACTAGGCTCTTTTTAGAACTGAAAACAACTTTTATTTTATAGATGAAAAGACTGAAGCTTTGAGAAATGAGTGAGTCTGCTGAGGTGATACAGTTCATTGGTTTTGCAGCATTGGACCTGGACCCCAGGCTTTCTGACTTCCAGGTTACTGCTCCAGTGATGAATAGAAAAGTGTATTCTGTTTTTCTTCTGATAAAGTTCTATTTTCAATATGCCATCATGTATTGGAAGGTTATAGGCAAGCAGTGTGCCATCATAGGACTCCAGTGGGTACCATGCCTGTTTCACTGCAGCTGTAAATAAACTGAGGGGGTGGGTGGTCTGTTGAACTCATAGCACTTGGAATCATGCTTGAAGTTTTCTACCAAGACTGTCATAAAGTTAGTATCATAACACCTATGGATAAAAGTCGTACATTCTTCCAATAAGTATTACTGGAGAGGTGGTACAGACTCGGGAGATGTGCTGTACAATGTGGTAATCAGTAGTCACTTTTGGCTACTGAGCGCCTGGTATGTGATGAGCATGATTCAAGCTGTGCTGTTAAGTGTAAACTGCCAGATGTGTACTAGATTTCAAAGATTTAGTAAAAAAAAAAAAAAAAAAATTAAAATATCTCCATAGTTTTTCTACTGACTACATGTTGAAATGATAATATTTGGTATACATTAAGTTAAATAAAATAAATTATTAAAAATAGTTTCACCTTTTTTTTCTTTTTACATGATAGCACTTGGCTTGGGTTGGCTTTTATTAAATATGGCTCTTGGAAAATTTAAAATTTATTATGTGGCTTGCAATGCAATACTTCTGGACAGTGCTGCTTTAGTGGCCTGTGTTTGAATCCTGCATCTGTTACCTCTATGCTGGATAACGTTGGGCAAGATATTTACTTCTCCATTTAAAAAATAGGGATAGTGATAGGGTGCCATAAAAACCAGACAAGTTAACATTTGCAAAGTGCTTGAAATACCCTGGGCTTACAATAAACACTGTATACATATTTGTTAAATAAGATGAATGTGTTCATCTTAGAGAGGAAAGTTATTACTTTCAAGTCTTACCATTAATGAAGCAGGGCTAAGATGGCAGAGTATTCAGATACTTCTTGTAAACCCTCTAACAACAAAGATCCAAAACAGGAAATCAATTGATTATATATGACATTCTAGGAGACTTGAACATCAAAGTGAAAGTTGAGAAATCATATCTAGCAACAGGGAAGGGACAGTAAGTCTGAAAGTACCTAGGACTGGCCAAACCTGATCCAGCAGTAATTTACATGCTGCTGGAGGATTGACAGTGTCCAGTACAGTGAGCGAAGCGATGGCATTCAGAGAGCATCTTCCTCCGTGGGAGAGACCGAGCAGTGGAAAGCCCACTCATGCCTCCAGAATCAGTAAAAAATGGCATGTGATTATCAAAAGCTAAGAGGCTTGCTTCTAACCTACCTTATGCTTATTTAAAACTTTCCTTTGGCTAAACCTCTCTGCCTTTTCTGAGTACTTCCCCCTCCTGTCTCTGCACTGCACCAGCTCCATATTGTGACCCAGTACCTGGGCCAGAAGTAGAGCCCCTTAACTGTGCTCTGAGCTATTCTCCCAGACTTGGAGTTGAAACAGTTTAACAAATGGAAGAAAAAAACCCTGCTGGCTCCACTAAGCCAGAAACTGAGGGCAGAGGCGGGCCCTTTTCCTAGGCACAGGCATAAGGGCTCCACAGACCTTGAAAGCCTTTCAGCACTGCATATAACATCCAGAGCACCTATTGCCCTGCAGCAAAATCAAGCTACCTATTCACATTAAGCTACAGGAACAAACCTTCCTTACTGACCCAGACAGCTTATCAGGTACAGCCAAAAACTGTGTCTGTACCAATAACTCCTGCCCATCTAGGATTGTAGGGGAGAGCCTGCACCACGTATCTCTTGGCCAACTACCTAGGCACCTGGGGTGAATATATGCAAGAAAAGTAAATGAATGCCTGGGCCCACATGCTTAGCAACAGCTCTAAAAACCTGGTGACAGAATATCAGAACTCCTAAGACACCAATAATCAAACTAGCTCACACGAGCAACCTATACAAGCATTTCAAAACAAACAATAAAATAAGTTAGAACACAGTAAGTAAACACAGATAAATACAAATCTTACCTTTGATGATTTTTTTCTAAATATACTTTTCCAGGAATTTTGTGCTTGGTAGTTACTACCATACCTGGCAGGTTTGGTGCATCTACAATAAAGCAAGTGTTTCTACGGTAAGTCTTATTATTGTCAGGTGCTGTTGAGGCAGTTTCAAATAGAACTTCCCCATGAGATTTTCTGTAACCTTTGCAGCGGCAGATCACCAGCATTTCTCCTGTGGAGTTGCTGGGTGGGTTCAAACTGACAACCTTTCAGTTAGTGACCAAGAGCTTAACCAAGGCTTCTTGCCTTCTTCTGAAAATAAGATCCATTTGTGGCAATTTTAGAGTCATTTGAGGAGATTAAATAAATGATTGGTCAAGGGAGAATATATATCTGTAATTACTTGGTTAAAAAAAATCTATACCTGTATTTAAATTATTGAGTGGCTAAAGACTTGGTGTGTGGGAAATTGTTGACTGTATTTTGGGCAGTGAATTAAAGACTGGAACCAAAGATTCAAGATATGGCTATGGATAATGACACTGAACAATGCTTCTTAAGTTTTTCTTCTGGAGTAATTTTCTTTCCTTATTAGTAGAAGAACATAAACTTGAATTTCTGAGAGTTTAGGAGTTTAGTTTGATGGAGTCAGTAGCAAGTGGTTAGTTTATTTGCAGTCTCATTTTATTTTTTAAAAATATTTTAGACACTCTGTCTCCTAAGATATCCATGTTATTTTAATATGAAAATAATCTTCTCAATTCTTCATCTTCAAGTAAAGCTTACACTCTAAGGAGTTTTCCTTGGGTATTCAAGATCAAATATTTATTTACCAAGCATCTATTCTAGGCCATGGGGATATCACAGTGAAGAAGATGAAATTTTTGCTCTCATGGAACGTGCATTATTGTGCGAAACATGGGCAATAAGTACTCAAGCAAATAAATATGTAAAGAAGATGATTTTTGCAACAATAGAAATAAGACAGGATGATGCAATAAATACTTGGGTAGGGGAGGTGACAGCTGTAGAAAAAGTTGTAGAGAGGTGACAACTAAGTTAAGATCTGACTGTTATGGGGTCAGCTAAAGCTGAGACTTTGTAGCAGTAGAGTAGGCACTTGTTGAGGAATTGGATACGAGTTTGTAGATTGGATATGGGTCAGGTATTGTTATGGATTGGCTATGAGTGAGAGAAAGAGGTCGAAGATAATGCCTACATGTTTAGCTCAACCTAAAGAGTTAATGGTGTTTTCATTTAAGGAGTTGACAACCTGGAGAAGATATGCTAGGGAGGGAAAAGAAAGAGTCGTCTTCCGGGCGCATTCAGTTCTGGATATCTTTGGAACATTTAAGTGGAAACACTAAGATTCTGTCAGATATGTGCCACTGGAGCTCCAGGGAGACGCCAGGGTTAGAGACCTAACTTTGGAAGCCATTACCATGTAGATGTTAATTAAAACTGTAATTCTGATAAGAACACCTGGGAAGAGATGTAGAAAGGAGAAGACTATCTCTGGCTTCTATTTCCTTCAGGAAATCACATAACATTACCTACTCGTGTGACTAGGAGAAGCTTGCTCTAGAGGCCTTAGCTGATATTGGCCTTCTTTAATCTCTTTAGAGTTGAGTTGTTAGCTGAAGCACATAGCAAAATCTTCAAGTATGTGAATGATGATTGGATCTTTTATCTAGCAAAATGTGGGGGGAATAAAGAACAGCAAGAGTCCGTGAGAATGTAAGTGGACA
Source organism: Heterohyrax brucei (assembly GCA_028571685.1). Taxonomy (NCBI): domain Eukaryota; kingdom Metazoa; phylum Chordata; class Mammalia; order Hyracoidea; family Procaviidae; genus Heterohyrax; species Heterohyrax brucei. The sequence continues at coordinate 53,243,264 of CM053142.1, read as the reverse complement.
GAAAAACAGCAGGTTGTTCTATGTGGGCAAGAGGAAGTTATGAACCAAGGAAAACAATCTAAGGCATTTTTACAGAATGCTTGACTCTGAGCTCTCACTTCCCAATATGAGAAGTAGTCTAGAACTGTTGCTGACGTAATCCACAAGATATTGAATGAGCAACTGGTACATGTTCAGGTGTTCAGACCAAGTCAACATTTTGGATTCTACCAGAAGAGTCTTAAGAACAAAATAGACACCATTATCTGCACTTTCCCAAGAGCAGTAGAGAGAAGCTTGTTTCTTGAAAACTTTCTGTAGTTGAAGTTATCCTGGAATTGCAGAAGATCCAGGGAAGGAAAAAATGAAAATGCTGAGATGTAATTTGGGTTGTATTTGCCTCACTAGTCATGAGGATATGTTTCTCGAGTTTTGGATATTAGCAATTTTTGGATAGTTTTTCATAGTTCTAATGTGATCAACTGATCAATGTGATCATGTAGATAAACTACAATGTTTTTCTTCTAACAAGTAAATGAGGAATATTTTGTCCTTTATAAGGAATATAGAATTACTAGGAATATTATCAGAATCCAGTCACTTAAGCATGTTTATTGAACTCATTCTGCTAGTTTTTTACAGACACGTAATACCAAAACCAAACCAAATTGCCACTGAGTCAATTCCAACTCATGTTGACACCTGATAAGTGCTAATATATGTTGGTTGGATATATTAATGTATGATGTTGTTTAGAAGAGTTTCTTGGGCATAATGTTTGTCTGAAAATACTAGAAGACACAAGAACAGAATGAAATGATAAAAAGAAAAAAGCAAAACAAAACAAAGGGAAAATAAGCAAACAAAATACAAATACCTATAAAGTGCATATCAAATAAAGTAACTGAATTAAAAAAACGCCATTATGTCTAAACCCAGACAAGAGAAAGTACAAGTAGTGTGGTGATGAGTTCCAGAAGGATCCCTGGATCAAACACGGTACAACTGGGAAGAATTTACTACCTGTTTTCTAAAGTGGCAGGAAAGCCTTCCTAGGGGAGTTGCAGTTTTTAGGAGCTTCTTAAATAAACATCCAGTTTGCATCATTTTAATTTCTGATCTGGTGACTGATTTCCAAGAACTGAGTTAGGCTGTCCTGCTGTCAGTTTTTCTCCTTGGAGTTATTCACATTTCTCTTTCCTTGCTGGGTTCTTCTGTTGATCATCTATAAGTCTTGTTTTCACCCTAATCAAGTACATGAATTTCCGTTTTCTGGTGCTGTATCCTGTTTTCTCTTTTTACCCTATGATTACCAGTTCATTATTGGTCAGTGGCCATTCAGGTTCCATGTATCCTAAAATGTGGTAATGACACCTTTTAAAATTTACATACTACCCTATCTCAGAAGAGATCAAAGTACTTTTATAATCAGTATGTTGCTCATCTTCTGTACGTGGTTGTAGAGTAAATAGGAAACAGCTATTATTATCCCTATTTTACACATGAGGAAATGGATGCTCAAAGAACTTAAATGATTGTCTCCATTTAGCAAGTATGAAGCTGATTAAGAGTGGAGGCATGGGTACTCTTGGTTCAATTATTAGGCTCCTGATGACTTTCTAGGTGGATAGCCTTTTTTGGTAAAGCTATAGAGAGAGACAGGAATGTCAGAGTTTATTTTCTGTTTCTATTTTTTTCCCATTAGAGTTATACTGAGTTTTTTTTTTTTTTTTTTTTAATAGCAGTTGGCCTGTTGTCTTAGGTGACATTTATTTATCAGTAGAGTTGTTTATAGTATGGGCTTGGCCTTGAATACTGTTGAGATTTGAGTGAGTTGTGTGCTAAAGTAGAATATGTGGCTAAGGCTTCTTTTGGATTTAGGAAATGTCTGAGAAGAGAACAATCCTTTGTCAGAGAGTGATTCAATCAAAAGCAGAGGGATGAATATAGTAGGCTTCTGTTGACCCTTGCATTTTTACCATTCTTTGACTAGAAGGAACACTTTTGGGGGAGTTTCACTGGGTGAGTTACGTACAACTGAGATAAAAACTCAAAACCCAGGAACACACAGTTTTTCATTAAATATCTCAGTCGTTGTGAGGATGACTGAGATATTTAATGAAAAACTGTGTGTTCCGGGGATTTCTATGGATAATGAGTTGTAACTTATCAAATCACCACTAAATTCTATTTTTGGAGAAATCCAGGGCCGCTTTGCCTGGGAACTTTTAAAGCAGTACTCTGAATGGGAGGAGCTTTATCTTGAAGTGTTTTGTTGTCCGTTCTGAAACTCCCTTATGCAAGAATGATGAAGCCCAGGTATGTGTAGCATAAGGTGTGGTCATCATGCAGTTGCCAAGTGAGACTTGCTTTCTTTTTTAAGTTTTGTTGAGACTTGGGCAACTATGATTTGTCTTTTTCACAGGCTGATCTGCAAAGTACTCGCTAAATAATTTTATAGGCTTCTTAGGCTGTGTGGCCTCACTTGGGCTGTGTAGACATGACATGCAGGTATTCAGACTAATTCTTCTCTTTTAAGTTAATGGAGCCTAATAAAGTATCCCCTAGAAGTTCTTTGGAAACCCTAGTAGTGCAATGCTATGGCTACTAACCAAAAAGTCGGCAGTGGAATCCACCAGGTACTCCTTGGAAATTCTGTGTTGCGGTTCTACTCTGTCCTGTAGGGTCATTAGGAGTTGAGATCAACTTGGCAATGTGTTTGTTTGTTTTGGTTTTGGTGAGAAGGTCTTTGGAGGATGATACTCATCATTTGCCACTGTAGAATCAGGGAAGCAGAACTTTCCAGCCCTTGTATGAGCTCTTCGAAGGCTACTGTTTGGATTAATGCTAGTTGGATTTCAGATAACTAGGTTGATTATGTAGTTAGAGAGACTGAAAGAGAATTCAAGCTGGGGAAAAAGTGGGCGTGTCAGGGTGGCTCCATAGTCAGCTATGTTAGGCTATGGAGAGAATGGAAAACTAATAGAATTTTAAATTAGAATCCGTGGGTTTGAGGACTGGCTCTGCCACTGTTCTTGGCAAGCTGCTTAGATTCCATAAACCTCAGTTTCTTTCTTTCTTTTAAATGGAGATTCTTGTGCTACTTATTGAGTAGGAATGTAAGGATTAGATGAAATGAAGTATATGTGAAAGTCTCTTGTTCACTGGCAAAGCTGCTGCAAATCATTGAGGATATCTGTAGAGTCAGGATGAAGATGTTCTACTTGTAGAACTGTTACAAAGATTGAAGGAGATATCTTAGGTAAGGTTCCTAACATGCTTTGCACATGACAACAAACAAAGCATAATTTCCCTCTTTCCCCCCCCTTTTTTCTGCTTGAAAGTCAGCTATTGATTCTTCTCATCCTCACTCCCCCTACCTTTTGACTTCTAGGAGAAGTTAGAACTTGTAGTTGGGCCCTTGTCTTGGCTTGGTCCCTATGTGGTTTCGTATTCCTTTAATAGCTTACATCAGATAGGCCTTGGATCTTTTTTCTGTATCTTGATGTCTTTAATCCCCTTGCTCCTCATCTTGCTACCCCTGGAGATTCCTGATCCGTTTCAACTTCTCTGTGAGTCTTTCCAGCACTCACTAGTTGCAGCCAATCATTCATTCTTCTGTAACCCAACAACACACACAGAGATCTTAAAAACCTGTATGTAGTTATTACTTTATTCTTCCCAATTTATTTTCAGACTCTGGTGGCACAGGGTAAAGTGTTTAACTGCTAACCAAAAGGTCAACAGTTTGAATTTACCAGACACTCCTCGGAAACCCTGTGGGGCAGTTTTATTATGTTTTGTAGGGTTACTCTGAGCTGTAATCAGCTCAAAGGCCATGGTTTTAAATTTATATTTATCTTCATTTTATGTTATAAAATCCATAATGGCAGGGGCTATTTTTATTTACTTATTTTTTAATATTACACAGCATCTAGCTCTGGTATAGAGCAGGTATGCAATAAAAAATGAGCTAGCAAGTGCATGAATGAATCAAACCAACAACTGTCACCTACCTTTGTGCAATTGCTTATAGAGATGGCTTTCCAAGATACTCTGATAAAACTAATGATAGATTCTGTTTATGTTTCTCAGTCATGAAATCCATTGGCAGCTAAACCCAAGTTCAGTTACAATTATCTCCTAAATAGTCCTATTTTGATCACCTGACGTTTTGAATAGTTGTCCTATAATTTCTGTTCCAGTGACTCATTATGACTTTGCTTCTACCATGCCAAAAAAACTTGGCCCATTTAGTTTCATTAGTTGTAAAAAAATGAGTTGATGTGGTGACTCAGGTGAATCAAACTAGTTGTTTGGATATACGTTGATGAGACAAACTGGTTGATTGAGTTTTCTACTTTTGAATTGGTTGTTTTTATCACTGCACAGGCAGGATCTATACAACTTCCAGTGGCACTGGAAAGGATAATGTTGGCTGGCAGTGAGAACACAGAATTAGAAAGAAATATGAGGAGGACATTTGACTTTTGCACCCAACTCAGCCACTATATGGCCTTAGGCAAGTTACGCAAATTTCCCTGTCAGGTATTTCCTGAAATAAAAAAAGGAAGTAGTGGATGGGATAATAGCATAATTCTAAGAATTTGTGCCTCATTGTGGGTATAATGTGTACCTACTGCTCAGGGATATGATAAAATACTTTGAAATGCTTAAGTGCTCTGGGAGTGAACAGTGTTCTGTTTATTCTATCTTTTCTCCTTGTCTTTCACTTGCTTTTTCCTCTCAATCTGTCATTTTCATTCAGCCCCAGGATCACTGAGATATGTAGAGCACTTAGAAATAAACTTTATTTGAAAGCTAATATATATAGTAGAATGCTATCATTTATTATTAAGGAAATTAAAGAAAGATTGTTATTTGAAATTTTTTTTCTCAAATATACCACCACTGGTGGTGCAGTAGGAAACCCTGTTGGCGTAGTGGGTTAAGTGCTATGTCCGCTGACCAAAAGGTCAGCAGTTCAAATATGCCAGGCACTCCTTGGGTACTCTATGGGGCAGTTCTACTCTGACCTCTGGGGTCACTATGAATCGAACCCTACTGGATGGCAGTGGGTTGGTTTGTTTGTTTTTGTGGTGCAGTGTTTAAGAGCTTGGAGCTTGGCTGCTAACCAAAAGATTGGCAGTTTGAATCTACTAGCTGTTCCTTGGAAACCCTATGGGGCAGTTCTACTCTGTCCTATAGGTTCCCTGTGAGTCAGAATCGACTTAATAGCAATGGGTTTATACAAGTATGCCAGGACACTGCTCACAGAACATGGTTACATATAATGGTATTCCTGATGGAAACTCCATATTGAATGCTAAGATATTTATTTAATGAACTAATGTCATAGATGACTGTTGTTTGAAATTGCACGGCTAATATACAACTTGAGGGAAAAAAGGAAGCGTAGCAAAATGAAGATCAAGTGAGTCTCTAGCTCTGTGGAGGCTTATGTTCTGAGTTTTGTTTCTGAGCAAAAGACCCTCCCAAGATTTCTTCTAACTTTTTCTTTTCCCTTCCCTGTCTTTTTTTTCTTCTTTTGTTCTATTTCTTCTTGTCTTCTGTTTTCTGCTTTCTTTCTTTTCTTTTTCCCTTCTCTTGGGGTAATAGGAGAGGGGCGATGTGGTCAGAATTGATGAGGTGAGAACTGTTCCAGTTCCCTTTTTCCTCCACCTCAAACCCTTAGCAGATGTGAAGCTTAATCAGATCATCTCAGCCCAGACCACGAATGGAAACTCCAGAAACCTCAGCCTAGGGACATTAAGGCCACAACCACACTCTCAGTGGCAGAATCATTTTAGAAAGCATTTTAATCCTACATTTCAGCCAAACTAATTAGAAATTCATCTACATGGTTGTGAAGAAGCAAGTCACTACAAGAATTTGTTGACATTTGTTGCCTTGACAGAAGAACACGGTCCTTGAAGGCCAAAGTTCTAGAATGTTGTTTCATCACTACAGTTTACTTGCCCGTCTGTCTTTCTAGTCTGAGTGCCCTTGTTTGAGTATGCCACCCTAAAATGGTAGCTACCTGCTAGGGCATATGTTTGCTGTATAAATAATAGATATTCCCTAGTATGCATTACTTTTGTGGCATCTTAGCACATTTTGAAGAAGTGATTATTATGTCTTATATTCTTGAAGAAGACAATCATCCTTATTATCACATCCAATTCTCTCCTTATCAAAACACAAGGAGATGTCAAGGACTGTAGGCTGTGAGGTGCTTCTGTGTAATGTACTGGATCATTACTGAGATTTGAGTTTCTTTTCATCACTTTTGCTCCATGGAAATTTATGCTGGCTTCGCAGATCAGGGGAGTTGGTATTCATTTCCAAGAAGGAGAATTGCTTCTAATGACTATAATCAAGAAATTGGTATTGTAACTTTCTCACAGAAACTCAACTTTTGGAAAATTTCTTTTGGGATTAACTGGATTGGGCATTAACAATGTATGGATCTGGCTCAGAGATCTGTAGAGAGCTCAGATGACAGAGAAACAATCTTACCAAAGGATGTTCTTCAAGATAACTTGGTTTTCATTCCTGAAAATGGTCTTGGGCTTGATGGTCAGTTCTTACTTTTGTAACATCATGGATTTACAACAGACTAGGATATTTCCAACTGTGATAGAGACCCATTAGTAGGCAGTGAATTCAATTTAATACAACCAATATTAAAATACTGAAATAGACTAAGATAGAATATAAAATATTAGTGTATCACATGTAATGATGACATGTATTCTTTCTTGAAATTTTTATTCTGTCACATATATATCTGTATCTATTCATATATCATCCATCCATCCATCTGTCTTTATTAGGTTGATGTAAAGTTTATGGTATGGAAAAAGATTGAAAGAGATTGCAAAAATGATCGCTTTATTCTTACCCAATTCATCAGAGCCATGACTGAGACAATTTCATTTAGAGAATACTCTTTCCTTGATTTATTTGTACAAAATGTCCCTTTAAAGGAATTTCTACAGAGAAATAGCAGTTTAAAATAACTTTTCTTTTTTCCAAAAGAAATGCCTGTTTATTTTAGAAACTATAGAGAGTATAGATAGATAAGCACAAATGAAAATAAAATCTGTTCTCACTACCTAGAGGTAACTACTCAGTATTTGATGAACATTCTCTAAATTTTTAGAATATTTCTGTATGTGTGTATGTTAAATGGGATTATGCTATATACAATTTTGTAAACTGCTCTTTTCAACTAATTATATTTTATGAACATATTAACTATTTTTAAAAATTGCATTCATAAAAGCACAATTGCATTCGGTTTAGGTACCATTGTAAAGCAAATTGACAAGTGGCCAAGTGAAGTTTGGGACGTGCAAAGGATAGCATCTGCCATCATGGTTTCTGTTATCTGCAAGTGAAAAAAAATGTCAAGATCAAGATGAAGATGAGCAGTTATATGGGTGTTCTCAGTGACAGGAAACTACAATGGGAAAAATAAAATTCAAGATACTGTTATTAGTGTGAGAGAACTCTTAATTCCCAATTTGTGAAGTAAATTCATACCAAAACCCAAACCAAACCCAGAGCCATTGAGTTGATTCTGACTCATAGCAACCCTGTAAGACAGAATAGAACTTTCCCATAGTGTTTCCAAGGAGCATCTGGCAGGTTTGAACTGCTAAGCCAAATAGCACTTAACCACTACCCCCCCAAGGTCTCCCGAAGTAAACCCATAGATGCCAAGAAATGTCAAGACATTTATTTTCACACTGGTTGGACACAAGTGGACTCAAGGACACAAACAATGTAACTCAATTTGGGTAAAAAGTTACACTGCATTTTGAGAGTTTTATTTTAAAGGGTATTTGGCATATGTATGAGGGTAAGTCAAAAAGCGTTACTACAAAATCATAGAAATCTTTATTAAACAAAAGATATCAAAATGTGAAGCTATTGTTTCTCCACTGAAGATGATACACCTCTGAAGGCAGTGTTTCTATCTCCCTAACCCTTTCTCCAAGGAATTCTATCCTCTTCGCTTTACACCACATCAAAATGTTGGTTTTGGTATCCTCAAGAGAATCAAACTGGGTTCATCTGAGTTTTGGGAACAAAAAGAAGTCTGAAGGAGCAAGAGTGGAGTGGACGGGGTAAGGTTTCCTAACAAAATTCTTGTAGGACAGCCCTTACTACTCTCAAAGAATGAGCAGGTACATTGGTGTAATGGAAGCAAATTAGCTGACATAGCTTTGCTAGACTTTTTCTCATCAATGTAATTTTCTTAAAGCTTTATAATAAGCCTCCAGGATCATCTTGTGTCCTTTGAGAAAAATCTGTCAGGGTTACCCCTTTGTATTCCCTGGACAGTCTCCATAACCTTCTGAGTGATCTTCCTTCTCTTGGCACATCTTTGAGTTCTGCTCAACCTTCCTTAAAATGCTTGATTAATCTAAAAACTCTTATTTTATGTGGGGCAGTATTCCCTTAAACTTGTTACAAAGCTTCAGGGATTTGGGAAGATGTCCATTTGATTTCTATTAAAAATTTGATACTAGGCCTGACCTCAAAATTGTTTTTTTTCATGGCTCCAAAAGTGTTCTGAAAAGTAAAGATGGCATCTTGAAGCCTAACATGCACCTGACCCAAGACATGATATCTTCAATTGCATAATATGCATGTGAAAGCTGGATAGTGAACAATGAAGATGAAAGAAGAGTTGATGCCTTTGAATTGTGGTGTTGGAGAAGAATATTGAATGTACCATGGCCCGCCCAAAGAAGAAACAGATCAGTTCTGGAAGCAGGACAACCACAGCACTCTTTGGAAGCAAAGATGTCAAGACTGCGTTATATGTGCTTTGGACATGTTGTCAGGAAGGATCAGTCCCTGTAGAAGCACATCAACTTGGTAGAGTGGAGGGTCAGTGAAAAAGAGGAAGACCCTCGATGAGATGGATTGATACAGTGGTCACAACAATGGGCTTAAGCATAAAAACCATTGTGGACATGGTACAAGACCAGGCAGTGGTTCATTTTGTTGTTCATAGGGTCATTATGAGTCGGAACAGACTTCATGGTACCTAACAACAATGAAAAGTATCCTTTTTTTTGAAGGTGCCCTAACAAGACTAAGACAAATGTATTGCTGAGGGAACTTATCTGTGACCATCTACTGATTGCAGAGACAAATTTAAACATGCTTTGTTTGGAATAAACCCTTGTATGTATGAACTCAAACCCTAGTAGCAATACTGTTTGACTTACTCTTGTATATGTCCTGCAGAGATTTATGATTTTTCAAAGTGATTTTCAATAAATTATCTCATTCAGACTTCATGATAGCATGGAGAAGTAGGGTGACCACTATTAGGTATATTTTACAGACAAGGAAACTGAGACTTGGCAAGATTAAGTACCCCTTCTCTCAAGGTTTTATGGATACAGATAAAGTAATTCCACCTGAGATCCATGGCTTCTGATTCCTCATCCTCCTTGTCTGGCACTAAGTCCGTTTTACCAACATCATGTCACTGCCACGTGGTTCTGAATTCTTACGGTTGACTACTGAAGGGCAACAATGAAACATAGTTGAATGAGACCACACTTACTATTTTCTAGGAACTTCTAACCCAAGGCTAAGAATTGTTATGGTACAGAAAGACCACTAGAGAAGTCTATGGCAGCTTTTTAAGTTGAGCTGAGGACAAATAAAACCCCAAATTTCTTTGTAAAACTGTTTGCTTTTATGCTAAACCTGCCTTACCTTGATGAGTGCTGAATATCTCAGCAACCAAATACTTCATTGGGAAGGATTCAGGTTGGCCATATCTTTTAAATGCCTCTTTCTAGAATCTTCTAGAATGTCCCATTCTGAACATACAGAATGTTTCTGATGTGACAATAATACAGTCCCATGAACAGGCTCTTTCCTGTAAGAGCTTCCTTTCACACATCTTCAGAAATGAACAGAATATTGGAACCCATTGGAGAAATAACCTCTACTTTTCTCATACTTACAGTGTTGCTGACTTATTCTTTTTGGTTCTCAAATGATGTGATCTGATAGCATAGCAGCTTCCTGTTTGAAGGTTAATTATTTCTTTTTATGTCTATATTTAAGATGCTTTAATTTGTGATTCATTCTTTATAATTAGATATAATGCTTAGACTATATCCGTGTACATCACATTAAAGTTTTTCCTTTAAAGGCTATTATTATTCTGCTCTGAGGAGTTGTCAGTTTATGTAGACCATGAAAATATGATGATAAATGTAACAATCTCAAGCATAACCTTAAATTCTCAATTGCCATAGTCATGAGTCATGTGGTTTCCAGTTGTACCTAGGTGGTAAATTGGCATTTCCCCCGAAATGGTACCTATACGATTCCCTGGAATATGCATACTTTTTTTCAGTTTGAACTAGGGCTCATTTCTAACCCACTGGCCCCACCTTTCTGGCTCCTTAGCCCCTTGAGAGTGAAACTAAGAAATGACTTATGAGGTTGGAGAGTAGTGTCAGCGCGAGGGTGGAGAGTGGAAAATAAAATCTCACCCCTTTGAGGGAAGGGTGGGGAATAGTTTGAAGTTCATCTGAGGTGGCAAAAACCGTCTTCTCCTTTTCTCATTTCTTGGCTCTGTTGAAATAAACAGAAGCTTTAGTACATTCTCAGAATCAAGCCCATTTATACTCCATCAGTGCCTATTGTTTAAGAATAAGTACATAATTGAAGTCGAGAAGGTGGCATTTTCCATCCACCAGCAGACATACCTAGCTAGAGATGGGATAAAGAGAGAAAAAAGAAAAAGAAGCGTGTATCAAGAGGAGAAAAAGAGAGGAAGAAAGTAGAAAGGCAAGGAAAAGAGCCAGGGAAAGAAAGAGAAAGTCAACAAGCCTCAGATGAGACAACTTGCCTTGTTAGCCTTGCCAGCAGCTTCATGGCTGTCACTTTAGCACCTGGGACTTCCTCTTTCTTCAGGCACACTGAGCTGGGGTTTCGCTGGTAACAATAAGTTAATTGAATAGCCTGTCGACAGATGGGCATGCTGTGGCTCTGAGCTTTGGACTCTTTTGTTACATTTGTATGTGAGAGAGGCTGAAATAGCACCTATCTTTTAAAAGAACACACACACACACACGTACACACACTTACACACAGACCTGCCGTCATCTCTTATCAGGCAGCTTTCCTTTCCCCTGTCTTTCCACAATTGAGGGTTTTATTTCAGAAGTTTTTGGGTTTAACAGAATATTGCTAAGTGGGTGTATCTGAGCCGTTAGGCTACTCCATCAGCGATAAACACTCAGAAATTTGTGTCACTTAAGATCTGTTTACAAAGCAAACAAATACATGTACTCTACTACAATGCTGAAATGAATTAATTAGATCCTGATGCTTAAATCCGTCTCTACAGTCCCGTATATTCCAACCACTATACATAGTTAACCTGTAAATTTGTTTTCTCCTATGGATGTATGTTGTGCCTATGTATTGTTTCTTTTCATTTTTATTGTCAATATTTTCCAGGTAAGTTTTACTATTTTGGAGGTAGATAAGATGGTAGCTTTAACCTACAAGTAGCAAAGGCCGCTGTGTTTGATCTGCAGACGTTTCTTTTATCCTACCATCTTGTCCAAAAGCAACTCATCCAAGCCTAGGTTGTGAGCATTATCGGTTTGATGGATTTTACTGAATTCACTACTCAACCACTTTGGCTTACTAAATGATCCAAGCAAACTGTCTCGTGGAAAACGTGGTAACCCAGAAGAATATCAAAGTGAAATTAACTAATTTGTGTCCTATAGTTTCCATTTTCTTATCCTAAAGGTGGCTAGAAGCCTGGAGCCAAATGATAAAGTATACTCTTCTCTCCACAGACTTATGGCACAGGTCTCACCTGAGCAAGGGTGTGGGTCACCTCCATTCTCTCTGGGGCCTCAAGTAAGCAACAAAGGGGAGACATGAGGGAAGATGCAGAATCTTCCATCTGTGTGATTGACTTGTCAAGTCTGGGCTGAAAATCAGAGATGCTTCGAGATCACACGTGAAGCTCCAAGCAAGGTCAAGCAAGGTTACCTCAGGTCAAGAGTTTGTTAATCAAGAATTGACTGAGACCTATGGCAACTCCCTGTGTGTCAGAGTAGAACTGTGCTCCGTGGGGTTTTCAAAGACTGAATTTTTGGAAATAGATGGTTAGGTCTTTCTTCTTAGGATCCTCTGGGTGAACTTGAACCTCCAACCTTTCAACCAAGCACATTAATCCTTTGCACCAACCAAAAGTTCATAACCAAGAAATATCCCAAACCTGTGGCCATCAAGTCAGTTTGGATTCGTAGTGACCCCACAGAACAGAGTAGAACTGCCCGATAGAGTTTCTAAGGAGGGCCTGGTGGATTTGGCCTATTAGCAGCCAGAGCACTTAACCGTTATGCTGCATAGGAGGCCATTAATAAACATAAGAAAAATATACTTGCTGAGGGATAATCACTTTCATTTATATTCCTTCTTCTATCAAAAACTCTGCAACCTCCCTTCCCCCCAGTTGCAAGAAAGATCTTAAAGGAGTTTTTGGACGGAATTAAGTTAGTGGCTCAGTAACTCCAATGTGCATAGACTCACCTGGTGAGCTTGTTAAAAGGTAAGAAAATTAGCAAATCCTCAGTTCAATGAATCCCCAGATTTTACGATACATTGTGTTAGATCCTGGTGTGAAAAAGGCAAATTAACATCACGTTACTCTTTGTTCCCAGGGAGCAGGCCACTTAAAAAAGTCTGTGTCGTCCTCACCAGAAGCAGAAGATGAAAGGAATGAGTGGAAGGAGGCTTATAAGTCAAGGAAGAAATGCTTGGAGGAAGACAGGGGATGCTTCACTGATTCCATCCTATTGAGATCTGAAGTTGAATTCAATGCTGACTAAGCTCTGACTTGCTTGATACCATTTATATGGTGAAATAATGAAATCATTGGGTGATTCACTAGCTATCTAGAGAGCCTTATCATATCTGAAAGTGAAAATACCCGGGACTCCTTAGTGACGCGGGCTTGTAAGAAAGGGAGTTTTTGGGGCTGGGATGGTGTCTCACTGCATGAGAAAGGGGAGGGTATGGGACTCAGTTCCTTGACACTCATATATGACACAATATGTTAGAGAAAAAGCCTCATTCTGTGGGAGCTGACATGGCCTGAGGTTCTGGCAGCTACTGTGTCAGAGACATTGGAGCCTTGGGCAGAGGGTAACGTAGAGGGTGCCCAGAGTGGAGCTGAAGAAGAAGAGAAACACTTAGGAGAGAGGGTGGTAAAGCCATGGAGGTAGAATCTTTACTCCTGGAAGATAACCCGGGCGAAATTCTCAGTTAGAAGCCTGAGGAGAGTGGGAAAGCAGGTCATATTGGCAAGGAAACGCGGGCGGCCTGGGTGTGTCTGGGAGGAAAGCATGCTGGGAGTGCACGTCTGCATTGGGGTGAGGCAGCCACTGCCCTTCAGGCCTCTTTGTGGTGGCAAAAAGCCCCTGAAGAAGAAGAACGGCTGAAGTAAGGGAAAGATGGACAGCCTTGAAGACTGGTCCTGCCTCACGGGAGAAGGGTACACTGAGGGTGCAAAAGTTTGAACCCATTCTTGTTTCTAGACACAATTAAAAACAAGCTGTGTTGCACCCATGGTAGAGTCTGGCTGTCTCCTCTCCCCCCACTTATGTGTGTAGCTGTGCCAGCGCTGGGGGGGCAAGGAGGTGACGAGGAGGTGACGAGGAGGCTCCAGCTCAGGGGACCAGTGCTGCCGCCCGGGCTGCGCTGGGCTGACGGCTGCTTCTAGAGAACCAGTGACTCCAGGGCAGGTGAGAAGAAGGAGGCAGACGAACTGCACAAGAATGCAGGTGGCTTCTGGGAATTCACGAGTCAGTTGTGCCAAGAGGAGCCCAGCCTCTTTTCCTAAGACTTTGGTAGAGCAGTGCCCAACATTGCTTCATGTCACTGAGAGCCTGTTGTTAGAGTGATAGAGTTGTATTAAATTTTTAGGCGTATACCCCCCTTCTCAAAAGTTGACTAAGCTAGGGGTACCACTGGCACAAGAGGCACTTTCTTAACCCTTTGGTGACCCAATGATTTTCTGCTTTGAATTTTTGTCATTACCATATGTTTTCATTAATGGAAGCATACTGACTCATTGAGCTGTGACTGAATTTTTGGTAGGTAGCATGGAATTTTTTTTCCTTCCCCCTCCACAAGCCTACCCTAAGTGTTCAGTGGTACATGTGAAATACTACAAATTATATTCCAGAGTCCCCACTGGGGTCTATAGGTACATATATGTAACAGTTTTTTTTTTCAAAATTTCTCCTTTTCCTACCCAAACTTCAGATACCTCATACAGTACCCTCTAAAAATAGTGTTTTTTTTTTGTGTGTGTGGCACATGCGCATGTCTTTGGTTTCCAACAGTGATAAAAGCCCCTGCCTTGTGGCAGGACACAGCAACTTCCCAATACACCTCAGAGTCTGACAGATTTCCTGGTCGCTAAATGTACCGCCAGGTACGAAAGGGTTAAAGAAACACACACAAAGGAGGTCAGTTTCAGCAGCGGAGTGTTGCAATGCTTTTAAGGAGAAGCAAATGGGTGTTGCAATTAGGGAGGGGCAAAAGAGCCCTGAAAAATGCTCCCCACCCCCACTCTGCTGAACTTTCTTTTGGCTCATATTGTAGCTAAGAGATGGTTCTAAATTTTTTGAAATATCTTTCTAAAATAGAATATCTTTTCTTTTCCCCTGTACTTCTTTTCATTTGCTTTCCAACGGTGGTTTAGGGTTCAGCAGGAATAATCTCTATGCTTTGTGAACTATCAGGTCTACAAGTTCCTTTGGATAGTGATTCAGAGCTTGCGAGCTGGCAAGGACCTCAGAGATCACCCTTGACTGATGGCAAAACTCAGAGTCAAATTTGCCTGCAGACTGGAAATAAGGCTTCTGCCTCAGTGTCAAGCCATTTGAGAAAAATTACTAAAGCTGCCTTGCTGAAAAACCCTCAGAAAAGTAGATCCCATCGTTTTCTATGACAGCATGCTTCAGTGTCACCATATTTGAGGTTCAGGAAGTGGTTTTTATTAATCATATATTTATGTATTTTACAAAGGGCAGGCATTTGGGCAAGGGGGCGGATAGTGCTGTTCCAATCTAATGTTAGGGAGATTTGATATTGCCATCTTTTCATCTGGGAAAGTGGTGCCCGAGAAGTATGTCTAAAGCAAGGCTATGTTTTGCCAGAAACCTCCAGTTCTTTTTGAGTTTGAGCCTATAGGGACTCAGAGCTGGGTTATATTAAGCTTTAAAAACATGCTTTATCATGTCCCTCAGTTTGTAGAAATCTCTACCAGGCAACAGATACCTCCTTCTCTTCTGAATCGCTGCCCCATTTTAACTGTATCTCTTTTGTGGTAGTTATAATATCCTGTCTTACATTATAATATATCTCCTGCACTGAACTCTAAGCTTTGAAGGCCTGAAATGTGCTTGGTTCATCAATGCCGTGTACTTAGTAGGTAGTGAAAATGTTATTGTCAGGCTAACGATGCTCCTCCCAATGGTGAAGGTCATCCTTCGTCAGCCGTTCTCTTACTCTGTTTCCAATTCATCTGACATCCACCCAGCGGTGGACTATTTTGTTTTGAAGGTTTTTTTCTATCATGGTTGTTCAGCTCCTTTCAAAACTCTTCCCATATAAAATATAATTTTCAAATACAGCGATACACTTGAATGAACAATCTACTCAAAAGTTCTGAGACTTTTATTTAGAGGGAATACTGTGAAAAATCAAGCAATTAGGTGACCCTCCAGACTGTGTCAGTATCATGGTTGACAATATGAGCCTGGGCTAAGTGAACAGAAGCGTTGACTTAGAAAGATTTCCCCCATCCATGCTCTCCGAAGATGGTCCTGAACAAGAGGTGCTGAGGGAATGTGGCGTCAGGAAGCCTGGATCAAATCTCATGTGGCTAGTGGCTTGGCCACCTTGTAGGGATATTCCCGTGGGGGATGCTGCTGTAATTTCTTTCACAGCCTAGATCCGGATAATCCAGTTTCATTGGCATGATGACTTTGAAATCTACTTGGACTTTGAGAGAAGTGTGACCTATCAACATCTTTCCATCCGTATTCACTTGAAGTTTTTTTACATTGTAAGCTGTGAAATCAGCAAGGAATATTTTAATTTCAGGAAGAGGAATTAGAAGCTGACCAGTGGAAGTCGAGGACTTGCTGGCAACCTCTCACTGGAAGCTGAAACCGAAAATGCATGTCAGGTTGAGGTCTACATTTTTTAATGAATGGCAGGTTAGCCTTGTATGGCCTCCCACAGGGGTGCCCATCAGCTTGGGGGACCTTGGGCTGGGGAGTCATGGTTCCAGCAAACAGGTGCACTCACTCATTTGGTGAATGAGTGCAGTTCACTGACAACCTGGAAGAAACTCAAGGAAGGTAAAACATTCAGATTAGCTACCAAGCCTGTGGATGCTTTTGGCTTTCAAGCTCTGAGCTGCTACATATAAGCCTTGACTGTGCTTTGTCGGTGGCCACACATGGCTCTAATGAGTCCCCCCGAGCCCCTCAGGGTCATAGACTCTGATGGTATAGCTGTTTATTGCTTTGTTTTGATGGAGAGGGTTTGCTGGGGGTGTTGAGAAAAAAATAAAGAGCAAGAAGACAACTCTCCTTCAATCCCAATGTAACAATTAATTATTTGGGAGTGAATTGATGTGGAAAAATACAAGATATTCTAAAATTCTATAGCAATAGAGTTAATTGAAAGGTCATTAACTCTACCTTTATTCTGTTACAGAGAAAGAGATATGAAGAAATGACCATTTGTATCTTTTCTTAGGCTGGGGCATATTTAGCAGTTTTTTATATTTGTTTAGGGTTATGCAGACAGCAATTGTGGCCTCTGCATGCTCTGTTTTTTCTTCTGCAATGAGGGTCTTTCTACCAAGGTCCCAGCTATGTGTTTTTGAAAGTCCTGTTCATTTTTTGTCAGATGCATCGCTAATTCTGTCCTGTTTGAAACTCAGGGTAAAGAAAGCAACCCACTTCTTTTTGTAACTAAACACGAGGTATTACCATTATGGTTGATTCTTGCTGAAGTGCCTCAGTCTTGTGGTGTAGCTCATGCTAGAATTCAAAATGCTTGCAAACATTCACCCATTTAATCCTTACAACACTCTGGAGGGGCAGATCAAACCCCGAACAAAGCCCATTGCTGTCAAGTCGACTCTGACTCCCAGTGATCCTACAGGACAGACTAGAACTGCTGCATGGAGTTTCCAAGACCATATGTAATCTTTACAGAAGCTGACTGCCACATCTTTTATCTGCAGTGTAGTTTAATCACTGACCTTTAGATTAGAAGCCTGGCACTTTACCACTGTGCCACCAGGGCTCCTTGGCATGGCAGATAGATAGGCAAAATTTCAGAAACAGAAGTTTTTTTGTGTGTGTGTGTTCATTGACTGAAGCAGAGTAGCCTGTAAAGATTGATTCTTCAGTACATAATTATAGACTGAGTTTTCCCTCTTAGCAGTTGCCTTCATTACTAACAAAAGCATTCTCTTTAGTCATGTTATGGAAGTGAGCAAAATCAGTACATGTGCTGCTCCATGGTGTCTTGTAAGTACATGAGCTGGATTTTTTTCTGAAGCAGCTACATTTTCTGTCATCCAGTTCTTCTCTCCTCCCATAAGAACTTATTTATCCAACAACTATTGATCAGATTTCCCAGGTGTACATAGCCTTGTGCTATGTAATAGCACTGTGGGGACACAAAAAAGTACTGAGCGAGGTCCTAGCCTCCTGGTGCCTCTGGGGTGGTAAGGCTCTCTCACAAGGGAAGCTAAAGAGTCAAAGCGAGCACGGAAGGCAGCACGTGTTCTGACCACCAAAGAAGTGACACAGATTGAAACTGTTGTCAAAGTTCAGAGGAGATGAAAATTGCAGTATTCTATAGGCCTGATGGCCCCAGAAGACTTTGTAGGGGAGCAGAGATGTTCACTGTTTAGCTCATTAGGCCTAGAAGTATAATCTTTGATTGTTGAGTACCTTTCTCCCACCTCCTCATCTTTCTCTCAATTTTTCCCCTCCCCTCCCTTCCTCTCCCCTCCTCTTCCCTGAGTCAGTGTAGTCTAAACTGCAGAATAGACATTTTTCTAGGGATTGCTATGGACAACACTAAAATTGCACAGGGAAAGCCAATCTTCTCAAGTGTAGAAGTCAGTTAAAAAAAGAAAAGGAGCAACACCAAACTTGTTGCCACCAAGTTGATTCCAACTTATGGTGACACTATAGTGTAGATAGAACTGTCCCACAGGGTTTCCGAAGAGCAACTGGTGGATTCAAATTGCCAGTTTTTGGTTAACAGCTGTAACTCTTAACCACTGTGCAACCGGGGCTCCAGAAGTCAGCTGGGAGGTCATAAAGATAGGGCACGAATTCCACAGTCTTTCACTTTTATCCGTCACTATCAGTTTAATTTGAAACAAATAACCTAAACTGTTTTCTTGTCTTGTAACAACACAGTAATGACAGTGAGAAGAGGCTAAAACAATACTTTCGTGATTGCTCTGAAGATTAGAGGTACAGTAATCCTTATAATCCTCAAAGAAGAACAACTGGATACTTTCCCGTTGGATTCTCAACCTTGAACTATCATTTTTTCTTCAATGTTTTTAAAAGGCAGAAAGCTTTGGAATGAGATGGTTTGGGGACATCTTCTGACTCTGCCAGTTAATAACTGCATGGACTTGGATAAGTTATTTACTTTCTGAGACTTTCAGTTTTTCTATCTGGAAATGGTAGTAATACCGCCTACTTCTTTGGACTGCTGGCTTATTAAATGATGTAATTCCTGCGAAATACATAGCAGGGTCCTTGAGTATGTTAAAGACTCACTAAATGACATCTGTTGTTGTGGTTTAAGGATCTTGGTCCTGGGCTGTGACCAGCTTTAAGGGCTTCATTCACACAGGGGTCTGCTGTGACAAAGAAAGGCAGGAGCATCTTTCTCTATTTCTGCAAGCTTGGAGGGCAGGATTGGCCTGCAGTATGGGCTTGAGGGGTGTTAGCCCTTTCCTGATTTATACTTGCTCCCTATTTGTTGTTTTTGTCAGTCGTGCTCTGATTTCATATGGTGCTTTGGTGCTTGATTTATTCTGTTTACCAGCTAACACAGTCTAATGGTCAAAAGGAGGTAGCTAAGTCCAGGTGTAAGGAAGCATCAGGGATGAGGCATCTGAACCATTCACAGTCCTGGAGCTGGGCAGCCCTGCCTCACTCCATATAGTTCTACCTTTGCTTCTCTTTGAGATGTTTTCCCTTAGTATTCCTAAGGGTGAAATGGAATAGGAAGCCTTGCAAGTAAGAGTGATAATAAAACAGTAAAAGAACAGGCCGTAGAGCCACAACCTCTGTGTCTGCTTCCTGACCCCACTGCTTACCAGTTAAGCGGATTTCGGCCAGGTGTCTCACCTCTCTGCGTTTCAGTCTTCTCATCTCTAAACCACGGTAAAAGCCATACCTACTTCATAGAGTTGCTGTGAGAGTGAAAAGAGTTCACATACATAAGGCACGTACACATTTCCTGGCACATAGTAAGTGCTTCAGAAACGATAACTATTTCCATTTACTATAGAAATCACTTAACAGATTCAGTTAGTCTGAGTTCCCAGAGGAAGGCAGCTTCTTGTCTGCCATGGTTGGCTCTATAATACTACAAGGTTTAATAAAGATGTAGCCCCTACTCTTGTGCTAGACTTTATGCCATCATAGCTTCCTGCCAATGACACGTCATTGCTCTGACATTCATAGGCGTAGGAAAAATGTTGTGGTCTGGTTTACGAAGTTCAAATATTTGTGGGTCCCTCTGATTAGTTTTATTATTGTTTTTAATGTACTGCACATGGTCTGTCAAACATGCCTGCAAAGAGGCCACATTGGTTTTTTTAAGACAGATGATCTAAAAACTAGCTATCACTCATTGCGGATTTGAGGAATTCCAGTGTTCCTAATGTTCCTAAGAGCTGCCACCAAATATTTGGTGGTGTTCTCCCTGTGACCACCAGTGTTCCTTATGCTTTCTCCCCACTGGCCGCGTCTGCTCCGAGGCTCCAAAGGATGTAGAGATGGCTGAGTGTTCTTGTTTTAGATTTTCTTTTTAACAAAGTGGTGCATGCACACCAAAGTCTAGAGTTCAACTACAAGACTCAGCTATGAAAAATGGTAATCCCTTGCCCAGTGCCCCCTTACACTTTTGTCATCCTCAGAAGAAATCACTGTCAGCTATTTTAACTGTTACTTTATCAATGTTATCTCTAAATCATATGTCTTTAGTGCTATTAAAAAACAATTTTAACATTAGGCATTTTCTATTTTCTTGCCACTCATGGAGATGAAACTTTCTTCCTCTGTCACCAGATCTGCACTCCACATAACTCTGATTACCTCTCACACACCTTTGTCCCTGTCCTGCCCTTCTCCCGATACAATTAGGTAATAGATGTGGTTGAATCAAGAGTCTGTGTTTACATCATTTTTATTAGGTAGATACTAGTGACAGTTGAACCATTTTGTATACTATGATTATCATGTTTTTCTTACAAAACTTTTTGATTTTTCTGAAGTTACTGTCTTCTTTTCACATAGTGGTTTTTTTTTTTAATCACCACTAATTCCCAGATTTTCTTCCACTTGTTTCGATCTCCTCTCAATGTATTCAGACTCATCAAGCATGGCATTAACTCATATTTTTGAAAACTCTCTCCTCTAGACTTTTGACTACCAACTGGGTGATTGTTCTCTAGCCTTGAATTACCCTTCACCTCATCCTATGGGAAACCCTGGTGGCATTATGGTTAAGTGATATGACTGCAAACCAAAAGGTCAGTAGTTCAAATCTTCCAGGTGCTCCTTGGGAACTCTATGGAGCATTTCTACTCTGTCTTAAAGGGTCGCTATCAGTTGGAATTAACTCACTGGGAATGGGTCTCATCCAAGGTCTTCCCTTTGCACCCCTTTTTGGTTGGAGATCTGATTTTCTGATTCCCATGTCTTCATATCTTCCTTTTCCGTGTTTTCCTTACCTTGTTTGTTCAAAAGCTTCCCCTAGTAGCTTCATTAGTAAGTGTGTAGGGGAGGTGAATATTTTGAGACCACATGTGCTTGGAAATGTCTTTAGTCTGCTTTCATGCTTTATTGATAGTGTAAAATTCTTGGTTGTAATTTTTTTCCCCTAAGACTTCTCTTGGCATTATACCCACTGTCCTCTAGCTTTCAACACTGACACTGAGATGCCTGAAATCACTCTGACTCTTGATCCTGCTAGGTCTTCCTGGATCCTAATTTTCTTTGTTGTATCTGCATTTGCTAAATCTCTTAAATTTCTGAAAGATAATAATGTATTGCCGTCAAGTTGATTCCAATTCATAGCGACCCTGCAGGACAGGGTAGAACTGCCACGTAGGGGTTCCAAGGCTGTAAATGTTTGTGAAAGCTGACTGTCACATCTTTCTCCTGTAGAATAATGGTGGGGTTGAACTGCTGACGTTTTCGTTAGCACAGCCAACTGCTTAAACCAGATCAGGACTCCTTCACCAAAATAATACTGCAAATCAGTTATTCAGCATAGTATTATAGACCTGGAAGTGTTTGCAATGATGGTTTAGTTCACATTTATAGGTGAAGGTCCAAGCCATGGACTGACTTGCCCAAGGTCATGCAGGCAATATTAGTGCTGAAGACCTTGAGTCTAGCAGTGAATGAAATACGCTGTGTTTAAGAACATTATTATTTTTAAAAAAATTGATGAAGAGATGTACAGCAAAACACATCAGTTCAATAGTTTCTATGGTGCCATTCAGTGACATTGGTTACAGTCTTCAAGTTTCTTGATTTCCTTTTCCAAATTGTTTTTATCATAACCCACACAAACTCACTGCTTCTAAGGTTTTCACCTAAACTTTCAAGTTGCTCTGGTCAATTTGATCTCATAATTAAAAACATTATTTTAAGACTGGATTGTTCAATATCTACAAAAATATACATAAATCCTTATTTTTCTTCTTACGGCTGGGGAAAAGAGCTCTGAGGCACAGTAGTAAAGCATGCAGCTGTTAACAGAAAGGCTGGTGCATTAAACCTACCAGGTGCTCTGTGAGAGAGAGATGCTGCAGCTGCCCCCATAAACATTGTAGTCTTGGCAGCTGTATCAGGCAACTCTACCCTGTCCTGTGGAGTTGTTGAGCTGGAATCGAATGGACAGCAAGGAGTTTGGTTGAATGGCCAGTGAGGTGGAGAACCACTTATTTTGTCAACTTCCAAGGGCAAAATTATGAAGAGGAAACAAAATTGTATATAAAAATAGAGTCCAATTTTGTATCAAAATGTCTGTAGAAGAAAATACGAAATGAGAGAAATAAACATGAGGATAGAGAGTGTGTGCATGCAAGAGAGGAAGAGGTCTTATTTTTTAGTTGATTTGTGGATAAAATCTATGTAAAAAAGACTTAAGATACGACTCTGGGCAGCAGAAGACAAATTTCTACAGGTTAGTCGTGGCCCAGACCAGTGAGCAGAAAGAAGATCTTTGGTCTAAAAATTATTATTTTCAAATGAAAGCCATTCGTGCCATCCTTCTGATTCAGTTAGAGGAGACAGCAGGTCAGATGTAGAGGAGAGAAAAACTCATCTCAATCGCTTTGAGAAGGAGAAAAGAGAGTCTGTGCGAAGGCAGTGCTCCTCTGGGGGTTTACAGCACTCCTGCCTTAGATCTTGGTGTAGTGGTAAAGATCTACATCTGCTAATAAAATGATTAGCAGTTGGAATCCACCAGGTACTCCCTGGAAATCCTGCAGAGCAGTTCTGCTCTATCCTACAGAATCACTGTGAATCAGAGCCAACTGGATGGCAGTGGGTTGCTTCTCTCTTTCTTTCTTTTTATTTTTTAACCTCAGAGCTGGGAGTCAGAGACCAGGCTGAAGACGAAAAATCAACATTACAGTCAAACCCACACTGATCCTGGATCTGAAGTAATCTACAGCCTCACAACTCTGGCAAAACACACAACTTTTGACTGAAGTGATTCAGGCAGTTGGTTAACCAAACAATTGGTTTGGTTGGGAGAAAGAAGCTAAATTTGATTGACTTGACCAATTCATAAAACTGCTGCTGTGTGCCTGCGGGTGCATAGCCCTAACCTCAGCGTTTCTGCTCTCTCTAGCTGCACTTATCAGCAGGGATTGCTTTGATTTGCATAATATAAGAAAAAACAGAAGCTCAATAAGATGCACTTGGTTCTGTGTCTCTACATGAGCAGTTAACAAATTAGCACAGGGGAAGCTTTTGCAAATGAGAGATTAAATTTCCTTGTTTGTGTTGGAAATCTCCCTCCGTCTCTGTCAGCAAATGTGCAATAACATTCTTTCTGTGCTGGGCTAGCTTTGAGTTCGTTTGTTGTTTCTATTTCTTTTGTTCTTGCTATTTGTCTTCAGAGTGACCATCTTTCTCAGGGAAGATAGAACCCTAGCTTCTAGGGAAGGGGTGGAAGGGTAGGGGAGGTAGGCTTGTCAGACAAAATACAAGATGCTCAGCTCAGTTTGTATTTCAGATTAACAATGAAGGTTATTTTATTTTTTTCCCAGTATGATGAGTATGTTTCAGATATTGCTTGAGATACACTAAAAAAGTATTCATTGTTAACCAAATATTCTAATTGAACTGTTTTAATTTGCTAAATCTGGTTAACCCTGATGGCGTAGTGGTTAAGTGCTGTTATGTCTGCCAACCAAGAAGTCGGCAGTTCAGATCTGCCAGGTGATCCTTGGGAACTGTGTGTGGCAATTCTACTCTGGCCTGTAGGGTTGCTATGCGTTGGAATTGGCTCGACAGCAGTGGGTTTGGTTTCGGTTTGGTCAACTCCAAAGGCTCCTCTGGTGAGGTGCGGCAGGCCTCTGGGCCTGAGACATTCCATGACTGAAAGAAATCAGCTGCTTTTGCCCCCCTCCCTTCCCTTCTTTTTTCATTGTGTTTAAGTGGAATTTACAGTTATAGTCATTTTCTCATACAAAAACTTACACTTTGCCGCGTCTCCTTAGCTGCTGTCCCCATGCTGTGGCAGCACATTTTTCCCCTTCAATCCGTGTTGCTCATGTCCATTTGTCTATTTGTGTACCTCTAATGTTACCTGTTGCCTCTGAGCAGGAGCTGTCCAGTTGGTCTCCTGTATGCACCCAAGCCAAGAAGGACACTCTTCACCAGTATCATTTTATGGCTTATATATCAATTCAGTCTCTGTCTGGAGTTGGACTGCAGAATGATTTCAGTTCTGGGTTAACAGAGAGTTTAGGGGCCATGTCTTCTGGGGACCCTCCAGGCTGTCATACCATCAAGTCTGATCTTTTTACTAGAGTTCAAGTTCTGCATCCCGCATTTCTCCTGTCCCATCAGGAACTCTTTGTGGAGTTCTCTTGAAGGGTAGGGTTTGCTGGTGGCCAGGCACCGTCTAGTTCTTCCAGTCTCCTGTTGATGTAGTCTCTGTTGAATGTTGCCCTTTCTGTCTCTTGGGCTTGCACTGTCCTCTTCATTGATGATCTTCTTTCTCCTCTGCTCCAGGTGGGTTAAGACAAATTAATGATTTTTAGATGACCACTTGCTAGCTTTTAAGACCCCCAGACACCACTCACCAAAGTGGGATGTAGAACATTTCCTTAAAAAACTTTGTTATACCAATTGACTTATGTGTCCCCTGAAGCCATGGATTTCAGATCCCTGACCCCTACACTCTGTCCCTGGAAGTCTTTAGTTTTCTTCAGAATACTTCTAACCATTGGGCTTGGTCCATTTGTTTTGGCTTCTCCTCTGCTGTGTGTTGTGTCTCCCTTCACCTAAAATAGTTGTTGTCAGTTGTCTAGTTAGTGAATACCCCTCCCCTTATAACCATCAAAGAATATTTTCTTCTGTGTTTAAACCAATTCTCGAGTCCTTATAATAGTAGTCTCGTGTAGTATTTGTCCTTTTGCAATTGACTAATTTCACTCAGCGTAGTGTCCTCCAGGTTCTTCCATTTTATGAGATGTTACCCAAATTGGTTACTGTTCTTTATCACTACGTAGTATTCCAGTGTGTGAATATGTCACAGTTTATCTATTCTTCCATCAAAGGACACCTAGGTTGATTCTATCTTTTTGCTATTGTGAACATTGTGCTACAGTGAACATTGGTGTGCATGTATCGGTGTGGCAGTTCTTACTTCTCTAAAATAAATTCTAAAAAGGGCCTTCCGTCCTTTCTGATGGTGAAGTGGTTAAGTGCTGTGGCTGCTAGCTAAAAGGTCAGCAGTTCAAATCTACCAGGTGCCCCTTGGAAACTCTATGGGGCAATTCTGCTCTGTTCTATAGGATCATGATGAACTGATAATTGACTCCATGGCAGTGGGTCTTCTTTTTTTTTCTTCCCGGGGCTGACTGGCTTTTACCTCATGGCTGAGAATTGGTTCTCTTTGGGCTTGGGACTAGGGTGAGAAGAGTGAGGCATTAACCTCAGGCACAATCTCAGTACTATTGAAGGTTAAGACTACTGTGCAATATTTAAAAAACATGGAAAATTTGTCTTTATTTAAAATTTGATATTAGTTATCATGATATTCTTTGTGTTACTTTTTACTTTTAAAAATGATTGTTTTAAAATATTCTTTATCTCAATTACTGAGTTTTTTTGCTTCTCTTAAATTTTGTCCCTGAGTAAGACACACACTTCTGTTCCTCATTTCCCACCCTGGCCCCCAACCACGTGCAACAGCTTTTGGAGAATGGGAGGGTGTGGTGGTAGTGGTAGCGGGGTGGCAGGAAGTTTGTAATGCAAACTTGTGGTCCTACTAAGAACAGTGTCAGAATTCTTGCTTTAGGAATAAAATATAAATTTCCCACATCAACTCCTGTTTATTTACACCTAGCTTTGAAGAAGGCTGTGATTTTCCCTTGTCAGTTATATCACAGTAGTTACTTTGAACTTGAGTGAATGTCTTACCTCCAATCCTACAACCTTCGTCTAAGCAGGTACTTCTGATGCTAACTTGCTTCCTTCCAGGAGATGGTACCTTCTGTCTCTTTTGTTGCTTCACATCTGAGGATATGACCCTAGCTCCGTCCATGTCTGGTAGCTGTTTCTTCCTGAGGATGCTGGCAGACACTGCTGGGTTTGGAGGCCTGGGGGTCAGGACTGATTGATTGCCACTGTACTTTAATATTGTCTTATTGATTCCTTAAAATGATATTTGTGCATGAGTATTCAAAAAATGTTCCAATATTATTTGCAGCTGGTTGTTGTACATGCATGAAATAATTATTATTACTTAGCAACACAAATAGTTGACATGCTGTAAAAGCTTTTGTTTATTTAAAACATCATTTTGTTGTTGAAATTATACAGAGCAAAATATACACCAATTCAATGATTTTTAATGTACAGTTCAGTGACATTGATTATACTCTTGGAGTTCCTCAGATATTCTCATCTCCATTTCTGAACTTTTCCTTCCCCATTAACATAAATTCAATAATTGGCATCCTTAGTATACTGGTCAGGAAGCCTGGCTACCCATATGTTATGCAACACTTTATTGGTATATGTGAACTCATTTTTAGACTCCTGACATAACTGTAGATAAATGTTAGTTACATCATTCATTTTGTTGAGAAAGGCACTCACATGTACATACAGCAACATGTCCACATGTGTGCATGTGCTTTCTCTTTCTTTAAAATACATAAAAAATTAAAAACAATACTAGAAGATAGACATAGAAGAGAGAAAGGCTAGAGGCAAAGCTGACGTTAGTTTAAAAAATGAATGAGTGAATAAAGAAACTCCTGGTTCTTGACACGGAGAGACAAGGCAGAGAGTGTTGGAGAAGACCCTGTCTGAGGAAGGTGGTGACCTTTGTCAGTTCTCTCATCTGTTAGGTGGTGGCTGAAAGTCTTCTCACTTCAAGTCCAGTGTCCTTGTAATGATAAATAACTCAGGTTCCAGTTACTAGCTCGCAGTCCTCAATCACTACTTCTGTTTTGCATCATTTAGCATTTTCTCAGCATTCTGAAAGAGAGTGAATCAATTAGCCTATTTGGAAATCAGAAACATTCCCAAAAGAAGAATTTTTAAGACGTTGATGTGCAACGTTTTAAGGGATTACATGTGTTAAACTTTTGAATTTGGAAATGGATGTCATGTGTAGGGCTCTATTCTTCAAACAATTTTATCTCTGTGAATTTATCCCAAATAAATTTAATCTTGAATTTGAGCAAAGCTTGACAATGATAAAAAAAAAAATTGGCAAATTACCTAAATATAACAGTAGTTTGTTAAATAAATGATGGAACAATCATAGTTGCACAGTCATTAAAAATTAAAAAAATAACATAAGGAAATACTCATTTTATTATGTTATCAGGAAAAAAGAGGATGAAGCAAGATTGTATTTAGAAAACATATATATTTACACACATATACATGTACATACATATATGTCTGCAAATGCATACTTCCATGGGCATTGATTGTGGAAACCAGTCAAGAAATCAGCTGATGTATTGGGCAGATCTGCTGCAAAAAACCTCTTTACGGTGTCAAAAAGCAAAGATGTCACTTTGAGGACAACAGTGTGCTTGACTCAAGCCATGTGTATTCAAGTGCCTCATATGCATTCAAAAGCTGGACAATGAATAAGGAAGACTGAAGAAAACTTGATTCTTTTGAATTACGGTGATGGTAGAGAATATTGAATTTACCATGAACTGCCCAAAACAAAATGAATAAATCTGTCTTGCAGTAAGTACAGCTAGAATGCTCCTTAGAAGAAAGGATGGTGAGACTCTGGACATGTTACTAGGAAGAGCCAGTCCCTGGAGAAGGACGGCGTTCTTTGTAAAGTCAGGAGAAAGAAGATCGCAACAAGGCGGATTGACACAGTGGCTGCAATCATGAGCAAACACAGCAGGGATTGAGAGGACGGCACAGGACTGGGCAGCGTTTTGTTCAGTTGTAAGCTCACTATGAGACAAAACCAGCTCCGTGGCACCTAACATCATCAACAACAACGCATTTTCTGCAATAAACTTGTGTTACTTTTGAAATCGGTAAGCAGAGTACAATAAAAAATATATGGGAAAAGAATATATTTAAGTTACATGCAATAATATTCTTTCTATAGACCCTTTTTAAAAAAATAATATTTCATTATGTTTTGGTGAAACTTAGATACCCATTTGACAGTGATCTGTGCATACTCATCTCTATATTTTATGCCATTTTATTTTTGTGGACTATTTTCTCCCCCTCTGTGTTGCTTTTGAAATTCTATCCAAATTCTATCCCAGCCTAGGTGCTACCCACCAGTTTTCATAGATGATGGAACTCTCATTTAACCTGGAAACTTAGAGCTGATATAATTAAATTGAAAAAAATCATGCAGTATCATCCCATTGTTTTTAGATGGATCATTTTCTAAATTATGGCATAGTGTAGGGAAACCCTGATGCTGTAGTGGTTCAGAGCTATAGCTGCTTAACAAAAAAGGTTTGTAGTTCAAATGCATCAAGCACTCCATAAAAACTCTGTGGGGCAGTTCTACTCTATTCTATGGGATTGCTGTGAGTCAGAATCTATTTAGTGGGAGACAATGAGTTTGGTTTGGTTTGTTATAAGCATGTAAGTCATAATTTTAAGACTTTAAATAGAAATAAATCTTTACCCCAGCAATATTCTTTTTGTTGATACTTATTGTATTTTTGGATAGATACATACTTTAGTTTTTTCCTACATTATGAGTTCCACCTCTCCAAGGTAGAAGCCTGAAGAAGGCCTCTCATCTCCCTTTTCTGTTAGGACTTCACTAGCCAAACACAACCACATGGGAGACTTGGATATCAAAGAAATCTTCACAGCATCAAAAGTGGTATGGCATAGCATCTGTTCTGCTGGAGACAGTAGCAATGGGTAGGGTGAAGACTCTTGAGCCTTTGGAGACAGTGGCGATGCTCCAAGGAACATCCACACCTGACTATTTGTCCGTAGTTCTGGGAATATATCTGCAGCAGTTTGCAAGTGCATGTTGGGTACTGTTCGGGGCTGAAGAGGTTCCCTGGCTCTCCTAGAGCATCTGTGAGTTGTTTGATGTGATTAGCTGCTGTCCAGTAATCTCCAGCTTCTGGTGATCCTATGAACAACAGACTGAAACATTGTGTGATCTTGCATCACCTTCACAATCGTTGGTGTGCTTGAGCTCATTGTTGCCACCGCTGTGTATTGTGACTGCCTGTCAGTCTAGGGGACTCATCTTCCAGTCTTATCTTAGACAGTGTTCTGTTGTGACCCATGAAGTTGGCAGTGGCTGATTTTCAGAAGTAGGTCACCAGTCCTTCTTTTCTAAGAACCTTGAACCAGAAACCAAACCCGCTGCTGTTGAGGCGGTTCCGAATCACAGCAGCCCTATAGGATAAAGTAGAACTGCCCCCTAGAGTTTCCAAGGAGTGCCTGGTGGATTTGAACTGCTGACTTTTTGGTTAGCAGCCCTAGGACTTAATCACAATGCCATCAGGGTTTCCTAACATCCTTTAGGAAGAATTGGTTTTCTGTTGCCCGTTAGAGTGGGTACACAACAAAATACTCTGGCTGATAAAGATGTCCATCTTGGGTGTACTAGCCACATGGTCCTTCCTGCCAAAGCTGTATTTAATCAGATATGATGGGGCAGATTATTATCTGAGCCACCGCTGGATCTTGCCAGGGCTGTCTGTCTGATGGGAACTGGAGACCTCCCAGCCCTGAAGGGCAACAGTAACTTTTATGTTGAGTTTGAACTGAAATCCAACTTTTTATATATGCAACTACATAAGAAATAAGGTCAACCTCTAGGCTAGGTTGACTCATATTCAATGATATACAGGAAGGAAAACACCATTTGAACTGTCATTGTGGTATTTTTTTGTGTTTTGAAATACTTTAAAAACTGCTGCTAACTATGTAATTGCAAATTACTTCCTTCTTCCATGCACCACAATTTATCTGTATGAAAAATAAGTACCTCCAGTGACTAGGAGTTAAGGACTGTGATTGAATTAGGGAATATTGTAAAAGACACTGAGAATGGTAATAGGTGGTAATTCTCCAAAAAACAACCACTTAAAGGTTCAGATTAAATTAAAAAGTTTGAGGTGGCCAGTTTTGTCTAATATGCCCTGAGATCATGCCTACATCATAGCCAGAAAAACATTTACATTAGTATTTTTTTTTATTGGGGTTAATTGAAAGTATATACTTCAATTCAATTTTGCTTGCCTGCCTGTCTGCTACTCCATCTGCTCTCCTCCCCCTGTGACAGCAAGCTCCTCCCTTCCACTCTTTACTACTAGTATCCTCTTAACAAACACCTGTCCCCTCCTCTCCACCCTCTCGTCTTTCATCTAGAAACAAACCAGTAGGACAGCCTCCTGTAAATGTATAAAATCATAAAGTGCACACCACATGCTCACACTGTGTCCCTGAGTCCAGTCCATTCTTGTCTGAAGAGTTGACCTGGGTACTAGTTTCAGGTCTGGACCAGCAGCAAGTCTAGGGGCTATGTTCGCAGGGGACCCTCCAAGCTATTGTTGTTTCTACGTTTTCAGTGTTGAAGGCAAGGAAAGTGCCCAGTTCCTACTTTGTCCTGTTCCTCTGTCATCCTCAATATTCCTAGGACCCTTTGAGATATGGGAATCCGACTCAACGGCACTTGGCTGGCTTGGCTTTGGTGGCTAGTTTAATTCTCTTACTAGCTGCCTTGTCAGAAAAGCATACTGGGAAAGAAATGTGCATAAAACTGTCAGTAAGTATGGAATGGCCCATGAAAGTCACAGTTCCCTCTGCCACTCAAATTGCCCCTTTTCATCAGTTACCTTTCTCATGGTGGATGAAGAGGTGGGATGGTCCTCGGGTTAGCTTTCCATTCTGTCTCTGGTACAAGTAATAAGCTCCTAGGTCTCATTTCCTTACACTTTTTCACTGCTACTTTCATTTTTTATTCCTTCCACATTAAAAAAAGGTAATATACGTAAGTACAATAAAAAATGTGCCTTCTAAATTGTTTTAAAGTGTATCATCAGTGACATTGATTACACTCACCACGTTGTGCAACCACCACAGCTCTCCATTTCCATGTTTTTCATCACCTCCATGAGAAGCTCAGTGCTCCTTAAGCAACAACTGCCCATTCCCCAAGTCCCTAAAGCTCGCTGCCATTGAGCCAATTCTGACTCATAGCGTCCCTGGTAAGCACTAATAAACTTTGGTCATTGTGTACTTGCTTATTCTACATATTTCTCATAAGTAAGACCACATAATATTTGTTCTTTTGTGCCTGACTCAGTTCTTTCAGTTTTCAAGTCTTTTAGGTATATATTTATCAGTGGACTTAATGAATTATATGATAAATGCATAACTAATTGAGGAATTGTTCAGTGGCTTTTCACAGTGGCTGCACTATTTGATATTCCCACCAGTAATGAATGAGGGTCCCGGTTTCTCCACGTCATCACCAACACTTGTTATCTTCTTTTTCTGATAATATCCATCCTAGTGAGTGTGAAGTAGTATCTCCTTGTAGTTATGCCTTCCAATATTACATGCAATTCTCCCACTTCTGGCACACCTTCAGTTGCATTCAGGGCCCCCTTTTTTACTCTGAAAACTGTAACTTACATTTCATAACTTAATGGAAGGAAAAGGAGCAAGTCATCACAGTCAATTTAAATTTTTTTTCATGACGTCATGGTTTCACTCTCTTGTTGGATGGTTTCTTCTTGGAGTCTTTTTTTTCAATCAGTCAAAGATTACTCCAGATAATACTTACTATGCCATACAGAATCCCTTGCGAGGAATGCGTTGTGGCTAACTTGTCAACTTGTTAATTATAAAAGGAACCAAACTCATTGCTATTGAGTTAATTCCAACTCATCGTGACCCAAAAGGACAGTGTATAACTTGCCCATAGGGTTTCCGGGAAGTAGCAGGTAGATTTAAATTGGTTAGAAGGAAGTCCTTAACCACTGTACTAACAAGTAGTCAACGTTAATTATAGTAGAGCTCAGTTATAACTATATTATAGTAGTCACATAGGCTTCCTGGGTCAGAGAACATACTTGCATAAACTGAGGGTGACTTTGAGAAACAAAGAAAAACCTACTCAGTTTTAAGAAGAGGTGGCTTGCGTGTACTAATATTTGTTGCAGCATTATTCACAATAACAAAAAGGTAGAAACACCTAAATAGCTATCAGCTGGTGACCAGATACACAAAACGTGGTACACACACAATAGAATACTGCTCAACCACAAAGAGAAATGAAGTTCTGAAATGTGGTAGGACACACATGAACCTTTTTTGAAAACATTATGCTGAACAAAATAAATCTCAAAAAACCCATATATGGTCCTACTTATTTGAAGTGGGTGAAAGTATAGACCCCTCCCAAATCCCACTGCTGTTCAGTCAATTCTAATTCTTAGTGAGCCTATGGACAAAAGAGAACTACCAAGTAGGGTTTCCAAGGCTGAAGTCTGTAGAAGAAGACTGCCGTATCATTCTCCCATGGACTGGACTGATGGGTTTGAACTGCTGACCTCTTGGTTAGTAGCTACACCACAAGGGCTTCTAAATGTATAGGGCCCAAAGCTTAGTAGTGGTTACCAGGAGTGGGAGGCAAAAGGAAAAGGGGAAGTATTGGCAAATGATTTGGTGTACGTATTTTTACAACAAACAAACAAGCCTGCTCAACCCTTTGAGAGGGAAGGAAAGGAGGAGACTGGTTCTGGGTACCAGGCAGCAGCCTTTACCTTGTGAGGATGGTGAGGACAGTGAGGACCAAAGGAGAGTAAGACCTGTTTAATAAAGATGCAGAGAAACAAGATGAAGACACAGCAACCCCGCTGTTATTTGTTGAATGAATTTTCCTGAATGACTGAGATGGCTTCAGATGAACAAGATCACTGCCTGAATATGCAAAAAGCCTTCCCAGACTAGGGAACCAGACTTCACTGCCACCTTTGAGCATGCCAGTAGCCCACTGCTCTAGGAATGGACATGTTCCCACTTTATTTTGTACAAACTATACAATATAAATGTCCATGAGAAGTTATTACTCTTATTTTTACAAAACTGAAAGACATATACTTTTGGTTTATTTTATCTGTAGATTCTTTGGACTGAATATTGCTGAAAAATTATATTTGCTATAAAATAAGTAACAGCCTTTGAGTACAATTACTATATAACCTATCTGGTCAGTTCTACCCTGGCCCCTAGGGTTGTCATGAGTCGGATCCGACTCGACAGCACTTGGCTTGGCTTGGCTCTTATGACTGGGATTTGCACCTTCAGATTCATTAAATCACAAGCAAATCCAACAAACCGGAAGTGAGGAGTGCCCTCATGGTCACAGTCTTGCTCAGAGGGCTATTTATACATCCATCAGAAGACAGCAACCATGTTGTAATATTTTCTCAACAACATACAGCCCATGGTAAAAGTGAATTTGTAACCAGTTACTAACAATAAAAGAACACCATGCCTATTGCACATATGTGTGCAAAAGCAAACCAAACCCACTACCAATGAGTTGATTCCAACTCATAGTGACTCTGTGAGACAGAGTAGAATTCCCCTACAGAGTTTCTAAGAAGCACCTGGTAGATTTGAATACGGGCCTTTTGATGAGCAATCATAGCACTTAATTAAGCACTATGCCACCAGGGTTTCCGTATCTATACAATTTGGAGATGATTTGAAGAGGGCAGAAAACAAATTAGGTCACACACGAGGGAGGACTTTTGCAGAATACAACTTCCCTCCTGCAGACGTTTTGCCTGGAGCCTTGCCAGCTCTTGATCTGCTCCTGGGCCGTTTGCTTTTCTCTCTAATCTGCGAAGGATGCTGCTTCCTACTCCAGACAAGAAAAAGGGGAAGCATTCGGGTGAACGTCAGAGAAAGCCAGGAAGAAGAGGGCAGTCTTTTCAAGTAAACACATAATGGGCTTACACACAAAGGAAATCAAGGCTTTCCATGACCATTAAAAAGATTATTTCACACCGCATTTAACTACCAAAGAAGCACGAGCAAAAGCTGGTATTTAGGCAGCTCTGAGTTGGTTCTGCTTTTATTTACATGGATTCCACCCTTTTCCAAATCCTGCTTCATTCTTCCTTAAATACACTGCCTTTGATAATTTTTTTCCCTTCTGGGTCCAGGGTTAGCAGTTAGGATGATCCTGTGTGGAAGATCTGCATGTTTCTCTAAGAGAAAACTTTACGTTTTTGACATTTTCTTAAAAGCAGTCGAGCTACTGGTGATGAAAAAGCAAATATAGAACAGTAAGCACTTGGCATCTGCCTGCTGGTTTTTCATCATTATTACCAAGAATCCTTTTGGAAAACGATTAAATATTTTCTTGGGTCTCTGTGAGTTCTTCTTTCTACATACTGATAAAGGCTATAGTGTCTCTTGAGTGTCTTCAGGGTCTAAATTTCTCTTAGCATGTTGTAAGTAGGGCATCTTTTTGCTGCCTCTTACTGTTTTGTAGCTTTGCTCTTTCTCTGCCACCTTCCAACCAAAGAAGTGATACAAAGGTTTCAGGTTACAACCTTTTTGTTTGTTTGCTTAAAGGATTACCCTTGCAGTCAACTAACAAACCAACTGCTTGACCCAATGGGTGATAAGTGGCACCAAAAGAGAGAACTGAATATTCAAAAATTTCCTGTGTTTCTGTAAATCTGGTGGCCAGATATGACAAGTTGGTGCCTCTTTGTTTGCTAGTCTTAGAGAGTTGTCCCACTGCAGTCATTGAGAGTGGACTTGAGAGGATTTTAAGTAAATACCATCTTGAGGCCAATGTGTGCGGACTGTCCATTTGTATTTATATGATGTGTGACTGTGCCGAAGCAGGCATCATGAATCATTCAGGATTACCCTTACTGGAGAGCCTCTAATTCGGCCTGAAGGATTAGGGAAACAGGGTTCAAATGCTATTCATCAGCCCTGTCTTGCAGGGAGCACTAGTAAAGTCATCCAGTGCCTGACCTGTAGCTGAAAGGCTCCATTTCGAAGTCTGAGAGAAAGGTCATGTAGAGGTAATGGAATATTTTTGTCAAGGTAGCATAGTCATGATCTCTAAGCTGGTTTGGGAAAATATCTTCTGGGGACAGAAGACGGGGAAGAAAGGTGGACTTCTAGTGTGTGAAAGGAAAGGGGTGCCTTTGGCATTTCTAAAACAGTTCTTGATTTTATGGGTAATAGCGTCACTATGGAAACCCTGGTGGGGTAGTGGTTAAGTGCTATGGTTGCTAACCAAAGGGTTGGCAATTCAAATCCAGCAGGCACTCCTTGGAAACACTATGGGGCAGTTCTACTCTGTCCTGTAGGGTTCCCATCAGAATCGACTTGATGGCAGTGGCATTTTTTTTTTTTTTGTTTTTAGTGTCATTGTGAGTTGGAATTGACTCCACAGCAAGGGTTTTATTTATTTATTTTTAATGTCTATGTTAAGAGTAATGTTACTGAAATTCAGTGTTTAAATTTTCCCCAAGGATAGTAAATTTGCCATCAAGTGGACACTAAACAGGCACATACAAAGGAGTTTTTCAACAAGTGTTTTTAAGTTCCTTTTCTTTTTTGTCTTCTTCTCACTTTTAGTTTTTTGAGTAATATTTGGACCTTTTTGTGCTCTCTGCTTGCTACTTTATTTTATTCTCTGTTAGTCACTCTGGGTATTTTGGTTGATACTAAACGTGTTTAAATATAGAGCCAAACTTTTACAAGGCTGTGAATGTCACTGAATAATCAATAATAATAATAATAAATTTCAACATGAGGAATAGAATAACATTAGACTTAGGATACACCTCTTGTCTATCAGCTAAAGGCAAAGCACTTACTGATGAAGACAAGAGACTTTAGCTTTTAGTATGGATTATACCTCAACATAAAGAAAACATAAATCCCCCCATGTGGACCAATATACAACATCATGATAATTAGAGGAAATCTGGAATTCGTCAAGGGTTTCATTTTACTTGGATCCACAATCAACACTCTGGTAAGCAACAATCAGGAAATCAAATGACATTTTGCATTAGACTAATATGCTACAAAACACCTCTTTGAAGTATTAGAAAGCAAAGATGTCACTTTTGAGGGTTAAGATGTGTCTGACCCAAGCCATGGTATTTTCAATCATTTCATATTCATGCAAAAATAGGAAGAAGAGTCAGGAATACTGAAAAAGAATTGATGCCTTTGAATTATGGTGCCAGTCAAGAATATTGAATATGTGATGGACTGCTAGAGGAACAAAGACATCTGCTTGGAAGAGGTACATCCAGAATGTTCTTTAGAAGAAAGGATGTTGAGGCTTCACCTCACGTACTTCCCACATGTTACTCTGAGGGATCAGTCTCTGGAGAACAGCACTGTGCTTGGTAAAGTAGAGGGTCAGTGGAGAAGAAGACCCTCAAGGGGATGGATTGACACAGCGGCTGCAAATGTGCTCAAACATAGCTCAAACAATATACTGAAACATAGCAAAGGTTGTGAGGATGGCACAGGACTGGCAATGTCTTACTCTGTTGTGCATAGCGTTGTTACAGGTTGGAACCAACTGGATGGCACCTAACAACAGCAACAGCAACAAGGTTCAGTGTTTTACATTTGATGAATGGCTTTAGCAGCTTGCATCAGCTATCCTGCAATCCTTGTGAAGGTATTGTCACCAGCTGTGTATCTATCATGGCCTTTGACACAGTGGATAACTTAATTAGAATGTTTGTTTCACGTGCCCTCTTGTATGCTGTATGCTTCTGGTTTTCTTCCTATCACTGGCTGCTCATTCTCAGTCTCCTTTGCTGTTTTTTCCTCACCTTCTTGACTTCTTAATGTTGAGGCACCCTGAGGTTTCTTTTTTGGACCTCCTATGCTCTTTATTTGTACTTTTAAATTTAGTGTTTTATCCTGTCTCCCAGATTTAAACATTATCTATATACTGGTGGCATAGTGGTTCAGTGCTACACCTGCTAACCAGAAGGTCGGCGGTTCAAGTCCTCCAGGTGCTCCAAGGAAACTCTATGGGGCGTTTCCACTCACTGTGACCTATAGGGTTTCTGTGGGTCAGAATCAACTCGAAGACAGTGGGTTTTGTTTGGTTTATATACTGATGGCTTCCAAGTTTCTAACTGCAGCTTGTCCCTTTCTTCTGAGATTCAAACTTGTATTTCTGTCTGGCTAGTCAAGATTTCCACTTGGATGTCTAATTGTTGTTGTTAGCTGCTCTTGACACACTTTCTGACTCTTGGTACGTCCATGCGCAATGGAATAAAATGCTGCCCTGTCATACCGTATTAAATTATTGATCAGACCGTCATAATCTATAGGTTTTCCATTGTCTATACTCAGAAGTAGATCACCAGGCCTTTCTGCCCAGTCTGTCTTAGTTTGGAAGATCTCCTGAAACCTGTTCAGTATGACAGCATCATGCCATCCATCATTGACAGTAGTTATCTCAAATTTAATGAATTCCTAAGTACTGCCTCTCCAGATCTGATCTCACGACAGCCTTCTCATCTCTGCTCATGGCAACTCTGTCAGTTTAATTGCTTGGGGCAATAGTCTTGTATCTTCTTAGCACAGATGTCTGTCCTAAACTCCATGCTCATAGCTCCAGCTGTGCCCTCTTGCAGCTCTAATTCAACACAGCTACCTGAATGTCTAGTGAACATTGCAAGCTTTACATATACAAGGCTAATTCCTAAATGTTTCTCCCTCCACGCCTGCTGTATTTGTAGTCTTCCCTATCTTGGTTGATGGAAATCCCAGTCTTCTAGTTAATTAGGTTAGAAATCTTGGAATCATGCTTTTCGCTCATGTTTATATCCAGTCTGTCAGCACATCACATTTCTTCTACCTTCAGAGTATATTTAGAATGGTATCATTTCTCACATCCTCTACAGTTACCATCCTGCATCAAACCACATCATGTCTCACTAGGATTATTGCCCACAGAATGTTAACAGCTACCCTCCTTGCTATTCTTAATAGAGCAGCTAAAGCTATTGTTGTTAGGGGTCTTTGAGTTGGTTCCAACTCATAGTGACCCTGCGTAGGGCAGAAGGAAACACTGCCTGGTCCTGCACCATCCTTAGAATTGTTGTACTTGAGCCCA
Source organism: Heterohyrax brucei (assembly GCA_028571685.1). Lineage (NCBI taxonomy): Eukaryota > Metazoa > Chordata > Mammalia > Hyracoidea > Procaviidae > Heterohyrax > Heterohyrax brucei. The sequence goes on along the minus strand of CM053142.1, from coordinate 53,205,041 downwards.
TTGTTGCAGCCCCAGGGTCAATCTATCAATCTGAGGGTCTTCCTCTTCTCTACTGACCATCTACTTTGCCAAACATGTTGTTATTCTCTAGGAACTGATTCCTTCTGATAACGTGTCCAAAGTATGCGAGACAAAGTCTCACCAAGCTTTCTTCTAAGGAGCACTCTGGCTGTACTTCTTTTAAGACAGATTTTTTTTTTTTTCAGCAATTCACAGTATAGTCAATATTCTTTGCCAGTACCATAATTCAAAGCCATCTATTCTTTGGTTTCCTTATTCATTGCCAAGCTTTTGCATGCATACAAAGTTACTGAAAACAGCACTGCTTGGATTAGGCACACTATGGTTTGCAAATTGACGTTTTTGCTTTGTAATATTTTAAGAAGTCTTGCAGCAGATTTTCCCAATGCAGTAGCATTTGACTTCATGACTACTGTTTCCGTGAGTGTTGATTATAAATCCAAGTAAAATGAACTCTTTGCCAATCTCAATATTTTCTCCATTTAACATGGTGTTGCTTATGAGTCCATTTGTAAGGATTCTTGCTTTCTGTGTGTTGAGGGGCAATGATTACTGAAGGCTGTAGTCTTTGAACTTCATCAATAAGTACTTCATGTCCCCTTCACTTTCTGCCAGCTAAGTCGTATCATCTGTATATTGCAGGTTGTTAGCGGCTCTTCCTCTAATCCTGATGCTTTATTCTTCATATAGGCCAGCATCTCGGGTTGTTTGCTCAGCACACAGATTGAATAACTAATTTAAAAAAAAAACAACTTATTGCTGGCTATCATATTGTGTCCTCTTATTCAAAACCTTTCTATATCTCCCCATCAGAATCTTTACACTAGACCGAAAGACCCTTCCCAACCTTATTTCGGTTGAGGGTGTAATCTTGGAGGTTCCACTTGTACATGGAGAAATGCCCACCTGGCCATTACCCTCTATTGCTGCCACTCCATAAGTCTATAAAAACTGAGTTTGAGTATACTTGGTTTGTCATAAATTATTCTAAGGGAAAAAGCCAGCTTCATTATTTCACTTACCTCCATAGTTCTCAACTTCATTCACTGGTTGTTTGGTTATTGTTCAAATTTTTGCTTGTTGCGTTGATGCTTTAAAAAAAAAAAAAGAGATGACTTTCCTCTTTACTCAGAATTTCGGAGTAGGAAAACAGTTTGAAGAGCCTAGCACATGATGTCTCAAGAGAACACACTATTTTGTTCTTAAGTAATGGCAGTTTTAGGATACCCTGCTTCCCCCAGCTCACCATTCTATTATTTGTAAAGTATTTAGCACTATTTATATCTCAGTGTCTATATGTATTTATGTACACACTGACATAGATATGGTAATAAATACTTTAAAGATATACTTAGAGAGTTTGATATGTCCATTCCAGTGCATACTGACCCTACGCACACCAGAATGGAACAGTCTGGTCTTGCACTGTGCTCACAGTCATTTTTATGCTTAAGCCCCTTGTTGCAGCTGCTATGTCACTCCATCTCCCGAGGGTCTTCCTCTTTTTCTCTGATCCTCTACTTTACCAAGCTTGATGTCCTTCTCCAGGAATTGATCCCTCCTGACAACATGTCCAAAGTATGTGAGACACAGTCTAGCCATCCTTGTTTCCAAGGAGCATTCTGGCTGTGCTTCTTCCAGGAAAGATATGTTTGTACTTTTGACAGTCTGTGGAATGGTCAGTAATCTTCTCCAGCACCACAATTCAAAGACAGCAGTTCTTCTTCTGTCTTCCTTCTTCGTTGTCCAACATTTGCATGTATATGATGTGATTGAAAATAGAATGGCTTGGGTCAGGTGCACCTTAGTCTTCAAGGTGGCATCTTTACTTTTCAATACTTTAAAGAGATCTCTTGCAGCAGATTTTCCCAATGCAGTGCATCTTGTGATTTCTAGTCTGCTGCTTCTGTGGTTGTAAATTGTGGAAACAAGTAAAATGAAATCTTAGATAACCTCGATCTTTTCTCTATTTATGATGATGTTGCTTACTGGTCCAGTTGTGAGGATTTTGTTTTCTTGATGTTGAGGTGCAATCCATAGGGAAGGCTGTGGTCTTTCATCTTTATCAATAAATGTTTCAAATCCTCTTCACTTCCAGCAAGCAGGGTTGTGTCATCTACGTAACGTACGGTGGTAATGAGTCATCCTCCAATCCTGATGCCTCATTGTCCTTCGTATAGTCCAGCTTCTCAGATTACTTGCTCAGCATACAAATTGAAAACATATGGTGAAAGGATACAACCACAGTGCATACCTTTCCTGATTTTAAACCATGCAGTGGAAAGGGAGAAGTGGAATTCTAGCCTCTGTTTAGTTAAAAGGAGCCCTGGTGGTACAGCACTAAAGCACTCAGCTGCTAACCAAAAGGTTTGTGTTTTGTACCTGGTAGGCACTCTACAGGAGAAAGATGTAACAGTTTACTTCTGCAGAGAGTTACAGTATTGGAAAACCTGTGGGGCAGTTCTACTGTCCTCTAGGGTCAATATGAGTTGAAAATGACCTGGCAACAACTGGATATGTAGGTGAAAAACAGAGGAAATTTGAAAAGGAAGAAAAAACTTCTGGAAAATATATAAAGGATGAACTGGGGGCAGAGAAACAAGAGAAAGAGGACTCATTATGAGGCTAGTCTGTTACGCTAAACAGAAAGTAGTATGATTCTCCACTAGGAAAATGATGGAATAATCTGTATGTTTACTATTAGTCTTGTGACTGTGGTTGATTTCTCACTCTTTCTGAAGTTCAATTTTTTTAATATGTAAAATGAGAATACTAAAGGAATCTTCCTGAGAGCACCCACACCAAACCAAACCAAACCAAACCAAACCTGTTGCGGCCAAGTCATTCTGACTTATAGTGACCCTATGGGGTAGAGTAGAAATGCCCCATCGGATTTTCAAGGAATGGCTGGTGGAGTCGAACTGCTGACGTTTTTCTTTAGCAGCCAAACTCTTAACCACTTTGCCACCAAGACTGCCTTAGTGCAATGACCAACAAATTAAAAAAATATATATATATATATGTATGCATACTGCTTAGCTTACCTCACCCTTTCTAGTGAGCTAGGAGACACCTCACAGAGTGTTTTAGTCAGTTAGTGCTGCTTTAACAGAAATACCAGAGCGTGGATGACTTTAATGAAGAAAAGTTAATTCTTATTCAGTCCGGTAGGCTGCAAGTCCAAATTCAGGATATCCACCCCAGGGGAAGGCATTCCCCTTGTTGGCTTTGGAGGAAAGTCTGGTGTTCCATCAGTCTTTGTCCTGGGAGCATCTAAGCACTGGAACTTCAGGTCTGAAGGACGTGCTCTTCTCTCAGTACTGCTTTCTGGATGGTGTGAGGTTCCAAATTCTCTGCTGGCCTCCTTTTCCTTTTATCTCTGGTAGGATGAAAGGATTAAGGGTGGTACAAGCCATACTCCTGGGAAATTTCATTTATAGAGGAGAAGGAAGATGATCTTATGAAGGAATTCACAGTCCTACCCTAATCCTTTAACATACAGCACAGGAAAATGACATAATGGAGGATATCACAAAATATTGGGAATCATGGCCCAGCTATATGGCTACACATATTTTTAGGGGTACACAATTCGATTCATGACACAAAAGATCACATCTACAGTAGCGAGCTATCAAGATGGCATCCAGTGAGCCTCACTTCCTGGTATTCACGCTCTGATGTAACCTAATTGCCCCTAACGTTGTATCAGGGTTGGTACAATGTGTGATGTATATGGGTGTTAGCAGAAGTAATGGTGTGTCACTTCTGAGACTGGATTACAAAAGTGGTAACTTTTGTCTTGGGCACGCACATTTGGTGGCTTTCTGTCTCCCAGGGATCACTGGCTTCAAGGGGATCAAGTTGCCATGTTGTGAGCAGCCCTGTGGAGAGATCTTTGTGGTAGAGAACTGTGGCCTCTGACCAACAACCAGAGAGAAACTTCCATCTGCCAAGAGCCATATGAGTGAACTTGGAAGTCTGCTGAATCTTGAGACAACTTTAGCCCAAGCAAACAGCTTGACTGTAACTTTGTGAGCACCCTAGCTAAGCCATTTTTGGATTCTGGACTCACAGAAAATGTGAGATGTATGTTTATGTTTAAAGTCACTGTATTTTGGGTTGCTTGTTCTCAGCAGTTGGTAACTAAAATGATACCATTGACATTCAGCCAATCCCTGTGACTTTGGAATAAGCAAAATGTAAGAAGAGAGAAGGATATTAGCATTTTATTATTTTCTTGGGAGGACTGATAACATTTCAGGGAAAACAGGGAGACATCAGGTGGAAGTGGGGCTTAAGAGAAAAAAAATAAAAAAGAGAAAAGCAGAGTTAAGGAGTGGAACGCCTGTAATGACCTAGAGAACACTGGAGTGAGACGACAGAGAAAACGCTAAGGAAGTGAGGTTGAACCCTTCATGTAGTGCAAAGGAATAAAGCAGCTGAGTCAGGTGCATATGCTCATGTCCAATCACACCTCTCCATACCCTCCTCCCCCACACTCTGTTCAACTTTTGCACAATTACTCAGGGCTTGCACTTGTCTCTACTGAACCCTTGTGTAAGTTAGAAAAACATTCTCCTCTGGGTGGACAATTTAGGATAAGATGCCATCTCTACATATTCTCAGGCCTTCAGGCACATGGCTTGGTAGGAAGACTGCTCTTGGTATGAAAGAAAAGGCCTCTTCCAAGTGGACATAAGCCAGTGCCAGGGCTCAGGGCTTGGCAAAGGAAACACGGCTGGATCTCAACCCACGCTTCCCCCTGGGTCAATTGCCTTGTGCAATGTACAGACTGCACCACTGTATTAGTACTTGCAAATGACCTGAACTGTCTTCTGTAAAAAGCTGCTTACACATTCGTCTCTATTTGGTTTAGGGAAGGTAGGAGACCTTGAAGTTTTTAAAATCTGTAAGGGGTGAGGATTGGATTAAGACTCATTCACAATCTGCAGTGTGCAGATGACACAATCTTGCTTGCTGAAAGCAAACAGGAAGCAGTTACTGAAGAAAATCAAGGACTTCAGAATGGATTACACCTCAAAAAAAGAAAACAGAAATTCTCACAACTGGACCGATAATGAACATCATGATAAATTAAGAAAATACTGAGGTTGTCAAGGATTTCATTTTATTTGGATCCACAATCAACACCCTAGAAGCAGTAGTCAGGAAATCAAACTAAGTATTGCATTTGGCAAATCTGCTGCAAAAGATCTTCTTATATAAATATTAAAAAGCAAAGATGTCACTTTGAGAATTATAGTGTACCTAATCCAAGCCATAGTATTTTTAGTCAACTAATATGCATGCAAAAGTTGGCCAATAAATGAGGAAGACTGAAGAAGAATTGAGGCCTTTGAATTATTGTGTTGGTGAAGAATACTGAATAAACCATAGGCTGCCAGAAGAGTAAACAGATTTGTCTTGGAAGAAGTACAGCCAGGATGCTCCTTAGAAGAGAGGATGGCGAAATATGTTATCAGAAAAAGTCCGATCTCCAGAGCAGGACATCATGTTTTGTGTAGTAGGGGGTCAGTGAAAAAGAGGAAGACCCTCACCAAGATGGTTTGACTCCGGCTACAACAACGGGCTCAAAGGCAGCAAGCATCACAATGATGATACAGCACTGTGCAGTATTTCATCTCTGCTGAAAATGAAGATGACTTGAAGCACTCACTGATGAAGATCAAACATTACAGCCTTAAGTCTGAATTATACCTCAACACAAAAAAGCCCCCAAATCCTCACAACTGGACCAGAACCTAACATCACTATGAGTTCGAACTGACTCCATGGTATATAAGAACAACAACAACAATAAAGGACAATTCTACTTTATGGTGTTTTGGCTTGTGATGGACACTGAGCAGCAAGGAGTATCCACAAATTAATTACCCATTTAAAGCAACAATGATGATTCTCTTGCTTTTCCCCTTTCCTGAGGACATGAAGTGTCCTCAGGCTATCTAGGTAGTGTAGTGGTTAGGTGTTATAACTGTTAACCAAAAGATCAACAGTTCAGACCCACCAGATGCTCCTTAGAAACTCTATAGGGCAGTTCTACTCTGTCCTATAGGATTGCTATGAGTCAGAATAGACTCTACTGCAAGGGCTTTGGTTTGGGTTAGTAGTGAAGTGTTCACACCAGTGCTGTTCCTTTCCTTCAAGAAAATTAAGATTTTTTTGTTTTGTTTTGTTTTTTGCTTTATTTTCCTTTTTTCAATCAAAAAGCCATCTTTCTGCTCTAACTGCTCCTACAAATTCTTTGGTTTTATAAACTATTTAGACTAAGGAGCTCATAGTTGTTGGGTGCCATCACGATTTGTTGTGACCTTATGTATGACAGAATAGAACATTGCCTGCTCTTATGCCTTCCTTACAATCATCATGCTTGAGCCAATGGCTTGGGTTAGGAGCACGTTAGTTCTTAAAAGGACATCTTTGTTTTTTTAAAAAACTTTAAACAGGTCTTTTACAGCAGGTATCCCAGTGCAATGCATTGTTTGATTTCTTGACTGCTACCTTCATGGATGTTGATTGTGAATCCATGTAGAATGAAATCCTTGACAACTTCAGTCTTTACTCTGTTTATCATGATGTTGTGTATTGGTCCAGTTGTGAGGATTTTTGTTTTATTTATGTTGAGGTATAATTTGTACTGGAGGTTGTAATCTTTGATTTTCATCAGTGTTTCAAGTCCTCCTCATTTTCAGCAAGCAAGGTTGTGTCATCTGCATATCGCAAGTTGTTAAGGAATCTTCCTCCAATCCTGATGCTGTGTTCTTCTTATAGTCCAGCTTCTTTAGTTATTTGCTCAGCATACGGACTGAATAAGTGTAGTGAAAAGATGCAATCCTGACACACATGTTTCTTGGCTTTAAATCATGCAGTATTCCCTTGTTCTCCGCAGGAGCAAGTTTCACAGTCTCTTACGACACCTGTTTTAGTTCTTTTCTTTTTTGCTTGCTTTTTTAATGGCCTCTTGCTTTCCTGATATATGATGTGCTTGATGTCATTCCATCACTTGTATGGTTTTCAGTCTTAGTGTTCAATGTGTTGAATCTGTTCTTGAGATGGTCTCTAAATTCAGGGGGGGTGTCCTCAAGGTCATACTTTGACTCTTGTAAACTCCTCCTAATCATCTTCAACTTCAACTTGAACCTGCACATGAGCAATAGGATGATCTGTTCCATGGTCAGCCCTTGGCCTTATTCTGACTGATGATACTGAGTTTTTCTATCATCTTTTTCCACAGATGTAGTCAACTTGATTCTCGTTTATTCCATCTGGCAACATCCATGAATACAATCACCATTATGTTGTTGAATTCGTTAGTCTTACAATATTTTATCAAGTGATCTCCTATATCATTCTGTCACTGAGGCCATGTTTTCCAGCTACCAACCCTTCTTTGCTTCCAGCTTCTGCATTCCAATCACCAATAATTATCAGTGCACATTGATTCTGTGTTTGATCCATTTCACACTGCAGAAGTTGCTAAAAAATTTCAGTATCTTTGTCTTTGACCTTAGTGGTCGGTGTGTAAATGTGAACAATAGTCATATTAGCTTGTCTTCCTTGTGGGTATATAGATATTATCCTATCACTAGCAGCATTATACTTCAGGATAGATCTTGAAATGTTCTTTTTGACAATGAACATGACACCATTTTTCTTCAGTTTGTCATTCCTGGTGTCGTAGGAGTTGTACTTTATGTTTCTATAATTAATAGATGTTTGCAGCTGTTCATTCACATTTTGAGTTATGCCACATCAGCAAATAAAGGTGCTGAAAGCTTGACTTCATCAACATTATTAAGGGCCAGCTCTGCGGTGGGGAGGTAGCTCTTCACCTTGAGAGGCTCATCCTCTGTATTAGACAGTCTTTTGCTGCTATTCATAAGGTTTTCACCATCCTAGTTTTCCAAAGTAGACTGTTGGGTACTTCTTTCTAGTCTGGAAGCTCCAGTGAAATCCATCCACCAAGGGTGACTTTGTTGGTATTTCAAATACCAATGGCAATGTTTTCAGTTTTATAGCAACAGAAGCTACCACAGTACGATACATTGACAGACATGTGGTGGAAGGAACTTTCAAAGTCTTTATAATTTAAAACCAAAGAAATAAACCAATAAATATTGGAAATCTGGGTGGACCAAAATTATCACAAGATGACATGGAATCATTCAAAAGTCAAGTACCTGTTTTATGGTTATATCGCCTTTAGGTGCTGGATTGCAAATGCATCCCAAGGCTCATTTGTTCATTCATCTAAAGTAAGCCTGAGCCAATCACGTGTCACATCTAGTGGTGAAGTTAGAAATAGAAAGAGATAATTCTAATGTAGAACATTGTCGTAAAAGTGTCTCCTAATGTGTCTTGGCTGGTAGAAAATCATAATATGCCTTGAGAGAAAAATAATTTTCTTCTTTCAAAAGTAGTGCACACCATTTAAGATACGACTATTGGCCTTTATTGGTTGGAAACAAAAGAAAATCAAAGACAGAAAAGAAACTAGTCTGCAGAACCAATAGTCTATACGAACCATGGCCTCATTTACCCTGATGTGGTGATAACTAGTTAGTGCCTTTTTAAGAATCACTACTGAATGTTCTGGTTAGTAGAATTGTGTCTGAATCTGGATCCAGAACTGGATCTAGAAAAAATGGGGGAGAAATGTGAAATGGAACTAAAATTCTTGAAAAGTCTAGTCTTCATGGATCAGTTGAGACTAGAGAACTCCCTGAGAGTATTGTTCTGAGAGACTAAACTTTAAGCTGAAGTTACCCCTTGAAGTCACCATTTACCTAAATAGCTGATTGGCTTATAAAATAAAGTATGCCACTCATGAGTAACACACTCCTTTAATAAGTTATCTATATGAGACTCAAAATGCTAAAACTACTCAAAAGCAAGATGAGAAAGTAAGGGGGCAGGGAAAGCAAGGTACTGGAAATGGTACTAGAATGGAGTGGATGAGAATGATGATACGTGGAAAACTTTTACTTTTTAAATTTTTTTATTTATTGTGATTGAGTAAAAGTGTACAATCCAGTTTAAATTTGCATGCCCACCTATGTGCAGCTCTTACTGCTCCCATTGCCTGGTAACACCACACTCTTCCTTTCTGTTCTATACAAGTCATAACCTCATAACAATCCCCTGTCCCCTCTTCTACACCTTCTCCACTTCCCTCTAGTAAGAGGCCGGTTGGGCAACTATGTATCTTATAGATACATAGAACCATAGAGTGCACACACAATGTGGTCACTCTGTGTCACCGAGTCCAATTCATTCCTGTCTGAAGAGTTGACCTCAGTAATGATTTATATTAGGGACAGCTTCAGGTCTAGGGACCATGCTCCCAGGGGAAACCCTAGGCTTTTGGATCATCAGTTGTGATCTTTTAGTGGAGTTCTCAGGGTGCATCACTTCTTATTCTCCCTGTCACGACTGTCACTGGAGGTGGCCAGGCACCATCTGGTTCTTCTGGTCGCATGTTGATGTAGTCACCCTTTCACATGGGTTGTTCTGTCTTCTGGGTTCTCTTTCTCCCATGTCATTTTTGTCCTTGGTGATCATCTGTTCTGGACAAGTTGGGACCAATTGGTGTACCTCAGATGGCAGCTTGTTAGCTTTTAAGACCCCAGACGACACTCACCAATATAGGGCAGAGAGGACTCTCTTTGCAATAGACTAGTTATAGCAATTAGCCTCAATGTCCTCTGAGAGCATTTGTTCTGGACCTACACCCCTGCTACTCTGTCCTTACCTACTGGGTTAAGATTGGAAGAGTGTTCAGGTTATGATGAAGTCCAGTTAAACTGGTGTTCTTTCTAATGTGTGCTGTCTACTGATTTCAGTCAACCAAATTTCTATTAACTAATCTATAACCAGCCCTCTACTTCTCTCCCTCCTCTCCCTTGCAGCCATCAAAGAGTCTTTTCTTCTGTATGAGTCAGTTTTCAAGTCCTTAAAGTAGGGGTCTCATACCTTGTGCAGCTGACTACTTTCACTCAACATGATGGAAAGAAAGTTCTACACATGTCGATGAGATCTAGTTGGTTAATTGTTGCAGTAAGGTCTTCTGTGTCTTTACTGAGATTTTTTTTTTTATACAGTATAATCTATTTTATCTGAGATTAGTATTGCCACATCTGCTCTCCTTTGTATATTGTTAGCTTGGTATATAGTATTCCATCTTCGGTTTGTTCGTATCTTTAAGTGTAACGTGAGTTTCTTGTAAGCAGCATATAAATGGGTTGTGTCTTTTGATCCAAGATGTCATTTGCTTTCTCTTTACTGGAGCATTCAGTCCATTTACCTTCAATGTAATTGTTGCTGGGTATGTGTTTAGTGCTGTCATTTTGCTGTATTTATTTTTGTGTTGATGTTTTCTCTGTTGCTCTTACTATTCTGTTCTGGGACATTGTTCTTTAGGGGTTAGTTTTTCACCCTTTTCAGTGTTGGTTTTGTGTTTGTTGAGACTCCTGTATTTCGTTTCTTGTTTTCGTATGTCGCTTCTTTGTTGCGCTTTGTGGCTACCCCTAAGATCCCCATTAATAATGCATGTTTAAACCTGATTTTAACTTCTAAATATCTTATTAACTTCCTCTCCATCCGGACAGACTATAACTACTGTAATATATCCCTCTTTTTAATGGGATGGTATCGTAGTTTTCATGATACGATCACTGGACCACTTCTTTTTGTATTATAGCTTTGGTTGGGGTTTTGTGCCTTCCCTAACTAAGTAGGTTTCTGGATGATGTGTACTGTTTTGTCTCCTAAAATATAGTTAATGGTTTTCTTCTTCTAAGTAAAGAGCTACTTTCAGTATTTCTTGTAGCTTTGGTTAGGTTTTCATAATGTCTCCGAGTTTCTGTTTATCTGTGAAGGTCTTAATTTCATTTTCATATTTGAAAGCAGCTTTGCAGGAAATATAATTCTTGGCTGGAAGTTTTTCTCTTTAGAGCTTTAAATGGGCTAACCCACTGCCTCCATGCCAACATGGTTTCTGCCGGGAAATCAGACAAGGGCCTACAGGGCTTCCCTCTGTTAGCTTTGCTTTGAGTCTCACTGCCTTTAAGAGTTTCTACTTATGTTTCATTTTGTTAAGCTTGAGTATAATATGTCTTGGAGTCTTATTTTGGGGTCTATATTGTACAAAAATCGATGTGCATCTTGGATATCTATGTTCTCTTCTTTCATAATTGCTGGGAAGTTTTCTGTCAGCAAGTCAACAACAATCCTCTTTGTGTTTTCAGGTGTCCCTTCCTGTGCAGGAACTCCAGTTAATCATAGATAGTTTCTCTTGATAGAGTCCAACATGTTTCTTAATGCTTCTTCATTTTTCTTGTGCCTTTTCTTTGATATTTCTTCAAAAATGCTGGTGTCAGTAGCTCTATCACCCAGGTCAGAAAGTCTGTTTTCCATTTGTTCAATTCTGTTCTCTTAGCTTTGAATTGAGTTTTCTGATTCTTTAATTTTGTTATTGATCTGTTGGATTTCAGAATGCGGGAGTTCCATCAGTTCAAACAGCTTGTTTAATTTTCATTTTGGTCTGCTAAATTTTGTATAATATCTAGGAGAGCTCTCTATATAATTCTTTTGTACTCAACCTCTGAAAGTTTCAGAAAGGCTTCTTCATCTGGGAAGTTCTTTGGAGTTTTCTTTTTGGAGCTTTCTGGAGCCATGCTTGGATTTTTCCTTAAGTGTCAGGCCAAGGTCTGTTGGTTTTTGGGCATCTAGAGGTTGTTTAGTTTCTATGGTGTTGCCTTAATACAAGATGAAGTAGAAGTTGGTCACCAGTTACCTCTATGAATTCCAGTGACTGAGCCCAGTGGAATCTCTGTGACAGCAGGCTCCACCTCCTGGCTGGCAAAGACACGGCCCTACTTGTGGAGTCACCAGGAGGCTGTCAACTGACCCTACGTTGCAGGTCGGTCAAGACTGGCAGAGACGCCATCAGACTGCACCACAGTTATTTCTCTACGTAATCTTATTTGGAAAGGAAAAAGCTATCTGACAGCTTCCATAAACAGTCAGGCTGTCAGATGTGCAAGCCCCTCTTTCCAGCTGGCAGTGGAGGTGCCTCTATATCTGTCCCTAGATGCTGTGATCTAGCTCAAAGTATGGACAGGCTACTACCCTGCTGTCATCAGGTGCCAGGCCCTAACCAAAGGGTGAACTGTGCTAAACAAAGCTTTTCTTCTGGGGAAGCGGTCCCCAGGCTGGCAGAGCCTCCTAGCCTGGGAATTAGCTGCCACTGAGGCCTCCATTTGGGTCGATCTGCCTCCCAGTTGGACAAGATGGCTTCCTGCAGAGGCTCTCCCACCCGCTGGGAAATAGACGGATCAATGGCGGAGGTTCAGAAAGAGGGGTGGAGGGGCAGCGGTGCTCAGTGTCCAGAGCCAGGCTTTCAAAGTGTGGCTATTCCACCTCCTGACTACATCAGCAATGTGGCAGAACTTTGCTGCCAGTAAAGCTCAGTCCCTGTCACAGGCTAACAAAAAGGAAAAAAGTTAAAGCTGGTAGTTACCTTCAGTCCATGAGAGCCAGCCATTCAACAATGGCGGTACTCAATAATAGAGAAGAAATTTCCCATTCTGTGTCATGTAGTCCAAAATGAAAGCCCTGTGCCTTGTCTTAGGGCTCACTGGGTGTCCAAAAAGCTCTGTTTAATTATCAATCCTGGTCTTAGTTTTTGGAGTGAGTTAGGGAGACCTGTGTCTAGTCCACTATCTTGACTCTGCCCCCATTGTGAAAACCTTAACCAATATCATTGAATGATATGTGTAGAAATTGTTAAATAGGAACCTAATTTGCTGTGTCAATTTTCATCTTAAACAGTCAAATATTATTAAAAATCATGTATCTGCTGATTTTATATTTGCAATCATTGGGTGCATCACAGAGTTCAAGGTAGTGCAGACGATTGTCACTTGTTCAGCTGATGACTGAAAGGTTGGGGGTTTGAGTTCACCCTGAGGTGCCATGGAAGAGAGGCCTGGTGATCTGAAGACTTAGCCCTTAAAAAGTGTACAGAGCACAGGTCGATGATGTTTGACAATTAAGTCCACGAACTTAATTGTTCTAAGTGCTGCATATCTTGTTGCTGAATATCGCTATGGTCACCTTTGAGGTACTCCCCTTGAGAGGCTATGCAGCGACGCCAGCACACAGTCTACCCTTCAAAGGAATTTTGAAACTCTTTCTGAAGTGGCCATTGTGGTGGACTGTGACATGGTGACAAGTCTGCCAACTTAATTGTTTAGTTGTCTGTAAGGGAGTTTTTAGCTACTAAATAAATAACGATATTGGAACACTCTTCCCTACTCAACTGATCTAGCCCCCAGTGAATTTTTCTTTCCCCAAAGATAAAGGAAATATTGAAAGGAAGACATTTTGATGGCATTCAAGACATTAATGGTAATTTGATGGCTATCCAGAAAGAGTTCCAAAATTGCTTCGAAGGGTGGACTAGGTGCTGACATCAGCACATAGCTTCCTAAGGGGAGTACGTTGAAGCTGACTGCAATGATATTCAGCAATGAGATGTGTAGCACTTTTTCTAGGATGAGTTCACAAACTTAATTGTCAGTTCTCATATTTTGACACATGGGGGTTGCCATGAGTTGGTTCTGACCTGGTGATGGCAACTAGTTATTTATGTAAGTTGAGATCAGTAGGTGTATGTAAGTTCAGCAGCAAGGGAAATGTATTAAAAAGGAATCCATGCAGATTTGATTCTGTATTACATGCAACAGAAAAAGAAACTATAAATAATAATAAAAATCTTGGGACACAAACTCTGCTTTTAGAGTCTTTGGATTAATCTACAGATAAATGACTGGAACCAGTACATATGGAATGACTGGATAGCAGTGGTACAGACACGGACCCAAGGACAAAGTGGACTCATGGGTTCACACTAGTCAGGCACGTAAGTAAACTGTGGGAGGATTGCAAAACAAAGTAAAGTGGTGACCTGAGAAGAGGATTAAACATAATAGTTGTAAGGTTTGTGAGAGGGTAACCAGGAAAACACAACCTAGGGCGGATGAGCTGATGTCACATCGAATGCACATAGTGCGCATGAAGTAAATTTAGAAGCTGGAAAAAAATAGATAGCAAGTCCTGACAAGGGAAATGTAACAACCCCCTAAATCAGTAACAAATTATTTTGTCAGATGGATTTGACACACCATAAAAAATGGATGAGAAATGCAGTACCTCCTGTTGGAACTGTGTGGAACGTGTGGGTAGCTACAAAGCAGAGCTGTCTGTCATGAGAATTAGTAGCATTAGATTGCAGTCAGGGCTAGGCAACTCCAGGGAGCTGTGTTCCTGGCTGGGGAAAGTGGGAGTGGATTGCTAGATGTCTGGCAGCCAGGATCTCTTTGGTTCTACCTGGCGGAAAGTTCATACCTGGCTGTACTGGCTAGAGGGTCACTAGGAGCTGACTCACCAGCTATGATTTACGGTCTTTGGTTTATAGTGGGAAAATACTGTCTTTTGCTAGTTCATTATTTATACTTCAAAATTTGATAATCATAAGAGTAAACATTCTGACATTTATTTTGGTCACTTTCACAAATTTAGATAAATTTAGTATTTGGGGGATGCTTTCCTATGGCAAAGTTAAGTGGCCACCAGAAGCAGAGGCGCTTTTGAGCACATGCTCATGCTCTGTGGAAATTTTTTTGGTGGCTCTAGATGCGTTATACGTTTGATGCTAAAACTTCCCTCTTATATACATATGAGCACGCGTGCGCGCGCACACACACACACACAGTGAAACCTGTGACAGCTGGAACTCAGCAGGACTGCCTTGTTTTCCAGAGTATCAAAAGTTTTCCACCTTTGACAAGTCACACTCACCACTTTTCTATCACAGTCAATTTTGTGAAAATATTTGAGTTTTCCTTTTCTGATGGGTTTCCATCTTAGAAAGGTTCTTTTCACAGGTAGTTTGGTGAGCTATCTTTTTTGATGATTAAGATTGTGTGTCAACTTGGCTGTGGCATTATTCTCGGTGGTTTGGCAGTCATGTGGTGGTGTCATCACTACTATGATCACATTTGATGTAATGTGATCACATCCATGGTAGCATCTGCTGTGATAGCCAATCAGTTGAAAGGGCAT
The DNA here is from genome assembly GCA_028571685.1 of Heterohyrax brucei. Lineage (NCBI taxonomy): Eukaryota > Metazoa > Chordata > Mammalia > Hyracoidea > Procaviidae > Heterohyrax > Heterohyrax brucei. The sequence continues at coordinate 53,189,870 of CM053142.1, read as the reverse complement.
TTTCTTGAGTGTGTGGCCTGCGCTAAGTATGAGTGCACATTCTGGCAAGGTTTATGAGCTTTTGCTTGTTCTGAGTTCCTGTAGCTAGCAGCTTACCTGCTGTCTTGCCTGTTGATCTTGGGATTCTTCTGTCTTTTTAGCCTGTGAACAAGAGCCCTGCTCTCTGACCTGCAGTCTTGTGTTCCTCAGCCTCTACGGCTCCATGAATCAGGAGACACTTCTATCTTGATTTAGGGACTTGGAATGTTCCAGCTTCTATAACTGTGTGAGCCATTTTCTTGACACAAATCTCTCTCTATGTATTTACAGAGCCCTAGTGGTGCTTTGGTTAAGAGATGGGCTGCTAAAAAGAAAGTCAGCAGTTGGAATCCTTGGATTTCCAGCTGCTCCTTGGAAATCCTGTGGGGGCTGTTCTACTCTAGGGTTTTTGGGTTTTCCAGTTCTATTTATAGGGTGATTACAAGTCAGGATCAATTCAACCACACATAACTATGTATGTATTTATACGCTTTACTGTTTTTGCTTCTCTAGACAGCCAAGCCAGCCAAGTGCCGTCAACATCTACATCTACGAAGGACCCCTAGTGATGAAGTGGTTAAAGTGCTTGCCTGTTACCTGGTAAGCCACCAGCTGTTTGCACTCTCCAGCTGTTCTGTTGGAGAAAGATGTGGTTGTCCCCATCTGTAAAGATTACAACCTTGGAAATCTATGGGGCTGTTCTACTCTCTCCTATGTGGTCACCATGACTCAGAATCAACTCGACTGCAAGGAATTTTAGATTTGTTGTTGTTAGGTGCCACTGAGTCAATTCCAACTCATAGCAACCCTGTGTACAACAGCTTGAAAGAGTGTCTGGTCCTGCGCCATCCTCCTACTCACTGTTATGCCTGAGTCCATTGTTGCAGCCCCTGTGTCAATCCATCTTCTTGTGGATCTTCCTCTTTTTCACTGACCCTGTACTTTACCAAGCTTAATGTCCTTATCTAGGGCCTGGTCCTTCCTAATAGTATGTCCAAAGTATGTGAGACACAATCTCACCATCCTTGCTCCTAAGCAGTATTTTGGCTGCACTTCTTCCAAGATAGATTTATTTATTCTTCTTGTAGTGTATAGCATATTTAACATTCTTCAACAACACTTGAATTAATTCAAAGGCATTGATTCTTATTTGGTCTTCCTTAATCGTTTTCCAGCTTTAACTAACATATGAAGTGATTGACTAAATGGGAACACCATCCCAGGGTCAAGGATGAGAAGCCAAGAAGGGACAGGAAAATTGGTAATGAGGAACCCCAAGTCTTGAAATGGAGAGCATTAACATGTCATGGGATTAGCAATCAATGTCAGAAAATAATATGTGTATCAATTGCTTAATGAGAAACTAGTTTGCTCTGTAAAACTTCATCATTTATCAAACGTACAGTAAAAAAAGATAAATGTTAAAAAATAAAAAAAGAAAAAGAAAAAAAAGAAAACAAGTCCTCCCCCTTGCCCCCCCGCAAAACACCATGGCTTGGCTCAGGTGCACCTTAGTCCTTAAGATGACATCTTTGTCTTTGAACACTTTAAATAGCTCTTTTACATCAAATTTCCCAGTGACATATATTGTTTGATTTATGGATTGCTGCTTCCATGGTTGTTGACTCTGCACCCAAATAAAATGAAACTCTTGACAACTCACTTCATTTATCATGATATTTCTTATTGTTCCCGTTGTAAAGATTTTTGTTTTCTCCGCACTGAAGTGCAATTCATTCTGAAGGCTGTGGTCTTTGATCTTCTTCAGTAAGTGCTTCAAGTCCTCTTCACTTTCAGCAAGCAAGGTTGTATCACCTGTATGAAGCAGACTGTTAATGAGTCTTCACCCAACCCCGGTGTCCTGTATTTCACGCATTCCAGTTTCTTGGTTTGTTGATTGGTGTACAGATTTAAACAGTGTGGTGAAAGGATGCATCTCTCATGCATACTTTTCCAGACTTTAAACCATGTAGCATCCCCTCATTCTATCTGAACAACCACCTTTCAGTGAATGTACAGATTCCTTATGAGCAAAATTGTTTTAGAATTCCCATCCTTTGCAACATTATCTACAATCTGTTATGATCCACACAGTCAAGTGTCTTTGCACATTAGTGAAATACGGACAGACATCTTTATGGTATTTTCTAGCCCCAGCTAAGATCACTCTGACATCAGCAATGACCATGTTCATTCCAAATCCTCTTCTGAATCCTGCTTGAATTTCTGGCTGTTCCCTGTCAGTGCACTGCTATAGCTGCTTTTGAATTACCTTCAGCAAATTTTTTCATTGAGGGGGACATCAACGATGTTAGATAATTTCCACATTCTGTTGGATCATCTTTCTTTGAAATGGGCACAAATACGGATCTTTGCCAGTCAGTTACTCAGGTCTTTCAAATTTCTTGATATCTGTGAGTGAGCAATTGCTGATGTCTCAGTTCGGTTGGTATTCCATTGTTTGAGTTTTTAGTGCAACTTAGACCTCTTCCTTCAATATTTTTGTTTCTTGATCATATATTATCTCCTGAAATGGTAGAACATCAACCAATTCTTTTTGGTTTAGTGACTCTGTGCTTTCTATCTTTTCCAAATGTTTCCTGTGTCATTTAATACTTTTCCTGTACAATGCCTCGAAGTTGCAACTAGAATCTTGAATTTTTCTTTCAGCTTGAGAATATTCTTTCTGAGCATATTTTTCTCTTTATGTTTTCCAGCTGTAGATCTTTGCACATTTCATTATGGCATTTACTTTGCCTTCTGAAGCTGCACTTCAAAATCTTCTATTCAGTTATTTTACTTCTTCATGTCTTCCATTCATTTTAGATGCTCTATTTTCAAGAGCAAGTTTCAAAGTCTTTTTTGACATTAATTTTGATCTTTTCTTTCTCTTTTCCTGTCTGTTTAATGACCTCTTGCTGTCTTCCTATATGATGTCATTAATATCATCCCACTACCTGTCTGGTCTTCTGTCATTAGCAATCAATATGTCAAATCTATTCTTGAGATGTTCTTTAAATTTAGGTGGAATATACTCAAAGTTGTGCTTTAGCTCTTCTGGACTTGTTCCATTTTCCTTCAATTTCAATTTGAACTGTCATATGACCAATGGATGATCTGTTCCATGGTTGACACCTGGCCTTGTTTTGACTGATGATATTGAGCTTTTCTATTGTCTCTTTCCATAGATACAGTTGATTCGATTTTAGTGTATTTCATTTGGTGAGGTCTGCATGTCAAGCCACCATTTGTGTTGCAGAGAAAAGGTATTTGCAATGAAGAAGTTGTTGGTCTTTCAAAATTCTATTATGTGATCTCTAGGTCACTTCCATCACTCAGGCCAATGTTTTCAAACACTATTCCTTCTTCTTGTTTCCAACTTTCCCATTCCAATTGCCAATAATTAATTAATGCAGCTTGACTGCATGTCTCGTCAACTTCAGACTGCAGAAGTTTGTAAAAAACTACAGTTTATTCATCTTTGGTCTTATTGGTTGATACATACATTTGAAAAATAACCATATTAAGTGGTCTTTCTTGTAAGTTGTATGTACATCATCCTATCACTGACGGTGTTGTAACTCAGGATAGATTGTGAAACGTTCTTTTTGACAGTAAATGTAATGTCGTTCCTCTTCAACTCTTCAGTTTGTCATTCTTGGCATGGTGGACCACGTGACTGTCTGATTCAAAATGGTCAATACCAGTCCATTTCAGCTCACTAAGGCCTGGGTTTAAATGTTCCATTTCATCTTTGATGACTTCCACTTTTCCTAAATTCTTATTCTGTACATTCCATGTTCTGATTTTTCATGAATATTGAAGCTATTTTTTTTTCTTATTTTCAATCATGCAACATTACCAAACAAAAGTCCTGAAAGCTTTACTCCATCTACATTATTAAGGTCAACTCTATTTTGAGGTGGCAGCTCTTCCTCAGTCGTCTACTGAGTGCCTTCCAACTTGAGGGGCTCATTTCCTGGCACTGTATCAAACAATGTGCTACTGCTATTCATAATACTTTCATTGGCTAACTTTTTTTTTTAAGACACAAACTGCCAGGTTCTTCTTCCTAATCTTTCTTAGTCTGGAAGAGATGGTTGCTGTGAGTTAGAATTGACTTGATGGCAATGTGTGTGTTTTTTTTAAATAATTCATATACATGAATTATGTAAAAGAAATTTTTGAAGATAATAAAGTGTAATTTTCTCCTCAACTATTAAATGTTGTTGTTGTGTGCTGGTGAGTTGATTCTGACTCATAGCCACCCATGGTGCAGAGTATAACTGCCCCATAGAGTTTCTCAAATTAATCTTTTCAGGAGCTGGTTGCCAGGTATCTTCTGCTAGGTGGCTGGTGTGCTCAAACAGCTGAGCGTAAAGCTAACAGCTAAGCTCTTAACCACTGTGTCATCAAGGCCTCTTTAAACATTATTTAAAAACAATAACAAACCCACTGCTGTCAATTTGATTCCCACTCATAGAAACCTTTATAGGACAGGGTAGAACTGCACCACAAGGTTTCCAAAGAACAGCTGATCAATTTGAACTGCCAAACTTTTCGTTAGCAACCAGACTCTTAGTCCTATGCAACCTGGGCTCCAGAATCACCGTAAACCAAAAAAAAAAAAAAAAAAAAAAAAAAACCAAAAACAAAACCCAACCCACTTCCCTCAAGTCAATTCTGACTCATAGAGACCCTATAGAATACAGTAGAACTGCTCCATAGAATTTCTAAGGAGTACCTGGTGGATTTGAACCACCGACCTTTTGGTCAGCAGCCGTAGTACTTAGTGACTATGCAACCAAAGTTTCCAGAATCACCCTACAGCTCAACAATTCCACTACTAGGTATTTACTCAAAAGTCTTGAAAGTAGGCACTCAAACAGACTCAATAGTCATGGTTTAATCTAATCCTGCCTTTAGGCTTGACAAAAGCAATTTTTTTTTCCTAACTCTGAATTCTTATTCTAGAAATGGACTCCATTTCTGAGATTGAAGGTAAAGCTGATATACAAAGCCATTCTGGGATTTTTCATCTCCTTTCTTGCCATTTGTCTCTCTGGGTCTCAGATAGACTTCCCCTTGCTTTGGCTATTCTACCTAGTTAAATGACTTAGCCTTAGTTAGCCTGACGTTTGTGTATCTTCACTAGAGGCAAAAAATCTACCTTCCTTTGCTCTTCATGTACCTAGGCTGAAAGTGCTATGTAAAGTCTACTTTGTGCTTCTTGCAGCCTCCTTTGGAATAACTTCTGCAACCAAAAGATTTCTAGACCAGAGTGAATCTACACTGGGTACCATTTTTCTTTCCATGATATCCAATAGATTATGGAGAGAGAAGATACTGATGTCATCATTTAAAAACTGTGGAAATTGATATATAGAGATAATGAGCCTCTGAATGGGTTTGAACCACCAACCATATGGCTAGTAGTTAATGGTTTAACAATTTGTACCACCCAGGGGCTCCAAATCAAACTGCCTGTTACTCTTTAAATATGGTATTCTCTAGACCAGTGGTTCTCAGTATTGATTGCATGCTAACATTTACTTGGGGAGCTTTTAAAAATATTGATTCTCAAGTCTCATCCCATATCAATTACATCAGGGATGATTTTATTTATATTTATCCTGTTCGAAATTTACTGAGCTTTTTGAATCAGTGGATTGACGTATTTTATCAACTTTAGCAAAATTTCAGCCATCATTTCTTCAAATGTTTCTTCTTCATTTTCTCTCCCCTTTTTGAACTGCAGTTATGTATGTGCTGGATCAGTTGACTATGTTTGATATGTATATCCTTTCACCATATCTTTTCAGTCTGTACAGTAAGCAAATAATCTGAGAATTTGGACTACATGAAGCAGGAGGCTTCAGGACTGGTGGAAGGCTCGTAAACAACATGTGGATGACAACACCTTGCTTGCTGGAAGTGAAGAGAATTTGAAATGCTGATGAAGGGCAAAGGCCACAGCCTTCAGTATGGATTACACGATTACACTTCAATGTCAAGAAAACAAAAATCCTCACAACTGAACTGGTAAGCCACATCATGATAAATGGAGAAAGTACTGAGGTTGTCAAGGATTTCATTTTACCTGGTTCCATAATCAACACCCATAGAGGCAGCAGTCAAGAAGTCAAAAGGCACACTGCATTGGAAAAATCTGCTGCAAATGACCTCTTTAAACTACTGAAAAGATGTTACTTTGAAGACTAAGGTGCGCCTGACCCAAGCCATGGTATTTTCATTGGCATCATATGCATGTAAAAGCTGGACAATGAACAAAGAAGACAAGAATAGCTGATGCCTTTGAACTGTGGTGTTGGAGAAGAATGTTGAATGTACCATGGACCACCAAAAGAACAAACAGATCTACTCTGGAAGAAGTACAACCAGAGTGCTCCTTGGAAGCAAAAATGGTAAGACTGCATCTTACATACTTTGGACATATTGTCAGGAGAGATCAGTACCTGGAGAAGGAAGTCATGCTTGGTAGAGTGAAGGGTCAGTGAAAAAGAGGAAGACCCTCAATGAGATGGACTGACACAGTGGCTGCAATCATGGGCTTAAGCATAAAAATGATTGTGGACGTGGCATAAGACCAGGCAGTGTTTTGTTGTGTTGTTCATAGGGTCGCTATGAGTCAGAACAGTCTCAAGGGCATCTAACAATGCCACTTGTGTTCTACACTGTTTTTGTTTTTCTTTTTTTCCCCTTTCTGTGCTTTCGTCTGAATAATTCTAAATTTACCTATCTTTGAGTTCAGTCATCCTGGCTTCTGACTTACCAGTCTGATGTTAAGCCTATCTAGTACATTTTAAAATTCAAATATTCTAATTTTTAGCTCCAGAGTGTTTTATTCCCCCCATAAATTTTGGTGCTCTGTTGAAACGTTCCTTATTTTTCACTATTTGAGCGTATTTCATTTTTTTTTCTTTAACATATTAAAAACAGTTATTTCTGTAGCAATTCTAACATCTAGGTCATCTCTGTGCTTGCCTTAAATGGCTGTTTATTCCCTCAATTGATTATTGCTCATTTTCAACTTTTTTTCATGTCTTGTAGCTTTTAATTTTATGCTGGACACTATGTATAAAAGGCAACTAGATCCAGAATTTTATAACTTTGGCCCAGAGAGGATTTGCCTTTTAATGAGATGTTACTAAAATTTAGTTAAACTCAATCTATCTCTGGTTGTAAATGTTTCAGGGTTGTCTTAGTTATCTAGTGCTACTTTGATAGAAATACCATAAGCGAATGGCTATAACAGAGATCTGTTGTCTCAGTCTAGGAAGCTGGAAGTACTAGCTTCAGAAGAAGGCTTTCTGTCTCTCAGATGTGGGTGAAGGTCCTTGTCATCAAACTTTCCATGGCCTAGGAGTTTTTCAGTACAGGGATCCCAAATCCTAAGAGTGTGTTCCACTCTTGGCTCTTCTTGCTTGGTGGTAATGAAGTCCCTCTCCTCTCTGCTCCCTTCTCTCTTTCCTATCTCAAAGAAAGTTACTCAAGGTACAACCTAATCCTATAGATTGTTTTGTTAACATAACTGCCTCTAATCTTGCCTCATTAACATCATGGAGGTTAGCATTTATGACACATGGGATAATTACATCAGCTTACGAAGTGGTAGACAACCACACAATGCTTGGAACCATGGTCTAGCCAAGTTGACACACAGTTTTTTGGGGGCTACAGTTGAATCCATAATAAGGATGGAGAAGACACTCCATGGTTTTTCACTGTTAGCCTAGTAAGTCTCTGCCTTTCCCATTTCAAACTGCAAAGACTAAAGAGTAGTCAGTCTGTCTTTTAGCAGTTTTGAGAGTGGCTTTTAAATCTCCTGCTGCACACAGCTTCCAAATTTGTCAAATATCTTCAGGAGGCAACTGGCTGTGCACTTGAGGCAGATGATTTTTCTTGAGAGGAACTTTGTCTGCCAGCTGCTAGGAGACCATGTATTAGTCTTTTGTTTTTAAAGAAAGGAGTCCTGGTGTCACAGTGGTTAAGCATTTAACTGTTAACGAGAAGTCGGCAGTTCAAACCCACCCAGCAGCTCTGCTTCCCTGGAAGAAAGATGTGACAGTCTGCTCCCATGTATTTTACAGCCCAGAAAACCCTATGGGGGCAGTTCTACTTTATTAAAGGGGTGCTATGAGTCAAAATTGACTTAATGGCACCTAACAACAACAGTAACTTTATAAAGAAGCTCCTTAACTTTCCATGTGGATCCTTGATTCAGCAAATGAGCCCTGAGTCAAAATAAGTTTTGTTATTTAGAACTTCCAACAGCATCAACATGTCAGTTGAGTTCCGTATAACATCCCAAAGCTTTGGCTGTTTCTTTCTCCAAGGAATGTCCCTGTATTGAGGCCAACCTCGAGCCTTGCCTTGTGCTCAGAATTGGCAAATGTTCCCAGGTAGGAAGCATCCAGTGTCTGCCTAATCACTTTGGAAGGTCTCACCTGTCTTTGGCTTTGTTTGTTTTTAACTCTTTGTTTCCAAAGCTTTATGATGACTTGGGTAATATGACTTTAGCGCTTATCGGGCTTTTTAAAAAACTTGTTTCAGCCAGAAATGTCCTGTTGCTGCCTACTACATTTTACCAGGGACCCTCATTCAATCAAACCATTATCTCTGTGGTAGCTTTGGTAGATCGATTTTATAAAATGGTGGGGCATAAGATACAAACAAAAGATGTGGTCTGAGAGTACAGTACTTGAAATGGTAAGCTCTTTCGTTGTAAAGCCGTACTTTCTAAGGAAATTTTTATCTTATTCTTTTATATCCTCATTCACTGTTGCTTTTCATTGAATGAGTGAGGGGGGATGCTTGATTCCAAAGTAATCAATTATGCATTGTAAATAACCTAGGACATATCCTTTAGGAAAACATCATAGCAAGAGAAGCATCATTTAAAAGACTGCAGAAGAAATCTCTGAGCATACAACAGTGTTGAGTCTACAATAGAAGATTCTATGTCATGAATGCACATTATGCAATGTTTCTCCCTGACTTTAATTTTTTTCCCTCCTGAAATCTTGTACTCCACATCGTATGTGTATATAATTATGAGTTTAATATGTATACTTTTTTCTTATATGTTAGTCGTATGTCCTCAGACAGACAATGAGCTCCCTGTGGAACAAAATCCAACAATAACCAAAACAGTGATGACCATTTTTGACTAATTAATTGATTGGTGTTTCCCACTGGCGTTTGGTTATTGTGTTTAGGCAGAGAGAAAAGCTATATTTGTTTTACAAAACTACAATATGTATAGAAAATTTAGAGCAAAGATATATTTTAAAATTACTTTTGTCCATCATTCATGGGAAAACATTTTTATGAAAGAACCATAACATTTATGATTATGAAATTTAATATTACAAAAATTGTTTATGTTTGGATGAGCAGGTAGTAGAATACCTTTTCCCAGAAGGTGTTTGTATATAGAATAAATATTTAGGTGTCTTGAATTAACACTGGTCTATTAGAAAGCAGCAGGCTAAGCTATTGTTCCTACAAGAATATTTCTCTATCTCATATCGGTATTTCTTCATTTAATCAATATATACAAAGGGCAGGGAGAGCTAAGAGCACAGCCACAAAGAGAATGGACTTTGGCATGGTCTACTTGGCCTCTGAATGAAAATCAATCCAAAAAGTTACCAACATAAAGAAAAGATGATGCACGTGATATGAGACCCACAAAGACTAAGAGTCTACAGATCAAAGTCCCTTTGAATCACTTACATTAAACGTATATATGGTATTTACACAGAACATGCCTGTATTATTTGGTTGTTCAAGCATAAGGTATATCTCAAAAGCATACTCTTTTATGGGAGTTTACATTTAGGTGATGGATCATTTCTGGGATGGGCTCATAAGACATGTTCTTACCCTTTGAAAACCAGGATATTTTTATCTGTTTGTGAGCGAATGTGTATGAAGGTGTATAAAAAGATGTACTGAGTAATCTGAAGACTATTCTTTAATTTGTAGATTAATTGGAGACTCTTTCCTCCTTGGCTGGTAGACTGAAGTAGTGTTATGGTTAGAAATACTGGGATCTTAAATTAGTAGAAAGAAAACTTGCTGTTAATTGTAGTTACCTATGTAACAGTACAAACTTGAGATGTCTGCACGTGATTGTAGATGGGTCAGCTGAAGTATACATTATTCGTGAACAAAAATGTTTATCAAACCATGGAATAAAAAGAATCCTAGGATTTCTCACCAGTACCACAATTTACATGGGTATATTAGTACTCTCAATGCAGTTTCTCGTACTTCTTTTGATCAGAATTTATTTGGACCACTTTGTACCGTTGCTTAAAAAGAGCAGCTCCATCTCACTTTTCTGAATCCTAAGTTGTATCTCTGTGGATACTTCATGTTTACATGATTGCTTAAAGTTATTCTTTGGTTGTTTCTTCTGCTTATGGATGAGATTATTACACTTTGTACTATAAGTGGTGGTTGGTAGTTGCCTTGCTGACATCTGACACCTGTACATGTGATAGACTCAATGAATGTTAGATACAGAGAATCCTTGTATTGATTTGATAGACATCCTCATTTTATAGATCATGAAACAGCTGCAGAATAGTGAAGCAGCTTGCTCAGTGTCCCACAGCTCAGTGGTGGCAGAGTGAAGCTTAGAACTGGGATCTCAATGTTTCAGTCATGCTTTATGTCTGCTGTTTTTGCATTAGAATTTCACAATATTGACTTAACCTTGCTTTCCAATATTGAACATGCTAACACTGATACAACTTCTGAAGTTAGATCTGAAATATCTTGCGCTTTGTTGTTTTTGCCAGGCGCCACAATGGAATGAAATACTGCCTGGTCTCGCCCTATCCTGAGGATAATCACCACGTTTACGTCCAGTGGTGCAGCTGCTGCGTCATTTCATCTCATTGCGAGTCTTCCCCTTATTTTCTGCCTGTCTACTTTCCCAGGCATGATGTCCTTCTCTAGGGACTGACCTTCCTGATAACACGTCTCGCCATCTTTGCTTCTAAGGACCATTCTGACTGTACTTCTTTCAAGACGGATTTGTTCATTCTTTTGCCAGCCTGTGGTACATTTGATATTCTTCACCACCACCACAGCTCAAAGGAGTCAGCTCTTCTTCAAGCTTCCTAATTCATTGCCCCCTTTTGCAATGCTCACAAGGTGATTTAAAACACTATGGCTTGGGGACGTAGATAATAAAAATAAGCATCTTTTTCAAAGACCACACTTCGTATACCATCAGACCAGGAGGAAGAATAAGTCCTTCAAAGCTTTCCTTCAGCAGAGTGAGTGACACTCTCCCAGTTTTACTTGTGTTAAGCTGTGCAGCTACAGTCATGACCTATGAACATACTACATATCAGGTGGCTAGAAAAACAGCAGGGGAGAAATCAACCTTAATGCATTTTCTGTTAGAAGGCTATCCTTAAATTATATCAACTTCTTACCTTATAAAGCACCATATGGCTCTTTTGCTTTAGTGGCTGCTGTTTCACCATGCAAGCTACTTGGAAAGTAATTAAATTGAACAGACACTGCCCTTGATTTAAAGTCAGAGGGGGAAGCAGTTAATTGAATAGAGATGACAGTTTTTTTTTTTTCCTTTCCTTTTTAAAGGCTGGGCCAAGCTCAGAGAAAACATAAATATCAAAGGGAAACTGCCCTAAATAGTCAAGATGAATCGCTTGCTTGGTGAACACAATTTCTTTTATTTCATTTGATAAGTAAGAGAAACCTGTGAGTCCTCTGGGGTTCTATATGAACGCTTTCTCTCCAGACAGATAACCACTGGATTTTGTGAGTCCTTGTCATCTCGGTGCTGAGGCTTTCAAACATTTTCTCACTGGAGTTTTCTGGCGCATTTTCAGGTTGAAGGGGCGTGTGTGACAGAAGCTGGGAAATGAAAGATGGGATTGTTTTCCTGTCATCCTGTACCCTTGCCACCTGGCGACTGTGATTCTGATGAGTGGAGATACATAATGGCCACCTCAATGAGACATGCTCCTTTATTTCCTGAGGGTCAGGGACCAGGAGGACCAGGAGGGCATAAGATCTGTTGAAATGTGACCCTGTTCAGAGTCGGCTAAGAGTCCCTCAACATCTAGAAGTAGAAGAAAGTGACTCAAGAGGAAAGATCATGAGGTTCTTAAATCAATAGCGGAATGGAAAAATGTTCATTTTAAAGAACAAAATATAATAAATATGTCCCCAGAGACAAAGGAAAAAAGGAAGTTCCTTATCAAGTAGCAGATGTGAAATAAAAATACAAGTAAAAAGAAAACAAATTTCAACTCTAAAATCTGCTGTCAGGGTTGTAACTTTCAATACATGCACATTCAACATCTTTATAGTTTGCCCAACTCAATTATATTTTCTTTTAAATGATTTCTTTTACTTCTTCTTGTGACAACCCAAAGTGTGTCAGAGTAGAAATGAACTCCACAGGATCTTCTCGGCTGTGTTCTTTGCAGAAGTGGATCAGGAGGCTTTCTTCTTCAGTAGTCACTGGGTGGGTTCAAAATGCCAACCTTTTGGTTAGCAGCCACCCAGGCATTGCCATGAGTTGGAATAGACTCAATGGCAAAGGGTTTTGTTTTTCAGTTTTTCCATCTCCAATCAAATTCTTAACCTTACCCACACCACAGAAGAGATTGCCTGAAACCTGACAGACCTGTGAGAAAGAGAAGTCAGGGTTGGGACACTGGTGAAGAAACCTGGCTTTCTCCACATTCCCATTATTCTTCTGGAACTGTAACGAGTGGAAATCTTTTCACCTTTGCACTTAGAATAAAGCAACATTGTATGAACAATAAGTTGGCTTCAGTGTTCTCTTTGGTAAGCTAGTTCTTTGCTACTGAGTCCAATTTTCTAGTTTGCAGGTCAGAGAGCAAGCTTGCATAACTTGGAAAAGTGAATGCAGAGACAGATGGATTAGAGGTGGCCAGGTTAAGTCCTGGCTTTGCCATCTTCTAACTTTCCCTTGGAAGGCATAGTGATTAAGGGTTATGTCTGCTGAACAAAAGGCCAGCAGTTCAGATCTGCCAGGTGCTCCTTGGAAACCTTATGGGGCGGTTTTACTCTGTCCTACAGGGTTACTATTAGTCAGAATTGACTCAATGACAACAGTTTCCCCCCGCCCCAAAATAAAGAACAGAAACAAAAACAAAATAAAACAACAAACCTATTGTCATCAAAATAATTCTGATTCGTAGTGACTCTACAGGACAGAGTAGAACTGCTCCATAGAATTTTTTTCTTACAGAGTGGCTGGTGGGTTCAAACCACCAACCTTCTGTTTAGAAGCTAAGCAGTTAACCATGGAACCACCAGAGTTCCTTAATTCTCTCATAGGGATGCTAACATTAGGCCACAGTTTCCTAATTTCTACAAAATGAAAGGCCCAGATCAGGTGATCAACAAATGTTTTCTAGCGCTAACAATAGTGTATGCCAACTTCTTCTCTCTCTCTCCCCAGTGCATTTAAATGGTAGAATCACCAGTAAATTCAAAGGAAAAGTCATCCCCAAATTAGAGGACATGGTCTGAGACGGACCCGAGGTTAGGCTGGGAACACATACTTCAAGCAGACACCGAGTGAGCAGCCTCGTAGTCGACTTCAACTCATGAATACCTCCTGTGTGTCAGAACAGAATTGTGCTCCACGGAATTTTCAGTGGCTGATATTAGGGAAGTAAACTGCAAGTTCTTTCTTCCAAGGTACTTCTGGGTAGACATGAACTTTCAACCTTTTGCTGCGGCTAAGCACTGTGATAATTTGTACCACTCAGGGAGTCTGCATGAAACGTAGACGGCCTATTTTTAAGCAACTCTTGTATTTTAGGAACAAGATAAGGAAATTCTTCTCTGCAAAAGGACATTGCTCCATAGTTTACAAAAGGTAATGAATTTGTTTTGATACTTTTGCTTGAAGAGGGGTTTTTATTGTTCCTGTACAAAACTTTCACAAGTTGCTATCTTTCTAGATTTCTCAATAATAAAAGAAAGAGAGGGAGTAGTGATCTAAAGCAGAAACTCCCAATGTGTACTTTACAAAAAAGTTTCACTAACTGATAATAAGTGTTTGGGAAAAATAAAAGGATCCTGCATTAAAAATTCCATTAAACAGGCATCGTTACTGCTAAACTTTTCAAAATTTTGAATATGTTGTATATTTTGAGACGTTAAGATGAAAATGTAGAATAAAACTTATCCTCACATATCGACTGTTTTGTTATCCAATATTTCACATTTACAACCATAATGAAAAATCTGCTGCCTGTTTTATACCTTAATGGTGTATATCTAGCACTAATGAATGCTGAGGTGCGAGGTGAGAGTAACACTGGCTTTGGTAGTTAAAGTTATGGTCATCTTGGCTGGGCCATGATTCTTAGTGATTTGGCAGCTACACAATGATGCAATTTGGCAGTTATGTAGTGATGTAATCTGGCAGTTATGTAATAATGTAGTGATTCTCTGTTTTTACATAACATCAATTGCTCATAACAACCTGTCTTTGGAGGCTAACCACATTGATAAGTGAGGAGATGGTGTACAGTATTTCCTCAACTTGTTTAATTACAGAATTCAACCCCTCTCTGACAAATTCATCACCGTCATCATCATCACCATCACTAACAACACCTTAAGCAAGTAGGGAGAGCACCATGGTTTGAGTCCCCATTTGGTTAGGGATTTCTCAAGGAAAAGAGAGTAGAATCTTTCTTGACCAGATACATGATACTTTTTGAGCATGTGGCTTTTTGTAGATCACCAAAATAAAACAAAACAACCTCCCCAAATTTGGCCTTTAAAATGAAGGCCTAACTATTATCAAAAGCTAAGGAAACTCTCATGCAAAGCCAATCATTTTTATGTCACCATTGGGAGTTGTATTTTGAAGTTTAGCATGTAGCATTCCCTTTTCTTTTGTATCACATGGTGGCCAAGAACCCAATATCAGCATTTACATGAAGTCTGTGGGTGTTGCTGCTTATGTCTACTCTTATGTAATCTTTATTACTCATTAGGATGTGGTGTTCTTGTTTTGTAGCCTCAAACATTTCTCAGACACGTAATTATATATGATGTTTCACAGCATTGTATTCGAATTTCTAAAAAAGTTTTCATATTTCTATTTGTTTGAGAAAAGTATATGTTGCTTTAAATGATTTATGTTTAAAAGCTGCTTCTTTTGTTTTTGTAGGTTTCAGTTACGAAGGAACTTAATTGTTAGAAAAAATGTAGGTTAGCATGCCCCCAGGAAAGTCCCTCTTTGAAGTACAGTAGATGGCAGAGCAGGAAGTCAAAGGTGGCCACCAGCAGAGGTTGTAACTATCACATTCAAATCATAGGCCCAGGATCTGTAGCTCTTCAGCTTAGTGTGAAAAACAAAGTGAACCGTAAATAGATGGGGTGTTACTTAGATGTAGACAATTTTTTTTTATTATGGTTGAGTGAAAATGTACATTCCTATACAGATTTGCGTGCTGACCTATATGCAGCTTCCACTGCTCTCCCTACATGGTGACAGCACACTCTTCCTCTCTGCCCTATACATGGCTTATCTTCCCAACACTCTCCTATCTTCTCCTCTCCACCCATTGCCCTTCCTCCAGTGTGAGGTCAACAGGATGGCCTCCCATCGATGCCTAGAACCATAAAGTTCCCACACAATATGGTCACTCTGCGTCACCAAGTCCAATCCATTGCTGTCTGAAAAATTGACCTTCATTATGATTTATGGACAAGGGTTGCTTCAGAGCCAGGGGCCCTACTCCCAGGACCATCAGTGATGGACCATCAACTGCGGTCTTTTAGTGGAGACCTCAAGGTGCAACCCTATTTAGAGCTGTGTTGCCAGTGAGACTCAACTTTGTGAGCTCCATCGTGGCTATCACTGGTGGTGGCCGGGCACCATCTGGTTCTTCCGGTCACAAGTCGACGTAGACATCCACTCACGTGGGTCTCTCTGTCTTCTGGATTCCCTTTCCCCCATGTTGTTATGGACCATTTGCTGCACCCTCAGATGGCAGCTTGGCAGCTTTTAAGACCTTTTAAGACGCCATTCACCAATGTGGGGTGCAGATAGACCTAATTCGCAAAATGCAAGTTGTGCCAATTGGCCTCAATTTCCCCTGAGAGCATGGGCCCCGGCCCCTTGCCCCAGCTACTTCGTCCTTGTAATATTGGGTTAAGATGGGAGGAGTACATAAGTTGTGTTGAAGTCCCGTCAATATTGATCTTCTTAGTAATGCGTGCTGTCACCAATTTCACCCAACCAAATTTCTAACAACTATCTAATCTAAACCACCCCCCTGCCTTCCTGCCCGCCTTACCCTTGCAGCCCTCAAAGAGTCTTTTCTGTTATGCATGAGTCTGCTTTTAAGTTCTTATTGTAGGGGTCTCATACAATATTTGTCCTTCTGTTGTTGACTACTTTCATTCAACATAATGTCCTGCAGTTGAAACGAGGTAAAGAGATGTTTCCTGCTATCATCATTGTTCTTTATCATTGCATAGTGTTCCATTGAGTATATATACCATAGTTTACCTATCCATTCTTCTGTTGTTGGGCATGTGGGTTGATTCCATCTTTTTGCTGTTGTGGACTGTGCTGCGATGAACGTTTGTGTGCATGTATCAGCTGGTGTGAATGGCCTTGTTTCTTCAGGATATATTCCAAGCAGTGGGATTACTGGGTAAACAGTATATCTGTATCCATTATTTCAAGGTAGCACCAGATTGCTTTCCAAAGAGGTTGCACCATTTTGCAATCCTACCAACAGTGTAGGAGAGTTCCAGTCTCTCCACAGCCTCTTCAGCATTTAGTGTTTTGCATTTTTTGGATCATGGCCAACCTTGTTAGGGTGAGATAGTGTCTCATTGTCATTTTGATTTGAATTTCTTTAATAGCTAATGATCGTGAGCATGTCCACATGTGTTTTTTGGCTGCCTGGATGCCCTCTTTAGAGAAGTGTCTGTCCGTCTTCTTTGCCCACCACTTAATTGGATGATTTATCTTTTTCTTATTGATATTTTGTAGTACCTTATAGATTATGGAGATGAGGTATTGGTCTGACATAGAGTTGCCAAATATTTTTTTCCATTCTGTAGGTGGCCTTTTAATTCTACTAACAAAGTCTTTAGATGAGCAAAAGTGATTGATTCTTAGTAGTTCCCATTTATCTATTTTCTCTTCTGTTGTTTGTGGTTGGTTTGACAGATTTTGAAGTCTGTCTATGTTGTGTATTAAACCTTCCATTGTTGTTCCTATTTTTTCTTGGATGAGCTTTATCATTTTAGATTTGATATTTAGGTCTTTTATCCAGTTTGAGTTAGTTTTTGTATAAAGTGTAAGATATGGATCTTGTTTTAATTTAATGCAGATGGATATCCAATTTTGCCAGCACCATTTGTTGAAGAGATTGTTTTTACCCCAGTTTAATGTCTTAGGGCCTTTGTCGAATATCAGCTGTTCATAGGCAGATGATTTCTTCTGAGGTTTCTATTCTATTCCACTGATCTATCTGTCTGTTTTTGCACCAGTACCAGGCTGTTTTGACTACTGTGGCAGTGTAATAGGTTCTAAGGTCAAGTAAGGAGAAGCCTCCCAGTGTGTTCTTCTTTTTTAGTAATGCTTTGCTCACTCGGGGCTTCTTCCCTTTCCAGGCAAAGTTGGTGATTTGTTCCTCCATCTCATTAAAAAATGTCACTGGAACTTGTATTGGGATTGCACCATATAAGTAGATTGCTTTAGATAAAATAGACATTTTCACAATGTTCAGTCTTCCTATCCATGAGCAGGGTAGGTTTCTTCATTTATGTAACTCTCTTAGTTTCTTGTGGTAAGATTCGTAGGTCTCTTTGTAAAGGCCTGTTATTTCTCTGGTTAGATTTATTCCTAGGTACTTTGTCTTCTTAGGGGCTATAGCAAATGGCATTGACTTGGTGAGTTTTTCCTTAATAACCTTGTTGATATAGAGGAATTTTACTGATCTACTTATGTTTATCTTGTATCCTGAGACTTTGTCGACCTCCTCTATCAGCTTGAGTAGTTTCCTTATGGATTCTTTGGGATTCTCTGCATATACAATCATATCATCTACAAACAGGGAGATTTTAACTTCCTCTTTGCTGATGCAGATGCCTTTTATTTCTTGGTCTTGTCTAATTGCTCTGGCTAGAACTTCTAGTACAATGTTGAATAGAAGAGGTGAGACTGGGCATCCTTGTCTAGTTCCTGTTCTCAGGGGAAACTGTTTCAGTCTTTCTCCATTCAGGATGATGTAGGCAATTGGCTTTGTATAAATGGCCCTTATTGCATTGAGGAATTGGTCATCTATTCCTATTTTGCTGAGAGTGTTTAGCATGAATAGGTGTTGAACTTTATCAAATGCCTTTTCTGCATCAACAGACAAAGAAAAGGTGATTCTTGTCTTTTGTGGTATTTATGTGGTTGATCACATTAATTGTTTTTCTAATGTTGAACCAGCCTTGCATTCCTGGTATGAATCCCACTTGGTCATGATGGATTATTTTCTTGATATGTTGTTGTATTCTATTGGCAAGAATTTTGTTGGAGATTTTTGCATCTAGATTCATGAGTTATATCAGTCTGTAGTCCACAATGGTGGATTTTACATTAAAATTGATTTTATCTGAGATTAGAATTGCCACACCTCCTCTTCTTTGTTCATTGTTAGCTCAATATACATTCTTCCATCCTTTGATTTTCAGTTTGTTCATATCTTTAAGTCTAAGGTGAGTTTCTTGTAGGCAACACACAAATAGGTCATGTCTTTTGATCCAAGATGTCACTCAATGTCTCTTTACTGGAACATTCAGTCCATTCACATTCAATTATTGATACGTATGTGTTCAGTGCTGCCATCGTGATATGTTTATTTTTGTGTTGATGTTGTTGTTCTTATTAATCTGTTCTGCGACCTTCTTTGCGAGTTGAGTTTTCATCTTTTTCAGGGTTGGTTTTGTGGTTGCTGAGACACCTGTATTACATTTCTTGATATGGTATGTTGCTTCTCTATTATGCTTTACGGCTGCCCCATAATCCCCCTTAATAAACTATATATAAACTCAATTTTGATTGCTACCAGTCTTGTCAACTTCCTCTCCATCTGGAAGGACCATAACCACTGTAGTACACCCCTCTTTTTAATATGATGATATCATAGTTTACATGATATGATCACTAGATCATTTCTTTCACTATTATAGCTTTGATTGTGTTTGGAGTCTTCCCTAACTGAGTAGGATTCTAGATAATGTACCCTTCTAAATTACAAAGTTAGCAGTTTTGTTCTTCCAAGCCAAGAGATTCTTTCAGTATTTCTTGTAGCTTTGGTTTGGTTTTTACAAAATCTTTGAGTTTCTGTTTATCTGCAAATGTCTTAATTTCATTTTCATATTTACAAGATAGTTTTGCAGGATATATAATTCTTGATTGGAAGCTCTTCTCCTTCAAGGCTTTGAATGTGTCATGCCACTGTATACATGCCAGATTGTTTCTTCTGAGATATCTGATGAAAGCCTACAGGGTTTGCCTCTGAATGTTAGCTTTGCTTTGAGTCTTGCTGCCTTTAAGAGTTTCTGCTTACATTTCATTTTGTTGAGCTTGATTATAATATGTTTTGGAGTCTTTCTATTGAGATCTATATTGAGTGGTGTCCGATACGTATCTTGGATATCTATATTCTCTTCTTTCTTAATTTCTGGGAAGTTTTCTGTCAGCAGCTCAGGCACAATACTCTCTGTGTTCTCAGGTATCTTGCACTGTTCAGAAACTCCAATTAATCATAGATTGTTCTTCTTAATAAAGTCCCACATGCTTCTTAATGCTGCTTCATTTTTCTTGTTTCTTTTTTTTCTGATTTCTCCTCATAGATGCTGGAGTCAGTGGTTCTGTCTTTCAAATCAGAAATCTCTTTTCCATTTGTTCCATTCTGTTTTCTTGACTCTGAATTGAAGTTTCTGTCTTTAATTTTGTTCCTGATTTGTTGGATTTCAGAGTACTGATGTTCCATCAGATTGAACAGCTTGCTTAGTTTTTCATTTGCTTTGCTGCTTTTTGTGTAAGGTCTAGTAAGGCTCTCTATATAATCCTTTTGTATTCACCTTCTGATAGTTTCAGAAAAGCTTCTTCATCAGGGAAATTCTGAGGTAGTTTCTTTTGGGACCTTCTGATGCCATTGGTGACTTCTGGGTTACTGTCCTCGCCGATGTTTGCTCCTTTTGGGACGTCATGTGGGTCAATAGAGGCTGGGAGAGATGTTGTGAAGATGGACCACAGTTGTTTCTCTAGGCCATCTTAAGATGAGAAGTAAAAAGTATTTGGCACCTTCCAAAGTCAGTCAGGTTTTCAGGTGTATATGACTCTCCAGCTGGCAAAGAAAGCACCTCTGTATTGAAAACCCGATGTTATAAAGTAGCTCAAAATACAGAAAGGCTACTGGCCTGTTGGCCTCTTCTGGCAGGCCCCAGCTGTAGACAATATTGTGTAGAAGTCTGCTTTTCTGTTGGAAAAGCAGTCTCTTCTGGGTAGGAACTGTCTCCCAGCCTGGTAATTAGGTCCACCTGAGGCTTCTGTATGGATGACCCCGCCTCCCTGCAAAACAAGATGGCGTCCCACGTAAACTCACCAGCTGGTTGGGACCAGGCTCTTGGCAGAAAGAGAGGCCAAGAGTGCCAAAATGCCCAGAGTCCACAGACTCCTCCACTGGGCCTTGGCCCCCGGCGACAATGAGCAAAACACCATCTCCCTGCTAGGAAAGCACTCTCCCTCCCACAGGAGCCACCTCCCTGCCTAAGAACCAAGTCTGGCCAGGGCCTCTGCCTGGGCTTCTCCATTTTCCGACAGGCTGGAGGAGCAAAGGTGTATAGAGTCCAAAGCCGGGCTTTCAGAACCTAGTAATTACGTTTGCCAGTCCCACCAGCAGTGCATCCAAGACCAGCAGCTAGTCAAGTCCCAATTCTGCCTGCTGGCCAAAACCAAAGAAAAAAAAATTGAAATGGTGAGTTATCTTCGGTCTCTGCCAGCCTGTGCTTGCTGAGAGTGAAAAAGAGGAGGTTTTGTGTTCACTGGTATGAAGTCCAAATTAACAGCCCTATGCTGCACCCCAGGGCTCACAAGGTGTCCAGAAGGCTCTGTTTAACTATCATATCAGGTCTTGGTTTCCAGAGGGATTTAGGGAGATGTGCATTTAGTCCACCATCTTGACTCCGCCTGACAATGTTTTAATAGGCTTCAACTTGCCATTGCACATTTCCAAGAAATGTGGTTTTGTATTACCCTACCATCACATAAGGTGGTACATGACACTTATTTTGGTTGAAGGAATCAAATAAATCATACAAAAGATCCTACAAAGCTCGCTACAGTGAAAAGATGCATATGCAGCTTCTGGTTCCATTGAGTGAGGAGCTTTGTGTCCTCTCATGGCTCTGGTTTCCTCATTGGCTTAGATTTTTGCTTCTTATGTGGTAAAATAAGCTCTGTTTCTAGGGGAGTACAGTAATGCATTGACAGAAGAGCCATGAGACAGTTTTCAATACTGTGCTTGACCATTTTCCTTCCCTAGATTTGTCAGAATTTCCAGCAGAAAGGGAAATGAAATGCAACTTCTTTGTATCTGAGCCTTTACTCTTTACCCCAGTCCTTTTCTCTTTGGCCAGTACATGCCTCATTTTCTCCCTGCCCAATCATAAAAAGATCTCAAAGCTTAAGTAATAATAATAAAAATGATAATTACCACTGTTGTCTTTTGTTAAGAACTTAACTACATTCCAAGTAATTTTTGTATCCTATTTTATTTAATCTGGAATCACTGGGGTTGTAGTGGGTTGAGTACTACTTCTGTTAACTAAAATGGTCAGCAGTTCAAATCCACCAGGCCCTCTTTAGAAATCCTACTCTGTCCTATAGGGTCGCTATGAGTCAGACCAGACTTGGTTTTATTTTATTTAATCTACATGATTCTATTGTAGTCATGAATATTCCCATTTTATAAATGAAATAATAAGACGAAGGAGATTGCTGTTTACACAAAGTCATACAACTAGAAAATGTCAGAGCTAGAATGTGAATTTTAGCACATGGTGTCTCTTCATAAAAATGGTGGGGACTCTTGGATCATTTTTAAGGCTAATTTCGGCCTTATAATTCTGTGATTCTACTTTATCTTTTCTATCTAGTATCTTTTTTGCTCTGCTTCAACTTCCCTAAATTTATAGCCACAATAGCAATAGTACTTCTGCTACAGGAAGTATTGGGAAGTTTAATTTTTAAGTCTGAGTTTGAGCCAGAAATCCCAGTGGGGTTTCTGTCATCTCCTCTAAGGTGGGAAGAGTATTTATTTATTCTTTTGTATTTAGAATAACCTGTGAAGGTGGGGCCGAGATGGTGGAATAGGCACATGTCTCTTCAATTCCCTCTGAGAACTAAGGCCTGAATTGATCACTGAATGGAGCAACATTGACATCAGGGGAACCCTAGGATCTGGCATAGGGTTGTTAGATTTGACTCTGCACCAGTGTATGGGAAACTACTTCTCTCTAACATGAGACAGCACACACTGAATCTTGCTTCAGCTGATTCACCATTTGGGAGTACTGCAGGATTGATGTCTTCATTGTTATCTGGGAGACAGGGACTGGATGTGAACTGGCTGATATGCTGAACTGCAGTACTTAAGTAAAGAGCATATAGCACAGCAGAGAGACTGTGCATGGGATAGCACGTATTGAGAGCCCAGCTGTTGACTGAGGGCACCACTCCCCCACACCTCTCTCATTTCTGAGCTGCACCATAGATTCTGCTGTTTCAGGGCAGGAAGGGCAGCTCAGGCAGGATGTCATCTTGGTTAGCTGGGAGGCAGCCTTAGCTGGATCTAATATTCATGCCAAGATGCAGGGCTGGTTTTATGAAGGTGGAGCCTCTAGAGTTTTGGGTAGGGTTTGGCAGAGGGTGGCTTCAAGGCTGTAGCTCCTCCTTACTTTGAACCACGCCATTGCATCTAGGGATGGCTTATGAGGTGCTTTCATTGTCAGCTGGAAGGAGTGACCTGCCACATCTGAGGGACTGACTGACTTCAGCAGCTGTTAGACAGCTCCTCCCTTGTCTTTTCAAAATAAGATCATCTGGAACACTGATAGCTGAATCACCTGCAGCATCTCCTTCACCCTTCACTGATCAACCTCTCATCATGGGCTGAAAGTCCTGTACTGACCCCCAAAGTAGGGTGCCATCTTTGCCAGCTTGGAGACAGAGTCCATAGTCCCAGAGAGTTCACCTGGATCTAGTCACTAGAGTACACAGAGACCAAATCACCTCTTAGAATTATGCCTCAGTTCCTGCTGAGGAAACACCAAACTAAACAGCTTCTAGATGGCATGAAGGCAACAGTCAACAGTCTACAGCGTACCATTGAAAGGAACAGTCCATGATGTCACCAAAAAACTCCCAAAATAAAGAATAAAAATACTTCCCAGATGAAGAGGCCTTTCTGAAACTTTCAGAGGTTCAGTACTAAAGGATTATCTATAAAGCCCTCGTAGAGATTAAGGAAAATGCCAAAGAACAAAATGAAAAATTAAGTAAGCTATTTGGACTGATGGAACATCAGTGATCTGAAATCCAGTAGATTAATAACAAAATTACAGAATTAGACCATTCAAATCCAAATTCAAAGAGCACAATTGAGGAGATGGAAGTCAGACTTAGTAACCTTGAGGATAGAGCAACTGACACCAGCATTTATGAGGAGAAATCAGAGAAAAGAAATAGGAAAAGTGAAGAAGCATTAAGAAACAAGCAGGACTTTATTTAAGAGGAATAATCTGTGAATAATTTGAGTTCCTAAGCAAGGAGGGATAGCTGAAAATAGAGAGAGTATTGTTGTAGAGTTGCTGACAGAAAACTTCCATGAAATTATGAAAGGAAAGAACATAGATTTCCAAGATGCATATTGAACATCACGAAAAATAGACACAAAATAGACACCAACACACATTGTAATCAAACTTAGTGAAAGGAAACATAAACAGAGGCTCTTAAAGGCAGTGAGGCTCAAAGCAAAGCTAACATTCAGAGGGAAGCCTTGTAGGCTTTTGTCTGACTTCTTGGCAAAAGGCAGTGGGATGACATATTCAAAGCCTTGAAGGAGAAAAACTTTGAACCAAGAATTATGTATCCTGAAAAATTGTCTCTAAAATATGAATATGAAATTAAGACATTCACAGAAAAACAGAAGCTTACAGACTTTATAAAAACCAAACCAAAACTACAAGAAATACTAAAATAAGCTCTTGGCTTAGATAAACAGAAACATTAAGTGTAAACTCAAGGAGGCAATTTAGGACACAGCATCCAGAATCCTACTTAGGGAAGTCACAAGGCTCAAATGAAGCTAAAATATTAAAAGAAGGGAACCAGTGATCATATCACGAAAACTATGACATCATCGCACTAAAAAGAGGGATATATTGCGTTACTTATAATCCTTTCAGATGGAGAGAAATTCAAAAAGATACACAGAAATTAAAGTCTGTTTTAAACTTAGAATAGTAAGGGGAATCATAAGGGTAGGCACAAAGCACAATAACAATGCAACATACTAAAACAAGAAACATAATACAGGAGTCTCAACAAACAGACAACCAACACTGCAAAAGATGAAAAGTCAACTCATAAAGAATGACCCAGAACAGAATATTAAGAGTGACACAGTAAACATCAACAACACAAAAATAAATGCGTCAAAACGACAGCACTGAACACATACCTATCAACAATTAAACTGAATGTAAACAGACTGAGTGCTCCAATAAAGAGACAGCAAGTGACATCCTGCATCAAAAGACATGACCTGTCTATAAGCTGCTTACAAGAAACACACATTAGATTCAAAGATATGAACAAACTGAAAATGAAAGGATGGGAAATACATACCAAACCAACAACATAGAAAGAAGAGCAGAAGTGGTGATAGTAATCTCAGAGAAAATAGATTTTAATGTAAAATCATCATGGTAGACAAGGATGGTCACTATTGCTGAAGGGTTCAATATATTAGCAGGACATAACAATGTTACACACCTATACATTCAATAGCAGAGCATCTAACCATATTGAACAAACACTGATAACACTGAAAAATGGATAGGTTACTCCCACAATAATAGTTGTAAACTTCAACACTCCACTTTCAGTAATGGACAGATCATCCAGAAAAAAGCTCGGTAAAGATACAGAAGATCTCATTGCAACAATTAACCAACTAGACATCACTGACATATACAGAACCTTTTATCCACCAACAGATAAGTACAACTTCTTCTCCAACGCATATGGAACGTTTTCCAGAACATATCATGTGTTAGACCATAAAGCAAGTCTCAACAAAATCCAAACCACTGAATTGTTGCAAACCATCTTCTCAGACCATAAAGTCATTAAAGTTTAAATCAATACCAGTAAAAACATAGGTAGTAATTTGAACTCATGGAAACTAAACAACACCTTGCTCAAAAGCCCATGGATAACAGAATAAATCAATGATGAAATAAAGAAATTTATGGACTTGAATGAGAGTGAAAACACATCCTACCAGAACCTATGGGATACAGCCAAAACAGTGCTCAGAGGTCAAATTATCTCTTCAAATGCACACATCCGGAAGGAAATAAGGACTCAAACCAAAGAATTAATCCCACATCTTGAACAAGTAGAAAGAGAGCAACAGAGGAACCCCTCAGTCACCGGAAGAAAATAGATCATAAAAATTAGAACAGAACTAAATGCATTGGAGAATAGAAGAACAACAGAAAACATTAACAAAACCCAAAGCTGGTTCTGTGAAAAGATCAACAAAATTGATAAACCACTGCGAGATGTCACAACAGACCTAACTGAAATCAGAAGTATCAGTCATAACAGAATACTATGAAACACTGTATTCCAACAGGTTTGAAAACCTAGAGGAATGGACAAATTTCTAGAGTATATCACCTACCAAAATTATCTCTAAGAGAAGTAGAACAACTTAATAAACCCACCACAAAGGAAGAGATTGAAAAAGTCATCAAAAAACTACCAACCAAAAAAAAGTCTTGGCTTAGATGGCTTCACTGGAGAATGCTACCAAAATTTAGAGAGTAGTTAGCTCTAATACTACAGAGATTATTTCCCAGTGTAGAAAGTAATGAAACACTCTCACATTCATTCTATGAAGCCAGCATAACCCTGATACCAAAGCCAGGAAAAGATCCCACAGACAAAGAAAATTACAGACCAGTATCACTCATGAACCTAGATGCAGAATTCTTCAACAAAATCCTTGCCAATAGAATTCAACAATGTATATATATATAAAAAGTAATTCATCATGACCAGGTTGGATTCATACCAGGGATGCAAAGCTGGTTCAGCATCAGAAAAACAATTAATGAGATCAACTACATAAATAACACAAAGATTAAGAATCACTTGATTTTGACAGTTGATGCAGAAAAGGCATTCGACAAAGCCCGACACCTATTCATGCCAAAAACTCTCAGCAAAATTGGAATACAGGGGAAATTTCTCAGTGCAATAAGGGACATCTACGCAAAGCCAACCACTTACATCATCCTGAGTAGAGACATACTGAAAGAATTCTCCTTGAGAATGGGAACTAGACAAAGATGCCCACTCTCACCACCTATTCAACATTGTGCTAGAGGTTCTAGTCAGAGCAATTAGACAAGACAAAGTAATAAAGGACACCTGCATCAGCAAAGAAGGGAAAAATCTCCCAATATGCAGATGATACGATTGTATATGCAGAAAACCTTAAAGAATTCGTAAGTAAACTAGTGGAACTAATAGCAGAATTCAGCAAAGTATCAGGGTATAAGATAAACATAAGTAAATCAGTAGGATTCATTTATATCAACAAAGAGATCATTAAAGAAGAAATCACCAAATCAATACCATTTACTACAGCCCTGAAGAAGATAAAAAACCTAAGAATAAATCTAACTAGTGAAATAAGAGACCTAGACAGAGAGCTACAAGACCTTACTACAAGAAACCAGAAACCAGAAAAGACTTACACATGTGGAGAAACCTACCCTGCTCATGGATAGGAAGATTTACCATTGTGAAAATGTCTATTTTATCCAAAGCAGTCTACATACATAATGCAATCGCAATTCAAATTCCAGTGACATTTTTTAATGAGATGGAGAAACAAATCACCAACTTTGTTCAGAAAGTGAAGAAACCTTGTATAAGTAAAGTGCTACTGAAGAAGAGGGACACAGTGTGATGCCTCTCACTATCTGACTTTAGAACCTATTACACTGCTACGGTAGTCAAAGCACTTGCTACTGATACAAAAAGAGACATCTAGACCAATGGAACAGAGTTGAAACCCCAGAGATGTCACCACCCTCTTATGAACAGTTGATATTAGATGAAGGCCCTAAGATTGTAAACTCATGTAAACACTGTCTCGTTAACAAATGGTGTTGGCAAAACTTGATATCTGTCTACATAAATTTGAAACAAAGCCTGTATCTCACAGCTTACACAAAAATTTACTGAAAATGAAACAAAGATCTAAATATCAAACCTAAAATGATAAAGATCATCAAGAAGAAATAGAGTCAACCATGGAAGTTCTAACATATGGCTTAGACAGACTTTCAAATCTGACAAAGAAAGCATGATCAACAGAAAAGAAAATAGATAAATGGAAACTACTAAGAATCAAACATTTTTGCTCACCCAAAGAATTTACCAAAAGACTTAAAAGACCACCTACAGAACGGGAAAAAATGTTTGACAACTATGTGTTGGACTGATGTCCAGTCTCCATAATCTACAGGTACTGCAAAATATCAACAAGATAAAAGTAAATAACCCAGTTAAGCAGTGGGCAAAGTAGATGGACAGTCACTTCACCAAAGAGGATATCCAGGCAGCCAAAAGACACGTGGGAAAATCCTCACAATCATTAACTATCAGAGAAATCCAAATCAAAGCTACAGTGAGATACCATCTCACCCCAACACAGTTGGCCATGATCCAAAAAAACATTAAACAACATATGCTAGAGAGACTGTGGATAGAAGAGAATTCTCCTAAACTGCTGGTGGGATTGCAAAATGGTACAACCTGTTTGGAAAGCAATCTGGCACTTCCCTAGAAAGCTGAAAATAGACGTACAATTTGATCCAGTAATCCCACTGCTCAGATTATATCCTATAGAATCAAGGGAAGTCACATGAACAGATACATGTACACAAATGTTTGATGCAGCACAGTCCATAATAGCAAAAAGATGGAACCAACCCAGATGCCCATCAACAGACAAATAGATATACTCAATGGAGCACTATGCAATGATAAAGAACAATGATGATTTTAGGAAGCATCTCATAACCTAGTTTTAACTGGAAGGCATTATGCTAAGTAAAATGAGTCAGCAGCAAAAGGACAAATATTGTATAAGGCCCCTAATATAAGGACTTAAAAACAGATCTGTGCACAAAAGAGAAGACTCTTTGATGGTTATAAGGGAGGGGAGGGAGCGAGGGAGGGCGTTAGTCATAAATTAGATAGTTCATAGAAATTTTGTTAGGTGAAAGCAGTGATGTCATGCAATAGAAAGTAGATCAACTTAACTGGACTTCACCATAAACTGAAAACTCTTCTAATTTCAATCTAATACTGCAAGGATAGAGTAGGGGGGGCGAGTGAGGTCTGGGGACCATGCTCCTGGGACACTCAGGCCAACTGGCATAACTAGCTTATTGCTAAGACAGTCTTCTGCACCCCATATTGATGAGTGGTATCTGGGGTCTTAAAAGCTGGCAGGTACACCAATTGGTCCCAACTCATCTGAAGCAGATGATCACTGAGAACAACAAAGATCTGTGGAAAAAAGAGCCCAGGAGACAGAAGGACCCATGTGAATGGGACACCATCAACATGTGACCAGAAGAACCAGGCAGTGCCTGGCCACCG
Source organism: Heterohyrax brucei (assembly GCA_028571685.1). Lineage (NCBI taxonomy): Eukaryota > Metazoa > Chordata > Mammalia > Hyracoidea > Procaviidae > Heterohyrax > Heterohyrax brucei. Next base: position 53,160,796 of record CM053142.1, on the reverse strand, counting down.
CCAAAGACAGTCTTGATGAGGCACACAATGTTGGGTCCTTGTGGCAACTCAAGGAAAAGAGTCGTGCAACTCAAGACCTACCAAAAAAGCACATTTGATGGTCTGAGAGCCTGGGGGACCCCCTTGGAGCATGGCCCCTAGACCTGCTGCTGCCCCTGCTCAGAAGACACTAGTGAGGTAAACTGTTTGGATGAAAATGGGCTGGACTCAGGGACACAGTGTGACCATATCGTTTGTGTACTTTATGGTTCTATGCATTTATAGGATGCTGTCCTCCTCACCTCTTTCTACATGGGAGAGAAAGGGACAGGAGATTGTTGGGAGGATATGACAAGCATAGGGTAAAAAGGAAGAGCGTGCTGTCCATTGAGAAAGGAGAGCAGAAGGAGCTGTAAAAGGAGGGCATACAAACTTGATTTGAATGGCACACTTTCACTTAATCACAATAAAAAAATAAAAATAAACAACAATAAAAAAAGAATAAATAACCTGCGAAGTAAGTTTGATTATTATTGCTATTTTACAGATCAAGAAGCTGAGGTAAAGAGAGAATATACAGCTCACAAATAACAAACCCAGAACTTTTTACCCAAAGCCTAGACCTATGTTCATTCGATCCTGACACACAGCAGGCCCTTAACAAATATTTATTGAACAAATGTATGAATTGTAGCACAGTATCTCAATTTACTTCCCCTGTCCTTAATAAGGAGTCCAGGGGGGTGCTAACAGTTAAGTGCTCAGCTGCTAACCGAAAGGTTGGAGGTTGAGTCCACTAAGAGGTGCATCAAAAGAAAGACCTACTTCAACTATCCCAGCATGGCTTTGAAATAGAGTGTCACATAGAATTCCATTGTTTTGGAGAATTTCCAAGTCACAAGGAAACTCCCCTACCTACAGGATTCTTTTTGTCTATACAATTCAGGATGATTGGATTTAAGGCAAATATCTTCAGTCTTATTCATTTGTGTCACCCTACTTGGCAGTGGTGGCAGGTGTAGAATTTATGTGCAACTTGGACGCTTATAAACTGGACAGGTTTTGATCTTGCTTAAATCAACTCCTCTTGTGCATGTTGTGAACTGTCGCTATGTGGCTACCTCAGTAAAATAAATGTTTGCTTGAATCCAGAGCTTCTGAGAAAATACTAAGTATTCATCTTTGGAGAAATTTCTCATTTATTTCTGTTTATATTAATAGCAAATGGATAACTAGTAGAAAAGCCAATTCAAATGGTATATTTATTTCAAATTTTGTAGATGTGTATACATCTGCTTATTATATGTATCTGTGTGACACATGCTTATTTCAATAAGCATTCCTTTGTATTCTTGAGGAGCCCTGGTAGAGCAGTGGTTAAGAACTCAGCTGCTAATCAAAAGTTTGCCAGTTGGAATCCACCAGCTGCTCCCTGGAAACTCTGTGGGGCCGTTCTGCTCAGTCCTACAGGGTCCCTGTGAGTTACAATTGACCTGATGCAATGGGTTTGATTTCGTATACCTGCTATGTCTAAAAGCAGTATAATAAAAATTTTGGTATTGAGTTTATAACAATTATATTTTAGAATAAATACAACCTCCTTATCTCAGTCATCTAGTACTGCTGTAACAGAAATACCACAAGTGGACAGGTATAAAACGGAGAGTTTCTTCTCACAGTCCAGTAGATGGGACGTCCAAATTCATGGTGTTGGCTCCAAGGGAATGCACTCTTTCTGTGTCCCCTCTGGAGGAAGGCCCTCGTGTGGCATCAATCTTTCTTTGGCCTAATGCACCTTGGGGCAGGAACCTCAGGTCTGAAGTACGTTCTCTTCTGCTGGTGCTGTTTTCTTGGTGGTATGAGGCCTCTGAATCTCAGCTTGTTCCCCTTTCCTTTTATCTTTTGTAGAAAAAAGGTGATGAAAACCATGCTTCAGGGAAACTTCCTTAGTAAGAGTGGTGCAGTCCTGGCGTAATCGTCTTTAACATAATACCATCTTGCCCTGTTAATCACAGGCAGACATTAGCATTTTCAACATACAAAAAGCATGAAATGAAGGACAACTGTACAATGCTGGGAACCATGACCCAGCCAAATTGTTGCGTACATTCTTGAGGGAACATAATTCAATCCATGACACAGCTCATTAACTAATTTAGCAGTAAATTCAGTTGCATTTCTGTTTGTTATTCCTCAAAGAAGCATTTATGTCTCATTATTTATATGCTCACTCAGAGTACCCAAGTGTTGGAAGTGCTAGAGAAAGGGCATGCAGCTTTGTTCTGGTTACTTACTGCAGCTACTAACAGTGCCCCTCAGTCTGATATTTTAGCATGTAAAGCTTTGCATTATCTCAGTTCTTTCTGAAATTTGAGCATAATGCACCATTCCCCAATATAGTTGTAACAACAATAAGGATATTTTGATCCTCATCTATCTGATGCAGGTATATATTCCTCCACAGTTGGTTTAGAATTGGTAGGGGTCAGCGTGTGATTTGTTGGCTCCCTTAAAATCCAATAGTCCATTTGGTCACTGTCAAGCCAGTGTCTGAAGTTGCCAGAAAGAGATGACTTACATACAGGCACTGGTTGCAGCAACATTTTACTCACGTAGTAATGAGACAGAGTAAGGTCAGTTTCAAAAGTAGTTACCCATGGGTCTTACTCTGTAGCCGATACAGAGCTCGTAGTCTGCAAACACTCCTCTTTCATGCTCCAGTTGAAGGATACCATACCCTGCTGGAACAGATATAGAAATGGGGTTGGTTAGGTATCTTGTGACGTGTATGTGTAAGCAGCCTTGATAGAGGATTTTCTGTGTACTCAGGATAGGGAGGGAGTTTCCTTGATAAGACCAAACTGGAAGAGGTTCAGTTCCCAGCCTCTCTTATCAAGGAATGTTCTAGACCCAAAGCTTCTGATGAGGCAGCCCAGGCGTGGGTCAGAAGGTTGGGCCATAGAATGCTTTTCCATTTTCCTGAAAGTTTACATGACAAAATAAATGTAGGGCGTTTAGGACATGTAGGACAAACGTCACTCAGAGCCCTGTGCATTGTAAACTTGTTACTTTTTTTTTAATTGTGCTTTAAGTGAAAGTTTATAATTTGAGTCTGTTTCTCATACAAAAATTTACACACACTTTGTTATGTGACCCTGTTGCTGTCCCACACTGTGGCAACACTCTCCTCTTTTCTATCCCTAATTTGCCATGTCCATTTAACCAGCTCCTGTCCCTTTCTCTGTTCTCATCTCACCTCTGGACAAGAGCAGCCCTGCAAAGCTCCTGTGTCCACTTAAGCCAAGAAGCACACTCTTCACCAGTATCATTTTGTGTCTTATAGAACAGTTCAGTCTTTGTCTGAGGAGTTGACTTTTGGAATGGGTTCAGTTCTGGGTTAACAGAGAGTCCTGGGGCCACGTATCCCAAGGATCTTCCATTCTGTCAGATCATTACTTTTGGTCTTTTTACTAGAGTTCAAGTTCTGCACCTCACATTTCTCCCATACTATCAGGGACTGTTTGTTGAGTTCCCTATAACATCAATCACTGGTGGTAGCTGCGCACCATCTTTTCAAAGAACCAACTTTTGGTCTTGTTAACTCTTTTTGATTGTTTTTCTGTTCACTAACTCATTTAGTTCAACTTCAATTTTTATGGTTTGCTTTCTTCTGGTGTCTGAGATGTTCTGTTGCTGCTCTGTTTCTAGCTGTTTGAGTTGTAGTGTTAATGCTTTGATTTGAGCTCTTTCGTCTCTTGGATGTGTGCACTTACTGAAATAAACTGAGCTCTGAGCACTGCCTTTGCTGTCTCCTAAAGATTCTGATAGGATGTGTTTTCATTCTAGTTTGATTCTGTGTATTTCTTTATTCTGTTCTTGATTTCTTATATAACCCAATTGTTTTTGAGCGAGGTGTTGCTCGGTTTCCATGTGTTTGATTCCCCCCCCCCTTTTTCTGTTATTGATTTCTACTTTTATGGCTTTATGGTATGAAAAGATGTTTTGCAATATATATATATATTATTATGATTAAATGAAAGTATACAAACCAAGTCAGTTTTGCACACCCACCTCTCTACAGCTCTGTTTGTTCTCCTCACCCTGTGACAGCACATCCCTCCTTTTCATTCTTTATTAATAGTATCCTCCCAGGGAACACCTGTCCTCTCCTCTTCACCTTCCACTCTTCCATCTAGAAAGAAACCAGCAGTACAGTCTTCTACGCACACCACATGCTCACTCTGTGTCCCCGAGCCCAGTTCATTCTTAGTCTGAAGTATTGACCTCAGTGCTGGTTTCAAGTCTGAGCCAGCAGCAAGTCTAGTGGCCATGTTCCCAGGGGACCCTCCAGGTTGTCGGACCACCAGTTTTGGTTTTTCAGTAGAGTTCTCAATCTGCACTTCTTTTTCTAATGTTAAGTCAGGGACTCTGCACTGTGTCCCCTATTAAGGCTGTCTTTGGTGGTGACTGGGCACCATCTGGTTCTTCTGTTCGCATGCTGATGCAGTCTCCTAGTCATATGGGTCCTTCTATCTTGGTTTATTTTAACTTGTGTTTTAGATGTTCTTGGTCATCATCTGTTCCAGGTGGATTGGGACCAGTTTTGGCAGATGGATATCCAATTTTCCCAACACCACTTGTTAAAGAGACTGTCTTTACCTTGGTTTACAACCTTTGGGCCTTTGTCGAATATCAGCTGTTCATAGGAGCCTGGTGATATTTCTGGATTCACTATTCTGACCTATTGATCTATATATCTGTTTTTGTACCAGTACCAAGCTGTTTTGACTACCTGGGCAGTGTAATAGTTTCTAGGGTTGGGTAGTGTGAGGCATCCCACTGTGTTCTTCTTCAACAGTGTCTTACTTACCCAGGGTTTCTTCCCTTTCCAAAGCTGGTGATTTGTTTCTCCATGTCATTAAAAAATGACATTGGAATTTGTGTTGAGATTGTATATGTAGATCACTTTGGGTAGACAGACATTTTCACAATGTTAAGTCTTCCTGTCCATTAGCAAGGAAACACTGGTGGTGTAGTGGTTTAAGTGCTATGTCAATCTACTAATCAAAAGGTGGGCAGTTCAAATCTACCAGGTGCTCCTTGGAAACTCTATGGGGCCGTTCATCTCTAGGGTCACTATGAGTCGAATCCAACTCGACAACGCTGGGTATCCATGAGCAAGGTATTGTCTCTGTATAGGTCTCTTACATCTCTTGTTAGATTTATTCCTAGGTATTTTATCTTTTGGGGGGCTATTATAAATGATCTTGATTTGGTGATTTCTTTTTTGATGATCTCTTCGTTGGTATAAAAGGAATCCTACTGATTTATTTATGTTCATCTTATATCCTGATACTTTGCTGAACTCTCCTATTAGTTCCAGGAATTTACTTATGGTTTCTTTAGGGTTTTCTGGGTATATGATTGTATTATCTGCAAGTAGGGATATTTTTACTTCTTCTTTACAGATGCAGATACCCTTTATTTCTTTGTCTTGTCTGATTGTTCTGGCCAGAACCTCTAGCACAATGTTGAATAGAAGGGATGACAGTTGGCATTGTCATCTATTCCTGTTCGTAGGTGGAGGTCTTTCAGTCTCTCTCTCCATGTAGGTAGATGTTGGCAGTTGGGTTTGCATAGATGACTCTATTATGTTGAGGAATTTCACTTCTTTTCCCATTTTGCTGAGAGTTTTTAGCATGAATGGTGTTGGACTTTCTCAAATGTCTTTTCTGCATCAATTGTCAAAATCAGGTGATTCTTAACCTTTGGGTTGTTTATGTGGCTGATTACATTAATTGTTCCTGATGTTGAACCAACCCTGCATCCCTGGTATGAATCTTCCTTGGCCATGATGTCTTCTTTTTTTCAATATGTTGTTGAATTCTATTGGCTAGGGTTTTGCGGAAGATTTTTTCATATAGGTTAGCAAGCGATAGTGCTCTGTAATTTTCTTTTTTTTTTTTTGTGGGATCTTTACCTGGCTTTGGATATTTTACAGAATGAATTTGGGAATGTTCCATCTATTTCTGTATTCAGTAGTATTGGAATTAATTCCTTTCCAAAAGGTTGGCAGAAGTCTCTGGTAAAGCCATTTGGGTCAAGACTTTTTTTGGTTGGTAGTTTTTTTTTTTTAATTAAATAAAAAATGAAAGTGTACATACTCTGTGCTTACAATACTGGGTTAAGAGAGGAGGAGTACACAAGTTGTGTCAAAGTCACATTAATATTGATTTTCTTATTAATGTGTATTGTCACCTATTTCACCCAACCAAATCTGTAACAACTATCTAATCTAAACCCTCACTCCTTGCCCTCCTGCCCTTCCACCCTCCCCACCCTTGTAGCCGTCAAAGAGTCTTTTCTATTATGGACGAGTATGCTTTTAAGTTTTCATCGTAGGGGTCTCATATAATAATTGTCCTTCTGTCATTGACTAGTTTCACTCAACATAGTGTCTTCCAGTTGAGACCAAATTGAGAGACGTTTCCTGCTATCATCGTTCTTTATCAGTGTATAGTACTCCATTGAGTATATATACCAAAGTTTACCCATCCATTCTTCTGTTGTTGGGCATCTGGGTTGATTCCAACTTTTTGCTATCGTGGACTGTGCTGCAATGAACATTCGTGTGCATGCGTCAGTTGATGTGAATGGCCTTGACTCTGCAGGATATATTCCAAGCAGAGGAATTACTGGGTCAAATAGTATATCTATATCCATTATTTTAAGGTAACATCAAATTGCTTTCCAAAGAGAAAAGCACCATTCTGCAGTCCCAGCAACAGTGAAGGAGAGTTTCAGTCTCTTCACAGCCTCTCCAACATTTATTGTTTTGCGTTTTTTGGATCATGGCCAATCTTGTTGGGGTGAGATGGTATCTCATTATTGTTTTGATTTGCATTCCTTTAATAATTAATGATGGTGAACATGTCCGCATGTGTTTTTTGGCTGCCTGCATCTCCTCTTTAGAGAAGTGTCTGTCCGTCTCCTTTGCCCATCACTTAATTGGATAATTTGTCTTTTTCTTATTGATATTTTGTAGGACCTTATAGATTATGGAGATCAGGTGTCAATCTGACATAGAGTTGCCAAATATTTTTTCCCATTCTGTAGGTGGTCTTCTAATTCTTTTGATGAAGTCTTTGGATGACCAGAAGTGTTTGATTCTTATTAATTCCCATTTGTCTATTTTATCTTCTGATGAATGTGTTTTGTTTGTCAGATTTTGAAGTCTGTCTATATTGCATATTAAAATGTCCATTGTTGACCCTATCTTATCTTGGATGAGCTTTATCATTTTAGCTTTTATATTCAGGTCTTTTTTCCAATTTGAGTTGATTTTTGTATAAAGTGTGAGATATCAGTCTTGTTTCAATTTTTTGCAGATGGATATCCAATTATGCCAGCACCATTTGTTAAAGAGACTGTTCTTACTCCAGTTCAAAATCTTAGGACCTTTGTCAAATACCAGCTGTTCATAGGAGGATGGTGGCATCTCTGGGGTCTCTACTTTGTTCCATTGGTCTGTATGTCTCCTTTTGCACCAGTACCAGGCTGTTTTGACTCCTGTGGCAGTGTAACAGGTTTTAAAGTCAGGTAGTGAGAGGCCTCCCAGTATGTTCTTCTTTTTCAGTAATTCTTTACTTATTCGGGGTTTCTTCCCTTTCCAAATAAAGCTGATAATTTGTTTCTCCATCTCATTAAAAAATATCACTGGAATTTGTATTGGGATTGCATTATATAAGTAGAGTGCTTTGGGCAAAAGACATTTTTACAATATTGAGTCTTCCTATCCGTGAGCAGGGCAGATTACTCCACTTATGTAAGTCTCTCCTAGTTTCTTGTAGCAAGTTCTCGTAGTTTTCTCTGTAAAGATCTCTTATTTCTCTAGTTAGATTTATTCCTAGGTATTTTATCTTCTTGGGGGCTATAGTAAATGGAATTGATTTGGTGATTTCTTCATTAATAATTTCATTGTTGGTATAAAGGAATCCTATGGATTTAGTTATGTTTATCTTGTATCCTGATACTTTGCTGAATTCTTCTATTAGCTCTAATAGTTTACTTACGGAGTTCTTTGGATTCTCTGTATAAACAATCTTATCATCTGCAAAGAGGGAAATCTTTACTTCTTCAGTGCCAATACAGATGCCTTTTATTTTTTTGTCTTGTCTAATTGCTCTGGCTAGAACTTCTAGCACAATGTAGAACAGAAGTGGTGAGAGTAGGCATCCTTGTCTAGTTCCTGTTCTCAAAGGGAATTCTTTCAGTCTTTCACCATTCAGGATGATGAAAGCAGTTGGCTTTGCATGGATGCTAGTGGCTATATTGAGGAATTTGCCTTTTATTACTATTTTCCTGTTGAACTTTGTCAAATGCCTTTTCTGCATCAATTAACAAAATCAGGTGATTTTTATCTTTTGTGTTATTAATATGGTTGATTACATTAATTGTTTTTCTGATGTTGAACGAGCCTTACATCTCTGGAATGAAACCAACTTGATCATGATGAATTATTTTTTTTATATGCTGTTGAGTTCTGTTGGCTAGAATTTTGTTGAAGATTTTTGCATCTAGATTCATGAGTGATATTTGTCTGTAATTTTCATTTTTTGTGGGATCTTTCCCTGTTTGGGGTATCAGGGTTATGCTGGCTTCATAGAATGAATTTGGAAGTATTTCATCTCTTTCTATGATGTGAAATAGCCTCATTATTATTGGGGTTAATTCTTCTCTAAAAGTTCGGTAGAATTCTATGGTAAAGCCGTCTGGGCCAGGACTTTAAAAGCAAATACTGACAACATTGATTGGTAATTTTTTGATTACTTTTTCAATCTCTTCTTTTGTGATGGGTTTATTAAGTTGTTCTATTTTGCTTTGGTAGGTGACATGAATCTAGAAATTTGTCCATTTCCTCTAGGTTTTCGAATCTGTTAGAGTACAATTTTTCACAGTATTCTGTTAAGGTACTTTTAATTTTGGTTGGGTCTGTTGTGACATCTCTTGTTTCATTTCTTACTCAGGCTGTTTCCTCTCCTGTTTTGTTTTGTAGCTTTAGCCAATTGTTTATCAATTTTGTTGATTTTTTGAAAAAAATCAGCTTCTGATTTTGTTAATTCTTACAATCGCTTTTCTATTCTCTAACTTTTTAAGTTCTACTGTAATCTTTATTATCTGTTTTCTTCTGGTGCCTGAGGGGCTCTTTGTTGTTCTCTTCCTACTTGTTCAAGTCATAGGGTTAATTCTTTGGTTTTGGCCCTTTCCTGATTCTGGATGTGTGCACTGATAGAGATAAACTGACTTCTGAGCACTGCTTTTGCTGTATCGCATAGGTTTTGGTAGGATGTGTTTTCATTCTCACTTGATTCTGTGAATTTCATTATTCTGTCCTTGATTTCTTCTATGACTTGTTTTTGAGCAAGGTGTTGTTCAGTTTTCACAAGTTCAAATTTCTGCCCATGTGTTTTCTGATATTGATTTCAACTTTTATGGCTTTATGGTCTGAGAAGATGTTTTGCAATAATTTACTGGTTTGGATTTTGTGGACTTGTTTTATGGGCTAATACATAGTCTGTTCTGGAGTAAGTTCCATGGGCATTGGAAAAGAAGGTGTACTTGTCTGTCATTGGGTACAAAGTTCTGTGTATGTCTATGAGGTTGAGTTGGTTGATTGTCACAGTAAGATCTTCTGTATCTTTACTGAGCTTTCTTTCTGGGTGATCTATCCATTACCGAAAGTGGAGTGTTGAAGGCTCCTCTGTTACTGTGGAGTGATCTCTCTCATTTTTCAGTGCTGTCAGTGTTTGTTCAATGTGTCTAGATGCTCTGGTATTGTGTGCATAAATATTTAATATTGTGAAATCCTGCTGATGTATTGAACTTTTCAGCAATAAATAGTGACCATCCTTGTCCACGATGGTGGATTTTACATTAAAATTTATTTTATCTGGGATTAGTAGTGCCACTCTCTGCATGTTGTTAGCTTGGTACACATATTTCCATCTTTTGATTTTCAGTTTCTTCATACCTTTGAGTCTAATCTGTGATTTTTTATAGCCAGCATATTGATGGATCATGTTTTTTGATCCAGCCTGCTATTTTCTGTCTCTTTATTGGAGTATTTAATCTATTTACATTCAGTGTAATTATTGATAGATATGTATTTAGTGTTGTCATTTTGGTGCCTTAATTTTTGTGTTGTTGGCAGTTTCTTTGTTCCACTTAATATTCTGTTCTGTGTCATATTCCTTAATGTCTTTCTTGTTTTGATATGTAGTATTGTTAGTTTGCTTTGAGACAACCTTTTTGCTTCCCCTTAATGTTCTAGGTTTGAACCAGTCTTTAACTTCTTTATATCTCCTTAACTTCCTCTATAGCTGAAAGAGGTATGAATACTGTAATATCTGCCCCTTTATAGTGTAATATTGTCATAGTTTGCATGTTGAGCCCTCTGTTTCCTTAATTTTAATATTTTAGCTTTGTGACTTCCCTAACTGTGTAGGACTCTGGGTGCTGTGTCCTGTTTGCCTACTTGCATATACATCTGATGCTATTGATTTTGTAGTTGAAGAACTTCAGTATTTCTTGTAACTTTGGTTATTGCAAAGTCTGTAAGCTTCTGGTTGCCTGAGAACGTCTTAATTGCTCTGTCATATTTGAAAGACAGTTTTGCAGTATATATAATCATTGGCTGGAAGTTTCTTTCTTTCAAGGCTTTGTGTGTGTCATCTCATTGCTTTCTTGCCTACAAAGTTTTGGCTGAAAAGTCAGAGGACATTCTTCAAGGCTTCCTTTTGTATGTTAGCTTTTGTTTAAGGCTAGCTGCCTTTGAAAGCATCTCCTTATAATACGTCTTGGTGTCTTTCTTTTTGGGTCTGACTTTTGTGGAGTTCAGTGATCATCTTCAATAGCCATCTTCTTTCATGATGTCAGGCCAGTTTTCTGTCAGCAACTCTTCAACAATTCTCTGTGTATTTTCTGCTATGTCTCCCTGTTCTGGAGCTCTAAAAACACATAAATAGCTCCTCTTGATAGAGGCCCACATGATTCTTAATTCTTCTTCATATTTCTTGATTCTTTTGTCTGATTTCTCCTCATAAATGCTGGTGTCATTTGTTTTATCTTCAGTATCTCTAATTCTACATTCCATTTCCTCAGTCTGCTCTTTTGGCTTTCCACTGAATTGTCTAACTCTGTAATTTATTATTGATCTGTTAAATTGCAGATCATTGATGTTCTAGCAGTTCATATAGCTTGTTTAATTTTTTTCATTTTGTACTGTTGTGCTTTGTTTAATCTCCACTCTAAGATCTAGAAGGGCTCTACACATAATTATTTTATATTCTAACTCTCATAATTTCAGGAAGGCTTCATCTGGGAAGTTTTTTTATTTTTCATTTTGGGAATTTTCTAGAGCCCTGGTGGTCTGCTTCTTTAAATGGTTAGCTACTGATTGCTGTCTTTGTGCCATCAGAAAGCTGTTCAGCTTCTCCAGCATTTCACTAATGGAAGCTATGGCATAGCTGTAAGCAGGGAGTGAATAAGGGTACTGCTAGACTTGGCCACTAGCCACCACTATATTTTATAGGTGTTTTCTGTCTTAAATACGGCTTCTCTGGTGAGAGAGATGCTGTCATGCCCAGCAGTGCTGCTTGACTTGGCGGCTGGCCCCAGCTGGGACTTCAGGGGTGGCAGGCCCCACTTCCTGTCTTACAAAGGTGGTGACCTACTTTTGCTGACTCTCTGGAGTCACTCCAGCAGACACTATGGTGTAGCTCAGAGAAGGGAAGAGGGAAGGGTGCCACCATGCTTGGCAACCAGCCACTGCTACATCCTTAAAAAACATTTTTCTGCTGAGAGAGGCACTGTCCAGTGGCAGCTAGTATCAGGCAGGCCCTCAGTGTGGCAGGTGACTGATAAAGATAGTTACCTACTTATGGAGTCTCTCAGTGGCTCATCAGTGGACACTATGGGATGGTTCAGTAAAAGGAGGTGGAAATAGCACCGCCACCCTCAGCCTTCAGCCACTGCTGTGTTCTCTAGATGAGATTTTCTTGAGAACTGCTTTTCTGCTGAGAGAGGTGCTCTCCAATGTCAGCTGCTACTGGCTTGGCCCTGTCAGGTGGCAGGCCCCACCTCCTAGGTGACAAAGATGGTGACCTCCTTCTGGAGTCTCTCAGGGGCTGCATCTGCAGATGTCATAGTGTGGCTCAAAAAAGGAGGGTAAGGGTACCACCACACTTGGCTGCCAGCCATCAATGCATTCTCTAGGTACAGTTGTCTTAAAAACAGCTCTTCTCCTGAGAGAGACACTGTCCAGTCAGGCACTGTAGCTCAGTGTGGCAACCAGCCCAAGTGGGACCTTCAGGCGTGGCTGACTCTGACTCTCAGCTTATTAAGATGGCATCTTGCCTGAATCACCTCTTTTTCACTGGCCTGGCAGAATCTATGGTGCTGCTCAGAGAAGGGAGGGCACTGGTACCCTAGACTGCCAGTTGCTGCTGGGTTCTATAGATGTGACTGTCTTAAATACAGCCTCTCTGCTGCAAAAGACATTGTCTGCTTAGGTGCTGAGCTCAGCATGGCAGCCAGCTCCCGCCAGGCTCTCAGGCTGAGCAGTCCCTGTCCCAGTCCCTGGTTAACAAAGATGACATTTGTACCAGCAAGCCTCTCAGCTGCTGCTCAAGCAAAAGTGGACTCTGTGCTGCTGTCTCACAAAGGTAGTTTTCTACTTCCTGTGGCCCAGTCTGATCTCACAACCCTATGCTTGATCTTGTGGCTCCCAGAATGCCTACTCTGCTATGTTCAATCTTTTTTCTAGGCCTTAGTTCTCAGAGGGAATTCAGGAGACATCTGATTAGTCTGCCATCTTGTCCCTACCCCCATTACAATATTTTAATGCTTTGGATTTTGTTAAACCTTGTTTTATAGTCTAATACATGGTCTATTCTGGAGACTGTTCCATGTGCTGCATTGGAGAAGAAAGTATACTTGGCTGCTGTTGAGTGGAGTGTCTGTAGGGTCAAGTTGGTTAATAGTGGCATTTAAATCTTTCATGTCTTTATTGAACTTGTTTTATGTATTTAAAAGCCCTGTCATTTGATGCATACATATTTAATATAGTTATGTGAGTGACTCTTTAATCATTATTTAGTGTCCTTCCTTTTCCGTTGTGGTGGATACTACTTTACCGTCTATTTTATCAGAAGTTAATATTGCCATTCCTGCTCTTTTTGGAATGTCATTTGCTTGATACGTTTTTTCTGTTCTCTAAGTTTTAGTTTGAGTTTTTAAGGTGTATCACTTGTAGGTGGCATATAGAAGGATCGTGCTTTCTTATCCATCCTGCCACTCTGTCTCTAGTGTTGCATTTAATCCATTTACATTCCACATAATTATTGACTGATATGGGTTTAGTGCCATCATTTTGAAACCCTTTTTTGTGTATGTTGTTGACAATTTCTTTGTTCCAGTTAATGTTCTGTGTTATTTTTCTTTATGTGTTTTCTTTCCATGTTTTTCATTGTTATTGGGTTTGTATTTGATGAGACTTCATAGTTTTCTTGTTTTTTATTTTGATATGTAAAATTGTTAATTTCCTTTGTGGTTACCTTAATAGTTACCCCTATTTTTCTAAATTTAATCCCATCTTTAATATTTTTATATTGTCTTGACTTCCTCTCTACATTAAAGAGCTATGAGTAATTTTTTGGTCCTTCTTTTTGTAGTGGTGTCATCATTTACAAAATAACTTTTCTCCCTATTTTTAGTGTTTTAGTTTTGTGATTTCCATATCTGGATTTATATCTGATTACTTTGTTCTGAATTCTAGCCTTGAGTTGTTGTCTGATGTTATTGATTTTCTAACCGAGGGACTCCCTTTAGTACTTCCTGAAATTTTAGTTTTGTTTTTGCAACTTATCTAAACATCTATTTATCTGGATATGATCTAATTTTACCATATTTGAGAGACAATTTTGGTGTATATGTAATTCTTAACTGATGATTATTTTCCTTCAGGACTTTGTATATGTCATTTCATTGCCTTCTTGCCTCCCATGGTTTCTGCTGAGTAGTCTGAGGTTAATTTTATTTACTCTCTTTTGTATAGAATTTTTCATTTATTCCCAGCTGCCTTTAAAATTCTCTGTCTCCATAGTTTTGATAAGTTTGATTATACATGTCTTGATGTCTTTCTTTTGGTATCTCCCTTGTATGGAGTTTAATGAGCATCTTGGATAGATAACTTCTCATCTTTCATGATATAAGGGAAGTTCTCTGCCACTGAATCTTTGACAATTCTCTCTGTATTTTCTATTATCCTCTTCTGCTCTGTTGCTCCAATCACTCATAAATTATTCCTCTGGGTAGAGTTCTACACAGTTTTCAGTATTTTTCTGTTTTTTAAAGTTCTTTCGTCTGGTTTTTCCTGAAATATACTGGTGTCAAGTGTTTTATCTTCAATCTCACTGATTCTGTCTTTCATTGCCTCAGGTCTGCTCATGTGACTTTCTATCCTACTGCTGTTGAGTCAAGTCAGACCCAAAACGACCTTAGAGGTCAGAGTAGAACTGGTCCATAGAGTTTCCAAGGAGTGCCTGGTGGATTTGAACTGTGGAATAGAGTTGTCTAATTCTATGATTTTATTACTGATCTTCTGAATTTCTGCATGCTGTTTCTCCATGCTTTCTTACAGCTTGTTCAATCTGTCATTATTTTTTGCTGCATTTTGCTTGATAATCTTCCTGATCTCTTGAAAAGTTCGAAATTAATCTTTTGTATTCTACTTCTAATAATTCTGGGAAGTTCTCTTCATCTGGAAAATTTCTTTGTTTTGGTAGTTTTCTGAAGCCATCATGGCGTGCCTCTTTAAGTGATTTGATGTTGACTGTTGTCTCCAAGCCATCAGCAAGTTGTCTTTATTTATTTTATGTTTGTTTACTGTGTTTTAGCTTCTTGTTTTGTTTCATTTGAAATGCCAAAATAGTCTGGTCGTGTGAGCTAGTTTGATCACTGTCTCCACTTGATTAAAGTGTTACTAGGCAGGCAAGTCCAGGAGTCTGTTTATTATTTTTATAGTATTCATTTCAGATTCTCATGTAGTTGTTCACCAATTGTGTGGTATAGGCTTTCTGCTACAGCCCTAGATGGGCAGGGGTGATTTTTACAGGCCCAGGTTATTTGGCTACATATGCTGAGAAAGGGAGGGTGCTGACAGCTGTGAGTATCTATGAGGAAGGTGTGTCCTCTTACGCCTGAGCCTAGGCAAAAAAACTGTTTTTTCCCCAAATTCTTGGTTTAGGGGAGCCAATAGATCATTTATTTATCCCCCTCCCCTTGTATTTTGAAATAGTTCTCTCACCAAGTCAAGGAGAACAGATTAGGACACATCTAAGGAGTTCTACTTCTGGCTGGGAACAGTGCAGAGAAGGGAGGGGGAAAATTCTGGAATAAAGGAGAGAGGTTTATTTCCAAAGAAGGACTTAGATCTTCTTGTGCCTACAATCTACTTAGCTTTTGATGATTAAATGCCTTTTTTTTTTTTTAAACTGATTCTCGAGGCACGAGTAGGCTGTTTGCCCTTCAGTTTCTCCTGCAGAGGAAGACATTTTCTGAAAGCCACTGTGCCACTTACCAAGTTCACTGCTGCAGATTTGCCTGTGGGGCACCAATTCCCATCAGGTCAGGTCTGGCCTGTCCTAGATACTTCTGGAACCGCTTTCCCTTTTCTGTCACTCAGTCAGATTTCTCAACTTTCCCTGTGATGTTCAGGGCTCATAGAATGGCACGTATAGTCGATTCACTTGTTTTTGGGTCCTTATTTTTATGGGATCATAGGAAGCCTCCAATTACTCAATCATTTTAGCCTGCCTCTTGTTAATACATTCTTGAGAAGTTTAACTGAATTTTCATCATATCCTCCTTTATTCCTAGCACATTGCAGCAACAGGTGCTCAATGGATACCTCTTGCATGAATGAATGAAATAAATGAGCATGTGTGTATATCATGAAAAAAATTTCTGGTTGAGGTTTGATGGATGAAATACCATACTTGGTCTTATCTGTCTGCCCTCCCAGATCTACTTTCCACCCTGCTCTGCTCTGGCAGACTCATCTTTGTGGTGTGTATTCTTAGGCTCCTTTACTCTGTGGCTCTGCACTGAATTTGCTGATGGGAGGCACTAGCAGAAAATAGGAAAGTGAGACTGGATTCCCAGGGATTCCCCTGGCCCCTTATTGCCAGGTAGGTCATGGATTGACAGAAGCTGTATTATTTTGCTGA
The DNA here is from genome assembly GCA_028571685.1 of Heterohyrax brucei. Classification (NCBI taxonomy): domain Eukaryota; kingdom Metazoa; phylum Chordata; class Mammalia; order Hyracoidea; family Procaviidae; genus Heterohyrax; species Heterohyrax brucei. Next base: position 53,144,531 of record CM053142.1, on the reverse strand, counting down.
AGGTCAAAGGACCCCTTTTTGCTGTCAGATGCCTCTGTAGGTTCTAGTATCTTTTCCATCTCTTGTTCTTAGGGAATAAAGGTGAAAAAGTCTCCCCACTGTTTCTAGGTCTGTTGAGATCTACCATCTGATATGAATTGAACTATGTTCCCCCAAATATGTGTCCAGTTGGCTAGCTCATGATTCTCAGTATTGTATGGTTGTCCACCATTTTGTGATCTGATGCTATTACCCTATGTTTTGTAAATCCTAATCACTGTGATATTAATCATAAAGTTTTCCCACCAAGCATGTGTCAGTTTATAGTACCATAGTGGCTTTCACAGACCACAGAAGCTTAGTGTTTAATTCTGTTTAGTTCTGTTGTATGTAGCTCACTATGAGTTGGAACTCACTGGAGGAACCTAACATCAATGGCAAGCACAACACGATGTTAATGAGGCAGGATTAGAGGCTGTTATGCTAACTAGTCAGGAGAACATCTATAGGATTAGGTTGTATCTTGCCTCAGTCTCTTTTGAGATATAAAAAAAGAGAAGCAAGCAAAGAGGAGAGGGACCTCTTACTACCAAGAAAGAAGCATAGAGAGTGCAGCATATCCTTTGGACCTGGGATCCCTGCACCGTAAAGCTCCTAGACCAGGAAAGATTGATGACAAAGACCTTCTCAGAGCCAACAGAGAAATAAAGCTTTGTTCTAGAGCTCGCATTCTGAATGCAGACTTCCAGCCTCCTAAACTGTAAGACGATAGATTTCTGTTTGTTAAAGTCATCTATTTGTGGTATTTCTGTTACGGCAGCTCTACTTAACTGAGATGCCATCTCTTGTTGATTCCTTTTAGCCCTGGCCACAACTTTGTAAAAACTTCTTTCATTATTCTGCCCTGTTTTACCTCCAGGTGAGACTGGAGTTGAAAATATGGGAGTCATTGATCTATTGACTTTTCTGTGGTAAACAAACCATTAGCATGGGTGTATTGCTTAGGGAAAGAGTGTCAGATGTGAAAACAAGAGGGCCTACAGATGAGCCTTTTGGAACCTCTAACATGTAATCACCTCATAGAGTGGGATAATCTGGCAAAAGAGATTGGCAAGATGCCAGCAAAAGGAAGCAAAACTAGGAGATGGTGGAGTCACTGTGTCGAATGCTGCTGAAAGACAAGATAAATATTAAACAATATGCAATGGATTTTGTAACATGGGGTTCAGATTGGGAACTATCAAGAGACATTCAGTGGAACAAGGGAGAATGGCAAGGGGAATTAAGTGGAAAGTCAGGCAATGAATGTGGTAGGTGAAGTGAGAGAAGGGAGAAATGTAGCTAGAGGACAATGTGGAATTGAAGCACAGGGTCTTTATATATTTATATCCGAGTTATATAGAAAGCTAAATAAGAGTCTTGGGCATGTGTAAATTCTAATGGAAAGAATTCAGAAGAGGGACAGCAGTTGACTACAAAGGAAAGAGGAGGCTTAGTAATAAACATTTCCTGAGAAGGCTTGAGAAGATGAGAGTCAATCTGCAGGGGAGAATGGGCTGCTGGACAAATATCTGGACTCTCATTAAGATAAATAGAAGATAATCTTGCTTTATAAAACTTCAGGGGCAGAATCAGTTCTTTGGAAGTAAATAGTCTATCTTGATCATTCAACCAACATCTGAACACATTGGTTAAACATGTATTACATATTTTGGAAACCCTGGTGGCATACTGGTTGAGTGCTGTATCTGCTAACCAGAAGGTTGCAGTTTGAATCTGCCAGGTGCTCCTTGGAAACCCTATGGAGCAGTTCTACTCTGCCCTATAGGTTGCTATGAGTTGGAATCGACACGATGGCACTGGGTTTGGTTTTTTGTTTTATATATGTGGCGAGGCATTAGCGGTTTGGTGCAGGAATTCTTGCCTTTCACTTAGGGGACTGGGGTTTGATTTCCATCCAGTATACCTCATGAACAGCCACTACCTGTCTGTCAGTGAAGGCTTGTGAGTGACTGTGATGCTAAACAGGTTGCATTGGGACCTCAGGACTAAGATAAACTAAGAAGAAAGACCTGGCAATCTACTTCCCAAAATCAGCCAATGAAAGCCCTGTGGGGTATAATGAGCCAGTCCACAGCTGATCATGGCAATGGTGCCGGACTGGCAGCATGGCTTTCCACTGTGCCAACTCAACGGTAGCTAACAACAACATGTACCTAGTGTGTGTTGGCAACAGGATCTGCAAAGATGAACAGAATACAAAAGCCAGTGAGGGAGATAAGCTTGGCAGGAGACCTTCTTAATGGGGCTGGTCATGATCTGTCACTTATGGACCTGAGGGACACCATGTTTAACAGTCTGGTGTGTTTAAGTGCTTCCCTTAGCTGGGCCTTCTGGGACTTATGGGTTCTAGGGTTAGCTACCATCGAGTTGACTCAAGTTCAGAGAGTAAATGAGGGAAGTGTGAATGTCAAGTCACTAACATTTGTTTGGCCAAACTCAGTAATAACTGTTAAATGATTTATTAACAATTAGCTCTGCACGAAAGATGGATTATGAATTAGAATCACATCTTCATCAAATGCAAAATTAATTGGGTAATATTCTAGTGTTTAATCATGGATCAAACCTAATCAGTGTGCCTTCAAAAGTTATGTAATATAAAATTTTTCCCCCTTAATAGTGAGAACATGTATTGGAAATATGCAACATAAAATTCTGAAACAATGTTGTGGAAAGTTAGCTAACCTTTTTGATATAACTACATAGTGGATGAGAATTCTTCTATTTTTTGAAGATATCAAGAAAAGGGAGATTCTCAAGCTTTCTTTATTTATTCATTCACTTATTAATTCATTGCCTATTATTTGTTCAACTTGATGCTTAACAAATAAATCTCTGATAGTTTTGGGGGGTTTAGGGCTATTGGTACTTCAGCTTTCAGTTTTTGTAAATGAGAAATAAACCATCCTTTTTAAAAGCATTATTAGTACAGCTCAAAGAGAATATCTAGTCTTAAAGTAAGCTATCATATCTAATTAATTAATTAAAGCTATTGAGTCAGCTTGGCCAAACAAATATTAGCAACTGGACATTTACACTTTACTAAACGGAGTTTTGAATGAAATAGCTGCTATTTTTTTTGAGGACACGTTTGTGCAAGTTTCTGTAATTTTATTTATATTTCTAATCTCATTTAGTCTTTGTAGGAACCCTGGTAGACAGTCATCATTCTCCCATTTTAGAGATAATCCCCTTGAGGCTTTGAGAGATTACAAACCTGCTCATGCTTATAAATTCAATGTGGAGTGGGGCTGGTATATATGCACAACTCTGGTTCTAAAACGCTTTCTCTTTCTTCTCTACTGTCTCTCAAAAAAGTTACAATCCAGGCCTCCTCACGAGTATCCATGCAAATAAACCATTTGCGTATGTTCATACGAATGTTAAGGAAGTATATGTTAAGACATCAATGAAAAATTCTTATCAAATTGTAGTAGCAGGTAATAGTTCTAAGGCAAAGGATCATTTCAACACATTAAAAAATCTATTTATATTAAGAAATTTTATTAAATTTTTAAGAGCTATAATGATATTGTGGTTATGCTTTAAAAGAATCCTTATCTTTTAGAGATAAGCTGTAAGAGTTTACAAATGAAATGGCATGCTGTCTGATATCGGCTTCAGAATTAATGGGGGTGGAACTGGGGAGTTTAGATGAAACCAGATTTTGTTCAGCTGGATTGATAAATGAAGACACTTAGTAATATGCACATGAGTGTCCATTGTACCATTTTCTCTTATTTTTGTATCGTGGTTGTATCATGGTCAAAACTTTTTGTAATAAAATGTTAAAGAGCATTAATTAGATTGCTGTGGAGCCACCTAATTAACTTCCTTTAACATTATTGCCAAAAGAAAGTTAATTAGTTTGCAGTGGGACACAAAAATAGAGTAAAAGTCCATTGGGAAGAAGTTGATTTTAGCTTTTTTTTCCTTTTTAAGTAGTCATTTCCTAATTTTTGCCAAACTAATTACAAAATTCAGCTCTCTAGTGGGGCTATTTTGGTTTTCCAAAATAGCTTGAAAATTTACCTTTTCAAATTCCCTTTCCTACTGTGCCACCAGAGTTTCCTTTCTTAGTGCAGGCTTAAGGCTGTATTTCCCTCATTTACTCCTTGAACTTGAGTCATTCATAGCCTCTGTACATTTAAGTTTCTCATCTGGAAATGAGGGGATCCTGTCTAGACAATATCTGAAATTCTTCCCATTTCTAAAATTCTGTAATTTTGACTAGCCAGTTGAAATATAATAAGCTTCACTACTTTTGTTATTTAGTTATTAGCATCCATATTTGTGAGCAAAACCAGGATAAGAATCCTGACACACCTTGAATTCAGAGAGTAAGACCAACAAAATCTAAAGTTGTCTTTGGGGGGCAGAGTGCATTCCTAGGGAGACCTCTGGAATACTAGTTGACCTAGTTAGCAGGCAGCTGGAGGTTTTCGCCCCGGGAAATGGGTGTAATACAAAAAAATTGATTACCCTGTAGGATACCACTTACTGAGAGAATTAACAAAATCTAACTAAAATTAAAAGCCTGTAAGTTGGACCCAACTCAAGGACAGTGGGTTAGAACAGAAGTCCTGGTGGTGTAGTGCTTAAATGCCATGGCTGCTAACCAAGAAGTTGGCCAGGCACTCCTTGGAAACTCAGTGGAGCAGTTCTGCTCTGCCCTATAGAGTTGCTATGAGTTGGAATTGACTTGATGGCAGCAAATCATTTTTTCCTACAGAACTGCCAGAGCGTTGTGTAGCTTACCTTTGCTAAGTAAGGTTCCTCCAAAAATGAAATGTCAACCAGAATTACCTAATCATAAAGCCTTTTAGTAACTCCAAGTTAATGTTGAGAGAGCTGATATACCTCTTCATTTAGACACAACCCAATTAAAGCCAAACCCGATTTAGGGAAGACACAAGGGTACATGGTTGAACAAGAGTGTTCTGTGAATTCATCAACTGACAGACCCACCTATTAGCTAATGGGATTTGACAAGCTGTTTACAGCATTTATGTCCCTACTACCTTGAATATCCACCCATGTAGGAACATCAAGACCCAGAAAATATCTCACGGAAAAAAAATTGATGAATTAAAGAACAAAACAAAACAAAACTTAATTTGTGGTTGTATAGCTTGTATTGTTAGAACCTGAAGATCAAATTTTTCTACACTCCACCTCTCTCTAGAAGACTATGCCTTTTTACAATTATAATTTACTATGTATTTAGTATTAAAAATAATGTTAGATGTTACAATGTATACAGGGCAGAATCTTTGCAATTTATTTCTTATTCTGTGTTCTTACTGTAAGGCTGACCATCAGATGCACTGCAAATTAGAGAGGAAAAATAAGATACTTTCCTAAAACCTCTAGAAACTTTTTTTTTGAGTGAATTGTTTTAATTAACAGACTTCTCTTCATAGTTGATATTTCTTCCCTTCAAGGAATGACTTTAAATCCAGATGTAAGAGTCGGTTGAAGTCATCCTTTGGTTTGCAGAAGGGAAATTTCTAAAAGGATGTTCAACACCTGTTAGCAACTGGAATAGGGAACTCTGGTGGTTCTTGAAGGGAGCAGGCGAGAGGCAAGGAGTGCCTGTGCCAACAAATGCAATAAAAAAGATGAGAATTCACTGTTTTAGGCACACTTAAAATGTAGTCTATGGCAAGGAGTGGAACATTGTCATAATGCAAATTAAGGAGATCACCTTAATGACACTAGTTTGAAAACAGAAATGTTACCAGTATTGTTTAACTGTTAAATCCTTGTACCAGCCATGCTCCTCCTCTAGTATTAGCATATTTTAGGAGTATTTATGAGACTAGCATAAGAGATATCTGCTAAAGCTTTAATACGAACTAGTAAAATGAACTGTATTAGCACTTTCAAAGAGAATATGATCTTTAGGATGAATTCAAACCCCAAACCCCACTGCCGTCGAGTTGATTCTGACTCATAGTCGGTCCTTATAGGGCAGAGTAGAACAGCCCCATAGAATTTTCAAGGAGGCCTGGTGGATTTGAATTGAGGGCCTCTTAGCAGACGAAGTGCTTGGCCACTACACCAATGAATTCAAACCCATATGAGAATTAATTTCAACAGTCAACCTCAATGCCTGACTCCTTGGCAGCCATTTACACTTGACTGATACCAATCGCTGCCTGGAAACCGTGGTGGCGGCACTGTGGGTTATGTGCTATGTCTGCTAACCAGAAGGTCCTCAGTTGGAATCCATAAGGCACTCCTTGGAAACTCTATTGGGCAGGTCTACTCTGACCTCTTGGGTCGCTTTGGGTTGGACCCGACTCGATAACATTGGGTTTGGGTTTCAATCTCTGTCTATCTCCGTTGTTAGCTGCCTGCCAGCCCTGTGTCACAGAGGAGAATTGCTCCCTAGGATTTCTGGGTTGTAATTTTTATGGAAATAACATGAGTCCTTTCTTTGAAGGAGCTGCTCGGTAGGTTTGAATCGCTAGCCTTTAGGTAGCAGCCCAAAACTGCTCTTTCTATGTCTGCCTACGTCTCTATTTATGTCTACATCTACTACTTGCACAATAAATTCAATTATTTTGAGTTTAATGATAATATATATTTTTTCTCTACTTTGTGCTAGATGAAGTTGTAATTTTTCACATGGATTTTTCCATTTTAAGCTTTTAATAGCCTTTGGAGGTTAATTCACTCTAAGCTACTTCCAGTGATTTAGCTATAACAACTTCTATAGTAATCAAATGAAGTATAAATTGAAATAAAAACATGATGGCTCTGTACTCCTGCAAAACTGGCCAAGATTAGAGACGTAAGAAATCAAACACTTTGATTTGCTGCTGGCAGCAGTGAAAATTTATGCGACTTTTTGGTAGAACAAGTTGGTACTGTCATTCCATAGCCTTATCAATACAAACCTTGTTTATCAATACAAACCTAGCAATTCTACATCTAAAAATATATTGTTAGGAAACAGAGACTGTAAAAGGATAAACACACAGAAATATCTACTTATAATTGTGAAAGCCTAGAAATTATATTAATGTCTAACAAAGAATGCTAGTGAAATTAATTCTGATGTATCCATGCGGTAGATTACTGTATATCTAGTAGAAGTAATTTTCTGGGAGACTACCTCCAAATAAAAAAAAAGATTCATGATATACTGCTTTGAATACAATGTTTACAATGTACTTATGATTTTATACCAAAAATGTATTTAAAAAGAGAACTATTAACTGTCTATTTCCGTTATGTTATTACGTAAGTTTTTTTTTTTAATTGGTATTCTACGTTTTCCAAAATTTCTTAAATAAAGAAGTATTATTTTATGGAAATTAAAATGACAACTTGCTTGCTACTTGGGAACAGAATTAACACTTGCTATGGGAAACCCTGGTGGCACAGTGGTTAAGTGCTAAACCAGAGGTCAGCAGTTCAAATCCACCAGGTGCTCCTTAGACACTCTATGGGATAGTTCTATTCTATCTTTAGGGTCACTGTGAGTTGGAATTGACTCTATGGCAATGGTTTTTTTTTCTTTTGGTACGTGTTACCAAAACCAAAATAAACCCCAAACCTGTTGCTGTCGAGTCAGTTTCAACTTACAGCAATCCTATGGAACAGGGACGAACTGCCCCATAGGGTTCCCAAGGAACGTCTGGGGGATTCAAACTGCTGACAGTTTGTTTAGCAGCCACTCTACCACCAGGATTTCCAAGCGTTAATAGTAGGCATATTTACATATACAGTTATTAACATTATATATGTACACAAATGCACACACAAAGTGATTTTCCAATGATGATTATATTTAGCTCTTAGAGAACCATGTGTAAAAGACATTTTCTGGGAAAGAGAAGGGAGATTCAGAGAACCCCAATAACTTGCCCCGAGTTTCCTTGGCAGTAGGTCACGTCTCTCGCTTTCTGTACTTCCCGAGCTATTTGTCCAGTCAGGTCCGCTCTATGCAGCTGTGTTTGGGAACCAAGTTTACCCTGAAGAATATTCGAATCTGTCTTATATACTACAGAGAGCCCTGGTGGCACAGTGGTTAAGAGTTCATCTGCTAACTGAAAGGTCAGCAATTCGCATCCACCAGTTGCTGCTGAGAAACTCTGTGGGGCGGTTCTATGGTGTCCTGGACGCGTCAGTAGGCATTGCAAGTGACTTGAAGGCAACAAGTTTTCAGGGTACATACCACAAAGTATTCGAATATACCAGCATTTATTTATCCTTTTTCTCAGGTAAGATATGGAGGAGGTCAGTGCTTCTTGTTGGTTAAACTTAGCTACAGGATAATTAGATGCTCCCCAAATTTCACAGGACTTTGTTTCCTGCACTTCGTTTTTAAAACTTTATTTTTCTTTGAATTTAGCCAAGTCTTTGAAAATCATATGCTGTGCCAGCTAAAGTAATGGAAATCAAGACTATATCCCCCTCCTCTTTGACCCTGGTCGGAGTTTTAAAGGGGAGGTAGTGGGCTAACAGCATCAGTGGCAGTGAGGAGAAGAATCCCAAGGACAGGTTAGAAGTCAGGTGAAGGGCGGAGGATTCTTGCGTCAGCTTGCTTCTCCCACCGGCGGATTTTCCTCTCGGTGATAAAGCCCAGCTCTCGGTGGCTTGTTTCAGAACCATCCAGAAGGCTAGTTAAAATGTATATTGTTGTCTCATAGCACTCCACCTACCCACCCCTCACCAAATCTCAGATTTAGTAGGTTCAGGATGGACTCCGAAAATTTTTGTTTCTAATGAATTGCCGAATGACATCAGATGGCACTGCTGGTCCTGGGACCACACTTTGAGAACCACTGTTCTGGAGGCTTCAGGAGGTATTTCTCACACAGGAACGGTGTTAAGTCCGTAAGGATAAAAGACCAACCAATGAGAGATGGCCATGTGGAAGCAGGGAGAGCAGAACGCGTAGTTAGGGCAGAATGCGGGAGGGCTGCTGTGAAGGTGTATGCTCGGAGGAGTTTGTCGTTAATACAGCCTTGGAGAATCCAAAAATGCTTTAGGGAAGAAGGTCTGAGTTGCATATTGGAGGGTGAGTCAGGGCCTCACCAGATGGGGGAGAGAATTCCAACCAGAAGAAAACAGGACAAGCAAAAGCAGACACTTGAAACACACAGTATGTTTAGTATTACAAAGTAGACAAACATCTGTTGACTGCTTAATGTTTGTTATTTTCAACAATCAGTTTTACCTAAGCCATTGAAATGTTCCATGACAGACAACATTATCATGTTCTTTCACCTTATTTTTATCTTGGTTTTCCTTGCAGTCAGAAGAAAACTATAGCAGCTGTAAATGGCCTTGATCTCAACTTTGGAATAATTAATTATAATCTTTAATATGCATTACACATCCATTGTACAACTAACAAATATCTCCATGCTACCCAAATAACTAGTTGAAACGTTCAATGAATTCAGTCATTGGACACTATGGAATTAAAATAAAGCCTGTACTTTTCAAAATTCTTGCTTTCTTTTTTATGCCAAATTTAGGCAAATTAGTCAAATTTAGTCAAACAGTGCCATTTTAAAAAAATTGCAACGTTCCAGCACTGAAGTATATAATGGTGCCTGCAGGTAAAAGAAATGAATTGTGGCCCGAGCTCAGAAGCAGTAAGCAGTCCTCAGAAACACAGATTCTCACAATCTAGTTCCAATTCTTTCTTATAAATATGGTATTCATAATTTAGCTTAATTCCTAAAAAAATAATTAAATATGCAGCACTCTCTTTCTTAATTGTTCCCAGATACTTACCTGATTGAAAACACTGATTTTAGTTTGGCTTCTCGTTTAGGCAACTGATGGAAAGATAGGCTGGCTTTCTGTAGAACATCACCAGGTGGGAGTTGCAGATTTTGGCAGAGCACCGCTAGGAAAGGGTGAGTATTGCTGCCAAGAAAATCCACTATGAGTAATTCAATCCATGCTTGCTGGCTAATGAGTTTATGTACAAATTTTAAAATATGAGATTCAAGGGCTGTATACTTTATTCTAAATACTCTGAGAAACTCACTTGTGGGCTATTTCCGTATGTCAGTTGTAATTGGTTTTTTAATTGCAAAGTGGCGTTTATAAATGTACAGTATAATCTGTGAAAATAATTAGGTAACTTTGTCTTGTTAAAAGAGTGTAGACTATATGACATTTAAGGTTCATTTCAGCTGTAAGATATCTATCATTTTATGACTAATAAATCATCTTGCGTTTAAAGGTTTATTTTTTGTTTTTAAAGATTGATAGTGATTTTAGCAATGAAAAGATAAATTTCCATGAGCAAGAACTAAATATGTTGCATTGTATTGTAATTACTATTCTGCTTAGTACACCATGGATGACATGTAATAGGTTCTTAAGCAAGTGTTTGGAGCCCTGGTGACACAGTGGTTAAGAGCTGGCTGCTAATCCAAGGTCAGCAGTTTGAATTCGCCAGCTGCTCCTTGGAAAGCCTAAGAGGCAGTTCTACTCTGTCCTAGAGGGTTGCTAGGGGTTGAAATCAACTCACTGGCAATGGGCAATGAGTTTAGAAAAGTTGGGACCCACTAGCTGCTCTGTAGAGAAAGATAATCCATAAAGACTGATAGCCTTGAAAGTTTTGTGGAGGCAATTCTGTTTTGTCCAACAAGGTCTGTGTGATTTAGAATCAACTTGATAGCAACAAGGTTTTTTTTTGTAATGTAAATACTTAATGGTCTATTGATACAGGACTTAATTTTTTTCATAGACTACTTATGATATTGAAGATTCTGATATTTAAGAATGGAAAATTTTGCTCTATCATGAGCAAACAGCGAATCCAATCCCTCATTCATACAATGTGGAAAGTAAACTATTTTGATATAGTATATCCCGATATTTTACATTCTAAGAGGATTTTCTTTCTGAACTATTCAGAAAATTGCTTCAAGTCTCCTTTTTTGTGAGAAAGTTTCAGAAAAAGAAGCTTTAGCTATCAGTTAAAAATTCCCTTTTTGAATTGATTGGTGCTCCATGCTATATTTATTAGTGTTTATGTATCGACGTAATGAGTTAAGTAGAAGTCAATCTATTTTAAAGGATTCTTTAAATTCTATGATTTTGTCTCCATACATAGTTTAAAAAACTCTGCTAATTTATCCTTGTCTGTGAGAGTGAATCTGGCTTTTAGAAATATGAGAGAGAAATCCCAGCATTTGAAGACTTCAGGTAAAGCACTCAAGTGAATGGAAAAGTTTTTACTGTTCTGATTGGCTTGGCCAGGCATAATTCTGCCTTCTGTTGGTAATATATAAGAAGCTGAAAATCATATTTTAGCCTAAGTCTTTCATGGCGTCAGCCATAAATAACGTGGGATAGCTATGATGTCACATTCCTATGAGTGCAATTTTTTAAGGACATATTAAGTGACTCTTGCTTAAGCACCAATCTTCGGCCACAATCAAGTCCAATCGAACTTTATGGGTTTATCTTCTCCTTGTAAATACAGCACAGGGACCAATTTCTACCTAGGTAAGCATAAAGCATAACATGTAAGTTTTATACTTAAATCAAGAGTGCACCATAAACACTATTTAATAGTGTATATGATAGAAAACAGAGAAAGAGAAAAAGGAGGAAGAGGAAGAAGAAAAAGAAGAGGAGGAAGAAGATTCTGTTAAAATTCCATCTCATATTTCCAAGACTGACCATTATTTCTATAGAAAAGCAGTTTTAATAACAGAACTCACCTTGTCCAGAAGAGTAAGAATAGGGCTTATTGTCTGACTGCAGCTTCTTTTTTACCTTAGCATTTGTAGCATTAAAATTCAGATAATGAATAGACTAGTTGCCAATAGCTTTTCACCACCAAACCAAATAGTGTACTCAATATATTGAGTACACTATTTCTTAAATAATAATCTGTTTTCACATGAAAACCAAGAGGCACAGATTTCTGCTTTTTGCTTAATTCTGTCCAAACCAACTACGTGAGATGTTTCTAGATGGTGGAATTAGCCCAGAGCACTGTGTGAAATGTGCTAATATCATTTAAAATTAGAAATCAGTGTTTTCAGTCTTCTTGTCACCATTGAAAAAGAGCTTTTGTTGCCATGGTCAAGGACGAATAGCTAAACATTTTAAAAAGCTTTGCAAATAAAGAAGCAGGTTCCCATTTGTCATGAACTGAATCGTGTAACCTCAAAATATCTGTCAACTCAGCTAGGCCATGATTCTAATATTGTGTAAGTGTCCTCTGTTTTGTCCTCTGATGTGATTTTTCTGTGTTGGAAATCCTATGTCCGTGATGGTAATGAAGCAGGATTAGAGGTCTATGAGACTAGGTTGTACCTTAAATCAATCTTTCTAGCTATAAAAAAGAGATGCAGAGAGACAAGGGGACCTCAGACCACCAAGAAAACCTTACCAGGAGCACAGTTTACACTTTGGACCTCGGGTTCCTGGGCTGAGATCAGGGGGAGTTTTATGAATGCCATATAGCCAAACAGAACACTTCACCCAACAACAGACAAGTATACCTTTTTTTCCAATGCATGTGGAACATTTTCCAGGATAGACTATGTGTTAGGCCATAAAGCAAGTCCTGGCAAAATTCAAAGCACTGAAATGTTGCAAAGCATCTTTTTAGACCATAAAGCCATAAAAGTTGAAATTGATAGCTGAAGAAGCAAAGACACATGGAAACTGAACAACGCTTTGGTCAAAAACTTCCTGCTTGTAGAAGAAATCAAGGATGGAATAAAGATGCAGTTATCATTACCAGAAAATTGGTTATGGTGCCTTAGTTTATTAGGCATTCATTTCTATTGAAATTCAAATACTAAAGTAAAATCGTTAGGTAAAGATAAATTAAGTCTAATGTATCTGACATTTTCTTTAAAAGTTACTGACAATGTTCTTTAACTTGTGACTAGGAAACAACAAAAGTACTTACCTGGAAATAATAACAGCAGAAGACAGTAACTATTAATTTAGGTGTATAAGCACAGCTAATTACATGTGACTTTGGCAGGCGTAGTCTTGTTTATCTGCTGATACTGTCTCTTTAGGTGGCAGTGCTCATCTCTTAGTTTTCTGCTTTGTTGAAATCCCTGAGTAGGTTACTCCATTTTGGGGTACAACTTGGTCCTTGACACTTGTCCTCAAGTGTCAGATCTTCTCCAACACACTGTAAGTAAGGGTGAATTATGCTAGAATGTCAAAGATTCTGTGGTGATGTTGTGGTTAAAACACTCGGCAGCTAACTGAAAGGTCAGTGGTTCCAACCACCAGAGGCTTCACGGAGGAAGATGTGGTAGTCAGCTTCTGTAAAGATTTCAGCCTTGGAAACCCTGTGAGGCAGTTCTACTTTGTCCTATAGGCTCTCTGTGAATCAGGATTGACTGATGACAGTGTGTTATTTGGGGTTTTATTTAGGATGAAGATTTCCCACCTTATTTTTTTTTTCCAAAGAATCACTTGTTCTTGCTTCTTTTACTATTTCCTGGGCACTGTACAGCTCCGAAGATTGCATTACCCTCTACTTGACTTCATTTTTCTTGGGTTCATTTTTTTTTTTTTTAAATTTTGCATTCCTGCTTTGTTTTCAAGACTTCATTTTCTGGGTGACTTATGCTAATGGCTGGTTCTAGGTCTTTTGAAACTGCTAAGGTGGTGGCTTTTCAAAAATTTTTGATCACAACCCATAGAAAGAAATCCATTTTACATTGTGTGCAGTACGTACCCACAGACATATCTGAAACAGAAGTTTCCTGGAACAATACTACCATTACTGCCTATGATGTCCTCTGTTTCTTTCTATTCTATCCATTTCTATAAAAAAGAAATAGATTTCACAAATCATTTCAGTTTGAAAAACACTACTATAAGTCTACTCCCTCTTGCAAGGTGTTTGAAGGTTAGAGAAATGTCCCGTTCCTGGTGTCCTAAGTTACTGACAGTGTTCTTTAACTTGTGACTAGGAAACAACAAAAGGGTACCTCTCATGAATGACTAACTGGCTAAAGTTGTTTCTTCTTGGTAGGCTGACGATTATCTGTGGTCTTTTAGTGATTCGAGGGCATCCTTTCTAATCATCAAATGGGAATAGACTGTATATCTCTTTCAGGGAAGATAGTTCAATTTGCTAGAGATGCCATTTGGAAGATCATGTTTACAGGATTCAAAAAGTTTATTTGTTCCCAGGATTTTCCCCTCCAGTTCTCCTGACCATTGAACTCACAGATGTCCTTTGATAGTCAAATTCTATTTGCTCAATCTTATTAATATTAATATTACTGTCATATTCTTATAGTCATTGGATTAGCTCACTGTTATTCAAATATAGTTATGACAGTTGTTTACAAAACCATCATGATTATCAGCAAAACCCTGATTTCAAAAGGTCAGGCTACAATGTTGTCAAACCTATTTGCCTCTAACCAGATTTATAAATCTGATAGTATCTGGAAGCTTAGTATGCTTTTCTTCTTCAACTTTTTTCCTTCAAAACTTGTCAAGAGTCAAGGTTAACAGTTGTTTGAGTTTCACTATACCTAAGGTTATTAGAGAAACTCACCACATTCCTTCCGTGACAGGAAATGCTATTGTCTACCCAAAGTGCATTCCCTGTTTTCCTTAAAAGAACCCAGATTCTGTTCGGGGTAGTCTACCTAAAAACTTACATATCTTTAGCCTTCTTTGCCTGTGGACTGGTCATATGCCAGGAGGTATAATGTGAGCGTTACTGAGAAGGCTTTTGCTTTCCAGAAACAGGCACTGCCCCTTCTTGCTTATTTTGCCTGGAACAGCAGATACCTGGAAGTTCAGCAACCATACTGCAAACAGGAGGCAATAAATATGAGGATAAGAAACTATAAGCTAAATGTCATGGAACAGATATATAGAAAAAGCCTGGTTCGCCACTGACATCGTTAAGCAAAGACATCAGGACTGGAGGATCCATTTCCAGATTTCTGGTTATGCGAAGACAAAATAGAGGTCCTAACTTTTTATGCCTGATTGTTCTGTGACCTGTAGCCAAACATACCCATATCTGATTCCCCTCATAATATTTACATTTCTGTGTCTGTCTTATCCTTTGATGGAAATCTGATAACTGGAAATTACTATGATGATCATTTCAGTGTCACTAATCGGGCCAACACTTTTTTCCAGTGAAAGTACATTTATCTTCTTCCAGGTGACGTCCAAGTGAGAAAAGCTGTTTCCCCAGTCTGTCCCAATATGGTTAAAATGCTTTGACAATTATTTTTCTTACATTTTCCCACATGATTCAAGAATCAAACAGCCATGGCCACCTAGGCAACAGGGATCAACTGAGTCATTCTCGAATCTAGAATTGTGTTTTCAATCTTTAATGCCTGATTTTGGATTGACTGTTCACCTCAAGGTCAGGCAATTGTTTTTATATCCTTGATCTGATAATTTCGAGTAGAGATACTCTAAGAGCTGGGCTTGCCGCAAGATTTGGAGATACCTCTCCCTTTTATTCAGCATAAAAATAACCTACTGCCATCAAGTCAGTTCTGACTCACAGCAACCCTCTAGGACAGAGTAGAACTGCCCCATGGGGTTTCCAAGAAGTGGTGCTTTACCCCTGCACCACCAGGGTAAAGGGAACCATTCTGACAACAGCTTTTTCTAGAGTGTTTTAAGAGGCTGTGTGTCTGCTTGGAAGGACAAAAAAAAAAAAAAGAAAATGGAATGAGTTTAAATAAGGTTCATTAATCAAACTCTTGTTTCTACTATTTGTCCTTTGGAACTTTTCAGTCAAGATAGGGATTTTCCGGGCAGTGTGTCCATTTTCTGTTACGCAGATGCACTTTTTTTTTCAGATGGGTGAGGATAAGGCAAGTTAGACTTCTCTTACGGCTCCAGCGGAGGAAGCTATAATGTGAGCCGCATGTGGGATTTGAACTTTTCTGACAGCTACATTAAGAAAAGTGAAAAGAAGAAGCTGAAATTAATTTTAACAACGTTATTTTATACAGCACGAAATACAAATTATGTATTCATTATATAATCAATAAGAAAAATTATTAAGAAGATATTGATATTAATAAATCAATAAACCTATATTATATTTATATTAATAAACAAATTAATAAATGTGTATTTTCATACAAAAATTTTGAAATCTAGAATGAATTTTAAACTTACAGCACATCCCCTTTTGAATCAGCTGCATCAGAAAGCTCAAAATAGGCACGTGGGACGAGGCTCTGGCACATCGCCCCGTGCATGACTTTCCCGCTGCACCTTCTCTGCACAAGGGCTCTCACCAGTCTGCTGTCAGCCTGGCTGTCTTTTCGGTTCTCCTCACTCACTCCAACTCTGCAGCTACCCTCTTAGTAACCAGTTCCTCTGTTTGTGTCTGAACCTGGCTCCTGAGGCAGCAGACGTTTCAACAGAATAGTACGATGTTCTGGAGCTATATGCCTTGAGCACTGCACTCTTTTAAAGAACTATCTACACGGGATCAACCTGACAAAAACCGCTTCACAGGGTAGACAGGCAGGTTGAGGTGGGGTGGGGTGGGCAGTGGGTTTATGTTAATAATGAAAGAACAATCTGGAAAAGGAGGGAAAGAATGTTGTTGAATTGTACACTTGGAAATTATTGAATTTAGTGTATAGTTTGCTGCATATATTTTCAACAAGAATAAAATAAGTTATTTAAAAATTATTCTGAAGATCCTTTCTGATGCTGTTCCTATTCTTTTATTTTTATCTGTAACATAGAGTTTACAGTGAAAATTGGGGACATCGCATGAACCAAATGTTTGGAAGGTCTGTCTTAGTTATTTGATGCTGTTATAACAGAAATATCACAAGTGGATGGGTTCAGCAAATAAAAGCTTATTCTCTCACAGTCTAGTAGGCTAAAAGTTTGAATTCAGAACATCAGCTCCAGGGCAAGGCTTTCTTTCTCTGTTGGCTCTGGAGGAAGGTCTTTTTCATCAATCTTCCCCTGGTTGAGCAGCTTCCCTGTGGAGGAACATCTGGTTCAAAGGATGTGCTCTTCTCCTGGCACTGTCTTAGCGGAATGAGGTCCCCATGTCTACCTTTTTGTCTTAAAAGAGATTGTCTCAAGATACAATCTCATCTTGTAGATTCAGTCCTGCTTATTAACGTAACTGCCACTAATCACATCTTATAATAGAGACAGAATTTACAATGCATAGGAAAGTCGAATCAGATGATGAAAAGGTGGACAGTTCACACAGTATTGGGAATCATGGCCTAGCCAGGTCAATAGACATATTTTAGGGGGATCCAATTCAAGCCGACGGCACTTGGCTGGCTTGGCAATTCAAGCCATAACAAGTTCCATTGGCAAGAATCAGAAGGGATCATAGAAGGTACTATTTTCTGTGGGAAAGAGAAAATGAAGGCAATAAGGTTGCTTGTAAAGTGACAGCTCGCATGGTCAATAAACATATAAGTTTTTAAAAATGGAATTCCAGCGAAAGTCATAGGATAGGGTGAGAATGTTTGGGAGCTCCTGAATTGTGAAGACAGTTGTTAAAACTTAAAAGTTCTTGTTGCTTAATGTGCTCTGTGACAGATTGGCTTATGAAATCTGTCCATTTCTTTCCTGTTCTTGTAACACAATCTTTATTTTCTTTCCAGCACAATGTAGATTGTGTTTATTAAGCTTTCTCCAGTTAGTGAGATGTTCCCTTAACCTCCTTGATTAAATAAGATTTTTTAGGCAATCTCTTTTTTTTCTTTTTCTTTTTACGACTGAATGAAAATGTACATTCCCATATAAATTCACGTGCTCACCTATATGCAGCTCCCATCGCTCTCCCTGCCCAGTGACAGCACATCCCTCCTCTCTGCTCCATATATGTCCTATCCTCCCAACAGTCTCCTATCCCCTCCTCGCCACCCACTCCCCTTCTTCCAGCAAGAGGTCAGCAGGATGACATCCTATAGATGCATAAAACCATAAAATTCACACAAGATACAGTCATTCTGCATCACCAAGTCAAATCCATTGCTGTCCGAAAAGTTGACCTTCATTATGATTTATGGACAGGGGCAGCATCAGGGCCAGGAGCCATGCTCCCAGGGGAAACCCGAAGCCCCCGGACCATCAATTGCAGTCTTTAATTGGAGATCTCAGGGTACACCCCTATTTATTCTCTTGTTGCCAGTGAGACTCCACTTTGTGAGCTCCATCGTGGCTATCACTGGTGGTGGCCGGGCACCATCTGGTTCTTCTGGTCATGAGTCAATGTAGAGACCCACTCACATATGTCTCTCTGTCTTCTGAGTTCTCTTTTCCCCATGTCGTTCTTGTCCTTGGTGATCATCTGTACCTGTTGAGCTGGACCTTTTGCTGTACCCTCAGATGGCAGCTTGGCAGCTTTTAAGACCCCAGACGCCACTCATCAATGAGGGGTTCAGAGAGTCCTGATTAGCAAAATGCTAGCTGTGTCACTTGGCCTCAATTTCGCCCGATAGTGTGGTCCCTGGCCTCCCTCCGTAGCTACTCTGTCCTTGCTATACTGGGTTACGATAGGAAGAGTACTGAAAATGTGTTGAAGTCCAGTTATTATTAATCTTTTTTCTAATGTGTGCTGTTACCGATTTCACCCAACCAAATTTCTGTTAACTATCTAATCTAAACCCTCCCCCACCTCCCTCCCTCCCCCTCTGCAGCCATCAAAGAGTCTTTACTTCTATGGGTGAGTCTGTTTTTAAGTTCTTATTGTAGGGGTCTCATACAATATTTGTCCTTTTGTAGCTCACTACTTTTACTCAGCGTAATGTCTTCCAGTTGAAACCAGGTTAATAGATGTTTCCTGCAATCATCGTTGTTCTTTATCATTGCATAGTGTTCCGCTGAGTATACATATCGTAGTTTAGCTATCCTTTGCTCTGTTGTTAGGCATCTGGGTCGATTCCATTTTTTTTGCTATTGTGGACTGTGCTGCGATGAACATTCGTGTGCATGTATCAGTTGGTGTGAATGGCCTGGATTCTGTAGGATATATTCCAAGCAGTGGAATTACTGAGCCAAATGGTATGTCTAGATCCAGCTTTCTAAGGAAGTGCCAGATTGCTTTCCAAAGAGGTTGCACCATTTTGTAATCCCACCAACAGTGTAGGAGAGTTCCAATTTCTCCACAGCGTCTCCAGCATTTGTTGTTTTGTGTTTTTTGGTTTTTTTTTCTTTATGCTGATGAAAGAGAGCATGGTCCCTGGCCCCCCGGCCCCCCTTCACACCTTTTACCAATAATTTTTGAACACATGACAGTCATATTCACTCTTTTGAGAGTATTTGAAAGTCAAATAATATATGATACCTGTTAAAAGCCATATAATTAAGGCAGAAATACCATTTTTTAAACATTTTCTTTGAGTTTGCAGCATACAAAAACTTGGAAGAAACAGAAAGCACTTCACACATAGGCTGTTACTTGTATCTCAGTGGACCTGTGATAAATTTAGGGCATAAACGTTGTGAAATTCTTTTGCAGAAGAAACTGCAATTAGGCTGTACCCTTAAGTTGCCACCAAATTCGTAATGCTGGCTAGATGTGGTAGGTCTCCATTAGAGACAGTCAGAGAAAGTTCTTCCCTTACAAAAGAAGGAAGATAGCCTAACGGAATGTAACAAGCAAAGAAAGGGCTTGCTGAAAGAGGGCCTTAATTTTCATTCCAGCTCGGACAACCTTCTAGCTGTACGATTTCAGGCAAATCTCCTAACCTTCTTCACCTATAAAATAGCTAGAATGATAACCTCCTATCTGCCTCAGAGGAAGAAAAGCCTTGCAATCTACTTCCAAAAATTAGCCAGTGAAAACCCTGTGAATCACAGTAGTCTCCTCTGCAACTGATCATGGGCATGGCACAGAACCTTGCAGCATTTTGTTATGTTCTACATGGATTGCCATGAGTTGGGGATGCTATGACAGCATCTAGCCACAAAATAACATTTGTTATTGTTTGTGGCTTTGCTGGACTTGGAACCTTATGGATTTTCTGAACTTGGAAGTCTTGGAGGACAAAGAGCTTCTTTGTATCTCCAGTACTAGCACTGGTACCTGAACAGCAGCGGCTGAGTATGTACTTATTGAATGAATAACATCAAATGAACTGAGTTAGGTGAAATTACTTGTACACTTCATATTATTATATTAATATATCTTTCTTACTCTGTTTCTTGCTAAGGTCATGCCTCTGTTACAAATTTAAAACTATTGAATCACAAGTTCTTTTTGCTCCAGAGGAAAAAAAGTTTGGCTGAGGAAACATGGAGAAAATAGACTAGTTCTGAGTTGAGGTTATTTTGTTACCTAAGCTTTTCATAGTGATAGTGTGAAGCACAAGCTGGGTGAAGAATATGGTTGGCAGCCATATTTCATAGGGTGGGGAGAAAGGGTTTTCTTTTTGTGTGTGTGTGTATTATATATATGCTTTTTGTTTTAAAAAGAAACTTATTGGAAGAAATGCTTTTTAATATGTTCACATACTAACCAACTTAGGTTGGCAATATGGCCTATTAGAAGTCCTTGGGGGACTTCCATTAATGAGGAGATAAGAAGTGATTGGCTGTTAATACATTCATTGTTTCTATGGTACAGTGGACATCAGTCATTTGGTCCATTTTTCAAAGACCCACTTGAATTGTCTGAACCTATGAACTTCCTGAAAGTCTAGCCTCCAAGCTCCATTAGGAGGGTCAATGACTGCTCAAATAAGGGATAAAATAAATATTTTATTCCCTGCCTCAGTACAAGAGTTTTCCCAAACCAAGACTAACACTTAGATGCATTTCCTTTCAAAAAGCCATAAACAAGAACATTTCAGGCCGTCCTGGCAGAATTACTCATATTGGTTAAAATCACTTTGGAATTTGCTTGTCCTCTTATCTTACAGAGACCATAGTGGAGTGTCATTAAGAAAAATGTGTTAAAACTCAGACAGGCATCAGGATGAAATGTATCATTGCAGAGAAAAGTCTTCATAGTGCAAATCAAAAGTAGAAATGAGAAGTCAAAGTTATTTGAAGTCCTGAAAGCATTGTGAGAGTAGACCCCTACAGAGATGGACCATTGGAAGACAAATTACAGACCTCTACCATATCTTGATTAAAATAGGTTCCCTAAGGACTTGTGAGGAGCTCTGGTAGTGCCGTGGTTAAGTGTTGTGGTGCTCACTGATAGGTCAATGGTTTGAATCCACCAGCTGCTCCATTGTAGAAAAGACCTGGAGAGCTGCTCCTGTAAAGATTTACAGACTTGAAAATGCTATAGAGAAGTTCTTCTCTGTCCTCTAGGGTCACTATGTGTTAGAATCAGCTCCATAGCACATAGCAACAATAGTGAGGACTTGTAGGAGACATCATCTCAGTTTAGTTCTAATGACTTCTAAAATTGAAGTGAATGAAACTACACTTCAAGAAAAAAGAATGTCTATAGGAAGTATCCATAGTTAATGAATATCTATTGATGTACTTCAGAATTTATCCAAATTAATACTTTATTTGGAATCTGTTAGTTGTAAGGTGTCACATGCATCAATCAGAGACAAAGAGACCATCTTAACACACCCATATATATAGATCTATGCTGCAGAGATTGCTAACATTGGTTTCTCATTGTGTAGGCAGAATACAGAAGCTGCTAGTACTTGTTTCCTGTGTGCTGGGCAGTTTCCTAGGTGTCTTAGTTACCTAGTGCGCTGTAACAGAAATACCGTGAGTGGTTGGATTTATCAAACAACAATTTATTCTGTTATAGTTTAGAAGCTAGAAGTCCCAACTCAGGGCACTAAGTCTAGGAAAAAACATTCTATCTTTGTTTGCTCTAGGGGATGATCCTTGTCATCAGTCTTCCCTTGGGTATAGAATTTTCTCAGTGCAGGGACCCTGAGTCCAAAGGATGCACTATTCTCCTGGCTCTTTTGTCTTAGTAATATGAGGTCTGTCTCCTCTTTGCTTACTTCTGTGTCTCAAGAGAGTTTGACTCAAGACATAACTTAATTCAATAGATTGTGTCTTGCCTCATTAATACAACTGCCTGGAATCCTAACTCATTAACATAATAGGGGTTAACATCTATAGCACAGGAGAAAATTACATCGAAATGGAGTACAACCACCCAGTGATGGGAGTCATGACATAGCGAAGCTGGCACAGAGTTTTGGGGGACACAATTCAATCTGTAATACATTTACATTTACAGTGATGAAGGGCAGATTGTTGTCAGTTGTCATCATGTGGGCCCCTGACTACGTGACAACCCCATGCCCAACCGAATGAAGTGTTACTAAGGAGCCACAAACAGAATCAGTTGCTGCTGTGATTCATAGGGTTTTCATAGACTGATTTCTGAAAATAGACTACTAGGTGTTTTTTCCTAGTCTATCCTAGTCTGGAATTCATGCGGAAACCTGTTCATAGCCACATGCAAGGCTCTACCATCAGAGGGTGTCGCCTGTACATGAGGTTCATTGGCTGGGAATAGTTGTCATTTAATGTGTGCACTTCAGGTATCAGTATCTCACTAGAAGCTACAATACTCTTTAAGGTGGAAACGGTTATTCCCATTTTACAGATGAGGAGAGAAACTTGGAGAGTAATTCACTATCCAAGACCAATATCTAGTGAATGGCTAAATTAGAACTTAAGTCAAGTGACTCTAATGTTAGTTACTGCATTGCAGATGTCACAGTAGAACCCAAAAGATAGTTTATTCTTTTCCTTGAAATAATACTTAGTATTATAATCTAAACATAATCACAATCCTTCATCTCCTCATTTTCATTTTAAAATAACATTGAGTTCAACTTCAAAATGGATGTTGCATTTATTCCAATATACAGTGCTAGAAAAATGTCTGGTTTATAAGTAGATACTAAAAAAATATTTTGTAAACTTACATACTGGCACTTTTTTGGTAGTAGCCAATATTGGTGGAAAATTATTTTGGACAATCTGTTGCATTTTGGGGGGAAGCCCTGTTTAAGCAAGGGACAAACTGAAAATATCATTAGGACAGTGTTTATTGTTAGCAAAGGAATATACGTAAGTTAGCACTGTTGTGTGGTTTTCCCATTTGGTGATAGACAACAGTTAGTGTCTAGGTTTCTGATTTCAAATTCACTGAAATGAAAACATAATTCAAGTTAATTACTTTTCCCCTAAGATATCTGGTTGCATAAAGTTTTATAAAATAAAAATATATTAAGTGCCCAAGAAATAAAAGGAAGGGTGCCAAACACACTTTAGATGCAAAATCTTTTTTTTTTTTTTAAAAAGTGAAAAAGTAAAAGAAGAGAACAGCTGACACCCAGATAGCATTTTTAATTTTTATTACATGTTCCTGAATAACCTGGGACAACTGAACTGCTGGGAGAATTTGGGGCAATTAAAAATTTTATTTTTCAGCATTGATTTCCACCTAAGGTCTAAAGAGAATAGGAAGATCCAAAGGGCAAGTTAGTCATTTTGACCTGTCAACTCTTTCATGTTTAAGCTCACTTTAAAACTAGGACCAGACTCCCAACAGAGACTCAGTGTGATTTCCATCTGAGCAAACGAGGCTTCCAAGGTTTCCTATTTCATGGTTATTTAGCAGAGTAAGAAAAATATAAATTTTAGAATCATTAGTAAGAACTGGGTTAATAATCCTAACGGGAATGACTTTGCAACCCTTGAGAAACCTGACATGTAGTAGATACTTTCTGAACACTTATATGTATGCACTCTAATCTCTCTTATTTTTGTTTAGCTTGTCTAAGTAAAGACATATTCTCAGAGAAATGAACAAGGGTTTGGAATGAGAAGGTCTGATCTAGGCTTGGACTGTATGTTTTGGAAACAGGCCAATTTGATTAATTTAGTTAAGCAACAACCCAATTTAGTGTAAAAAAGATCAGTGTAACTGAAATAGGGCAGAGTTTTTTTTGCCTCTCAGGTGAATGTGCTGGCAAACTGAAGATACTAATTTAAGTTTGATTTAGTCAATGTCAGTCCAGTCAGCTAGTCATACTGTGGTGACTTGATGTTGCTGTGATGCTGGAAGCTGTGCCACTGGTAGGGTCACTCATGGTGGACAGTTTTCAGTGGAGCTTCCAGGCTATGACAAAGTAGTTTGAAAGACCTGGTGGACTACTTCTGCAAAAATTGGTCGGTGAAAACCTTATGGCTAGCAGCTGAACATTGCATGGGAACGTAGCATTGGAAGTGAGCTGGAAGTTTGGGAGGCACTCAAAATATGACTGGAGAAGAGTTGCTTCCTCAAAGGACAGTTGACCTTAGTGAAGTGGATGGAGTTAAACTTTCAGAACCTTCTTTTGCTGATGTGGCATGACTCACAATGGAAAGAAACAGCTGCAACATTCCGTTAATAATTAGAATGTGGAACATACAAAATGTGAATCTAGAAAAATTGGAAATCATAAAAAATGAAATGGAACACATAAAAATTGATATCCTAGGCATTAGTGAACTGAAATGGATTGGTACTAGACCTTTTGAATCAGCCAATCGTGTGGTCTACTATGCCAGGTATGACAACTTGAAGAACAGTGACACTGAATTCATCACCAGAAAGATCATTTCAAGAGCTGTCCTGTTGTATAGGGATGTCAGTGATAGGAAAATATCTATATGCCTACAAGGAAGCCCACTTAATAAGACTGTTACTCAAATTTACACAACAATCACTAATGCATAAAATGAGGAAATTGAAAAATTTTGCCAACTTTTGAAGTCTGAAATAGATCAAACATGCAATTAGGATGCACTGATAATTGCTGGTGATTAGAATCTGCAAGTAGGAAATAAAGAAAAATCTGTAGTAGGAAAATATGACTTGGTGACAGAAATGACTTTGGAGACCATGTGATAGAATTTTGCAAGACCAATGACTTCGTTGTAAACATCTTTTTTAAAAAAATTAACAGTGCCTATGCACGTGGACTTCACTGAATAGAAAACACTGGAATGAATTGACTACATCTGATGAAAGAGACGATGGAGAAGCTCAATATCATCAGAACAAGTCCAGAGACCAACCACAAAGACCATCAATTGCTCATATGCAAGTTTAAGCTGAAGTTGAAGAAAATTAAAACAAGTCCATGAGAACCAAAATACAGTCTTAAGTATATCCTATCTGAATTTAGAGACCATCTTAAGAACAGATTTGATGCACTGAGAACTAATAAAAAAGACTGAGTGAATTGTGGGAGGGCATCAAGGACATCCTATGAGAAGAAACAAAGAGTTATTAATAAGATAGAAAAGAAGGTAAGGACCAAAATCAGTATCAAAATAGACTCTGAAACCTGCTTTTGAATATAGAGCAGCTGAAGTGAATGGACGAAGTGATGAAGTAAAATAGCTGAACATAAGATTTCAAAGCATTGTTTGAGAAAACAAAGTAAAATTACAATCAAATGTACAAAGACTTGGAGTTAGAAGAACAAAGCAGAACAGCATACTTGGCATTTTTCAAGCTGAAAAAACTAAAGAAAAGTTCAAGACTTGAATTGCAATTTTGAAGGATTCTGTGGGGAAAACACTGATTAATGCAGGTAGCATCCAAAGAAAATAGAAGAATTACACAGAATCAATGTACCAAAAAAACTGATAGACATTCAATCATTCAGCAGTTAGCATATGATCAAGAACTTAATGTACTGAAGAAGTCCAAGGTGCATTGAAGGCACTGGCAAAAAACAGATCTCCAGAAACTGAAGGAATACCAATTGACATGTTTCAACAAATGTATACAGAAATGGAAACTCATCTATGTCCAGAGATCTGGAAGTCAGCTAGCTGCTGGCCATCTACTGGGGAGAGATCCATATTTGTGCCCATCTAAAGAAAGGTGATCCAATCAAATGTGGAAACTATTAAACAATGTCTTTAATATCACACACAAGTAAAACTTTGCTGAAGCTAATTCAGAAGCAGTAACAGCATTAGCAGCTTCAAAAGAGGATGTGGAAAAAGGAGGAAGACTTGTTAACAACCTGCAGTGTGCACATGACACAAACTTCCTTGCTGAAAGTGATGAGGACTTAAAGTGCTTTCTGATGAAGATCAAAGGCCACAGCCTTCAATAGGGATTACATCTCAGCACACACACAGCAAGCATTCTCACAACTTGGCTGATAAGCAACATGATGATACATGAAAAAAGAACAGGGATTGTCAAAGATTTCATTTTACTGTGATCTACAGTCAATGCTTGTGGAAGCAGCAGTCAAGAAATCAAATAACATTGCACTGGGAAATCTGCTGCAAAAGACCTATTCGATGTGTTAAAAAGCAAAGATGTCACTTATGCATGTGAAAGCTGGATTATGAATTAAGGAAGACTGAAGAAGAATTGCTGCTTTTTGAACTATGATATTGGTGAAAAATACTGGATATAGCAGGGACTGCCAGAAGAACGAACAAGACTGTGTTGGAAGAAGCACAGCCAGAGATCTACTGAAGTGAGGATGGCAAGACTTTGTATCATGTATTTTGGATATGTTGTCAGTAAGAATCAGTCCCTGGAGAAGGATATCGTGCTTGACAGGGTAGCAGGGTCAGTGAAAAAGAGGAAAACCTTCAATGAGATGGATTGACACAGTGGCTGGAACAATGGGCTCAAACAGCAATGACTGTGCTGGACTAGGCAGTGTGTTGTTCCATTGTACATAGGGTCACTATGAGATGGAAGCATCTTGACAGCACCTAACAGTGGTGACAACAATCCTGGGAGCTAGCAGATAGTATAAAAGCATTGATTTGGGCTTCAGTGGTGGACATTACTGTCTTTGTGTTTTTGGAAAAGTCAGTTAACTTCCTGAAGACTCAAATTTTCTCATTTGTAGAACACAGGGGAATGGACACACTTCATTCCAGGGTCTAGACTAGGGTCACTTTCAGCATCTACATGTGACAGAACTAGACTGAAGATACCAAAAAACCAAACGTGCTGCCATCAAGTCAGGTCCAACTCATAGCGACCCTAGAGGTCAAAGTAGAACTTCTCCACAGAACTTCCAAGGAGCAGACTGAAGATATACAGTGAAAAAACTGGTGAGCTTGACAGGGTACATAGTGGTTTATGCAATGATGTGGTTTACCAGTTAAAAATGCAGTAAAGCTATAAAATTCTCTAAATTCCCTTTGAGTTTACTTTTTTCTTTTCTTCTTACTGTTTTTTTCCATTGTGATAAAATATATACAAAATTTGTCATTTTAACAGTTTAGCCATTTTTGAATTGATTTTGAAACCAAGCCAAATCTACTGCCGTTGAGTCAATTTCAACTCATAGCTACCCTATAGGACAGAGTAGAACTACCTACCCCACAGAGTTTCCAAGGAGTGCCTGGTGGAATCCAACTGCCGACATTTTAGTTAGCAGACATAGTTCTTCACTTCTGTGCTTCCAGCATGTGATTCAGTGGCATTGTTTAGAGATGATAAAAATTTTTGAAATTTGAAAGAGGTGATTCAGTGGCATTAATTACATTTGGTGGATGTGCAACTATCCCCCCCATCAAATTCCAAAAATTTTTATCACCTCTAGTGGAAACTCTGTATCCATTAAGTGGTAACTCCCTATTCCTCCCTCTCTGCAATCCCTGGTAACCTCTAATTTATTTTCTGTATCTATGAATTTGCTTAGTCTATGTATTTCATATAACTGAAATTATAACATTTGTCTTTTAGTGTTGGGCTTATTTCATTCCATATAATGTTTTCCAGGTTTGTCCATGTCACTGTATATGTCAGTACTCCATTCCTTTTTATGATTTCATAATGTTTCATTAGCCACTTATCTGTTGATGTTGATGGATACTTGGGTTGGTTCTACCTTTTGGCTATTGTGAATAATGCTGATGTGAACACTGATGTATGTACTCATTTGAATCTCTATTTTCAGTTCCTTTGGGTATATATCTGGAATGGAATTTCTGAATGCTGTGGTAATTTTATGCTGAACTTTTCAAGAAACTGCCAAACTTTTTTCTACAAGAATTACATTACACCAACAATGTATAGGGGTTTCAGTTTCTCCACATCCTAATTAATGCTTATTATTTTCCTTTTTTTTTTTTTTTTTTAAATAACAGCCATCCTGGTAGACGGGAAACCACCTTACTGTGGTATTGTTTTGCATTTTCCTGGTGGGAAAACTTGGTAGTGTAGTGGTTAAGAGCTATGGCAGCTAACCCAAAGGTCGGCAGTTCAAATCCACCAAGTGTTCCTTGGAAACTCTCTGGGGCAGCTCTGTCTTGTCCTTACAGGGTTGCTGTGAATCAAAATTGACTTAATGGCAATGGGTTCAATGGCTAGTGATGTGGATCATCTTTTCATGTCCTTTATTGTTCATCTGTATACGTTCTTTGGAGAAATGTCTATTTAAGTCTTTTGCCCATTTTAAAAATTGTGTTGTCTGTCTTTTTGCTGTTGAGTCGTAGGAGTTCTTTGTCCATTCTGGATGTAAACCTTAATCAAATGTGTAATTTACAAATTTTCTCCCATTCTGTGGGTTGTCTCTTCACTCTCTTAATGTTTTTCATTGCACGTATTTTTTATTTTAATGAACTTACATTTATCTGTATTTTCCTCTGTTGCTGTGCTTTTGATGTTGCATTTCAGAATCCATTGCCAAAGCCACAGTCTTACAGATATTTTCATATATTTCCACCTAAGAGTTATGTAGTCTCAGCTGTTAAATCTGGATTTATTCACTTTTAATGATTTTTGCATATGGTGTAAGACCAAGGGTCCAACTTCATTCTTCTGAATGTGAAGACAGGTTGTCCCAGCATCATTTGTTGAAAAGACTGTTCCCCCCACCACCCACTTTGAATAGTCTTGGCATCCTTGTCAAAAATCACTCGACCATGGGTGTGAGGATTGATTCCTGGCCTCTGAATTCTATGCTATTAGTCTCTATGTCTAACTTTATGCTAGTATCACACTGTTGTGGTTACTGTAGCTTTGTAGTAAGTTTGAAATCAGGAAATGTGAGTCTTTGAATTTGTTCTTTTTTTTTTTCCAAGACTGTTTTGGCCTGTTTGAATATCATGAAATTTCACACGAAGTTTAGGATTATTTCCCCTCCCATTTCTGGATTTCTGGGACTTGTTGGGGTAACAATGAATCCGCAGACTACTTTTAGTAGTATTGCCATTTTAACAATATCAAGTCTTTCAATTTATTTAAGTCTTCCTTATTACTTTTTGTAATGTTTTGTCACTTTTACTGTACAAATCTTGTGTCTACTTGGTTAAATGTATTCCTAAGTGTTCTTTTTGATTCTATTGTGAATAGAATTGTTTTGTCAAGCTTTTGAAACTTCTTTTGTTTGTATATTTTCACTCGTAGGACTGTGATCTGACAAGGAATCTTTTGTTGATTTAAGGAAACATAGTGTGGGGCCTATGCTTTCATCTGGAGTTTTAGTGACTAGCAATTTTACTTATACTAGCATTGTAACATGTGAGAATTTAATAGGCGAAGACACCATATTCTAAGCATCCTCGGTGCCAGCAACAATACATCCTGTCATCATAAAACAGAAGCAGGGGCATAGTTTCTTTATGTTTATCCTGGCGTTTAGAGACTTTGTCATTAACTGTCCCTGTTTCCATGAGATGGGTGGGTGGTTGTGAGGGGGTTGGGGTGGGGTGGTCCAAGGCTCTGCAGCCAGACCAGAATTTATGTCTAACTCCTGACTCCATGTCTTACTCACTTTGCCATTTTTCTTATCTAAAATGTGGATGCTGGTGCCCAGCAAGTTAATTATGAAGATTCCATAAAATGTAGCATGTAAAGTGTCTGGCACACAGAAAACACTGGATATATATTCGTTATTGCCTTTATTTCCTTTCCTCCTTCACAATCTTTAAGTTTTAATAAACCTTTTATGAAGATCCTCTGTACTGGTGAGCAAATGTATTTTCTCGACTCTGGATACCACTTAATAAGTGCATTTTTTTCTTTCTCTGCACAGAACACTTGGTGTATTTTTTTTCCAGTGAATCCCATAGGCTATATTTGATCAGAATTCATCTTTTCTAGAAAGACTTCTATGGTCTGCCACTACTGCTTGGTCAAAACTTGTAGCTTTATCATTTTAATTTGTATTTGATTATATGTTACTTTTCAATGCTTTGCAATTGCTTTTTACCTATGTGTTTTTCTGTATTCTCAAGTACTTTGAAGGAAAAGAAAGCTTTCTTGTAGCCAGACCAAACCAAAGCAGGCAATCTTGAGTTAGTTCAGGGTGCTCTAACTGAAAGGAATCTCTCTCTCTCTTTATTCGAGTGCATTTAAATAGAAACCACCTAAGATTGTGAGGGGACTTGAAATACTTTCCATATAAGAAATAGCTGAAAAGTTTGGGTGGTCTGTTCTAGAGAAGAAAAGCTTGATGGGAGTCTAAGATAAGTTACCTTTGTCTTCAAACAGTTCAAGAGCTATCACATGCAAGAGGTATTAAATTTGCTCCAAATTAAGGCCGATGGTTTGAAGCTATTAGGAAGGAATTTCTAATAGACATAAAACTAAAACCCACCACTGTTGAGTCCATTCTGACTCATAGTGACCCTACAGGACAGAGTAGAACTGTCCTATAGATTTTCCAAGGAGCACCTGATGGATTTGAACTATTGACCTTTTTGTTAAGCAGCTGTAATACTTGACCACTATAACATCTGGATTTCCCTAATAAACATAGTTGTTCAAAAAATGCGTTCTCTGTCTTCAAGTCCCATCATTTGGGCATAGGCTGATAAGTGTTTGACGTTTATAAAATGTTCAGGCACAGATGGGTGGTGGGACTGGGGAATTTTGAAGTTCTTCCCAACTCTGATGTTTTTCATTTCAGACAGAAAATACTCCTGAACCACATTTTATTTGTTGAATGGATAGGATGAATATAATATATACAGTAAGCACTAAGCAAGTTATTATCTAACTGGAATATTCTAGGACCCTAAGTGGAAACCTTGGTGGCTTAGTGGTTAAGTACTATAGCTGCTAACCAAAATGTTGGCAGTTCAGATCCGTCAGGAACTCATTAGAAACTTTTGGGGGCAGTTTTACCCTGCCCTATAGAGTCACTATGAGTCAGAATCAACTTGGTGGCACTGGGTTAGGTTTGGGTTAGGACCCTAAGTACACAATCCTGTTAGAATTAATTTAAAAAATTGTTAATTTCTGTAATATATATGGATATATTCAAGTTGCATTGTTAATACTCCTGAGATATAGTAGAGAAAAACAATTATACCAAAATTTAATCTCAATATTCTCAGTGAAGTGAAAACATGAGGTAGATTAAGTAGAAAGATAAATGATGCATAATAAAACCTGCATGACTCCCAGAAAGTAAATTCTTCACTTGAACTTCAGTTGGTAATGCTGGTAAATGCTGAGATAATAATAACAGTACTCTTGAAGGTCATTGAAGACAAACCAATCAGAACTGATGTCTGGCCAGTTATACTGGAGGCCAGTCAGTATGTTCTGTTGGGGTCTAAAACTGAACCAAACTTGTTGCCCCTGAGTGGATTCTGACTGACAGGGAACTGATGGGCGAGAACAGAATTGCCCCATAACGTTTCCAAGGAGATGGTGGTGGAGTTGAACTGCTGGCCTTTAGTAGCTGAGTGTTTTAACCAGTGTGCCACCAGGGCTCCCTGTATTGGGATAGAGCAACTCTGTTTGTGGGAATTAGAGACAAGTAAAAATGCTTTGTACAGTGCCTAGCACATAGAAGATGCTGATAAAAATGTTAATTTCTTTCCATCATTGAGAAGCTGAAATTGCTATGATGTGATAGAAATTATCTACAACATCCCATGGGATTCAGAATTGGTTTATGTTGCTGTGAAAATATTTTTCCTATTCCTATTAATATAGGTTCAGTTAATCTTGAATTGTTATTCTAAAAATGTATTTCCCTAAAGTACACATTTGGCTTCGGGTGTATAGGAAAAAAAAAGAAAAAATAATAAATGAGTCTGATATAATGCTGATGAGCACTGGCACGTGTTCCTCTTTATAAATCCATTTGCCAGATTAGTCTACAGAGATAGTGAAGGTCAAATAGTTCATCTTAGGCATGGAAACTGCACCAAGCCCACGGAGAAGAACACTAAGAAGAACTGCTATTTTTGGACACATGTCTATGTTGAATGCCATTGCTGAGCATAATTCTCTGAGCCTCTGATTAGTGCTGATGGTATGTCTACTTTCCATATTGCTTCTCGTTGGAATCAATACCTGTGTTAGAACTAGGCTGCAAGTGTCAGTAGGTATTCTCAGGGAGCAACTGTATTTTGTTTAGTTACTTTTCATAATAAAAAAGACCTATCAATTTAAAGTCAAAATGCATTCAATAGTCTGTACTGTTACTACTGCCCAGGTTATAACTTCTTTTAGGAGTCAAATCCATGATTTGCTTTCATGGGAGTATAATAGGGTAGAGACTGCAGGACTGTACAAAGGAGCATGCTGTAGTGAAGCATTTTGCTTTTTTTACTTCATGAAAAGAACTGATCTTCTTTTCAACAGCCACAATGAAATTTTCCCATTCCCAAATGTTCCCTCGAAACTGAATCTGCTATTTGACTTGTAAAATGGAAAAATGGAGATTTTTCCTCAACAAACACACTAGTGTTTAAGTTAGAGGAATAAATCCTGCAAATAAGCAGCTTTACAAATAAATCTGTGACACCCCACACTTGGAAAACCCTCTTGGTGTAGTGGTTAGGCCACCACTGGTTTCATTGTGCCCTGCCTAGAAAAATGACTCTGATGGTAAAATTAAGAAAATAATCATTATTTTCTACAAGCTGGCACACACTTTGCTCCTCCGAATGAACAGTCAGAAATGATTTCCAATACTGTTTTCCTCTTTAGAGACATGACATTTCAGGAATGTCCTCAGTCTTTCTATGTTAGGCTATCTTCCAGGAGTTTAGAAGAAAGAACGTGAAGGTTGTTTTCTGGCACTGTAATTCCTTCTGGCTTCTTTTTCAAGGAGGTACAGAGGCTGCCTTTTAAATGTCTGCAAACCTCTGATGGAACTGCCAAGAAACAGCATCTGTCACCTTTCTCTCACGACCCTAAAATCTGCATGATCTGTTACATGGATTTTTATACCCATTGCCCCATTCCTGGAATTAGAACCACTGGAAACATTCAATCTGTTCCAAAGCTGTTAACTGAGAATTTGCCAACAGGAAAAGTGATCGGTGCTAAAACTTCGACTAAAGTTAAACACACGTGCTCGCACATGTGCATGGGCGCGCGCGCACACACACACTCACATACCTCTTCTTTTTTCTTGCTTTCTAAACACTGTACAGAGAGAACCTTTAGTAAATCAACTTTTTAGGGCCAAATTCCTCAAAGGCCTGCGTAAGAGCTTTGACCCTGCCTGTTGTGACAGCACGTGAATAGCCTGGATAGAATCAATGGTATCTGGTCCACAGATCATGCTGTCTCACAAGTGTTTGGTGGCTTAAGCCACAGGAATTGTGTTTTTTTTTTTTTTTTTTTATCACCCACCCTAATTGCCATTCACATAGAAAACTGTGCAGGATTGTAAATGACTTATCAGATATTCTGACTATGGTCCATAAAGGGATTTCTGAAAGAAGGAGAGTTCAGATATAACAGGAAAGCACGTGCTTAAAATGTAGCAGGACGGATTTAGACAAGGTACAAAGGTACAGAGAGTATTTTCTCCTGATTGCTAGATACTGTCAGGAGGAAGGAACAAGGCATTGGAGCCTCTTACTCTGTATTGAAGATGACAAGATTTAACACATTTTTTCTTTTTTTTTCCCTGCAAAAAAATATATATAAGACATTTGTCACTTCAACACTTTTCACGTGTACAGTTTTCTGTTGTTCTTGTTCGGTGCTGTCGAGTCGGTTCCTTCTTATGGTGACACTGTGAGCAGCACAGTGAAACACTGCCCAGTGGCTGTGTTTGAGCCCACTGTTGCCACCACTGGGTCAAAATCCATCTTGTGGAGGGCCTTCCTCTTTATTTAGTTATTTGCTGACTTTCCGCTTTTCCAAGAGTGATATGCTTTCCCAAAGACTGGTCCGTGCTGATGTCATTGTGGTTGTCAGATGCCATCTGGTTGGTTCTGACTCTTAGAAACTGTATGGTCAACAGAAGGGACCACTGCCTGGTCCTGCTGTACCCTCCTGATCATTGTTGTGCTGGTTTATCACCGCTGATAATGTGTCAAAAGTATGTGAGACTAAGTCTCACCCTTCTCTCTTCTGAGGAGCATTCTGGCTGTACTTCCTCTGAGATAGGTTTGTTTGCTCTTCCAGCAGTTAGCGGTGTATTCCATCTTTTTGCCAACACTGTAATATTCAAATGCATCAGTAATTCTTTGGTCTTCCTTGTTCATTGTCCAGCTTTTGCACGCATTTGAGGTCATTGAAAAGACCATGGCTTGGGTCAGGAGCATCTTAGTCCACAAAGTGACATCTTTGCTTTTTAACACTTTAAAGAGATCTTTTACAGAAGATTTGCCCAATGTAATGCTATGTTGTTTAATTTCTTGGCTGCTGGTTCCATGGGTGGTGATTGAGGATCCAAGTGAAATAAAATCGTCAGCCATTTCAGCCTCACTGAAGGGTATAATCTTTGGTCTTCACCAATAAGCGATTCAAGTCCTCTTTGCTTTCAACAAGTAAAGTTGTGTTATTTGCATATTGCAGGTTATTAATGAGACTTCCTCCAATTCTGATGCCACCTTTTTCTTCATACAGTCTACCTTCTTGGATTATTGGCCCAGCATACACAATGAATAAGTATGGTGAAAGGATACAATCCTTGTGTACATCCCTCCTATTTTTAAACCATGCAGCATCCCCTTGGTCTATCTGAACAACTGCCTCTTGGTCTATGAAGAGGTTCCTCCTGAGCACTATTAAGTGTTCTGGAGTTTCCATTCTTTGCAGTGTTATCCATTGCATTATTTGGCGGTAGGTATACATTTTAGTGGCTTCAATTACATTAACGGTTTTGTGCAAGCGTTACCCTCTGCCAAAATTTCAATCCCTGTAAACAAAAACTCAGTACTTCCTATACCATGATTCACTTCCTTTCTGCTTTCCTCCCACCCCTGGTAAACACTAAGCAACTTTGGTTTCTATATATTTGTCTATTCTAGAGATTTCATATGCATGAGATCATATAATATTTCTCTTTCAAAAGCACACATGTTGTGAATCCAACTCATCTGCAGTTTTAAATCCAGGTGGGGAGCTCCAAGGTTCTGTTCAAGTCTTTCTGACTCTTGAATTTGATGGTTTGCTCACGGTAGCAGCGATGGAGAAGGAGCTGATGATGGAGGGGAGAGCCCAAAGCCAAGTGCAGACAGTGTGAAGGGCTTCTGTGTCAAGCCAGAGAGGCTAGAGCAGTCAGCTGTCCTCACAGAACTTCAGCCGCAAGCTGCGCTCCCACCGCTGGGCTGTAGTTAGGGGGAGCCTGGCCCAGCACTCACCTGTTTAAACATCACAGCTAAAGTGGGAAAAAACCGTTAGAGGCAGTTTACCTCTCAGCATGCATTGGGAGCAAATTTATTTGGTTTCCTTGTTTATGTTTCAGGTGTTTTCATGGCTGTTCTAATTACAATTCAAAGGTATTTGAAGGGCCATGTGGAGCTCTGCTGGGGTGGGCTACGAGGCTGACGAGTCACATGTGTCTCAAGCATGGAGCAGCCTCCCTTCGAAGAGTTCTCTTGTGAAGTGTTTGTGATGACAAACTGCTTACTGTATCCTATTTTCCACCACCTTGAGTTCCTTTCGGTATCATCTATCCGTTTATATGATGTGTCTATTTATTATTTATCCGTCAGCCTATCTACTTGATTCCAAAGGTCCTTTCAGATAGGACCCAAATGCTTTCAACTTGTGCCTGACAGGCATGTTAGGACTTGTGCTGGGCTTAGAGACCTAGTGTTTGATCTAGTTCTATTGAGAGCAATTAGCATAAAGTGAACATGTTTATAGGTAGCATTCCAACTTTAAAATGTTTCCTGTGCATCAAAACCAAGTTCTTAAAACAAAACAAAACAAAACCCTTTGGAGGAAGTTGACGAAATCTCCTCTCCTCTCACTTTCTTAGCCTACCCATATATGAAGCAAGGGGAAGATGCTTTCTTGGGGAAGGTGCGATTCCCTCCTCTAATGGTTAAGTGTGCCGCTGTACCATTTAACCATTCATTCTTTTTTTCCCAGACTTTGGGTGTGTGCTAAGTGGATGGGTGATGGGGTCCTACGCCACAGCAGCACGGTCCCAGTAAACACTTTCACGGGCCAATCCAACTCCACACACTGTGGTTCTGTGGCTACCGAGGCAAGTGAGCAGCTGAAGAGGGAACGTGAGTGAGAGGGAGGGAGTCTGGGACAGAAGAAACAGAATTGTGAGGGCCAACTTTTCTCAGCAAGACGGGGCAAGTTTGCTGCTAAAAGCAAGGGCAAGAATTTCAGCCATGGTCTCCAGTGCGAAGCACCCTGGAGACATAATTCATGGTTCAGTGAGGCGAGGCCTTTAACAATGGCCCATTCAAATGTAGCATTTGGAAGATGGTTCACCAGTATTTGGAGATTTGTCTGCAGCTTAAAATATAACTGAACAGCTTACAGAAATGTGTCACTGGACGGTGTTGCCTGCTTTCTAGGAAAGGCAGCATTGTGTGTGCTCTCCTTTGCCTTGTTCCACCCCTGATTCTGATCACTCGTACCCTTGGAGGACTTTATGCTCTCCTGTCTCCTTGCCACTGTGAATCTTTTCATTTCTTTAAAGTCCTAGTGAGGACACACAAATGCCAAGAATTTTCCACAGAGATCGTTTCCTTGCTCTGAATTCCCTTGGCTACAAGTAGTACATGACCCTTCCTTCAGTCACTTTTCCACTGTTTCGTTCGTTCAGCTGCCTTGTGGTGTGCTTACATATGACTTTCCCATCAGTCTTGAGTTGTTTCATAGCCTTTTTTTGTCTTGTCTGTCAAATACTAAGGAAGTAATTTGACGCAGAGGACTGCATGTTCTTCATGGCTTTGTCACAATGTTTTATTTTGTTGTAGTTGTGTGCCCATGAGTTTGGACTCATAGCAAACCTGTGTGATAGAGTAGAACTTATCTAGGTTTTCTCCCGTGGGGTAACTGGGTGGCCTAGAACCGCCAACCTCTTGGGTAGCAGCCGAGCACTAACTATTGTGCTACCCGGTCTACTTGTGTTTGGTTTTAGCAGGGGCTTAACATATGTATGTTGTGTATTTTTAGTGATTTTAGTAATTAAGTAGAGTCTAATTTTATTATCCTTTAAAAAAAGCCAATGACAACCAGTGCTTCGTTTGTGTGTCCTGTCCTTTCAGGCTTGAAAGACTGAGTGTCCATTAACAAGAGACTAACCACTAACTGAAGGATACCAAACACTTTACTGTTAAGTCGATTCGAACTCATAGTGACCCTATAGGACAGGGTAGAATTGTCCCATAGACTTTCCAAGGAGTGCTTGGTGGATTTGAACTGACAACCTTTGACTTAGCAGCTGTGGCACTTAACCACTATGCCACCAGAGCATCCCAACTAACGGATGGGCTGGTGTTTTCTGGGGAGGAGGGAGCACTCACTATGCAACAGCATTCACAGGGTATGTCCTCCCATGAGGACGAATATCCTTCTGAGGCGCAACAGTAATTACAAGTCTACTCTCAGCCTTCCCCTACTTTGGAACTAACTTAGTAGAAGGTATTTGAGGTGGCTTCTCAGTGACAAAGCCACCCTAATCCAATTCTCTGCCTTTCAGTTTATCCTACCATTTATCATTAAATCTGCCCTAGCGATAGTGCTGTTTCTACATGAAACAGGCTCTAAGAACCCCCTAGCACCAGTCTCCAAGGCCAAAAAAAATTCCATTCCACCCACACGGTTATGGTTACAAATCTGTTCTATTACAAGGCAATAAGAGACAGAGAAGAGAACATCTCTGTCTCACTCTCTCTCTGGTCTTCGAGGACTAAAAGCCAGACTTTCTGGAAATAGGTTCTTAGAGATTTGTTTCTTCTTATAATCTAGATTTTCTCACTCTGAGCCAGACTCTAAAAGTTTTTGTTTTCCTTGTAAAATTTCCCCTTTTTATTATTGAAAATGCCTAAATAAGAAATGTAGTTACACTTTAACAGTAAGATATTTCAACATTAAGTTGACCTAAAGCTTTCTAATTTATTACGTTTTGGTAATAGACCTTAGTGTTACTGTGAGTTATAATAACTAAGGAAAATTGAGGCCAAAAAAGAATATACGATTTTATAATGCAGTAAATCACAGGCTAGGCCTGGTTTTTATTGGTTAAACTTTTACCATGGAAATATAATCATTACTTTAGTTCAGGAAATTGCTGCTGTACTTCTGGCAGAGGGATGAACAAGACAGCACAGGCAAGCAGTAATTTTTGACACATAGGTTAATTTTATTATGTTCTTTATGTATTTTCAATAAAATATATGTAGGTAATTAAAAATTGAACTGTGGTACTTTTTTGGATTTATAATAATTAGCACATATATTGCACTTTATATTTTCAAAAGCTTTACACATCATTAATTAACTACTTTACACTATGAGTGAGGTAGTGAGTATGATTATACCCATTTTACAGATGAATAAACTGAACCATGGTATGCTTAAATAAATTGCCTAGGGCTCCCAGTAAACCAGGGAAGAAGGTAGGTTGAACTGCGGAGTCTGTGGCACCATTATTAGCTGAGTAGTAGAGAAATGTAGTAATGAAACCCCATCTTCGTTTGCCTTTTAGGGGAGATTTTTAGTAGCACTTAAGTTTAATCCAGGTCCCTCTAAGTTCTTACATATGTATATTGGTAGAGCCAGGTAAAGTGTGTATTCTTTCTTCTCTTTCAAGGTGCCTGTGAATCAGCGACAGATCCTAAGTAGATGGATATCAAAAGGACCACAGCCTGAACTCTGATCTGACTCTCTGCCTTCCTCTGTCAGACCTCTGTGGGCCATGAGAGTGGTTATTATGGTGATGACAGCACCAGAAAGAACCCAGCTAGTCTTTCCCTCTTTGACTTTTTAAAGCATGTGTGTTTAAATTTCAGCATCCTACGGATCTCCTTTACAAAGTCTTACAAACATAAGGACAATTCCAATCCTTCTTATTTTTCTTACTTCCTTAAGAAGAATGAACAAATATTCTTTTTTTCTTAATGGTAAATTCTACTTGCCACCCCTGTCCCCAGCCATGAGAGCCACTGAATGACTAAGTTTAGTTTCTTTTTAAATACAGCAAAGCCAGAAAATACATAATCATCTTCTTTGCGTCTAGTGTTCAAGAAAAACCAAGACTTGTCTTTCAAAGAAATTACATTTTCCTATGCTTGGAGTCCCCAGGTAGCACAAATGGTTAAGTGTTCAACTACTAACTGAAAGGTTGGCGGTTCAAATCCACTCAGAGGATCCTTGGCAGAAAAGCCTGGTGAAACTTTTGATAGATCACAGCCATTGAAATGCTATGAAGCAAAGTTCTATTCTGACACACATGGGGCTGCCACAAGTCAGAAATGACTCGACAGCAATAGTTTAGGTTTTGTTTGTTTATTTTTTATTCTTCTGTACAAAGGCGTCAAATAGCGATAGGATGAAATGATAGATAACTAATTATTCCATAGGTCCAAAGTCTCAACATTCCTTATTTTAGTTGTAGGCAGAATTCTAGAGAAAGTCAAATTATCAGCCTGAAGAGTAAACCCTTTATTGGGATGGTTAGTCTTATCTGTCTTTTAAAAGATGGGACCACCAAACTCTGTTTACTTATTTATTTTTATTTATTGTGACTGAGTGAAAGCACACAGTGCAATAGAAATTTGCATGCCTGCCTATGTGCAGCTCCTCCTGCTCTCCCTGCCCGGTGACAGCACTCTTCCTATCTATTCTATACATGTCACAATCTCCTAACAATCTCCTGTCACCTCCTTTGCACCCTCTCCCCACCCTGCAGTAAGAGGCCAGCAGGGCAACATCGTATAGATGCACAGACCATTGAGTGCATACTGTGTGTTACTCTCTATCTCTGAGTCCAATCCATTCCTGTCTGAAGAATGGACTTCAGTAATGGTGTATGGACAGAGGCTGCAGCAGGACCAGGGGCCATGCTCCCAGGGGAACCCTGAGGTCCCTGGACGATCAACTGTGGTCTTTCAGTGAAGTCCTCAGGCTGCACTCCTTTTTATTCTCTTGTTGCCTCACTTTGTGAGGCCCTTCCCGGCTATCAGTGGTGGCGGCCGGCCTCTGTCTGGTTGGGACCACCAAAATCTTAGTGGAATCAAGGATCACAGTCCAGTGTTGATGCTTTTACTGACAAAGTGAAAGGCCCCTTTTTCTGTTTAATGTTTAAAAAGAAAAAGTACACCCTTTTATGATGTTTCTTATTCAGGAGGTAGTCTTCAGCTGGGCTTGGGTAACTGCTAAAATGAAATTGAAAATGGGAAGGGGAATAGAGAAAGGCTATTCAGGCTCAATGACAGTTGTGTTGGAATGTTTCATGGGAAGTCATATCTGGTGTAGTCATCCCTGTGGGGGATTGGTTCCAGGACCCCTGAAAATATCCAAATCTACAGATACTCATGTCCTTTGTATGAAATGGCATAATGTTTGCATATAACCTACACATATGCTCCCACATGCTTTAAATCATTTCTAGATTGCTTATAATATCTAATGCAATATAAATACTATGTAAGTAGTTTTTATATGGTGTTGTTTAGGAAAAGTGACAAGATACAAGTGAGGAATGCTCAGACAAGGAGTGCTGGAGACAGACTGAAGATCCATGAACTGTGGGGAAGCTCCAGGCTACACACCATTTCATTCATGTGGATTCAGCGTAGTGCTTGGGCTGACAAATTCAAGTTTTGTTTTTTGGAAATTTTTTTTTTTCAAATATTTTCAATCCATGGTTAGTTGAAACCATGGTTATGGAAACTGTGGCTATGGAGGGCTGACTGTACTTTGAAGTAACTAGGAGATCACAACAGAAATGAGAATACAACGCACGTAACTACCTTTGTCAAGATAGAGAGGAGGATTCTTGCCCTTTCACTCTGTCACAGGGCTGTCCTGATAAATGTAACCTATACATTAGCAGAGTTTTGAGCTAACAACCTAGAGAAACTGTTTTGGTCATCAGGTGTCCCTTATTCAGAGACCAACTTTTAGATTTTCCAGACCAAATTCTTCTTTTGTTCTGTTGAATGTTGTTTACTTTCAACAAAATTCTCAAATGATTTTTCTGGGAAAAAAGTAATAGGTGAAGTTCAAATCCCTCTACTGTTTATCCTTCTGTGTATAGCTCTAGCCAAAGGTAGAGTGAAGTTCCAGTGTGATCCACCTTGTTGATAGAAGCCCTCTCTGCTGCCCATGTATGCACACAGATGAGTTGACTATACATGTATTTAAGGCATCCATGTTAAAATTATTTATTGTTGTTTCTGCAGTGGTCCTCACTGGTATGGCTGCACTAGGTAGTGAGATTGGAATGCTGCTCTGCATAGATGGCATGTAGCAGTCAAATGGAAAGTAATCCTATGTACTGAGTGCAAAAAACATAGGGGACAGTGAACTTAGAATCTGGTTGCCGTTATTATTACTGTCAAAAATTGTCTCTCAAGAATTTATGTGGCTTGCATTAGGTAATTACTTTATTGTGAGAAAGACAAATTTATTCCTAGAATTGCACTGAACATTTACTGAGCACCTACTTACTACAAGCAGTTGTAACAATGACTGTCCGTTCATTTGGTGAGTACACAATCTTGCAGGATAGATGGACAAGAGAGCAGAAGACAATGGTGATGAGGAGAGTGAGCTGTGGAAACGCACATGGGGCCATAGGAGTGGATGGAAGTGGTCTTTGTACTCAGCTTGGGCTTATGGGAGACAGGTCATTACAGTCGTTTCTTTTGTTTTTCTAGAAAACACGCAGGTTTGTAGACCAAAGGATGAGTCTGTCCTGCTTGGAAAAGTTCTCAAACAAAGAGCTAAACTTCGTGAGGAAGAAGCATGCAGAACTCAAAGAGGAAGGCAATGCCATTGCAGCCAGACAGAGAAGTTGTACTCTCTCTGGCAATCAATGACATGGCCTCGAAATTCTTTTTAAATTTTTCATGTAAAAATATCATATTGTGATATCTTTTGGAAGAAACTGTGTTATCAGTGTTTATTTTCCATCTATGCATAAATAAAAACTAGTAGCTAAAAACAAACAAACCCATTGTTGTTGAGTTGATTATAACTCACAGAATTGTTATAGACAGAACAGAGCTGCCCTGTGACATTTTGAAGCAGCAACTGGTAGATTTGGATTGCCAACCTTTTGGTTAGCAGACGAGCTCTTAGCCACTATACCACCAGGCAAAAGATAAACAGAATTGGAAATGAATAACACTTACGGTGGAGTTAGTGCCTTATATATATCAAGTTATCTAAATCCAAGCAAGAGCTCCATGAGGCATATGCCACCATCTCATTTTTAAGATGAGGCTTTGAAAGGTCAACTCATTTGCCTAGAATTACACACCTGCTAAGCAGCAGAGTCTTAACTACGGTTGTAGTCCAATCGATTCTGATTCTTTTAGTACTTAATTTGGGCAGAGGGAATGATTAAAATCATATAACCCATATGGACATTCACCATGATGTCTGTTATTGGGTGCCATTGATCTGACTCTGACTCACAACGACCCTATGTACCACAGAGTGAAACTCTCTCCAGTCCTGCACCAACCTCTCCGTCGCAATAGTGTCCGGCACCTAGTAGATGCTCAAGAGCTGTGCTTTGTCATTTGTAATAATTAACTCCCATGGAATCAACTTGACAGCGAGTAACAACAACTACCTGCTGTAATGACCAGCTTCTGTTGAGTTTGCTTCATTGGTTAAAACTAGCAACATCACAGGGTTAGGTGATCTCATCTTTTTTACCTCTAGGATGAGCCACGCTGTGCATCCCTATGATTTAACCTTCTCTAATTATTTCTGCCATGTACAGCAGTTGTGATTTTCATATACCCATGGGCTTGTTTAGCCATCCCCATGTCCACCATCTGTCCAGAATTGGAACATGAGAAGGAAGTAGGAAGTCCTGTCTTGTGTTACCATTTCTGGCTTCTCCACCACGATTTCCTCTGGCTTTTTCTTTGCATAAAAGATGAGGGTGGGTGACATGAGCAACATTTGCCACTAAATTGTCTGTGTTGTCCATGCCCAAAGGCAGACTGTGTCAAATGATATAAACCATGTAATCCTAAATTATTCATTTGGAAATGCATATGCAAACAAACACAGATTTTACCCCTCATTTGGGAGACAAGAACATTGAGTCTCTTGTTTCCTTTGATTTTATCAGTTATTTATCAGATGGAGAAAATTAGTGAGATTAATTTAGCAATGGACGAGCAAAGAGGGAGCCAGTAGCTCTTTATTCTTGTGTGTGACTTTGAATAAATCGTTTCACATCTTTGCCTACTTTTTCACATCTGTAAAGCTAGCTTACTTTAAGACATAATTCACAAGATTTACTTTTTATTGTGCAAATATGTATGTAACAAAACATTTGGCCATTTTGATATTTTCTCCCGTATGCACTTCAGTGCCATTAATTGTGTT
This sequence comes from Heterohyrax brucei, assembly GCA_028571685.1. Lineage (NCBI taxonomy): Eukaryota > Metazoa > Chordata > Mammalia > Hyracoidea > Procaviidae > Heterohyrax > Heterohyrax brucei. The sequence goes on along the minus strand of CM053142.1, from coordinate 53,100,805 downwards.
CATCATGTTGTTCAACCATCACCATTATTCATTTCCCAATTTTATTTTTTTATCACCCTTAATAGAAGCTTGGTGTTCTGATACAATGAACCCCCCCCCATTTCCTCTTCTCTCCCGCCCTCCCCTGGTAACCATAACAAACTTTGGTTTTTATATACTTGTGTGAGTTATAAATTTTATGTAAGTGGGGTCACACTGTATTAGACAAGACTTATTTGGGTGTACTTTGCAGGGACCGTACAGGGAGATTAAGGAAACGGGAATAGGGAATAGGAATAGAAATAGGGTGAAAAGCATGCTGTTAAACTTTTAGACTGGTTTTGTGGAGGTTCTCAGTCAGCTGGTAATGCTGATTTTGCTGCTTTTCTACTGTACAAGGTCTTGAGCCATTGGGTGGGAAATTTTAGAAAAAATGAGCTATATCCATTTGGTAATATTTTTTCTGTGACCATGAGTCGGATCCGACTCGACGGCACTTGGCTTGGCTTGGCTATAGTTTATATTACTTATTAATATCTGTTCCTCAAAAGCCACGTGAGGGGAAGCAGGGCAGAAAAGAGCAGTTATTTATTACTTGTAGTAATTGTTAATTCACTCCCATGGAACCACCTTAACAGCAACAACCACCTACTGTAATAACTGACTGGCCTGGCACAGTTCTATTATTTAACAATACAGGCGCACAGTCCAGCCATTTCACATGTAGTGATCCTAGTTCTGAAGATATTCTCTGTGGATTGTGAGTTATCTGAGCAAGCTAGCTTTGGGTGTGGTTGCAAAAAGTTTTTCTCCTGTAAGTGTTCATAGTCAAAGAGACTTCTAAGGCTATGTTATCTTAGTATGAAGGTGGACACATAATTTTTATGCGGGGAGTCACTATTTTTCAATGATAGAAAAGTGTTTCATTAAATGAGGGATGTCATACATGCAAAGTTACACTCATTCTGCTGTTAAGTAGTCTCTTTATTTGAAGAAGAGAAGTATAATAACGTATATCCAAAGTCCTTTGCAGCTAAAGTCCTTTGCAATGGCTCCCAAATTTAGGTTCCCAGCTGCTGTTTGGAAGCTGACTCAGTGTTGTACAGAGTCCCAGCTACTAGGGTACAAACTGAGAAGAAAACAAAGGAAGAAGGAAACGTGCTAAGAAAAGACGAGGGAGATAGCATGAGGTGCTTTGTTCTTTATATTACGACGTCTCAAATTGTGCTGTAATGTTGAGCAAAACTAAGTCATGTACCCTACAAAGATTGGTTCACATGGACAGGAGGAGTCTATTCTGTCTAGGGCAAAGAACGCTTCCTGTGTATAGAAAGTGAAAAAACTTATCTGGAGAATTCCCCATTTACCCGAATTAGCTGGAATTGGACCTGAAGAAAAGCAAAACTCTCTGGAGAGCTTAGCAGTCACTGCAGAAGTTGATCACAATGTAGGAAGAACTAACATGTGTGTGCGTGCATATCTGCTCTCTCTCTCTCACACACACTAACACACTCACTCGCTCGCTTGCTCAGAGTTTAGAAGTACAGGCCCCATGCTTTTGGCTAAGATTCTGGACTCTCTGACTCTCTTGAGCCAAACATTGCAACACTTAGCAGAGCACAGTGTAGCATGTTTTTGAGCTGCTCTTGGAGACCTAAGAGTAGCAAGGAGGCCGTTGAAGACTGCACACAGAAACGCCTCTCCCCTGCATTGGTTGGAGGATACCATAAAAAAAAGTGAAAAGTTAATTGTACTCACTGAAGAGACTGTGCTATGTCAGCAGAAGCATTGTCTGGTTAAATGTAGGCCTTGGCAAGGGTCCTTTGAACCATTAATTAGTATCATGCGTTAGCTGTCATCAGGTAAACATGGGTGCTAAATTTCACGGTTCCTCTGTGAAGTTCTTATGGGCTTAAAATCATGTTCCTAATGGAGATGGTTACTACATGTCTTTCCTTTGGGGACACACAGCTCTCCAGGTTACCCTGATGTCTAAGTTGCTTCTCTGACTTTAAATCAGGCTAAATTCCTCATCTCAGGAGCCCCGGTGCTACAGTGGTGAAGTGCTTCACCAGTAACAAAAGGCTGGCAGTTCCAACTCACCCGGGAGAAAGATGTGGCAGTCTGCTTCCATAAAGATTTCAGCTCTGGAAACCCTATGGGGCAGTTCTATCATGTCCTGTAGCGTCGCTATGAGTCAGAATTGACTCAGCGGCACTGGATTCTTTGGTAAGTCCCTAATCAAACAAGTTGGCTTGCTCTTTAAGCTGTTAACTTGTTGAACATTTTATTGAGCCTGTTTAAAGCTCGTGTAGTTCAGTTTCTGGGGAAAAACTCAACATCTCCTATTTTTTGAGGGCTGCTTTCAGGCTTATTTAGATAATCTATGTTGAATGTGCTGAGAAATCAAGTATCTTCTTATGAAGTCCATGTGAATTGCTTGAAATCATCTAGTTGCATGAATGTAAAGAGACTTGAGTTTTCTTTTTTTCCTTAGGGAATTTCAAAGTCAAAACACCAAACTTATTCTTAAATCTGAACTCACATCCCAAATTCTGTCAAGAGAATCTTCAGTCTGCCTGCTACAGAAAAATAGTGTTAATTTTAGAATTGAGGAAAAGAAGGGTCCGCCTCATTAAATCTTACCACTGAAATCTCTATTGTTTTCTCCAGCTCTCCATTTATGAGGGCTGACATCACCCAGAGATGAGAGAGAGGCTTTTGTGGCACGGTTTCAAAAGCCAAACACCTTTCACTTAGTCACTAAGTTAATAACAACACAAGAACTGTTAAAGATGTACCCAAGCTCGCTAGAACTGGAATTACAACAGAGCAACTTCTTGCTGTGCCCAGGGGAAAAGTTGAACAAATAAATACTTCCAGCCAGATCAGAAATGGGTTGGAATGACACCTGGGATGGCAAAAAATGGCTTCAGCTCTGTGGAAACCTAGACCTTGTGCTGCCAGTGGATGCGACAGCAGACATTAGGATGTTCTTTTTAACACCTGACAAAAATCTCTTCTCCAGTCTCCATCTGATTGGATTTGCCAGGAGTACGTGGGAAAGCCTTCTCAAGGCTGGCTTTGGAACAGTCATCATTTCCTCTTTATCTTCTCCCATATTTGCATCTGTGCTGTGGCCTGACTGTCCCCTGTTAGTCTCAGGCTGGACCTTAAGCAATAAAAAAATAACTTCTTTTCAAATCTGTATCCTTTCTCATCCTCAGCTGTAGACTCAGATTCTTCCCCCTACCTCCCATGGCGAATTTATAGTATCTTTATATGTCCAAGGAAACCCTGGTGGCATAGTGGTTGAGTACTGTGGCTGCTTACCAGAAGGTTGACAGTTCAAATCCACCAAGCACTCTTTGGATACTCTATGGGGCAGTTCCACTCTGTTGATACGGTCTCTATGAGTTGATATTGACTCAATCACAGTGTTTATTTTTAATATCTCAAAAATAAATAAAATAAAAATGAAAAAATGAGACAAATCCTGTTTTCATGGTCAAAATGAAAAAAAGTCATCTTACTTTGACTTTGTATGCCATCTTTTTTTCTGTACTAGTTGCTCCCCAAACCTGAGACACACTTGATGTTTTGACAGCTGTATGACTTTAGTACAGGCGTAGAACCATGGATTGGCATTTCTGACTAAACTTTTTTGTTTTTATAGGTAGGTAAATGTGTTATCAAAGATATTTGGCATGTACCAAAAACTCCAGTCTGTAGGCTTTGGTTAAAGGGTCCTGCTACTTTTCCTCACCTCCTTTCTTGGAAAAGAAGAAACAGTTGACGTGACAGGTGCTCTGGATTTTGCACTTTCAGTAAATTTATTTGGCTTGATGTTGTTTGTACTGAAAAGCCAAAATTTCAGCACCCATAACAATATTTTTTTTTCTTTTACCCTCTGGCCGTGGCTTGTCTAGTGCTCTATGTGAAGGTTATTATTTCATCTTCATTTTTTCTGAAGCATTATTTCTGTGTCATTTCAGATGCCTACGGTCAGACTTTAGCAACAATTCCAAAACTCAGTTGCCTATGGGAACTGGGGAACATTGAAAAGAGTCTCTGCGTGGGGACTGGGAATCTGTATTTTAAGGGATGACCAGATAAGGTGGTCAGTAGTCATTTGAGGAACTCCTTAAAGTAGATGCATATGAATGAAGGCAGATGAGAATGGGGATGGTTCTGGTCAGACCCCTGTAAATAAAAGGTAGGGTCTAATAAATTGTTTAGTTAGATTTAGATTAATAAGCTTTTATTGAATACCTACTGCGTGCTGGCACCATGCCAGGTATTGGGATGCAGAAATGAGTAAGATTGGTTCCACCCTCGATGATCTCATGGTCTAGTGAATGAGACAGACATGTAAACAGACACTTTCCATTTAATGTGGTTGGACTAAGACAGAGTTATGCCCCATGTGCTACTAGAGAAACTTAGCTGGGCTTAGGGGTTAAGAGAAGGTTTCCTGAAGAAGAAACAGTACATCTCAGATGAGCTTTGGTAGCAGGCAGGAGTCAATCTGTTGGAAAGTCTGAAGAGACAGTTTGGAAAAGTATGATGCATAAAGGGTGGCCAGGAGCATTGGGAGGTGAGACTGATGAGGGTCAGGACAGGAGGGGCATTTGTATTCCGTGTCTACCACAGTAAATCAGGGCACACTTGGGCACTTCTCTTTGGGGAATGACCTTCTCCCTCATGCCCTGTATTCGCAGAGACTTGGATCAAGAGAGAATTTCAGTGCAGGATAAAGCACCAAAGAAGTCTTGTTCAGGGGTTGGGGGAAATTAATAAGCCTAGGACAGCATTTGTTTTTGAACTGAAGGACATGCGTTGCATTGTATCCTTTAGAATTGATACTGGAACTATTTGGGGGGTCTGATTGGGCGATCTGTAAAGGGAGGTCCCAGCCCACTGCTGTCTAGTCGGGTCTGACTCATAGTGACCCTAGAGGTCAGAGGAGAACTGCCCCACCGAGTTTCCAAGGAGTGCCTGGCAGCAGGTAGGGCAGGCAAATAAATGTGGCATGATGCAATCAGTCGCAGTCCAGTTTTAACCTAAACCTGATACGCAAGAGACCCATCACAAATAACTAACATTAACAGTATATGAATAATACTTTTTATTAATATTAATAATAAAAGCTAAAATTTTGAGGAATGTTTACTATGTGCCGTGGACTATGTCATGTATTTTTACATTCATCAATTTGTTTGTTACGGCCTTCTTACTAGGTAACCACTGTGGCATGACATCTACCACTCATCTGTCAGTTTGTCGTGCAGTGGTGGCTTGTGTATTACTAGGATGCTGGAAGCTGTGCCATTAGTATTTCAAATACCAGCAGAGTTCTGCACAGTGGATAGGTTTCAGTGGTGCTCTCAGACTAAGACAGACTAGGAAAAAAGGCTGGACCATCTATTCCTGAAAATTAACGAATGAAATCCCTGGGGATCGTAACAGAATACTGTTGAATATAGGGCTGACAGATGAATGTCCCAGGTTAGGAGGCACTCAGAATGCACAGTGGACACAGCAATGGACTGGAGCATAGCAAAGATCCTGAGGATAGCCCACGAGTGGGCAACATTTTATTTGGTTGTACATGGGACTGCCATGAGGTAGAGCTGACTCAGCAACAATTAACAATGATATAGAGTAGATGACACTGCATATCAAACATAAGTGTTTATTTATATGTATTGCTTGTTTTCTACTTTACCCAACACCCTGCAAGCAACCCAAGGCTATAGATTCTGAATTTTGGGATCCTCTGTGTTATTTTTTCCTTGTAGTGTGTCTTCATCACACTGTTTGGGCTTGAGACTTTACAGTTTTATGAAGTACAATTAACTTTAAGGAACAAATTTTAATTGTCTCTTATCCATAGCATATGTGTATATAGTGCAAGGAATGAATATGGCTTTTGGCACTCAGAATCCATCCCTACTTTCTTTAGTGTGTTCTTCCATACTGTAGAACTGGAAAGCTGAAAAAAATACCCCCCCCTAGACTCCCTTGCAGCTAGCATTTTGAGTGTAAATAAGATTTCACTAACTAGATGCATTCATATGACAGATTTGGAAGGCAGAAATACAACAGAGAATGCTTTCTTGTTTCCTTGGTTTTTGTCTCCACCACAGGCTGGGGGTGGAGACAGGGAATTTTTCTGCTATGGTATTCTGGTTATCTGTTTACTAGCTTTATGGGTACTGAAAGGAGTTACAGCAGGAGCGATGGAAGCTTCCTAATCCAAGCTTTCTGGTCCTGGATTCAGTGGCTGATCTCTGTGGATCCAGTGGCATCTCCTGTTTTTCCCCTTTCTGATTGTGGCTAGTCATTTCTGTGATCCAGAGTCATTCCTCAAGGCTCAGCCTGGGACCCACTACTTCAGCCCTCCCAGATATTCTGTAAGCTCTGAATTCCCTCCATTTAAATCCTTTCTACTTAACAAGCAGGACTTTTCTCTGAGGTGTTGAATCCCAGCAGGCCTAAACATCTATGAAAGATTGTTATACACATTATTCTATCTCATTTATTTGACAACTAGTCATTGAAAATGTACTATCCATCAACCAGTCTGCTAGACAAACACATAGATAAGAAGATGAATAAGGGATTATCCCTGGCCTCAAGAATTTAGTCTGGTTGGAGGCATGTTGTCCTTAGGTACAGTTGAGTCAGGTACAACTCGTAGTGATCCTATGTACAACAGAATGAAATATTGCCCAGGCCTGGGCCATCCTCACAATCACTGTTAGGTTCAAGTTCATTGTTGCAGCCACTGTGTCAGTCCATCTTGTTGAGGGCCTTCCTCTTTTTTGCAGACCCTCTGCTTTACCAAGCCTGACGTCTTTCTCGAGGAACTTGTCTCTCCTAATAACCTACAAAATGCATAAGATGAAGTCTTGTCATCCTTGCTTCCAAGGAGCTCTCACACTGTTTCTCTCAAGACAGACTTGTTTATTCTTTTGTCAGTTCATGGTATATTCAATACTCTTTGCCAATAGCATAGTTCAAAGGCATCAGTTCTTCTTTGGTCTTCCTTATTCGTTGTTCAGCGTTCGTATGCACATGAGGGGATTGAAAATACCATGGCTTTGGTCAGGCACACCTTAGCCCTTAAACTAGCATCTTTACTTTAAAGAGGCTTTTCTTGCAGCAGATTCATCCAGTACAATACGTCATTTGATTTCCTGACTGCCACATCCGTGAGCATTGATTGTTGATCCAAGTAACATTAAATCCTTAACGATGTCAGTCTTTTTTCCACTTGTCAAGATGGTGCTTGTTGATTCAGTTTTAAGGGTTTTTGTTTTCTCTCTGTTGAGGTACGATCCACAGAGAAGGCTATAATCTTTTGTCTTCATCAGTAAGTGCTTCAAGTCATTTTGGCTTTCAGCAAGTGAGATTATGTCATTTGCACACTGTAGGTTGTTAATGAGTTTTCCTCCAATCCTGATGTCCCACGCTTCATAGAGTCTACAGTCTCAGATTATTTGCTGAGCATATAGATTGAGTAAGTATTGTGAAAGGATACAACCCTCATGCACACATTTCTTTTAAACCATGCAGGATCCCCTTGTTCTGTTTGAATGTCTGCTCTTTGGTCTATGTACATGTTCCACATGAGGACATTTAAGTGTTCTGGAGTTCCCATTCTTTGCAATGTGCTATGATAATTTGTTATGAGTCACACAGTTGAATGCCTTTGCATGGTCAAAAAAAGAGACAGGTAAACATTTTTCTGGAATTCTCTGCTTTCAGACAAGATTCATCTGACATTAGTGATCACATCCTTTGTTCCACATCCTTTTCCGAATCCTAAATTTCTGGAAGTTTCCTGTTAACATACTTCTGTAACTGCTTTAGAATAATCTTCAGCAACATTTTACCTATGTAAAATATTAGTGATATCATTTGATAATTTCAACTCAACCCTGTTGGGTTGCTTTTCTTTGATATGGGCATAAAAACAGATGTCTTCTAGTCATTTGGCTGGCTTGACTCTAGTCATTTGGCCAGATTGCTGCCTTCTGAGTTTCTTGGTATAGAATAGTGAGAACTTTGAATGCTGCATTTGTTGGTTGAAACATCTGTCAATTCCTGGAGCCTTGATTTTCACCATTGCCTTGAGCATACTTAGACTTCATCCTTCAGTATAGTCAGTTCTCAATCATATGCTACCTCAGGAAATGGTTGAACCTTGACCAACTCTTTTTGTTACAGTAGTTCAGTGTATTCCTTCCAACTGTGTTTGATACTTCCTGGGTTCCGTATTTTGTCCATACAGTCCTTCAAACTGTAATGTAAAGCTTGTTTATTTACTTTTTTGCTTCCATTCTGTCAGTTTGAGAAATGCCAAGTGTGTTCCGTTCTACTCTTTTGGTTTTCTGACTCCAAGACTTTGCACATTTATTATATTTTTCACTTTGTCTTCTTGAGCTGCTCTTTGAAAATCTTCTCTCAGCTCTTTTACTTCATCATTTCTTGCATTTACTTTAACTAGTCTATGTTTCACAGCAAGTTTGGGAGTCTGCTCTTACTTCCATTTTGGTGTTTCCTTTCTTGTCTTTTGAATAACCCTTTGCTTTCTTCATGTATAATTGATATCTTTGATATCTTCTTATGACTCTTCTGGCCTTTGCTTATTAGTGTTCAGTGTATCAAGCCTACTTTTGAGATGGTCTAGAAATTTAAGTGGGATATACTCACAGTCATTTTAGCTTTTGTGGACTTGTCTTAATTTTCTTTAATTTCTATTTGAACTTGCATAGCTTGAAGACATACCCAAGAAAAAACAGCAAGCAATGTTTGGAGGTATGCTTATGACACCTTAAATCAAAACCAAATGCCCTTGAGTCAGTTCCAACTCATGACAATCCTGTGTGGGTCAGAGGAGAACTGCGCTCTGCAGGGTCTTCAGTGACTGATTTTTCAGAAGTAAATCACCAGGTTTTTCTTTCAAAGTGCCCCCGAGTGGACTTGAGCCCTAACATTTCAGTTAGCAGTGAATGGGTTAACCATTTATACCACCCAAGGACTATCTGACACTTTAAACCAAGACTCACAGTGACCTTATCAGACAGACTAGAACTTTCCTATAGGGTTTCCATGGAGCAACTGGTAAATTTGAAGTGCTGACCTTTTGATTAGCAGCTGGAAGCTTAACCTCTGTGCCACCAGGAACCCTTTATGGTACTTTTGGGGTAGCTCATCCAGGTAGAGAAAGCAAGGTTCAGACAGGTCTCCTTGAGGAGCTGAAGCTTAATTCCTCAAAGTATTCTTCGTGAGCTCCTAGTACGTGACAGGAACTCAATGAGGATTTTTAAACAAATCATGCTTGGAGGTAGGTAGGGACCCAACATTGTCATCTATCTTATAAAAAGAGGAAATAATAGTTTCTAAGACTCACAACAGCCTGGAAGTGACAAAGCTGAGTGTTATTGTCTGTTTCTTAGGAAATTAAATCCTAGTTATTCCCAGAGACTCTAGTTAGTCTAGTCCCTTGTTTGGACTTTCCGTGATTTCTGCTCTCTGTGAATTCACAAGGGGCGTGAAGAGTCAGTGCGGTAAGTGGGAAAGAGCAGAGCACTAAGACAGATCTGGACTGGAAATTCAATTCTGTTACTTGTTAGCTCTAACATGATCTTGGCCAAGTTGTTTATCCTGCCCACATCTCAGTTTTGGCGTCTCTAAAATGGCTATGAGTATTAAATGAGATAACATATAAAGGTTGCTGATTGCCACCATCATCATTGTTGATGTCATTAGTAGGGATGGCACAGCGAAGAAGAAAATCAGTGTAGGTAGACTGTGGTCTGAGAGCCAAGACCAATATGAAGTTTTAGAAGTAGGAGTTGTCATGGATTGAACTGTATCTCCCAAATATATGTGTCAGCTTGGTTGGGCCATGATTCCTAGCATTGTGTGGTTTGTCCTCTGTTTTATGATTTTCCTGTGTGTTATAAATCATAATCTGTGCATGTGGTCAAAGAGGATTAGGATGAGATATAATACTCTTGCTCAGTCACAATTTCGATCCAACATAAAGGGAGTTTCCCTGGGTTGTGGCCTACACTACCTTTTATGTTACAAGAGATAAAAGGAAAGGGAAGCAAGCAGAGAGTTGAGGACCTTATACCACTAAGTAAGCAGTGCTGGGAGCAGATTGAGCCCTTTGGACCTGGGGTTCTTGTGCAGAGAAGTTCTTAGTCCAGGAAAAGATTGATAATAAGAACCTTCCTCCAGAGTCAACAGAGAAAGCTTTACTCTGAAGCTTACATCTTGAATTTGGACTTAACTAAATTTCTCTCTGTTGAAGCCATCCACTTGTGATATTTCTGGTTTAGCAGCACTAGATGACTGAGACAAGAATTGTGTTCACCATTGTAGATTTTTTCATAGACTTATAGAATGTTAGATTCGGAAAAAAAAATCTTAGCTCACCATTTTCATTTTGTAGAAGAGGAAACCGAGGCATGTCTGGAAAGTTGGGGAGAAGATGTCCTGAAGTTTGAAAATATTTCTTTTCCTTCTTTTACCCTGCTGTGTTGTGGTTATTTATTGGCATTGAGTTGACCCCATGTATGCAGCGTAGAATTGTACTTCACAGAGTTTTCAAGATTGTGACCTTTTGGAAACAGATTGCCAAGCCTGACTTCTAAGACACCTCTGGGTAGGTTTAAACTAGGTTTGAACTGCCAGCCTTTTGAACAAAAAGAAGAATTTCTTATGCCTACTACCAGTGTGTTTCAAAGAACAAATCATCTACAAGAAAACATCACAAATTAGTGCCATTTCTTTGGGAATTCCAAGAGATACACTCAGATTTAAGGAGAGGGAATGACATCATTTTACTAAAACCGATGTGAAATGAAACAAAAACCATCTGTTTTCGTTGGACACCACTACACCCCCATGTCTTAGTTATTGAGTGTGGCTGTAACAAAAAGACTACAGGTGTATAGCTTTGACAAACAGAAATTTATTCTCTCACAGTTTAGGAGGCTAGAAATCTGAACTCGGGGTGTCAGCTCGAGGGAAAGGCCTTTTGTCTCTCTTGGTTCTGGAGGGAGATCCCTAATGTCAGTCTTCCCTTGTTCTAGGAGCTTCTTAGTACAGCGACCCTGGATCCAGAGAACTTTGTGGTACATGGTCCCTCTTTTTTCTTCTTGATAATCCCTTTTATATCTCAAAAGAGATTAACTTAACATACATGCTAACCCTGTAGACTGAGTCCTGCCTCACTGACGTAACTGCCTCTAATCCTGCCTCATTAACGCCACACAGGTAGAATTTACAGTACATCAGAAAATCATGCCAGATAACAAAACAGAGGACAGTCACACAATACTGGCAAACTAGCCAAATTGATACACAGTTCAGTCCATAACACCCATGTGTGGTAAATGAGGTCAACATGTTCCTATCTTTTTTAAAACCTTTTTTTAAAAGTTGTAAATTGTAAGAGCTGTAGAAAACTGCATAAAATTGTATAGCTTAATGCCAACTGAAATAAGGGGAGTACCTTTGTAACCACACCCAGGTAAAGGAGAATTTTGCCAGTCTCCCCTGAAACCCTGCTCCACATGGTGCATGCATACCCTCTCCCACACCCCAAATAGTAACCATTATTCTAACTTGCATGGTAACGATTTCCATGCTTTTCTTTATAGTTTTATTGCTCGAATGTGTGTTCCTAAAGACTAAAGTATAGTTTTTCTTGATCCCTCTCACCCAACCCCATACTTCATAGGTAGATTTTTTCAGCTGTGTAGGGATTTAAACACTCCTGAGACAAAGTGTACATGAGTCCACGGAGAACAGAATAACACCAGTGAACCGACTTACAGATGGTACCGGTGTGCTGATGGGTCCATGCCATGACAGAAAGTCAAACATGGAGGGGCACTATCGAGAGGGGATCTGGGTAGGGCCATCTTCCACGAGGCAGGAGGAGGGGAGTGGGGAGCTGCTCCACTGCATTTGCCTCTGTGACCTCCTACCTCTCCCCCACCTGCCAGCACTGGGCCATTAAAAGAAAAGGTGACAGCTAAGGCCTCTGCTCACATTGAAAGAGCAGCTGCAGAAAGAAGATTCTGGAAGCCTGTGAAGAGCGCTGTGACTGGCTCAGAAGGAACCGTGGACCTTCCTAAGAGTGTGACTTTGACGTTGGAGTACTTTCAGTCTGTCTCAGCCAACCACAGCACCTTTAGGCTGAGGGTGGAGGAGACTTAGAGAGTACCAGCACTCATATCCAGCAAGATGCCTTTCCTGTTGAAGAAAAGATTTGAAAACAGAGGGGGGTATGAGAGAAATGAAAGAAAAATCTAGATGAGCTTGTCTAGTGGGGGTAGTTGCTCAGTGAAAAGTTCAAGGCAATGGAAGTGAGAAGTGGATTCCTAAAAGGGCAATGGAGACTAAGTTCTGCTCTTTTGGCTAAGCCTGCTAAGTTTTGATGTTCATTTTATTTCCTTAAACACACACACACACACACACACACACACACACACACACACACACACAAAGTTCTGGCTGCAGCTGAGCTGCATGGCACAAAAATGAGTGGCTGCAAATATGAGAGGGAAAAAGAAAAAGCACTGCTCCAATAACCAGGTTTGTATTCTTTCTGTGTGGGCAGAAGGGTTTTATGTTTTTATTTCACACATTATTAAAATGCTATGACATTTCCCCAAAGTCAGCATAGCTTTAAAAAGTTAACAAGGAAAGAAAACACCAAAGAAAAAGAAAATTCTGATTATTTGTAGGAAGGAGCTATAGAGACCGGGAGCCCAGGGACTTTCTGCATAAATCCGTTTTTCAGGCATGGTTTCTGCTTGAGGATCTCAGTTTTCCACGGTATTGAGAGCTTTACAACATCTAATTGGAGGGCAGAGAATGTCAGTGATTCTCAGAGCATATCCTTTCTGTGGCCTTGGGCGAGGCACTTAACCTCTAGGTGCCTCAGTTTTCCCCTCTGTAAAATGGGGATAATAATAGTTAATTACCTCACCATGCTGAGGTAAGGATTAATTAGCTTTGAAGCCAGAAAACGCTACAACAGAGCTAAGCATTATTATTAATAATACATTTTCAACCAAGTTAATAATCGCATTTATCATCTCCAATTTCCCTGGCAGTTTCAGCTGGCAAACTTATTTTTCAGCTTCACTCATTAAAAAGAAATAAAACGTAGTGCTACTGGCAGAGAAGAACTCTGGTCTTTATTGCAAAGATGAGCTCCTACCTGCCGTGGGTGAAAAATTATCTGTTCCATAAACATTCAATAGGAGATTCAGAAAAATATCCAGTAGAAAGAAGGTGATATTAGCTTAAATTAAGAAGAGGGAAGTATTGGTCAAAAAAGGAACCAAATGAGACTCAAGCTGATCTGGAAGGTCACCACTTTCCAGAACTGATTCAATTCCTGTGCTCTGGACTGAAGCACAGAGAAGTTTATCTGTCGTCTGCCTTGGGTTGTTTTTTTCTCTTTGGTCCCTCATTCTGGCCTCCACCCCTTCCTGTGCTAGGTCACTTCAGGGTGTGTTGGTGGGTGTGTGGTACAGAAGTGCTTCAATTTTCTTGTTAGATCCATGTCTACCTCTTTTCTTTTATGCTAACTCAAAGAAGTACTTTTTAATTGTTTAACCTTGACCCATCAAAATGAGATGAAAATTTCAGAGAAGTGACATCATTGCAAACACCCTGGTACATGTGAGAGATTCATCAAATACTTATTTAATGTAACCAGATCTTTGAGAGTCCCTGAGTTACTTTTTGTTGAACATCTAGAAGTAGAGTGATGTCACTGTGATGGACAACCTCACCAAAAGCCACTGCTCCTGACCTGCCTTTGGTTGGGTGCAAAACATGCGTAAGTTTCCAAAAAAAGGATGTTGTATTTGCTCTTTCCTACTGCCACCCAAGCTACCAGCTGCTTTTGAGTTCATGCCAACTCTTGTTAACCCCATGTGTGTCAAAGTAGAACTGTGCTGGATAGGTTTCCAACAGCTGATTTTTTGGAAGTAGATTGCCAGGCCTTTCTTCTGAGGTACCTTTGGGCAGACTGTAATGGCCAACCTTTCAGTCAGTAGCTGAACACTTAATCGCTTGCACTACCCAGAGTCTCCATCCTCTAGTTCAATGTTTCTGAAAGTGTATTCCCTGGCCTGGCAACTTTAGCATCGTCTGGGACCTGGGTAGAAATACAGAATCTCAGGCCCTACCCTGACTCACTGAACCAGAAATTCTAGGGATGGACCTAGAAATCTGTGTCATAACAAGCCTGCAGGTGACTTTGATGCATGCTGAAGTTTGAGAACGACAGGTCTAGCTCAGTTTCTTCTTGGTCAGTGGCAAGCTCCAGGGGTCCCAGGGTAGGGGTTGTAGTCTACAGCCGGGTACTGAGCAGCAGAATAAAACTCACACCAGAACTCACACCAGGCAATTATGCTGCAAGTCAAATTTTGCCTGAATAATTCTCTTTCAGTTGAGGGGGAAACTGAGAAGACAGGCTTAGGCATCATTAGCCTTGCCTTCTTAGAATTTCTATCCATGCTTCTAGACTCTGGAAAGTCCCAGTATATTCAGGGAGCCTGCCCACACTGTTGCAAGTCCTTGCCTCTGAATTCATCTAGATTTTATAAACTGTGATGTTCAAATGAACACTTAAGCATATTTGGTATTGGGAGTTAGCTGTCCTCTGATGCTAACCTTGACTTTTACAGTTAGTTAGGTGTTCCGTGATGACAGATACCATCTGTTCATGCCTTCTGCTTCTCACAGCGCTGAATATGGAACATATAATCAGTGGGATTTTGTAGACTGGTTACTACAATCCCTTGAACTAGGATCTTTCATCATTTCTGAGCATAGAGACGTTTGCTGTGGAAGATTACCTTTGTTTTCAGCAAATACAGTGAGTGTTGACCATCAAGTTATCTCCTGCTTGACGTGAACTTTGTGAGAGGCTAAAATGACTTTGTGCACATTCAGCAGAATTTGAGTTATAGATTTATTTTTCAAAGGGAAGTGCCTGCTGTATGTCAGACACCTGAATTGTTTCTTTATATATTTAATGCAACAGGCAACTTCAAAGCTTAGATACCGATGTCTTCAATTTTGTAATAAATTTTATCTGACTTATGCACCAAGCATAATGAGCAAATATTTATTGACTGCTCCCCCCACACTAAGATTTTCTGAATCTTCTTTACTGGCAACTAGAAGCCCTCATCTGGGATTCCTGTGTCCTTGTCTTTGGGAAAAACTGATTTAATTGTGAGAACTCTTGGTTTCCTTCAGCAGATTCTAAAGTTGATTTGGGTAATTTGACTTTGAGTAATTTAAGCCTAAGGGCTTGATACTGCCCTCAGAGAACGGTAAATAGCACCAACAATGACAGAACTGGCTCCGTTTGCATGGTATCTCCCTGTCTGCAGGACTCCCAGGTGCCATACAATCTTGAACTGATATACTGGGGGATAACAGTAATTAGAAGCTTCAAAGTACTTGGCAATCATTCATTAGCAGCTCTCAGGGAGAAACAGAGAGAGAAAAAGGATAAAGGACATAGGGGGATTCCCATTTTGCAGACGTGGGAAACCAAGGCAGAAAAATTAGATGCCTTGCCTGGGACCATATTCTGAAACAGAACTCAAAATTCAGGTGGCTTACCTCCTTGAAACTTCAGTAAATCTCCAGAAAGACACAATTTCTCATTGTACACTAGAGTTTCTCAGTTTCTCCAACAGTGATCCTTTGGGCCAGATAGCTCTTTGTGGTGGGGGTTGTCCCGAGCACCGTGGAATATTCGACAGTATCCCACTAGATGCCAATAGCAACCATCCCAAATTGTGACAATAGAAAAAGTCTCCAGATGTTGCTCAAAGTCTTTCCTGGCAGTGAAAATTGCCCCTTTTGTGATCTACTGTTTTATACTAAGCGTATGAAATTGACAACAATGATATCAATGAAGCTGCTAACAAGAATCCATGGGCAGCTCCAATTGTTATGTGCTGGGAAGTTGGTAGTTTGAACCTACTCAGAGGTGCCTTGGAAGAAAAGCCTGGCAATCTGCATCCTAAACATCATGGCCAGGAACACCCTGTGGAGTGAAATTCTATTCTGCTGCATATAGGGGTTTCTTTGTTCGTTTGTTTTTGTTTTTGCCATTTGTTGGAACCAACACAACAGCAACAGGTTTGGTTTTGGTTTGGAAGTTGCTTATTGGCAAGACGGTCATGACAGTTTACTGAGCCTTGACACTGAACAAATACCAGGATCACTTTTCTAGGGAGTATACCACCTCAGTGAGATGCTCAAGCACCTCATTGGATGGGAGATGGATGGGAGAACATTTTAAACAGAAAAGTCTGTAGATTCTCCAGTGGTCGTACTTAAATCTAAGACTGCAAGTCCTGTCTTCACCCACCCTCCACTGAAGGTAGCGCGACATGATTTTAGAGACTTCAAAACACGAGCGATGTTATGAATCTTTGCCCTTTGGTGTCACTCCAAGGCACCAACATGTGGGCTTGTGTTGAAATATTGTATTCCAGGAAGGCTGAGCATCCTGGATGGTAAGCAAACTCCTTCATTGGGGACAGGACCAGTGTCAAAAACTCATCATCTTGTGACATCCCAGATTCAGAAACGAGCAACCTGAGCTTGACTAGAGCTGGCCTGAGAGGGAAGTCAGAGACTAACATGAGGTACACAATAGGAGATTATCCCTGTAACAACTGACGGTGCTGGAAGAGACCGGTAGCTTTCGGACAGGAGACTTACCGCTGTCGTCTGTGAGAAGGCATGCTGCTTGCTGTCCCTGTCAAGTCCTGTACTGAAGTGTGAAGACTGGGTGGCTCTAATCAGCCTGTTGTGTAGTGTACAGTGGTATTTTCTGGTGAGTGTCTGTTTGTGGGCAAGAGTTACCTCTGAGAGCAGGAGGCTTTCCTATGAGGTCAGGAAGGACAAGAGTCTCCCCTAGGACCAAAGCCCTTGGGTGAGGCTTCTACCTAGGTGTTTTTCCCTCCTCTTAATCTGTGGTCTCCTCAGAGATCAGGTCTAGACTGGACCCACTCTGAAGGCCGTGTTAGTCAGTTCAAAGAAAATTCCTGTTGAAGACTAGTTTCTGTGGTGCACCTGGAAGTGCTGGGTATTTCTGCATTTTGATCTCTTTCACGGAGTTTGTATCCTTGTTTGATGTCGCAGAAGGGAAAAGAAGGACATCTTGACAGGCAACCCCTTTCCTGTCCTGGAGAGATGTCACAAGAGTCTAAAGATCAGAAACAGAAACCACAATTGATTTGCTTTCCTGGTATACAGGAGGGTTTGGGGCTGTGGACAGGGATTGAAGAGTGGGAGCTACCAGATTTATCATCATAAAATGATCCGTGGTACTAAAAGTGAGATGTCTAGTCTGACTTCCTAAAGTACTTAGTGAAAGCTTCACACATTTCCAGTCTAGGTATTTTGCCTCACCAGTGAAAACAAGACAGAAATCACACCTATTTTTAAGACGTAATTGAAAGGCAATATACCATACACATTTAAAATGTACACTAAGAAAATTTTTTACACACATACATATATGTATATTTACACACACACACTCATACCGATGACATTCTTACAATCATCAAGAGAGTGAACATATTAGTCACCCCCAAGAGTTTCCTCCCCCTCCTTTGTAATCCATTTCTTCTTTTGTCCCTCCCTTACCCCTGTACCCTGGTTCCTTTGCGACAAACGGCCTGCTTTCTGACACTGTAGTTTGCAGTCTCTGGGGTTTATGTAAATGGAGTGTGATGCTTTTGTCTGCTTCTTTCATTTGGCATAGTGTGAAAATCACCAGGGTTGTTGGGTATCAATATTTTGTTCCTTTTTATTGGCTGCGTAGCAGTGCATTGTTGGGATGTGGCACACCTTGCTTATCTACTCATCTGTCGATGGGCCTTTCGGTTGTTTCTGGCTTTTGGCTACTACAAATAAAACTACTATGAACATTCATGGACACGTCTTTGTGTGGACATTCGTTTGCATTTTTCTTTGATAAACAGGAGTAAAATAGATGGATCTCGTAGGTAGAGCTTTATAAGAAGCTTCCAACACATTTTCCAAAGTGATCGTGCCATTTTACATTAAAAAAAATTATTATTATTATTTTGAAGTAGCATTAGGGAACCTCATATTGCTGACTTTACACCACACAATCAGAAATACTGCTTGAACTGGAGTGAGGCACACATAATGACTATCTGGGAGCACCTAGATAACTTTTTCTGCGTATTTCTCCTTAAGGACAGAATATATCTTTTGGTATGTATTCCTGCAGAAAGGAAAGTGACAATAATCAGGAAATATTGCTAAAAGTTCTCCAGAGGTAGCCATCCTTCCTACAAAGGCAGATATGAATGAAAAAGAACTTGACAACCGCTTGCTTTACTTGCTTATTTGTGATGTAGAAGTTGATTGAATTGGATTTATTCAGGCCAAGATCAATAATATCTTGTTTAAGACCCCCAGTTATATCTTTAAAAGTCAGATACCAAGATAAACAAAATTTTCACAAAATAGAAGTAGCCAGCCAAGCCAAGAGTCACCCTTTTTTACTTACAGACTTTCAACCTTCTGATGCTTATGTTGTCAGCGGAGATGGGACAAGGTGACACTCTCCCTCATTTTAGCTCTCCTACTACAAACAAATGTCGCATACAGGCTCTATTTAACATCACATTTTTGTGCTTTTTGCTGGGACTTTGCTGATATAATGGTCCCCAGCAGTGGTGCTGATATGCTGCCTCGTGTTCTTCAGCTCAAGAAAGCTAATGTATCTGATGGAGAGTGTACACGTGTTAGATAGGCAGGCAAGAGTCATAAAGTCGCTCTGAGTTCAATGCTAGTGAATCAATAACTTACATTAATAAGGCATCTTTAAACAGAAACATGCATAAAACACGGCTATGTGTTAATTAGTTGATGGACTTGCTGTGACGAGAGCATTGTAGGAACCTGACGCTGTATTTTTCTTAGGCGCTATGATTCACTTGTGGCTAATTCAGCGCTCACAGTAACTTTAAGAACACTTCAGTCTTCTAGCGGCTGCTGAGTCAGTTCCTACTAATAACGACCCCATGTATTTCAGGGTAAAACTGGGTCCCACAGGGATTTTTTTGGAAGTAGTTCACCAGATTTTTCTTCTGAGGCACCTGATAGAGCACAACTACCATGGATAATGAGAACGTGTTGTATGTCTTCCCAGGTGACACAGTATGGCTCTTTGCACATTCCCAAGTGGGCAGGTGATTGCAAAGCCTCAATTTATCTGGTCATGTTTGATTATGTTGTAGCTATGTTTGACTGATGTCCAGTGCTTAGGAGGCTGAGTGAGGACACCAGGCTTGGGTCTGAATGTAAAACGTGAACTCACCCCTCACTAATCAGCATTGGTAATAGAGATTCCAGGTGACACATAGGCCACGCAAAGTCATTTTGGGAGCCAGAGCAGTTAGAGTGGAGGGTACGGGCCTAGCCTGCTCTATGGAAGACAGTTTTTTCTCTTGCTTTCTCATACAGGAAGAGGAGGAGAAGGGGACGTTTACTATAAGTTATGTGTTTTTCAAGGAAAAGAAGAAAGAAATAGAATTCTTCTGCCAACCCTGAAGCAATCTTTCAGGTTAGTTCTTGATTCTGAGTGGCACAGGAACCGGATTTTAGATAAAGAAGAGAGACATACGTTTCTGTTACCTTGCAAGGCAGGAAATGGGTTTTGGTCCTGGGATTCCTCTTCTGAGTGTGTGGGTGTCATGATTTCCTGTTTTTTTTTTTTTTTTTCCTTAAGCTTTTACATTTAGAAGATACATGTTTAATGCAACTTTTTGTTTGTTTGTTTTGGTAAATACCAAAATAGAATTCAAAATTAAGACTTTAATTTTTGGGTCTTAGAAAGAGCATTTAGAATCTGCTTTTTTGGTCGCATGTCAAATATACAATACATAATGCTCCTTCCTTCAAGAAGATCAACACTGCCTAGCTGTTAAACTTAGAGGGCAGTTCTTACTGGCTGCTGAGGTCAACACACAGGTTGCCAGCTGTGGTTTTTTATTTTACAATTCCATAAACAGACGTAAATGATAGTGATCAACCATCGTTTTACAATTATTATCACCATTTAATATCACCTCCATTTTTCATTCCAAACAAAAAAGCAGTATGACTGCGTCTCCTAAGATTTTCTGTTTTGGGGGTGGGACACTATTTTTTTTCTTTTTTTTTTTTTAAACAGCAAAACCATTTTTGCTTAGTTGTTAATGTAAGAGTGTAAACTGGAAGGGTAGTTTGATAGTGGTTCTTATCAGTATGTGGAGGGCTTTGTTAAAACACAGATTGCTGTTCCCTCCTCCAGTGATTTCTGACTCAAAAACCTACTGGATCCCCAGAAACTGCATTTCTAACACATTCCCTTGTGATGCTGCTGCTGCTGGCCCAGAGACTACTCTTTGAGAATCAGGGGTCTAGAGTAACAACAGTTGTACTGAGTGCTAGGGGTTCTAGGCTATGGAGTTCTAGATTTGTGAAATTTTAAAACTTGGGAATTAGGCTAGGAGTTGGCAGGCTATTTCTGTAAAGGGCCAGCTAGCAGAATGTTAGACTTTGCAGGCCACGTGGCCTCTGTCACAACTACTCAATCTTGTCATAGTGGTGCAAAAGTACCCATAGACATAAGTAAACAAAAGGACATGTCAATGTCCCAATAAAACTTTATTGGTATAGATAGGTTGCAGGATGAATTTGACTTACAGGTGGTAGTTTGCCAACCTTTGGTCTAGTCTAAGAAGATGTGGTAGCACACTGGTTAAAGCACTTGGCTGCTATGCAAAAGGTTGGCTGTTCAAACCTGCTAGCTGCTCTGTAGGAGAAAGATGCAGAAGTCTGCTTCCATAAAAGTTTACAGCCTTGGAAACAGTGTGGGGCATTCTACTTTGCCCTTTGGGATCAGAGTCGGAACTGACTTGACAGGCACAAGTTTGGTTTTTTGATTTTTGGTGTAGTCTAAGCTTTTACTTTATAGATGAAAAGTTTTGAAGTCCCAAGAGGTTGACTGACTGTGACAATCACACACACGGTCAAATGCATGCTGCTTGACTATTAGCCGGCTGGTTAATCTGAGATACAATGCTGTAGCATTCCACCTGAAAAATAAGAAGGCATGTTAAATACTGATTGCTATACAACAAATTACTCTAAAACTTAACGGTTTAAAACATAACAACTTGTTATCTCGCAGTTTCTGTGGGTGATGAACCCAGGTGAGTGCTTCTGGCTCAAGTTTCCTCAGGAGTTTGCAGTCAAAATTGTCAGCCAGGGCTGTGGTCTCATTCTAAAGGCTCACTTGGGGAAGAAACTAACTGTATTCGCATGGTTATTGGCAGGGCCATATTTTCCTAATGGTTGTTGATAAAGAACTCTCTCAGTTCCTTGCCACTTGGGTCTCTGCATAGTGTAGCTCACAGCACGGCAGCTGCTTCTCTCAGACAGGAACAAGAGAATGACGTAAAATGAGTAATATGGAAGCCATAGTCTTTTTTTGTGACCTATTCTCGGAGTGACATCCTATTTCTTTTGGCATAATGTATTTGTTAGCAGTAGGTCAGTAAGTTCAGCCCATACTCGGGGGAAGGCATTACACGAGGGTGTGAATTTAAGGAGGAGGAATTGTCAGGAGCCATCAGAGAGGATACCTGTCAGAGAACACTAGAGGCATGACCTAGTGTCTAAAGCTTTCCTGATCTTTGCTACTCCTTTCTCAAGTTCTCTCCAGCCATATATGATCTTGATTTTCTCTCTGTTGGTCTTTCTTTGCCCTCTTTCTTAAATTTAGAGAGACCACTGTTTCCAGAAAATTTTAGGAAAAATGAAGAACATATCAGGTAGTTTGGAATATTTTGGGCTCTGGTGGCATAGTGGTTAAGTGCTACATCTGCTAACCAAAAAGGCTGGCAGTTCAAATCCACCAGGCACTCCTTGGAAACTCTATGGGGCAGTTCTACTCTGTCCTATAGGGTCGCTATGAGTCGGAATTGACTTGGTGGCAGTGGGTTTAGTGTTTCGAAACGTTCTTTAGATCGGAACCCTCTTTGAAAATGAGAGCTTAAAGAATGTCTGGTGAATGATACACATTCCTGGTAAAGAGGATCTTGGGAATGCAAACTCACTACTATTGTGGGAAAATGGAAGGAAAGAAATTAAAGGCAACCTATTTTTAGCACTCAGGGATAACCACTGTTAACATTTTGGTATATTTGCTTTCAACCTTTTTATTCCACGTGTGGCAGAGTATATTTCAAAGATGAGCACAAACAATATATATCCCATCCTACATGCCCTTTTTACAGTGTGATGTTGATACTCCTCCACTGAGAAGTCCTCACTCTGAAAGTTGGATCTGTGTGGGCCTGAGACTGTGATGGAAGTGATGCTTTGTGGCTTATAAGATTGAGCTGTAGAATGCAATTCAGCTACCTCCTGGCTCTCTCTTGAGATGCTTTCCTTTCAGTCCAGTCAACCATGCTGTGAGGAAGTCTAGTGTTTATACAAAGACTGCATGGAGAGAACCCTAATCCCACTAGTGGACACCCAAGATCAACCACCAGACATGTGGGTGAGCACGCCGTCAGATGACTCCAATCCCAGTCTTTGAGCAGGCCTAGGTAACACCTAGTGGAACAGAGATGAACCACCCCCTCTCAGTCCTGCCCATGTTGTGAATTAGTGAGTAAAACAAATATGTCTTTGTGTTGAGTGACTACATTTTTAGACAGGTTTGTTATACAGCATTAGAAAACTTGGAAAATGAGGGGCATCCTCTTTAAAGATTTTATAAATCCGGGATCATATAGCTTTTTTTTGGTCAAAGTATATTGTGATTATTTTTCCATGACATGAAATACCTTTCAAATCTTGATTTTAGATTATAATTTTGTTTTTGTTCCAGTTACCAAGGATCTAATAGGTGCTCATGCAGTAAAGTCAGGCCTGACCCAGAGTGTTCCTTCAGTTGCTAACTGCTGCATATTTTCTCCTTGGATAGTTGTGTGTACCATATATTGGAAAGTCTTGCTGCGTGAATTAGCTGGCTTCTTCTGCTTGTTTTATTTTACATCTGTTCCAACTCCTCAGTTTCTCTGAGAATTAATATTTTATTCCCAGATATGTAAACCAGAAGGTTTATTTGGAATGAGTTAATCTGGCAGTCTCTTTCTGCCTCTGTCTCTCTTTCTGATGTTCATTTAAGAAAAAAAACAAACTTATTTTGAGCTCAAAAAGCAAGTAAGTCGCAAACATCCATGAAACTCAGGACGAGATAATGGTGGTATCAATGGTAGGTAGGGAAATGTGAATTTGAAAGCAGATCTGAAAGAACGACAAAAATTAGAATGCCTAGCTTATACCATTCTAGTTTTCTTAATACAGCCATCAGCTTTTCAGCTCAATGAGATGTGATCTGGTGTTAGCATCCAGTGAGTGACTGTCGGCAACTCGTCATCAGGTTTGTGAATACAGCACCCTATAGGGAGGTGCCTTACTATATATGTACGACACATTCACGTGATCATTACTCGTCTTCAGTGTTGTTTAGAAGACCTACATACAGCTACTCTGTCTACACATTTGGCTTTATTGAGTGTTTATTGCTGGGCGTTGCTAAACACTCTGGATAAAAATGCATCACATGTAATTCTGAATGGGTGTGTATGTAAATAACTCGTGTTTAGCAAACATTAACCTCTTATCAAGAATGGTCTCTAATCGTTTGGTGTGTCACTTTTTGTACCATATGAGATGAGTTTTCTGCTGGGTCTTTAACACTTTAACCGTGAGGGTCTGAATGATGTTAAAGTTGGCACCACATGTGGCCAGGGAGGGATTTAATGTTGACCTGCAGATATAAAATTATTAATTCAGGGAGAAATGCAATATAGCTCTTAAGTAGGTTGCAGTGTACTAGTGGAGTGTATGATTGCCAACTCTGATATTGAATGATTCTCAATTCAACAATTATTGAGATAAAATGATTTATTGTATTCAACTCGAGATGCTACCTGTTGAAGCAATCAGTGATTATTCTGGTATCAGTATTTAGCATCTTTTCCACTTCTCTCATGTTTATTCATAATAGTTAGGAATACAATCATTAGGTATGCTTTGTGAAAATACTTGAGGTATGATCTGTAGGATTTGGGTGCAAATAAAGCTGTTTAGGGAAAGCCATTGCCTTTTGCTTTTATAGCTCTTCACAGGTGTCCTAGTTTGGCACCTTCATCACACTGTTACTTTAATCAGTTGCTGAGTTCTTAGCTCTTTCTTGTATCAAGCTCTAGGCTTCTTTGACAAGGAATGGCTTCTTCATTGTTTTTGCCTTAAGTTGTTGTTGTGTGCCATTGAGTTGATTCTCACTGACAGTGACAGTGGAGAGCTGCTGCCCATGAGGATTTCCTAGGTTTTAATCTTTACAGGAACACAACACCAGGTCTTTTCTCTGATGCAGCAGCAGGTGAGTTCCAGCACTGCCCTTTAGGTTGGCAGCTGGATGCTTAGCCATTGTGTCACCAGGGCTCATACACAATAAATACTCAGCAATACGTATTTGTTAAATGAATTAACAAATAAACATCTGTGTTACAATTATTCATTTTAAACTATGTCAGAGAACAAGATATAGCATTCATGTAAGGAACCCTGGTGGTACAAAGGTTAAGTGCTCAGCTACTAGCCAAAGGTTGGCAGTTTGAACCTACCCAGAGGTTCTGTGGGAAAAGCACCAGATAATCTGCTCCCGTAAAGCTTATAGCCTAGAAAGCCCTATAGGGCAGTTCTGTTCTGTCACATGGTGTAACTATGAGTCAAAATTGATGCAATGGCACCTAACAATAACAACATTAATGTGACCAATAGTTTTTGAATACCTCCTGTATTGGTGCTATTCCTATGTATCAATAACCTGCAGTTAATGATCACAGAGGATAATTTCATCTGAGGTCAATGCCATAGCCTCATCAATAGCTGTAAAATAAACAAAAATCTTGATTATTGGTTCTCTCACTTCAAAAATGTCAAATGCACTTCTAATTAAATGTATGTGACACAACTTCCTTGTAGTATGGTTCTGCTTTTACATGAAGCCAGTCTGCCTATTTCAAAGCAGGGAGTGTCTATGATTTATGTTCAGTTCCCTTCCCTGGTCTACATAGTGCATCAAAGAGTGAAGTAGGCCATTGGCTCTTTGAGTCATTGGCGTTTTCTTGATTTCAAAATAGGAGGTGGGGTGGGGTGGGAGTCTGTTGCTTTCCCAGTGTTTAGAGATGCAGCTTTAAATTTTTTTACTTACAGCTCTGAAGTATTTGTGTAGATTCTGGAACATTTTTGGAGCTGACATCTTTGGCATTTAAAAAGTATGTTTAATGATATGACAATAAATGGTAACAGATTAAGGCTGATATTGGACAATTTAAGTTTTTCACTAGGCATTTATTTGCTATTTTCTTTATAAATTTGTGTAATGGAGATGAAAATGGGGAGAAAGATTTATGAATACTTTTACAGGAAAAGGTTCTATAATGAATTAAAAAAACTGTGTTAACGTGAGAGTTAGCTACTTCTGTCTAGCCTGTCTTCAACATTCAGTGGATTGTTTCCATTAATTTGAGCACTTCTGCCACAAAAAACAGAAAGTCAATGGGAATAAAGAGACTACTACAGCGATTGAAGGTGCTCTGTCTACAAGGTGGATTGGAGGGTAGCCACAGAGGCGAAATGAGCTGTTACGAATTCCAGCAAAGGAATTATGTTACCAAGAACAGATAGCACCACTCAAACTTGATTTCATTCAATCATTTTCTCCTTCTTGTCACTTCGTTCAGTTTATGAATCCCTGACCAAGAATATTTTCATAGGCTAGCACTTAGAAGTGCCTTCTTCTCTCTGGCTTATCCAATATTTTGTGTGCCCATGCTTCGCACTTACAATACAATGACTGCATGTTTACTTTGTCTTGTGTCCCCTAAGGGTTTTGAGAGACTAGCAGAGTGCTTGCTACTTTAAGGGAACTCAATCAATATTGTGTTAAAAAAATCAGTGAGAGATTGGTGGCTCAGTGGTAGAATTCTCAACTTCTGTTCAGTAGACCAGACTTCTTACTCAGGAGACCTCATGTGCGGCCACCACCCATCTACCACTGGAAGATTGTGTATTGTATTGCTGTGGTGCTGAACAGGTTTCAGCAGGACTTCCAGACTAAGACGGACAAGAGAGACAGGTCTGGTGAGCTACTAAAAATCAAACAGAGGAAATGCTATGGATCACAGCAGTCCAGTCTGCAACCGATCACTGAGATGGCGCAGGATCTAGCCGTGTTTTGTTCTGTTGTGCCAGGGTCACTGTGAGTCTGGGACCAAGTCTACAGCCACTAAAAACAACAATTAAATGAATGATAAATGTAGGTCTTCCAGCTTTCCTCCCACTTAAAATCTAACTTGAGGATGTTTCAAAGGAAATCCTGCAAAATCTTTCTTTGAATCCATCAAAAGGCCTTTGCAGACAGAGTAGTGTTGTCCATTTACCAAGGATGATTAAGATTTGGAGGATTAAATTAAAATACTATTCAAGTGTAGTTGACTCATTGTGAACTAACTAGGGCAAAGGTGATTTGGGCTAGCAGAGGTTTTGAAGGATTGTTTTTAAGAACTTATCCCAGAAGATTACTTTTTCAAATCTGTAGTTCACTGTACCAGAGTACCCACTGAGTTCTAGCTGCAGTCTGAGCCTGGGCAGACCGTCTGAAAGGGGACAGGGAACAGAGATAGAGAGAGAAGCTGTGACTCTTAGGAGTTGGTCTAAGAGTAGCTAGAGGTTTGCATGGCTGGCTTTTCTTCTCCTAAAACCATTAACTACCTTAGGCTTTGTGTTATTTTATTTTCACTTCTCATTGTTTGTTGATTACGTTGCTTTTTAATGTAGCATGATCATTTGCTGGAAAGTTAAATAAACAAATAAACTAGGGGAAGCATTGGTCAAGGAGAAGCTAACTCTGACCAACCTGACATTTCTCGTATCCCAGAAAAGAAATTTGCCAAATACTCTGAGATGGAGTCATTTGGTGATGTACTTCTAAAAATTAACCAACAAAAACCTTATGGATCTGTACAGAATATGGTCTAACTTGTTAGCTTTGGACATACCATCAGGCAGAATGAAAGGCTTGAGGAGAGCACCCTGTTTGGTGAGGTAGCAGGCCAGCAAGGGCAAATGAGGGACTCAAACACGGTGGTGATTGTGAGGATGATACAGGATTTGGTAAGGTTTCAGGGTGGCATGAGTCAAAGTCAACTTGATGGTGGTTAACAACAACAAGAAGCATGGGTTTGTAAGAGTGGAAGCATACAGAACATCAGAATGTAGCTTTGGGATGTTACAGGGGAGAACAGTTTGAAACTCAATAGATAAAAAGAAAGAAACATAGAAGAAAATAGACTAGATGGAGAACAAAGACACAGAAGAATTACTTCTTTTAAAAGGAGAAAATGTACCATAAACAGATGAAAAGCTTTCCTTCTTAAAGAAAAGTCCCCAGTGATACAGGTATGTATTTCTTGGCCAGGGTCCAACTAATACTATATTTATTTGAAGGCTTATTTTCATGAGACTACCCAACAAACACCCTAACACATCAGACTTAGAACTGGTAGATCGTTTGATGCTTCTGTTGCCCCAAGCTGAATCTCCCTTCCTCCTGGGAGCTGAAAGTTACCACTGAACGCTGGTGGCAGCCTCTCAACAGCTCCACACCTCCAATCCTGGGCACACAAAGAAAGGCAGTGCTTCTGCCAGGCAGCCCCACAGCTGAGCCGCTTCAG
This sequence comes from Heterohyrax brucei, assembly GCA_028571685.1. Lineage (NCBI taxonomy): Eukaryota > Metazoa > Chordata > Mammalia > Hyracoidea > Procaviidae > Heterohyrax > Heterohyrax brucei. The sequence continues at coordinate 53,072,906 of CM053142.1, read as the reverse complement.
GGAGGGACAGAATGCCATTTTGGCTGCAGTTGGATGAAGTTGCTGCCAATTTCCTCTAAGTTTGCCCTCTCTTTCAAAATTCAGAATAACAGCACACAAACATTCTCAGGTCCTCCTGGCTGTGTTCCCTTTCTGGAGTAATTAGTTGAACTGCATATTATGTTCTCACCTCATCCAGAGTTTCCTTGGAGTAGCTGCTACTTCCCTTAACCAAAAGGTGCTGACGGTTGCTTGCAGGAAGCCTGGTTTGTTGTTTCCTGAGGGAGGGCATTAGGCTGTCTTGGGAGCATATAGAGTGTTGAATGGTCATTTGTTTCCAGTTTGGTTCATCAGAGGCCTTGAGCGGGCTAGCTGTCTCTAAGTGCTTTTCTTCTTGGTTATAAAACAATTTTGGCTTCTTCTAATACTACTCTTAGGGGATGACTGGAGGCATGATGGCTGGAGGTTATTCTGTGGATAGGGGAAGAGACAGGCAAACATGGAGGACCTTGAAGTTCTGCAAAGGGATTTGGAGTTAATTTCATAAACAATTTTCCTCTGCCATCAGATTGATTCTGACTTATGGCTACTCTGTAAGACAGTAGAACTGCTCCATAGATTTCCAACGAGCAGTTGGTAGATTCAAACTGTCAACCTACTAGTTAGCAGCCAAATGCTTAACCACTGTGCCATTAGGGCTTCTAATAAACAACAGAATGCTATGAATGGCTTTGAAACAGAAATATGACACAATGAAGGCAAAACTACTTAGATGGGACAATGGACAGGGGAAGCTAATTTAAGCAAAGACTGGAGACCAGGTGGCAAGGAAGCCACTTTGACATTGCAGATGTGTAGTCATGAGGGCCTGGAGCTTAAGTTATATGTCTACAAATGAAAGAGAAGGAGTAGGTAGGAGAGGTTAGAATTATGACAGTGTAGACTAGTGTTCTTAAAGTGTGGTCACCTGTTCTTACTACAGATCAACCTACTCAGAAACTCTAGGGTAAGAATTTCAAGGCCTTCCATATTTGGCTGTCTCTATGCCTACCCTGGGGCCCTGGTCTTGCAGTAGTTAAGCATTTGGCTGCTAAGTAAAATATCGACAGTTAAAATCCACCAGCTGCTCCTTGAAAACTCAGCCCTAGAATTCCCAGTGGCATAGTGGTTAAGTGCTTGGCTGCTAACCAAAAGATCAGTGGTTCAAACCTACCAGCTGCTTCACAGGAGAACGAAGTGGCAGTCTGTTTCTGTAAAGATTACAGCCATGTAAACCCTATGGGACAATTCTACTCTGTCCTTCAGGGGCACCATGGGTCAAAATTAACTTGATGGCAGTGGGTTAGTTTGTGTCATTTTGTTTTCCAATACCCCAACCCTCTGGTAATTCCAACCAATGCAAGCTGCAGTTTGAGAACCACTGCTGTATACCCCTGGTCAGATCATAAACATGGAAGGGAGAAGACTTGGTTCACTTTTGATTCTGAATAAATAATTGGCTGACATCAAATATATCACTTAACTTTCTTGGGTCTCAGTTTCTTATCCCTACAATGTGGATATATCAGTTAGGATTTTTTTTTTTCGCATATAAAAGAAAACCCAGAATAACAGGGACTTAAATGCCCAAAGGATTATTCTTTCACCTAAAAGAAGTTCAGAGTTAGGCAATCCAGGGCAGCTCCGTAAAGCCATGAGGGATCTAGGTGCTCTCTTTTTGTTCTACCATCCTCAGTGTTGGTGGTGTATTCATTTCCTGTTGCTATGGTAACAAATTACCACAAATTTAGTGCCTTGAAGCAATATATTTATTATCTTAACATTCTGGAGATTGGACATCTAAAATAAGTCTTGTTGGGCTAAAATCAAGAGGTCTTCAGGGCTGTATTACTCCTGGGTACTCTAAGGGAGAATCTATTTCCTTACCTTTTCCAGCTTCTAGATGCTGTCCACTTTCATGGTGGTGGCCCACTTCCTCTTATCTTAAAAGCCTGTGAAATTGGGCTGAGTCTTTTGCATGCTGTCATCTCTCTGGTTCTCCTCTGCCTCCACCTTCCCTGTATAATGACCTTTTGTGATTATGCTAAGTCCATTGCAGTACTGCAGGATATTTTTAGGGTCAACTGATTAGCAACCTTAATTCCACCTGTGACTTTAAATTTCCCCTTGCCATGTACTATAACACAGTTACAGCTTTCAGGGATTAGTGTGTGAACATCTTTGAGGGGACATTATTCTGCCTACGATAGCTAGCTTCCATCCTCCAGGTTAACTCACGGCCTCTGATGGCTACTCTGACTCCTGCTGTCACGTCAGTGTTCCGTGCAACAGGAAAGAGGACATGGGGAAGGGAAAAAGAGCACAAACTGTTGAACAACACTTCTGCCAATGTGTGCTTGGCCAGAACACATCACATGATCACATCTAGCTGCAAACAAAACTGGGAAACGTGGTCTTTTTTGTAGGTAGTAAGGGGCTTAGCTAAAAGTAAGATTTTGTTACTCCAGAAGAAGGGAGGATGGCTATTGAGTAGACAACCAGCATCCTCTGCCACAGATGATGGGGATCTTGATTTTCCAAAAAGCTCTTCACCTTTCATTCATGAACATGACCTTCCAGAGCTAAGGTATAGGATGGAATGACAGTTTTAATATGAGAAATGAGGTGTGTAGAGAGAAGGAGGAAGTCTTTTATTTTTACTCTTTTCTTTACTGAGACAAACTGAGTTTACTTAGATATTACTGAATGCCTTTAATGGAACTAGACACTTCTAGTGATATTTGTCTTTACTAATATGCCATGTAAATGGACCTTCTTGGCAGCTAGTTGTCTTTTAGTCCTACTAAATAAATTAATGCACATAGTCCCATTTCTATTTGTATTGCCATTTCTCAAAATTGAGTCTAGAGAGTAACACAGGATACCGGTGGCACAGTGGTTAAGTGCCCTGGCTACTAACCAAAAGGTCAGCAGTTTGTATCTCCCAGGTGCTCCTTGGAAACCCTGTGGAGCAGTTCTACTCTGTCGTACAGGGTTGCTGTGAGTCAGAATTGACTCAGTGGCAATGGGTTGGGGTTTGATATAGTGACAATGTAAATTTCATACAGCCTTATGGGGAAGCTCTGCTCTTCTTGTAGGGTCACTATGAGTTGGAATTAAATCAATGGCCACAGGTTTGGTTTTGGGTTTTTATATGTCATACCTGCCTTCCTGGAAGTCTAGCCCTTTTTATAACACTGGCCTCCCCTCCTGACAACATTTAGATGACTAACATGTGAGTTACTAACCTTCAATAGCATCTTCTTAAAGGATAGGGAACCTGTCTTGTTCAACAAACATAGTCCTTACAGTGCTTCTGTGTAGAAGATGGGCAGATTTGCAATATTAACCAAAGAAAAAGAAAAATAACGAAATATCACATAACAATCTATCAATCTATTAACTTTATGTGCCTCTGTTTTTGAATAAACTATTCTATAAGCTTTATTTAAAATGACCTTCATGCTTTCTCTACCTGTTTTGTGACTCTATGCACAGATTTGTCTGTAGGCATTTTATTTTGGAAGATATTTGTGCCGTCAGTAGATTTTTCCATTTAGGGCATGACCGCAATTTGCTGTCTCCCAGTGTCCTTATGTTTGCAGCTGAGAGTGCAGAACTAGGCCTGGTGGGCATGAGGGATGAGGGCTGCTGCTGACAGTGACTTTTGCACTTCCTGCCTTTCTCTTTCTTCAAGTGGAGGGTCCCTGCCTGAAGCAACGGCTCCTGGAGCCAGCGGGCTGCTTCCTAACGAAGGGGCTGCACTTTATCATGGCAGGGCACTGGATGGGCAGTGAAGGGAGTTTTTCTAAAGGAATGGTCTAATGTAAACAATAATAACCATAATAATAATCTGGGCTTTTACAGGAGCTTTCATCGAGGAACCAAAAACACATTATGAACATTAACTCATTAATCCCCACAACACCCCTGTGAGGGAGGATTAAGTGTAAGTAATCATAATTATTACTGTCATTATCCTTCAAACAATTCCCAGAGGTGCACTGGCTGAACTAGCGTACTTTGGGATTTTTTTTTTTTTAATTTTATTTAAAATAGGGATCCTAGACTTTTGGCAGCAACTCTCCTCTTGCATTCTCTTTTTTCTTTTTTTACTCTTTCTGACTTACTAAATAAATATGGATTTTTTTTAAAAAAAAAATTTGAGAGGCCTCTAGAAGAAATGAGTAAGGAATGGTTTCATACTCGTGATGTCCCCTCTTCTTTATTCTTGTCTGTTGGGAAAGCTCGGTGGGCACAGAGAACCCACCTCCAGGTGTTTGGAGCTGATTGCAGGTTTTGTTTTTAAACAGTGTTTGATTCATTTGATTTCAGCCTTATCTCTTTAGATAAGGCTTGAGAAGTTTCATTCCACATATAACATTATGTTTATCACTCTGAGTTTGAACAGTGTCCTTAACACTAAAAACACCAGTGTCCTCCTTACAACTAGTAGCATCTCTTTCATATAACAAGTCCCTAGGAGTTGCACAAGCATCTTTCCGACAGTTGCAATCCTCCTGGTGACCCCGTGAAAACACCTCCGTGTCCCATTATTGAAGAAAGAGGTCACCTCAGAGTTTCTGAACAATCACAGGAAAATAGGAAGCTACAAAGGGTACATTAGCGGATGAGAGGTACTGAATGAATGCAACCTTTAAAAATCTGCATTATTTTATGATTCCATAGCAGTGTCCATGACAGAAAATTCAGAAAATGTTGGAAAGTATAAAGAGAAAGACAAGTCACCTATAAACCTTGTATTAAGAGCTAAGTATTTTAACACTATGATATTTTCTTTGATTTTTGAGGTGACTATAGAGTTGCCATGAGTCGGATCCAACTCGACAGCACTTGGCTGCCTTGGCATTGTCAAATATTTATTACAAACTTTAGATTATTTATGACTCTTCACATTGTTTGCAAGTAAATGAGAACTTAGACACTTGGAAACGAGAGAATAAAAGAACCCTGTGGGGAAAATAAGGAAGGAGCAAATCAAAGAATCTGCCAGTGCCAGGAGAAGACAGGATCACAAGACCTAGAAGTCCAGCGTAGTGCCTGGCAAATAGCAGATGACCTAAAAATATTTGCTAAGGAAATTATGAAAGAAACCATATGTAGCAAGCATATAAAGAAAGAAGAGCTAATAATAGCTCCTATAAATTGAGCTGTACCCTTTTCAAGTATTAATTTTCATAACTACTTTACAAGTGTTGATGGTCTCAGTCGACAGGTGAGGAGAATAACAAATTCAGAGAAGGGAAGTGACTTTTCCAAGCCCACGCATCTGTTCAGAGGCAGAGCTGGAATCCAACCTCAAGTCATCTTTGCCAACAAAGGTCAGGCTGCGATTCCACAGAGCCTTTCAACAGTTCCAAACACTATGAAGCAGTTGTGAAGGATGAGAGCTAAGAAGCCGCTATTGGACTTAATCACTAGATGGTAATTTGGGTGAGAAATTTCAGCAAATTTGTGGGGCAGATGCTAGAGGGTGGGTGACTGAAGACAGAAGAAGTGATAAGGAAAGGTAGAGCAAGTTGGGGATGGCAGTTATCAAAAACAAAGTGAATGACAACAGAGTCAAAGGGTCAATAATTGTAGCAGAAATTTTTTTTTGAAGGTTCAAAGAAATTTGCCCATGGTGGTTAAATTTTGCAATTTGGAAGTAGACAGCAGTGATGGCGAAGGAGCCCTTGGAGTGCAGTGATCGGAACTATCAACTGCTAACTGAAAGGTCAGCAATTTGAAAACACCAGTAGTAGCTCCAAGGGTGAAAAACATAGCAGTCTGCTTCTGTAAAAATTTTCAGGCTTGAAAACCCTATAGAGTCATGAGTCAGGATCAGTCTGATGACAGTGAATTTGTTTTTTGGTTTTTGATGGTTGCACAACAGGATGAACTCAATTAATGTCCCTGAGTTGTCGATGTAAAATTTTGTTGAGTTGGCTAATGTTTTGTTATATATACATCTTTGCTACAATAAAACAATAAAAAAATTGTGTGTATGGCTAAGTTTAGCATTTTTATAGATTAAAGGGCCAGTAGGGAGGCAGGGATTGAGAGATAATGATGAGGAGAAGCTATGGTGTTGAATGAAGTCCTGGAATGGATGTGATGATAAGAAGGCGAAGGAACAGGGACAAAATAATTTATTCATTCAGCAAATAGATATGGTCCTCACCTTCTGAAAAGCACAGAGTCTTCTGAAATTAGACTGAAGGAGAGGATGTAGATGATGTCAGAAATATCTTAAAGTAAAAATGACAAAGGTGAGTTAGAAGCCTAGTTGTTCTTCAAAAATGGCAGAAGGGAAACAGGAACTGGGGATTTAGAGAGAGTAGCAAAGACTTGTATCAGTCTTGGTGGGAGAAGAACATGAACAGAAAATCTACAAGAGACTGGCAGAACTACTAAAAGAGAGGGAGAGCCTCATCAAAGATGAGATTCAGTGCTCAATGAACTTAGTTTCATGACTTCTCCCAGCAGGTTTTACAACCTGGGATGCAAATGTGACTGAAGAAACAGGTTGTGAGGAAGGAAGGTTTGGGGTTGGCTTGGAACCCTGGTTGAGTCAAGGGCTGAGGAACTCTATAAGGTGAACACAGTCATCCTAAAATGACTGGCTGTAGAAGTCTGCCTGGATAGGGAGATGAGTGCAACCAGGAGGCTGCCAATAGATGCTAAAAAAGGAAAATATTACCAGTTCAAGGGAATAAGCAACAGACATACTGGATATGAAATGAAGGAAGCAGTGGAAGAGAAGAAAGTTTTGATTCAGAGCAGGGAGTAAGATAGTGTCAGTTGATAAACCCGAGCTCTGACTCTACTGGTGGGTGACTGAACTGCAAGTGTTGAGACCACTGAGGCTGAGAAGTCTTAGGCACTGTAAATCCTCAGTGCCATTTTTTCTTATGGGACATTGAAACAGATAACAGCGGGAGGACAAGGATGCTTATATTTTTCTGTTGTGGTTGGTAGATGTCTGCGAAAAGGATCTGCCCTGTTCCTTGGTTGCTGCATTTGGATACTACATGAAATGCTTATTGAAATTGGAAAACACTTAGCTTTGAAACCTGGACCATATTTAGGTCTGTGTTATAGATTAAATTATGTCCCCCTAAAATGCATGTTGTAATCCCAACCAAATGGGTTGTCTTTGTTATGCTAATGGGACAGGGTGAGCATAGAGTATATCTTGAATCAATCTCTTTGGGGTCATAAAAGAGATTAAACAAGCCAGAAGAGTAGAGATGGGGTAAGATGAATGCCAAGACACATGTCAGACACCAAGAAAGCAGAAAACAGAAATTGAAGAAACAATGACCTACCTCCAGAGCCAACATAAAGAGAGAAAGCCTTCCCCTAGAGCCAGAACTCTTAATTTGTGCTTCTAGTTTTCTAAACTATGAGAGCTATAGCTACTGACCCAAAGGTCAGCAGTTTGAATCCACTAGCCATTCCTTGGAAATTCTATGGGCAGTTCTACTTGGTCCTGTAGAGTTGCTATGAGTCAGAATTGACTCGACTACAATGACTATAATGGGCGATTGTGAGAGAATAAATTTATGTGCATTAAAGCCATCTACTTGGGGTATTTTTTAATACAGCAGCACTAGATAGCAAAGACAGGTTGAAAGGGCTTAACTCAATATTCTGGCTGTATAACTAGTACACCAGACGTTCCGAAGAAGAAGGATTGGGGAGGCTGTGTCTCATAAACTTTGGACATGTTATCAGAAGGGATCAGTCCTTGGAGAAGGACATCATTCTTCCCAAAGCCAAGGTCTAAAAAAAAGAGGAAGATCCTCAGTGAGAAGGATTGACGCAATGGCCTCAACAATGGGCTCAAGAATGATAAGGATTGTGGAGATGGTGCAAGACTGGATGGTGTTTCATTGTGTTCTACATAGGGTCACTGTAAGGCAGAACTGACTTGACATCACTTAAAGCAACAACAAACTCAACATATACAAGATATTAGAGTTGCTATGTAATCTAAAAATGTATGTGTCATGTAGTCTGGCATTGTCTACTTCCCTGTCTTCATCTCCTACTTGCCTCTAAGTGTTGAACGGGCTTCTTTTTGATCCTTGAATGCACTGCGTTTGCTCCTGCCAGAGGGTCTTTAAATTTGCTATTCCTACTTTCTAAACTGGAGCCCTTAGTGCCACAGTGATTAAAAGCTTGGCTGCTAATCAAAAGGTTGACAGTTTGAATCTACCAGCCAGTCCTTGGAAACCCAATAGGCAGTTCTCTTCTGTCCCGTAGAATTGTCATCAATAGCAATTGGCAGGGTTTTTTTTGTCCTCTATGGTTACTTTCTGAACTGTTCTTCTAGGTCCCCCTGAGCTTAATGTTTATGTGGCTGTCTTTTGTTATTCAGGTTTCCATTTAAAGGTCATTTCGTCTGATAAATTATCCCTGTATACTCTATCCTCTGGTCACTTAATGTTATATTACCCAGCTTGCTTTCCCTTTTGGAATATAGAATACTCTTGTTACTGTTACCATTTCATTGATGTACTTTTAATAGTCTGTCTCTGTCCACTTGCAAGCTTCACCAGAGAGGGACATTGACTGTGTTGTTCTTCAATCTATTCTCAGAATCTAGAACAGTGCCTGGCACATAGTAGGTGCTCCAAAAAAGTTGTCGTATCTGAATGAAGACTAAGCACAAGAAGATGAACTGGAAGAGATGCAAAAAGAGATCCCTGGAGGTGTGCATGAGCATTGAAGAAGTTTAAAAACTGCATGGCCAGTAAATAAGAGAATAAGTAAATCCAGGACATGAAATAATAATTTCAACATCTGAGGAAAGAAACTAGATCTCATTTCAAGGGAGAAGAATCAAAGAATATTTGTAGGGGCTTGCATGTAAAGCTGAAAGAAAGATATGACACATTGGAATTCCAAATTGAACAAGAGAAGTTTAATTTACAATTGAATTAAAAAAACAAATGACCAGACAAAAATACTTCTGAAGCTGGTGAATGGGAACATAATAACAAAATAGAGATGAGGAAAGGAAAAATAACAGAGGTCAACACTGCATGGCATTGATGGGGATAAAATGATGCAGTTAGTGTTATGGGTGTTTAGAATTTTGAGTGAGATACAGCGCTTTGAAGAGAAGGGGGCTGGTAAGGAGAAAAATAAGGGATGGGTGAGAAATCTCCTTACAAAATGACAATTTTTCCCTTTGAAGATATTGACAAGATCGTGGGTAAAGATGGAGATGGAGGGCTGTGGATAAGGAGACATTAAAGGTCTGAAGCAGAAAGCGTCATCTTGGCTTGTAGGCGTAGGGTTCAATCAGAGAGGCTATTTAGCAAAGAGAATGGCAGAATTAAAGGGAAAAAGTCACTGAGGTTTAGTAATTATAGTACAAACAGGAGAAGATAAATATCTTCTCCATATATTACATCATTGTTAAATCTCAATAATTTTAAATATAATTAAGTTTTAATAACACCTTAGATTTAATAGTATAGTTATTGCCTGGGAATTGTCTACAAGCCATTATAAATCTATTTGTTTAGGTTTACCAAGCAGGTAATAAAATGTGTGTGTGCAGCTCAGGTGATGAGGTTCAGAGTGTACAGTGTGCTTATTAAATGTCTCACTCAATGTAATTGATTGTAAAATCCACTTCAAATCACATCAAATAAAGTACATTTTACAACAAATTAATTAAAATAAAATTTCTCTTTCAGTTATTATTTCCTAACCTCTTTCCTTCTTCCCTCTGTGTCTACCCTAGGGGAAGTCTGTCTTTTTTCCTAAATTCTACTTCTTCAGGAATTATAAAATGCAATCCATTTTAGCAATCTTGTTGGACCTCTGGAATCTATGACACTGAGTTATAACATATTATGAAGGAGAGAAAATCTGTTCATCTTAAGGGAGAAGCTCATTCTCCTCCTATTGAGCTTTTTTGGGGTGGGAGAGAGGAAGTAGACTTCTTAAATATCAAAATATATTTTTGACTCAAATACCTGCAATTAAGAAAAGGATATTTTGTTGTCAATACAAACAGATCTAAACTTGTGTTCTGTGGCTAATTATGATGTCTGAGGGAAAACAATCACTTTCTTTCCCTTTATAATGGCATGAAATGAGTCTACTTTCATTGCACAAATAAAAAAGAAAGCCAATTCTGACTCATAGTGATCCTATAGGACAGAGTAGAAGTGCCCCATAGATTTTCCAAGGAGCACCTGCTGAACTCGAACTGCCATTGTTTTGGTTAGCATCTGTAGCACTCAACACCTATGCCACCAGGGTTTCCAAAAAGCAAGCAGAGGACTTTAAAGACAGACAAGGACACTAACTAGATTGAAAACGTATCTTTAAACAATAATGTGCTAAATTCCCACTTAGAAAAATTTGGTATATGACAAGCGGTAAACTTAAAGACAGAAAAATAGAATTTGCTCTCCATGTGGAAGATAGAATAGTGAGAACTATGGAACCCATTACATTCTGACCCATTCTGCTTAGTTTTTTTTTTTTTTTTAATTAAAGCTATGAAAGTTTGCATTTGCTCCAATTCTTGGAGTGACATAAGGAATAAAATTTCTAGAAGCTGGATTCTAAATGTGTATATTGGTGATCCCCTTAGACTCTCTCTATGCTATCACATTTTTAATAAATTGCTAGTGGTACATTTTCTTAGTTAGGAAAATGTGAGACAGATAGCCTTCATGAAGTTATTGTTTTGGTATCCATTACTATACTTTGGGGGGAATGTTGGAGTACCCTAGAGTTTTGCATTTGCAGCTTGAATATGAGCTCCTCCAGAGTCTAGCACAATCCTTGGTATATGGTAAGCATTTTATAAATATTTACTACCTGAATGAACTGTCTTATGACTTATTCTGTGACCCAGAAACAGATTTAATAATCTATTTGAGACAAATTCTTTGCCATCCACAAATACTTGGTGAACAACAAATAAAATTTTGCATTCATCTGTCTATCTCTCTCTCTTAATCACCTATACAGTAAAATCTCCAAAACAGGCCAGCTCTAGCAATGCCTACAACTGGAACAAGAAACTTAGCAACAACAGAGCTCTTGCTGTTTGTGGCAGTTCACGGTCCATTCACTCTCCTACTCTCATACACGACTGTTTCAAACCTTCTCTCTCCCAGCCCCTCAGCTGTACTTCCTCCATCCTCACTTTCAGCTGATGACTGTATTCTTTCCTTCGGTGAAATAAATGAAGCATCATTGGACAACTTCCACAGACTCTTCCTACCTTACCCACTAACCAGCATCTGCATCTTTACAGACAATGTTTTTTGTCTGTTACTTTGTTACTGGGTAGTCCTCAAAGCATCCCTTGGGGTTTCTGAAACTCTACTCAGAAGATCTGTGAAGTCAAAATTATTCTCATAGTAATACTAAGACTTTTTCACCCAGCTTCTCTTTTTCTTTTAAGAGTGTTGAGTGGAGTCTTCCAGAAGCAACACGCAGACTAATGATGGCATTACTCTGCTGACTAACGCAATGTATGTTTGTATATACTCACATTTTAAAAATTCCTCAGTTGTAATTTCTAATACACTAAATGTCAATGGATATAACACACGTCAAACAAAGCGTGTTGGAGTTCCCAATTATTTTTAAGACTATAAAAGGATCCCGAGGCCAAAAAGTTAGAACATTTTTGCTCAAGATGAGCTATGTCTGCTCTTGCCTGACACCAGACCCATATTTGTACCCACTTCGCTGCCACCACAATTCTTTCAAAGCTGTACTTTTCAAAATCATTCACAGCCTCCATGATGCTTATACCAGTGCTTGGTCCTCAACCTTTATTGTGCCTGACTCTTCAATTGTTGCTTTTACTTGACTTGTTTCCTTTTCTCACGTGGCTTTCAGGACACCGTATGCATTTGGGTGTCATCCTGTCTTCCTGGATGTTCCTTCTCAGTCTCCTTGGATGATTTCTCCTCTTCACCCTGATCTTTTAACACTGATATACCTGGAGATCTTTCCTTGGTCAATTTCTCTATGAACACGCCTTGCCTTAGGAATCTCACACAATTCTCTGGTTTTAAATATCATTTAAATGTTGAAGACATCCAAATTTATGTCTCCCACACACGGACCTCCCTCCTGATCTCCAGTGTCCAGAGTTCAACTGCAAATTAGACTTCTTAGCTTGGATGTCACGTACTGACATAGCCAACTCAACATAACCCAAACTAAATTCCCAGTCATTTCCCCAATCCCCGCCCAAATGGCTTCATATTGTTCTCTCTAGAGTCTATTACCAAACAATATTTGCACAAGTTAAAAATGTGAATTCATCACGGGCTCTCTGGCATCATTTCTATCACTAACACTGTATTTTCCAACTACTATTCCTTCTTCTTTGTTCCCAAGTTTTGAATTCCAACCACCAGTAATTCTCGATGCATTCCAATTACATGTTCAATCAATTTCAGACCACAGAAGCTGGTAAACATCTTCACTTTCTTCATCTTCGGCCTTAGTGATTGGTGGGTAAATTTGAATAACTGATCTTCCTAGTAGGCATATAGATAGCCTATCACTGACAGTGTTGTACTTTATGATAGATATTGAAATGTTCTTTTCGATGATAAGTCAGCCACTCCTCTTCAAGTTGTCAGTCCTGGCGTAGTAGACCACATGATTGTCTAATTCAAAATGACCAGTACTAGCCCGTTTTCAGCTCACTATTGCCGAGGATATTGATCTTTATGTATCCCATTTCATTTCTGATGATTTATAATTTTCCTAGATTCATACTTCAGTTTTGTATATTACAGGTTCCAGTTATTAATGGATGTTTGCAGCTGTTTTGCTGCTATTTATAAGGTTTTCACTGGCTAATTCTTGTCAGAAGCAGACAATTAGGTCCTTCTTCCTAGTTTGGAAGCTCTGGAAGCCCAGCTAAAACTTGTTCATCGTGGGTGACCCTGTTGGTGTCTAAATACCAGTGGTATAGCTTCCGGAATAACAGTGACACACAACCCATTACAGTACGACAAACTGACAGTCACTGGGGGATACACGCAGAAGCACATGCATGCACACACACACACAAAATCCATTGACATCAAATAAATTCCTACTCACAGCAGCTGTACAGGGTAGAGCAGAACTGCTCCACAGGGTTCCCAAGGAGCAGCTGTTGGATTTTGAACTGCTGGCCTTTTGGTTAGCAGTTGAGCTCTTAATTACTATGCTAATATTTGCACACGCGCGCACACACACACACACACACAGAAAGAGAGAGAGAGATTTTCCCAAAAAGATTTTTGGCAGTTGCACTCCCGTTGAATCTTTTGTTTTTAGGACACTTTGATACATAGTACATTCAATGAGTACCAATAACAAGTTTTTATCAGTAATACTTTCTGTGATTTAAGATTTCATGGGATATCATTACTTTGGTTCTTCATTACCACTTGTTCATGGTGTAATAACTAGAGGTTTAAAAGCTTAAAATGTCAGTAATTTTAACTATAGTGTTACCTGTCCATCAGGTAGACTGTTTCCCTATTGAGTTGTCCAAGGTTGCTTTATGCCAAAAAGGCATCAACTTCCTTATTTATTCAGGCATATTTACTGGCTTTCAAACCTGTGAAGATTTTCTCAACAAGATCCTGCAAAATTGCCTACTTGTTTCTAGTTACTGGTGAGTTTATGAAAAAAACAAACAAAAATTGAGGGGAGATCCCAAAACTTTATAGAAAAGGTACCTAGAAGAAAATGTTATTCTAGGTATATATCAACTTTTTGTTGAAAGATTCCTAGAAAGAAAGAAAAAAAATGTATTACTTTTCAGTAAAATGGTACTTTGATGAAATTGTAATGCTTGTTTGTGCTTTAAGACGTGATCCACTTCAGGCAAAAGAGTTGAGCTATTGTGTTAACGTGGTTGATGTTAGGTAGTTCTCATCAGAGATCTGCCACAGGAAAATCTATTTGAAAAGGCTTATTGACATTATCACCTACTGTGAACCACTTACCACCATCTCCTTTTACCCTTTCCCTCCAACTCCAGCAGGAGCTGTAAAAAGAAGGAATTCTAAATCAAAACAAATAATTACCATTGTGATCTCTAGGGAAGAAATGAGCCCAAAGAAGCCTAAGTAGCAATTTTTGTATTAGACGAAAAACCAAACTAACCAGCCCGGTACAGTGCAAATCTCTCCTGGGTTTAGAATGATCACCCTTGTCCAAATAACCATGAGATTTTGACCAAGCTGCTTTATTTCTTCGGGTTTCAATTTCATAAGGGAGCCCTGGTGATGCAGTGGTTAAGTGTTTGGTAAATGAAAGACTGGTAGTTTAAACCCATCAATTGCTCTCTGGGAGAAAGATGTGACTGTCTGCTTCCACAAAGATTTTAGCCTTGGAAACCTATGGGACAGTTATACTCTGTCCTATAGCATGACCATCAGCTGGGATGGATTCAGTGTCCATGGGTTTTCGTTTCCATATTCTTTGGGATTAGACAAGAGAATTTCTTAGTTCTCTTGTAGTTTTGTATCTGCCTTGCAAGTGTCACTTTCTGTGTTCTGTAAAGGGTTATCTTGCCGCCCTTCTGCCTGGTCCAGTTTTGAAGGGTGGGTCTCTAATGACCTTACTACAGCTTTCTTCCAACTAGCCTGACGAGGTCTGCCCTGTAGCCTCTCTGTTCCTCTTCCTGGAAGACCAGGGAATCTGATGTTTGTTTTGGGCTATTTCCCAGCTTCCTTAAGCTATTCCCTTCCTTATTCAGAGGTAAGAGTGAGTGGCACTGTGAGAAAGAATTCTGCCATGGGTGAGCGTTCTTTGAACCAGTTTTAGAAGTTACAGAATGAAAAATGGACCTTAAACATCCACATGTTCAAACGTTTATGTGATATTTGAATCTTTTCTGTAATAACGCCATCTCTGCAGTTTTAGTCATTCTGTCATCAGTACCCACTTTTGTCATGTGGCTGATTTCTACTCACTCTCTAAGATTCAGCTCCAGCTTCATTTCTTCAGGAAGCCCGGGGATTTCCCAGCCCTATGTTTTAACTTCAGGCTGGGATAAGTGATCTTCTATTGGGTCTCCACAGACACCATGTAGGCCTCTATTATCTCGGTTCAACACATTGAAAAATTATTGGGTGCTGTATGCATCTAATTCATCTTTATATTACCAGTTCTTGGTGAAACACTTAGCACTTAGTTTATCTTCGTTGAGTAATTATTATTCAATGTAATTTGTTGTTGAGTCTGTGCGACATGAGCTCTCTTCTCAAGGAAGCTCATTCCTCGTCGCAGATCTAAAACCAGTCCTTACACTGAGCCGAAATGTGCCTTTCCACTTGGAGTCATGCAAAAAAATATAATGTTTCTCTGTATGGTGGTCATAAGGACATTTTATGGTGCTGTCAGGTGTCCTGGGAGTCTTCTTTTCAGGTCAAGCATCCTCATTTTCTTTTATCCATACTTTGTGAGAGTTTAGCCTCTACCTGTTTAGTAACTCTCAGCAAATTAGTATATGCTTCCACAATAATTTAGGATAGGCATAAATGGATATTATGTATTGCTGGATGTTAACAGATTACTTTGGTCTTAATACTTCATCAGCTTTCTAAAATAATAGTTTTATTGTGAAGGTTAAATGAGATAATACATGTGCATAATACAGTGTCTGGTACAAAATATGTACTCCATAGATGCTAATCATGATGCTATCCTATTTCCTCTCCTTGCTCTGTATTTTATCATGACAGCTCATAGCACACATCAGTTTTCAGGCTGTTAATTATTCAATGTTCTCATTCACTGTCTTTCCAGCTTTTGAATCAATGGACTTTGAGTGAGTTTATTGAAAGTATCATGTTTTCATATTGCTTAATAAGTCTTGGAGAAGTACAGCCAGAATGCTCTTTAGAAGCCAGGATGGCTAGACTTTGTCTCATGTACTTTGGACATGGTTATTTAGGAGTGCCCACTCCAGGGAGAAGAATATCATGCTTGGTAAAGTAGAGGATCATTCAAAAGAGGAAGACCTTCGATGAAATGGATTATACGGTGGCTAAAACCATGGGCTCAAACATAACGGTGATTGTGAGGATGGTACAGGACTGGGCGGTGTTTCATTCTGCTGTACATGGGGTTGCTATGAGTCAGAACTGACTTGAGAGCACCTAACAACAACAACTATATTTTGCAGTAATTTACTTTAAGAAGCCAGTTTTCATGCAGAGCTTCCAAACTAAGAAAGACCAGTTTCAGCTGATAACTAAAAGTGCCTCTGGAGAAAGGCCTGGTCAACTACTTCCATCAAATCAGCCATTAAAAACTCTAAGGAGCACAGTTCTGCTCTGACACATGTGAGGCCATCATGAGTTGGAGTTGATCTGATGGTAATTAGTGGTGCTGATAATGTTCATTTGTGGAAGAGACAGCATATGGAAGTATATGTGTCCAGAAATGGCTTTTTCCTTCAGTAGTGGAGATGAGTTGCAGGAAATCTTAAGGCCTTTTGACTGGCTCATCCTCTACTTGTGACAAAAGAGTACAGAGTTTGTTAAAAATGTTTCCTGGAATTACCAATTTGCTTTGTAGGTTCAGAGCAAAAATTTCTCTACAGAAAGGTAACCAGTTCTAAATTCTGCCTCATTGCTTCTGTGTTATCACTAGTGGAACAAGTCAGAAACTGGGATATGGATTAACATTTTCCCCACAGGAACTTAATGCTTTTAGAAACTACTTTACTGTGCTTTAAGGGAAAGACAATTTGTCACACAAAAACGTGTGCACACATTGCTGTGTAACTGCAGCCGCTCCCCCTGCACTGTGACAGCACACTCCTCCTTTCCACCTGTATTTCCTGTGTCCCTTCACCTAGCTCCTGTCCCCTTTACCCTTCACCTCACCTCTGGACAGAACCCATCTAGTTAGTCTGATGTGTCTACTTTGAAGCCAAGAAGCACACTCTTCACCGGTATCATTTTATGCCTTATACTTTAGTCCAATCTTTGTCTGAAGAGTTGGCTTCAAGAACTGTTTCAATTGTGGCCCAACAGGGAGTCTGGGAGTTATATCTTCTGAAGACCCTCCAGTCTGTTGGACAATAAAGTCTGGCATTTTTAATAAGGTTCAAGTTCTGCACCCCATTTTTGTTCCACTGCATCAGGGACTCTTTGTTGTGTTCCTTGTCGGGCGGTCGTTGGTGATGGCCAGGTGCCATCTAGTTCTTCTTGTCTCATGCTGATGTAGTCTCTGAATTATGCAGACCTTTCTGTCTCTTAGGCTCCTATTTTCTTTATACCTTTGATGTTCTTCACCCTCTTCTGCTCTAGGCAGGTTGGCACCAATTGATGCATCTTAGATGACCACTTGCCAGCTTTTAAGACCCAGACACCGCTCACCAGAGTGGCATGCAGAACCTTTTCTTAAAAAACTGTTATGCCAATTGACTTGGATATCCCCTGTAATTCTGTATTCAATTAAAAAATATTACATATTGTTCTTATTTAACAATAACTGTAAGAAAAGCCTAGGAAGTAAATGAGCTCAAAAGGGACTCTCAAAGAAAAAAGTGGATGCATTGGGATTAGATAGTTATATGAGCTTGTTAGAGATGAAGTAAAAGGGAGTAACTAAGATTGAGTCAAAGTAAAGGGAAACTTTGAGGAGTGGATAGCCTTCTCTCTTAATACACAGACAATAAATAGCTGAAGTGAGATTTGGGGAGAGGAGAAGGCTTTGTGGGTAAGAGAAGATGCACATGAACAACTTACAGGGAGCTAGAGAGGAAGCTGAAATGGGCAAATGGTTGGCATGTTTGACAGTAAGAGGGGAGTAGTTAGAGTTCATCTTGATGCTTGTCCTTTTAAGGGAAGAGACCCACAGCAGGGCCACTGCTGGAATTGCAAGAGCTCTAGAAGCACAGAGTCAAAAACAGAGGGAAGGAAAAGGTTTAGAAAGTTGAAATGGAGAATCAAAATAGGAGACGTGCTGAACTTGAGCTAGGTAGCTTGTAGCAAAAATTCATTTATAAGTTTTTAAAAAAAGAATTCTGTTCGCTGAGAAGCTGTCAGACCCACCCTCAACTGTTTGCAAGGATTTGTGGCATTGCTGTAGGTAAGTGTGCAGAAATGTTTACTGAAATGTTGAAAGCAGTGCAAGTTTGAATCTTCCATAATTCAATTAAAATGTGTATTTTAGTGATAACTGAATCAGAAGCAAATACAAAGCAAACAAGACAAAGTATGTGGGGGAGTTATGGAGTGTGGGCCAGCTCAGAGTGAATTTGTTAGGTAATAAATGGGATGTTGATATAGATGCTCTCTTTCTGGTGGGTCTCTTTGGAACGGCCCATCTGTCACCTAATTCCATTACAATATGAAGAACAAATGATATATGGAAAGACAAACACAGTGTCATCTCCCCGCATGTCCCAAACAAAATCTTTTATACTGTGGGGTGCTTTTGTTCTAATAAAGACTGGCTTGGTAAAGAGTAAGGTTTTGGTGGCTAAGTTGTGACAGCATGTCATATCTTGCTTTCTGGGGACAAGCCATTTATCTCTCTAGTTTGTCGCTTTCTTGATTGTTCCCGTTTCCCTGGTGTCAAGCTCCTTCACCACATGTTTAACCTGAAAGCTTGTTTCTACCAACAAAACCATCAGTCAACAGAGAAACATGGAGACTGTGGTTTCTAAAGGATCAGATTTTCCTGACATCTACACTTTTTGATTCTTGAAAGTTATTTGATTGTGTGCAGGCATTGTGTCAATGGTAGAGTGATCACCATATGGGAGACTGAGGTTTGATTTCTATACAAAGTACCTTATGCGCAGCCTCTGTGCACCTGTCAGAGAAGGTTTGAGTGTTGCTGTGATGCTGAATAGGTTTTTTCAGAGCTTCCAAACTAAGAAAGGCCAGGAAGAAAGGCCTGGTGATCTAATTCTGAAAACATAGCCAGTGAAAATCCTATAGATCTCAATAGTCAAATCTCCAATCAGTCACAGGGTGGTGCAGGACTGGGAAGTTGTTCATTCTGTTGTGTGTAGGATCCCCATTAGTTGGGGACCTATTCAATAGCCACTAAGAACAACAATTGATTGCATGGTAAAACAATCTAAAAAGAGTTCTTGAATTTCATTCAGCAACTAAAATCTTAAGAGAATATCAACCCAGTGAACAACCATAGGATACACTGACTCCCTGTAATGGGCATCTTCATTGTCAAGTCTAATCAAATTGACCTCCATGCCTGTTCTTACTCATCCTTCGTTTGGAGTTATAATGGTACTGACCTTACAAAGTGCTCTGGGTATCTGAAAATTTCTTTAAAGAGAAGGAAACATTTTTAATTAAGACAAAGACAATGGCATCTTCAAATATGTCTCTTTGCCCTCCGTGGACCAGTGCATGCTGGGACTTGTAGTTTTTGGTAGTTGCGTCAGTCTCTTTCGTTAGTTAAGAGGACTACTCTGGCTTCTGGGAAATACTGAGGCAATGACCACTTTCTTCATTATGCAATGAGAAATCACTGAAATATTTTGCAGATATACAAAGGAGTTTATTAATTGCTTATCTTGCATTATACTGTATGGAGTGGGTGGATGGTGAAGGAACATGAAAATTAAGACTGTTGTCAAACTAATCGTTTAGCTTAGTAAAGCCCATAATTAGTTCACAAGCCAAGCTTCTCGTTTTCTCCCTCTGCCAAGTGGCTGTACCAAGAAAATTATATTTTTAGATCCTGTATTCACGGGCATGTGTGAAGATGTGATGTTGAATCTTAAAATATAGGAAAATGAAGATTATTTTTGTGAAAAGGAAAGAATTGAAATTAAAAAATAATTTTATCTATCTGTGAGTGCTAAAGGTAAAGAAAGTGGTAAAAACGTATTGCAAAAGTTAGATTTCTACTTATTAGTTAAATTTTCAGGGAAGGACATCTTCCTTGAACTCTCCTTCCTAACTACTTAGGATGTTCTTTTACAGCTGCAATTTTGGTTCTCATTTAAATGCAAAACAAAAACAAACAAACAAACAAATCCATGTATATTCAATACTTTGCTACCTAATGTGTAATAAGGGATCCAGCAACACTGTCAGTTATGGAGACGGTAAGGTGCAGAACCAAAAAGAACAAAGAATTGGCCCTTCGTTCGTACATTCTAATGCTTTAGTTTGTCTATTTACCAAGAAAAGGCATGAATTTGAGATACTGCCTCACCTGAATTTTTTCATGGTGGTCTTGGATTCTCAAAGGGGCTTTAGAGATCATCTAGCTTAACCCTTTATACTTTACAGAGGAGAAAATGACTTGCTCAAGAGCAGAATTGTCTATTTCTGAGCCTAAACTAAACTCTGGTGGTATAGTGGTTAAGTGCTACATCTACTAACCAGAAGATCAGCGGTCTGAATGTGTCAGGTGATCCTTGGGAACTATGGAGCAGTTCAACTCTGTCCTATAGGGTTTCTATGGGTCAGAATCAACTGGATGGCACTGGGTTTGGTTTGGTTTGAGCCTAAATTTGACATACAGATCTCTGTGTCCTCCATCCGCAGTATATTGTTGATGTAGTTGCCATAGAGTCGGTTCTAGCACGGGCTTTCTTAATGTAGCTGTGAGAGAAGACAGTTGGCTGTGCATGTTGCTTGCGTGTGACTGCTGAGGAACCAGATCCTCGAGGAAACACAACACCTGTGTGGCCCAGTGTCTCACTGCTTTACCCTGTCCTCTGACAGGCTAGCTTTGCAAGTTGGTGGGCAGAGAATCTGGCTGAGAAGTAAGTGGATGTTTGTTGTGCACCATTACGTTAATTCCAACTCACAGTCACCCTATATGAGAGAGCGGAACTGTCCCATGGGGGTTCCTAGGCTATTATCTTTACAAAAGCAGAGAACCAGGTCTATTCCCTAAGGAGCAGATGACTGACCTTCTGGTTAGCAGCTTAATGCTTAACCATTGAGTCACTAGGGTTCCTTCAGTGCACATTTATGTACTAAGAAGTGCATAAGTTTGAATCTTACTATTTCAGCACTGAAGTAAAGATAAAGGTGTATTGTAAGGAAGCATGTACCTCAAAGCTCTCTGGAAATATTAGCTATCTCCTTGAATTGATACTGAGGGCAAGAGTGTATCTAAGAAAATGTCAAAATAGGATTTCCTCCAAGTCAGAAAACTTATTTTTGTAATGTACCATACAATGTTTTTGAAGCTAATTCTGGAACTTGCCTGAGTGAAAAGCTGGTTATAAGTTCAGTATATATGTAGGTAATCAAGATAGGACTTTAGATGATTTTTATCTCTGGTTGTTGTTCTACTTCAGCTTATGAGTTCAAAAACACTAAAATTAAAGCAAAAAAAGTAAAAGAGAGAGCTATTTTGTAAGTAAGTGAGAGAGAAAAGAATTCTTATCTGCCATAGAATAACTGGAGAATTAGAGCTTTGGCCTGTGGGGTTGGCCTGTATGGTTTCCATACTTGAAGCTCTTCCAAGTTTTACTCCAAAGTTGTATTTACTGGTGATATATTATAAATATTCTAGCCACATTAAAGTTCCCAATCCTAATTCCTCAGCTTAGTTAAGATTTTTTTTTTTTTTAAAGATCTTGCTTAAAAAAAAAAGATTTTAAAATGTTCAATGTGGCAGCTCAAGCTTTTATAACCGCTTAGAGGGAATTCGTTTTCCATTTACCAATCTTTCTGTATAAAATTTATTCATATCTTCACCTATTTTGGAGTCTCTGGGTAGTGCAAATGGTTAAACACTTGGCTTTAACTCTTTCAAACCTGCTTTGAGGTGCCTCAGACCAAAGGTCTGGCAATTTGCTTCTGAAAAATTAATTACGAAAACTCTGTGGATACACAGGTGCCGTGAGTTGAAATTGACGTGACTGCAACTGATTTGGTTTTTGGTTTTAGCCTATGTTGGAGTTGAAAAGATAAAATCTTAATGATGATGTACTCTAACAGTTTTATTTATAAATAAGGAAATTGAAGCTCAGCGATCAAGTCAAATGGCCACGTTGATTCAGCTGTGACTGTGCATCTATCGTCTGTCTCCTGATGCTGTAGTCTGATGTTTGCTGAGCTTCATAAACAATCTTTATATTATGATTTTGAAAGACCCACATAAAAGGAAAAAACAGCTGCCGTTGAGTTGATTCTGACTCATGACAAGCACCTGAATGTCAAGATAGAACTGTGTTCGGCAGGGTTTTCAGTGGTTGAGTTTTTGAAAGTTGATCACCAGGGCTTTATTTCGAGGTGCATTTGAGAGGACTTGTCATGAAATGAATTGTGTCCCCGTGACCGCCCCCCAAAAATGTGCATGTCTGTTTGGCAGGGCCATGATTCCGGATATTGAGTGATGTTCCTTTATGCTGTAAACCCTGCCTCTGTGACGTTAATGAGGAAGGATGAGTGGCAGTTATGTTGGTGGTGCCTGTGGTATTGTATTGTATTGTCCCTTGGGGCAGCCTCTTGGTATATAAGGGAGAGGCAAACCAAGATTAGAGGACTCAGACCACCAAGAAAGCAGTGCCAGAAGCTATGTGTGTTCTTTTGGAAAGGAACGGGTGCCCCTGTGGATCAGAGGCTTCTAGTGCAGGGGAAGACTGATGACAGTGACCTTCCTCCAGAGCCAACAGAGAAAGTCTTCCCCTGGAGCTGATGCCCTGAATTTGGACTTTTAGCTTACCAAACTATGACAAAATAAAATTTCTCTTTCTAAAGCAACCCACTTGTGGTATTTCTGTTGCAGCAGCACTACGTGGCTACAACAGGACTCCAACCTCCAATCTTTGGTTTAGCAGATGAGTGTGTTAACTGTTTATACTGTTCAGGAACTGCAGGGCCATATTTGGGGGTTCCATTAACAACTACGCTATGATCTTCATGTGGAACTTAGAAATCTCCTAAGCATTGATTGTCTCCAACTATCTAAGCTCTTTTTCTTTTGTCTGTATGCTCCATTACTAATCTCAGGTGGGACAAGCCAAATACAAAAAAGGGAAGTAGAGACTTTCCCAGTACAACCTTTAGTCTGAAAAAATGTTTTCTAAGGTAAGTGTGTCTAGATTTGGAACTAGTCCTTTGTAGTCTTTGGGATTGAAAAACAGCAAAAATGAACATTTTGGAGGGTGACTATGGCAGCTTGTCATTGACTTTGACACTGAGAACCCTTGAGGATAGAAAGGAGCATTCTTTAGGGACTGATCAATGAGGGTGAGGAAGCCTCCATTACTTGCTTAAATGGAAGTCTATTGAGAATTTTCGATGGAGAACACCATTGCTACTTAGGCGATTTAGAAGATTTGATAACATAACTTCTGAGTAATAAGAAGAAATGTAAAATTAGAGTTGCTTAAGGAAAGTATACATATATAAATCATAATAGGGCAGTGGTTAAGAAGCTTGACTTCTAGACACAAAGTTAGCAGTTTGAATCCACAGGTCAGTCCTTGGAAACCCTATATACTCTGTCTTGTAAGGTCTCTATGAGTTGGAATTTACTCAATGGCAAGGAGTTTGGCTTCATATATACATATACATATGTATGTATAATGAGGAATTACATAATTGAAATTAGTCTACAAATATCTCTGTGGGGAAAGAGTTTACCCAAGCTGGGAGTGTACTGAAATGAGGATTACTTTAGATCTTGGATATATCTGAGTAGGAAGAAGGGGAGAATTGAAGAGAATAGCACAGAAATTTTTACAATTCATGGGATGAGTGGGGGTTAGGGGCTGACGTTAGGGCAAATGGAAGATGTTAGATTATAGCACATTTCTTGAGTGTTTCAAGTTACATTTCAAAAAATAAAATTTTCATTGCCCTTGAGTGGCTTCTGACTCATAGTGACCCTATAGAAGAAGGTAAGACTGCCTCATGGGATTTCGGAAGCTGTAAACCTCACGGAGCAGACTGCTACATCTGTCTGCTGAGTGGTTGGTGGGTTTGAAGCACCAAACTTTTGGTTGGCAGCTGAATGTGTGTTACCACTGCTGAGGGTTAAATTTAAGGAGTGAGGAGAGGCAGAATATACCACAGACTCTCAAAAGAACAGTGAATCTGTTTTGGAAGAAATACAACCAAAATGTTCCTTAGAAGCAAGGATGATGAGACTAACTCTTACATACTTTGGACAAGTTATCCAGAGGGACTGGTCTATGGAGAAGGACATTGCACTTGGCGACTTGGAGGGTTAGTGAAAAAGAAGACCCTCAAGGAGGTGAATTGACACAGTGATTGCAATGATGGGCTCAGTCATAGCAAGACTTGTGAGAGTAGTGCAGGACCCGGCAGTATTTCCTTCTGTTATGCATAGGGTCATCACGAGTTGAAACTCACTCTCTGGCACCTAACAGTAATGACAATAAGTAGAGGCAATTAAAAGATGAATGTGGACTATGAGCCCAAATATGTTATTTTTCTAAAATCCCAAAGTTACTTTTAGTGTTTATCTTTCTAACCAAGTTCATTGAGAGTACATGCCTTGCCAAACATCTCTCTTTTGTCCCCTAAACACAGTTTCTGGGATTAAGCAATAACCATGGTTGGGTGTTTGGTCATTTTAGAACATGGAACTATAAGGTTATGATTTTCCAAGGAAATAAGACTTTGAAGGGACAAGAGAAGTTTTAAGTGAGAAGTAAGTAGAGGATGGAAACAGTAGGGTGTAGGGGAATCAGAGTATGGGGGATATTGTCAGAATAAGAGAGCTCTGAAAATGCAGGAGATGAGCATTTAAAAATAAAAAAGAGGTATGATGCAAAGATGATGGATTAATCCAAATGGAAATAGTATTTAGCACTGAGAAGATCAGACTAAGGAAACTCAAAAACCAAAACCCACTGCCACTAAGTCAGTTCCGATGTATAGCAACCCTATAGAACAGACTAGGACTGCCCCACAGTTTCCAAGGAGCAGCTGGTGGATTTGAACTGCTGATCTTTGGGTTAACAGATGTAGCACTTAACCACTACATCACGAGGGAGGCCTAAAAATAAGGAAGGATGCTGTTGCCTTCCCCTCACTGTGGTAGCATCAAGCACTTTCCCTTCCCTTGATGAATTAAGATAGAGAGTTGGCTGGGACACTGCCCTCGACCTCACCCATGTCCAATTCATGTCTGTGCTTCTGCTTGGGACTGAACTCAAGATTCTATGCTCCCCTCCAATTTCTCCTTATTTTATATCCTTCTCTTTTGTCCCTGGGTTAAAGTCAGATTCAACTTGTCTCTTCCCCACCATATCTCTTCTGCTTGTCCTATCTATTTTTGTATGTTGTTAGTTGCTGTCTAGTTGGGTTCTATTCATGGAGACCTTATGTACAGCAGAGCAAAATGATGCCTGGCCCTGAGCCAACTTCAGGCTCAAGGTCATTGTTATGACTCCTGTGTATTTTGAGTGCCCGCCAACCCAGGGGATTCATTTTGCAGCACTATACTGGACAGTATTCACACTACACTGGACAGTATTCTGCACTCTGCTGTGATTCATAGGGTTTTCACTGGCTGATTTTTGGAAGTAGATCATCAGGCTTTTCTTCCTTGTCTGTCATACTTTGGAAGATCTGCTGAAACCTGTCTACCATGGATGACCCTGCCAATATTTGAAATATTGGTGACATATTTTCCAGCATCACAGCAAACCCAAAAGTCATGGCAATAGGATACATTCACAGGTAGATGGTGGATCCTTCCTATAGAAACGGCTGTATTTCTTAAGGCCATTTTTCTCCAGAGAATGAGAATATGGATGAATTTTTCTTTTTAGGTTGGTATGTTGTTTGGTTGTTTTTCCTATTATTCATACTAAACTGTGTCAATGCATTATGTTTTTAAATCTATGCTTCTCTATTACATGAGTTATAAGGAGCTGTGGTGGCGCAACAGTCAAGTGCTCAGATGCTCACTGAAGGGTTGATTATTTGAACCTGATCAGTGGCTCCTGAAGACAACGATCTGGTGATATGCCCCTGTAAAGATTATAGACTAGTAACCCTATGGGGAAGTTCTACTCACTCATGTGGACTCACTTGGAATTGGCTTCATGGCACCTAACAACAACCCCCATATGGGTCAAGAGGTTCGCTATCAGAGTAAGGCAACTTCGGTTCAAACTCTGGAAAGTGTTCATTTCCTGATCTCAGTCTCTTCAATTTCAGCCAAAGAGATTAATAATGCTGTCTACCTCCAGCGGCAGTTGTGATGATTAGATGATGTGCATCATATAAAGCCCTGAACATAGCATCTGCTGCACCACTGCTGTCACCTTTACATTACGTCTGGTTGTTGGGCTGGGAGAGCCCAGGAAGCCCGACTCCCAGGTCTGCCTGTGCCTAAATGTCTTAACATTTTGAATCTAATATCTCTATCTTGAATACAGAAATAATAACATCCATTTCAGCTCCACTTGGCAGGCACATTGTGAGAATATCCAATAGGACATGTATTAGGATTCTGAATCTTTGGAATAGATAATACAATGAATTTTGAAATAAAATACTTTGAACCACTTTTATGTGAAAAAGAGAATCCCCAAACTAACACCACGGTCAGAAAAAAAGAGGAGAAATGGATCCCTTGAAGCAATATGGCCAAAGGGAGTATCTGGAGAGGGAATTTCCCATGAGTCATTTTACGTCTGGCTTTGTTTGCTGGCGCAGGTATACTTGGGATCCATTCACTTCCTCATGGGTAAGGAATTTAGAAATCAAATTCATGGGTACAAGAAAGTCTTTTCAGCTCATTAAAAGTAGTAAGCATTACTAAAAGTTCATAGTAATAGACAGTAAGAAAAGGAAAAGATTATTAGGACAGAGCAATGCTATTGCTAACTGCTATAATTCAGCTATCACAAATACGAAGAATGGATTGAGGTTCTATTTTTATTGTTTTATTATGCTTTAGCGGGAAGTTTAGAGAGCAAATTATTTTTTCATTAAACGACACACATACTGCTTTGTGGTATTGGTTGCCAAGTCACCAACCCCGTGGCACTCTCCTGTTCTCAACCTTCGGTTTTTCACTTCCCTTTTGTCCAGCTTTCCTGATCCTCCTGTCTTTTAGACTTTGTCCCTGAGCTGGTGTGCCCAGTTAGTCTTGTAGGTTGTTGAGCTGTGTATTATTATTTGTTTTACGGGCCTGTCAAATTTTTGGCTGAAAGATGAACCTCACTCAGGAGCGACTTCAGTTAAGTTAAAAGGTTGTTTGGGGGCCGCATTCTTGGGGTGAATCTCCAGTCTGTTAAACCAGAGAGATTGGTGTTTTTTTTTACCCAAGTTTGAATTTTGTTCTACACTTTTCTCCAAATCTGTCCGGGATCTTCTATTCTCAGAAGAGTCAATGGTCTCAGCCAGGCACTATTTAGTTGTACTGGACTCAGTCTGATGAAGGCTGTGGTGTTTGTGGTCCATTAGTTCTTTGAATTAATCTTTCTCTTGTGTATACTTTTCTTCGTTCTCCTTTGCTTCAGATGGGCTTAGAGTTTTTATTCTTGAGATTCCCGTGTGTATCTCCAAGCAGTAGGCATGAATGGTACTTTCTGCAATTTAATAGCAATGTACTCACCACCACTATTGGAGAATAAGTCAGTTTTAATGGGTGCCATGAGATAGTGATGTGCTGTAATATAGAGATTCATGAACAGCTGATTGTTTTTCTGCCTTGGATCTCTTCCTATTCTCTACTCTGTAGTTTCTGTTCTCTATCGCATAGATAAAATGGATTCAATTTTTACAGTTCCATGTGCAACAGACCTGTATATTTTTGTGATATAATAGATTTTTGTTTTACCTCTTTCTTCAAAGATCCTGCAGTCTTTGAAAAGACCCTGTCTGAGGTCGTTGAATCTGACAGGAGTAATGTCTGTCTAACAGTGCTAAATCTGGTTCAGTAAGTCCAAAATTTAACAGCCAAATAAACTGTGACTCTTTCCGAGGTCGGTGAGCCTGCTCCCTTTGACACAATCCCTGGATTCCAAGTCATTCCTTAGTCATAACGCACACCCACCCTCCCAACTGGGCTCCAGACGGTAGTCAATCATCAGGAGCTGAGAATTACTGGTTGGGTCTGTATCAGGATTCTTGCTCAACACTTCTTTATCAAAACTGTCTTATGTGGGCTTTTCTTGTTGTTCTTTATAAAAAAAAGAAAAATCTCCCTAAAGTGTTCTTTCCCTTCTCTGTCTGATGTGCTTTTAGCCAGGTTTGCATACCTTTTAGCTGTTTCTGCAATTCCACAATCTCTAACAAGTCACCTGATGTCTCCTTTTGCTTTTTCAGGCTTTCCTCATACTGGTTACTTTTCCTTTTTTGCACTTAGTCAGTTGTCTGAATCATCAGCTTGGGGGCATTTTTAATCAGTGTGTCTCTCTAAACTGAACTGAAGCCCTGAGGAAGGAAGGAAAGGACTATTCTTCTTAGGATCTTCTTTGTTTCTCGTTGGACCTATAGAAAGTGAGGGCTCAATTAGTAATTTTTGAGCAGAAGAATGTTTCTTCATTCTACTCTTCCTTGATCCCATTTACATTTTTGTGTCTTAAGGGAAGATGTTTATGTTCGTTTCTTCCTCCATTCCCAAGCCCTCAATCAGTACCTGTCACATCCCTTTCTTTGTCAGTTGTCATCGAGTTGATTCTGACTCATGATGACTTGAATGTCTTTCAGAGTAGAACTGTGCTCCATAGTGTTTTCAATGGCTGATTTTTGGAGGTGGATTGCCAGGACCTTCTTCTCAGGTGGGTTAGAACCAGTAATCTTTTGACTAATAACCTAGCATTTAATTGTTTTGCCATCCAGGGACTCTACCTGGCACATAGTAAACCCAAACCCACTGCCATCGAGTTGATTCTGAATAATAGTGGCCCTAGGTTGCTGAGTAGAACTGCTCCATCGAGTTTCCAAGAAATGTCTGGTGGGTTTGAACTGCTGATCTTTTTGGTTAGCAGATGTAGCGCTTAACCACTGCTCTACTAGGGTTTTCAGGCACATAGTAGGCACACAATAAATATTTGTTCAATGAATTAAAGAATAATTCCTCCTGAAACAAGCTTACCAGACTTTGGGGGACTAGTTCCTGGAGGTCATGTTCACATTCTTCATCTCCTGGTCCTCTCAGTAGGAATGTTTGCATATGTGAGGGTCCCATTTATATTTCAGTCCTTTGGTCTGCTGACTGAGGTCCCTATGCAATGGGAGGTGGGAAGTATTCCCTTCCTCATACTCCACCTCTCCTTCCTTCTCAATTAAAGCACATCCTTAAGATCTTGTCATGAAAATACTCATGAGTCTGTCTTCCTAGTGCACATGGTTGGTATCCCAGGTAGTGCTGAAGCCATTTGGCTACACATTCCTGAGTGATGGATGGACATCAGAGGACAGCCAGCAGTGACTCACTGTGATGAATTTGCTTTAGTTGTTGGAAAGCAAGCAGTCACAGTTCTGCCATGGTATCATGGGATCACCCTTCTCTGTCCCTGAAAAGAGATTCAGTGTTTGCATGTAAGTCATTTATGAAACTTGCTGTAACTGTCTCATGATTTGTAGCTGGCAAGGGGGAAAAAAACCATCTTCCAGTAGTCCCAGATCAATTGTCTTCTGTTGGCTTAATTGCTTTTGCTGTTTTAGTTATACAGAAGACTTCTCAAATCTTTTCTTCAATAGTACCATGTGAGTTTATTATTCTTCACCTCCAATAGGAGACTGTGATGAGGTGGTATGGTTCTGACATATACTTAGTAATGGGGTGTGTGAAATTTGTAATTGTATTTTGGCATCCTTTAGGATGAAAGTCATCCCATAAACATCAACCATGATTATTGCTTGACAGTTAAGCATAAAATTTCACTATATACCGCTTAACATCAGTGCTTTAAAAATATTAATTGGGTTAACTACACAATGCAATTATAAGTCTAATTGAAGATAATTGGTCAATATAAAATGACTTAAGTCGATTCCAACTCATAGCAATTCTATGGGACAGAGTAGAACTGCCACATGGGGTATCTAAGGCTGTAATCTTTACGGAAGCAGCTTGCCACATCTTTCTCCTGCAGAGTACGATGAGTCCAAATTGCCAACTTTTTGATTTGCAATTGAGTACTTAGCTATTGCACAGCCAATGTTCCTATTGGTCAGTACAGAGGAGGAAAAACAGCTAAAACAACTGTTAAGCAAAATATAAAGAAAGTTAAGACTGCACTCAGTTAAGTTTAACTTAACTCAAGAAAGCTAATCGGTCTGCTCTGTCTTGATGATTGTCTTAGTTATCTAGTGCTGCTATAAGAGAAATACCCCAGGTGGGTGGCTTTAACAAACAGATATTTTTTTCTCACGGTTTAGAGACTGGGAGTCCCAATTTTGAGTGCTGGCTAGTGGAAGGTGCTGTCTCTGTTGGCTTTGCAGAAAGGTCTTGCCAACTGGAACTTTTGCTCCCGGGGGTCTTCACGGGGCTAAACATCTCTCTTCCTCCATCTCTGCTTTTTTTCTCTTGCTTGTTAAATCTCCTTTATATCTCCAAGGAGACTGACTCAAGACATACCCTATGCTAATCCTGCCTTACTGACGTAACAAAGACAACTCATTCTTATCTGGGATTATAACCACAGGCCTAGAGGTTAAGATTTACAACACATATTTTGGGGGGACACAATTCAAACCATAACAGTGAGTAAACATTCTAGCGAAGTGTGAGATTCACGCAAACCTCTAATTAATCCGAAACGCAATGTTGATAAGGGCAGGATACTTGCATGAGTTTAGCTGATGCTTCCCTACTGAAGCTTTCCATCAGAATCTTTTCTCTGGCTTTGCAAATGCTATTTTGACATTATTTCTGTGGAATAAATCAAATGCGTCAACCATCCAGCCCCCTTGTTGTGAGAAAAAGAGGTCTCAGCTTTAGAAAACACCTTCTGCTGTGATTGCCATTGTGTGGTCTGTGACTAACAAAGCTCAGAGAATTTTTTTTTTTTTTTTGAGAGAAAGGGAAAAAAAGGGGAAAAACATGAGCTGGAGATTGTGGCAAGCTTTATAAATTGGCACAGCCTTATCAACAGCATTTCATGGTTTTCTGGAATCCTTTCAAAGGAGATTTTCCTTTGTAAGAGATGTGTAAGCTTTATATTATTTAGAGCTATATTTTAGAGTTTATGAAAATTGCTTTTTAGTTTCCCAGACTCTTAAAGCATCCATACTGATATTTACCCCTTGTGAATTTACCTCCTTGCTGTGGATTTTAGTTCTGCATTTGCTTTTCTCCCCTCTTTTCTGTTTTCTTTTCTCCTGGGTCTTGCCACATTAGAGGATCCTATGAGTCAGAACCAACCGGATGGCAGTGAGTTTGATTTGATTTTTGTGAAGGTGAGTCACTCAGGGCTCCTACCAACCTTTCCTCTCCCTTTCAGTAAGAACTGGCTTCTGTGGTGGTGCTTTTCCTGCATTCTTCATTGAGAGGAAAAGGATTCTAAACCTTCAGAGTAAGGGATCAAGTTTTATTCTGTAAAAACAAACAAACAAAAACAGTCCATCAAATTGATTCCAACTCATAGCAACAGGCAGATGTGCCCCATAAAGTTTCCAGGGAGCACCTGGCAGATTCAAACTGCTTGGTTAGCAAATGTAGCAATGTAGCGCTTAACTGCTACGCCACCAAGATGTCCTTTATTCCGTAAAGGTGACTGTCCATTTTACTCACCACATGCAGAAAGATAAATATTATTTTTTATTTCCGTTATGCTATGCAAAGTCCAAGGAGCCCTGGTGGCTCAATGGTTAAGTGCTCAAGTGCTAACTGAAAGGTTAGCAGTTCAAACCTACCAGCCAAGTCAGGGAAGAAAAATGTAGCAGTCTGCTTCGGTCAAGATCACAGCCTTGAAAACTCTATGTTGCAATTCTATTATGCCCTGAAGGGTCATTAGTAGTAGGAATCAACTTGACAGCAATGGGTTTGATTTTGAGATGCAAAGTCCTTGGAATTACTGGTGGGTTCAAATGGTTAATGTGCTTAGTTGATTAACTGAAAAGCTAGAGGCTTGGGTTCACTCAAAGGTGCCCTGGGAAAAAGGCGATGACTATCTTCAGCAAAAAGATTGGTCATTGAAAGCTCTGTGGAGCACAGTTTCACTGTGACACCGTGAATTGAAATTAACTTGTGGGCGACTGACAAATGGTAATGCAAAGCCCTCATCAGTTACATTCTTACCTATAAACTCCTTGGGAGCAAGGACCAAGTATCTCAAGTATGTTTTTCAACCCTTGGAAACAATACTAATTCATGTACTATTATTTCAACACTCACATGACCAGTCCCATGAAAGGATATAATTAAAAGGAACAATCTCTAATTAAAAAAAAAACAAACTCTCAAGTCCAGCCAATGACTCATGTATTTCAAACAATATTTGACAATGCAAAAATTATAACCGAAGAATTTAGAAACCTTTGGGGTTTATGGAGAAGGATTTTACTTGTAGAGTTATGGATTATATACCCCTTTCCCTAGAGATAGGAACCCTGGTGTTGCAGTGGTTTAGTGCTTGGGCAGCTCAAATCTGCCAGGCCCTCCTTGGAAACTCTGTGGGGCAGTTCTATTCTGACCCATAGGATCTCTGTGAGTCAGAATTGACTTGACAGCAGGGGGTTTGGTCTGGTTTTCCCTAAAGATGGAACCCTGGTGGCACAGTGGTTAAGAGTGCAGCTGCTGACAAAGAGGACAGCAGTTAGAATCCAGCCACTCCTTCGAAACCCCATGGGATGGTTCTATTCTGTCCTATAAGGTCGTTGTGAGTGGAACTGACTCGACAGCAATGGGTTTGGGTTTTTTTTTGGTTTCTGTGGGACAGGGACATGTTTTGTTCCGTTTTAGGTAGGGTTGCTGTGAGTTGGAACCAAATTGATGGCACCCAATAACAACAAAGATTGGAAGTCATTATCAACAATGTTAAAATTTGAAACATTTGTTTGGTTTTGAAGATTAACCTGCTGCTAGATGGGTTCTAAAGGGTGGATGATAGTTACCTTTTAACCTTTTAAAAGAGCAGGGTATATAATAGAAACATGCTTCTTTAGAACACAAGATAGATGGATTCTGGTGTTTGCTCTGCCATTAATAAGTTGGGACACCTTGTACAAACCCTTTAATTTTTTTAAATTATTTAATTTTTTTTATTGTGATTAAGTGAAAGTGTATAATCCAGATCAATTTTGCATGCCTGCCAATCTGCAGCTACATCTGCTTTCCCTACCTGGTGACAGCACATTCCTCCTTTTCACTCTACACTTTTTGGTATTCTCTTAACAAGCACCAGTCACCTTGTTATCCACCCTCGTCTCTCCCATATGGAAAGAAACCAGTAGGATGCCTCCTATAAATGTATAAAACCATAAAGTACACACACGATATGGTCACACTGTGTTCCTGAGTCCACTCCATTCTCGTCTGAAGAGCTGACCTCAGTACTGGTTTCCAGGCAGGGCCAGCAGCATGTCTAGGGGTCAGGTCCCAGGGGACCCCTCAGGCTGTTGGACCATCAGTTCTGGTCTTTTTGTAGAGCTCTTGAACTGCACTCCTCTTTTTTTCATGTTGCTTCAGGGACTCTACATCATGTCCCCCATCATGGCGGTCTTTGGTGGTGGTCATGCATGAACTGGTTCTGCTGGTCCCTAGTTGACACAGTCTCCCATTCATATGGGTCTTTCTGTCTCCTGGGCTCTTTTTCCCACATGTTTTTGTTGTTTTTTGTCATCATCTATTCCTGATAGGTTGAGACAGTTTGGTATACCTCAGACGCGAGCTTGCTAGCTTTTAAGGCCCCAGGTGCCACTCACTAATATGTAGTACAGAAGACTCTGCTAGCAAAAGGCTAGTTGTGCCAACTGACCTCGATGTCCACTGAAAACATGGTCCCCACATCCCTGTCCCGGCTACTCTATCCTTTGAAATATTGAGTTGAATTTAGAAAACTTTTCAGTTTATGGTGTAGTGCAGTTATGTTGATCTGCTCTCTACTGTGTGCTGTCATTCCCTTCACTAACCAAATTCCTATCAACCATCTATGGAGGTTCTGGTGGTGTAGTGGGTTAAGTGCTACATCTGCTAACCAAAAGGTCGGCAGTTCAAATCCACAAGGCACTTCTTGGAAACTCTATGGGGGCTGTTCTACTGTGACCCCTGGGGTCACTATGAGTTGGACCTTATTTGACAGCAGTGAGGCTTGGGGATCTAATCTATGACCAGCCCTCTCCCACCCTCTCCACCTTTGTAGCCATCAGAGAGTCTCTGTACATAAATCTATTTTTAAGTCCTTATAGCAGACTCATGAGTCAGATCCGACTTGACGGCACTTGGCTTGGCTATAGCAGAAGCCACATGTAATACTTGTCTTTTTGCAGTTGACTGATTTCACTCAGCATAATGCCTTCTAGCTGAAATTAGGTTATGAGATACTTCCTAAAATCATCACTGTTCTTTATCATTGCATAATGTTCCACTGAGTGTGTGTACCATAGTTTCTTTATCCATCCATCTGCTGATTGGCTCCAGTGTTGATTTTGTCTTTCTGCTAGTGTGGATAGAGCTGCAATAAATATTGGTGTGAATGTATCTGTTCATGTGAATGCCTTTGTTTCTGTGGGATATGTTCCAAGCAGTGGGAAAGCTGGATCAAATGGCATTTCTATTGCTAGTTTTTAAAGGAAGCACCAAATTTGCTTTCCAGAGAGGTTGTACCATTTTGCATTCCCACCAGCAGTGTAAAAGAGTTCCAATTTCTCCGCAGTCTCCCCGGCATTTGTTGTTTTGTGTTTTTTGGATTATGGCCAATCTTGTTGGGGTGAGATGGTATCTCATTGTCATTTTGATTTAGATTTCTCTGATAGCTAATGATCATGAACATTTCCTTTTGTGTCTTTTGGCTGCCTGGATGTCTTCTTTGGTGAAGTGTCTGTCCATTTCCTTTGCCTATTGCTTAATTGGATTATTTACCTTTTTCTTGTCAATATTTTGCAGTACCTTGTAGATTATGGGTATCAAATATTGATCCAATATGTAGTTATCAAATAGTTTTTCTCCATTTCTTTGAATGAGCATGTGTGTTTGATTCCTAGTAGTTCCCAATTATCTATTTTCTCTTCTGTTGTTTGTGCATTTTTTGTCAGATTTTGTAGTCTGTCCGAACTGTGTATTAGAACTTTCATGGTTGACCCTATCTTTCTTGTATGATCTTTATCAGTTTAGGTTTGATATTTAGGTCTTTGATCCATTTTGAGTTAGTTTTTGTGTAAGGTGTGAGATATGGGTCTTGTTTAAGTTTTTGGCAGATGGATATCCAATTTTTCCAACACCATTTGTTAAAGTGACTGTTTTTACTCCAGTTTATGACCTTTGGGCCTTTGTCAAATATCAGCTATTCACAAGAGGATAGTGCTATTTCTGGGGCCTCAATTCTATTCCATTGGTCTATGTGTCTCATTTTGTGCAAGAACCAGGCTGTTTTGACTGCCGTGGCAGTGTACTAGGTTCTAAGGTCAGGTAGTTTGGGCCTTCCACTGTGTGCCTTTTCTTTGGAAGTGCCATAGTTATCTGGAGTTTCTCCCCTTTCCAAACAGAGTGGTGATTTGTTTCTCCATTTCATTAAAAAACGGCACAGGAATTTGTATAGGGATTGTATTGTGTATGTAGAATGCTTTGGGTAAAATAGATGTTTTCACAGTGCTAAGTCTTCCTATCCATGAGCAAGGTAGGTTTCTCCATTTATGTAAGTCTATTTTAGTTTCTTGAAGCAAGGTCTTATAGTTCTCTCTGTGTATGTCTCTTATTTCTCTGGTTAGATTTATTCCTAGATTATTTTATCTTCTTGGGGGCTATTGCAAATGGTGTTTATTTGATGATTTCCTCTTTGAAGTTCTCTTTGTTGGTGTAAAGGAATCCTACCGATTCATTTATGTTTATCTTGTATCCTGATACTATGCTGAACTCTTCTATTAGTTCCAGTAGATTATTTATGGATTCTTTAGGTTTCTCTGTGTGTACTATCTTATCATCTGCAAATAGAGAGATTTTTACTTCTTTACTGATGCAGATGCCCTTTATTTCTTTGTCTTGTCTGATTGCTCTGGCCAGAACCTCTAGCACAATGCGGAAGAGAAGTGGTGACAGTAGACATCCTTGTCTGGTTCCTATTTTCAGGGATAATTCTTTCAGTCTCTCTCCATTCAGGATGATGAAGGTGGTTGCATTGAGAAATTTTCCTTTTATTCCTGTTTTGCTAAGAGTTTTTAACATGAATGGGTGCTGGACTTCCTCAAATGCCTTTTCTGAATCAATTGACAGAATCAGGTGATTCTTATCATTTGTGTGATTTATGTGGTTGATCACATTAATTGTTTTTCTGATCTTAAACCAGGCTTGCATCCTTCGTATGAATCCAACTTGGTATGATGAATTATTTTCTGGATATGTCGTTGAGTTCTATTGGCTAGGATTCTGTTGATGATTTTTGCATCTAGGTTCATGACTGATATTGGTCTGTAATTTTTTTTTTTTTTTAAGGAATTTTTCCCTGGCTTTAGTATCAGGGTTATGCTGGCTTCATAGAATGAATTTGGGAATATTCCGTTCATTTATATGCTGTGAAATAGCCTCAGTAGTGTTGGAATTAACTCCTCTCTAAAAGTTTGGTAGAATTCTCTGACGACAATGTCTAGGACAGGACTTTTTTGAGTTGGTAATTTTTTGATTGGCTTTTCAATCTCTTCTTTTGTCACGAGTTTATTAAGTTGTTCTGCTTCCCCTTGTGATAATTTTTGTAGGTGATGTGAATCTAGAAGCTTGTCAATTGCCTCCAGGTTTTCAATTCTTTTAGAATGCAATTTTTTTTATAGCTTTCTGTTATGATATCTTTGATTTCGTTTGAGTCTGTTGTAACATCTCCCATCTCATTTCTTGTTTGGGTTATTTGTTTCCTCTCCTGTTTTTCTTTTGTAAGTTTAGCCAATGCTTTATCAATTATGTTGATTTAAAAAAAAAAAACAACAGCTTTTGATTTTGTTAATGCTTTCAATTTTTTTTCTGTTCTCTAATTCATTTAGACCTGTTCTAATCTTTATTATCTATTTTCTTCTGTGCCTGAGGGGTTTGTAGTTCTCTTTCTACTCACTCAAGTTCTAGGGTTAATTATTTGGTTTGGGCACTTTCTTCATTCCAGATGTATACATTTATGGAGACGAAGTGACCTCTGAGTATTGCTTTTTCTGTATCCCATTGGTACTGGCAGGGCATGTTTTCATTCTCATTTCATTCCATAAATTTCTTTATTGTGTCTTTGATTTTTTCTATAAACCATGAGTTTTTGAGCAAGGCTTTGTCAGTTTCCATGAGTTGAGATTTCTAACTGTGTTTTTTGTGCTATTGATTTCAACTTTTATGGCTTTATATTCCAAGAAGGTGCTTTGCAATAGTCAGTGGTTTGGATTCTGTTAAGACTTGCTTTATGTCCTATATGTGATCTCTTCTGGAAAATGTTCCATGTGCATTGGAAAAGAAGGTGTGCTTATCTGTTGTTGGGTAAAATTTCTGTATATGTCCATGAGGCCTAGTTGGTTGACTGTTGCAATAAGCTCTTCTGTATCTTTACTGTGATTTTTTTCTAGATGACATGTCCATTACTGAAAGTAGAATGTTGAAGTCTCCTACTATTATTATGGAATGATCTATCTTATTGTTCAGTGCTGTCAGTGTTTGATTATTTAGATGCTCTGGTATTGGGTGCAGAGATATTTAATACTGTTATAGCCTGCTTATGTATTGAACTTTTCAGCAATAAATAGTAACCATCCTTGTGCTCAGTGGTGGATTTTATATTAATATCTATTTTATCTGAGATTACTATTGACAGTTCTGCTCTTCTTTGCATATTGTTAGCTTGGTGTATATTTTTCCATCCTTTGATTTTCAGTTTGCTTGTATCTTTGAGCCTAAATTGTGTTTCTTGAAAGCAACATATAGATTGATTGTGTTTTTTAATCCAAGCTGTTACTCCTTGCCTCTTTATTGAAGCATTCAATCCATCTACAGTCAGTGTAATTATTGATAGGTATGTGTTTCATGCTGTCATTTTGGTGCCTTTATTTTTGTGTTGTTGGTGTTTTCTTTGTTCCTCTTGATCTTCTGTTCTGGGTTGTTTTTTTTTTTAATGGGATGAATTTTCATCTTTCTCAGTGTTGGTTTTGCATTTTGGAGACTCCTGTATTATGTTTCTTGTTTGATATGTAGCATTGTCCATTTGCTTTGTGGCTACCCTTTGATCCCCCAGTTTTTAACTTCTATATATCTTTTTTATTTCCTCTCCATCTGCAATGTTATAACTACTGTAATATATCTCTATAGTGTAATGATGTCATAGTTTTCATGTTAAATAGTTTAGCTTTGATTGAGCTTTGTGGCTTCCTTACTGAGTAGGGTTTTGCAAAGTGTCTAAGCTTCTGTTTGTCTGAGAATGTTTTAATTTCACCATTACATCTGAGACACAATTTTGCACTATATGTAATTCTTGGTTGGAAGTTTTTCTCCTTAAATGCTTTGTGTGTGTCTTCCCACCAGCTTCTTGCCAACATGATTTCTACTGCAAAGTCAGACGGAAGCCCATGGGGCTTCTTTTTGTAAGGTACTTTTGCTTTAAGCCTTCCTGCATTTAAGAGCCTCTCTTTATGCTTCTTTTTATTAAGCCTGATTATAATATGTCCTGGTGTCTTTCTTTTGGGGTCTGCTTTTTGTGGTGTTCAACAGTATCTTGAAAATTTGTGTTCTGTTCTTTTATGATGTCAGGGAAGTTTTCTGTCAGCAACTCCTCAAGAATTCTCTCTGAATTTTTTGCTATCCCTTTCTGTTCAGGGACTCCAATTATTCTCAGATTATTCCTCTTGATAGAGTCCCACATGCTTCTTAATGCTTTTTCATTTTTCTTGTTTGTTTTACCTGCTTTTGCCTCATAAATGCTGGTGTAAGTTACCTTATCTTCAAGCTCACTAATTCTGCATTCCAATTCCTCCATCTTGCTCTTTTGGCTTTGCGTTGAATTGTCTAGTTCTGTACTTTTATTATTGATATGCTGGATTTCAGATTTTTGATGTTCTAGCGGTTCATAAACCTTACTTAATTTTTCATTTTGTTCTGTTGCATTTTGTTTAATCTTTAGAAGGACTCTATACATAATTCTTTTATATTTTACCTCCAGTAATTTCAGAAAGCCTTCTTCATCTGGGAAGTTGTTTAAATCTTTATTTTGGGAGTTTTTCAGAGTCCTGGTGGTCTGATTCCTTAGATGGTTAGCTGTTGATTGTTGTCTTCCTGCCATCCAGAAGCTGTTCAGTTTCTCTGGTGTTACACCAATACAAGCTGTGGCGTAGTTCTAAGAAGGGACTGAATAAGAGGACTGCTTGATTTGATCATCAGCTACCTCTCTGTTCTGTAGATGCAGCTGACTTATTTATAGCTTCTCCATCAATATAGACTCTGTCAAGTCCCACAATGCTGTTTGGGTTGGTAGCTGGTCCCTCAGGGGTGGCAGGCCTTGCCTCTTGGCTGATAAAGTTGGTGAGCCACTTGTGCCAAATCTCCAGCATCACATTAGTTGAGACTATGGTGCAGCTTAGGGAAGGGATGAGGGAGGGCTGCCATTGCACTACACTGCCAGGAGCCACTGTGTTCTTTAGACGCACTTAAAAACTGAGTTTTCTTCTGAGAGGGTTGCTATCCAGTGGCAGCTGAAAGCACCTGAACCCTCATGGGTGGTAGGCCCCACCTCTTGGTTACCAAAGACAGCACCCTACTTATTGAGTCTCTAGGCATCCATCAGCCAATGCTATGACATGGCTCAGTGAAGGGTGGTGAAAATGTCTTCACCACAGTCAGCTGGCAGTCACTGCTGTGGTTCTCTAGCTGCTGTTAACTTAAAAGCTGCTTTTTTCTTAGGGAGACATTGACCACCTGCAACTGATAGCAATTGGGTCCTCAGGCGTGTTAGGCCCCACATCCTGGCTGACAAAAACAGTGCTTCATTGGCAGTCAGCAGACACTATGATGTGGCTTAAAGAAGGGAGGTGTTAGGGCCCCACTGTACTCAGCCACCAGCTGCCACTACTTTTTCTAGGTGTGATTTTGTTAAAAACAGCTTGTCTGCTGGGTGAAGCCTATTCAGAAGGGAGCCATTGCTCAGATGGAGAATTAGCCTCAGTTGAGCCCTCAGGTGAGGCTGATTCTGCTTCTCAGCTGACCAAGATGGTGTCCTGCCTGAGTCACCTCTGTCACAGTGAGTCAACGGAAGTTATGTCATGGTTCAGAGAAGAAGGGGTGAGGGGTACTGGCACCCTCAGTTGCCTAAATGTGGCTGTCCCAATCACAGTCTCTGCTATAGATATGCTGTTTACTTAGGCACTGCAGATCAGCAAAGCAGCTGGTTTGTGCCAGGCTCACAGGTTCAGCAGAACCAGTCCTAGCCCCCCAGTTGACAAAGAAGGCATCCATACCCGTAACCCTCATAGGTGCTGATCCTTCAGAAGCAGTACTCATTGTGCCACTGTCTCACCACTGACAAGGGATTTTCTCCCTTCCTGTTGCTGAGTCCAATCTCATGACCTATGCCTGATCAAGGAACTCCCAGAATGTCCACATTGCTGCTTTTAGTTACTTTTCTAGGCCTTAGTTCTCAGAGGGAGTCAAGGAGATATTTATCTAGTCTGCCTTCTTAGCTCCAAAGTCCTGTCTTTTCATCTTGAATACCTGGGTAGTACAACAGTTAACACACTTGGCTGATAACTGAAGGTTGATGTATCAAGTCTACCCAGAGGTGCCTTGGATAGGTCTGCCAATTTACTTCTGAAAAGTCAGCCATTGAAAATCCTATGGAACACAATTCCACTCCAGCACACATGGAGTTACCATGAGTTGGAGACAATATGATGACAACTATTTTTTTTTTAATTTGTAAAATACCATTCATGAAGGTACTAATCTTATATATATGTACGAAGGAGCCTTGGTGGTGAAATGTTTAAGGACTTAACTGCTAATCCTATGGGGCAGTTTTAGTCTGTCATATGGAGCCACCATGAGTCACAATTGACTTGATGGTACACAACATACATACATACACATATATATTTCAATAAAAAAATTGATGTGACATGTTACATGTTTTAGGGGCCACTTTAGAATTGATTTGACCAATGGGTTTAGTTCTTTGGTTAATAATTTTGGAGGTACAAAAGAAGAATGAATGAAAAGAGATGTATCTTGGAATTGGTGGAAAGCAGTAAACTGAAGAGATAATGGAAGATTGAGCTAAGAATCAAAGGGGAGGAAAGTGTTTCAAAAAGTACAACAATACCTTTCTTGATAGGAGGGAGTCTGGTGCATTAGAATTGATACTAAAAAAAAGTGTTTGCTAAATATGGCATTAGGATGGATGTGTGTGCCAATGAACAAACTTTTTTTAATTATGAGAGAAATTAGTTACTGTTTTAATTACTTAGAAAGTGATTGTATTGAAGCGATGCCTGCCCCCTCCCCCCCCGTTGGGTTGCTTGAGTAATTTACTGTGATCAGGAACATATTCACACAGAGTAGTTTCTTTAAAAACAAAATTCAGTTTCAAGAAAACTAAATTCCTGCTCCTCTCTTGCATGACAAATACCCATTCCAGTCAATGAGAGTGTTGCCTGAACCTCATCTCAAACCTTGTGATGAAAGGTGAATTTCAATATTTGTAAAAAGCTTTTCAGAAGGCCAGGAAAATGGTCAATAACAACTATAATTTGTTTCAGTTATCATTTAAATTTGTAAGCAGGGGTATTTGAGATATCTACTGACTTACTTGAAACCCAAGATACTAGAAAAATTTGTTAGAGATCATGGAATTCCAGAATGTGTCCTATGAAGCATTGTTCCTATGATTTTCAATCAAGTACTTAAAAGTCAGCTATGTATATGTACACACACACCTGTATTTATGTATATATATATGTATATACCCACACATACAGTATACATATATATGAAAACTGTTTTGTTTTGTTTTTTAATCTGTAAAATACCACTCAAGAAGGTACTGGTATGTGTGTACACACACACACACACACACACACACACACACACACACACACACAAGGAGCCCTGTTGACAGTGCTTGAGAGTAAGAGCTCATCTGTTAACCAGAAGGTCAACCTTTAGAATCCTTGAAAAATCCTTTGGGACAATTCTACTCTGTTCTATAGGATTGCTATGAGTTAGAATTGACTGAAAGGTGTTTTGGTTACACATACACACACACACACACAAATGAACCATATAGGCTGTTATTTTCACCATGGGAAACATATTTTTTTAACGTCTATTGCCATGAATTGTTGTTCGTATATTTTGTGTTTTGATGTATTTTTTCCTCCTTTACAATTTTCTCCCATAAACTGTCATCAAAATGACCTTTCCAATGCATCTTGAAAATTCCTGTTCTCCCATTGGTCCAGTGTTGCCTTGAGGGCCTTAATGTAAGGTAATGAGGTCATAAAAAAGTGAAGGAATTCACTGAAAATTCCTCATTTGGCTCAAACAGGAGCCTAAGAGCTCAGCATGTAAATCAGAAAACACAATTAGCTTGTTAAATATTTTGGGACTGAGTTTTGTCTCCTTAAGAGGTACCAACTGCAATGGAAGCATTTGAGCCATTTGAAATTCATGAGACTAGGCAGGTTTAAGAAAAGCTAAGGACTAAATACAAGGGGGTTGGCTTTCTAATGTAAACACCATTATCATCTGGAAATCAATTAACTCCTTGCACCAGAGAATGAGAAGACCAGGGCCTTC
Source organism: Heterohyrax brucei (assembly GCA_028571685.1). Taxonomy (NCBI): domain Eukaryota; kingdom Metazoa; phylum Chordata; class Mammalia; order Hyracoidea; family Procaviidae; genus Heterohyrax; species Heterohyrax brucei. The sequence goes on along the minus strand of CM053142.1, from coordinate 53,030,030 downwards.
TGAAGGACTATTGTGAGCTGGGGCTATTTGCTTTAATTAAGAGGAGACAGAGTGGATTATTGTCTCAAACTAAGGAGTTGGGAAGAGTCAGAAAATTACACTTTACCCTAGTTAATAACAAAGCCCAAGAAGAGACAAACTCTGTGTCAGGAGGTTCTAAAGCAAATTAGCTTTCAACCTAGAAATTTTCTGAATAAGGATGCACCCAACAATTAGGACAAAAACACAAAAGCAATGACCCTCCTAAAAAGCATTAAGTTCTACCTGAGAACACTATTTCCATATCATGGAGACCTGTGTGATTAGTGTTTCCTTTTCTTTTGTCATCTATTTGCCAGAGATTTAGGATTTATGGTACCAATAAATTTCAAATTGGCTCTTCAATGCAAAACTGTTACTAGTATTAATTTGAAATCACTGCCCTGAAACTTGAGTGAAAAGTGTGATACATTTTTGATAGGTTAAAAAAAAGGTTAAAAAAAAGCTATCTGTTACGTCCTTCTCACGGGATGTCCACAATCCCTTCTCATAAAAGGACTCTCCTGTGTCAAACCAAGCCACTGAATAGTTAAAACTTCCTTTCTCATTCATGTATTCTTTTATTCATTTATCTTAAATAAATATTAATACCATAAATGTAGGGTGTGACAGGAGATCATTGAGAATAAGAGTCTATAATCCCTGGAGGTTTTCTTTTAAGAAGTAAGCCTGAGATGTTATAAGCATATAGGAGAAGTGGCCTGTCTTTGGAAGCCAGGAAAGGATATGAATCTTAAAGCAGAAATAGAAATCACTATTCCAAAGGTTTTTGGGGCAGAAGAAAACAAGGACAAGGGCAGAAGGTGAAAGAAGTTCAAGTACTGGATAACTGACAGTGGAGAGATTGGTATGAGGGATGTGAAAGAAACTGAAACAGGACTGGAGAGAGAGGTAAGTAGGACTTGGATGTTGGAGGGTTTCAACTGGCAGCTTAACACATTATCCTAAGTGCCAAGGGAACCACTGAAGCAAGTGAGTGCTGTGATTAGATACATGTGTATGCTTTAAAAGAATCAGTTTTAGTAGCAAGGTAGAAAATGGTTTGCAAAGGACAAGTTTAGAAACAGAGAGACAAATTCTAGGCTTGGTAGGCTAATTCAGGTGACATGTTGGTCACATGACCTGGGATGCAAAGGAAGAAAAAAGAACTGGTATTAAGAAGGGGGAACTGGTATAACTTGTTGTTAATTAGGAATAACCACCCCCCCAAAAGCCTGCTACCATTCAATCAATTCTGACATGTAGCGACACCATAGGGTTTCCAAGGCTCTAAATCTCTAAGAAAGTGGACTGACACATTTTTCTCCTAAGAAGCTGCTGGTGATTGGAACTATCGACCTTTCCAATAACAGTCAATCACTTTAACCACTGCACCACCAGGATTCCTCATTAGGAATACCAAACCAAATCCAAGGCCATCCAGTCAATTTTGACTCATAGCGACCCCACAGACAGAGTAGAACTGCTGAACAGAGTTCCTAAGGAGCATGTGGCAGATTTGAACTGTCAACCTTCTGGTTAGCAACAGTAGCACTTAACCACCATGCCACCCTCCCCACCCCAAAAAACAAACCCATTGTCATTGAGTAGGGTCCACCACTTAGCAACCCTATAGGATAGAATAGAACTGCCCATAGAGTTTCCAAGGAGTGCCTGGCAGATATGAACTGCCGACCCTTTGGTTAGCAGACATAGCACTTAACCCGCTATGCCACCAAGGTTTCCTAATTAGGAGTGGAAGGGTAAAAATGACTGGGGTGTCAAAGACTACTCTGGAATTTCTGGCTGAAGCAACTAGCCCGATAGAGGTACCAAGCATGCCCTGTGAACAGGCAACTGGGAAGAGGGGCACATGTATTTAGAAAAAAACAAAAAACAAAACAAACAAAAAAAAAACCCTGTTGTCATGAGATCCCGAAGGACAGAGTAGAACTGTACCACAGAGTCTCCAAGGAGCACCTGGTAGATTTGAACTGCTGAACTTTTGGTTAGCAGCTGCAATTCTTGGCCACCATTTCACCAGGGTTAACATGTGCTTAGCTGGGGTTAAATTGAAAAACTAACCAAGAAACAAATGAACAAAACCCACTTCTGTTAATTGACTGTGATTCATAGCTACGCTATAGGACACAGTGGAACTGTCCCATAGAGTTTCCAAGAAGTGCCTGGTGGATTTGAACTATTCTCATTTTTGTTTTGCACCTGTAGTGTTCAACCACTATTCCACTGGGGTTTCCTAGCTGGAGTTAGCTGCTCAGAAAGATGCATTTTTAGCACACTGAGGCGTCCTTGGCTGGTGACTAATGTTAATGGGCTTGACTGCTAACCCAAAGGCTGATGATTTGAGTTCACCCAGAAGTGTCTTGAAAGAAAAACCTGCCAATCTACTTCCAAAAGACCAACCACTGAAAACCCATTGAAGCCCAGCTCTATGTTGACACACACAGGGTGGCCATGAATTAGACTTGACTGAACGGTGATTTTTTTTCCCCTCAAACTGGCAAACCATTATTGCTCTAGCAGCATACTTTGCTTTTTGTTACCTGTCTTTTCTTTCTTTCTTGTTTCTAAAAATTTCCTGACATATATAAAATAACTCCAGTCAACACTCATGGGCAAAATCAAGATCCTTGTCTAATTTGGGTTTTGGTAGACTAACAATACATCTTTAACTATCTCTTTGGGAAGAATATTTTTTGTCTTTGTTTTTTTCCCCTCAATCCATTGTAGTCGCATACTTTTGTAAAATATAATGAAAGTGTTTGTTGCAATGTTAGCTTGCTATAAAAATTTCAGAATTCTCATTCTGAATTTTTGTGCTTGTCTTGCTGTTGACCAGTTGCAAACAGTTTTCAGAAAGGCCCTGGCTAGGAGGCCTCTCGGCTTCTCTTCAGGTTATAAACACAGGCCCCCAGGTATTATTTTGACAGTTGTTTTATAAATGAGTTACAGAGACTTCATTATTACTCACTTTTTCAGATTTGGGTGTTCCGAGTCCTGTAAGTCTTGTCACAGTCGGGAATGGGAAGTGCGCTGCTAGAAAGCAGCCCTTCCGCTACGGTTTGTTTCAGGCTCTCCATTGTTTCTAAGAGACAAGGAAGAGGCTCCATGTTCCTTTAAGAAAATACTAAACTAAAAATTATTCTAGTCATATCCAAGAGAAGTCAGCCATGCTTTACAAGGTTAATCACAGCCTTCCTCCAGAATCTCACAGCGCTCAGGAAAGATTTTGCTGCTGCTGTTGAGGCAACATCAAAATATAGATTTCATAAAATGCTGCAATTTCTCCTGCGTGTTTTAATGCATGTGGATTTGAGTCCTGTGCCTGAACCTTTGTGCTTTGCGTTTGCTTCATTAATAGAAAGGGATGTGGAAAAGCAGTAGTGGCAGAAAGCTAGTTTAAAAGCAGATGCCTCCAAATACTTGTCAACTGACATAAAAGTCTTTGAGATTTTTTGATACAATAATTATTGTCCCTGGGAACTTACCTTAAGAAGATATCTGAAAAGAAGAAAATAGCTAGGTAATATTATTTGAATTGTCACCTAGTGTAAAAATGGAAGGGGGCGGGGAAGGGGCAAACAACCTAAAGATACAACCTTATGGAAATAATTAAGTAGGATCCATTCACACAATGGAATGATGCATGCAATTTCTAATAATGGCAATTTAAAATCAATGCAGAAATGAAAAAAAAAGAAAATTTGTATAGATGTTCAGTGGAAAAAACCCACAGTTTAGCCAAAGCATCTTAAGCCTAAAGCAGATTGTACGTGTTAGTCCTTGTTCTGTATGCTCTCCTTTTCCCTGCTCTACTTGTGTGACTTGAGGCCATGCTGGGGGCCATTCCCCCACCAGTTCCTCTATGATCTACCTACTAGCTGGCTTCAGTCCGTGGAGGTGGGACAGCTGCCTCGAGAGTGGGGGATGGAGATGCTAGCTTATTTTTCTTCCCCCTTTCTCTGACTTTGGTTGCAGCATCCTTACCCACTTTTTTTTCCCCCAGCCTAAGGATTGGAACAACTACCTCATCATTTCTGTTTGGCTTCTTAACTCGGCAGTCATTTGTGTAACAGATTTTTTTGCATTATTTCATTGTACTTTGAATATATATGAGTGGTTCCCCCCCCCACTGCCTTCTTCCTTCCCTTTTCCTTTTCTTCTTTTTTGTTCAGCCTCTGATAAGAATACACATTTTGGAATTTGAAGTTTGGAGTCCAGTAGAGTTACTTGAGAGATGTTCCCTAAATGACTAAGTTGCAAGGTAGAGGATCATAGTTTGGGAATCTGAGCAAGGAGGTAGACTAGGAGTGGGTGTTGCTGAGTGGAGTGAAAAGAGTACTCTGGGCCTTGAACTAGGACACCTTAACTGATGTCTATCCTATCCCTCAACTGGTTCAAAGAATATGCGAGACTGTAGTGGGAACTGAGAGCAAGAGGGTGAACCTAAGAGTCCAGAGACTGGGAGATCAGTGGAATAGTATAATGTATGTTCTCCAAGATAGCTTCCAATGATCCCCAGCATTGATGTAGTTCCCTCTATTTTAAATAAGGCTGATACATGTAGCCAGGAAGATACTGTGAAGTGTCAAAATGTGATTTCTGAGGCTAGGCGTAGAAGACATTGAGCGTTTGCCTTGCTCTGTCCTGGAACCGTTGTTCTGGGATGTACACCCCAAACCAAAGCCCACTGCTGTTGACTCAATTCTACCTCATAGCCACCCTACAGACAGAGCAGAACTTTTCACTAGAGTTTCCAAGGAGCAGTTACCTGTGAATGCAAATATTGTAACTCAGGTGTACATAAAGAGTAAGTTTTGTGCTCTTTCCTTATGTAATTCGTGATGCTTCCTTTCTAGTTACATACCTGGTGATATCTGGTTTAAATCCAGTGTTTTAAGGTCATTCATCCTGCAACCCCAAATTCCCTTCTGTAAGTTGAGTCACGGGAGTAGCAATGATCCAAGATTAGTTGTATAAAGATATAGTTCACACTTGTTGGCATTTAAAATTTTAAGCTTTTCAAAACCGAAAGTTAAGCCGGACATTAGATTTTTTAGAAAGATGTTACTGATTCACTTCTGCTACCGAACACTTTAGTTTCCATGGGAGCATCATTAAGACTCCATTGATGCAGCACTGATTTTAAATCAAGAAACAACTGCCGACATTCACAAAAAAACCATTCAAAGGTATGGGAAAGACAGTGCTGGGCTGACAAGGAAGCGTCTTCTCACGCAGCGTCAATGCTACGTTTCTTTTGATTAACTACGTGTGTATTTTCTCTTAATCCCAGTGGCAGCCTTCCCTGCTCATCTTTCCTGTTGTCCCCATCGGAAAATCCATAACCATAACCTTTCCCAGCCTTTAATCTGCCTCTGGAGAGTCAGAGAAGCCAACGAGAGCATTGTTCACTTGGCAACGGTGCAGCCCTTCAGGGTGCAGAAGCTTGGGGGGCGTCCGTTAGCTCCGGGATGCTGTGAAAAGAGGAAGCCACAGGTATTGTGGCATATGCCAAAGGTTAGTGGCAGCTTCTCCCTAGGGAAGCTTGGCTTGGGATTGCTTCTGTTGCAGTACTATGTGTAACCTTGGCATGCAATCAGCAGAGAAAATATTCATTATTGCCTGACTGTCTGCCGAAGACAATTTCAATTATTCTGGCATTTCAATGGATGAAGAAGCCCTTTAGGCTGGCCCAGGAGATTAGACTTAAAGGCTCTGTAAATTAGGAAAGTTACAATCAGTATATTATCTGGCAGGCAGCTGTGAAGACACCAGAACAGGCCAAGAGAGACAAATTGCTATATTTCTGTTGTGGTTTTGATATATCAATTTACAGGTTGAACATACACATTTGTGAAAGAATGATTTTGCATTTCTTAAATCACTTTTAACTGCCGGCACTCTAAGTTTGTGAACCTGTAACTCCAATAGTCGGCTTGCATTGCTGACGTTTTGTTTTAAAGCCCAATTTTAGCGGGTAAAAAATACTGCTGAGGACAGGGCTTGGGAATTAATCTTTCCTAAAGTTATTTAAATAATATAATATATGGCAGCTAATCAGAAAATTCCATTTTCAGAAATGTGAATAATGTCCCACATAAAAGCTTTTGCTTTAATGGGATGTTTTTCATGTCTTTTTTCCTAGATTCACTCTGATGTGATAATTATGTCTATGCATGTAATACATACTATTTTACCATACCTGTTTGATGTGTAAGTATAAAAGTAAAAATGCTTGTTACAATAATCTATTGCAATACTTTACAAACAGTTGCATAATGAGGTATCCTGGTAAATAAGTTTTCCACAATTCTTTAACTTTTTTCTAAGCATTTGGAAATAATTCTCAGAACTCAGATATCAGTTGAACAGATTTTTACCCTCTTTTTTTAATGCCTTCTTTAAAATAAAATGAAAAAACCTTTGGCAGTGATTATTTTTGGTAGCAGAGCCTGAAATAAAGGAAGCATTTCCTTAATGAGTTGAAGCTATTTTTCCTTCACAGATTTTAAGAAAAACTATTCAACTTTCTGTGAATATGAAAATTCTTTTGTTTTTGGAGTAAGCCATGGAAAATGAAAAGGTTTTAATTTTATGATTTTCCTAACTCCCTTATGGAAAGGCATGAATAAATATTAAAATGCAGATACAGTGAAGTCTGAGATCCTGAACTTGACAGGACTGCCTTGTTTACATTTGACAGGGAGCAATCACCACTTTTCTATTAGTATTAGTGGAAAATATTTGAGTATTCCTTCTCTGACAGGTTTCCCCAACACAGTTTTCAGCTATCTCAGGTTTTACTGAATTTTTACGATAGCTATGTAAACAGCATGTGGCTTTCTTATTCCTTGCATACTCAGAATGACTTCCTGCTGCTCATTTATAGAATTCAAGCCAGGTACATAAAAATGCAGAGGAAGTTTCTTTTCACTGGAAATGGTTACAATTATTGGGTAAACTGTGGTGGTGTGGTAGTCAAGCACTACATCTGCTCACTCAAAGGCTGACAGCTCGCATCTGCCAGGCACTCCTTGGAAACTCTATAGGACAGTTCCCCTCTTTCCTATAGGGTTGCAACTAGTCAGAATTGACTTCATGGCAGTGGGTTTGGTTTTTATTGGGTAAAGCAGGTGGCCTGGTTTGGGTATATGCTTCCTTACAGTTTACTTAAAAAGATTTTTAGAATTCTAAGCTAAAAGAAATTATATTGTGTATTTCTTTGAAGGCCTAGAATAGCATTGGAGTAGCATGTGTCAAATAGCATTTGACTGGGTCCCTTTCCTGTTATGTATTGCTGCAAGTGCTGAATTTAAGTCCTTCCAGCAGACTGTCCCTGTAGACCTTGTCTGAAAGGTGTTAATCAATCAATAACATGGGGTTCTTCCCCCCACTTTCTTGTTTACAGAACTGGATCAGCCACTAGGGACAGTTTCTTGTCTTTTACAATACCCAGGAAGTGCCCTTCATCACAGACACTAAAGTTTGACTGTGGCTGTGTCGAGTGCATTGTGCTGACATATTTTCTCATGGGAACTGTTGGGCTAGTTCAGGCAAGCATTTGCAATTCTTAAATGGACAGTTTCAGGCTGGAGAATTTAAATGACAACCAAATAGAGTTTTAATGCCCTGTAAGATAATAATGAAAGACATTTATGGAAAAAAAAAATGCAGTTAGTTTGAAAGCCGGGGCCTACACTCTGTATTTTGACAGCAGATGGATGGCTAGCTTGACTAATCCTAGTTTGCTTTCTGACTTGGATTTGTCTCACTGGCCCAGTGAGATTGTGAGGGATTCCTCCAATCTGGTTAATGTTCAGAACCCGTGTTTGAGTTTTAGACTAATTATGGGCCAACCACTGACATTTTTTTCTATAATGTGAAGACTGGTGCCAGTAGTAACTCGGTGAGATTTAACATAAAAGCAAGATAAAACAATTAAAGTGGGAGAATATTTGATTAAGTGGATCACTGATTTATAGTGGGGTAAATTAAAATTGAAAGGAGAGTGAACTTTTTATAGCAATCATATATTATGTTCATTATCAGAGACTCTGGGTCCTTTGTGCTTTTGTGATTGAAAAAGAAATAAACCAGTTTAAGAAAAGTAATCCTGGCAGCCATCATTTTTGTCTTGTCTTTGAGTTATGGTTTCTTTTCATTGCAAAGGTTAAATAAATCATATTCGAGCAAGCTCACTGCAAAATATGCAGTCAACGTTTGACTAGACTAGAAAATGTAGTAACAAGGCCGCACATGGCAAAATGTATACAGACACTTTTGTTTTGGTGACAGGGCCTGAAATGAATTTCAATCATCATTTATTTGGTAGCAAAAATTGTAGCCATGGCAACATCCCTTAAGGGGTCTTGGACCCAGTATCTGGAGGAACAGAACACCACACGAGTTGGTATCAGAGTTGGAGAAGTTGTGAAACAGCTATGCTCCACATGCCTCCTCTTGTTCCACCACTGTCCCCACTGCAAGCCTGGCCTTAACCTGGGGTCATGTTGCTTCTGAAATTTGCTTTAGCAGGTAGTTCAGTGCACCCCTGACGTCCCACTCACAGACTCTCTGGCAATTTTTTAATAGAAGCCGAAGTCACTTTTTGCAGGGGCAGAGTTGGAGCTGTTGCAGGAAAAAGTGTGGGGCGCAGTCTGTCAGCAAATGGGGGTGGCGGTGGGGGTACTTAAGATGAGCAGGGACAGCACAGGTGAAGAAAAAAGGACAGCAGAGATAGATGCTTTGGGAAATGCAAGGATGTTTTAAAGGGAAAAATGAAATGCACCCAGTGGTGCAATGGTTAAGTACTTGCTGCTAACAGGAAGATTAGTGATTCAAACTCATCCAAGTGTGGCTTTGCAGGAGAATGATGTAGCAGTCTGTTTCTGTAAAGATTAAAGCCTCAGAAGTCCTGTGGGACAGTTCTACCACTCTGTCACATGGGGTCACTATGAGTCAAAATCAACTATATGGCTCCCAATAGCGAACATAACAACACACACAGACACAGGCACATCTATCAGTCTACACATACATGTATCTAGCCGTGCCACTTGTGGGTATTGTAGACTGGGAAAAGTGCTGGGAGGAGAAGATGGCCCTTGGACTTAGAGGCAGACTATGTGAAGTATCTACACTGTACATCCCACTCTCCATGCTGATGGTTTTCTACGTCGTTAGAAGGGACAAAGGACAGAGAAAATCGGGAGGACAATGGCCGGTTGTATCAAGAGAATACACAGCTCATCAAATTGTTTAAGTATAGCCTTGATTCTCTAAGAGGGCATTCGAATTGCATTTTTAAAATTGTTTCCAAATGTTATGATTTTACTACTATTTTTATTTATTGTGTATGTATGTACAGGAAGGCATCATTAAACAGCTAATGGTTCAAAGGAAGAAGTCTAAGCTATGTTCCTGGCTTGGCTCTGCCCCTCTCCAGGTGTGTGACCCTGGGTCAGTCTTCTATCTCTGGCTCTTGGCTTCCTTGAGTGTAAAGAGAGAGAGAGGATAGTGCTGGCTGCCAGCGACGGGCCTTTCAGGCTGGGGCAGGCTATGCTGCCGTAGCTATTTGAAGCAGAGAAGGAAGACTCATACTGTCAGCTGTAACTAGGATTTCAATTCCAGCTCCACTCCCTACGAAAAAGTTAGATGAGTAAACACTCTAAGTGCTGATGGGCAATTAGTGGGTATTTTCCTCTTTTCAAAGGAAGCAGTTGTATTTTCCGCTTTTCAAAAGAAGCAGTTTTTGAAATTCTTGCAGCCGAGGCATGAACAAATACACAATGGTGATCTTGTTTCTGTGGTTGTTGTCAAAGGAGCGAGCAATGACATCCACTCCAGTTTTGTCAGCCTACTTTTTGTTGCCAAGACTCTTCACCATGGAGCTAAGGGAGACTTGGGCCATCTGTTCCTCTTTTCAGAGATGGGCTTTTATGTGGCTACTCTGGCATTTCTTCCCCTTGGTACCTTGCTTAGGACATCTGCTTTAAAGTCATTCTAAACCAAAGCATTGATTCAGAGATGAGAAATCAAGGTGGGTGTGACAGAAACCAGTGAAATCAAAGGGGGTAGAAGCAGTGGAGAAAGAGTGCTGGCCTGAGTTGCATCCAAGTCAAGGATAATTTTATAATTTGCTCACAAAACTGCCTTTTCTGAAACAATTTTGCCTTGAGTATGTATTTTTTTCAAATAAAATTTATTTCTGTAGAGTAAGACAGAACACATGAGAGAAAAATGCAGAACAGAATTCAAATTCCTGAAAAAAAGACCAGACTTACTAGTCTGAAAAAGACTGGAGTGACTCCTGAAACTACGACCCCCAGAAATCCTGCTAACCGGAACTGAAACCATTTCTGTAGCCCACTTTTCAGACAAAGATTAGACAAGCCTATAAAACAAAATATAACACACGTGAGGAATGTCCTGCTTGGCACAGTCAAATACAGGACACCAAATGGGCAGCCCCTGTCCAAAAGCAGGGCAAGAAGGCACGGGAAGTGACAGGAACAGGATGAATGTGTACAGAACCGCGGGTGGAGTGTGCTGTCAATATAGCCAGTGTTGCAAAATAATATGTGTATAAATTTTTGAATGAGAAATTAAACTGTGTACTTTTACCTAAAACAATTTTTTTAAAATTATGATAAAGTAAAAGTACACAATCCAAATCGGTTTTGCCTGCTCACCTATATGCAGCTCCCTCTGTTCTCCCCACCCAGTGACAGCACATTCTTCCTTTTCATTCTATACGTCTAGTATCCTCTTAACAGCCCTCTGGCCCCTACCTCTACCCTCTTCTCTCCCATCTAGAGACAGGTAGGACAGCCTCCTGTAAATGCACAGAACCATGAAATATGCATGCTATATGGTCACACTGTGTCCCCAAGTCCAGTCTATTCTTGTCTGAAGAGTTGATTTGTTTCTGGTTTCTGGTCAGGGACAGCAGCAGGTCTAGAGGCTGTGTTCCCAGGGGATCTTCCAGGCTGTCAAACTATCAGTTGTGATCTTTTAATAGAGTTTCTGGGCTACATACTTCTTTTTTTCATATTACCTCAGAGGCTCTACATTGTGTCCCCTGTCAAGGCTGTCTTTGGTGGTGGCTGGGCACCATCTGGTTTTTCCGGTCTCATGGTGATAAAGTCTCCCACTCATATGAGTCTTTGTTGTTCTCAGTGATCATCAGCTCCTGATGAGTTGGGACAATTGGTTGTACCTCAGATGGCAACTTGCTGGCTTTTAAGACTTCAGACTCCACTCATCAGTATGGGTGCAAAAGACTCTCTTAACAAAGATTAACTATGACAGTTGGCCTCTATGTTCCCTGAATATATGGTCCCCAGAACCCCATCCCTGCTACTCTATCCTTTGAAATATTAGGTTGAGTTCAGAAAACCTTTCAGTTTATGCTGAAGTCCAGTTAAGCTGATCTATTCTCTACTGTGTGCTGTCACTGCTTTCACCTAACCAAATTTCTATCGACTAATCTGTACCCCACCCTCTTTCTACCTCCCCACCCTTGTAGCCATCAAAGAGTCTTCTCTTCTGAGCATAAGTCTAATTTTAAGCCCTTATTCCATGAGTCTCATACAATATTTGTCCATTTGCTGCTGACTGATTCACTCAGTATAATGTCTTCCATTGAAGCCAGGTTCTAAGATTCTTCCTGAAATCATCATTGTTCTTTATCATTGTGTAGTGTTCCACTGAGTATATGTATCATAGTTTATTTATCCGCTCTTCTATTGATGGACATCTAGGTTAATTCCATCTTTTTGCTATTGTCAACATTACTACAATAAACGTTCGTGTGACCACTTTTATTTCTGTAGGATATATTCCAAGCAGTGGGATTACTTGATCAAACGGTATTTGTATTTCTAGCTTTTCAAGGAAGTGTCAAACTGCTTTCCAAAGAGGTTATACCACTTTACATTCCCACCAGCAGTGTAGGAGAGCTCCAGTCTCTCTGCAGCCTCTCTAGCACTGGTTGTTTTGTGTTTTTTGGATTATGGCCAACCTTGTTGGGGTGAGCTGGTAGCTCATTGTAAGTTTTGATTTGGATTTCTTTAATAATTCATGATCGTGAACATTTTCTCATGTGTCTTTTGGCTGCCTGGATGTCTTCTTTGCTGTAGTGTCTGTCCACCTCTTTTGCTCATTGCTTAACTGGGTTATTTACCTTTTTCTTGTTCATATTTTATAGTACTTTGTGGATTATAGAAATCAGACTTCAGTCTGACATATAGTTGCCCAGTATTTTTTCCCATTCTGTAGGTGGTCTTTTACTCTCTTGATAAAGTCTTTAAACCACTGCTGTTGAGTCTTCGGATGAGAAAAAGTGTTTGATTCTTAATAGTTCCCATTTATCTGTTTTCTGTTGCTCGCGCTTCACTTGTCAGATGTTGAAGTCTATCTAAGCCATGTATTAGAGCTTCTTTTGTTGACCCTATTTTGTTTTGCATGATGTTTATTGTTTTAGGGTTGATATTTAGGTCTTTGATTCATCTTGCATTAGTTTTTGTGTAAGGTGTGAGATATGGGTCTTGTTTCAGTTGTTCGCAGATAGAGATATCCAATTTTGCCAACACCATTTATTTAAAGAGACTGTTTTTACCCCACTTTATGACCTTTGGGTGTTTGTCGAATATCAGCTGTTCATAAAATGACAGTGATACTTCTGAGGTTTCAATTCTGTTCCATTGGTTTATATGTCTCTTTTTGTACCAGTACCAGGCTGTTTTGTAATAGATTCTAAGGTGTGAGGCCTCCCACTGTGTTCCTCTTCTTCAGTAGTGCTTTACTTATCTGAGGTTTCTTCCCTTTCCAAACAAAACTGGTGATTTGTTTCTCCATCTCATTAAAAATTGACACTGGAATTTGTATAGGAACTGCATTGTATATGTAGTTCGCTTTCAGTAAAGTTGACATTTTCACAATGTTAAATCTTCCTATCTGTGAGTGGGGTAGATTTCTCCACTTATGTAAGTCTTTCTTGGTTTCTTGTAGTAAGGTCTTGTAATTCTCTTTGTATAGGTCTCTTATTTCTCTGGTTAGATTTATCTTAGGTGTTTTATTTTTTTGGAAGCTATAGTAAATGGTATTGACTAGGTAACTTCCTCTTTGATGTTCTCTTTGTTGATGTAAAGGAATCCTACTGAGTTATCCTACTGATACTTTGCTGAACTCTTCTATTAGTTCCAGTAGTTTACTGAATCCAGTGGATTCTTTAGGATTTTCTGTGTATACAATCATATCATCTACAAATAGGGAGATTTTTACTTGATCTTTGCCAATGTGGATGCCTTTTATTTATTTGTCTTGTCTAATTGCTTTGGCTAGAATGTCTAGTACAATAGAAGTAGTGACAGTGAGCATTCTTGTCTGTTTCTCACTGGGGAATTCTTTCAGTATCTCTCCATTAAACATGATGTAGGCAGTTCAACAGTTTTTATGTTGAACCAGCATTGCTTGTCTGGTTATGAATCCAACTTGGTCAAGATGAATTATTCTTTTGATCTGTGAGTTGGATCCAACTTGACGGCACTTAGCTTGGTTTGGCATGTTCACGAATTCTGTTGGCTAGGATTTTGTTGAAGATTTTGCACCTAAGTTCATAAATGGTATTGTTCTGTAATTTTCTTTTTCTGTGAGATCTTTCGCTGGCTTTCACATCAGGGTTATGGTGGCTTCATAGAAATATTTTGGGAGTATTCCATCTGTTCCTATGCTGTGAAATAGTCTCAGTAGTATCGGAATTAACTCTTCTCTGAAAGTTTGGTAGAATTCTCCTGTGAAGACTTCTGGGCCAGGACTTTTTTTGGTTGGTAGGTTTTTGTTTTTTTTTAATTACTTTTTTAATCTCTTCTTTTGTCACGGATTTATCAAATTGTTCTACTTCTCCTTGTGATAATTTTGGTAGGTGATGTGAATCTAGAAATTTGTCCGTTTCCTGTAGGTTTTCAAATTTGTTAGAGTACAATCTTTTCTATTATTCTGTTATACTTTTAATTTCTGTTGGGTATATTATGATGTTTCCCATCTGATTTCTTATTTGAGTTATTTGCTCTCCTGCTTTTCTTTTGTTGGCTAAACTTCTGGTGCCTCAGTGGTTCCTTTGTTGCTATCTTACCAGTTGTTCAAATTGTAGGGTTAATTCTTTGTTTTGAGCCCTTTCTTCATTCCAGATGTGTGCATTTGTAAAGATAATTGACCTCTGAGCACTACTTTTGTGGTATCCCTTAGGTTCTGGTAGGTTGTGTTTTCATTCTCATTTGTAGATCTTGAATATATTTTTTTAAGTTTTTAAAATCCAGCCCTTAATCACACATCCTCAGATTGTGAAGATCTTGTAAAGAATTACATGATGCATATATTAAACCAAAAAACAAGCCCACTGCCATCAAGTTGATGCCAAGTTATAGAGACCCTATAGGGCAGAGTAGAACTGCCTCATAGAGTTTCCAAAGAGCATCTGGCAGATTGAAACTGCTGACCTTTCAGCTAGCAGCCATAGTAACTTAACCACTAGCTGCTAGAGTTTCCAGTGTATATATTAGCAGGTGGAAACCCTGGTGAAGTAGTGGTTAAGAATTATGGTAGCAAACTAAAAGGTCAGAAGTTCATATCTGCTACTTCGAAACTCTAGAGCAGTTCTACTTTATCCTACATGGTCATAAAGAGTCAGAATTGACTGGACACAATGAGTTTGCTTTGTTTTTTGGTATGTTAACAGGCGCCTATGTCACAATGTTTTGAATTCATCCCCTCTCTCAGCACACGTACCCTGCATTCCTATTGTTGGAAATGCATCAGGCATTTCACAGGGGTGGAGCCAGAGATGACCTACATGGAAGTCCTGTGAGAAACTATGGGCCTTGGGCTAGTCTCTTTGCCTCTGTCAGTAGGGAAAACTGGGATGGTGAAATTATATGAAATGCTAAAACAAAAACTTTGTTTCTAACTGATTCCAACTCCAGGTTACCCATATGTGTCAGAGTAAAAGTGTACTCTATAGGGTTTTCAGTGGCTGACTTATGGAAGTAGATCACCAGACCTTTCTTCTGCAGTGCATCTGTGTGGTCTCAAACCTCTACATCTTTTGTTAGCAGCTGAGTGAATTCACCATTAACAAATGTGGACTCCTCACTTTGTACTTCTGATTGTTGAGAGCCATCAAGTCAATTCCAACTTGTACAACTCCATGTGACAGAGTAGAACTGTCCCATAAGGTTTTTTATGCTATGACCTTTATAGGAACAGATCATTTTTCTCCTACACGTGGCTGGGTGAGTTCAAACCAGTCTTTCCATTAGCAACAGAGCATTTAACCGTTGTACCACCAGGACCCCGTAGTTCCTGTCCTTTATGCCCTGACATAGCTTTTCATTTTACTCTGTTCCTTGACCTGATAAACCTTTGGATTTTTGACCTTTATTTTATCTCTTTTGTTTGTTCTCATGAAAGAGTTTTAACTCACTTGAGGCCATTGCATTGCCTTTTACACCAAACGCATGTTTGTGTGTGTGTGTGTGTGTGTGTATGAAGAGTGTTGATTATGAAACTGTAAAACCCCCCCTGCTATCAAGTCTATTCTGACTCGTAATGATCTGATAGAATAAAGTAGAATTGCTCCATAGAGTTTCCAAGGAGTTCCTGGTGAATTCAAACTGCTGATCTTTTGGTTGGTAGCTGTTGCACTAAGAGTTTAGGCTGAAATAGAGTGATGAATGAGAAGGGATTTTCTAAATTGTAAATTGTAATACGTAAAGGTTATAAAAACATTTATCTGACAGGCAAGTTCTTAATAGTTATGTTTTAGTTACTGCCTGTGGAGTTACTGGAAGAGTTCTCCATCAAGCAAAGTGAGGAAACCGGGAAAAAGAAATATCTGGGAACCAGGAAATAGGGACCATTCCAAAAAAGGAGTGAGGTAAAATCCTAAAGATAATCGTGACTGGAGATGCCAGGATGAGAGCTGTGGAGGGGCTAAGAGAACCACCACCAGATGAGGTCAGGGAAATAGAGGGCCAGGAAGAGTGGCCCCACGAAAGTAAAAGTCATAGATTTTCTGATATCTCTCAAGAGAATTAGAAGAATTTGGGGATTTTGGGGGAGAACTTAGGTGTGAATTAGTGTTGGGTTAATAGAAAAAGAAGCAAGTAAAAATATAATCATGAACTCCAGGAAGAACAAAACTAAGGAGGCAAGGTAATACAAGTATAGCCAATCACATGGCTCAGTTCTGAAGTTTTTGCATAAGTAAGAATAATGTGAGCAGTAAATTCTGATTTAACTAAAATTATAATATGGCGTCATCAAAAAGATGGAAATGGGGAAGCAGGGTAGACTTGAGATTGTGCTTGCTTTTGCTTACAGACCTTTACAATGTCTGGCACACAGTGTCAGTAAAAATAAATAAAATGAGGCAAGGGCATATGAAGCAGAAAAGAGTCACTAAACGTGAAACCAGTGGACTATGCTTATTTTTCTCTTTGCAATCTCCTTGTCCTTTTCCACATCAAGTCAGAGCAATCTTTTCTAAATAGAACACTGACCAAGCTCCCTTTGGCATGAAACATTCAATGGCTTCCCATTGTTCTCATGTAAAGGACAAACTTCTTAGCATGATCTGTACTTGATGCTCCAATTTCACCTCATATGACCATACTTCTTTTCTCTGTCCCTTGTTCTTGCATCTTGGTCCACCCATGGAGTCTTTGCCATGGTCCCTTATGTGCTTAAATCATATACTCTTCTCTCTCACTCATTTAACTACCACTCATCCTTCAGCAAGATCCCTAGTGATGCAATGGTTAAGCGCTCAACTGCTAACTGAATTGTAAGCAGTCTGAACTCACCAAAGGCTCAGTGGGGTAACACACCTGGCAATCTGCTCCAGGAAAGATTACAACCACCAAAATGCTATGGGGAAGTTCTGTTCTCTAATATAGGGTCACTATGAGACATAACTGACTTGAAGTCACACAAAAACAACATCTTTCAGATAGAAGTATAAGTATCAATTTCTTGGATGAATCTTCATCTCTCTCCCTCAATCAAAACCTTTATTTTCTTCAGCTTTGTTTTGTGCCAACTGCCATGTTATACTTATTTGTGTGATAATTTGATCTCTGTTTCTCCCAGTACAATAGAAGCTCCTTGAGTTCAGGGAACACAGCTGAACCAGTATCTGTATCCTCTAGCCACATCACCTGACACAAGGTAGGTACTCAAGAATGGTAACGAATAAAAAAAGACAGTGCACATCCATGGAGATGGGGATCAAATGTGTGTGTGTTTGGCAGGGGTGTCTGCAATTGCTGCTGCTGATGGTCGGCTAACTATGGGTATAGCATACTTAACATGTTTTTACAACAAGCTGGTAAGCTGTTGTTTTCCCTCACTGCCCATCTGAGTGACTGCCCACTAAAAGCATCTCAGGGTGTATGTGCAAACACACACACACACACACACACACACACCCACACCCACCCCCACCCACACCCACACCCCCCCACACACCCCTACACAACCCAAAGCTCCAGGCTCCAGAAGTTCCGCCTGCGACACTGGTGATGATTCAGCAGCACACCACTTCCAACATTCTTCTCAAAATCAGTTTTCTGTGAATATTGACCAGCTGACACTGGCTGAGGTGGGAGGGCTATAGGGCCGCAGGAGGGTGGGTGAGGAAGAAAGGAGAAAGTGGCTCAGAGGTGAAGCAGCAAATGCTTTCAAAAGCTTCTCAAATCTTCAAATATCTAAAATGCATTTTCCAGGTCTTAAGATAATTAGTCATAAACCTCCAAAGAGAGTCTGCATTGAAAATGAGGGTACTGGACTGATAAATTACTGGATGCTCCTTAAAAGCTGTGTGCTAGTTTTGAAATGTGGCTATTGTGGGTAAAATACTGACTCATACTTTTAACATCACAAAAAGCCATTCCATCTGAGCAGCTGTTGGTGCAGTAACTGACTTCCTTGTAAGACAGAGCATCCATCTATAAAAAATCAAATTATTGAATTGCCTTCTTTATAAATAGAGACTTTTCCTATTTTTTGCAGAAATTTATTCCTACGAGGCTTAAAGTTGTTTTCCATGGCATTGATTTTAGCTTTGTTTGCAATGAAGATGTGTGATTAAAAGTAAAGGAACATCCATTTATGAAAAATAAAGTTACTGGATAGGCTTGTTGCTAAATATTAAATCTGTTGCCATTGAGTCACTTCCCTCCCATAGCTACCCTATAGATATAGATCTTCCCTATTCTTTATCATTGGACAGAAATTCTCCACTGCGGTGTTCAGCATAAAGTTCTTTTCTGTGACATTACTTTCTAACAACGTTTACAAGACAGTTATATGGCTAAATGTTAACTAGCTCAATGTGATTATTAAGAAAACTAAGTAACTCATCGGAATCAAAAAGGCATGAGTATAGTTTTCTCAATTATATTTAGAAACCCAGAGAATTTAAGTGGTTTCTAAGTTCTGATACACATGAAAACAGAACAAGAACATGTCATAGCACCCTCTTCCTCCTTCCTCCAATGCAAAACTAATTGTGAGACCTTTATTTAGGAAAGACTTTTAAACTGTGTATTCTTTGTTGCTAGTATCACCTATCTCTTCTGATGCAGGAGAATCCATCTTCAGAACCCCAGGACCATCAAGATTACTTTGGGTCATTCCTAATTCTTCATCTAGGTCTCTAGTAGCCAATTAGTCACAGTTAAAGAGGTACTCTTCTCAGAGTATACTGTCATTACAAGTCTTTCCTTCTCTTTCTATGCTGATAACAATGCTAATAATATCAGAAACAATGGTAATACATTTCACTCCTGCATTATTGGCACTTTTTTTTTTTAATGAAATAAATGTTGAAGAGGTTTCAGAGAAATCAGAACTCTAATGCACTACTGATGGGAATGCAAAATGGTACAACCATTTTAGAAAGTGACATGCATTTTCTTTGAAAGCTAGAAATAGAAATACCATATAATCCAACAATTCCACCCCTGTCAATATATGCTAGGGAAATAATAGACATACGTACACCCATGTTCATTGCAACATTGTTCACAATAGCAAAAAGATGGAAACAACCTAGGTGTTCATCAACAGATGAATGGATAAACAATCTATGACACACATACACAGTGAAGTATTGTGCAATAATAAAGAACAATGATGAAACTGCAAAGCATCTCATGAGATGGATGAATCTAAAAGGCATTATACTGAGTGAGAAAAGTTAATCGCAGAAGGACAGATACTGTATGAGACCAGTATGCTAAAAATGCATGAAAAGATTTAGAATAAAAAACAGTCTTTGATGTTACAAGGGAGGAGAGGCATGAGGATGGAAAAACGTTACCTAGACAACAGGTAAGTGGTAACTTTAGTGACGGGTTAAGCTAGTATAGAATCCTGGGAAGCCGGCACAGCTTGTACAAGGGGATGTCATGGAAGCTTCATCGGAACAGCCAGGTTTAGCTCTGTGTGTGGCCATCCAGTATCAAGACTATGTTTTCAAACCTCCCTTGCAACTTAATGTGGCCGTATGTGTGAGTTCTAGCTAACAAACTACGACAGGAAGTGTCTGAGAACCTTCTTCATCATTCTCCTTGGCTGGAATACAGACAGAAAGGCTAGTACTTGGAAATCACTTTAGGCTGTTTGTCACTGTCTAAGGATGGGTACAGCAGTCCTATAAAAGAAGCCTCTGTCCCTGATGGTGGTAGAACTGCTGTACTGAATTTGGTTGGCCAACTTCCAGACTATTTTTATGTAACAGAAATATAAATTTTTGTCTTCTTGAAGCCACCAGTATTTATTAATTATATGCAACCTAACCAAATCTGATACAATATTCTGCATTGGTTTTACAATCATTGACTTAGAACTAAAAGGTATCTGATGGTTTATTAATAAACCACTGGGACAGATGAAGAAACTAATCCCCTGCAAAAAGTGAGCATCTGTACTTTACTAAACTAATGAAAACCAAATCCAGCGCTGCTGGGTCGATGCCTACTCATAGTGAATCTATGGGACAGATTGGAACTGCCCCATAGAATTTCCAAGGGGCACCTGGTGGATTTGAACTGTTGGCCTTTTGGTTAGCCCCCACAGCACTTCACTGCTAAGCCACCAGGGTTTCCCGTACTTTATTAATTCCTCAAAATCTCAACAAAATTACTTAATGGCTTTAGTGAGCAAGCAGAAGACAAAATACTTTAAACAAAATGTGGAAAATATTTTTATTTACTTTAATTTTATTTCCCCCCAAAATGTCTGTTATAAAATCAAAAGCAAAATCAAAGCTAAATCCAATGCTGTTGAGTTGACACCAACCCATAGCGACCCTATAGGATAGAGTAGAACCGCGCCTATAAGGTTTCCAAGGAGCTCCTGGCAGATTTGAATTGCTGACCTTTCGGTTTGCAGCTGCAGCATTTAACCATTACATCACCACGGTTTCTGTATCTGTTATAGGAAAGAAAAATTTTGCTATGATCTTTGGGTCTTTTGGAGAGTTTGAATTAAAACTGGGATTGTTATACATTGAGAGTAAATAAGCACATTCTTACTACCCTATAACGTAATCTATGAATAATGCTGTCAGAGTGACACAATAATAGGTATCCAAGATCTATATCTAAATAATGATTTGCAAGAGTAACATTAAAATTCTAACATTCTAGCCACATCCATCCATTTCTGGTTTTACCTTTTGCTTCATTGCGTTAGCAGTTTTATAAGATTTGCCAGTGGAGATAGAAGCCAAAGATCCTCACTGACACGTAAGTCTCTGAGTCTTAGAAATTCTATTTACCAACATCTAATATTAAAGCTGGGAAGCCCTGGTGGCGTAGTGGGGTAAGTGCTACTATGTCTGCTAACTAAACGATCAGCAGTTCAAATCTGCCGACGCTCCTTGGAAACTCTATGGGACGGTCGTACTCTGACCTCTAGGGTCACTCAGTTGGACACGACTCTACTGCAGTGTTTTTTTTTTTTTGTTTGTTTGTTTTTAAATAGTAAAGCTGACGTAAGCTGACGTTATCCTTCGAGGTCATGGAACTTGGTGGGGAAAATACTTCGGTTGCATCCATGAAATCACTTTAATTGTGCTGCACTGAGACAATGAAAGTAGATGTTAGACAGTAAGGGTGTTAGTGTTTCTGCAGTCTTGTGTAACATTATGGAATCTTTCGGCTTCTTCACCTGTAAAACAGAGCCTGGAACAAGGAGCCCTGCAGAAAAGATCAAGGGAGCAAAAATAATCCTAAATGCGTGGCTATGGATTCCCGGAAGTCCTGTGGATTTAATGCTGCCACTGCCCTTCTCAAAGGGGTATGTGGCCATCAAGCATCTGTTGGTTTTATATATTAGCTTCTAAACAAATAATATTTTGTTAGATTGGTGACTTTGTTTTCCAAGTCTGTATTATCAATTACTTAGAAGCCTGTGAAATGTGTGTGTGTATGCCTATACTATTGGATAAGGACTTTAAAATCTTGAGACCCATTAAAAAACTGAAATGACCTACCAACTTCTGGACATTTGCTTGTTATGTTTTAGTGTTATACATTCAGGGTCTGACCTTTTGTAGATCCCATTAGAAAGTCATTAACTCTGGAACTGACATGGAAATTTGCTTCCTTCCTTGGACTGACTTGAATGGTTTTAGTTTAATTGACCTTAAGAGTCAAGTCAAAAACTCCACCCCCTTTCTTGGCTTACCAAAATGGAAAACAAGGTGGTTTTCTGGAAAGTTTTTGTGAAGCATGTGATGAGTACCTGCAATATTCAAATTATTTTTTGTGATGTGCTGTAGGATGAATGGAGAGGAAAGGCTCTTCTTCCTACTTTATGGTTTCTGATTTTTCATATCAGGGAAGAAGCCAAAAGGGTTCAACACTCATCAGTTTGTAGCAGTATATTATTTTAACACTTGTCATGTTCTGCTTTCAGAGGCTGCATTGTTAGTTATCAAAAAAAAGAAAAAAAAAAGCCACTCAAGTATCAGGAATACTCATTACCCAACAACTGAATCCTCATAAGTGACCCACACCCTCAAGTTAACCATTTAAGGCTGGTGGAGTGTACAGTATTTCACCTGTTGCAATTAGGCCCAACATAGCCTGAGGATGCTGTTGGTAGCTGCTGGTACTAATTCTTTCCAGTCATTTCTTGACTATTTACAACAGTTAAAGTATTTTTGTTAAAGGGCTATAAAGATTGACATCTCTGGCATTCTTCCTTCTTCTGGGAGAGATTTTGCTTTCAGCTTCCCTGATTTACTTGATCTGATGATCAGATATGCTCAGTGGTGTTGCCAGCTGGGGGCAGTGGTAGTTATAGGTAACCTAGGAGTACAATGCCTCCACCCAGGCTCTGATCAATTCTGGACATCTATGACTCAGGGGTGAAATCCCATTTCATTCTCTTTAGAGGCATGGCAAGGACTTTTCTTTATTTCCCTTGTCCTTGCATTAAAGGGCATCCTTGTTATGCGCTTGCCACTCAGCTGTAACAGCCAAGGCCAGTGAATGCAGCCTCACGTTTAGGTGCAGGTCTTCCAGTGGGTGATGTTTCAGCTGCTCTTACATCAAGTGTGTTGTGATGCATTCAGCTGGGCACCAAGCCTGTCTCTATGTTGTTGCTAGAGATGTCACATTAAATATCCCAATGCTCCATGCTAGAAAGGAGGAAAAATTGACATTCTGACTTCCCATAGAAGAATGGAATACGTGATTCACAGGCCTTCTGCAGCATTAATCAGGCCCTGTTTACATGGAAAGAAGCCAAAAGAGCTACAGCCAAAGAGGTGTCTTTGGAAAGGCAAACGATGATGTCATCTGGGGCAGAGCAGCACCAGCAAGCCACTTAACTGGCTTAGATGCTTTGTATTTAGCCGTGGAGCAAATCCCATTTAAGTGTCAGAGCAACACCAAAGTGTTTGGCCTGTTCTTGGGATTTACATGGTCTTATGATGGTTTGTTTATTAAATAGTGTAACACCATCATTTGTTATTATCTCAAGCAAGAAACGCTCTGATCAGCTGGTAAAAGATGAATAGGAGAGTTTTAAATCCTTGCAGGGAGAAAATCCATAGGTGAAATAGAAGAGGAAAATAGTGTTGGCTCTGGTGAGATTATACTCTGTTAATTATTCTGGTTATACTCCTTCTTGGTTTTAGGAGTACATGTTCATATGCTCATTCTCAGCTGGAATTGTTCTCAGTGTACCAGAAAATACATACAAAGAATTCCAGAGGTCGCTCCTTCTTGAGGGGGTGTAATGCCTCTACATATAAGGAGATATCAGACATCAGGAATAGATTATCACCACACATTACATATTATACGGTGTTTTAACTAAGACATTGAATATAACAATTGAAAAATACTCATGCTCTTGATGCTTGGCTTTACTATTTTAAAACAACTCAAAAATAAATACTTTCCAATGGAGAAGGTGAGCAGGTATCTTTAACAAGTGATTTTAACTTTGGTTTGGGAGGTTAATTGGATTCAACAAATATTTATATCTTTAAGGAACTGATCTCTTAACCTTAATCTGTGCAGCTGCAGTCCCTGATGATTATAAGATGCTCGCTTTCAGGTTCATTTCTGGAAGCTTGAATTAACCTGATTAAAACAAGTCCCCATGTATCAAGTATTGGGCTAAATTAGGTGTTCACAGTGGTAGTCATGATAGACATGGCTATTGTCTTGAGGAGGGTTAAGAGGCCTGGCAATTAAATTTATGAAATTGCCACCATGTGCTTACATTGGCAGCACTGTACAAGTACTTGGTAAGATTTCATAACCTTAGTACATCAGTGTCTCACAGCTGTGTCTATGTCAATGTGTGACAGTGTTTTGCTGAGTGACATTCATTACTGTTGTTGCTTGTTTTTGTGTGCCATTGCAAGAATGTTGGAGCTTTAATTAGAGCAATGAACAAACATTAAATTTCTTATTAAACTTGGAGAAAGTAGAAATGAGATCGGGGTCATGTTAGCCCAAGTTTATTGGGATAATGCCATGAAAAAAAAAGCTGCAGTGTACAAATGAATTAAACGTTTTTCTGAGGGAAGAGAAAGCGTCACTGATGAAAAGAGGTCAGGGCGGCCAGTAACGAGGAGAACTGACAGAAACATTGCAAAAATTCATTGAATTGTGCATCAAAATTGTTGCTTGACTGTGAGAAGCATAACAGACCAAGGAAACATCAATAGAGAAACAGGAAAATCTTCGCTGAAAATCTTGGCATGAGAAAGGTATGTACAAAAATGGTCCTGAAGGAACTCACGAGTGAACAAAAGCAAAGGAGAATTAAAGTTTGCCAAGACCTTTGGGAGAGGAAAGACGATGTTTTTGGGCTGTGTTATCACTGATGATGAAACATGGGTGTATCAATACAACCTTGAAACAAAATGTTGAGGTGCACAGTGGAAGTCGGCCAATTCTCCACAACAAAAGTGTTCCGTCAGTCCAAATAATGAGTTACAAGGATGTTGCTAACCTTGTTTTGATATCAGAGGTATTGTTTGTTATGAATTTCTACCAGCTGGACAGTTAACCAAGTTTACTCTTTGGAAGTGTTGTAAGGGCTGTGCGAAAAAATTAGACGAACTTTTGGCCTCTTGCATCATGACAATGCACCAGCTCACACGGCACTGTCTGTGAGGAAGTTTTTAGCTAGTAAACAAATAACTGTATTGGAATACCCTCTCTGTTCACCAGATCTGGCCCACAGTGACTTTTTTCTTTACCTGAAAATAAAGGAAATATTGAAAGGAAGACATTTTGATGACATTCAAGACAGCTTTGATGGCCGTTCTAGAAGAAGAGTTCTAAAATTGTTTTGAAGGTTGGACTAGGCACTGGCGTTGGTGCATAGCTTCTCAAGTGGAGTACTTCAAACGTGACCATGGTGATACTCAGCAATGAGATATGTAACACTTTTTCTATGGATGAGTTTGTGAGCCTGACTGTGAGACCTCAACTTATGTCAATTTGTCATGTTATAGTTTCTCTGAGAAGCACAGTGTAATGTGGGCCTGGTTTGGCTCCTTTACTGTGGTAATATCAACACCTGAATTATGTTACTGTTGCTGCTGTTATTCATTGCCATTGAGTTGATTCTCACACAGGGTCACCATGAATCAACCTAAATTATAACAACAGCAACAACAAAATAACCAAACCCAGTGCTGCTCCATAGGATTTCCAAGGATCACCTGGCAGATTTGAATTGCTGATCTTTTGGTTAGCAGAGGTAGCATTTAACCACTACGCCACGAGGGTTTCCACCCAAATTATACATATTGATTTTTAGGTAATCCTCAGATTGATGATTCTGGATGGAAATCATGTACTCCTAAACTAAAATTTTGCCAATTCATTAAATGATCAAAATGAGGATAAATTAAAAAGCCAATGTGTAGATTAATCTAGAAACTGATAAATATCCCCTGAGCAATTAAAATGAATGGGCAGAGATAGTTTGTTTAACAAATGGTGCTGGCAAAACTAGATACACATGTACAGAAAAATGGAACAGAATCCATATTGTCACATCATACATAAAAACTGAAAATGAACAAAATACCTAAGTGTAGAACATAAAACCATAAAGATCCAAAAAAAACAACCCAAACCCAGTACTGTAGAGTCTGTGTTGACTCATAGCAATCCTGCAGGTCAGAGCAGAACTGTCCTATAGAACTGCTGACCTTTCGGTTAGCAGCTGTAGTGCTTAACCACTACCCTATCAGGATTTCCACCATAAAGATCACAGAAGAAAAATTATAGACAAACCTAGATGCCCTAATTTGTGTCACAAGTGGACTATCAAATATAACTAAAAAAGCACAAAGAGCCGAATATAAATTAGATGACTAGGACCCCCGGAAAATCAAATACTAATGCTTTTCAAAAGACTTTTCCAAAAGAGTAAGAAGAAAACCCACAGACTAGGAAAAAAAAATTGGCTATTACTTATCTGACAAGGGTCTGATCTCTAAAATTTATAGGAAACTCCAGTAATCTAATAATGTGAAGACAAACAACCTGCTTAAAAAATGAGCAAAAGACATAAGCAGACACTTCACTGAAGAACACATTTGGAGAACCAATCACATGAAGAGATGCCCATGATCGCTAGCCATTTGTTGTTGTCATTATTAGGCACTGTTGAGTCAGTTCTGACTCACAGTGATCCTATAGGTCAGTGTAGAACTGTCCCATAGAGTTTCCAAGGAGCACCTGGTGGATTTGAACTGCTTACCTGTTGGTTGGCAACCATCGCACTTCACCACTACATCACCAGGATTTCTGTGATAATGACACTGATTCCAAAACACAAAAAACAACAAATGTCATAGACACTGTGGAGAGATTGGAACTTTCATACACTACTGGTGGGAATGGAAAATGGTAAAACCACAAAAGAAAACAATATGGTATTTCCTTAAAAAGCTGTATATAGAAATAACCATATGAAATGTCATATGACTTAGTAATCTCACTCTTGCTTACACATCTTAGAGAAAGAACAGCTGCAACACAGATAGACATATGCAAATCTATGCTCACTGTTACTGACAATAGTGAAAAGATAATAATAGCCTAAGTGTAATCAAGGTAAAGGTAAAAGTAGCCGCAGCATAATCACGATGAAGGAAGACACTGAAAGATATGCAGGAGTAAAAGGCAACGGCAGTAACTACTAACACACATACAATCCTGCAACAGAAGAACAATGTACAAGTGGGTACATAGGTAGATAGGTAAGCTGAACAAGGATGGGAAGGTATATGTCAGTACACCCACATGCATACATATGTGTACATATTGCAAATATGCCCATGTGTGCAATAGTGCACACAGGGAACACAATCGTGAAAACTTAGCAATAACCATATACCTCGTGGGACTGAGATATGGAGCTTAAGGGCTAGAGACCATAGTCTCAGGGGACATCTAGATCAACTGACATCTAGATCTATTGATAATATTCTAAATCCTATCTTGGTGACTAGCTCCTGGGAGGGTCTTAAGAGACAAGCTATCTAAGATACAACAATTGGTCTCCTGTGTTCTGGAGCAAAGAAGAGTGAAGAAAACTAAAGATTCAAGGAAACCATTAGCCCAAAGGACTAATGAACCATGACCTCCACTAGCTTGAGATCATAAGAACTAGATGACATTCCATCCCATTCTGATGAGGACCACAATAGTAGGTCATGAACAAAGTGGGAGAGAAATATAGAACAAAATTCAAACTCATATGAAAGACTAGACTTAGTGGTCTTATGGACTGGTGGCCCCAAGACTGTGACTTTTGGACACTCTTCAAATTTGGAATTGAAATCAGTGTTAGAGATCATAATATAGCTACACAATGAAGAGTCCTATAAAATAACCAGTGAGGAATGTGTATCTCAGAACAGTCAACTCTATGAGACCTGAAGGGCAGTATTTGCCCCAAAGAAAAGTTCAGAAAGAAAGTAGGGGCAGGACAGTGGGGCAAAATGGACTTGGGGGATCCAGGAAGGCAATGGGTTTGATTTGTACAGGGGTTTACAAACAATGTGATGAAACAAGCTGTGTATAAATTATTAAATGAAAAACTAATTGGCTTTGGTAACTTTCACCTAAACAACAATTAAATATTGAAAACCAACAAACTAACAAATAGTCCCTGAATAATTAAAGATAATTTTTGTTTCGAACTTCTAATTTAGTCAATTATTCATTCCAAAGGAGAAATAGTATCATTTTTATAGTACAGAGTCCAGCAACTTATTCATAAGACTGGTAATGCTGGATGAGGTCAAGTAGTCAGCGAAGTAAAGAGTTCAGTGAAATAAAGAAATTGTCTGCAGGGAATAACAGAAGTACAAGAGTCTTCATGAGACAATTCTTGGAAAAAAAAATTTACTTTCAGCGTTAGACAAACGACAAGGCAATGGCAGCAGGCTTGAAATAACCTGACTTCTCAGAAGCAGAGATTCTCTGTTCTGATAGGAACTGACACAACACTTAATCTTCTGAGGCAGAAAAAATGGAGTTTCATTCAGTTTAGGGGACTTTTAGAACATTTCTTTAAAACTAAGCTTCTCTATGCTTCGGCTTTAGATGTGAAGCTACGGTTGTTTTGAATCGTATTTTCTTCAAGGACCAGGGTTCAATCTCAGCTTCTCCCTACACGAATTTCAAGATTGCTTAGCATCGCCTGCTTATTCACCCAACTCCCCAGTTACATACAGTGGGAATTGAGCCCTTTCCCTTTAATAAGAAAAGCAGCGAATTTTCTTCCATCTCGAAACTATGCTTGCCAACTACATCTGGAAATCTACCCAGGAGACAAGCTACTTGACAGACAACTAGCCAAGACGTGTTTCAAAGAAGTGATTGGTTCAAGGACTTTGACAACGACACTGCTTCATAAATACCATATCATTCTATTAAAACATGTTTCCTATTGCCTTCTTTTGTCATAGAATATTAAGTATAAAATTGGTATAGATTTTTAAATAACTGTGGTTGTTAACCACTCAAGCCTCAGTTACTTTGTCTAAGTAGCATACATTTCATTCTTCCCTTACTGGAATTAAAAGTGAGTCCATATTCTCCAAACTGCAGTTGAAATTTGGTAATTAGCCATGTATATGAAGTAAAAAAGATGGTAAATCTTTTTTTAAAAATAGTTTTTTTAAAAACACTATTAACAAGAGAAAATTTTGGCATTTGTGTGTACAAAATGATTGCTGAATACTTTTCACTTTGGGCTACAGTATTGTATCGCCCTATTCCAGCAAGGTGATTCTGATTCATAGTGACCCTATAGAAGAGACTAGAACTGTTCATGGACTTTCCAAGGCTGTAATCTTTAGGGAAGCAGACTGCTTTATCTTTTTACCTCTGGGAGACTGTTGAGTTTGAACTGCTGACTTTTTGGTTAGCGTTAAGCACTTATCCACTGCATCACCAGGGCTCCTTAAAAGAAGGAGCTGTCGTGCTGATTCTGAGTTATGGCAACTCTATAGGACAGAGTAGAACTGACCCACAGAGTTTCTGAGGAGCTCCCGATGGACTTGAACTACCGACCTTTTGGTAAGCAGATGTAGCACTTAACCTGTATGCCACTAGATTTAGAAAAGGCGTAACTGTACAAAATTTTTTTGTATTTTAGAACAGCTAACAATATTGTGAATACAATTAATTATCAGAAATGCTGAGTTTATCTGTTGAACTGTAAATGAAGGAAAGAGTCTTTCTTAGACACAATTAAGTAGTAGTCGATTTGCTTAACTTTGAAATATTTTTATTGTCACTAGGGAAAAGTTTGAATGACTGTTATGGAGTCTTTCAGATTGTGCCATGTGACTTCTTCACATAGCTATGTGAATAGTGTATGATTTAAACCACACACCTTTGAACTGCTGGTTTCATGTGTCTGGGACAATAGCATTTTTTTTTTTTTTTTTTTTGCTATGATTTAGAAGTTGTTCAGTTTGGCAATTAATGAGAGACAGATTCAAGTAATACTGGAAAGAATCAGAATTTCATAAAACATTCACACCAGCTCATAATTGCCAGTCCTATCCTTTTCCTTTGTCAAAAACCTATAGTCTTTCTTATTGCTTCTCAATGGTCAAGCAGAGGCAAAAGGCGTCTGTTGGTAGCAAGGGAGAAGTCTCCACTTACATTCACAAACAGCCATGAAAACATAATTCTGATTCCCTTCTATACATATATGTTTTTGAAAACATTTCTTCTAGGGTTCTTATTAGCTTACTTGGGCTTGTGTTATGGATTATGTCTCCCCAAATATGTTTTGTAAATCCCAACCTCTATACCTATAGTTATAATCTCATTTGGGAATGAGTTGTCTTTGTTCAAATAAAGAGGCAAGATAAGGTAGAGTGTATCTTGAGTCAATCTCTTTTCAGATATAAAAGAGATTAAACAAGTAAGTGGAGGAGAGATGGTGTTTTAGGCTGGGTTCTCCAGAGGGGCAAGAGCAATGAAGAGTGTATATATATGTATATATGTGTATATATATATATATATGTGTATACACACACACATGAAATAATATATAACACATAATACATAATATATATGTAGGTAGATTTATTTCAAGGAGTTGGCTCACACAGTTGTGAGGGCTGACAAATCCGAAGTCTGCAGGCCAGATGTCAGGCTGGAGGCTTTTCTTGATTCTTATGGTTACAGAGGCTGATGAACCCAAAATTGGCAGGTCAGGTTGAAGATTGCTGGCTCATGGAGTTTTAGAGCTGGTTAATCCTGGTATCTATAGCTCAGGTGGCAAGCTGTTGGCTCACATTCCAAGAACTAGAAGTGAGAGGATGATATATCGGATGCAGGATCCAAAGAGAGATTTGCCAGAGCTCACTGTATACTGGATGCAGACCATAACCCAAGGAAACTGGCTTTCAATTAATTGGTTACCCACATCAGATCTAAAAATTGAGGATGATTACATAATTTCTATGAATCATTGAGAATCATGGTCTAGCCAAGTTGACACTTAATCTTAACCATCATAGTCCACACTGTATCAATTTGGCACCTGTACACATCTCCTTAAAAACAATACATAATCTCTAAATAAAAACAGTTATGAAGTCACACTTGCACCTCACATGATACAATTAAAGTGCATACAACCATCATATAGGCATTTTGTTTTTCTTGTTGTGTAATTTTATGCATTGCAAATTTACAAGGCATTGAAACTAAACTGGGATGATTTCTATTACAAGTCCTTATTGTTGTGTGCTCTTGAGTCTATTACAAATCATGGCAGTCTTATAGAGCAGGGTAGAGCTTTCTCATAGGTTTTCAAAGGCAGTACTTTTTATAGGGGAGTCTTGGTGGAGCAGTGGTTAAGAACTCAGCTGTTAACTGAAAACAGGTTCGCTGTTTAAATTTGCTAGCTGCTATTTGGAAACCCTATGGAGAAGTTCTCTTCTTTCTATAGGGTTGCTATCAATTGGAATTGACTTGACCCAACAGGCTTGGGTTGGTTTACAGTCTATACAGCCTCCTGGAGAACACTGTCTCAACCTTGCCAAGTATTGTCACCAAGCTGGTGACGTAATTGTGTCTTTAGAAGGCCCTTCTGTTCTCCCATCAAGACATCTGCTTCAAGATGATGGTGAATGTAGTAAGAGTAGTATATTCCATGAGCACAGGCCCATTGCTGCACTTCATTCTTTTGTTTTGAGACAATGCTATGTGGAACACTGTGATGGTGGATTATGCACTTTGTAAGTCCATGGATAGTAGTTTTGGCAGAAGCATTGTGTGCAGGGAAGGAAAGTTCATATCTAGATGAAGTATCTATCTTTTCTATGATGTAATCAACCTGCTACTAGGTTGCTGGATGATTGCTCTAAGGAATGATGCCATACTGGGGACTCAGATTTGGTTTCTGCTGCTGGTGGATTAGGCATTCAGCAGTGGCTGTAGTCAAGCCAGCTTTGATGAGTGGGAGTCTATGTTGCTGAGCCCATGCTTAACTTCCAGCCCTACCAGTTTGTTTATGAGCCCATGGGACAGTGACAGGAGGGGCTGGCAAAAGAGAATGACTGGTTTTCACAGAAATGTCATTCTATCCACTTGGTTGTTAAAATCCTCCTCTGTTTAGATCACTCTTTGGAAAGCATTCACATGAGACACAATGCCTTCACTTTTTTGGCTCATTCAGAGACATCTAGCTACATAGTTCTTCCCTATACTTCCTTGTCACCAGCTTTCCAATCATGTTCCTTCCAAGTCCCTGGTTATCCAGCCAAATTATTGGCCACAGCCCATGAATCGGTGTACCATCACATATCTGGCCATTTCTTCTTCCAAGAAAAGTGACTGACTAGGTGCGCTGCTTGAAGTTCTGCCTATTGGCAGGATTTCCTTTCACTAACATACATTAAGAAGGTCTCAAAAATGGTCTTCATTGCTTCCACTCTCCTCTTTTGAGCAACGCCTGCATACCATGCAGAACTGGCTGTAAACCAGGCAGCAGTTTTCTCTTCCTCAGTAGACTGATCCTAAGGAACTCCCCATGAGGCCACAGGTGCACGCTGGGAGAGTACATGTAATACGATAGGAATGACTATCTTGGACATGTAGGCCTCTTCCTCATGTATGTTATTTGTGTCATCAGGTCCTGCTTAAGCCTAACTTCACATATACCACTTCCATTTAATGATAGAATGCTGCTATGCTTGCCTGTCTTTATGACTCCGTGGATCAGACAGCACACAGTCCATCATGGGCAGCTCAGGCTGCAGGATGAGTTAGTGGCCCATGGTTAAGCATTTCATCACTACTAAGGCCCAGTAAAAAGCCAGAAAGGGAATAGCCATCTGCACGGGACAGCAGGACTTTGCTCCCAAATTCTGGGGATCTGTTCTGTGGTTCACCAATGAGGACCATCCAAAGACTCCACACAGCATCTTTATCTGCCACTGGCACTTAACAAAATGGCAGTGGATCAGCGGGATGATAATGGCCCAAGTGGCAGAGCATCTTAGTTACAACAGCCTGAATCTATTGTATAGGCTTCTTTTATTCTGGGCCACACTCAAAACCAGCAGCTTTTGGAGACACTTGATAAATAAGCAGAAGTAGCACATCCAAATGAGGAATATATTGCCTCCAAAATCCAAAGAGGTCAACTAAGCATTGTGCTTCCTTTTCAGTTATGGGAAGGGCCAGACACAAAAACTTACCCTTTACTGTAGAAAGAATATCTTGACTTTGTCAATATTAGACCCCTAGAAATTTCAGCGGTAGAATGTACCTGAATTTTTGTCAGGTTAATTTCCCACCATCTAGTGTGTAAGTGGAAACCCTGGTGGTGTATTTGGTAAGTTCAAATTGGTCAGGCAGTCCTTGGAAACTCCATGGGGCAGTTTTATTCTATTCTATAAAAGTACTGTAGTTCAAGATGACTTGACTGCAGTGGTTTTTTTTTTTTTTTTTGGGTTATTATGCAAGTGAAATCCTGGTGGTGGTAGCAGTCATGTGCTATTTTTGCTAACCAAAAGGGTGGCACTTGAAGTCTACCAGATGCTTCTTGGAAACTCCATGAGGCAGTTCTACTCTGTCTTACTGGGTCACTACAAGTCAGCATCAACTTGCCGGCACTAGGTTTAGTGTTTTGGGTAGTGTGCAATCACTTAGCAATAAGTCTAGAGTCATTGATACTTTTTCCAATCAGCATAATGTCATCTATGTAATGGGCCAGTGTACTGTCTTGCAGGAGGGAAAGGCAATCAAGTTTCCCACAGAATAAATTATGATTTAAGGCTGATGAATCGATGTAACCTTAAGGTAGGACACTGAAGATGTATCGCTGGCCTTGCTGGCTGAAGGCAAACTGATTTGGGTGTCCCTTTGAAAGAAGTACTGAAAAAAATGGTATTAAATAGATCAATAGCTGCATATTAGGTACTAGAAGATATATTAATTTGCTCAAACAATGAAATCACATCTGGAACAGCAGCTACAATTAGAGTCACCACCTAGTTAGGTTTATAGAAATCCACTGTCATTCTCCAAGATCCATCCATTTTTTTGCACAAGCCAAATAGGTGAATTGAATGTGGATGTGGTGGGAATCACCATCCAGCATCCTTTAGATCCTTGATCATGGCGATGATCTCTGCAATCCCTCTAGAAATGTGGTACTACTTTTTTTTTTGGTACTATTTTTCTAGGTAGGGGAAGCTCTAATGGCTTCTACTTGGCTTGTCTTACCATAATACCCCTTACTCCATTTGTCAAGTGTCCAGTGTTGGGGTCTTTCCATATGCTGATTATATCTACTCCAACTATACATTGTGGGATTAGGGATATCACTACAGGATGATACTGAGGATCCAATGGACTGACTGTGAGATGAACCTGAGCTAAGACTCCACTAATAACCTAATCTTCGTAAGCCCCCACTCTGGCAGGCTGCAGAGATGTTTTGGGTTTTCTGGAATTAGTGTTAGTTCACTGCTGATGCATGGTAATCCCTGAAAAGTGAGATTATTTCATTCTACCCAGTGAACAATCACTCTTATGAAAAGCCATAGATCCCTTTATGGAAGGCTGGGAAAAAAAATAACAATATAAAATATAGGCAGTGTAGTGGGGTCTTTCCTTAAGGAGACCTGGCCTTTACTTCGTTGAAGGCATTGTCAGTTCATAAACTGGCTCACTTACGGAAACTGATAGAGAGGCCATCACAGTCTATTCCAGTGACTTGAGTTAGACTTCTGTTCACTTGACCTAGGATTTTTCTGTTTGTACAGATCAAGTAAATGCTTCATAGTTCTTTTTTAGGGTGTTTCACTCCTGAGGACACCGTGACTAAGTATATGACGCCATAATTCCATACAAGCTGGACTTTCTTATTACTGTGTTAACTCTACTGTTCATTATGGTAACCATGCCCATCTTGTCTTTGTCAATTAAATGCTGCCACTTGGCCCCTACCACCATGGGGTCCAATCAGCTCATTGTAGTTAGGCATCTTAATTCAGTTAAGGCTGTTCCCACTGTCAAATACAGCTTATGTAAAATAGCTTTCACAATAATCTTCAAGGATGTTGGGGCTCTCTTCATAAATTTTTCTTCACCACTGTGGTGATAGTTGTGTTCTCCGGGGGCCTTGGGTTGGTCTGTGGGTCCAACCTAGTTAATCTACTCTAATATGACAATTTCTCTAAGTCTCTGGATACCTTCTTCTATACTATACCTAGTCAAGTCTGGTACTTCTACTTGATTTAGTGTACTCTACCACATAATCCATGGTTTAGTTATCCAAAGAAATAAACTATTAGATTCTCCCTTAACCTTTGAGTTGAAACATTAAATGACAAATCTGTGCTTAAATGGGCCGATATCAATAAACTGAAACTGATCCAGCTTCATGCTGCTTACATTGTTATCCACAGCCTTAAAAGCCATGCCCACATATATTCCCCAGTTTTCTGTTTGTATATCTTAGAAAAATCAAACACTTCTTTGGGGTAAGCATATCTTTTTCTCATGAGTCACACACATTGTACTTCACCTTTTAGGGCTCACTGGACTGAAGTCCTGTTATGGGTTTAGAAGAAAAAATAGATGGTGATGGTGGTTTTATGGATGTTCAGAAATGTCTCATAAGGCATGTGTTCAGGTGATGCCACAGGCAATGCCTCAGATCCAACCCAGGTGATATCTCAGGCAAAGGTCTTCAGACACCGAAAAAACCAAAACCCACTGCCATCAAGTGAATTCCAACTCATAGCAACCCTATAGGACAGAGTAGAACCACCCATAGAGTTTTCAAGGAACGCTTGTTAGATTTGAACTGTAGGTTAGTAGCTGCAGCACTTAACTACTATGCCACCAAACTTTCCTCTTCAGACACAGCCGGGTTAATTTCATCAGACAGAGGTGGAAGGGTTACTGGCTTTAATAGGTAGGGTATCTTAGCAGACGAAGATGGAATGACCTCTTTAGATAGGAGTAAGAGTACTGATTGGGTTAGCAGGAGTGATTCAATGGAGTTTTGGAGTTTGATGTCCCTAGCTTCCTGCTTATCTGTCTGTATGTCCCCAATCCAAGATTTAGGATCTCATTTCTTCCCAATCAATGTCCTCACTTTAACTGAAGATACCATTTGAGGTTGGAAGTTCAATTAGCATTGTAATTCAGTCACTGTTATGATAAGACTTTGGGTTTTGTTCTCAACTGTTACTACAAGAGATGAAACTTTCTTTCATGGCACAAGTGGCAACTTCCAGGTCTTCGTGCAGCACTTGAGCTGTGACTCTGAAGGTTTGAGCTCATAACTTTCTGTTACCAGTTTGTCTATTAAAGCAGGATCAACCAACTAGCACTGTTATGCTTTTCGTTCTGATAAATACTGTAGAAAATATCAAGTATGCACTTACTCAGAGACCTGTTTCTCACACACTTTTGATTTTTTGGTGGTGACATTTCGTATCTTTTTCTTGCCATTTCTTGCTATGGATTTAGCAGTGCCCTTTTCACTACTGGAAGCAGAGCCACTGTCACCTTTAAGGCCAGCCAGGCTTAGAAACCAATTCAGAAAACTCGACCGTACTGTTTTTTCCTCTAGAATCACTTTTGGTACCAAATGTCTTAGGATGGGTTGTCCAGAGGAACAAAATCAGTGAAGGATGTGCATACAGACACATGTAACTCAAGGAAATGGCTCATGCATTTGTGGAGGTGGAAAAGTCCCAGTCAAGCATCAGGCTTGAGGCTTCTACTGACTCACGTGGTGTCAGGGGCTGAGAGCCCGAAATCAACAGGTCAGGTTAAAGGCTGCTGGCTGATGGGGTTGCAGGAGCTGGCAAATTCCAAAATCTGCAGTTGAGGCAGAATACTGCTGACTCACGTTCCAAAGACCTGGAGATTCAAGGATGATGAGTTGGACACAGGATTCTGAGAGAGTGGTCCCAGAACATCCGTATATGTTGGATATAGACCAAACCTCTAAGGAAACTGATTGGCTGTCAAATGATTGGCTTCCAAGTGATTGGCAACTGACTAGCCTTTCAACTGATTGGTTTACTCACAGCAGATCACAGAATTGAGGATGATTGTATAGTATTTGTCAAATGATTGACAGTAATGGCCTAACCAAGTTGACACATAACCTGAACTGTCATGAAAGAGGTAAGATAGACGCCAAGACACATGGTGATCTCCAAAGAATCAGTAGGCACAAACTAAAGAGACAAGGACCTTCCTTCAAAGTCAACAGAGAGAGGAAGACTTTCCTTAGAGCAAGCACTTTGAATTCTCACTTCCAGCCTCTAAAAATATGAGCAACTAAACTTTCATTTGTTAAAGCCATGCACTGTGGTATTTCTGTTATAGCAACACTACACAACTAAGATGGCCTATAAGAGATAAGATATGGTAAGAGTCGAGAAGATGATTTAGACCCTACACTTTTTGCTCTGTTTCCCTATAGAATGAGGGTTATAATATTCTAAATTGACTGATAGCCTCAGACTATCAAAAATAGATAACTGGAAGCGCTGTATCTAGGCATAACGGCTACTTTGTATCTGAATGACGAGGAAAAGGATATCCCCCCTATGAGTTTTGGGTTTGTTCAGACACAGCTCAAGTCACAGCTATTAGAAATCACTGTTAAAACATGAAATAGTCTGGTCCTTTCCTCTTTTAGTTGTGGGTGGCAGGAACAGACCGTGGTTAAGCTCTGTTACGTGTTTTGCTCACTAATTTTTATCAGTTTTTGCTTTTTTGTCCTTTTGTCTTGATTGGGCCTATTACCTCATATAACACCCACTTCAGCACTTGAATCTAGGCAGCTCTGTCTTGACATTCCAAACTACGATACTACGATGGTATAGGAACAGATTGGTGGGTTAGGAGAGACTGCCTTTCTGAGAGTGGTGGTCTTCATAGAACAGCAGAAAGTGTATGCAAGCACTTTATACTAGAGAGCCACTCTTTTGGAAATTACAGGTCAGAGGATCAATTTCTTGCAGTTTGTTTTTTTTTTTAGTCCCCAGATATAAACACAGAATACCAGTTGCATTGTTTTTTTCACATAAAACAGAACCTATTTATTAAGGTGGAACTCTGAGAATTTCCAAAGATGAATGGAAAGAGAGAAATACAAAATTTAATTGTGCTTTAATAGATTCATCTTTTCAGCATTTTCATATGCATCTTAAAATTATATAATCAAGGCCACACATACAGGGATTTTATATATTTTGATTAGTAATGTCATTATATTAGGGTCAGAAAATATAATTTTAATCTTTAAAAAGTTTAAATTTGTATATAACTTTAATCTTTAGAAATTGATTGAGACATGCTTTAAATTTGAGCAGATGGTTAGTTTTTGTAAAAAGTCCTATATGTGCTTGAAAAGAAAGTATATTTTGTAGTCCTGGGCTATGGATCAAGTTTGCAAACTAAATTGTTAAAATCTTCAGTATCTTTAATGATTTTGTAGTGTGTTTTGTGTGTGTGTCTACTCGTTCTGTCAGTTACTAAGAGAGGAACTTGTGTATTTCTTCTTGCAGCCTGTCAATTTTTGTTTTTTTCCAAAACTCATTTGCTAGGTACAGTAACACCAACACCATCACCACCAGTAAGAGTACATCAAACTCAAATAATCTGTGTATACTTTTACTATCGTAAGGATTTCTTTAAATAACTGAAACTATTGAGACAAAAATTAGATTGATGGATCTTACTATTTTTTAGTATCATATTAGAGTTAAACATTATCCTGACAGGTACAAAAATGTTTTCCATTGGTGTAAAACAAAAACCCATTGCTGTTAAGTTGATTCTGACTCATAATGACCCAATAGAACAGATTAGAACTGTACCATAGAGTTTCCAGAGAGCGGCTGGTGGATTTGAACTGCTGACCTTTTGGTTAGCAGTCCCAGCACTTAATCACTGTACTACCAGGGTTTCCTTTCATTGACATAGAAGAAATAATTTCAAGGATGTTATACATATTCTTCATGACTTCAGTGACAACTTGCTTATTGGCTACATATGAGTTCCAGCTAACAATCAATTGATAAACATTTATTAGTCATTTACTATGGGCTCAGCACTTATCTGGTTACTAAGAGACATGGGGGCTAAAGACCCTACTATCAAGCAGTTCCAATATAGTTGTGAGATCAAGACATAAAGTCATCCATAGTGACAAATAAAAAAATCTAGACTTCTCTAGTCACATTTGTGTGGCAATGGAGTGCTTGAAATATGGCTAGCCCAAATTGAGATGTGCTGTAAGTATAAAATGAACACTGGATACAGAAGTTTGTATAACAGCCATTATTATTATTATTATTTTCAGTATTGATTGCAAAACTTTGCCATGTAGACAGAGCCTCATAAGCAGTGTCTTGAATGATAAGTCCTTTGGTGTTGGGTTGAAGTTCCTTAAATGACTTCAGCCATAACTTTTTATTGCCCTGAAACACATCTACTCTCTCTGATTTCTCTACTTTTGGTGTTGTTTGCTATTCCTGTAAAGTCTTTTCCATCCTTATTGGCTCGTGAGTTCCTTTTGTATCCTTTAAAATTAAATAAGCTTACAATCTAAGATTATTATTATTATTAATGTCTTTGTATTTCCTGCAACAAGGATATGCCTGGCATATTGTAGATGCTCAATAAGTAGTTGCTAAATAGATGAATACATGTGATTCACAGTGTGTTTTAAGCAAGCTTAGTAAATTTGTATTGTTAGCTCAAAGTAGCAGAGTCAAGTAACTGAAAGATTTGCCTAGGTTTACTACTTAGTAGCTGTGTAACTCCTCAGTTTCCCTTATTGCTCGAAGAAACTATTAATAATAACTACCTCATGGAGCCCTGGTGGCACAGTGGTTAAGAGCTTGGCTGCTAACCTAGAGGTCACCAGTTCGAATCCACAGCCACTCCTTGGAAACCCTATGCAACAGTTCTACTCAGTCATGATGAATCCAAATTGACTAGATGGTAACAGGTTTGGTTTGGTTTTTGGTTTATCTACCTCTTAAACTGTTATGAGGATTTAATAAAGCAATTAAGACACAGCGTTTAGCAATGTCTAGAACACAACAAGCATTCAAAAATATGACTATTTTTGATGAAGAAATCCATCTTTCCATGATGTCATCTTGATATTTTCTTTCTTATCTGAAAGCCCTCTTTTACTGTTTTTCAGGAATAGTTGTCCAGAATTTAGTGAGTTATAGTACCCACTGCCGTCGACTTGATTCTGACTCGCAGTGATCTTATAGGACAGAATAGAACTGCCTCATGAAGTTTCAAAGGAGTGCCTGGCGGATTTGAACTGCAGCTACTGCACTTAACTACTACCTCACCAGGGTACAGTAAAGGAAGCCATGGAGGCCTAGTGGTTAAGAGCTATGGCTGCTAAACAAAAGGTCAGCGGTTTGAATCTACCAGGTGTTCCTTAGAAATCCTAGGCAGCAGTTCTACTGTGTCCTGTAAGGTCACTATGAGTCAGAATTGACTTGATGGCAACAAGTTTACCACACACAAAAAATTCCTTTGCTTCCTCTTCTAAAATATACAAAAGCTGTTCAGCTTTGTTCAGAGTCAGAATTAAATGTCTGCGGGAAACTTTCTGATTATCCTGACTCAGCTGTCTCTCTCTCTCCTGAATTTCTATAGCACTTTGGGGTAATTTTATCATTT
Organism: Heterohyrax brucei; assembly: GCA_028571685.1. NCBI lineage: Eukaryota > Metazoa > Chordata > Mammalia > Hyracoidea > Procaviidae > Heterohyrax > Heterohyrax brucei. The sequence goes on along the minus strand of CM053142.1, from coordinate 52,989,708 downwards.
GGTACTTAGCATATACAACATTGGGATCATATAATCACTGCCTCACGGGTGTCTCTCTTACATTTTAGATCAAAGGCATCAGATAGTCTGTAATTCCGTCTTGCATATCATTGCATCCTTAATGGCATAGCCTTTGCTAACAGTAAATTCAATAAATATTTGTTGGTTGACTAATTGTTCAGGATCCAGAATAAACTATATTCACATGGAGATAAACCGTTTAACTAATTCTTAAAGCAAACATACAAAAGCACTTTCACTTTCGTATTTTCACTTTAATGGGTTGACCAATTTATATTTATTTGTTACATATTATGAAAGCTGTATGTATGTAAGTATCTAAGCAAAAGCTTGAAAGGAATGTCTTCTTTAAATCATTATCTTGTGTCTATATCCAATTAATGCACAAGGATCATTCTGGATTAAAATAAGATCCTTGTTTTTAAAATAAAAATGTCATTAAAGAAAAGCCTACAGCCCCAAACAACTAGATGATGCCTGGTTACTACCACTGACTGCTCTGGCAGGGATCACATTAGAGGGTCCTGGACAGTGCAGGAAAAAAATGTAGAACAAAATTAAAATACACACACACACACACAAGACCAGGCTTAGTAGTCTGACGGAGCCTGGGGAAACTCCAACAGTACGGTTCTTGGAATCCTTTTCATTCACTATTGAAGTCATTCCTGAGGTTCACTCTTCAGTCCATAGGGCCAGCAATAACACATGCGAGCAATGTGATTCATAGTTCAGTCATGTATATGAGACCAGTGGGCACAAGAAGGCAAGAAGGGACAGGAAAACCAGATGAATCGAAACAGGGAATCTGGGGTGGAGAGGGAGAGAGTGCTGACCCATCTCAGCACTGGCAACCAACGTCATGAAACAATTTGTGTATTAACTGTTTAATGAGAAAATGATTTGTTCTGTGAACTTTCACCTAAATCACAACAAAAACAAAATAGTCTACAGTTGGCTAAAGCACAATCTGCTGTGCTAAATGCAAACTGCCTTTGCCGAGCGTACTGCTCATGTTTGGAGACGGTACCGTTGGATGGGAATCTTCTGTGCAGGTGAGCCTGAAAAGTCCTGTGTGGTTCCCAGCTGTTGTTCCCACCCATACCCCTGTGAGGACCCTCCTTCGGCTTGTGGTTATTAACCAAAGACTTTGGAGCTTTCCCTAATGGACCACATGATGCATGGGCCCTAACTTAGCCACTGCATTTTCAACTGCTGCTTGCTATATTGCCCAGGCCATTGTTTCCTAATATTTTATGGCTCGGTCATATGGTTTGAAGTTTTGAGGCTAGTGTCACAGACTGAATAGCATTTATAGTCTGCCTACAATGTGCCAGGTAATTAAGAATATATATATCATGCATTATTTCACTACTGTCTTGATTCTTACTCAGTTTTCAAGATTTATCTCAAGTGTCACTCTGAAATATTTTTCTGACTCATCTATGACAATCAATGACTTTATTTCCCTTTGCCTCCTGCTGAGAGTTGTTATAGAAACCATGGTATTTCACACCATTTTATTTATTTACTGTTAAGTATTTCTCTTAATTCCTAGGTTTTCAATTCTTTGGAAACAGAAATGTTGCTGTAAATGTCTTTGTGTGGCTGGTGCCTAGCAGAGTATCTGCACGTTAGCTTTTAATAAAGGTTTGCTGAAATATTTAACTTTCTCAAAAGACTTACAGACACAGAAAAAAATTCTTTATAGCCTAGAGAAAATGCTTTTTGGTGAGATGAAATGAGGCAAAAGCAAAGAAAAAGAAAGTTATTTGCATTTGTACTTAACCAAAGCTCCATATTTGGTAATTTTTCATTTAGTCTTTTTAATTTTAGTGAAATAGGAGAAGGTGAAAAAAGATGGGGCTGGATAAAGGCTTATCAGCATGCAATGGTAATCGAGAGGCCTGAGTTCAAGGATGGGGCAGAGAAACGGACAAGGAGAAGAACATCTGATTTGACAGTAGTGATTAATTCAACACAGGGATAATAAATGTAATAAAACAAAGTAGCTTGGTGGTGTAGCGGTTAAGTACTACAGCTGCTAACTAAAAGGTTGGCAGTTCACATCTGCCAGGCACTCCTTGGAAATTCAATGGGGCAGTTCTACTCTGTCCTATAGGGTCATTATATGTCAGAATCAACTTGGCTGCGCTGAGGACCTTATTTTAAGGAGTCCTGGTGGCACAGTGGTTAAGTGTTTGGTTGCTAACTAAAAGGTCATTGGTTGGAACCTACCAGCTGCTCCAAATAAGAAAGATGTAGCCTTGGAAACCCTGTAGGGTGGTTCTCTGTCCTATGGGATCACTGTGAGTTGGAACTGAGTCAGTGGTAGTTTTGCTTTACTTGATTTTGACCATTTTTACTACATAATAAGAGAGTGCACAGCTACCAGTGGTAGTCTTTATGTGGAAGCCTCGAGGCAGTGGAAGGTGAAGAGTGAAACGACGGAAACATGCTAAAAAGAATAGTGGGGTACAGAGTTAGTGCAATCACCTGAAAGTTAATTCAGCATTAATTTAGCTTATCAAATTTATGCAGGGATTTTTGTCTTCCTGGATATTTGAAAAGTGAGAAGCAAAATAAATCTTTTAAACAATAGTTCCAATCACCTTTTTTTTCCCTTTCCTTTCCTTTCTTTCTTTTTTTCTAATATGATCAATGTTTTAGTTAATTTGCTAATTATTTACTTGGTAGGAAATCCAGTAACATATCTACTGCTTTCTAGACTTTCATCTGCTGCCTTTGGCTTTCATGGAATATTCTACAAATTCACTACAATTAACTTAATTAATTGTATTTTATGACTTTGGGTCAGAATGCCAGAATTTCTGTGCCAATTTCATTGTACTCACTGAAACCTCGAGAGTATATTTCAGATATTGGCTTTCAGACCTTTCTTTCTGAATACACTGCTATTTGCTTACTATGTGCCAAAGCCACCATGTCAATGTAATTGAAAACAGGCAAGAAGGAGACTGGATGGCTCAGATGAATGGAAATGTGATACAGACCCTTCCACCCACAGTCCACTGGCTGGAATCCAGGCGAGGCTGATGGGGACTAAAAGTAATTACCATCTGATGGCTGGACAATGGTCTGTGTGAAATGAGCTGGTTATCTCAAGTCTAGTTCCTCATGGACAGGTGTTCATATTGCAGTTTCCACCTTCAGCAACAGTAGCCCCAGGAACTGAATGAGTCAGAGAGACCAAAACTACTTTTTTTCTCTTCTGCGATTGATGCCCATTTGTGATACAAGGAAACTTCTGGCTCCTGCCTTGAACTTTTCAAGAGAAAAAGAATGACTGGCAACGTGAATGCCTATTTGAGCTTTTTTGTCTTTTTAAAATAAGCGTAAAAATTATATGTAAAGCAAGAACGAATGTTAGGCAGTTTTCATTTGTCTATTAAAACCAGTGAAAAGTGTACTAGAAAAAAGAACACCATGACTATTTCTTAGTCACGTAACTATTTGCTGGGAACCCTTAAAATTTCAGGCTTGCCTTGCAAACCACGTAAGAATAATGATGAGGACTCTTTCCCCACATCTGTTATAAGAATTATATGAAACAACTAAAGTCAGTATCAATATTATTATCCATTCTGCCAAAGCCAAAGAGTATTTCCTCCATTCATTTAGCAAAAGATTTTCCAAACTTTATAAATATTATTATGTCTCTCAAATGCATTACCTCACAGGTCTCTTCTGAAAGGTATCCAAATTCTACATTAAGGCACTTGTGGGAAAAGTAGAAAAAATAAATGGTTTACTTTAAATGGGATTTGGAAAGGGTATGATTACGGTCTGAAATGTATCGCACTGACATAGTTAAACTGAACTTCCTAATGGATTCTTAAATTTTGAGTAAGCATTAAATCCATTTATTGAACTCTTTTCTGTATGTCTAAAAGTTACAACAAATACATATATTTTTTCCCTGATGGACTTTCTGCAGTGAAAGATGTCAAACATCAGTTGTACAGACTGTGCTTGAAGGATGCTGAGAGCACAGAGCTGATCCTGAACCAGAGGGTTGGGGGAGTCAAAATGTTTTCCATGAGAACAATTAAGTATGTGACTAGAGAGAGAGATTCGCTAGTAGTTACACAAAAAAGCACTGCTAAAATTTTCAACGCAAAACGTCCTTCATTAGATCTGTAAGTGGATGTGGTCTCTACCACAGCAAGTTTTTATGTTATCAGGTAACCAGAGCTGAACTGTGTCCAGAAACACATTAGATCTTGCGTTTAGGGGGTGCCAACCAGACAAATATACAGAAGGACACACAATGGCAAAATTCAGGCATGAATAGGGAGCTGGATTTTCATTGTTTGCTCACAATAACCCTCGGGTGGAAGGAAGGAAATAGACTGTATTGCCTAATACCTAGGAATGCCCCAGAGAAAGAAAAACAGAGAGATCTCCATTTTGGTGGTGTTCTAGCTAGTGTGGCCAGCAGTTCCTGGTGATAACTTTGTCAAAGGCTATTTTGCAAATCCTGATCACATTCTAAAGCCATAAACCATCCATGTAGTCAAGGAGTCTGTCTAGCTACGAAGGATGCAAAGGTATGATTTATACTCTCTGCCAACGAGACAACTAGATGGGAAAGTTTACTAGAAAGCTGACTATGAGAGACACTCAAGGAGGGAAGAATTGTGGCAAACAGTTGTTTCTCTGCTTAATTAGCTAAATAGAAAAAATATTTTTGAACTTGTGAAATTCTAATAAGGATAGATATACATTTTGGCATTTGGTCAAAAAGATAAAGGAGAGTAGAAGTCATGTAACCTAAAAGAATGCTGATAAAGGTGAAGTGATACTAAGAAAATAAAAGCCTCAGAAGGTTTGTACTTGACTTGACCTAAACAAAAGCGTGGATGAAGATCTTTTATGAGTGGCTGTAAATTTGTAATTTTTCAGTGTAATACTATATATAGCCAGTTATGTTTTTATCTGAATAACGAAGTTACTCGTTCAACAGATGCCCTGAATCCCAATTTTTATTTCAACTTTTCCAACTCCCTGCTATCCTCATGGTTCTTCCTGGCAGAGAAGCTGAACTGGTTTCAGAATCTCTAAAGAGGTCTTATTACTTCAGGGAAAGGGAGGGGAATCTCAGGGAGAGAGCTTATATGTGAAATATAAGCAAGGGCACTGATGCTTCTTTGACCTGTAATCAAAATAACCTTCTGAAACTATGGGTTGCATGCTAATACGAGGATCCCTGGATGGAGCAAATGATTACTAGCAGTTCAAATCTACCCAGAAATGTCTCAAAAATAAGTCCTGATCATCTGCTTCTGAAAGGTCACAGCCTCAAAACACTCTGGAGCGACATTCTATTCTGTACGTACAAGGTTGTCATGAGTTGGGATCTACTGAAAGGCAACCATCACCAATAACTGCATATCAGTGCTGTCTTTCTATACCTTTAAGCACATAGTTTTTGAGTGAATGATGTCTACTGAAAGTGTGCTAGATGCTATAATACAAGGACTACCAATTACGTTCACCAGTTCTTCCTAGAAAAAGTGCTACATTTCTCATTGCTGCGTATCACTACGGTCACCTTCAAAGTACTTCCCTTGGGAAGCCATGCACCAAGGCCAGTGCCTGGTCCACCCTTCAAAGCAGTTTTGGAACTCTTTTTCTAGACTGGCCATCAGAGCTGTCATTGTGTTATCCTGATCCCCTGAATGCCATCAAACGTCTTCCTTTCAATATTTTCTTTATCTTTGGGTGAAGATAAAAGGGACTCGGGGGCAGATCAGTGTGAGTAGAGAGGGTGTTCCAATACAAGTTATTTGTTTACTGGTGAAAAACTCTGTCACAGACAACCATACAACTACGTTCTCAAATGTGCCACTATGCTAGCATGTGCGATGGCCATTTCAGAAAGAGTTCCAAAATTGCTCTGAAGGGTAGGCTAGGTGCTGGCATCGGTGTGCAGCTTCCCAAGGGGAGAACTTAGAAGATGACCATAGTGATATTCAGTGATAAGGTAATGTAGCACTTAGAAAAATTAAGTTTGCCAAATTGTCTGACCTCGTGTTACACGTTAAGATACATAATACATTCCTATGTAAAACATGTACAGAAGCTTCCTAGAATTCTTGTTCAGTTTTTGTATGTCAGCTTCTTAAGAGGTAGGCAAAGGTAAGGGACATTATTGTTGGCTATCAACTATCAGCGGCTCTTCCTGGTAATGAGCTGTGAATCATCTGCTTAACAATCAATATAGAGTTTGTTTTGCTAACTATGTGATGTTCATTCATCACAAAATAAGAAATTAGAACAGCACCTTGCGTGCTGTTTGGTAATGAAGTGTCTTAAAAATCACCAATGCCATTAACTTGCTACTCTAAGTTTTAAACAACTGAAATAATGATGATAAAATAAAATTCAAAAGCTCTATGGGGACCATTTATATCAATATTTGGAACTGTTTATGTACATAAAATACTGATAGAAGGATAACAGCTGTCAGATAAGCAGTTTGAATGTCTGTTATGGGTATGTTTGTGTAGACATATAAAATGTTGATTTATGGGCACTAAAAGAAGCCCCATTAATTCGATGGTAGGCCTTAGGAAAATCAACTGGCTCTACTGTTTCACCTACCAAAAGAAATCTATTTGACTTGTTCACTTTCTTCCACTGTGTTTCTCCTCAGAGAAGAATTCTGCTTTTTCTACTGCCTTGAGGTTGATACTGTAAACAGGAAAAGTAAGTGACTCGGTGCCCTGGTTATGCTGAGGTAAAAGTTGAGTTGCGCTCTTCTGAGGAAAGACATTGTATTATTTCAAAACGAGTAAGAATCTCAAATCTTGCATTTAAATCTGCTCCCTTTCATATATATACTCTTAAAAATAGATCACCTTTCTCTCTCTCTCACCCACCACCACACACAAACACACGCATATCTTACATGTTTCCAGCTTTTACTTGATTTCTTCCAGAACATTTATGAAAAATGTAAGACATATCCTAGAAAAAGGAAGAATAAGAAATCACTACTTCCTTAACTTCCAAAAGACAGAAGACCTAAAAATGCAAGCACTAACTTCAATCTTTCTTTGTAAAACTTGGGTGCTCTGTCCTCTGGGGGTGCTGTGAGGTGCGGAATGGGGTGGTGGGGTGGTGGTAGTGGGAAACAAACCATTGTTGTTGAGTTGATTCCAACTCATAGTGCCCCTATAGGACAGAGTAGAATTGCCTCATAGGATTTCCAGGGACTGGCTGGTGGATTTGAACTGGCAGACTTTTCATTAGCAGTCAAACTCTGAAGTAACCCTAAAACTTTTTCAGAGTTGAGGTTGACGCCTCAATCTTGATGGTGTTTTATGATTTTTACAAGAAACATAAAATTGGATGAAAATAAATAAAACAGATTAAAGAAACAAAGTTTTCTGAGAAAACACTTAAGTGTGCTTGATAACATTTCAGACTCTACACCTCAGATGGAAAAAATTTCTAATCAAGTATTTTGTGCAAATGTGATATCCATGGCCATATAAATATGCTAGACATATGAGTAGATCTCTCACAAAATTCTTATACCTTTTTGATGTAATCAAGAAAGGAAGCACAGGGTTCCTATAAGCACACTAAGCTTTGCATTACCCTGACAAACACAGTGCTCTTTTATTTCTATCTGAAAAGAAAGGCTGTGATGGTATAGTTTCCACACACTGTAAAAAATTTTCGTCGTCTTCTTCTTCTTTTTTTTTTTTTTTAGTTTCATCAGTGAAGCAGGGTCTTGCTCTCTGGTCCATTTTTTGACCTTCCTTCATTTGCCGCCGGACTCCCTGACGGCTCTTAGACTTGGAGAAGCAGGCGTGCTTAATACGTCAGAATCTGCTGTATGAGAACAATGAACTTAGGGGCTTCGTGGTGGCTTCGAGGGTGGTAGAGAAAGAGGGTGGGAACTAAGGCCAGTCAGGGAAGGAACGATGCACAGGTGGCAAAGATGCCTAAAGGTCGCTGTTCCACCGTCATTTCAGGTACGCAGGACGGTGAGTGTGTAGCTGCATTTGGCCCTAACTGCTGACAAGCTGAGAGAGTGACTTACTGCGGGCAGCCAATCTGTCCCAAGTACAGTTATAAAATGGACTGCAGAGGGAAAGCTGACAACCTCAGAAACAGCTGCTCTTGTGCATGTAACTTACTTTTTAATGTCTGCTTTAATTGCTGTTGTTATTCTGCCTTAAATAGGCTGTAAGATTGAACAGCGGCTCAGTGATTCACCTGCGCACACCTTGCCTGTACTCTCCGGTCTCTCCCCTGTGCTTCTCTTTACCCTCGCCTCCGCCCCGTTTAGAGGAAACCCATGCAGGATAAGCATCTAGCCTAGTGTTCATAAGCTCTTTTTCTATTGGTGCCAATCTTGAAAAACGAGACTCAGAAATGGCTAGATGAGAACCCAACGCCCTCGCGAGGAGAGGTGAGGGAGAGGGGCGGGAAGAGAAGCCAGGTGAAAGAGACACTGCTCGGATGTCTCCCATTTTTCCGTATTCAGGAGGAAGCCCGTGGTGCAGAGCTGAAAAGAGGTGATATTGTGATCAGGAAAAAAACAGCAGACAATACCTCCTCTATGAAAGCAGCTTTGTTCTTAGGTGTAATTTAAAAAGCAATCAAATGAATGAAATTATAATGGAATTTTCCCACCTTTAAAGTTGTTTGGAGGCAGATAAGGTATGTAAATTGGCCAACAGGTTGGAATGGGTAGCACCATGCTACAATTAGAGGCTGTAGCAGTGTTAAATCAAAATAAAACAAAGGCCAGAAAAAGTAATAGAAAATGTAATCACTCACCTCATCAAAAGATTACATAATAAATGAATATAACAGGAAATGATTAATGGCAATATCACCTAAGAACATTCCTCTGATGCAGTGCTTTATAGAAATAGTTAACCTGTAAAAGTGACAAACTTCATAATGATTTTTTGTAAAGCAGTAGAAAGCTTTGTCCATACACTCTGATCTCCAGCCACCACAAATTTGTTTACAAGCTGAGATTCCCCAGTCCACCCCTATGAACTTCCAATCTTTCCAAAGGCGCCTCTTATTCTCCCTTTGGTATAACTGATTCATTCAAATTGACAGTAATGGCAGTGAAGGCAGCTGCCCATGGAACTGAGAGAATGATGTTTTAAAACCCAATTAGGCACTCTTCTGGAAAGCCTAGTGGCACAGTGGTTAAGTGCTATGGCTGTTAATCAATAGGTCAGCACTTCAAATTCACCAGTTGCTCCTTGGGAACTTTATGGTGCAGTTTTACTCTGTCCTATAGGGTTGCTATGAGTTAGAATTGACTTGACAGCATAGATTTGGTTAGACACCTTTGCAGAGGGTTGCTCTGAGTTGGAATCTACTCAAGGGCAATGGATTTTACTGGTGGCGTAAATTTTATCATTAGGAATCTCATCATTTGCCAAGAGGATTTAGAATGAGAAAAAGTACCAAGAATACCAATTTATTGTGTTTAGTTGAAGGTACTACAACTGTTCAAACTAAGCCTTTTGGAAAACTCAAAACTTCAGTAGTGACAACTTAGAAAACTCAAAAGGATTAGTTATATGTGTAAAATGTGTCTTTGTACTTTTCATGATAAATCCATTCCGTGGTACTTAAGATTTTTTAATTTTTAAGGAGCTTTCCTCTTACTTTCGCTGAAACATTGACATATTAGATTTATGGGTGCACCTGGTACTTGGACTGATTCTGCCTTTTCATATGTAGGTTGAGTAACAATCTCTTTCTTCCTACGTGTATGTTAGGCTTCTCTCTTTACTGCTGCTGTGTCCTTACAGTCCTTCTGTTTAAAAACAAGCAAAAAAATCATGCATGCCTTATCTTCCAGCACTGGAGAAATGCATACTGCCATGTGATTTCATGAACTTACGCAGGCAGCCGATGACTACAGAAAAAAATAAGAACTTGCCTACAAATTTTTAAAGAATACCTGAAGCACAGCTCCAAATAACAGGCAGGATAATAATGCACTATCATCACTGGGCAATTTTGCATTGTGTTTATATGGAGATGGCAGATCATGTTCTTATGTTTGGCTCTCCATTTGGAAGGACATTTACATGTCAGAAGAATTAGTATAATGTCTACAAGTGACATTGCCTTCTTGTGGCTAGGCATATTCACAAACCACACATAATTGAACAATACATTCTTTTACTGAGCAGGTGTCTTTCTAGATTGTACTAAGCAATAATTTATTCTGTTTTTGTTTCCTTGGAACAATTACTTCCTATGGCAACTATATTGAAAGGCATTTTGAGCAGTTCTGTCTTTAGCTTCATGTAAGGAGTGCAAGAGTTAGCATAATTTGGGAATAACATGGAAAAAGACCGAGAATGGAATTCAAAATACAAAAGGACAGGAAGCCATACATCATCAGACAAAGTAACGTTATGACTTGGTGGCTTTAGCAGGGCCTTGTACAAATGCTGTAAGCTGTAGCCAAAAATACCATAAGAGCTTGAACTTAGAAAATGACTGTAAACTTGTCTGGAATGGCCTCCAGACACTTTGGCCTTTGTTTATATAAGTCTTTGTTTCCCTTTGACTGTACCAGGAACCTAATATTTTCCTACTCGAGTATATTTCTGTATTCATTGTCCCTGCAGTGCCAGGTTAAGTTGACAGGTTGACAGCTTGGCTGCGTGAATGAAAGATTCTTTATTGACGATCTTCTTTATCCTTTTTTCTCTGCCTATTAAGTTTAATTCAGTTCTATTTTTTCTGGCCAACCCAGTTAAAGGCTACTCCCTCTAGGAAGCATCAGAGAACTCAACTTGGACTATGCAGCTGTACTGAATTTGTGGTGAGTCAGGAGTATTCTCTTAGGATGAGAGTTACAGCAGTCTGACTTGAGACAGAATTCATTGGTACCAATGCCACCCTTTCCACAAGCTTGCTGTGTGACTTTTGGGCAAGTCATAACCTTTCTGTTTTTAGTGTCCTGAAAGCTGGAGATAAAGCTGCAGTGCTTTTCATCCATCTACCTCACAGGAGTTTTGTGAGGGTTAGTTAATTAATTGTCAAGACGTTGGCATATGAGATGTGTTATGGGAATGTCAAATAATGGGACAAACCAGGCAACGGAAGAAAAGGTAGTGATTGTGGAATAATTGCTAATTTTTCAACATCTTCAAATTTCTACGGCAGTTGTCAGGTAAAGTTCTCAAATTTGATCCCTCTAAAAATTATTTCAGTGCCAGAATGGTTATTTCTAGCTTCATTTCCTTCTATAGGATTTGGTGTATGATTCTGTTGGTTCAGTAATTGTCTTTGAACTGAAGTAAAGTTTAAGGAAATTTAGGGGACTTTTGCATACGCTTATAAGCTTCATTTTACTTTATCTTTGAGGTTATAGTCCATCGATGTTCATGGCAGTGGAAAATAAATAGTTGTTTTGTGGGTCTAATTGTCTCTGACCTGGCTGGTGAGGGTTGGAAGAATTATGGAAGCTGGAACAGTAACAAGTGATCACCACTTGAGCATCTGATATGCTCCCTTACATTATTTCAGTTATCTAAGCAGCAATCTAACATGGACAAATGATAATTTCTGGTGCCTGACTCTTCTCCTGCTGTATTTCCTGGGTGATCAACTTATATAGCTCTTGGAGAGCAGCCATGAACAAGTGACATGTATGTCATGGAACTATGAGGCATGAACTGGATCTTCAGGGACCTGACCCTGGGAAAAATTATGGCCACCTTACTGCCAGGCTTTGAGCTATGACACTAGCCAATAATGGACACATGAAACATAAAATCAAGCATTAACCTCAGCAGAAATGAGGGTGATGAAGATGGCTTGGCGATTCCAGAAACTTATTGCCAGAAGGAGGTAGCATGGGTGGCCTGCTTATTTTAATTTCAGACATTTGAATATTCACCAAACTACAGATACACTGGGGAGTTCGGGGCGGGGGTTGGGGGGAGAGTAGAAAATTATAGAGACTGCAGAGCAATTGCTTATTTGTTTTTAGACTGTTTGGTGGAATTAGGAGTGTGTTGTGTGTGTGTGTGTGTGTGTGTGTGGGTATGCGCGCACGCGTGTGCAACGGGGACAGACATGTCTACTTGCTTATTTATTTTCCTCACATTTGGACACAGTAGAGGAAAGTAGGGGCCAGAAATCAGTCTCTTTTCTAATGTGTGTTGGACATCCAAGGACCTCATATGGTTTATAGTTGCTCAACTATCCCATACCCTGAGAACTAGATCAAGAGAGTTACTGCTTTCGACTGACTGTTGCATTGCTGTCTATCATTCTGTTGTACACAGGATTGTTGTAAATTGGAATCGATTTGATGGCACCTAATAACAGACAACAAAACCAACAACTGAGGGACTGAGCTCTTAGGTGGCGTACTCACACGTGTTAATGACTAAGGTAGAAATGGAAACCAAGTCTCTGACTCTTGATATCCAGACTACCATTTACTAAAAATGAAAATAACTTTTCTTTGCTGTATGATTAAGAAGCATAAAGACAGTTTGTAGCAAACGCAGCCTGCTACCATAAATGCCATTCATCGTATAAAACCAGTTTGGAGATACTAAAGAGTAGTTATGAAAGTTAGTGCAGTTTTGGACACAAACAGAATAAAAATAGCCAAGAATGTGCTTTCTTCATTCCTTCCTTCTGTCAACACATATTAAATATCTCTTCAAGACGTTTAGTCTAGGTGGAATACATCTAGAGTTAAAAGCTAAAACAAAAATAACAAAACACATACACACACCATAGTGAGAAGCATTTCTTCTTGGTACACACATGTTGTGGAAAATGTGTCTGCGGGGGTGGTGACCTGTGATTTTGCTTGTGTGGGAGTTAGAGCCGTCAGGATTCTGAGGTACCAGCAAGTGTAGGTAACTCAGTCAGAAAGCCGCATACGCTCATCTATTTATAGCTCTCGTGGTGAAAAAGTAAAACCAAAGTGCAGCTTCTACCTGCTGTTCCCAACTGAAGCTGACAAAAACGGATAAGACCTCCTTTTGACTGCCTTTGTAGTTTTAACTGACACACAAAAGTGATGACTTAGCTGCTCCCCCCTTCCCGACCCCTCAAACAGGTGAGGAAGTCAGGCGGCCCCTCAAACGTACAATCTTCTTCTTGGCCTCGAAATGCATTTATTCAATTCCTGGCCATGTGAAATGCATCGACTTTTTTTTTTTTTTTTAAAGTATATTTATTGTATGCCCTTTTTCTAGAGAGTGTATGATTTAAATTACTTTCTCGTTCAAGTTCACTTCAGTTAATACCAAAGAACTAGATAAAGTATTTTTCTGAAGTTTTCTTTTTTTGGTCCGTTTTTTAATCCATTACAGCTTGTGTGCAAGCCGACACACCCTGCCCCACGAAGTAGCAAATCCTTCACCAAAGAACCACAAACAAAACAAAACTGGTACCAGCGCAGAATCTTGTCTTGCAGAGGGAGAACACAGCCCCTTTCTTAAATTCACATTCTTTCTAGTCTTCTTGCATCCAGGTGACAGGACTCTCAAAAATCCTTGCAAAAAGCATTGGCTTTAGCGTTAGCTGTATTTTCTAAGGATGCCTGCAATGAGAGCTTATCATGTTGGTGACTGCTGGCAAGAGTCTGTTATCCTTTTTAAAAGAAAAATCTCAAGCATAAGGACTCTTGGTGGTGGAGGTGGGGTGGGGGTGGCATCTCCCCCCGGGTGGAGGCTGCCTCGCGGTCCGCCGCGCTGTCCCCGCAGGGCCCGAGCGAGCGCGGCGGCGGCGCGGGTAAGGCTGGCAGCGCTCCAGGCAGCGCGCAGGGTAAGCAGGAAGCTGCGGCCAAGCTGAGTAGCTAAAAAGCTACTGGAGCTAATAGATTGTGGTCATGAGGATAGCGGCAGCATCTCAGTAGTGATGGGAACACTCAAAAGCATCGTCAAAACATTTTCAGAAACCTGCTGAGCTCTGCACTCCTGCGCCGCGTGCCTGCTTGCAGCCCACTGCGAGTTTGCTGGAAGCCGCAGGCTCCAGGCGTCCGCTGCAGCCCAGCCCGGCGATCCCAGCTCCACTCTGGCGTGTGTGCACAGGGGCTCCGTGACCCAAAGGAGCCGAGAGGCAAAATGCTGCGCGGACGAGGCTGTGTGTAGAAGCCAAGTATGTTTTTAAAGCTCGTTCAACGTTCCCGGGTTGAGTAGTATTTAGTTTTCCTCTTGTTACTCACCACCCCCATCCCTTTTAGAAGTGTTTTCACATGAGGTAAAGGGACTGGGTTGAAACCTTACGCTTCTGAAAACACTGAAATATAATGTCAGTGTTTATGTGGCTTCTTTCGGGAAAGAAACTATGACGGGTCTGGCAGACCTTGAAATACTGGATGCTACTGAAGGGATACTAGTTGTTTTAAGCCCCCATCCTCGCCCTTGCCCCCAACACTCAGCATTTCTGACAGTGAGAGTCAGAGTTAGCCTGAAACTCAGCTCCACCAAGAAGGAAGAATCTGGGGGACACAATCCTACCAGAAGATAACCACTGTGTAGACTACGTAACAATATTATAAACATTCTTCCATGTTTTTGTCCACACCTTCTACCAACCTCCTTCCCCCTGTCTCTGCAGCATAAAAGCATTAAGCTTTGCAATCTGTTCCCCCACTCCACTTCCATTTTTAACATTAACCCAAATAGGGATCTTAACAAAGCCACTTTATTTGCTGTAAGAACAGAATGGCTTAGAAGTATTCTTTCTGTCCACATTTTGTATCCAGATTATTTGCTGAGTAAGCTACCCAGCTGTACCTGACCCTTATGTATCAAGGGAAGGTTAAAAAAAGAGAAACAAGCAAACAAACAAAAATCAGATAATTGATTCCAAAGGTTTGCTCTTAGCTGCTAATCTAAGGCTGGTGGTTCAAACCTGCCCAGAGGTACTGCAGAGGGGAAGGCCTGGCAGTTTGCTTCCCTGACGATTGCAACCCTAAGCCAGCCTGCTGGAGCAGTTCTGCACTGTAACAGAGGGGGCTGCCCTGAATTGAAATTGACTTGACAGCAGACGGCAACTGTTACCACAACCGCCACCACCATGGTCACCAGCAACAGTCAAATCCCTGACTGTGGTATAAAGGGGGTTATAACTCAGAAAAGCAGCAAAACTGTTCCCTCCACCTTCTCCTCTCCCCTCAGTCATGGTCTACAAGATTGATCAGCAGACGCAACTGCTCCTGTTGTAACTATCCCTGCTGTTTCATAAAAACAAAAATCCCACTGCCGTTGACATGACAGAGTAGATGTGCCTCGGAGAGTTTCCAAGCAGCACGTGGCAGATTCGATATGCTGGTCTTTCAGTGAGTAGACAACATGAAACCACTAGGCCACCAAGGTTTCCTTAAGAAAATCTGTGCCTATACACAGCATCTCTGGGAAATTGAAATTGGGATGGAGGTATAAGAAGAAAGGCAGATTAAAACACTGAATTTTTCTTCCTTTTTTTTTGAAAAGAGCAAAGTCTAAAGGTAGATTAATTTCAGTTTATGCATGCCAGCCAGCCAAGTGGTTTTTTAAATGTAGTTGAAACTACCTGGACCTTTAAAACTTGAAAGGTCCTTAGAGACCATCTAGTGCAAACTCCTTTTTCTGAAAAATAGTTGTGAGATCCAGAGAGGCCACCCAAGCTAGAGAAGACAGAGCTGAGTTCACTCCTAATACATAGTAATTTTCATTCATTCAGTTAGTAAATGTTTATTGAGCACTTATTATGTGGGGTCATCCATTGTTCTACTCCAAGTTTACCCAGCTGGAAGAAAACGGACAAAAATTCCTACCTTCACTTAGCTTATCATGTTCCAGACACTCTTTTAAGTACCTTACATGTGTTAACATATTTAACCTATCAACGACCCTATAAGGTACGTGCTGTAATTAACCCCATTTTAGAAATAAGCGATAACTAGCAAAGTAACTGGTAAAATCTGAATTAAAATTTAAACAGTTGACTCAGAAGCCCACACTCTTAACAACAAAGCAGTACTGCTCAGTTCCTTGATACATATGTAAATGTCAATAGGCAGTATTGTTATACATGAAACATACATGTCAACATATGCAGCAGTCTATTGGTATATATAAACCTATGCATTAATAGGAAATATGTATATGTTTGTATGTATATATATATGTAGACAAAGATTTATGTATGTGTGTATTTACAAGGAGCCCTGGTGACAAAATGGTTAAAGCACTTGGCTGCTGACCAAAAGGTTTAAACACACCAGCATCTCTGCAGGAGAAAAGGCCTGGCGCTCTACAGCAACAGATTACAGTCTAAGAACCCTGTGGGGCCATTCTCTGTCATAAAGGACAACTTGAGTTGGAAATGACTTGATGCCACACAACAACAACAGCATGTATTTACAGCTGTATTGCAATCTAGGTCCTTAAAACTGAGACCCAAACTGTTTACATTATTTTGCACCACCTCATTTGCCTTGAAAATCAATCAGGATGAGGGTGGGCATCTTTGGACAGCTGCTTCTTATTGGAAATCTGTTTCCTGTAGTCCACATCTGTGACTGAATAGATACATTCTAGCCCTTGCTTGTATTACTGGAGTTTATAAGCACTTCTAAAAACATATTTTCTTTGAGGCTCAGTGCAGTTCTTTGAAGTAGATATCATCACTTGACTTCACAGATGAGTCTAGGAAAGCTCTGTAAGGCCAAGTGACTTATCCAACGTCACTCAGCAACACTGGGACCCTAGGTCCAGGCCTTTGTCTTCAGGGCTAAAGGCTCATCTCTTGGAACCACTGGGGGCAGGGGGTCGTCTGCAGATTCAAAGAGAAGGAGATTGGCTCTTCATAGATGAAGGTAGTTGACCAGAATGGGCTGTCAGATATTTAACTGGATAAAGAGAGTGAATCGGTGTACCACATGCCAGTTCATAGCATAATTCCCAGTGCTTTTTCTTATTCCTATTAATTAAAAACAAAATATGTACTCAATTTGAGATGCGGGAGGAGTCTCTTACTTGCCATGGCAACCCGGACTGTGAAACATCAACAAGATAAAGCGTTCTTCTTAAGTACTGTCCGATTCTATTTTTTTCTTCTTTCTTACACAGCACCAGAGAGCTCTAGATGAAAGAGAGCGTGTGGGTCTGCTTTTCTTTCCTGTATTAAGCAAATTTATGGCAAAAATATGCTAAGTAAGTGATGGAATTGGTTCTCATAATAAAACCAAACTGAACCCACTACCGTCCTGTTGATTTTGACTCATAGTGAACCTCTGGGTCAGAGTAGAACTGACTCACAGAGTTTCCAAGGAGAACCCAGTGGAGTTGAACTGTCGACTTTTTGGTCAGCAGAGGTGGCACTTAACCACTATGAATAGGGTTTCTGGTTCTCATATTAAAACACGCTAATGTCAAGGTATAGGCAGTCACTGACTTCTTAGAAATACATTTGTCAGCTTATGGACAGACCATGGAAATCTTGGTGGTGTAGAGGTTAGGTGCCACAGCTGTTAATAAAAAAATTGGTAGTTTGAATCCACCAGGTACTCCTCAGATACTCCATGGGGAAGTTCTACTCTGTCCTATAGGGTCACTGTGAGTCGGAATTGTGGCAATGGGGTTAGTGTAATTTAGTACAGACCATTTATACACAACTTTACCCCACCCTCCTTTTCCTTTCCATCCTTCCTTCTTTCCTCTTTTTTTTCTTTTCTTATCCCCACTGCCCCCCAGGGCATTTCAGAAAGAAAAAAAGGTTTATGGGCTAAGTTTTCTTATTTTCCCATGCAAAATGAAAATAGCTTTATTAAGTGCCATAGGAAAAAAAACATATTCTTTTTAACTATTTTACTGAAAACGAAAATACCAAAAACCAAAACCAAACCCACTGCCATCGAGTTGATTCTGACTCATAGCAATCCTACAAGACAGAATAGAACTGCCCCATAGAGTTTCCAAGGATTGCTTGGCAGATTCAAACTACTGACCTTTTGGTTAGCAGCCATAGCACTTAACCACCACGTTACCAGGCTTTCTGAAAAGGAAAATATCAGTGAGAAATTTTAAATTGAACTATTACTGTCTAGGGATGTGCAAGAAATGGCAACAGCGAGTCTCCAATATTTCATCCTAAAATTAGATTACAATTGTTTCAGGAAGGTAGGAAGGCACAGATTGCTCCTCACAGTTGTAAATGCTCTGGAAATGATGTGGAATATACATACTCTAAATGAAGTGTGACTTCATTCCAACAATGAAAAGGAGACTTAGGTATAGAGTTCAGCCATAGGTCTACAGACTCACTGGATTTTCATTCTTTCAGTTCTACTGGGTGTCTCACAGCACTGACTTTAGTTATAGCTCATAGGAATAGTTCCACCTGTGGCCTCACTGTAGAAAAGTACACCTTTTCGAGAACCATCTAGAACACTTGATTACCACAAGAGTTATGGCCTTTGACATTAAATAAACAGGACTAAATAAATCTTTCCTTGAGTGGGGATGCCTTCTGAGTTTTTTCTGGACCCTTCAGACTAATCTGAAGCAAGTTCTCAAAGCATGAAAGCTTCACAAGTACCTTGAAATAGATTGTATTGTTTTGTTTATTGCTCTGATCAGCCATACAAATAATTTAGTGTCTACAGTGCTAACAGCCATCTGAAAAAGAGTGCTCACTTTCAGTTAATTTGGGATGACTTGTGGATGTGGCTGGTCCGTTTGCAGGGAAGTGAACTATTTCGTGGCTTGGACTGTAAGAGTCAAAACTCACTTTTATTATTTTATGAGTTTCCTCTTTATAGAAAGGGTAAATACTGCCTCATCATGAACATATTAAAACCCAGAAAATTAGAGAATGGAAAACAAAGAAACAGTAACAGCCGACTGGGTTAAGTGAGGGAAAAATAAACTAGAAATCAAAAGTTATAAACCTACAATAGTTCGGTGTCATTCAGTAATGAATTCAGCAGGCCTCTGTGGACTTATAAGGGATATAGTTGATAAAACATTGATACATGTTATAAATCATGTACAACATGTATATTTTAGGAGCAAATGACTCTTAGCTTGATCACCTCAAGGTATGAATGGTGTATTTCTGTCCCCACTTCAAATTTTTTCTTTAAAAACAAAACAAAAAGCTCTCCTCCCTCCTCTTCCTCTGAAGAGAAAAGATGCATGAGTTCCATCCGTCAAAGCAGAAGAAAAAGACATTTTGTTTGGACCTCTCAGACCATTTCCCACAGATAAAAATGAAATACATACCTTCCCCAAAGTGTATGTGTTGGCACAATTGCATCAACAACACTCACTTTTACATCCTTCTTTCTTGTGAGTATTGTGTCAGGGAGAGAGACTTGACTTTTACTGGTGCTTTCCATTTGTAAGTTTTCTCTTTAATTTCCTTAGAGTCATTTTCAGAGCCCTAAATTACTAGTCAACCCTTTCATGTTCATCCATCACCTTCTGTTTAGAACACAAGTCTTCTCAAGAGCACCTAACAGTTTCTGGTCTGCGTTCTAGTCCACCTCTGCTGCTAATGCTCTGTGTGGTTTTGGACAAGCTTCTCCATCTTCTCCGGTCTCTGTTTTCTCATCTCTGAACTATATGGGTGTTACACTAGAAAGATGATGTCTAAGTTCCTTTGAATTCTAAAAATTGTCCTGATGCTGCGGAGCCAGCCATTCGTTAAAACAGGTTGGTGATTTGCACCAAGTGCTGAGAACGCAGCATCATGAGATCAACAACTGGAGTTCAAGGGTAAGTTTGCTAGAGGAAAACATAGGGAGAGGGTGACATTAATGGATCTCCCGAGGGATGAATTCAGTCTTAACTCTTTGTGTTTTAGACCATGTTTTAACACCATCACTGATGTTTTTTTATAATTTTATAAAAGTAATAATAATATTCAAGTTTAAGTGTGCTTATACTTGCACACTGAAGAGGAAATACCTAACACAGTGTTAGAGAGTATTTGAGATTCCTCCTTTATATAAAGAAGGTGTTCACAGACATGGCATATTCTCCATGAATTCTTAGTCTCACAGAGGCCATTGTTGCTCTTAGGTAGGAAGAATGAAGCACTGAAATGATCATGAGTGATTTTTAAAGCGCCCACTGTTGTTGAGTGGATTCCAACTAATAGCAACACTATAGGACATAGTAGAACTGTCCCATAGGGTCCCCAACATTGTAAATCTTAATGGAGGCAGATCCATGAAGCATCTTGTGAGTTTGAACTACACATCTTTCTGTTAGCAGCTGAGTGCTTTAATCACTATGCCTCCAGGGCTCTAGTTTTTGATATATAACAATATAGTTGCAGCTGAATTCTTTTCTTAAAAATGCATGGAGGGTCTAACATTGTTACTAGCGTCTGTGGAGTTGGGCCTTTATCAGTGGTGAGCCCATGAACAACAGGATGGGCTGTTGTGGTCCACAGGGTTTTCTTTAGCTGATTTTTGAAAGTCAGTCATCAGAGTTTTCTTCCTAGTCTGTCTTAGTCTGGGAGCTCTGCGGAAACGTATTCAGCATCACAGCAGCACACGAACTTCCACTGACTGAGGGGTGGTTGCTGGGCATGAGATGCACTGGCAGGGAGTGGCACACAGATTCCCTTTACAAAAGGTAAGAACTCTATCACTGAACCATCACTGCCCTCAGAAAGCCTGTAGTTTACATTTATATGGAGGGCAAAGAGATAGGATGGAGTAGTTGTGGAAGGCAGGTGACAATTTATTATCCTTGTTAAGTTTTGATTTGTCAAAATAGCATACTCATTAATTTTTTTTTTATTAAATAAAAAATGAAAGTGTACCTACTCTGTGCTAACAATACTGGGTTAAGAGAGGAGGAGTACACAAGTTGTGTTGAAGTCCCATTAATATTGATCTTCTTACTAATATGTATTGTCACCAGTTTCACCCAACCACATTTCTAACAACTATCTAATCTAAACCCTCGCCCCTTGCCCTCCCGCCCTCCCACCTTCCCTACCCTTGTAGCCGTCAAAGAGTCTTTTCTATTATGGATGAGTATGCTTTTAAGTTTTTATCATAGGGCTCTCATATAATAATTGTCCTTCTTTCGCTGACTAGTTTCACTCAACGTAATGTCCTCCAGTTGAGACTAAATTGAGAGATGTTTCCTGCTATCATCGTTGTTCTTTATCAGTGTATAGTACTCCATTGAGTATAGAGACCAAAGTTTACCCATCCATTCTTCTGGTGTTGGGCATCTGGGTTGATTCCAACTTTTTGCTATCGTGGACTGGGCTGCAATGAGCATTCGTGTGCATGCATCAGTTGGTGTGAATGGCCTTGATTTTGTAGGATATATTCCGAGCAGAGGAATTACTGGGTCAAATGGTATATCTATATCCATTATTTTAAGGTAATGCCAAATTGCTTTCTAAAGAGGTTGCACCATTCTACAATCCCACCAACAGTGAAGGAGAGTTTTCAATCTCTTTACAGCCTCTCCAACATTTATTGTTTTGCGTTTTCATTAATTCTTTATTGCTCTATGAAATTGAGTGGACAGTTTTTCACACTGGAAATTCAGGTTGGTATTTGGGAAATTACTGGGTAGAAATTCAGTTCACAGGCTCATTTGTTTCAAAATAGACAATGCCTGGGGAAACAATGATGTTTTCTTAGTTCCTTAGTCTTAGTCAGAGTATGACTAGTAGCATGCCATGAAAGTTGAAGTTTAGATAACTTCTGGATGCAGCTAGTTTTATTTTCCTTTAGTTTGGGATTGGTAACTGGGATACAGATTCATAAAGAGTTTAACTCTGTTCTGAATGGAGAAGTTACGTGGCACTGTAGATAAAGTGTGGATTTTGGCTTAGGCTGTAGCTCTAGGCGATAATTATTGAACTTCCTCTTCTGTCTCATCTTTGAATACAATACTTATTGCACAAAATAGTTGTAAGATAAATTTTGTAATGTGTATAAGGAATCTGGCACATAGTAACAGCTCAAAATGTGTAGCCCTTCCTATCCTTCCTTAACAGGGCAAGTAGCTTGGGTATAAACATCTACAGACTGAAAATATAGCACTTAGGTGTTCCTTACAAATCAATTTGGAAACCCTAGTGGTGTTGTCATTAAGAGCTACAGCTGCTAACCAAAAGTGTGGCAGTTCAAATCTACCAGGTGCTCTTTGTAAAGCCTATGGGGTATTTCTACCCTGTCTTGTAGAGTTGCTATGAGTCAGAATCAACTCAATGGCAGTGGGTTTGAGTAAATTTCCTTGAAGCCTTGTTCTCCAGTAGGAAGTCCAATAATAATCAGATTGGTACCACTATAAAGGTCATTAACCTCACAGTTCTGCTGTGCATTTTGTTTCTCTGGTTAGCTTGCTCTCTTAATTATTTATAATGACGCTTTCAAATGTTCTCCACTCTCCAAACTGCTGATTCTTCTTCTTTGCACACTCTCCTCTATCCTAGCTTCTTCAGTCTCTGCAGATGATCGTGACTCCTGTGTCACAGATGAAATATAACTATGAGGTGGAAGGAAACCCTGGTGGAGTAGTAGTTAAGTTACATCTCCTAACCAAAAGTTTGGTGGTTCAAATCTGCCAGGCACTCCTTGGAAACTCTAAAGGCCGGTTCTACTATGACCTATAGGGCCTCTATGAGTTGGAGTCGACGTGATGTCAGTGGGTTTTTTATTTTTTTGTGTGTGTTCAGATGGAAATAGCTTTTTTTTTTTTTTTTCCTGGCATCCAAACATGAAAACTTGCCCTCACTTAGTATTTTTTTCTTCCAGAGGAGGTATCTCTTCACCAGCTAAAACCAGTCTCTCCATCCTTGTATCCAATCTCTTCTCCTTTTCATGGGAAGCATGCTTGTTGTTGATACCTTCTTTCTCCTGAATAATCGACAGCTCCCTCTGTAACAGGATCTTTCTGTTAGCATTTGATTATACTTACCCCTTCCAAGACTTGAAACTTGAGTCTGTCTCTCTCATTTCTCTCCTTTTCCAGCTTTATTATTATTAGTTTTTAAAGTTGCTTGTACTCACGACGAGTTAGAATTGACTTAGTGGTAGTTGGTTACTGGTACTTGCTCATCAATGAAATCTTACCACTTCTCTGAATCAAGTTTCCTTAAAGTCACCAGTAATCTCCTCATTGCGGAAGTTCATGGTCCTTCTTCTGTTCTTGTCTTATTTGACATCTTAGTGACTGTCTTAGTCATTTAGTACTCCAGTGACAGAAATACCACAAATATATGGCTTTAACAAAGATAAATTTATTCTGTTACAGTCCAGTTTTCTACAAGTCCAAGTTCAGGGCATCAGCTATGTGGAAAGGCTTTCTTCATTGGCTCTGGCAGAAAGTCTTTGTTGTCAGTCTTCCCCTGGACTGGGAATTTCCGAAGTGCAGGAACCTGGGTCCAGTGGATTTGCTCTGCTCCTGGTACTGATTCTTTCCTGATGGTATGATGTCCATAACTTTCTGCTTGCTTTGCTTTCCTGTATATCCCAAGTGACTGCCTCAAAGCCCAGTACAGTCTTACATATTGAGTCCTGCCCACTAATACAACTGCTGTCCATCCTCCATCAACATTATAGAGGCAGGATTTACAATATGTAGGAACAGCACACAACACCAGGAATCACAGCCTAGCCAAATTGCTGCACATGTTTTTGGGAGGACACAATTCAATCTGTGACGATGACATTTTATACTATTGGTCATACCTTCTGTCTTGAAATAGTCTGTGGCCCTTGAGATGTCACAGTCCTCTTTTTCTGCTGTTTACCCTTCCTTCTATAACTCCTTTAATGACTGTCTTTTTCTTCTGACATTTAACATTTTAGTTACCCAATATTTAGTTCTAGAGCTTCTTTTAGTTTCATTTTCTGCTGTTTATCTGGAGCCCTGTGATGAAGACCTCAGTCTGCTGACCAAAAGTCCAACAGTTCAAAGTTACCAGTTACTGATGGGGCCAAGAAAGGGAGATAGTCAGATACTTCCTGTGATCCCTCTAACAACAAAGACCCCAAAGAACAAATGAGTTGATCATATATGATATTCTAGGAACCTTGAACATAAAAAGCAAAGCTGAGAAATCAGACTGAGTGACAGTGAAGGCAGAATAGGTTCATAAATACCGGACTGGCCAGACTTGACCCTGTGAGACTTGACACCCTGCAGGCAGATCCACCGCAGACAGCATGGTGAGTGGAATAGTGCTCTTGGGAAAGCATCCACTTCACCTGGAGAGATTGACAGGCACAGAGCCACTGACACCACCTGAATCAGTGAAAAATGGCAGTTGATCATCAAAAGCTAAGTGTCTTGTATCCATGGCAGTTGATCATCAAAAGCTAAGTGTCTTGTATTCAACTGCATGTGCAGATCTAAACTTTTCCTTGGGATAAACATCTCTCCTTTTTGTTATCTCTCCCTGTATAGTGCTGGCTCCATAGACTGATGCATACCCAGGACTGGAAATAGGATCTCTTATGCATGCCCTGAGCCATTCCCCAAGATTTGGGGAGGGAACAGTTTAACAAAGGCAGCGAGTGGGGGCAGGAATCTGCCAATGGCCATCAGCCAGGAACTCAGGGAAGAAACAGTTGCTTGGTCTAAATGAGGGTGTAAGGGGGCCATGAACTTCAAATACCTCTCATCTCTTCATTCAGCATCCAGGACCCATAGCCTAGCTGCAAAATTTATCCACCTTCATGCCTTGAGGGACAGGAACACACTTTCCTCACAGACATTCACAGATAACTGTCAGCCTCTGCCTTTCTTAGCACATACAACCAGATACCTGTGCCTACACTAAACACACTTGCCCATCTAGGGCTGTAGGGGAGACCCTGTCCCACACACTTGGTGACTGACTACCTGGACAACTGACCTGAATACATACAAGAAAATTAAATGTATCCCTGGACTCATATGCCTAGTAACAGCTATAACCACTTTGTGACAGAATGTTAGAGCTTCAAAGCCACCAATAATCAAACTAGCTCATATGACCAGCCTATTTGGAGGTTACAGAACAAAACAGAACAAACCAAAATGGTAGAACATAGGAGGTAAACATAAAATAAATAAACAGAACAACTTACTGATGGCTTGGAGATAACAATCAATATCAGATCACATAAAGAGTCAGATCATGATGGCTTTAGAAAGCTCCCAAAACGAAGAATCAAGAAATTTTCCAGATAAAGAGAACTTCTTACATTTACCAGAGGTAGAATACAAAAGATCAGTATTTTGAATTCTTGATGAGATTTGGAAGGAGATCAAGAAAAATGCAGTAGAAGACAAATTGAATAGTATGCAAGAAAGCATACAGAGACAGCAAGCAGAAATTCAGAAGATTAATAATAAAATTACAAAGTTAAACAAGTCAACAGTAGGTCAAAGGAGCAGAATTGAGGTAATGGAAGGGGAAGGCAGAATTAGTGGACTGAAAATTAAACAACTGACCCAACATATCTGAGGAAATATCAGATAAAATTTTTTTAAAACATGAAGAAACCCTAAGAATCATGTGAAACTTTATTAAGAGGAATAATCTACTAGTGATTGGAGTACCACAAAGGGGGTGATAACAGAAAATGCAGAGAGAATTGTTGAAGATTTATGGACAGAAAACTTCATTGATATCATGAAAGAGGGGAAGCTATCTATCCAAGACACCTAATTCCACACAAGATAAATCCCAAAGAAAAACATCAACATATATTATAATCAAACTTGCCAAAACTAAAGATAAAGCAACAATTTTAATAGTAGTTAGTGATAAACAAAAATTGTCTACAAAGGAGAGTCATTAAGACTAAGCTCATACTAGTTAGCAGAAACCATGCAGGCAAGAAGGCAATGTGAGGACATATACAAAGCCTTGAAGGAATAATTGCTATCCAGTAATGATATATCCATCAAAACTATCTCTCAAATATGATGGCAAAACTTGAAAGTTACCAGATAAACAGAAATTTAGGGAATTTGCAAAAACCAAACCAAAATTAGAAGAAACACTAAAGGGAGTCTGGTTAGAAAATCAGTAAGCTCAGATAACAACCCAAGACTAGAACGCAGGACAAAGCAACCAGATATCAACCCAGATAGGGAATATGCAAAAATAAGTAAAAATTATAACACTGAGAATAGGAAAGCTGAGGTGTCATTATATAGAAGATGACTGCATTACAGCAAAAAAGAGGGACTTAAAAATATAGTCATAGGTCTTTCATATGGACAGAAAGTTAAAGTGATACAAAGAAATAAAGACTGATTTATTATAAATCTACCAGCTGCTCCTTGGAAACCCTGTGGGACAGTTCTACTCTGTCATATAGTCTTACTATGAGTCAGAATCAACTCAGCAGCACACAACAACAACCTTTATTTAAGGAATCTTACCCAGGGTCACAACTTTAATCATAAATGATACACCAATGACTTCTAAATTTATATTCTCAGTCTTAACCTTTCTTCTAAGCTCTGACCTGGTATATCCAAATTGTTTGTCTTTTCCACCTGAACATCTCAAAGTTGCTTGTAACTAAACATGCTCAAAACTGAACCCAGGCTCTCTACCAAACTTGATTTTCTTTTACCTAATGCAGCTTCTTTTCCTAACCTACTTATTCTTAATATATGGCCCTCTGAGTTCCACTGTTTTCTTATCCTTTTATAGCAATGTATCACCAAGCCTTTGGGATTTTAACCTCCTAGTATCTTTTGAATCTACCCAGTGTCCTTGTTATTCCATCATGTTTATTGCGATATGCTCTTAATGGTCTCCATGAATCACTGAGCTACTCTCAATGGTGGAAGCAAAGTGATCTTTTTGAAATACAGATTTTTTCATGATATCCTGTTGCTTAAAATACCACACACACACACACACACACACACACACACACACACACACACACACACACACACACACGTGTGTGCATGCTTGTGTTAAGATAAAGAAATAGATCATTAACCTAGCCTAGCATACTGTTTCTCTATACTCATACTATTTGTAAAGCCTCTTCTCAGCCCATGGTCTTCCTTCCTATTTGGTTCTTCAAGTCTGAAATGACTCTCCTGCCATAGAAACATGATGTTTCCTCTGCCTTAGAGGATCTTTTCTTTTCAAGCTTCTTAAGTTGATCCCCTTCAGATACCACTTCAAATACTACTTACTTTGCTGAGTCTTTCTTGACTCCCCAAACCAAATTTGGTGACTGCTGCTCTCATCAATGAGGTCATTTCACATTTGCATGCTTATTTAATTAACTTAGACAGGTATTAAGCCTTGAGAGCAGGGTTAAAATGTGTTTTGTCCATCCCTGAATTTCTATGGAAGAATGAAAAAATAAATGTTGAGTGAAGTAATATCATTCCCCGTGCAAGTGCAGAAGAAATAGACTAGAGCTATTTACTTAGGACTGCTTTACCAAACATAGAGAAAATTCTCCTTCTCTAGAAGAGACAACTACCTGCCCACCATGAACTCATATTCCTCCATCCATAATATAGAGTTCTTGGTAAGGGGAAACTGCCCTGCCTAGGGTCACATTTCCCAGCCCCTTTGAATCCAGGCATTGTCATGTCATTAGTTCTTGTCAGTGACAGGTAATGTTTTTAAGAACAAACTGTGTGCTTTTTCCCTTCCAACAGCTGAAAGCAGAAGACTAGGAGACTCTATGGGATGGTAGAGTCACCAAGGGGAAGCAACTGGAGCTTCCAAAAATCACCGCATGAAGGAAAGATGCTTACTGACCAGTAGTACCCGTATTGACTATTATACCTTGGACAAGAATTGATCATCTACCACAGGCAGAGCCACATCTGGCCTACCACTTGGTTTGTAGAAAGTTTTATTGGAGCGAAGCTATCTTCATTTATTTACTTACAGCCTTTGGCTAATTTTCCTCTTAACAGTAGAGCTGAGTAGTTGCAACAGAGATTGTATGACCCTTCAGTCTAAAATATTTATTATTTGGACCCTTACATACAAAAAATTGTCAATTCCAGGTCTATTGTGTAGAACAACTGTAACTTGGGAGGTTTAATTGCTATACAAGTAACATTGCTCTAACATATGTACCTCCCTAAGCATAAATTTTATGCCCTTGTTCATCCTTTCATTGATTGATTAGTTCTTTCAACAAATATTTACTGTTTATCTAGCAGGTGTTCGGTATTAGGGATACAAAAGTGAAGATTCAAGATATGGTTCTGCTCTCAAGAAGCTTATGATTTACAGAGAGATAAATCAACCAGCAATTTAAAATACTGGCACAATGATAGTAAATATAGGGTGCTAATTGTCCCTGAGTGGTACAAACTGTTAATGTGTTCAACTGTTAACCTATAGGTTGAAAGTTCAAATTTACCCAGAGGTACCTCAAAAGAAAGAGACCTACTTCTGAAAAAGTAGCCATCGAAACCCAATGGAGCACAGTTCTACTCTGATACACATGGAGTTACCATGAGTTACAATCAACTCAATGACAAGTGGATTTACTGGTACATATAGGAAGACTGGAAATCCTCGTGACATAGCAGTTAAGTGCTATGGCTGGTAACCAAAAGCTCAGTATTTCAAATCTGCCAGGTGCTTCTTGGAAACTCTATGGGGTAGTTCTACTCTGTTTATAGGCTTGCTATGAGTCAGAATTGAGTTGATGGTGGTGGGCTTGATTTGGACTTAGCAGAAAGAATACTTATTCAAGACTTGGGAAAGATAGGTGCTGCAGTAGACTCTGAAACAGGAGATTAACATACAGAAAATTTATCAGGGAATGCCGTCTCTTGTGAGGAACATGGGTAGAAGAAGAGAAGGATGGAAGACTGGACAGAGAGAGAAGCTGGGCGAAAATGTTTGCACGATGAAGACTTTAGGCAAATTGAAAGGAAGCGCTGAGACTAGAAGTTTAGAAAATTGTTCTTTTGGGGGACAAGTGGGGCCAGGCCTCTCCTCCACTGTCATTTGTTGCAGGCTGTCCTTAAAAAATGGGTGTGACACGGTACAAGAGATCAGTTGAAAGGTACTCCTGAGAGCAAGTGAATAACAACGCTCTTGGTAGATGGGAGAATCAGTTCCTCAGTCCTGAAGAGGTCATCTGGATGGTACACATAATGTCTACTGCAGGATAGTTCATTGACAATTTCCTCGGGTCATTTTCAACTTGAAAGTAGAGGGGACAGAAATAGGTAGTGGAGAGAGTCCCGGGAAGAGACAACAATATGTTTCAATCACTAAAATTAAGGAACATAGGAAGATCAGAATCTAAAATCTCACTCTAATAATTGACCAAAGTGGCTCCCTGAGAGAATACCTTCTATTCTGTTAGGTGGAAGGACTTTCAGAAGCTGTCACTGGGCATCACTTTAATTGTTTACAATTGTATAATACCTACATTCCAAGGAGCTCAAGGTCATAATTAAAATTACCTGATTTTTTTTTTCATTTTCCCTTTAGCTGAGTATGTCTTATACAGGTACAATTTAACAAAATGTGCCATCTGGAAGCACCTATACAAGATGTGTGTTAGAAATGTAGTAGCTTTATTTTCTTATAGTTCAAATTAACTATCTCAAGGCAGTGGTTCTTCATCCAAATTATGATTCCTCTATCTCCAGGAATTCTCCATTCTGTGCAGAAACCCAGCTGCTACTTACCAAGCAGCCCTGATCAGTGTGGAAGTGAGTAGAATCGTAACCACTCTAGTAGAAAAGAATCATTGCCTGATTTATAAACACAAAAATAAAATATATTTGAACAACTAAGTAGTGGTGTAACCAGGATTGGTGTCACCCTGTGTGATAACTCATGGTGTTACCTCTCCTGATGGACATTCTCCCATACTTCAAAAAAACCCCAAACCTACTGCTGTTGAGTTGATTCTGACTCACAGAGACCCTATAGAGCAAAGCAGAACTGCCTCACGGTGTTTCCAAGGAGCGCCTGGTTAGCAGACACAACACTTACTGCTACACCATCAGTGTTTCCCCTCCCATACTAAACTGAAACTCAAATCTGCTGCTTTCAAGTTGATTCTGACTCATAGCAACCCTACAGATCAGAGTAGAACTGCCCCATAGAGTTTCTAAGGAGTGCCTGGCTGAATTGAACTGTCGACCTTTTAGGTGACCAAGATCCTGAAAATCTCACATTTAAAATTATGCACTTCTAGTTATATCACTTACCAGATTCTTTGTGTTGATAAACTGTGAATCTTTTTAAATTTATGGTCACTATCTTCTGCCCTCTTATTTAGTTATTTTACTTAAATTTGGATCAAGATTGAAATTTAGAAATCATGCATGTGTTAGTCTGTGTCATGGGTTGAATTGTGTCCCCCCAAAATATGCATATTTGTCAGCTTGGCTAGGTCATGATTCTCAGTACTATGTAGTTGTATACCATTAGTCATCTGATGTGATTTCCCTATGTATTATAAATCCTATTGTTACACCATTAACAATATAGATAAGAAGCAATTACATGGATGAGATCCATAAAGATTAGATAGTGTTTTAAATTAATCTGTTTCAAGATATAAAAGACAGAAGTCAGCAGAAAGACAAAACCCACTGCTGTTGGGTTGATTTTGACTCATAGCGACCCTATAGGTCAGAGTAGTACTGCCCCATAGAGTTACCTGGAGGATTTGTACTGCTGACCTTTTTGGTAAGCAGATGTAACACTTAACCACTATGCCACGAGAAAGACAAGAGGAACTTACACCACCAAGAAGGCAGCACTGGGAGCAGAGTGAGACCTTTGAGCCTGAAGTTCCTACACTGAGAAGCTCCTAGGCCTGGGAAACACTGATGACAAGGATCTTCCTCCAGAGCCAATAGAGAAAGACTTCTCCTGGAGATGATGCCCTTAATTCAGACTTTTAGGCTATTTGACTGTGAGAAAATAAATTTCTGATTAAAACCACTCATTGGATGTATTTCTGTTATAGCAGTACTAGATGGCTGAGGCAATGTGTTTCAGAAATAGAGCATTTAACACTGTTTAATAACCATATGGAATCTACACATAATCCAAGAGGCAGCTGTTTGAACAAAGCAAGAGGATACTGCATGGGTTAAATTATGCAAGGTGTGAGTCAGGGTTATATCCTTTCACCACACTTATTCAGTCTGTATGCTGGGCAAATAATCCAAGAAGCTGGACTACTCAAAGAGGAACGGAGCAGCAGGATTGGAGGAAGCTGATTAACAAGCTGTGATATACAGATGACATAACCTCGCTTGTGAAAAGTAAAGGAAACTTCAAGTACTTGCTGGATAAAATCAGAGACCAGAAGCTTCAGTATGGATTTCACGTTAACATAAAGAAAACAAAAGTCCTCACAACTGGACTATAAAGGAATATCATGATATACACAGAAAATATACAAAAGTTGTCAAGGATTTCATTTTACTTGGATTCGCACTCAAAGTCCACAGAAGCAGCAGTCAAGAAATCAAATGATGGACATATTGCATTGGCCAAATCTGCTGCAAAAGACCCCCTCAAAGTGTCAGAAAGCAAAAATATCACTTTGAGGAGTAAGGTGTGTTTGACACAAGCCATAGCATCTTCAATCTCCTGTTACGCTTGTGAAAACTAGACAATAAATAAGGAAAACTAAGGAGAAATGAAGCCTTTGAATTATGGTGTTGGTGAACAATATTCCATGGACTGCCAGGAGAATGAACAGATCTGTCTTGGAACAAGTATATCTGGAATGCTCCTTAGAAGCAAGGAGGGTGAGACTATGACTCAGACACTGTGGACGCATTATCAGGAGGGACCAGTCCCTGAAGAAGGACATCGTGCTTTGGAAAATTGAGGGGCAGTGAAAAAAAGGAAGATCTCTGATGCAGCAGATTGACACAGTGGCTACAATGATCTCAAACACTGTAACAATTGTGAGACTGGCACAGGCTCAGGCAGTGTTTCATCTGTACATAGGGTTGCTACAGATTGGAACCAACAACAATAAACATACGGGCAGTTATGTTTATAAAAATGTCGATTGTGTCTAATTTGTAGGTATAATAAGCAAATGTAAGCATGAATCAGAGTAAAAGCAAATACTGTCTAATGGATCTCTCACCTTAAAACAAGACTGTTACAAATAAAAGCTGCTTGCACACTCCTCCCAGAATCCTTTCCTGCCTTCCTTCTTTTGAAGTGACCATGCCCTTCCACTTTTTTTGGTCATTTCTTTCTTGGTAGTTAAAAGAATTCCCGTATCTATTTCACCTCACCAATGTTTTTAATTATTTTGAGTGTAAGTAAATGTCATATGAAATTTTGTTTTTTTTTATTCCATTCAATTTCATGTATATCTGAAATTCATTACTGCTTTTCCATGTAGATCTGTATATAATGGTGTTCCATAGGGTGAGTACAAGACAATTTACTTACCCATTTTCCTGTTGGCAGACTTTTTTTTTTTGCTTTCATTTTTTCACGCTATATCAAACCACACTGCTGTAAATACTTTTTATGTTTTTCCAGAGGCATATGGTTATAAGAATATCCACTGCTCCCCATCCTTGCCAACATGCTCTGTGAGAGAAATACCATGGCAGAGTAGTTGAGTGTGTGAACTCTGCAGCTTGATATCCAGGTTCAAATCTTGGTTCTGTCATTTACTAATTGTTTGGCCTTGGGTAAGCTACCTGACTTCTTTTTCCCTCTACTTCTTCTTCTATAAAAGCAGGATAATAATAGACTTATGTCTAAGGTTGCTATCAGAATTAAATGAGTGAATACATGTGTAGCATTAATATCTAGTTACATAATAAATCAAACCAAATCGGTTGCTTTCAAGGTGCTTGTGATTCATCACTACCCTATAGGACAGAGTCCAACTGACCCTATAGGGTTTCCAAAGAGCTGCTGGTGGATTCAAACTACTGAATCTTGAAGAGGCAGGCTCCTTACGAGTACATAGCAATACCATGTAAATATTTGCTATTATTTTCTTAATCTTGACCAGTCTGATGGATGTA
This sequence comes from Heterohyrax brucei, assembly GCA_028571685.1. Taxonomy (NCBI): domain Eukaryota; kingdom Metazoa; phylum Chordata; class Mammalia; order Hyracoidea; family Procaviidae; genus Heterohyrax; species Heterohyrax brucei. The sequence continues at coordinate 52,956,679 of CM053142.1, read as the reverse complement.
AAATAATATCTCACTGTGATGTAATTTCGTGTTGTCCTGTTACTGCTAATCAGGACACTTGCTGGCCTTTCTTCTGTTACATTTGTGCATATCTTTGGATCACTTTTATCACTTGGATTTTCATGTTTATCTTTATACATTCTAGATAAAAACAATTCCAACACCACTAAAACAAAACAGAACAAAATAACCTTCGTTGATTCTGTGTGTTACAAATTTTTTTTGTTTTCAAATTTATGGTTTATTTTTTTCTTTATGGACTTTCTGATATTTCTTTCATAGTTAAAGTTTCTTGTATTGTGTTCAAGACATCTTCCCACTCCTGAACCATAAGGGTTTTTTCTTATAGTTCATTCTAAAAAATAACAGAGAGGCAAACTGAAGACGCAAAGATGATAGAAATAAAACTTACCAAAAGTAATGCAAGAGAACAAAGAGTGAATAGGGAATTAAAGAAGCTAAATTAGTAGTTTAAGTGTTTCAAAAGATGAAACAAAAAAGCTACCAGGCCAGACCGATTTAGAGGTGAGTTCTAATGGATTTTCAAGGTAAGCATTTGCCTTTTTAGTTGGCAAGGATTTTATTTTAATGATTAACAGAAGGCGGGAAATATATTTTGTATATGCACAGTTACCTCAGAACCATTTATTGATTTATGTATTTATTTATTGTCTTTTCTTCAGTAAACTGCAATGCCACCTGGACAATATAACAAATTTCCACATTTGTATTCATCTTTTTCTAAGCTCTTTGTTCTGTTTTATTGATTGACACATCTATCTCTGTACCACTATCACTCATTCTAAATTACTATTATTTTATAGTGCATCTTGGTATCTGGGATGTAAACTTCCTCTTATTTTTTGTTTTTTAATAGTACCGTAGGTATTCTCTTCACATAGAAGTAGCTTGTCAAATTCTTTAACAACCGTATTTGAATTGTTGAAAATTGCATCGACTCTGTTGATCTATTTAAGGAAAATTCATGTATTTATAGTATTGAATTGTTCTATCCCTGGGCCTTTATTTTTCAGGTTTCCTTTAATGTATTTCAATAAAGTTTATGTATGTATTTCTACACAAATCTTGCAATTCTTTTATTGGATTATTTCTTGGTTTAAGATTTTATATATTATGTAACTTCTGGTAGAAATACAACATATTTTTGCATATTGATTTTATGGCTTTTGCATCTTGATCTTATGTGTGGCCACTTTGTTCAGTTCTCTTATTCTGATATTAATCTGTAGATTGTTTTGTTCTCCATATAGACAGTCATATCATGATCAAATAAGGACAGTTTTATGTAGGTTATGCAGTTCTTACCTTTCAGTTCTTTTTCTTGACATGAATTGCTGGAATGAATTCGTAATAGTGATCATCCTAAAATTTCCTTTTCCACACTATCCTCATCTTGTTTACTTCAAAGGTGTGCTAGTCTCATGGAGTTCCCACTGCTGGCTGTTAACTCATTTTCTATTCTCTGAAAAGCCTGAATGAGGTTGCAATGATCTGTCCCTTTGAAAACTTGTTAGAACTCACCTGTAAATTGGTCTGAGCTGGTGGCTTTTTGTTTTGTCTTTTGAAACTCTCAAACTATTAATTTAAATCTTTAATTGACTATTTATTCTTTTCTTTTTGAATTACCTTTGCAAAGTTTTATTCCTATCATCTCTGTGTCTTCTGTCTCTCTATTTTAAATTTATGTTTCCATTCATTATTTTATAAAATTTTGCTTCAGTGTGTTTTTTTTTTTTTTTTTTTTATAACCGCAAATATCTGAAAGACATTATTTTTTTGTGGAAGTATTTGGTGGTAAACCATCTCAACTTTTGTTTATTTGAAACCATCTGTTTTTGCTTTGGACCTTGAAAGGTAGGGCTGCTGTGTTCTTAATTGTAGGTTTGTAGCTGTTTTCTCTTTTCAGTTTGAAGCTATTATTCCATTGTTTTTCAGCTTTCTCTATTGCTGTGGAGAGGTCTGTTATTACTGTTTTCATGATCCTTTCTTTGTCTTTGCTGTTTTGTAGTCTCATTATGATTTATCTAGGTTATAATTTCCTTTTTATTTGTCTGGTTTGTCTTACAATGAATCTCTGAATTAATATTTTTCCATCATCTGAAATGTTCTCAACCATCATGTTTTTGAATATTATCTCTCTCTAATTGCTCCCCTTTCTGGTACAGTGATTAGGTTTCTATTACACCTTAGTCTATCTTCCGTTTTTCTGAACTTCTCTTGAAAGAGTTCTATTTCCGTAGTTTGGATAATTTTTTCAACTATATCACCCAGTTTAATAATTCACTTTTCAGCTGTGTCTCATTTGCTGTTTAACAGAACCATCAATATTGTAATTTCAACCATTATGCTTTTCATTTCAAAATTCTATTTGCAAATTTGCCCGTTAGTTTTGATAATCTCATTTTCCCCTAATTTTTAAAATCTTCTCTTTCATTAACAATTTTATACATAGTTATTCCATATTTTATGTCTTGTACTTCCAATATCTAAAGACTTCAGGATTCAATTTTATTATTTCTGCTGTCAGTTATGGTGGCTTGTTTCCACACACATTTAATGTTTATTAATGGTAAAACCCTATTTTATTATTCTTAATGAATGGAAATCTCTAGAACATAAATTGGGGACATTTTCCTTCATAGAGGATTGCTGTTTACTTTTCTCAGTATCTGGGGGGAATTGGACTCTGTTAGCTGTATTTGCATTCTCAGTAACGCAGGATCTCAGCTGAAGCTCCTCTACTGCGCGCATAGGAATTTGTTCCCATGGCAAATTTCTATTTCTGTTTTTAGCTCATTATTATCTGTCATTGTTTTTGGAGAGTTTCTTTCTTTTGAGACCAGCAATATATTTCAAAGTATGTTTCCCATAATTTATTTAGGAATTAGTTATATTCTAGTAAGAGAGAAACTTTCAGAATGTCTAGCCCCTTCATGCTGTCAGAAATGGAAGTTGTGTTTGGTTTATTTTATTGTCTTTAACTGATAAGTGACAGCACAAAGTAGTTTCTCTTTCAACAGTTTATACACAAGTTGTTTTGTAATGTTAGTTGCAATCCCCACTAGGCAGCTATATTTTCATGATGTATATTCTAATGATAATATTAGTAGCAGTTTTATACTATTTGTTTGGAAAGTTCACATTATCTGTGCCTAGTTTGTTTCACAATAGCCCTGCTAAAGGCAGACATTTCATAGATGTGGATGTTAATACTACTGAAGATAATGTTTTACCTAAATCACATAATGGTTAGAGCTAAAAGCAGGAGAAACATCCAGATTTATGGCTCCTAGTTCGTTTAGTTTTTTCCCTAGTCTTTTTCACAGCAGTCTTTTCATAAACGTAAAAATGGCTTTGGGGGCCCCAGAGCAAGAGTTCATCCAGTTTCTGAATACTAGCAGGATTAGGAAATATTATTTCAAAAGATTTCCAGAGAAGAATACTTCAACATTCTTTCAGTAAGGTACTTTAGGACATTATAATTCTTCCATAACTACTTCCTTTATATCACTTGGTTTCTTCCTGCTGGAGTCTACACACCTTTCTTATAGTCTTCCAAATGAGTAGTAATGTTTATCATTGTCTTTGTCTAAGCTTATGAATATACAAAGTACACTTAATAAACTTTGCTTCTATGAAAAAAAAGTTGAAGGCCTCATATATGCCTTAATTATTACTTCTTCCCAGTTTACCTTTCATTAAAGATATTATTCTCCAACTTTATACACTTTATTATGATTCTGCTTTGGATATTTTCTAGTATTCCCTTATTTTTTATTTGTTGTTATTGTTAATTACTGTCAGGTTGGTCCTTAACGCATGGAAGCCCAGGCACGATGGAACAAAAAGTTGAGTGCTCCTGCACCGTTACCATAATCAGTTGGGGACCAGATTGTTGTGATCTGAAAGATTTTCACTGGTTAATTTTTGGACTAGATAATTAGGTCTTTCTTCAGAGACTATCTGACTCTGGAAACTCTACAGAAACCTACTCAGCATCATAGCAACATGTACGCTGCATGGTCGCTGCATATGAAACGCAGGGGAATCAAGCCCAACTAAGAATCAAATCCAGGTCTCCCACTGAACCGCCAATGCCTCCTAGTTTTTATAAGTTAGGAGAGACAAAACCTCTCATATCTCTGAGAGATCATGTCTTCCTGAAACACAGCTTTTCTTACTTTAAGCTTAGAAAGAATCTAGAGATTATCCTGCCTTTCAGGCAGTCATCCTTTTCTATCCCAAGTGTCTAATTGATTAGGTCAGTGATCAATGTCTTCTTTCTAGTTTTTCTCTTTTGAGGTGTACTCTTGAAAGATTCTCTTTTTCTTTTTAATGGGATAGATTTTTAAAATTGGGGCTGACACTCTAATCAAAAGAAAGTCAGTGATTTACTATTTATAAATATACACATTTCAAGGAAACAGGATAGACATCTATTGAATTATGGTTTATGTGTTAATGTTTTGCTACGTAAGTATTATACTACAAATGAGAAGCTGTAGCAGCAATAACTACAAAAAAGAGAAAGATGCAAATCAACAACTAGGCATAACTTGTTAAATAAATTCTCTTAGATTCAGGGGAAAAAAAAGTCTAAAGCAATTTGCTCGTCTACCAGTCTACCATAATGTCTGTTTTTAAAGTATTTGCTAAGTCTTCTACATATAGGGGGTTTTCTTGCTGGTTATACAAAGTGATATGCCTGAGCTGAATTAAATCTGGCTTTCTGCTTTAAAAATCAGTTTTGCGTCATATTACTGGAATCAATCAGATCATTTTTTTATTAAAAAAAGCAAACACCTTTTGGAGCATTTTGAGCTTTGATTACATTGCTGATATTGCTTCCTGAATTTCTAGACAGATTTTCAAATTTCCTCCACCTCCTGCTGACTGGTATCACAATAGTTTTTATTGTCAAGTGTGCTAGGGTGTCAGACTACTAATGCCAGAACTGGAGCCTCCAGGGATCTGTTTCTGGAGACATGGGTATTCTCTTGGAATCCTTTACACCTCCCTTAGCACGCCTCCCCCAGGTTTGTAATTGTCTGTAAAGCAAACACTGTACAAACGTAATCAAGCAGATCATTAGTCAGGTGTTATTCTTGGTTCAAATAAGCTGAAGGTCACTATATTTCATAACATGGAATACCTACTGTTCACAGTTTTGCTCCCCTTTCAAATGAAGCTATTCCCCCATTAAAAAAAAAAAGTAGGTAATAAAATTCAGCCACTTTTTTTTTTTTTTTTTTTTTTTTAAAGGTGGCATGGTAGCCAATTAGTTGCATACAGCACAGAGAAGGAAAGAGACAGTCACAAAGAATTTCGGTCTACTGAGGAAGACTATCAGGGGGATCCCTGAAGATGTCACAGATTAATCTTACTTCAAGGCTAGTGTTTTCCTAGATACACTACTGTTGAAACCTCTTCAGGTATGCTGGGGCAATCAGCAGATTGTGATCACTGAATTTAAGATACATGGGGATACAGAACCTGGTAAGACCTTATCTAAGAGGTGAGATCTGAGCAAGTCTTGGAAAATAGATAAAAATGAAAAACACCAAAAAACCTAACGTGCTACCAGAGAGCCAATTCTGACTCATAGCAACCTAGAGGCCAGAGCTGAGTTGTCCTGCAGGGTTTCCAGGGCATGCCTGGTGCGTTACGGTTAACAGTTGCAGCTCTTCACCACCCAGGGCTCCCAGGAGCTTGTGACATGAAGGTGTAGGGCTGCGAAAACTGTCTGGGTGTACAGAAGAGTACGTACAATGTGGTGGAAGTCAAACTCCATGGAACATACTCAGGGTGAGTGCAGCAAGTGTTCCATTCTAGGAAGAAAGTGGAATATATGTTTGGCAGTGGTCTGAGACTGAGCTTAGCTCATCGACTGGTTAGACGTGACTGGGTAGGCAGTAGAAAGACATAAAAGGATTTTGAAACAGGTATAAGAATTCTGCTTCAGGAAGATGACCGTAGCAGTTTTGGCCCAGCGACTAATTAGTTTTGGTAAAAACAAACTATAAACTTTCAAAGACCACTAGGATGTTAGCATTTCTTCTTTCAGCCTTGGAATTGAGAGATGAGTATCAGGGCTTGGCTGATGAGACCTGGATATCAATGGCGGATGCCTGACCTGGTAGAGAACAACTCTGTCATTCACATGTAATGGGCCCTGGTCCTCAACTCTAACTCTTATTTCCTAAAAGAGAGCTTATGCTGAGGCTATTGTCATGAGACAGTAGTGGTGGGAAGAATTCTTGCCTTCTGTGGGAGAGGCTGAGGTTCGATTCCTGGTCAAAGCACCGCAAGTGCAGCAACCATCCGTGTGTCAGTGGAGCTCACATGTTGCTGTGATGCTGAACGGGTTTCAGTGGAGTTTCCAGACTAAGATGTTCCGTTGTGCTAAGGGGTTGCTAAGGAAGGGTCAACATCACAGTGGTTAATAACATTGTCAATTATAAATACAGAGCAGAGAACTTGACTCCCCCATGGCCTCTGAGTTCTGTCTGATCTTCTGTTGTGGATTGGTTTTCAATTCTAATTCTCATTTGGCTGTATTTATTATTTACAGCATTTCACAGGCAGTTTTCTGGGTTGGATTCTGCTGCCTCAGACCCAAAGAGCTACTGTTTACTTTTTAATTATGAGTCTTTACCATAGGTTCTATTTAAACATTTTTTGGGGGGAGGAGGACAGAATTTTAATCTCTGACAAGGAGCCATCAGCTGTTTACAGAGAATATTCCTTTAAAAAGAACAGAAAAAAATTTAATGTGACATTTTCATAATATATTATTTATGTTAACTTTATTTTTATTTTTATAAAATTTTAACCTTAATTTTATTCTGTGTTCCTTAAAAATGCTTTTTTCTTGACTTTTGTTTTACAAGCAAACTGACATTCTACAATCCTGGGTGAAAATCATTGTATACGGACAAAAAATTAAAAAGCCTTGCATGTAAAATTGCATTTATTACCGTGATCTCTAAGGAAGGAGTTAAGGGTTATCTATTCACTTTCCAAGTTTATGAGGGAGAAAATGACGAATGTCTTTCTACTTCTATAGGCTTTAGTCAAAATGAAAAGCACTTTGTAAAAATGGTTACAGATTCTAGAGATGAATCTATAATCCTTCAATTGCCTCATTTGGAAATCCAAGAATTTGGCATTTACCTTAGAGACAGATGAATAAAATCCTGATTGAGATATAAACACCCCACCCCCCCGCGCAAGATTTGTACATTTTGTACATTTATGATCTTTGGGGGTTTTCCTCCGTGTTTCCATTTAAGTTATATGTCTGCATCTCCTTCTTTGACCTCTATGCACAGGAAAGAAGTCAAACTTCCTGCATTAGCTTAACTTCCAAACCTGACAGGTAGTATTTAGACACTGATTTATGGCCTCTAACCTCCATTAGTTTCCATCTTCTTCCATGCCCGGAGATCCCTGTGCGCTTCGTAGATGCATGGTGTTTTCAATGGATGTGAACTTAACCATTAATGTAACATCTCTGGTTTAATGCAGATACCTTTGTTAAATGACAATATAATTACTAGTCATCAGTAAACCTCAAAAAGGCTGGGAGGTTCAGTTCAGTTAAACACCCGAGAACGCAGATGTTTATCTGACGTTCACCCCTGGAGTTTGGCAAGTCCAGGCTGGAATACACTGGAGATTCATCTTACACGTGAGACCTCTGTCACTGATTCTTGTTCTGTTTCTCAGCAGTAGCACCTCTACTTCTTAGTCTTGGTCTGTTGGACACAATAAAACAAAACATACAAAGATTTAAGAAAAAAAAAAAAGACGGATCGGTCAGACTGAGTTGAATACATTTTTTCCCAAGACGCTGCAAATAACTGGACAAAGGTTTCACGTTAACAGAGAAATGAGAGCTTTCTGTTGTGCTAGGAGTCATTTTCCCTTGCCTCCTCTCCCTGATTCTTGTGTAACGGCTGATTGATGTGGAGAGTTCTGTCCTCTGACGTCAGACTGGGTTGGGGGAATTGTTGAAGATGACTCAAATTGATCCTATTTGAAGAAAACTGTTTTCCTAAAAAAAGCATTAATGTTTAAACTTCCTTCAGCGTGTTGGGGTAAGCTAGTAGGTTGTGTACTTAGAAAAAAAATAATTAAAATACTTTCAACACTGTGTGTTTTGTGTTTAGTTTAGGAGGTACATTACATCAGTGGTGGTTTTTCCAGTTTTACGTTCCTCTAAATGACCTTTTTGTCCTTCTCGTGTCTCTGTTTCATAAGAAGGTTTTAAAACAAGGAAGAAATTTAGTTACATCGGTATTTTCTAGCATTGACTTAACAGATGTGGCTGTTGTCAGCCGTTACAATTTGGTGATATTACCTCCTATTAAAAAAACAACAAAAAACTCTGCAGACAACATTAGTACTGTTAGAAATCATAAGTCAGTTGTGAGCAAATCATAGCCTTATAACCAATACACTGCAGTCTGAATTCATAGCACTCATGTTTATAAGAAAATTTTCTTTCTTTTTTTAAATTTAGGAAAACTGCCATCATCTTGGAGAAGTTTTCATTAGACTGAATTTTGGTGTTGGTGCATCTGAGAAGGCTCCTCGATTAGAAATCTCGGGAGGTAAGTTTTTAAGTAAGTCAGTTTCTCTTCTTATGTGAAAAAAGATGAAGCTGCATAGCTTTGATTCTGCAAATATAATAGGACTGGCTGCTACTTGCTTGTGAAGTAACGGGGAAAGAGAAGAGATACAGAAGGGCTTCTCTAGTAGTCAGCCCACTGATAAGAGAAATTGTAAGTAAGGCTAAACTTTCATGGGTGACATTTATCACAAGAGCTAAACACAAAGCTTGGCCATTATATCCCTCTATCGAAATCCATCTGCCCTCCCCCGCATCATTAGGCAACTTTAACTGCTCCCCCCTCACAGCAGCACACTTCTCCTTTCTACCTTGTACTTCCCATATTCATCAGCCTCTTCCTGTCCCCCTCCATCCTATCATCTCACCTCTTGACAGGAGCTGATTAGATAGCCGCCTGTATATATTTACTCCAAGAAACACGTTCTCCACCAGCATCACTCTGTGCCTCATAGTCCCATTCAATCTTTGCTTGAGGAGTTACCTTTGGTACTGGTTTGGGCTCTGAGCTAGCAGTGAGTCCAGAGGCCATGTCCTCAGGGGACCCTCTAATCTGATGGAATCTTAAGTGTGTGTGTGTGTGTGTGTGTGTGTGTGTGTATGTGTGTTTTAAATAGGGTTCTAGTCCTGCATACTCATCTTTCTCCCGTTACGTCAGGGACTTTACATTGTGCTGCCTCCCAGGACAAGGACTTGTCTTTTATTTGTACTGTATTATGACCTGATTTCTTCTGGCTTAAACTGCGTTTTCTTTCTGTAGTTTTTATTGGACTGAGACGTGCTTGCCTCTCTCTATCCTTAATGATAGCTAGAGTCCTTCCTTGCAAATTATTAGGGCAAGCTGACTAGAGAGTTTGCCCTTTGACTCTCTGAGACCTAAGTTCATCAAGCCATTGAAGATATGTTAATTGCTTAGCCACTTCAACAAGTGCCACACACAATATTTCCAGAGGATTGGCTTGCATAATCCACTGGGTACATAAAATCTTTATTAACCAAAAGATAAACAACAGACTCTTTCAGACTTTCAGCATTCCCCACCAGATTAGTTAATGGAGATTCTGTCCACCAAAGGTGGGGCTAGCCAGAGAGTACAGGCCATTAGGGGCTCATGCACGCTGTCATGACACCGAAGGCTCATTCAGTGGGGATAGGCGGTAAATTAGGGAAGGGAAGTCTAGTTTCTTCTCTGGTCAAGCATCTTTGTTTTCCGTGGCAGGTTTTAAAAGAGTATTCACTAATGCAGCTGAGGAGGGTTTTTCCATCATTTAAAAGGGTTCATTAGACTCTGCAAATTGATGCAGTACAAACAACGTCGAGAGGGTCTGGGTTCCCACATAAATTAGCTCCGTTTGTGCAAGATGAAAAATGCTTTGGCCCTAACCGCCAGCACTACAAACACAGCCTGAGCTTGGAAAAAAACAAGGTGTGCCCACTGCGCCTCTTACATCACCAGCAGTCATAAAAGTGCTGTAATTAAAACTTAGCTGACAATTTGCTTAATGATGTGTGAGGCCAAGGAGAATCCAAGCAGGGCCCCCACATGTGGTTGGCCCAGTCTGTGCTATTTCAGCAGCAGCAGCAGCGGCGGCAGCGGCAGCAGGACTGTTCTTCACTGGAGAACACGGTGACTAATCCAAAAAGGCGGCCGAGAAGACGGTGTAGTCAAGCCAGCTGTGTTTAAATCATCAAGACCATTTTCACTCTAATGAGATGGGGTGAGGGAGAAGGTACTTAAGGTGTTTGGGAACCATCCATTTATAATTAGCCAGGTCAAATTTAAGAAAATTAAACTATTCCCCACAATATTAACTTAGACCAATTAACAATTTAATTGGTTCGCTATAATAATGGGAGGTAGGATTTCTAATTCGGTCTTTTAACCTCAGAAATGACTGCTATTAAATAAGAAAAGAGTCTTTTTAAGTTTAGTAAGGCATTGAGGCTCAATTGGAACTGACACAATGCCATGAGTTCAGATCCCTAGAGACGCTCTTTAATTTGGATTCTAACACCTGTTTTCCTCTGACGCTTGACCAGACACTTGACTTCACCATTTGGGGATATGTAAAATTAGAAACCCAACTTCTGTATAGAAATTATTTAGATTTGATTCCTAATAAGCACAATGGATTTGGAAAAATTTCAAAGCATTCCAGATAGAGGCAGAATATATCATGTTATTACGTTTAATTGTGATTGAGTTCATTCTGACTATACAGAGTAGAACTGCTTTGTAGAATTTTCAGGGCTGTGACCTGTCAGAAGTGTATTGCTAGGTCTGTCTTTGGAGGGTATCTGGGTGCACTCAAACTGCCAAACTTTAAGCTCATAGTTCAGTACATAATCCTTTACGCTACCCAGCAACCTAGCATATACCTAGAGGATGAATTATTGAAATAAACAATGGTGCTCAATATTTCTGAGGTTATTCTTTAATAATTTAAAGATAGATTTCCCTAAGTACTCTGATGCTAGAAAATCACTTAATAGTAAACATCAGGAACCCTTTTTCTAACACATGATGTTAAACCTTTAAGCTGATAAACTTGTCCTCATATCACTTCTAAAGACTAGGCTACCGTCAACTCAAAAACACTCTGTTTATCTGTTTGCAACTTCCAAATCAGAGAACTGCTTCTAATAATTCTGTTCTCTAGCTAAGTTGCCCAGAAAGTAAAGGGAAGGACATTTTTAACACAAACAAGACCTCTACCTCATGGAGAAAGATTTAAAGGTCAAAGACAATATTTAATAATAAGAAGAGCCAAAAAGGAAGTATTTCTTAGAATCTAACATTTATCCTCCGCCTCTCCCTTAGAAGCTTTTAGATAACTTGATAGTACTTATTTACCAAAATTTTTTGAACCCAAACTGCAGGGGTGCCCTTTTTGTTTCATCGTATGGCTTTCTCAGGGGCATTCGTTTGACATTAAAAACTCATGAACATGAAAAACTGTTTTGTTCAAGTGGCTACTGAGATATTACACATCTCCTTGAACCACACCCTGCACTGAGTTCCCACTAAAGCAGGTGGTTGAGAATGATGCCAAGGCAATTAAACCTGATTCCCTCCTGAAAATCCTGGCCTACAGTCAGTGGGGAGATAGATGGAGTTTTGTTAAACCCAAGAACTGGCATCATGTCTGCTCAGGTAACTTATAAGAAGATCAAACACTTCCAGAACTTGCTTTACTCAACCATTGTTGGGACTTTCCTCCACATTCTGAAAATGGTGATAAATACTTTGTGACAAAACTGTATCCAATCTAAGAAGACTAGGAATGGTTCATATTTAAATAATTTCATTATGTAAAGTATATTGTTTGAATACTATTTCAATTGAACAGTTATTATCTTGGCCATAGGAGTTTTGATACTTACTTAACCTGCTTAATGTTTACCATGATTTTTTTTTTATTTACCAAGACAAATAGTAAATTTTTATTTGCCAAAGCAAATAGTGAATAAGTATGATTAATAAAGAAAATATGTCAAGTTTATGGTCCCAGATGATAGTGGTTCATTGAGAGAATAATGGCATAGATAGAAGGATACAGTTTTGAGTCAGAAAATTTTGAGTTTAAATCCCAGCCTTGGTATTCACTAGCTGAATGACTTAGGTACATTATTTAACCTCCCTGAGTTTTAATTTTCTTATTGACAGAGCAAGAATAATGAAATATCTACTTCTTGATGTTTGTGAGAATTAAATAATGTATGATGGATATGGCATACCTAATATAGAATATGTCACATGCTAGGCATTTACCTGAGCACTGGTGGCCGAGTGGTTAAGCATTCAGGTGCTAAGCAAAAGGTCAGAAGTTCAAACACACCAACCACTCCTTGGAAACATTTATGGAACAGTTTGTAGCATATTTTATTGTAAGCAGCTTGTTGGCAAAGACCATCTTATTTATATAACTGATGAGTAGCTTTTTGTCTAGTGCATGTTGCTGTTCGCTGCTGTGGAGTCAGCTACAACTCATGGCTACCCTACACATGCAGGGTAGAACTCTGTGGAGTTTTCAGGGAAGCAGCTCACCCTCTGTGTGGGTTCAGACTGCCAGCTTTTCTGCTAGTAGTTGAGTGCTTAACTATTTGTGCTACCCAGGAACTCCATCTAATACATAAACAAGCAAAAAATTCATTGTCACTGAGTCAATTCTGACTCATAGCAGTCCTGTAGAACAGAGTAGAACTGGCCCATAGGGTTTCCAAGGAGTACCTGGTGGATTTGAATTGCTATTCAGAACACTGTTATATGCATATATCTCAATGTAACAAAAAGATACTAGAAGCACAGGGAAATGGCCAACACTCGATTCCAAAAAAACAAGTATGATTTGAAGGCATTAGTTTTTATAGAATTAAAATTTCATGGATAGGACTCTAAACATTAATTGAGTCCACTTCCTTACTAATAGTGATTCTGTGATTTTAATACATTCTGTTATATGACTTCTTCCAAATAATCAATGCTGATTTTATACAGATGGAGAGTTCTAAGGCATATCTCTAGAACTAACTGGGGTAGGTATTGAAAAACCAAATTAGTTGTCATCAAGTCAGTTCCATCTCATAGCGATCCAATCCAACGCTGTAGTCTTTTTACCAAGACAAATCACCACATCTTTCTCCTGTGGAGTGGCTGTGGATTCGAACTTCTGGCCTTTCAGTTAGCAGCCAAGCACTTAAGCAACCACATATGTGTGTCAGAGCAGCAATGTGCTCCAAAGGTAGATCACCTTTCTTTCAAATCCAGTGTGAAGGGACTTGGAAATCTAAACTTTCAGTTAGAGGCAAAGCACTTCAAATGCTTGCACCATCCAGGGACTCTCCATAGTCAGCTAAAAGTGATTTATTTGTGCAATTTTAGCCCAATTTCTTCATACTGCTGTCAGGGATAGTCTGTCAAATGTCTGTCATCACAGTCAGTTTTTCCAACTGGTAGCTGATGGCACAGTGGTTAAGAGTTTGGCTACTAACCCAAAAGGTCAGCACTTTGAACCTACCAGCTGCTACATGGGAGAAACCAAAAAACCAAACCCAGTGCCACTGAATTGATTCAGACTCATAGCAACCCTATGAGACAGAGTAAAACTGCCCCACAGAATTTCTAGGGAATGCTTGGTAGATTTGAACTATTGACCTTATGGTTAGCAGCCATAGCACTTAACTACTATTTCACCAGGATTTCCTCATGGGAGGAATAGTTATACCTTTCCTAAAAAGTCACTATGAGTTACAACCTACTTGATTGCTACAAGTTATTTTATTTTATTTTTTGAAAGTGCTAATGAAAACAGAAACAAAACTTATTCTCAATGAACTCATGTTGGCTTCTAGTGATCACCCAATTTTTTTCCAGGCACACAAAAAATATTATGGATTGTGTATCAAGTATCAAATATAGAGGTCTAGAACAGAAGCAGAGCTGTGCTTCAAAATATTTTCATAACTAGTTCTTTTTTAGCTGTGATCTATACCAGTAAAACATGCCAAAATGTCACCTGTAAAGTAAGTTGTTGTCATTCATTTACTCAAATCATTTGTGGTGAATTTGGTGGAAATGACTAGTTCACTTACCAGTATGAGTCAGAATTGACTTGATGACAACGGATTTGGTTTGGTCTTTTTTTGGTTATGACCCGTGAAATGGTAAAGGGGAGGGAAATGCAGATTAGGGAGAGGAAAGGCAGTGGAAAAAAATAAAAATAAAAAGGGGGAACGTTAGAAGGCACATTTAAAAACTTTTGAGTACCCAAAGTCTTTATTTGACCACAATGCCACGCACATAGAAATTACAGTCTAGAACACTTGAAAATTCGTGTTTTTACATTTTATTTTTCATTTTGATCTTAAAAACAGTTCTATGAGTATAGAGAGGGGATAGACTATGTCCCTGTTTTAGTCTATTGTTCCTGTTTTGTCTAGGAGGGTACACAGACACAGAACAAGTGAGGGACTTAACCTCCATCCACAGAGCTTGCGGGAGGCTGAGTGAACACAGGTGGAACCATTGGTTCACGAGACAAGCAAGACTCATTCCTCAGAATACCAGACACATTTTTGCTAGAATTTTCATTCTTAAATTGTGGGATCTTAATAAATTAGCCACTCAGGTGCTTTTATTTTTTTCCTGCCATAGTCCAGCAGTCTACTTAGTCATTTGATTTCCCAGCTGCACTACTAAAAATAAACAGATGAAAAAGAAAGCTTCTCCTGGCAAGGCATTTGATGGGTTGTCTTGTGGAAGGTCCTTCCTGATGTAGTTATTGAGAAACTGCATCAGCAAAGCAGCTTCAGGAAGAGTGTCTCTCTTCTTAGCCCTACACTGTTGAGATACTCCACATTTACGTATGTGATCAGAAAAGAAACACAAGCCATTCCTTAGAGAAAGCCTGTTTTTATGATTTGTGAGAGTATTTTTGAGAGTTTATTGAATCAAATGATTTTCTTTATTTTATAACTTACAAATGTAAGGGCTTGTTAGGTTCTTTTGAGTTAATTTCTACTCGCAGTGACCCTGTGTGCAACCGAACAAAACATTGCCTGCTCCTGTGCCATCCTCCAGCATACAGAGCTTAGGCTGATAAATTTAAAGGGCCATGGAAATAAAAATACGTGCTTTTCCTACCTTGTCACTTGTTAGAAAGAAGGAAAGGTAGATCTCGAAGTCCAGAGTCACTTTCTACCCATCTATAACCAAATGAGATACAGACTTTTCCTGCCTTCCTTTACCCTCTTTCCCATCTTCCCTTATTACTTTCCTTCCTTCCTCTTTCCTGCTTTTCCCTTTCTATCCTTTATCACTTTATCTCCCCTTTCCTTCTCCCATCCCCCTCTTTGTTTTTCTCCTTCCTTCCCCTTTGGTTTCCCTCTGTCCTTTGCTGTTGTTTTCCCCACACTCTCCTTAACTTTTCCTTCTTCTATTCAACATTCAACATTCAAAATTCAGATGTTTGTTGGGTACCTACCATGGGCCAGGAATTAGTCTAGGCTAATGAATGCCTTCCAAATATTTCTATCAAGTCATCCCATCTTTATAAAAATCTTTCCCTCTTCTCACTGCCTTCCAAGGGCACTCACTCTACTTTTAAGGCCTCTAATAACTGGAAGGAACTCGTGGCGGCGTAGTGGTCAAGAGCTATTGCTGCTAACCAGAACGCTGGCAGTTTAAATCCACCAAGCATTTCTTGTAAACTCTATGGGGCAGTTCTACTCTGTCCTAAAGGGTTGCTATGAGTCAAAACAGACTTAACGGCAACAGGCTTGGTTTTGAAATAGCTGACAAAGCCATCCATTTCTTCAGTCTAAATGTGTTTCCCTACAACTTTACCTCAGACTTTCTCTTTTCCCCTAGCACAATAACCCATTTAAGTTTCAAAGGAAAACAGTGATCTGAAGTAACT
Organism: Heterohyrax brucei; assembly: GCA_028571685.1. Lineage (NCBI taxonomy): Eukaryota > Metazoa > Chordata > Mammalia > Hyracoidea > Procaviidae > Heterohyrax > Heterohyrax brucei. The sequence goes on along the minus strand of CM053142.1, from coordinate 52,940,608 downwards.
TACATTTGCCTGGGCATGAAGGCAAAAATGTTTTTCACATTTGGAAAAATCAGTAGAGGAATTTTGTTTGATAGTCAGGGAAGAGCCCATGCTAAATTCTGCTCATGTGTTGCGTGGCACTGAGTTTCTCAGAGGAAGAAATATTCCTCTGTGAATGTCACGTCATTTTCTTGGTTCTTGGCTTTCTTGGAGAATACCTAGTGAAGTGCTGACGAGACTTGCTTCTGCTTTTCTTCTGAGAGCCAGTGAGGTCATAGACCGAGGAGGGATCATTCTGGAGAGATGTGTTGAGGCATTCTTTATATGGCTCATTAGAAACATTAACTAACTCATCAAGTGAGTAACATCCTACACGGGACAAGGGTAATGAGTCAGAATGAAAAAATAAGTTTGGAGGCCAAGTGAGAGATGCCTTAAAACCCTGGTGTTCTCTCAGGGTCAAGAGAATAGAGACAAAATGCCACCCAAGTAGCTTCTGAAACAGAATGTAAGAGGAGAAATGGCATGTGTGGGGCTCTCTTCACTGAAGAGAAAATTTTAAATTGGAGGATCACTTTCTTGGAGTTTATTTTCACTTGGGGGATACTAAATTTAAATGTAGACTGCTACCTGAGACGATTCTTACTTAAAAAGGAGAATATCTTTTACCCAGGTAGTATTCTAGGAAACTTTCCACAGATCAGTGGAAAGAAAAACTACAGAACTTAGTGATTTCTACTTCTTTATCTCTTCAGCAGTACTTTCTTTGACAAGCTGTGAATGCATCCTTTAAATGAGAATGTGTGTGTGACTGTCTCGTGTGAGTGTTGTCTGAAAAGTCTGTAGAGGTTTAGAGCAAAGGACAAATAAAGGTCTTTATCTTCCTGTATTTCACATAGACGTGGAAGGTTTGGGAGGCTGTCTTAGATCTGTGATAGAGTGAGGCTTTGTCTCTGGAGCTCCTTATGAATCCTTAATCAAAAATTAAAGCAAAAAAATAAATGACTGTTTACAGAATTCCTGAAGGAAGAACTTCTGAAGTTTAAAGTTATGGGAAAAAATGGAGTGGAAAAGATTGATCTGATCACATAAAATTAAATAAATAAGATTCTAAATGTCACAGCCTTACTATACAAACAAAATGAAAGGATAAACAATAAGCTGTGAAAATATTTACAACCAATATGATAATCAAATACTTTTTTTTCCAATTTATTTATTTTCATTTTTTTAGGAATCTTTTTTTAATTTAATTAATTTATTTATATTTAATATGACTGAGTGAAAATGTACATTCCCATATGAATTTACATGCCCCCCTATATGCAGCTTCCACTGCTCTCCCTGTCCGGTGACAGCACACTATTCCTCTCTGTTCCATACATATCTCATCCTGCCAACAGTCTCCTTTCCATCCATACTCCTTCTTCCAGCCAGAAGTCAACAGAATGATATCCTATAGATGCATAGAACCATAAAGTGCATCCAATATACAGTCACTCTGCATTGCGAAGTCCAATCCATTCGTGTCCAAAGAGTGGACCTTCATTATGACTTATGGGCAAGGGCAGCATCAGGGCCAGGGGCCATGCTCCCAGGGGAACCTCGAAACTGCTGGACCATCAGTTGAGGTCTTTTAGTGGAGATCTCAGAATGCACCCCTTTTTATTCTTGTGTTGCCAGTGAGACTCCACTTAGTGAGCTCCATCGTGGCTATCACTGGTGGTGGGCGGGCACCATCTGGTTCTTCAGGTCCCAAGTTGATGTAGGCACCCACTCATGTGGGTCTCTTTATCTTCTGGGTTGTCTTTACCCCATGTCATTTTGGTCCTCGGTAAGCATCCATTCCTGCTGAGTCGGGACCATCTGCTGTGCCCTCGGATGGCAGCTTGGCAGCTTTTAAGATCCCAGATGCCACTCACCAATGTGGGGTGCAGGGAGCCCTCTTAGCAAGACGCTAGTTGTGCCAATTTGCCTCGATTTTGCCTAAGAGCATGGTCCCCTGCCCCCTACCCGAGCTGCCCTGTCCTTGCAATATTGGGTTAAGATGGAAGGAGTACTCAAGTTATGCTGAAGTCCACTTAATATTGTTCTTGTTTCTAATGTGTGCTATCACTGATTTCACCCAACCAGATTTCTAGCAACTATCTACTCTAAACCCTCCCCTTCTTGTCCTCCCTCCCCACTCCCTTGCAGATGTCAAAGAGTCTTTTCTTCTATACACAAGTCTGTTTTTGAGATCTTATCATAGAGGTCTCATACAATATTTGTCCTTTTGTCGCTGACTACTTTCACTCAACATAATGTCTTCCAGTTGAAACCAGGTTAGGAGATGTTTCCTGGAATCATCATTATTCTTTATCATTCAGTAGTGCTCCATTGAGTATATATACCATAGTTTATCTATCCATTCTTCTGTTGTTGGGAATCTGGGTTGATTCCATCTTTTTGCTATCATGGACTGTGCTGCAATAAACATTCTGGTGCATGTGTCCATTGCTGTGAAATGCTTTGATTCTGTAGGATATATTCCAAGTAGTGGAATTACTGGGTCAAATGGTATCTCTATATCAATTTTTTTAAAGAAGCGCCAGATTGCCTTCCAAAGAGGCTGGACCATTTTGGAACCCCACCAACAGTGTAGTTGGGTTCCACTTTGTCCACAGCCTCTCCAGCATTTGTTGTTTTGTGTTTTTTGGATCATGACCAATCTTGTTGGGGTGAGATGGTATGTCATTGCCATCTTGATTTGAATTTCTTTAATAACTAAAGATCGTGAACAAGTTCGCATATGTTTTTTGGCTGCCTGGATCTCCTGTTTAGAGAAATGTCTGTCCATCTCCTTTACCCATCGCTTAATTGGATGATTTATCTTCTTATTGATATTTTGTAGTACCTTATAGATTATGAAGATCAGGTGTTGGTCTGACATAGAGTTGCCAAATATTTTTTCCCATTCTATTGGTGTCCTTTTAATTCTATTAATGAAGTCTTTGGATGAGCAAAGGTGTTTGATTCTTAATAGTTCCCATTTATCTATTTTCTCTTCTGTTGACTGTGGTTTGTTTGACAGATTTTGGAATCTGTCCTCATTGTGTATTAAAACTTCCTTTGTTGTTCCTACCTTTTATTGGATGAGCGACGGCACTTGGTTTGGCTTATCATTTTAGGTTTGATATTTAGGTCTTTTACCCAGTTGGAGTTGGTTTTTGTATAAGGTGTAAAATATGGATCTTGTTTCAGTTTCTTGCAGATGGATATCCAATTTTGCCAGCACCATTTGTTGAAGATACTGTTTTTACCCCAGTTTAATGTCTTACGGCTTTTGTCAAATATCAACTGTTCGTAGGCAGATGGTGTCATCTCTGGGTCTCAGTTCTGTTCCATTGATCGATCTGTCTGTTCTCGTACTAGTACAGGCTGTTTGGACCACTGTGGCAGTGTAGTATGTTCTAAGGTCGGGTGATGAGAGGCCTCCCAGTGTGTTCCTCTTCTTTAGCAGTACCTTACTTATCTAGGGCTTCTTCTCCTTCTGAACAAAATTAGTGATTTGTTTCTCCATCTCATTAAAAAATGACGCTGGAACTTGTATTGGGATTGCATTATATAAGTAGATTGCTTTGGGTAAAATAGATGAGTCGACGGCACTTGGCTTGGCTCACAATCTTAAGTCTTCCTATCCATGAGCAGTGTAGGTTTTTCCATTTATCTAAGTCTCTCTCAGTTTCTTGTAGTAAGGGTTTGTAGTTCTCTTTGTAAAAGTCTGTTATTTCTCTGGTTAGATTAATTCCTAGGTACTTTATCTTCTTAGGGGCTTTAGCAAATTGTATTGATTTGATGATTTCTTCATTAACAGTCTCGTTGTTGGTATAAAGGAATCCTACTGATTTACTTATGTTTATCTTGTATCCTGAGACTTTGCTGAACTTTTCTATCAGTTTGAGTAGTTTACTTATAGATTCTTTGGGATTCTCAGCATATACAATTATATCATCTGCAAACAGGGAGATTTTGACTTCTTCTATGCCGATGCAGATGCCCTTTATTTCTTGGTCTTGTCTAATTGCTCTGGCTAGAACTTCTAGTACAATGTTTAGTAGGAGAGGTAAGAGTGGGCATCCTTGTCTAGTTCCTGATCTCAGGGGAAAGTTTTTCAGTCTCTCTCCATTCAGGATGACGTAGGCAGTTGGCTTTGTATAAATGGCCCATATCACGTTGAGGAATTTTCCATCTATGCCTATTTTACTAAGAGGTTTTAGCATGAATGGGTGTTGGACTTTATCAAATGCCTTTCTGCATCAATGGACAAAATCAAGTGATTCTTGTCATTTGTGTTATTTATGTGGTTAATCACATTAATTGTTTTTCTGATGTTGAACCAGCCTTGCATCCCTGATATGAATCCAACTTGGTCAGGATGGATTATTTTTTGATATGTTGTTGTATTCTATCAGCAAGAATTTTGTTGAAGATTTTTGCATCTAGATTCATGAGTGTTATCAGTCTGTAGTTCTCCTTCTTTGTTCGGTCTTTCCCTGGCTTTGGTATCAGGGTTATGCTGGTTTCATAGAATGAGTTTGGGAGTACTCCATCCCTTTCTATACTGTGAAATAGTCTCCGTAGTATTTGAGATAAGTCTTCTCTAAAAGCTTGGTAGAATTCTGCAGTGAAGCCATCTGGGCCCGGGCTTTTTTTGGTTGCCAGTGTTTTGATGATCTTTTTAATCTCTTCCTTAGTGATGGGTTTATTAAATTGTTCTGCTTGATGTTGTGATAATTTGGGTAGGTGGTATGACTCAAGGAATTTGTCCATTTCCTCTAGGTTTTCAAATTTGTTAGAGTACAGTCTTTTATAGTATTCTGTTATGATATTTTTGATTTCTGTTGCATCTGTTGTGACAACTCCCCTCTCATTTCTAATCCGGGTTATTTGTTTCCTTTCCTGCTTTTCTTTAGTAAGTTTAGCCAGTGGTTTGTCAACTTTGTTGATCTTTTCAAAAACCAGCTTTTGGTCTTTTCAATTTTTTCAATTGTTTTTCTGTTCTCTAATTCATTTAGCTCTGCTCTAATCTTTATGATCTCGTTTCTTCTGGTGTCTGAGGGGTTCCTCTGTTGCTCTGTCTCTACTTATTCAAGCTGTAGGGTTAGTTCCTTGATTTGGTTTCTTTCTTCCTTCCAGATGTGTGCGTTTATGGAGATAAACAGACCTCTGAGCACTACTTTGCCTGTATCCCATAGGTTCTGGTAGGAAGTGTTTTCATGCCAGCATGGTTTCTCATTGGAATCCATGAATTTCTTTATTTCATCCTTGGTTTCTTCTATAACCCATATTTTTCTTGAGCAAGATGTTGTTCAGTTTCCAAGAGTTCTACTTTCTATCTATGTTTTTTCTGCTATTGATTTTGACTTTTGTGGCTTTATGATCTGAGAAGATGCTTTGCAGTAATTCAATGGTATAGATTTTGTTGAGAATTGCATTATGTCCTAACACATGGTCAATTCTGGAGAATGTTCCATGGGCACTGGAGAAGAAGGTGCAGTTGTCTGCTGATGGGTGAAAAGTTCTGTATATATTGATGAAGTTTAATTGGTTAATTGTGGCAATGAGGTCTTCTGTATCTTTACTGACCTTTTGTCTAGATGATCTGTCTAGTATTGACAGTGGAGTGTTGAAGTATCCCACTATTATTGTGGAGTCATCTAACTCTTTTTTGAGTGTAGTCAGTGTTCTTTGATGCACTTAGGTGCTTTGACATTAGGTGAGTAAATATTTAATATAGTGAAGTCTTGCCTGTGTACTGAACCTTTCAGCAATAAACAGTGTCCATCTTTGTCTGCGATTATCAATTTTACATTAAAATTGATTTTGTCAGAGATTAAAATTGCCACACATGCTCTTCTTTGTTCATTGTTAGCTTGATATATATTCTTCCATCTTTTAATTTTTGGTTTGTTCCTATCTTTAAGTCTCAAGTGAGTTTCTTGTAGACAACATATGGATGGGTCATGTCTTTTGTTCCAAGATGTCACTTGATGTCTCTTTACTGGAGCATTCAGTCCATTCACATTCAAGGTAATTATTGATAGGTATGTGTTCACTGCTGCTATTGTGATATGTTTGACTTTCTGTTGATGTTTTCTCTGTTGTTCTTATTAGTCTGTTCTGGGACATTCTTTTTTGTGAGTTGATTTTTTACCTTTTTCAGAGCTGGTTTTGTAGTTGCTGAGACTTCTGTGTTAGATTTCTTGATATGGTATGTTGCATCTTTGTTGTGCTTTATGGCTGCTCCTAAGATCCCCCTTAATAAACTATAGATACACCTAATTTTAATTACTACCAGTCTTGTTGACTTCCTCTCCATCTGGAAGGACTGTAATGAATGTCGTACATCCCTCTTTTTAATATGATGGCACCGTAGTTTTCATGATAATCACTGGATTGTTTCTTTTAGTATTAAAGCTGTGATTGAGTTTGGAGCCTTCCCTAACTGAGTAGAATTCTGGATGATGTGCCCTTCTAAAATATAAAGTTAGTGGTTTTGTTCTTCTAAGCCAAAGCCAAGAACTTCTGTCAGAATTTCTTGTAGTTTTGGTTTGGTTTTTACAAAGTCTCTGAGTTTCTGTTTATCTGGGAATGTCTTAATTTCATTTTTGTATTTGAAAGATAGTTTTGCAGGATATATAATTCTTGGTTGGAAGTTCTTCTCCTTCAGGGCTTTGAATGTGTTATGCCACTGTCTCCATGCCAGCATGGTTTCTCCTGAGAAATCTGACGAAAGCCTACAGGGTTTCCCTCTGAATGTTAGCTTTGCTTTGAGTCTTGCTACCTTTAAGAGTTGCTGCTTATGTTTCTTTTTGTTAAGCTTGATTAGAATATGTCTTGGAGTCTTTCTTTTGAGATCTATATTGGGTGGCATATGATATGCATCTGGGATATCTATATTCTCTTCCCTCATGATTTCTGGGAAGTTTTCTGTCAGCAGGTCAGCAATGATACTCTCTGTGTTCTCAGGTCTATCATCATCCTGTTCAGGGACTCTAATTAATCACAGGTTGTTCCTCTTAATAGAGTCCCACATGCTTCTTAATGCATCTTCATTTTTCTTGTTTCTTTTTTCTAATTTGTCTTCATAGACGCTGGCATCAGTAGCTCTGTCTTCCAAGTCAGAAATTCTTTTTTTTCCATTTGTTGCATTCTGTTTTCTTGGTGTTGAATGGAAGTTTCTATGTCTTTGGTTTTGTTCTTGATCTGTTGGATTTCAGAGTACTGGTGTTCCATTGCATCAAACAGCTTGCTTAATTTTTCCTTTTGTTGTGCTGCATTTTGTATAAGGTCTAGAAGGGCTCTGTATATAATCCTTTTGTATTCATCTTCTGATGATTTCAGAAAAGTTTCTTCATCTGGAAAACTCCTTGGTTGGTTGTTTCAGAGTTTTCTGATGCCATGGGTGATTTTTTGTTTGCCACAAGTGTCTCTTGCTTTTTGGGTCCCATATGAGTAAGTAGAGGCTAGGAGAGATACTGTGAGAATGGACCACAGATGTTTCTCTAGGCCGTCTTCTGTCTGTGAGAGCCAGGGCTAGCCAGGAGCAGGAGTCAGCGAAAGAAAGGAGGTTTTTCATTCAGTGGTACGAAGTCCAAATTAACAGCCCTGTGCCATGTCCTGGGGGCTCACTAGGTGACCGGAAGGCTCAGTTTGATTATCAGTTCAGGTCTTGGTTTCCAGAGGGATATAAGGAGACATGTGCTTAGTCCGCCATCTACTACATCTTATATTTTTGTTTGGATCAATATCATTGTAAAGGACTTTGAATCCCGAAATATCCCATGCACAGACTGATTTGGAAAAAACTAAAATCTTAACAGATAAACAAGTTAAAAGATAAACAACAACAAAAAAAATGTTTTTTAAATTAGAAAGCATAAGACGTTGATAATCAGGCTAAACCAAGCCATTGCTGTGAAGTCAATTCCTACTCATAATGAGCTTACAGGTCAGAGTAGAACTGCTCCCACAGGGTTTCCAACACCTGGTGGATTTGAACTGATGACCTTCTGGTTAACAGCTGTGGCACTTAACCACTACACTACCAGGGTTTATGGAAGATCTTAGTAGTAAATGATTATTAAAATTAGAATGAAATGCTTTGTCTCTGTATTTTTTTTGTGCCTATGCAACTGTCGATGGTTGAAAAAATAAGCCCAGTCTTAGTGACTGGCAGAAATTTTGTAAATGGAAAATTTCATTCCAAAACACTGTATTGAAAACTCAGCTAAAATTATTTGCTGTATTGGCGTTGAATCTCCATGTTATCTACATAAGAAGAAGACACATTTTTCCTTTTTTTTTTTTTTTTGTGATGAGATGCTATTGAGCCAACATCTTGGGTTAGAGTTATTTTCAGAAAAACAATTTGTTTCTCTTTTGTTGTAGTTAGAATAAGCATACATGGATGCAGGTGTCTAATAAGCCAAACCTGTAGCTGTCAGTCAATTTCAACTCATAATGAAGCTACAGAACAGAGTAAAACTGCCCCATAGGATTTCCAAGAAGTGTCTGGTAGATTTGAACTGCTAACCTTTTGGTTGGCAGCTGAAATTATTACACACCATGTTTCCAGAGTTTCCAGGAGCCTAATAGTTTCCTCTTTATATGTATACATGTTGAAGTCAACAGTTACCTTTTCCAAGAACCAGAAAAATCAGAAGTTTTTTTAAAAAATCATTATTTGATTTTTTCTTTCTGAGAATAGTTCCAAGTAGGCCTTTAAAAATAACTCACATTTGTACTGTTAGTTTTCATCATATGTTGAATGTTAGCTTTTCAAGCTTATTGAATACAAGCTGATTGATTTTGTTTGTGAACTTGTACTTCTTCAGCCCCACACAAGTCCATTTCAACTCGTCTACTCCAATAGTGGCAGTTTGTTTCAGTGGGCCTCACTCAAAGCTAAGACAAAGAGCAAACTTAATCATTGCATCTTTTTGTAAGCCAGGGCCCTCCCTTACCTTTTGTACTTTAGGGTTCTGATCTAAAAAATAAGAGTAGCAATACTTAACCACTATAAAAAGATATTATTAAAAATAATCAAACAAATTGATTTCATGGAGCTTAAACAGAAAAAAGAAAAAGAACAAAGCTCTCTAAAAGTATTTAATAATAAAGGACTAAAGGGATAAAGAATGTCACTCCAATGCTGTTAATCCAACATCTTTTATAAGCACTGTATTTATTTAAGCTAAATAAAAATAGCACATGACAGGTTGTAGTTGTGTGGGAAATCACAGAGAAAACAGCAAAGACATTGGAAAATTGCTTTTTTTCAGATAATTAAAGATCATACTATTTAGCCAAACCATAATCCATCACAATGAGGAAGGCATTGATTACTACTCTGGACCACATTCATTTTTAATTCCATTAGTGAAATAAATGACAGCCTTTGAATTTGCCACTTTCTTGATACACAGCCATAAGAATGGCAAATTACTCTAGAATTCAGAATAGCAAAATAGATAAGCCTCTTTCTTCCTCTATGGCATCCCAAACCACAAAGTTTTAAGGAGGAATAAAAGTAATCATCATCTCCTCCAATGCGTTATAATAGCAGCATTTTGGTGATCTGAGAATGTTCAAAGATAAGCTCGTCTCATTCTTTACCCCAGAGATGAAACACTGCACACATGCCTGCCTCACCATCCACTTACTGCCAATGTTGGTTTACTCTAGGGCATTGAAGCTAACGGTTTTATTTCAAACAACAGCAGCACCAGTGTCCTAAAAAACGACTGAGCTATATTTCTAGGTATGTGTGTTGTAATCATTGTCAAAGAGAAACACTGAAGCAAGTTATCTGGCTTCCTCATCTTCTTCAGGTGTAAGTAATGTAGTCATTCATTGTGTTAACTCTCTCTTTGTATTTAAACCTAGAGGAGACCACAAACTGAAAAACACACGCTAGTCTATTTTTGCTTTCTATTGGTCTGTTTGTGGGAGTAATTGTTTCACACTCAGTGAACCACAAATGAGCTTATATTTGTGTAAGAAATTTTAAAAGAACGGAGGGGGTTTATTCTTTCTCTGCATGCTGGGGGATGGGACTTTTTCTATCCAAGGAAGATGTATGTATGTATGTATGTGTTTGTCAAATTCTTCTCAAATAAACTGATTCTCATTCTTGTAGCATCTCTGAGGTATAGGGGAGTAAGAGGAGATGATTTTATGGTTGTTGGTAATGATTTTTGTGGCTCAACACCAGTTGTACAAAGCGATTTACATATACCATTTGTATCTCCTACGCACTTCATTTTCTTCACCAGACGGTCTCCTATACATTGAAACCTACACCGCTGGCTGTCATTTTAGATAGGCTGGGCACTTTACCACTTTTATATGCTATTCTTTGATGAAGAGGGTACAAATACAACAAAACCTCACTTATCCAGGTTCTGGTGTTGACTCTCTCAATCAGCCAGAATAAGGTCTGTAACAGCAGTCCACAAAGGCTTCTGGGAGCTTGAAGGAGCTATCACACAACACTTCAAGAAAAGTGCTTTAGTTCTGACTTGGCACCCATTCTTAGAAGTTTAAAAGTTTTTTTTTTTTTATGTTGTTGTTGTTTGTTTTCAGGTCAACATGATAGGAAAGAGAGAGCACTCCACTCTGGAAAAGTTTGTTGTTGTTGGCGGGTGCGTCAAGTCAGTGCTGACTCGTAGACGCTGTACACACAGCAGAAGGAAACACTGACCAGTTCTGCGCCGTCTTAACAATTATGACTCTGCTCGAGCCTGTTGTTGCAGACACTGTGTCAATCCATCTTGTTGAGGATCTTTCCCTTTTTCACTGAACTTCTGCTTTACCAAGCATGATGTCCTTCTCTAGGAACTGATCCTTCCTGATAGCAGGGCCACAGTATCTTGGACACAACTGCGTAACTCTGCTGCTGTCGCATGAGAGCTGTTGTTGTTAGGTGCTGTTGAGTTGGGTCTCATTCACAGCAACTGTATATACAACAGAGTGAAACACTGCCCAGTCCTGTGCCACCTTCACAGTCCTTGCTGTATTTGAGCCCGTTGTTATATCCACCGTGTCAATCCATCTCATCGAGGCTCTTCCTTTCTCTCCACCCCTGGTGACTCTCTGCTTTATCAAGCATAATACCCTTCTCCAGGGACTGATGCCTCCTGATAACATATTCCAAGTACCTGAGATGATGCCTCACTCTCCCCTCTTCTAAGGAGCATTCTCGCTGTACTTCTTTCTTTCATGCTTGGAAGAAGCATGAAACAGCTCTAGGCAAAACGTAAATGAACAGGTGTGGCTGAATTACAATAAGCTTTACTTACAACTGTAGGCAGCAGGACAGTTTTGATCCATGGGTCGCAGATTGCCAGCCTCTAACCTAATGTGACACCGTGGCAGGAGATACAAAAGCTATTGCATAGAATGTTTTCCAGTGATACTTTTATCTAGGTCTTACTGTGCTTGAGAGACATTGCAGAAGCAGTTCTGTCCTTAACTATTCAAATGATTTCCCTGGGATAAGCTTCAATTACTTACCTGCATTCCTCACCTGAACTGCCTTATCCCCTAAAGAATCAGGGGAAGGAGTTTAATATACCACGTATCTGGGAGCACCAGACCTTACAGACCTAAAGTTAAAGTAGTGTTGAAAGAACAAGCTGAGTTTGTTTAAATTCATGTAGATTTGTTACTAGTAGGCGTGCTTGGAGGTAAGCCCAGACTTATTTGTAGATGTTGACCGTCACTTACTTGCCTAATTAATTCACCGTTTCCTACCTCTTAAAACAGCATACAAACATGTAAATGGGTACACACACATTCAAACCATATAGGCAGTAAAACTCACAATTCTTTGACATGTCACTTTTTCTGGGACAAGGCATACTTCATACATTTATATGTTCAGCAGTTAATTTTTTCACTGAAGAAGCCATCTATAAAGTTCAAGGTACATTTTCTTATGTATCTTTAATCTATGATGTTTTCTTGTCATTCACGCTCTTATTGTGAGTAAACAGGTCTCCTGCAAGACCATCAATAAGGTTGTCTTGCCAGAGAGCTCCAAGTATTGAACTGTAAACAAGGTCTCAAGAAAAATATTTTTTAACTAGAACTTGTTTGAAATGTGACCTGAATTACTGGTCTACATATTTTACGTTATTAACCAGGGTTTGTAATATTGAGACAGCACGAAAAACTACTGACTGGTTACTGGTAGCTACTGTAACTGGGTAAACTGAGATCAAGATAAGGGGTCATTGTGTTTCATGCTTTAGGACTTACGGTGGTCACTTGCAGGAATCCGAAAGGAATTTCTCCCTGCTAGCTATAAAAAGCATTATGCAAGAAGCTAAGTTTAAGAAGGAGCCTGGAAGTCCTCTGAGGTCTTCCTGAAGCCGGAAGTCTTGAATAGCAGGGTCCGGTTCTATGTGGACCTTCCCCCGCCCTTTGTAGTTTCTGGGCGTGCAAGCAGGTAAGTATCTTGTTCTCTGTGGAGAGAAGGGCTGTTCAGTGGTTTCCCTCTTTGGTCTTAAATTAAAAAACTGATGACAGTGGTGATAAAATGTATTGCATTACTCCTTTGCTTTCAGTGCTAATGTTCACGTATATAAAATATTAGTCTCAGAGCTGAGGCAGAAACTATATGGCAATTTTCCAGTTATTCCTGGACAAAAGGAAAGAGAGAGAGAATAGATATCTTGCTAGTTACTGATACCCTGCTCCTTTTAGAGTATTTCTCTCGTTGTCTTCCATAAAATAAGTGCACAAAAGTCCTATGTTGTTAGTTGCTGACAAGTTGAGTTGATTCCAACTCACGGTGATCCCATGTGTACAGAGTAGAACTGCTCCATAGAGTTTTCAAGGATGTGATCGTTTGGAAGCAGATCACCAGACCTATTTTCTGAGGTGCCTCTGGGTGGGTTCAAACTGCCAACTTTTATGCTAGTGGTCAAGAATGTCCCTGTTTGCACTATTCAGGGACTCTGATGAGTCCTGTCCTGCTGCAGCTGAGTCAGTTCTGATGGGACTCATAGTGACCCCATAGGACAGGGTAGAACTGCCCCAAAGGTAGAACTGCTCCAGAGTTTTTAAGGAGTGCCCAGTGGATTTGAATTGCTGGCCGTTTGTTACTGGGGCGGAGGGTGGGGAGGGGAAGAGACTGCCTCTGAAGACCTTCAAAGGTCTTTATCAGACCCATGAGAAAGAATTATTTGGGGAGACCTGGGTGGCCCACGAGAGAAATTTTTATTGGAGAATAAAAGCACTTCGAAGTGGGGTAGCAGCAGACTGTATAGTACACCAGCAGGCTGGACTACTGAGAAAGTTTGGGGTTGGGATTTTATAGCCCATCTATGTCCAGGGTATAGCTGGGGACAACTAGCCAGCCATGGCAATCTGAAGTATTTCTTTTTTTGGCAGGCAGCTGCGTGTCCCTTGGTTGCATACACATGCAGATATGAAGATGGCCTCTGCCAAGGGGACTTCTGGGACTAGTGGCAAGATGTATTATGGGGTGTTGCACATGTGTAGTTTCTTATTCCCCTGGTTCAATTCTCTAGTCCTGATTGCAGTTCTCGGGTGTCCCTGTTGGAAGGACATGTAGCGGTCGAAGTAGGACCTTCTGTGCATGTCCCTGGAGTTGGTTCCCTCTGTTTCCTTCTGAAAAACAACTTTGAGGAAGTTTACACAATAATTTGGGGACTTATCTTAGTATCCCAGGATGTAGTTAATACTGCTTGTTGATAGTTTCAGTCACACTATTTACAGAGGACCTCAGGTTCCCTGTCTTACTCCCAACTATTGACTTGAAAGAGGTACTGCATTTTTCCGTAGGATCTCCATTGAATTTTTTCCCAGACTATTCTGCCTGCCTCACCTTTGGTTAACAGCCTGTAGCTGACTGAATTCTGTCCACCTTCAAACCAGCCTTTGTCAACCAGGGCTCCTGATCAGAACTGCAGAATGCATAAAAATTTTCAACTATTTTCTAAATTTTTCAGTGGATGTTATACAGTACCTTTCTAGCTGCGTGGAAGAGAAATTAGTTCAGTACATAGAATGGAAACTTTTCTAGAAAGCTATTAGGTACATAGCTGGATGCAGAATCATCTGTCCTAGTCAAGTTTTTTTTTTTTTTTTTAATTGTACTGTAGAGGAAGGTTTACAGAACAAACTAGCTTCTCATTTAACAATTAGCACACATATTGTCTTATGATGTTGGTGACATGTCAACACTATCCCTTCTAGATCTTGAGTTTCCAGTCAGCAGCTTTTCTGTCCCCTCCTTGCCTTGGTGGCTATATTCTAGGGGTTTGTCCAGTCTCTACCAGGCCAGGAAATCTAGGTTCTTTTTTGTGAATTAGCATTTTCTTCGATATTTTTCTTCGCTCTATCCAGGAGTCTGTATGTCAGTCACTGTTGCAGCAGTCGGTGGCTGCGGCAGGGCACCGTCTGGTTGTGCTGGACTCAGCCTGGTGGATGCTGTTGTAGTTGTCCCCCATTAACCCTTTGGACTAATCTTTCTTTCCCTTGTGTCTTTTGTTGAAATGAGGATGTATATATGTATAAACAGAATATATAGCAAAGTGGAGTCTTGTCATAAACATAGTTAAAAATTGGCTAAATTATGATTTGGCTGAGCTATTAAAACACAAAATGGCAGTGCTACAATTTGTATAAAAATCCAGCACTCTGATATGGGAGACTGCCCTCTGGTCTGCTGCTGTGCTGTGGCCTGATCTTATGACCTTGTCTGCCTCGTCCTCAAAGGCATGGTTTGAGCCTGCTGTCCCTGTGGGTTCCACTCGCAAAAGGTCTCATCATCACAAAATTCTACTCCCAACTCTTCTGATGTCTGAATGGGGAGAGCAGAGCCAGTTCCTAAATTCCATAGAGTGAAACCTGCTTTTAGGGAAGTGTAAGCAAAGACATATTAACGTTATGATTAACCTGACCAACCAGCAGAGCAGTCCCTATGGGAACGGTGTCAGCCTGTGAGGGTCTAAACTAATGTAAATGTAGATAAGAGTTCTTAAGCAACGTAAATAAGAGTGCTTTTGTGTCCTGGTGCTAGCACCTCCCCACCTCTTTGTTTAATTGTAAGTGTGTGGTTTGAGTCAATGAAACTTATTACTAATCTTAAGCTTTGCAGTTCTGTATTTCCCTCTCATGGCCCACCCCCATACATCCCCAGGTACTTACAACATTTGTTTCCTTTATTTTCCCTTGCTTCTGATGGGATGAGACCAGTGGAGTATCTTAGATGGCCATTCAAAGGCTTTTAAGACCCTAGACACTACTCACCAAAGTAGGATGTAAAACATTTTCTTTATAAACCATCATGTCGTTTGAGCTAGATGTTTCCCAAAACCCTGGTACCCACAGGCGTCAGCCCGGTAATTTAGTCTCTCAGGAAGTCTGGATGTGTCTATACAGCTTCTATGACCTTGCCTTCAACAAGTTGTGCTGTCGCGTACTGTCTACCCTTCACCAAATATACCACTTATCTACTGTCTATTTAGTGTTTTTCCACGCTCGACCCTCCCCTCCCTCATAACCATCAAAGATTGTTTCTTTTTGTATGTAAACTTTCCAGGCCAGTTTTGCTTTCCTATCCCCTATTGCTGTTTCCCCATCATCTGCTGAAGCACCGAAGTATCTAGTGTTCAGGTTCCTGTTTGTCCCTGAATCTTCACTTAACACCCATCTTCCCAGGCAATAGCTTATTCTCTAGTCCTAACTACTCCTTACCATTGATGTTTATGGAAACTCACTTGTCTCGCTTCTAGAGATTCTGCTCTCTGAAAGAGAGCAATGAATTCAACAGGATTTGATCAATAAGGAGAAATTATGTTATAACAGTAATGAAACTAAAACTGAAACAGCCAGGTTACTCAATGATTAACCTAGTTAAAAAACACATATATCCAGAAAGCTTCTAAGAAATAGTTAAATGGTAGGGAATTTTAGTAACCTTAGAAGAGTGGTAGAAAAGAAAAAAACATTTAATTAATCTCAATTATTAAGTATCCACTGTGTATAAGGTCCACTGGCTGGCTGGCCTGCCAGTTTGCTGTATGGTGGTGGCTTGTGTGTTGCTGTGATTCTGGAGCTACGACACTGGTATTTCACAAAGCAGCAGTGTTACTCATGACAGATAAATTTCAGTAGAATTCTGTACTAGGACAGTCTAGGAAGGAAGGTCTGGTGATCTACTTCCAAAAAATGAGCCAATAAAAACCCTCCAGATCACAGAAAATGTTCAGGACTTTGGTTCACTTATTTTGGAATGTTTCATTTGGAAAGACTGATTGCTGGAGAAACACCTCATATTTGGTGAACTGAAGGACCATGGGAGGTGGAGGGAAGCCCACAATGAGATAGACCGATACAACAGCTGTAACAATAGTCTTTAGCGTACAATGGTCGTAAAGACGGTGTAGGACCTAGCAGCATTTTCTTCTGTTATATACGGGATTGTCAAGACTGGAAATAGACTTGATGGCAGCTGACAACAACATGCATAAAATAGCTTGCTTGATGTTGTAATATAGACAGGAGTAGAACAGGCTCCCGAGTTCTTCATATCCAAGTTAAGGAGACAAACAAGCAAACAAATAAAAACAATATGCCAGTCATGAAATTGCAACTTCTCCTGAAATTAGTGAAGGGTCACTGAAGGATTTAGCAGAGAAGTCCTGTGATTGAATAAGTCCGATGGCTCTGTAGGAGATGGCTGGGTGGTGGTGGAAGGGAGTGCTTAAAGCTGGAGGCATGGCAATTGCTTACAGAGTTTTTGAATTAATTTAGGTGAGAAAAAATGAGGGTCTGACCAAGGTAGTGATAAAGAGGAAAGAAAAAAATCTGAGTGTTACTTAGGATATATAGTGATTGATAAGAAATTGAACAACCTGTTGCTCTGTAGTCGATTCTGGCTCACAGCAGCCCTATGGGACAGAGTAGAACTGCCCCACAGGGTTTCCAAGGAGTGGCTGGTGGATTCAGACTACTAACTTTTTAGTTAGCAGCCAAGCTCTTAACCACTGCAACACCAGGGTGAATGAATGTAGGTATAGGGAAAAAAAGGAGAAAATACGATGACTCGTGAATTTGTGGTCTAGAAAATTCTGAGAGGATGATGGTATAAATGGTGAGAAGGGAAACCCAGGAGCAACAATTTCTGAGGAAAACCAATGAGTTCGATTCTGAGTAGGTTGAATTTGAGGTGCCTCTGCGACCTTCTGGTGGTGATAATGGGTAGAAAAGGCTAAGAAGTCTGGAACTCAGGAGAAAAGTCTGTGCCAAAGATACAGATTTGGGAATCATTGATGTGTAAGTCATGGTGTCCATGAGCTAGTCAGAGGAGAATCAAGAAAAATAAAGATACGAAGAACATTCTGAGGAAAACCAGTGGCTGTGGTCAACCTGCAACACTGAAGGGGAAAAAAAGAGTATAAGCTTTGAGGTGAGAGATGTATGTAATAACCAGTAATGTATCTGACATTTAGTGAGTTCTTAAAAAATGATAATCACCAATTCTATAATTTCCTTTACAGCAGAAACTATGTCTTAGCATCTTTCTGTCTCAAAGCCTGGTACAATGCCTGGAACATGGTTGTTGTTACTAATTGCTATTGAATCAATCTTGATTCAGGACCGTCTCATGTGTGCAGAGTAGAACAGTGCTCTGTAGGGTTTTCCGGTAATGTACCTACTGAATGAATGAAAGAGGCCTGTGAAGGAAAGAGCAGTCAGAGATAGAAGCCCAAAGGAGGAAGAAAGTTTCAAGGAGGAGGGCTTGGTCATAGTGTCACATGCCATCAAAAGGTTAAGTAAGATAAGAACTGAAGAGTGGCCATTAGATCTGGCGATTAGTAGGTCATTTGTGACCTTAGGGAAAGAAATTTCAGTGCAGCAGTGGGGCCAGAAACCAGATTGCTATGGGCTGAAGAGTGAGTGTCAGGTGAAAAAATGTTGGCTGTGGGTGTCTTCATTATTCTTTTGTGAAGCCAGGTTGAGACCTGGGGAAGGCAAATAGTTGCAATTTGAAAAAAGTCCGTTGTCGTTGAGTCACCTCTGATTCATAGTGACCCTATAGGACAGAGTAAAACTATTCTATAGAGTTTCCAAGGCTGTCATCTTGTACAGAAACAGATTGCCCCACCTTTCTCCTGAGGAGCAGTTTGTGGGTTCAAACCACTGACCTTTCCAGTAGCAGCTGAGCTAATTAAACATTATATTTATATAAAGCCAAACCAAACCCACACCATCTAGTTGATGCCAACTCTTAGTAGCCCTGTAGGACAGAGTAGAACTGCCCCATAGAGTTTTCAAAGAACACTTGAAGGAATTGAACTGCTGATCTTTTGGTTAACAGCTGTAGCACTTAACCACTACACCACCTGGGTTACCATATGTATGTGTGTGTGTGTGTGTGCACATATGTATTTGCTTTTTAGAGATACATGGTTTCCTCTGTCTTCCTTCTTAAAATATATACCCTATATACCCTAAATAAATCCGGCGCCATTGTATAGATTCTGACTTATAGAGACCCTGGATACACAGCCAAAAATATTCTCTCAGAATTGTTCAGCAATTCTGTGATAAATTCATGAAGCAGGTACATTTTTAGGTAATACAAAATCAAATTTCAGAACACATTTCCTCTGAGA
Organism: Heterohyrax brucei; assembly: GCA_028571685.1. Lineage (NCBI taxonomy): Eukaryota > Metazoa > Chordata > Mammalia > Hyracoidea > Procaviidae > Heterohyrax > Heterohyrax brucei. Next base: position 52,921,931 of record CM053142.1, on the reverse strand, counting down.
ATCATTAGAAGTGCAGAAGAAAGTCACCATGAAATTGTGAATATTGAAAACAAATTTAAATAACTACTTATTAAGACAAAAGCAGAACAATTTTATAAGGAAAATAAAGTGATGATTTTTTTCTTTCCTCCCCACAACTTTTTTATTTTTATTTTGGGAAGGATGACAAATTTAGGCCTAGGGAAAAAATTTTTATTTCATTATTTAAAATTTTTTTAAAGCATGGTGATAGCTAATCTGTCAGCTATGGGCATTTATTTAATTAGCAGTTAAAAAATTAAAACATTGGTTTTATTTGATTTAATATTACACAAGTAAAACAAACAAACAAACAAAAACTCATTGGCACTGATATTGACTCATAGCAACCCTGTAGGACAAAGTAGAACTGTCTCATACAGCTTTCAAGGAGGAGTTGATGGATTCTAACTGCTGACCTGGTTAGCATCTGAATTCTTAGCCATTGCCCCACCAGGGCTCCATTATACATCTACTGTGCTATAGTTTTCATAATGGATTATTTATAATATTTCAGGAAATCAAAACTGAAGGAGTTATTTTATACTTAGCTTTCAATATTTATCTATGACATGACCCATTGACTGGCCTTTGGTACCTACAATTTAAGAAGTGGAAACAACAGTTAATCCATTTTCATCTTAAAATATATCAATTTTCCATGTTAAAAATTAAATATCCCCATGCAATATCTATAAGATGAACACAGAACAAAGTTTTATAAAGTTAGGCAGCTGGTTGACATGACTTATAATGGCAGTTTTAAAATCCACTTTACTTTGCCCTAGAAACAGGCAAATTAACATGTGGTTGTATTCTAACCACAACTCTAACGAGGCCCAATTTCCCAGCCTTGTTCCATTTTACTTTTCTTTTTTCCCTAGCAGTTTCTTGTTTGTGGCCACAAAAGTGCATTAGCATTAATGCACTTAATCAGAGACACTGGTTTCATGAGAATTTTCTAGAACCCTGGGTGAGAGGATGCAGGACCTTCCAGTTACAGCACAGGCATGATTCACAAGATGAGCAGGTACTTTCCGAGGGCTGAGCGCTGGGGGCTGTCCATGCATGCTTCAACCCCTTACACAGATCTGGGAGCCAAACTCTTCCTGGCCTACCCATTTAGCCAAAGGGTGCAGAAACCTGTTTTGGTGTGGTTTGGAAATAGCAGAGGGTGGGATTCCTCCTGGATGGCTCATAGCTTGTCTATGTGACCCTTGAACATCTTCCTCCTGATTTCAACAGGTCAAAGACTTTTTTTTTCCTTAACCCTTGAAGGGAAAACCAAGCTTTAGCTCTTTTCAGTTGGGAAAATAAAATCATATTCAATTGGGCCACATGGGCTAAGTGATAGGACTAGGACTGGGTTGGATTTCTTAACTTTATAAGTACTGAGTATCTGACTTGCATCAACAAAGTGGGTGGCACTGGTAATAAATATCAAGGTGAGGCAACAGCATCTGTGCCTAAAAGGTTCACAGCTAAGCATAGAAAATAATATTGTTCATAACTCTGAGGCCAATAATTATATAGTCATTAAAATGATATAACCAAGGTGCTATATGAAGCTTAAGAGTTTGGCTGCTGATCAAAAGGTGTACGGTTTACATCCACCAGCCAAACCAACCAAACCCACTACTGTCAAGTTAATTCTGACTCATAGCGACACTAGAGGACCGAGTAGAACTGTTCCATAGCATTTCCAAGGAGCACCTGGCAGATTAGACCTGCTGAGCTTCCGGTTAGCAGCTATAGCATGTGAGTAATGTGCGACCAGGATTTCAGTCCACCAGCCAGTCCTTGGAAACCCTACTGGGCAGTTCTACTCTGTCCTATGAGGTTGCTGTGAGTTAGAATTAACTTGACAGCAATGAGTTTGGCTTGATTTACAGGAGTGAAGGGTGAAGGTACTCTGACGGGCAATGGTTAAGCCCTTGACTGCTAACCCAAAGGTTGGTGGTTCAAGCCCACCAGCTGCTCCATGGGAGAAAAGACATGGCAGTCTGCTCCTGTCAAGATTATGGAGACCTGGTAGCACAGTGGTTAAAGCTTAGCTGCCAACCAAACGTAGGCCATTAGAGTCCAACAACCACTCTTTAGAAGCCCTGTAGAGGCAGTCACACAGATGACAATGACTTGGAATCAGCTCGACAGTGCACAGCAATGACAGGAGTGAGGAGAAAGTGTGACAAGGAAGAGGTGATCTTTAAGCTGGTCCTTAAAGGATGCCTAAAGCTAAGTTGTCTGAGAGAACAGAAAGTGGAGCTGAAACATAGGACCATGGAGAGGGAGTGGCCAGGTTAATTTAATAGGATTGACATTATGAGTATTTTGATTAGTGGTTGATGTCTGGAAACCAGTGTTCCTACTTTCTGTCATCAAGTAGTACTTTTACATGTTAACTGACATCACTGTAATTCTTGATGTTTGAAACCTGATTTCTCACTTTCTTCTCATTTAATCTTCAACATGCATAGAAAATTGCCAGTCATCACTAGTCACACACTCAACTTTTTGTTTGCAACTTGCCTAACATAGTTATTCACACGGAAGTTATAAAATATAGAAGTTACTAATTAGTAACTGTTTTTTAAAACTTTGTATATAGCCCTGTGTCATAGTCTGAGAAACATACAAAGTGAGCAGAAGTCTGTACATCAAAATCTATCATAAGTCAAGTATTATGAAATTTAGGAAACCCTGGTGGCCTAGTGGTTAAGTATTATGGCCGTTTGAACGATTAGCAGTTTGAATCCACCAGGTGCTCCTTGGAAACTCTATGGCACAGTTCTACCCTGTCCTATAGGGTCACTGTGAGTCAGAATTGACTTGACAGCAATGGGTATAACACGTAGGCATTCAATATATAACAAGTAGGCATTCAATATTGTTTCTGATTCCATGTGTATTTATTTTCTGTTGCAATAACAGAGTATCTGGTTTGGAGAGGCCCTAGTACTTCTGTATTGAACTTCATAATTGGATTGGTAGCTTAAATATGATCTATAGTTACTATAGGCAATACAAACCAATATCAAAACAAAACCCACTGCCATCGAGTTGACTCTGACTCATGGTGACCTACGGGACAGAGTAAAACTCATAGAGTTGGCAGGGAACAACAGGTGGATTCAAATGGCCAACCTTTTGGTTAGCAGCCATAACACTTCACCATTATACGACTAGGGTTTCACAACCCTGTGTGTTATGTATTAACTATTACAGGTGTCTTAAAAAGAATTTCCTCATGGTAGATGAAATGTGGTACTGAATTTGGTTTCTAAAGCAGGCTGTGAAATCTGATGCTTTGAAATCTTTAAGACAAGACTGGGTGAGTGTAGTTTTGCTTGTGACAGAGTATTCATTTGGGTGACCCCTATAGCTTCTGACCACTCCTGTGTTCCCATGGGCCTTCTTTAGTCACAAAAGCCTTTGTTTGATAAATAAGCCTAGTCCATTCTCTTGAGAATGCTTTTCAACAGCTGAGAGACTGTATCAGCTAAAAATCACGTTAATAGTGACCTCACTTGTTAAGAAATTTTATCAAATTATGCCCTATGAAAGGTATGAGGAATAGGGAAAAGGAACTGCTTTATTCTGCTTCTTTTCTCTGGTAGATCAGAGACCACCAAGGAAAAGAACAAATCATTATAGCAGAGATCTTGGTGCCTAAGAATTTCTGTCTCATCTCCCCTACTCACTTAGGCAAGTGGCTGATCTCTCCAAAGTCGTTGTTTCCTCATCTGTAAAACAGGGATCAAAAATAATAGTGCACCAACAACCAAGGGAAATCCTGATAGCATAGTGGTTAAGTGCTACAGCTGCTAATCAAATGTTTGACAGTTCGAATCCACCAGACATTTCTTGGAAACTCTGAAGAGCAATTCTACTCTGTTCTATAGGGTCACTGTAAGTCAGAATCAAGTTGACAGCAGTGGGTTTGGTTTGGTTTGGTTTTAATGAACCAAGACTGTTATGAGAATGAAATGAGATAATGAAATTAGCATGCTGGGCACACAGTAAGTTCTCAATAAATGATGACTCAAAGAAGGAAAAGCAGATTCAGCTACTGCTACTTCCCAATGTCTAATCTCTATACTCTCTGTCCCATGTTTACTGAATTCCTAGTGTGCCACAGGAGTCCTAGTGGCACAGTGGTTAAGAGTTTGGCTGCTAACCACGTGGTTGGCAATTAGAATCTACCAGCTGCTCCTAGGAAACACTACGGAGCAGTTCTACTGTGTCCTGTAGGTCTGCTATGAGTTAAAATTGACTTAATTTGATGGCAGTGGGTTTGTTTGTTTTTTTTTGTAACATGCCATGACTGTGGAAGATTCAACAAGGAGCTTGAGCCGGTCTTATCAGTTGCTAACAAAGTCCCCTCTGACTCACAGTGATCCCATGAGTACTAGAGAAGAACTGTGCTCCTTAGGGTTTTTGATGGCTGACTTTTTGGTAGGCTTTTCTTCCAAGGTGACTCTGTGTGGGCTTGAACCTCCAGCTGTTCAGTGAGCAGCCAAGTGCATTAGTCGTTTGCACCACTTAGGGACATGTAACAGCCTTACATTGTCTTTAATGGGACTAGAGTCCTGGGGGTTGCCTATAGAGAGAAGTCTAAGCTCAGTGGCAATGGCCTCATTAGTGTGATGGAGGTCAGTAACTGTACAAGGGGTACATTCTGTAAATGCCAACAGCCTTGATAAGTATGTTAGTAGAGATGGGATTTGAACGGGACTTGATTGATATGGAAACTGTGGTGGCATAGTGGTTAAGTGCTATGACTGCTAATCAAAAGGTCAGCAGTTCAAATCCACCAGGCACTCCTTGGAAACTCTATGGGGCAGTTCTACTCTGTCACACAGTGTTGCTATGAGCCAGAACTGACTCGACAGCAGCAGAGTTTTTTTTCTTTTTGTTTGATTGATACAGCCAAATTGTGTAAAAATGCAAGCACACATGGAAGATTGGTATATGTAGGGGGAACTTCCTATTTAATGTGACTAGAGTGAAGATGCATCATTGGGGAATAGTAAGAGATAAAGTTTCAATAAACAAGTGTATTTGTTTTAGTGACTTTGATTTCCAATAACAAAGGATGTGTCCTAGAAACAAGTGGTTGACTGTGTTTAACAGGAGATATCTATTAGTTTGGATATATAAATGATTTGACACATGGATATCAAGAGACACGTTTAGGATAGAGATCAGCTTCTAAGAAATAATGAAAATCCTGAAAGGAAACGATGAAAGCCCTGAAGGGGACATAATTGCCTGCAGTGGTATAGAGTGGAAGAACAAATAGAGAAACTTGCAGACGCTCATCTAGCAAATGAAGGTCTAATCATTTTTAAGATGATAGTAAAATGTGTCAAGAACCACTCTAGGCATACAGTAATGAAAATAGTAGAAAAAGTTTCTGATCTCATGGAGTTCATGTTCCTGAGCAGAAGGCAGAGGAAACTGGGAAAAAGTAGTCAGGGAAAACCCGAAACCAAATCCACTACCATCAAGTTGATTCCAACTCACAGCGAAAATATAGGGCAGGGTAGAACTGCCCCATAGAGTTTCCAAGAAACTCCTGGTGGATTTGAACTGCTAACTTTTTGGTTAGCAGTTGTAGCACTTGACTACTACACTAGCAAGGCTTCTGTAGCCAGGGAGGAGCAAGGATAGTCAGAAGATACTGGAATTACAAGTACCGAGGGAGGAAAAGAGAGAGGAGGCGAGTGTGGTCTAACGCTAAGCAGAAATTTCAAGTAAGATGAGATCTAGCAATCAAAGAATTGTAGGTGACTCTAGTGAATGTGATTTTTGTGGGAGGGTCAGAGTAGAAGGCACAGTGCCATCAGTTAAGAAATGTTATTCAGGGTTGTTAGAAGAAATGGCTTGGTTTAGGTTGAAATATGTTTTAAGATGAGAGATGCTTGAACATGTGTCTGTGTGGAGTTGAAACACAGGAGATGTCAAAGATGCAAGACAGAGTTAACCACAGACTGAGGAAGGTCCCTGAACAGGAGTTAGCAGTGTGGAGGAAGGAACTTTAGACAAAAGGACAACCACAGGGACACAGGGGGAAATGCACTGAAGATAGCTGCAGATGGAGATAATTTTGTAGGTGGAGAAGAGGTCAGAGGCAGGAAGTTTTTCATATTCTCAAGTGACAATTAAAATGTTGCTTCTTTTGTGAAACCTTGTCTGAGAGCTCACTGGAAAGCGTGGTGAGCTTCAGTCCTTCTCTAGTATTTGTCGGCTCTGCTGTTCTATCCTACAGCTCATCAGTGTTTCTATCATGGGTACCTTCTTGCTCCCTACAGACCAAATATAGACTGCATTGCTTGAAATATCACTGTGGGGTGGTATCATGCTGGGTTCTAGTTCTTCTTCTGCCTCATACTGTTTGGTGATGGTGGACGAATCATTCAACTTTGGACTTCAATTTTCTTCACCTGTAAAATTAAGTTGCCAGACGAAATGTCTTAAAGCAGAAGCTGGCAAATTAGGGCTCTCAGGCCAAATCTAGCCCATGGTCTGCTTTTGTAAATTAAACTTTTTTGGAACAACAGCCACGCATATCCCTTGGTTTCCCATTGCCGCTGTTGCACTATGGTGTCTGAATCAAACATTTGCAATAGAATCTCTCTGAGCCTTGAAGCTGAAAACATTTACTATCTGGCCCTTATAGGAAAAGTTTACTGACTACTATTCTAAATTTTCCCCAAAGGTATTCTAAATAGAAGTTTTCAGCAGGTAATCTAAGCTAATTTCATTTTTTATGCTTTTTCTGGATGCTGATCTTTCGGAGAACCAAGATTATATGTTTTGTATGAGGGATTTCCTGAGTGCCTGTTATGTGCCACAAGCTAACCCCCATAACAGTTCTGTAAGATGGATGCTATTATTATCCACATTTTGTAGACCAAGGAAATGAGGAAAAAGAGGCTGCATGAGGTGAATTGTCCAAAATCACAGAACCAATCAAGGTCAAAGCCAAGAAAATGATCAGGTCTATCTTCAACGTCTTTTTACCACACTATACCACTTACAATTTACTTTTTTTTTTTGGTAATAATATATCTACACCTCTTGCAATTCCTGGTTCATTGTTACTGAACAGAAAATGCCTCTTGAATAAATCCCTTACTTAGTGCTTCTCTTCAATATGATAACCCTTCTGTCAACAATAAATAAGTAAATAGCAGAGGTGAATTATTTTATTATCCCTCTCTGTGGCAAGATTATACATTCCTGCTATTTAGACTTTGGAAACCCTGGTAGTATAGTGATTAAGTTGTACGACGGCTGATGGAAATGTCAGCAGTTCAAATCCAGCACATGCTTCTTGGAAACTCTGTGGGGGAGTTCTACTCTGTCTATAGGGTCACTGTGAGTTGGAACGGAGAGGTACGAGTTTGGTTTGCTTTCTTCTGCCAAGAAATATATAAGCATCAGTTATAGCCCAGGCTCTGGAGATTCAGTAGTTAACAGACAGTATTCCGTGGGCTCGTGGAATTTACCAGTTGAGGATTGGTTATACCTCCTTCGGTAGTCTTGCACCAGCAGCCTGAAGCTTGCCCTGGCCTGATCCTGTGCTCTTGAGGTGACAAAAGCTCAGCCAAACCACAGCCAGTTCTGCAACTCAGGAGGTACACCCAGAAGGCTGACAAGTGTAGGAGTTCTTTTCGGCACCATGTAAAAACTGCCCCCAATTCCCCTCACCCTTTGCCATTGCTTTCCTCTTGTTTTTATAGAACAGGACAGCTTTGTTCCCTCACGTTTTTTGCTTTTCCAAGACTCTGTACATATTTGCATGGAACTTGAATCTGCAAGCTACAAAAATGTGCTTTTGGTAGAAAATGCCATTTCCAACAGCCATCATAGGAGAAAATCAAACCAAATCCCGTCTGGCTTCCCAGAGCAACAATTTCCTTGTTAAAACATAAAAAAGGAGGAAGAAAACTTTTCGGTTTTCTAAAACTTTGCAGTATTTTGTGTTTGTTTGAAATCCAATTAGATGTGTGACCCAGGTGAACACCTCAGCTTAGTCTGGGACGTGTTGAACAATTACAACATCATGTGGCTTGTGGCCATCCGACAAAGGAGTGTTAACACTCGGCTGTGAAACTTGTCACTGGAACTTATCTGACCTTTACCCAGTAAGCCGGAATTGCGTAACATCTTGCTCCCTCCAGACTAATGGCACTTCTCTGTGCAGCTTAGATTATCAGGTGACACACCTGAAATCTGTTGCTAAGTTAAAATGGAAGTCTAAAAGGGGGGAAAAAAATCAATTTTTAGTGAAACAAAGTTTTCAAAAGATCTGATGTCAAGTTTTATTATGCCACTTGGCTTCTGTTAACACTGGGTCTAAGCCACCCCACTGAAGTAGAAAATGCATATGGCTTCTCTCTGTATTTTGGGGTTCCCTGCAAGTAATCACACAGGGCATTGGGACATAGTGCCAAAGTGCCTTTGCCACAAAATAGCTATTTCTTTTGGTGTTCGTATTTTTCACTTGTAACAATAATGCATTAGGCTAAATACTATTAAAGCTCTCCTAAAACTTAGCACTTTCTATGTTAGTCAAAAGCTGAAAAAAGTCCTTCTATGTTTGTATCTCTAGGTACTTCAGTGCAGACAATTCATGCTCCGTAGGAAATTAGACTCTGCCCCACACTAAATTATGTTCAAAGGAAAGCAGACTTTCGGCCCCTGTCATGTTACCAGTAAGTCCTATGAAGTTCTTTGTAGCCAGTGAAAACTATATACTTAGTGGAGGACTGAGGACTGGGCTCTGTGGTAGAGTGATGAGAAGCCTGGATTCTAGATAGAGTAAGACCAGCAGGGTACAGCTGGACTCAGATCTCTCCATCTATTATAAAATGATGGACACCAAGTTCTCTAAGGTCTCACTCAGCAACAATAATCTGTCAGTCTATGATTCTAAAGGTTTCTAGAACTGGTTGAGTCGAAGAGTAGTAAGGCTCCCTGAGGTCAGCTTTGTTGTTAGCAAGGCATTGAAAACAGGTGAGGAGGAGGAGGGAAGGATGGGAAGATTTTGCACACCAATGTTTTGAAAGAACAGACAACAAGAAAGCACAGTCAATAACTCCTAAACAAAAACACCGCCATGTATCTCCAAAGTTTTGGCCTGCAACTAAAATTAAAGTGATCTAGACTTTTTCCCTTTTGGAGGATATTCTTACGATCAATGGGACCATTCAAACCATTCTGTAGGAACCACTAATGGTCACAGCACACACAGCAGCTGGTTTGAAAGTGTTCCAACTTTTACCTTGTGATTAGCATAGGACTTACCTGGAAGTCAGAAAAAGCTGCAAATAAGTTGCATATCTGAAATATGCAACATACCACATTTCAAAATAGCCTGAAAAGATTTTGAAGATGAAATGAGGTTTTATTATGTAAATCTACATTTAGGTGCTGGCTCCAATTAAAAACAAACAAACAAAAATATAACAAAAGAACAACAACCAGGAGTTTTTGGAAAAGGTCCATAAAAACAATTTAAGTTTAGCTGCGTAAATAAATAACAGTTTAAAATTCTCTGTGGGGAAAACTGAGAAAGTAACTCCAAGAAATTAGAGATGGAAGAGGCTTGTTTTGTTATGACTCTCCAAGGAGCACTTTTCTGATTTTGTTTTATTTTTCTCACTTTTGGCTTTAAAGATTAAAATGACAATAATAACACTAAGAATGAATTATATATGCCCGTTGTCTTCCTTTAAGCCCTCTCGTAGCCTTGTAGAGAGAGAAAATGTATAGCAGTCGTGTCTAACGTGTCCCTTCTTGGCATTATGGGTTTCTCCAGGTCACCTATATCTGAAGGAGGGGGTCGAAGAATAAAGATTTCTACTCCTCACCAAGTAGGGGGTGTCTAGTCTTGTGATTTTTCCCAAAGTAGATTCTTTTACTTGCTACAAGAGGAAATATAAATGAGTGGTATAATTTGTAATAATGTATAGTAGTATATGTTACTATTGTTAGCTGTCTTTGGGTAGCCCCTGACTTGTGGCAACCCCATGTACAAGTGGATTGAATCATTGATCTGTAGGGCTTTTCATTAGCAGGTTTTACTGATGCAGATCACTAGATCTTTCTTTCTCATCTATCTTAAGAAGCTCCCCTAAAGCCTACTCAGCATCTTAGCAACACACCAGGCTGATAGATGGGTGCTGGCTGTGTGTGAGGTGCATTGGTTGGGAATCAAACCTGGGTCTCTCACACGGAAGATGAGAATTTTACCACTGAACCACCACTGACTGCCCTCGTATGAAATCCTATTGTCTCTTTTATTTTAACTCCTTATTCTACATACTATTCTTCCCAAGATTAATTTGGATGGTTTCCTTGAAGAGGAGTGAAGGATAGAGAATGCGGTTATGCTAATATCACGTCCACTGGGTCTACAAAGTTTGAAGTACAGGTACAAACTTACTTCTTCTGTTAATCTAAGTCCTTTTAGGGTTTGGAGGGAATATTTATCACCTTGTCTCTGATTTGTATTATGTCATGATATCATACAGGTGAGGGTACTCAGTAGAAAACTCAGCACACATGCCTGTTCCGATGAGGTAAGTAGAAGGTTTCAATGCCAAAGCATATAAATACATCAGCAAGAGAAGATTTGGCTATCAATTAAAAAAAAAACAACAAAAAACAAGTAAACCTGTTGCCATAAAGTTGACTCTGACTTATGATGACCTCGTGTGTTAGGGAGTAGCTCCACAAGATCTTCTTGGAAGATCTTACTTAGGGAAGCAGATCACCAGGTCTTTTCTTGCACGGCACTGCTGGGTGAGCTCAAACCATCAACCTGTGGGTTAGTAGCTGAGTACAAAACCATTTGTGCCTCCTAAGGATCTCGGATATCCATAAGTGTTCCTAAAAAGAAAGACTATAAAGAAAAATTGCTCAGTTTAAATGAGTGGATATCAAAAACAAACAAGGAAAACAAAATAGGACTTGGAGAACTCTGTCTGTTAATCTTATGATAAATAAATTCTGTGAAACCATGTGTAGATTCAGAGGAATTTTGTTTTTGTTTTATAGCCTGCTCTTTATCCACTGGATACTACTAGGAAGGGAATAAAATCAACTTTCTTTTTTTTCTTTCCCATAATGGCAGCTTTGTTTCTTCTGTGTGTTTGGGCTTCTATATATTTGCAGAACTTATTTTTCAATATAACAGCCAGCCAGCCAGCCAAGTGCTGTCGAGTTGGATCCGACTCATGGCAACCCTAGGGGCCAGGGTAGAACTGACCCCCAGAGTATTCAAGGGGCCAGGATTTATAAATTAAAAGAATTTCCATTTTCATCATTGCTAAATCACTGCTAAAATGTTTGGACCATTGTGGGTTGTAAAATGGGGAAAGCACATTGGTTATTACAGAAGTGACTGTTTCTAGCCCATCAGAACAGAAAGATTGCCACCTCTGGCAATGACTGAATTCAGAAGACTGGGACAGCTCACTGTCATTTAATTATCTCAAGGCCCAAGTCACTTATCCTGCTCCATTCTATGCTTCTTCACATGGGGACTTCCTCTAGGTCTTGGCTAACACACAGGAATTTGATGTTTAGAAAGTCACTTTCCTGTCCTTATAAACAATTCCACCATAATAACCTGGCTTCTGGCACAAGAAGTTCATTTAAATTTTGCTCAGCTTGGTTTACAATTAAGATTTAATTAGTAAACTCATTACAAAGACAGGAAATATCCTACTTTCCCTTAATTCTCTTCTAGGCCTTAGCGAGGACCCAGCCTCTCTCTTTGACTTTAGACATTTATAGCAAGTTTTCTCTAAACATTGCTATTTACATTTCTGTAAGTCTAAGATACAATATTGTTATTCATTTTTGAAAATAGATGGAAATAACATAATCACTTAGAATTTAGAGTTGCAAGTTTTCTGTTTAGAAAATAGGCCCTATGTGTATTTGTAAGCGTTCTAGACTCTGAGCATCTGTTCAGAACCACCCACCTTATCTCAAACATAGAAGAGCGGACTATGATTGGGAGTGGGGAGGGGAGCAACGCCAGTGTGGACAGAGAACCTAAAACCTGAGTGGAATCTACCATATGGTGACGTACTCCAAAGGATTTGTAACACCGGGCTGTTTCACTGTTACATTTGGGTCACGAAACACGGGTGGTAACCAAACCAGGCAGAGTATTTATATTTTGCTAGTAAAACACCCAACCCAAGTAGATTCCAGTTCATTGTGACCCTAGAGGTCATTGTAGAACTGCCCCCTAGAGTTTTCCAAGGGTGCCTGGTGGATTTGAACTGTGGACTTTTTGGTTAGCGGACATAGCACTTGACCACCACACCACCAGAGTTTCCTTGCTTATAAAGGATAGTGGCAAAACACTTGGCAAAGGTCTAAAAAGAATGGGCATGGGAGGGAGGAAGCACACTCAGCTGAGACAGAGCTTTGCAATGTTAGAAGCCTGTCACTAAAACATCCTAACTGGTAATGTTTTCTTTGGACAAAGGCTAGCTAAATTCATCCTGAGAAAATGAAGTCCCACAGGGAAAATGATGGAAACTTTTGGATCAGAGCTTAAGTGTTATTGATATACTTGGTGCAATAAGACTCACAGCAAAACATTGACTCTGACCACACAATGATGATTACGAACATTTAAAAGAGAAATTTCCTTTTTCTTTTCAATATCTCTTTATTTTGGCTTGTTTCCTGAATGAAGCTGAGGCTCTTCATGTGATCTTTGCTCCTGAAGCAAAGTCTTATATGGTTAGATAAGTGACTCTGTTTTTTTAAAAAAAAGTTTTTGAAATTTAGTCTTTTAAAACTTAGCCATTAGAAGTAATAATAAATGGTGTCTAATTTTAGAAAAACCTTTGAATGATGCGTTAAAGTTTTTTTTTCTTTTTTAAATAATTTAAATTGTTAGGATGGGGTTATTTGCTAGTGATTGCTGTGATCTTGCAATGTCTTCTTTCCTCATAGGAAAAACATATGAATCAGAAAGGTTAAGTGACTTTCCTGAGGTCACACAGCAAACTTGTAGGAAAGACAGTGATACAACTTGTTTGTTTGTTTGTTTTAGTTACTTGCAGAGCTCTGGGAGAAGTCAAAGGAAAAAGTTCTTCATAACTATGAAAATCAAGCCCCATGGTACTTAGTGGGTGTTTCTCATGGGCAGTCTCTGTGCTTGATGATCTTGACAACTTTTATGAGTCTTTGGAATGTGTCAGTAGATAGCACTGTGACCCTCTGAGAAAGAGAAAGCTGAACCCGTTGCTCTGTGAGGCTTCCATTCAATGTGCTGCTGCTGACTTTCTGGGAAACTTCAGTAAGAAGAGAAAACACAGATTTTACTTTCAAAATGGCCCAAAAGAAGGGTGGAGACATGAGACTTCAGAGGGTACTAGTATGATTCAGTAGAAACATGTGAACAGCTTAACTGTACAGTTAACAAGCTTGATTCCTAAATGAAAGGTTGGAGATTTGAATCTACCCTAAAATACCTTGGAAGAAAGGCTTGCAGATCTACTTTAGAAAAATCAGCCACTACCAACCCTGTGGAACACAGTTCTGCTCTGATATATGTGCAGTTGTCATAAGTTCGAGTTGACTTTTTGGCAGCTGGTTTTAATTTTATAGTTGCTCATGATGTGGAGAAAGTCCTGGTGGCATAATGGTTAAGTGCTAAGGTTGGCAATACAAACCCACCAGCTGCTCCTTGGAAACTCTATGGGCCAGTTCTAATCTGCTTATAGGGTCGCTATGAGTCGGAATCCGCTCTATGGAGGTGGGTTAATAACCTGGATGCTACAAATCAAGGCTGCTTCTTACTGTCCTCTTGGCCTGGGGTTGGAAGAGTGGGGAATCCATGTAGGAATGCAAAATAGAGGCCAGTATTAGGGAAACCCTGGTGGTGTAGTGGGTTAAGTGCTACCACTGCTAACCACAAGGTCGGCAGTTCAAATCCACCAGGCGCTCCTTGAATACTCCGGGGGTCAGTTCTACCCTGGCCCCTAGGGTCGCCATGAGTCGGATCCAACTGGACGGCACTTGGTGATAGTAAGATTGCAGCTGTGATTTTAGAGATCTCTGCTGGGAGAACTGAGGCCTTCAGGGAGACCGCGATAAAAGCTTTGATGAAGAAGGAGACTATGCTACGGGCCGGTGTTTCCTTGGAGAAAAAGGAGGCTGGGAGCCTGGAAAGGAAGGCAGTGAAAAGGAAGAAGGATTTTAAAAGTAAACTTGACAAAAAAGAAAGCAGAAGTCAGGAGGGCACAAATGAAGACAAATGTCCCAGGAAAACTTCAGCACTGAGAGAGATAGTGACTGGTCCCCAGAGGTTACTGTTTTCAGTTGAGGTTTCCCTTAATGGGAGTACAGTAATTACAAACCATAACAGCAACAGACGTAAGCTGAAAGTAGGCTGAGCCAGAGATGCTCTAATTTCTCTGTGTCAGGAATTCTATTCGAAAAGGTATATTTTTGTGCTTTTTTTATGAAAGAAGGTAGTCCTGGACAACTTGGACAGTTTTGAGACAGGCTGCAAAATGAAGAGTGGTAGTTTGAATCCACCTAGCAGCTCTAGAGAAGAAAGGCTTGACAAAGTGCTCCTGAAAAAATTACCCCAAACCAAACCCATTGTTGTCGAGTTGACTCCCATTCATAAGCCCACCCACTGCCCTTGAGTCAATTCTGACTCATGGTGACCTATAAGACAGCATAGAACCACTCCATACAGTTTCCAAGAAGAGCCTGACGGATTTGAACTGCCAACATTTTGGTTTGCAGCTGTAGCACTTAACCACTGTACCAGCAGGGTTTCCTTACTCATAGTGATCCCTAAAGGGCAGAGTAGAGCTGCCCTAGAGTTTCCAAGGCTGTAATCTTTACAAAAGCAGACTTCTACATCTTACCCCCTTGGAGCAGCTGGTGGATTCAAACTGCTGACCTTTCTGTTAGCAGTTGAATGCTTAGACCTTCAGTAAAGACTATAGCCAAGAAAACCCTATAGAGCAGTTCTACTCTGTAAAGCATGGAATTGCCATGAGTTGGAACCAACTAGATGGCAGCTAACAATACTTTTAGAAGTTACCACCAAATAGCATGCATGAGCCTTGATTGAATCCTGTTTGGAAAGGAGCAACTGTAATAAAACATTCTTGGTACAACTGAGGACATTTAAAATATGAGCTGGATATTTTAATAAATTATATTCTGGAATTAGGGTATTATAAATATTTATAAATTTCCTGGATCTGATAACATTATTGTGGTTGAGGTAGAGACTCTCTTTATTCTTAGGCAATGCATGCTAACATTGAGTTGAAGCATCATGGTGTCCAAAATTTATTTTCAAATGGTTGAGATACACATATACTTATACACACATATGCACACACGCACTGGAAAATCCAGTGGCATAGTGGTTAAGTGCTACAGCTGCCAACCAAAAGGCTGGCGGTTCAAATCTGCCAGGTGCTCCTTGGAAACTCTATGGGACAGTTTTGCTCTGTCTATAAAGTCACTGTGAGTCAGACTTGACTTGACAGTAACAGGTTAATATATATATGTATAGTAAAATCTGAGAAAGCTGGAACCTGTGTAAGGCTGAAGCCTCTCAGAGGTGGAAAACTAAAATATTTTCCATTAATAGAGAGTGATAGGAAAGTGATAAGACTGTACTCTGTCAAAGATGGAAAACATATGGGGCTCTGAAAAACAAAGCAGTCCTGTCAAGTTCTGGCTCTCATAGGTTTCACTGTATAAATGTGTATATGTATGCATATGTGTATATATAAAACTCATTGCCCTTGAGTGGATTCTGACTTGCAGCCATTCTTGTACAACTACTCATCCCGTGGAGCTTTCACGGAGCAGCTGGTGGATTCGAACTGTCAACCTTTTAGTTAGCAGCCAAGGTCTTAACCATGGAGCCACCAGGGAGCTGTATAAATAAGATTAAAGCCCTTAGCTTCTAACTGAAATGTCAGCAATTTCAACCCACAGACAGCTCTGTGGGAGAAAGATGTAGCAATTTGTTTCTGTGAAGATTACCATACTTTTACACAGGGAATGTGCCCCTTCTACATTTGTTTATACCCTGCACACATACCACAGAGCAGATTTATAAGTGCCACTATGCTAACTTTATTTACATGTTGCTGTAAAAAAAATACATAGCATAGCATGTTTACAAAAATACCTCATGGGAGGGCATGGATGCCAAACAAAAGTAGAAGGCAAGTGTTATTTTTGTAAAAATACGGTACAGCCTAGGAATCCCCTATGCTCTCCTGTAGGGGTTGTTAATGATGTCACAAGTCAGAATCAACTCAATAGCAATGAAATAGATTTTGTTTACATATATACAAATATTCACACACACACAACACAGAATGCCATTTCTTTGTGTGTGTGTATGTATATATTTTAAAAAATACTAAGAATGAGAGAGAGAGAGAGCAGGAGACTGATGGCCAAACCACACAAAACTTCTAAGGACAATATCTTTGTGTGAGATGCTTCAGACTCTGCTGGGAGCCTCAGAGGGCAACCTTCACCCTCCCTTTAGAGCATGGCCAGCACACAGTTTACACAAGCTTTGTTGCTAAGCTCTGTCCAGATTTGTACATCATTGTATTGACTTCCTTTGTGTTCTTGTATGTCCAAACACAAATCCCTTAACTCTTGACCTTTTTCTTTCTTTTTCTCCTCTTCTTGAGATGGTTTCAGTGGAGTGGTGACTTGGAAAGCTTTGACACTTTTGTGCCTTTGTGTGAGCCCCAGAGATAGTTACTCCTAAGACTTTGATGGTCATAATCAAATTTAAGATTCTAGTCTCTGAGCAAAATTTTGCAAAGATCCTTCTTCCGTCTTCTCAGAAGGCATCCCATCAGCATCCTGGCAGAGAGATTTGTTCCCATGATAAGCTTCAACGTGTAAGTTCCTTGGCATCCAGTACAGGTCATATACCCTGTGGATTCTCTCAGATACGTTTAACATAAGCTGTGGCTTTCAAAGAGTACATTCAAATAAAGTCTATACTTGAGTCATGTTACACTTCGACCCAATAAGAACAACTAACAGGCTCTTGGAGCTTCGCAGTTCTAGATTTTTTTCTGATCCATATAACAACCCAGTGAGACAAGTATATTCTACCTTCATTTTGAAAATATGATTCTGCTTTATGTCTGCAGATTTTAGGGTAGACATCACATTTCACAATAGTTGAATTACTCAGGTATTTCTTTCCCCTGTCTAATTAAAACACAAGTGGCTTTGTCAAACAACAAACTAAGCATGTATGTATTTCATGTTTTTATGAATATGATGCAAAGTACTATGTGGGATTAAAAACAATAGCCCTTGACTTTGAGGAACTCATTGTCTAGCATACATATTCCTTAAAATACAATGAGTGTAAAATATAACAATGTATAATAAGGTATGTAAGGCTAGTGACAATAAGTGATATATACTCAGCAATTTTTTTTTTTTTTTTTTTTTTGTGTGTGTGTGTGTGTGTCTACTATGTTCTGGGCACTATTCCAAATGCTGAAAACTTAAGAGAAAACAAAAAAGTCACTAACCTGCCCTCTTGAAACTAACATTCTAGATGAAGAAGGACAAGAAACAAGATAAATAAGTTAAATGTGCAGTGTGTTAGGGATGCAGTCAAAGAAGGAAAAATAGAGTAGCAGGGGATAGCGAATATTGAGACTGGAGTGGTTAAAATTTCTAGCAGAATTACTTGAAAAAGCCTCACTAAAAATAGGGTAATTTGAGTACTTTGATCTGAAGAAAGTGAGGAGTAAGCTATGCAGTGATTTGAGGGAAGAGTATCTCAGACAGAGGGAATAGCCAGGGCAAAGTGTCCCGAGAGGGAGCTCCCGTTCTGTGTCCGAGGAAGAACAAGAGAGCTGACGTGTTTTGGAGAGGGTGAGTGATGGAGAGAATAAAGGGGAGAAGAAATCAGAGAAAAAGCTGGGGCTGCATCTTGTAGGGCTTCAATCATTGCTAGGACTTTGGATTTTTTTCTCAGTGAGATGGAATTCGCTGAATGGTTTTGAATAGAGTAGTAGCATATCTTGGTTTGTATCTAAATAGGGGTAATGTTGGCTGCTGAATTGAGGACAGACTAAAAGGTGACAACAGGAGAAACAAGAAGACTCTTGCAGGAATCCAGGGAAGAAATAATAATGTCTTAGAGCTCGGGAGGAATGAGATGGTGAGATGTGTCCAGGTAGTTCTTGGATGGATGGAGGCAAGCATGAGACAAATAGAGGAGTTTTGGAGTGTGAGCAATTATAATAGAGGGATGCCAATAGCTGAGGAAAGAAAAACTGCCAAATAAGTAAATAAATAAATAAACAGGCTCTGAAGCTCTGAGGGAGATATCAAGAGCTTGGGAATCCTGGTAACACAGTGGTTAAAGCAATCAGCTGCTAACCAAAAGGTTGGCATTTCAAAACCATCAGAAGCTCCATGGGAGAAAGATGTGGCAGTCTACTTCTGTAATGATTTACAGTGTTGCAAACTCTACGGGATCGCTAAGAGTTGGAACTGACCTGATGACAGTGAGTCTGGGTTTTAATTTTTTTGGTATCAAGAGCTCAGTTTTAGACATAAGGCTAAAATGCCTATTAGACTTACAACTTCAACTATTAAATTGGCAGTTGGATATATGAATCTGGATTCAGAGGAGATACTCTTACTGGAGTTGTAAACCTGGGAGTTGCCATTGAGTTGATTCTGACTTATGCTGAACTGACATGTGTCAGAGTAGAGCTTTCCTCCAGATAGTTTGCAATAGATTTTTTGGAAATAGATCACTAGGTCTTCCTTCTAAAGCTCTTGATTAACTTGAATCTACAAGGTTTTAGTTAACAACCTAGTGCACAAACTGTTTGTACCACTTAGGGACCTCCACTGGAATATAGATGGTATTTAAAGCAACAAAAGAAATGCATTTACCCAGGAAATGTATAGAAGCAGAAAGGAGAAAAAGTCAAAGGATTGAACCCTAGGACACACCATCATTTATAGGTTAGGAAAATGAGAAAACACAGAACAACAAACACACACACACACAGAAAAAAAGTAAAGGAAAGGCGATTAAGAAGAAGGGACCAGAGAGATAGAAGGAAACCATGAATTTTTGGCTGCCAAGTGAGGAAAAATGTTTCAAGAGTAATCAGCTGTGCCAAGTGCTGCTGACAAGTCAAAGAGAATGAGGACTAAAGATTGATGATTGAAGCTAGCAATATATAGAGGTCATTGTTAGCCCTGATAACGTAGCTTCAGCGGAGAGTGATGGTGGTGAAGACATGCTTGAAGTAGTTGAAGAGAAAATGATTGAGATTAATTGGAGACAGCCAAGAGAGTTCCAAGAAGTTTTTGTAGAAAGGAAAAGGGTTGAAATAGGGTTGTAGCTGGAAGTGGGTCTAAGATTTCATGTTGTTGTCCTTTTACTTTACTGAGGCAAGAGAAAAGCATGTTTGCATGTTGATTCAATCCTGCAGGAAATTTTAGTGATTCAGTGAAGGGAGGGGATACATGATACAGCAGTGTTCCTGAGTAGGTAGGAGACTGGAATCTAGTGCCCAGGTGGAAGGGCTTACCTTGGTCAGGAGCATGAAGAATTCACCTTAGCCTTAGCAGTGAAGGTGGATTGTAGGGGCACAGGCACAGATTGGTGGGTGCATGTGGTGGGAACTTGTGCAAGGAGCAGCATTAAGATTCCAATGAATATTAGTGATCATTAATTTAAAGAGGGAGCAGTTAGCTTGGCTGAGTACTTTTCTGTAGGTGTGCTCAGTTGCATGTGTGCATGGTGGAAGAGTTGAATTTAACTAGCATTGTGATTTTGTCATATGAGGACAAAGACACAAGAGAGAAGCAAGAAAGTTGAGGTGGGTATAAAAGACTGATTTAAACAGTGTCCATGGGATTAAAATGTGGCAAGAGAAAATTTAGATCATGGAAATGACATGGGAAAACAGAAGGTGGTAGAATCTGTAAAATGACGGTCCCAGTGTGGTTCGAAGGCTGTTGGAGTGGAGGTTCTAGTGGGAGTAGACTTGAAATGGAGTGATGGTTGATGAGTGAGATGGGGTATTTAAAATGAAAATAATGGTGAAAGAGTTTCATTTGGGGGCTGTAACACCATTAAAGGTATGACAATACTCAAGGTGGTGTGCAGTACTAGATGACTGCAGGATACTGGCTCAAGGAACTGAGATGCTGGCATAGTGAAAAGACCAATCATGTGGTTATTGATATCACTAAGAATTATAGCAGGAATGTGTCAAAGACAGTAGCCATGAAGCAGAAGCTAAAATCTTGAAGAAACTGGGAGTGACTGAAGGTAGGGGCAAAGATGAGTAGATGACCGCAACAAAAGGGATAAAGTTTGATGACATAGAATTAGCAGCTGGTGTTTTATAGAAGGGGCTGGAGAATGGTCTAGAACCAACAGCAGAGAGGATAGATGGAAGTGGGAAACCCCACCCCCTGAGCCAGTGGTACTAATGAGTGGGCTGTAACTTCAGCAGCACATCGGAGGAGTGCCAGGTTTCTGTTAAAGAGCAAAAATGCAGAGGGAAGGTATAGAGAAGAGCTTGAGAACATAGAGGAGTTTGCAACACACATGGATGTAGTAACAGAAGTCAGTGATAGGGTTTCAAAAGGATAAGAGATGGCTTCTGAAAAGACTATTTACAAGCTGGACAGAAATTTGAGTTCAAGACTAAGGCATGTCATGGTAGTTCTGAGTCTCTTGTAGTTTCCAGCATGACCTGGGGTCAAGGGTGTAGTGAGACTAGTTTTAATGGGCCTAAGTTAGATAGTGGAGGAAAGCTGTGACTGATGGATGGTGTGAGAGGAGCGTTTCCAGGAGCATAGAGAGTTCTGAGGATCTGCTTGACTTCACTTGACTTTTCAGGGATTGACACTTGGAGTCCTGAAGGAGGATGGTTCAAGTCTTAGTCTAGGAGTATTCTTTTATCTCCTGCCAAATGGTCACCTGAATGAAAATTCTGTTTACTCTGACCTTGTAGACAATGGCTTTTAAAGACAATGACTTGCTGTAGGGCAATCATTTATCCAACCAATTTTGAGTTTCCACCTGCTCCAAGGTGCATCTGGGTGCTAGATGAACTAATGAAGAAGATGAGCTAGTTAGTTCCATTTCCAGTTTTCACCATAAGTCTCAGAAGTGACTCAATAGATTTTCCTACGTTTTCACCACACGTAACCTTTAGATGTTGTGTTACCCAGAGACCCTCAACCCAACTTCAATTTTTCTTTTACTTTTTTCAGGCAGATCTGATCACGTCATCTCTCTCCTTTAACTCTGGCTGTTGATTACCTTTACGTAGAAAGTTCTGCATTATTTGACCCTGCTTACCTTTGCAGAGTTATTTTTCTGCATTTCTCTTTCCTTACTATAAGCTGAAATTGCTTTTGATTGTTGAAATATGTTACACTTTTTCTCACCTCCAAGTCTCCATACAAGTTTCTTTTACCTGGACTACTTTCCCTACCTTTTGGGTAATCTAACCTTTTATTCTTTAGGATTTTAGTCAGGTATTTATCACTTCTTCTAAAAAGCCTTCTCTGTACTCACCAAAGAGTAAATCAGGTGTTCGTACTGATCCTCTTGTAGCAGCCTAAGAGAACACCCTGAGGAGGTAGCTGAGAGACTTTCCACTGAATTCTGTCACCAAAGGTAGATTTCAAACGTATTATACTGTATAATATGCTAAGTGTAAACACAAAATTTCTGAGTGGTGAAAATGGTAATGCACTCACTATTAACCAAAAGTTGAAGTTTTAAGGCTACCCAGTAGTGTCTTAGAAAAAAGATCTAGTGATTTGCTTCTGAAAATCAGCCACTGAACACCTTATGGAGCACAGTTTTACTCTGATGCGTGGGGTTGCCGTGAGTTGGACTCAAGTCCATGACAACTGGTTTAGCTTTGGCTTCAGTATAAACCCAGATCATGTCTACATAGGATCAAACAAGCAGGATCAACCTAGTCAATCATTTCGACGAACTTGAGTTCTGAAACTTTTTTTTTTAATTGTGATTTAGGTGAAAGTTCACAGAGCAAGTTAGTTTTTCATGAAACGGTTAATATTCAAATTGTTTTGTGACATTGGTTACCAAACCCATGATGTGTCAGCTCTCTCCCCTTCTCTCTGCCTCAAGTTCCTTGCTTCAATTAGTCTAGTTTTTTTTTTTTCCCCCTTTCCTGCCTTCTCTCTTTGCTTTTGGGAAGATGAGCCCGTTAGTCTTATATCTAGGGTCTGACAATAATGTTTGCGAGCTCATCCCATACATCATTGTTGAATATCACTATGGTCACCTTCCAAGTACTCCTCTTGGGAAGCTATGCACAGACACCAACTCCTAGTGCACCCTTCAAAAGCATTTTGGAGCTCTTTCTGGAATGGTCACCAGAGCTGTCATCGTATTACCCTTGGTGTCCTGAATGTCATCAAATGTCTTCCTTTCAATGTTTCCTTTTATCTTTAGGTAAATAAAAAAGTCATCGGGGGCCAGATCAGCTGAGTAGGGAGGGTGATCCCATACAGTTATTTGTTTACGGACTCAAAACTCCCTTACAGACAACTATACAATTAAGTTCCCAAACTTGCCACCATGCCACCGTGTGCAACGGCCATTCCAGGAAGAGTTCCAAAATTACTCTGATGGATGGACTAGGCACTGATATCAGTGCATAGCTTCCCAAGGAACATACTTTGAAGTTCACCACAGTGATATTCAGCAATGAGGTATGTAGCACTTAGAATAAGTTCATGGACTTAACTGTCCGACCTCATACACGATTTAACTATGAAGCATGTTTCTCACATGTTATTGTTGGCCCTATAGACTTGTGTAATCCTTGCCTAAAAGCATGAACCTCAGGAATTACTTCAGTACTGAGTTAAAAAGTGTCCGAGAGCCATATTCTTAGGGTTTCCCTAGTCCCTCTGAGAACACAAAACTGATCTTTTAATATTTTTTAATGCGAATCTGAATTCTGTTTTACATTTTTCTCCTGCTTTGTCTGGCATGCTTTATTGCGATCACAGCAGGTCACAGAGCAGTCAGTGGTGGTAACTGGGCATGGTCTAGTTGTCCTGGGCTCAGTCTGGTGGAGACTGTGGTAACTGTGCTCCATTTTTCCTGACTTCAATATTTTGAAGAGCTGTATCCATCCAGTTAAATATACAACATCTATTATTCTGCTGAACTCCAAAGCTGAATTACTAGACTTGACAAACTAGGGAAAGAGTTGGATAACAGAAAGTCTCCTTCGTCTCTTACCACTTTAACTGAGCTACTTTTAGAACTTGGTAGTTAAGAACACCTTCTTTGTTTAATAATCTCTAAGTGGGTGAACCCTCGTGTAAACTTTTAAATCCATTTGCAGAAACTAATAATTCACTCCTCTATTTTGTTATTCAGTGCAAATAAAATTGGATGTGAAATAATGAAAGCAAACAACATTTTGCAGGCAACAAATAACAGCATAAAAAAATAAAATAAAATCAAGCCTATTGTTGAGTTCATGCCAAAAAGACATAGCAAAAACATGCATTTAATGATATGGTTCACAGAGTTCATGACATCATGTGTCTTTTTCAAAGGCGACACAACTATTTCTAGTAGACTTTCTTAATTTTTACTTTTTTTTTAACCTCTAAAGAGTTTTCAAATCCCCACTCAAATCTTGAGATTCAAGGACCCCAATTGGGAAGTCCCTGTAGTGTAATTACAGTGCGTAAATAGAATACCTCCTCTCCTATCACCAAAGAATACAACCTCCAATTCATTGATTGCCTTCAGGGCCTGAGAAAATTAAGGGTCTGACAATGATGAAGAGATGCATCTATTTGGGGAGTTGGAGCAGTGAGGAGCAACATGAGGACAAGAAGTCATTAAAGCTGGTACTGCTACTGGGATTAGGACTCAGGGAAAAACTCAGTTACTAAAAGGGCAAGAGATAAACAACAAATTCCCCACTTCATTGTATGTTGCAGAGTAGCAATTCTTTTTTATGTGCAGATCTATAAGCCAACAAAGAAACCAGCAGAAAAAACTTGAGTTCTGTTGCTCAAGCTTTCTCACGTCTTCGTGAAAATCAGTAACTTATGATTCCTTGATGCCCACTATGAATTTTGAATATGTAAGAAGTATGATTAGAACCTAAATATTCTTATCAAGTGTGAGTGCCTTTAGATTGGGTAGTGATGTGGACAGTGCTGTTGAATCGAAAGTACCAATAACACAGAACAAGGCTTTAAAGTCACCTTCCCTGTGAAGGCTTGAGGAAGTGGTTATCAACCTTGGGGACATACTCCCAACCGCGTGCAGTATGAGGCTATCAGCAGAGAATAGGTATGAGATTTATTTTCTTTACAGAGAGATGGTATGAATTTAAAAAAAGGGGGGAGGGGGGAGCAAAATAGCTTTAATGCATAACAAAGTTTCACAACAGAATATTAAAGAATCTGTTAAAAAACAAAAACAAAAATAAGCAAAGTAGAAGCCTGGTAAGGGTAGGTAGAATAGGCCAGTTTACAGTAGCCAGAGAATCAAAATACTGAAATCTGGGCATGTCCTGAGAGTTGAATAAATCATTACAATTACAAATCATTACATATGACAGCTTGGAAGCCACTGAATTCTTTCAGAAACATATAATTTGATTCATGGGTAGTTGGGGAAAGTTTTCAAATAAAAGGTACGACTGCCTTTTTCTTTGGATTCTGTTTTTTTGTAGCACAGCTCGACAGTGGCTCCAGTATGTTTAACCTTAAGCAAAGCTCTTCATTTTTCAAATTGCATATGCTTGTGTCATCACAAGCCCTGGACAGAACATCACCAGCTCTCAAGTCCACACATGTTCAGACTTGGCCCATCAGAGACCTTCCTTTGTTTCCTCCCGTTGCCTATTTGCTTTAGTTTGCATTTGTGTTCAGGAACAGAAAGGGTATAATGTCAAGATCTGCTCTCCACCCTAGTTGTTATCAACATTTACAACATTTTAAATGAAATTCTTTGTTTAAAAGGAACTTGCCCCATACTGATTAATGACCTAGGTGAATGGGAAATTTTGTTGGTCTCTTGGCTAGGATGGAACATTTGTTGTAAGGACAAAACAGAAGAGTATTTAAGATACTGTGGTGGGAAGGGATCTACATTTCTTAAAAATGATACAGAATAGAATTAGTATTTTAAGGGCCTTGGTTCCCCCCCGCCCCCAGGATGTGGAGACTAACCCTCTAGAAAAACATCTCCATGCTTGGTGCTTCACAGCAAACAATGACTGCCGAGCAGGCTCCTGATTACTTTTGTCTTCCTAAATCTAATCCTGTGATAAACCTCTTGTTTCCTACACTTGATGTGCTACTCTTTTACTAGTCCCAAATCCATCAGACACATTGTGGTTGGCTCATTGTGAACAAACAGAACTGACAGTTTCCTTCCTTAAAGTAAACAGTCCTGGTACTTAGACACAGTTCAAAGGTTTTATCACCCCAATGCGGTTGTTCTTTTTAGGTGGGCAAGGAGGGCTATCTCTAACTTCTAATTAAACTCCTTTATTCTCTGCTGACATTCTCAATCTTGACTAGTAGTAAAATACTGTATAATTACTCCACCCATGGCTTATTTCCACAGCCCTAACTTCCATTTTCCCTTGTTTGCTGAAATGGCTGTTCACCCCTCATCCTTGTTTAATTTTGTAGTCTTTTATGAACACAGTATTGCCCTGTTAAAAGAAAGGGCATTCTCACGGATCCCATTTATGCATCAGCATCTTCTCTGCTTTAACATTGGATAAATTACTACACTTTAGGTAAGCATGGTATTTTTCTCTGACTGTCCCCTTTTCTGTTCTTAGAGTCACCGTTATGTTGGTCCAATAATCCAGAAACCTAAGGGGCTCCCCCACTGGTGGAATAGAATACAGAAAATGTGTGATGTCATGCCAAATGGGTTGGAAAGTAAAACAATGTTCTACCATCAAGCCAGATCCTATGACTGCCAAAATGAGGACGAGTTCTCATGCTCTCCAGATGACAAACCTGTTCATATCTTTCCTATTGTTTCTTCAGGCACTCGTTTCCTTCTGTTTATTCTAGCTTTAATAAACCAATGAGTCATGTCACTTACTTCTTAGTCCAAGTAACTTCCCTCCAGAAGTTCATTCCAGAATGAGCCTGGTCAGAGATTTGAGCACTAGTTGGAGCAGGAGGTCTGTTTTGGGTTTTGTTCTACAGGCTAGGTTTCATCCTATAAGTTTTTACAGGGAAGAGTCTCAAGGAAAGGCTTATAGCGTCTCCCTCCCCCCCCCCTTATTGATAACAAATCACTCAGAACTACTGAACCAAATCACCTTCATGGCTTCAGGACTTGAAGTAACCTGTTTGGGACATCATTAACTGATTGTCAGTTTATACTGCTAGGGGGATTTTTCTAACACAACATCCATTACTAAAAATGGCCCTTAAACATCCTTTAGGTAAGTGTTGTAAACAGTCAGGAGGGCGTGAGGACGTTCTTTAGGAAGCTTCTCCGGAGAGCATGACACTTGGGGGATCTGAGTCCTGACTTCCCTGATGTGTCAATTCCTGAGAAGCAATGGGGTTTGAACAAAGAGACGATGCTGACAGAGTGGTTTAGGAGCTCCAAGAGACAGGCGTTGGTGGTGTCACACAAAGGTGAGCTGGTCCATCCCGTGTCAATCAGTTTGGAGAGGATGTCCAGCTGCCTTGGGAGCTTTTCTGCCTCATTTGTTTGTCAGGAAGAGGGAGCAGGTGGAAGACAATGACAACATGGCTGTTTCAAAGACGGTGTAATGTCTATCAAGAACGCATTTTTGGCAAGGTCTAGTTTTCTTTCTGTTTTGTTTTTAAAGCTACAAAAATTTATCCAAGCTCACATTTAACCTACCAATTTTCCATTGCCACTGAGTACACTCTGTTTGCTTGTGACCTGTTTGTGTCAGAGTAGTGTGCCCCATAGAATTTTCAGTGGTTGATTTTTCAGAAGTAGATCATCAGCCTTTCTTCCAAGACACCTCTGGTGGACTCAAACCTCCAGCCTGTCTGTTTGCAGAATCCACAGATTTCCCAACCTACCAAGGTCACTGCTAAATTGCTAATGAAATTGCCTCCTTCATAAGACAGAGGTTTCTCCTCTGAGACAGAATTCAGGAAAGGCAGAAGCAGAGAGTTCTAGGGCTTTCCTACAGGTCTCCCTGCTTCGAACTGCATTCTTTTCCCCACATTTCACCCCATCCCAGCCCACCTCACTCCACTGCTATGAAAACCTAATTTGAGCATAGCAATTCTGAGAGGAGCTCTGTATTATATTATCAGAAACTGGGTTTTTGACATATCTCGATCTCTATTTTTGGGAAATTTCACTGAACTTCTCTGTGTGTGGAAACCTTGGTGGCATAGTCATTAAGTGCTATAGCAGCTAACCAAAAGGTCAGCACTTCAGATCCACCCAGTGGTCTTCGGAAACTCTGTGGGGGCCGTTCTATTCTGTCCTATAGGGTTGATGTGAGTCAGAATCGACTCGATGGCAATGTGTTTTTTCTCTGTATGCCTCAATATTTTCTATCTGTGAATTTGGAAAATATCTTTTGATGAACTGTAGAACATTATTAAGAAGCTAAAGTGTGCCACTGAGGTTGGCCCTGAAGGTTGGATAAACATTAGCCAGAAGGAGGGGGGAAGGAGGGAGAAGAGTGGGCAAGGAGTGACACGCCGAGGTAAAGGGTCTGAATGGAGAGGAATTCTGAGTATACAAGGAGATGAACAAAGGCTAGTGTGGCTGAAGCTTGGGTACAGAGCACCTGAAGGGGTGGGTCGTGAAGGTGAGGAGAGGGGCTAGGTCAGGGAGAAGCAGACAGAAACCACGTCAGAAACCAATGTTGACTAAATAATGGCGAGGACACACTGAAATGTTTTAAGCAGGCAGAGACTTGGCAAAAACGACAACACAGTACAGCTTCATCCTCAACTCATTGATCCCAAGAAGGCTGACAGAAGCCTAGAACTGTGGGTTTCTTGAACCTAATACAATTTTTTAAATTGCACGAAAAAAAACCCACGATATTGATAAATTTTTCCTTTGCCCAAAAAACCAACAACAATGTCTATCACACCAATGTCCTTTCATTTAAAAGAAAAATAAAAAGAGACAGTTTGATAATAACCACAAAATTGGAAGCACAACTCAGAATAATGTAAATTATTTACATTTAATTAGTTTGGCTATATTAAGAAAAATTACATTGCTGTGTTTTGTCGTGGACCTGTGCACATTTTTCATAGAGAGTTACTTCACTGGCACTAGTGAGAAGCTGGTTAACAAGGCAGTTCTTTGAATGATGAGGAAAAATGCTAGGAAGCCGGAGACAGCATTATGTGAGAGACGATAGTGTACCAGAGTTGGAATTGGTTAGGGCTGCCAGAGGCATCGTGGCTATGAAAGTCCCTCAGACTTGTGATAGAGTAGCTGCTAGGTAATTATCAGTTGAGACTTAAGTTGAATTTGTTAATAATAACAGCAAATCTTCATATTATTCCTTAAACCTAGTGGCACAGCGATTAAACTTTTGGCTGCTAACTAAATGGTCAGCAGTTCACGTCTGCCAGCTCCTCCTTGGAAATGCTACAAGGCAGTCCTACTTTGTCCTATAGGGCCCCTATAAGCTCACAGCAATGGATTCATGGGTTATTTTTCACATAATGAATAATTTCACATCCATTGTTAATTGGTTACCACTTGAGAGGTAACAATAATATCATTATTCCCATTTTATAGGTGAATAATCTGGGAATTTGAGAAGTTAAATGATTTGCTCAGGTTTACCAATAACTGAGCAAACTTTGAACTCAGATTTATTGACTTCCAGGAAAAGAGACAAAATGCTTTAGTGAAGAATGAGTAGGCATATGTGTGAAATTAAAGGGGGACCGAACAGAGAATTTAGGCCAGGGTGAAAGTCCCTGAGTGGCACAAATGGTTTGTACTTGGCTACTAACCAAAAGTTGGCAATTTCAATGAGCCAGTGGTGCAGAGAAAAGAGATTGGTCATCGACTTTTGTAAGATTACTGCCACAGTTCTACTTTGAAACATGTGAAGTCTTTATGAGTTGGAATGACTCAGTGGAATGGATCTTTTCTGGAGGAGTTTTAAGTGAGGGTAGAGTATGGAGAGAAGGAGAAACAGAAAGCGAGAGTATGATGTCTGTTTTCTTGCTACTTAACTAGGATAGAAATGAACGCACACAACACCAGCTGACAGTGTAAACGCTGGTGGCCCAGTAGTTCAGTGCTATGCCTGCTAACCAAAAGGTCGGCAGCTTGCATCTGCTGGGCACTCCTTGTAAACTCTACGGGGCAGTTCTACTCTGTCCTATAAGGTCTTTATAGTTGGAATTGACTTGACAGCATTGCTTTTTTTGGTGAATGTAAAGGAAATCCTGGTGGTGTGTTGGTTAAGTGCAACATCTGCTACCTAAAAAGTCAGTGTAAAAGCCCTGATGGCACAGCAGTTAAGAGATATGGCTATTAACCAAAAGGCTGGCGGTTTGAATCCACCAGCAGCTCCTTGGAAATTGTATGGGGTAGTTCTGTTTCGTCCTGTAGAGACACTATGAATCAACTTGATGACCATGAGTTGGTTTGTTTTGTTTGGTGAGTGTAAAATACACACCTGGTTTTGACGACTTAGTTTGAAAAAAGAATGTAAAATGTCTCATTCATGAATTTTTACTATTGACTGCAATAACATTTTGACTATACTGGACTAAATAAAATTTTTATTGACTCTAGTTTCACCATTTTCTTTTTCACTTTTTAAAATGTAGCTACTAGAAACACAAACTGCATGTAAAACTCAAATTAAAATTCTATTGAACAGCTCTGTTCAAGACTGCAGAATTTCTTTCTAGAATCAGAGTCATCTTTTAGGGTCTGAAGTAGAAAAAGAGCCATACAGCTCTTGATATCACAAGTCTGAGCTTCAGATACTTTAAAGTAATGTGAGTTAGGCCAGCCTTGTCTGATGTATTTTGTCAATGAAACTGAGTGGAATGATTATGTCTTAATGATGTAGAGAATATCACTCACTAGAGTCTCTTGAAACAACACAGAAGCAATGAATTAGAAGAATTAGTAAGATCACAACTCCAAAAAGTAAAATAGACGAATGACAAGCTCATCAATATTTTAATGATTATGGCTAGAACTGGGTATATTGGAGAAAGTGACAAATGAACTGAATCTTTTAATGTAGGTGAGTTGAATGATACTACATTCTAATCAATTCTCTGTGTTCCAGATACTGACTAGAAATTAACACATTTCTTTTGTGACCTTTATATTTGATACGTAACAAATTACTTTGTCAATGAGGAAATGAAGTTGAGCTATGCATTTGATCCCATATCTAATTTATCATGTTATGGGCAATAAATAATCTGTCCATTTACTTATTTATCCATTAAGACAGCTCAAGAAATTCCATATACATATTTATTCCTTTTCACAGAGTATCCATATTTAGAAGCAGTATAGAAAAACAAGCATGTCATTTGTGTAATTTAAGTTGTAAATACCCAATACTTCCGAAAGACTTCACCCTGGCAAGGAATAAGGGCTAAGATCCTCACTTTGTTTTCAATGGGCAGACGCAGACTGGTGAGGAGAAAGGGGATTAGAACCCAAGTTGTTTGAAGGAAATTTGAAATGTCGAAGAATTAACTTGCTAACCAAAACGGACACTTTTACTTCCTTGCTAAGCTCAGGTAACATAGCTTGCAGGCATGATCCGTAAGAAAGTTTTTGCAGTATAACATCTCCACATGTGTCTCCTGGTGGCCACTGCTGACCTTCTGAGTAGCTCTGGCAAAGGACTCTTCACTTGGGCTGAGCAGAGACAGTTTATAATAGGGCCCCAGTGGCTTCTGATCTGTAGTTTTTTATCACCAGAAAAATTGTGTGCCGAAGCAGCAGTGAGTCAAATGTTACAGTAAAATCCAAGGGTGTTAAGTGTCACCCACCCACACTATGACACTTGAACTTCTTGAGGTCATCTGTATTACTAAATCCAAATGGACTCTTCCTATTCTTTACCTTGTGTGGCTTTTCTCTGGTGTTTGACGCTATTTATTGAGTCCTTAAGGAGCCTTGGTGCCTGAGTGGTTAAGACATGTGGCTGCTAACCAAAAGGCTGGCGGTTCAAACACACCCTCTGCTCTGCAAGAGGAAGTTGTGCTGTCTGCTTCCATAAAGATCATAGCCTTAGAAGCCCTCTGGTGCCATTCTACCTGCCCATAAGGTTGCTGTGAGAATCACCTTGATAACAATGGAGTATGGAGTCTTTGAGTGGTGCAGTTAATCATTCACCTGGAGGAGACTTGAAACAAAGGCATAGCTATCTCTGAAAACAGAACCACTGAAAGTGCTGTGGAGCATAGTTCTATTCCTACACACATGGGGTGACCGTGAGCAGGAGTTGACTCACCCGCAACTGGTTTTTGTTTTTTCTTGAAATCTTTTCTTACCACTCTGGTTGCTCCTTTTGGGTTACTTCGGCTGGCTCCTCTTTCTCCTTCCATCCCTACATACTGGTGTTTTATGGATTCTGTCCCTGATCTTCTTTTCTCACTGTAGATGCTTTCTCTGTGACTCCTCATAAGGAACAGAGACATTCCAACTCTTTATTTGTAGTTCGTATTGCTCCTCTGAGTTCCTAATGTATATATACAACTGCTAAGTGGATGGCTTCACTTTGGTGTATGCTAGGACTGCAAACACAAGAGGTCAAACAGAAGTCATCTTCCTTCTACTCGTTTCCTCTCAGCTTCTTATACTTCCTTCCTTGGTAAATGACATCATGATCCACCCATTTTCCAAGCAGAAACCTGGAAGTCCTTTTTGACTTCGCTATTACTGACATGAGTTCAGTTACCAAAAACCCAAAGAAGGAAAGAAACAAACAAAAGAACCACTTCCACTAAGTTGATTCTGACTCAAAGCAACCCTTTAAGACAGAGTAGAACTGCTGAATAGTTTCTAAGGATTGCCTGATGGATTTGAACTGCTGACCTCTTGCTTAGCAGCTGTAGCACTTAACCACCACGTCACCAGGGTTTCCATTCAATTATCAGATTCTGCAAATTCAATTTGTAATACCTGTATCACAACTTTACCTTCATGCCCCACCTCTGACCTCTGAGTGTAGTTTCTGAAATAGAAATTTGATGATACCATTCCAGTGCTTATAGGCTTATAGTCTTTTAGAAAGAGCGAACTCCTCAGCAGTCACTTAGTGGTGTAATTATGATTCTGTTTTTCCTCTGTGCTTTCAACATGTCTCCCACTCCTAACCATTCACAGCTATAGTATGTGTAATTCCTATTCTACTTTTAAAATTTATGTCAGGCATCCATTTCTCTAGAACATCTTCCCTGATCTCCTCACCTTGCCAAGTGCTCCTGCCCTTCCTTCTAGGTTCTCATGGAACTCCAAGCATAACCCTACTGAAGTATTTGTATGGTCAAGTAGAAGTATCTGTTTACTTCTCCATCTCTTCAATCCATGAGCCCCTTGAAGCAATTTCTGTATTTTAGGCACCACCCTTGGAAACCCTGGATACATAGTGGTTAAGGGCTATGTCTGCCAACCAAAAAGTTCAGCAGCTAAATCTGACAGGTGCTCCTTGGAAGCTCTATGTGGCAGTTTGTCCTACTCTGTCCTACAGGATCACTATGAGTTGGAATTGACTTGACGGCACTGGGTTTAGTTGTTTCGGTATAGCGGCACAGAGCACCCCATAAGTGGTTAGTAAATGTCTATGGAAGGGACAAATAAATAGTGACCTGTCCCGCAGACCTTCAGTAAATCGAAATGGATTGCAAAAAGGTAAGAAAGATGGGCAAAAGAACCAAATTCTTTTTTCTGTACTCATTAGGAATTTGAGAAGAGATCTGTCCAGTCTGCAAAATCCTTGGAAACACTGTTAGTTATGGGTTCTGCCATGTCTCCAAGCCCAACCTGACCCAACCCAACCCCTCCCAACACAATCCAGTGCCACTGAGTCAATTTCAAACTGCTGGTAGATCGAAACCATCATGCCACCAGTGGAAAGTTAAGGGGACAAACTGACTTAAGGGAATCATTCCGCATTATTCTGGGCAGGCTGAAGTTTCCATTGACTCTGGGTCATTTGGGGTCTATTCTTACCAGAATTCTGCTTCTCCATTTTGTTCTGATATAACTCAGTTTCTCCAGGACTCTTTGGTGATCAACCTCGGACTAGAGTTCAGGAACAGCCCTGATCTCTTTGTTCTCCAGAATGCCCATTTAGGTTAGTATATGGTGTGTGTGTATGTTTATGTGTGTGTATGTAAGTGAAGAAAAAGATACAATGAGTATATTTAATTTTCATTCTTTCTCATACCTTCACTGTCTCTCTTTTTTCATTTATTGAGTTCCAGTTACATGTTAGGCAACACACTGAATTCTTTATATGCTTATTGCTGTACTTCACAGTCTAATTCAATACTCATAAAAATTTGAGGCTAATTTTGTTTGTTCACAAAGCTAAGAAATCACAGAGCTAGATTGAAATTTAGAACTGTCGTACCCTAAGCAAGTCTTTATAATTGCTGTAAGGAACTTTTAGAATTGCCTGTTGGTTAAAATCCAAATAGAAAATAATTGCTTCATGAATGTCATTTTCCCTTTTACTCATAAACTGATAGTGGAACCAATGACCACCATGATCTATTGTCACAGAAAAAAAATCAGTGCTGTATTAAACTTCATTTCAGGAAACTAAGCTTCATTGTAACCATTCGAGGACTGCCAATTAAGTTTATGAACCAATTGTAGAAACAGTGCTACATACCTCGTTGCTAGGAAATGCTGGTGGCATAGTGGGTTAAGTGCTATGTCTGCTGACCAAACGGTGGGCAGTTCGAATCCTCCAGGTGCTCTTTGGAAACTCTGTGGGAGCAGTTCTTAGTTCTACCTTGACCTGTGGGATCACTATGAGTCAGACCTAACTCTATGGCATTGGGTTTAGTTTTTGGTTTTTCTACTTCTTTGCTGAATTATCACTATGGTCAACTTCCAGCTACTCCCTTTGGGAAGCTATGGACTGACACCAGTGCCAAGTCCACCCTGCAAAACAGATTTGAAACTCTTTTTCTGGTATGGCCATCAGAGCTGATATTGCATTACTCTTGATATCCTGAATGTCATTAAAATGTCTTCCTTTCAATGTTTTCTTTATCTTCAGGTAAAGAAAAAAGTCACTGGGGCCAGACCAGGTGAGTGTGCATGGTGTTCCAACACAGTGATTATTTTACCGGCTAAACACTGTCTCACAGAAAACTATACAATTAAGTTCACCAACTTGCCAACATGCCACCGTGTGCAACAGTCATTCCAGAAAGAGTTCCAAAATTGCTTTGAAGGGTGGACTAGACACCTTAGTCTGTGCATAGCTTCCCAAGGGGAGTACTTCAAGGGTGACCGTGGTGATGTTTGCAATGAGGTATGTAGCACGTAGAACAATTAAATACACAGCATTAATTGTTGGACCTTGTATGATGCGGCTAACTCATCCTCATCAGTAAAGAGAACCAGATCCAAAGCACCGAACTCATAGGGTCGAGTCGATTTGGACTCAGTGACCTTACAGGACAGCTGAGTAGGGCTGCTGTGTAGAGTTTCCAAGGAGCTCCTGGTGGATTCCAAAGGCTGACCTTTTGGTTAGCAGTGAAACTCTTAATCACCATACTATGAACTTTGGTTGATTTGTTTGTTTAGCTCTGAACCAAACCTGATTAATACACACTGACTCTCAGTGAGACATCTACGATATTCATTCGTAATTACAATCAGCCTGTCCATATGCCCTTTCTTCCTTCTTCTCCTGTCTCTCTACTTATTTCTGTTGCCCTTTCTATGTCTATTTTCTTATTATTTCCAGCTCAAGGAGACTGTATGGAAATTTGAGCTGGGAGGCATAAACATCAATAAAATCATATGTGGTCAGGTCTCAGTGCTTTGGCACTCTGGGTGTGGTAGGAAGGTATTAGAAGGGCTGGGGGTGGGAAGGGAACGGAGGAAGAAGGAGGGGTTTATACACAAAGGCACATGAAGTGTTTGCTGTGACTGGAACTCCTTTGTTTTAGATTGTTGAAACGATAAATGCCAGTGTTCCCTGGATGAAGTTCAGGACTGCTGAGCCATCCAGTCTCCTCAGGAAAATGTGTGTCTATTTCTTGTCTGTAGTCTTGGGGGCAGTGGCCACCTTCCCTCTTTTGTGCTCCTTTAGGGCTTTGGTTAGGGGTAAATAACTTGCTTAGATAATATACCCTCTGGGGGTGGGAGGAGAATTGAATCTAAAGGTAGTCTAAATAAATGCTTTTAGTTGTTTGTTAGAAGTAAAAGGAAAATCTAGAACTGCCTGTCACTCTCACAAATTTGTTTTGGTTTCTTTTGAATTTTGAGTGACTGGAATCTCTTACTGTAAACATAACTTGTTATGTAAATGAATCATCAACCCTTACCTCTCTTGCCCCTACTGATCCCCACCAAAATTCCTAAATTAGAGAGCAGGTAATCAGCAGTTAGAAAATACCTAGAGGAACCTACCCATTTAGAGGACTAAATCATGATATATATTAAATTTATTCTTGAGTGAAAATGGAGCATTTTCATTCATCAGTATTTGGGAAAATTTGTTTTGGATTTTTTGGCTATATGAATGCATCAGCCTTTATTGATGGAATGCTAACTTAGACCTGAGTCAGGCAGTGAGTGCTAGATGCTGAGATGAAAACAAACAAAGAAATCACAAAAGACTTTTACCCTGGAGGAGTTTTCAGACTCTGAGGAGCCAAGCTGTCTACCCCAACAGACTCAGAACCACTCAAAGGCAGGATCTGTGTTTGACTCATCTCTGTATTACTCGCACAGAGTTATTGAGTGAATAAATGGCATACATATATAGGAGAATAATGGTCTGTGCTAAGTGCCAAGTGAGGAATGACTTCTAGATGTTCTAGAAGAAAGAAGCAATCCTTGTGAGGTGGCCAGAGAAGGAAGGCCTCAGTGTGGGAATGTGTGAGCCAGCTCTTGCAAGGGAAGACAGAAAAGCATGCTGATGTCATGTGTGTTGGGCTGGGAGTTGGCCAGTTTGAACTGAGAATCAACCAATTTGAGCTTCGGAGCGTTTATGCTCGAGGGAAGTAGGCTTCAAAAATCAGAAAACACCCTGAATAGTGCCACTTGCCTCAGAAGCGCTGTAATTATTAGTTTTTTTTCTTCTTCTTTCTATTGAAATTTAAGAAAGAAATGGGATCAATTACCAGTGGCGTTGTTACCTACTGTTTGGAGGTTATATGATTCCAGGTCTGGCTCAATTCTTAACTCTGGTCTAGAGGGTGCAAAAAATAGACACATGATTTAATGGAAATCATTGCCATCACTTGAGAGAAGACAAACCCACGGTCTGGGAAGTATGACTGGCTCTGTTTTTGTTTTGAAAAATGCTATACTCATTCCTCTGAAGTGTTTGACTAAATATTTAAGCGTATTCTCTTCTGCCCAGCTCCCTGATACTTCCTGTAGGTTGTTTGTCTCAGTTCAGGAGCTCATTTGGTCAGTGTTTGCAATAGGATGTGGGTATTTTCCTTGCCCTTAACTTATAAAACCATCTTAGAGCAGCATTATCCTCCCGTGTAAGATGTGTGAATTTGCAGCATGAAGAAGGAGTAAGTGAAAGACAAACATGTCTCTTCCTGGTGCTCAGTGGAACTCTAGGGCTGATGCCAGGAGCTTCTCTACTTGCAAAGAAATCACTCCCAAGTGTCATCATTTGGCCTCCATCTCCTCAAACAGATACTTTTTAAATTATGATGAAATAGAGAAATATAAATGATAAATCAAAAATGATGAACAAGGGAGCTACCAAACAAATTTCTGCTTTCAAAGGCTTATAATTAATTGGGAATCCAGCATAGCTTTTTTTTTTTTAAGGAGCAGTGTGGGGAAACTCTGGTGGTGTAGTGGTTAAGTGCCATGGTGGCTAACCAAAAGGTGAGTGGTACAAATCTACCAGGCACTCACTGGAAATTTTATTTGGCAGTTCTACTCTCTCCTTTAACGTCACTGTGAAAGGCAATAAACTCAAAGGCAGTGTGGGGGATGGGTTATACAAATATACGACAATCTGTAAGACTCGAGTGAAGGATGCCATTTTTGAAGGTACTCAGAGCAAAGGAGTTAAAATATGTGTGTGAAGGGGAACATCATGTCATGGATTGAACTGTGTCCCCCAAAAATGTCTGTGTTGATGTGACTTGGTTAGGAGTTCCAATATGATGCCCTTCCTCCCATGTGTTGTGAATCCTGCCTCTGTGAGGTTGATGATAGAGAATGGTTTGCCGTTGTGTTAGTGAGGCAGGACCCAAGCTACTAGCTTGTGGAATATAAGGGAGAGAAGTGAGCTGAGGAGGTTGGGAGCCTCATACCACCGAGAGAGGAGCACCAAGAGGACAGCACGTCCTTTGGACCCGAGGTTCCTGTGCCGAGATGCTCTCACTGATGTGGACTCAGCCTACTGAACTGTAATGATTTTTCATATTGAATGGACTTGTAACTTGTTAATGGATTTGTGGCTTACCGGACTGTGACAATAAAAGCTCCTCAGGAAACCTTCCACTCGTGGTATTTTCTGTTAGAGCGGTACCTGGTGACTAAGACAATCCCAAACATAAAATGTCTTGAGTGGATGCATTTTTGTCAGCACATAGGGAGACCAAACAGTTCTGACTCAGAGCAGAAAATGAGTGAGGATAAGTTATTACCACATGACCAGATAGTGTCCTGTGTGGCAGGAAGGGCAGGAAGTAGGTTGTACTCTGCATAACCTACTGTGCAGAAACACAGAGGGATTTGCAATAAGCTTTTTCTTTTCTGTTTTGTTGGCTGTTTTTAGTAATGTTAGATGAATCAGTCATGCCAACCTTTAAAATTTAGGGAGAAAAAAATGTTTGAAGTGAGAATGAAGCTATTTTAAAGCTCCAGTGATTAGAGGCTCACTGGATTAGGAGAGCTTCAGTGATAACAGTATTTCTTATTTAGCTTTAGTGACACCTTCCAACAGGCTTGAAGAATTTTATAGATGCTATCTTATTAATTATTCAACATCTTAGTGAAGAAGGTGGTACCAAGTATAATTTGTTATCTACTTTATGGACTGGAGAATGGAATGAACTGACTTTTCATAAAAGGAGTACAAAGTTGGGCTGTTTTAAGAAGATAACCAAAGGTTTTTGAATCCAGCTCTACAGTCTTCATGTCTCTGATTGGATGCCTAAAAGCCCAAAAAGAAAAGAATACACACACATTTGACAGATTATGATCGTAGGTTTCCGGCTTTGGGCTTGCTTTATGCTTGGATGGAAAATCTCAAACCTTCAAAAAATGCCTGTATCATGTTGTTGTTAGCTGCTGTCAAGTTGGTCCTTGACTCATGGTGACCCTATGTACAGTGGAACAGATGACTGCCTCGTCCTGTGCCACTGTCATGATCAGTTGCTGATTCAGTCTTTGTGATCCATACGGTTTTCACTGGCTGAGTTTTGCAATTGCATCACCAGTCCTTTGTTCCTAGTCTTTTTCAGTCTGAAAGCTCTACTGAAACCTATTCAGCAACATGCAAGCCTCCACTGACAGACGGCTGGTGGCTTTGTAAAAGGTGCATTGGCCAGGAATTGATCTCAGGTCTCTAAATCTCCAGTGTCAGTGGGGCTAATCTTTTGTGAATTTCTGCATCCAAGTTTTGTCATGTTCACTGAAGAAACGTTCTTCCAGATACCACCATTCTCTCTTTCCTTAACTATCCAGTAAGCTCCAGAGCCTGTAGGAATTGAACGGTTCTTACTTTTATCTTTCCTAGTACCCAGAAAAGGAGCCCCTGGTGGTGCAATAGTTGAGGGCTTGACACTAACCAGAAGGCTAGTTCTTCTAACTCACCCAGCAACTCCACAAGAAAAAGACCAGAAATCTGCTTTGCTAAAGATAAAATAAAAAAAAAAAAAAAAAAAAAAAAAAACCCAAACCTGTTACTGTGGATTCTGACTCACAGTGACCCTATAGGTCAGGGTAGAACTGCCCCATAGAGTTTTTAAGGAGTGGCCGGTTGATGTGAACTACCAGTCTTTTTGTTGGCAGCCAGCTCTTAACCACTGTGCTACCAAGTCCCCTTCGTGGTATGGCCTACAATGGACATGGGGCAGTTCTACTCTGTCACATTATGTCATTTTGAGGCAAAATCGAGTTGATGGTATCTAAGAACAGCAGTATCCAGCAGCATGTGTTCTCAGGCAAGCGTTCAGTGACCATTTGTTGAATGCCTGTGTTTGTTGGCATGGACACATCTACAAAAGTTCCTGAGTTAGTGTCACTTAACTTTGGACTTCTTCACTCTGTCTCCACAAAGGCTTAGGAACACAGGTCCAGAATGGGTACCCTCCAAGTGCTGTATAAGGAGCCCTGATGGATCTGCTGGTTAAGTGTTTGGCTGCAAACCAAACCATAGGCGGTTCAAACTCACCAGCTGCTCTGCGGGAGATTGATGTGGCAGGCTGCTTCTGTAAACACTTACAGCCTTGGAAACTCCATGGGACAATTCTATTCTGTTCTCTAGGGTTGCTGTGTGTGGGACTTGATGGCAATAGTATACTTAGAGGTGGAGGTACAGCTCTCTTTTGAGCTAGGCTCAATTTCTGACTGCAGCGGAGACTTCCTGGCCTCTACCAGTTTGGTATAGCAATAGGAATTAATTCGGATATGACATGCAAAGTTTCTCTAGAAACCTAAACTCCAAAAATCTACACTAGGCTGTCTAATCCACTCAGTCACCACGCTTGTATGTCAAACTGACAGTCTTTCCACACGAAAGGGTTAGTCTGGAGGTGCCTTTTCTTGGTTTTCCTGATAGGTAATAGCTGAGAGGAGTCCTGCACGGTGCACAGTTAACATGCTTGGCTGCTAACTGAATGTTTGACAGTTTGTGCCCACCCAGAGCTGCCTTAAAAGAAAGGCCTGGCAATCTACTTCCCAAAAATCACCAGTGAAACTCCCGTGGAGCACAGCTCTACTTTGGCACACTTGGGGTATCTACGAGTCAGAATTGACTTGATGGCAACTGGTTTAATGGCTAAGAAGTTCAGCCTTCCTCTGGTTTCCCT
Source organism: Heterohyrax brucei (assembly GCA_028571685.1). NCBI lineage: Eukaryota > Metazoa > Chordata > Mammalia > Hyracoidea > Procaviidae > Heterohyrax > Heterohyrax brucei. Next base: position 52,881,590 of record CM053142.1, on the reverse strand, counting down.
AAGGCTCCTTCTAGTCAGTGGTGGGAAATAAAATAGACTTTTTACCACGAAATCATCCAGTAGAAAATCCCTTTTAGATATATTCCTTCTCAGATGGCAGATGACCCTTGGCCTACTTAGGCCTCCAGGACCCTCGAGCAGTTGGAACTTTCTTCAGCTGTCCAGCCAGCAGCTGTTCTCCATCAAAGAGACACACGGGAGTGCGGGTGGGAGGGTGGGACGAGGGGCAGAGGTGCTCTGGGATTCCTCAGGAATTTGGCCTTGGGTACTTACCTGTTTCCTTGTCTCTCCTTGTCCTTTAAAAGGTCATACTAACTCAGTTTATATTCTTGGCCAGAGATCCTAAGCTCTCGGTGAGCAATAGAATTAACTTAAAGACAGTGAAAAAATATAACAGGAGCGGTACTTCTTATTCTCTCATTTATGAATGCTCCTGGCCTCCTGAAGACACTTTTAAAGCTTTAAAGAAATGCCAGTGATATTAAAATGCTGAAGACTTGCTCCCCACCATCTTTTTTTTTTTTTTTTTTTAAATTTTTCTACTGGGCATGGAAGATTCAAATTCCTTCCTAGAGTATGGAAAAGTTGCTTGGCTTGAGCTTGTCCCTCCAGGAAACTCAATTAAATTGGACTAGGGAGATTTTTTTTTTTCTGTTTTGTCATCATTTTCATTTGGTAGGTTTGTAGTTGAGAGAGTGGCCCTATAGGGAACAGAGGTCCTAGGAAAAAAAACTTTTCCTTCAACTGAAGGTAAAAATCTCTTAAAAGTATGGCATTCTTTTTTTATGTGTGCTGCAGCCTTCCCCTCTCTAGTGTACTTTTTCAAATTTTTAGTTTCACTTCGAAATCTACCTTTGGGGCTGCTTTTGTTTCCCTTGGCTCCCTGTGGTTTGTGCTAGTTTTGTGGCCTGGGGATGTCACTCTGGTCACCTTGGCAATGTGAGGTATTTGCACTAAATAAAATCATCGTCTTAGCCTTCTTTGCGCCTTTTCAGGAAAAGATTCATTTAGAACATAACATGTCAAAAACCAAACCAAACCAAAACAAAAAATGCTATTTTTCTTCTAAGCTGCCAATAGAGAATGCATTGTGCTTTTCAGGTTATCATTCCATTAAAATGACAGAGATGATTGTAATTAGTTTGTTCTAATCCAAGCCAAAATGATGCTACCTTTCTGGTCCCCTCTGGATCCCTTCTTTCTCCTCTGTTTCCGTTCGCTTGTCTCCTGCAAAAGCACTTGTTCTCATTCAAGTTCAACAGAAATAAGCAGAGGAGGAGGTTGTTTTCCTCACATAAATAATAAAGACAGAGTGGTCTTTCTTAGCAGTAATAAAGTGGTCGAAAGTCTAAGTTCTCAGTTGGATTGACATGGGTAGCACTGTGGCTTTGCAATTTGCCAGGCTTGTAACTTGAGACTCACTATCTCACTTCTCTACTCTTGGTTTTCTCTTCTGCAAATGGGTATATAACAGGGTCATCCTAAGGTCATCTCATCTGACCTCAACTTCTCACAAGGGGTTGTTTTTCTCTTTAATCTTAGGGTTGGAAAAGTTAAATGAGATAAAATGCAAAGTACTTAGCACACTGCCTGGTAGAGAATAAGCACTTTGATATGGTCATTATATTATTACTATTACTATCATTGAAAAAAAAGAACTCTAGTGATACAGTCGTGAAGTACTCAGCTGTTAACTGAAAGACTGGAGCTTTGAACTCAATGGCTGCATGGAAGAAAGATCCGGTGATCTGTTCCCATAAATATTACAGCCTAGAAAATCCTGTGGGGCATTTCTCCTATGTGAAACAGGGTCAAGAACAGTCAAAATCAACTTGAAGTCTTCTAACAACATATTAATAATCTGTGCACCATTAGTCTCATGAAATACTCTTTTGAAAGAAAAATCTAAATTTTCTTTTAAATTTAAAAGTTAAATTTAAGAAAAAACGCATATTCATCTACCTACCTCTTGGGTGATTCATAAATACATTAACATAATAAAAGTTTTGAGAAAAGCAATTAAGAAGCCCACTTATTTTATTTAATTCAGTATTTACCTGAATTATTTGACTCTATAACCCCTCTTTTAATTAAGTGCTCCTGGGAACACCCTTGGGGGAATGCTGAACTCGTGCAGTGTTGTTCTTGTTAGTCATCACTGAAACAGTCTGATTCTTGCCAACCACGTGTGCCCCTGTGATCACAGGAGTTTGTGCTACTCTCCTACGGTGTTAACATATAGTTGTGCCAACCTAAGAAACACAGGGAAACATGCATTAAGAAGTACCTGGTAGTATATGTCGGTTGGTTCAAAGTGATGTCACCTTTTTTTCCCTCTTCTTCCATAAAAGAATAAAAGAAATCAGGTTTTTGCAAACTGGGATATGCTCAAAGTGAAAATCTAATTCTCACTCTATTTATAGTTTTACATTGACCTCATATCCCAGAAATTAATGACATAAAATACAGAAACAAGGTATTTTTGATAGAATGAGTTCAAGAGACTCAATGAAGCAACAAAATATATAGACTTCCTTATTAACTGTGCCCTGATCGGGAGAAAATTCTACAGTGTTACAGTTAGCACAATGACGATGAAATCGCTGTTTCTGCTGAGTCGAGCATTCCGATGTGACAGTGTATGTAGATACAGATATAGAAACACAACAGTGTTTTCCTTTTGTTTATTAGCATTTTTTACCCATTTTCTTGAGGGCAACAGGTCCCAGAATAAGGAAGACACTGAGAGAAACCAAAAAAGTGGCTTTTTCAACCCTGTGGTCAGGAAACTGGTAAACTTCTTGACCCAGAAAGGCTTGCTTGGGACAAAGGCTCTGAGGGAAAAGAGAAATGAGAGTGTTTATCAAGTTTGAATATCTGGAAACCCTGGTGAAACAGTGGTGAAGTGCTGTGGCTGCTAATCAAAAGGTTGGCAGTTCAAATCCACCAGGCGCTCCTTAGAAACTCTATGGGGCAGTTCTATTCCTTCTACAGGGTTGCTATCAACCTCGAACCAAGATGAGATTTTGGATGGACGTGTGGGTGAGGAGCTAGAATAAGGAGAAGCTGCAGCGCAGAGAGACTAGGTGTGGCATATGTAGCATGTGTGCTCAGTGAGAAAATGAGGTTCTGAAAGGCGATTTGTGTCCCAGGCTTACTTTGCTCTAAAAGTCACTGAGGAAGAAGGAACGTGGCCCAGTTTTAGTGACGGAGAATTTCTGAGACAGTTCTATTTTCAAATATTGTGTCCCATTGTTTCTATGTATACACTGGAATATATTAGAATATATGTTCTGATCTTAAATTAAGAACAGGCTCACTCTCAGCCTACAGAGAAAGAGTCAGGAAACCCCTTCTTGCTGCTCAGCAGTTGTGTGGCATGGGGTGGTTCTTCCTTTTGAGTCAATGTTCTCAATACATAGAAAATTCCTATGTTCTTTCTGGAGTTCCTGGGTAATGTAAGAAAACTCTATTAGTGCAGTGGTCAAGAGTTATTGCTGCTAACCAAAAGTTTGGCAGTTTGAATCCTACAGGGGCTCACTGGAAACTATGGGTCAATTCTACCCTGTGCTTTAGGGTCCTGCGAGTTGGGACAGACTAGATGACAATGTTTCTTGGGGGATGGCTGGAGACGGGTAGTATAAACCAGCTAATGTGCTTTAACTACTTAACTGCAAGGCTGGAGGTTTGAGACTACCCAGATGTGCCTCTGAAGAAAGGCCTGGTGATCTGCTTCAAAAAAAAAATCAGGCACGGAAAGCCCTAGGGAGCAACAGCTGTACTCTGACACTCGGGTTACCGTGAGTCGGTGTTGGTGTGTGACTACAACTAATAACTGGCAAAATGTTTTCTTCTAGACATGGTACATAGTCTTAAATTACTGATTCTGTCTTTGGTTTATTCATGTATACAGAGAAATTATTACCATTTGTTAAATATGCACTATTTTCTCTGAACCAAAACCAAAACAAACTCACTGCCATCAAGTGGTTTCTGACCCATAGTGAGCCTATAGGACAGAGTAGAAATGCCCCATCAAGTTTCCAGGGAACACCTAGAGTGTTTGAACTGCCAACCCTTCAGTTAGCAGACATAGCACTTAACCACCAAGCCAGCACGGTTTCCATTTTTCTCTGAAAACCCAACCCACTGCCGTTGAGTCAGGTCCAACTCAGAAGAGATTAAAAAAAAAAAACAAAACTCATTGTTTAGAAAATATAAGCAAAACAGTCCATCACAGCAACAGTTTCTGCATGTACTGTTTAGTGACACTGATTACTTTCTCTGAGTTGTGCAACCATTCTTAGTCTCCTTTATTGAGTTGTTCTTCCCAATTAACAAAGATTCACTGCCCTTTAAGCTTCCTGTTTGAAGTGATTTTTAATTTACCAAGTGGCATGTATTTATTTGGAGCTCAAAGCCCCACCCTTAACCACGATTGCTGCACCTAAGGATGGGTGATACATTTTTTTAAAAAAAATTTATACTAGAAGTTGCTATAGTAATTACTCCTTGTTTAGTCAATAACACAGGTCGTACTAAAAATGTCAGAAATGTAACAACACCAGATCCTTTTCTGAGCTGCCCTCAAGGCAGTCATTGCCAAGTGCTATCAGCTTTAGATCTAGGATCTAAACCCAGTTCTTGTGTTAGAATAAGGGATGTGTTTGCATCTGAGTGCAGGAGACAATGTGGGAAGAAGCAATCTTTTGTCAAAATGGAGCTAGACCTTTTTAAACCATGCTTCCCAAGACCTTAAGAAAGGTGTTGCAATTAGAAAACCCAAGAACATTATATTTTGTTGCACTGAGAAAAGTTTGGATGTGATATAAAATAACTGTTGAATGAATAAACACACAAATATGAATGAGTGTCTATGGAAAGAGATCAGTCTTGCAGAAGGTCTCTCAGGATCAAAAATTTTGATGGTTTTGATTTTGTCCTGATCTTTTCCTCTTTGCAGCATGTAACATACTCTCCTATACTTACACACCATTTGATTGTGGGATAGTTTGTAACCTCTGACCAACTAAGTGTAAGTCAAGGATCTCCCACTTACTTTAGCCAATTTTTCAAAATAATACCTGTAAAACACAAACCAGAGTAGAAAGCAAAGATGGGACATATTTTATTCCTTTCAGGCTTTCCATCATGACTTTCAGTAGGTCTTGTCCTGATTTTCTTTTAGCCTTGGCTATGTAGTCCAGTGAGTTTATTGGATACAAAACATTTCTTCTGTATTCTGAGATTCTATTACCATGATTCCAACTGCTCAAAAGAACACTGACTGTGGAGTTGATTCTGCCTTATAGTAACCCTACAGGACAGGGTTGAACTGACACATAAGGTTTCCAAAGTGGTAACCTTTACAGGAGCAGACTGTCGCATTTTTCTCCTGCAGAACAGCTTATGGTTTTGAATAATTGAGCCTTTTGGTTAACAGCCGTGTGCTTAACCACTGTGCCTCTGCAGGGCCCTTCTCCAAATAAATTTTCTAAAACTCACTCAGTGGAGGAATAAAATTTAATTCTATGTCTGTTTTGAAATCCTCATCTGATTTAGGAAATTACTCGGTACTCCTGCAGCACATGGCACACCGTGAAGGAGCAACAACAACAAAATCACACAGATAGAATTGTGCACTTAAGATACATACATGTAACGAAAGTGAATCTCATCCAAATACTACACTAAAGCTTTTTGGAGGACAAGATTCAGACACCGAGTCCACTGCCACTGAATTTTCTGACTTATAGAGACCCTATAGGACAGATGGAACAATCCCCCAAAGTTTCCAAGGAACACCTGGTGGATTTGAACTGTTGCCCTTTTGGTTAGCAGGTGAACTCTTAACCACTGTGTCACCATGGATCTTTAATATTTCAAATATTTAACACTTTGAATTATTTTTAACCTCACTCAGCAGCATTTTGTGAGCCTGTACTACGTGCCACATACTGTAGCTTAAGTAACAGGTGCACCATGAAGAACAAAACAGGTATGTCCTCTGCCCTCAGTCACTACAGTCCAGTGATGGAAACTGACTTAAACTATGCCTGTATACATAACTAAAAATTACAAAAAGTCCTATGACTGGAAAGAACAGGGTACTATGAGAGAAAATAATAGGTTAGGAAGGGACAGAGACATGCTTTAGGTTAGATGTTTAGGAGGTGCTTCCTGAGGAAGCAGTATTTCAGCTGGGGATGAGTGAGGTCTAAGCAAGGAAAGAGAAAAGGCGTTCCAGATACCAAAAACGTGTGTAGGAAGGTCCAAGATAGGAAAGAATCTCAGGATTTTGGGAAACTGAATGACAGCTAGTGTGGCTGGATCATAGAAAACAAGGAGTGCAGGGAGATAGAGCAAAAAGGATGCTGGCAAGCAGAGTAGATTATGCAGGGAGGCCTTGCAACAGAAAGTTTTTGGAGGGTTTTGCATTGATGATTGAGGTGATTCAACTTGCATTAAAACAATGTTAGAACTGTTCTTTGGCTGCTCTATGGAAAATGAACTGGAGAGGTGCAAAGATAAGAGAAGGAAGATCCAATACCAGCTCCCAGGTTTCTAGCTTAAGCAATGAGCAGGCGTGTGGAGTGATACCCGAGGGGGAATAAAATCGAGTGACAGGAACGTAGGAAGTAATGTCTGAGGAACTGAGTTCAGGTCCAGATTTAGCTACTGATTGCAGCTGGTGGGTTTGAACCACCAGCTTCTTGGTTATCAGCTGAGCACAGGGTACCACCAGGGCTCCTGGCTGTCTAATAAGGGGCTACATTTCTCAGCTACCCTGAAGCTAGGTTTGGCCTATGTGACTAAGTTCCGGCCCAAACCTCGCTGGAATGTAAACAGAAGTGATGTATAACACTTTTGAACCTAGGCCTTAAAACATGGCACATTTGTTCTGCATGCTCTTTTTTCCTGTGAACTACAGTGTTGATGCACTGATGATTAGCTATGACTATACAGCTAAGACAGTACCCTACAGGTTTTCAGAGAAACAATGTAGAACTTGGGTCTGTGAACGACGCATGTAGAAACATTCACATACCTTCTCCACATGGTTATGTGAGAGACACACAGGACTCTTATTTAAGTCACTGCATTATTGATTTTTTTCCCCCAGGTGAGTTAAGGTTTTTACTCTAGCTATATAGGGTCGCTGTGAGTTGGAATTGACTCAACAGTAACAGATTATCTGAAAATTGGTACATAAAGTCAAATGTTGTTGTAATGAAAATTGAAAATATGTGTGAGATGAGAGAGCAGATATCATAGTCTGGAAAGTTTTATGATGGCAGATTTGCCTTTTATATAAACTAATACACATTTTACTGTGAATTTCAATCGTGTTTGCATCCTCTGAACTTGCAGAGTACTTTTTGTTTGAATTTTCACTTAGCTGTTTATGTGCTTTGTTAGCATGTTGAAGGAGTGCTTTGGTGTCTCCTATGTATAACCTGTTACATGACATACTGCTTTATAGTTTACAGTCCTTACAAAAAGGATGAGATGTTGGGATTCATTTAGCTATTCAACATTTATTGAATGCTTATGTTGTGGACTGGACAGAGTTTGAAGGTAACTTATCAGACGACGTGTTTGTCTTAAAAGTGACTTTCCTTAAGGTCAAATTAGAAGGACAAGTAGGAGTCACAGGTGAGCATATTATTATCATGGTTTTGGTCATGTACCAATTAGGTGGAATCCAGGACATACATGTATACAAAATGATGCACTCAAAGTTCCACAGCTAGCTAAAGATCTGTCAACTGGATCAGTATTACTTAAATCAGGGCCTTGAACCAGCTCAGAAGGGTTCAGTAATTGGATGCATAAGTGAAGGCAGCCTAGGCATTGAATAGTAACCAAATCTGTGGCCTAGAGGATTTTGCCCTGGTAGGAAACAAATGGAAATCCTGGTGGCCTTCTGATTACTGAATTTATGTGGGCTAACCAAATGGTTGGCAGTTCAAATCTGTAAGGTACTACCTGGAAACTCTATGGGGCAGTTCTACACTGTACTATGGAGTCACTATGAGTCTGAATCGATTTGCTGGCAACCGTTTTGATTTTGGTTTTAGGAGAAAAACAGCAATGCCCTACTCATAGATGGCTGCCAGTGTGCTGCTCTGAATAGTGTCACGCTCCACAGTGCAGTGAATTGTCCAATCTCCTGCATCAGGCTCCTGAAACTTTCCAGATCAGTGCAGGAAACTGGGTGATTGATAGAAGTGATTCTACAACACTGGGTTTGGTTTGGGTTTGGGGCGAGAGCGACACATATTCAGGGCAGTGCAGTTAGTGGCTGAGTAAGGTGATGCTGTCTGCGAGTGAAGGAATGAACGAGCAAACTAAAGAATGAACAAATGAACAAGCACATTGCCCGGAGTCGATTCTGACTCACAGGGACCCTATAGGACACAGTAGAACTAGCCCAAAGGGTTTCCAAGGAGCACCTGGTGAATTTGAACTGCTGACCTTTTGGTTAGCAGCTAAATTCTTAAACACTCCAACACCAGTGCTCTGTTTGTTTCCTACTCAGGTCAACATCCCAAAAGAAACAGACTGGTTGCTATGCAACATACATGTTTGTTACTGGACAAAACTCCAGATTCACGCTACCTGAGGTGAAGCCGGTGTCTGAGACAGGAGTTTGGGTAATGTAATCAAAGGTTCTACTTCAGTGTGCCAGAAGCACAGGGGACAGGGGGAGTTCTGGTCCTCAAAGTCTGTCCAAATCTGTCTGCTGTCCTCATTTTGTTGGCAGTTGCGGAACCATTTCAAACTGGTCTGAAGTTCAGTCTCAAACAGTAAGATATCTAAAATTCCTACAAGCATGTAAAGTGTGTTCATGAAATAGTTAATGATACATATATATATTTACACAGTATCACTCATTTACTGAAACAGTGAGGGACAAAACTTACTAATCAAAGCAAATGAGGCAATAATTCTGTGCGCCAAGAATGAACTTTTTAAATTCTTAGAGCATAGTGTTGTGGACCAGTACTAGTTTGATGCTGGCCAATGGATGGACTGCATTGCTTCATAGAGAACCTCATATAGCACTGGTTATTGTGTTATAACTCAAAGGCTGACAGATGTTTTCTTCATAGGTCAGCTTGCCAAGACAAGGAAGAATGGACGTGGCAGTAGGCAATAAGGTTGAGAGCAATATACAGTATATGATACAGAAAGACTACTGACCTGCAATAAAAGATAGTAGGAGGGGGTGAGAGGAAGACAAATGAGGTTTAGAGGTCAAGCAAACATAATTAAAAGGGCTCAGAGTTTGTGAAGAAATGAAAGGAAAAAAGGAAAGGAGAAAGGAAAACCTGATGAGACTAGCATTCGCCAAAACAAAATGATGTGGAAAGTTAAAGATAAAAATAAAATGAGATTCAGTTGGACTTAGGCTGCGAGCTGACTGTAATTTGAAATGGATGAGGACATGGAGATACTGAGATTTAAAAGACAGGTATTGGTTCCAGAAATATTTAAAAAACAGAAAGAAAAGGAAAAGGAAATTTTTGTTCCCTTGGGGTTTATAGTCTGGAAGATAAATTCACGGTAATATACCCAAGTTCTTTTTTTGCTCTCCTGCTTTGAGTAAATAGTGTTATTCTTGTTAACTAGGTTCCCACTTAGAGTGATCCTGGTGGTGTAGTGGCTGAGTGCTACAGCTGCTCAGCAAAAGGTTGGCAGTTTGAATTTACCAGATACTGCTTAGAAATTCCATGGGGCAATTCTACTCTGTCCTATAGGGTCACTATGGGCCAGAATTGACTCAACGGCAACAGCTTTGTTTTTTAAACCCAAACCAAATCCATTGCTGTGGGGTCGATTATGACTCATAGTGGCCTTATAGAGCAGAATAGAACTGCCCTACAGAGCATCCAAAAATTATCTAATGGATTTAAACTGCTGACCTTAGCTCTTAATCACTACACCACCTGGGTTTCCGTGAGTAAGCGGTAGCTCTGAAAAAGCATGTGACCTTCCTTCGGCCTTCCAAACCAGAACCAAACCCACTGCCACTAAGTCAATTCTGACTCGTAGAAACACTGTAGGGCAGAGTAGAACTGCCCCATAGAATTTCTAAGGAATGGCTGGGAGATTTGAACTACTAACTTTTTGGTTACATGCCATAGCATTTGACCACTACACCATCAGGGTTTTCCTTCCACCTTGTGGACTGGAATAGAATTAGCAGTAGAGGATTTTTATCTCAAGAAAGCTCAGGCACCTTAGGGCTTTCTAGGTTTTTTCCCCCATCTTTCTCAAATCTAACTGCATGCTGAAGAAGGTATTAGAGTCGAACTCGTAATGGGCTTGATAGAGGAAATGAAGTGACTGCTGGCAGTATCTGTCTACCTCTGTCAGTTCAGTACCTAAGAGCCTGTTAAGCATGGAGGTTTTGGCTTGACTTCTCTTTAGAAAGTCACCTCCAGATCTTCACTTTGGTTTCAATTGGTTTTGAAGTGTCACTGAAAGAATTCTTTTGTTTTTACTTTAGGCTGGCGGGTTTGCACTGTAACTATATCTGCTTTTCTACATCTCTGTTTGACACTGGCTTGACCTCTGCTTACCTCATTCTTGCTAGAAAGAAACATATCTAATACTATCCACCTCTGTGATAAGAGCAAGGAAAAACAAACAGTAGAAAGACCTTTCAGAAGTGGATGACCTACTACTGGCTGTGGAAGCCACAAGACTAAATAGAAGCCTGGGTATGTCCACAGCAGACTTAGCAGGAGCAAGCAGGATGCTGTGTTTGGGCTCTGGGGTTTAGAACTTCGGGGCAGAATTCTATGCTTGGCTCCGACAATAGTTTGCTGTGTGATCTACTTAATGGAGAGGCAATGTGAAATGTAATTTCTTAGGCTCTGAATCAGTTTCACACAATGATTTCCATGTTTCATCTAGGAAAGAGTGACCTCAACTATGCAGTTGGGTCAATTCATTAGAAAAAATCTCCAGGAATTTCTTCAGTGAACAATTACACCTTCTCTCTGGGATCGGATCCCTCATCTCATCCATCTTCCTTCTTTTGGTTTATAGCAAACTACTCTAAGGTCTCTTGGTTGTTTTAGGAATAAGATTTTGGACTACTCCCATGATGCAATTAAAATAAAAACTGTACCAGTGAAATTTCAAGTGCCCAGAATATTTTTTGGAAAATATTAACGGGGGATAATTTTCCTTGTCTCTTGGCTGGACAAATAACATTGTGTTCAGTTTGGAAAGAAACCAAGCCAAACCAAACCTACCAACCAGTCAATTCTGACTCACAGCAACCTTGCAGACAGAGTACAACTACCCCATAGTGTTTCCAAGGAGCACTTAGTGGATTTGAATGTCCGACCTCTGGTTAGCAGCCGTAGCCTTAACCACTATGCCACCAGGGTTTCTTGGAAAGAAAAGGAGATTAAAAACAAAACAAAACAAAAACTCGTGACAGTCTAAAAAATAATGCTTATTTCGGGTAATCATTCTAAAGCATATCTCATAACAATGAATTAACTGGCAAAGTGACTGAATTTAAAGATTTTGAAAATGGCTTGAGGTCTGTAAATCCAAGTACAAAGGTCAGCGAAGGCTGCTTTGGTAAAGGGAGGAAGTTACAAATGATTGCGAAGGCTCAGAAGGTGCCTAGGGAAATGCAGATTTCTGAACATAGGTGAAACACAAATATTTCAAGGAGTGGAAAATTACCTAGTCAGAAGATCTACATGTTGTCATTTATACTCTGTATCTTCAGTCCTATGTGCTCTTCCTTTCTCTTTCCCTTGTGTACATTTTCTTAGGTCATCTCCTCTAGGCCCATGACTTTAAATACCATCTGTATGCTGATGACTCACACGAGTTTCTGTCTCCAGCTTTGACCTCTTCCCTATACACACCAGGCTTCTACAGTTGCCTTCTTATGTTTCTAGTCAGACATCTAATGGGCATCTCAAAATTAACATTTTAAAGATAGAACTTTGAACTTCTCCACCTCCCTAAATTCTCTACCATTTTTTATCATGTCACTGTTCCTTCTTTAAGGCAGCTTCTATTACTAATCCATCAGGAACTCCTGTTGACTCATCTTTTGAAACAGCCATCCATTTCTCTCATTTTTTCCTGCTATCAGCCTAGTCCAAGGATATATTGCCTGGACTAATACACTAGTCTCCCCAAGATCCACTTCTCTTTCATCCACTGCCCAGGCAAATGATTTTTAAACATAAGTCTGATTAAATCACTCCCTTACTTAAAATCTTCCAACCATACTAAGCACATGATAGTGCTTAGAATACATTTCAGCTCTCTTAACCGTGGTCTGCAAGATGCCACATAGGCTGGCCTTTGCCTACCTCTTAATCCTCTTCTGTTAGCACTGTGGCTCACTTACGCTCATGCATTAACTAGCTCACTCAACAAATGCTTATAGAGTGCTTTTTATGTAATTAGTACTCTTCTAGGCACTGGAGGTAGATCAGAGAACAAAACAGACAAACATTCCTGGAATCATGGAGTTTATGTTCTAGCAGGGAAGACACACAGCAAAGCAAGGACCAAACAATCAAGTTATGTAGTATGCTAGGAAGTGGTTAAGTGCTACAGGCAAAAAAAAAAAAAAGTTGAGTGAGGGGAATTGTAGTACTAAGGGAGGAGCTGAGAGAGGTTACATAGTTAGCACAGGTTAGCCAGAGGTCAAAGGTGAAGCACAAAGCTGAAACAGGGGAGGGAATTATCCAAAACAGGCATCTGGGGGAAGAGTGTTCTGGAAGACAGGATCTAGAGAAGGCCCTAAGGCAGGACTGCACCTGCTGTGTTCAAGAAACAGGTGGCTATTGGCCTAGAGGAGGGGGAGCCAAGGACCTCGGAAAAAGTTTAGCTTTTTTGTTTGTTTGTTTGTGTGAGATGTGCAGACAGCGCAGCATATTGAATGACAGAGTCACATAATTTGATTAACATGTAAGAAGGAACAGTCTGGCACCTGTGTTGAGACTAAGCTATGACCCAGAGGGTTGTGAGCACTGAAGGAGGAGAGAGTTTTGAGATGATTTCAGTAATGTGGCCAGGATTCAGGTGAAGTAAGGTAGGCTGCGAGGGTGCCGAATTTAAGGAGGTACTCACTGTCCGAGCTGTGAGAGGGAGCCTGAGAGCGAGTGTCTCCTTAAACTGGTACCCTGGGGGCTGACATTGCCTCAGTCTAACCCCAGTCCTGTGTAGCAATCCGGGTTAGAGAGAACAGTTGTTCCCTTCAGGTAGTAGCAGTAAAGGCGGTTAAGAAGAGGTCCTATTCTGGATTTATTTGAAAGTAGAGACAAAGTTTCATGACATAGTTGATGAGGGCGGTGACACAGAGAGGCACAGAGGCTGAGTCTCAGGTTTTCAGTCTGAATAAAGATGAAAGTGTCTTCAGTTGGGAAGGGGTGGCACAGGGAAATGGGTTACTGGGTGAGGGAGGCGAGCTGAGCTCTGTTCTTATTTATTTGTTTTATTTTTTTAGGGGAAGATTTAAAGAGTAAGTTAGTTTCTTTTCCAACAATCAACACACATATTGTTTTGTGACATTGTTGCCAACCAGAGAATGTATCAACACTTTCCCCTTCTTACCTTCTTGACTTTGGATATTCCATTCCCATTTGTTCAGCTTTCCTGTCCCCTCCTGCCTTCCAGTTTTTGCCCCTGGACTCGTGCAACCCTTTCAGCCTCGTTTTATGAGCCTGTCTAATCTTTGACTGAAGGGTAAATCTCAGGAGTGACTTTGTTACTGAGCTATAATGGTGTCCGGGAGGCCATGCTCATGGGGTTTCTCTAGTTTGTCAGATCGCAAATGCTGGTGGGCTTTTTTGTGAGTTTGAGTTTTGTTCTCCATTTTTCTCAAGCTCTTCCAGGACCTTCTATTGTGATCCCTGTCAGAGTGGTCAGTGGTGGTAGCCAAGCATCATCTAATTGTTCTGAACTCAGTCTGGTGGAGGCTGTGGTAGTTGTATCCCATTAGTCTTGTAGGCTAATGTTTTCCTTCTGTCTTTGTTTTTTTTCTTTCTCCCTTGAGCAGCTTGTAGACCCTGATGGCCTAGTGGTCAAGCGCTATGTCTGCTAACCAAAAGATCAACAGTTCGTATCCACCAGGTGCTCCTTGGAAAACTCTATGGGGGCAGTTCTACTCTGTCCTATAGGGTTGCTATGAGTCAGAATTGACCCAATGGTAGTGTTTGTATTTATTTATTTTTTCGTTTTCCTTGAGCAGTTCAGTTTTCAATAATGTGAGGTTTGAAATACCTTATACATCTATGTGGGGATTTTTAGCAGCAGCTTGTAATAAGACATTAGAGTTCAGGACTAATGATTACCACAGTCATCCTCGAAGAAAAACCAAACCAAACCTACTGATGTCATGTTGATGCCAACTCATAGTGACCCTACAGGACAGAATAAAACTGCCTCATAGTTTCCAAGGAGTGCCTGGTGGATTTGAGCTGCTGACCTCCTGGTTAGCAGCCGTAGCACAAATCTTATTCCTGCCTTGGAGTTTTAGCCTTCTTGTTTCCTCTGAACCAAACACTTTTCTCCCAGATCTTCATATGTACCTTCAACAATCATGTTACAGTTCAAATGTTAGCTCTTTGGAAGTAAGGGCTCTTTCCCAATTGTCCTGTCCAGTGTTGGTCCTTCTTCAAGTTTGTTTGCTTCCTTGTATCATTCCTATCAGAAACTCTTATTTATTTGTTCATGGAGCAGGGATCTTATATATGTCTTGTGTATACTCAGCGTCTCCTGAGACCAAAACAGTGTCTGGCCTCTCAAACGCCCCCCCTTTTTTTTGTTATTGAGTGGAAGTTTACAATACAAGTTAAATTTGCATGCCCGCCTATCTGCAGCTCCTTCTGTTCTCCTTGCTCAGTGACAGAATACTCTTCCTTTGCATTCTATACGTGTCATAACCTCTTAATAATCTCCTGTCCCCACCTCTCCACTCAGTTCTAGTAATAGTCCAGTAGGACAACATGCTATAGATGCATAGAACCATAAAGTGCACATATGATATGAATACTCTGTCCCTGAGTCAAATTCATTCTTGTCCATAGAGTTGACCTCAGTAATGATTTATGATCAGGGGCAGCTTCAGGTCTAGGGGCCATGCTCCCCGGCTAACTCCCAGACCTTCCGACCATCAGTTGTGGTGTTTCAGGGGAGTTCTTAGGGTGCACCCCTCTTTTCTCATGTTGCCACTGGAACTCGACATTGTGAGCTCCATCAAGGATGTCATTGGTGGTAGCTGGGGATGAAACTTTTTCTTGAATGAATAAATTAATTTACATCAATCTTGTGCCATTACAAAGGCAAAAAATAAAAATAATTAAAACAAATTCAACCACTAAAAAGTAAAAAATGTAGTTTTTAATTTATTGAGCAGAACATATTGGCAATTGAGTAGGGATTGTAAAAGTTATTGTGTATAAATAGGTAGATAGATTTTGTGAAGGAGTAATAAACTATTTGATTACTTGTACAAATACCAGTTCTAATTCTCATACAAAGCATCTATTTTACAAATCACAAATGGAAAGAAAATCCAGAATGTTTGTTAGAGGGGTCAGAGGTTTTGCTTAGCATGATGATCCAATGATTTTTGTTCCTAAGGTTTATGCCATAGAATGAAGACCAAGTTTATGACTAGAAATTATTGCTCGGGAAGAGCAAAACTTGATTGAACAATCCCTCACCTGTTGGTTGCATTTTCAATTGTACTGGTTAATGAAAAATACGCCAACTACAGGCTGCATAAAGAGGCTTGGTTGTACAGTGGTCAGAGCATTTGGCTGCCAACTAGAAAGTCAGTAGTTTGAAGCCACCAGGAAAAAGATATGACAGTCTGCTTCAGTACAGATTTATAGCCTCAGAAACCCTGTGTGGTCATTGCAAATCAAAATCAACTCAATGGCAGTGAATTCAGCATTTTTTAATTTTTTTTTGGTTATGGGTAGCATATTTTCAACTTTTGTTAATAAAAATTGAATTGAAATCTTTATAGGGTCATTTAGTTGCTCAAGTATGAAAGTGTTCAACTAGATTTTTTTTTTTTTTTGGAAGGCTCTACTAAGTAAACAAACAAATAAACAAACAAACAAAACTTGACACCAGTAAGGTATTTCAGCCAAGGTCAACAGTAGTCTAAAGTAGAGATGAGGTGAGACTGGTGTCAATAGTACATCTAAGAACCGAGGCAGGGATAAAAATTCAGTAGTGGCTGCAACACCGAGCTCAAGCATAAGAATTGTGAGAATGGTTGCTATGAGCTGGATCTGACTCAAAGGCACCTAAAAACAGCACCAAATGTAGCTTGGTAAACCAAAAGGGGCATTGGACTTTGACTCAAAAAAACCTGACTTCAGATCCTGGTTCTCACAGTTGCAAATTGGGTGCTGTTAAATGAATCAGTTGATCTCTGTGTTCTCATTTGTAAAATGGAATAATACTCATCTTGGCTGCATGAAATAATAGGAATTAGAAAAATAAAATGTATGCTAATATACTTTTAGCTGTTAGACATTGAAGGTATTCTCTGAGTGGTATTCAAATGAGTTTGAAAGCTTTTAATTGTTTTTAGTGTGTGAAAGTGTTTCCTAAAATCTAAGAATCCTGAAAACATGAATTCACTTCATGTACATAAGAGGGGAAATCCTGGTGTTATAGTGGTGATGAATTACGGTAGCTAATCAAAAGGCTGGCAGTTTGAATCCATTAGGTGCTCCTTGGAAATTCTATGGGGTAATTCTACCCTGGCCTATAGGGTCACTGTAATTCACAGTTTTCTTGAGGGCAACAGGTTTGGTTTATATAAGAAGAGGCACCTTTTGAGTTGGTTAGGATGCTGTCAGTATAAACGTGAGAATTTGCAACTAAAGTGATTTTAAAAAGGATGAAAATACTATCTCATTTCACTTGCACAAGAAATGCAATGTAGGGAGGTTGCAGGTTTGACCTGGTAAAGTCCTCAGGGACCCAGTATTAGTGGGGTCCATAAATTCCATACCTCATGGTCCCATGATAGCAGCTCCAGTTCTAAAGATCACGTCTGTAGGTGGTCTGAGGCATGTCCGGGAGATAGCCTTTCCAGACAAAACCTTACTGGACTTTCTGTGATGTCTCTTTGGCCAGAGCTAATTAGGTATCTTAGACCAAGTACACTACTGGAAAACAGGAGATGATTTTCCACAACTGGCTTAGATTCAACATTTTCTCCCCAGGACTGGGGAGGGGTTCACTGTTTATGAACATATGAGCCCTGATATCTGAATAAAAATAGTGTTCTGTTAGCAAGGAAGAAGGGGGAGGGGGAGGAAATGGTTGTGGTATAGGTAACCAACTGTATTTTTCACACCATCTCCATCATTTTAAAGGGAGGAGGGACTTAGCGGTTATTGCAAAACTCAGAATGAGAAGATATCATGATGGCAGCATGTTGGAAAGCACAGTTCTATGGGTTTTACTGTTGGTCACTCACCACATTTTCATTTTCCAGTGCCATTGATTGTATATCCAAAACATATAGTGAGAAGGAGAAAGCACCAATAATGGGGAAGTGGCTCAATTATTCTCTGGTTTGTTTTGCTTCTACATTTTTTTAGATAGATCTATACATCATGCAGATTTGATTGAATGGATGTAAATACTAGATCTTGTTCTCAATGGAGGACAGAAAATTAATACAGAGAGCAGGAACTAAAGAAGTAGGTACTTAGGAAAGAAATACATTGGCATTCATGACCAGAAGGATTTAAAAGATTTTTTCCAGAAGATTGTTAGAGTGGAACAACATGAAAAAAAGAACTTGGATTTGTCCTTTGAGGCAAGTTATCTTTTAATAGTCATAAAATAGTCCCAAACCAAACCATTGCCATGGAGTTTCTGCTGACTCACAGCAACTCTATAAGACAGGGTAGAACTGCCCCACAGAGTTTCCAAGGAACACCTGGTGGATTTGAACTGCTGATTCTTTGGTCAGCAGCTGTAGCTCTTAACCATTACGCCACCAGAGTTTCCACAATAACCATAGCTAACATTTACTGAGCATTTGTTGAGTTCAGGGAATTATTTTGCAAGCATTACATATTCTGTCTTCTCATAAATTTGCTACTCATGGGATGGGGATGATTATTTTCTGGCCTTATAGGATGTTAGTCAACTTGCCAATGTTAACACATTAAGAGTTGTGGTTGTTCTTCAGATTCTGGCAATCTGATGCTACTATAATTTACTCAAATTAAAAGCCCTTGCATTGGATTCTCTAAATTCAAATAACTCTTCCTTTGAGGAATCTCATTCATTACTTTCATACTACTTCAGAAATGTTACAGATTTGTTGAAGCTACTTAATGAAGTCTAACTCATCATTTTAAACTTCCTTTAGCCTTTTCCTTTGCTTTTGAACATCTGATGCTAACTGTTTTGTGATGTTTCCTGTTACCTGGCACCAATTTTTTTTCTCTGTTTCTACCATTACATCCTTACTCTTTAGTCCAAATGTATTTTATATCTGAAGAATGACTTGTGTATTATTCGTTTGATGTCTTTAATAGTGTTTTAATCATTGTATGTGATCATGCTATGCCCCAAGCTTGTTGGCTGGAGAAGGATTTATAAATAAAATTATTGTTGTTATTGTTATCTTTATCTCTTGTAACAATACTCATTATTAAGATCAAATCTAAGCTAGAAATAGTTCAACATAAATGATTACATGTAATCAGTCTACTTATTCTGCTTTTTAAAAAAACCTGTTGCTTGCACTCGTTTGTTTTTCTCGCTAAACAGACTATTATTTGTAAGTTTTAAGAGACTCTGATTTGATTTGAAGAGTAATTCTTTACAAGCTTCAACAAGAGTTTTCTCTTGGTTGGACTTGAATCCAAAGGAATTTCTTGTTCCCACTAGACATACAGTGACAATATTCACAGGAGCACATGGAGACAGGATTTTCAGAACGTGCACCAAAAGTGCAGAACTTTGTGTTTTGAGAGGCCAAAAGTATGATTAACAGAGAGTTTAGCAGCAGGGAGGTGTGCTTTAGATTGATAACAGAAGTAATTTTACAAATATTAGAGTGTTCTGAGTATAGAGTAAGTTATTCCATGAAGCTGTACTCTCTGATTCACGGCAAGTGTTCTAACACACTGCCAGGCCATTGTTTGCAGTGTTGTGAGGGAATTCAATATCTTATGGAGGATGATGGTCAATAATCTCTCAAGTGGCTTCTCTTTCTAAGACTCTACATTTCCATAAACCAAAACCAAACCCATTACTATCGAATTGATTCCGACTCATAGCAATCCTGTAGGACAGAATAGAAGTGTTCCATAGAGTTTCCAAGAAGCATATGGCAGACTTGAACTGTTGGCATTTTGGTTAGCAGATGTTTTGGTTAGCAGACATAGTATGTAATCACTATTTCACCAGGGTTTTTATGTTCCCATAGAGTACATAAAAATGCCTTAGGGTGTTTCTTGTCTTATAGTCATATTAATGGTAGGAACATTCATTTAGGGTTCTCACAGCGCACTTCCTATGCACTATTTTCCAATATGTTACAAGGAATACCTTGTTTATCATTCTTAAGCAAGAGGTGATAATTGTTGGAGGTTTAGCAAGTTGTCTTTGAGGGCTAGAGGCTTAACTTTGGGAGATCAAGTTTTACATGTCTAATTCTTTATTTGGGTCAAAAAGTTTCCTCTTCTGCTTCCATACCAATTGACCTACATAATATAAAATGCTTGGTAAGTGGGAAGCTATATTAGTTAAATGTATTATTAAGACCAAGGCCTGTCTCTGCTTCTCCTGATGTGTGATTTTCCAGAAGCATGCCACTGGTCTCAAAACTAGTCCAACAAGAGTAGCAAGAGTACAAATGCATTTGCATGGCCAGAAAAGCAAATGAAGGCCAGAGGCTGCTGTTGGTGGTGCAGCAATAGGAGGTGATGTGTTGAAGTTTAAGTGGCTTATAAGCGAAATGGGAGGCTATATCTTACTTTGCCAAACTTTGTTTTCAAGGACAGAAGTGTTGGTGACTTCTGAGACTGCCACATTTAAAAAGTAAAATCTAAATGTGTTTTTTTTTTTTTTTTGCTGTCAGTGTTTCAAACTCAGTTCAAGTCCAGCTTTTCCCACGAACTCTTCCTAGGTCATGCCTTCACAAAATTGTCTAAGAAAACCACTTGGACATGAAATGTACATTTTATTGCTACTAGACTTCTGTGTCTTAGGAATCAACTAGCTGTAATTGTCTAAAAAAACAAAACTAAACTAAACTATAAACTAAAACATTTTAATTTTGTGTAATATTCAAATTGTAAGAAGGACTATATATAGTGTGTGTGTGTATATATTTCAGTATGTACATATAACCACTGTTGTCAAGTCAATTCCAACTCATAGCAATCCTATAGGTCAGAGTAGAACTGCCCCATAGGCTGATGACCTTTTGGTTAGACCCTCAAGACACCACTGCCTACTGCTGTGCCAGCAATGGCAGCCTCTTGCCTTGATTTGTTTTTCTGGCTGTGCAAATGCATTTGCACTCTTGCTACTCGTATATATATATGTATATGAGCATGTGTATATATGTGTATATATATGTATGTCTGTATATATGTACATATATATACATATGCATACATATATACATATGCATACACATATATACATATATACATGTATATATACACACATATATACATGTATATACACACACATATACATGTATATATACACACATATACATGTATATATACACATATATACATGTATATATACACATATATACATGTATATACACACATATATACATATATGCACATATACATATATACACTATGAATCAGAATCAACTCCATAGCAGTGGGTTTTTTTACTTTTTGTTAGTTCTTAAGTATGTATGTATGTATGTGTGTACATATATACATACATGTACACATACATATACATGTATGTGCGTATATATACATACACACATATACATAACGCACACATGCATACATGCATGTATACACATATGTATATATGTATATGTACATATGTATGTACATATATACACACATATATGTGTATATATGTATATATGTATATGTATATGTATATATGTATATATACACACATACATACATACATACTTAAGAACTAACAAAAAGTAAAAAAAACCCACTGCTATGGAGTTGATTCTGACTCGTAGTGACCCTATAGGACGGAGTAGAACTGTCCAATACAGTTTCCAAGTAGCACCTGGCAGATTCAAACTGCCAACTTTTAGGTTAGCAGACCTACCACTTAACCACTACACCACCAGGGTTTCCTCATATGTGCACTAAGTAAAATTAAATGCTTTCTAATTTTCTGCATTTTATATATATATTTATATTCATATATAGGTGGAAACCCTGGTGGTGACTGGTTAAGGGCTATGCCTGCTAACCAAAATGTCAACAGTCTATGAGACAGTTCTACTCTGACCTATAGCATTGCTATGAGTTGGAATTGACTTGACGGTAGTGGTTATATGTACACACTGAAGAAACAAACCCAGACTTGCTGCTGGTGAGTGATTCTGACTCACTGTGACCCTACAGTACAGAGTAGAAAGGCCTCATAGGGTTCCCAAGGAGTGGCTTGTGGATTCAAACTGCTGACCTTTCGGTTAGTAGCTGAGCTGTTTACCACTGTGCCACTAGGGCTCCACATGTGTATTTTTGTTTTTAAATCAAAACTGTACAACTTTGTGAATTTGCTCACTGCTGTGAGATAAGATCTGTCAAAGTTGACAGGTTCCTGAGGTACTAATCTCATGTGATAGTAGTCTTCCTTGCAAAGGTGTCATGGTCTAGGGTAATCATAGAAAGACTTAGGGCATACCAGAAGTCCATCTTTTTTTGTGGGTCTTATTTCAAGTTTTGTTAAGAAACAGCAGCTGACGGGTGCTGTTACTCAAAAGGGTTTGGTTTCCAGCCAGGTAATTGTTCCTGTTTTCAAGTAGAGTATAAGTGTGCAAACAAGAACTAAACTTTGTGCCAGGCCACACCGAAATGCTGGCATGCATCTGTGAGATGCCACTTCGGCAGGTGTGTGAAATGAAGAGCTGGATGTCCCAACTTGAACCAGCTGCCGACAATTAATGAGACAAAAAGATTGGCACTGATCTCGGATGAAAGGCTTCATCTTCACAGATCAGTTATATCAGCTTTCTATTTCTCTGCTTCCGGATGGTTGGGAAACCATGACTGGTGAACTAAAAAAAGAAAAGAAGAGAACCCTCTTAGTGGTACAACATCATGTACTACGATCCCAGGCCTTCTTGGATTTGGCTTGTAATCGAAGCTGCTGAGTGTCAGGACAGGAGTGAAGCCACAAACACTTCTCCTTTCAAATCATTGGTCTGCTACATATGAAGCACCAGGGTTTTTCCCTGGCAGCCTGGCTTGGCTGTGCCCGGTGAGAGGCTTTTCTAAGGGAGGCGAGCAGTTTCACTGCACTTGACTGAAGGCTGCACTTGCTGTCAGTTCCTGAGTTGGCCTTGTATACAGCAGTCACAGGGTCTAGGTTAATAACACAGGGAATAAAAGAGTCTGATAGAAATTTCTAAATGCTACTATAGCTCAGTATTTGTTAATAAGTGTGTTCAGTTAAGTTTGTTATGCTACAGAAAATTCCCTTTCACATAAATGGAGTGTTTTCATTTTAATCTATTTTTTAAAAGAATGTTGGTTGTTTTACAAATTCAAATTATCTAATGTTTCTTTTAAATTTTTGAGCACAGGTAGGCTAGAAGAAGGTTTGTGCATCTATTTTGAAAATACCTTCTTTTGTTAACTAAATTTGTACTTTTTGCTAATGTAATTACAAATCTTTGATTTTATAAAGAACTGCTTATGTCAGTTTAATCTAAGTTTGATAAATTCCTTTTCTGAGCCTTGTCATGGAGTATCACTATGTTTTAAGTTAGAACAGGATCAATTCAATCTATTAGTGGCCTTCTAGGTACTTTGAAGAAAGAATCCCATTTACTGAATTTGAAAATTAAAAATAATGTTGATAGGCATTCCTTGGCTCACATATCCCCCCAAAGCAAATTAATCACTAGGTATTAAGCATGATACATGTGATTAAACTTTTAATTACTTTAAAAGGATTGTGTTTAACATAAACTTTAATTTGTTTATGTTAATACTTAAGCATGTCATTTACTAAATGTTCTTGCTAGTATTTTCTATATTGTATTTTAAGTTTGCAAGTGTGTTCCTTTTCCCAGTTTGATTCTAACTGCTTCTGATTCCTGTATGTATTCCCTACCCCAGGCAGCACAAGGCTGGGCACGTGGTAAGCATCCAGTGTGTCTGTTGGTGGGTTCATTGACGAAACATGTTGAGAGAAATAAAAAAACCGAAAAATCAAACCCATTGCTGTCGAGTTGAATCTGACTTATAGAGATCCTATAGGACAGAGTAGAACTGCTCTGCAGTTTCCAAGGAGTATCTGGTGGATTTAAACCGCTGATCCTTTCATAAGCAGATGTAGCACTTAATTACTATGCCACCAAGTTGTAAGACATTTTCATAATCCTTGTTTTCTGTCAACTGTGATTATTTGCTAGTCTTTTTGTTTGAACAGTTTGGAAACCCCTGGGGTGCAGAGTAGGGTGAGAGACACAGGGTAGTTTCAAACACTGGGACATTCTCTCGTAAAGTTTTAAAAGTACTTTTTATTTTTTCTCTCCCAATCTCTTGTAATAAAACAGTAGAAATTTCAATTTTCATTCTCTCTTTTAGGGTTGTGTTTCTCAACCTGGCAATTTGTGTTGATATTTTGTCCAGATAATTCTCTGTTGTGGAGGGCTATCTGAGCATGGTAGGAGTTAACAGCACCCCTGGCTTCTGCACACTAAATGCCAGTTGTAGTGGTGAAGACAAAAGATGTCCCCGGACATTGCTAAATGACTTCCAGGGTAGGAGTCAGAGAGGGAAAAATCATATTACCCTGGATCAGAGTCTATACTGCAATTGTTTTCATTTGGAGATCCAATTTTCTGAATACTTTACGTGTTTATATAGTCATTGTAAGATATTCCTTGAGAATAAAAGAATCAGATAAGTTTCTTAGTATTGTAAGGTGGGTGGGTGGTTAGTTGATTAGACTCATCCAAACCCAGGAAAAAAAAACCCAAACTGAACAACAACCCACTGCTGTTGAATCAGGTCTGACTATTAAGCAGCCCTATAAGTCAGAATAGGACTGTCCCCTAGAGTTTCCAAGGAGTATCTGGCTGATTAGAACTGCTGACTGTTTGGCTAGCAGACGTAAACTTGATCCACTATGCCAACAGGCTTTCCTAGACTCATCCAGTTTTTCTCCTCTTCTAAAGTGTTTCAGAATGTGCTCTTGCTATCCCCATGGGATTACTGCAATCTGAACTCAAAATCTTCCTAGTCATTGAGGAAAACGTCCACAGATGATATGAATCCTAGTCACGGGCAAAAATTAACTCAGCTGATACCCAGTGCAATTGTGTCGGCTCTCTCCTGCCTCTTTCTATCTACCTCAAAGAGAAAACATGGAGAGATGGTTCATGGCTAGGTTCCAACAAATGAGGTGTGCTTAGCTGCAGAGAGCTTCTGTTCTTTTTCCTGAGAGGGCTCTTTCTCCACAACTAACACTCAGTTTTTGGTCTCTGGGCTCTTATGGGTGAGAACGTCCTGGAAGTGTGCATTTCTGATTTGGTCCTGGTGGTATGAGACAAGAACCAACAGATAAAAGCATCAAAGCAATCAAGAACACTTGTAATATTCTGGACTTTCTCTCTGCAGGCCCAGTTCATCCTCCTTTTATTTTTTTTCTTCTCCCCAAATTCTATACTGATGAGATAACAGTTTAACTTCTGGGGAGATGAGATGCCCCTGCCCCCCAGACATTGTAATAGACCACTTCTTAGTGTTAACTCTGAAAGAACTCCTGGATTGAGTGGTCAGGGTAGATGTTGGGGACGAAGCACTAAGCTTGTAGCTGAAACTCTAAAGAGAACTGCCAATTGAGCACACGATTTGCTGAAGCTTCTCACTGACCTAGATACCCCACTATCTTCAAACCTTTATCTGCTAAAACAATGTTGACTGATAGCTTTTCTTGTATCATTTCTGTTTTAAAAGAGTAACAAACATTCTTAATTCTTCACAGAATCTTCAGCAAATGCCTTTTACTGCAGCACAATGGTAGTCATTTTAAGAAAGCTAACAAAAGACTGTGGTGGTTATCTATTTTTCACCGTGGGTGTTCATCCTCATACTGAAGCATTTACTCTTGATGTCCACTGTGTTGTGTTAACTTTGCTTGCACAGATCTGATGTCATTACCTTCAACCTTTCCATATATTTTTCCATCTCCCCCGCAAAGCATGCAAATTAAATAGCAGTTTAAAAGCTACAAAAGAGATTCATAAATACCAGGTAGCTTTGCTTACTCTAATTTCTGGGACTTGGTTTCATACCTAGGCTAGATTTGTTGAAGGAAGTAAATACATGATTAGAGTACTGTGTGTGGACAAAGTCAGAGAGCTTAGGAAAATATCTGATGTACAGATGAATGGTTTGTACTTGTCTACCAGCAGAAAGATGATAGGATCAGATCTACCCAGTGGTGCTGTAGAAGAGAGACCCAGCAATTCACTTCTGTAAAGATTACAGCCAAGAAAACCCTATGGAGCTCATTTCTCTAAAACGTGTGATGTTTCCATGAGCTGGAATCAACTCCACAGCTAACGAATTTTTTGTTGTTGTTTATTTATGAGTGACATGACTCTTAGAGAGGATACCTTGCAGAGGTCAGTAAGGACAAGCTGTTATGTGGAAAATGATTGGAGTCTTCTTCGCCCAGCAGAGGTGTTGGAGAATTTGTTCTCTAGAGATAAGCATGGTGTTCATGTGTGTTACCCAAGGGTTGGGCCATCTTCAGATTTTAGGTGGGGTTTCCTCTGGTTGTTATCTGGCATTTAAGGCCACAGGTTTGAAACCAGTTCTTTCATGCTTCTGCAACCGTGAGTTTATTTCATCCATACCTTAACCCTACCTCATTTCTTTTAAGCTAGCTTTTAATTTTGGAAAAAAAAAAAATAGAGAGAGAGAGAAAAGCAGAAAAGATAATGCCCCTTACCTTGCATTTCCACTAATATTAATGCCATACATCACCATGGAACATTCACCTTGCTTTAATTGCTAATTTTCCTTTCCATTCTGAAAGCAACCACAGAATTACCTACTGATGCCAGTAACGCTTAGGAGAAATATGACGCTTAGTATTTTGCCATTGTTGGACAATCTCTGGTGGAGATTTGTTCCATTATTCATTTTAAGAAGTGGAACTTTGCGTTCCAACTCATCCTCAGCTGGGCAAATGGAGATGCACAAGGGTGAGATGACTTTCTCATTTGGGGTGTAAGCAGGGATTAGACCTTGCCTCAGAACTTCTGCCTTAAATCTGAGTTATTATTTAGGCCATCAGTACATCCTAAAATTTTATTTCATGTTGCCTGCTTTATGTGAAATGTGCATCACTGAGATTAGTAAGTGATTGAGTGAAATTAACGGAACTTCTTCCATAAAATGATTATAAGGACATGGTAGAGAAAGAAGTGGCGAGAGATGGGTAAAGCTTTGGTTAAGGAATGGTTGTTGTTGGATGCCACTGGGTTGATTCTGGTTCACAGTGACCCCGTGTGACAGAGTAGAACTGCTCCATAGGGTTTTGTTGGCTACAGGCCTTTGCAGGAGCAGATTGCTAGGTCCTTCCCTCACAGAACTGCTGGGTGGCTTCAAACCACCAACCTTTTGACTAGCAGCCATGCGCTTAAACATTGTTTCATTCCTTAACATCTGGTACCCAGTCATGATAAATAGTATTGTCTTATTAAGATCTTCTTTGATTTGTAGACTTAGAAATAATGAATGTTCTAGAATCTTGGATGACAGATTTATTTTACTAACAAAATACAGTCATATGTTGCTTAATGTCACATTCAGTGAGATAGGACATTCTGTGATTTGGATGTTTGTGTTTACTGTATTGTATACTTAGCAAACAGACATGTCTAAATGGCCAGCAAGAGCATTCACTGATTCCCACCTCTGCATTGCTCCATCGACCACAGGGTTGCTATGAAACAGAATTGAGACAGTGGCAGTAGGTTTGTTTTTTTGGTGTAGTTTACTAATAACCTTTTGGTTTAATTCCAAACTGATACTTCTTTGCTTCTCCCTGCTGCTAGCACTAGCACTGGTTTTGCTGTGTTTGAGAGCCATGATGCACTTCGCGGTAATATTTTTAAAAGAAAATTAAACAGACATAATACTACAACAGCGAAGAGGTATGAGATAGACAAGATTGGATGCTGCTGCCTGTGAGTGGAAGCATACACGTTAGATAGTAAGTTTTTTATTTGTGAGTAGGGAAAGTTCACACTAAAAGAATGATAGAAAATGCAGTACAGTATACACATCAACTAGTAACTATGATTATCAAGATATATGTATCATAAATTATATATGTACTGTATCATTATGTGCCTGGCAGCAAAACTCCTTTGTATACAAGAGAGATAAAATACACATGTTGCATGCAGGAAGCTGTTTTGGTCATTACGTCAGGTTATGTTACTATATCCCATTCTTCCATCAGAATTTGTAAACTCCATTATAACCTTATGGATCCATAAACATATATGTGGTCAGACGTTGCCTGAATGGACATTAGGCAGCTCATGGCTATAATTACAATGAGTCAGAAAAGACTGAACTGTAATAGACCTTTCTGCTGTGGTTAGACTTTGAAAAGGTTATCTGTTTTTATCATTGTCTTCCTGAAGCAGTAGAAATAAGGATTCACATGACAGATGGCAGTTATTAAAGACCTGTCTTCTTTTACCAAAACATAGTGCTTTTTAGGACAAGGAAGAGAGAGTGCTCTGGAAGAATTTAGGGCACGAACATGTTAAATTTCAGTCTAGTCCATTCTGTATATTACAGATTGAAGTCCCGAGTATCAGAGACACATGTATGGAATTTGCTTGTTTATGCATAAATTGTTCAGGTACTTGGTCCTCCTCTTCCTCTCCTCCTCTTCCGTTTTCCCAACTCCTTTGCTCACCTTCTGAAAGGTCTTGATTATCTACCTAGGAAAAACTCTAGCTGAAATAAGATACTGCTGCTAAAGAGGAAAGATGGAATTATGGATATCCGGTGGACTCAGATTTTCTCCGTAGCCCCTTGAATGCAGTTAATAAAATGATTGTTTCTTCTAATCCTAGGTGGGAGGGTTAGGCAGTAGAAATACTGTACTTAATCCAACCATGTGGTCTCTTGGCATAAACCTGGTCACACTCTAAGAGAAGGAACCAGTGTACTATAGATTATCTGTGCTTTGCAAAGAACAACAGAACTGAAAACCTAGATTATAGTTCTTTTCAATAAGCTTTCATTGAAGAATAAGTTTTGATGAAACATTCTTATTTTACACCTATAATGAAATCATCACTCAGCTCTCTGTTATACAGAAATCCATGCAGAAGGAAAATTTGGTATGGCAGGTAGATTTTGCCCAACTTGAAATAGAGTTGGCAGTTAACTTGTGAATTAGGGCTGTGAACTTGAAATGGATGATTTTATTTCTACAGTGAGTTTTTATTCCAAAGGATGAGATCAATCTGTAGTCAGATGAAATTTATCTCTGCACCAGTTCTCCTCTTTGATTTCTGCTGTGTGAAGTCCATAATCCAAAGCCTAATTATTTCAGGTTTCCATGGTTTTCTCAGTGCCATCTCTTATACTGCGATCTGTGCTGCCAGCCATCTGCAGTGCCATGCTTCATCCTCTGACACTATAGAAATGGCACAGGCCACTTCATCCAGGTCACTGTGGTTATCATCGTCACACTGCAGTTTAAATACTGGTGTTACTGGTTAGCCTGGGATAAAATTCAAATGTTGTAACGCTAATGAAGACTCACGTCTCAGCTTGTCAGGTGGTGGGTAGTGGGGTTGCTTAACACAGCACTTCAGTTCAAAGTGAAGGCATAAGGGAGTGGAGATCATAGATCATAGATCACAGAGCAGATGCTAACCCAGAAATGCCAGAGTTCCTCAGTTGCTGAGCAAACTTGCAGGCACACGAATTATCAGTGGAACTCACCAACATGTGTGCAGGGAAAATAAAGCCAAGAGAGAAAACGGAGGAACTCATCCAACTAATAAGAAGCTTATGACTCTTTGGCAATTTGTTTTACTTGGGAGTTACTGCAAAGTCAGAAAGGTATTGGGCCCCCAGGATATTGGCAACATTGCTGGGAGTCTCCCACTGTCAAAAGCAAACTTTGCCAATGGGATTCTTTTTTTTTTTCTTCTTCAGGTGTTCAATGTTGAGTTTTGCAGTCAAGGCCAAGACTCTGGAAAAAGGAACATTAATCACATTGGCATGTTAAGTTAATGGGATCGGTGGCTGTACACTCTGCCGTTAAAACGTGTGCTGCTAAGATCTTGTAATCCATCTGATCTGACTCATTCGTTTATTAATCCAGCAAAATGCTTACTGAGGTCCTACGATGTGTCAGGAATCGTACCAAACATCTGAAGACAGACCCAGCTAAGAGCTCCCTTCTTGACTCTTAATTTTATGTCTTTGTGTTCTTTATTTATTATTTTTTTCCTTAACTCCTGATTCTGGAATTCTGTTTTGTGAAAAAGGTTTGGGGAAAAGTTTCACAAGGGGAAAGAGGTTGAAAGTACTTGTAGTTTCTTATTCATTTTTAGCATGTTAATTAAGCCCTTACTACGCCATGTTCCCTAGAAATAACGTGACTTAGGGCAGACTTTCTATAGAGAATAATTTTGCCTACCCGCATTGCATATGACAAATCATATATTACATTTCTAGGACCTTACAGGAATAGTAATTGATTACTGTCCATATTCTAAGGTCCAAGAAAAATATGAATTTGTGAACTTTTATGCTTTAGAGGGATGAAAATAGGGAAAAAAAAGCCCAAACTGAAATTCACTCATCCTTACTCTTACTGATAAACCTGGGAGGCTGAATGGAAGAAAAAAACTCTAGTTTAGAAGCAGGCAAAGAAGCATTCCCAGGATCATAGTCTCACCTCTTCCCCAACATTTGATCACTAAAACTAAACCCACTGCTGTCAAGTCACTCCTGACTCATAGTGACCCTATAGACAGGATGGAACTGCCCTATAGAGTTTCCAGGGAGCACCCAGCAGATTTGAACTGCCAACCTTTTGGTTAGCAGCTGTAGCACTTAATCACTACACTACCAGGGTTTCCATCCAATCACTAGCCAGGTCCTAATAATTCCGTCTCTACAAAGTCTTTTCACATGTACCCTTCCTTCCTTTATTTTTTAACTGCTGTTGAATCTTTGTTACTCTTCATAGATATTTGTCTTAGTTATCTAGGGTTGGTACAACAGAAATACCACCAGTGGTTGGCTCTCACAAATAGAATTTTATTCCCTCATGGTTTAGAAGGCTAGAAGTCCCAAATTTAGGCTGTCAGCTTCAGGGGAAGGCTTGCTTCCTCTGTTGCTTCTTGGGAAATACCCTTATCATCAATGTTCTGATGGTCTAGGAGCTTCTGAGTGCAGGGCTGCTGGATCCAAAGTATACACTTTGCTCCTGGAACTATTTGCTTAGTGGAAATATGGTCTCTCTCCTCTCTGCTTCCTTCCTCTTTTATGTATCACTAGAGATTGACACACGATGCAACCTAATCCTACCTCACTAATATTATAGAGGATTGGCTTTACAACACGTAGTAAAACTATGTCAGCTCACTAAATGTAAGACAACCAGATAATACTGGGAATCGTGTCCTAGGCAAGCTGACATTTTGGGGAGACACAATTCAATCCGTAACAACATCTTTACAAAAGCATCTAAATCAACAGGTCTCTTTATCTTCAGTCTTTTTTTGCTCCAATTCATTTCCTATACAACTGCCAGATTTTTCTGCTGTATTGTAGTCCTCTCCTTAAAAATGACATTTTCCTGTTGCTTTTAGAGTTGAGCGTACATTTCCCAGAACCTGATACTGCATCCTAAACAAGAATGGCTGTTGAGAATGTGGACTTGCAAACCAGAAACACCTGTGTTAGAATTCAAGTTTGCCTACTTATTTAAATCCCAGTTTTCTCATCTGGAAAACAGGGATGATATTCATATCCCAGGTAGTGGTGAAAACTAAAATGTAACATTTGAAATTTTTGGCAGACTAAGTAGGTACACAATAATTAATATTTATAATAATATTAGTTATTATATTCTATAGGTCCAGGACTTTTTGCTTACTGTTTCCTAACATTTCAAGATCTATCTTGAAGTACAATGTTGTAATTGATAGGATGGTATCTTATATTTCTCCAAACAAAGTCAGGTAAGATGACTGTTACTCAAATTTATAGACTAACTACTAATGCTAAAGATGAATAAATTGATTATCTTCATTAACTTACGCAGTCTGAAATCGATCAAATGTGCAATCAAAATCACTGGTAGGTACTCCTACCTCTGGAGCAATGTGTCTTGCTTAAAGGGGCGTCTGGACAGTTCATCTTCATGGCTAACAAAATCACAAATCAGAGACATAGGAGGACTGCCAATTAAGTTCACAAACTCATCCTAGAAAAAGTGCTGCATACCTCTTCGCTGAATGTCACTATGGTTACCTTTGAAGTGCTCCTCTTGGGAAGCTATACACTTATGCTCATACCTAGTCCACCTTCAAAGCAATTTTGTAACCCATCAGCACTGTCATCGTATTATTGTTGATTTCCTGAATGTCATCAAAATATTTTCCTTTCAATACTTCCTTTATCTTTGGATAAAGAAAAAAGTCATTGGGGGCCAGATCAGGTGAGTAGGAAGGGTGTTCCAGTACAGTTATTTGTTTCCTTGCTAAAAACTCCCTGACAGACAACTATATGATTAAGTTTGCTAACTTGCTGCTGTGCCACCATGCGCAATGGCCATCACAGAAAGAGTTCCAAAATTGCTTTGAAGGTTGGACTAGGCATTGGCATAAGAGCATAGCTTCCCAAGGGAAGCACTTCGGAGATGGCTGTACTGATATTCAGCAGTGAGGTCTGTGGTACTTGGTACTCAGGACAATTAAGTTCGTGTTCTTAATTGTTGGACCTCATATTCAAGTTCAAGTTGAAGCGGCAGAAGATTGAAACAAGTCCACCAGAGCCAAAATACAATCTTGAGTATATCACAGCTGAATTTAGAGATCATCTCAAGAATAGATCTGACACACTGAACATTAATGACTGAAGGCCAAGTGAATTGTGGCGGGACATCATATATAAGAAAAACAAAAGGTTTTAAAAAGATAGGAAAGGAAAACAGACCAAAATAGATGTCAGAAGAAACTCTGAAACTTGCTACTCAATGTGGTATAGCTAAAGCAAATGGAAGAGAGTGGAACAAATTTCAAAGGGTGGCTTGAGAAGACAAAGTAAAGTATTATAATGAAATATGTAAAAACTTGGAGTTAGAAAACTAAAAGAGACAAACACATTTGGTATTTCTAAAGCTAAAAGACCAGAAGAAAAAAAATTCAAGCCTTGAGTTGCAATACTGAATGATTCTCTGGCAAAATATGGAAGGACAAAGGGAGCATTAAGAGAAGATGGAAGGAATACAGAGTCACTGTACCAAAAGGGACCGGTTGATGTTCACCTTTGTCAGGAGGTAGCAGATGATGAAGAACCGATGGTAGTGAGAGAAGTCCAGACTGCGCTAAAGAGCTGGTGAAAAACAAGACTCCAGGAATTGATGGAGTACCAACAGAGATATTTCAACAAATGGATGCAATATTGGAAGTACTTGTTCCTCTAAGCCAAGACATTTGGAAGACATCCGTATTTGTGCACATTCTAAAGTGAGGTGATCCAACAGGATGCAGACAGTATTGAACAATATCATTAATATCACGTTCAAGTAAAATTTTACTAAATATCATCCAAAATGTGTTGCAGAAGTAGATTGACAGAGAACATCCAGAATTGCAAGCTGGATTCAGAAGAGGATATGGAACCAGAGGTATCATTACTGTTGTCAGACGGATCTTGGCTCAGAGCAGAGAATACCAGAAAGATGTTTACCTGTATTTTATTGACTATGCAAAGCCATTCAACTGAGTGGATTATAACAAACTATGAATAACATTGCAAAGGATGGGAATTCCAGAACATTTAATTGTGCTTATGTAGAAATTATATATAGACCAAGAGACATTCATATAAGCAGAACAAGGGTATATCGTGTGGCTTAAGATCAGGAACAATGTGTGTCAGGATTGCGTCCTTTCCCCATACTTACTCAATCTGTATGCTGAGCAAATAATCTGAGAAGCTGAACTATATAAAGAAGAACGTGGCATCCGGATTAGGAGAAGACTTATTAAAAATCTGTGAAATGCAGATGGCACAACCTTGCTTCTGGAAAGTGAAGAGAACTTGAAACACATATTGATGAAGATTAGAGAAAACAGCCTTCAGTATGGATTATACCTCAACATTAAAAGGAAAAAAAACTCCTCACAAGTGGACTAATAAGCAATATAGTGATTAAATGAATAAAGGCTGAAGTTGTCAAGTATTTAATTTTACTTGGATCCACAATCAATGCTCATGGAAGCAGCAGTCAAGAAATCAAATGAAATATTTCATTAGGGAAATCTGCTGCAAAAGTCCTCTTTTAAGGTGTTAAAAATCAAGGATGTCACTTTCAGGACTAAGGTGCACCTGACCCAAGGCAAAGTGTTTACAATTACCTAATATATGTCCAAAAGCTGTACAATGCATAAGGAAGACCCAAGAAGAAACGAAGCCTTAGAATCATGCTGTTGGTGAAGAATATTGAATATACCACTGTTTTAGGATTGTTTTCTGGAGAAGCAAAACCAGTAAAGCATATACATACATACACACATATGTGTGTGTGTGTGTGTGTGCGTATGTATGTATATCAAGTAAGCAGCTTACATGATTGTAGACGCTGAAACACCCCATGTGCATGGATTAGGTTTCTTCTGATTTATGTAGCTTCTGCAGCTGGTGAACTCAAGATCAGCAGGTTAGAGAGTAGGGCTCTTGCTTATTGGCTATGAAGGCCATTAATCCCAAGATCAACAGGTAAGCTGCTAACTCACATCCCAAGAATAGGAGGTCAGATAAACAAAAGGCAGCTGCAGGATCCAGAGAAGGCAAAAGTCAGAAAGACCACGTCTATTTGAATACAGGCTACATGCCAAAGGAAACTCCCTTTCAACTGATTAGCTACTCACAGCAAATCCCATCATGCAGGTGACCGCATATAAACACTGAGAATCACAGCCCAGCCAAGTTGGCACATAATCTTAATGATCAAATCTCTCTTTTGTGAGAAGTACAGCCAGAAAGCTCCTTAGAAGTGAGAATGGTCTTTGCCTTCTTTATTTGGATATGTTATGAGGAGGAATCAGTCTCGGGAGAAGGACAGTTGTGCTTGATAAAGAAGAGGATCAAGGAAAGAGAGGAGGACACTCAGTGAGATAGATTGACACAATGGATGAAATGATGGGCTCAAGCACAGCAATTATTGTGAGAATGGTACAGGACCCACTGGTGTTTCACTGTGTTGTGTGTAGCGTAGCTATGAATCAGAACTGACTGACATCTAACAGTTTCCAAGCATGCCTTTTTTTTCCCACGTTTGCCCTTATATATTCTGTATAGAATGATCTTCCTTTCATTCTTCTGTCTCTTTGTTGTTTGACAATCTTTCTAATTGGAAATGTCTATATCATGAATACTTTTTTGATTACCCTAAAAATATTTTCCTTTCTTTATGGATTCCTTATTTGCCCCTCCCATGTAATTGAATATTTGTGCCTTGATCTGTATTCAGAGTTTCCCTGCTTTCTGCCTTGCCTTGTCCCCTCTGTTGGGCTCTGAGGTCCTCACAGCTGAGATAGCATCTTAATTTCTCTTCCTCTCCTAGCACAGCCTTGCAATGAAGTACTTTCTGAGTTGATTTGTTTACTTGTCAAAAGGTTGACTTGAGTTTCTGGTGATCTGGGAGACATTAGATAGGAGGGCGTCTGTCTAGGCTGCACTGCCCAGCAGCACGGTATTCTGAGTCAGGTTACTCTCTGCAGTTACCCAACTCCCACATGTCTTCAGTTCCCTGGATTTGTACCGTGTTCATAGAGGAGCCCTGGTGGTGCAGTGAGTAAGTGCCTGGCTGCGAACGAAAAAGTTAATGGTTCAAATTCACGAGCTGCTCCTTGGGAGAAAGTTATGGTACTTTGCTTCCAAAAAGACTGTAGTCTTGGAAAACTTCCAAGACAGTTCTACTCTCTCTCTCTCTTTTTTTTTTTTAAACTTGGCTCTCTCTCATAGCAGACCGCAGGCTTTCTGAAAGCAAAGCAGTGGTTTATTTGTCTTTGTTCTTCTAGCATTCAACACAATGTCCAACAGTTAGGAGATAGTCAATAAATATTCACTAAACTAAATGGAATTCAGTGAGGTTAAGTGTCATGGATTGAATTGTGCCCCCCCCCCCCAAAAAATATATGTAGCCATGTGGCTGGTCCATGATTCCCAGTATCTTTGACTGTCCTCTGTTTTGTGGTTTTCCTATGCTGTATGTTAAAGGATCAGGGTGGGGCTGTAAATCCCTTCATAGGATCACCTCCCTGCTCCACTGTAAAGGGAGTTTCCCTGGTTATGGCTTGCCCCACCCATAATCCTTTCAGCCTGCAAGAGGTAAAAGGAAGGAGAAACAGACTGAAAATTGGGAACCTCGTACAATCAAGAAAGCGGAACTGGGAGAAGAGCGCGTCTTTCAGACCTGAAGTTCCTGTGCCAAGCTGCTACCTGGACAAAGACTGATGCAATACCAGACTTTCCTCCAGAGCCAACAAGGGGAAAAGCCTTTCCCTGGAGCGGACACTGTGAATATGGACTTCTAGCCTACTGGACTGTGTAAGAATAAACCTTCCTTTGTTAAAGCCATCCACTCTGTGGTCTTTCTGTTAGAGCAGCCCTAGCTCACTAAAACATTAAGTGACAAAGTTATTGCAAAAGCCAACACTAAACTTTAAACTTCTAATTTCCAGGCCTGTAATCTTTCATAATATGAGGCTAAATTTATCTTATTAAATTTCTAAAATTCGTACAGAGGAAATGACTCTTTGATGGCTATAAGAGTGAGGAGAGAGAGAGAGAGAGAGCTGGTCAGAGATTAGATAGCTGACAGAAATTTGGTTAGGTGAAATCGGTGACAGCACACATTAGAAAGTAAATCAACTTAACTGGACTTCAACATAAACTGAAAACTCTTCTAATCTTACGCCAGTATTGCAAGGTTAGAGTAGCAGTGGGAGGGTCTGAGGACGATACTCTTGGGGACATCGAGGCCAGTTGGCATAACGTGCCTATTGGCAAAAAGAGTCTTCTGTACTCCATATTGGTGAGTGGAGTCTGGGGTCTTAGAAGCTAGCAAGCTGCCATCTGAGGTACACCAACTGGTCTTAACTCATCCAGAACAGATGAGCACTGAAAACAACAAAGATACGTGGAAAAACGAGCCCAAGAGACAGAAGGACCCATGTGACTGGGAGACTGTATCACCATGAGACCAGAAGAACCAGATGGTGCCAGGCCACCACCAAAGACAACCGGGATGGGGCGCACAATGTTGAGTTCCTGTGACAACGTGAGAAAAAGCGGGGCACTGCTCGAGAACTCTACTAAAAGACTACAGTTGATGGTCCAATGGCCTGGGGGATCCCAGGAGCATGGCCTCTAGACCTGCTGCTGCCCCTGTCTAGAAAACACTACTGAGGTCAACTCTTTGGACAAAAATGGACTGGACTCGGGGACACAATGTGGCCATATGGTGTGTGTACTTTGTGGTTGTATGCATTTATAGCTTGTTGTCCTACTGGTGTCTTTCTAGATTGGAAACGAGAGGATGGAGAGGAGGGGACAGGAGATTAAGAGGATGCGACAAGTATAGAATGAAAAGGAAGAGTGTGCTGCCACTGGGTAAGGAGAGAAGAAGGAGCTACAGATAGGTGGGCATGCAAACTGAATTTGGATTGTATACTTTCACTTAATCACAATAAAAAAAATTCTATAACTCTCTATCTGGTGATCTAAGAAAAATGCTGACTGATGTGCAATCATTAAAAGTTTCAGTACTGACTCTTGAAAGCATAGAAATGCTTTGAGTAGTAGAAATCCCTTATCTCTGACAGAAAAAAAAATTAAGAAAAAAGTGATTACACTGATTACACTGATAGGTAACAAAAGCCACATGAGACACATACAGGTGTCCTAACAGTTTTTCTTTCCTAAATATCAGCTCCATGGTACTAGACAGGCTAGGGAAACCAGGACCCTTTGTAGTGTTCTGAAGCCAGTGGTTAGAATCACTTACAGGGTTAATAAAGGCTGTTGAAATTAGGCTTCCGTTGGTGGTTAACACTGCCTTCTTCATGTTCCTGTGAGACACCTGACTGACACTGTGTGCTACGAATGCGCTCAAGTTCATTACTGTTATGCAAGGTTGATACACTCCACGATATGCTGATTTGTTGAGGAAAAACACCACAATTCATGCTAAATGAGTTGTGCATTCTTTTACACTTCGGAACTTGACTGTATGTGATAATGAGGCTCAGGCCTGACTATGAAATGCTGAAGATGGACTGGACATAGGAATTTGTGCAAATCAGAGTTGTTGTTGTTAGGTGCTGTTGTGTTAGTTCCAACTCGCAGTGACATAGCATACAGCAGAATGAAACACTGCCCAGTCCTGCATCATTCTTACAGTCACTGCTGTGTTTGAGCCCGTTGCTGCAGCCACTGTGCCAGTCCATCTCATTGATGGTCTGCCTCTTTTTTGCAGACCTTCTACTTTACCCGAAAACCCTAGTGGCACAGCGGTTAGGTGCTACAACTGTTAACCAAAAGGTTGCTGTTCAAATCCACCAGGTGCTCCTTGGAAACCGTACAGGGCAGTTCAACTTGGCCTCACAGTCTCGTTAGGAGTTGAGATCAATTCAGCAGCAGTGGGTGGTTGCTTTTCTATTTTACCTAACTTGAGGTCATTGTCCAGAGACTGGTATAGAACAATAAATGAAGCAGAATGGAAAATGGGCTCAAACTTTTTCCTATAGTGTTGTCTGAGTGTGTTTCATTACATGAAATGGTTATTCTCTTTTTGATCTTGGTATTTGTGAAGTGATTGAAATCCTTCACATCCGCTACTCTTCTTGTAAACCTAGAGGGCTAGGTTGCTTTAGAAACAAGACCATATAATTGCTAGATCTGAGTTGTGGAATAGAATTCTGTTTGTTCCTCTGGCCAAATGTTACAGAATGAAAGTCCTAGAAAGTATCTGGTACCTCAGACAGGACTATAGATGTCCTTGTCAGTTCTTGAACATAGTGGACTTGGAGATAAGATGGACCTGAATTTTTATTAACTTTATTTTTTCTGACTAAAAAACATCATGGGAAGAAGTTACCTACATAGTTACCAGGGGTTGACTGGGGAAGGCAAACACTTGGAAGCTTTCCTCTCTGCAAGGCGGGGTCAGCAGCATCTTCCTCACTGGACCGTTGCGAGGAGTACTTGTTTACTATGTGTAAAGGTATCTTACACAGAGCAGAGACACAGGGAGCTCTCTCTCACTCTCTGTCTCTGTTTTTTCTCGATTTAACACTCTCTGGCTTTGTAACCTGATAAAAGCTCTTGTCCTATCATGTTAGCCAACCAAAGTAAGAAAGAAGCCACCAGTTGCAAGAGAAACAGAAAGTGGTAATTTATTATTTGCTCAGACAAGGTGTAATGTGGGGCCTAGGGACTATAAGACCCCTGGATCCTCTCCCAAGAGGGAGAGCCAGCTCTTATGTCCTTGGATCCCAGGATGCAGCAATTGGCCCCTGAAATCCTGAACCCTGAGCCCTCCAATGTTCAAATTTGGGGATCCAGATGCTGATTCATGAGTCATGTTGCACTGGAGGTCCACAGTGTGGGACCTTTCACTTTGCGAAGGGGCTTGAGTGCTGCTGTGTGCTGGACAATATCTTTCCCCTGGCCATGCTCACACCCTGAGTCAAGTAATGAACATGGTTCTTTAGGTCTGCACATGTGCCAAAATCCTGATTCAAGTGAGCACAGAGTTTTGGTGCCAGATTTAAACCGCAGTTAGGGGATATGAACAGCTCAGGCCAAACTGAGGTGAGAGACTGGGGCTTAGTGGGCTCCGGAACAAAAATGGCTGGGTGTGGGGTGGGAAGAGGGATCTGTGCCAGAGTGGGCGAAGTCTCCACAAAGGCTTCAGGGTTTCGTTTTCTGCTTGCCCCCGTCTTCTTTCACTCTTTACCACACTCCAATCTTCTTCAGATTCTTTTAAGAAGTGTTCTTACAATTGTCCATTTATTCTGATTATGACAGCTCCTGACTCACTGCAGTCTTCCAATGTCCTCCCTCTTCCATTCTGGGTCTTAGTATTGTGACTAAATCTCTATGAACGTGGGTGTGGATGCACACTGGGGAGAGGGACATCTGTGAGAGCTGATTAACTGCCCTTCTTTGAGACAATGCCAATGGCAGGTAGAACCTTGCCTGCCAGTCCTCGTGGACTGCTGTGGCGTGAGAACGAGGAAGGCTTAAGCTGCTGATGGGCTAAAGTGAGCACCTATGAGCCCACTTGCCCAAGGCCATGGCATCCTTTACGGTCACCGTGATGTGCAAAGAGGCTCACCAGTTAGCATTTGCAGATCATGTATGAGAATGGAACCTTGAGCTTCTGAAGGGGAGCATGCTTTCAAAACAGCAGCATCTGCCACATACTTCTTTAGACTTAAAAGGAAAATTCCTTATAAAGATTTGAGTGTTCCCAATCTGATGTTGGAACTCCCGGGGGTGCAGTGGTTACAGCAGCTACAGCTGCTAACCAAAAAGTCAGCCGTTTGAATCTACCAGCCACTCTTTGGAAGCCCTACAGGGGAGTTCTACTCTGTCCTACAGGGTCACTAGGAATTGGAATTCACCTGACAGCAATGGATGTGGTTTGGTTTTAATCTAATTTCAGAGTCCCTGGATGGTACAAACTTAGCCCGCTCAGCTACCGACTGATGTTGGAGGTTCCAGTCCACTCAGAGGTGCCTCAGAAAAAAGGCTTGGTGATCTACTTGGAAAATCACCCATTGAAAACTATGTGAGGCACAGTTCTGCTCTCTGACACACATGGGTGTGACATGAGTCAGAATTAACTTGAGGTGAGTAGTTAATCTAATTTTACATGTGAGCAAGACTGATGTTGAAAGAATAAAACTATCTTGAATGCATGCCATAGAAGCTGCCATTGCAGGACCAGGCATCATCTGAGAAGTCTTTCAGTGCAATGACGGCATTTTTCAAATAAGGAATCTGTGATTCAGAAAGTTCTATCAGTAGCTCAAAGTCCTACAACTGGTTTTGTCAGGATACAGACTAGAACCTAAGTCTCCTGATTTTGTTTTTATACAGTCTCAGTCTTTTTTCCCAATAAGAATCAGAAGGCGGACGAATCTGACAGCCAGGGAGTCGTTCCACTGGTGAGTTTCTGCTCCACCTTTCCTTTGCATACCTGCTGCTGTCAAGGTGATTCTGATTCACAACACTCTACACTACAGAGCACAACTGCCCTTTGAGTTTCCAACAAGCAGCTGGTGGATGTGAACCACCACTGTCCTAGCTAGCTAACATAACTCTTAACCATCACACCACCAGAGCGCCTTCTATTTCCTTTTGCATAAATACAGTCATTCTTTTTCTAAATTTTTTAAATTGTGATTTGGTGCAAGTTTACAATGCAAGTCAATTTGCCATACAAAACTCCAAGCACCTGCTTCTGTATCTGCTGTCCTCATCTTCTCCTCATCTTGTGGCAACACGCTCTTCCACTCTTTATTTCTAGTATACACTCAACCAACACCCGTTCTCACCTCTCTACCCTCTCCTCTAAAAAGAAACCAGCAGGACACTGTTATATATATATCAAATCGTAAAGTACACACACCATGTGCCTCACTCTGTCCAGTCCATTCTTTGTCTGAAGTGTTGGCTTCAGTACTGGTTTCAGCTCTGGGCTAGCAACAAGTCTAGGGGCCATGTTCCTGGAGGGCCTTCGAGGTTGTCAGACCATCAAGTCTGATCTTTTAATGAGTTCTAGATCGGTGCATCCCTTTCACTCATGCTACATCGGGGACTCTATACTGTGATCTCTGTCAGGGCTGTCTTTCATGGTAGCCAGGTACCATCTGGTTTTTCTGGTCTCATGCTGATGCAGTCTACCAATCATGTGGTTCCTTCTGTCTCCTGGGCTAATTATTCCTCATGTCTTTGATGTTCTCAGTTTTCATCTGTTCCAAGTTGGTTTGGACTAATTTATGTTCCTTAGATGGCAGCTTGCTGGCTTTTAAGATCCTAGGTGCCAGTCACCAACATGGGATGCTGAACCCTCCAAAGAATCATTCTCTTAAGGAAAGATTATGTCACCTGTTGCTTAGAGCCTAGGGCAGCTTTTAAAAGACTCTTATTTTCTATTCCAAGAAACACCACTAATCACCAGAATTTTATCTTATTAAGGCCAGGGTATGGGATCCTGTTTGCAGAGCAGTTAAGCATTTGACTGCTAATCAAAAAATTTGGCGGTAGGAATCTACTGACAACTCCTTGGAAACCCTATGGAGCAGTTCTGCTTGTCCTGTAGAGTTACTGTGTGTTGAAACTGACTTGATGGTAACATGTTTGGCTTTGTTAGGTTTTCTTTTGCCTTGTTTTAGGGGCAAGAATAATATCTATTCATCTTACAAAACCAGAAATTATCTCATCCAACTTTCTGGTGTAACACTTAACAGCAATCAGTGAAAAAATAATTTTGTTAAGCTTCTTTGTTAGGCTCGTGTTTTCCCAGAATTATTTTTTTACCCTTTCTGCCTGGGTATTTATCCCTTGTAAATTGTCAGGACCATAACATTTTTCTTTAGATAGTATTTTCTCATTTTCTAGTTCATTCTTCTCCTCTCAGGTCACCATGTGCAGAGAGATCCCCAAGAGGCCTCAGTGTGCAGCCTCATGGTGTTGAGCCTTCATAAGCCAGAAACATAAGTGTCAGAGCCTTCACATGGTTCCATACTAGTCTCTGCCCGGCTACCACCTTTTGAGAGAGCCCAGGTGAGAACTGCCCAGCTGAGCTCTACAGGCATGAGAGATAAGTACATAACATTGTTATTTTAAGCTCCTAAGCTTTGAGATGGTCTGTTACACAGCAACATGTTACTGGAACACTGTGTCCTTAAGATGGGTGAGACTTTCTTCAAAGTCCTTCTTTTCTGCAGATACTCTTTAAATTTATTTTCCTAGAGTTGCCTTGATGTGGAAGGATAACAGGACTTGGTGAGGTCAAGTCTCCAAATGAGAAATTATCTGCTGAAAGTGAGCAGATCAAAGTCCTGGCCCTTCATCGTATTCTTCTACATTCACCTTTTCCTTCCTTGATTAATTTCACCCACACTTTAGAAACAAGTGTCTAGCACTGTAAAGGGATCCTCACATACCCAGGCCCAGTGCAGTCATCAGTGAATGAAATCACCAC
This sequence comes from Heterohyrax brucei, assembly GCA_028571685.1. Taxonomy (NCBI): domain Eukaryota; kingdom Metazoa; phylum Chordata; class Mammalia; order Hyracoidea; family Procaviidae; genus Heterohyrax; species Heterohyrax brucei. Next base: position 52,838,855 of record CM053142.1, on the reverse strand, counting down.
TGAGAAGTTATGTATTGCTGGAAAAAGATGTGGATTTAGGAATAAAATGAGATTCTCATAGGGACTTGCTTCTAGGTGTGTGGACTTAGGCAATTTGTATAAACTTTTCTGAGCCTCAGCCCTTTTGCCTGTAGATGGGATCACGTTTACTCCTTAGGACATTGTTAAAATGATTCACATGTATCTCTCAGGGTACTCCTAAAGTGGGTGTAAATAATAGGTGTAAAAGCTGACACACAGTAGATACTCAACAAAAGTATAGTGTTGTGGCTGATTTATATTATCATGGTACTCCAACTTCCAGTAATAAGAGTATTATAAAAAAATTCAGTTGAACCTAATACCTGTACACTGAATTCATCACCCAAGTAGGAAGTACAGTTAGAGTCAGAATAATGGGTTAAAAGAAAAAAATTATACTTAGAGCTCATAACTAAAGTGGCAAAGGCAGTTAAAGCAATAATCCCAAACAAAGCCACAGTCATTGCCGAAGAGTCAATTCCAACTCATAGGGACCCTATAGGACAGAGTAGAACTGCCCCATAGAGTTACCAGGGAGCCCCTGTTGGATTTGAACTGCCGACGTTTGGGTTAGCAGCTATGGCGTTTAACCACTACACCACCAGAATTTCCCAGATAGTGAACGGGGATTAAAAACAACAAAAAAGTTATACTCCCAAGAAATCAGCTTAAGCACCCCTTGAAAATAAAGTTAAGGCTAGGTTTCTAGACAGAGAAATATTCAGACCTGCAGAGCTAGAAATTTTATTGATTAGATTAGAAACATGCCTGCTTCGTATTTACTAGAATTAAGTGAAATCAAGTAAAATGTCTAAAGGAACCTGACCAAAAATAACAGTCGTTTTTTTCCCCTGTGTTTTTATTAGATTTTCTGCAGATTTTTTTGGTGGAATGAGGGAAATTAAGGGCATTGCTTATTCTTGTAGCTGTGGGCTCAGCTGGACAGTTTTTACTTTAGGTCTTTCGTGAGGTGGCAGGCAGACAGTGACCAGTCCGGAACCATCTGAAGGCTCTGACATTTACATTTCTGACACATGGAGGCTCAACCAGCACGGGGCTGGACACCAACGCCCGCTGAAGATCTCCCTCTGTTTCTATTTGGTCTTTCTATGTGGTTTCTCCAGCTTCTGGTTTCAGTGAAACCAAAATTCTTACATGATAGCTCAGGGCTACAAAGATGTGTGTACTATGAGAGAGAGAGCCATGCCAAAACACAGGGTCGCTGTGAGTCATTATTGAATCTACAGCACACAACAACAAACAACTTTATGACCTAGCCTCAGAAGTCACGCAATATCCTTTCCGTTGCATTCCATTCATTGAAACTGTCACATGGAGAAGAAAATAGACTTACCTCTTGATGGCAGAGTGGCAAGGTTCTGCAGGAACCTGGGATCAGAACTATTGCTATAGCAATGTTTAGAAAAGAGAATCTGCTATGAAGCATAGCTCTTGAACAAGTGGCTTGGCACTTGGGTTTCTTTGTGCCTTGGTAAAGAGCAGGCATTATTCTAGAGGATTTCTAAGACCCTTTGCAGATCACATGTTTGGTGACTTTGTTATGAGTCAGTCCACCTGTCATGCTGTACAACATAAGGCCTTTGTTCCTGACAAATTCTCCGGAAACCACATCCTTTACGGTGGTTACCATGCAATCCTAGTCTCTTTTCAACACACTTGGTGCAAAGACAATGTTTCCTGTGCCTATTCCCTGGATGTCTATTAGATGCCTTTGACTGTAGGAGAGGTAGTTTGTTTAAATCAGTTCCTTAAGTGATGAAAGGATGCAATCATATTAATCTAGACTAACCCTACCATTTCACAGATAAGAAGATGGAGTTTCCTAGAGTGAATGAATAGAGCCATATCATTTTAAGAGATGTGAAAAACTGGAGAATATTTAGAAGGAGGCTATTAAGATGGTGGATGATATCTTCAAGTATTTGAATAGGCTGCTTATGGAAAAAGATTAAATTTGTTTGATACCGCTCTGTAGATAGAGTTAGGAACCGTGGATGAAAGTTAAAAGGAGGCAGAATTCCTTTCACATCGTGAGAGAAACTTCCAAAGTTCAAAAACAGAGTTGGGGTGGAGGAAAAGACCTCCTAAAACAGAATGAACTGCTTAATGAGATAATTCTTGTTGGAAGTGATAAGAGTGGGTTGTTGAAGAGAGGATTCTTAAACTAGGTGAGCTGCTGGACACTGAAAATCTCTTTAAAACTGAAATTCTAGGAGTCCAATAACTCCACAATACAGGTGGTATTTACTTTGATCTAAATAAAACAAACAGAAAAAGGGATACAGTTGTTGTGATGTCTCAAGTCATCTGACAGACATGGAAGTAGCTTTCATTTGAGTAAACTAAGGGTGACAGAAAAGCGTGTCTGCATCAATGCTGTGCATCAAACCTATCTTTTAGTTTAAATGATCTTGTGTACATCAATTTTGCCTATAGAATGTTGTCCATTTTATTAAGCGAATTAAGTGTTTTTAAATATAAGAAGGGTTGGGAAAAGAAAGCTTATTTCTCTTAGGTCTCTTTTCTGGCTCCAAGTAATATTTTTGGCATACAGTAGATATTTAATAAAGATTGATTGATTGGAACCTACCAGGCAGTGCCTAGGTTAATAGGATTGTGGCATTAGCACATTCTGATGAGCTTGTTATTCACTTAAGCCCATATGGTTTGAATGGGAGCATTTTCACATAACCAGAAATTACGGTACTGATGTTACTTATACTGATGTTACCTCTAGCACTGGCAACCCGGTGATGTAGTGGTTAAGTGTTACAGCTGCTAACCCACCATGTGGTCCTTGGAAACTCTATGGAGAAATTCTATTCTGTCCTATAGGGTCACTGTGAGTCAGAATCGACTTGAAGGCAACATTTTTTTTTTTTTTTTTTTTTTTTAACTTCTGGTATCAGGAAGCTTTCTCCAGAGGCTGTATCCTGCTTCAGGCATGTTGGGTTTTCATAGGGAACACTCAGTGCTTATCCTATGGAAGTTGCTCATCACCCTCTAGGGATGAATAGACATGGGGAGGACTTGGTCTTCTCCTGAATCATGTCTTGTTTATTTGACTCCAGTTTCCACAGGGGCTTGAGAGAGTGCAGGAGGAGGATACATGAGGACACGGGATTGCAAACAAGTGTTTCCAGACCTTAGTCCCAGAAAGCCACTTCCTAATGCTACAGACTTCTTGGTATGATAACACCTACCTTTTCACAGCACAGAAAAATGCAGCAACCCCACATGTGGTTAACTGGGTAATATCGGGACACCTTCAGCTTTCAAAACCCAGTGTGACCTCAGAAACATGATTTTATTTGACCTGTTTATCATCCGCAATTCTCCTTTGGCTGCAGGCATTTTTAATGCTGAGAGTCTGGCTCTCCTCTTTGCTCTTTGCACAGTAGCTGTTGATCTGAATGGCAATGAATTTCAATTCTCCTTTCACACAGATGCTTTGGTCGACAGACGCAGGCAGTTTGCCTAGGGTGGCACTATGTCTGCAGGTGGTACAGCTGCTGCCCCCTAAGGAATAGAGTAGGAGAGAACACTGCCTGGTTCCTGGGCCCCTGGCTAATGTCATTAATAGGAGAGCTTTGGAACACAGTGGTCAGTTAAGACCTTTTTCTCAACCTGGGGTTTTCAGAAACATACACCCTGCCAATTATGATGACATAAATTGCCTGTGTGTGCCTCAATAAATTAATTGTCAAAGTATCATGCAAGGATGAAGTTTTTTTTTTTTTTAAACAAAATAAAACATTTATAGTGCTTATGATTACAATTATCATTATCCTTCTTAATTACTGGAAATACTGGCAACAGAGTGGTTAAGCACTACAGCTGCTTAACCAAATTGTCAGCAGTTCAAGTCTACAAGGCATTTTTAGAAACTCTATGGGGCAATCCTGCTCTGTACTATACACTTGACAGCAGTAGACTGTTTGTTTGTTTAGATAATCTTGTGATTGTCTTCTGTCTCCAGTCATTTTGGTAAACCAATTTACAAAATTTCTATTTGAGTTAAACTTCCAGACAAAATAGATATTGAGGCAACTGAATATTTGACTTTGCTTCATATAGGTTCGGGCACTTGGCACTTGGCTGGCTCATATAGGTTGAATATTGGGTAGATGTATTGCAAAACTCAACTTAGGTCTTCATAAAGTGGTGAAAATTGCAGTGATTCAGCCATTATGCTACTTCCAATTTGTCATTTGTATTTTATAAGCACACTAGTGGATGTGTGATGTTGGCTGTGTGTCCAAACCATATTTCGTTGAGACTTGTAATGAGTGCTTATTTTTATGGCATTTTATTCCACTCTATCTAGAAAGGTTTGCATCTGGCTCTGATTATGTTTCGTGGTTCGGCTATGGGAATTTTCCCAATTTCTTTTCTTCACCTGTTTGGGGAGAATTATGATGGGAACTGGAGTTCTGCAGAGAAAAGGTAAGAGGGGGAGATTTTAATCCTTGTAAGTGTGTTACAGTGATTAATATAGCCAGCAGGCTACACAAATGTCCGTGGTGTTACGACCTTGGTAAGGATTTTCAGGGTTTGCAAGACTCTTATTTCTATCTGTGGATGAATATAAAGTTATAAGCCTCCTGAAATTCTTTGCAGAATGACCCACCCAACCTACTGTCCTTGAGTAGATTCTGACTCATAGTGACTTCATAGGGCTTCCAAAGCTGTATCTCTATGGAAGCCGACTGCCACATCTTTCTTCCCAGAAGCCACTGGTGGTTTCCAATTGCTGACCTTTCGGTGAGCAATTGATTGCTTTGACCACTGTGCCACCACGGCAGTTTTGTGGAATGAGGCAGAGTATAAGGTAGTTAATGTACTATATATTTACATGTATTTAAAACACAAATAAACCACCCAAACCAAATCCACTGCCGCCGAGTAGATTCAGACTCATAGTGACACTATCGGAAAGAATAGAAATGCTTCATAGAGCTTCCAAGAAGAGCTAGTGGATTTGAACTATGATCTTTTGCTTATCAGCTGAGATCTTCACCACTGCTCCAGCAGAGCTCCATCTGCATATTTAAACCAACCAAATCTATTGCCATGGAGTTGATTCAGACTCACAGTTACCCTACAGGGCAGAGTAGAACTGCCCCCTAGAGGTTCCAAGGAATGGCTGGTAGGTTTGAACTGCTGAACTTTAAGTCAGCAGCCAAGTTCTTAACCACTGTGGCACCAGAGCTCCATCTCAACATGTATAATGTATATAAAAATAGTATATGTGTATATATGCACAACATACGTGTGTATACTGTATATGAAAACTGAAGAACAGCTTTTCTTCTGGGAGAGCTAATTATAATAATAAGTTATATTTTGTATACTGGCCTTTTTAATCCCTTGTTTGGATGTAATCAACGTATAACATCCACCATACAGTGGGTCATATTTGGGCAACTCCAGAGCAGCATTTCAGATTCATGACCTTTGGATGGATGTGACCTCTGTGTGCTTAAGATTATCTGCCTGCAAACTGGGGTGGGAGATGATCACTGGCTGTGGGAAGTGGTTCTTTGTTCAAAGCTTTGTTCAGCGGGATCCTCGATCTCAAAATAAGAAGATCTGTTGTTATCATGAAGAATAAAGACAGGCTAATTTCCTGGCTAGGCAGGGGTAAACCTTAGGAACACGAGTCTTCTAATACACAGGACTAGTTAATTAAAGGTGTTTAAGCAGCTTTCCTCCCTCATGTACTTATTTATTAAGCAAATGCCTTCTGAACAATGTTAGGTACAAGGCTCTTTGCTCAGTGTTTCAAGGATATGATGCTATAGAACCTCGCGATAATTTCAAGACACATATCCTAAGTTTGGTAGCCTCAAGATTGGATGGACAGGAACATACTTTATTTACGTGTGATTGTTCCCTCATCTAATCACCATTCAAAAAGTATGTATTAGCCATTTTTTGAGGTGCTAGAAGTTCAAAAATGATGAAGAGATAAAATCTGAAAGCTTACAGCTTTGTGAGGGAGGTAAGAACACCTAACCTGAATACGGTCTGTGAAAGGCTCTCTGAGTTATAGGTAAGGGGTCTCCCAATAAGGTTGTCCTGTTTTGGACAGCTGATAGCAGTGATATTTGTGACGCTATAGTGCCCATACTTATAATGTTTTTTGAATAGTCTTGACAGATAGCCGTGAAAAGTTACACAATTTTACAACGTATAAAAATTATTAAACTTTATTATCAAAACGGGTGTTCCACTTGCCAAACATTCCATGCATTATGTGAAATTTCTGATGCACACAATCATCCCACTGGGAAAACCACTGGACCTTTAATAAAAAAATTTGAGACCACTAGGTCTGTGGTCAATCAGACGACGCTTGTGTGTCAATGAACTGCATGTTCCAGTGAAAACATGGCCACTGTTCATCGGAGTTTACCGCAGAATCCATCCCAATCCATTGCTTGGTGAACATAGCAACCGGGCCTTTCTTTGTCCACAATTTGGCAGATTTTGCACCTGGACTTGAAGCTTTACTCTTACAAATTGTTTTAACTGGAGAACTTTAGTCCAATGACCATAGATTGGATTGTGTATTTGCTGACTGGGCTGTGGAGCAATTGGAAGTTAACGCTACTTTTAGCCAAAAACATCACCTTCAGTGGGGAGGCCCATTTTTGGATGAATGGCTTTTTTTTTTTTTTTTTGAAACAATCAACTGTAGCATTCAGAGCAATGAGAATCCAATGGAAATTCATCTACTTCATCTTCAAAGTTACCCTTTGGTATGGATTTTGGTGTGTTGGAATCATTGGCCTTTAGTTTTCCCAAGATGAATGAGGAGACGCTGCGACTGTCAATAGTGAAAGATATCAGGCTATGATAACTGATCATTTTTGGCCCCATTTGGAAGGTGCTGTGGGGGCCATTTACCTGAAGTTGTTTTCCAAACATAATGCTAATAAATATACTTCAAAATATTAAAACTGTGTCATTTATACAACTTGTTTTATTCTAGTTCCAAGATAAGACACCCTTATTGGATCTCATTGTAATTTACAGCCTCAAGTGGGCCATCCAGGTGGATTTGTGACCTTCTTTACCACCACTCACCTTGACCACTCTCTCACACCTTCTCTTTAATCCAGTATCTGGCTGATGATCCTGCTTTCTAATTCATTAAGAAAATAAAAACAATTAGAGGAGAATTTCATAATGTTCCTATTAGCGTGTCTACTGCGCTGCCATGAGTACCTTCTGTCTGCCTAAAACGGATACACTGGTCCTTTTTCACCCTAGGGCTGGTCCTTTCTTTACTTACTCGGTCCTGTTCCTCAGACCTACTCAGTAACAACTTTTCAGCATCTCTCTTGCACTGTCAGTTTTTTTCTCTCTCACTTAAAATGAATCATTCCCATTAGCATCAAACATGCTGAAAGAGTTCTTGTCTCAAAATGCCCTTCTTTGACCCCACTCTATTTTCCTGTATTCTTTGATAGCCAATGTCTTGAAAGCATTGGTTGCCTTCACATCCTTTCATCTCATTCTCTGTCGATCAGTCCTACTCAAGATTTGCTTCACCACCTGAACAAGATTTTTTAGTCAAGGTTATTAATGAACTTCATGATGCTCAGTTTAATGGCCAATGCTTATTTCTTGTTTTACATCACTGAGTGAGCATCTCATTTTGCACAGCTGATCTTCTTTCTTGAAACATTTGCCTCACATGGGACTAGGACACATGACAGTCAGTTCTTCTTTATTAACCTCACCTTTAAATGTTGGAATGTTCCCAGGCTCAGTCTTTTCATCTCTACTCTACAGTTACTCATTACCTGAGTGATTTCATTCAGTCTTACAGCTTTAAAGATCTGTATAGTTTTACAGCTCCTCATATTTAAACTGGACTTCTCTCCTAACTCCAAACTTGTACAGACAACTGCCTCCTCCTCAGGCCATTTGCTGGGATGTCTATCCCATATCTCAAATATATTATGTTCATAAATATATTAGTTCATAAAAAGGAACTAATTCTCCCTGTGCCTAAACTTGCTGCTTCTATAAAAAAGCGAAACAAAAAACCTATTGCCATCAAGTCAATTCCAACTCATAGCAAGTGTACGGGAAGGAGTAGAACTGCCCCCATAGAGTTTCCAAGAAGGGGCTAGTGGATTTGAATAGTCAGTCTTTTGCTTAGCAGTTGAGCTCTTAAGCACTACATCACCAGGGCCCCAGAAGACTGCTTATTTTTATATCCTTAAATGCTATCTTCATTCTCCATGTTAACCAAGCAACGCATCTTGGAGTCTTCTCTTACAGCTTTTTTTCTTTCACTCTGTGTCTAATATATTACCCAAACCTGTCAGGTCTATCTTTGAAATCTATCCGATTCCTGACACTTAAAAAAAAAAATCATATCCATCTTTACCTTTCTCTCTGAAGCCACTAACATCTCTTATCTGTATAATTGGAATAATCTCCTTCTTAGTTAACATAGCTGCTTTCACAATTGCCTATTCTTTCAGATCTTCTCCATAAAACAATTCTTTTCAGATCAGATTTTCTCAAAGCCCTCCTAAGGGGTTGCACATCCTTTTGGAAGAGGCCCAAATTCTTTGACTCTTCTGAGAAGTCCTAACTATCTGCCTTTACCCTTATTTTCTCCTTAACTTGATTTCTTACTTTCCTTGTTTTTCACTCCCCTGAATCTACTGCCCTCCTTGAGGAATTTTGAATATGCCAAATAAGTTTCGAACTCAAGGCTTTTGTGCTTGTGTCTACTCTGTCGGTCCCCTCCTGGATGTCTCAAATGGTTCCCTTCCTCACTTTCTTCAAGACTTTGCTCAATCACCTTCTTAATGAAGTTTCACTGATCAGTTCAGCTTAAGGGGGGTGTTGACCCCCATTCTACTCCTTGGTGTTCTATTTCCCTTACACCTCTTAATTTTTCTATGTGAGGGATGTGACAATTAAGTTTGTGAATTTGCCACCATGTGCTTATGTTGTTGGTGCTGTATAAACAACTTGGTAAAGTTTCATAACCTTGGTATGTCAGGGTCTCACAGCTGTGTTTATGTCAATGTGTGGCAGTGTCTTGCTGAGTGGAGTTCATTATCATTGTTGTGTGTTTTGGGGTGCCATCACGAGAATATCGGAGCTTGAATTAGAATGATGAACAAACATTAAATTTAGTGTTAAACTTGGCAAAAGTGGAAGTGAAATCAGGGACATGTTAGTCCAAGTTTATGGGGATAATGCCATTAAGAAAATGGTAGTGTACAAATGGATAAAATGCTTTTCTGACTGGAGAGAAATCATCACTGATGAAAAGAAGTCAGCACGGCCAGTAATGAGCAAAACTGATGAAAACATTGCAAAACTTTTACAAAAATTTGTACCCACTGAACACACAGCTGACCAAGTTTACTATTTGGAAGTGCTGAAAAGGCTGTGTGAAAAAGTTAAGTGACATGACCTGAACTTTTTGCCAATAACTCATGGCTCTTATATCACAACAATGTCCCAGCTCACGTGGCACTGTCTGGGAAGGAGTTTTTAGCCAGTAAACAAGTAACTGCATCTGAACACCCTCACTACTCACCTGATCTGGCCCAAATGACTTTTTTTTTACCCATAGATAAAGGAAATGTTGAAAGGAAGATATGTTGATGACATTCAGGACATTGAGGGTAGTATGACTATTGCTCTGATAGCCATTCTGGTAAAAGAGTTCCGAAATTGCTTTGAAGGGTGGACTAGGTGCTGGTATCAATGCATAACTTTCCAAGGGGAGTACTTTGAAGGTGACTGTAGTGATATTCAACAATGAGGTATGTAGCACCTTTTCCAGGAGGAGTTCGTGAACTTAGTTGGCAGACCTTGTTTTACCTATTGCGTTCTTACATATTTGTTTCCCTCACTCAGCTGTAAGCTTCATGAAGGTAGCAGAAGCTTGGTTAATTTTACTGATAGATTCTCAGTGCATAGAACAATGCCTGGGCCCATGGTGGGTGTCTGATGAATAATTATTAAATTGGTGAACAAATGAATAGATTGATGGATGAGACACTATTACTACAGGAACGTAAGAGATGATATAATTATTTGTGTGAAGCAAAGACTTCATAAAGAAGGTGAGTGGTGAGTTGAACTTTAGAGCTTGCAGAGGATGTGGGGAGAAGGGTGTTTCTTTGGTGGTAAAAGTGGGAGGGTGTTAAAAACAAATTATGACACAGGCTAGGGTGGTCTCATTTTCTGGTAGGCAGCAGAAGCCATCAGACTCCTGGTTTCAGCAGAGGAGAGAGTGAAGTGATCAGATTTACATTCCAGAAGGTCACTCTGCTGCCAGTGTGGAAGACTGATGGGATGATGACACAGTGGGAGAAGTGGGACATGGGCGACAGGAAACACATTTAGGAGACAAAACATAATTTCTGGGGGGTGGGGGCAGGAATTAAAGGTTTACTATTGTTTCCTTTAGAAAGCAAAACTTTCTATATCCAGTATTGTTGTTCTTGCTAGGTGTTACTGAGTCATTTTGACTTATAGCAACCCCATGTGACAGGGTAGAAGTGTCTCACAAAATTCTCTAGGCTGAAATCTTTGGAGGAGGAGATTGCCAGATTTTTTCTCACACAGAGCTGCTGGTGAGTTCAAAGCACCAATCTTTCAGTTAGCAGTCAGGCATTTAACTGTTGTGCCACAGAGACCTTCTGCTCAGAACGGATGCTAAAAATAACCATGTGTAAGGTTAGCCACTTGAGGTGTAAAAAGCCAAGTTAGAGTTAAAGGGTATCTTTATTGTCTGCCTTCCAGGGAAGCAACTCTAGGATGGTAGGACAGAAGACCAGGGTTAAGAGTAAGCTTTCTTCCTAATTAAGGAGGGGCTTGGTTGTGGCTGTGGTGTGAGCTAACTGTGGGTCAGGTTGAGAGGGAGAAGCCATTCCCTTTAGTATATATATTGAAACACAGCGTAACACTGAATTCTGGGTTGACTAGATCCTTAGACTGATCCAATATGGTACTTCGTATATTCTTGTGATCTCTATGTTTAGTCTCGTGGTCCATATTTCTGAATCACAACCTAGCCAATTCGCTGTGCTTTGGGCAATATCCTGTTAATATCTTTTACTCTCAGAGCAGATTGCCACTCAGCTGATATGATCACTTGTTTGTCTTGGTGATTGATGCTGATTAGCACTGTAGAATTGGTCAGTGCTTATCCGTATTGATTCTTAAAAAGGCTGAAATTGTCCTACCAGCTGGGACGCAGTCTTGGTCATTTGCAAAAATTCAGTTAGAGTTTCAAATCTTTGCATCTTTTATAGGATAAAAGAACTTGCATTTGCACCCTCTATACATTTGTCATGAGAAGTAACTTTTATAAAAAGAAAAATAACTGAGGAAACCAGAAAGTCATTCTATAGATTCCAATTGTGAAAACAACTTCCCATCCCAAATTCTATATATGAAGTAAAACCTTCACCAGCAGAAAAGAAAAAAAAAAAAAGACGACAAAAAGAAAAAAAGCAAACATGCATTATTTAAAGAGGATAGTCATTTTTTTCCAACATTTTAAGACTGAAATTCATATTAACACATTTGAATTGAACTGTGGTTTATCTAAGAAGCCATCTGTGGGAGAAAGATGTGGCGGTTGGTTTTTGTAAATATTACAGCCTTGGAAACCCTGTGGGGCAGTTCTACTCTGTCCTGTAGTGTTGCTATGAGATGGAATCAACTCAAAGGCAAGGGGTTCATTTTGGGTTTTAGTGGCTTATCTACAGTTGATTGATGCTTATGTTACAGTAGAGTTAACACATGTGCCCACCACTTCACTGTCTTTTTCTTGTTCTGCTTTTCCTTAAAGTCAATACAAGACTGTCTTTCACTTTATACTGGCTTAATGAAAGACCAAGGAGTCCTGGTGGTGCAATGGTCAAGAGTTAGACTGCCAGTGGAAAGATTTGGTGGTGCAAACCTAACATGTTTGCAAGGGAAAAGACCTTATAATCTACTCTCATAAAGATTGCAGCTTTGGAAACCATATGGGGGCAGTTCTACTGTCATATAGATTGTGTTGCTATGACTTGGAATTGACAGCATGTAACAACAACACAAGAGTGAAAGATCACCTCTCAACCTTCCTTTTTTTTTTAAAGCCAGGAATTTTTTGTTTCTTTTTTTTAATTTTGGGTTTTGATAATTTTCCTCCAACAGCATGGCCATGAGTCAGAATTGACATGAGGGCGAAGGGTTTTTAGTTTAGCAAAATGCAAGCTTCCCCACAGGCTACTTCAATGAATACCCTTTCTTTCCTTGGGTTAACTTGATTTGTTAATTTTCCTTTTAGCTTAAAAAACCAAATCAAACCCACTGCTGTTGAGTCAATTCTGACTCATAGCAACTCATTAGGACAGAGTAGAACTGCCCCATAGAGTTTCCAAGGAGCTCCTGTCATATTTGAACTGCCAACCTTTTGATTTGCAGATGTAGCATTTAACCACTGCACCACCAATGTTTCCCCTTTTAGCTTAGGGCAGAGAAACCAGCACATCAGTATCACATACTGTTGTCTTTATTGTCTCTTTTCTGTTTTTCTTTGTATTCAGTGTCTCATTCACAGAGGAAAGAATTTAAAGTAAGGTAATGTTGCTCCCAATGCTTCTATCAGTCTTACATATGCCTGAAAAATTGGAAATGAGGTACAGTTCTGGAACTATGATGTTCCTTTCAGTACAGTTTAGAAAAGGAAAACCTACTTTGTTGTTCCCTCCTGAAAGGTAAGCAGGGTTTCAGTGGTGGCATCAACTTAGGAGAAATATTTCTTTTGAAAATATTCCACAATATTTGGGTAGCACTATTGAGGTCTATACTGAGTGATGTTCAATCTGTATCTTGGATATCTATATTCTCTTCTTTCATAATTTCTGGGAAGTTTTCTGTCAGCAGCTTAGCAACAATACTCTCTGTGTTCTCCGGTGTCTTGCCCTGTTCAGGAATTCCAATTAATCGTAGATTGTTCTTCTTAATAGAGTCCCACATGCTTCTTAATGCTTCTTCATTTTTCTTGTTTCTTTTTCCTAATTTCTCCTCATAGATGCTGGAGTCAGTAGCTCTATCTTCCAACTCAGAAATTCTCTTTTCCATTTGTTCCATTCTGCTTTCTTGGCTTTGAATTGACGTTTCTATGTTTTTGATTTTGTTCTTGATCTGTTGAATTTCTGAGTACTGATGTTCCATCAGATAGAACAGCTTGCTTAATTTTTCCTTTTGCTCTGCTGCATTTTGTATAAGGTCTAGGAAGGCTCTATATATAATCCTTTGTACTTATCTTCTGATAGTTTCAGAAAAGCTTCTTTGTCAGGGAAGTTCTGAGGCAGTGTCTTTTGGGGGGCCTTCTAATGCCATAGGTGACTTCTGGGTTACCATCTTCTCCAATGTTTGTTGCTTTTTGGGCTTTATGTGGGTCAATAGAAGCTGGGAGAGGTGCTGTGAAGATGGACCACAGTTGTTTCTCTAGGCTGTCTTCAGTCTGTGCAAGCCTCTGCTCGCTGAGAGTGGGGTCAGTGAAAGAGAGGAGGTTTTGCATTCAGTGGTATGAAGTCCAAATTAACAGCCCAATGCTGCATTTCAGGGCTCACTAGGTGTCCAGAAGCCTCAGTTTAATTGTCATTTCAGGTCTTGGTTTCCAGAGGGATTTAGAGAGACGTGCATTTAGTACGCCATCTTGATTTCACCCTCCTGACCCTTGGTATGTTTGAGTTTGTTGTCTTTTGAAAAACCTCTGGCTTGATTCAAACCACCAATCATTCTTCTGGCAGTCAAACTCTTAACGATTCAGGCCACCCAAGGACCTAACTCTTATCTTAGATTGTCGTGTTATTTTGCACTGGACTGGTGGTCTAAAGTCACGACTATTACTTGTCCATAATCAGTTAGCATGGGTTTTAATTATAAAGAAGAGTTGTGTAATGTTTTATGTTTGTGCTGGTACATACTAAGACTTAGTTGATCAGTGTTCCACCTCCTTGAATATAGAAATGTTGTTGTTGTTGTTAGGTGCCATTGAGTTGGTTCTGACCCATAGTGACCCTATGCATGACCGAATAAAACACTGCCCAGTCTTGTGCCATGTCCCCAATCATTTTTATGCTTAAGCTCTTTGTCAGGGCCACCGTGTCAATCCATCTTGTTGAGGGTCTTCTTCTTTTTCACTGACTTTCTGCTGTATCAAGCATAATGTCCTTCTCCAGGGCCTGATCCCTCCTGACAGCATGTCCAAAGTATGTAAGATGAAGTCTTGCTATCTTTGCTTCCAAGGAGCACTATGGTTGTACTTCTTCTAGAAAAGATCTGCATACTCTTTTGGTGGCCCATGATGCAGTCAACATTCTTCTCCAACACCACAATTTGAAGGCATCAATTATTGTTCTGTTTTCTTTGTTCATTGCCCAGCTTTTGCATGCATATGGTGAAATCGAAAATACCATGGCTCAGGTGAAGGGCACTTTAGTCTTCGAGGTGACATCTATACTTTTCAGTAGCAGCAGAATAGAACTGTATTGCATGATTATTTTGTATCCTCCATAGTAATGAAGATGAAGTGTTTTTCAACAGATACCAATGGTACTCTTTTAATAGAGCTAAAATGACATTGTCTCTAAAGTGTGAAAGGTGTATTGTTTTTGGTGCCCAAAAGTTACAGTATAGAAATGGGAAAATTAAAAATGTCATAGTGATTGCTACAGAGTATTGTATAAGGGATGAGACTAGGGTAAACAAAACAAAACAAAACAATAAAACACCACAATTTAGTATAAGCTAAAATAAAACAATTGTGCTGGAAGACATACAGAATATTTTTGAAATGTTAATGGCAGAGAATGGGCTTAAAATTCAAGAAAGCAGACAGTCCTTCCTGAAGTGGTGCTGTGTAGCCTCAACTAGGTACAACAGACTTCTGTTTCTGAAGAAGGCCAGGAAGGACAAGATGTACACACTTTTTTCCTGGAACAACTTTTGGGAATACACCAACTAGAGCCAGTCAGGTGTCAGGATCCCTCCTCAGGAGAAAAGAAGAGAACACAGGCTCTTCTTTCTCAATTTCCTTCTCCCCACCAGAACCCTTCGCAAAAATACATCAATTCATTTTAACAGTTAGGCTTATACTTAACTATTTTATTACAAATTCCTTAGATTCACACCTAGTGTCAGTCAGAAATTGCTTCAACAGAACCTAAAAAACAAAACAAAACAAAACCAGTTGACGTCGTGTTCATTCCAATTCATGGTGATCCCATGTGTACAGAGCAGAACTGCATGAAAGCATAATTTCTACAGCTTGAAATTAAAGACAGATATCCAGTTAAGGAATGTTTTTACACTCACTCTTACTAAAGTATTATGTATGAATGAATTGTCTTGGGTGGAGAATTCAAACTGTTGGACTTTGGGCTCCAAAATCCATTTCAGTCAAGGCAATTCTGACTAATAGCAACCCTACAGGACAGAACAAAACTGCCCTACAGGGTTTTCAAGGAACTGTTGAACTGTTGACCCAAAAAGTCAGCTGTAATGCTTAAGCACTGCAAAATATAAATATGTCATATCTAGGTACTACAAAGAATAGCACAACCTGTTCGAAGTTGTCATCGAGAAGCTCAGTTATTTTTTTCTGATGAGTCAATGAACACATCAAGGACATCCCCTTATATTCTAATTAGTCTTGGTCATCAAATTAGTGTTTTTGTTGTTGGAAAACTTGGATGTTTGATACGTAAAGTTCTTTCCTGTAGAGATAAGAGTAAGTAATGGGAAAAACCATACTAAATGGCGGTGGGGTAGGTGGATGTGGGGAGTGGGAAGGAAGAGTCCTAATTCCATTGAGATAAACTAGATAATCTGAAATTACTTCATTTTCCTGTTCCTCAGGACCTAATTTTAATGAGATTATAAAATAGTTTTACCAACATTTTTATAATATATAGCCAAGTGCTGTCGACATGTATATATATCTATATAAAGAAGAAAGCGAAAAACGTAATTTCTTCAGCCAGACAAATCAGTGAACAATCTGGTTTCTTGTCTTTGAGTTCCTTGCATCCCTCTACTGGTTTGAAATCCTATCTATTTCCGTAAAAGTAAATGTGAGTTGTTCAGAAGATCAACTCATGAGCAGATTGATCACAATTCTACTCCATCAGATCTCTCATCTTTTCAGCATGCAAGGATTTCCTTGGGAAGACATACCTCACCTATTTCAGTGTCAGTCTTAAAAAATCATAGATACAACAGCAATATTCTCAGCTTCCTCAAGGGTCTCATTATAGAACTACTATATAGTATCTAATACTCTTCCATGGAGCATAAATTATAACAACACAAAATAGGATGATTATTGTAATAAAATCAACTTATTGCTGTCGACTCATAGTGACCTCACAGGACAGAGTAGAACTGCCCCATAGAGTTTCCAAGAAGTGCCTGGTAGATTTGAACTGCCAATGTTTTGATTAGCAGCCACAGCACTCAACCACTATACTGCCAAGTTTTTATAAAGATTGCTGCTTTGGAAACCATGTAGGATATTTCTCAAGCCAGCCAAGCCAAGTGTCATCAAGTTGGATCCGACTCATGGCTACCCTAGGGGCCAGGGTAGAACTGACCCCCAGAGTAGTCAAGGAGCGCCTGGTGGATTTGAACTGCCGAACTTGTGGTTAGCAGTGGTAGTTCTACTTTGTCCTATTGGGTAGCTATGAATTTGGATAGACTTGATGGCAAGTGAGTTTTTGATTTATCTAAAGGACGTCCATGTCTAGTGGGAGAGAGAGCAAGGAGAGAAGGGACAAAGCAGCATAACAGGCCCAATGGTTGAAGTGAGCATGATGCAGAGGGAAATCCAAGAAAGCACTCTAAAATGGGAGGGGTGTTAGCTAAGCTGCTGTCAGAACTTCTACTTCTGTTCTTGAATTCTTTTCTCCCAAGCTCAGTAACCTCAATGACAATAATGTACATGCAAGAAAAATGCAGAAGGACTTGAAAATTGTGCTCTAGAGAAGCAATTCAATGTTTCTTTTGAGAATAATGAACAGAAATATATTCCCAAACTCAGCAGAGCACATTTTATTAATAGAAACAGCAATATACAACCCTGAGTGATTCAAAACCAAAAAGAAACAAAAATCACGCAAAGGTCTGACATCGTGAGGAGGTACCAATTTGCCCCGGCCTGCATACTCTGACAGGCCTCAAATTGAAAATGAAAGCACAGACGCAAAACTTTGTG
This sequence comes from Heterohyrax brucei, assembly GCA_028571685.1. Lineage (NCBI taxonomy): Eukaryota > Metazoa > Chordata > Mammalia > Hyracoidea > Procaviidae > Heterohyrax > Heterohyrax brucei. The sequence goes on along the minus strand of CM053142.1, from coordinate 52,821,547 downwards.
GGAATGAGCCAGTGCCTTTCCCATGAGGCACGAGGATGCTCTGTAATTTCATATTGCTAGGCATCACATGCCATGCAATGCACCACTTCTAGTGGGGCCTTTTCACTTTTACAGACACCTCATGGAAATTGCCATTCTGGAAACTTTCTTAGCCTAGCAGGAACAGTCCAGAATGAGGCTATGTAATGGCAGTGATCTGTAAAACAAATTCCAAACAACTAATAATTTCTGTGTTCCAGTGAATGTTCAAATCATGAAGTGCTCTCGTCACATGCCCCGTGATACTGCACATGCTTTCTGGGTCCTGACTGTCTTTCACTGAGATTGGAAGTTTACTCAAGCGAGGGAGCTACACTTTCCTTTAATTTTTAGAGCATCTATTTACCATATTTTCAGGGTACACTACCTTTTCAGGTTCAATTATTTTGAAGCATCAACTCTCTTCTGATTCCTGCTCTTCTGAACTTCATTGGAACGTGCAGCCTTTGACATTAATAAGTTACAGAATCTGGGTCAGCAGAACTGGACCTGCATAGGTGGTTCCAGTGAAAATGGCTGTCAACTGCACTTTGTTGCATGAGCATTCTTGATTCAGTCCCAAGCATAAGATGTAGTTCATAATTTATTTGATAGGTGTAGTCATCGAAACATTAACTTCAGCCTACTGAAATTCCTGCACCAAATTTTAAAATGAGGGCATCTGTGACAGTGGCTTTTGTATTTGCCTTATTAGGTATTTAAGGACAGGCAGGATTTGGGTGAGCAGAGGGTATAACTCATTGCTCTCAAGTTAGTTCCGACTTACAGTGACCTTGTTTGTTTTTTTTTAAAGTAAAAGAACAAAGACAAAACAACCAAACCCACTGTTTTAGTCACCTAGGCTGCTCTAACAGAAATACCACAGAGTGGATGGCTTTAACAAAGAAAGATTTATTCTTACACAGTCCGGTAGGTTGCAAGTCCATATTCAGGGTGTCCACTCCAGGGAAAGACTTTCCCCTTGTCAGCTCTGGAGGAAAGTCCAGTATTGCATCAGTCTTTGTCCAGGGAGTGTCCTGAAGCAAGAACCTCTGGTCTGAAGGACGCGCTCTGCTCCCGGTGCTGCTTGCTTGATGGTAGGGAGGTTCTCAAATTGTCCCTTGTTTCTTTTTCCTTTTATTCCTTGCAAGCTAAAAGCATTAAGGGTGGGGCAAGCCATACTCCAGGCAAACTTCCTCCACAGCAGGAATTTACAGCTCCACCCTAATCGTTTAACATACAGGTTAGCAAAACCACACAATGGAGGACAGTCCCAAGATACTGGGAACCATATCCCAGCCACGTGGCTGCACACATTTTTGGGGGGACACAATTCCAACCATGACACCCACTGACATCAAGTTGATTCTGACTCATTGTGGCCCTATAGGACAGAGGAGAACCACTCCATAGAGTTTCCAGGCGTGCCTGGTGGATTCAAACTGCCAGCCTTTTGGTAGCACTTACCCACTATGCTCCATGATCCGGGTTTCCAGAGAGTCTATAGAACAGAGTAAAACTGCCCCATAGGGTTTCTAAAGAGTAGCTGGTGTATTCAAATTGCTCACCTCTTGGTTAGCAGCCAAACACTTAACCACTGCACCACCAAGTTTCCAGCAGAGGGAATAGTGCAGACAATTAAAGGCAGGAGTGAAGAAATGAAGTAAGAAATGATTACAGGTGTAAAAACAACAACAATAACAAAACGAAACCCACTGCTGTTGAGTCAGGTCCCACTCACAGTGGTCCTATAGGTTAGGATAGAAGTGCTCAATAGTGTTTTCAAGGAGTGCCTGGTGGATTTGAACTGCCAGCCCTTTGGTTAGCAGCTGTAGCACTTAACCGCTACACCACCAGGGTTTCCAAGGCAGAGTAAAGATGCTAATATTCAATAATTCTCTTTTGGAAAAGAATGAGGGTCTAGTGTAGGTGTAGTTCTTGGGGGTAGCATTAGGTCAACAAGGGAAGAATTTGCATCACGAGATTTCTGACTTGATGAAGAAAATAAGAAAAGTTAATGCGAGTGACTCCAAGCTATGAGTGTTGGTGGGAAGAGGGAAAAAATGTCATGTTAAGACAGGCAGTGAAGCTGGAAGTTGAGGTGGCTTAGTGTGAATAGAGGAATATTCCAGCTGAGTATTGAGGTTGATGGAACATCAGGATGTAACTATCAGCAGATTGTTTAGTAATAGGGAGTCATCAACATAGAGGAGAAAAAAATACCAAAACCAAACCTGCCACCACTGAGTCAATTCAGACTCGCAGCAACCCTATAGGACAGAGTAGAACTGTCCCACTGACTTTCTAAGGAGCACTTGGTGGATTTGCACTGCTAACATTTTGATTAGAAGCTGTAGCACTTAACCACTATGCCTCCAGGGTTTCCATAGTAGAAAAGGGTAGCAGCATGCATGAGAAGGCAGATCATGAACCCTGTTTTGACCCTAGCCTGAAGATTTCATATTTCTAAGTCTGAAAATTCTGAGTAAGACAAAATTTAGCCTTATCACTAAAGGACCCCTCATAAATGTTCAGTTTATGTTTGTTGTTTGTTAGCTCCTGTTGAGTCAGCTCTGACTTGTGCAGACTCCATGTGCAACACACAGAATGAAATGTTGCCTGTTCCTCCGCTATCTCCTTGGTTGGTTGCTGATCAGGCTGTGGTTATCCATAGGGTCTCCACTAGCTAGTTTTTATACATAAATCACCAGACCTTTCTTCCTAGTCTTAGTCTGGAAGCTCTACTGAAACCCATCCACCATAGGTGACCCTGTTGGTCTGAAACACCATAGGTGAATATAGTTGCTGGGTATAGCTGTAATAACTTGAAAATCACCTAAGTATGATAAACTGACAGATGAGTGGTGAAAATGATGCTTAGTCTTAGATTATGTTAGATAATTTGTCTAATCATTCTAAGAATACATTTTGACTCAAAAGTTATTGTTAAAAGATAGACTCCCCTCTCCTTCACAACACTGGAGCCAGCTTCAGCCTTTTGGTTTGGAATTTCAAATAGCTTACGTGGAATATTTTCCAGAATAGACTACGTGATAGGACATAAAGCAAATCTCAACAAAATCCAAACCATTGACTTGTTGCAAAGCATCTTCTCAGATCATAAAGCCATAAAAGTTTAAATCAATAGCAGAAAAAACATAGAAATTGGAACTCAATGGAAACTGAACAACATTTTACTCAAAAAGCCATGGGTTATAGACGAAATCAAATCGCTTAGGGCCTGACTGTAACTTTTTAATCAATATTTTCTTAATAAAAGGCAGCATGAAGACAAGGACAAATATGGAATTAGTACCAACAATGGTTTTCAACCCTAGGTGCCTATTAAAATCATTTAGAGTAATTTAAACATATTATGGACTATTAAACAATGGAATCACTATCTCTGGGGCTGGAATCTGAGCAGTGGTGTTTTATAAATGCTTCTCAGATGATTCTAATGTAAGTATGGGTAGAAACCAACAGCAAATGGAAGCATTGGCTATACATTAGAATCACCTTGGATGCTTTAAAAATACATAGATGCCTGTGTCCTACCTCTGGACACCCTGAGCATCAGCTACTTTAGGAGAGTCTCAGATGATTCCAAAGTGCAGCCAAAGTTGAGAACCATTGAGCTGGTCTCTGGTTGTCTTAAGGCACGCTTGCCAACTTCACTATCTTAAACAAGCCTTTGTGCCTGTCCAGGAGGGCAGAGCTCATGCAGCTGTGTGAAAATGAGCTGGATATTTTGCCTTGGGCGTGATGAACTCAGTTGTCAGCTAGCTAACTTGTGGTTGCAGAATGTTCTTGCCGGTGATAATGATGTAAGAGGCAGAAAAACATCACTAGGATTTTTACATCCCAGATTGAGTTTGCACTGTTGGCAGTTGGGAAAGTCATGTTTTAACTTGTAAAACTGACTGATTTTCAACTAAAATCACAGAGACAATAAATGTCATTTATAGGTGTTTCTCTGGGGAAAAATTCTTCCTAAGCCTCTGTGACCGAGTCAAATTGTGCACACCCACAAACCATGGGCAGCAACTCCTGTTTGCAATAGGAAAGCTTGGAATTTAACACAGATTCTCTACCATCTTATAGAAAGCTGACTGCAATTCATATGCTTACCCACTCACTATTTTTTTCTAGCCTACCAGGTATTTCTTTTTCCCCTAAATCTGTATATGTTTTAGACTTATTCTGAGCATCTTTAAAAAGCAGTATGAGTAACTGCCTTTATTAACTTCCTTTCTCAAATCTAATTTTCCCCAAAGATTAATATACTATAAGTGGGTGAACTAGGTATTTTTAAATGGAAAAAATCCCAATGTCCCTCTACTTATGGAAGCGCTACTTACACTTCATGGTCTGCTCAATTCAGACTTGTCTGTGAATTCTGCGGATCCCATTTTCCAGTGATTCCTCCCTCCTTTAACTTCTTATAATTCTTTATCATGTGTTGTAAACAGACTGTTCTGTCTTTTCTTTTCAAATAAACTGGAAGCTTCTTGATAGCAGAGGCACAGGTCGATCAATTTTATACCCTTACAAAATTAAGCGTTTTACAAACAGTAGGTGCTTGGTTAGTTTATGTTAGTTGGTGATAGATGATCTGGTTTTGCTCTGTGATTTTGGGGCCAGTTGCTTACTCTTTCTAAGCTGGCTTTCCTTGTCTGTAGTACAGAGATGACGGTAGCAACCTTCTGGTGCTGTGGTGAGGATTTAGAGATACAATGTGCTTACATTCGTAGGACGGTCTATCAAATGCTATCAAAAAAGCATTTGGGAAGTCATAGTTGGCTTTAAAGAGGCTGAAAACAGCAGAGGGAGTCATGTTTCTCTGTCTCCACAGAGCAGGGAAGGTGGGTGAGGACTGCTGAGTATGATGGGAAAGCAGGTACTGCTACTTTAGGGGTAGCCAGGGTCATTTCATTTGAGAAGGGGCCATCTGAGAAGATACAGACTGCATGACCTGGGAAACAGTCATCCATATGAGGGACAGCAAGTACAAAGGTCCTGAGGCAGGAGTGTGTTTGATGACAACTCAAAGATTTGTCATCAGTGAGAGAATGGCAGACTACTTCATCACCCTTGGAACACTTTCATAGAAAGGAAAGACCACTTGCAGTGAGTAGTATGTAAAGGGTCTTCTCTTTTATGAATTTAAATATTAAATGAAGTAGCTTTTTAATTGTCTTGAAGATGGGAGCAAGTTTTCTTATGTTTTACATTTGTGTGAGGTTTCTACACTTTTTGAGGTGATAATCTGAGGTAGATGTACTTGAGGGCAACTTGGCTTCCCTTTCTGCCCTGTATTAATGGCCAGCATGGATTGACTGATTTCATTTTCGGCAGGTGTCTCGTGCTTCTCTCTCAGTACTAAGAATGTGCCCACGGAATCTGCATCCTAGGTCAAGAATGATTTAAAGAAAACAAAACAAAAAACCAAACCCAAGTGTTCTATAGGAGAGAGTAGAACTGCCCCATAGAGTTTTCAAGGAGTGCCTGGTAGATTCAAACTGCTGACCTTTTTGATTAGCAGCTCAACTCTTAACCTCTGTGCCACCAAGTCAAAGCCCCCCAAGTGCCGTCAAGTCGGATCTGACTCATGGCAACCCCAAATAAAAGAATGATGTATTTAAAATGAAAAGTACTTGAACAGCTTTCTTTTCTTTTCTTTCTGGGCACTAGCTTTCAAATAGAGTCCTAGTGGTACAGTGATTAAGAGCTTAGGCTGCTAACCAAAAAGTCATCCATTCAAATCTACCAGCCATTCCTTGGTAAACTCTATGGGACACTCTCCTCCACCCTGTGGTATCTTTGTGGGTTGGAATCAACCTACCAATCGCAGGTTTGGGGTTTAACGTCCCAATAAGCTGTCCTAATTTAAATGAGTACATAGAACTGTTATTATCTCCCTGATGGCATAGTGGGTTAAGTGATATATCTGCTAACCAAATGGTTGACAGTTCAAATCCAACAAGTGCTCCTTGGAAACTCTATGGGACGATTCTACTCTGACCAACAGGGTCGCTGTGAATCAGACCCAACTTGATGGCAGTGAGTTGGTGTTAGGTGGGTATTATCTCCACTTTACAGATGAGATAAGTGAGACAGAGATTTCCAGACAATTCCCCCAGGTCAGTACAAATACAAAGCATCTTAAACATAAGTGATTTATATACAAGTGCTTTAGGTAGGTGACTGGAATATAGGTGAACCCATTCAATCTTTTGTGATAGGATTCTGTAATGTCAGGGCAAAAAAGACATTGCAGAGTTATTTTTACCATTAAAAATTTATCCCATTGTAATCTTTTTTACATGCTTTGTTAAGCTTGTATTTGAAGTTGGCCTACGGTCAATTTGACACAAGTTTAAATCAGACTCACACAGCATATAAAATTGTAGTAGTGTGAAACAAATGCCATTTAGGAAAATAATGTTGGATAGTATCTAACATTATGATTTGTCTTATCAGTGTCATCTGGAGAGCATTTAGTCAGAGGTCACTTATTCTACAGTTTCAAAAATAGTGTTGAACTATTATTTGAAAGTTCAGCCACATATATTTTTCTTTTTCTTACCGAAGAATCACATCCAGGAAACACGTCACCAGTTATAGGTCTAGTAAGACATGCATTAAAGGGATATTTTGTGAGAAACTGTATTTGCAAAAGCCATAATTGTCTCCCCAACAAACTGAACAAACCAGTTAAACCCACTGTCATTGAGCCAATTCTAACTCATAGCAACCGTATAGACAGAGTGGAACTGCCTCGTAGAGTTTCTAACGAGTGTCTGGCGGATTAGAACTGCTGAACTTTTGGTTAGCAGCTGTAGCACTTAACTACTATGCCACCAGGGTTTCTACAAATTGATTAACTATTCCCAAATTCAGATTTTGCCTTAATAGCTCACAATAGTTCTATTATCCACTATTATGGACTTAGGGTATTTGGCCATATTTTATGAAAAACAGCATATTCTTCCTATTTATATAATTTTTGCTTTTTAGTCATTTCAGTTATATTTTTCTTTCTCAAGTTTTACACCTTTGGTATTGAGTCCTGTTTGTTCTTGTTTTTCAAATAAAAATGAAGCCCCGTTTTCTCTGGGTACAATTAAAGTGGTCTGGGAGGGAAGAGCAGCCATACTGGGACTGAGCTGGGTGTTTTGGGATTTGTGTACACTAAAGAAGGCAAACACAGAGGGAAAGAAATGGGGCTAGGGTTCATCTCTGAGTTGCTTAATGAACACTTTCTTAGATCTCCTCTGGACTTTCCAGGTACACCAGCCCAATTTCCTTCATTGTCACTGAAACAATAACAGCAACATCAACACACTGTCCTTGCTTTCTTTAATATTGGTGCTAAAACCAAAGAAACCCACTGCCATCGAGTGGATACTGACTCATAGCGACCCTACAGACAGAGTAGAACTGCCCCATAGCGTTTCCAGGGAGCACCTGGCAGGTTTGAACTGCTGACCTTTTGGTTAGCAGCTGTAGCACTTAACCACTACACCAGGGTTTCCAACATTGGTGGTGCCAAGAACCAAACCCATCACCGTTGAGTCATTTCTGACTCAGAGTGACCCGACAGCACATAGTGGAACTGTCCCATAGAGCTTCCAAGAAGCACCTGGTGGATTGAAACTGTTAGCAGCCCTAGCACTTACCTACTACGTCACCAGGGTTTCCATCATTGGTGATGCTCCTCACAAATTGAGTGTGTATGAAATTTCACACAAGAATGAGAACTTTTTTTCCTGATGTTTGTAATGAAACATTAGATTTCTCTTTGCCAACAGTTATAGTGAAAAATTATCTTTAAAAAGCAGCCTATAGTGATGCCTGTATTTATTTTACAACAGATCGGAGCCCCTCATTTTTAATTATTTTTCTTAATTGTTGACCACACTCTACACTGGAAAAAAAATAAAGCAAGACTAAATCACTGTTTGTGTCTTATTGGGGAAGACTACAAAATAATACAATACTTTGGAGAGCAAGAGAAGGAGAAAGAGAGAGGCAGCGCAAGGCTGGTGGGGCTAATAGCAATAATAGTTTTGCCAAGGATTGACAATCTTATGTAAATAATAAAGTGGCAATATTAACCAGGCATTCTGAAACTGTGCCCATCTTTCTCTGTTTATTTGCCAGTAAGTTCCATCTCCTGAACAATGTCCTGGGGCCAAACTCCCCACCTGGGGAGGAAAAGTACAGAGGTTTCATTTTGTCATTATCTTCAGGAAATTTCATCCAGAAGTTCTGAAGGCAATAATCCACCTCTCACTCTTCCTCCCTTCACTCTTCCCCAGTCAGACACTCCCTGAATTAATAGGAAAGGAAAACAGAAACATCATTCCTTTAAGTTTAGCGGTAGTAGAATATGTTTATTTGTGTAGACAAGTTTGTATTTATTCTACATACTACACAACTAAAATTTTTAAAAGAAAAATAATTCCATAATATTGCCATCCTAACAAATTTTGCCTATACCAAAATCAAACTCACAGAACTGCCCCATAGGTTTTCCAAAGAGTGGCTGGTGGATTTGAACTGTTGACCTTTTGGTTATTAGCCATAGCTCTTAACCACTGAACCACCAATTCTATGCTCAATAAAAAATTTCCATAGTAATAATCATAGCAGAGGTGTAAATTTTATGTTTTGTGCCCAAAATAACATTATCCTAAGCATTGTCCAGTGGGTACTAGTAATGCGTAGTGTATATAGGAGGAAGTCAGGTTGAGAAATTGACAGGCTGGGTTTGTATTCGGACTATCTGGGTTTGTATTCTGGCTCCATGGTTTATAGTGTAGTAGTAAAAATTCAGTGAATTACTTTGCTCGATATTTAATATCTCTATTCTTCATTTCTAAAGTGAAATTTAAAATAGCCCTTACTACTGTGTTGTTTCTAAGCCACAGTTGTGGAAGATGCAAAGGACCTGTATCTATTACCTTCTTGTTACAGAGGAAATTAGGACAAACTGGTTGGCAAGTGTAAAGAAGAAAAAAAAAGTAGTTGGAGGATTCAGCTTTAAACAAACTGTTTCAGCAGATCTATTCAGATGATGCTGTGCAATGAACAAATTACTTATGGAGTTTGGCAACAAAGATTTGAGTTCCCACATTGTGAAGCAGGTAAAAGGAAAATTGAAATCAATCCTGAAGATGCAGTGTAGAATGGAAATAAGTTATCCATCCATCCATCATCCATCCATCCATCATCCATCCATCATCCGTCCATCCGTCCGTCCGTCCGTCCGTCCGTCCGCCCGTCCGCCCATCCGCCCGTGCGCCCGTCCATCCACCCATCCACCCATCCACCCACCCACCCATCCACCCATCCACCCACCCACCCATCCACCCACCCATCCACCCATCCATCCATGCATCCATCCATCCACCCACCCACCCATCCATCCACCCACCACCCACACATCCATCCACCCACCCGTCCATCTACCTACCTACTTACCTATCTATCTAAAGGATTGAATGGATTTAATATGGGGCAATTAAATAGTATCTAACTGAATACTAACTGAATGTTGGCTACCACTACATTTTGCTACATATAACAAATACACTGGAAATACTTGATGGCATACTATATTAACTGTGGAGCCAATGTCACACACAAAGCTGATGTAAATGATATTCAAACTATAATCAAATATAACTATATCTTCCATGATTCTTGCATGTACCTGGAGGAAAGTGCCAGTGGATACTGTTGTCTTGACAATCAAGAGCAAGATGGTATCAGAGATGGTCCCTAGAACAGAACTGGAATTCATCAAAGATCCAGAGGGAAGAACGCCACCTGCTGAACATCAAATCTCAAAACTTATCTCTTCATCATGAGAACTTAATGATCATAATAAACTTAATAAGATGTAACACTTCATAATCATTAATTAGTTAATCTACAAAATATCTTTGTGAAGTAGGAAAGGGTCATTATCCCTGTTATTATTACTCAGAGGATTCATAGATAAAGCAACTGAGACTTAAACCATGTCTACCCAACATCAAATGTTCAACTTACTTGGGTGACTCAGGAAAAATTTCAATGGATGGTGAAGATTGGAACTTAGTGTTTGTTGATTAAGTCATCAAGAACCTCTTTACATCTTGCTTTCTCTGTTTCTGTCTGCCTCAGAGCCCCGTAGAGTCCCATATTTCCCTGCACACTTAGTCCCTACAAGTATTCTTACCAAGAGAAACAGATTTTTCTTTTTATTATTTGCAAGAAATATATTGTTTGCAAGGAGTTATGGATGTATTGAGCTAGTTAACATACATAATCTCCTAGTTTTATGATGACAGCAAAACTCTTTCTTGAAGGTAAAACAAATTCAATTCGTTTCCAAATTTCTTGATATTTTGCCAAAATTCACTATTGTGAAAAATGTTTACTCAGGATTACTTCACTTTTTGTTTCAAGTGTGTTGTTTTTCAGCAGGTGTAATTTAAGGACTTAAAATCCTTGGCCGTTTCTTCCTGTTTTCGTTTATGCTGTCGTGTGCTGTAGTGAGAATACACAGAAACATTTGACTCATTGTGGTATTCTTCTGTTGTTGGTACACTGGGTTCAAGTCATCTTTCTATCACCTAACCTCACATCAATGCTGCTTTCTTGAAATTATGCTGCTTTCTTGAAATTATTTGAAGTCCAAATTGCAAAGCAATCTTTACAATGTGTAGTCAAATCAAAGTAGGAGTAATTAGAAGCTCAGTATATTTAATAAGTTTAAGATAGCCCTCCTTCTTGTTCACTGAGTCTTTCATCATTTATTTAATCACTCAACAAACCTATGTTAAAGGAATTGATACCAAGATATGTACCAACTATGGAGAAATCTAAGTAGTCACTTCTGCTTATATACACTTTCACGACAGTAATCAATTGTTTAAGGTAGACCAAGCAGAGCTGTGATTTTAAAAAAGTTTGTATTGTCTGTGGTTTGTTTGAAAGTGACTCAAAGTTTGCTTTAGATTGTTTAACCAATAACCTAGCTGAGGAAAAGACATTTCCCCTTCTACCAGTGGGTAAGACTGCACTCAAGTTGACCTTCACACTGGCCCAAAGGTCTGTTGCAAAGCAAGGACACTGCGAAATCCTGTTTGTCCTATGGGTTTCAGATGCTGGGCAGCTGGCACTACTAGGTAGACAGCTGGCACTTCAACTCTAAACTGATTATTTGTATGTAGTCTGTGTATGGTTCCACTGACAAAGCTGATTTCTCATTTAGTCCTATGAAAAGCTAGAATAGTTGGTACTGATAGCCTTCAACTGGAACACAGAGTCACCCTGAAAAGCCAGCAGCTCTCTAGACCCTGCATGCCTCTCTTCTTTGCTGACCCAGCATATAAACTTTCCTTTTCAAACATGGCCTTTTCCTTAGCCCATGGCCTGTGATGGTATGGATTTCCTCTTGAATCTTATTGCACTGCAGGTGGTGGCCCAGAAAGGATTCACATTGTACTATAGTTCCATACTTCGGTTTTTTTTTTTTTTTTTGATGTATTCCTTTTCAGTTTGTGAAAATTTCCAATAGGAACAATAATGCAATAGGCAGCAACTCTGGGTCCACCCTATTCTGAGATTTTACATTAGAACATTTTCCGTCTTTTCCCTCAGGGATTTAAATAAATTAGCTACTCATTTATTCTTATCATCCCAAGAACTCAGTGAACACATCAGTGTGTTTTCCTATCAAAAGATTTATTGATTTATAAATGATGGAGTCTCTTGATTAAAACAATACAGTTGATTTTGTGGATTTAGGAAAGAAGCTGGTTCCTAGTGCTTTATTCCTATATTTATGTGATAATTTTGCCTTATTATCTACATGAATAAAATGAATATGATTCCAATAAAGTTCAATATAGGAAGTATAAATATTCAAAGCTGTAAAAACATATTTACGTTGTCTTATAAAAGAAAACCACTCATTTCTCTAATTTGATGACAGAATATTATTATTTTGTCATGCATATTTGTCTAGGAAGATACAGCATAGTAGAGCATAGGCTCTGGAACTATATTATGTGGATTAGAACCTGTCTTTGCCATTTACAAGCTGTGTGAACTTGGGTGAGTTAATATGTTTGCCTTACTCTCCTTACCTGGAAACCCTGGTGGCATAGTGAATTATGTGCTATGTCTACTAACCAAAAGACAGGCAGTTCAAATCTGCTAGGTGCTCCTTGGAAATTCTATGGGACAGTTCTGCTCTGACCTCTAGGGTTGCTGTGGGTTGGAATCAACTGAACAGACAGTAGTGGGTTTGGCTTTGAGGTTTGATTTCCTCATCTACAAAATATGAATAAAAATAGTTAAGAGAACAAAGTTAACACAATGTTGATAAATTATGCATATAAAAATGTTGAAATGGCAATTGTTTTGTTATTTATTTTAACCACAATAAAAAAAAGTCATGATAATCAAAAAAGTAATGTATATAAAGTGCTTAAATATCAGTGCTATGTAAGTATGGGAAACTTGGTGGCACAGTAGTTAAGAGCTTGGCTGCTAACCAAAATATTGGCAGTCTGAGTCTACCAGCCACTCCATAGAAAACCTCTGTGGCAGTTCTATTCTTCTCTACAGGGGTTATTATGAATTAGAACAGATTTGGTGGCAATGAGTGTCTGGAGTTTTATGTGTTATTGTGAAAAATATGAACAGACTTTTGAAATTTGAATTAGAGTATTAAATCTAGTACCTTCCTTTTCTTATTACCGGTATATAACAAACTATTAAATTTTATGCATTTTGATACAGAAAAACGCAAAACAACAAATGCTGGAGAGGCTTTGGGGAGATTGGAACTCTCCTATACTGTTGGTGGGATTGCAAAATGGTGCAACCACTTTGGAAAGCAATCTGATGCTTCCTTGAAAAGCTGGATCTAGATATACCATTTGACCCAGTAATTCCACTGCTTGGAATATATCCTACAGAATCCAGGCCATTCACACCAACTGATACACGCACACGAATGTTCATCGCAGCACAGGCCACAATAGCAAAAAGATGGAATCAACGCAGATGCCCAACAACAGAAGAATGGATAGGAAGACTGTTTTATATATACTCAATGGAACACAATGCGATGATAAAGAACAATGATACAGCAGGAAACATCTCTTAACTTGGTTTCAGCTGGAGAACATTATGCTGAGTTAAAGTAGTCAGCAATGAAAGAGCAAATATTGTATGAGACCCCACTACAAGAACTTAAAAACAGACTCATGCATAGAAGGAAAGACTTTGGGCTGCAAGGGTGGAGAGGGAGGGATGGTGAGGGGGAGTGGGTTTAGATTAGATAGTTAATAGAATTTTGGTTCGGTGAAATCGGTGACAGCACACATTAAAAGAAGATTAATAATAACTGGACTTTAACACAATTTGAGTACTCCTTCCATCTTAGCTCAATATTGCAAGGACAGAGTAGCTGGGGGGGGGGTGGGGACCATGCTGTCACGCTAAATCATGGCCATTTGGCTAGCATGAGGACTCTCTGCACCCCTCATTAGTGAGTGGTGTCTGGGGTCTTAAAAGCTGTCATCTGAGGGTACAGCAAATGGTCCCAGCTCAACAGGAACAGATGATCACTGAGGTCAAGAATGACGGGGAAAAGAGAACCCAGACGACAGAGAGACCTACGTGATTGGGTCTCTACATCCACTCGTGACTGGAAGAACCAGATGGTGCCGGACCACCACCAGTTATAGCTGTGATGGAGCTCACAAAGTTGAGTCTCACTGGGAACAAGAGAATAAATAGGGGTGTACCCTGAGATCTCCAATAAAATACCACAATTTATGGTCCGGGAGCTTCGGAGTTCCCCTGGGAGCATGACCCCTGCCCCTGATGCTATTCCTGTCCATAAACCATAATGAAGATCAACTTTTGAGACAACAGTGGATTGGACTTGGTGACACAGAGTGACCATGTTTGTGGGAATTTTATGGTTCTATGCTTCTATAGGATGTCATCCTGCTGACCTCTTGCTGGAGGAAGGGGAGTGGGTGGAGAGAAGGGCATAGGAGACTGTTGGGAGGATAGGACATGTATGGAGCAGAAAGGAGGGGTGTGCTATCATTGGGCAGGGATAGCAGTGGGAGTTGCGTATATGTGAGCACGTGAATTTATTTGGGAATGTACATTTTCTCTCAAGCACAATAAAAAAAATTTATGCATTTTATTACACATAACCTTAATACACATTCTTAGTAATTTTAACATATTTTCAGTAGATTTGCTTTGATTTCTAGGCCCTACCTACTGCTGTCAAGTCAATTGTGACTCATAGCAACTCTGTAGGACAGAGTAGAACTGCCCCAGAGAGTTTCCAGGGAACACCTTGCAGGTTTGAACAGCAGATCTTTTGGTTAGCAGCTGTAGCACTTAACTTCTACATCACCAGGGTTTTCAGATTTTAGGCAGATGATCAAATCCTCTGTTTAAAATGCTTTTATCATCTTTTCAGAATTTATACTAATTTATTTTTCCTGTCTTACTGCAGATTCTAGAACTTCCTGAAAAGAACAGACAATAGTAGTACCAAGAATGTAGTATGAGTGTTCATAAATATTTGCTGTTTATCCATAAGTAAAATTATACTTTTCCATTTTCAGTTTTGTCAAACTTGGTCATGTGAGTGCTGTAGTCAATGATATGCATGATAATTTAGGGATGAAGTTCTAAAAGCCAGGCCTGGTTTCCCATGTTCCTTTGTTCCTTTGTCCCTTTGTCAAAAGACTATTAATATTCTAGATGGAAGCTATTTCAATATCCTGGGATCTGAAGTGAAGGTATATAGTGCAAAGTTACAGCTGCCCCATGATAGAAATGTAACATGGGTAAGAAACAAGATTTTGTTGTTGTAACCACTGAGATTTTAGAGTTGCTTTTTACTGCAGCATGCAGTATGCTGTTATAATATACTTGGTTTAATTTTCCTTATCAGTCTCAATATTATCCTTCTTAAAGCATTTGATAAAACATTTCTTAGAGTTCTTTTTCTTTTTAGATTAAACCTATTCCTACTGTATAAAGCAGTTGCAATATTGCTTTTATGTCAGGAAAATAGGACTATACTTAGAGTATACATAATTGATAAAATGAAAAAAATAAAAATAATTAATAATTTATTATACAGTTAAAGTCCTCTGAGCATCAAAGAAAGAAATACTCCCTGTCCCAATCTTATAAGATCCTCTAATTTGAGGAGCTAAATTGGAAAATGTTTATAGTGGAACAAGTAGTTCTGTGGCCATTTATTTAGGCATCTTGGTAGTAGCGTTTTCAAAGAGATTTTTTAAAAAATTAGTTGTCTTTGTGAACTAAGAAGAAAATTTTGTTTTCTTCCTCATGTACTTCTATAATCTTCAAATTTTCTACAATGAGTGTATATGTCACTTTTATTAATTGAATTTAAAAATATTTTTATATGGCACAAATGATACTTGGGTAGGTGGTAGATAACATGGTGAGGAGTTAAAACTTGAAACGCCAACAAGATAAAAACAGAAAGAAGAATAGGAAGTGATTGTAATCATGCAGGTGTGAAATAATGGGCTAAGGCTGTGGTGGTACAGTGGTATAATTTTTGTCTTCCATGTAGAAGCTCTGGGTTTGGTTCCTGGCCAATGTATCTCATACACAGCCACCACCCACAACTGTCCAATCCCCAATTGAGCATGGGATGGCACAGAATTTCCTTGGTTCTATTTCGCATGGACAAAATACTGAACAGCATAGGAAGCATCAAAAGTAGGTGAAAGGAATACACAGAGTCATTGTACCAAAAAGATTTGGTCGATGTTCAACCGTTTCAGGAAGTAGCATATGATCAAGAACTAATAGCATTGAAGGGAGAAGTCTAAGATTCTCTGTAGGCACTGGCAAAAAACAAGGCTCCAGGAATTGTTGGAATATTTATTGAAATGTTTCAATAAATGGGTGCCAGACTGGAAGTACTTCCTCACCTATGCCTAGAAATTTGGAAGTCAGCTATCTTACTAACTGACTGGATGTGCCCATTCCAAAGAAAGACAATCTAACAGAATTCAGGAATTATCAAGCAAGATCATTTAATATCGCATACAAGTAAATTTTGCAGAAGATAATTCAAAAATGGTTGCAGAAATGCATCAGCAGGGAACTGCTAGAACATCAAGCAAGATTCAAAAGAGGATGTAGAACTAGGGACATCATTGTTGATGTCAGATGGATCTTGGCTAAAAGCAGAGGATACCAGAAAGATGTTTGCATGTGTTTTTATTGATTATGCAAGGCATTTGACTGTGTCAATCACAACAAATTATGGATAACCTTATGAAGGATGGGAATTTCAGAAAATTTAATTGTGCTTATGAGGAAACTGTACACAGACTAAGTGGCTTAAAATCAGGAAAAGTATTTGTCAGGTTTGTGTTTTTGTATTCTTTCACCATACTTATTCAGTCTGTAAGCAGAAGAAATAATCTGAGAATCTGACTATATGAAAAATGTAGCATCAGGATTAGAGGAAGACTCACTAACAAACACACAGACGACACAACCTTGCCCACTGAAAGTGAAAGATTTGAAGCACTTACCATTGAAGATCAAGGGCCACAACCTTGTCATTATACATCAACATAAAAAAAAAATCCTCACAACTGGACTGTAAGCAACATTATGATAAATGGAAAAACGATTGAAGTTGTCAAGATTTTCACTTTACTTGGACCAACAGTCAACACCCATAGAAGGCAGCAATGAAGAAACAAAAGGCACCAGGCAGATAATGCTGCAAAAGGCCTCTTCCAAGTATCGAAAAGCAAAGATATCACTTTGAGGACTAAGATGAGCCTGACCTAAAGCTATGCATTTTCAGTTACCTCATGTGCATGAGAAAGCTGACCAATAAATAAGGAAGACCCAGGGAAACTGATGCCTTTGAATTATGGCTTTGGTGAAAAATATTGAATATCCTATGCACTGCCAGAAAAAGAAACAAATCTGCTTTGGAAGAAGTACAGCCAGAATACTCCTTAGAAGCAAGGGTGGTGATTCCTCATATCACACACTTTGGACATGGTGTCAGGAGGGACAAGTCCCTAGAAAAGGACACAATGTTTGGTAAAGCAGAGCATCATTGAAAAAGATGAAGACTTTCAATGAGTTGAATTAACACAGTGGCTCCAATGATAGGCTCAACATGACAATGGCTGTGAGGATAAGACCAGATGATGTTTCCTTCTGTTGTATGTAAGGTTTTTGTGAATTGGAAATCACTCGGCTCGTAACAAAACACATAACAAAAACAACAACATTGGGCTTGGTGTCACCAGGAGTAGGGACGCAACTCAATAGATGCTGCCAATAACAACATGATAGTGGCAGTGGGACCCAATGAGTGTGGTGAGAGTGGAGTGTGGGTAGAATGGATTTGTTATTTATTCCTTGTGAGTTAGAATAAAATTTGACACAATTCACAATTTGTTAATAGTATAGGTGTTGGTGAGAAATTAAAGATGTAAGGAAAGAGAAGAGTTTGAGATTGCACTGTCTACTTTATGAAGTAGATGGTACTATCCCAAGCCAAATGTGCTGCTACTGACTCGCACTGACCCTCTAGGGTTTCCAAGGTACAGTTGGTAGATTCAAACTGTAGACCTTATGGTCAGCAACTGTAGCACGTGTCTATTGTGCCATAAGGGCTCCAAACCTCTGAGATAAATAGAGATAAATTCAAAGGAAGGATAACCAATTCATAGGGAGGCAATTTAGTTTGTGATACATGTGGAAATACGGAGGTTAAACTGGTTTAATTTCTTCCATGTAGAATTTTTGTGATGGCCATTTTTGTTACTTGTTTCCAACCATAACATTAGTAAAACTGGAGTTTGTCTTTGCAGGACACTTCTGAATATTTTGAGGGGGTAACCTTTTCCTGAGATCCAGCCTGTTCTGAGAAGATTAGTGTCACATCTCTGTAGGCTAAATTGGTAGCAGCTATACACAGACCTCTTTGGAAACCCTGCTGATATAGTGGTTAAGTGCTACAGCTGCTAACTAAAAGGTCAGCAGCTCAGATTCACCAGGAGTTCTTTAGAAACTCTGCGAGGCAGTTCTACTCTCTCCCACAGGGTTGCTATGAGTTAGAGTTGACTCAACAGCAATAGATTTGATTTTTGTTTTTTTATATACAGGTCTCTATGTGTACTTCATTATTCCATCATTTGATTGATAAGAAAAGTGGATACAAGATGGCAATTTATTGGCTACTTGTTGTGGTGCCTGTGCTTTATTGAGTCTTCTACATAGGTTTCATATTTTGGTCAGATACTTTCCCACTTAGGGAAATGTTCCTACCCTTGATTTTGCAATACCCAGCAGTGTTTGCCTCCTCTTTAGGGTGTAGCAGAGTTTTTCAAAAGTATCAAAGTGAAATCAATTTGAATTCATTTATATTTAACAAATTTTGTGTAACATATATTTAAAAGCATAGAAGAGTTGTTTTATTTATTTTTTTACCCTTGACTTGGTAACTGTAGGGTGAAAACTCATAAGAGTGCCATTTTTTTTTTATTAATTATTGTGATTAAGTAAAAGTATACAATCCAAATTGGTTTTGCATGAAGACTGGCAATTTTTGATGTAGAAATCTCACTTTTAAACCCAATGTGGGAGGCAGAGAGTGCTGAGACAAAGCTCTTCCTAGGATGGTCACTTAAATTCTCTGCTTCTCAGTTCATCTGTCTATATAAAATGAGACACAATTGGCCCTGTCCGACAATGTTGCACAGCTGGTGCTCATTGCTGTTGAATTGACTCCGAGTCACAGCTACCCTAAAGGACAGAGTAGAACTGCCCCATAGGGTTTCCAAGGAAAACCTGGCTGATTTGAACTGCCCACCTTTTGGTTAAGCAGCAGAAGCTCTTATCTACTATACCACCACGGTTAGTACTGAGTTTAAATGAGATTATTATGTAAAATTTCAGAAAACTTCAAAGCATTCCAGATATGCTGCATTTTAGTGCACTTTACTGCAGATACTACGTTTTTTTTTTAATTTTTTATTTAATATAACTGAGTGAAAATGTACATTCCCATATAAATTTACATATGCACCTATATGCAGCTTCCACTGCTCTCCCTGCCCGGTGACAGCACACTATTCCTCTCTGCTCCATACATATCTCATCCTCCTGACAGTCTCCTTTCCCCTCCTCTCCACCCACCCTCCTTTCCAGCCAGAGGTCAGCAGGATGACATCCTATAGATGTATAGAACCATAAAGTGCATCCAATATATGGTCCCTGCATCACCAAGTGCAATCCATTCCTGTCCGAAGCGTGGACCTTTGTTATGATTTATGGTCAAGGGCAGCATCAGGGCGAGCAGCCAGGCTCCCCAGGGAACCCCGAAACCACTGGACCATCAACTGAGGTCTTTTAGTGGGGATCTCAGGGTGCACCCCTTTTCATTCTTGTGTTGCCAGTGAGACTCAACTTAGTGAGCTCCATCGCGGCTATCACTGATGGTGGGGCACCATCCAGTTCTTCCGGTCCCAAGTCGATGTAGGCACCCACTGATGTGGGTCGGTTTGTCTTCTGGGTTGTCTTTTCCCATGTCATTTTGGTCCTCGGTGAGTATCCGTTCCTGCTGAGTTGGGACCATTTGCTGTGCCCTCGGATGGCAGCTTGGCAGCTTCTAAGACCCCAGATGCCACTCACCAACATGGGGTGCAGAGAGTCCTCTTCAAGACGCTGGTTGTGCCAATTGGCCTCGCTTTCGCCTAACAGCATGGTCCTCTGCCCCCTGCCTCAGCTGCTATATCCTTGCAATATTGGGTTAAGACGGAAGGAGTACTCATGTTATGTTTAAGTCCACTTAATATTGTTCTTGTTTCTAATGTGTGCTATCACCACTTTCTCCCAACCAGATACCTAGCAACTATCTAATCTAAATCCTCCCCCCTCCCTCCCTTCCTCCCCTCCCTTGCAGCTGTCAAAGAGTCTTCTTGTATACACAAGTCTGTTTTTGAGATCTTATCGTGGAGGTCTCATACAATATTTGTCCTTTTGTTGCTGACTACTTCCACTCAACATAATGTCTTCCAGTTGAAACCAGGTCATGAGATGTTTCCTGAAGTCATCGTTGTTCTTCGTCATTGTGTAGTGCTCCATTGAGTATACATACCATAGTTTACCTATCCATTCTTCTGTCATTGGGCATCTGGGTTGATTCCATCTTTTTGCTATTGTGGACTGTGCTGTGATAAACATTCTGGTGCATGTGGCTGTTGGTGTGAAAGGCCTTGATTCTGTAGGATATATTCCAAGTAGTGGAATTACCGCATCAAATGATATATCAATATCCAATTTTTTAAGGAAGCGCCAGATTGCTTTCGAAAGAGGCTGGACCATTTTGCAACCCCACCAACAGTGTAGGAGGGTTCTACTTTTTCCTCAGCCTCTCCAGCATTTGTTGTTTTGTGTTTTTTGGATCATGGCCAACCTTGTTGGGGCGAGATGGTATCTCATTGTTGTCTTGATTTGAATTTCTTTAATAACTAAAGATTGTGAACATGTCCACATGTGTTTTTTGGCTGCCTGGATCTCTTTAGTGAAATGTCTGTCCATCTCCTTTGCCCATCGCTTAATTGGATAGATACTACGTTTTTTACAAATTGAAGGTTTGTGGCAATCTTACTTCAATCAGGTCTATTGGTGCCATTTTTCCAATGCATGTGCCCACTTCATGTCTCCTTGTACATTTAAGTAATTCCTGCAATGTTTCAAACTTTTATCTATCTGTCTATCTGTCGATCTGTCGATTGATAGATCTGTCATCCATCTATCTATCATCCATCTATCATCCATCTATCATCTACCTACCTACCTACCTACCTACCTACCTACCTACCTACCTACCTACCTACCTACCTACCTACCTACCTACCTACCTACCTACCTACCTACCTACCTACCTACCTACCTACCTACCTACCTACCTACCTACCTACCTACCTACCTACCTACCTACCTACCTACCTACCTACCTACCTACCTACCTACCTACCTACCTACCTACCTACCTACCTACCTACCTACCTACCTACCTACCTACCTACCTACCTACCTACCTACCTACCTACCTACCTACCTACCTACCTACCTACCTACCTACCTACCTACCTACCTACCTACCTACCTACCTACCTACCTACCTACCTACCTACCTACCTACCTACCTACCTACCTACCTACCTACCTACCTACCTACCTACCTACCTACCTACCTACCTACCTACCTACCTACCTACCTACCTACCTACCTACCTACCTACCTACCTACCTACCTACCTACCTACCTACCTACCTACCTACCTACCTACCTACCTACCTACCTACCTACCTACCTACCTACCTACCTACCTACCTACCTACCTACCTACCTACCTACCTACCTACCTACCTACCTACCTACCTACCTACCTACCTACCTACCTACCTACCTACCTACCTACCTACCTACCTACCTACCTACCTACCTACCTACCTACCTACCTACCTACCTACCTACCTACCTACCTACCTACCTACCTACCTACCTACCTACCTACCTACCTACCTACCTACCTACCTACCTACCTACCTACCTACCTACCTACCTACCTACCTACCTACCTACCTACCTACCTACCTACCTACCTACCTACCTACCTACCTACCTACCTACCTACCTACCTACCTACCTACCTACCTACCTACCTACCTACCTACCTACCTACCTACCTACCTACCTACCTACCTACCTACCTACCTACCTACCTACCTACCTACCTACCTACCTACCTACCTACCTACCTACCTACCTACCTACCTACCTACCTACCTACCTACCTACCTACCTACCTACCTACCTACCTACCTACCTACCTACCTACCTACCTACCTACCTACCTACCTACCTACCTACCTACCTACCTACCTACCTACCTACCTACCTACCTACCTACCTACCTACCTACCTACCTACCTACCTACCTACCTACCTACCTACCTACCTACCTACCTACCTACCTACCTACCTACCTACCTACCTACCTACCTACCTACCTACCTACCTACCTACCTACCTACCTACCTACCTACCTACCTACCTACCTACCTACCTACCTACCTACCTACCTACCTACCTACCTACCTACCTACCTACCTACCTACCTACCTACCTACCTACCTACCTACCTACCTACCTACCTACCTACCTACCTACCTACCTACCTACCTACCTACCTACCTACCTACCTACCTACCTACCTACCTACCTACCTACCTACCTACCTACCTACCTACCTACCTACCTACCTACCTACCTACCTACCTACCTACCTACCTACCTACCTACCTACCTACCTACCTACCTACCTACCTACCTACCTACCTACCTACCTACCTACCTACCTACCTACCTACCTACCTACCTACCTACCTACCTACCTACCTACCTACCTACCTACCTACCTACCTACCTACCTACCTACCTACCTACCTACCTACCTACCTACCTACCTACCTACCTACCTACCTACCTACCTACCTACCTACCTACCTACCTACCTACCTACCTACCTACCTACCTACCTACCTACCTACCTACCTACCTACCTACCTACCTACCTACCTACCTACCTACCTACCTACCTACCTACCTACCTACCTACCTACCTACCTACCTACCTACCTACCTACCTACCTACCTACCTACCTACCTACCTACCTACCTACCTACCTACCTACCTACCTACCTACCTACCTACCTACCTACCTACCTACCTACCTACCTACCTACCTACCTACCTACCTACCTACCTACCTACCTACCTACCTACCTACCTACCTACCTACCTACCTACCTACCTACCTACCTACCTACCTACCTACCTACCTACCTACCTACCTACCTACCTACCTACCTACCTACCTACCTACCTACCTACCTACCTACCTACCTACCTACCTACCTACCTACCTACCTACCTACCTACCTACCTACCTACCTACCTACCTACCTACCTACCTACCTACCTATCATCTATCTATCTATCTCTATCGCTCTATCTATCTATCATCTATCTGCCTGTCTATCTATCATCTGTCATCTGTCTATCTGCCTTTCTATCTAGTTTTCTATTATGATTAAGTGAAAGTAAACAATCCAAGTCAATTTTACATGCTCGCCTCCCTATAACTCTACCTACTCTCCTCACCCTGTGATACCACACTCCTTCTTTTCACTCCTTACATCCTGTATCCATCTACTGAACACCTGTTACATTATATGTCTTATAGTTATCTGGGATGAGTGATATTTGATGTTATTGTTTGGGGGTACTGTTAACCACACTCAGATGAGGTGGTGAACTTAATTGATAAATACGTGTTCTGACTGTTTCCCCAGAGCATTCCCTGTCTTTCCCACTCTCCTTGCACCTCCTTGTTCTCTTAAATTCAGCCAATTAATAACCCTACGATGGCCTCAAAGTGTTCAAGTGAAAGAAAGAGTCCCACATGTCTCACTTTAAACCAAAAGCTAAAAATTAAGGCACATCGAAAGCTGAGATAGGCCGAAAGCTATGCCTCTTGTGTCAAGGAGTTTGCTAAGTTGTAAATTCAAAGCAAAAGTTCTTGAAGAAAATTAGAAGTGCTACTCCAGTGAACACACTAATGATAAGAAAGTGAATCAGCCTTATTGCTGTTATGGAGAAAGTTTTAGTGGTCTGAATAGAAGATCAAATCAGCTGCTACATTTTCTTAAGCTAAAGCTTAATTCAGAGCACTGCTCTAACACTTGCAAATTCTCACTGAAGACTGAGAGAGTTGAGGAAGCTGCAGAAAAAAGTTTGAAGCCAGCAGAATTAATTCATGAGGTTTAGTAAAAAAACTGTTTCCATCACACAAAAATGCAAAATGAAGGAGCAAGTGCTGATATCGAAGCAGGTTATCCAGATCTTGGTAAAATAGTTGATGAAGATGGTTACATTAAATAATAGATTTTTAGTGTAGATGAAACAGCCTCATATTAGAAAAAGATGCCACCTGGAACTTTCATTGAAAGTAAGGCAATGCCTGGGTTCAAAGGACAGGCTAACTCTGTTTTTAGGGGCTAAAGCAGCTGGTGGCTTTAAGTTGAAGCCAATGCTAGGGCCCAAATTTCTAGGGCCTTTAAGAATTATATCACTTTGCCTGTGCTCTATAAATGAAACTACAAAGCCTGGATGACAGTACATCTGTTTATAACATGGTTTGCTGAGTATTTTAAGCCCACTCTTGAGACCTACTACTCAGAGACAAAAATCGCTTTCAAAATATTACTTCTTGCTGATGATACATCTGGTCACCCAAGATCTCTGATGGAGGAATACAAGGAGATTAATCATACCTTCTAACACATTATCCATTCTGCAACCAATGGTTTAAGAAGTAATTTTGACTCTCTTGTCTTATTATTTAAGAAATATATTTTGTATGGCTGTAACTGCTACAGACAATGATTCCTTTGATAGATCTGAACACAGTAAATTGAAAACCTTCTGGAAAGGATTTGTCATTCTAGATGCCATTAAACATATTTATGATTCATGAGAGGAGGTCTAAGTATCACCCTTAATGGGTGTTTCAAAGAAGTTGCTTTGAACCCTCATGGATGACTTTGAGAGGTACGAGACTTCATTGAAGGAAGTAGATGCAGACTTGGCAGAATTAACAAGAGAATTAGTGGTGGAGCCTGAAGACGTGACCAGATTACTGCAATCTCATGATAAAACTTTAGTGGATGAGGCCCTGCTTGTTATGAATGAGCAACGAAAGTAGATTCTTGAGACGGAATCTACTCCTGGTGAAGATGTTGCAAACATTGTTGAGATCACAACAAAGATTTCAAATATTACATAAACTTAGTTGATCAACAATGGCAGGTTTGAGAGAATTAAGTCCAAATCTGAAAGACCTAATAGGGGTGAAACGCTATTAAACAGCATTGCATTTGAAAGAGATAACTGTGAAAGTAAGAGTTAATCAATGCAGAAAACTTTGCTGTTGTCTCACTTCAAGACATTGCCACAGCCAGCCCAACTGTCAGCAATTGCCACTGTAATCTACTCAGTCAGCAGCCGTTAACACTGAGGCAAGACCATTCACCAGCAAGAAAGTTTGGATAATGGTTAGCAACTTTTAGCAATAAAATTATTTTGACTTAAGATACGTACATTGTTTTTTTAGGCATCGTGCCACTATATATTTAACAGACTATAGTGTAAATGTTACTTTTATATGCACTGGGAAACCAAAAAATTTTGTGACTTGATTTATTGCACTATTTGCTTTGCTGTGGTGATCTAGAACCAAAACTGCAGTATCTTGGAGGTATGCCTGTATGTATATACATACATATACACATGTGCATCTACATCTGCACGTATATATACATATATACATATATGTACATATATACATATGTATACATATATACATATATGTATATATATATACATGTTGCTATTGAGTAAATCTAATTCATGGGAACCTCCACGTATGCTCACTCAGACTCACAGTTACTCCACGTGTAATCAGAGCTAAACTGTGCCGGCAGGGTTTTCGACGCTATGAACTTTCTCTGAATAGGTCTGGCTATAGTTGAGCACTTAACCATTTGTGCCACCCGAAGACATGTGAGTGTGTATATTTATATGGAATTTTTATTATCTCCAAATTGTCTCCTTATTTCTAGCCTATTCTGTATATACAGGAGTTACTCCCTCAGAGGCGTGACACCTGTCTTTAGATGAAATTCAGGAACAAAAGGAATCTACCTCTGTACTGACTGTAATAACTAAAAATTCAGTTTAAATCAGAGCTAGACAGGTTCATTGTTTGTGCATCTGTTCAACCAAGAGGACTTTTATTTCTTAAGCAATAACCCAGAAAACCAAAACTCGTTACTGTTGAGTCAATTCTGACTCATGTATTAAGCAATGCCAAGCCAAGCCAGCAATAGAGGTGATTAAAAGCCTGCAGAATCTAAACAGCTTGCCTAAGTTGTCTAATGCTGTTGTAATAGAAATACTACAAATAGGTGGCCTTAACAAATTTATTCTTTCACAGTTTAGGCAGCTAGAAGCCTGAATTTGGAGTTCCCGCTCTGAGTGGGAAGGCTTTCTCTCTGTCGGCTGTAGAGGAAGCCCCTTGCCTGTTCAGCTTCTGCTTCTTGGTTCCTTTGTGATCTCCAAGCGTCTTGACATGAGTCTTACCCCTTCTGTCCCACTGCTCACCAGTTTAATCTCTTTTTATATCTCAAGAGATTGACTCATGATATACTCTACACTATTCCATTAACATGACAAAGACAACTTATTCCCATGTGGAATAATAATTACAGCCATAGACTTTAGGATTAAAACGTGTATTTTTGAGGAGAATAATTCAATCTATAACAAGGCTCCAGGACTTGTAATTTTACTCATTATTAAAATGTTCAGTTTAGTAGTAGCTCTCTGACACATTCAATTTACATGGAACATATTTGCCTTTATTATTCAAAAAACTAAAAGAATACTAAAAATTGAAAATAAAAAAGTATGTTCATACACTAAGAACAAAATCACTCATAACTTTTGCATTCATTGGCGCCTATTGATATTATTTTGAGAAAGAAATGTATAGTTTCAATCCCTTTTTAAATATATATATTTTTACTATATGCATCAATTATTAATTATTTTACTTAAACATAATTGGGATTACATTTTGTATACTACTTTGTAACTAAAAATATTGTCTCAATTAGTTACAAACATTTTACAAAGTACTAAAGATAAAAAATTAAATATGTAAGAATTTATAAATACATTAGAATTAAATATGCAAAAATTAAATAAATATGTAAGAAATATGAGAGTGGCTGCAGAGTATGGGTAAGTGATTATCTCATCAACTTTCTAATATTAGAAATTCAGATTATTTGTAATTTTCATGTAAATGTGAACTATATGTAAATGCACATATGTGTGTGGTTTGAATGTATGTATATACATTGCTGCTGAACATTTTTGCAATTCAAATCTTACTGGATATGTTAACATATATCTGCCCCCAATGGCAGTGAAGTCTCAGACTATTCTATTTCCTCTCTTCCTTGGGGGCTTTAGAGAGATTGTAGGTAATGCTTCCATATTCTCGTTTATGAATCTTAGTCTACATATGTAAATTTTTTTGGAATATTGTCAATTTGCCCACCAGCCTGTATCATTTCCAAAAGGCAGAGTATAAAGCGCCCAATGTCTGCACTGTATTATCTTTTAAAGTTCTAACTTTCTTCTTTGATACATGTTAGCCTGAACTTTTTTTTTTTTGCCTTCATTGGTAGTTTTTATTTCTTTTGTAAATTGCTTCTCAATATCAGTTTCGGAAATTTTCACTGTAAAGTAAGTATTTTTTTAATTCAAAAGTTCTTTATAAAAACTTAAATCCATGTAGTCACATATTTTATCATACTGGCACTTTTTTCATTTGTTTTATTTATGAAACTTCTAAACTTGCAGAAATTTCACATTTTTTTGTATGTTAGCTTTGCTAACTTACAGCAACATAGGGTTTTGTTGCTACAAAAAAAGGCCCCTTTTCTTTACCTTCTAATAAGATTGTCTTCATTTTTCTTTAAGCCTTCACTTATAGCCTCTATGAGGCATATTAGCCTTTTTTTGTATCCAAAACTAATGCACCAAGTTTTAGATGTTGTTATGGCAGAGCACACTTGTAGGTACCAAATTCTGTTTCAGTTACTGCTGTACACTTAACCACCCTAAACTGAATGATTCAAAACATAACCACTGTGTCATACACATCTACACTCCTGAAATTCTGTGGGAAAGGAATTTAAACAAGACATAATAGAGATACCTTTCTTCAAATCCATGATATTTGGGGCCTCGGCAGAGAAGTGTCATGACAAGAATATGATTTAAGCAATGAGAAGCTGGAATCATGTGAAAGTTTCTATTCACATTTCTGGGTCCTGGGCTGGGATGCCTTGAAGGCTGTGCTCAATCAAAGCTCCTACAAATGATCTCTTCATATGGCTTCTCACAGCACAGCAAGTCAGAGCATCCAGAGTGTGAACACGCAGGAGAACCAGGCAGAGGCTACATGGCCTTTTATGACTTGGCTGTCACATAATGCTGCCTCCTCTCTGTCATTTGAGTCAAACCTTTTCTTCATGCCCTTTCATCCGCATTAGACTCTTTCCTTCAAAGTAGTGGCAAGCCCTCCCAAACTCATGGGTAAGCAAAGTAGACCTCACTTCTTACTGCAGTGTCAAAGAATTTGGTGTCAGGTTTTAAAACTTCCACAATGTGATAGCTGCACCCATTTCCAGCATGCTGGCTACTCTTAGGTCTGTATCTCTAGCCTTGAGTTTTCTCCTGAACACTACACTCGCAAAATCACAAGTCTAATAAATATTTTATTTGTTCACCACCATCAGAATCAAACTAAAACTGACTCATCCAAATCAAAGTTCTGAATATCTGCCTTAAGACGACTGCATGAATTGTTTTGAAATAAGATTATTCAAAATAGCAAAAAGTCTCAAGTAAGCTAAATGCTCAACAATTAAAAAAAAAGTCACTAAGTCAGGTATGGCATGCTCACTGGATTGGCAGGTATATGTAAAAGTGACAAGTAAGAAGAATACATAACAACATTTTTGAAATACTACATCATCAAAGGAAAGAAAAGCAGCAGGTAAATTTTTTTACTACACAACAATTATAAGCACAAATTCATCAAAATGTTGGAAGAAAAAGAAAATTGAAGACAATTGTGCTGACATGGTGACCTTATGGATGACTTCTTCCGTCTTCTAGTTTTCTTTTTATGTTATTATATTAATTTTATAACTCAAACACATGTTTAAAAAGTACAAAGCAAAACAAAATGGTTAAGGTTTACGGCTACTAACCCAAAGGTCAGTAGTTTGAATCCACCGTTTACTCTTTGGAAATGCTATGGGACAATTGCTTTCTGAGTTATAGGGTTGCTATGGGTTGGAATCACCTCCACAGCAACGGGTTACAATTCCCTTGTTTGTTTTCTTTCTTTTCTTCAATCTCAGTTAAAGATTTTATTATCATTCTCTTAGCCATCCAGGCTAGAAACATCTTAGTCATCGTTCAATTTTTTTAAGTCTTTATATGCAGTTGACCTCTGAATTCTGCTTCTTCAATGTTTCTGCATTGTTAAGATGACCATTAAATCACTAATGAAATAGATGTAAAGTCACTTTATATAGAACTGTATAGAACGGTAGAGTGGTTAAGGGCTATGGCTGCTGAACAAAAGATCAGTAGTTTGAATCCACAGCACTCCTTAGAAAACCTATTGGGCAGCTCTACTTTGTAGTACATGACTGCTACAAGTCACAGTCAGTTCAACGGCAAGGGGTTTTACTTGTATAAAGGAATCTTGGTGCTGTTGTTAAGTGCTTGACTGTTAACCAAAAGGCTGGCAGTTTGAACCCACCATGCTCTACAGGAGAAAGATGTGACAATCTGTTTCCATAAAGATTACAGCCTTAGAAACCCTATGGCAAAGTCCTGCTTTTTCATACATGGTTGCTGTGAGTCAGAATCACCTTAATGACAATAGGTTTTTATATTCATACATCAAGTTCCAATCTTTACTTTATCACTTAGTGTTTTGACAAGTTTTCCAACCTTTCTGAACATCAGTTCTGTCATCTGAAGTACGAGGTTTACATACTTTCCTTGCGTATAATTTTGTGAGAATTAAATTATATATAGAAAACTCGGGTTGTATAGTGGTTAAGTGCTATGTCCACTAACCAAAGAAGTCAGCAGTTCAAATCTGCCAGGCACTCCTTAGAAGCTCTATGGAGCAACTCTCTTCTGTCGTATAGGGTCGCTATGAGTCGGAATCAACTTGATGGCAGTGGGTTTAATTTATATATATATGTACAGATATATCTCTATCTATCTACACATATATGTAGAAACCCTGGAAACCCTGGTGGCTTAGTGGGTTAAATGCTATGTCTGCTAACCAAAAAGTTGGCAGTTCAGATCTGACGAGCGCTCCTTGGAAACTCTATGGGGCAGTTCTACTCTGACCTCTAGGGTTGCTATGAGTTGGACCTGACTTGATGGTAGTGGGCTTCATTTGTTTTTTGGTATATGTGGAAACCCAAGTGGCATAGTAGTTAACAGTCAAAATCCACAGTGCTCCTTGGAAACTCTATGGGGCAGTTCTATGCTGTCCTGTAGGTTTGCTGTGAGTCAGAATTAACTGTGACAGGTTTGGTGTTTTGGGTTTCTATACACACATGTATATACACATGCACACATATATACACACACAAATCTCAAATGCTGTAGAGTCAATTTTGACTCATCATAACCCCATGTGTGGCAAAATAGAACTCTTCTATAAGTTTTCAAGGTATTGGCCTTTTGAGAGATCATCAGGACTTTCTTCCCAGTCACCTCTTGGTGGGTTTGAACTGCCAGCCTCTCAGCTAGTAGTTGAGGGCTTAACTTTTTGGTGTTTTGAACCTACACAGTGGCTCTTTTGGAGAAAGACCTGGTGATCTGCTTCTCTAAAGATTGTAGTCAGTTCTACTGTGCTACCCGGGGCAGTTCTACTGTGCCATATCCAGTTGCCATGAATCAAAAATAGAACTGATAGTACAGCACCTTGAATATAGTAGGCAATTAATAAATGGAGTTATTATATGGAATACAAGAATCTTGGCTATAACTATTTATACCTACACATTCTTCAAGCACTTCACTAAGAAAAACATGTAAATTTAAAAGCAGAATTCTGTTATATCTAAATATGTTCTCACTGACCTTCTAATACAGTGGCAAACCAACCAACCAACCAACCTCAGGTGGCTGGAAAACAAGTTTACAGTCAGAAATAAAATGTAGAGAAAAATCAGTGATCTTGATTTTTGTGGTTAATAATAATCTACCATCAATATAGGCTTTGAACTTTATGGTAATTTCCCCAGTGATTTGCTTAAAGTGACTCCCCAGGACTTAGAGTTTTCTGCTGATAGTGTCTTATCAGAGCTTAAATTGGCAGTGTCACAGAGCACCCAAGGGCTGAGGCTAGTGCCTTAGAAAATGTGGCCCTCAAATTGTGCTGTTTGCCTTGACAAAATGTCTTTGGGTTTCACAGACATTAACAGTTTTGTCAGTGGATATTTCTCTGGACCCCATACCTGCTGACTTCTTTCCCTGCTGTTGGAGACGAGAGTCAATGTGTTGACCTCAGAGGCATGAAGGATTCACTGAAATATAACAGACCTGGGCTCAACTTGTCACTTAAGCCAGTGTTGTTAGGAATTTCATTGTATGTGCTCTAGAAGGCCTTAGACATTGAACAAATTACTGTGCTTCAGCAGGCTCTCCTTGGAAACTCTATGGGGCATCTCTACTCTGTCCTATAAGGTCACTACGAGTGAGAATCAACTGGATGGCAATGAGTTTGATTTCTTTTCTTAAAATGCTAGCATAAAGTTTGAAACCATCCAGCAGCGCTATAGAAGACAGGCTTGGTGATCGGTTTTTGTAATGTTGTCAGTACAGAAAATCATATTGGGCTGTTCTGCTTTAACACATGGGATTGCCATGGGTTCCCCTTGACTCAACTCCTTTGGCTTTCCTTTCTTTCTCTACAGCCCGCCTCGTTTCCACCTCATCACCACCTGTAGCACTTCAGAGTTTATGGAGGCAAGAATCTTTCCCAGACTTTGTGCTTCCAGGAGTGAAAACCTGCAAGCTTCTTTTTGTAGCTGAGAACCCATGCGTCATTGTATAGTGCTGCCTTCAAGTTTAATACACATATACTCATGTGGGAATGGAACGTCCAATGGGTTTATGCATTTGCAAAATTGTCCTTTAGACTTTATACGGGCAGAATAACTTGGGAATTTACAGGATATCTGACTTTTACATGCCTGCATTCTAGTTCAATTAGTTGACCATATCCTTTTTTTTTATACTTTACACTAATCTTTCCAAAGTAGCACATGCTGTTTGAAATCATAATGACAGACATTACTTTGATGTTACTTTTTATTCTTAACTTAGCCATCATTCACAGCTGCTTCTGCTTCCACCGAACAAGGCACTTAAAAAGCGGAAGATATTATATAAATTAAAATTTCATTCCTCTGTAACATATCAAAAGATTGCACCAATTCTGATTTACAGTTAGGATTGAAAATTAACTTCAAAAGGCAAGAAATGGAAAAGTGGAGGCATATTCTTTCACGCTTTTTTACTGAAAAGGGAGAAGTGATGTCATGATAACGAAAAGGTTTCCCTTCTTGAACAAAAGAAGAAATAATCCATCCTTCTGATACCTGTGTGTTTATACCTGTTTGCAGGTTTTGCCTGCCCCTTAACCCTTTGTACTCATAGGTGTAACTATCATGCTGTTGTTATGCTATATAACTGTACTGAAACTCTGTCTTATGTAATTAGTGTTGTACTCGGCAGAATTATGGAGCGACAGAAATTAGAACTTGAAGATACCACAAGTATACCTCTAGTTATGTCACCAATTAAAGAGTTTAGGTTTTCTATCCAGTTTGTACCTGGATAGTGGTAAAAGGAATCTGGAATCAAGTCATCTGTCTCCTAGTGTATTGCTGTTCCTATTACAACCACCAGTTTTCACCAAGTTAACTCTGATTCACTGCGACCCTGTGTCAGAGTAAAACTGCATACCATATGGTTTTTAAAGGCTGATGTTCTAGAAGTAGATTGCCAGGCATTTCTTCTGAGGCACCTCTGGATGATCTTGCCCTTCCAATCTGTTGGTTAGCAACTGAGCTTATTAATCCTTCGCACCACCCAGAAATTCCCCAATTAAAATGCAAAGACTTCATTTTGTAACATCAGTTTAAGAGATCTGATTGGGAAATCTGACTTGGTACAAAAAAATTTAGATCTCTCTGGATTTATTGCTATCTAATGTTTGCTCCTACACCCTGAATCACTGGTTGCCTCTAGCACAGCTTCCTCAGAACTTGTCATCGGAAGGCACCTAAAATCTTCTATTTGATGTACCCCTGTCTCCAACCACACTGTCTCTACTAGTGTCTCTTCCACTGTTC
Organism: Heterohyrax brucei; assembly: GCA_028571685.1. Taxonomy (NCBI): domain Eukaryota; kingdom Metazoa; phylum Chordata; class Mammalia; order Hyracoidea; family Procaviidae; genus Heterohyrax; species Heterohyrax brucei. The sequence goes on along the minus strand of CM053142.1, from coordinate 52,788,297 downwards.
TGCACATACTAGCCTTCTCTTTTGCTTCTTCTCAATCTTGTGACCATTTCAATTCTCTTTTCTTGATTATACTTTTATGTCTCAAAATCCACATCATTAGCCACTTACATAATAACCTCACTGAAAGTCTAGAATTCTCCATTTTATTTTGCATACTTATTTAAGGCCTCTAATCATCTCTGACATTGACTTTTTCCCTTGCTACTCTAAGATGACATGTTCTCACAATTTTCATGGGTCCCAAGAGCCCTGATGGAGCAGTGGTTAAGAGCTCAGCTGCCAAATGAAAGGTCAGCAGTTTGAATCTACCAGTCACTCATTGGAAACCCTATGGCCCTGTGTCCTATAGGCCATTAAGAGTTGAAATCAATTTGATGACAACAAGTTTTAGGTTATTTTCCCTTTCTGGATCATTTCTGTCATCAAACAAAATGAAAGAAAATGAAACAAAACAAAGCAAAGCAAAACTATATTGGTATAAAGTTGGCTATAATATTCAATTCTATAAGTTCCTTTTTCCTCTCTGATTTTAAAAGAAATTAAACTATTTTCATGAGCTCCCTAGAAGTATTGTGACCCTAGGGTCAAATGTCACCCTAGGGTCATTCCTGAGTGACACAAACAGTTAAGCATTTGACTAATAACTAAAAGGTTGATGGTTCAAATCCACAGACTTGTCTTGGAAGACAGGCCTGGTGACCCACTTCTGAAAGGTCGCACCCTTGAACACTTTATAAAGCATAGTTCAACTCTACGTACTTGGGGTTGCCATGAGTCAGGATCAACTTCATGGCAACTTTTTTCACTTCTTTTCTCTTTTTACATTGTACTTCAGGTGAAATTTTACAGCACAAATCAGTTTCTCATTCAACAATTTATGTACAACTTGTTTTCTGACATTGATTGCAATCTCTGTGACAAGTCAACCCTCTCCGCTTCTGTGTTCCATTTCTTCCCATTTTCATCTGTCCATTATTGCCATCCCTTCTTGCCTTCTTTTTACTGCTTTTGGGCGGGTGTGGCTGTTTTGGTTCGTATACATGACCGAACCAAGAAACATGTTCTTCATGTGTACTGTTGTTTATTTTATAGACATGTCTAATCTTTGGCTGAAAGGTGACCTTTGGGAGTGGCTGCAGTCCTGAATTAAAGGAGTGTTAGGGGGCATATCCTCAGTCTCTATCAGGCCAGCAAACCTGGTCTTTTTTTGTGCAGTTATGAATTTGAATTTTGTCTTAAGCTTTTCCCTGCTCTGTCTGGGATCCTCTATTAGGATCCGAGACACTGTCTTGTAGCCAGACACCATTTAGTTGTTTTTCATTTCTGTAGCAGCTAATGGTCATAAGCACTTCCTGTGGGTCTGTCAGCCACCTGAATGTCTTTGGTGAAGTGTCTGCTTATATCCTTTGCCCATTTTTTAAAATGGATTAGTCTTTTGTTTTTGAGTGGTTTCTTGCTTTGGGGTCCTGTGAAACAAAGATAGCAATTTGATCCTGTACAAATTTTATCTGGCCTCTGAGATTCATTTGGTGCTCCTCTGTTACTTATTCCCTAACATTCTCTGTTAAAACTTCTCTGTTCTCCATGTGTGTAGGTTCACAGATCAGGACTTGCTAGTCTCTTACTTTCTGTTTTATGGAGAATATTAAACACGCTCAACAAGGTCGGTTGTCTCCTTGTCTCATCCTCAAAACTTTTATTCCTTTATGTCAGCCTCTTAGCTTCCCAGTAAATACCGCTATGGTTTTTATGTGTGGTTTACAGGAAAGGTGAGCACCAGGGTTATATCCTTTCACTATACTTATTTAATCCATACGCTGAGCAAATAACTTTAGAAACTGGGCTATATGAAGAAGAATGGGGCATCAGGATTGGAGGAAGTTTCATTAACAGCCTGTGTTGTGTGAATAACATCACCTTGCTTGCTGAAAATGAAGAAGACTTGAAACACTTACTAATGAAAATCAAAGATTATAGCCTTTAGTATAGATTGTACCTAAACATAAAGAAAACAGAAGTGCTTGCAACTGGACCACTAAGTGACTTCCTGTTTAATGACGAGGAGATCCCAGTTATCCAGGATCTCACTTTACTTGGTGCCCATGGAAACGGCATTCAAGGAATCAAACAATGCATTGTATTAGGCAAATTTGCTACAGAAGCCCTCTTTAAAATATTAAAAGTGAAGATGTCGTCTTGAAGACTAGGATGCACCTGACCAAAGCCATGGTGTTTTAACCACCTCATACACACATGAAAGCTGGGCAACGAATAAGAAAGACTGAAGAAGTCTTTGAGTTATGTGTTGGTGAATACTGTTGAATTTACCATTGATTGCCAAAGGAACAAAGATCTTAGAAGAAATACAGCTAAAATGCTCCTTGGAAGCAAAAATGATGAGACTATAATTGACACACTTTGGGTGTGTTATTAGGAGAGACCAGTCCCTGGAGAAGGACATGCTTGGTAAAGTAGCAGGTCAGTCAAAAAGAGGGAGACACTCAACAAGATGGACTTAGACATTGGCTACAGTAGTGGGCTTGAGAATGACTGTGATTGTGAGGATATTGCAGAACTGGGCAATGTTTTGTTCTATTGTACAAGGGTTCCTGTGAGTTGTAACTGACTCAAAGGCACCTGACAACAGCTTTCTCCGTGTTCTGTCTCTGAAAATTCTTTTGTCCTTAGTCTCTACACTGTACCTTTCTTTTGCCACCCTACATCTTTCCATCGCTGGATGTTTGCAATGATCCCTTTTCCATTATTCTGTTATCTGTTGGTTCCTCCTCTTCCCACTCAGAACTTTCCAGATTCTTCAGTTCTGGCTTCCTTTAAGCCTAGTGTCTCCTCACACTTCCTTTCTATTTCTCTTTATCTTCATGATGAAACTTTCAGTTCTTGCCATTTGTTTCTACTTCTTCCTCACCTACTTCATTTTTTGGATATAAACTTATTACTTTTAAAAATCATAATATATTTGTGTGTTATTAAGCTTATAAAGTACTAGAAGTATAACGAAGAACACACAGATTACCTATATTTTCTTAATCCCATTCACTCTTGAACTCTTTGCAACCTGGATTCCTCCCTTCTCACTCTATTCATACTTTATTTTCAAATGTAATTAAACTCTTTGTTTCCTGAGGATAGAGGAAAAAAAATCAAGCTATTGCTGTTGCGTTGATTCTGACTCATAGTGTCCCTATAAACAGAGTAGAACTGTCCCATAGAGTTTCCAAAGAACACTTCAGGTGTTCAAACTGCTGACCTTGTGGTTAGCAGCTGTAGCATTTAACCACTACATGAGGATACAGACTGACTGGAATTTTGTACTCTGGATGTCTTTGTCTTGGCTGTGCACATTGCTAAGAAATGGGTTAGAAAGAGATTGAAAAAGGTAGGGAGACTGAGATAACTCTAACCTCTGTTTTCCTCATCGATTTCATTGAGTCTCTTCTTTAATTATGAGTAAATGATAGTTTATGGTTGTCAGGGATTGAATTGTGTCCCCCCAAAAAGGTATGTGTTGATTTGACCAAGCTGAGTGCCAATATGGTGCCATTCCTCTCATGTGTTGTGAATTCTGCCTCCCTGATGATGAAGGTGAATGGGCAGCAGTTGTGTTAGTGAGGCTGAACTCCACCCACAAGCTTGTGGGATACAAGGGAGAGAAATGAGCAAAGGAAGGTGTGAACCTCATCCTACCAAGAGAGCAGCACCTGAGAGCAGAGCACATTCACTGGACCTGCGGTTCCTGTGCCGAGATGCTTTCATTGAATTTGAGATTCAGCCCACTGGATTATTATGACTTCTCTTGTTGAATGGACTTGTAACTTCTAAGTGGATTTGCAGTTTACTGGACTGTGCCAATTAAAGTTTCTCCTTGTGAGGTCTTCTGCTCGTGGTATTTTCTGTTGGTGTAATACCAGGTGACTAAAACAATGATCCAACTCAGTTTGCCATGTGAAACTCTGTACACATAACTCTCTGCAACTCTAGCTGCCCTCCCAACTGTGTGACAGCACACCTCTCCTTTCCATCCTGTATTTCCCATATTCATTGAACCAGTTTTTTTCTCCTCCTCTCCACCTTCCCATCTTATTTACTATGGAGGGGCCACTCTGTTTGCCTTGTGTTTTATAATCCAGTCTAATTTTTGTGTGAAGAGTTGTCATCAGTACTGGTTTCAGCTCTGGGCTAGTAGCGATATGATATTGTTGCCTCTATCTCTATTCTCTGGGACCTGTTTTCTTCTATACGCTGCTTGCAGAAGTCCCATTATGATTTCTCTGTTATGACTATTGATTTCATTTCCCACTGTCACCTGAGATTTCTTGCTCTGGGCTTCAATTCATATTCCAAATTTAAACAAGTCTTTTATTTCTTTGTATGACCTGGACTTGCTCTTTGTATAAAAGATCTGTGACTAGGTTTTTTTTTTTTAGTCTCTTTTTTGTTATTTTACATATTAACATCTCTAGTTCCCTAGTTTTCAGTGTTTTAGCTTTATTTTTTGTGATTTTTCTATCTAGGTTTGTATCTGGTAGCTCTGTCTTGTATTTTAGACTTGGGCTGTTTTCTGATATTACTGATTTTCTAATTGAAGGACTCACTTTAGTATTTTTTATGATTTTGGTTTGCTTTCAAAAATTCCTTAAGATTCTGTTTATCAGGAAATGTCTTAACTTCATTATCATATTTGCGAGACAGTTTTGCTGACTATATAATTTTCGGTTGGCAGTATGTTTCCTTCAAGGTTTTGTATGTGTCATTCCACTGCCTTCTTGTTTGCCTGGTTTCTGCTGAGTAGTCTGAGCTTAATCTTATTGATTCTCCTTTGTAGATTTTTTTTTTGTTTGTTTATTTATCCCTGCCTGCTTTTAAAATCATCTCTGTATCTTGAGTTTTGGCAAGTTTTATTATAATATGCCTTGGTGTCTTTCTTTTGGAATCTACCCTTTCTAGGATTTGATGATCATCTTGGAAAGATATCATGTTTCATGATAACAGGGGCATTCACTGTCAACAAATCTTCAACAATTATCTCTATAGTTTCTATTTCCTCCCCTGTTCTGGGGGGAGAGGGGGCTCATTTTCTGACACTATGTTTGACAATGTTCTACTGCTATTCATGAGGTTTTCACTGGCTAATTATTTTCTGAAGTATACTGCCAGGTCCTTCTTCCTAGTCTGTCTTACTATGGCAGCTCAGCTGAAACCTGACCAGTGTGGGTGACCCTGGTGGAATTTAAACATTGATAGCTTCCATCGTGGCAGCAGCTTGTAATCTTCCCCATTATGACAAACTGGACAATTGGGGGAAATTGTAGTTGTCAGAAATATACAATCAAGACTGATACGCCACTCAGAAATTCCTAAAATATATCTAAAATTTCTTATTTCATAAACTACAGTTTAAACCTTCTTGAAAAAAAAATCAGAAGTAGCTAAAATTTTATTGGAAAAACTGTGCTTTGGATATTTTCAGTTCTTGATGATTTATGTTTTACCAACCTTTTAACATATTTTAGAATTCTTTGACTAATATCTTAAAAAGCAGATGAAATTTTACTTATTTAATATTTATAGAGAACATTTTATTAACAGTATTGAAAACTGTTTGACTGAGTCACTACTGTTAAATATTTTTAATATAATCATTATATTTAGCTCTACAAGTTGGTATCTTCAAATTGATCATTTGGTGACATTGTTTCGAAAAGATAGACTTTTGCCCTGGGATTTCTGTGACTTAGTCTTTTCCTACCTGTCCCAAACCCATTATCATAGATGGAATGGTGTCCCTCCCCAAAACATCTGTTAACTTGGCTGTGCCATGATTCCCAGTATTGTGTGATTGTCCATCATTTTGTCATCTGATGTGATTTTTCTGTGTTATAAATCCTATCAATATAATGTTAATAAGAAGATTAGTGGCAGTTATATTGATTAGACCTACAGGATTAGATAGTATCTTAAGTCAACATAAAAGAGAAGAGGAATCAGAGAGACCTGGGGCATCATACCACCAGGAAGGAAGAGCCCAAAGAATAGGAAGTCCTTTGGACCCGGGGTGACTGTGCTGAGAAGTTCCTTGACCCGGTGAAGATTGATGGCAAGGTCCTTCCTACAAAGCCAATGGAGAGAAAGCCTTCCCCTGGAGTCCAAGTCAGCCAAGTGGATGTCCTGAATTTGGACTTTAAATGTACTAGTCTGTGAGAAAATAAACGTCTGTTCTTTGAAGCCATCTGCTTGTGGCACTTCTATTATGCCAAGCCAAGTGCCGTCGAGTCGGATCCGATATAGCAGCACATTATATGACTAAGATACCCATCATAGACCTTCATTAACTCAATCTTCCTGATTTCCTGCATAATATTTTCCTCTTCTAACTACAAGAGATCACATTTTTCTTTATGATGAATTTCTTAAAGAGGATTTATAAAGTCAAAAGGTATGACCCTATTCAAGGTTCACGATACACAATTCAAATGAGAAAATCCGTACTAATTTATATGTCCAGCCTTCAGTGTATGAGTAAGATAGAGATCACCAGGTTACAGAAAATACCACTGCCTCAAGCCGTTTGTTTGGTGTGCATTGTAGCTTTACATTAATAACTTGGCTGTTGTTCCCCTGACTACCACCCAGAATTAGAGGAAATTGGTGGAAACCAGTTTAGGTGTCATGTTGACATTTTGAATAACTTTTTAACTCATTAAGTACCTCAAACCTAATAACTACTCCACCTCTGGGTATAGTTTAACTGCCATTTTCTGATAACACAATGCATGAAGTTGTATGTAAACCCAATTCCTCCTGCATAGAATGATTAAGAATGTTGTCAATACAACTTAGTGTGAACTTTCTGCTTGTCAAACCCATAAAAGTAACCTTCCATTTTGCCCTTGCTGAGCAGTTTTGGCACAAACAGCCCTAACTCTTCCTTTCCTTGTGTAATGAGGTAAGAGCTCCTTTCTTGATTTCCCACCTTGGTCTCCTGTTTATTTTGGATGAAACAAGTCACGTCGAGGAGAACCTGGAGTTTCTACCCAGCAACAGAATTCTTATTTGTCAGATTCTTCATTGATATCAAGTACTAACTTTTACAGGTTTTACTCCTTTGATAAATGAGAATGATTTATTTTTAATCTAAATTATGTTTGTATTCTCATTATTAAGGCTGTTTTATTATATGTTTTTCAGATGTATTTCTGTGAAATATGCTGTCTTTTACATTTTTTATTTTGTGGATTATCTGGTCATGTTTTTTACTCCCTTTTCTATCAAAATTTTAGTGATTTTTTGCTGGATTAGCTTATTCTGCATTAGGATATACTAGGAATATAAATCTTCTGTTCCCTTAGTCTACTTTTGAAAAAAATATTGTGTATACACACAAATGCATATACATATTTCATTGAATGAAAGGACTGGAAAAGGAAACCAGCAGTAAATGTGTTTGTGGTTTTTGTACTTGGCAAATGGATGCATCAGAACCTTCATGGGTTAGTGTACAGGGAGCATTACCTAGTTTTCTAGCACTTCAAGATAGAAAACTTTGATTTCAGTCCCAAGTCTCCCATTAACTAATTGGATAACCTTGGGAAAATCTCTTCCTCTCTCTGGATCTTAGTTTTGTTATATATGAAATGAGTCCAACACGATCTTATTTGTCTAAAGGGATGAGGTTAAGCAATGTGAGCTCTTGAAAGCCCATCAAACACCAAGAACATCTGATGTAACAATTACAATGAACAGGTGAACATTTTTAATTTATTTAGACTATGTATTAACTGCTAGATAATCACTTGGAAATGAAACAAATTATAGTTACAGTCCTAATATGTATGTGTGTATAAATACACATGCACGTATTTCATAATATGTAATTTTTTCCTCTATTTTAAATTTTACTTTAGATGAAGGTTTTATAGAACAAATTAGCTTCTCGTTGAATAATACACATACTGTTACATGACACTGGTTAACAACAACACAACATGTTAATGCTCTCCCTTCTTGAACTTGGGCTCCCTGTTATCAGCTTTCCCATCCCCTTTTGCCTTCTGGTTTTTCACTCTGAGCTGGCATACCCCTTTAGTCTTGTTTTATTTTATGGGCTTGTCTAATCTTTGGCTGAAAGGTAACTTTAGGAGTGACTGAAAGTTGTCTAATGATCTTACTCTTGGGGTTTCTCCAGTCTCTGTCAGACTAGTAAGTCTGGTGATTCTTGTAAGTTAGAATTTTGTTCCATGTTTTTCTCCACTTCTGTTTTGTATCCTCTATTGTGATCCTAATCAGAGCAGTCAGTGATGGCAGCTGGGCACCATCCAGTTGTAATTGACTCATTCTGGTGAAGGTCATGGTAGTTGTAATCCATTAGTCCTTTGGTTTAATCTTTCCTTTGTGTAACATGACACTTTTCTTTAATGTGGAGTGTGTTACATTTTAGGTTATAGTATTTTGTAATTGCTAAAATCTTTTATACATATGTTAGAAGATGTGATTAATGCTGGCTTTACAGGTATTTGAAAAATGTGAATTTTATCAAAATCCCAGACTAATTATAATGTGCTTTGACCTCTTGGTTGTGAAAATCAGATTGTTCTTAAATATAAAATTTTCTTCACATGCATTTAATATCTAAATGTGAAAAATATAAGTGCTGAGAATAAATTTAGACAAAACACTCCTCTAGCAAGAAGACAAGGTGCAAGTAATCATAAATGATTTGAAATTAAGTAAGTACTGGGGGTGGGGTGAGGGTGGATCTGAGAGCAAAGTTTCCGGGCAATCCATTTCTTTGGATGGATTAGGAAGAACAGGTGAATTGTTGGTATATGTTTATTTCTGATTTTAAAAAATTATACTTGCCATAAGTAATATACTTGAAACATATTGCCATAACTTCCTCACACTTTCATTGGTTGTCTGTGAAATCGTCAGTTTCAGCATACTTCTCAGCATTTTGATAATTTTCAATAATACCTAATGGACAGAAGTAAAATTTTAGTTTTCTTTTGGAGACATTTTCAGTGAAAATCAATACCATATATATATATCTATACACACACACGTATCAACGATGTATGTTTCTTCTTTTTTAAATTTGCTGCTCATGATTTTTGTTAATTTTGCCATTGGGATATTGGTCTTCTATGCATTGATGTAACAGTGTATTGTACCTGAGGTTTCTGTTGTGAATACAACTATTCCTTATATTCTCTCACTGACCTATAGGGAGGTTGTTGTACATATTTTTAATATCCATCTTAGCTATACAGAATAACAATTTTAAGTTAATTTTGGGTAGACAAGGATATATCTCTAAATAATAATTTTTTTTCTTGTCCTAAATATATTTATCTCATATTTATTTTTCTAGTTCTGTTTACTTGCCTGGAACTTCAGAATCATGTTAAGTAATTGTGACTTCAGTGAAAGTTTTTTATTTAATATGACTGAGTGAAATGTACATTCCTGTATAAATTTACATGCCCACCTACATGCAACTTCCACTGCTCTCCCTGTCCGGTGACAGCACACTATTCCTCTCTGCTCCATCATGTCTCATCCTCCCAACAGTCTCCTTTCCCCTCCTCTCCACCCACTCTCCTTTCTCCAGCTAGAGGTCAGCAGGATGATATCCTATAGATGCATTCTTATTAAATTTGCTAAAGAAAATACCTTTAATTCATATACAAAATCAAAAACAGATACTAATTTGAGCCATATATTTTTGGCATCTACTCATAATAGAGCATTATATGGAAAAAAAAAGGATACAAACTAGTATAAAAATTATTAATTGTGTGACATGTTTTTTGGTGATTTTGCCTCTACTTTCTCAATAATTAATAAGTATATTGTATTAAAAATGAAACTATGAGGGATGGATCCAAGAAGGTAGAGTAGTCAGATATTTCATATTATCCCTCTAACAACAAAGATCAAAAAGAACAAATGATTTGGTTATATATGACATTCTAGGAGCCAATGAATATCAAAGGGAAAGTTGAGAAATCAGACTGAGTGACAGGAATGGAGTACCAGTCCAAAAGTACTTAGGACTGGCCAGATCTGATCTGACTGTCCAGGAATTGGCTGCAGTCAGTGTGGTGAGTGGAACAGTAGAAATCAATGCTTGTCCTCTTCAGTGAGAGGGACAAATCCATTCTACAAAGCTGGCATGTACTTGATACCAAAACCAGGTAAAGAGAACACACAAAAGGAAAAATTACAAATATCTCACCAATTTAGATGAAAAAATTCTCAACAAAATCTAGCCAGTAGAATTAAACAACATATTAACAAAATAATTCACCATGACAAAGTAGGATTCATACCAGGGATGCAGGGATAGCTCAATATTAGACAATCTTTGTAAGCAACCACATGAATAAATCAAAAGACAAGAAACACTTGCTTTCATCAACTGATACAAAAAAGGCAGTTGTCAACTTCCAACACCCATTTATGTTAAAAAAATCTCAGCAAAATAGAATAGACGGGATATTCCTCAATATAAGAGAAGGCATTTATATAAAGCCAACAGTCAGCATCATTCTAAATGGAGAAGGTCTGAAAGTATTCCCTTTCAGAATGGTAAACCAAACAAAGATGCTCTTTGTCATCATTTTTATTCAACATTATGCTGGAGGTTTTAGCCAGAGTAATCAGACAAAAAGAAATAAAGGGTATCTAGATTGGTAAGGAAAAATAAAAGTATCTCTATTTGCAGATGATATGCTCTTACATACAGAAAACCCTAAATATCCCACAAAAAAACCAAAAGCAAACAAAAAACCCCACCAAAACAAAGAAAAAACCCCCAAAACCCAACTGGAACTCATAGAAGAGTTCAGAAAAGTATCTGGATGCACAATAAACATCCAGAAATCAGTTGGATTGCTTTCCATCATAAAGAGAACATCAAAAAGGAAATCAGAGAATCAATACCATTTACAATAGCCTCCAAGAAGATAAAATACTTAGGAATAAATCTAATCAGAGACATAAAAGGCTTATGCAAAGAGAATTACATGACATGACTGCAAGAAACCAAGAGAGCTACGTTAGTGGAGAAACCTACCTTAATCACAGATAGGAAGATTCAACATCATGAAAATGTCTATTCTATTCAAAGTGATCTATAGATACAATGCAATCCTGATCCAATTACCAATGGCATTTTTTTAATGAGATGAAGAAACAAATCACCACCTTGATATGGAGAGAGAGGAAGACCTGGAAAAGTCATTACGTTACTGAGAAGAAAAATAAAATGGGAAACCTCACATTACCTTACATTAGCATCTATTTTGCACTGCCAAGGTAGTTAAAACCACCTGGTATGGGTACGAAAACAGATACATAGGCCAGTGGAACAGAACTGAGAACCCAGATACAACATCATCCACCTTATGAGCAGCTGATATTTGATGAATGTCCGAAGTTCATGAACTGGGGGAACAAAGTCTCTTCAATAAATGACGTCACCAAAACTGATTATCCATCTGCAAAAAAAAGATGAAACAAGACTCATATCTCACACCATGCACAAAAACTAGCTCAAAATCTATCAAAGACTTGATATAAAATTGAAAACAATAAGGATTATGGAAGAGAAAAAGGAACAATGCTAGGAACACTGACACATGGCATCAACAGCCTACAAAAATATTACTAACAATGCACAAACACCAGAAGAGAAAATACATAACTGGGAACTCTTAAAAAACAAACACTTATTCTCATCCAAAATTCTCACCATAGAGTAAAAAGCTACCTGAAGACTGGGAAACATTTTTAGACACAAGAAATCTGGTAAGTATTTAATCTTCACAATCTACAAAATACTGCAAAATAACAACAGCAAAAAGACAAATAACTCAATTAAAAAATGGGCAAAAGTTATGAACAGACACTTCACTAAGGAAGATATTCAGGTGGCTAATGGGTACATGAGAAAATGTGCATGATCATTAGTCATTAGAGAAACGCAAATCAAAACCACAATGATATACTTTCTCACACAAACAAGGCCAGCATTAATTCAAAAAGAACAAAATAATAAATGTTGGAAAAGTTGTGGAGAGACTGGAACAGCTTTACACTGCTGATGGGAATGTAAAATGGTCCAACCACTTTTGGAATTGATTTGTGCTTTTTTAAAAAATCTAGAATCAACCCAAATGGCCAACAACAGAAGAATGGATAGGTAAACTATGGTACATACACTCAATGGAGCATTATGCAATGATAAAGAATAACGATGATTCCAGGAAACATCTCTTAACCTGGTTTCAACTGGAAGACATTATGTTGAGTAAAAGTAGTCAGCGAAGAAAGGACAAATATTGTATGAGTCCTCTACGATAAGATCTCAGAAATAGACTTGTGTATAGAAGAAAAGACTCTTTGACAGCTGCAAGGGAGGGGAGGAGGGTGGTGAGGTGGGGAGGGTTTAGTTTAGATAGTTGCTAGAAATCTAGTTGGGAGAAAGTGGTGATAGCACACATTAGAAACAAGAACAACGTTAAGTGGACTTCAGCATAACTTGAGTACTCCTTCCATCTTAACTCAATATTGCAAGGATAGAGTAGCCGGAGCAGGGGGCAGAGGACCATGCTCTTAGGCGAAATCGAGGCCAATTGGCACAACTAGTGTTTTGCTAAGAGAGCTCCCTGCACCCCACATTGGTGAGTGGCATCTGGGGTCTTAAAAGCTGCCAAGCTGCCACCCGAGGGCACAGCAAATTGTCCCAACTCAGCAGGAACGGATGCTCACCAAGGACCAAAATGACATGCAGTAAAGACAACCTAGAAGACAGCGAGACCCACAAGAGTGGGTGCCTATATCGACTTGGGACCGGAAGAACTGAATGGTGCTCAGCCACCACCAGTGATAGCCACGATGGAGCTCATGGAGAGGAGTCTCACTGGCAACACAAGAACAAAAAGGGGTGCATCCTGAGATCTCCACTAAAAGACCTCAATTGGTTTCGGGGTTCCCCTGAGAGCATGGCCCCCGGCCCTGATGCTGCCCTTACCCATAAATTATAATGAAGGTCCACTCTTTGGACAGGAATGGATTGGACTTGGCAATGCAGAGTGACCATATATTGGGTGCACTTTATGGTTCTATACATCTATAGGATATCATCCTGCTGATCTCTGGCTGGAGGAAGGAGAGTGGGTGGAGAGCAGGGGAAAGGAGGCTGTTGGGAGGATGAGACATGCATGGATCAGAGAGGAATAATGTGCTGTCACTGGACAGGGAGAGCAGTGGAAGCTGCATATAGGGGGGCATGTAAATTTATACGTGAATGTACATTTTCACTCAGTCATGTTAAATAAAAAAAAAGGAAGTAAAAAAATCTAGAAATAGAAATATCATATGATTCAACCATCCCACCTCTTGGAATATATCTTAGAGAAATAACGGCTGTCAGATGAATAGATACATAGACACCTATGTTTATTGCAGCACTGTCCACAACAGCAAAAAGATAAAATCAAACCTAGGTGCCCATTATTGGATGAATAGATAAACAAATTGGTGTATTCACACAATGGAAGACTATGCAATGATAAAGAACAATGATGTATCTGAGAAAGATCTCATAACATGTAAGAATCTGAAAGACTATGAAATTAATCAGTTGCAAAAGGACAAATATTATGTGAGATCACTATTATTGGGACTCAAGAAATGGTTTAATCCCAGAAGAAAACAGTCTTTTATAGTTCAAAAGGGCTGGGAGGGATGGAGGGAAGTATTCATTAATTAGGTAATAGGCAAGACTTAGCTGAAGGGAAGGACAATGTACAGTAGAAGAGAAGGCATCAGAACTGGAGTAAACCCAAAATTAAGAAGTTTCCTGAATATAACCAAACACTCTGAAGGATAGAGTAGTTTGTGGCAGGGGTTTGGGGATAATGGTTTCAGGGGATATCGCAGTCATTTGGCATAACAACATGTATTAAGAAAATGGTCTGCATCCCACTTTGGTGAATGGTGTCAGGGGTTTTAAAAGCTAGCAAGTGGCCATCTAAGAAACATCAATTGGTCCCAAACCTCCTGGAGCACGGGGAATGAAGGACATCAAAGACATAAGGAAATATGGCCCAAGAGACAGAAAGGGCCACATAAATCAGAGACGACATCATGGTGAGACCGGAACTAGAGGGTGCAAGGCCACCACCACCAAAGACTGCCCTAAGAAAGAACACAACAGATTCACTGATGAAGAGGAAGAAAAATGGGATCTAAAACTCAAGCTCTATTAAAGAGACCAACTTGATGATGTGACAGACTGTAGGGTCCCTAGAAGATACATCCCCTGGACTCTCTGTTAGCCTGTAAGTGAAACCATTCCTGAAGCCAACTCTTCAGGCAAAGATTGGACTGGAGAGTAAGACATAAAATGACACTGCTGAAGAGCGTGCTTCTTGGCTTAAGTAGATATCTGAGACTAACTGGAAAGCTTCTGTCTAGAGGTGAGGTGAAAGTGTAGAGAGGGACAGGAGCTGGTTGAATGGAAAGGAAAAACACAGGGTGGAAAGGAGGAGTGTGTTGTCACAGTGTGGGGAGAGCAACTGGATTTACATAGCAATGTGCGTGTAAGTTTTTGTATGACAAATTGACTTGGATTGTAATCTTTCACTTAAAGCCCAATAAAATAATTGTTAAAAACACAATATATATATAACAAGCATTTTTTAATTATTAAATATTATTTAACTGATTTTTTATGATTTATACAATTTCACTTATATGGAGTATTTTATGTATGTACCACAATTTGTTTAATAAATTACCTATTAATGTAATATTTATTACATAAATTGATGTAACATCTGAGTCTTGTGTGTGTTTTTTTGCTAATGTAAATAAAGCATCAATGAACAAAGTTGTACGTAAAAATCATTATGTACATCATGATTTTAAGATAAATTCTCATAATGACTTATTAGGGAAAAATACAAATCTTCTAAGGCTGACTTTACACATTTGTCACATTTCTGTCTACAAATGTTATAAACTTATATTCCTGCTACCAGTATATGAAGATACTTGCTTCACTTCTCTCTAATATAGATTTTTTTTTCTTGAATTCTCTTTTTGTGTGTGTGTGTGAATCCAATAGGTGGAAATAATTTCTTAAAATTCTTTTCTTTGATACCTCTTTTGTTATTACTGTGTTAATCATTCTTTTATGTGTTCAATAACCACCTAAAAAGTATCTTGTCTTAATTTCTTTCCCATTCATCTTCTTTGTTTTTCTTTTCTTTTATTATCTTTGCTTTTTATTGCTGATCCTACCCTACAACCCTTCTAACCAACAGAACTTCTATTTCTTCTGGTTATTTTCTATTTTTATTTCTTACAAGAAATTCTTTAATTAAAGTGTTAGAACTTTGATAGGTGGGTTGAGTTAGGTAAAGAAAAGACTGTTCTGCAGAAGAAAGATCATTAAAAATTAAGCCATATATAGGAACATGCAAGATCTTTTGGGGGTAATAAAAGCACCCTAAGTTTGTCTACAGATGTTACAGCAATACTGAGGGTGGACAGGAAAATTAAAAAAAAGAATTCTTATTTTGGTAAGAGGAGAGAGCAACTATCTTTCTAGTAAGCTTTATATCTATATATCAACTAACTTTCTGTTATTTTCACTTGGAGGCCCATTCCATACTCATATTAATACTCATAACTCATACTTATACTCAGTGTGATGAAAATTGAAAACCTGAAATCTTCTTCCCTAAACCTACTTATCCTGTATTTCCTATATTGGTGAGTAACAACCTACCCACTGCCCTCTAGTTGGGTCCAATTCATAGCTATCCTAGAGGTCACTATCCAAATATTCCCTAAGTCTAAAACTCCAGTTTTAGGAGTTCATCAGCACTGTCCACATATTCTTTTTTTTTCAATTTCATTACAAAATTGTGTCAATTCTATTGTTTTAATAAAATCCAGACCTACTTGCCTTAAGGTCAGTTTCCAAGGAGTGCTGGGTGGGTTTGAACAGCTGACTTTATGGTTAGCAGATGTAGCACTTAACCTCTAGGCAACCAGGGTTTCTGTCATCTCAGTCAACTAAAACCCACTGCTGCTGAGTCACTTTTGACTAATAGTGACTCTACAGTACAAAGTAGAATTTTCCCACAGTTTCCAAGGAGTACTTGGTGAATCTGAACTGCCAACCTTTTGGTTAGCAGCTGCAGTACTTAACCACTACACCACCACGGTTTCCGTAGTTTCAATAGCGCCTGAAGATACTCCTTTGTGCCCTGTGGTAATTTGCTACTTCCTCAGTAGAAGGCCATTACCTAAACTGACACCACTTCTCTCTTTCGCCTAAGCAACAGTTTCCTATCTGGACTCCCTGCCTTTGGTGGGGCGGCAGCAGCACCGGGAGAAGAGCACGTCCTTCAGACCTGAGGTTCCTGCACCAAGATGCTCCCTGGACAAGGACTGATGCAATACCAGATTTTCCTCCAGAACTGCCAAGCAGGAAAGCCTTCCCCTGGAGCGGACACCGTGAATATGGACTTGTAGCCTATCGGACTGTGTAAGAATAAACCTTCCTTTGTTAAAGCCGTCCACTCTGTGGTCTTTCTGTTAGAGTAGCCCTAGCTGACTAAAACAGAATTTGGTAACTTAAGCGTGGTCTTTTTCTGTTCATTTTTCTCTGAGTTGTTGTGGTAAAAGTTCTAAAATGGAATCCTGATAACTCTTTAAAATTCTTCATTTGTATCAGTTTCCCTTAAGATAAAGTCTACTGACGGGCCCCTCTTTTGCCTCAAATGCTCTGCCTCAACTTTGCTATCTCTAACTTCTTCAGTCTCGGCTCAATGTCTTCTGTTCAGACAGGGCTTACAGGTCATCCAATTAAAGATAACCCTACAATCACTGTCAACCACATGTCCTTAGTCATAGTACTTACTCCACCTCCACGTTACACTGGCTTTTTTTTTTTTTTTTTTAAGTTTGTTTGCTTTTCACTGTTTTGGACTCCTTTACTAAATGTGAAATTCATGAAAACTGAAACTTGTTCTTTTGCTCATCACTACACCTCAGTATGCAGAGAGGTGACTGGCACATAGTAGATGCACTTAAATATTTGCTAAGTTCTTTGTATATACTTAACAGTTCCTTCTGCTTAAGGCTATTATGATTTACTTATATTCTTGTTGTCTCTAACTCCAGGATCTCTACTCTCTTTCTTCTCTTAGTTTTGATCCTTTAGAATTGTGCTTTGAGGTAGTACCATTAAGATTAGGAATCCTTTATTGATCCCTTTTCTACCAGTCGGTTGCTTTCCATGACACCTAACTCATAATCTTGTCACAGTATCAATTAGCCTAAGTTGTAAATACCTATATACTTCTCTGCTTTTGTGATAGATAGTAGGCTGCCTGAGAAGAGGATCTATGTCTTATTTATCACTATATCCTCAAGGCTTAGCAATGTTTTTGGCTCAACATAGATGCTACCTGCATAATTATTGTAAAAGCAAATTAGTAAATAATATTTAGTTTATCACAAAAATGTCCATTCTAAGCAGCTAAAACAAAAATAATTAAATTTCACGGAATTTTTTGCTTAAGCTAGTATAAAAAAACAGAATGTTTATAAGTAATATTTCTAATACAAAATGGTTTTAAAAGATTATAAAGGGAAAGACTTAAATTATCTGGAAAATTCCTTGACAATACTAGCCAGCTGAGTTGTTATGTAATAAATCAAGTGATCATTGCCTTTTATGGTAAATATTATATGGGCTCATATCTCCATTTTTCCCTAAGAAAGAAGGAAATCAAGGAAGGATTTCTGCAAGGAAAAAAAAAAGGCTATATTCATGAAGCTCTTAGCTATAGAAACGATACTTTCTTGTTACTATCTGAAAGATATCCAAAACTCTCAGTTGCATGTGGAGATTTAGTTATTCCCATGAATTAACTGCGGCATTTTTTCCAGGTCAGGATCTCAGTTTAGGAAACTTGTGACCTATCTGGGTGGTAAAAGTTGGGGATCTTTAGCCAAAGAAGTTTTTTAGCTTTATCTGAATTTCATTTTATGTTAGTCAATCAAACCTTTCCTTGGCAGGCTGGAAAGCTGAGTAGGATATTTGCTTAACTATTTGGGGTGTCCATGGCAGCATGGAATTATAGGACACACCTACATCACAATGAAATCAATGGCAATGGAGATAAATGACAGCTAGTAACAATCATTAGCACCACCCCATAAAACTAAACTACTAATTTGTTAGCACTGCTTTTAAGATACTTACAAAACCTGCAAAACCTGTGTGTACTATGCCTATGTATTTTTCTTCCCTTGTGGGGAAGTGTTTTGTCAACGATTGGCAGATGCTGAAAATCTCAGTTTATCTGTAGTTTCATTGTTTGGAATAATTAGTGTGCCTGCTGTGTCAACAAAGGAGAATGCTTCTCCCCAACACATATTTATTTATTGACAGTTAATGTATCAGGAAATAAATATGCTACTTGCTTGTGATTCTTCATTTGTTTTAAGAATGTCAGAGCCTTAGATAGATAAATAGATCGATAACATCTTTTAAAATAATAATTGCAGTCATCAAAGTTAACATATTTTGACAGGTTAGTATATTAAAAGCCATTAGAAAAACAGCTGTTTAGCTGTAGGGAATTTCACTCTTCAGCTTGAAGGCAAAGATACGGTTGGTATTTATTCAGTAATCAATCACAGAAAGAAAAGACCTCAAATTTTAGTTGGAAGTTTTTATTTTTATCCTTTTCCTTACTCCTGGTCTTTAAACCTGCTCTGAGGAGAGCTATACATGCCCAGCCAGTGCTCATCAAAAGCGAGCAATCACAGCTAAATCAGCATGCAAAATGCCACTCAACCTTGGGCCTTTATTAAAATTTGCTGGGACTCAATTTGAGATAGCGATCATTCTTATTAAAAAGCAAAATGTAAGATAGTTTTTTTATATAAATC